>JAFJYJ010000046.1:2538241-5076483 GCA_019022615.1 Acacia melanoxylon
ATAAAATTGTCAATGATAACGAGACTTGTTAGTAAAAGGGAGACACCCAAACCACTAGGCCCCAAAACCACTGGTTGTAGAGATTTTAGATAATAAATTATATACTGAAACTTTTTTATAAAAAAATTTCTGTTTTTCGGGATCATACTGCGATTTTCCCTTTTGTTAATATTATTAGACCAATACTTTCTTCTAATTTTTAGAGTTGATGATAACGGTAAACAATATACTGACCTGCCACATCTAGTTGAGCCTTGTCTGGAGGTGGATGGTAGCAAAGAAAGTGAGGGAGAGGTTGATAGTGTAAAAGAAACAGAAGATTTAATTTTATCACTCTAAAACTTCTTCATTCTCAATGGGTACGGTGTTACTAAGGAGAATGGTGGGTGCATACTTCTCTATTAGATTATATATTAGATTAGATAAATTAGTTTAAAGATCAGTGATAAATATAAGAGACAAAATATATATATATATATATATATCGAGGATTAAAGTTCACTCCCAAACTAGTCCTACATTTAGAACCATAACAGTACTAACTAGCCTCACATCTAATCACAAGTAAGCACTTAAAAAAGTTTTATAAACATAACAGAAGTGGCTATTTTATATAGGTTGAGAAATCAATTTAGAAAGGCATGGACTTTCCCCATCTCTTCAAAAAGAAAGGGTTTAGAAAATATATTTTAGACATATCAATTTAGGAACTGGTTTAGAAATATATTTAAAATCTTATTTTTTTTAATTATCTTTATTACTTTATATTTTAGACCTATTGTTTGATGAAATAATTTAAAAAGTTTACGGGGCTGAAGTCCAATGTTGTTCGTATTGTGCTTAAACTATTATACTAATTAAAACCACCAATTTGACTTAGAGTTTTTTTTTTTTCTTTTGCCCTTTTGCCTTCCGACGGTTTGATATATAATTAATTACTGATGTTTCTCTTGGCCAAGTTCCCACCTCCACTCCTCGTTAGGTATGTTTTTTATTTTCCTTTTAGTTTTTTTAAATACAACTATTTTCTCTGCGCTGGGTCTAATTAAGACCTTCTAAATCTTCATAGCCCAAGTAATTCAAAACATGACCCGTGCCCATAAGCCAAACCCTAACAACTAAATCAGTATTGTTAACAACTATATCAATACCCGTTAACAACTATATCAGCCCCGTTAACAACTAATGTTTTCATGAAATTATACCAAAAAAGGTTCTAGGGCCTTTTTTGACATTTAACATTTTTTAGACCTTTTTTGACATTTTTTCTTAGTTGGGCCCAAAATCAAATTAGGAAATAAAAATATAATTCCCAAGTCCAATTCAATTCTTCGGTCCAGTTGGTTTATTAAGTTATCCCCAGTGACTAGAGAAATATTAATCCCAATTAAAAATGTAATAAATATAAGTAAAACTGGTCAAAAACAAAATATAAGTAAAACGACTTAAGTTTGAATTTTCTTATAAAATTATTTTATTATCCTATACTTTAAATCCTCCTTACGTTATTTCAATAGATTAGCATGTGCATTATGAATTAATACTAGGTGAAGTCGATTTTAACAAACTTATAATTTATTTATAGTTATAAATAACTAATATTAAGATGGTGTGATTTTTTAAAGTCGTGTCATTTTATCAAAACAATAAAAATAAATTGTAAATTTAAAAGATAACAGTTTATAATAATTTAAATTTAAATTTGGATAGATTTATTTAAAATATAAATCGTTATTATATCGAGCCAATTATAAATATCAGGGTTGCTATATTCCTTGTCCTGGTGATTCTCATCTAACTCCGCTCTACTCACCGTAAAGTTATTAAAACCAGAGTTTAAGACTTCTATTTAAAACTGGAGGCACAGCCTTAGAATCAAAGAAGATCCTTTAGCCCATCTCTTTAGGTTCGGATAAAGCCTCCGATCATACTCTCACCGTATCTAGTTTGTCTATTGCTGTGGAGTAAGATGAAAACCTCAATGTCATTATTGTCTAGTCGTCTTTTCGAACTGCATATTTCTGCCATTTGAAGACCAGAAAAGCCCCTATAACGCCCTCTAGCGGACAACAAACAGACCTACAGATATTCTCATTCTCTTCCAGCGTCAGTCTGACTGAAAATTAATTGGAGTTTTGCGTGATGAGCGAGAAAAAGGGATAGACCATAGTGACAGGGACAGACAGACACCGAATATTGTTTTCCGGGTTAGTATCTTTTTGCTTTTCCTTTAAACTTTTTTGAATACAACTATTTTCTCTGCGCTATTTTTTGGTCTTCGTAAGACCCTCCAAACCTAATGATCAATTTTCTTGATCATGGTTCTTTCCTTGAAAGCTTTTACTTCTTCTATGTGTTATACTGCATTTTCTTTAATTAGATTTGTTTTTCAAGGAGTAGTTTCCATCTTCCTTATTCTTAAGGTTTATATTTAGTAATTCGAAATGGCTTTTATGTCTAACATGTGATTTCTTGTTTTACTTTTGTGTAACTGACTAAGAAGAACTATGTTACCAGCTGTTAAAATGGGCTGGGCCCCGTGGGCCAACCCATTAAGCCCCATTGTTAGCCCCTTATTTTTAGCCCCATGTTATGGGGTTATTTTTAGTCGTAGCCCAAACCAACCCCACTCTTCTTGGGTTATGAGAGGGTCAATCACAGGGCCAAAAATTCCCCTTCCTTTCTTTGATAAAATTCCCATTTCGCTGGCTGCTTCGTTGCCAAAATCTCTTCAGCCCCTATGAATCTTAATTGTTGAACCCGCTTATCGATGTCGTCAAAGCCAATCGTTCATCCAGTTTTTTTTATTCGTTTGAGTTCGCGCGATAAAAATGAGCATCAGGCTACAAGAAAACAAAATCAAGTGATTAACAAATATGAGCCACTGTTTGTTTTGTTTTTTTGTTTTTGGGTTTTTAACCAACTAGGGAACCGCGGATTTGACTGAACCCAATCGTCCAGTTATTAATGCTACGATATTTGGCACATAAACTTTACAATAGGGTGGAGAAGACTAATCAGCATTTAAAAAAAATTAAAAATAAGGAAGGAGCTCAATTCTCCTTCCTTTCTGATTTTTTTTGATACAACCTTCCTTTCTGATATAAATACATACTGACACACACCACCTATGCTTCCTTCTTTGATTTTAATTTTGTCACTTATACAAGACGACATCCTGTATACACATAATGATAATGATAATAATAATAAAACAATATATATAAATTAGTTATTATTAGTTAAAACATAGAAAACAAATAGATGCGTGCACGCTCGAGCAGTCTCGATCTTTTATTTTTTGGAAAACTTCACAGCTATATTTGTATCAAAACAACATAAAAATTTTAATAAATTAATTTAAATGTATTTGTATCATATATGCAAATAGTAATTAATATATAATGCTTCCTTCTATTTTTAATGTAAAAGCTAGTTGTAATTTGATTTTGTTGTGTTAATTAATTTTGTCCTATATCATATTTATCATTTTTTTTAACTACTCTACTGATAACTTTTAATTCTTTAAGGAGTAATTCTCATGGACAAATGGATTAATGGAGATACTCTTTTCTCAATTTTAATGCAAATAATTAAAAGAAGTATTTTAATAAAACCAACCCACATTATTCTCTAAAATGATTTTTGGCCCGCGGGCTGGCACTAACCCTTAGGGTTTATAATTTTTTGGCCCGTGCAGGCTTTTTGGCCCTAGCCCGTGCGGGCTAGGGCCTAACGGGTCGGGGTGGCCCGTTTTGACAGCTGTCTATGTATAATTGGTGGGTCCTTCTTTTGGGTATGTAGAATTAAGGGGTAAAACTGTCAAGGAAGATTGCTTTTTGCAGCTACAAAAACAATTAAGAATGTTCAATTAATAATGAAGTCTGAATATAAACGAGAACTTGAGCTATTCATAAAACTCTAGAAATAATATAGAATAATTCAAAATTAAAATCAATTATGAATTATCTAATGTAACTCAACTCTTAATCCTAAATATATATATATATATATATATATATAAAAAGGTAAATTCTAGGAAAATCTAGTTATCTAATGAAGGTAATTCCAGGAAAATCTAGATATCCTATGTTATTAAAAATAAATAATAGAATTTAAAATAATTCTAAGAATGATAAGCATAAAAAATTCAATTAATTTTAAGTAATATAATGGTTATTTAGAAAATTGAATAAGAAGTTTAATTCTCCAATCAAATTACAACATGTATATTTTCTATAATAATAATAATTTATGGAATCATGATCGGCCAGGTTCTCACTACATGAGAGTGTGGATGAAGTGTTGACTCTTACCCCGACATGACCAAGACGGCTAGCCACCGTTGCCGGTTAGACAATCCACTTATACGTAAAATAGCCTTTGTGGTATTAGAGGGTGTCCACTGGAGATGGATACCTCCAACTTCACCCCATGGTATCCTTTGTGGTATTAGGGGGTTAGGGGGGTGTCCACTGGAAATGGATACCTTCAACTTCAACCCATGGTATCATAGCCTATTTGACAAGAGGGCTATAAACTGTCGGAATCATGATCGGGGTTCTCACTACATGAAAAGAAAGTGTGGACGAAGTGTTGGCTCTTACCCCGACATGACCAGGACAGCTAGCCACCTTTGCTAGTTGCACAGTCAAAAGGTTGATGCATAAAATAGCCTCTGAGATATCAAAGGGTATCCACTGAAGTTGGATACCTCCAACCTCACCCATACATATAACAATATCTAATTAAAAATGTACTCGTAAATCTTAATCGCCTGAGCACTTCATTATTTCATTTTACATTTCTGCCTCTAAGTGACTCTAAGTGATGTCAACAAAACTGTAATTATTTTGATAGATCATAAAAATACTTCTTAATTAATATCCATAACATTTAGCATGTGCTCTATGAATTAATGCCAGGTGAAGTCAATTTTAACATAAATTTATAAATTTATAATTAATATTCACATTATGTGATTAAAGTCATGTCATTTTTATCAAAACAATAAAAACAAAATATAAATTTAAAAGATAACAGTTTATAAGATAATTTAAATTTAAGTTTGGATAGATTTATTTAAAATATGATTAGTTATTATATCTCACTAGCCAATAATAAATATCAGTCTTTAGTGGTAGTTTTCTTAAAAATTGGCGAGAAAGAAATAGAGTATAGTGACAGAGATAGGCAGACGGCGAAGATTGTTTCCCTGACTAGGTACAACTATTTTCTCTGTTCTATTTTTGGTCTTGGGAAGACCCTGTAAACCTAATTTTCTTCTAATGCATTATAGTGCATCCTCTTTAGATTGTCTGCTATGAGGACAATTGTTCCTCACGGATTTAAAAATCCTCTTAGTAATGATTCCTTTGATAACCCATCATCCCATGGCTTTAAAACGTGTCAAGAATGAGAGATATCTAAACCCTTATAAAGTGTCTTTATTCGCCCAACTGATATAGAACTTCACACTTTTTAACAGGCTAAGAATAAATAGTCTCAAATATCACAGTAATTTTTAAAAGAAAAGGAAAATAAATAACTAAATAATATGTTAATCAATTATTTTCAACTTATGATTATGTTATGAACACAAGTTCAAAAGAAGAATCCAATCTCAAAGGATTATCTAATCATGTGTTTGTTTAGTTGTAATTAAACGTTTTTAAGTATTTGTGATGGTTATATGAACCTATAATTGATAATAATTTCCTTGTGTAGGGTGCCCATCTTCTAGCTTCTTCCAACTTAGAGAAGATGTATGCCTCATATCATAATACATATACAAGAAATCAAGCTAGTCATTCCACCGACTGGCGCAAAAGATCAGGAATCAACAAGTTGCGAAATACTATAAAAACAAAGATGTAAGTAATTATAGTTTTCTTATCACCAAGCATCTGCATTATTTTCCAAAATATTTAGGAATAACAAAATTGGAAGCATTGACTTCTGTATAATATTTTTATTGGGTAGAAACTAATAAATCAAATTCTATATCAGTTCTGAATTTTTGAAATCCAGAAGAAATCTTCCTGGTGGGACACTGCAGAAGGTACCCACTATTACCAATGTGTTGGAAAGAGAACTATTTGGTCAGGCTGCTTCAGAGGTTGGTTGGTTTGGATATGTGCCAGAGGCTAATTTAATTTTAAATAAAGAACCTCAAGCCATTTATTGACAGTTTTTTTTATTAATGTTGTGTAGGAGGAGTATAAGAATCCAGAGACAATAATCAAAGTATTGCAGAAGAATCTTCCAGGAATAATATGCAGTCCACAAGTAAACAGAAACAACACTAACACACCTATAAAGAATCCCTCTTCTAGCTTATCACATGCTTCCTGTAACCAAAATCAAGCAGGCCAGGCTTCGCTGATGTTTGCCGCTAGCAACATTAATTTCACTGGTTATGTAACAGAGACAACCAACCATACTAATAATTATCAATTTTCCAACCAGAGGAAGTCTCACGTTTCTGTTGGCAATAACAGAACTTTCGCTCCTTATTCTAACTTCAAGGCTTCCGGTAGAACAAGCAATCAAAATTTGAATTCGAGCTCCAGACCAATTTTCTCCCATTTACAGCAGCAGCAACATAGAGATCATGGTATATCGAGTAATCTTAATATGATTTCTTACTAACTATTTATCATGAGTACTTTTTATATTTTCTATTTCTCAACACTTTTTTACATGAAATCTACTTATTTTTAATCATGTTTTTTCATTTGAATTATTACCTGGACAGTCGAGATGGATTGGGTCGGCTATAACGGAAATCAATCTTTAGATTTTCTTTGTAAACCAAGAGAATCCCCACTATCTATACATGGAGCAGCATATGGTTTGGAATCTGCAAACAACACCATGGATTGGATCAACTATAATGGAAATCTAGTTTCAGATTTTCTTAGTACACCAAGAGAATCCCCACTATCTATATATGGAGCTGCATCGAATTTGGCAGAACGTAGGGGTGATCATTGTTATGGTTTGGAATCTGCAAACAACACCATGGATTGGGTCAACTATAATGGAAATCAAGTTTCAGGTTTTCTTAGTACACCAAGAGAATCCCCACTATCTATTTATGGAGCTGCATCCAATTTGGCAGAAGGTACCGTAATAGGTCAAGGTTATTTGGAGGACCTTTTTTCACCACCTACCAAAAGATTGAAAATAGAACCTACTGCCTCTGTGAGCCATAACAATATTTATAAGATATGGGATTCCCATATGGTTCTAACCAACTCTCCTGAAAGGCTTCCAAAATTGCATCAACAAGAAGAACCTTCCTTTCCTATCTTTCCTCAAGTTACAGAGAACCATACGGAATCATCTACCAATGCAATGCAAGATTCTGTAAGATTTAGCAATGCAAACAATGCAATTGGCATAGAAGCTATTCTTTTTGAATGCAGAGACAAATATAAATTACGGGATTCAAATCCTAAAAGCAATGATGAGGAACAGGATAAAAATGGGATTGAATCTACTGCGAAAAGCATTACAGATAAAGTTATCGAGCCAGAAGATGACTTGGTTAAGGGAACAATGTCTTCAAAAACAAATCCAATAACAACTGATGCATCCTATGATGTACTTGAACAGACTAATAAGGGTGGGATTATTTCTGAAGGAATAGAAGCTGATAACATATTAGAGGATCCATATCTCAACAGTGGTGATGTGAAGTTGACAGACAATAACCCACAGACTGATGTTGACGGTTCAAATTCAAGTGACCACACTCTCCAGAAAGATCCTATCGTTGATAAAGACGATGTTCAAAGAGAAAATGAGTTCGACCAGTCTGTTAAAAACAATGAAATGGAAGTAACTGAGCCCAAATCTGATTTAAATAATAGAGAAAAGTCTTCAGTGTCAACCTTGAGATGTGTTTCCTTGCCAGAAAATTTCACATGTGATCAAATAAGGAACCACATTATGAGTCTAAAACAGGATATTGGCCAGGTTAGTAATTCACTCAATCGATTGCCACTACCTTCATAATACCTTCTCTATATATATGTATATTTATATATGAAAGATTTTTTATTTCTTTTTCTTTTAATTTTTAACCTCTAATGCGCCTATTGAAACAGAGTATCCTTGAGGAAGAAATTATAATTGATGATAACTCGTGCTCATTGTGTGGAGTCAAAAACCGTGTCTTTCAACGAGTAGACATCTCTTGCCTATCATGTAACAAAATCATCAAGAGAGATACAAAATATTACGGTAGAAAAGCAGAAGACAATGATAAGGAACAGTGCTTTTGCATGACTTGCTTCAATAAATCTAAAGGTGATTCTATCCAATTCAATGGAGTGTCTCTCCAGAAGGAACTACTTGATTGTAAGAACAACGATCACAATGATGTAGAACGGGTAATTATGTTTACTATTCTTATAATTCTTTTTTCTATACTCTATAGAAAAAGATAAACTCACCTTTTATGTGTTGCTTCCTCTAGTGGGTCCAATGTGATAAATGTCAGAGGTGGCAACATCATATATGCGCTCTCTTTGACGATAAGAGAAATTTAGAAGGCAAGTGTCAGTACGTATGTTCCAAATGCTGCTTAAAAGAAATTGAAGAAGGAATTCGAACACCCTTAAGGACTGCTAATTTTGGTGCTGAGGACTTGCCAAGGACCAAGCTTAGTGACCATATAGAGCAAAGACTCTTGTCACGTCTTGAACATGAGAGAGAACAAAAGGCAAAAGCTGAAGGAAAGAACGTAGATGAGGTATGGAGCAAATTGCTGCACAATTACAATTGTTGAACTCTATTTAAAGTCCTATACTGTTTTCCATTTTTTTTAACTACCAATCTAATTTTCAATGCATGTATTTTGGTTTGCAGATTTCTAGAGCAGAAAATCTTACTGTAAGGGTGGTGCTATCAATTGAAAAGCAATTGAAAGTGAAAAAGGAGTTTCTTGACATCTTGTCTGGGGCGAATTATCCTCCAGAGTTCCCATATGCATCAAAAGTAAGTTGAGAGATTGGTTTCTAAACAAGTTTTGTCCTGTGACTTCTTTGATAATGCTCAGAACTAACACGTTAGTTTCTGTTGCAGGTTATTCTTTTGTTCCAGAATATTGATGGAGCAGATGTGTTGATCTATGTTATTTTTGTGCAAGAATTTGGCTCAGAATGTAGTCATCCAAATCATCGCACTGTGCACATATCATATCTTGATTCAGTTAATCATTTTAGGCCTCAAAGAGAGACTGTGACTGGAGAAGCTCTTCGTACATTTGTGTATCATGAAATAATGGTAGAGTCTTATTTCTATCCCTCTTCAAGTTTATATTTGAAACTTGGCTAAATTTACTGGCATTTATATTGATTCTGTGTTTTTTTTTTGTCATCCTTAGATTGGATACCTTGGATTTTGCAAGAAACGAGGTTTCGAAAAATGTTACATTTGGGCGTGTCCTCCTACGAAGGGGGAAGATTATGTGCTATATTGTCATCCAAAGAGCCAAAAAACTCCATTAACCAATAAACTAAGACACTGGTATTTTTACATGTGTGTTTGTCTTCACTTGTGATCCATACTGCTCATAATTATTTTGGTATTTACCTGGCATGTTGTATTTGTGTAGGTATCTTTCAATGATAAGGAAGGCTTCTGAAGAAGACATTGTAGTTAATCATACAAATATGCATGATCAGTTTTTTGTTGCTTCTAAAAGTTGCAACTCTAAGGTGACGGCTGCTCATTTGCCCTACTTTGATGGAGACTACTGGTCTGGTGCTGCTATTGATGAAATGATGAGACTTCAAGAAAAATATGGAAGAGATTATGACAAAATGTTGGAACAACCTGTGACTAAAAGAGCTCTAAAGTCTATGGGACATACAAAACCTTCAAAAGACACCATTAAAGACATTCTGGTGATGCATAAAGTAAGTCTTTCTTGGCTCTTTTTTTTTTTTTTTTTTTGCATAGTAGGTCTACTAGATGATGTCAAACTGTAATAACTGTGAGTTTAATGGGACCAAAGTATGGCATGATTTTTAAGAACTAGAACTGGCCATCTTAATTTTTGAATAGTTTCTGATTTATTAGCATAATCTGATATCTCTTCATTTTCCTTTTATCAGTTGAGCAACACTATGTTAACTCACAAGGAAGACTTCATCATAGCCCAGTTGCAGTATGCATGCACGCTCTGTCATGAGGTGATATTGTCTGGAAGGCGATGGTTTTGCATTGAGTGCAAGAAATACATGCAGTGTGAAAGGTAGTTAATTATTACTCCTCTGGTCCTTAATATAAGAAATATTTGGAGAATTGATATTTAGTCCTAAATATAAGACATATTTTTCATATTTGACAATCTTTTCCTAATTTATCCCTATTAATGCTTTCTAACATTAATTAAAGAGAAGAGGGAATGATGGAATTAAAGAAGATAACTAGGGTGTTTTAAGAAATACATATCATGTTAACCAACTCAACTAACTTTCTTAATCTAATCAAATTAAGTAAATATATCTTATATTAAAAACCGAAGGGAGTGCAATGAGCTTTAGTACTTTTTTTCCCTCTCATGGTCTCCCTCTTCTCTTATTTTGTTCATGCCAATGCATGTGGTTTTGCTTGTTTTGCTTTGTCTTAGCTTCCTTATTATTATTATTTCAGATGCCACACTTCAAACACACATACTTCAACCAGTGGAGAGAAGCATACTCTCTGCCAAGTAACTATCTAAACTAAAGTTCAAAAAGTTCACAACTTTGGCTCATTCAACGACATAGCTTTCTCCATTGAATCTAACAATTTTTCTTTTTTGAATTGTTTGCTCCTTAGGCTGTCATGGATGATATCCCTTGTGATACTAAGGAGAATGATATAATCCTGGACAATGATCTTTTTAAGAGCAGGGTTGATATTTTGACTTTTTGCGAACAGAATCATCTTCAGTTTGACACACTACGTCATGCTAAGTATACCACAATGAAGCTTATCTATCATCTCAAGAGTTCTGCTTTGATGCACCATGGTGATCCAAGATGTAGCATTTGTTATAAAGATCATAATGGGTCCCAGCTGAGCTGGTAATGTGATGTTTGTCCGAAGTTGTTTATCTGCTCAACATGCTATGAGGAAAAAGGTGCTAATTGTCATGAGCACAAGTTGAGACAATGTTCTTCTTCTACAGATCATTGTCTATCAGAGAATCAAGGCTCACAAGAGCGCAAAACTCTCACGGTGAGTATTCGTATTTTCTTTTTCTTTTTTCTTTGCCCTTTCAGTTTTGCTTTTTGGTTGATTAGATTGCCCCCTATTCATATGACAAATCATCTGGTATTCTATGATGTCCAAAAGAAAAAATAAAGGGTTAAGATGATCTTTAGTCCATCAAGTTAGCCCTCATTTTATTTTTCATCCTCAAGGGGTAAAATGGTCCATATTTTTATTTGATGATATAGACCAATGGTTTAAACAGAATGAAGATTGAGGGACCAAAACCTCTTATTTAAAATTTGAGGGACCAAAGATTGTATTAATATAAAAAGAAAACATGATCCATGAACGACCTTCTACATTCTCATTATCCTTGACACTCCTTGAGGATAATATGTATAATTTCTAATTTATGCACTTGATAATGCAGAAACAGCAGCTTCTGAAAATCTTAAAGCATGCATGTCATTGTAGCTCAACTAAAAGTCAGCATTGCTCTTATCCGAACTGTGCTAAAATGAAAAGGTGGTTTGCTAGTGAAATGAAAAGATTGATTTCCCATGCCCGTGGGTGCTCTGTTAAAGAGCAAAGAGGTTGCGAATCTTGTAAGAAGGCACAGTTGATGTTGAATCTTCACTTAAACGGTTGCAAGGACTCCAAGTGTTGCATATGCAGCAGGTAAGCAACTTTTCAAGTTCGTTAACAAGGAAAGAAAATTTGGGGAGAAATTTAATATTAGGATTTTCGTTTATCTAGATTAAAGAATAAAAGTGAGAGGAAAGAAAGGGAGGGAAGGTGAATGAGGAATTTGGTTTCCCTCCACCCTTTCATTCTCTTATAATCTCAACTGTTAAATTGAAATTTGAATTGCCTCCAAGAGTTGAAGTTTTAGTTGCATATTTACTATGTGGTCGTTACTTAATCAAGTCTATGTTAATACTGCAGATATATGAAGAATTGTGAATCTCAGCGTCGAAATGCTATTTCAGAATCTGTAGGAGAATAGAAATAGAGGTTGCTAGTCGAAGTTAACTAGCAAAGTATATATTACCTCCTGTCTATAATGCAGGACTACGTCAATGAAGATATTGAATTCTAAGCTAGATCTTAGGTTAAAACCCGGAGAGAGTACATATTAAATAGGAATCACTGAAGTCACTTGGTGTTAGTGTACCATGTATAGCATTCGCACAAAAATTTGTGCAAAGAGAGGCTCGTGGAGCTGAAAATTTTGTTAGATGCTACACAAATGATCAATGTTTTTTTATATCTTAATGTTATTATTAATTTATTATGATCCTATGGGCTGCTGCATTAGATTGTAAATTGTAATACAGCTCAATTATCTTATTTGCTCCAAATGTAACTACAAGTCCATGGGTTATATCAATACTAACATGGTGAAAATATGAGATGTGGTTCAAACTTTAAACTAGAAATAGACTGAGAACAAATGAATTTATGAGAATGATTTTTAGGTTCCAACTAAGAAAAATTATATCAAAAAGGTCCTTTTTGACAAGTAAATAGGGGGAATTAGCAAGTTAATTAGTTATCATTAACAACTTAGGGACTTGTCCATGAATTATTTCCCTTGATTGGGACCTATATGTCATTCTCCCAAAAATAAATTTTGAACCAAACAAGAGAAATTTTGAAACTTCATAAGTAAATGAGTTGATCAAGCTTATAATAGATGCACTTAAAACCAAAATAACAAACACAAATAAATATTATTACAGTCAAATTAAAAGAGATTCTAATAACCACATATGATCCATCTTAGCCAATTAAAACATAAATACAAGAAAGAAGAAGAAAAATTAAGAAAACTAATTCAAGTTGTGCAAACCTTCAATCCTTTGTTTCCACTTATAGAGAAATCCTTATATTTCTAGCCTTTCCATGGTCAAATCATAGTCTTTTCTCTTCTTTTCCTAAACTTATACACCAAATTCTTTCCTTATTTTCTTTCTAATTAATTTACACTCCGATTTTTTTACGTTATCTTGTATGACGGGAACTCCAACTTTTTTCCTTATTCTTTAATATACCCCGTTTGATGCATAATCTTCCAAATTTAATCCCTGTAAAGCCTATGAATCTACACAAATTTAATTAGACATAATATATTTCTATTTTTTATTATCCTTGGTACTTAATATGAAATTTCCTTTATTTTTCTAAATTAATTCAGTATACAACTAATCAAATATTTCAAAAAAAAAAAACACGAACATTGAAACATGAATATCTGATAATTAGCATCCCTCCTAGCTTACAATGATTTGATTATGATTAAAACGAATAAAATTCCGCAACAACGTTGTTGTGTTTATATTGATTATTGTCAAAAAGAGGGGATAGTTTTGGGGTGAATTTTGCTCCTTCATATAAAATATTTTTTTCATTTTATCTTTTATGTTTATCATCTTTTTATATATATAAGGTTAAATATAATTATTTTTTATAGATCATGTTATATATGTTACAATTAAATAAGTTATTTAACTTCATTAATCTCATCAAATTAGATAAACTAGTATAGGCCTCATGCAATGCACATATATTCAAAGACTCTGCCAAGAGATATTTTATGCATGACTAAGCACTACCAATACTACATAAATCGGGATATAACATAACAGTTCCGACCTATCATATATGCGGATGCTATAAAAAGCCCAGCACAGATACATTATTGTTTCAAACTGTTATTTATTTCAGACCTATTATAACGGTTATAATATAACAACCGTTATATATTAAGGTTTCATGAAGTCATGATAATAACTAATGGACACACGTAAACAACCGTCTTAATATATGGTAATACTTGCATGACACATAACGGTCTCATTTTACAACTGTTATTTATTCAATAACATACATAATGATTTGTATATAAGAAAATAAGATTTATTATTTATATATTTCTAATTTATATTTAGAATAAATTTATATATTTAAAAATATATTTCATATTGAATATTAATTAATAAATTTTTAAATTTAAATTGGATTTTGATAATAAATCAAAATCTTCTCGGTCTCACATAGACCACCGTTATATATTAAGTACATAAATAACGGTTTATAAATAAGAACCGTGAACATTTACAATACATGACAATTTTTATATAATAACCATTATGTATGAATATAAGATTCTTCAAGTGAGAATTTATGAGCTAGTTGTATAATTTGACATTCTCAATAGATAGAAGCAAGACTATACACAATAATGGCTATAATCAAAGAGCAAGAGTCTTCATACATTCTCTTGCTATAAATAGAAGAGCATTGAAGACGGAGCAACTAACTAAAATGTACATTTACTGGTACATTCATTTTGCTACGTCTCAAAAGCTCTCAATGTGAATTTGTACTTCAGTTATTATTTATTTGCTCTTATGAGAGGATATACTTAAGCATTTATTTCATCTGAGATACTCAAGGTAATGGGACCTTGAGTGGGCATTGATTGCAAAGTGTAAGGACGAGCGAGTGTTCTTTGAAGAAGAACTAACTTGTACTAAGACACCAAGAGCCACTACAAAAATAAATGTTTTTAGTGACGGATTTTAGCTTGTCCGAGACACCAAGAGCCACTACAAAAAAGTAAATGTTTTTAGCGACAGATTTTGTCGCAAATTAGAGAAAATCCATCACAAACTGGTTTCGTGACGGAATTTGCGATGGAAAAAACTTTGTTGCAAACAAAATTTGAGACGGATTTTGTGTCATCCGTCGCAAATTGCGACGGAATTTTAAAAAAAAAATTATATATATGAAAAAAAATCTGTCCCGTCGCAATTAAAAAAAAAAAAAAACACACCTTTCTAAAATCACAATTACGCTTCCCCAATATTATTTACTAAAAGTAAATTAGAACATTTCTTTATATGCACCTAAATTAAAAAAGTGGACAACCAGACAACTAGCACAAGATTAGTAATCATTAAAAGACAAGGATTAGACCGGATATAAATGTAATGCACCGATTTATTGACTGCTAACACGTGAAAACTCACCAATTGACAACAGTAATTGTCAAGCAGCCAGGCAGACTACCAGCCGATTGCAATAAGTTTAATAGAATGCCAACAGTCCTACTTGCTTCTGAGCATCACCGGATCAAGAACAGGGTGACTAACCTCCAACCATGAGATATTAAATACTTTTCTGCCTCCTGTATTGTCATTAATGTTAAAATTAAAATGGATGAGTAGATTAAATCAATTGCAGATAAATCTGCTTGTGATTATAACAGCAGCTTATTTGCGTACTAAAGCCATATCCTCTTAATCTCATCATAATATAAATGTTAAGCTCATGAAATTTGAAAAAAAAAAAAAAAAAAAAAAAAACCCTTCTAAAAGTGACTCCTCACTCCTCAGGATAACTGATGTCAGATGAAAAAAGTAAGACTAGTGTTTCCAAGAATTTCAGCGCTAACAAATTCGTTCCAACTGAACCAGACTACAATATCAAGCAATTCAACTCTCCAATCAGCAAAACACAAAGCCCATCACCATCACATGAATTCAAGTAATATGACTAAAGTACAAAACTTGTGCAGCAGTTTTGATAAATAACGAACTGGGTAGTTAGATGAGTGAATTTTAAGAAATAAACCTGTGTGAACTATCCACAATATGAAATTAGTATGACACATACATCAAATCATAGCAATTCAATAGAAAGATTGTGAGAGAGAGAGAGGAGCCCATTCAAGAACAAAGATGACAAGTAGAAGGTACCGGCAT
Organism: Acacia melanoxylon; assembly: GCA_019022615.1. Lineage (NCBI taxonomy): Eukaryota > Viridiplantae > Streptophyta > Magnoliopsida > Fabales > Fabaceae > Acacia > Acacia melanoxylon. The sequence continues at coordinate 2,554,225 of JAFJYJ010000046.1, forward strand.
ACTGTTAACAAAGACAAAGTTCACTCCAAATTCTAAATTCAGTATCCCTAGTCGCAAGAAATTTTAGATATCCCAATTCTCAAAGAAGTCGTGAAGAAAGGAATTGCTAATTGAACCCTTCAGCATCCCCAAGGCTGCCCAAGGTACATAAGTGATAGAGTACCGGTTTAGCGGGAGATAATAGAAGTTGCGGAGAGTTTAGAGATTTTAGGAATTAATATTTAATTATGTTTTTATTATTATTGAGTCTGCTTTTATTATTATCTTTAGGAATTAGGAAATTAAATAAAAGGAATATCTTATTAGATATTATCTTTTATTATTATCCTTAGGAATTAGGAAATAAGAGGAATATCTTATTAGTTAAGATTTAGTTGTTATGATTTATGATTATTAGTTATCTAAATCTTAGATTTAGATATATTTTTTAGATTCCATATTTGAATTTTGAATAGAGTCTATTCTCTGTAAATCCTTATAAATAGGCCTAGTGCCTCATCAATAAAATGTCGAATATTTCAGAGAGTAAATTGGTACGAGAGATTCTCCTTGGACTTTAATAGTCCGATGAGTTACAGATTCTGGCTCATCTACTATTAAGGATGTGAGCTGATTTAGAGAAGGGGCGAGATTCTTGCCTACTCTCTATCTCAGAGAGGCTGTTCTTAGAGAGCTAGTGAGATTCTTACTTCTCTTTAAAACAGAGAAATATATTATTTCCAGAGTTCTCTTTACGTTCCCATTCTCATTTAACCTTCCCATAATCCGTATCCTACCAATAAGCATATGTCAAGCTGACTTAAGATTTTAAAACCACCCACTTCTTTCAGCAATTTTAATTAACTTTAAATGTAAGTTTGAATTGTTACATAATTGTATGATTCATTAAGTTGAAAATGGAAAAATAACAAACCTGACCTGTAATGAACTGCCAAATTAAAAATAGCATGTCGTTAACCACAATTTATATAAAATTTAGAAATGCACATGTGGAAATTTCAAGTATTCTCAACAGAAAGCCTCAAATCTATACCAATCTATTTCATAAGGAGAGAAGTGCATAGACTTTGAATCAGGGAAGACCATAAATGATCAATGCAAAACTATGCAACTTGATTCAATAGTCTAGATCAGCACCAAAGTAGGAAGAAAATTATTAGATAAAGAAAGTAGAGAGCACCTCCATAACAAGAATCCTGGCTAGCAATGCATCAATGTTACTATCATCAACTATGATATCTGCCATAGTGTCGCCAGTGAAAGCAATCTCTGGTTCTTCCAAAGTGGACGTTATCTGCCCACAGCACAATCCGGTTGAGCAAGCTCAGTGAAGTCAAAACAAGAAGCAGACACACTAGCAAACTTCTACATCAAAATAGGTAAAATATTACCCCTCCTAAACATAAAACAAATCAATTGCAGCCTATAGCCTAGTAGCTACCTTATTCTGAAAAGGATAACCCAATATTAATTCAAAGAATTATGTGAAGCAGAAACAATCAATAACAGATATAACTTTATTGTCTACAAGTATCACAAATGATAGTTATCGAAGATATGATGCATTTATTGTATCATAAATGCTAAAGATTATCAACAACAAGGAAACATGAAGTTTGGACGCTTCAAAACTGTAGGCAGCCAGCATCCAAGTATAAATGACACCTCATTCTTTTCACAACTAAGTAATTCAAAACAAAAAGTTACTTCTAAAGAATTGTGTTTAGTTATATGCTAAGACAAATAATAATGAGATTATACAGCAAAACACCAAGAAAGCTTATGGTTTTCAACAAGAAGAACTAATTCCCCATTCATATGTTTATCCAGATTCCAGACAGAGCCATTTGTAATTGAAAGCTTATGGTTTTCAACTGCAAGCCTCTGTAACGAATACTATATGTCAATGTCTGCCTTCAGACGAATATTAATTGATAGTATCAGAAAGTTTTTCAAATAACATTTATCAGTTATCACAAGTCAACAACTAAAAAAAGGGTTGAAGAACACACAAACGAAAAATATTACAGAAATATTGGAATCCGGACTGAGACGTTGAATTAATATGGCATAATTCGAAAGTTCAAAAGCACCAATAATATGTGGCACATTCTCAGCAGTTCGATCGTACACCGACAATGATTCACAATTGCATAAATTTTCGGCCGCTTCAAACCAAAAGTAATGAAAAGAAAGCACTAATTCACCGCAAAATCCCCCTAATTGTTCCTTAGGTAGCATAAAATGCTAAAATAGAAAGAACGAAGTAGTTCTGAGATTGAATACCTGCTTATTGTAGATTCCTCCTCAGCATCGCCTTCAGACTCTTCATCTTCACGACCTATTCCGTCAGAAACACCGTTGGCTTCCTCTTTAACGGTGCCGCTCTCCGATTCTTCCACTTCATCTTCCGCAGAAGAAGAATCAGCATCATCAGGATGGTGGTCTTGAAGTCGACGCTTTGGAGACATTTTGAACGGAACGGAACGGAAGGGATAAAGCTATTTTCAAATAATAGCTTCCTAATCGTCAAGAGGACGACAAACAGATCTGGAAAAAGAGAGAGTGACGGTGACCAGAGGCAAGATGAGATAAACCGATGGCACGACTTGAGCACTCAGCGATGGCGACGGCGAAGGAATGAAGGGCTTCTGGCGACTGAAGGCAGAGAGGGCTGGGGTTTTGAGTAGATGATGAAATGAGAGGGTCTAAGGAATCCAAAAACTGTTTGAAAAATGAGCACAGTGGACAGTGGACTTGAGCAGACAAAATGATCCGTTTTTGCCACGGATATTTTTTCCCTATTTTTTTTTCGTCACAATTTGTGATGAAAATTAAAATCCGTAGTAAAATCTATTTTTAGGGATTTTATATTTGCGACAAAAAGAAAATTCCGTTGCAAAACAAATTCCATCACAAATTTTTGCTCCATGGTCGCAAATTTCATTGCAAATTGAGATAGATTTTTTTCCATCGCAAATTCTATCGTTATTTTAGCATTTTCTAATAGCGAGCCCTATGAATCTTACAGACTTAATTGGATTGAGCCTTGGTATGGAAACCTACCAAGTGATAAATTTTAAATTCAGAGAAACCCTGGGAAGATAGTGAAAATCTTAGAAAAGCCTTCTGAGGACTGAACGTATGTCAAATGGATTGGACCGAACCATTATAACTCTCTTGTGTTCTCCTTCGGTGATATCCTTATAACTCTCCTCTCCTTACTTAGCTTGTGTTGAAGTGTAAATTCTTAAAACCAACCCAATTCACCCCCCTCTTGGGTGAAAAGCTTAAACTAACAGACACAAGGTATAGATGGACACTTATATTATTATATATAAAAATCATGAGTACTATTGATTCTAGCCAAAAAGCCTAAAAAATCTTTATCCTTCCAAATTGCATACTCTCACATTGAAAAGTGACTGAACACAATGTTGAATTTCATAACGTTTAATTTGGTGTCACCTGCTCAATAGAATGATAGGAGACAAACCTTCGGTCAGAGTAATAATGAGATGTCCAAAAAAACATAACTTAAAAATAATAAATTCAATATGTCACCTGAACTAGTTTATTCAAAGCTTTTTCATGCATGACTCTTATCAGTACACCTGAACTAGTTTATTCATCACACTTTTTGAATTTAACTTCTTGAGATATGGATACTTCCAAAAAAGATGTATTTTCTTAGGGATCATATCTCCAGAAATTATTTCGAAAAAGATCAATAAAGTCGGAACCTTTAGTCAAAGCAATGGGTTGACAACTTTCTCTAATAGGAAATGAACCTTCAATCAGAGTAATAATAGGTTTTTCAAAAAAAATATAACTTCACAAAAGCAAGTTAATGTCACCTTGAATATCACTTTGTGACTTCACAAAGGCACCTCAATCAAATAAGGAAAACAGAGCACCAAAATAATGTTACCTAGCAAGGGTTCACTAATGACAGGCAAGTCAAAGCAACTTGCTCAACAGTCACTGAGACAAGTGTGAAGGTATTGATTAGTGCAACTGTCTTTGAGAAGTAAGACAAGGATTTTTATGGTGGGGCTCGACTAAAAACAACTCTCTACGGCCAAAAAGGACACAGGGAGTACTAGGGTTACAATGTTGGTGGGTTTCTTTTGAACAGACTAAGTGTGAAGTGTGTTCTGTTTTAGATGCTTAAATAGAAGAGGAAAGGTAGGTTTTTTGGGTTGTCATGCTGAAAACTTTACATAACGGTTGTATCAATAAAACTATTATTTATTTGTTTATATTTAGTATGGTTTTTTGTTAATAATTGTGAGTTATGTTATTGTTTTAACATATACATATATCAAGGTTATTAATTAATAATCGTGAGGTATGTTGTTATTATTATTATTATTTTAATTTTTTTGGCCAGTTAGTACCCAGATAATAACATTTTCATATTTTATAAATCTAAGACCAAAAAAATATCACCTTCTGGTGTCTAGTTGCCTAATAGATGATTTAAGGTTTGTTGTGAATTTAGAAACTTTAATATTCTTCAATGAATCAAAAGTTCCATAAATTCGCAACAAACCACACATCATCACAGTACTCGTCACTAGAAGAGTGACCTAAATCATCTAAGAGTATATTAGGATCATGGTGGTCAACCACATACTTTCAAGAATGATATTAGTCTTCTTGTTCATACTCAACAAATATCTGGCCAGCCTCCTCACTACATAGTCAATACGTTTTGCATGCTACATCATTGCCTCTACTTGAGGCGGAGGCGGAGGTTATGGAGGAGGAGAAAAGGGAGAAGGAGGTGGTGAAGGTTGTGGAGGAGGGGAAGGAGGTAGAGGAGGAGGATGACACCATGAATTTTCTAGCAAGTCATAAGCATGGCATTTCATCTTAGTGATAGAAAGAACAGAGGAGGACGATAAACAAAAGGAAATTGGGAGTTTATAAAGATTGGAAGTGGCGGGTTCGAATCATTGCGCACATTGGAAGTTGAAGAGGAGCAGTCGCGTGCAGAGGTGGGTAATAAAAGGGTACTTGGTTCTCATGCTTGATCATTGAAGAATGAGAAAGCACAAAGTATTCTTCTCATGAGTGTGGGGAAGAGGAAAGGTTTGGACCGTTTAGTTGTTTTTTTGATATAAAGTTGGAAGATAAATCGTTTGTTTATTCATCTAACAGTTTTACCTTAGGTACCATCATTCTTATGAGACAATATATGATGTTACAAAGTACAATTGTTATGTATTTGCACGTTATTCTAATAAGTAACGGTTGTTACTTAATAACTGTAATGTATAGACCTTTTTAAAATTTTTGTGGTTAATCATGCAACCACCATTTTACAAAAAAAAAAAAAAAAAAAAAAGTAAATAAATAGACTAAAAATAAAAAGCTACGAAGATGTTCTAAGAATATGATGCATCATCATATTCTTCATTCTCCAATAACTTGTCCACCTCGCTTAAAGAGTGAATGAGAGAGGTAAGTTCCTTCAAATATTGATCAATGCGTCCTTCAATGCTTGTTGGCACAAGGAGTTCATCTTTTCAGTTTTTTGCCAGATGATGAATCAAAAGTTCTTTTGCATTTGTCCATGATGTTTTGTTATATTAGAAGTTGGCTTTGAAAAATTTGAAATGGAAGTAAAGCGAAGAGAGTTCGGTTTTCGGACGTTTATATAGAGAGAGTTTCATAGATTATCAAGTCGTCACGTCTATTAATATTAAAGATCATTATATTTTATAATGGTGACAATTAATAATTTTTAATAACTGTTATATATTTGACAATTTTTGTAATTTATTGGTATTTACTATTAATTGCATAATCAACCACAATATTAATTTAGAACCGTTAAGTATGTTGGCAAAAATACGTTATAATTCTTAATTAATAACCGTAAATTATTAATTTTTAACTTCATCTCCTCGTTATCATCCTATTCATCCTCCCCTTCCTCGTATTCATCCCCATTCTCATCATCGGATGAGGGAGATGAAGGTCGAGTCAGAGTATTATCATCAGGATGGGGAATGGGAAAGGTTTGGAACTGGCCATCACGACGTTTATTGTTTCATGATGGTTTTTGCTTAACAACTATCATTCTTGTACGACAAAATATGACAGTTACTAATCACCACCATTATTTATTTGTTTGGACTTCAATTAAGTGATGGGTTTTACTTAATAACCATTATGTATCTCAAGTGTTGAGAATCCTAACCACGTCACGTCCTCCACAGTAGCCGGCGCCTCCGCCCCCTCCGCCAATCCATCTATTGCACCGAATGACGAGATGACACCAGAGAAAAGAGCACTGGGGAAGGTTCTTGTTGTCATGAAGGAAGTCCAAAGCAAATTACGAGAGATGGGAGTAAACTTACTATGAGGTGGAACAAAAAAGGACAAATTGTAAACTTGTTAGATTTCAAAATTTGACCTTTCTTATTCCATCTACAGTAAGTTTCATTCCCTCTCTCTTAATTTTCTTTCTAGACCTCCTTCATGATAACAAGACCGTTATGTTTTGCCTTTTCTGATATAAGTTTTTGGAAGACGAATTGTTTGTAAGTGTTATATGACGGTTGTTTCTTAAGAACCATCATTTTTGTCACTAAATAAATTACGGTTATTAGCTACAACTGTTACGTTTGTATTTTCATGAATTTTGCCTCGCAATACATGATGGTGTGCAAAATTAACCGTTATATGTCCTCACGCGATCTCTATCTCAACATACATGACGTTCATAGTCGTAACCATTATGTATTAGAAATTATAAATGCTCAAATCTGTAGTAGTATACAAAAGTCATAGACATGAGATTCCTTTTGTTGAGATATGTCTCATTAGTTGTTACTTGCTAATTTGTAGGATCTATTGCTATTTTAAATTTGAAAATAAATTAGAAGAATTTGTCGCTCCTAATAATTAGTTATGTATTCCCTAATTTAGTGGGATTTTAATGGTTAGCTTTAAGTTGCTGATTTTTAGGGATATTAGCATTCTTTTTAATTTATTAGCATCATATTTATTGTATTTAAAAATAGGGTTAAGTAACAAATTTACCCTAGAAGTTTCCGCTAAGGAGTAGCAATGTTACCCTAGAAGTTTTTCTTGTCTCAATGTTTCCCTAGAAGTTTCAAAACGTAGCAATGTTACCCATTTTCGTTAAAAAGTTAACGGTCAACATCAATTTTTTAATGGTCAACGTTAGTTTTTTAACGGAATAGGGCAACATTGCTACGTTTTGAAACTTCCAGGGTAACACTGAGACAAGAAAAATTTCTAAGGCAATATTGCTCCTGGGCTTATACTTTCAAGGTGGATTTACTACTTAACCCAAAAAAATATTCATGGCATATGAAATGATTGTCATTCACTCATTTGTACACTATCTTCTTATTTTCCTTCCAATTGATATCAGAGCTCTGTACTTCATATTGGTATCTACGCGAAAGCCTACAAATTGGTGTCAGAGCTTTGTCCTTTAAATATTTATCAAAGTTGTATCCTTCAAATTGATATCAAAGCTCTGTCCTTCAACTTTCCTTCCCTGAACTCTATCGTGGATAACACAACATTCAAGAAAATAAAAACCAAATAATGGTAAGAAGATTGCTTGTTGAAAAAAGACGCACATGAACTAGGCTAGTTTAAGGTTGCATATGCCAGAAATATTCTAAGAGACTTGTTCTATACTCCATCGGAGGAATATTCATGACAACAGCTTCAATATACATTAGATGACCTTGACAAGCCAAATCATCGCCACAACGATTGACTTTTTTTGAAGTGAGATCAAAAGTGACAGTCCAGTCACACATTAGAAGATGAAAAATTTGTCTAACATGGTTGCTGAGAGAATGATCTTCAGATGGGTCGCTAATGATTAGCTACAAGGCTTCAACAGAGCCCGTGATTCCGACTAAGACAAAGTCCTCCATGAATCCCATAATCTCTGTTGTAGTTGGAGGAGTGCAACTTAATTTTTTGACAAAACCAAATATCCAAGTTCCCTTGTAGTCACAGAGCAAGCCACACAAGTAGCTTCTCCATTTTGTAGAAGAGAGCCATCAGTATCTAGTCTCCACTAACCTTCCTTAAGAGGGATCCATTTGATTAGGGATTCACTTTAGGAGGGATTGAGGGTGTTTCTAAGAGACAGGAGCTTGTCATCCTCAATAAGTTGTTGAGTAATTGAAAAAACTATTAATCCATTTGGTTCAACCCCATTGCATACCTGCAATGGTAATCATGATGGCATTACCAAGAAAAGAGTGTTTGATTGCTCTTTAGCATAGTAATAAGTTTTATCAACGTAATGATGATTACCAAAAAATTGGTAATGATCCTCATTCATACCTCCCCTATGAATACTCGTTACCACCCCATTGCATGGTTGAATAAATCCAATTTACCCTTTAGCCTCATTTATCTTTGTTTGACTTGTCTCATGTCACCTGCTACCGCCACTACCTCCTCCACCCCTCCCTCATCGCCACCATGGCAATTGTTGTCACTGCTGCTACCTCCTCCTCCACCATTGTCACTCTCACCACATGTCATCGCCACCACTTCCTCCTCCTCCTCCCTCTTGCCTCCAAGTGCCACCATGACAGTTGTCACCACTGCCACTACCTCCTCTTGCACCATTGTCGCTATCACCACCTACCATCGCCACCACTACCTCCTCCTTCACTTCACCGCTGCCACCTCCACCGTTGTCGCCACAACCCACCGCCTCCATGACAGTGGTCGTCACTCCCACAACCTCTTCCACCGTCGTTGTCACCACCTTCCATCGCCAGTGCCATACCACCTTTCTCATCACCTCCACCACCACATCCATCACCATCAGACGATCCTTAGCAAGAAAGTGTGACGGTTATGATGAGGCAACATGATAGCTCTTAACTATTTTTTTTACAAATATTATATTAAGGGTGAAATAGACTTTGTGTGATATTTTAATTTTAAATAATTATTAAAAAATTAACTCATTGCACCTTGCTCAAAAATCAAATCAAACACTAGTTATGTAATTAACATTGCACTGCACTGCAAGGTGCAATGGGATTGAACCAAACACGCCTATATCTTTTCTAGAGTTGGGTTCGTCAAAGTAGATTCTGGTACATCTTGCCTTCCATATGCCCCAACACACATGAGCGAAGACCCATCATAAATTTTAGTTTTCAAAATATTTTGTATTTGTCTCAATTATATCTTGCTATTTCTTTTAAATGCTTATTTGCCCTTGGCGGGCAATTCGAACCATGCACATATTGGGCATCTCCTTATTTCTGATAAACTTATTTTGAGAATATTTGATTTAATATCTTTAATTTATTTTACATTATTGAATTTAAGATTTCAATATATTTGGTAACTTCAGCTTAAAAAAATATATTTGGTGACCCCCTTTCTCTCATCTCAATTTATTTTTGATATATTTATTTTGAAAATATTTTAATTTATATATTTATTTTATTAAGCTCTGTAGTTTAAATTTGAAAATATTTTTCCCATTGCCTATATCTATTTTTGATATATTTATTTTGAAAATAATTTAATTTATTTTTCAAATTTCAAGGTTTAGATTTCAAAATATTTTGTAATTGCCCCATTATCTCTCTTTATTTTATATACACTCATTTTAAGAAAATTGATTTAACATATTTATTTTACTTTCTTGTTTTGAATTTAATGTTTTGCTTGCAAACAGGGAGCTAACAAAACTCCTTTTATATCTATTTGATTTAAGATAATTTAATTTATATTTTTAATATATTTTTAAGACTCTGAAGTTTAGATTTCAAAATATTTTGTAATTTCCCTCATTATATCTCCATTTTTGTTTTTTAATTTGGTCAAAGGTTTCTCTCCCAAGGCTCAACGTAAAGGGTTTTCGTCTCTTCCAACCAGGAGGCTTCAGCTGGTTAGTTATCTCTCTTTATTTCTTATGCACTCATTTTCAAAAAAATTAATTGCTAGCTCACCACACTCCTTTTATATTTATTTTATTAGTGGTAATTTAGTTTATATTTTTAACTTATTTTCAAATTCTAAAGTTTAGATTTCAAAATATTTTGTAATTGACCTAATATCTCTCTTTATTTTTCATAGGAAATTTGATTTAATATCCTTATTTCATTTCCATGTTTTGAATTTGACGTTTTAACGTTGTGCTTTAAGCCGAGTGCTCTGCTTTTATATCTTTATGATAAAAGAAGTAAGAAAAGATTTTAGGAGATATTTTAGAATATTTGAAGATTAGTTAAGAAATTCAAGTGTTTACACTAGTATATATCGATTATATTAATTTAAACACTTTGATTATATTAAGGGAAAATATCATTTAAATACCACATGAAATTGCAAAATCCCCAAATGTCTGTTAAACTTGTTAAATGATTTAAAAGTATAAAAAACAAAATTAAGATTTTTAAATTCGGGTAAATTTACCCTTTTTTCCCCAGTTATTTTTAAAAAAAAAAAAAAAAAAAAAAAAAACCCTCGCCCCAGAGAGCCACGTGGTAGGCCTACGGTAGCCGCCAGCGGCTTGGGCTACGGCCATTAACGGCCTGAGATCTGATGAGGGTATTTTTTTTTTGGGTAGGGTTGAATCTTTTTCTTAAAAAAGATTCAATAAAAGTGAGAATGTGGGGTTTGAACCCACCCCACCTTCATGAGGTCCAAGTGGCCCTACCACTGGACACTTGGTTCCTTTAATATATATGTGTATTAACAAATATATATATTCTTCTTAACATTTTTTCTATCAAGAAACACACACTCTTGTAAATATCATTACTGAACTTGTAAATACCATTAACGAATTGGTAATTCCTATTACAAGATTTGTTATAATTGATCCTTATTTATTGTTTTATAAGAGACACTTGTGAAAAACCTGATGAAAGCACTGGTAATTACCATTATGGAATTTGTAAATACTGTTAACGAATTGGTAATTTCTATTACAAGATTTGTTATAATTGACCCTTATTTGTTGTTTCATGAGAGACACTTGTGAAAAACCTGACAAAAGCACTGATAATTACCATTACGAAACTTGTAAATACCATTAACGAATTGGTAATTCTCATTACAAAATTTGTTATAAATCATTTACTTTTTGTTAATACCATACCCTTCATTGACAATAACATTCCTGATTTACAAACATTATGTATACACACACATTATTTAGTTTTGTGAATTTCATTATATATATATATATATATATATTATAATAAATATATATTTATGTATTATATATAATATAGTGTGTGTATTATATAATATCTAATATCTAATATCTAAATATATAAATATATATTTATATATAATAGGATTCACAAGACTAAACAGTGTGTGTACATGATGTTTGTAAATCAAGAATGTTATTGTCAATGAAGGGTATGGTATTAACAAAAAGTAAATGATTTATAATAAATCTTGTAATGGAAAGTATCAATTCGTTAATGGTATTTACAAGTTCCGTAATGATAATTACCAATGCTTTCGTCAGGTTTTTCACAAATGTCTCTCATGAAATAACAAATAAGGGTCAATTATAACAAATCTTGTAATAAAAATTACCAATTCGTTAGTGATATTTACAAGTTCCATAATGGTAATTACCAGTGCTTTCGTCAGGTTTTTCACATGTGTCTCTCATGAAATAACAAATAAAGGTCCATTATAACAAATCATGTAATGAAAATTATTAATTCGTTAATGGTATTTACAAATTCTGTAATGGCAATTACCAGTACTTTCGTTAGGTTTTTCACAAGTGTTTCTCATAAAACAATAAATAAGGGTCAATTATAACAAATCTCGTAATAAGAATTACTAATTCGTTAATGATATTTACAAGTTTAGTAATGATATTTACAAGAGTGTAGGTTTCTTAATGGAAAAAATGTTAAGAAGAATATATATATTTATTAATACATATATATATATATATATCAAAGGAACCAGGCCACTTGGACCCATGAAGGTGGGATGGGTTCAAACCCCACCTTCTCAAATTCATTTTCATTGAATCTTCTTTTAAGAAAAAGATTAAACCCCACCCCCAAAAAAGAAAAAGAAAATACTCTCACCGGATCTTAGCCGCCACGGCGGCTGGAGGCCAGTCGCGATAGTTGGCGTAGCCACGCGCCCTCGACGACGATAGTCATTTTTCTTTTTAAAAATTTATTTAAAAACTGAGGGCAAAAAGGTAAATTCACCCGAATTTAAAAATCTCAATTTGGTCTTTGATACCTTTAAACCCTTTAACAAGTTTAACATAATTTGAGGGTTTTACAATTTTATTCGGTATTTAAATGAAGTTTTCCCTTATATTAATCTAAACACTCTGAACAATTCAAAGCAGTTTTGAATTCGACAAGAAAGCTACCGATAACTTCGAGGAGATTCCTTGTTCTTACGTGTTCCAAGCTACTCGCACTTCTATTTTTACATAGTAAGGGAAGATATGCGCCTTACCTTCCAAACCGGAGGAGTATCAACTTTTTTTTTTTTTTTTGGAAAAAACAAACAAGTGTTAAATCACAAATTCTCTACGTTTCAATTACAAAGGACCATCTTAACAATTTGTACTAGCGGAACATACAAAAACCTTTTTAGGCATTAGTTTTTCTGCCTTTTTATTTCCTCTTCCAACTATTTCTCTAGGGGACAGCAGGCCAACTGCTGGTAAAGCACTTTAACATAAACTCACATTTCAGAGAAAAGATTCTAAAACAATTTGATACAACAATCAATTTATCAATGGAGGAGGAAGCTAAATTTCCACTCTAGCACTGAAAACTATAACTACTATTCAATGCCTAAGACTGTCAAAAGTACAGAGGGCCTCAATGTCCTTGACCCCAAATAAAAATGAGCACCAAAAAGAAAAAATCCAATCACCCCTCCTGAGTCCTAGTTACTTGCGTGGTTACAACTTACATTTATGTTTTCTTTTAACAGTTAATACAAACTAGTAGTACTACCCATCAGACTACCAATAGCATCATGCCTAAAGGGTTGATGATGTCAAAGTCCCGACCCAAAGCTGCATTATAAGGAAGATGGAGTAAAGAATTATGTTGTCAAAAAAGTCCAGAGCTTCTTCCCTATAGAAGCTTCACCAGGATGTCCAATGTCTACATCTTCTCCATTGTCTGCCCCATCAGCATCTTCACCACGGGATTCTTCACTTCTATACTCATCGTGATCCCCAGCATCGTCTGGTGTCCCATTGACCTCCTCACTCAAGGCTGAATGGTTGGCTGCATTCCGTGCCGTTTCATCATAGCCATCCTGGATCTCCACAATTTTCTCAGACTGGAACATATGCAATTTCACGTCAAAAACACAACCAAAACCTTCCAAGATTTGAGCTTATTCTAATTCCCAGATTACCAATGGTTTAATAATAATGATGATGCTCTAAAGAAAGAGGTAAATCAAACATTAAAGATCCCCAAAAAATAAAAATAAAAAGGAACAAAATAAAAAGGAAACAAGATGCAACATAAAACGCAATGTACCGTGCTCACCTGCACAAGAAGTATGCGCCCACCATTCTCATCAGTAACACCCAATGAGGGCGAAGAAGTTTTAGAGTGAAAAATTGCATCTTCTGTTTCTTTTACACGATCAACCTCTCCCTCACTTTCTTTGCTACCTCCTCCAGAAAAGGCTCGGCTAGATGTGGCTACTGCCCCACTAAGCAATCGGTGTACAACCATGTCAATAGATAGAAAAGGCCAGTAAATTGTTTACAGCTATCAACAACCCTAAAAATGAAAAGAAAACTACTGGTCTAATAATATTAAAAATATTGCTGATGATATAAGCCAAAGATCAAGCAATAAAGCATTCTTGGATCCAAATCAAGCACAGAACCAGAATGTTGAGAAATCATACGTGGGAGCATGTAAAAATTATTTTAGCAAGCTCAAGCATAGGAAAATGACCTAAAACAAAACTTATTCACTTCAACAAAGTATGATTTATGAAAATCAAAATACTAACGCAAATTGATTTTTCCTCGTTTCTTCTGTAGCTACAAGTAAATAATCCATATTGGCGTATATCAATCAGAATAAAGTACTTACGATTTGGGTCGTCTCAAATTATATCTTGACTCACGTGCAGGAGGAGCAGCCTTCCGCCTCCTCCTTTTGGGTTGCCCTTGCACTTCACTGTCAGATTGTCCCTCATTGACATCATCATTTTTACTCTCAGTCATCTGTGATGTTTGAACATGGTTTCGTTTCCTTGCATTTGCCGGCATTCTTCTTTTGGATGGTTTCCGTGTCTCATTATTCATATTGGCAGAATCCTCAGCAGTTCCATTTGGATATTCAATCTCATCGTCATTGAAAGATTCTCCAAGTATGTTCTTAGCATCTTTGACAACAGCTATCACAGATTTATTACGCTTTATTCTGGACCTTCCTCTTTTGCGAAGTTTCTGCTGACCACCCTTTGAATCAGAGAGCTGTGAGTCTTCTGGTGCTTCCAGTGCCTTGCTGTCAACATTGCTTTGATTGTCAACAGATAAATCTTTTTCAGCTTCAGCCTCTGTGAGGTCATTGTGAGGAATATTCTTCTGAACACCAAAAGAATCGCTTACAATTGCAAATGATAACTCTTCCTCATTTTCAGGGCCTGGAATTCCCTGTGAAGATTCCTCAATTCTATCTTTTCCAACAGACAATGTTACAGCCTCTCTTGAAGCGTGGGCATCTTCAGACTCAATCTTTCTACCGGGGGAGATTTTGAATATCTTAGAGGTGCATTTACGCAACCAAGATATTCCGCCAGAGACTGGAGATTTTGATTCAGTTGCAAGTGACACTTCAGTATTTTGCCCTGAGACCAGATTTCCATCAGGACTACCTTGCACAACATCATCAGCCAATTTTGGAAGTGAAGGCACCTCTATATTTTCAATTTCAGCTAAGGATTGTAAGTCAGACAACACAAATTCAGAGACCCTTTCACCACAATTCACACAACTCCTGAGTTTCTCAACGAAACTAACAAAACGCCGTCTCTCCTCTACAAATTGCTCTCGCTGACTTTTGAGCTTACTGTTAAGGTCTACAAGCATATCTATATCCTCGCGCATTTCCAACTGCTGCCTTTCCATATCCTTTTTATTCTCAGCAAACTCTTGTTTATCTTTTTCTATTTTACTTCTTTGAAGTTTCATTTCCTCCATCTCTCTATGGGCGACTTCTCTCAAATAGTTAATATTACTTAATTCTCGCTCTCTTTCTTCCTCAAATAATTTCTTCCTCTCCAGAAAATAGTTTTCTTTCTGCTCTAACTGATTCTGCATATCAGCTTCAAGTTCTTTTTTCCACAGCTCAAAATCCAGAAGCATTTGGTTCCTCTCACTTTGAGATTTTTCAGCTAAGTCAGACTTCTCAGTCTCCATTTGAATAGCAAATGACTCTTTGGCCAACTTAAGAGCTTCTAACTCCCTTTGAATGTGTTCTTCATTTGCCTGCCTCTCATTCTTCAACTTTTCTCCTTCAATTTGTTGCAGTTTAGATATCTCCTCCTTTTGTTTGCTCACGTTTTTCAGCTCCTTCTCTATATCTGCTTTTTTCAGGTCCAGCTCCTCCCAATCTCTTTCAAAAATCTCCTTTTGCTGCCTCAAATCATCAGCTTCTTTCAGAAGCAGTTCTTTCTGAAGCCTGTACTGATCAATTTCATGTTTTAATTCTGACTGCAAGCGCTCATGTTCTGACCTCTCCTCCTCAGTCACTTTAAGAAAATTTGTCTCTTCATGTATCCTTTGAAGCTCTTTTTCATTGTCAGCCCTTATCTTCTCAACTTCAGTCTTCATACTAAGCAATCTCTCCCTCTCACATTCTAGTTGTCCTTTCTCTTTCTCCAAGTTCTTCTCATCGGACTTAAATGACTTCTCCCTTTCCTTCAAACCTTTCAATTTCAATTCATACTCTTTTTCTTTTTCCCTAAGCTTCTCTGATTTCTTTTCCAATGCTTGTTCACGCTTTGCAACTTTCTCCTCCAGGTGGCTAATTTCAACTTCTTTTTTTTCCAGTTCCATCATTCTATTCTGTAGTCCAGCTTCAAAGGATTTTCTTTTTTCATCCAATTCCACATCAAACTCCTGCTTTTTCAAATCAAGCGTGGCATTGTGTTCCTCAAGAAGCTTTTGAATCTCAACCTGCAAAAAGAACAAGATATACATATCAACAAATAAGAAAATGATATACGTAGCAATAGGGACACCAAGATAAATTCAATAATAACTGATAAGGTTTAGGATCCCAAACAATAAAATTTTCTTTCAGGGTATCAATTCAGCAAAATTGTTCCAATTTCCAAATCATTTCAATTTCAATTATACCAGAAATAGTTGAGAACCTGACCACAGCTAACTTACAAATTATTAAAGTTTCAAAATAGTGACAGAGATGATTCAGCAGTTTCTATAGGTCAATCACCATCCATCTCTAAAATTTCACATTAACAAAGATTAAGTAAATTAACATACTTTTTCTCTATCATTGAGCTTTTCTTCCCACACAGACAGCTCCTTCTCTTTCAGGTCCAAGTTCATTCTCATTGCATCATATTCCTGCATTAGAGGGATATTGACATTCAACACATGATGATAAAATACATGACATGAGAATAAACAAAGTAATGTCCAAACAATAGTTCAAAAACCAAAAAACTTTGCCTTCTCTTTTAGATTTATATTTGCAAGCCTGCTGTTAATGTCATCTTCTTTGCTTCTCAAGGTCACATTGGATGCTTCAATATTCTTCTGTGTGTCTTCAAGTTCCTTCTCTTTATGCCTCAATATTCTGTCAGTCTCATTCGACCTCTGCTCCCTTTCGTTGAGAATTCTTTGACTCTTTGCTAGCCTCTCCTCTCCTTCCTGCAGTTTCTTTTCCCATTCTCGTAAGTCCTCCCTCTGCTTAGATAATGTACTCTCATGCAATTCTCTCCTGTTGAAAATCAAAATAAGGTGATTTTTTAACAACCAATAGTAATAATGGTGGTAGTAATAATAAAAATAGTATTGGGAATACTCTGCAATAAATGATAATCGCTCTCTTCGAAGTGCAGACTCCTGGGCCTCCAATTCTTTTGATTTTCTATCCATCTCTAAACTCTTCCTGTTCAATTCTGCACTCTTGGCATCAGCAGCACGTAACCTGACCTCTACTTCCAAAGATTTCTCTTCAATGCTAGCTACCAAAGCATTTGCTTCAGCTAGCTTTGAGTCCGCACTGAATTTGATTTCTGCATGCTCGGCACGCATTTCTCGTAAAGACTTCTCAAGCTGTCAGAGGGTAAATTTCCAAACATTATAAAGTAATAGACATGCTTTAACAACAATGATTAAGGTGCAATGAAGTTGAGGACAATATTTCATCAATTTAAAAAAAAACAAAAACAATCATGCAAACATTACAAGTATGTATTAAGAAATCTTACATCAAGCACGCACTCCTTCTCAACACCCAAGGCATTCCTTAGATTATCTTCTCGTTTTTCAGCTTCAGATATAGCAATTAAATGAGATGACTTTTCATGCTCAAGGGCATCCCTCACTTCTTGTAAATCCTGGCTTAGCTCTTTCAACTTGGAGTTCCACTCTTTTTTTTCAATCAGCAGAAGCCCCATATTGAATTGGTAATCATAAAGCTGCGCCAAAAACATATAATCAGGTTAAATTATTCAAAACCAAATAAAAATCAAACAGAAAGACCCAAAAAAGTAACCTTGAAAAAGGAAAAATGAAACAAATTTTAAGAAAAATAATTCCTCTTTAAGATAGAAATTGCCAAGAATATTCATGTCTTTCAAAGTTACCCAAATCTCAAAAACCACAATAAATTAAGTCTTCAAGAGTAGAAAGACAAAACCATTATTTCCCACAACTAGCAAACAATATATGATCAAATGGCTACTTTTGCTGATCTACTAAAACACAAGAAATGAAGAAGCTATCTCATGTATCAATCCCCTATTAATTTTTCCCAGAAATTGACTTTCCTTGCAAATAAAAACGGAAGCAAAAAGTTTTGAATGAACTAATTTAATAACAACAGATTTGGATAGCTAGACTACCATGGGCTAACATAACCAAGCAATGTTCTTGGACCAACATAACAAGCCCCCAATACAGAATTTTAGTTTTTCTATCCGCACCCACACTAAGTAATCAAAAGAATCGGGGCAAAAAAACCAAAAACGCAACAACAATTCGTTTGCGCACTTCAAAGAGGATAAAGATAAGTTCCCAATATCACAAGCGATTAATCCAGGATAAGTAAATTAGTTTCCATGAAGAAATTTTATGACAAAAAAATCTCAAATCCGAAATGGAACTACCCGAAAAGAAAAGCAACTTCAGTATTTTCTTCCTTTCCCAAATTTAGATATTCCTCGTACCACAGAAAATTAAATTTTGGAGGCAAATGAAGCTAAAGAAGTCAAGCATGTAACACACACACAGAAAAACATCGAATCCACATACTTAATGTAACCCAAAACGCATGAATGTCACTGCTTGACTAACCTCCTTTTCAAGACTGGAAATTCTGTCAACCAAAACTTCCCGATCCATGGCTGCGCCACCGGATCCCACTATTCCATCGTCCCCATTTTCACGAACAGAACCAGAAGCCGGCGTCTTGGCTTCAAGGAAAACAACACCCTTCCCCTTAGAAGCAATTCCATCACCAGAATTGGAACCCGACCAAGTCGGTCTCTTGGGTGTGAGAGACCACAACTTCTGAGGCGTAAACATCACAACAAAACTCTCCCAACAGAACCCAACCCTTTAGATTCCAAATTGAACTCCCACAGCTCTTCGAAACCCAGAATCGCAGGTTCCGAATTCAACTTCATAAAGCAACCGATGAGAATCTCAAACTAAAGTAGCCTCCCCGCGGCCGAAAATTCTCCTAGTTTCTTGTGGCTTCGGACAAGAACCCTAGAGTTCGGAAGCAAAACCAGTTTCCAAATTCCGGCGAATTGTGGATTTCAAGTCCGATGACGTCTCTCAAACTCAAAACGGTCTTGTGTTTCTCTCTCTTCTTTTTTTGCCCTCCTTTGGGTGCTTTTGCGTGGAACGCTCACGTTCTTTATTTTCCTATTTTATCATCTCCCTTATCTGTCGTCATCCATTCCTCTATTCTTATATTACCTAAACGCCCTCGCCTTTCGTTCATTCATTCTCATCTGAGAGGTTAATCTCGTCACTTCGCCGGGTCGCTTTTTTGGTTTGTCACGTGGGCGGGCGCGGGAGTGCACTGTTATGACCATATCACCCCTGCGTGCCTGATGGTAAGAGAAAGGTACACCAGTTTTTTTGTGAATAACTGAACATGCCAATTTTTTGTATTAACCGTCTAACACAATGCTATTTCCCCAATTTCTTTTTTCCTCAAATTTCATATTGCTCTTTGATATTTGTATGTTCAATAATAAATTTTCCATAAAAAATACATTGATGTTTTAGAAAATACCAATAAAATTGAACGACATACCATGTATTGTTCTCATAGCTTTTAAGTAAAGATATGTATGTTATTTTGTAAAAATTCAATTCAATATATTTATTGGAAGTATTACATTTAAGGTCATTTATATAAAAACAAATACCATATATGTTTTCTCCATTATAACATTGGGGTTTATATTTCTCATATTGCATGAAAAGAAGAAGATTCATACGCATACATGAAATGGTGGGACCCACATTTTTTTTAAAATAAAAAACTCAAGCACGGAAATCGAAGTAACTATGATATGAGGATACACTTCTTCTACAATATGAGAAGTGTATTTCCTTCTTACAAATTTGTTAGAAATCAAGACATACCGACATCTTATTCAAAACTCTTGCGACTCAACAACGCGAGGCTTACTTCAAAATATATGATGTAGGTTTCATGAACTAAAAAAAATTAATTCAAAATATATATGTATTCTTATGTATATACACACATACCTCACTTTGGTCTTATTTATAATTTTTTTTAACTAAATTTCACATATGAAAGAGAAGTAGTTAATTCAATAATTATGGGGTAAATTTTTAACTTTATTCTCATTTATAAATGAGTACTTTTCAACTTTTTCTTTAAAATTTATTGTTATGGATACACTTAATATGGGTAAAATTGTCACAATCTCATTTACTATCTTAAAACTAGATTTATAAATAGAACCAATTTTTTTAGAGAAAAGTATTTCTCCAGTCACTGGAGATAAGTTTATTTCTAGTGACCTCTAAAACTACGTCGTTTTGAATTAATAAATGGTGTGTTTGTAATTTTAGATGAATTAATAAAAGTTGTTTCGGTAAAATTTATTTGATAAAAAAAAACAAAATTACGGAAACATCCTTCATTAGTCCAAAACGACGTAGTTTTGGGGTCACTGAAGATAACTTATCTCCAGTGACTGGAGAAATTCTTTACCCAATTTTTTAATCAAAAAACACTTATAAATAAAACCATAATAGTATACTCCCTCTAGTCTTTATTATAAGGCATCAACTATCAAATGTATTTGGTCATTTTTATAAAGCACTTGTTTATTTCCAAAGTGCTTTAATTATTTTTTTTCCATGTATGCCCAGTTGCTCACAATTAATAAGGATAGTGGGTGAAATTAATAATTAATATAATATTAGAGTTTAATGCATTTAGTAGGGATAATATTGGAAGTTACTTAAATTATAGGACAACGTGACTTTAATGACTTTAACTGTTTTTCTTAATTTATGAAAATTGTTAATTAGTACCTTATAATAAAGATCAAAGAGAGGCCCAAGCCCCGAAGCATTATCATGTAAGATCCGATGTAACTCATCCGGGGCTCCTCCAATAGTGGGTAACCCCCTCCATTACTCAAAGCATGATTTGCCAAGAAATCAGCGCTCATATTCTCCTCTCGGCAGGGGCGGAGCCAGGATGTAAAAATAGGGGGCGAAAATTACATAATAGAACCCTAGGAGTTAGCATTTGAAATTAGGGGGCAAAAATTACAGAATTAGACCCAAAATTTTATGAAATTATGCTCTAGCCTCATAAATATTTCAATATTTTCAGTTTAGTCCCTCTATGAAACTTTTTAATAGGGACTAAATTGAAAAGATTAAAGTTTTTAGGAGACAAAATCATAATTACCTAAAAATTTGAGTAAATTTCTGTAATTTTGGGGGGGCGGGGGCCACCCCTAGCCCCCCTGATTCCGCCCCTGCCTCTCGGAGACATGAAAATTTTACATATATATATATATGTGTGTGTGTGTGAGATTATTAATAACTTACAAATATTACCCATTATATTGTTTTTTATAAACATTAAATCACATATAGATGGATATTTTTATATTTTCTTATATAGCATTTTTATTTTTAGCTTGACATTATCATTTTTTATTATTCATGTGAAAACATAATAATCACTTCGTTGCACTTTCCTAATCTTAGAAACATTGTGTACTAAATAAACATTTACATGTGCACGGTAACACTTTACACTTGATAAAGGATTTAACTTCGATTAACTTGCACATTAATAAACCTAAAACTACAAGGCAATTTCTTGAGAAATGCCACAAACATGTTACAAATAATCATCGTGAAGAAAAAGAAATAAGAATTGAAGGAGTGAAGCGTAAAAAGAAGGGAAGAGAAGGGAGAATTTGGGAAAAGAGACAAAATAAGTTGATAAGCGCGAATGTTGGCTTCGCTGGGAATGGGTCATGCCACGGTGTGTGAAGTTGGAAAAAAGCCGAAGGGTTCCTAGCCTGTCGGCTTCGGCTTATCTGGCAATTATTACTGTATTACTTAGATTGGATCACATTGCATCAATCAATTATATTTTTAAAAATTTGTAATAACTCGGTTGACAAGAAAAATGATCAGATCCGTTAATCAATCAATAAAATTTATTATTGATTATTTATATTTTCCTTTTTTATATACATATTTCTTAATAATTTATAGATTGAGTAATCATAATTCACTGATTAAGTAATCATATTTCTTTCCAGTAGTATATCCCTCAATTTTGGGAGATGTAATTTTTTTTTTTACTACATTCCTTTCTTTATGTGATTTTTCTTTAGGTGGGGGAGGGTGACACAATATTTTTCACATTTTATCATTATTGAATCATATTCATCTAGAGCTCTCATTAAAAATCGAATTATGTACTTAAATTTCTAAAATACCTTTCATTTATTTACTTTAAGTGCATGTTTGGAAAACAACAAAATCATTTTCGGAGGCTTTTTTTCTGCCAGCTGCGACAAAACTACTCTCACATACTTGCCTCGTAGATCGTAAAAGTTATTTTCCAAAAGTTGATCTAAACATCCATTAAAACAAAGCCCCACCACCAACATTGTTGGAGTCACCGGAAAGCTTTGATGTTCGTGGCCCAACCATGGGTAACAGTTGTTGGAACTCTATCGTTGGTGAAGTTAGAAATTCTTTAAGGGCCTATTTGGAAGTTCTATTTTGGAAGAAAAGGAAAGGGAAAGAAGGGTTTTGGTAGTCTCTTCCCTTATTTCCAAGTTTTAAAAATAAGAGAAAGAAATCAAATATTTTTACAAATCCCCAAAAACCATATTTCTTTTAAAAGATAAAGTTACCCCAATATGGGGGTTTTAAGAGGAAAATAAATTAATTACTTTTTTACCCTCGTTCACCACCACACCACCACCACCCCGCCGCCACCACCACACAAATAATTTTTTTAATATAAAAATTACATAAATAATTTTTTTAGAAAATTTAAATTTATTTGTAAAGTATAATAATTATATTAATTATTAAAGAAAAGGACAAAATGGTAAAAATAACTCATGAATCCTCCATCTTCCTCCTTACTATTTTTTTAACTCCCAAACAAGGAGAGGAAATATCCTCCATTTCCCTCTCATCCCCTCCCCTCCATTCTCCTTGCATCCATTTCCTTCCTTTTCCTTTCAAACTCCCAAACAAAGCCTAAGGCAAACTTGGAGGATCTTGAACCCTTGAGTTCTTGATAATTAATTCCTAAAATAATCTGTTAATGAGCTGCCAATGACTCTTAATTAAATAGTACTCCCTCCGTTCTTAATTATAGGAGCACTTTTGTAGTGTAATTTGCACTACAAAAGTGCTCCTATAATTAGGACCGGAGGTAGTACAAAATATTATATCCATAATCAAATATGTCACATGCCTAAACGTGTAAAAGTTAAATTTGTTAAAACGTGAACTCTACCAACCAATTTAGGTATTTTTACTTGTTAATGTGTCTTGACATATGTAAAATGAGAGATTCTGACTAAGTATGTGGAAATCATTTACAATATAAAATAGAGAATTTATAATTTCACGAGTGCTAAAGCTCTAGTGACTACAGGTGATGGTCCGACAATTAGCATAAGAGCTCCAGTGACAATGCAGCCAAAGCTCACAAACTGACAAATGAGGGTGTGCAAAAAGCTAGTGGTTCAGTTCAATCTGATCCAATCCAAGATGGTTTGGTCTAATTTGGTTTAGTCCAAATAAAGAACATAATGAAATTGGACTAGGTTGGACCAAACTGACTAGTCAGGTTACATCGGGTTCAGGACAAAGTGATCAGACCACCTAGTCTAGTCCAATCTGGTCTAGGTGATTTTTTGTTAACATTTCGTATTTTCAAACTTAATTTTTATTTTTTTATTTAATGTTGTTAGAGCTTTTTAAAGAATTTACGAATAAATTTTATTGTTATGGGATATTTTTATATGATTGTAGGTAATTTTATTATTTTAACTGTGTTTATTATGTATAATTCTTGGCTTCTTATAGAGAAAAATGAAAAAAATAAAAAAAAAATTTAAGGTCCTAAACTACCTAGACTAGTCAACTAGTATGGTGGACCAACTCCAATCCAACTCGACCTCTAGTATTACTAACCTAGACCAGATCGTGGATTGTCAAACTTAGTCCGTCCATGAAAACAGATCAAACATTGGGTTGGGCTCCGGTCTGGTCCCGCCCGTCCTTTGTGCACCCTAGTAACAACAGTGGTTGGGGCTTTTATTAAAATGAAAAAATGAAGGGTATTTTAGTAACTAGACAACAAAATCTAATGGGAGAAATTCAGTTAATGCACACAGGGCCAAATTTATTTCAATTAAAGATCACAACATTCTGAAATTTCACTGTAGACCCAAAAGATCAAAATAAAAATAAGTTTTATAGAGAAAGAGACAATAATATCCCTTGCTTTTTTTTTTTTAAAGGTTGATCATTGCTAGAGTTCTTGTAGCTGGTCACCAACAACCGCTAAGTTGGAGCGGCAACCACCTGCTGGCCATCGAAGCTCTGGTGGTGACCGGCTGGAGCTTCAACTACCAAAAATTAATCTGTTGTTTATAGGGGGCATTTATTCATGAAGAGTATAACACTTACAAATGCGATTTGTTTAGTTTGTGTTGTTCATATGTATAATCTACTTGTTCATGAAGAACTAGACATACACTTGCAAATAAGACTTGTTCATGATCCTATATTTTCTTGTTAACCTATTAATTTGTGTTGTTCATATGCATATTTCACTTGTTCACGAGAAGCTTAACACTTGCAAATGAACAACACAAATTGAACAAGTCTCATTTGCAAGTTGCAACATCTTCATGAATAAGTGAAATCCTTCTATGAATAATTTGTGGTCGGAGCTCCAATGGTGATGGTCTACTGGTGGGGGCTGCTTCATCCTGACGACTGCTAGTGATCATTCGGCACGATCAACCTATTTTTTAAAAAAAAAAAAAAAAGCAATGAGTATTATTGTCTTTTTACAAAAACTTATTTTCATTTTGGCCCTTAAGTTTGCAATGATTTTTTTTTTTTTTGCGTAGTAGTGCATCCGTGTCCCTAAAGTTGCGCCATCTTTAAGCGCACATCAATGACCAGACTAATCCGACCGGACTGGTTGGCCTCTTTCGGGGGGAAGCCTCTACCACATACGCACACTACATTCTCACGTCTCGAACTCAAGACCGTGGTTATGTTAGAACAACCCCTTATCAGTTGACCTAAGCGTTTGGTGGTAGTTTGCAATGAAATTTCAAAATGTACTGTTATAGTCCTTTTTTTTTGCTCAAATACTCAAATAAATTTGGTCTTGTTGGACTTAACTGAAGTTTTCCCAAATTTAATTTTTAATTAGTCCCTTATTCCAGCGGAATAATCTTAGATGACATTCGGACTTCTTTACTATAAAATTGTTACAGCGAGACTTTAATGTCATCCTCTTCTCTCTACTGATACTTTCGTTGTTTGGTGCGCCACATAAATAAAAAAAAAAAAAAAATTATATATGTATGAAAATGACCTTGAATGGATAGTGACAATATTTTTTCAATTAAGGGGTTAAACCTCGGAATAAACGAGGTTGCTTTCGCTTAAAGAAATCCCCATAAAATCTTTGTTATTCCAATTTTAAATTGACTATTTTTGGACTGATCGAAGTTCCCTCGAGACGTTTTAATTAATCAAATTTTAACCTTGATATACTATCTGTCTATCTCATGGATTGTTGTAATATTGTTGGAAATCATAATATTTTATAAGATTAGATAAATCCCTGAAATTAATTTTTAGCGATCTTAATTACTTTCTTTTAATATACTTCTATTGTCATTTTTTGTAATTTTTTTTTTATCTTCTTACCGTGGACGATTCTTATATATGATATTCTTGGCATCAGCTCTTTTGGTGAAGGGGATCTAAAATTATGAGTTTAGTTGTAATACACTTTGGGACATTTACATTCTTAAACGTAAATTACAACGATAGAGTATTTTATATTGATATGGTTTTATTCATAGTTTGTTATTCTTTAAAAATTATATGTATTATTAAATTGTGCATTTTCAAGCTTTAAAACTAATGGTTAGAAAAAAGGGAAAATTACATTTATATACCATTTAAATTTGCAAAACCCCTAAATGTATGTTAAATTTGTTAAAGGACTTAAAGGTACCAAGGACTATATTGAGATTTTCAAATTCAGGTGAATTTACCCTTTGCCTTTAGTTTTTAAATTAATTTAAAAAAAGAAAAAAGAAAAAGAAAAATGACCCTCACTGGAGAGCCACCGTGGCCAGCCGGCGGAGGACCGACCGCCGGCGCCTGGGCTCTGGCCACTAGCGGCCTAAGATCCAGCGATGGATTTTTTTTTTTTTTCGGGGGGTGGGGTTGAATCTTTTTATTAAAAAAAAAAAAAAAACAGATTCAATGAAAGTGAGAAAAGTGGAGTTTGAACCCACCCCACTTTCATGGGGGCCAAGTGGCCCAACCACTAGGCCACTTGGTTCTTTTAATATATTTATGCATTAACAAATATATATATTATTCTTAATATTTTTTTCCATCAACAAACACTTTTGTAAATCACATTATTGAACTTGTAAATACTATTAACGAATTGATAATTCCCATTATAAAATTTATTATTAAGTGACATTTATTTGAAGAACGCACTGATAAATACCATTACAAAACTAGTAAATATCATTGAAGAATTGGTAATTGACATTAAAAGATTTGTTATAACTGACCTTTATTTCTTGTTTCATTAGACAGAAATGGTAAACCTGAAGAACAAACTGGTAAATACCATTACGAATCTAGTAAATTCCATTGAAGAATTGGTAATTGTCATTACAAGATTTTTTATAAGTGCCTTTATTTGAAGAACGCACTGGTAAATACCATTACAAAACTAGTAAATACCATTGAAAAATTGGTAATTATCATTAAAATATTTGTTATAGTTGACCTTTATTTCTTGTTTCATCAGAGACACAAGTGGTAAACTTGAAGAACATACTAGTAAATACTATTACGAAACTAGTAAATGCCATTGAAGAATTGGTAATTGCTATTATAAGATTTGTTATAAATTATCTTTATTTTAAGAACACATTGGTAAATACTATTATAAAACTAGTAAATACCATTGAAAAATTGGTAATTTTCCTTAAAAGATTTGTTATAATGACCCTTTTTTTCTTGTTTCATCAGAGACACAAAATGTAAACCTGAAGAACAAACTAGTAAATACCATTACGAAACTAGTAAATGCCATTGAAGAATTGGTAACTGCCATTATAACATTTTGTAATGGCAATTATCAATTCTTCAATGGCATTTACAAGTTTAGTAATAGTAATTACCAGTGCTTTCGTCAGGGTTTTCACAAATGTCTTTCATGAAACAATAAATAAAGGTCAATTATAACAAATCTTGTAATCAGAATTACCAATTCATTAATGGTATTTACAAGTTCAGTAATGTGATTTACAAGAGTGTTTGTGTATAGAAAAAATGTTAAGAAGAATATATATATTAAAGTAACCAAGTGGCCTAATGGTTGGGCCACTTAGACCCCATGTAGGTGGGGTGGGTTCTAACCTCATTTTCCTCACTTTCATTGAATCTTTCTTTTAAAAGAAGATTTAACCCCCCCCAAAAAAAAGCCGGATCTCGGGCCACCGGTGGTCGGAGCCCAGCGCGCCAAGAATCGGCCACGATGGCGATGGCTTCTTAAGAAGGGTCATTTTTCTTTTCTTTTCTTTTTTAAAAAAATTATTTAAAAACTAAGGGTAAATCCACCCGAATTTGAAAATCTCAATATGGTCCTTAATACCTTTAAGTCCTTTAACAAATTTAATATATATTTGAAGGTTTGACAAATTCAAATGGTATTTAAATATAATTTTTTATAAAAAAATTAATTAAATGCAGAAGTGGTAATGTCCTTTATGACATCATCTTCAGGGTGTGGTCATAGACACTTTTCCCTGCATGGTCAAACTTTATGGTTGAGTTGAGGGAGTCATCTTATGTGTTAGTCAATATTTTGTCACTATATTCAATGGCGGCTTTCATGATTTTTTTTCTTACCATTTTTTTTTATATAATAAGCATAAGCATTGTATTATTTATTATTAAAGCAAGCGATTTAAGGTTTTTAACCTTTTTCCATCTTAATATTTTTTGTACCCCTTTTTTATTTGGAGAGGAGAAGAAGAGAGATTGTAATAAGTTAAATTTAAAAAATACATGAATAAAATTTTAATAAAAATAAGATATAATTAAGATGAAAGAGTACTAAAAACACAATCTAAAGAAGTAAGGGTTAAATACCAATTTTGTCATGAAAGCATTGGCTAAGGAGCATTAAGCACCTGGAAGTTTTTGGTATCATTTTTGCCCCGAAGTTTACAAACATAGAAATCTTGCTCATCGGTTAATCTTGACCGTTGAATTGTTGTTTTTCTTTGTAAACTTCCAGGGTAAATTTGCTTCTAAAAAAAGTTCCGGGGCAAAAATGATACCAAAAAAACTTCCGGGTGCTGAATGCTTCCTGACCAATACTTCTGTGGCAAAAATGATATTTAACTCAAAGAAGTAAACACTACCATAAAAAGCTCTTTTAACGTCCCCCTTTTTGCACTTTCTACGTCTCTTTACAGGGGACGCTTACATGAGCAACGTAATAAGTCAGACTTATGGGTAAAAAGGGATGCGGTAAGTTTACTTACGGCGTCCTCAGTAAAAAGGTACGCATAAGGTTTTTTTTTTTTTTTTTTTTTAAAAAAAGAAAGAATTAGGTCACGGGCTTCAAGTTTGACAGAACTAGCGAAGAAGATAAGAGCAGCGCCGTGAGATTCAGCACTTTAGACCATCAATCATCACCTCCTTCATCCCATCTCTACCTTCGTCCTTCTCTATCGCCAGTGACTTTCGCCTCTTCATCCACCGTCACTGGTGACCACCACTCCACCATCGCCAGTGACTTTTGCCTCTTCATCCACCGTTGCCGTGACCACCACTCCACCATCGCCATGAATAGAGCTTGAACAAATCTGGGAACAAACTTACGGTGGCAGACGAGACGGTGGTTTCAATGTTGGCTACCGGTTTGCCTCTTTATGTCCTTAGAAGCTTGCAACATAGATTTGGGAACAAATTTGAATTTCACATTAATCAACAAATTGCAGACGAGACTTGCAACATATAAGCGCAATCATTATCGACTTCATAATCTCAAAACCCTAAAATAAACAATCAACACAATTTTTAAGAATGTAATCGCACAAGTCGACTCCGAAGGATTAGTAGATAAGAGATCCACGGATTCCCATTGAGATGCGAAACATAGAGCTCACTCTTAGTCTGTTCATAGCATTGTCGGTCACAACTCTTTGTAGCTACCGGTGACATGGCATCAGACATTAAAGAAAACAATAGCAAGGCAGAGGAGAGAAGAAAAGAAAGAATTAGAAAGAGAGATCATTGAGAGGAGAGCAGGTGAAGAAAGAAGCTATTGAGACAAAGGAGAGTAGGCGGGCATTTAGGGTTGTCGCGGACTGAGCAGGTGAAGATATTTAGACTTTAGGTGTCCCAAATCTTGTTTGAAAGCCAAAGTCCCTACTTTTGGCATCATTTTTCTAATTTGGGATGCTAAACGTAGACTTTTGGCATCCCAATTGTAAAATGGACACTAAAATCCTCCACATAATTATAAAAACATCACCGTTTTTATTTTTTACTTCCCTTTTCTTGGAAAATGGACTTTTTTTAGGGAAGTAAAATCTATTTTTTGTAGTATTGAAAAAAAAAATCTAAAACTATTAATCATACTTCTTTTTTTAAATAAAAAATTAAACTAACGTGATCTCCTCTATTCTCCATTAAAATAATCAATGACATGATAATATAAGGAAAATATTATTTTGCAGCGTCTTTTTTATTTATTAATGTGATTATTGATTTATTTTATAATATTTATATTGTTTTTCAATAACTTATGACTTATGAATGTATAATTTACTAAAGTATACTTTTAGTCATTTAAATTTTAGGAAGAATCAAGGAGAATGACCAATGAAACAAAATATTTATTAATAAGGATTTAAAAAATTGTAATTATTTTTATGGACCAAAAATTTAAAAATAATTTTTCAATTACAAAATTAACTTTCTCTAGCTCCATCTCAACTATTTAACGGATAATTATCAAATTTAATGATATCTCCATGCACATGTTTTTAAAATATACTTTTAGTCCTATATTTCTAACACCATTAATATTATTAACAAGAAAATATTGTCACAACAAACTTAAATGATGATTATGCGGTGACAAAACATATTTAAGTTTTAATTTTTTGATATAATTATTAAACTAAATAAACCGATAAATTACGGCAAATGAAATCGAGGTTTTTCTATTTATATTATTAAACTAATTTTTTTAATACAATCAAAGTTTTGATATTGACTGCTTTGTTAGGTTTTTAGATATTTTTCAATTTATACATATTTTAAATGTAAGATTAATAACATGTAATTATACAATCATTACTTAAATTTACAAAACCATTACTTGAGTTTGTTGCATCAGCATTTTCCTTTAACAATATTAACAATGTTAGAATTATAGGATCAAAATTATACTTTATAAAGTTAAATGACTAAAAGTATATCTCATGTAAACTTAAAGGATTAAAAGTATTAATACAAAAAAAGGACTAAAGTATACTTTAGCCTTTATAATTTTATTGTGTCAATGTGCATTCAACACCATGAAATATTTTTTTATGTGTATTTAGCACCCTAAAGTGTTTTGTGGTGTATCCAATGCTATAAAGTATTTTGTACTGGCATTTAACACCTTACAGTATTTTTTGTACCTTGGTGCTGAATGCACAAAAAATATTTTATGACACTCGATGCACTAAAAAATATTTGCCGGATATGCCTGAAAAAATATCCAAGGATGCATAATAAAATACTTTAGAATTCTGTATGCATTTGAGAAAATACTTGGTCTTTGGATCTGTAACCCAAATTCTATTTTAATCATTTTTAAAAAATAATTTTCACAATTCTACAACTTTAATGTTCCTCTTTTATCTTTTTTTTTTTAAAAAAAAATTATGGCTCTTTTTACGTCAAAATTAAAGGTAAAAATAAACTCATTTATAAAACTCATGACCGCCTTATAATTTTGAGGGTAGTGGAGGAGGAATATGCCTTTTTCATTATTTATTCACCAACAAAATATGCCGTTTATGAAAATCATGACCGTTGGCTCCAAAAGTAGCATACTTTTCAGTGTTAGCCGTTATGGTCCCCAGAATGTCATCATGTATGTATTGAAATGAAAAAGGGGGAAAAAAAAAGTAACGTGGAAGATAAACACTTCTTTTCACTTATGATGGTCTTTTACTTTTTAAATTTTCTAGTATTATCTGAAACATCTTTTACTTATTATTTATCCGATGCCATATCATATATTAATGATTTTTTGTAAAACATTTTAAAGGTTACGAATGTGAACATCATTTTCTCAATAATTAGGAAAGTTTTGTCGGCAAAGATAACTTTTAAAGCCTTTATTTCTTGTATGGAAACAAAATCATGGTGGTTATAACTTTATACTCTTCCAATTTTAAATGTAGGAATTAGATAATTAATTTATAAAAATTAAAAATAAATAATTTAGTTATTTTTTAAAAATGTGCTTTTATTTTTCTAAAGTATACATTTTAAAAATTTCCCTTATAAATTATTTCATTGATAGAAATAGGAATAGTCCCTTTAGTTCTTAATATATGATCTTATTTGTAATTTTTTTTTTTTACTAAATGAAAAAGTTGCAAATTTAGTATACAAAATGAATTAGGATTTTATATCTAAGACTGAAACTCTTCTACTACTACCATTATGTTTATAACTAAATTACAACTGAGTTAAAACTATAACACAAAAAATTAAATTGAAAATCCAAAACAAATGTTTGATAACAAAAGTTACATAGTACATCTCAAACACTAAGACAAGGAGAGCACAAAAATGGACCTTTCAAATCCCAGGTGGGTCTATGATAGCCCAAATACATAGTGCTATGGTGAGAATCGACCAAAAAAAAAAAAAAAAAAACATGAGCGAACATCCTCATGTCTCTCAACTAACTAGGATTAAGCTTTTCTGCGCCGACGTAGCCTCGATCCAGGGATTTAGTCAAAAAAAAAAAAAAAAAAACTAGGATTAAGCTTTTTAACAGTACAAAAGGAAGAGGTTAAAGAGAGTTGGCACATATGGTAAGAGATTTGTTCAAGTTCCAAAGGGATGTGTGTTCGATCCCCGCTGCCGTTGCTGGGACTCCTTTGATAGACGATCTCGTAAGTCTCTATTAAGTGCTCAAAGAACCGGGGCGTGCAGCTTGCCATGTGATGGGGACGATCTTAGAACCCTCTAAAACTTTTTTTTATTATTAAAAAAAAAGTACAAAAGGAAGAGATCTTTTATGAAATTTGATTGATGTCACCTTTGATTATAATAATACTATCTCTGGTCCTAATTATAAGAGCTAATTGATTTTTTTTGAAAAGATTAAGAAAGCTAAATAAGTTACTTAATCATTTCATATGTTGTGTTTTCTTAGATTATATATTAGTTTATTAGTCAAACTATTTAGTTTGAAAAAAAATAAAAATAAAAATACTCTAAACTAATATAATTAACTTCTTTAATCTTTTCAAAAAAGTTAACTAGCTCTTATAATTAAGACCGTAAGGAGTAATAAGTAAACAATATAATGACGCTGATTGATTAATTATCTCATTAGGTTGATTACATTTGGACATTGGTATATGACTTTTGATAATTCTCTTATTAATTAGTTGGTTTACTAATTATACATGCTTGATGGTTTATGTGTAATTAGCATCATACCAATACATAATAAGTAAACTAATATGATTGATTAATTATCTCATTAGGTTTATTACATCTGTACCGCCGGGGTTTGAAGGTCGACAGGAAGGAAAGGAGAATCAAGTACCTCATCGGGTGGCGTCGCAAAAACCTCCACATGACATCAGACTCCAAAATTTCCGCAAGAAGAGTATGAAAGTCCGCAGGAAACCCTTAGGCACGCATATATCTAAGGATGCAATAGTGATGCTCAGGGAGGAACTCGAGGCATCCAGAGAGTTGGAGGTGGATCTAGTTTTGTAATCTATGAATCACCGAATGGGATCTATGAATCTGTTACAGGACCCACCAGATGGGATCTATGTATCTTTTCGAGAGGATGTTGTAGGTACCGCACGAGCTCGTCGCGTTTGTAATATTCCCTGATCTTACTTGATCAGTCCCTTATTAAAAAAAAAAATACATAATTTTTCCCTCTGTACATGTGGTTTAATTTATAACCTTTGTATTACGCAAAAAAGAAGAAATTTTTATATGGGTTATTTTATATATTCTATAATCACAATCTTTTTATGTGGGCCTTTAATTAGCCCCACTTTAGACATTCAAAACAAAGAACTTTAATCCCTCGTCCTGGCAAAGAGGTCGTACACTCTCACTAAAAGGAGGGAGTTCGATTCTGGAGTTGTTCAAGTTGTTGGGGAAGACATCCTAGCTCTTGAGTGTTTAGGTAAACACCTTAGGATAATAGATGGCTCGTCTTGCCCAACATTGGTATCTTCTATAAGGAATGGAGATTTCGCTCTACCTTTGAATTATGGGTAAATTCAACCTTTTTCCTAAAATTTTGTAATAAAAAAAAAACAAAGAACTCTAATTAGTATAACATGTGGAAACCAGTTTTGACCTAAACCTCAACAAATATGAACCGTATAGATTTTATTTGGACGGTTCAGATTTTTTTTATATTTATTAAATTATTTTAATGGGTATATTATTTTAAATAAAAAAAATCTCTTACTTTTTAAAAAATAAGCTTTATTTAAAAATCTTTAAATCTGAATCGTCCCCGATGAAATATGGATATGGTCCAAATATGATGAGCATGAATATAAGAATAAGAGGATTCATTTTAAAGTTTCAAAAAGTTCAGAGGTTAATAAGTATATAGTTCAAAATTCAATTGCTTCTATAAAAGTTAGCCCATTTTATTCATTTTTTAAACTTATGCGCATCATACATTATGTGTAAGTGTGACACACAACTTGAATGAACCACAAATGGATGTTGGCGCCAACTATATTCCACTAGGTTTCGTATGATTCTGTATCGAATACAGATGGATTGAATAAGAAGCTTCGGTTTCGTTTTTATTTTATTTTATTTAATGTCCCAATAAAATATCGTATGGGCAAAAGCTAAATGGTGTCGTTAGTTACTCAGTGCTTTAATATATAAATCTTTTTATCAAAATAAAACAATTCACTTTTAATTCATCGATGTTGCGTAAACAAAACGTATGTTTTGCACACTGATAGATTACAAAAAGTAAAAAATAATGACTCATATAACGTAATGTTTCCGTTATATGAGACGATGCATGCATTATGATTTATCTGATGTTTTTTTTTTTTTTGAAATAAAATGTCACACGTGGTTGCATACTTGCATTCATATAATTATAAACAAATCTCTTGGACAATGAAATTCGTGATGATGAGATTATGATAAAAATTTATATTTAATAAATAATATAAAATATTTTAAGGGAAAATTCCATTTAAATACCAACTGAATTTGTAAAACCCCCAGAAGTCCTCCGAATTTGTAAAAAGACTCAGAGGTACTAAGGACCTATGAGGGATATGCAAATTCGGGTGAAATTATCTTTTTGCCTTTACTTTTAAATAAATCAAAAAAATAAATAAATGGCGTTATCCATAACATACATGATAGAATAAAAAATGGCACCATGAGAAAACAATGGTAATTGGCGTTTGTGGAATGGTAAATGGCGTTTGTGGAATGGTAAATACCGTTTCTGGAATGGTTAAAGTGTTTTTTTTTGTTATTCATAACATACATGATAGAGTAAAAAATGACACCCTGGGAAAACAATGGTAATTGGCGTTTCTAGAATGGTAAATAGCGTTTGTGGAATGATAAATACCGTTTGTGGAATGGTTAAAGTGTCATTTTTTTTGTTATCCATAACATACATGATAGAGTAAAAAATGGCACCCTAGGAAAACAATGGTAATTGGTGTTTTTGAAATGGTAAATGACGTTTGTGGAATGGTAAATACAATTGAAAAAATGTTAAGAAGAATATATATATTTATTAATGTATATATATATAATTAAAGAACCAAGTAGCCAAAGTTCTTGTGTTGGGGGTGGGGGGTTCGAACCCTACCCCTACACTTTCAAAAAAATGTTTTGTTTTTTTCAAAAAACACCTCACCCCCTCAAAAAAAAAAAACCTCCACCCTCCACCGGCGTCCGGCCGGCGGTGGTCCTCCGGTGAGGGCTTTTTTTTAATTATTTATTTAAAAGTAAGGGCAAAAAAGTAAGTTCACCCGAATTTGCATATCCCTCATAGGTCCTTAGAACCTCTGAGTCTTTTTACAAATTCGGAGGACTTCTGAGGGTTTTGCAAATTCAGTTGGTATTTAAATGGAAGTTTCCCATCTTTTAACCAAGCTACATTTATTGTTCATAGACCACTAGATCATAGTTCATTCATTAATATCCAAAAAAACAATAATTTATTCATGGTTTATATTTTATATAATGCAAGAAAAAATGCACCTAATTATATTCGAGATAATTCACTCTGGTTTATAAATAGTTTAGCCAAGATACTTCTTCCAGCTCTTAATATAAGACACTGTTAACTTTTTTTTTAGAAGAAATTGAAGAAGTTAAATAAATTACTTTAAAGTATTTATTTTTATTGTTTTTCTCCAAACTAATATATCTAATTTTTAAGCCGATATATAATATAATGATTCACAATATATGTTATGATTAAGTAATTTTTATTTAACTTCTTTAATTTCCTAAACAAAATCAATTAGATCTTATATTAATTATTGGAATACCATTTACTTTAAGCTGAGCGCTCTGTCTCTTTATTGAATGAGAGTAGAAACTATGATCAATAAATAATGAGTCTCGCCAATGTGAGTTGGCATAGATGGTAAGGGATCCAGGATTAGGCCCTTGGGTCGTGGGTTCGATCCCCTCCGCCGTCATTGGGACTCCTTTAGTAAGCGATCTCGTAAGTCCCGTAAGTCTTTCATAGAGCCGGGCCAAATCTTGCCAGGCAGTGGGACGATGTCGAACCCCTCCAAAACTTTTTTACACCAAAAAATAAAATAAAAAAAATAATGAGTCTCAGCTCTGCCTTTGCTGTTCAAAAAAAAAAAGAAAAAAAGAAAAAGAAAAAACTCTATCTCCTTTTTTGTTTCATTATAGTAAAAACAATTAGATTTCTTTGTTTATTACACTAAATCTAAAGTAAAGATCAGGGCAAATGCTCTTGTTCTACCAAGAAGTCTCATTTTCATTATTACAACCCCTCAGAAATTTCACAATAGCTATAGGAGACGTAAAAAACCTTTAGGTTTTTCAGAAAACGTTCTCCTCGCTCGAAGAACTGTCCAAACAAAACAAAAAGGGATATAAAGATATTAGAACATCTAAAAGCTGTTATATGCTGATAAGAGAAGATGAAGATATTGAATCCCTTCTTGAGGAACAATTTGAACAGGATGAAGAAACCCAGTATGTCCTACCATACACTGATACAAAATCAGATTCGGAATTTTTAGGGTCGGACGATGAAGTACTAGACCATATCTATTCAATCAGTTAGCCTAATCCAGCCATGTACTCTATCAGCCAACCTGTCCACCAACAAAAACCAACCTCACACCCCACTGGCCAGTCCATTGAACCCATCCAAACTCAAACTCCACCTTAATTAGTGTCTTGGGTCCCTAGGATCTCTCAGCTCCAAACCAGAAGAAAACCTCATTTCAAGACCCACCCTCAAAATCAATATCCTCCCAAGAAAATATGAAAAAAACCCATTCATGTTATTGCCTTTATTGATACAAATTCTTGTAAGACGGTGATGAAGCCCCACATTTTAGTGCAAGGAGACTGGACATCATTTGACCAGATGGCAACATATTTAAAATTGATATAATTACCAAAAGAAAAATTGGTATACAATTTTTTCCAAGTTGTATCTTGTAGATGAAAGTATTGGGAAGTGATTTTCCAAGAAATTAAAAGACATTCTCATCGGGTTCGATGCTTTCAATCACATAAAAAATATTTAGATATTGCCTAGGGGTCTCCGATTCAAAAAATCTTTCACATCATACACAGAGATTCCTAGTGTTCTAGAGATCCAACAGGCACCACCAGGATATGAAGATATCAGAGGCCACCTTCTCCAGTGTTGTGCCGACAATCATGACCAATTTCTTCGTCTGTCACCTCTTTGGAAGAATAAAGACTTCTTCATCAAGCTACCTTTTAAGAGAAAGAGGATGACAATCCAATAAATGCCTCTCACCTTAGCATGAAACCGGAAGATTTGGCTTGGCTAGAGAAGAATGTGCAGTCCTCCTCAAACAGGGCCTTATCAAGCTCACAAAGTCTGATTGGGCTTGCCAAGTATTTTATGTAGTAAAAAGATCAGAGATAAAAGAAATGATTAATCATTTACTACAAGCCCATGTCTTCCTTAAGATGACAAATTTCATCTTCCAAAGCTCAATACACTCTCAGTCCATTTAAATAATACAAAGTTATTTTTAAAGTTTGATCTCAAAGCTGGTTTAATTTTTGGAAATTGGGCATTCACCCGACAATAAGCACAAGACTACTTTCTACATCCCAAATGCCCAATATCATTGGACAGTCATGCCTTTTGGGCTCAAAGTTGGCCTGTCACTATTCCAGAAGGCTATGACAATTTTTTTTTGAGCCAATCCTCCACATTAACCTTATTTACATTGATGATATTCTCTTTCTCTCAAAAGATGGAAAGACTTGCGAGCAAAAAAAAAAAGATGGAAAGACCCATAAAGCCTTATTATCCCGATTATTGAAGATTGTTGAACAATATGAGATCAATACCAGCTTGAAGTGGTATTGATCTGCAATTAAGTTCGTGATGGTGCTGGTAAGTGGTATGTTGGTTTCTCCAAGTCCTTTGGGAACTGTCAATCGAATGTGGTGAAGAATGGGCAATTTTGGAAGGTCTTGACTTGCTTGGGATCTTGGCTTGCTGTTTGTTCTGTTAGAGTCGGATGCCCAGGGAGTTTTGAACTTAATTGCAGATTTTAATAACTCTTCTGTTAGTCTGATTATTTTAAGAATAAGAGATTTATTAAATAGGAATTGGCAGGTCCGCTTTAGAGTAATTCATGCTAATTGTATGGCAGATGCTTTAGCTAAAATCGGAATCTCTAGGACATCCATCCTAAGAGAATGCCCGTCTTATTTGAGGTCTTGTATTGACCAAGAGTGTTTGGGATTAATTTCCCCTCTGTGTAATTTCTCATTCCTGTAATTTAGGCCTCGGCCTTCTCCTTTTATTATCAAAAAAAAAAATACCAGCTTGAACCACATATTGCTAAAGAACTTCTCAATTTACCAACATAGAGTTGGCCTAACGGTTCAAGACCCTGCTAGATCCCTTTGATTCTCACGTTCGAGTCTCAGAGGATTCACTTGTGTTGGGAGGGGCAGCCACAACCCCAAATCGGATACTGGATAATAATATAAAAAAGAACTTCTCAATTTTCCAGATGAAAACTTAATAACAAAGAAAATTCTTCAATTCTTAGAGATAATCAATTATATAAGAGACTTTATCCTTCATGAGTCTAATCACACAAGCAACCAGTCTAAATTACTAGAAGAGAATCCACTCCCTGGGAAATAGACCAAACCAAGGCGGTTTAGTTCCTCAAAAGAATAGCCCAACAACCACCTCCGCTCAAGATTTCTTAAAAAGGCCAAAGAATCTTACAGACTGATGCTAATGGTGATTTATGGGGAGCTATCTTTATAGAAGAGATAGATAGGGAGCTTCATTACTGTGGACATGCTAGTGGCCAATTCAAAGAATTAGAGAAGCATTATCACGCCAGTTACAAAGAAGTCCTTGCGGTCAAGAAAATAATTGAAAAGTTTAGTTTTCATCTCAGTTCATACCACTTTGTGGTAGAATGGACAATACATCTTTTCCTAAGATGCTAGACCCTGAGAAAAAAAATATTTCCTGATAGTCAGCTGCTTTGATGGAAAAATTGGTTTTTCCACTATAAATTCACAGTCCACCATGTTAAAGGCCACTACAACACCATAGCAATTTTTTTTTCTAAAGACCTCATAAAAATATCCAGTCTCTTAAACCACCTCAACCCAACCCTCCTTTCACTACAAAAAAAATGACTTTTTGTAGCGGTCAAAAGTGCGTATTTGTAGTAGTTTTAACTGCTACTAACGACATAAGTAGCGATCATAGAAACCGCTACAAAAAGCATCGTGGCAAGTTGTTTTGTAGCGGTTACTAAAAATTGCTACTGTATTGGTAGCGGTTTTGAGTCATCGCTACAAGATGTGATCGAGATGACGAATTTCAAAACAATTGGCACCAAAATCTTGTAGCAGTGTAAAATCGCTACAAATATTGGATGAAATTCCATAAATTGTGCCAAATGTTTAAGCTGAATTTGAATTAAAATTTGTAGCAGTTTTAAAACCGTTACAAAATATTGCAAAATAAAAAAAAACATAATTTGAGTCAATTATTACAATATTATGTTGAATATTTTATTATTTAAGTGACAAATTAAATGATAATAGCTAATATTTTTTTAAAAAATATTAACCTAGGTCAAATAAGTATAAATATTATGTAGGTATAATAATGAAAATGTGTAGATACTAAAGACTTATTATGTTGTCTACCTCTGAGCAAAAAAATTATGTTGTCCATTTGATGATATTTGATATGGAAAGAATGTTGATGATGCTAGAAAAAATGATGAGGAAATATCCTTAAAGTTCGGATAAGAAAAAAAAAGTATATATTATAAGAAGGAAAAAAATAAAACATTGGAATAAAAGATTTTGTAGGGGGAGGGAAGAAATGAGAGAAAATGAGAGAGAAGGGGTGAGAAGTGTTGGATTTGATTAGTTTTGATGATGTCTTATATAGATGTCATTATCGAGCAAAAAGTTTGCATACTACATTTATCTTCTACTTTAACTAATTCTTATATTTAATGTAGATGTGAAGTTTAATACAATGAAGAATGATCAAGAATGGAGTTTGAAGAAAGAAGAACTTGTTAAATATTATGAGAATATCAATATTCAAGTTTCTGTGATCAAATAGAAGTTGGAACGGCTCAATTTAGAGCTAAAATAAGCAAGTTCAAGCTTCCGTATGAATACAATGATTTTCGCATGAATAGTGTCATGCTCGAGCATGAAAAATGTCCTTGCTCGAGCATGAAAAAGGGCTTGCTCGAGAAGAAGCAAACCTGGTGCTCGAGCAACAACGTTTTTCAGCTACTCTGTTCAACTCTGTTTCAGGCGACCTTTGGTAATTTAATGATATCTCTCAAACCAGAAGTCCGATTAAGGTGAGACTAGTGGCATATGAAACTAGACTCCCAATGCGTCATTTTGATATAAAATTCAAGCCCAAAGGAGTTCAGATGAGAGAGCTATGATTTTTCAAGTTGCTACAACAATCAGCGTCACAATCCAGACCAAGCTTCGGTAATTTGAGTGTATCTCACAAACGACACATCCAAATGAGCTGAAACACGTGCCATTGGAAACTAGACTCAAATACCTTTCTAAAAAAAATCAAGATCACGAAAAAAAAAGATCAATTGAAGGAGATATGATGTTTTGAAGTTGACGGTCAGTTCAGGATGCTGCAAAAAACGCTGATCAAGAACAACCTCCATTCATCTGATGATAATGGATGAAATACAATGAGTTTGGAGCTGATTCTTCTTGCACTAGAAAGAAGACTTAAAGAGCTTTCTGAGCATGGGTAGTTTGTCAAATTTGGAGCTAATTTGAAGACAACATATTCACTGGAAATTGGCTCTTGTACAGCCAATGCTATTGCAGTTTTGAAAGTCAATGGAGACTGATATTTGCACAAGATCATAGTAGCCAGCAGCCTGACAATCGAAGACAGTTACTCGAGCAAGGAGATTGGAATTCCCGAGCATCATGGAGCTCAAAGCGAAGAAGTGCAAAATTGGTGGGTCATGCTCGAGCAGAGCATTTGTCATGCCCGAGCATCATCGCGTTAAACATGGAATTTGCACAATTCAAGAGTCATGCTCGAGCAACATCGGGCTAAAAGCAAAATCCTCCAAGTTCAATAGTCATGCTCGAGCACGATAGTTGGCTTGCCCGAGCATCATCGGAACAAAAGCATAATGCGCAAATTGGAGTCTTGCTCGAGCAGGGAATTTAACATGCCCGAGCACCATCGTACTAAACAAAGAAACTGCAAGATAAAGAGTCATGCTCGAGCAAGGTAAAAGAGCATGCTCGAGCAGAAGAAAAAGCTTGCCCGAGCAGCGTCGTTAAAACATGATCTCTTTGCCTCTGTCTGACTTCTACCCAAGCATGCCCTTATAGCTTGCTCGAGCACTGGCGATATAAATGATCTTTCAGAAGTGTCCAAAGATGATTGCCTGAGCAAACTGAAATTCTTGCTCGAGCATAGGGTGATTTTCTAAACTTGTCACTTGCTTTCTTTTGTGATGCCCGAGCATACAATTAGTCATGCTCGAGCATGATCATCATGTTTTCAAAATCACCGTCTACGTAAATCTTAAATCATCGGGTATGATTTCATTTCCATATATCATTACTCATTACTATTGCTAATTGCGTTTAATCAGTTTGCTAATGAGTTTCAGATGATTTTATCATGGATTAACAACAAATTTGCATAAAGCAATTTGTGTGTCAGAAGAGCATTAAATGTTGTTACCAAAACCGGTGATATCCTCGGTAACCACTTCTCTGATCAAAGTAAAGCAACTTCTGATATTCCGTCTACGCAATAAATGCTATCTCTCAACGGTCAAGACAAATGGAATAAAGAATGTTTATGAAGAACTAAGTCAGCGATGGTGATTGTGACCAGCGAAGCTTCATCTATCTAACAACTATATTCATGAGTCACAATGATTAATCTTCAAGCTTCTCCAACGATCATTAATACAACACTCAAGACGGAGCATTGACAAAGTCAATGTTAAACATTTTGTGATTAAAGTTGGATTAAAGCTCAACGGGCAAAAAGCAACAAAAGCTTCAACAGCTACTTCCAACTGATCTCCAATGGTCGAATGCTCGCAACGGTCGAAACACAATAACCTA
The DNA here is from genome assembly GCA_019022615.1 of Acacia melanoxylon. Classification (NCBI taxonomy): domain Eukaryota; kingdom Viridiplantae; phylum Streptophyta; class Magnoliopsida; order Fabales; family Fabaceae; genus Acacia; species Acacia melanoxylon. The sequence goes on from JAFJYJ010000046.1 coordinate 2,596,469, forward strand.
TAAATTGTGAAGTCTTCAAACCGGAAGAAGTGACGATTGATGAATGAATTGACGAACCCAACGAAATGATTTTACTACTTCACCGTCTATAGTTCATACACTCTGTTTCTCAATTTATATAGTTTACAATAGAGTCAGATGGTCGATTATGTACTTCAGTGATTATTATTCATCTACTCTGTGAGAGAGTCTAAACACTTATTTGATTATCTGTTTAGTGATCAAATCTCAAGGTTGTAGAACCTTTGAGAGTGGGTGTACAGTTACAACTTGTAAGGGGGAGTGAGTCCTAGTGTGAAAGGATCATCCTGAGTACAGAGTGTGTAATTGTATCCTTACAGTGTGTAAGGGGGAGTATCTCGGTAAGAGATTGTAAAGGCTGCACAAGTGCCCAACTAAACTTGTGAGGTTGTAAAGGCTTTCTCTTGTGCCCGGTTAAACAAGGAGATAGTGGTTTGAAAATCTCAAGTGGAGCTTGGGGACTGGACGTAGGTCAAGGATTTGGCCGAACTAGTATAAATCTCAGTTTGCATATTCTCTTCCCTAAACTTTTACATTTCCAGCATATATGTTTAAATGACTGATTGTTGCTTTATAAACTAATACTGTCATTCGAACTACCTTCAGTAAGTTGCGAAAAGATTTTCAAAGTTCCAAAGTTTTTATCAGACACCCAATTCACCCCTTCTTGGGTGATAGCGGTTCTTCAAGGAGAAATGAAGGAGTGTGTGAAATGAGATGTGGTAGGGGTATTTATAAGGATATGAGTAATTTTTAGAGCGGTTGATGTAACAAATTTTGTAGCGGCTTATGTGACAGTTTTTGTAGCGGTTACAAAACTGTTACAAAAATTCAATGGAATTTTTCTTTTTAAAAAATAAATTTCAAAATTTCACATTTTGTAGCGGTTATACTAAAAACCATTACAAATTAATGAACGTTGGCAGGATTTGAAATATTCAAATTTCAAAACTACACACTTTGTAGCGGTTTATCTGCTAAAATCGCTAGAAACTTTATGATCATTGGCGGGATACAAAATATTTAAATTTCAATATCACACACTTTGTAGTAGTTTATGTGACAGTTTTTGTAGCATTTTCACGTTTGTAGCAATATTTGTTTGTTTTGTAGTGATTACAAAACCGTTAAAAAAATTCATTGGTATTTTTATTTAAAAAATTCATATTTTGTAGTAGTTATACTAAAAACCGCTACAAATTAATGAACGTGGGCGGGATACGAAATATTCAAATTTCAAAACTACACACTTTGTAGCGGTTTATCTACTAAAACTGCTACAAACTTCATGATTGTTGGCAGGATATGAAATATTCAAATTTCAATATTACATACTTTGTAGCGGTTTAGCTAAATAACCATTACAAATATGAACGCATTTTTTCAAAAGATTTTTTTTTTGTATAACTTCTATTTGGCGACATGTTTAAGGACTTCACATTTTTAGTGGTTTAACTAAAAAACCGCTACAAATTGTTCATATTTGTAATGGTTTAAAAAAAATCGCTACCTCAATTGATATAAATAAAGAAACCCTACCTCATGCATCATGAAACTTTGTAGCAATTTTCTATAACTGCTACAAAAGTTCATACTCTTGGCATTATGTAGCAATTTTTTTCATATAAATCGCTACAAATTAACCGCCACTAATGGCGTGCCATAGGCACCAAACGGGTGCCACATTTCTGGCGGTTTGTGTAAATAAACCGCCACAAATTTTGTAGTGGTTAGTTTGTGATAACCGCGACAAATGTTGTTCAGGTTTATGATATCCTAGACTGGGGGGGAACAGAAATATGAGAATCCAGTAATCCAAGCTTAAGAATTTCCAACGAAATCCAGAATATCATAAACAAGGGAGATCTTAAAAAACGAGGTAACTCGGCATACTTAGCTGGGGGCAAGCCGTAAGGGACTAAGTCGTCTTCAGTAATTCGCCGGGACAATTGAGAGAGCAATGCAGACGTCAATACGGGTTTGCCAGTCTATGAATCTCGGCAGTTCAGAATCATAAACTCCCGAGCTTGGGGGCAACTGTTATGGATTCATATTTTGGGCCTAGGTGCGATATGACCCAATAGAGGCGGGGCCGCTAAAGCCCTTCACCGGCGGGAGAAACGCTAATCCCCCGTAACCCCGGCACTAATCCGACCGTACGAGATAGTGGAGCGAGAGGCATGTAGTGGAGCAGGCATTCAGGGAACGTGGGAGGTGCACACCGCCCAAGTAACGGACGTAGAACCAAGAGAACGAAACCCTAGGTAATCTCTATAAATAGGAGATTACCTACTAGGTGCACACATTCTGTTCATATCCTTTTAATATACTGTTACACTGTGCACACACCCCACTCCCTTTGGCTTCTCGCCATTCTCGTGTAGCACAGTGATCAGTCGATACTCTTTGGTGTCTTCCTCATAGGCATCACTGAGTACTCATATTATCTTCGGTATTCTTCATATATTTACCAGAGATCATTCAGATCCTATATTAACCAGATACTAACCCAGAGGTTAGACATTTGTGTTCGTAGAACCGAACATTAGCACCGACCGTGGGGAGAGATAAACTTCGATTCCCAGTGACCTAGAATGGCAAAGTACGAATGCAACGTTATCGGTGGAGGATTCGGCGGAGGAGGAGACTCTGTGAATCAAAGGAAGAGGTACCTGAGGGAGGTTCTTTCCATCAGAGACCGCCCCGAATTCAACAAAAGCTCCTCTGCAAACCCAGAACCTCCTATACTCAGTTTTACCAAGGAAGAATTGGAGGATGTAGCCCCGGGCCATCATGACGGGTTGGTGATAACCCGAATGGTGTCGAACTGCCGAGTTAAGAAGATATTCGTGGACAATGGGAGTTCGGTTGACATCCTTCTGTGGGATGCGTTTAAACGAATGAAGCTTGATCGGAAGATTTAAAGCCATGCAGGACGACCTTGACGGCTTTCAACGGGCAAGACACTCGCCCGAAGGGGTATATCGACCTCAAACAGACATTGGGTACCATGGCGGCATTCAAGAGAGAGCGAGTAAAATTCGTTGTGGATGACTTCCCATCTTCGTACAACATCATTTTGGGACGACTGACGATACATGACTGAGATATGTTAGTATCGACAAAACACTAAAAGCTGAAACTGGTCAGTAACAAGAACGAGGTGGTCACGATCAAAGGTGATCAAAAGGAATCTCGGCAGTGTTACTTCGAAATGGTAAAGGAGAGGAAGGACGGACCGTCGTCCTCATCTTGAAATCCAAAAGGGAAAAGTCCATGCACGGCAGAAAAGCCTTCGGAGGAGTCGGTCAACCTAGTTGAGCTAGATTTTCGGGAAGAAGAGAAAATGAAGAGAACGGAACCAAATGGGGAGTTGGACGACTTCGTCTTGGGTCTCGACCCAGGACAAACCACCAAAGTTGACAGGACATTGGATCCTGAGGTTAGGGCGGAGCTAGAAGAATTTCTGAGGAAGAATAGGGATGTGTTCGCATGAAAACCATCCGAGATATTGGGGATAGACCCCGAGTTTTGTTGTCACCAACTGGCCATTCAGCCGGGATCGATTCCCGTGGCTCAGAAAAAGAGAAATCATGGCGAAGAGCGAGGAATAGCCCTGGAAAAGCATGTGCAGGAGTTGCTGGAGGCCGGGTTTATTCGGGAAGTGCAGTACACCACATGGTTATCCAATGTGGTCATGGTTATGAAGCCAAATGGCAAATGGAGGGTATGCACGGATTACAAAAACCTGAATAAGGTATGCCCCAAAGATGCTTATCCAATGCCCCGCATAGATCAGTTGGTAGACAATTCTTCGGGTTTTCAACTCCTTTCCTTTATGGATGCATACTCGGGATATAATCAAATTTCAATGCACTCTGTGGATCGGGACAAGACGACTTTCATCACTGAGAAGACAAATTATTGTTACAACGTGATGCCGTTTGGATTGAAGAATGCCGGGGCAATGTACCAACAAATGATGAACAAGGTATTTGAGGACCAGTTAGGGAAGAATGTCAAAGTTTATATTGATGACATGATCGTCAAGTCGGCTAAATCAGCAAGCCATGTCCAAGATTTACAGCAGACATTTGATAAGCTGCGAGCTTACCGGATCCGGCTAAACCCGGCCAAATGTGCGTTCGGAGTCCCTTCCGGCAAGTTCTTGGGCTTTATGCTGACCAATCGAGGTATTGAGGCCAACCCGGACAAATGCTGAGCGGTGTTAGAAATGCGGGCCCCAAGGAATAAGAAAGAGGTACAACAGCTAACAGGGAGGCTAGCTGCTTTAACCCGTTTACTGCCAAGATCGGCCGAAAATTCGTTGCCCTTTTTCAAGTTGCTGAAGAAGGAAGCTCACGGAGAGAGGAATTCGGGATGTGACGCGGCCTTTGCAAAAATCAAGCAATGCTTGGCAGCCCCATCGGTTTTGTCAAGACCAGAACCAGGCGAGGGATTGATCCTGTATTTGTCGGTTGGAGAAGAGGCGGTGAGTGCGGCGCTAGTACGAGAGCCGAAAGAGGGACAGATGCCTGTATACTTCGTAAGTTGGGCTCTGCAGGGCTCGGAGCTAAGATATCATAAGTTAGAGAAAACGACGTTCGCTTTACTGACCACAGCAAGGCAACTTCGCCCCTACTTCCACAACCATCCGATTGTGGTCAAAACAAATCAGCCGATCCGGCAAGTGCTCCATAAGCCGAATCTGGCAGGACGAATGATAAGCTGGGCAATCAAGTTGTCAAAATTCGACATCAAATATGAAGCTCGGTATGCCATTAAGTCACAAGCCCTTACAGACTTCTTGGTAGAATTAACCCCGTCGAATAGTGAAAACTCGGGTGATGTCGGAATTTGGAAAATATTCGTTGACGGTTCATCGAACGCCCGAGGAAGCGGAGCTGGGATCATTATGGAAAGTCCTGAAGGAGTGTCCATTGAACATTCCCTCCGGTTTAATTTCCACACTTCAAATAACCAAGCCAAATATGAAGCCCTTATCGTCGGGCTGCTGCAGGCGAAGGAGAATGAGGCTAAGAAAGTACATATATCTCTCGACTCCCAGCTTGTGGCATCTCAAATCGAAGGGACATATTAGGCTAAAGGTCCTCTTTTGATTAAATACCTCGAAAGGGTAAAGAAAATGATGGTAGAATTCGATGAAGTTATTGTGGCGCATATCCCAATGAGGGAGAACATCAGGGCCGATATCTTATCCAAACTTGCGAGTACCAAGGGTCCTGGAAGTCACCGAACCATAATTCAACAGAATTTGTCCGAGCCTAGCTGCGTCATGATTATCTCGGAATGTGGAGATTGGAGAAAGTCGATTGTGGATTATCTTGAAAGAGGCTTTCTAACTGATGATTCGGCTGAAGCAAAGAAGTTAGAAAAGTAGGCAGCGGTGTATACAGTGATTGATGATCAACTGTACCGCAAGGGCTTGCATTCCCCAATGCTAAGGTGCCTCAATTCTGTGGAGGCCGACTATGTTCTCTCTGAGATACACGAGGGGATCAACGGGCAACACATGGGCGCCAAGGCATTGTCCAGGAAAGCTTTAAGAGTGGGGTATTATTAGCCCACCATGATGGCGAACTCTAAGGAGCATGTTCAAAAATGCGACAGTTGTTAGAGACATGAGACGATCAAGTGGTTGCCACCGACAAAGTTAAAAGCTATCTCGGTCCCTTGGCCATTCTTCAAATGGGGTTTGCGGCCTCGGGACAATTTCGGTGGCTCATAGTGGCTGTCGATTACTTCACTAAGTGGAGAGAAGTGGAACAAGTGGAACAAGTGGCGACAATAACTTCGGCCCGGGTGCAGAAATTTCTTTCGAGAAACATCATATCCCGGTTCGAAATCCCGTCAGAGATTGTCACGGACAACGGCACCCAGTTTATAGATAAGGGTTTCTGAGAAATGGTTTCCGACTTTTAGATTAAACAACACTTCGCTTCAATTGAGCATCCCCAATCCAACGGGCAAGCTGAGGTCGCTAACAAAGTCATTGTAGATGGACTAAGAAGGCGAATGGAGGAGGCAAAAACTGATTGGGTGGAGCAGTTGCATTGTGTCTTGTGGGGACATCGGACAACCACTCAAACCTCTACGGGAGAAACTCCTTTTAGGTTGACATATGGATGTGAGTCTATGATCCCGGTAGAAATTGGCCAATCTTCATGGAGGCGAATCAAGGCCCTACACGAAGAGGAGGAAAATAACGAAGCTTTGGCAATGGAGTTAGATTTGATCGATGAGGTCAGATTTACGGCTTACTGCCGGGATATGGCCACCAAATAACTCATCGCTGCAAGAAACAACCGGAGGGTAAAATCCCGTTCTTTTGAGAAAGGTGACTTAGTTCTTCGAAGAGCCGATATAGGCAACAAGAATGCTAAAGAGGGAAAACCCGCACCAAATTGGGAAGGTCCCTATCGGGTTAAAGAAAATCTCGGCAGGGGAGCTTATATTTTGGAGACCCTGAAAGTGAAGGCGGTCAAAAGGGCATGGAATGCGGATAAGTTGAAGCTTTATTACAGCTGAAATCTTAATCAAGAAGGCTTGTAGGCCAAATTTTGTAATCTCCTCTTGAACAATCATATAAAAGCGACTATGTTGCTAAGCTTATGAATGAAGAATTTTATGAGAGAAGTCATTGCGAGTTCCTCGATCAACACCTATAAATCGACTAGCACACAACACTCATTTAAGGGTAAAGGTTGAAACGTGTTTCCATGGGAACATATGTGTTTCCGTGGGGGCACGATAAGACCGAGATTTTGGCTAAAACGTACTCCTCCGAGATACGGTAACGCCCGCATAAAGGTCAAAACCGGGATGCGGTCAGACCAGGATTTTGGCTAAAACGTAATCCTCCGGGATACGATAACGCCCACATGGAGGTCAAAACCGGGATGCGGTTAGACCGAGATAATGGTTAAAACGTGTTCTTAGGGGCCACGTTGACAACCTACAAGCTAATAAATGTCCCTCCGGGATATGGCAAAGCCAAGATTTTGGTTAATATGTACTCCTCTGGGATATGGTAACACCCACAAAATAGGAGAAACTTGCCTCTTCCGAAGGCACGGTAAATCCGACGAAGCCCATTGTGGCCATGATGCATCAAAGCATAAGGTGGTAAAACCTGCCGTCACAATGACCATGATCAAGTCGGAATGTTTAGAGTTCAATTACGACACTGAACCTATATATGTGACAGACGGTTCTTGCTCCAAATTGATTTATGGTGAATCACTCAGAAGGTATATTGCCCATGGGTGGTCCCAGACCCGTATACTGCGCAGCAAACCTCTGACTTTGGCCAAGTCATTCAAATGAATTTCGAAAGTAAATTCAGGTATTATGGAGAAAAGCAATTGTCGCATCAAAAGGAATCACGGACAAATATACAGATTGGACAAAGTAGACAAAAGTAAGCATTTCATTTGATATTAATGTGTATTGAATACAAGTACCAACTCGGTCATTAACCCGGCGAAGAATTACAAAAGGGTGTCAGTACCCTAAGACAAATTAAAACAATACTAGAATCTCGGATCTTAGTTAGAAGGAGTCTTGGCATCATTTTTAGACTCCTCATCTTCCTCTTCACCTTGGTCCCGTTCCAGTTGACTTTCAGAGGCCTCACCATGAGAAGGAAAAAGTAGGACTATCTTATCACCCACAACCCAGGACATGCAATCCATCTCGGATGTGTTGAACGTAAGGATGGGGTTCAATAGCCGAATTTGCCTTAGAGCATTATCGAAGGATTCCTGGACAGATTTCTTTATGGCCTTGTCCTTTTCCCGGATAGCTTCTCGGGCAGATTCCAGGTCCTGAATATACTCTTGTTTTTCGGACCGAGATTGTTCCAAGGTTTTCTTGTCCCAACGACTCTTTTGGCGGAGGAGATTCAGCTCCGAGTTAGCCCTACTCGTAGCCTCATTTTCCTTCTCTAGGTCTTTCCTCAGGTGATCCTCCGCTGCCTTCGCTTCTCGAATTTTTGCTTCAGCGTCCTCCACAGTGACCGCTACAAGTTCCTCGGACTTGCGGATGTGCTCCTTAAACGCTGATTTTACTTTATCCAGTTGATTAGCCTGTCTGGAGTATTTTGCATTCAGCGTGGTTAAGGCTTGAAGAAGTTTGAAGCCCCTTAACCCCCAAAGTTCCATATTATACAGATCGCGAAGCTCAGGATCTTCATATTTCTTTGGTTCAAAGAAGCGTTCAGGGAGACCGACTGCCTGGATAAGCGGCACGGGCACCCCTCCATCCCAGATAACGCCATAAGGAAATCGGGAGTCGGAGACGGTGAAGGAAGACTTGCGTTAGGAGAACCAATAGGAATTCCTGCAAGAGAGGTGGCAGGGTTTTCACCTGAAGGGTCAGCCGAGACTTTCGACGTGGAAGGGACATGAATCTCCGCCCTAGATGGAGCAGCATGTTAAGTCTTTGAGGTCGGGGCTATTTTGTCGGTTTAAGGTTTCGATGAGCCAGCCCGCTTTATTCTTTTACACGCCGATTTAGACTCGGGCGCAACTTGCTTTGCTGAAGTCCCTGTTTTGTTGCCGCCCAAGACGGTACTTGCTTCATCCTCGAATCTATCAAGAACAGGTAAACAGTTAATGTTCTATTCAACAGGTTTGAAATATTCAGTATGAAACAGTAAAATCATGAACATTGTAACACCCCGATTTCTAACAAATATCTTAATTCAAAAGTTAAATGATTTTATAAAGGAATACTGAAAATTCGAATTAAACAACCTTGGGGAGTGTTACCGCCGCACTTGTACTGGGACAAGTGCAAGGCTACTTATTACAATAATGAAAATCCAAACTTAATTAAATGTGATTTATTTAAGAAAATAAAAATCAAGAGAAATAAAACTAGCTAGAGGCCTTGAGTGTTCTTCCTCACTTCTCACTGCTAGTCCCAACCCTTGGCACCTGTTTCACTGAAATTCTGCTCCCCCGAAGGCCCATGAACACAAACATCAGCAATTGTTGGTAATCCTAATAATACAAAGATAATGAAGAGAAAATACAATAATTACATAATAAAATATCTATATATATATATATATATATAAATATACAAATGTAAATCTTATTGTTCCTTATTCGATTTAATTAGTGGGAAGAGAACCATGGTAGACCCGGAAACCTGCCAGTCACAAATCGTCAAGTTGGCCATAAAATATATCTTCCTAGTGTGCACACATCTTCCCAAAGTTGCTACTAGTGTCCCGGAAACCTGCCAGACACCACTTTGGGAAGAACGGATACTATCTGTTCACATCAAAAATTATATTGGATGCATAAAGCCTAATTGTGTTCATCACCTTGGGAGGTATCATCTCAAAGCTATCCTCCCACTGTTAAGTTATTTAAAATACACACATAATGAGCTCCTAAATTATTTCTATTATTTAATTATCTTGTATATATGTATTTTTCTATTATTTTAATTAATTATAGGATATAAAGATATTCAGATATAAAACCTATTCATATTCTATTTTATTATGTAGGAAATATTATATAAAGAAATAAATAAAATCAAATAATATAGCATAGATACAGCTAGCATAAACATTAAAATTAATGTGCTTACTTTATTGATAAATAATAAATAATATATATACACTGCATTGTGATAGCACGGTAGTCAGTCTAGCTAAAATCTAGGATCATAGCTAATATCTAGGATCATTAATATCACTGCCCAATTCAGGTAAATTAAAATGACTCCACTACTCCCAGAAAATAGCTAACCACATGCTTATAATAATAAATAAAAGAAATCGGCCCACAACAACATTTTAAAACTAAATAACTTAATCCCTCTTATTGTGGAGATCAGCAACATGCGGAAATATGCAACATCGTAGAAAAAGAAAACTGGGATTATTAACTTCAATACATTTAAAGAGGTGATCATATGTGTGAAAAGCATGGGACGAACGAGCAAGTATTAGGGTGTATACATATATAATTCCAGCACGAAGGTCGAGGCATTCCAAGCAAAAGAAATAATAAAAAAAGACACGTATAGGTATATGCTCAAGTCATGCGAGATTGATAATGTCAATGAATAAAAGGATTATACAATCCAGGCACGAAGACCGAGGCGAGCAATTGTATAAATTTAACCACAGATGGGGACGCACAGGGGATGATGTATATTGTATAATTCATGCACAAATGCCGAGGCGAAGCAATAAAGCAATTGTCGATTGTATTCAATTTTTTTGCTCTGAAAGATTGTATTCAATTCATACTTCAGGAATTCGACAAAATTGATCATAAAATATGAAACAATGCAACAATGCCTTTAATATTGTACCTATTGTTCTAGGGATTAGGATTACCTATCAAGATATAAAACTAACCTAGGACTCATGGGATTAGGATTACCTATCAAGATATAAAATTAACCTAAGACTCATGGAGATTAGGATTACATGGTCTCCGTTTTGCTAACCTCCTAGGAGAACAATTGATGAAGGATGTAGTAGCAGAGAAAAATAGCGGCAGAGAAAAGTATCGAGTGTTTTCTAGGTTAGGTTTGAGCGGCTAAACCTAGGTTTATAATTAAATTCTAGGGTTTTAGCTATGGGCTGAGCCCTTTAATTATTTCCAAATAATAAATTAACAATACAAACATTATAAATTTCTAGATTTTCCTTTAATTATTCCTAATTAATAAATTAACGATACAAACATTATAAATTTCTAGATTTTCCTTTAATTATTTCCAAATAATAAATTAACGATACAAACATTATAAATTTCTAGATTTTGCTATATTATTATTATTGTTGTTGTTGTTGTTGTTTCTATTATTAATCAGGGGTATTACAAACATACTCGGTGAAATTTGTTTTTTCGGTTCGGGCGTGGTTATATAGTCCGCCGACTTCAAAAGATTGCCTCCTGCAAGAAGTTTCCCTAAAATGGCTACCGTTTTCCTTTCGGCAGCAAACAGAGAATGGGCGGGAAAATCGTAGGAGGAAGGAGGTTTTTTGTGGTGATCAAGAGTTCAGTAGAGGGGAAATCTTCCTTCTATTTCCCCGAACTCATAGCTTTGAAGAAACCAAGGCAATTTCCCAGGCACGGCAGATACTTTAAAGAACGAGTTCTTAAAACTTTTCCATGACTCGGTGAAAGGTACAAAAAGCTTGCGATTGCGGACACTTCGAAGAGATGTCCAACCTCTCTTAGTGGGAACCTCGCCAGCGACGGTTTCCCTTTCAGCATCTTTGTTGGCCTTCCCACGGTTAACGTCATGGACAGAGTAAAAATGGAAGAAAGCTCGAAGGGTACAAGTCAGATCTTTTTGTTCATAGATTTTCTCGAAAGTAATAGCAAAGGCCCAACTGTTAGGGTGAAGTTGGGAGGGAGCAAGGTTCAGATGATGAAGAAGAGATAATTGGAACTGGGTGAACGGGAAACGCATACCAAGCCGAGATATATAGTCTTTGTAAAAGAAAAAGAAATGGGGTTCGTCGCCACTAGCGCGACAGCTCGATATAGATTTCGTTGGGCGTGGCAACCAAAAGACCTAGTCCTTTTGATCATGGAGACCTATCCCGACAACTTCGGTGGCGACCATTGTGCTCCTTATTTTGAGCACCTCGTCAACCCATGCGAATGGCGACTTAGGAGAATCCGAATTTCCAGCAAAGCTTGATTCCCCCGTAGCAGATAACTCGGTATGGTGTGAGGGTGAACCAATTTATACCTATAATGAAAAAGATACAAAATGCAAGTCAGAAACATGAATTATACCTCGGTCAAAGAAATGATCGTCAGAAAAATCAATAGGCGGTCGGCTGGGATCATCCACAGGGGCCGGAGTAGTAGTGTATGATGGCATACAATCATGAGTACAGGAGGCTAGCATCCTCTCAACTTCCGAATTACAGCCGCTATTGGCAAGTTCGATCCCAAGAAAAGACACTCATCACATGGGTCATTGGTAATTTTGGCACGCGACCCAGGTTTATCGAGAAGCAGGTTTGATAATTGGGCCAAAGTAGAATTTGAAAGAGGCCGGGGAGGATCTTGATTTTCTGCAGAAGGATTAAATGGGACCCTTGGAAGAAAGGCGTAAGGGTCTCGGTTTTTAGGCGTTGGTGGTCAGAGTTTGCTTTTATTCTTGCTCCCGCTAGGTTGACGAAGTAGTGCAGCTTTTTTCTCCTCCTCAGTATGAGCCATGGCCCACAGCCAGTACCTCGTGGAGCTTGAGGCCTTCTCTATCGCCTCCCTATCCTCTTCAGGAATAGGGTTGCCGTACATATCCATAAGCGGAGGTTTATTGACATCCATGGTGACACTCTAAAACCAGGGTGAACCCAAAAAACCTAGGGGTCCTAGGGGGATACCCAGAAATTGATAGGCGAGGCTTGACGAAAACTTCAACGGGAAGAGAATATGATAATAGATGAACCAAAATAACAATAGTGAAAAGAAGAAAGACAGTGGGAGTACCTGATTTTGTGAAAGATGAAAAGGAACTGGAACTCGTAGAGGCGAGAATGAAAATGGAGAGGCTTACGAGAGAAGAATTTCTTCTAGCAAAATTGAGTAGAGCAACTGGCAAAAAGTAGGAAGATGGGCGGAAAAGATGAATTTATAGACGTAGCAAATATGAAGCGTTAGGGGTAATAAAGACAATTCATGCAAGGATCAAATTTTGAAATCCGAAAAGGCGTAATAATGACTGTTGTGAAACGACGAGAGCATTTAATGAGCGCGGATTTCAAAGGCGGCAAAAAGATGGTTCCTACGCCATGACGTCAGTAAGAAAGGCAAATGGAAATCGATTGGTATTCTTCAGGTTTATGATATCCCGTGTATTCAGATTTTTGCCTTGAATGTTCATATGTTTCAAGACACAATTCTAAAAGGCAAGATTATCTCCTGGTCATCAAGAAAGTCATTGTGCGTAAATATTTCTATCATACTTAGCCTTTTAGGCTAATTCGTTTTCATACATTGTTGCTTTTGAAAATTATTCTACATGTAAACTTCAATGTTTCAATTTTCTTAATCTTGAAGCATTGATTTATTCTTTAACATGTTGACTTCCACCATGTTTAGAGTGAGCATTGATCTTAAACATGTTTCAAAAATGAACCTTTCATAAAATTTCTTAATACTTCATTAATGTTTGAAAGAAAATTTGAGATTTGAAACTATTTGCATATTTCATTATCATTCTTGGGTTCTCATTCATAAACTATTAGTTGATAAATGCTTATCTTTATAAATAAGATTTTCTATGCTCAAACTTACATGCATTTGTATCAATGACATCTTTTTCTTCATAAAGTGTATTTACAAATTGTCATTAAGATATTACATTCTTGGTTACCCTTTATGATTCATTGGCTTGAACTTATTTGATTGGTGAAATTATGATTTGATCTCCGATTGCTCTTTGCTCAAATATAATATGTTTTAATTATGTCAAGAGTTGTTATGTCTAATCTTATGTGGACCAAGAAACATAGGGTAATTAAAAGAGCATATATTGTTGTTTTACAGATTTAGAAGATGAAAAAAGAGGCTAACGAGGAGTAAAGAATGACTCCATTTTTGCCGATCCTGTGCCTCGAGTTAATTCAACAAATATTGTGTTATTTGAAGTTTCAAAGTTGCAACTTCAAGACAAGATGCCCGAGAGACTGTTAAGATAAGAAGAAACAAGTAAAACAGTATGTTTTAGCTCAAGTCTGTCTCGGTGAAACTCGAGCCTACTCAAGTCGATGATTGAAATTTGGTTCCTAACTCGAGCGAACGAAACAACCTCGAGCCTTTGGCAAAAGATAGAGAGATAAGCAATTTGAGAAAGGTTTTTGGCTCGAGTCGGTGGTATGTAATTCGAGCCAATGCAACTCATAAGATCAAACATGATGAACAAACTCAAGCTCTCCCGACTAACCTCGAGTTTGAGGCCAAACTGAAGGGTGGCTCTAGCCTACGAGGCTAGATCAAGGGAACTGGTTTGGATCATGAGAAGACTAAATCATCCTCACCCCTATCAATCTTTGAAGCGTCCTCAAAGCAAAAAATCCTCCAAAAAGGTTTATCCGAAAATTGTTTTTGAAGAACCTTCGCCCAAAGTTCAAAGAAGCTAATAATCGAGCAACCTTTTGCAATGTCAAGGCTCAAATTGACCCTATACAGCTACTCGAAAAGACAAAGAAGTAGTTAAAAGAGGTCTCTAAGAAAAGAAATCCAAGTTCCGTGAAAATCCTCTCCGCCTTCCGTTTCGGGTTTAAGGACTCCAAGACCCGCAACTCGGTCAAGTATCCCGGAATGAACTTACTCGATGTCGATGTCGACTACGAAAACTTCAACGGGAAGAGAATATGATAATAGATGAACCAAAATAACAATAGTGAAAAGAAGAAAGACAGTGGGAGTACCTGATTTTGTGAAAGATGAAAGGGAACTGGAACTCGTAGACGGCAGAATGAAAATGGAGAGGCTTACAGAGAAGAATTTCTTCTAGCAAAATTGAGTAGAGCAACTGGCAAAAAGTAGGAAGATGGGCGGAAAAGATGAATTTATAGACGTAGCAAATATGAAGCGTTAGGGGTAATAAAGACAATTCATGCAAGGATCAAATTTTGAAATCCGAAAAGGCGTAATAATGATTTGTTGTGAAACGACGAGAGCATTTAATGAGCGCGGATTTCAAAGGCGGCAAAAAGATGGTTCCTACGCCATGACGTCAGTAAGAAAGGCAAATGGAAATCGATTGGTATTCTTCAGGTTTATGATATCCCAGACTGGGGGAACAGAAATATGAGAATCCAGTAATCCAAGCTTAAGAATTTCCAACGAAATCCAGAATATCATAAACAAGGGAGATCTTAAAAAACGAGGTAACTCGGCATACTTAGTCAGGGGCAAGCCGTAGGGACTAAGTCGTCTTGATGGTCGCGGGACAATTGAGAGAGCAATGCAGACGTCAATACGGGTTTGCCAGTCTATGAATCTCGGCAGTTCAGAATCATAAACTCCCGAGCTTGGGGGCAACTGTTATGGATTCATATTTTGGGCCTAGGTGCGATATGACCCAATAGAGGCGCAGGGCCGCTAAAGCCCTTCACCAGCAGGAGAAACGCTAATCCCCCTGTAACCCCGGCACTAATCCGACCGTACAGATAGTGGAGCAGAGGCATGTAGTGGAGCAGGCATTCAGGGAACGTGGGAGGTGCACACCGCCCAAGTAACGGACGTAGAACCAAGAGAACGAAACCCTAGGTAATCTCTATAAATAGGAGATTACCTACCAGGTGCACACATTCTGTTCATATCCTTTTAATATACTGTTACACTGTGCACACACCCCACTCCCTTTGGCTTCTCGCCATTCTCGTGTAGCACAGTGATCAGTCGATACTCTTTGGTGTCTTCCTCATAGGCATCACTAAGTACTCATATTATTTTCGGTATTCTTCATATATTTACCGGAGATCATTCAGATCCTATATTAACCAGATACTAACCCAGAGGTTAGACATTTGTGTTCGTAGAACCGAACAATAATTAATTTTTAATATTCACAATACGTCTTTCACATTTTGTAATTGAGTCTGTATTTTTCTTACCTTACTTATTCTTATTTAAAATTTTAGTCCTTCTTTATTAAAAAAAAGGGTTAAGGTGCAAAAATACACATAAGCTTTTACCCAAAGTGCATCCAGTACCATATGCTTCTCGGAGGTGCGAAAATACCCATGAACTTTCAAAATTGGGGCAAAAATACCATCTCCGTTAAAAGGTACTAACTTCTGTTAATTAACATTTAAAAATACCAAAATACCCTCAGACTCAACCTCAGGTTCATCCTCCCAAATTCACCATGAACAATCGTCACCCAGAATCAAATATAAAAGAATTTGCAATGGCGCTCAGTTTCGATTGTCTTGACTCTTCTTATTGTCTTGGTCTGGTTTTCTAATTTCTATCTTCTCTTCTCATTTTCTGTAAGTGTTCAAGATTTTTCACACCTTTCAAGCTTTTGGGTTTCTCTTGTTCTTTCCCGGGCTCACATATCAAAGGTACCCAGAAGCTTGTTCTTCCTTGTAATGAAGAAATACAAGATCTTTTTTTTTTAAAAAAAATTATGCCCCCATATTATCTGGACAGTAAATTGCTAATTAGAATGCCATTCGTTTCTTTTTTTTTCTCACACGTGGTTTTGTTGCAAAGCAGTGGCGAAGACTGGTCTCTCCCTCGCAATAACAACATCAAAAACAGTGATGAGTCTGTACTTTCTCTTGGTTACTTCTCTTCTCAACAAACCCAGAAAATCTCTGCCTCTCCATGGGCTTCCTCTTCTTCTTCTTCTAAGGCTTCTTCATTTCTTCAATTCCCTTCATGTGTCTCGACTCTTCTTTGTGGATGAGAACCCTAAACCTTGATCTGCCCAAATTCACCTTGAACACCGGGGAAGATTAAAAATTAAAAAATAAATAAACCAGCACTGCTAGCCTTTCCCAGAAGAACTCCAAATACATAAAGAAGTGAGATCAAAACGCACAAAGTTGCTTTGCAAATAAGCTTCCAAAGAGCTGCTATTGTTTATAAAAGAGTGAAACATAAAGCAAAAAAATAATCCCCTCTCGACAACAATGTATCCCTCTTTCACAAATTAACCCACATAAACAGAATCTCACTAACTGAAAAAGCACGACCCCTCACTGAAACAATTCCAACGAACCCAGAACTGGAAAAGGAGGGAAAACCAAATCCAAGGAAAGAAATTGAAGACAAGCCAATGACCATGGAACCCGTAAACATCAAAAGTCAGGGAGAGAAAGCGCGAAACTTCATTATGCCAGATTAAGAAGATATGATCCTAGAAGGCGTTGTGGGATCTGGAAAGAGCGACCGAGGGAAGCGAAGAGGCCATCAGAGCAATCATGATCTCCACCCTCACTATTACCGTCGAATCTTGCAACCCTCAAACCTCCTCCTCTAAATCTAAGCTTCAAATCTCCTCTCAGCTATGGTTCAGTGCGCCACCGTCGCCTCTGGTCGATGTTGCTGCCGCGCCTTCCGTGAAGGAAATGGTGGAGGTGAAGGGGTGGAAGAAGAAAACGACAGATGAAAGGGGTAGGAAGGGAAATTACAAAATCTTGACATTTTTTATTTTTTTGATATGGTGGGCCCCACCACCAAACTAACGGGCGTTAAGACTTTTTAACGGAAATGGTATTTTTGCCACAATTTTAAAAGCTCATGAGTATTTTTGCACCTCCGAAAAGCATATGGCACTGGGTGCACTTTAGGAAAAAGCTCATGTGTATTTTCGCCCCTTAACCAAAAAAAAAAAAATAGTGTTTCTATGAAATTTTAAAAAATTATGGGTCTTTATAGCGATTTCTTCCCTGCACCAAGTATCGCATGAACTGGACTGTCTGTGTGCGTGACTGGACTGTGTCTGTGTGCGTGACTGGACTGTCTCTGTATCGGTATTATAATATTTCTTTCCTTCGTCGGCGGATGAGGCCATCGCATTAGAATAAGAAGTGATCTTTCTGTCTGTTAATTCTCCAAAAATAAATAAATAAATCTTTCTGTCTGTTTCTCTCTCAGTCCGTTGAGATCAGAGAAATGGCTTCTCCTCCGGCGGTGAAGTTCCCGATCCATCTGACAGTGCGACTGATTGGCGTCTTCGTCACGCTTCTTCTTCTCACCTGGGCTCTGCATTTCAGAGGAGGCCTCGCCCTCGTTTCGCAGAACAAAGATCTCATTTTCAATGTATCTCTCTCCCTCCTTCTCTTTCTTCTCTTGTCTTGAACATTAATTAGTGTTATTGTGGTCCCGATAGAACTTAAAATTGTTGTTGAGGAGATTCTCTTTTTAACAATTTAGCCGTCTCCGTGGATTAAAAATTTATTTCTGAAGGAAGCGAATTAATTCGGTGATGGATGGGTGGAACAGAAAAAATTGAGAATCTTGGAGTGACTGTCTGAATAATTGACTATTCGTAGTGGAATTGTAGTGAATGGGGTTTCCAATTTGCTTTGCGGATATTGTATTGGATTTTGGTTGTGAGATCCTAATTTTGGGTTCTTTGATCCTACAGCAATGGCATTCCTTACCGTTTCTTTTGCAGTCGTTAGGCTTCTTTCTTGTTCTATTCTCTCTGCTTATAGCAGTTCAGTTCAAGAGATCATTCATTTTGACATAGATTGGTGAGGAAGACTGAGAAAGTACGTCATTATTTCTCTTTTCAGGATAATGGAATGGCAAACAGAGTCTAGAATGAACACTTCCTCCTAACTTGTAAACTGGTGTTTTCTTCTGACAAATAAAAAATGAAGAAGAAGAAAGAACTAGTGTTTTCTGTGGAATTATTTAGATTGCACTGTTTGCTGGAAATCGCGTTTGAATCAATTCGTTTGTTTCTTGACCCATATCGTTACTTTCTAAAGATATTTTTCTTTGTAAATTTGATTCTTGATAATTATTTCATTGAAACTTTGTAGGTAATTATACTTTACTGTAGCTATAACATGATTTTTGCATATTGGCGTTTGATGAGCCAGTCAATATATGCCCCCTTTTCCCGTTATGGCTAAATTTTGATGACTTTATTGTTAAGATGTTCATTACAGGTCCATCCAGTGTTGATGGTGATTGGACTTATCCTAATCAATGGTGAAGGTTAGGGTTCTTCCTTGTTTACTTTGGATAACATTGGAGATATACATCATTATTATTATAACAACATCTTTTTGAAACTTTCTAATATCATTCTGTGAAGAATTTTAAATTCACTATACCATTATGAAGCTATTGGTCTTTATTGCAATGAATGAATTATTTATATGGTATTGCATGAATTATCAACCAACCAGCTATTATAGAAGACATGGAAGTGAGAAATTGATGGCATAGACTGACTGGAGGGACTTAAATTGTGCTTCGTGTTCATATTTGTTTGCACAAAATGCTGTGTCACTGGTCTATTCATATGTGCCATTCATTCTGAAAGAGAAACACTTCAGTTCTTTGGGTTTGTTAACTTTGCTCATATGGTAGATAAGGATTAACGATTTAATGATCTGTTCATATATTTTTTATTTTAGTAGTTTATGATTTTCAATGTCATTGTTGATTTAACAAGATTGATCTGATTCTTATCCGCCCGCCTGCCCGCCCGCACAGACGGATAGTATATGACTAATATGACATGTTAATGGTCCTGCCATCTTATTTATTCAGAACTCATATTGTGATAGGTAAATGTAGAGAAAGACGAGAGACACAGAATAGGCTGAGGAACTCAACGCCCTGATACCACTGATAAGGAAGTGTAGAGAAAGAAGGAGAGTGATTGGAATAGAGAATAGAGAGAGGGAAAGAGGAAAGAAGAGAGAGAGACTGCAACTTCACTGATTTATTCATTCATCACAAAAGCATAGATATAAAACGAAGAGTTTTATGTCTTATATAGGCAACACCTCAAGACCCATTAGTCTAAACTAACTACCAAATAAAACAAAAAATACAAACCGAAATGAAACTAAAAAACACAAGCTTTAGAATTTCTGGTCCTTTTGACTTGCCCCCTTAAGTTGATAAGACTGAATTTGGCCTTTGCTGCAGACATCCTCCTTTTTCTTCTTCTTCTGAAATGGTGCACCTGCTGTACATTAACTTTCCATCTTTTCTATTTTTCTACCTGCTACACAATCCAAGCTATTACCCACTAGATATTGTCCTTAATCAAGTAGAGTACACACTGTAGGCTTTAGCAGACTGGAACCCACAAGCATCTTAATTAGACTCCCTTTGAACCAAGTCAGATTAACGCTCAGAGCAGGGCATTGATGACTGAACAAGGCTCTAGTAATTACCCAATGGACCCATTGGAGTGATGACTTTAGGACCTTTTCTTGAAAGACAGCAAAAAATGCACCTTTTTGTATCAAACCCAGTGGATATTCGAAAATATCTCTGCTGCCTAAAGAAAGTGCTGTGATTTTTCAGATTAAAAAATAGTCAACCACATGCCCTTTTGAACATCCTCCATAACCAGTTCAGCTATTCTTGAAACACGCACATAACCTTGCAAGATCCTTTGGTTAATAAACCAAAACAAAGACAATGATGAAGTGGGGGACCTTCGATTGGCAACCCAACCAAAGAGAACGATGAAGGAAGAGAACTTAACAGCAAGAAAATAGAGGGGAGGCTGAGGAACTTGGCTCTGATACCACTAATAGGTAAGTGTAGAAGAATTTAGGAAAGAAGTGGAAAGAGAGATAGAGAAAGACGAGGACACATAATAGGCCGAGGAACTCAATGCTCTGATACTACTGATAGGTAAGTGTAGAAGAATTTAGGGAAATAAGAGAAAAGAGAGGGATAGAGAAAGATGAGAGACAGAAAGAGAAGAACAGAACAGAGGTCAGAGAAGAGATTCAGAGTTTCTTATTCATCAATTGATTAACTACATTACAATAGCCTAGGACTTCCCTTATATATATATATATATATATAAAAGATCATACCTTAGGAAAATCCACTTTTCCCTAATTATTAACCTTAATTAGGTAATTATTAATATTATCCCTAATTACGTAATTACTAACATTTACATACTACATATCATATAGTATGGCCAATGATTCTACGCCTGATTGCCTGTATCAAGCCAAGATGCTTACATTATTTTATCTTCATGGCATGGATGCACAAATCTATTGACTCCCACTTGATGAAATCTTAGTAGCGAATACTATGTTCTGCCTTAAAGCAAACAGAAATCAAATTCATTAGATATGTTAGAGTAGTGGAAGATTTCAGTCAAACCGCTTTTTCTTGGTTGGTAAAGAATTTTGGCTTCAAGATTATGTCTCGATTTTCCAATCATTTCATGTTGTATGACTGTTATACTACAACAACAATAACAACAAAGTCTTGTCCTACTAGGTAGGGTTAGCTACATAGATCGCATGACACCATTGTGCTCTATCGAAAACCAAATATTTAGATAGATTATTAACTAAAAGATCTTGCTCTATAACCTCAATGAGTGTTTGTTTCGGTCTTCCCTAACCTCTTTTAAGAGGATTTCATAATGCTTGATCAACCCTCTTCACTGACGCACTCAATGGCCTTCTTTGAACATGTCCAAATAACCTCAAACGATTTTCTACCATTTTCTCTTTTATAGACGCCATTGCAACTCGTTCACCTATATGATCATTACGAATCTTATCTTTTCTTGTATAACCACACATCCATCTCAACTTCTTCATCTCAACTACCCCCATTTTATGTTGATATTGTCCCTGAAGATGGAATATCACCTAGAGGGGGGTGAATAGGTGATTTAAAAATCTTTTCGCGAAAGCTCAAGAATGAATAAACAAAAGAGAGAGAATAATGGACACGAAAGATTATACTGGTTCGGTCCAACTCTTGACCTACGTCCAGTCCTCAGAAACACTCTGAGATTTCACTATCTTTCAAACACAGATACAATTACACTGTACTCGGATGATTCTCTCACTAGGACTCACTCCCCCTTACAAGGTGTAATTGAATACCCACACTTAAGGTTCCACAACCTTAAGATTTTACAAGATAATAATCAAATAAGTGTTTAGTAACTCCTCACGAGTAGATAAAAGATAAACACTGAAGTACAATGAAAATATCCGAAGATATTAGCTTAGTTAATGAAACAGCAAGAAGTAGTTGAGTCGAATTAATTGCGCAGTGTTTCAGTAGTTGGAGAATTCAAAGCTTCAGGTATTTATGGTTGATCTCATTTATGACCGTTGAGAAGCTTGAAGAAATATCTGTTGAGACTCTTTAATTTGTTCGTTAGAGATGAAGCGCGAAGGTCTGTATAATTGTGTCACAATATTCTTTTATTCTTTTGTTTCTGTGATTATGACCGTTGGGAGCCCAGCAAAAAGAATGAAATACTCTTGCCCAAAACGTCTTTCAGATGCCCAGAGGTATGTCTTTCAGTTGGGAGTCTCGAACAGGTAAGTGCATTAAATGCTCTGACACGTGGGATTGCTTTATTCTAAATCCGAGTTAATTCATGTTCTAATCATCTGGAACTCATTAGCAAATTGATTAAATGCAGTTAAGAACATTAATGATAGATGATATGAAGAATCCAAAAGCTTACCTAAAGATTTTTAGATTGAGGATAAGCTATTTCAAAAACAGATATGGGCTTGGCTCGAGTCACTATTCTTGCAGGCTCAAGTCAACGCCACGTTCAAGGCACAGAGAACATTTGAAAATACTATCTGACTCGAGGTAGATAAGGCATAGGCTCGAGTCAAGGCTTAGGCTCGAGTCAACAATGAACAAGTCTTGAGTCGACCTCAGAAATTAATAAAAAATGATGAAGACTATTAACTCGAGGCAAGTTATGAGGCTCGAGTTAGCCTCTAAACTCGAGGTAGGCAAATAGGCTTGAGTCACTATGAAGCGAAACATATTTGAAGTTTGATAATCAAGTTTATGGCTCGAGGCATCAAGTGTAGACTCGAGGCAATCTTGACTTTTAAATGTAACGGTCAAGATTCTGGCCAGAGTCAATCCTTGCTGGCTCGAGGCACGTGAGCCATGCTTTTGAAATCACTTTAAAATTAAAGAGCTTGGCTCAAGTCTCTGAAAATCTTGGCTCGAGTCTGGCCATAAACTCGAGGCACGCTTTTTATAGGCTTGAGGCAATAAAATCACCATTTGAAAATCATTTTAAGAACAAAGCCCATTGGCTCGAGTCTCAGAAAACCCTGGCTCGAGGCTAGCCTCAAACTCGAGGTAGTCTACTTACAGGCTTGAGTCAATATATTATTTTGGCAATAGATGCATAAGGGATTGACTCGAGTCTGCAACATTGGCTCGAGCCAATCTGACAGCAAAATGTTTTCTCTGTTAAAACGCGATTTTGACTGAGTTAAAATTATTTTGCTTACATCTTTTGAATATACATTGTTTCCAAACTTAATCATCATCAAAACACAAATAGAGAACTAACAGTCCCTTTAAAGCCTAATATTCACTACCATAAAGCATCGCTGGTCTTATAGCAGTACGATAAAACTTCCATTTTACCTTATTAGGTACTTTCTAATCACAAATGACTCTAATAGCTTTTCTCCATTTATACAATCCAGCTTGAATTTTATTATTAACATCTCCATCAATTTCTCCATCTTGTTGTATAATTGATCCAAATATCTTAACTTTGTCACTTGCGGAATGACTTGCCCCCCAGTTTAACTTCCACTTCACTTCTAACTTGTCTCTTATCAAAATTGTAATGCATATATTCAGTTTTGCTCCTACTCAGATGAAAGTCGTCAACTTCAGAGTCATCCATATCTCAAGTTTAGAATTAATTTCTTCCTTGGATTCAGCCAACAGAACTATATCATCAGCAAAAAGCATGCAATTAGGGATTTCCTCTTTGATAGGCTCAGGAAGAACATCTACCACGGGGTTAAACAAATAAGAGCTCAAAGTTGATACTTGATGTAGGCCAATCCTTGTAGGAAAGTCCTTTGTTTCATCTCTAGGCGTTCTAACATTGGTTGTTACCCCCTCATGCATGTCCAAAATGGCTTTGATATATGCAACACGTACCCCTTTCTTTTCCAGGTCTTTCCAAAGTACATTTCTTGGCACACGGTCATACGCTTTTTCCAAATCAATGAAAACCATATACAAATCCCTTTCTTTGCTTCGATACTTTTCCATTAGCCCCCTTAGTAAATAAATCGCTTTTGTTTGTTAGAACTGGTTGTCACCCAAAAGGGGGGTGAATTGGGTGTAAGATAAAAACTTAAAAAATTGGATAATCTTTTTGCATCTTAGTGAAAATAATAAGTATGAAAATAACGAATCATAAATCCACAGTTAATTACTCAAATCAAGTATGCTAGAAATATAAGAGATAAGGGAAGGAATATGCAAATTGTGATTTATACTGATTCGGTCCAATCTTTGATGACCTAATTTCAATCCTAGGCACCTATTGAGATTTTAATCCACTATCTTCCTCAAGTTTAACAGGGTACTTGAGAACCACTACAATCCCTCGAGTTTCATGGGTACTTGAGAACCTTAACAGCCTTAAGCTTAATCTCGGTCTTAAGAATCACTCCTCCTTACAACTCGCAAGGCTACAATTTGTTTCCCATTCAAGATCTCAATTTTGAACAACTCTCACAAAGATAAAATGATTATAATGAAAAGCATACTTCTCTCTATATGAAATAAATTAAGTTGAACATTGAAGTACAAGAAAGGAATATAATTTCAGAGCTTTGACTATGTGTAAGATTCAGAGTTTCGGCGTTTTGACATTGTGTGCCTGAGGTCTCTCTTTCTTCAGTTTTGAATGCTCCAGTATTTCTAGTTGATATTTTTACCGTTGAGCTTTTCTTCCCATTGAACTTTGTTGATTATGCCTGTTGGAAGCTCTGACAAAATTTCCTTTTTATCCATTAAAGCTTAATTCAAGTTTAATCAACTATAATCTTCAAATAAACTCGATTAGTGATGATTAGGAACAATATAATCAAAGTTTATAAGAGTTTGGAACAGAATCATGAAATCTGAAACGATGATTAAAAACTGTGTAGAACATCACTCTCTAGGATCACCGTGGTGATGTAGCAGCGATCATCACTCAAGTGATCACCGTAGTAATCTCTTAGAACTTGCGAAGGAAACAGTGCATCACTTTCCAGGATTATCGTGGTGATGTGGTAGTGATGAGTGCTAATAGGATCACTCGAGTGGTCACCATAGTGATATTTAAACTAAACAAAACAGTTAATCACTTTCACATCACTGGAGTGATCTTTGCTAGTGGTAAGCTCATTTTGAATCCAAATCTGGAAAATGACCTATTATCACAAAGCTCTTGAAGTCTACTTTCCAATGCAAAAAGAATCACTCCTAAATTCGTTGTCCTCCAAAAGTTATGAACAAAAGAGTGATTGTTGGTTTGAACCGTATTTGAGTTTCGTGTCAAATTCTGAACTTCACATCTCTTTCATCCAAACCACTTTGAGCTTGATCTTGGCGTCATTGAATCACCCATTGAGTCTAGTGTAATATGCAACAAGTTTCAACTCAATCAAAGTTGTGGTTTGGGAGATATGTCCAAATTGTTGAACTTGGTCTGGAATAGCACGAGAAATTCCTGAGTCAACTTCCGAAATTCATATCTTTTCCATCTAAAACCCTATGAGCTTGATCTTGGTGTTGTTGAATCTCATTTGATGTCTAGTTTCATAATCGGATGTGTGGCATGTGAGATACGTTCAAAATACCGAAACTCTGTCATGCTGAATTAAAATTGAGCACAACAGAGTGGTCATCACTCAAGCGATCATCTCTGGAAGTGCCACTCACTTGAGTGAAGTTGATATAACTTCCATATGAGTCATTTTAGCTTTGAATTGACCTATTCTAACCTCTAATTGATCATAGAGACCTCCAATATCAAATCTATAAACTTGATTCTTGATATTCTCCTTATATCACAAAGTTCTCCTTTCTTCAATCTCTTCTCCTTCTTCTTGATTAATCTCCACAATCCTTTTTTGAAAACTCCTTGCCTTTCTTGATTATTATCTTCAATCTCTTTCTTCTTCTTCCTTCTAGTCATTCTCCATAATCCAATTAGATAGCTTCTTTATTTTCTTTGATTTCCTCTCCCCACATTTGATAACTTAAATCTTCAATATCCTCTTAATTTTTTCATGATCATTCACTATAATCCACCACAATAACTTCTTTCTTTTCTTGACTTCTTTTCCACATAGTTGATAACTTCATTCTCCAATATCTTCTTACTTTTCCTCTTGATCAATCTCCATATTCCAACTTGATATCTTTTTTCTCTGTTTGACTAATCTACAAGATATTTCACATTAAATATGGTAGTTCGTCAATGTAGGAGATAAATGCATTATGCAAAATTGTTGCTTTTAATATTTGGCATCTATATTTGACATTATTAAAACTAGTCATATCTAACACTGTTGTAGACCTTTGCGTCATGAATTCAAATTTTTCTCATAAATAAAGACTGGTATATTATAGAAATTAGGAAATGGTGTCTGAAGAGGACAGAGCAATGTTGATCGAATGCTGGATGTGTTTGTTTTTCCCTACCCACAGAAGTTTGGTAGGGAATTTGCTATATCTATTCCCTTTGGATCATATGACCATGTCAATTGACCATGCAACATCTAAATTTACATAGCTCAAGGGCTGAAAGCCTTGTCTTTTAAATTATCCCCCATCAGATATAGAATAGATGGTTACTTGTCTTCTAAATTAACTCTTCTAATCTACTTGGAGTGCTGAATGGAGCATGTCAAAATTGCACCATTAAAGCCTACATTATGTCCTATTAGCATTTCTCCCTAACATTGCCACTAAAATTGAGAAATTAGCGTATGAATATTTGGTATGTTTCCTGTCATTCGTTCATAGTACTTTTGACATCTAAAGGCTGATGACACTAGGAATAGTTGTGTCTTCCTGAACCTGGAGAAGCGGCATTTTCCTACTTAAGAAAATCCAGAGGCAGGAAGACGACAAGATTTTATTTTTGTTCTGGCTAAGACAATGTGATACAAGATTGGTGGGCTAGTTAGTATTTTCAAAATGCTGTCAACAGCTTTGTTCAAAATTATATCTTACCAACTCTGATTAACTCCATTCTCTTTCTGTATAGCTCAAACAGCTGTTTCTTAACTAATTCATCCTTCGGTAATTTCTGAGTTATGCTTCCTGATAATTTAGTATTTGATGAATAACTTCATGTTTTTTTATAACTTTGTGCAGCAATGCTTGCATACAAGTCGTTACCAGGAACAAAAGACTTTAAAAAAGGAGTTCATCTCGCATTACAATTTGTTTCTTTCATTTTAAGTTTGATTGGGGTGTGGGCTGCTTGGAAGTTTCACATCGACAAGGGCATCGACAATTTCTACAGCTTGCATTCATGGCTGGGTATAGCTTGCCTTTTCTTATTCTTCATCCAGGTATCTTTTTGCCTTTTCGATTTTTTCTTTTTAAATTTGCACAATAGGGCCTAAAGCCCAAAAGCCTAGGTATTCTTTTGTATTTCTTCATACCCTCGGATATCGAGCTATACTTTTACACCAGAACTTGGATTTCATTTTGCATCTATTAGAGATTTTATCGCAACTATTTATGGACTTTCACTTGATACCATAAACATCTGAGTTGATTAGTCTTTAGCGTAATATGAATGCCTTTATGGCTGATGTTTATTGGAAGTTTGGAACTACTTATGAACTTGGATAAGAATTGGTAAGTGAATAGCAAGTGAACTGTTTTTCCACGCCTTAAAAGAATTTTCTTGCGGAAAGGTGAAAATAGAACTTAGAAATTCCAGTTAAAAGATAAAACTTACATAACACTCTTTAGGCATACGTTTCTTTTTTGTAATAATTAACCACGTAGATCTAAAAAAAATCATTTTGTTAATAGCAAACAGATGAAAAATTTACACCCAAGTTTTGGCCAACTTCATGATAAAACTATTCATGGATGATTTTCATATAACGTCTAAACCATTTGAATGAAGCGGTCTTTGATAGTGCCTATCTCACATACTGCTGTTATTTTTGTTAGTGGGTTGCTGGATTCACAACCTTCTGGTTCCCAGGAGGCTCAAGAAATAGCAGAATCTCTCTACTGCCATGGCATGTTTTCTTTGGGATCTATATTTATGGCTTGGCCATAGCTACAGCTGCTACAGGTATCTTAGAAAAGGCCACATTCCTTCAAACCAGCAAGGTAATCTCTCGCTATTCCAGTGAAGCAATGCTGGTGAATTCCTTGGGCATGTTGATCATCATGCTAGGTGGCTTAGTGATTCTTGGAGTAATTACACCTTCTAATGGTAAAGCTGATCTTATCATTAGAGGCAATGAGTAAATTTTATATAAGCTTTTGAAAATTGGGGAAGAGGAAGTTTTGTATGCAGTTTCTAATACAAGATCGGATGGGATACCAATAGTCAGATTAACATAGACGGTTGTTTTTCCTGTTCTGGTTGCTCAAGTTCTTTTCCAGTTGGCCCTTGTGTAAATTATTCTTCTTTCTCGCTCGGAATCAGAAGATGAGTAAATTTGATTAGTGTTCAAGTTATGTGTCTTTGATTCTTGTTTAAAAGTATGCATTTCATTCCGTTGAAATTACATTACATTTCATATAAAGTGAGAGAAAAATATAATTATACATATTTTGATCGCTATACTCTTTTTTTTTTTTTTTTTTTTTTTTTTTTGGGGGGGGGGGGGGGGGGGGGGGGGGTGACAATCCCTAAACTCTTTTATATCTATTCTTGATGTAACTGAAAGGTTGATGTATTAGTAACTCTTCAAATATAACTTATTAGAAAACCACTTGAAAAAAATTACGTATGAAAATTCTAAGCTCATTTTTTAAGGGAAAATCCCCCTAAGGGCCCAAGTAATCAAGATGTTGTCAAAAAAGGCTCAAAGAAAAGTCACAGAAAAAGCTTTAGTTGTTAACGTGTACTTTTATTAATGTTGTATTGATATAGTTGTTAACGTGTACTGATTTAATTGTTAAGATATAGTTGTTAACGTGTACTGATTTAGTTGTTAATGTTTTACTGATATAGTTGTTTACGTTTCTGAAATAATACTTAAAAAAGCCTTAAAGCCTTTTTGACATGTGACTTTTTTTTGGGTTTTTTTTTTTAAATATATATATAATATTTTGGTTATTTAGGCTCTGAGGGAGATTTTCTCTTTTTTTAATCTCACTATTTAAAAGATAACGATTGTGAATTTTATTAAGTTTTAAAAATATTATATTTATTAATTTCAATATATGAAATAATTTTCGTAAAAAAAAAAAAAAAAAAAAAAAAAAAAAAAAAAAAAAAAAAAAAAAAAAGAGGGAAATCAATACAAGGTACCGAGAAAAGGATGTAATCATCACAATTCAAAGGTGTAGATCTTTTTATAGAGATATTGCATAAGTTGTAAATATCTCTATAAAAATAATTATATAATCATCACAATACAAGGTACCGAGAAAAGGATGTAATCCATTAAACAAAAGCGTTAAAGGTAGGTTCCATAAGTGAAAAAACTACGCCAACAAAATAAAAAATGGGGGCTGATTATATTATTACTATTCAGATAATCCTCAAAACCAATGTGATCAAGACTTCAGGTATAAGCTTCCAAACCCAGCATTGAAGATGGAATGGCTCCTGGAGGTCTCTGGAACCTACAACGAACAGTAGCAATAAACATCTAATGAAAGCAGACCGAAGCTGCTAGTACAATGGAGCCGATAGGAGGAACGGATGTAAGGATGACAAACCACAGCAAATAGCCAAGACCAATACAACAAAAGAATCACACAAGAGAATTAATTCCAACCCATTTAACCCTTCTTTATAGAGCAACAATTTATGCTATATATGGAATTACTGCACTAACTACTAATACCCAAGCAGATCGCTTGTTTTCTAGGGTATAGTGTTTTTTATACTCATAAAACAAATGACCCTTATATACCTCAAACTCACAACCCAGTGCCTACTTTGAGAAGAAAGAAGGTGAAATATGCAAAGCTTTCAGACTTAGGCAACATGGCAACATTATTGGCCACTGCCCCACCCATGGCAGAATTCATAGTTCTGCCAGACTAAGGCCCCGTTTGGTTGACAGATCTCAGGGGAGGGAAAGGGAACTTAATTAAGTTCCCACGCAGAAGCAGTGTTTGGTGCGCACATCTCCAGGGAACTCGGCTTCCCTCCTCTGCCCAAGCTCCCACAAACGTGGGAATTTCAACTCCCTCCATTTATGGCGGGATCTTGAAACTTTGCCCGGGAGAGTGAAATATATTGACTGAAAAGCCCCTGCCAAATATAAACAAGGATCGAGCTTCGAGCTGGAAGAAGGAGCAGAAAAAAGAAGGTCCAACGACAGCAAGCTTCAATCAAACGAGTTGGCAGCGAAGATCGATTCGAGGTAAGAGTAACAATGGCTTTTCTTTGTTGATTGTTCGATGTGGTGGGGAAAAAATGTCGACGGCATGGTTGTGGCAGCGTTTGAATGCAAGCATAAAAATGAGGGGGGAGCGAATTTGAGTGACTTTTTGTTGGCATTCATGCGTAGTAGGTGGTGTGGTGGTTGCATGTTGTTGAGGAACGAAATGAGGAAGCCATGGGTGTACAGCGGTAGAAAATTCTTCCTTATCTTCTTCAGCGTTTGAAATTTTGTTTGTGTATACTGAAGTACCATGAAACCTATCTATGCTCTGTTTTTTTTGTTGTGGTTCACAATATGTATATAAGTTCGAACTTCCATGTTTAGTTCGAACTTTCACATCTGTTTTAGTTTACCCCCGCTTATAATCACCATTTATCCGTTTTTTTTATTATCAATTTAGCGTCTGGGTAATGTTCCACGATTTTCTTCCCCCATACGTCTTCAAATCTCTCAATTCCCCAACAGATTTCATACTTTGGTGCTTTCCCCCTCTAATTTGTTCCATGCTGTCGTCTTCCAACATCCCATCGACGTCTCATTGCAATTTCGATCGAACCACATTTGCGATTAGGTTTTGGGGTTCGTTTATCTTCGATGGTTTCAAAAATAATTTGCTTCGGGTTTTTTTTTTACGCGTTTTTTCTTATGGGCATTTTGCATCAACTTCCCACTTAAACAACTACCAATTCTTCTTACCAAACAAATTTTCTTCCCTCAACTTACTTATATTCCCATGTCTACCAAACAGCTCAACCTTTTTAAGTTTCTTCTCAATCTTTCCTTCCCTTCCTTTCCCTCCTTTAAGTTCCTTTCCCTCATTAAATGTTCCCCGAACCAAACGGGCCCTAAGGCTGCCAGCCCATGGAGGATTCAAGGCAGAGTTATCTTTGCTGCCATGTCATTAAACATCTCACCGGCCAACAGTTATCTTTGGCAGAGAGGAGGCATTCAGCAAAAATGGAAAGTATTTCTTGATAAGAAAGCCTACTTTATAATGTGGATTCATTTAAATAACGTTAACTTAATTGACTTGAAATCTCATTTAACTCACCGTACTAATCAATATGAGAAGAGAAAAAATGAGAGGAGGTATATTTAATAATGCTTATCAATATAATCAGGCTCTCTCATTCCTTTGCATACAGGGGCGAGAGTTAAGAAAAACAAGCTTTAACCTCATCCACAAGCAAGCCCACCACGGCATATTGTTTGATATTCTTCACATGGAGTCGTTTCTATTGTAAGTAGATAAAGATGTAATATAAATTTTTGTATCATGTTTTGTAACTCTATACCAAGTGGTTTCGTATTGCCTCAAGTTTATTTTTGGTTGTTTACTTTTCCAATCCAGAGAGACTTGATCAGGTTCACAAACACCACTAAAACAAAAATTGAGAAGAAACTAATTGCTCCCAGATACACGCTACAACAAATTCAAAAAACAGAACATTATCATACCTGGAAAGTATTTGCCTGTCCAGGTCCATCTTCACCGGAAAAGCAGACCCATAAGTATTCAAAATGCATTTACTCTTCATCCCTTACTGTGTTTTCTTTGCCTAAAAATAACAGAGTAGAGAAACTTCATTACAGAGAAAACCATGATCAACACCAAGACTTGTACAATTTCCATAAGAAAAACAACAGCCAAATACAATTGACCACACTACACTTCGTAGTCTCTTTCAACCCCAATGGTTAAAAGTTAAAACTTAAACAAACAAAAAATTATTCCCAAATTTTCAGACACCGAATTCTTTGTAACAATGATTGAAGTAACTTGCAACGAGAGAAAGACTATTTGCGGAGAAAATCTAAATAGGAGAAAAAATCAACGAAATTCAAATTATTATATCCAACCAGCGATAGACCTAATAAAAGGGGGAAAACTGCCATATGAACAAATGAAAATCCAGCATGGACCCACGTGATACAGCCGAAAGCCCCAGGAAAATTCATAATTGGAACTTCAAACACAGCATCCAAACAAAGAAATCCAGAGTAAGAGAAGAGAAAATGATTACAGATTTCTGAGCAGATTCAAGGGGATGATATCCGACGATGTCACCCTTGACGCCATGAAGTCCGAAACGAAGCTTGTCGTTTTGGAGCCGTTTGATTTCGAGTCCGACGGGCAGCGGCCCTTCCTCCATGCTTCCGTCTTCTGCCTCAGCAACTGCACTCTGTATCAAGCAAAGAAACCGCGAAAAGGAATTGTTAGGATTCGAAGGATTACAATAGAGGAAACAGATAATACTCCGTACTATTTAATCCTTAATACTTACAAAACAGAGCCTTTATATTCACGTAACTCGACTAGTCCTGAAATCAACTTAAGATATAAAATATCTTAAAAAATATATATAGGATATATTTATCAAACGAGAGATTAAGGATGATAGTTAAATTAGTTAATTATATTTATTTTCTCAAAATGTCATTTTTTAAAATTTAAAATGGCTTCAAGAAAAGATTATTGAATCAATAACCATAAATGCGACTTGTATCTCACACGACTTCTCTGAATCAGGCATCGTCAACTTCTCCGAACTCTCACAGAGTCCGGCATTGTAGACTTCTCGGAGCTCTCACATAGTCTGGCATTGTACACACACACACACACACACACACACACACACACACACACACACACACACACACACACACACACACACACACACACACACACACACACACGTGCACACACATACACACATCTATCGTAGGCTTTTCCGAGCTCTCATACAAATTGGCATCATAGACTTCTCCGAGTTGTCACAAAAAATAGTAGAATTGAGATGTATGTGACATTAATAAGTTGCAAGCATTACTTACTTTATAGAATATATAGATGCATTATTAGATTATCATTATATTTAATTATTATTGATAAAGTATTAATAGGGGTATTTTAGGAAGAAATTGACAAAAATTAAAAAGTTGTTCTATAATTAGGATCAAGATCAACTCCCAAATACCATATTATAATTAGGACTGAAGGGGGAGTATCAAATATTAATATAAGAGATAATAATTTCTTCATAGATTGATAAGCAAATAGAAGAACCAATGTCTTTCATTAAGAGTTTCCGGTTGCTCCATTCAACATCATTCTTAGAAATTGAGCTGAACTTATCGGGCCAGCCCGTTTAAGCCCATTAGGTTGAACTTATAAAATAGTTGAAGCCACTTCCTCCTTCGCACTCTCAAAATTCTTCTCACTTTAGCAATGAGCCATAAACCTTTTTGAAGAACTTGCTGCGACTTATGAGAGCCTCTATCTGTGAAGAAGATCAAAGGTGAAGGATGTTTTTGATACTTATCTGGTGTTTAATATAAGACATATTTACCTAATTTGATTAAACTAAGAAAATTAGTTAAGCTAGTCAATATGAAATGTGTTTTCTAAAATACTCTAATTAACTTCCCAATTTCCTTTATTTCACCCCCTTCTTGATTATTGTTGAGGATGTATCAATAGGGTAGGGTATATTAAGATAAGATTGACAAATATGAAAAATTTATCTTATACTATTTAGGATCAAGATCAACTTCTAAATACATCTTATATTAAGGATTGGAGGAGTACTTGGAAACATCTAGGGAAAATTACAGATAAATACCATTTGAATTTGCAAAACTCTCAGAAGCCCACTAAATTTGTAAAAAGGCTGAGAAGTGACATGGACCTATGAGGGATATGCAAATTCAGGTAAAAAAACCACAATGCCCCTTAATTAACTTTATGAAGACACTCCATTCTCATTTGAAACTCATTCTTTCATTCTACTGCCCTAGCATTCTTCACCATCTTCATCGGCGTGTCTTCATCGTCTTCTTGGTGACGCTGTGAATCAGCGAGTTCGGACAGAAATTGCTCCGGCCAGCCGTTAATTATCTGAGGGTCTGTTTACTCTGTGGTAAAAGCTCAAGTCGTCTCAACCGCTACCCTTGAAGTTTTCAAAGGTAAATATCTCTTTGTTGCTACTTGTAATTTACTTGCTTTTTCCCTCCTTTGTGGGTCAGTTGGTGAGGCTTGAGTGCTTATCCATATCTGAGAATTCGTTAACATCCTTGCCCTGTACTATTGGCAGCTTGCGAATGTAAGTATTTATGCGTCTGAGTACTCTGTGTTTGTTCTACTGCTTTTGGTATTTTAAATTTGTGGCATTTGTTTTTAGAGATGTTCATCATCATACTTAACTCGATGGAAAGAAGATCTGATTTATTTATTTATTTATTTGGTTAATTTGAGGTTCATGCATTCTCTAATTAGGGGTTATCATTATTTTAGTCTAAATGTAGGTTGTTTATGTGCAAATTTAGTATTTAAGTTTGACATAGCAAGCTTTATTTTGTACATAATATTTTAATATGACTATCTTATTATGTTAGATTTTAGTATTGTTGAACCTAATTAGAGATAAATTTTCTACATTCATGGATACTCAAACCTCATATAATATGTTTAATTTAAGTGGTCAAAACCTCTTTTACTAGGAGCACGGCTTGTTGGGGAAATTGCGAAGTTAATCAATTGTGCATCTTATGAAATGTTCTCTTGATAGCTTGCATATGCTGAGTAACTTTTGAACATCTGCTATGATATGTTATAAGAATTGTTGAAATTAGGCTTGAATCAGATTTGTGATTTGAGGTTTAGTCATGAGCAATTACTGAGGATTGCTTGAAAAAATGAGTCTTGGAGTTGCTGATTCATTTTGATATATTTTGCCATTTTTTTAAAGCATAATTGGTTGATTAAGCATTGTCTCAAGCTGCCAAGTGACACGTTTTTGCCATTTTTGGGTCACTGGTTTTAATCTGAAATGGGTACTTAGTTTCTGACCCATATATATGTATATATAAACTTTACATGCATGCTGATGTGAAAATGGCTGACTTTTCTTACTTTTAGCACCATGTATTGCCAAAGTCACCAAGGTTTCATAACACATTTTAATTTGGCAACTATGTGAACGTCTGTTTAATTAATCTATTTGTGCTCTTCAACTATGCTCAAATCTTTTCATTGTGGAAAACCAGATTACCATTCCCTAATTTAAGCTTGGTTTTGAGTAATACTCTGACATACTTGTTTGCAATTATTTATGATTGCAATTGTGGAACCTATTTTTATTTTGGATCATATGCTTTTGATATGAGAAAAGCCTTTAGGTCACTTAGATAAATCTTTTGGTAATTTCTAACTGTTTTGTCAAAAATAAATTTGTGACCTTTTACTTTTCTCACTTAGATAAATCTTTTGGAGGTTATTTGTACAACATTGTTTTTCTGCATAATTGCTGTTTTTTTTTTTTTGCAAAATTGTTGTTGTTGAACTATAATTAGTAGAATTTAACTTTAAGCAATAGAGGTTTGCTGTTTGGCAAAACTATATCCTGGTTTGAACACATTCTTGAATTGTGATGCTCCTCTGGTATTGTTTTTTTTACTTGTGGTTTGAGTCAACACTTCTAGAATATTGTAAGCAGTGATCAGATTCAATTCGAAACAAGTTTGTGAAGGTATTCATCATTTGTTGGTTTGGCTCAGTGTTTTCTATTGAAATTCTTGTTTTGCTGAAATTAGCATTGTATTGAATTGCCTGGAAACAAAATTGTTGGATTGTGCCTTAAGTGTCGTTATTGTCACATTCATTAGAGGATCATTTGTTTCTAAGAGTGTATTGAGTTTACTTGTTATTGCTGCTATTATTGGATTAAATTTTTGGAACTAGTTTTGCTAAATGAGTAAAAGTATTTGTTGTTATATGTGGTTCATGAACTCTCTTAATTTTTGTCCTTCCATTTCAATTTTTCAGGTTTATTCATAGTTCATAGTGAAAAATGACATCTACAAGTGGGGCACCAAAGCAAAAGTCGAACAAAATGTACACTAGTAATGGGTACTTTTTGTTTCGCAACGAGTTTAAGAAAGAGAATAAAGTTGCTGACTTTACTGACATGAATAGGGAGTCCTTAAAGGAGTGGAGAGCTTTGAGTGTCGGTGAGAAGAAAATATACATTGATAGAGCTAGAGAAGGAAGGCGTGAGAAGAAGAAGGGCACCTCCACCGTTGCTTTTCCATCACGGTGCTCGTTGAACAAATTTTTGAAGCTTGTAGCATTTGTGAACTCTGATGAAACATTAAAAGCTAAGGTCCAGCACTTAGGGTTTGGAAAGTTGCTTCATATTCAAAGTTTCAGACTGCTACGGGAAATGTTAGTCCCTATAATGAGAGCTTAAGATCCCCAACCAATCAATTCCGAATAAGGAGGAAGACACGTGAAATACAGGGAAAAGATGTGGCTCAGTTGCTTGGGGTGTCACATAGTGGGGATGAGGTAACAATGAAAGTGAGTGACACAGATCCAATATTTCAGCAACTTAGAAAAAACTATGGTAAAATGAAGTATGACGATATACTAAACGTCATAACTTCAGGGGAGTTGGGTGAGTAGTTTGAGATGTTATTTATGATGCACATGTTGGGGACTTTTCTCGCTCCAACATCAAGCACAACTCCCAGTTTTCAGTTGTTGAAGGTTTTAACCTCGACCATGAAAGGATTTGCCCACTTTGATTGGGCCACATATATTGCCAATGACCTCCGAAAAGAGCTCTCTGATTATGTCAATGCGATAAGAGGAAACTAAGATTGCAACTCCTATGTCGGAGGGTGCATATACATGTTATTGGTAAGTATTATGAGTTGTTTTGTGTTAACATTTTTTTGTCATAAGATTTAAATGTTTAACCTTGTCGTTGCAATTCTATTTCGGAGAGCGGTTCCCCTTGGGAAAGGTAGTTGATCACAAAGGAAAAAGTCCAATTCAGTTCTGGACCAAAGAGAAGGTGAAGGAGATGATTAAGAAAGAGAAGAAGAGCGACATTGGGATGTTGTATACCACGAAGGCCGATAAAGACAAGGTTAAGAAGGACACTTCGGAAAGGAATTTTGTGGCTTCTTTAGACCCTGTAAGTGCTTCCAGTAATGACATTTAATTCATGCTTGGCCATTATGTTAATGACCTGTGATAAATTGTGTCATATTTAGGTTTTAAAGGGCTTGCATGGAAAGTTGATGGGTATAATCAACGATAGCCACAAAAGGCTTGTTGCTACTGTGGAAGATGAGTTGCGAAAGGTACAAGATCACATTGGAAGGCAGCGAAAGCAGCAAGTTGGTGAAGCTGATGATGATGGTGATGATAATGGCCAAGATGCTCATGGTGATGATGAGGGCCAAGAAGGTGATGGTGATGGTCATGATGATGGCGAAGCTGGTTATGAGGATGACGCAGCTGTTAGAACGCCAATCAACATTGTTGAATATGATGGGGAAAGTCCTACTGGAGAAGGAGGGACCAACGAAGGAGAACAATCCATTGTTCCATACCCCGTTCAACAAAAAGATGCACCATGGAGGTCACAAAGGCCGAAGAAGCCAAAAAACATGTCGCCTTGGACTTTGACGAAGCCATTAAAGCGCACTAGGTAGGCAAAAAAACAGAAGAAAATATTCTTCGACCTTATCTCCGGAACCTGCACTAAGGATGAGAGTGAACAGTAAGTCATAAAAAAGTTAATTTCAAGAATATTCAATATTAAACGACGTTTTGTCTGGATTAGTTAATGTATGATGACATTGTTTCTCTTTTACAGGATTCTCATAGAAATAGACGATGAAGACATAACCCAGGAGCAGTTGCAAACACTAGGCCGTAGGAACAGATTAAGTAACCGGGTAGGTACTAAAAAAGCTAAAATTTTGATACAGCGTTTTGAACCCCGCTTATTGAAGTGTTACACATGCAGGTTATGTCTATTGTATGTAAAACGTTGATGCTAGATATGCAAAACCAGGGCGAAGTGAGGAGGCACATTTTCAATGTTGATCATATGGTTAGCCTGCATTTATGGACCTTGATAATTTATTTCCCATTGACATATGTATACATGACTTCAATATTTGTTGATTATGTAGAATTTATTGGCCAGAAAATCGTCAAGATGAAAAGTTTCTGAGTGGAAACAACAACTATTGCCTGAACATATAGGTTACAATATTGGTGATTGTGATTTGATAACGTAAGGCATTCATTAACTTGGGCTGTTAACGTAAGGCATTCATCAACATAACTGTACACATTACCATGAACACCCTTAATGGCTGCACACGCATGAGGATAAGGAATACTTGACATTTGCCATGCTTTATACGTGCACTCGCGCAAGTGCAACTCAACCTTTAGCGCCCCACTTTCTGTACGGACCTGCACCCTTCCTCCTCCATATATCTGAACATCCATGTATTCAGCCCTTGCCACATTTTCCAGAACTTGTTGTTCGATGTTCGGGCCAACACCATTTTTCCACTTACTCATTGTCATGCTTGTTGCATACATCTTCTTTGCAACTTTCTCACAGTGCTCATGTATAAGCTAGGCAACATTATGATGTCTTTCCTTTACCATCCAAGCATTGAAGGACTCAGCAAGGTTTGTGGTAATTTTATCCCACAGTTTAAATGGGAACTTGATCATGGCCCATCTGTCAATATCACTATGATGGATCAGCCACTCAAATGCTTGCTGATTGAAAAGCCTCATTTGTTCCATCGTAGATTCGAAGTCACAATCAAGTCTCGCATATGCAATTGCATCAAGTAATTGAAGTGCGGTTTGCCTTCGTTGCCTACATATCGTCCTCTTTCCTCTATTCAATTTAATCATTTGGGCACTAAAGTTCTCCTTAATGTGCCTATAGCAGTATGCATGTCTCTCAGGTCCGAAAACTCCTCGAACAACAGCGATTCTTGCATTGTGTCGGTCAGACACAATTGTAATATGTAATCCTCCCAGTGTCTTCTTCACCATTTCAAGGAACCATGTCCAGTCCTGAATTGTCTCTCCATGGACAATAGCAATGGCAAACGACAACAACTCACTGTTTGCATCGAAGGCAGAAGCCAACAACAGAGTCCCCTTATATGGTCCACTTAAGTGGCTTCCATCAATGTACAAAATAGGTCTGGCACCAGCAATGAACCCCTCTATACAAAAACCATACGCTATAAATACACGCTCAAAGGTGTTGCTCCCACTAGCGACTCATTCAGTCATAGTTTTGTCATCAGTTTCCTTCAACCTATCACATATCCATGGTATTAACATGTATGTCTGTTCAGGTCTACCATGAATTTCCTCCATGGCCTTGTCCTTTGCCCGATATGCTTGCTTATATGTCAAGTGCACATCGTACTCTGTTGCAAAACTTTTCCTTATATCATTCGGATGCTTGTCTATATGATTTCTAATCTCTTCAATAATAATTGTACTTGTCAAGGCAGCACTTCGAGCATTTGTCACCTCAAGGTTGTCTTGTGCTGTATGATCGTGGTCTTTGGTGTATCTTTTCACACATACGAAACTATTGCTCTTCCCAATTGCCCTTGCAATTATCCTCCATGGACAATCTTCAACCTTGCATTTAACATACACACAGTCCCTTGAATTCTTCACATATATGTACTCAAATTTGTGGGGAATACTGAACTTGTGCAGCACCTTCTTGAACTCATCCAAATTTGCAAGTGTTTGATTCACTCCTATGAACAAGTCCTTCCACTTCTTAGAGTTCATCTCTGGCATCGGTGTTGATGCGCTCTGACTTGCACACGAAAGGCTCAGAAGAGGTCTTCCACTGCACTCATTGTTTACATAATCATCACTCACTCCGTATGACATCGGCTCCTCAATGTAATCCATTTGCTCTGTAAGACCCACGAATTGATGAACCATGTATAGATAATGACAACTTTTATCAAGATATCACCAACAACCCTATATGACATTATTACTTCTCTAACTAAACTAACTATGACATACCTTTCTTGATCATCTATTTGCCTTGCTGCAATATCAGTACCTTTACATCCTACATACACATGTGCATTTCTTTCATTATAACTAAACAGATTTTCCATTTCATAATCATCAACCATGTCTACTAAAATATTTTTATCAAAGCTTAAAGTGTATTTAATGTCACACTCATTACCATCTAAACCAAACCATTGTCCTATCATTACCCTCAATTCTTCAACTTTCATCCCCTTCTTTATCAATTTTACCCTCACACTCCCACCATTATATTTAACTTCACTTCACTATTGGTTACGAACTCCCCCCCCCCAACGTGGAAAAAACAAATTAATGACTTTGAAGACGGTGTTGCCGCCATATTTGATGTCATCTTACATTCTAACCTGCAACAAAAAATGAATATTTCATCACAATGTTATATATATATTTCATATTTCATAAGTAAAAAATATAGTTGAATAAAATAATTGCCAATGCTTTAGATGGTCATGGCCTAGATGAGCATGGTCTAGAGTTGAGGGTAAAAGTTGCCAATGAAAGGTTTGTAATTATGAATACATCTTTATCAACTTTAAATTTCCTGCAATGTCAAATTGGTGGATTATGTTGTTTTTCCCCTTTTCAAACCTAACTGGTTGTTTTGGAAAGTTGATGATGATTTTGGTGATAAGGAAGTTGGAAGGAAGATGGTTTAAGTATATTAGTATGGGATTTGTCCCTTTAGTTTTGCCATGTTGCTCTTGATGCATACATGCTTGCTCTAAATCTGTTCTGTTATACTGTACAAACGTAGTATCTGTCATGATGCATTGAAGAATAGGACTAATGGTACACTAATGATAAAATAACTACATTGTGTTTTAATTTATTTGGACAACTTAAAGAGAGGATACGCTCATTTATTTGCAAAATTATATATTTATGTATTCTTCCTTTTTGGTTACACATGCTTTGCCATATGATGTCACGTGCATAGATTAGCTTTAAAGTAATACTTAAAATGTAAACCTTTTAAAGCAGCAAGCATCAGATAACCTAAATACTGTCTGAAGAATATTTAAAATGTAACCCCGTATCCATTTAATGGCATTAATTTCTTCAAATATTGAATGCAGAAACCAATGAATGTAGAAACCCAAATTGCAGAGAAATGGTTCCAGAAGGAATGAATAATTACAATGAATGAAGAAACCTTTCATAGAGCAATATAATCGAAAATTAGGCTGAGCAAACAAAAGTAGTTTATATGGCCAGAAAATTGAAAGGGAAGTTAAAAATTTGATGAAGATATTGGAGCTCTGTTAAAAATTAGGATCATGAAACCTGAGTTGTTCGTACCTCTTGATTTTGCTCAATCTCCACGAAACTAATGGCAGCGGCGGTGGCATCCACGACGGCCGGTGCGGTGTCCAAGGCGGCGGGTGCGGCGTTGACGGCAGAGGGTCAAGATGGCGAACGCGCGTTTCGGCAGTCAGGGCAAATGAAGATTTGAATGAGAATGAATTTGCATAACCTATATCTTCCTAACATATTTAAGGGCATTATGGTCATTTTCCCTAAATTTGTATATCCCTCATAGGTCCATGTCACTTTTCAGTCTTTTTACAAATTCGGTGGGCTTTTGGGGGTTTTGCAAATTCAGGTGGTATTTATTTGTAATTTTCCCAAACATCTACTTGTGGATAATTCCAAATTCCTACTGAAACAATTTAATCAATATATAACAATAACCTGTAGGAGATAAAAATGAAGGAACATCAAGTAACTTTAACCAGGTTCCAATTGAAATGAAAGAACTCACTCTTATTTTTTTTTTCCAACTAATTCAGTGCAAAAGCAACAAATAATAAATAAGTGAAAAGAACAAGGGTGAGCCATTGCCCAGAAAGTGATAGCGAAAAGCTTACATATGTACTTTAATTTCCTTTTAACCTTCTAAGTAAAATAAACACTATCCCATAGCAAGAACCACAGCTCACACCATTGTTATTAATTTTGTCACTTAAAATTGAAACAAAGCCT
Source organism: Acacia melanoxylon (assembly GCA_019022615.1). Classification (NCBI taxonomy): domain Eukaryota; kingdom Viridiplantae; phylum Streptophyta; class Magnoliopsida; order Fabales; family Fabaceae; genus Acacia; species Acacia melanoxylon. The sequence goes on from JAFJYJ010000046.1 coordinate 2,638,510, forward strand.
CGTCTAGCTCCTAAATTCTATTAAATATTATTTTAAGTAGGTTTTTCTGCCTAATTTTTCTTGTTAATTAGTCTTATATATTTATTATAAAAGTAAAAACTACTTGGACCGGCCAAACCAAATGGTCTAAACTAGGGGTGTTCATGGGCAGGGCTGGACAGGGCGAGACCCTTGCCCGATGCCCTACCCGAAAGATCACTGGGCAGCAAAATGCAGCCCAGTGTCCGGCCCTGCCCAATAGAAGCCCTAACATTTTTGGGCAAGGCAATAATGGGCTGGGCAGGGCGGCCCTTTCATGCCCAAGTGACGATACCCTGTCACACCCTATGTGAAAAAACAGCTTAGGTAACTGAAAAATTAAATAACATCCATAATTCTACACTTTTGAATATTTCAATATAAGTCTTAAAATTAAAAAGACAACCATATGTCTTAACAAGGGATAAAAAAATAGTCTATAATCCATTAAATACAAGGCATCAAAAAAATAGAAATTAAAGCCTTGTAGACATCCAAAATTCTTAGAGGTTGCATCAAAGCCCCAAAAATGTCAAAAGGATGAAGCATATAGAATCACCTTCAAGAAAGCAAAAAAGAAAGCATATTATTACATCATTTACATGTGAAAGTAACAGTTAACTGTAGGCTCTTAGCCTTAGTTTAAACTTTAAAGGTTGCAAATTGCATACTTCATCCACCACTAGCCAACCGGCAACCGTAACCATTACATTCCCCTTCTCTCCATGTGTAACATCTAGGAAGAAAATAACACAACGATTACATTACAAAATAAGAAGTACTATATATGTTCAGGTGTGTGTATATCAAATGATCAACCACGAAGAATTTGTGTTCAAGAATATATGCGTTCAGGTGTGTATATATCAAATATATGTGTTCAAGCCTCTAAGAATATATAACGTGTTCAAGAATTTTATAGAGTTAGAATTAAAGCTTACTTGCAGGCTAATGGCATTTTCCGTCTCATCAAAATTATCAAACTCACTAAGCTTGTCAACAAATTCATCGATAGACTGTCTAGATTGTAGCCAATTTTGGCTACAAATGAGTGTTATAATTTATAACAAATATATAATACTATTTTATTAAAAAAAAATATGTACTACTGGGCAGGGCTAAATGGGTAGGGCGGCATACCCTGCCCGGTGCCCAGCCCTGCCCGTAAAAATGCCCTGCCCAGTTGAGCCCATTGTTCTTTGGGCGGCTTTTCCTTGGGCAGGGCAGAGTAATATTTCAGTGGGCGCGGGCGGGCGTACAGGGCCGTGGGCATTATGAACACCCCTAGTCTAAACTACTACCTCCGGTTAGAGGTGCTTACAGTAGGGTTAATCATGGATCATACCAGATCGGGTTTGGCTTCAACCTGAGGTCTGGTCTGGATATCACCTCGGGCTGTATAAGATAGCTTGAGGTCCGGTCTGATCCAGCACTAGCTCAAGCTTCGAGTTGGACCAGATCGGTCTAGTGGATTCCTTGACCAGTCTAGGACCTATTTGGTTTTTTTAAACCTTATTTGAGAGGCAATATTTGAATCTAACAAGACCATAACAATACGTATAATCATATTAAACACATCACAGAACATCAAAACTAAAATCATAAATTTATAATAATCTCTAAAAATATTGAACGACAATAAAATATATATATATATATATATATATAAATTTGGCCAAGACTGGATCAAACCAAGGGGTCTAAGGCCTTGGCCTGAAGTTCGGTCCACCCTGAAAACATTTTTTTTAATTACAAAAAATTTTAGGAAAGGGGTTGGATTCACCCACCATCCAAGGGTAGGGCAAAATCTCCCTTCCTCTAGGTGATACCGATGTTTCAAGCCAATTTTTTCAATGGATTGGATCGAATTGGATCAATTTGACCCACCGGATTTTTTTTCTCATTCCTAGTTCATTGGATGGGATCGGGAATACCCCGTCATGATGAACAATGATGGGATAGGATTTTCGTCCCAAAAACTTCCCGTGTCCTGCCGGGATGGGACGGCCTATGATTTTTAATATAGGATCCCTAGACATTATGATGGGCCTAAAACAAGGCCCAATATAAATACTGTTTGGATCCAGCTATAAGGGACATCATTATGGGCCTAAAATAAGGGCTGATAGATATACTGATGATTTCAGGTTCTCCATCTGAATTGCCCAAATCCGAGGCCCAAAATAAGCCCAATTCTGGAAGAATAATTTTTCATTTTTCGGTTCTGGCTATTGGGTCACTATTAAAACGGCCTGTTGAGAAAAACAATCTGCCCAATCAGGAGCAGTCCAGTCCATTTTAACCCAAAAGTTTTTTGGAAAAATCATTTAATTTTGAACAAAAAAAGGTGAAGGATTCTATGAGATTGTGTATTCTTTACATTTAGAAGTATACCAGAAACATATAACAAAAAATATATACACACATAAGACTTGTGAGAGTTTTCAAAATAATAGAGCACCAAATTGAGAGTGCTATTTTGTTTGACCTGAAGGAGGGCTTTTTATTGAAAAGATGGGTTTTCTCTAGGTGTTATAGGAGATTACTGCGATGTGATATATATAGGTCTCTTAGGTATAAGGGTTCATTATTTTTATATATATTATTTTATTTGTATTGGTACAAAAGTGTATTAATCAATGAATAAAGAGGTTGGGTTAAATCAAACAAAAAAGAGGTTAGGTTAAGCGTTATAGGTTGGTCAAAGTGGCTGTCATAGAAGTGATAATTTGCATGTGACGTAGTCGAATCCAACGCAGTACCATATATTATTCTCTGTATTGAATGATTTGAAGCCCTATTCATATAAAATCTTAGTGGCGTCCGTGGTTATTAGCATAGAACCGTGGAATTATTATACTGTGTAATGCTAATACATAACACACATACACAAGCCTATTGGTGTTGAACACGAATGAAGTGACGAAGGAATGAAATATCAAAAGGATAGGAAATATTTCGGAAATCTTCCGATATTAAGAATAGGTATACGTACGTACATAGGGATAATAAGGGAATTGAGTGTGAGGTGAATACTCAGGAGTCAGGAAGAACTTTAACCAAAAAAAGAGAGAGAGAGAGAGAGAGAGAGAGAGAGAGAGAGAGGGAATAGCTAGGGTGTGTTGGGCAGTGAAGAGAGGAAGAGGAGACAAAAAAGAATAGGGGTGAAGAAGAAGAAGCTGCTGATAAGCCATCCTTTTTGCAAGTGAAGGTACACTCTTGGAATTCTCTGGAGTCGAGAGAGATGAGAGAGAGAGAGAGAGATCAGAGAGAGGTATCATTTCATTGATTCATTAATGGAGAAAGATATGAGGGTATTATAATAATGGATTTGCCGTATTTATTCTCATCAGCCTTTGCAGCGCCATTTGTGTTGCTCTTATTATTTTATATATTTCCTTCTGCTTCATGAGAATGACCTACCACCTACTCTCTCTCTCTCGAGCTTATTATTATAATATTCCTTCATGCCGGGCCATGCACTACCCCCTTTTCTCTATCCATATTCCATACATTGTTTACATGTTTTTTGAGATATTTTCTTTCATAACACAAATATATATCAATAAATACTTATCACCTATTATGATACACACAGAAGGTGTTTGAGAAGAGATTCTATGTTTGTATAATGTGAATAGAGAGACAAGCAGGATGAATTTCTCTTGCTACAAATTGATGAATTCCTAATTTCTTCACACACATACAGATCATGTTATTTATAATATTTTAATTAAATGTGGTTTCAGCATAACATTTTAAAGGGTTAAGGGTTAAGGTGCAATTTTTCTCTGAAGTAATCACTTAGAAGTAATGGGTATCCGAAGGGTTTTCAAGAAGTTATTTCAATCCGAAAATGTTAAAAAAGGAGTAAGGAGCAAATTTGCTTGAACCGTTAAAAATTAATGTTGGTGCTAAAAAATTAACAAGATGATGTTGACTTTCTTAATGAGGAAGAGGCAAAATTGCTACGCTTTAGTTACTTCTAAGCAAAATTGTTCCTGGAAAACTTACTAATATTCAATACTTTGAGTGGTTATTTCCAGAAAAAATTTGCACCTTAACCTTATTTTAAATGAATCATCTAAATGTGAGTTTAGTGTATTTCTATTGCATGAAGTTTGAGTTTATAAAGATATTAAAATGTTTTATTTCTTATGAATAATATGTTTTGTTACAAGTACTGTTTAAAATTTTTAATTTTTTCAGATGTATATGTTTCATTATATTGATAAAACTTTTCATTTTTACACTATTATGTATTATAGTTATAAATCTTTCAAAAATATTTTCGAGACAAAAATGCATTCTAACTTCAAATATTATTTTAAATAAATATTTAAATTTAAAAATAGATTAAAACAAAGTATTTACTTAAAATAGATTATCGATTTAAATAATGCAAACAAAATTTAGAAAAGGAATATATCCAAAATACTTATTGCCTAAACTCACCCCCCCCCAAAAAAAAAAAAGAATGGCCCTGCTTTCCCCATTAGAAATCTGTTTCACCAACGAGAAGTACATATTATGTTAAAAATCCACCACTTACTGATCAAGAATTCACTCCTTTTACTCTCTAAACTAAATTTGATATAATTTTGCTAACCTAAATAAGTATAGTCATGTAAAACCATCTGCTCAAAGATGATAGCATTTCCGTTTCCGTATATGTGAAACTGCAAATCCCAAATTCCAAATCATAAATAACCTCATCCACAGGCCGAAAATTAGTAAAGAGATAAGTATTATTTTTCCCGGAAGTTTTGGCTAACGAGCACTGGGTACCTGGAAGTTTTTTTTGGAGCAAAATTGCCTCGGAAGTAACAAAACGTAGCAATTTTGTCACCCCGTTAATTTCGACCGTTAAGTTTAACTGATGTGCACACGTGGCATGCCACATCATCAATCAAAATAGGGTTAAGTATCATTTTTACTCCAGAAGTTTTTGCTAAGGAACAATGGGTATTGAGAAATGTTTTTTAGAAGCAATTTTGCTCTGGAAATTTACAAAACATAGCAATTTTGTCCTTCCATTCTCCCATATTAAATTTGACTGTTAAATCAGTCAAAGAACATACATATCATGCCACCTTATCATCTACAATACTTAGCCCAATATGACGTGGCATCACACCTGGTCATCTCTTTCTTGTTGAAAGAATAATTGGTATTGAGGGAATTACAAGGATAAACAGATTCAACAAGATCAGAATGAACAACACAGGAAATCATGTCTTCTTTGAGTTGTTTAAAGACGTAGAACCAGGAATCGAGGGTGCAGAGGAAGATGTCTACCTTGGAAAGGTCGAATTTGGAGTCGAAGAGGGAAATCCTTAAACTCAAGGCGGCTGGAATTTGTGAAGCCGAATTGGTCAAAGGAACTGAAAGGTTTGTCGCAAAACCTAGAGGAAGTATTACTTATGATCTAAGCAAATGAAACACAAAATGAGATATGAATTGTTCTAAATTGGTTCAGTAAGACAAATCAATAGTGATAGTATTTACCTTTGTATAGATTGATCTAAGCCACTCTCCCTTAAATTGCTAGAATTGCTACGTTTTGTAAACTTCCAAGGTAAAATTGCTCTTTAAAAAAAAAAACTTATGAATATCTATTGCTACTCATATAAAATTTTCGGGGTAAAAATGATACTTAATCATATTTTGATTGCTGAGGTGGAAATCATTGATGCTACGTGTGCATATCAGTTAAACTTAACGGTCAAAATTAACGGAGGGGCAAAATTGCTACATTTTATTAACTTCTGGGGCAATTTTGTTAAAAAAAAACTTCTGGTAGCTAGTGATTCTCGCCTAAAACTTCTAAAACAAAAATGATACTTCTAGCATTAGTAAATCATGACCAAGAAACGCAGTCACTTTTTCTTCAATATCTTCATAACCCTATGGAACTAGTCTAGTAGCTATCTTGCTCACTTTTCTGAAACGATGAACCTCACATGTAGTCTTCGAATACTTAAATACCTAATATCTCATCTCCCACATGTGCTATCTATCTGTGACTATTATTCTCTCTTTGTATCTCTCTCTCTCAGCCAAAGGTTCTTCTCTCACTAATACTAATACTATTACTGGGCTTCTTCTACAGTTGCTTTCAATTAGTTTCTGAGATATATTACTATTTGCATCTTGCAGCCATTTCTTACCTGACTCTGCTCATAAACCACTAAGTTCACTGGCCCCCCCACCCCCCGCGCCCAAAAAAACAAACAAAAAGAACCACGCTATTCACTGCTGTTACTTGAATGAAAAACGCCCTTCTTTCATGTAAACTCTCTCTCTGTCTCTCTCTCTCTCTTTCAAATTAGTGCTCTTCATCTGTAACTATTTCTATGTCTGAGAGTTTGTTAACTTTCAGATTTCTGATTTTTCAGGTGAAGCCTTAATCAATGAATTGAAGAGTGAAGACTCAAATTAAGTTGTCTTCACTGTTTGGTTAAAGTTTGTGATGCTTGATAGTTACTATCCATATGACATTTTGACCTCCTGGTATGTGTTTCTTCTGAATCCGTCTTCTTCGGCTCCTTTTGGTTTCTTTGTTTCACTCATCTATATATCTTAAATTTTTTTGGTGCATAGTGATTATACTATTCCATAATATTTTTCTTATTCGCCTAATTATAACGAATTCTAATAGATACTGTCTCTCTTTACTTTAGCATATTTATAGGCATTATCATTATTCATAATATTATATATGATCATATATGGTGATCTATGAGAGTCCTTCATTAGCTTCTAATTAGGAAGAAGAAAAAAGAGAAAGTCATTCTGAATTTAAAATTTAGATCTTGAATATTAGAAGGGAGTGGGGGGAAATGTGTTTCTCTGGGTATCTTTCTCTGCATCTGTCAACTTCAGCTTTTTTTTTTTTTCCATGTAAAGTCTTAATCTCTAAAGACACTTTATATATATATATATATCACTGCCTGGTGCACTTGCATGATGATACTGTGAGATATCATTTTGTTTGAATAAAGGGAGCAATTACTAAGAACATTGACATTTTGTATTTAATGCATATCATTATTTGCAAGTATTATGATCTGAGATAATTCTGAGTTTTTGGGCTTGTGGAGCAAACAGAAGAAAGAAAAATGAAAACAAACAGCTCAGAACTATTTAATATTTTGATCGATGCATTCTGAAACTCCATAAGTTAAAGCAAATTTTCTGGGGGAAAAATAAAGTTTATAATACTATACTTTGTTTTATTAGAGCCACTTTATAAGACAAAACAAGATCAAGCAACAAAGAAAGAAAGTTAAAAGAAAGTATAGTAGCATACAGTGCTATATAGTGGGCGGTGGACTAGCAAGACTATAAAATGGGTGAACTAAGTTTAAATCTTAGGTTCTTCAAAAAGACCATGGGGAAGGCATCCTGGTTTGATTCGAATTAGTTGATTGCTTAGATATATGGTAATATGATTCAAATTTTTTTATATATGTTATTATTATTATAATATCTGCTTTGTAATATTTGAAGAATGAATTGTGTTTTACGTAGATATACAGTATCCTCTATAGTCAAGCTGTAGATCTTCAGGTTTATTACTTTTCAGGGAAAAGATACTGACTTTTTGATGATACAATTGAATGAATGAGCAGACAATATGGAAGCGAAGCATGTAAAAAGGTCTCTGCTACATATCTGCCTATAAGCGGCAATCATTACCTTTTCTATGTCTTTTTATTTTCTTCGCATTTTGTACATATAGTTTCTGTTGGAAGAAGAATCTAGTTCACTGTTGATCACTTTGAGATTTTACTTATTTTAGGGTTTAAAAAAACAAGAAGAAGAGAGCATTATTGTATAATGGCCGTACAGATGGGTACCGTACTGTGAAATGAATCTTCAAATTGAATGGGATGCCTTTATCTGCTGCAGCCCAGGGTAAGAGGCCAATCTTTTTGTTACTTTCATCTTTTTTGTTTGATGTCTTGCATTTTGTTAATATGTTGAATATATAATCTCTATCTCTCGTATTTTTATGAAACTATTTGTGTTTGAATGCTATGCATTACATAGAATATGAGTAATTATTTGACTTTTTTATAATTTGTAAATAATGGGGCCTGTTATGTGTACGTGTATATATTTTATATGATATATTGATGATATCAATGATTTGTATAGTGTGTGTATGTGTGTTGATTGCAGCTAGGTTATGAGATTTCTAACTTAGTGATACTTGATTTTTATTTCTTGAGCATTTGGTCTGATCTGATGTCCTGTTAATTCCAAACTTTAAATATTACACACATAGGCGTATCAACATGAAAGTAATCATCAGAATAGTTGAAACTGAAGTTGCTTTTTTGCTAAAGGAAACGACTAAGAAAGGATTAAATACATAATTAACACATATGACCCTCCCTCCAGCAAAAATCTGAATCGTTAAATTTAAAGGAAACCAACAACTCGTAGCTCAAACTTGGAAAATTGAAGGAAGGAGGAAAAATGATTGAGTCTGGGGAAGGGGTTTGAATAAAGTGATTTGAATCCCCCTTATGAGATATGCCTATTGATTGCCCCCGCAAGTGTACAACCCACAAGGAGGTTGTAATTTACTAATTCAAAACAGATTTGAATAAGAAGAAAATAAGGATGAGAATATTTATGAGAATATAACTATCACTTAAAGAGAATTGGTACAAGATTTCACCCACATATTGCTAATTTCTATTATTTTTGAGTTGACTCTTACATTTATAGGAGTGACAACTATTTCTAAATTATCCTAATATTCTCCCGAATTAGTGGTTCCTTTTTAATTAGTGTTGAACTCGTTCCTATGACACCCACACAACTAATTAAACCATGAAGCGATAGTTTTTATCACCACAAATATATAGAACTATCCCAAGCCTAAATAATTTGTGTCTATTTCTCTGGATCTATGTTCTCCCTTTACCTCCCAGTCCATCGAGATCACTGATATATTAGATTATATAGTGGCCAACCTAAACAATCCACATGAAGAATAAGAGAAATAGATATAATTAAAAGAAAAACTAAAATGTATTCATAAATAGAAATTCATAAAAATATATTTATAAATGGAAATTCATAAAGAGTCAAACAAGAATAAATAGAAATTAGATTCCCTGTTAGGCTACATCCCTCCCCAATAGAGGAGTTTAGAAACTCATAAAAAAGAATATTGCTTGTGAAGTTTTTAGAGTAGTAATTCTGTGTCAAGAATGAACATTAGAGCCTCTATTTATAGTTGAAGTTCTTTTTTGACATGAGACTCTTTGATATATCTATATAATAATTTATGATATCTGAATTGATTTACTCTCCCCGTCATATCTTTTTATGCGGATTCTGGCAAAAATTATGGTTTAGGACCCCATTTCTGCATGCATCCCGGGTGAAATGCCCTAAACTTCTCTTGGTCTTTTGGAGAAATTCACGGTTTATGACCCCATGCCTACAATCTATTATATTATCTACAAAATAAAATATATTTGAATAGATTTGGTATAAATATTACTCCTCAATATTATATTCAGGGAATATATATATATATATATATATAATAAATTAAATAGATACAAAATAGTCATAGATTTTATCTAATATAATTCAAAATCTATATCTATTTAATAAAAAAATATATGCACTTATCACCTACATTTAGCACCTATTAACCTGTGCCTATGAAAAAATATTGATATAAATAAAGATTCAAATCTTAGATGTGGCCTGGTGAAAAACATCAAAGATTTGAAGACAAAGAAAATGGAAGGAAAAGAAAATGGCAATCATGTTAGTGGGATCAAGAAACTGGCATGGACCACCTAAGGGATCATTTGGAGCAACTGACAAAGACCCTAGCTACTTAAAAATTCCATAAAACCCGCTAAGAGTCTGATCTACACTTAAAGTGTGAGTGTGTTGCAATGATTAAGATAGAGGTGGAATGTATAATCCTGCCTCTGGTTAAGTTCAAAATGACTTGTCATGACGTACAAGAAACTTAGTTTGACACGCCTTTTAACCTCCATGGATTCATCACTCAGTAGTTGTTTTGATTGGCTTGACTGTCACTATCTTCAGTGAATATTACTTTCTGAACCACCAAAAATTATATATAGTATCAACTTCCACCGATGCTTGTTTTTATATGAAACAACATGCATTATATATGAAAATACACTCCCTCTGGTCCTAAGGAGCCAGATAACTAATTTAGTAAGATTTAAAAAATTGTTAAGTCAGCTATTTGTAAAAAAATATGTTTTGTTTTCACCCCCTGAATATTTGTAATCAATAAAGAGAGTTTGGAAAAAGAATTGTGGACTTGAGAGAGATTGAGAAATTATATTTATGATAAAAACAAACCCCTCTACTCACTCTTATACTTAGGATCAGAGGGAGAATAAAACTAGACAGTTACGTTCATCTATTACATGAAGTAGATTGAATGGTATAACTTACTTATACTTTACGTGACATTGATGATTTGTGTGTATTAATCTGTTTTGAGCAAGTTGGATGGGATTATTTTTTAGGGAAGAAAGTCAGGTAAATAAGAATATCTTCCTTTTTTTTGGGGGGGGGTATAATCCTCCCTGGCTTAAATATAATACCTAGTTGACATTTTTTTAGAGAGGTTAAGGAAGCTAAATATATTATTTAGTCATAGTATATGTTGTGTGTCATTGGATTATATATCAGTTTATAAATCAAATTAATTAGTTTTGAGGAAAAACGATAGATATAAACAATTTAAAATATTTTATTTAGTCTCCTTACTCTTTCCAAAAAAAGTCAATTGGATCTTGTATTTAAGAATGGAGGTAGCATTTTTTAAAAAACAGTGAAGCAAGAGGGGGTGTTGCATGTGTCAATGTGTGTGTATTAAGAAAGAGTTTTAAATCTCACTAATATTCTAAACTATACTTACACATAAAATGCAGAAAACCATGTAAATGGAGAGTCGTCCTTGTAATATCCATGAAAATTCGAAAATTCATAACATGCATTAATGTGGAGCATGGTGCTTATATGATTTCACACACACACACACACACAAAATTAAAAAAGTGAGTGCAAAAGAGTAAAAACGATGATAGCTAGGTGATTGATTATTATTATTATTATTATTGGGGGGGGGGGGGGAGGTTAGGTAAGGGTTGCGGTGATGTCTTAGAGTAGATGGGAATACTTACGTAGTTTAGAAGGTCACATAAGCAAAGGCTTGCAGAAAATCCTCAAGTTGTTAAGATTCTGGCACTTTCAGATTCAGATCAGAGCCTAGCTAGCTACATTCACATGTAGACTAGAATGAATCTTCATAATTACTTAATTTAATAATAGCTAGCTAAAGATTCAAACTCTCACATAAGTAATCTTACATATTTTAAGTGCATATATACACATTTGAATAGCTTAGATTTAGTGGTCATCATGCTCTCAATCATATACATTAATATGAAAATGTCGAGTTGAACGTTCCATATGTATGTATAATGAGATGACGTATTTTGAAAAAACATAGCATATGGACATTTTTTTTTTAGTTTTATCATGATAATTCATAGTTAGCAAAGAGTCAGTACAATATTATCCAATACTATCAATTCATATTAGCCAATAGAAAGAATTCAAATCAAAGAATAGTGATTTTCTTAAGCAAACTAGCTAGAATCCATACATATCCAAACTTAACATATGATTTGAAATTCTGATCAAAATAGAAAAAAAAAAAAAAAAAACACACACACACACACACACTTTCCTTTCTCTAATCTATCTAGGATCCTTATATTTAGATGCTAAAACTTACAAGACTACTAGGGAGGATGAGCCTTGAGACCAAAAACTCATATATGCTTTATTAGTCTTGACAACACCTAGAGAAGATGAGAGAGAACAAAAATAAAATAAGCAAAAACAGAAGAAACACCTACTATACTTACCACACTATACATATTACTTTACTACGTCACTTTTCAAAACACTAAAAATAGGGGGGGGGGGGAATAAAGGCTTGCCTTGGCTTTAGGATCAAGCTTTACATCTTAGGACTTGCACTGAAAGTGTCTAATTTTTCTTCTAACTAAAAGGGCATGATCTGTATTTAGGTCCTTGTTATAGCTAGTAATTGGTTTTGCTTTTTTGATATTTTCTTAATTTCTTTCCATCTTCCATGCTATTTGGATCTTATAATAATGGATGGAGGGAGTATAATTTATTTAAAATGATCTAAACTAAGGAAAAAAATGAGGTCAGATTGAACTGAGCAAGGAATGATTCTCTAGTTTGTGGAGTAGAATATTTAATCTAACAATTATCTTTCGCATAATCTGAAAATGCTGAATTGCGCGCCATGCTTAAAGGTAAGACTTCAACGTTTTATATATATATATAAAAAAATAAAGACTTCAACGTTTTGGGCTATATCAATGGATTTGACTTTCAACAGTGCTAGGCCAAAATTTTAATATGCCAAAGACTGGATTTGTTTACAAGATTCAGAGAAGTTCAAACCATGGAAAGAAATATTAATCGTAAGTTGATAAAATCACACAACAACAATGTCTAACCACATTTAATTTGTTCCATTTTATAATATTGGACTGAAGTAAAATTCATAAAGTTCAAACCATGGCAGTTTCTCACTCTATATTTTTGTCATTTCTGTTTATTTTGTCTCGTTATACAAACTAATACTAAACAAATCATCAAAAAAATTAATCTATACCTCTTCAACATATAATCAGTTATAATATTAAGAATAAAGTCATTTCAAAATGATGTAGATATGGAAAGCTCATTAGCAAAATAGAAAATGGAACTGACTGAAAGAAATCCGTATATAGCAATATTGAAACTGCAAGAATTATTTCTTTATATAGATGGAAATTTCAATAATCTTAGACTTTGATGCAAATTGTTTAACTATTTTTATTTTCTTTTGGTAAACTTCAACATTACAAACCTAAAATTTACAATCTAACAAGAAAATAAAATAAGCAAGTTTCTTTCTTCTCTAATCCTTTGTTATTAATTTAACACAAACTTTGATGATTATAAGCTAGGTTTGGTCTCCCATTTATAGGATCCAAACCCACGTTAGAGTCAAAGTATCCATAACCTTGCTTGTTTTCTGATTTCCTAAACCTATGCTTGAAGAAAAGCAAATCTACCCCCAAGCTTTTGCGTGTTTAAGTCAAAGCAAGTGCTCTATATTTTTTATTTTCCATTTTGCATTTGAGACAAGTCTATATAACTTTTGCTGACTGGTTTCAAAACACCCATAGATCCTCATAACCTTGTAAATCGATAGAATATAATTTCCATTATAGAGAGCATTTATATGTGTAAATTTAAACTTTATATTACAAAATCTATACTTTTAGTATCTATAATTTTATTTAATTTTTAGTTTGGTTCCTATTTTTTCAAATTTTATTATTGAATAATTATAGTTGGAATTTTTTTTAAAATTTAGAATAAATTATACATTTTTAATGTTTTGGATATATATGTAATATTTATAATAACAAGTGGTAAAGTATATGTAATGAAGTTAACTCCCATATATGTGTGTGTGTGTGTGTAACTATGCCCAAGCAAAATTAATTCCCTGAACTACTAGTTTTAGTTAAAATTATGGATGTTTTAGTTTTGGTTTTGTTTTGTTTTTAAATATTTTTCCCATCTAAATTATATATATACCACTATGCATGCTTAAAAATATAATGCAACCTTCTAATTAATTACTTTCCTTAGCTTGAATCTTTTCATCAACAATCATAGCAACCTCTTATCTCTGTTTGTGTAGGAGAATCACTCTTATAATCTGATTTGCTTCTTAGAACCATACACCATGAAAGTAACCTTCCATCTGATCAGTATCTCACCATTTTCATCAACTCAAGTTCCCCTGAAAGCTCTCTTTACCTATCTTTGTTTGGCCTTTATTATTATTCGTTGATTCTTTGATTTAGGCTTCTAGAGATTGAGAATATGTAAGAGAACAATTAATGGTGGTTGAGACATCGCTTTTAGGTTTTAGAATTATTTGCTGACATGCATGTGTGTGTCTGCATCTTTGTGTGCATTTCATTTTCTGAAGCAACTGAGTTGTTTAAAAAAAGTCATTGGCAATAGATTAATTAAATCTCATGTACCTCAGTTTAATTGAAAAATAAAGTAAAAAAGAAGAGGAACACTCGATTCTGTTTATTAGATATTTCTTAAGTAGTTTATCTATACCAAGCATTAAAATACATTTTTTATGTTGACCAAATAAGTTGTTGCCAAATGTAAGTATTAATATAATAATTGCAGACTTTGTGATTTATACATGCAGCTAAGATTGATTTTGAAAACATTAATTGTTAATGGATTAAATTGGAAGAAGTTATTAAAATCGAGGATAAAACGGGAAATATGCACCTATTGATCATCATCATCACGTACCAACATAAGAGATGTTCCTCGATCAAAATGTAATGTAATGATTAATTGAAAAATTGAATATAACATCACATGCATAGATCGATTGGTAGGGACAAAATATACTTTAGTGTGATTTAATGGTTTGTCTGCAAATTTTATTCATGTGAGGCCAACTTTTAGAAGTCGCAAGTCACAACACTACTAGAAGACAGGTATCAAATTACAAAAAGGTTTACAAGCTAACAAGACACCGATTTCAAAACAACAACAAATAGGTCAAAAATTCGAAAATTAGATAAACTATATAAATTAAAATATTGAATTAAAACTTATCCTTAATTATAAATAAGTTTCCAAGTTATACATATCGTTATTCTTCTTGTGCCAACTTTCATGACAAGAACATTAACAGTGAGAGGTGGAAGAAAATGACAGTGTTTCAAGACAAACGGGTAGTTAATATTAATATTGTTTTTAATATATATATCATTAATAGGATAGAAAATTAATCCTTCAATATTGATATGGGTAGATTTAGAGTCATTTTCGAACTTATTAAATCCATTTACATTAACTAGTTCTATAGTATGTCCTCTACTTAATTAGGTCATGACAACCTAACATGTCCCCCACAATTCTAATCATGTTTTACGTTTGATTACCTCCATGTTGCTACCTAAGAGAATAATCTCTTGAAAGTTCTTAGGGTGTAATCGATTGAGGTTATTAATGAAAAGTTAGGGCGATTGCTTGTTGCTTTATACTACCTCCCAGGTCTAATTATAAAAAGCCTAGTTGACTTTTTTTGAAGAGATTAAGGAAGTTTAAATAAGTTATTTAATCATTTCATATGTTGTATTTTCTTAGATTATATATTAATTTATTAATCAAACTATTTAGTTTGAAGAAAAAAATAAAAATAAAATTACTCTAAACTAATTTAATTAGCTTCCTTAATCTCTCCAAAAAGTCATTGATTTCTTATAATTAGGACCGGAGGGAGTACATCCCTATTTTGATTAGAAGTTTATGGACACAAATCTCAGGGAAGGATCTAGAAAATTTTTATTTATGTTCTTACGATGCAAGATTTAAAGTACTAGATTTATATGATCAATTTTCGTTCTGAGTTTTGAAAATATATAACGAAGGTTGCTAAGTACACGTGTTTTAATTGATTTCCAAAAATATCAAGATTCATGATGTGTTTAACGTATATAATGCCAATTTAGGAGTACTTTATAGTGTTAATAAGTGAAACAGTTAAAGGAGCAGTACGTGTCTTCAAGACTTTAAGTTTTGCTATTTTTTTATTAAACATATTATTATTATTTCTTTGATAACCTTTAATTGTAATGCCTAAAAAAGTATACCCAAAATACTTAAAGGCAAAGGACACTACTATATATGCCATCACATCAAGCAATAGTGCTTTGTCGCACTTCTTATTTCTTAATTACTAATAATGTGTGTTTTGACATACATAGCTTGAAGTATCACACACACATATAAAAATGTATATATAAATCTTCATGCACTGCAATAATTTGGATTTTATATCAATATCAATATTAATGGAAAGTTAGGGCCATAGCTTGTTGCTTTATACATCCCTATTTTGATTTGAAGTTTATGGACACAAATCTCAGGGAAGGATCTAGAAAATTTTTATTTATATTCTTAAGGTGCAAGATTTAAAGTACTAGATTTATATGATCAATTTTCGTTCTGAGTTTTGAAAATATATAACTAAGGTTGCTAAGTACATGTGTTTTAATTGGTTTCCAAAAATATCAAGATTCATGATGTGTTTAATATATATAATGCCAATTTAGGAGTACTTTATAATGTTAATAAGTGAAACAGTTAAAGGTGCAGTAGGTGTCTTCAAGACTTCAAGTTTCGCTATTTTAAACATATTATTATTATTTCTTTGATAACCTTTAATTGTAACGCCTAAAAAAGTATACCCAAAATACTTAAAGGCAAAGGACACTACTATATATGCCATCACATCAAGCAATAGAGCTTTGTCGCACTTCTTATTTCTTAATTACAAATAATGTATGTGTTTTGACATACATAGCTTGAAGTATCACACACATATATGAAAATGTATATATAAATCTTCATGCATTGCAATAATTTGGATCTTATATCAATATCAATATCATATCAATATTAATATTGCTATTTTACAATGAACTGATGATTTAGAGACATGGAATTTGCAATCACTCTCAAATTAAATCCTAATGAACCAGACCATATAGAACAGAATACACCCAAAACTCAGGGAAAAACATTAATGTCAAACGATGTTTAGAAGGTAATTTATTTATATTAGAACAGAAACAATTATACCATATTATTTATCACATTTGTATAGCTATTTCAAGACATCATTTTTTCCAGTATCTAGCTCTTTAGAGTCCATTAACCTCAAATTGCTCAACCTTGTCCTGAGATTGAATTCTGTAAAAAGTCAAAGTTAATGACAAAAATTCTTGTTATGGACTCGCATAATGGGTCCGGCTGATATGCAACCCAATAAGAGCACTTTATGGCAGAATCTTTCCTTAATAAGGTAAAACGCTAATCACCCTATAACCATGCCTATAATTTCAGATAGTACAGGTAGTGGAGCATGCATTTGTAGAACGTGGATGCCATACTGCCTGCGGAGCGAATCACAGTCTGAGCAACAAAACCCTAGGTAATCTCTATAAATAAGAGATTAACGTACAGGTGCACGTTCTCTATTCATCTATTCTAATAATATGCAGTCTCACTGTGCACACACCCCACCCCTTTTGGCCATTGCTATACGTGTGTAGCACAGTGATCATCGAACACTCTTTGATATCTTTCTCATAAGTATCACTGAGTAATCATCTTTCCTTTGGTGTTTAACTTATAGACATCTTAGAGGAGTCATTCGATCCTATATAAATCATCCACTAATCCATAGAGGCTAGACACTTGTGTTTACCACAGAACAATTCTGTATAAATTAGGGATTTGGCTTTAATGCCAAATGATACAACTCAGAGAAACTATATATGATTAGACTTAGTACTATATTTTAAAGCTTCTTCTAAATTTAGGGCCTTCTATTCTTAACTATCAGAATCAAATGTAACATTATTAGGTCTAGAGACATGCAAGATGAACAGGTATTTCAAACATCACCTAAAATATATATTCAATCAATAATTAATGAATGTGCTTAAATTAGTGCTTCATTAAGTATCCATATTTAGACTTGAAATTGAGTTTGACAGATTTGGATTTAGCGTTTAAGATTAGATATCTTTTCACATATTAATGAGTGGAGAAAGTACCCATTAGTCAATATAAGGTATCCCTTGTTCCTCACTTTGCTTTTAACTTTTTTCATGCTTTTCTTCTTCTTTTAATGTCTTTTTTCATTTCAATTTTATCCCAAAATCATGTTGTCTCCATCTTTAGTTGGCGCTTTTGTGAAATGACTAGAGAAAAGGTAATGCACAGTAAATATTAAGAAAATAATAAATATATATATAAAAAATACTATTTATAAGTTATAAACCTTATGTCTCATCTTATGTTTTGTGTACAAATATATAAAACCCAACTTAATTTTTTTTCCCTTTTGGCTGAACCAAAACCCACCTTAGTTGAAGATAAACTCAAAGTGAAAGTTATGGGTTTCAAATACAATGTACCAAGAGAACCTCATAATTAAGTTGCAACTCAAGCATGATGGATATGAACTAGTGCTTTTGGTAAAGGTCTTTTTCCTATAATCTTTTCAAATATAATCCTGAAAATTTTGACTAATACATATGAATTAGTTTGTAGAACGAGATAAGACAGATAAAAAATAATATACTGAGATAGCCATATAAAAGTTAGGGAAAAAGTATAGTGCTTGCTGAATTTTCAATTAAATTATAACATGAGAATTAATTACTAAGTATGTCATGTTATGTTGTTATTAATTAATGTACTTATTGATCTCATTCAACACTTAAGAAATTAAGCTAATTAAAAAATATGATCTAGAAGTAAAGGGCATGTATAGGAAAAATATTAAGGTTCTAACATATAAGTTTTTGTGGGGAAAAAGCACTTAATCGGTCTTGTCCTAAAAGATCGTAGTAGCAACGCATTATAAATTAAAAATTTAATAACCTCATTAACGCCTTCTTATTTGTTTTTTATTGGACATTGCAGCCCCTTAAAAATACCAATATGACTCATAAATTCAATCAAAATATAATTAGAAGCCTCTTTTTTTATTGTTGTAATAGCAGTGGTGTTTCTAACAATAGTAATTCATTTATCTGATTCTGTACATACATACTGTTGGATTTTTAATTAAATAGGTGCATACAAATAATCAATTCTTTTTAATTGATACCAATTTATTTAGGAGGAAAACACAAACTCAAATATCAGGGAACACACTTATGAGAAGAAATGAAAATCATTTACACTCCAAGCCTCGAGATGAAAAACCAAAAAATATATATTTAGCAATTATTCCCCTATAGCTAAGAAAACTTCATGTGCATTAACTTGGATTTAAATTAAATTTTAACACTTGAATTCACCATATAATTATACATATTATTCATTGAACTTATAATAAGGAATTTGTACTATCTCCTCTTGATTCCTACTCTAATATGTGAACATTCCCAACAAATTCTAGAAAAATTGACGATGATAAAGAATTTAAAATATGCGTATCAACTTCCAAGGCTTCTCTAGAACGTTTCCATCATACAAATTTCAGCTTAACTGGATGGTGGTTTTTGAGTATTAGGACTGAAAAATATCCAAATGCAGATCCGTAGGCTCTTTAAAACTTATGTAACCATAAAAGTAATGATTGCACATAATAATGAATTCAAATAGAAAAAGAAAAGAGATTGTGAATAAAGAGGTAAAATATTATTACAGTTACAAATTTTTGTGCTCTTCCTCTATGAACACATGATTGCCTACTTATGAAAGATTCATTTTGGCATGTATAAATGCTACTTATACTGTTTAACCCTCCTCCCAACCCTTTTATTTGCTGGTTGGAATTGTGCTAATTCTTTTTTCTTAGTGAGAGCCTCAAGTTTGTTATGAAGTTGATAATTGATTGCCTGTTATTTGAAATATCATCTTGGTCTACAGAGATTATTTCAATATTCGTCCTTTTTTAAGAATTAATATAAAATGGGTTTGAAAATATATATTTAATACTGTGGACAAAAAATTATTTTCAGTCATGAAGTGAGTGATATTAGAAGGATGAATATTGAAAAATATTTGATGGATCAACATGAGCTCTCAATCCATTGTTACGTATTACTTGGGGTTCTTCAAAATCTCAAAATTAAATAATCTATAACAATTCGAAAAGAGTAATACAAGCGTATGTGGTTAAATATGGTATCTACATTTTAATTTTACACTCAGTTTCTTTTTCCTCTATCTCTCTTTAAATGCATTGTATATGTATACACTCCAAAAAAACACAGTACATTATTAACAGAATTTAGCTACAGAATTCAATAATTTTGTCGCAAAATATATTGTCACTAATTAATTGATTAGCAATGATATTTCATCACAAATCAGTTTAGCAACAGAATTCCATCATTAATTTGATATATTTTGAAGTTATTTCTATGAATATAGGGAATTTATATGGCCTAATCTCATGCCATTTACCTCATCAATTTCCCTAAAATCAATTCTCAATAATAATTTGTTCTAGATGATTCATTTGATTGATCTATTGTATATTTCATTTACTTTGTATTTTAAACTTCCCTTATGTTTGAAATTGGAGAGAGAATGGAAAGAGAGAAGGAAAATAGAAGTGAAATTTTAATGTTGACATTTTCTTTAATTTAGATTATATTTAAATCTGATTCCTTCTCTCTTCAAATTTGCTTGAATCAACAAATTTGGATAGGAGTACAACAAAATAAATACTCATTTAAATATTCAAATAAAAAGATAAAAAATCAAAATACCATATCCCTCAATTCTCATCAATTCAGACATACTTAAAGGCTGTAATGTCATGCTGCACGTGATTCACATATCTGTTTAGATTTGTTTACATGTTATAGAATATTTGTATAGATCAACATATATTCTGCAAGTTCTTGAATCAACTCTGTCTCTCTCTCACACAATATTAGTTAACTCTCCAAAGATTTGTTGCTTAATCGTAAGTCAGGTATGCACCAAATGAAACTTTCATGTCACACATTGAGAATCTTAGAATGCAATCCTAAATTCAGAACCCAGAAGTATAGCCTTTCTTGTACACCAAAGTACAGCATAATTAATGAGGGAGGCATTACCACTTGAAGAGTTAAAAGAAAGCACATAGATCAGTCCATTAAACTCCTCATAAATTAAGACTTTCAGAAACTGAGGTCTTGACAGAATCCTTTTGTGAACCAAAAGAATAATAAAGCTCTGTATAGAAAAAAACAAGTTATAAGCTCTTGTGAACAGAAGTGAGCCCAGACAAACACATGATCCACATAATTTGGTCTTAAGCTTCCAAGATGGGAACTAGTAAAAGCTTTTGTCAATAGTTATTCTTACTACAAATATCTAGATTTAAAGATAGCTGACAATTTGATCTTCCTACAAAGCAGAAGCAGCGAAAAATCATTCTTACTTGTTAGAAAGCTGAAGGTGCAAATATAAAAAAAAGCAAGAGTGATTCTCAGGACCTGTTTGAATACACATTAGGGCAAAATTTCTCTGAATCTTCAAATTTTCTATGCATAGAGTAATTGAAATAACTGATCATATCAGATTGTTTTTAAGATAGTCAAATTTTCTTCACAGGGCAACAAGAATAAGAATCAGAATAACGTAAGCATATTGCATTGTTTGGAACAGGAGAAACTAGTAATCAATTTTTTCCATTCTTGTATGATTGATCTTGGAGCTTTCTGTGTGGCTTTTTTATGTGGTTTGGTGGCTCCTGTTCTTCCCTCTGTTTAAGTTTTATTGATGTTTAGTATCCTTTTACCAGAATTAATTGGCAGATATCTCTGAACCATGCAGAATAAATTTAGCAAAAATTGGCAAAAAGGAGATGAAAGTTCTAACGTAATCTTCTGAACATTCTTCTCTTGAATTCGAGGTACATTAATATCTATATATTTGCAACCATAAAATATATTGGTCCCATGTACTGTAGAACATTAACAAAATAATAACATATATTTGTAAAGATAATTAAAAGCTGCTAGAGGGACAAGGGACAGTTCCTGATATACGCTAGTTGGCATATTATATATAATGTGAACCACACCTTTAAATACTGGTCAGAAATAATACACGCAGCAACCTTGTACGCCAACTGTCATATGCCATAGGCTGATCATCATCATCGGGAGGAAAAATCAGTACACAAAGAAAGGCAACAAAAATTAAAATTAATTTGTAGAAAGGGAATAAATATATATATGGGACAGAAAAGTTACTGATAAAGATCAATTACACCAAAAAGAAGCTAGCTAGACAGATCCCTTCTTGATTCTGTTTGCATATAGAGAATTCATAGTTCATCTGATGATCATCCTGAATTGGTAAATAACAATCACTAGTGTTGACGCTGATTGTTGCACTCTTCCCAAGACTTCCCATAGATTTGAAGATCTGCGTAAGAAAAAAGAAAGAAATTAATGAAGATTTATTCGTACTTAAACCAGCCCATGAACAGGAAATTAAGCTTAGTAGTACCGTATAGTCTCCAGGATGAAGAAATCAAGCCAAAATCAATAAAAAAAAAAAAAGTAACAAAATTCAGCTCAATACCTGTGGACAGATTCATATCGGCTATAGCACAGAAATTAGAGGGCCCATTGGTGTCCCAATTTGGAGTCAAATTAGGGAATATTGAGTAGTCATAAGTAGTAGTAGTAGTAGAAGTAGTATTAATGAATGTGGTGTTGTTGGTGAAACTTGCTTCCTTGTGATTAGGGATCAAAAAGTGATATTGGAGATGATTAGAAGAATTCATCAGATTACAAGGCTGCTTCATCTTCCTTTTGATCACAGTACACTCTTCATTTTTCTTATTATGCTCTTCTCTTCTTATTGTTTCACTGGTTTCAGCACCACACACCACCATTAAGCTGTTTCCCTTGTTGTGATTAGCCCTTTCCCTCGCCCTCGCCCTCGCCTTCACCCTCGACTCCTTCTTCGCCTTGTCCACCGTCTCTGGTCTTGTCGCCTTGCCAGAATCTGTATCCAACCTCTGTGGTGAAACCACCTCCTCGCTCCCAGAGGGAGAAGAGAAGCTATTGGTGGTGGTTTTGCTGGTGCTACTGCTTTTCTTCTTGCTTCTAGCTACCTTCTCGAGCTCTTGAATTGCTTTCTTCGACTTGGTGAAGAGCCAGTCGAGAGTGTTGCTGGCTTTGTCGAACCCTAACATGTCTTGCAGATCGAAGAACTTGCGGGCGATCTCAATGGACAATCTCACCCGTCGGTCTCTCAAACCCTGAGATGTGTAAATCTTGCTGTGCCTATCCTTCTTGGAAGAAGGCTTCTTTTTGGCGATGAAATTACCAGAAACGACATTACAATCGGGAGCACTGTTCTGCTGTCTCCCGACAACAGAAGCATACTCTGAGGGCGCAGCAAGATTATTGGCTAATGCTTCTGGGATTAGAGTGGGTATGAAAGGGAGAGAAGAAAGATGATCATGATGGTAAAAAGTGGCATTCGCAGCAGCAGAAGACAAAGAAGAAGAAGAAGCATTATTGTTCTCAAAAGCTGAAGGATGATGAAGAAGAGGGAAAGAATAAGATGAAGAAGGGAAGAAATAGTTGCTGCAATTATTATTAGTGGGAGGGAACATCTGAAAGGAAAGATTTGGGGTTGAGAAAACCCTAGCTCTTTTTTCTTCCTTTTGCAATGAAGGAGAACCACAATAATCACAAAAGAGATTCCTCAGAGAAAAAGAACAAATGAAGTTAGCTTTATAACTCTATAGCTTACAAGTAACATTTAACGCAACCCTTTTTATAGAAAAAACTCAATCCCAGAAAAAGAAACAGTGAGAAAACGAGAGAGAGAGAAATTAAAAATATCAGTCACATGGACCTGTATTATTTTTTTCACCACTGAAAAGTAACAAACTATTTAGGTTCGTATTGTATTTGGTTTCCATTATCATTTATTGATTAACACACGAGCTGGACCAGATTCCCAGTGGTAAGCGCACTGAGGGGTAAAAACGTTGAAAGTCTCACAGAGACAGAGAGAGAGAGGGATAAGAGGGCATAAGGAAGAAGACAAGAGAGACATAATTAGTGGAAGTGTGTGTCTCATTGAGTAGAAGCAGAGCAGAGAGGCTGCTGATGATGAAAATCACATCATTCAACTTTTAAAATCGTTATATTTTTTTCGCATAAATAACAGACAGGAACGAAGGTAGAGAGAGAAAGATAATTCATACAGTTTAAATATATATTACTTGCTCCGACCCTAAATATAATATGTAATTAATTTTTTAGATAGATTAAATAAATAAATTAAATTATTTTAGAGTATTTTTTTTTTTTTAAAATTTAATTAATAAAAATACATAATATATATATGATATAATTAAATAATATAATATATGATATGATTAAATAATTTATCTAATGTTTTTTTATCATAAAGAAAAAGTGGAGTACATCTTATCTTCATAGTTTGTACCAGAGTTAGTATTATATAAAGGCGCAGGGGATTTGCGTAGATTCTGACTGACGGAGGTAACTGGTCCTGAGCAGGACCTTCGTTTTTATCCTTTATGGTAACCTTTGGGTAACGTGAATTTTCTTAAACCGTTATATATCCCATATCCAGACATGGGATCCCTTCGCTATTACGGGATATCTTACAATCTAGGAGGCCTTTTTGGACCTATTAGCACGGACCCATTAAAAGATGTACTCCAGTCTTATCTTTAATATCATGTATATTTAGTTGATTTGATTTGATTAAAGGAATTTATTAAATTAATTATTATCACATACATCTTTTAAAACATCCTAGTTATCTTCTATAATTTTCTTATTTCTCCTCATTCATTATTGTTAAAAGAGTATTAATAAAGGTAAATTAGAAAAATATTGACAAATATAAAAAATATTTTATATTTAGGATCAATATCAACTCCTTGAATATTTGATTTATTCCTATGTGTCATACAATGTATGTTTTAAAATTTATTTATAAGAAGTGAAGGAGGATGAATACTGATATTTGATTCGGTTAAAAAACATTTTTCATTGTTTCATTAATTACTATCCTATTGTTACATATTATGTTACATGTTTAAAGTGTTTGTTTTTTACTGAATTAGAATTTTTATTGTATATTATTTCTAAATGCACAAATAGTTCAAATTTATTTATTTTTTCAATGCAAAATAAATTAGGGTTAAGGTGCAATTTTGCTCCAAAAGAAACTACTTAGGAGCATTTGGGCATCGAAAGTTTTTCGAGAAGCAATATTACTTTAGAAGTAATTAGAACGTAGTAAATTTGCCCATTGCCGTTAAAAATGATAACAATTAATGTTACTTTTTAAGCGATTAATGTTAGATTTTTAATAGTTAGGTTGAATTTGCTCTATTTTTAATATTTCTAGGTGAAATTACTTTTTGAAAAAAATTCAGATACCTAGCACTCTTGATCAATGGTTACTTCTTGGGTAAAATTACACGTTAATTAACTCAAGAAATTATACACTCACACACACTCTTGTGTGATCATATGCGAATATGGGGTTTGAGTTTAAATGCATACGGTTAACAATACTACTACTAAAAAACAAGTAATTCTATATTACTATAATATATCGGTATTTTAATAAATATATCATTTTGTCATGTTATGTATGTATTAGTATTAATATCAATATTTACTTGGTCTAGACAATTACCATTTTAGGTTATTTGCAAGAGTATTTTACAAATTAGGGGAATCTATATTTGATTTGAATTTATCTATGTTAAATAATGGATAAGATTTTGACTAATTAAGTTCCCCTCCTAGAGGATGAGGCTTTGTTTCTCTCTGATTATGAGAGTGGTCCACATTATAGGTCATTTGTAACTACCTCAACAAAACCAATAAATCTCAAAATGAAACATTTTTTCAACTTTGTCCATATTTAAGTGTTTTACATGTTACAACAGACTTCAAATCTTTTAGTAAATTGCAAGAGGTAATATTTGAAAAAAAAAAAAAAAAAAAGTTCATTATAAGAGTGGTATACGTACTCTCTCATGTCTACATTATTATAAGTCATTTGTAACTACCTCAACAAAACCAATAAATCTCAAAATGAAACATTTTTCAACTTTATCCATATTTAAGTGTTTTACGTGCTACAACAAACTTCAAATCTTTTAATAAATTGCAATAGAGGTATTATTTGAAAAAAGTTCATTAATGGCCTACCAAATTATTTATATTATGGACCAAACATTTCTTTCGGAGGACACCCCTATATTTAGGACCGAAGAGAGAATATGTTTAATGATCAAGCTAATTATGATAAAAACTAGCTCTATCATGATTTTGTTTCTGTTTCCTGTTTTGTGAGATGCTAAGGCTCATTCTGCTGGAAATTCTTGGTGGGATATCTATTTTTGCATACTAGTGGATATGAAATTATTGGTCTTGGATTAAGAATCCATGAAATTGTTGTTTGTTGGTCAGATGTTTCATGTTTGTTTTTTATGTTTATATTATGGGTTTATGTAATAATTGGCTCTGTTCTATTGTGTTTTGTGATATTCCAGAGGCCTAGCTACAAGGGCCTTAAGAATGCTTCATCCTCTATTGCTAAAAGAGAATGTTTTTGTGCATGGAAATGAGAAGGTAGCTTTGGTATTTAAGAGGTTGGGACTTAATAGTGCAAGTCTTAATTAGGACAACCATTCATGACCATTCAATTACTATGTTGGTGTGGTTTCTTCTTCCTTTTTGGGTTATGCTTCATTTTAATCAATAATATGATGGAGATGGTAAGTGACCTCACATCCGTAAAGAAGAGAATATATGTTCAAATTCCGGAAGCTCAATAATTGAGAGAATTGAAAACCGTTTGCACTTTAAGTTTCTAAAGGAGAAACCTTTCATATTGTCAAAAGAAAATATATTATGATTTTCTTCTGACTAATACAAAAATATACATGCTGTGTAATTTTTTTAAATTGAAAATGAAATGTGTCCTTGACACAAGTTGGAAAGTCCCTTGGGACATCTAATTAAAATGAGTAGGAAATCCATGCTAATCAAAGAAATCTGGTTTAAATATATATCATATCCAAATAATTGAAACTATATTGATCGAAATTCATAATTCATAAGTTATCATACTCGATAAAGGAATTTCTATGAAGTTCATTTATGAAGTCACTAAACATGATCCAATTTAAAATTCTAGCACCTATTTAAGAGCGAAGTTGACATAATTTTATAAGTTAAAAACATAAATAAATAAAAATTTAGCGAGTAAACTTGTTAGTTTAATCAAGTTTGCATATATAGCACGAGCGGATTGACATGATTTTGTCAATAAAAAAAGTACAATAATAATTAATGGAAAGGCACATGATTATTCTTACATAAATCTGATGATTTAAACTTTTAGATAGCGCCGGGAAAAAAGAAATTTTTTAAGAGAAACACCTAAATTTCAGCCTAACAATGCTGAAATCTAACAAAGTAATATTGGTTGTTAGTCGTAGCTCTGTGAAAAAAGGGGCATAAATATGGGAGCACATAAGTGCTTCTCCCTTATGTGCTCCTTACATACACTCCCTCTAATTAGAGGGATGGGGTATTTTTTTTAAATTTTTTTATATATATTATTTATTTATATTTAAATTATATGCAGTTTTTAGAATGTTTTTTTTTCCGACTCAATATCTCAAATTAATTATTTTACAGAATATTGGTGTTACAATATAATATTTACGTATGCAGTGATGGAAAAGCAATTAATATGAGATATTAGATGCAAAAAAACATTTAAAGAAAGATTATATAATTTAAATCTAAATAAATAAGATATATAAAAAATAAAAAAATAAAAAAATGTGCTCATCCCTATTATAGAGGGGACAAACACATAAGGTGCACATAAGAGATATGAACCTAATGTGAACCCATAAATATTTGCCAGAAGGCGTAGGTAGGTGGAAAATGCAGAGAAATATACGGCAAGAAAGTTAGAAACTGTAGTTCAGGGCCAATAAAAATCATGCGAATCCTAAGCTGCTTGAGGCAAATACTATAGCCCACTGAGATGAACTGTGGTACTTTTGTCTATTTTTTTTTTGCTCAGAGTACTTTTGTCTATTAATACATATTTTCACCATGCACATATAATTTATTAGGGCATCATTTAGACTTATATTTTTTTTTTAGTTTTTTTTAAAAATAATAACAATACATATTTGATAAATAAATTTACTTTTTAAATTTTATATCTAGCGTATAAAAAATATATTTGTGTGTGTATAATTTATTATTTATTTTGGAAAAATATATTTTTTATGGTATAAAGTTTATGTGAGTTAGATTTGAGGTTCACTAAAATTAGGACATGCTCCGAATTTAAAGAATACTTATCACAGATTATTCACTTTCAAAGCTCTCATATCACTAAGATTTAAACTTAAAATCTTATGGTTATCAATCAAAACATTTACCTTAAAAAAAAAAAAAAAAAAAAAAAAAAAAAACCCCCCGTTACCAAATGGTTAAACTTTTTATTGACATTTCGAGAAAAATATATGAATAAGATTATTTTGACTGGGCTATCTTGGTGTCACTGTCAAATGGAAGAACTATTCCATTTCTGACACTAAATTGCAGTGCTGTATTTATTGTGGTCTGCTTGACTGCTACCTTTGTGGCATTATCCCTCTCTACAGGTATCTATCTTAACTATAAAGCATACCCTTTATTTATGTTAGAGGATTTTAAAATTTAAATTTGTTTTTATTTTTTAATAGATATTACGCTGTACTTATTAAAGATACATGCTATCCCTAGCATAATCTAAATATTCATTTCATTTGTGATCCAAAACTCCATCTATCATATGAAAATATTTAATAAGTCATACGGAGTATTATATATAATGTACTACCTATGGTCTTTAACATAAGAACTTCTGTATGGTGTAAATTATACTAGAACGAGATCTTATATTAAAGATTAGAGATAATATTTAGCAAATTGTTTTAAACCATAAGACACTATTGCAGAAATTGTGATATATGACGGCTATTATTGGCGATAAATCACGGTTATGAACTGTTATATATGCGGTCGATATATGCTCGGTGCAGATACATTACGGTTCCGAACTATTATTTATTTTGGACCTATTATAATGATTCTAATATAACACTCGTTATGGATTGAGTCTCGGTGAGGCTATGATATGTGCATTGCTATGATAATAATTAGCGGACACACGTGAACAACCGTCATAATATATGATAATGCTTTCATGATACATAAGGTCTCATATTGACAATCATTATTTATTCAGTAATATATATATATATATATATATATATAGGTTTTTATGTAAGAACTATTACTTTTAACACAAATAAATAATGGTGTTATGTAACATCCCATTTTCAAAAGCAAGATATTTTTTTCAGTATCATCGTAGTAGAAGATCGGAGCGATTGAGTAACCGATACATATATTTAAAATGCCGTAAAGTCGATTTTTGATTACAAAAGCGGTACAACGACCGAGAGTTATCAAAAGTACATAACAACGGAGGAACGTCTTCAATGGGTCTCTATGCGCCCGCTTGCCTTTCTCCTCGGTCCTCGTTCCTCCCGATCCCGACGCTATGTTAAGAGCCGAGGTCCTGCACCGGACCCCGTGTAACGGTTAATCTCATGTTTACATACATCATATAAGTACTACGAGATATTCATGGAATTTTGACGACACTTACTACGTTCAAAGTAGGGTATACATAATCGATATATATGGCAATAACAATACATTTAAGTAAGGTTAAGGCACAAGGAGAAATGTACATGATCAGATATTCACGGCAATAACAATACAAATCGGATGTAAGGTTAAGGCACAACGGACATTGGACATAATCGGATATGGACGGCAATAACAATACTGATCAGATGTAAGGTTAAGGCACAAAGAGAAAATCTGACATGACGAGAGGAAAATACATATATGCATACAATAATCATCGAGTTAGTGTTACAAAGACGCGAATATATCTTCGTTGATGAATCGGTGACGTTTTACTTAAAACGGTAATTTTTGGCGGTGCAAGCGGACGACTATCTCCTATATCTTATAAGGATAGTATTTATCAATATCTAGCAAAGATAAATGCATTTTAGGTACAAATTACCATTTTGCCCCCGAACCCCTAATCGGCGGAATTTCGCGAGCTTATTTGTTTTCGCTCTATCTCTCCGTAATTTTGACAGATCTTTTCCCTCATAATATCTTCGAAATATATATCATATTACCCCTAAATATGATATCTAGACTATCTTGAAAAATTAAAGATAAATCTAGCATTCCTACTATATCTACCGAAAGAACTAGAAGCTAAAGACCAGAGACCGAAGAACTTACCCGACTTTGCTCGGACTTTCTCCAGCTTCTCTCTCTAAAACCTCTCTCTAGGCTGCGTTTTTTGGGATGAAGAAATGAAGAGGAGAAGGCTTCTATTTATAGAAGAAAGGAGGGACAAGGTGGGAATTACATAAAAGTTCTTCAGATCGGATTTCGACCGTCGGGTCGCACTTTGACACATGGCTCGATCTTGGCCTTACACCTATTTGGCTGACATCATCCTTCTAGAAGAAGATGATGTCATGCATGACATCACATGTGCTGACTTACCGATAGCGTTTCCTCGATCAGTGTCCGAATCGCGTAATTTTGCCGAATCTCAAAAATCCGGGAACTAGGTTTTGTAGTTCCTTTATTTCTCTTTAAAACCACTGGGTTTCACTATATTTTTGATCCCATTAAGGGTATTCCGTTATCTCTTAGAAGATTTTCGGACAAACGCATCGATTACGGAAATAACTTCCGATAGAACCAAACTTCTTTCGAGAAAATCACCTGGTTCGTAATATGATCTGATCTAAGTAACCATATCCCTGGTTTGAAAAACACGGTGCGTTTTCTATAAGTCACTTTTAGCACTATCTCGCCTTATCTTAATTATCCGGGTACTCCTAATTACGTTGTTGGTTTGAAACGACTTCGAGACCGCTCAATCCGAGATAGAATTTCACCTGGTTCATAAAAGGTCAAAGGTGGTAAAAGACTAAATTTCTATATCTTGAGGTAGAATTTCATTTCTATATGTTCTCATATGTCCGTTGGCTCTTTACCATATATATTATTATTTTATTCAAAATATCTAGATATTTATTTATTTTTCTTTTATTTTTTATTTATTTTTCTAAGCATAAAATATTTTATTTATTATTTATTATTTATTTAATTATTAATTTCGAATTTCTCCCCTTAAATTAATTATTTACTAATTAATTTACTTATATCATAATCTAAACAATTAGCCACTAATTACTTAATTAGCCACTTACTAATTGTTGATAATTTTCATAATTAGGATAAATTATTATCTCATAACTATTTGACTTACATTGGTATTTTATATCCCATGTAAAATATTAAAAATACTTTGGGGCCATAAAGTGCTTTTAATATTATTATATTTATGCTTCTCTATTTTTCAAGGAAATAATCCCAAAAATTCCTAAAATTAGAGACAACATACTTCCCAAGTTTTTGTTAATATTTGCAGTCATATGAGATTTATCATAATATTTTCGCGCTAATTTTCGCCTTATAAAATACCTTTTTCAAGGATTTTAGCTCTTTATCTCTCCTAATTCCCATAGTAATTACCTTAGAAAATAAGATAATTATTACTTATTATTTGAAACCACATATTTACCTATATCCAATAGGTATTATTTACTAATTTATGATACTTATCATAAATACGATTTTTAGGGTATTACATGTTACGTAAATAACTGTTATAAATTTAGTACTTTAATAACAGTTTCTAAATATGAATTGTGAACTTTTATAATAAATGATAGTCATTTATATAACACTAAAAAATGTCATTTTTGTAATGGTTAAAATGTGTATTTGTAGTTGTTTTAATCGCTACAAATGATAATAGTGCGGTTGGAAAAATCGCTACAAAACACATTATTGCAAAAGGCTTTGTAGCGGTTTTTAAGAACCGTTATTGTATTGGTAACGGTTTTGAAACACCGCTACAAGATGCATATGTAGATAACATATTTTATGAACAACGGTGACAAGTGTTGTCGCCAAAATTTTGGTTTGGCGGGAAATAAAAATTGAAAATTTGGCTCCAACATTGTAGGTTTTTGAAACCGCTACTAAACCAGGAATTTGAAAAAATTGGTGCTAAAATATTTGTAGCAGTTATGAAACCGCTAGTGATATTGGATGACGAAATTTTAAAAGTTGCACCAAAAATTTAATCAGAATTTGAATTTAAATTTGTAGTAGTTTGAAAATCACTACTATATATTGCATAAATTAAAAAAAGCAAAATCATAATTTGACTCTATTGTTCCAATATTATATTGAATGTTTTATTATTTAAATAACAATTTAAATTATAGTGATTAATATGTGAGAAGAAATTATTAAGTTAAATCAGTATAAATATTATGTACATTTAATATTGAGAATGAGTAGGTAATAAGGACTTATGTTGTTCGCTATATGTTATTTGATTTTGGAAGGAATGTTGAAAATGTTGGGGAAAAGTCTTTAAATTTCTAGAGAAGAAGAAAAATAATTAGTATAAGTATTATAAGAAGGAAAAAAAAAAATGTTGAAATCAAATATTTTAAAAAATTTTTTTACCATATTTGATCAGGTTGCTCAGTTCTTCAGGAAATCTTCACCATATGAGAGGAAACAAGAGAGAACAGGGGTGGGAAGAAATGAAAGAGGGTTTGAAATGACATGTGGTAAAAGTATTTATAGGGATATGAGTAACACTTGTAGCGGTTAAGGAAACGATTTTTGTAGTGATTGAGGTGACAATGGTTGTAGTGATTGTACATTTGTAGCAGTTTTAGTTTAGTTTGTAGTGGTTTTATAACCGCTACAAATATTGGTTGGAATTTTTTTAACAAAATTAATAAATTGTGGTTTACAATAACAAAAGTATAATTTGTTTAATCATTCTCCATTGCCATCCTTACAAAAAAAAAATATGTGAAAAAAATGTTAGTGGTGAGTTTATTATTTTGTACAAAATTTAAATTTAAATTAAGTGATGATAAAATGTAACTTATAAAAACTCATCGAACTATAGGTAAATTGTCATCACCTTTAGGGAAGAAGTTTCGAAATTGGCGGGTTGGAATGGCTAATTCTCGTAGGCAAAGTTATCACCATCACCTATGTCGTAGAGGTCTTGAGGCTTTAAGTGAAACACTATATTCCAATCTCTATGCCTCTCGTCCTCGACATAATCAACATGATGTGCCTCTGAGGCAAGAATATATGGCTCATCATCTTACAATTGACTTAATTATGTGAATTGGATGAGAGAAATTTACTAATGTGATGCCTAAGTTGTCAGTTCTAAGTCCCCTCAAAGTTGTCATATTTGCCCACAAACACTTGAATAACGTCACAGTGAAACGACATTGGTAATTGAGTTCGACGACAACAAGAAGCTTTTCTTTCCATAATAAGGGATGCCTTCGAATTGCATGTTGCAGTCACTGCTGCTCGCATAATTCCTTGTCCCAAAGGTACCATAAACACCTAAGTTTTGGGTTAGACATCATTGATATCATGAAAACATGCAAAACTTGAAACCATTGACATTGTATGCCGTAAACCTTTTTGCATGGTCAAGATGGCCGATTGCGGGAACTCTAAAATATTGTGAGTGTGGGTCGTAGTCATTTAGTATTTTGCGTGCAAACCAACTTGAGAATTCACAATGGAACTTTTTATCAATTTTGGAGGATGTTTGTATACGGATCTTCAGTTGACGCTTCACATGACTTCTGAATTCCTTATAATTAACCATGAGATGGTGATCATGAAATGTAAGGAGATATATAGAATAACATATGAGTGTACAATTCTTACTGAAGGAATGGTTCAACTTGAGTGCAATTAATCAAGCAATGCCTATGTTCTTGCAACTTCTCAGTTGCTATTAGTTTGAAGTTCTTACTTCCTCCAACTAGTTTACCAACACGAGAAATTAGCAACTCCCCTGATGTTGACTTAGGTTCCGGACAATCTTCTACACGAGAATGTCGGTTGAAAGACATCTTAATGTCATCAAAGTACCTTGAACAAAAATACATAACCTCATCCCCTATATAACCTTCAACTATAGAACCTTTTGGCCACGCCTTATTCCTTATGTAATATTTCAATTTCCCAAGAAACCTATAAAGTAAAAAAGGAAAAATGTTAATAAACGTTGAAATGTATGACTAGAAAAATTAGAAATTAATACTAATGCACATATATAAAATGATTACCTCTTAATAGCATCTATCGAAATTGAACTAGGCAAGTGAGCTTTGTTTCATGAACACAGTGGATTGTTAGGTGAACCATCGAAGTGAAAAAGGACAAAGGAAAGATTATCTCAAAATGACAAAGCATAAGAATGA
Source organism: Acacia melanoxylon (assembly GCA_019022615.1). Taxonomy (NCBI): domain Eukaryota; kingdom Viridiplantae; phylum Streptophyta; class Magnoliopsida; order Fabales; family Fabaceae; genus Acacia; species Acacia melanoxylon. The sequence goes on from JAFJYJ010000046.1 coordinate 2,672,750, forward strand.
TTACGTGTTGCAGCTAATTGAGCTCTTCAACGATCAAAACCTTGGAACACAACTTCCGAAAGAAAGAACACAGCTCCACCAAAACGATGGACACATCGAGAGGAAGTGTATTATTTTCTGGTGGCGAAAGTAAATGTTCTATAAGAATATGTGAGTCATGAGTTTTCAGCCCGGCAACCTTTTGAGCCTGCATGTCGATACAACATGGAATGTTGCTTGAATACCTATTAGAAACTTTTATTTTCTTCAACATCGCAAGGAAGATTTCCTTGTTTAGTGTTGTGAGGTTAAATTTTGCTGGTTGAAATTTGTCATGCTCATTTGATCACACATATTTACAAATTCCCATGGCCCTTAAGTCTTTCCCCTCTTGAAGATGATTTTTTGACTTACTGAGTTCATTAAGGAGCGTGTATAGCACATTGTCAAATACATTGTTTTTAATGTGCATGACATCAAGACTGTATCGAAGCAAATTATGTTAGCTCTCATAATGTTTTGTTTTGATGATAACAAGCCTTGATATCTAAGTATATTTTCATTAAAAAAAAGGATAACAAAAGTTTAACATGATGAATCAAGTCACTCGAGTGAATTCTTAAGCACTCGAGTGATATAACTGTATTTGAAGAAAACTTGAATCAACAAGTCACTTGAGTGACTACTTTTCACTTCAAGTGATCAAAGAGAATCACTTGAGTGGTAGTGGATGCATTCAATGTTGTCAAATTTTAGTGTAAAAATGTAAAAACATACGTTTTTACTAGGATCATACGTGCTGAATCGCAAGTAAAAACTGTCTTGCGCAGAAACGCTACTTAAACACGTAAAAACGATAAAAATGTAAGTTTTTACAGTTTCTACCGTTTTCACTTCAACAAAAAAAAAGGATGATTTTTTTTGTCCGAAAAAAAGATGAAAAGTTGAAAACCCTATTTCCATCGTACTTAGACTCAAAATTACTAGAGAGTGGAGACAAGCACACTAACTTGACCTGATAGTTTTGTGTTCCTTTTGCATATCTTACAACTAAACAAAAACATGATTTAGATCCCCCCCCCTAAAAACATGATTTTGATTAATCCTATATTATTGTACATAATGGGTGTTTGATTTACCATGAAAGATTAAGTGATAGTAATCTCACATGTTATATGATATTATTTTGAACAATTGAACATATTCTGATAAGGAAAACTTGTTTGAAGTTGAAGTTAGGGAACCTATGGATGGTCATGATTTGGACATTTCAAATTTTGAAAATGAACTTGTTGTAAGAGCAAGAGAAGAGAACATGCAAGATTATGTGTTTGATTTGAATCAATTGATATAATTTAGGAATTGTTAAACTTAATTTTTTTTGATATTTTTGGACTTATGCTATATATAGTTATATGATTTATATCTTTTAAATATGAAGTTGTTCATTGAATTTTGAGTAGTGATTTATGATTTTTTTACCATGCATATATATATAATTTTGAGCTCTGACCTTAAATATTAGAAAGTAGAAACTTTACATTTCGTGTCGTTTCTACGATTTACGTTTCTATCATCCCTTTTCGTGTCTACGTAGAAACTCAATTTTGACAACATGGATGCACTCGAGTGATGAACCTTCACTTGACAATAATATGAAGTTATGCAAGATCACTCGAGTGATGGGGTAAGAACTAGAGTGATTAAACATCACTTGCAAGTATTTGCAAGTGACTCGCAAACATTTTGAAAGTTGGAGTAGATCACTCGAGTGATAGTTTGTGCACTTGAGTTTTCAGGATGATGCGTGCTGGTGATTAAATTCAAATTTTCCAACGTCCCACATTTTGTAGCGGTTGTAAAACTGCTACCATAACTGCTACAAAGTGTAAAATCTGTAGCGATTACAAGGCAAAAACCGCTACAAACTTCATAACTGTTGGTGGGATTTGAAATATTCAAATTTCAAAATCACACACTTTGTAGAGGTTAAGTGGCAAAAATCTCTACAAACTTCATGGTAGTTAGCGGGATTTGAAATATTCAAATTTTAAATTTACACACTTTGTAGCAGTTATGGAGCAAAAACCGTTACAAACTTCATGACTGTTGGCTAAAATATTTAAATTTCAAAATCACACACTTTGTAGCAGTCATGGTGCAAAAACCACTACAAATTTCATGACTGTTAGCGGGATTTAAGATATTCAAATTTCAAAATCACACACTTTGTAGCTGTTACAGTACAAAAACTGTTACAAACTTTATGACCGTTAACGAGATTTATTATTTAGAAAAATAATTAACATATTGTAGCAGTTTTGTAACCGCTACAAATATAAACCTATTTTTTAAAAAATAAAAATAAGTTTACATTTTATAGCGGTGTCTAGGCAAAAACTAACAAACTATAGTTATTTATTTTTGTTTTTAATTTTTTTTGGATGAATTCTAATTAAAACAAGAAATTACAAAAATGATGCAAAGGTCCAATTTTTTTGCTAGAGTTCCAAATCAAAATACAACCATCCAAATTGTGCAAAGTGTTCTATATCATAAATGAAAATAACTAAGATAACTAACTATCGACGGATGATCATCGGTCCTCTCTTAGGGGCGGGATCACGGGGCGACTAATAATTGAATATTATTACATTTATTTGTATCTCTTGGTTAATAATTTAGTATTGTTTGGTTCATAAATAAATGACTTTTGTGCTTAATTGGGCTTTGAGCCCGTTTGGATGTAGCTTTTGTAGAATAGCTTTTGACATTTACGAAGTAAAAATGGCTTTTGGAGAATAGCTTTTAGATAAAAATGATAATGTTTGAATATTGTTATCGAATAGCTTTTTTAAGGCCAAATTTACAAAAAAAGGACATTAGCTTTTGGTATAATTGCATATAAAAAATAAGGTTGTATTTTGAATATTATAAAATTATATTTCATAATAAATACCAAAAATTACATAAATTTGTGTGCAAAATTAAAATACTTAAGGGTACTTGACTGACACTAAAAAATACTTCATGATCTTGAAAATTTATTTTAAGATATTGAAAAAATATTTCAGGCTAATGATTAATCTTGAAAAAATAGTTAAGGGTATTGATGAATACTAAAAAGATATTTAATACCGATTGGTACTGAAAAAAATATTTCTTATTGTTTTAAAAATTTATTTTAGGATCTTGAAAAAATATTTTAGGGTACTAATTAATCTTGAAAAAAAATTAAAGATACTAACGGGTACTAAAAAGATACTAAAAAAATACTTCATGATCTTGAATTTTTTTTAAGGATATTGAAAAATATTTCAAGGTAATAACTAATCTTGAAAAAATATTTTAGGGTGCTAAAAAAATACTTAAGAATATTGACTGGTACTGAAAAAATACTGATGATGGCAGAGGAGAGAGAAAAATCAGAAAAAAAAAATTAGCTTTTTCCAAAACCTAGGTTTTGATGCAGAATAACTTCTGGCAAAAAATTAGGGGTGTTTGGATGACTTATTACAAAACCTAGATTTTGATGCAAAATAGCTTCTGGAAAAAAGAGGGGTGTTTGGCAGATTTGTGACAAAACCTAGGTTTTGGAACCCCCTAAACAGGCCCTTAATTAGATTTAATTTGTTTTTATAACAAAATTCTAGATTTACAATGCTTGAGTATTTTCATCATAACTTTTGCTCTAGGTTTCGATTAGCCTCTTTCTTTTTCATTTTTAAGATGATTCACAGAGTACAATTGATATGAGGAATTGAAAGCTAAATTCAGGCAAGAAGGTGGTCAAAATTGGACCCAAATTCATATGCAAACTTCTAGAATTTTATTTAATTGGGTCCGAATTTTGTAATTAAAGACCATTTATTAGTTGTTTAAATTTTTGGGATGAATTTGTAGCTCTAGTCCATTTTCAATTAGGTTAAGTCAGTAGAATAGGAAAACACATGTCATTACATTTTGTTGGATCAAATACAGAAGTTCGTATTTTCTCTGAATTCTTCATGTTCATCATGTTCATCATCTGTTTCTTTGTGTTTTTGATTTGTGAAGCCATGCTTGGTTAAACTTCTATGATTGACCCATGCATTGAGGATTCCATGATTCTAGAAGACCTTACGATGTAATCGGTAAATGAACTCATCTTTATTTTGTTTTTTCGAATTCAATTTTTCTTTCGGATTGAGTTTTAGATTTAATACCTAGATTGATATACCAATGACATAGTTCGAATTGGCTTACAGTGAGCACTGTGCAATCGCATAGTGAACACACCATAAGTTCAAACATATGATAGGTGATCTTCTAGTTGAGGGAGTTTTCTAGATAAATGTAGAGATTTTGGGTTGTCCAAAATCAATCATGAGTTCAGTGATTATTTCCGTTCAATGACGAAAGCTTTGGAATCTCAATTCTGGGTTGATCATTTTTAATCTGATTACTCTCGTTTTTATATTCTATCTTTAGTTTTTGTTTTTAATTCACATTGCATAAACCCCTCATTTATTTACTGTTTTATTGAGTGATTTAGACGAAATGCAAGTTCCTTGTGAGACGATCCAGGTTTTCATTGTACTACAAATATTTTTCTAATCTGGTTATTTTGTGTGAGCTCGAAAACTCTTATTACCGACCAAATTAATAGCACCATCATCTTCAGCAGGAGGAGGAAGTGGCTGGACGATGAACCTAGGGATTTGTGAGACCTCTGGATGCTCCTCGTTAGGAAACAACTAACTCCAAGACCTCGACAGCACCACGTTTGTGATATCCCGCCACTGGGTCTGCTGAGCATACAAGGAATCGGCTCACACCTGAATCTTCCTAGCAACCTCTGCATGGATCTCCTGAACAATCTCCTCTACAGACCATGCTAGGCCTAGCGTACACTTAACCCCATACCCTATAGTGTCGAGAGTGCTCAACTAGACCCAAAGCAGCTTTTAGAGGTGCAGTGGGATCCATAGACCCCTATGACTAATGTGTTTTGGTCTTTCTTAGCTCATCCTATGACTACTGAATCCTACCTACCTACACACACATTTTATGAAACAATTATCAAGCAATTTACTTTAATCCAAATAAATAACAAATATTATGACAAACAATGTCCATATCTTACAATGGCCTCCTCTGCCTGCTGAGAGGTTGCAGTCTCGTCTCAGTGTCTTTGGGTGATGGTGAATAACTTTACATAGTCTGTCCAATGGTTCTCCTACTGAGCCTTAATCTTCTAAAATAATTAAAACAATAATTATTATTATCAACAATAAAATAATAAATTTATAATATAAAGCTAAAATTAATTTAATTGTAAAAAAAATAAGTTTGCCATAGGTGACAACAAATGTCTTCAATCCCGTCGTGTGATGGATCCTCTATTGCCCTCGGCGACCGGTATTTCTCTTAGAAATAGCCTGCAAAAACAAAACAAAACATTAAAATTTTTTAAAAAAAAAATATTTATTAAAAAAAATTACATGTCCTTCGGGTGTTGGAAATTATGCCCTAGTAGGGGCAAGTCATTGTACTTTAAACGTTAATGTCATTTAAAGTATTCTCCATTTCCAAAGAAATGCCTTTTATCATTTCATTTGCATGTTTATAGTCCATAAAAAGATATTTTAGTCCCTAGAGATGAAAATGGGTCCGTATTTTTTGTCGGGGACCCAAAAGGGATTTACTCTTTAAATCTTATTTAGTTATCAATTCATGTTTATAAATATATCTTATAGATAATCCTAAATTTCCCTGGTCGGTCATCTATGCGGGAGCGAAGATGAAATAAGACCAGTATGACTTTGATGAGGTATGGAGATATAAATCAAAGTCATGGGTACTTGTAGGAGTACAAGGTGCTAGACCGACCCACTATAAGAAAGCTGCATGGATTTAGTCATAAGTTTTTATCATGTATAACCGCGTCACAATGCCCTTTGACCTGAGATCATCATGGATTCCTACATGATGAGTCACTGCTCTTTGACCAAGTCAAAAGTCACATTTGACCAGGTGATGATAAAGGCTTGGATCGGGATTATTGGTTTTCATGCAGAGGAATGTGAATGGTCAAGATGGAATTTGTCCCTCACATTTGTAGAGAGATAATACTGGGCCCTCGATGAGTGAGTCTGAGAAATGTATGGCCATACTACGATGGAAAGAAGTTTCAATTTCAATTGTTAGACTACTCAAGAATCAAGAAAGTAATGGTCAAGAACAGGAAGTTGACATTATCCATGCCTCATCCTTGACCAAATTATCGTGTAACAAAAGGGACGTGACATGGTTGTACAATAGGTTGTATCGTATCATCGATCCTCATATGAATTGGGTAGTCGCAATTCTTGCTAGAGGCCGCTTGCGACTTGTGGGCTGGTACAGTATTGGCCCATTGCCAATCTCATGCGGGCCTGCAGGGTCGCACACAAGAATAGCCTAATACGAGCAAAAGTGTCCAGATTCATTGAATCTTAGATATGTCTAAGATTTAATGAATACTGTATTTAATCTAGGATATATATATATATATATATATATATTAAATTCAAAATTAATAAAGATATTATTTATAGATAATAATATTATTATATATAGTATTTAATTTATTTGATAAATTAAATAACTATAATAAATTGAGATATTGTATCTCGATTTAATTTTCGAATAAAGATAAATTGATTTAATTAAATAAAAAGATATCATATCTCAGATTTAATTTATAAAGATAAATTAAATCAGTAGGCTTATAATTCAGATTAAATAAATATATTATATTAGATCTATTTGATATATTTAATTAATATATTATTTTAATTCAAACTCAAATTTCAAAATTAATTAGATTAATTTTGAATATTTTAATACTGTTCATTAGGGTTTTAGAAACTCTATAATAGATATTGATCTAGTCGTATTAAGAAGATAGATGAATTAGAAAAGCCGCGAGAAACCCTCGAGAGAAAAGAGAGAGACGCGAAATGTTGAAGACGCTAGCATCGCCGTCTAGAGCATGCCAATCGTGGCCGGCCCGTGAAGGGCCGAGGCCTATCAGGCCGGCCCTCCAGGGCCGGAGTAAGAAAAACACATGTTTTCAAAGCCCGCCCGAGAGTACCAGGGCGGGGCCACCACAGGGGGCTAAATTACTATTCTAAATTTTAACTATTTTTCCTCCGTGTGTTTCAAAGAAATATAATTAGTAAATTACAACATGAATCATCTAATAAATAAGCATAGTCACTAATTCATAATCAAAAGAAAACCATATTCACAAATAACTCACATAAAACATAAAATTTTTCATTTTGAGTAGTAGCCTTTGGCTCATGAGTAAGAATATCATAAAATTAAAGTATAGTTATTATGTATTTGTAGTTAAATGGATAAACAACTCTAGAACAAATACAATATATATATATAAATTAATAAATTTCAAAAGGAAAAAGAGAAAAAACTACAGTGAAATGGGCCTGCAGGGTTGGCCCGCGGCCCTCCAGGGCCGGCCCGTGTAAGCCCGTGGCCCGTCAGGGCCGGCCCTCCAGGGCTAATTTCAAATATCTCGTCCGTTTTTTCAAGCCCGGCCCTTGAAGGGCCGGGGGTTTAATGGGCCGGCCCGACGGCCCGGCGGCCGTTTTGACGGCTCTACCGCCGTCGATGTTGGAGGCTGTTTGTGTGGATGTCGGTAAAGGGAGGAGATTCGCAAACTCTGCTCCTGTTGATCGAATAGGTAGCCCACCAGATCAAATCGAACGTAGGACGCTCACGAATTTCGCATAGGTATTGTTTCTAACGAATCTTGATTTAAACGCCATTGATGGATCCTCTCAAGGGATCCGTAAGTTTTTATGGATGAGAATCCTTTCGCTGTGTGTACGGATCCCAACACTGGGCACCTCTTGTAGGGGACAAAACTTGCCCAGTTATTAGGTGAGACGTCGTTAGGCACATTCTCATCAGCTGCTTTAGAGGTATCATTCCGTCCTTATTCATGATGTGATAAGGATGATTTCTCCTGTTCTTCCAACCATCCCCATCTTTATCATCATGTACCTCTTCCTGTTGTCACGCATAATAAACCTTTCATGTATCACAATTGAATAATTAATTAATTAATTAAAAATGACATAAATTATAACTATTTACATTTTTAATATAGTTAAATACAATTAATTACCTTCATAGCTTCGTCTCACACTATCTTCTTTGGCGTTCGAGGAACCTTTTTCCATGTCTTGAAGTGGATAGGGAACTGCATCCAATTTGCGCCTAGCTCTTTCAGATAGCGGTTGAATAGGTGACGATCATTCTCAATCGGCTGGTATGTGGCCTCATTCCATGGAACTATGACATGTAGTCCCCGGTCCAAGTTATTGAGACCGGCCACGTCTGGTCTCCTGGTGGTTATGTTCCACTGCTCATCTGCACAATTTACCACATACTTTAATTAAATTTAAATCCACATTTAAGCCTATGTAATTTAGATATGAACTTTATTAAAACAATAATTAAATTTACCTTGAACTTGCACCTTAAACCTCATGACCGTGAAAATGACTTTCGTGGGTTATTCTGGTCCCGGTCTCCTCCTCATCCAGGAACTGCTCCATGTCTTTGAGTATGGGAATGTTGAATTCAAACTCCTCATACTTGTCATAATCGCTGAGATGGACATCAACCCTCTTTGGCTGAACAGGTAGCTTTGGTGGGGTTGCCTTCTATGGGGTCGTATGTTGTGGCAGCTCTAAGGCAAGTTGTTGTGGCAGGGTTGCCTCCTGCAAGGCACGAGAGCATGTCTACCTCTATGTTGCCCTCTACTAACCCTACAACTGCCCCCTCTACTATTGTTCCCCACAGAATAGGTCTGAGGGACGCTTAGCCTCCTTCTCCTTGCTCTTTATCTCTCCCAGAACTCATAATAACTACAATTATTATTAAATAATTAAAATATTATCAATATTTATATAAAAAAAATAGGGGAAAAACAAAATAAAATATTTAACTTTACTAACCTCAAATGCCTAACTCTTTAAATGCTTGAGTAGAAACTCAGATATGAATAAAAACCTTACAGAGGGCACATGATAAATGAATTTTCCAAAGGCGGTAAAATTAGGGGTGACAATGCTTTTATAGCGTTGATATTTGTAGTGGTTTCACAAAAACCGCCATCTCAACCGCAAAAATCACGAAACCCTACCTCATGCAACATAAAAGTTTGTAGTGATTTTACAAAACAACTACAAATGTGCAAACCCTCTGCATTCTATAGTGGTTGTTCCTCAAAACCACTCTAAATATGCGACCCTTTATATTTTGTAGTGGTTCTTGTCATATGAACCGCTACAAAGTTCATATTACAAAATTGCTACAAATAAACTACTACAAATTTGGTGCCATATTTTATAGCAGTTTGTTTATGTAAACCGCTACAAATGTTGTTGTTCACTAACTAGCAGCCACTTGGTGCAAGTTATGCCATTGAAAATTTGTAACGATTTCTAGAAAAACTGCTACAAATCCTGATATTTGTAGCGGTTGGGAATTAATAGTTTTTATGTAGTGTAATAATTGTGATATATGGATGTGAGACTTTTCAAGTGAGGGTTTTTGAGCTAGTTAAACTCGTCTATATATAATAGAACAGTACTCCCTACATTGAGTTTTGGGATGGACCAAGACATTCCATACTTTACAGGGAGAATCAATGGTAACTGTTGACCTATATATATGATAATGTGACCGTTGACATATAAATTATGTCTCTACACAGGAATTAACCTTAGAAAGCTAAGGGTAAGGGGGAAAACATATGAATGTGCGTATAGGAAAGGATGTAGGGGTATGCAAACATTTGAGGAAAGCAAAGGGTATGCAAACCCTTGAGCTGCTCAAGGATTTGCTTACCCTATGCAACCTTTCCAATACACATAGAAAAACTTGGTCCCTCCTGATTTACATGGCTACTCAATGCGTGAAGTACTACTCTATTAGATAGAGTTAAGACCAAGTAGCTCAGAAATTCTCACATCAAAAAAAGTCTAGGACTGATCACAATGTTAAATTTCTAAGCTTTTAACTTGGTGCCACATACTCAATACAAAAACAGGAAAGGAATCTTCGATCAGAACAATAATGGTTTTTCCAAAAAAATCATAACTTTGCAAAAGCAATTTAATATGTCACCTTGAATGTTTTATCACGTCGTGACTTCACAAATGCTTGCAAGCACTCACTTGTTTATGTATGATTCTTGGTACTATTGAACTAGTTTATTCATCACATCCTTATTGATCCTTTCGAGGTAACTTCCAGACATATAGACACTTCAAAAAAAAAAAAAGTAGCGGTAATTGCTTAGTGATCCATATCTCTTGAAGTTACTTCAAAAAGATCAACAAAGTAGAAACCTTTAGTCAAAGGAACGACTTTGACAACTTCCTGTAATAGGAGAGAAACCTTCGATTAGAGCAATAATGGATTTTCAAAAAAGAACATTACTTCACAAAAGCAATTTAATATGTCAGTTTAAATGATTTATCATGGTACAACTAAACTAATTTATTTTTCATATCCATATTTATCTTTTTGAAGTAACTTCCTAAGATATGAATACTTCTAAAAAATGGGAGGTATTTGCTTAAGGATCCATATCTCCCAAAATTACTTCAAAAAAGATCAATAGAGTAGGAAGATTTAGTCAAAACAATAGGGTTGACAACTTCCTATGATCAAAGCAATATTGGGTTTTCTAAAAAACATAACTTTACAAAAGAAATTTAACGTCACCTTGGATGCTTTATTGCGTCGTGACTTCACAAAGGCAGCCCAATCGACCGTGTTGAACACTGCAAGAAAAATGAGAAGAACTGTTAGAAGTGAATGTAGGAAGGATAATAAAAAATGGATAAAGGAAATCATAATTATATCTAGCTAGGACGAACAAAAGCAACTCACGTTGTCACTGAGAAGTCAGATGAAGGTTTTTTATTGTGGGATTCAATTGAAAATGACTCTCAACGGCCAAAAAAGACAACATGAGTCGTAGGGTTAAGATGTTGGTGAGTTCCGTTCAAACAGATTAAGTTTCAAGTGTATTTTGCTAAAGATATTTAAATACAAGAGTAATGGTAGGTTTTTTTTTTGTTATCGTGCCTAAGACTTTACATCACAATTTGTTCGTAAGAACTGTTATTTATTTGCTTATATTTATCACGATTTTTTGTTAATCTTGTGTTTGTTCACGGATGATGAAGCATGAGTTCTCTTGTGTTTGTCCATAATTTTGGTAAAGAAGAACAAAAGCTTGCAGTTGGCTATGAGAAGTTGAAATGGAATTGGAGAAGTGGAGTTCAATTTTCAGACATTTATATAAAAAAGGTTTCATAGATTATCAAGTCATCGTGTCCTTTAGATTTACATATCAGTTCATAAATGGTGATGGTTGGTTTTTAATAACTGTTATTAATTTTTCATTTTTCCTGCGTGAGTTACTTGACAATTGTTTCAATAGAACTATTATTTATTTTCGTATTCATTATGGTCATTAAGAAATAACAGTATAAGAACCATTATTTATTTTATTTCATGATGGTTTTTCAGTAAGAACCGTTGGATTTTTTTGTTACAAAATGTTTGAAAAGAAAACATGATAAAACGAAAGAAAGAAACAATGGCAAGTAGCCTGATTAACTGATGAGATCACCAAGCTACTCGTCACTAGAGGATTGGCTAGAATTATGGCCAATCTTATACTCATCAAGTATGAGATGTTCAGCTTGTTGGCGCATGCTGTGAGATGCTTGTGTGGCAATCAAGGCTTGCCAAAATATACATCAGAGCCTCCATTTCAGCAGGAGGTGGAGGAGGGGTAGTGCCGACAAGGAGCTCCCTGGAACTTAACATGATGGAGAGAAGAAGGAGGCCGATAAAGAAAAATAGTAAAAATCACAAGGAATATATGAGTTCAAATATAGGTCTAACGGATTACAAAGGGGTATGAGTTATGCTTTATGAAGATGTAATGGATTATGAAGGGTTATGAGTTATAACTTATGAAGGCCCGACGATGTTACGAAGGGCTATGAAAGTGTTAGATGATGGTTGGTTCTCAAGACCGTTATGTTTTATCTTCGCTGTTGTAAGAGGTTGGAAGATGAATCGTTTGTAAGTGTTACATGACGGTTATTTTATAAAAACTGTTATATTTGTCATTAAATAAATGACAGTTATTAACTACAATTGTTATTTATGTTTTCGCATATTCCGCCTCTCAATACATGGCAATGCACACATTCAACTGTTACATTTTCTTGTGCAACCTTAGCCTCGACATACATTACGTTTATTCGTTGTAATCGTTATTTATTAAACACTATATATACACAAATCTGTAGTAGTGAGAGTTCATGAAAAAGAGTTGTGTGTTTGGCTTTTTTAGAAAGCAAAAATACATAGTTTCAAATACATTACCATGATTTTTTTTAAAAAAAAAAAACAATACGACTGATAAACCTTCACTATTTTGAAGAAAAAAAAAAATATGTATATGTATATGCATTCCAAGTAGTTCATGCTCTGCATAACTAAAGTATGGAATATGCCTTCCCATTAAGATTATATATAAAGGCTGCAATCAGCAAGTCAATGTTTCTCCATACGAGGAAACAAAGTCTACAATTTTAATTTTTGTTAAAAATATACTTTGCCGAGGACATTAGTAGTGAGCAATCTACAAATACTTCATACAAGCTCTCTTTGGTCCTTAAGATATATCTAAACCTTGATATGCTTAGAGAATCCAACTCACCTAATATTTTTTGTTAAAAGCATAATTGTTTTTAGTCTCTTTACATACAACTACTCACATGTAGTTCACAATTTACATCTTCTTAATAGTACGTTTTATGAAATTATAAAATTGAAAATCATGAATGAGAAAATAAATAAAATTTTTAATTATAAATATATGTTGTAATCAGATTAAAGATATTTTGATAAATGTTGTTTTATAACTCAGCTTGTTGGACTTGCAGCTGTGATAGAAAAATTATGGTTAAATACGGGACCCGGACCAAGCTGATTCATAGTTAATCGATCATAATTGATTATTTAATTCTAATAATAAATAAAGGAACAAACTTATATCAAATAACTTAGGTCAAGTTTAGCCAAATACCCAATAAGAGTGCGCCACGTGTATTAGCTGTTTCTATGTTAGCAGCTAACCACCAACTGCAACTTAATTAACCACGGTTAATCCCAAGAATTGCTGGAAAAAAAAAAAAGGTTTTCCCCAAAAATAATAATAATAATAATAGAGAAGCCTGGTCAATCATCGATCGTGAAGACTGAAGAAGGGATATGGCGGCAATTGCGTTTGGGATATGGAGCACTCTGATTGGATACTTGGTTTTACTTGACCTAAGTAACTTGATAGTATAAGTTTGGTCTCTAAATAAGATGAAAACTTTGCCAAAAAATAAAACTTAAATCAACTACTAACAATTCTTTGTTATTACTGTTATTATTATTTGTTAAAACTCAATAGTAACAAGTCTCAAAGATTATTCACTAATGAGGCATTAATATTGACAATGGAATTCAACTCTATCAGATATTGTATAGTCCATACTAACTATCCCGTGCTGGAAAAAAAATTACTAACTATCCCGATTTTCATTGAGTAATTATCTGTGATTTCTTGAGGTAAAGTTAAAGATAAAATAAATTTGTTGATGTAAATTTTTAACCTTCCCAATATTTATGCTTTTCTTAGAAATAATTAAATATTAATGTGCAAGGGATAAAAAATGTTGATAATCTTATATTATTACATTTATAGGCGGACCAGGTACATGATTGGGGGGAGTGCCCACCCTTCAATTGGGGATTTTTATTTTTTTAAAAAAAATTAATACATGTTTGAATGATTGCGCACCCTTAAATTAATTGTCCACCCTTAATACATTAAGACTGCACTTTGTAATCGAATAAAGATGAATGGTTGAATGATTGTTTAGTGTCTTATATTGAAAAAGATGTATTTGATAAAGATTCATAATAAGAGCGATTATGATGAAATTCCAAAAAACAAGGTATAGAAGGATGACATTGTAATTATTTTTATTGTAATATACTTTTGTTATTAAAATATATGTACTCGAACTTATTGAGTATCCACCCTTCATTGTAATTTATGTAACTGTATTTCTAATAGCACTTAATCTTGCTTTTCTAAATGACAGGTTTATAAAATAATTGTCTCTCTTATTACATCATCAGTATTCACTTGATTTCATTAATATTTTTTTGATATTCTTTTTATTTCCTTGTTTATATTCTTTTGTTTTTTAATGCATTTAAAATTTTCCTTAAAAAAATCACCCCGCCAATGATGCCCTTCTTCAATAATTTTCTAGATGCGCCCCTGATTACATTGATTAATTATAGGAGAATATCATTTCTTTTAAATGGCCTTTTCTTTTTCTAACCACTCTGTCATCTCAATTTATCCAAGAAACAAATTTTTCACTCTCCAAATATTCATGATCAATTTTAACAAAAAAATTGAAGGAAAAAAACACACCACAAGAAAAATTGTAATATTTCATATATTTTTTAAAAGAAGAATATGTGTATACAAAGGCAAAGGGCAGGTTGTCCAGGGTCGCATTCTAGAATTTAAGCAGACAAAGCTTAATTATTAAAAGTGAGACATGAAGGTCCTTTGTTGAAAATGCATTGTACTACGGTTTTTAAATATCAATGGCTAAACAAGACACATTTTGTTGCAGCAATAAAGCTATGTCCTTCTTGTTCCAAAACGGACTGATCTTTTGACCCAAAAAGAAAACGGACTGATCTGTTTACCTTTCTGAGCTGTACGTTCACAACTAATTCCTAAGAACCCTCTTAAAAAAGTTGAGGTATAATTAGCTGATCAATATGTAATTACTCTTAGGAAAAAATCATCCAGGTTCTTATTAAACAACTAAACAAAATGCTTAAAAAATTCAAGTCCTGGATTTTTTTAAAATAAATAATTCATGTAAAACTCAAGTTAATAGGGTTGGATCACATGGATGTAAAACTCATCTAACAACATTTTTCTTTTTCTTTTTTCAATAGACAAAACGTGAACCTGAAATCTTGTTTAAAAGAAGTGACAAAAAAAAAAAATTCATTGATTTAAAAAAAGAGTTAGAGTACAATTTTGTCCATAACATATTTTCCGTGTAACACTTAGAAGGGTTCACATTAGATGCACATCTCTTATGTGCACCTGATGTGCTCATCCCTCTATTAGAGGGGTGATCACATTTTTATTTTTATTTTTTTATATATTATATTATTTAGATTTAAATTATATGATACTTTCTGTGATGTTTTTTGCACCCAGTATCTCATATTAATTAGTTTCTAATCTGCATTCAGAAATGTTTGTCCTATAACATCAGTATCCTGATGAGCATAAAAGGATCACATAAGGGAGAAGCACCTTATGTGCTCCCCACGTAGAACCTTAAAGTAACTTTTAGTATACATAATTTTATCCTTAAAATATTTTCTTAATAGCACTCAACAATCTAAAGTGATTTTCAGTACAATTTTACATTTAAAGTATTTTCTCAGTAGCATTTAAACACTCTAAACAATAGTAACCCATCAAGACTGTTAGGGCACTCATTACTTATGGAAAAATATTTTAAAAGCAAAATTGCACTATGAATTAATTTATGGTACTAATTGCTATTGAGAAAATGTTTTAAGGGCAAAACTGTGTCAAAAATTACTTCTAAGTGTTGAGAAAATATTTTAAGGGTAAAATTGTATCTTAGCCCCATAAGAAATACGCGCTTAATCACTTAAAACCATCTGCTAATAGTTCAAACTAAGTTGTTTGTTAATGTGCTAAATCCATTGATTTCCTTTTTGAAGTATTTCAGCATGATGAACTCGGTTTGACTCCTTTGAGTCGAGTTAAAAACTGAGAAGATTAAGGCAAGTTTGAGTTACCGTTATGAAAACACATTCATGTAAATTAAGATAAAACTCCTTTCATATGTTTTCGTATACTATAAATCACGTTAAAAAAATAGTTTTTACCGCTAATTCAAATTAGTTAGGCCTAATAGGCCTGGTCACCCCATACATGGCACGAGAGTTAGGTCCAAAAAGATAGAAGTTTGTCCTTTTTCACAAATATCAAAGGATCTAAGAAAACACTTTTTTTAATTTAGTGCCAATGTATTTTTCATTCTTAATAAACTCTTCTAATTTTGCTCTGTCCGTACCATTAACCCCTATAACTTTGTTCTGTTAGCCTGTGTACATGAGATAACAATACTAATACAATAAAGTTAAAAGAATTAATTAAGAGAAAAAGTGCATAGGTACCAAAACCTAAGAAAAAGTATAAATTCCTAAGAAAAATGGTTTTCCTATATATCTATTAATTTTATGAGAGAATGACCATTAGGTCCAAAAATTTCAATTTAACAGGAACTACAAAAAACTTCAGATTACCCACGGAATTCAGTGGGTAATTTCAGTTACCGACGGAATTCCATGGGTAATTTAGCGACGGAAAATTTCCGTCACAAAAAACGCTATGGTAGAATAAGCCACAATGTTTTGCAACAAAAATTTTCCGTCTATAATTTTCATTACCCACGGAATCCTGTGGGTAATTCCATCGGTAATTTTTACCCACGGAATTCCGTAGGTAATTTCTAAAAGAATTTTTTCCTTCAATAATTCCGTAGGTAATCCGAAGTTTTTTCATAGTGAGGGTTAGGTCCCTAAAAGAATTTGTAAAACTTAAGCCATAAATATCGATTCAAACAATTATAAAAGTGTAAGTTGTAAATCAGAAGTAACGACCATCAATTATTTTAATTTGCAATTGAGATTTCCAAAATTATGAGTAATTGTCTGAATTGTTGTTTACAAATTATATCTTAACAATACTTTTTTGGGACGTATGAGTGAGAATCTAGGATACTAAACTTTCATTCTCCCTAATTTTATTACCATGACCCAACAACAACAATAACAATTTTCATTAAATTTTGGTTAATGTGCAAATCCGCTCCGTAAGTATTCGTAAAATCTCAATGTCGCTATAGAAGTTTTTTTAGCATTAATGTCACTCTAAAAGTTTAAAAATGTAGCCACATCGCCCCCATGTTAACATCCTAAACTGTTGAATTTAATTGGCTCCATTATGCTGATGTGTGTGCCCATGTGGTATCCACAACATTTTTTTCCCAATCAGCTTTACAACTCGATTTTTTTGGGGGGGGATTGTATCCCTCATCTCCTTCCCTCCCTCCCTAACGTGGCCAACAGCTCTTCAATCGTCAACCTTAGAAACCCAGTAACCTGAATGTCTTTTCTACATTTTCTCTTTTCTCTATTAAGATCTGATATCCAAAACACAAGAAACAATAATCAGATTTTGGTGAGAAAAACCCCTACTATTACCTCTTCAATCTCTTCAAATACAACCAAACAAGATTTTGAGGGATATAAAATTATCATAATTCTAAATTCTAAAAAAAAAAAAAAAAAAAAAGATGAAACGAGAAGCAATTTGTTTCAATCTCTACCCGGATGCATTAGGAAAAGAAAGTTTTTAGAATTTACACAATTTTCCCAATGCCCCAAAACCATCAATAGTAACCCCACATTTGTGTCAAGGCAAATTTGTAAAGCAACAACATAAATCAAAGATGAGTGGGACATGGGGAGGAGAACACACTGGTGGCGGAGGAGATCTAAGTCTGTTGCTCACGGCATTACCAATGGTGCCTAGCAGAGGAGATTTGGTTTCATCAAGGAGATTGAAAGGCAAATGTCAGGTTGAAGGTGATCATCGTGGTGTTGAAAAAGGAAGAAGGAGGTATCTGGTTCAGGCGAGGAAGGAAGAGATGTTGTGGAAAGGAGGAAAGGGAAGAGAGAGAGGTGTCGACGATGGTGGAGAGGAAGGTGTCGTCGGTGTCAAAGAAGGAGTAGTCTGGCACTCTAGTGGGATCATGGAGGGGGGTGAAGGTCATCCCTGTGGCTGTGGAGAAAAAGTAGCTCACAGATATAAGCATATTTAAGTATTTTAACATGGCATAATAAGTAAATCAGGAAACTTTGGCCCTATCTGAGTTAACGTTCAAGAAGCACTTTCGAGATAAAATTCTTTTCACAAACTTACCTCGTACACCATAAATCACATTGGAAAACAGTTTCTACAGCTAATTCAAACAGGAACTTTATCTAAATACTATAAACAAGATACTATATTGAAACTCCTTCACAATTTTGAAACAATGAAGAAAGCGTTAAGTAGCAATTTCGCCCCAGAAGATAGGCCTAGGAGAAATGTTGCCCTAGAAGTTTTTTGGTCTCAGTGTCGTCCTAGAAAGTTAACACATTGAACTCCATGTAGGAAAGCCACGTTAGAGTTCACATGTGGACCCCGTACCACCACCTCATCATTACACCTAGTCATCTTCTTCCTTCCCTTCCCTTCCCTTTCTTCCTCCTTCTTCGTCACTGGAACTACCCCAACAAAGTACCAGACCTAGCTCGACCTCGCACCACTACCACCGGCACACCTCTTCCTCTTATCCATCCTTCTTACCAGACACTACCTATTCTTCCTTGTTGCATCACCTCTTTCCTCCTCCTTCTCTACAGATCAGGGCTTGCCGAAGCACACTAGCAGCGACCTCTTTAGATGGACCAAGCGTTAAAAAAAACAACAACCTTGTTTCATCTGAGGGGAAGAAAAACACCATCACCCTCCCTCATGTTCATCACTCAACCACCATTATTAGAGCTTCTTACTTGCTTCCAGAACCATACGCATCAATGCATTGAAATAAAAAAAACTAGTAAAACCATATATTAAGGTAAGAAACACCAAGCAATCATCAGATAAAAGCAACATAAATCAAAATATCAAATAAAAAATGAGTGGTGGGTCGTGGGAAGGAGAAGATGATGACAGCATACGAGATCTAGGTGACTAGGTCCATGCATTGTTCTGGTTTGTAGAGAGAGAAGGAAGTGGAAGAAGGAAGTATTTATTTTTAGGCAACTTGACAGTACTGTATTTATGTACATATATAGAAGCCTTGGTGCAAAAATACGTGCTAGGAAAATTTGGTCTTCGTTGATGATTATGGAGCTCTAAGTCGGATCCCAAAAGACTTGGTGCCCCCTGGAGTTGTGTCCAATATTGAAGTCTGTGATGATTATGATTCCAGTGAGTCTTCTGACGACGACGTCTCCTCTGTTTCGCAAGAACGAAGATTCATCGTCGCTAATTAGTTACCAATAAAATCATTTCATGACAAGGAGGCGAGAAAATGAAGTTTCGAATTCGACAGTGTTAGTCTCTATTTGCATCTCAAAGACAGGTTTTTCCTCTTACTTGGAGGTAATCTATGTGGGTTCATTGAAAGCCGAAATCATCGATCCATCGGAACAAGAAGAAGTTTCCTAAATATTCTGCAAGCATTACCTTTGGCCTCTGTTTCACTACATGCTACCCATGTCGCCGACGCCGAGTCACGATGCCGGTTCTAATGATCGCAATGGAAGCTTATGTTTATGCCAACAAGATTTTTCACCGATAAGGTAATGGAGGTGATAAGAAGGATGGATGAGAGGAAGAGGTGTGCCGGAGGTGGTGGTGGTGGTGCGGGGTCCAACATGTGAACTCCAACGTGGCTCTCCCATATGGCGTTCAACGTGTCAACTTCTCCTATATGGCATATGTCTGTTGGTCTCACTGTTATTCGAGGGTAACATTGCTACTTTTAAGAACTTCCAGGACGATATTACTCCTAGGCCTATACTTTTAGGGGAGATATTGCTACTTAACCCATGAAGAAATCATCCACAATGAGAAAGATTTTAAGCCATTTGCCTCAACCATACAATGCTTCACGTCTCATCACCTCTCTCTTCGTATTTTCTTCTCTTTCTTTTAAGGCCTGTTTGTATCAAAGAAAAGGTAGGAATAGAAAGGAAAAGAATGAAATGGAACAAAAAATATTTTGCCTCAACGCATTTTGTTTGCACTAGAAAAGAAAATGGGTTGATAGGAAAAATAATTTAGCTGGAAGAAAATGAGGCAGGAAAATAAGGCAAAAGACCATTTTGCCCCTAAGGAGAAAATATTATTTTAAACCACACAAAAGCCACGCACTATAGCATTATTGCTCAACCATCATATATTTAACGCGCGAAACAGGTTTCTCTTGTATGACAAAAGGCAGCAGAGGGTGATCGAAAAGTGAAAACTAATCGGCATATGGCAGAGGATGGAGCTGTTGACATTGGTTTCAGCAAATGAAATGAGTGTGGATGTCGAGTGTGGACCCTTGAAGCAAATGAAGTACTTGTCAATTTGCTCATTGAGATGGCATTAAGAGGAGAACAAATAAACAATAAGGGGTTTAGACGTGGTTATTTGGTTTAGCTAGAATAAAAGATAGAAGAAAGGTTGCCTGAATGTGGCTTCAAGGGGAACAATGACATCTCCTGTCGGCTAAAAAAGCTTAAGGCAGAATGGGTGACAGTGTTTGATATGCTATATGGGGCGGAGGGGCATAATTTTTGGTAGGACTATGCCACAGATTCAATTTTCACTAATGATGTTGTGTGGGAAGCATATGTTGTAAGCTCCTTGATATTCCTTGTTTTGGGCCTTATTATTTATGAAATGTTGACCATTAGCTCTTTAATTTACAAGTGAATCACTAAGCTGCCATATTCAGGATGAAGCCTTTCAAACACTTTAGGAATTTTTGTATTGTGTTTAAAAGGAGAGGAATGGTGGGATAGATTGTGGTGCTGGCTATGTTGGTTGTAGGATGAGGATATGGGTTCGAGCGTGTTGCTACTAGGTACGCTATTAAATAACTTGCATTGTACTTTAATTAAGGTGATGCTATAGAAAGGATGGAGAAATGGTTTAATTTGTTTAAGTAGTAGAAAAACTTGTACTGTAGTTTAATTAGTTTAATCCAGATATTTTCATTAAAGCTTCGTCAAATGATTAAATTTTTGTATAGTGGGAGATAATTGGGAATGGTAATCCCAATTAAGTGTAAGAAATTGCTTTCATTTTAATTAATTTTACATATGCTTTGATGGTTTGTTTACTAACTAAAGCATCAAAGTTCTTAGAAATTTGTTTTGCAAGATCTTCTGTTCTCACGCTAAAAAACAAGGATAAAAAAAGAAGGGATGACTTGCGCAGAAACTCAAGTGATTGTGAAAATGATAAAAAATCACTTGAGTAAAGCACAAAATAACTCTAATGATAAGGAAAGTCAAAACACAAAGAAGCAACTCACTTAAGTGAGGGAGACAACGCTCGAGTGACTCTTAGACAAAATCACTTAAGTGAATGTAGCTTTTCGCAGATCACTCGAGTAAAAACTTGTGAAAAGGCTCACTCTCACGTTCACTCTCCAAAGGGGTCAAGTGCTTGCAATACGCACTCGAATGATGTATTATGTAAATTGATCACTTGAGTGATTAAGAACATCGCTTGAGTGGTCAAGACGAAACCATTTGAATGAATCCAAAAATCACTCAAGTGAAGGCGACTTTTCACAGATCACTCGAGTGACTTAAAAAATCACTTGAGTGAAAACTTGTAAAAAGTCATATTATATCAGAATTTTCACTCTTACTCTCACTTTCACTGTCAAACCATCACTTGCACTCTTGACCGAATCTCTCTCACTATCAATTAGAGAAGTACCAACACACTAGTTGTGTGAGATGTTATTGTTTGTTGTGCAGGATGCTGTTTTGCAGGATGCACTGTCGTCCCCGTGAAAATTCCACTCGCCCTCTCCATTATTCGTAACTCTTGGCTTTCCAGCTCCTGCAGTGTTGATTGGGGTCAAATCATTGCCTTTTTATACCCCGTCATCATGGCATCAGGGGCAAATGGGACTTTCACCCATTTTTAGAAGCACTGGAAAGATGGTGGGAACCCATTTTCATTTAAACATGGGAGAATGGCCTCCCACGAGAAATTTTTTTCCTGTGGAAAATTCGATCCAAACAATGCCGCCAAATGGAAATTTCAATTTTCTAATTCATGCCCCTCATTTTCCTTGATCCAAACAGGCCCCTAGTCTTCGGGTAAAATTTACATCCAAGAGCCCCATCTCACCGCTCACCCTCAAGTCACGTTTTCTCTTTCTTTTCGGATTTTAAAGATAATTAGAATTACAATTAATAACCTCATTCCTTCCCTATTTGCCTATCCCATTTTTTCCTTTACAACTCAATAAAAAGAACAATACTAGATTTTATAAAATTGAAAGAATATGACCAAGTTTTATAGAAATCTTATTTCTTTAACTCCGCCTAAATATATAAAATAAATTCAATAAATATAAAATTTTTAATGTAGAATTTTGATATATACTACTCTTTTGGTCATTTTGGGGAGTTGATCTTAGTCTTATATAAGACATAGTTTTTAGATTTGTCAATATTTTTTTTAATTTACCTACACCGATACTCCCTCAATATTAATAAAGGAGAAGAAGGAATTAAGGGAGATGAGTGGGGTGTTCTAGACAATAGATATCATATTAACTAATTTCTTTAATCTAATTAGCTTAGGTAAATATGTTTTATATGAAACAGCAGAGGAGTACTACATGAAAAATGCTTTTTATCCTATGGTATTTTGATAAATACTTTAATTACAAATATAAAATGAACACATATTTAATTATAGGGTTAATATAACCTTTAGTACCTCAAGTTGCTCTTATTTTGCTTTCGGTCTTTCAAGTTTCAAACCATTAGTTTTGGTCCCTCAAGTTTCATTTAATTTAAAACATTGATCCTTACAACTCAATAAAAACCTAGATCATTTTTCTCTAGAAGGACCAAAATCAAAGGTTTGAAATTTGAGGGATCAAAACCAAAATAAGAGTAAACTTTAGGGACCAAAAATAATACTAACCCTTTATTTTAATAAGTGAATATTTTATAATTAAATAGGGGTATATTTTGGATATATTATATTATATATAAAAATTTATATTTATTGAATTTATTTTATATATTTAACTAGGTTAAAAAAATATGCTTCCAATAAAACTTATAGTCATATTCTTTCAATTTTTTAAAATCTAGTCTTGTTCTTTTTATTTAGTTGGAAACATCAAATAAAGGGGAAAAAAATGGGAGAGGCAAATAGGGAAGGAATGAGGTTATTAATTGTAATTCTAATAATCAATCAATCAATTTTATTCTTGAAAATTTGTAATACTCAGTTCAATAAGAAATGGGTCGAATCCATCCGTCATTAAACACATCATCTTAATCATTATTTCATAATATTTCCTAATTCTATTTATTTATATTTTTAATATTTGATTGGTTAATCAATTATATTTGGAAATATTTGAAAAAAAAAAGTATATTTGGAAATTATCAATTTTATTCTTGAAAACTTGTAATACTCGGTTTCATAAGAAACGGGCGGATCCATATGTCATTAAAAACATTGTCTTAATCATTATTTCATAATATTTTCTAATTCCAAAAACTTTATTTATTTTATCTCTTCATCAATGGCATTACATCTCCATAAATAATTAGGAATCTGCTTTTTCCATCCCTATAAATTATGTCCTAATTATAATGATTTGATTTGCAAATAGTGCTTTTTTTTATTAGCTTATATTTTAGCTCTTAACAATCATCAGACATTTTCCTAATTTACAAAGACATTTTAGAAATTCATAAAAAATTTAATAATAATTAATGGAGTGATAGAAATCTGCAAAGATTTTTCAATACTATGTTTAATGATATTTAATTGATTAATAACAATATGCAATATAGACAAAAATTGTATTTCCAAAATTCTTTCAATGTCATTAAATATCATCATTCTCTTGTTTCCTTTATTTATAAGCCACAATCATGAATAATCCCCTTTTATGTAAATAGTGGTAGTAAGCTCCCTTCTATTTTTTCAAGCATTATTTTGTTGAGGTTTGATAGTTGTAGTTTTGAACTAGGCTCAATATTGTTCATGGTGTGTTCTTGGTCGTTCACCCATTTCTTTATTAATAAATCCTTTAGGCTTTGAGTGCCAGAAAAAAGTGGAGAAAAAGATCATTCCGCGAAGATTTCAAGCTCGGTTGAAATGGAGTAAGCAAATCAGTTGATGGAAAAGAACCGGGGAAGAAGAGCAAACGAACAGATAGTGGTTTCAGGTAATCTTCTTCTTTGGCACTTGGATTAATATAGTACTCAGCGGTACTTCTACATAAAAATGAAGAATATATCCATTTAGGGGGCACTTGTCATGTAGCATTTATCTATTTATCTCTTTTTGTGTGTGTGTGTGTAAATAAAGGTTTTAGTTATTTTAACTAAACAGTATTGAAAAATCACTATATAGTTGAAAATGAGTTGGTTGCATCAGCAGATAGCAAAAGTATGCATGCATATGGTGAAGAGCATTGGAATGTGGTTTTCAGTGAGAGCACTAGCAAGAGGATACAATTACCTAATGGGGTTGGTTATATTTGCATCAGTTACAAGTTCGCTTGGTTTCCATTTGTGTCAGGCTTCTACACAACCGAGCATTCGTAGAGGGCTTTAGATACATCAAATTCTTCAATGCGGCAAGAATACGTAACACGGAACTAAATTGGACGGATTGAAAATGAGACTAAGATGTTATGCAAGATGGGTTAAGAAATATGGATAAGCTATAATTGTAAAATGTCCATTTATTTTTAAATTTTATGTAATATTATAATATAATTTTATAAGATACTAAATATTAATAGTTCAATTTTAAAACTAAAGGTGAAGATGGGATGAGGAAAAAGGAGAAAAATATGAGGAGAGTATTCAAATCTAGATTTAAAACCAAGTTCAGAAGCTTTTTGCTTTTTGTGGGGTGAGATCACACTTGATATTAAGTTGTCCAAGTTGGGATTATGTACTCACATATGATCCTTAGTATAGGATCTATTTTATGAGTTTTTGTTTAAACTTCAACCCACATGTTGATTATCTTCTCAACATACTTCCCTTAATAATTGTTACACCCTTACCGGCCTCGCCTATACAAGTGGTGGATAGTGTGACCTTTTCTTTCTTATTAATTCAAGTCATATAAGAGTTATTATGCAGCAGAGCATGTAATAATTTGGACAATATAATACTGGTAAAGTAAATAAATATCTCAAGATAAAAAGTTTCCCCGAAGGGTTAATTTAAAGTCATCCCAATAAAATCCTAAATAACTAAAAGTATCATACAATCATTCGAGTGTATAAGGAAATAGCCAAAATCATCTCTAACAATCTTGGCAAAGTCCTCAATCACGCTCTACAGTCTTACCTTTATCCTCTTGCTTCGTAATACTTGTACTCTTATAATAGTCTGGGATTCATACGCGAATCTCAGAGTAACCGTTAATCTCATATCCAAAGTATATACAAAGTATGTAAGAAAAACCATAAGCATTCAGTAGGATGCACATAGCGAGGCACAAAGCCTAATCGAAACAAGCAGTCTTATTAACACATAACACAGACTGCAGGGCATATCACATATCAAAGCCCAAGTCGGACACAGCGGGTTTCGGTACCAAAGCGCTTGGAAAACAATAACACCGAATACATACACAATCAAGATAAAACATACATATAGAGTTATACAAAGCATATGAGATTATGATTACTTACCTGCAAATAACTGATCAGTCGAATAACAAACTCTCGACTACTAAATAGGAATGATAGATCTAAAGTAATACAATATAAATGGTATCATCATCAATATAATTTTTTCCCTAAAATATGTAACTATATAACTTGTATGAAGGGTTCTTTCACCATTTTAAACTCATTAATTCTTTTTTTAATGAGTATACCTTCATTAGTTACTTTTCCTTAATTTTTGCATAGGGTCAGAAATTTCCAGAAATTTGACCCAACTTCAAAAATTCATAACTAATTGTAGAAAAATCCGATTGAGGTGTTCCAAAAATCTACATGACCATTGACATGTCTATTTTTGACTAAAAATACTTGCAAAGGCCAGAGACTCACAAATCATTACCAGTTATGAAAATACCTCTGCTGGTTTTTCAACTTCCCAAGTTGTATTTCTTTATATCTTATCTTTATATCTTAACCCTAATACTTCCAAAATCATGCTCTACACTCTTCCTTATACAAAATTCCATTTTAAACACTTTAAAACAATCAAAATCACTAAAATAAAATCATATCATCATGTTTTATTTGTTA
This sequence comes from Acacia melanoxylon, assembly GCA_019022615.1. Classification (NCBI taxonomy): domain Eukaryota; kingdom Viridiplantae; phylum Streptophyta; class Magnoliopsida; order Fabales; family Fabaceae; genus Acacia; species Acacia melanoxylon. The sequence continues at coordinate 2,699,053 of JAFJYJ010000046.1, forward strand.
ACCAAAATCTCTCTCACAAATACAAGAGATTAGGAAGATGACTTACTTGTTCAAAGTCCTTGCTTCTTTCTCCTTCCTCTTCTTGAATTTCTTCGTAAGGATGACTTCAATAATATCATACAAAGGCATTAACTAAGATCTCAAGCATAACTACATGAATCTGAAGAAAGTAGAATAAAATTCATGCTTAACTCAATCTTCCTTGCACTTGCTCCTTATTTTATCTCTCAAGCTCACTACTCTCTTCTTCTTTCTATATGTGTGTGTGTGGCACCTTCTTATGCCAAATAAGGGGGTGGAGCTTCTCTTTATATAGAGGTCTTGGTACCAAAATATCTCCTTGCAATTTTACCATTTTACCCTTGTAATTATCTCTGAGTTCTCTAGGTTTTTCTTCATTTTTCTAGAGAAATCTGATTTTTCTTCTCCTCCTTTGAACATACCATATATCATCTTTTAGGCACAAAATATCTTTTAATCATATGCCTACTTTGTGGTTGAAATCCTTTGCTTAAGGAAAAAGGTGATTAGGTGTTAATTATATGTCCAAGTGTCCTTACCCTAATTTCCTTTAAATATTATGTTAACACCTGGTAATCTTAGATGTCCACTTCTTTAATTTCCATGATTCCATGTGTCTTTGACATTTTCTCCTTCTTGTCTTCTTCTAGGCACCATTTTTGACTCTCTTGGAAGAGTCATCTTATCCTTTAATCCTTATTAGATGAAGGTGTACATGTATCCCTTCTAATTAATCTTTAATTTATATGAAGACATGTGGCCTTGTTCTAGATGTCTTCTTATCATCATATGATAAAATCTATTTTCTTCTAATTAATCTTTAATTTAGCCAATCACATTGAAACAAATATAATATAATACTAATTCATTATATACAATAATTTATATGAAAATAGGGTTATTACAATAATACCACCTAAATTTTGTTCTTATACGCTCAATTCATATAGGTAATATTATCATATATACTATTATCACAATTGTAAGAAAATACTTCAAACTAGGGAGATATAGCTTATTATCTTTAAAATCCAAAAAGAAAGAGAAAACATGGCTAGAGGGAGAGATAAGGTGATTAGATGTAACTTTTACTGGAATACTAACGGTGTGTTTGGTTTGAGGGGAAGGATGGGAGAGAGAAAAATTATCTCGTCTTGGCCAAATTGCCCATGAATTTTTCTGAGGCCTTCCTCCCTTTCGCTTAACACCCAACTTTGGAGTAGTCCCATTTGAGACAACCGGCATCGCCCCCCTTGAAGCCGCAAAGCTTGGGGCCGCCGGTAGTTGCACGCTACACATACCATTCTCTGTCGGCGCAGTTGAGACAAGTGGTGGTGGTGAATTCATAGTGGATGGCATACTCAACTTGCCGTGGGTTCTCTTCCAAAAGTAACAATAAAGGCATGTCGTCTAGAGGTCAACTTTCACCGTGGGTTCTCATCCGCTTCTTCCTCCCTTGTGGCCCTGCCACCATTCCTTGGATCCGGACCTTAACTCTAACCATTGGCGTGAAATTTGCCAGGCAAATCGCGGGTGGGGGAGGTGGAGGTGCTAGATCTACGACGAAGCAAGGCACAAAAGGCGACAGCAATGAGGCCGACGACGCATATGAGGCCGCAAAGGAGGGCAGTGTTTCTGGCTTAGCATTGAAAATGGAGGACTAGTGAAGGAGCTGAGCGGAGGGTTGGAGGCATGGAATATTGCAAAATATCCATGGGCAATTTGGTAAAAATTTATCCTCCTCTTCCCTCCCCTCAAACCAAACACATTGTAAAAGAAAGAGAAGAAAAAACAAAGAGAGGTGGTGATGAGACATGAAGCATAGTACGACTGAGACAAATGGCTTAAAATCGTTGTCATTTTGAACGATTTCTTTATTGGGCCCATTTGGAATAGGGTGGGAGAAGTGACTTATTTTCAGTCTGACTTTTGCAAACATAAGATAGGATAAAAGTCATATTGTAAATGTAATTTGTGTTTAAATTGACGGTAGCAGAAGTAGTTTTTTTCTAACAAAAAAAAACTTGTTTTGATTATTATTTGAAAAGTCAGTTGAGATGAAAGAATTACTGAAAAGAGCATAAATCTTATTGAATACGCTTGAATTATAAACATAATATATTCATAGCAACTCTAAGCATAAGCTTAACCAAGATACACAAGAAATTGCTACTAATTAAGTTCAACAAAGTGTCAAGTACACAAAGTTAAAATAAAATACATATCTAATTTCAAGAAATGTTTGGAACCCCAATACAAAACTCTAATCCAATATACTAATTAAACTCTAAACCTAGAATTTAATAATATAAAATATAGAGATTAGGTAGTAGAACACTCCACTACAAAGCTCTAAGCTCAAGAATCAACTCATTGCTCTAGGAAAAGAGTAAATTAGCCACTACAATTTGTAATCACAACTTCACCAAACACTTTCAAAATTCTAGACATTGAAGAACACCACAAGGAAGCAAATTTAACAATGAATAAATGAAGATTGGTGATCAAGTGAAAGTGAAATCAAATAAGATTGAGCCACATCTAGAACAATGGAAGACCAAAGAAGACAACATGATCTGATGGTAAAGAGAGGACGTTGAAGGAACCACAACTTGAATTCTGGCAACAAGACCAATGAATCTTGCCGATAAGGGTTTGTGCAGAACAGGGGAAGACCGGCGTGGGGGAGGTGTACAGAGGAGAGGATGGATGTGGTGATGGGTATGGCGAGGTGCGATAGCGGTGAAGGAGGAAGGTGGTGATGGTTTTGAACTCCACATCCACAGCGAATCTGTCACTCTCGGTCGCCAATGAAGCTCCCTCTGCTTTTTCTGCTTCTCCCGAACTTTCTTGCTCACCGGCTGATGATGGAGGTGAGGCAGTGAAAAGGGGAGGAGATGGTGGTCTGATTCTTCATCCTTCCTCACGACATGATTCCGAACATCTCCCTATTAAGCTTTGTGGTCGTCCCTCTCCAATCATTGTACGATTGTTTCAAAATTGTTCCAGGTGTGAACTAGTTTTAGTTTCAATATATATAGTATCTTGATAAATACTTTTTAGGGAAAATTTCTGATGGCGGCTTTGGTTGCAAATTAATTTCAGTCACTCCAAAACGTTTTGAAATTTCACTGCAACGCTATGGTCAAAATAAAATTAATTTTTTGGGTGAAAAGAATGATACCCTTCTTTTATTTTTTATAATAAGAAGATTTACAAGACAAATAAAAAAATTCGAAAGAATTTAGAGAATTAAAAACACTTTGGCTATTTATAAAAAAAAAATATGAAAATTCACAAGAAAAATATGGATATTTACAAGAAAAATAAAGATATTCAAAAAAAACCTAGGGAGTTAAAAACATTTTGGTCATTTGCAAGACAAATATGAAAGTTCAAAAGACAAATATACGGATTTACAAAACAAATAAAGGGATTTAAAAGAACTTAGGGAATTAAAAACATTTTTGCGATTTACAAGACAAATATGAAAATTTACAAGAAAAATATGGGTATTTATAAGACAAATAAAGAAAGAGCATAATATCTTTTCACCCACAAAAAATTATTTCATTTTGACAATCAATGTTCAATGAAGTTTCAGAAAGTTTTAGGAGTTGACTGAAATTAATTTGCTCTCAAGAGGACTAACTAAGATTTTCCCTACTTTTTATCTTGTAGCATCATGATAAATTATTTTACTGTTTATAGTATTTAGATAAAATTGCCAAGTAGGTTATTGGGTGTCCTCTCAGAGTGTCATTATGCCATGTAGGATATTCAATCAAATAAATCGGTCAAACTTAACTTCTATTAACACTATAGCGACATTATTATATTTTTAAACTTCCGGACGACATTAACACTAATTTTTTTTTAAAGTGACATTTAAATTTCGTAAATAACAGATTTGCATATTAACTCTTAACTTTTTATTGTTAAGTAATTGGATCCACATTCTATCCGTGCTTACCTCGTATTCATTATTCGAGGAAGCTTTAGGTGGTTTTCTGATTATTATTATTATTTTCCCTTTGTTTTGAAACACCATGGGCATTTCAAATTTGCAAAATCTTTTTCTATTATATAGCTTCGATCCCACAACTGTTTAAGCATTTAAACCAAACTTCTTTTCAAGAAAAAAAAAATTTGGGCAAGTAAAACCAAACCTTCCCCCCACCCCACTCTTTTGATTTTGAAACTAAATAATTTTTTTTTTAATACAAAAATTTTAGGAAAGGGGTTAATTGAAAAATTTCACACACAATCCAAGAGTAAAGGCTTGGTTCTCCCGTCCATGCAAGCATACTTTGGATTAGAAAGACACGCCTCCACCTCTTCCCAATGTTTCCACCGCTTCGCAGACCCAGGACGCTCTCCCCAAATAGCTCGACTAACTTCAAGATCGAACACCTTCCCTTTAGGTGAGAAAGCACAACTCTTTCGTCAGTTGAACCCAAAAACGAGTGGTAGAAACTAAATAATTTAAATGAAAACAGTTTGATCACAATCTATATAAACCTTATAGAGAACCCAATATATACATGTGGCCCAATCCTACAACAAAAATCCAATCTACAATGAAAAACTAAAGAGGCTAACCTACACTTGACTTGGGCTTGTTACACTCAGACACAACGGCCCCTCTCATCCTATAAATTGACTATAAAATTTACAGGCCTTTATTTACTAAGACAAAGAAAAATTACCCAAATTTGCATATTTATAAGTCTAGCTGCATCATTTACAAATCGAATTTAATAATTCATATTTACACCTCAAAATTTTATTTTACAAGTTTAATTACGTAATTTAAAAGTTAAATTTGTGAAAAATTGAATTCACTGAGACATGTTATTATTTAATTTTGGTCAAAATATAACTTTGGTCATATATATTTATCAATATTCATTTTAGTCCATTATATTTATAAATGTGCATAGTTATTTTTACTTTTCTAATATGATATTTTAATATTTAAAACAGTGTTAATTAAAAGAGATTCAATCATCATTGTTAGTCTCAATTAACGATGTTGTTGAATGACCAAAGTACTACGCGTCTTCAGAAGAAGGTTTGAAAAATTCAGGACGAGACAGTCAGAATGGCAACGAATCTATTGCGAATTGGAATTGAACAACAAGCCATCAACAAATGAAAAGAAAAGGAGAATCACGTCGAAGGACCCAGAGTTCAGCTTGCACTTAGAATTCATCCCTTTTTTGTTTCTCTTTTACTGTTGGCGCAACTTTAAGGGTTAAATACTAAATTTATCACCAAAGTTTTGCTTAAGGGGCATTCAACACCCAAAAGTTTTTTCAGATCATTTTTCGCTTCGGAAATTTACAAACATAATGATTTGCTTGATCGGTTGATCTTGATCCGTTGGATCGTTCTTTCTCTTTATAAATTTTCGGCAAATTTGCTCCTAAAAAAAACTTCAAGCGCAAATTTCTTTCTTAAAAAAAACTTTCGGGGATATTTGCTCCCTTTTTAAACTTTCGGGGTAAAAATGATAACAAAAAAAAATTTTGGTCTTGACTACCCCTTAGCTATACTTCCATAACAAAAATAGTATTTAACCTCAACTTTAAATGGAAGAAAAGTTTTTTCTTTTTCGGGATGGATGAAAAGTAATTTATTGTTTAAGTTTACTCCGAATAGCTTAGTTTAGTTTGTTGCTTTTCAGATTTGTTTAAAATATAAAAATATTATATTAAAAAGATTAATATATAAACATATTTTGTTAGCACTTAATTATATAGGTATCACTTAAATTTGACGAGTTAGTAATTTTCATTAAGTGAGACTAACTGTGTTAGAATTGAGAGATTAAAAATGTACTTTATAAACATAAGAGACTAACATGAAACTTTTTTTTTTTTTAATATATAAAAATGTCTTCATCTAACCGGTTTTCGACTAACCCTCATTCACGCCGAATCGACCCATTTGAATCGCTTGTGAGGAAGAGTTTTCTCAACACCATTTTTTTTATTCTCACGCCGAATCGAGGACATGGTTAAGATAGAGCAAATCTCTTTCTACTTACTTATAATGGATATTGTTACTAACATGAAACTTTATGGAAAGATAACGGACTAAACATATTCTTTAGTCTTTAATTCTCTTTCCACTACTCCTCCTACAGTTCAAAGATTACCCGATGGAACCATCAAAACCACTTTTACCAGACCAAGCCAATTAGGTTCAGATTAAATATAAAACCTATATCTTTTATATTTATCATTGTATACCAAACCTATTTATCCGATTTATAAATTTATATATAATTTAATGTTATATAAAAATATTTTAAAAAGATTATGCTATATATGCTACAATTAAAAAAGGAAAAATCAATATAGGGGCCCTTTTAAGGAAAAAAAAAACCCCCAAAAAGGGCTCTAACATTCTAAAAATCCAGAAAAGCGCCCCCGCGTCTTTTTTGGTATCTAAATTTCTTGTTTATCCGTCGACGTATAATTTATTTACAACAACAAATGTTATAAAGCTTTTTTGGGTTTTTTCGCTTAAGAGGGCCCTCATATGGATTTTCCCATTAAATAATTTATTTTTTTGAATTTTCTTAGATTAAATAAATAGGTTTTTTGAATTTTCTTAGATTAAATAAATAGCTTTTACATTTGGAATAAGTAAATTGTCGTCGTCGTCGTCATTATTATTAGGGTTAGGGGACATTTTGCCTCGGAAGTTGTCATCCAAAGGCAATTTTACCCTTAAAGTGTCAAAAAGGAGCAATTTTACCATAACTGTAATACAAGTTAATTATGATTATTAGCTTACCAAATATATTAAATCGACGGTTTACGTATTCACGTCATTTTTGTTAAGGTGCAAAATTTGGTTTTAAATATAACTTTAAAAAGAGGAAGTCCATAATATATGTACTTTCGGAGAAATTTGTAAGTTAACAAAAATGAATTGAATGACATGTAAACTATAAAATCAGTATATTTGATTAATTAATTATCAAAATTAATTAAGACGGTGAAAGCATAATTGTTTTATTTTTTATGCTCCTGCCACAAAATTATCCCTTAATTATTATTATTATGAATGGACCTTTTTGTGAAAGATTCAAGGAACGCTGAGAGCGTGGCGTAACCATAATAAGTGAAGAGACTGAGATTGACAAAAAGTGGGGCCCATGCATTATTATTTTTGGCCCAAAGGGGCCCATGCATGATGAAGAAGCAAAATCAAGCATGAATTGAAAGGGCGTGGTCCCCACCATTGAGATTGGGAATGGATGGGTGAGGAGGAAAATGTTAACGCGTGCACGTGGGCACCATAAAGTTGCCGTTTTGACCCCCCAACAACCTTTTTCATTTATTTTCTAAACAAATATCTACTCACTTCTAATATTTTTAGGATAAAACTTATAAGATAAATAGAAAAAAACTTTAAAATTACATAATTTTAAATCAGAATTGTTATCAAAAGTTAATAAGAGAATGGTGTAACTTAATAAATAATTTATAATTTAATTTTAAAAAATACCTGATTTAAAATTTTAAAATTCATTTGCTATCCTTTTTTCATAAAACTTATCCAAAAAGGAATCAATAAGGGAAAATTACATATAAATACCATCTGAATTTACAAAACTCACAGAAGTTTACTGAATTTGTAAAAAGACTAAGAAGTGACACTTATGAGAGATATACAAATTCAGAGAAAAAACCACACTGCCCCTAAAGTATCTTACATTATCTCTCTCACTCTTCTTCATCAGACACCCACGCAAAAAAAAAGCATATAGCTTCGATTCAAAAAAAACAAAACAAAACGCAGTTCATTCTCGTAAGGTAAACACCCAGAAAATTGGTATAGATATGGAAATGAGGTTTGTAAATATGTTTGGTATGTCTTGGAAATGAGGCATCATTTCTATGTAACAAGACCAAAATTTCCTTCTAAATTAAAAAATAAAAAAATCTTCCCAAACACAGAACCTTCGTCTCCTCCATGGAAGCTATTGAAGGTCAAGCAAAATTTCAGCAATTCTATGAAGGTTAAGCAAGATTTTTCAGCAAATCTGTGAAGGTCAAGCACAAATCACCGGTGGCAAAGTTGAGCTTTCACAAGTTTTCACCTTTGGGTTGTCCAGATCCAGGGCAAAAGAAGGGGCTGTGAAATCTTGAAATCCAACCCAAGAGAGATTGCAATTTTCTGATAGAATCCGCCATTGAAGCTGGACGGTCGAAGCTTCCATTCCTTATAGATCGAAACTTCCATTTCTCATAGATCTTTGCAAGGGTGGAGGCCGTCGCTCACATAGATTAAAACAGAGCAGATGGAGGTTGTCGTTAAAGAAGACCGTCGCCGCATGGTTGTCGCTCTCCGCCTCCGCCGCCACCAGATTTGTGAAAAAAAAAAGGGCCTTTTTCAGGAACCCAATCTTGTAAGGTAAACACCCATAAAATTGGTTTTTCAAGAACAGAACTTCGGTTAAGGTTTTTGAGGCATTTCCTATGCTACTTGGGATTGGTCCTGTGAATTTGTTGTTGGCGAATGTGAGGTATCTTGCAGGTGTGTTTGCGAAATTCCATGGAAGGTTGCTGCTGAATTTGTTGTTGTTGATGAAGATGACATCTAGATCCATGTTGAATAGTTCTGGAGGGATTGGTCCAGTGAGGTTATTGAAGCAGAGGATGAATGAACTACGTTTTTTTTTTTTGAATCGAAGCTATGCTCTGTTTCTTTTTCGCGTGGGTGTCTGATGAAGAAGAGAGAGAGATAATGTAAGATACTTCAGAGGGAGTGTAGTCTTTTTTTTCGAATTTCAGATATCCCCATAGGCCCACGCCATTTCTTTCTTTTTTTTACAAATTCGGTGTAGACACAGGAGTTTTATAAATTCAGATGGTATTTATCTGTAATTTTCCCAATCAATAATGTAGCTTTTTTAAATATCTTTTTCTTTCAATTAAACCGTCAATGCAATAGAGATTACAAGGATAATATTTTTGCTTTTATTTTAAAATTTTACCGTAGCTTTTACACTTCTAAAAATATATGATATTAAACACAGTAAAATTATATGAGTATTTTTACATTTTTACCCAATCTATATATTTACTACTAAATCATTAAGTCTTAGCTGAAAAATTTTAATAAATGAGTTGAGTCTCATACTTTGGAATGAATTGTTCTTAAATCAATAGAGTTCAAACTCATAAAAATGATTACAATCAAATCTATAAATTTGAATATATTTTCTTCTATCTACCATATAATTCACTTTTTAAAAAATAATTTGGTTCATATATTCCATTTGCTCCTTTTTATAATATCCCGTTTGAAGTTGTCTGAGCATTTACTTTTTTTTTTTATCATTTTTCTCTAATTAATTATATTCTTTCTCCTCATCCTTTTTCATACTATATTCTTTTTTATACTTTCTCTTATTATTATCATATTTCTTTGTCTTACTTACCCTTTTATAAATTTGGGTATACTTGAAAAAAAAAGTTTGTTTATGACATATTTATTATTTTTAAACCTCATAATATGGTTATCAAACTCTTATAAAAAAAGAACAGATATGAAGAATAATATATACTCCATGTGTTCCTTATTATGAGACACTTTCAACTAATCCTCACACAGGCCAAAAAAAAAAAAGATAGTTAAGTCATTAAATTTGTTCTATATTGATAACTTTTTCTAATTTTTTTCCCTCTTCAAATGATGTGACTTAATTTTTCAAACTTTAAACCTCAATCAATAGAAAAAGGTAATTAATGAGTTGTTGATGACTTATATTTGGGACAAAATTGCTTCTAGAATATGTCATATAATATAAGGACTAGAGAGAGTAAATCATTTGGAGAGTAATTAATATTTATTTGTGAATTTTGTCTCTATAATTCATCCTTAAACGTGACTTCTCTCATTTTTCTCTATCCTTTAAAATCTCATTAAGTTGGAAAAAAAATTAATCTAAGACAAATTTAATGAATTAACCGCTTTTCTTTAATTTCTATAAAGTGGTTGGAAGCTGGTGAAGTGGGAGAGGGGCCTCTCTACTTCCCTTGTCATCCACTTCTTTATTTCCACCTTTAGATCAAACTCTAAACATTTGAATTTAATATCCTATAAAAATTGTAAAAAAATACAGAATATTTTAGTAAAAATATAAATATACGAATTATTTATATCAAATTTTAATGATTTAAATTTATTTATATACATTTTTTGTTATTAGATACTCTAATAATATTTTTATTTAAATCTCAATCGTTCAGAATTGATCTAATGATAAAAATAGAGAAGTAGAAGGAAGTAGACAATTAAAAAAAAAAAAATGGAGAGGTTCCGGTCCCCGTCCCGTTTGAAAGTTGAGTAGATGGAGTATGAGTCATCTAAGACAATGCTTCAACCCAAATTTTGGCATCCGCTTGGAGTCCCTAAATGTACATTTCTCAAACCTAGATCATATATATACCAAATGGATGCCCAAACGGGAAAAGCACCAATATAAGAATATTTTACAAAAAATTTACCTGATTAAAACAGATGGCAAATATTTTATAAAAGTAATGGGCGTCATGCTAGTGGCGTAAAAGGGGTTAACGCCACTAACAATTTTGTGTCAATGGCGTAAGGGATGCTCACACCACTCAATAATTGAGTGGCGTGAGGGATGCATACGCCACTCAATCTCTGAGTGGTGCATGCATCCCTAAAAAAATATATTAATATATTATATAATAATAATAAATGATAAAAAAAAATAGAATAATTTAAAGTTTCTCTACTTCATTTAATTTGTAGTTAAAAGAAAGAACGCTTTTTAAAAGATTACGCGATATAATTTGGTTATAAAGCGAGATCCCAAAGCAGGGGATCTATTTTGTTATACACTTTTTCATACAAATCCCAAAACCAATACTGTTGTTATATAAATATTTGGTGTATAACAAATATATAGATCCCCCTGTTTTGGGATTTGTTGTTATAACCAAATTATACCACGTAATCTTTTGAAGGGCGTTCTTAGTGAGTTATTTCAGCTACATGCTTTTTTTTTTACTCCAAATTAAATGAAGTAGAGCTTTAAATTATTCCACTTTTTTTATCATTTATTATTATTAGTATATATTATATATTATTTTAATTTTAATTTTTTTTAGGGATGCATACACCACTCAGAGATTGAGTGGCGTTTGCATCCCTTGATCCTCACGCCACTCAATTATTGAGTGGCGTGAGCATCTCTTACGCCACTGACATAAAATTGTCAATGGCGTTCACCCTTTTTACGTCACTAGTGGCGTCGTGTCAGACGACGCCACTAACTGCATTATTTTAGTAAAATGTTTGCCATATGCTTTAATCAGGTAAAATTTTTGTAAAATATTCTTATATTGGTGCTTTTCCCTGCCCAAACACACAATCAATGTTTAAAAGTCTTATCGTACGTATACTAAAAATGCTTATTTTGATTAAAGGGAAAAAAGCAATTAGTGAACCAAATCCCTTCATACTGGATCAACCGTGTGGCATGATATGGTTTTCTTGACCATCCAATCAAATTAGTTGGTTAAAATGTTGAATCAATCTTAGCGTGCGTGTGGTTGATGCCAACTTTAGTTTTTGAAATTATTCTCAACATTAATTGTATTTATACTATTCTTCCTCTTTTTGATTTTATGTGTGCATGCCCAGACACCATGCATGTGCTTCCCCTAAGCGTTTTTTCAAAAACAAAATAAATCAAACTGAGTTTGACAAGACTCCAACATATAGAGCCTACGCTAAAGACACACCCACTCTTCTCGTACTCATAAGAACCCCTTTGAATATATATAGTAGATTCCTCCTCCTTATCTTCTCGTATCTATCTATATCTATTCATTATTTTCTGCTTAATTATTCATTTTTTCTGTTTTGGGGTCAATTTTCTACTTAATTACCATCACTCAACCCACCAATTAATGATAAACATCATAAACTTTCTCCCTCCAAGTCCAACTAATTAGGAGATCACTTCCCTTTTTAACTATCCCTCTTCCCATTAAGAGAAAAATGACAGGTACACATTTTCTAGTATACTTCACCAAGTTTCAGTAATGAGTAGTATTGTTGATATGCAAAACCTGTAAATAATATGACTTTTTATGAACTTTGTTATGTGTGTGTGTGTGTCTGTATGGGCTGGGTGTTTTATTGATCTCAGATCAAAATTTTGATTTTTTTTTGGGTAACATACTTAAAGCTTCCATCAGAATTAATTAAATTGATTCTTCAAAATAATAAGTGCTAATTATACTAAAGACGAACCAAATTAATGTTATAGGTGGGTATAATTTATATCTTCTGGAAGCCTGAATTGGATAAAATTAGGATAGTGGTTGTCCTTAGCTTGTTCCAAATACAGAATGAGACTATGAGATTGTTGAAGATGATGAACATAATCAAATGGAAGGAACCAACCAAAAAAAAAAACAGTCACAGCATCGAATTAATAATCGTGCTGCAGAATATAATGGAAAAACTAGAAATCTCTCATTACTAAGTAATAAGCTACAAGAAAATGATCAACCCTAAAAATTGCTTTGTCGATCTGCTATATTCACATATTATAGGTAATAATTAATCAAGAAACAGAAGAAGAATGAAAAGAAAAAAAAAAAGCCCTAAAAGAAAATCAAAGAAAAATCTGATGCTTCTGATTCTGATAATATATGAAAGTTTATGAAGAACACATCAGTCATGCCAGCAGAGAAGCATGACGACGCATCTTCTAATAATGTATAGCCTTCCTTTCTGCTCTCTAATGTATCCTCCAAGCCTTCTGCATGATACCTTCTTCTTTGGTGAACCTGATGATCTCATGCTTCCACCGTTCATCTTTCTATATATATATGGATGTGTGTGTGTGTGTGTGTGTAATGATGTGTATAGACCTGAAGAGAGTAAAGTTTAAAGACCGAATCCTACTCTTTATTCTTTACTCTGTATTTTCTGCTTAAACTCTCTGAACTCACTGAGACTAATGAGAGAGAGACGACAAAGACAGAGAGAAGAGAAGCCTCAGTGTTGTGTTTCTTCGAACTCTTTGAAGTTAATGTCTCATATAATACTGAGTATGAGGCTTTTATAGAGCACACTCGGTGCCTCTTTTGGTCATTTTCTTAAAGTTATTACTATACACTAAGCTAAATGTGTGGTGCTTTTCCCAAATCAATATTATCTCTTCTCATTAATTAATGGGCTTAAATATATTACTTATTCTTCAAAGGCTTTTTTTTAACAAAAAAAATTCTAGCTTGTACCAAACAGAATGTCACTATAGGCCCCATTTTGGTTTCCATGCTTCGCTCTGTATGTTTTTGCACCAAGATTTATGCAGAATCAGAGGGCAAGATAAGCTGTCGGCCATTGAATAAACCAAGTGATCAATAATAATGTTTATTATGAGAGTGCCAAGGTTCCTTAGATATTTGAGCTTTTTCTTCCATGAATTCGTGGCTGTGAATAAACTAATAAGGAACTCATAATTAGGTTAATATGCCAAAGAAAATTAGAAGAAGTTTCCTATTGTCATGCTCTTTGACTATGGGCTCCCCATTATTTATTTTATGCCCATTGTCAGTTTCTTCTTGGAATTGAAAAAAAAAAAATTGGTATTTCCCACGTATAAATGCTTCCTAAATTTATCTTATAGGAAATTTCAAGGAGATATAACTTGATGTTTCAAAAATTAGAATGAAATTTGTGTATTTGTATAAATCCGAAAATGAAGAGTAAACATACAATGTATAACTTCTTATAATTTTTAGTGCTATATATGTTAATATTTATGATTTATCTTCAAATTAGTGACTTCTTCGATCAATATCAATTTATCAATATAAAATATAAATTAATATGGACTAATATATTAACAAATTTTATCTTCACATATTTTATAATTATTGTTTGTCATATGTATATATAATACCAAAAAATTCTCTATTGATACATTAAAACAATTCTTTTAAGAAAATGGAATCTCTATTTTTTGTCAAGAGTATCTCTTCTTTTTTTTTTTGCTCATATCAAGAGTAGCTCTTCTGAAAAATTCACAAATGCACTAGATATAAATTGTACCAAAAATGTAATGGCAGCCTAATAGTCAAAAGAGGAGCATGTGATTTCAAAGATGGGATATACACATAAAGACAAACATGTGTCAGATAAGATTGATCCCTAAGGACACCTATCAAAGAAAGCATGGTTCTGGCTCCTAGATCGAGTTCCCATCAAACAACTTAATTTATTGAAAAAATATCACACTTTCGGTTAAATATAAGATATAATTTATAATATAAATTACATTATAAACTACGCCATATATTTAAGGCTTGAAAGACTTAAGGTTCCAAATAAAATAATAATATAAAAAAATTTTATAGTTGTCATAATGACAAATGAAAGAACAGATCATTAACAAGAGAAATAACTACTATATATTAACAAGTAATGCAACATTTTTTATATTACTTTCCTAAATTGGGATCTTAGCATAATTTTTCCTAATTTATATTTGGTTCGATTATTTATAATCAATCATCTAAAATTTTAATGATATTAATTATTTCTACATTACATACAATTTTAAAAAAATCTTTACACATAATTTAAATTTTAAGATTGTGTGTGTGTGTGAAAAACAAAAATTTAGGAAATATATTTCCAACTAACCCTAAAAAAAAAAAAAGCTACAGTACACTTATATTCTTTTAAGTTTACATAAAATATACTTTGAGAAAATGCCAATAAAATACCTTTTGAATTTGCAAAATCCCTATAAGTCTTCCGAATTTGTTAAAAAATCGAGAGGTATGAAGGGCTATGAGGGGATATACAAATTCGGGTGAAATTACCCTTTTGCTTTTAGTTTTTAAAAAATAAAAATAAAAAACCAAAAACCCTCCACCCCGCCACCACACCGTCGACCTCACAAGACCACACATGGCCCCCATCATCACGGTGACGGCCGTGCGGTGGTGGAGGGTTTTTGGTTTTTTTATTTTTTAAAAACTAAGGGCAAAAGGGTAATTTCACCCGAATTTGCATATCTCTCATAGGTCCTTTGTACCTCTCAATCTTTCTACAAATTCAGAAGACTTCTGGGGGTTTTGCAAATTCAAAAGGTATTTTATTGTCATTTTCCCATATACTTCTAATCCCTTAACTTCATAAAGTATACTTTTGGTCACATAATTTTAACACGATTAATGTTGCTAACAAAAAATGCTAACACAGTAAACTCAAGTGATGACTGTGTAAACTTAAGTGATAATTGTGTAATTAAATACTATTAAAATAATGAAGCAGTCAATATCAAAACATTGATTGTATTTTTTTAAAAAAAAAAATTGTTTAATAATCTAAATATAAAATATTTTAGTTTAAATATTAGTTTAATAATCTAAATATCAAAATATCGATTTCATTTGTAGCAATTTGTCGATCGGTTTATTTTAGTTTAAAAATATAACTATATTGTATTAGGAAATTAAAACTTAAATATGTTTTATCAGCTGCATGGTCATCACTTGAGTTTACTGCATTAACCTTCTTCCGTTAGTAACATTAACAGTGTTATAAAGTATATCCGTATAAAACTTAAAGGATTAAAAGTATATCTTGCGTTACAAAGTTAAGGGATCAAAAATATACATTGTCTAAAATTTAAAGAACTAGAAGTAATGAAGTATACTTTTCCAAAAAAGAAATAATCCAACATATTTAGAGATATGATTTAGAAGAATTGATGATTTATCAAATTTCAAGTATGAGAAAGATTAAATGCACCAGGCTCACAGTTCTGAGAAATTTTGTTCAAGTAATGAAAACTTCACACTCTAATTAAATTAAACTTTTATATATATTTAGTATAAATTAAAAGATAAATCCTAGTAAAATTGCCTTTAATTTTTGTCTCCTTTATTCTTTTCAGATGGAAGACAGAAGACCTATTGCTTCTTACATTCCCAAAAAGATGTTAGGTAAAATCATAAATTGCAGTTGCAGGCTTAATTTGCAGCAGAATCTGGAGTAGTTACTCTGATCAAGGAAATTCTTTAAACCCAACCTACGTATTGTTAAAGATTCAAAGATTCAAATACTTTAAAAAATTAAAATAAATAAAGCAAAGTACAGAATATCCCACATGTTTTCTCTTGTGCTTCACCCTTTTAACTCTTGGAATAGCATATTCTACATGTCTCTTTTTTCTTTCTGATACATGTTTCCTAAATGCTCTATGTAGTTATTAGTTAAATACACTGTGTGCTTCTATTATTTCGAACCACTAAAACATAATTAATTGATTTGGTTTCTTCATTTTTCTTTCAGGAAACACAGTACCGGGGAATGTTGACTTATATTTTTCTTGAATGGAATTGATTTATTTGGTTTTAGTAATAGTACTGATTAAATATTAACAAAAAAGTTTCACTTAATAACTTTATTGACTGTTTTCCTTAATCTTCCTCCACCCTTTTTCAGAAGATGTTATACTGACTGATCTAAATTTTATTTCAATGAAAAAGGTATAGAAGTTAACAAAAAAATTTAACTATAATAATTTCATCATTGAGTATTCTCTCTAGTACTCCTCTACCCCTTTTTTGAGCACTCCATATCATCTGATCTATATTTTGTTTCAATAAAAAATATAAAAGTTACATCATTTTATGGAATATGGGGTTTCTTTATGAACATGAAAGCTCAGAAGTGAGATGATAGGCATGAAGTTTAAAATGTGATTTTCATTATGAGTTCCAAAAGGGGACCAACTATTGGAAGCCATTCATTCATTGATCCTACACAAGACTACGCAAGAAAGAAGAGTGTGTGTGTAGATATGAGTACGCAACTGATAATGAAAGAGACAAAAAACCTAAAATACTATTTATTATAAACACTGTCTGAACCATGTTGCTTTCTGGCTTTCCTACAAAACTTTGATTCCTTTATTTTAAGCTGTAATGGACAAAGAGGACAGCCATACAGCACGTGAAAAGCTCGTGAGGAGCATGGTTCCTGCCTTTCACTCCCTAGACAAACGCTTGATTTTTTTAGCTTCTTGTTCTCCATTAACCCTATTTATCTCCCACCTTGTCCACTTCATGGTTCATTAATATCATTTTTTTTTCTCGAAATTGTAAAAAAATAATGTGGGTTTTTTAAAGTTGGAATTGTTAATTTTAGACGGAATTGTAAATCTTTGTGTTGGATTAATCAAAGATTATGTTTGCCCTAATTTATAACATTAGTACGGTTCAGTGTACTTAGTTGCCTTGGTTACATATATGACAGTGTGATGAGAAGAAACTAGGATTTGGCTGTTAATTCTTAAGAAGATTTAGCTTCTTAAATTAATAGTAAGCTAAGTCAATGACTAAATAATAATTTTACAGAAGTAAACTTGGTAATTACGTTATTGTTAAACAAAAACAAAAATATTAATAACTGATTCTTATGTATAGATGATCCATTTTTCCATTACTCTCAAAATGCAACCAAAAACACTCTTTTAAGCTCCCAAATTAGTAAAATAATCTCTGTTATTAACTTGTCTATTAATTTGTTAATAGAATGTTACATTTCTTCAAAGAGATTATCTACGTATATTCTAAATATAAAGTTCATCTTTGACCAAAAAAAAATAAAATAAATATAAAGTTCATGAAATTGTCTATATATAAATGACACAGCTCTATGGGATGTAAATATTATTGTTGATTCTTGTGTTAATTGGATTAACCAAGGATTATTTTGTGCATCTTAATTAAGATTCGTACGGTTCAATGGACTTAGTTGCCTTGAATACATACAAGACATTTTGCAACAGAAACTAGAGATTTGGGTGGTGGTGATAAGGCATAGCTTTTTAAGAAGATTTTACCTTTTAAATAATAGTATACGTCAGCCAAATGAATAATAATAATGAAGGTGTAAAAGTAGACTCAATAATTTCATTATCAAGCAATCAAGAATTAAATTTTACACAACTCTTTTCAATTTTTAGATTATGTAGGGCAAATTCTTTTTTGAAACTCGATAATCAGTTTTTCTTATCTTGACTTTTCAAGTTGTCAAGATAATACTTTACCATTAATTAAATAACATGTTAAGAGAATTATCTTTATAATAAATTTTAAGGAGTTCATTATATAAAATAATTAACTAAGCTATTATACTTTGTTATTAAAATAACAATATATTCATAGTTCGTTTAAGTAAAAGACACTCAATATTATATTAGACTCGAGTTATGTGAGTGAATATTTTTCATATTATGATCTTATCATTTGAGGTCCAATGTGTCAAATCTTGAAGAGTTAATAGTTTCAAATACCATATACTTCCTCCGGTTCCAAATATAAGATAAAGTTGACTTTTTTTGGAGGGATTAAGGAAACTAATTAAATTATTTCAGAGTATTTTTTTTTTTTTTTTTTCTCAAACTAATTAGTTTAACTAATAAACTGATATATAATTTAATGATATATAACATATGATATTATTAAATAATTCATTTAGTTTTTTTAATCTCTAAAAAAAATCAACTCTGTCTTATATTTAGGACCGAAGGAAGTATATGATTCTAAGTTCTAACTATGAATGGCTATTTACATAAATTTAAAAGTTTAATAAATTTGTTGTGGTTCTAAAATCTAAAGATCAAGTTTTGACACATAATTTCAAATTAAAGCAATTGATGCGTAATTTATTTATTTATTTTCCGTGTAATAACATGTAACTTAATTAATTTTATTTAAGTTTTCCCGTGTTCAAGAGATTCAAGTTTGAAACAACAGAATTTTTAGTTTGTGTTTACGTATGGAATTCCGCCATGGGCCAAGACATATCTGCGAATTCTTGTTTTGGGCCGAGATGACTTGTTTGGGCTCTTAAGAGTCAAAATTATGAATAGAACTGAAAGGCTGACCTCTTTTGACTTTTGTGGACAAATTGAAGGTTCATATCGGTTTTTTTTTTTGGCAAATGAAGGCTCCTATCTAACGGAGCTATTATTGGATATCATAGACTCAGGCTTGTTGGCCTCTTTTGCTAAACTATCACGAATATGAGGTGTTGCTAAATTTTAACATTTTTGGGCCCATTATTATATATTATTAGCATGAACTATTTCAATACCAGTATGAGGGAAAATCAATTGGGAAAATCCCAGAGTACCAAGGCTTGTTTGGATTGAAGAAAATGTAGGAATGGAAAGAAATGAAATGAAAATAAAAAGAATGGAATAGAAGGAAAAATAGTTTGCCTCAATGCGTTTGGTTCACACTATAAAAAAAATGGGTTGATAGGAAAAATTTTGTTTGGTTGAAGAAAATGAGGTAAAATATCATTTTACCCTAAAAATAAAATATTATTTTAAACCGCAAGACACTACACTCAAGTGTGCAATCACAATGCACACTCAACTTCTCTTCCTTGATGAGTAACTCTTTCGCCTTCGCCGTCAAGGAAATCACCTCAAAGCCTAATAAAAACGTGTCTTATCCGTTCATTCTCTCAAAACAATATGAAAAATATCATCATCTCATCCTCTTTGATTGGAAAAATTTCGGCAAGCGTCGTCTGCGTCTCCTCCTCTCATCTCCATCGACAGACCCCTCTGCATCTGAGTTTTTTTTTCTTTTTCACCGTCATCTTCTCTCTCTGCCATCATCACCATCACCTTCTTCAAAACTTTCCATGGACAAGAGGGACACGTACATGGCCATGGCATTATCAACCTCACTGTCGTCGTCAATGTTGCACAAGGTGCTACTCATACAAACAGACTCAAAACTGAAAAGGGTAGATTGATCTTCTCTATCTGCCGGAAAATGGGTTCCCACCAAAATAGGTAGGAACCAATTTTCCCATGTTTAAGGGAAAATGGCCCACCACTGACAAATGTTTTCCTATGAAAATGCGAACCAAAAGCAATGTTCTTAGGAAAATCGACATTTTACTTTTCGTTCCCCAATTTTCCTTAAACCAAACGGGGCCTAAGGAAAGAATAGAGGTATTGAGAGGGGCAGCCAAAAACCCCCAAACCAGATACCAGATTAAAAAAGAAAAAAAAAAAGAATGTAATCACTAGACAATTCTAATAACAAGTAGCATTGACATATTGTTATTTGTTATACTTAGACTTATCATTATATATTGTCTATTTGTTATCAGTATTTTTTGTGATTATATTTTTATTTATGACCTCATAATGATTTTCCCAAATTAATAATTGGATCCCAACGCTTTTGACTTATTTAAAAACTCAATTCTTTAACTTTGAACTTTGAATCAATACTTTGACAAAAATAAACTTTGAATCAATACATGGAGAAGGAGAAGGGATGGTTGATGCTTGAAGAGAGTTGTGTTTTGGGTTTTCTCACATTGGTTAGCTAAAGTTTGGGCCTACTGTCAGATCCATGCATTTTTTGGTTTTCTGCTTTCAGTATTAGATCATTTATGTTTTTATTTTTTACTCGTCTGTTTTGTTGGGCCTTTTAGTTTTCTTCACTTTTTGTTTCTTATATGTTTCTTTCGTTCTACTTGTGCTCTCTATCTGCTTCATTAAATACATCCTTAGCTGCTAAAGCATTTTTTTTCATGTATTGTTTTATTTAATTATTAATAAAATTGTCTCTTATAAAAAATATCACTCAATTTCTATAATTTTATCCGTTTTAAATATTGGTCCCTAAATTTTAAAAAAAATTTATTTTTTTTTTTTCAAATTTGACACGAAAGTCAAGATAGCTTTTGTGAGAAGGAAAAACTGTTGGCCTTTGTTAAAACTATTTTTGAAATGTGATCCAGACATACTCTATGTTAAAATGAGTCCACTTTTAGAGAATGGATTTTAAGTGAATAAAACTATAAGAACTAATTTTGCTGAGGAATGGGCTTTGCTTGATGGCCTCCAGCTTGCTTGGGATATAGGATTTTAAGTGAATAAAACTATAAAAACTAATGATTAATTTTTTCTATTAAATAATAATTAAAATTACCAAGGGGCATTCTTTAAATGATCATATTTTCGGGTGAAAGCCATGCAACAAATGATATAAGAAATTAAGAATCCTCATGATAAACTGTATTAATTTTACGAAAATCAAGTTAATTAGGTCTATTATATCCATGTAAGTGTGTAATCACTCAAATTGTGCCGCCTGTATTGATATTACATTCAATCACTTGAAAAAAAAAAAAAAAACTTGTTAAACCACAGTCTATTTGCATTGAGTCAGGTTCAGCATCATCAAGCATGATCACACCTTCATAATGGATCTAAACATTGGCTTCGGGTCATGCCTGCTCATGCTTGATGACGCTGAACCTGACCCGATGCAAATAGACAGTGGTTGAACAGGTTAAGTGATTATATGTAATACTAATACAAGTGTCACAATTTGATTGGCTATATGGACATAATCAACCTAATTAACTTGTCCTAGGTTTTATCCTTAATTTTATTGCGGTTCCTGTTTTTGGAACTCTATCATCATCATTGACATCTCCAAATATATCACCCAACACCCATGCCCCTTATTTAGTTATTGTGGTTCATGGGAAAATTACGTTATTTGGAGTCAGTAGTGAAAATTTATTAGTGACAAAATTTTCCTATGCCACCATAAATTTCCTGTTTCTTGAGCTTATTCCCATATTTTAAATAAATAGTTCGTATAAAATTTACTTTCATTAGCCCTCTAGTTTGGGATAATTATATTTGATGATTTTTTTTTTTTCAATTCAGGGAGAATCGGTATTAAATTTAAAGAAAGGAAAATTCTAATTAAATACGATTTGAATTTGTAAAACCCTTAGAAGTCTCTCGGATTTGTAAAAAGACTGAGAGATGCCAATGACTTATAAGGGATATGCAAATTCGGGTAAAATTACCCTTTTTACCCTTTTGCCCTTAGTTTTAAATAAATAAGAATACAAAATACTCTCATCGCCGGTCACCACCAATTCTCGAGAATTGGATGGTAATTCTCGAGAATTGGGGCAACCGGCCGCCGGAGGGCCACTGCCGGCCGGCCGGTGGCACCTAGCGGTAAGGGTATTTTATATTTTTATTTATTTATTTAAAACTAAGGGTAAAAGGGTAATTTCTCCCAAATTTGCATATCCCTCATAGGTCCTTGGTACCTTTCAGTCTTTTTACAAATTCGGGAGACTTTTGTGAGTTTTGCAAATTCAAATGGTATTTTAATGAAATTTTCCTTTTTAGAATGAATGTAATATAAAAAGATCCCACATGAATATTGACAAGTTTCAGTATTATATACAAAATGTTATTAAGGTTTTTTATAATTATACTTTTTTCTTGAGAACTCCGAATGATTCTGCATCAATTTTATAACTCTGCCAGTGTTAGTGAAGTTTGTTTTGGTATTTGAGCAAAAAAAAAAGGAGTTTGTTTTGGTACAATATCTTCTTCTTTTTTTTTTAAATAAAGTTTTGGTACAATATCTTTGTGAAGCCTAGCCTCTGAATTCTTGTTGAAATGGGTCTTATTGGATTGGGCTTGTATGATTGGGACGGAGTCCCTAAACCCTAATGCGTGTCAATGAATGTTTTGGGATCTCTGTAGCCGACTAGCCACTTTATTTATAGCAAAAAAAAAAAAAAAAAAAAGACAAGCCACTTTATCTGACATGTATGCTCAATGACTAGCCACTTTATGTGACATGTATGCTCAGTACAGGTGCAGAAGCTGTCGTGTTACTCTTATGCTCAACTTGTTTAATTAATTTAATTAGATTATTATAGTTAATTAAGTTATTTAATACTCTCTTCACTATTCAATATAATATCTATTTACTTAAAAGTTTATTAAGTTAGTTAATTATATTACATGTATTTTCTTAAACACATAATCATCATCCTTAATTCCCTTCATATCTCTTTTACTTGATTATTATTGAGGAAGCATCAATAATAGTATTGACAAATATGAGAAATAGGTCTTACGTATTTAAGACCAATATCAACTTTTTAATTAGCTTTTATATTAAAGACACATAGTATGACTTCTTTTTTTTTTTTGAAAAAGAAACTCCCCAATTATATTCCAAAATACCCTTCATATCTTTCTTACTTGATTATTGTTAAGAGAGTATTATTAGCGTAATTTTAGAAAAGACTAACAAAGATAATAAATATGTTTTATATTTAAGATTAAGATTAAATCCCTAATTAGATTCTACATTAAGGATTAGAAGTAGGGAAAAATATTTTTCCAATGAGATAAGTTTATCTTCAATGACCCCTAAAACTACGTCGTTTTGAATTAATGAAAGGTGTGTTTACAATTTTAAGTGAATTAATGAAGGGTATTTCGATAAAATTTATATAATAAAAATATAAACAAAATTATGAAAACACCCTTCATTAATTCAAAACGACGTTTTTTTAGGGGTTACTAAAGATAACTTATTTTCAGTAACATCTTTTACCCTCACAAGTATATCACACACATAACCAAATAAATGGTCATGTCTCCCAACAATTTTTTTAATAAATATAAATATCTTTTTATTGATTACAATTAGTCAATTATATTCATCACACTGTCAAATACCAAATATAAACATCTCAGGGGTTCATCACGTTGTGAAATTATGCTAGCCCCACCCTCACAAGTTTATCTTTTTATTGATTACAATTATGCTAACAAATTAATCAAGTAACGGTAAAAGAAAAGGGAGTAAATGGAAAAAACGGGTCAGCTCATGGGCTTGGTGGGCCAACCCACTCTTTTGGCAAGACAAGTGAGGTGGGCTGCATTTAACTTTAAATGGATTTATAAAGCGCCCCCGTCATTTTGTCCAGGCTAAATTTGTTAAATTTTTTTTTTTTGATATATTTAAATTTGTTACTCTGCCAAGTGCATTCTTGTTTTATCTATTAACAAGTGGTTTTACCTCATTCCACATGTATGAATGAAGAGTTTTATCTCGACTTATAAAAAATGGTTTCTAAAATCATGACTTGTAATAATGGTTTGGGCGTGCTGACACATCAGCACATAGTAGTAATGATTGAGCCCACTTTTAATTATTATTATTTTTAAAAAAATTCCTTTTCTCTCTTCTCTTTTTTGGTTTAACTTTGTTATAATTTTTTTATCATATATGTATGTAGTATTGAATCAAATTCAGGCCTCTTTCAATTATTTACTATCTCAATTGATTTTTAAAATAATAATCCAAACGCTCATTAGTTTAAAAATAAAGCCACTTTTACAAAAGCCAAACAGACAATCCAAACATAAATCACATTTACAATAAGATTTTTTTTTTAATAGAACACACCGAAAGAAGATAGATCGAGATAAAGAAATAATGCCCACCACTTCAATTGTTAACCTAGGCGAAGTCTTTTTTGTTTTTTGCCCCCTCATCAGAGAGAAAAAGGAAAGGAAATGCTATTCAATTGTAGCAAATAACTCCGTCCAAAATCATTTGCTTTCCTTTTCCCTCTCCATACCAAACACGACATATGTTAATGGGAAACCAAAGCAAAACTTGCCGATTCGGCGCTATGCACAAATCATACACTTAATTTTCTATAATTAAAAATAATAAACGTAGATAGAAGCAACCAATCTTTTATTAATAGAATATGTATGTCTCACTTCTCAAATGTCACATGGCATTTAAATGATCATTTATCTAAATTTTATATTACAAACATTAGGCTTGACTTTATGTTTGGAAAAACAAAATAGGAATTAAATAATTAGGAAAGCTATCGCTTGGGTAAATTGAATTTATTTAAACATTTTAAAAAAGAAGATTGACACTAAATAATATTCAAAGAATCAAAATGAAAGAAGAAAATGATTCGATTGCGTCAAAACTACCACAGAAGATCCAACACAAATTTCATTCATTTGTTTAAAAAACTTGACTGAAGCTTGATCCAAATAATCGGGTGTTTGCAGCTTTAAAAAAATTAATTAATTTTGTGCTACTGGCAAAATTCTTCTCATTTATTTACTTAAAATCAATTAATCCACTAACAAATTGTTGTTTAAGGTGATAAGTGGTCACACCCTATAAAAAAGAGAACACAAATTCAATCTTAAAACTCACTAAGATCCGAACATATCAGATAAAAATATAAGTTGCTCTTCCATTAAAACTGAGAAGTAATTTCAGTAATAACAAAATACTTTTTAAATTGATAGTGTTTGTGGAGTTAAAGAGGGCGACAGGTGGACGGTGCCACTAATCCAATACATTGTGTTGGCACTTGGCGAGCAAATGCCCAAAAAAACACGTGATTAATTTTTGTTTAATTCAAAATAAAGAAAAAAAGTACATGTCCATTGAGCACCACGAAGAGTGATGTAAATTGAAATGGGAAAATATCTGTCATGTTTCAATGTAGATAAAAAGTATTAAAAAAATCTCAACTCCAAATTCTCTTATAAAAATATTTTTATGGACTTTTTTATATTAATTAGAAAATATCAAAATAGTTTTATGAGTTTTCAAAATATCTTTATGAAAATTTAGTTGTCAAAATGATTTTTCATATTACCAAAAAATTTCAGGTTTCTAAAATTCTACTCGTTGGAGTAAAAACTCGGAGAATTTTTAATAATATGAAAAGTCATTTTGACAACATTAAAAGTCATTTTGACAACGAGATTTTCATAGGAACATTTAAATAACTAATAAAGTCATTTTGACAACATGAAAAACCATTTTGACAATAAAACTTTTTTGCGAGAAGAATTTTGTAATTAGTATCATAAAAGTCCATAGAGACTTTTTTGTGAGGGTATTTAAGTTGGGACTTTTTTAATATTTTCTATCTACAGGATCTTTGATATTTTGATCTCACTGATATTTTCCCAATTGAAAGGGTGCAATATTTTATTATAAGGAGTATTTGGTCATTAAGATATTGGATTAAGGAGTAATTTTGTCTTGAAATCTTTTAACAAAAGGTAATTTTATCACAAAAAATTTTTGGGAGGCAATTTTATATAGGGAGTTTTAAAAAAGGAGTCATTTTGTCTTAACTATTATCTCAGTTAATTTTAACCGTTATTTGACCAAATATGTTGAACTAGCAATCCACATATCATCGTCATTTTTATTAAGATGTAAATTTATCTCAGAAGTCTATGTGTCATATATTTTATTTTTGTTAAAAATTATATTTAAAACTTTCTAGGCAAATTTACACCATACAAAAATGACGTGTCATATATTGACTGTCAATTCAACATATTTAGTTAACTAACAGTCAAAATTAACTGAGATAACGGCTAGAGAAAAATTACTCCCATTCTAAAATTTCGAGGCAAAATTAGCGGTGGTTGAAAATTTCCCACACAAAACTGACGCTGAGCCTTTGTCATTAATAATATCAACATCAAAACCAGATGTCTATGTTGACTCATTTTTGGACGGTTCCTACTCACCTACTTTGTATGATATAGTAAATATATAACATTAATGACATTAATTTAACTATTGCAAAAGCAAGTTTGACCATGGATATTTTTTTATTTCATTCTAAAGTAAAATTTAAAATTAAGTAGTGTTATAAAAGTGAAGAAATATAAAGTAAGAACAAGAGAAGATAGAGATTCAAGAGAGAATGAGAGAATAAATTCTTATTCCAGTGTGTATTCAATATATTCTAAAACTTCTATTTATAGAAGAAAAATGGGTCCTAAAGTATAATTATTCCACCTGGGTCATTAGCTGTAATTTTCCCCAAAGTCACCAATCACTTCCAGCCGCCGTGGGTTCTAGAACTTGTGAGAATTTGCGTGGGCCCCACATGAATAGTAACTGTATACATGAATAGTAAATACATATTCGTGAATAGTAAATACGTATACATGAACAAAGTGATTCGTATGAACAATAAATCCGTAAATATTATTTGAGGAACAAGAGTCCCGACATCCACATAATTAGATATTCATAACACTCCCCTTTGGATGTCCATTTATGAATACGCTTCATTAAAAACTTTAACTAGGAAAAACCCAGGTGGGATAAAAACCTAGCCAAAGAAAATAAGACATCATTCATTGATACACTTTCTAACGCCGCCTCATTAAAAACCTTTCTAAGAAAAAAAGTGGGACAAAAACTTAGATAAGGGAAAAAAAGTACGCGTATATTAACTCCCCTCTTAATTACATCAGTTTTACTCCCTCTGATGATAACATTACTTTCAATGTCTTTTGAACACATCTTCCTTTCAATTGCCACTTGACAACATCAGTTAAGATTTCTGAATCTTCGCAGACCAATATTAAATACAAGTTTTTCAAAGATTGTACTTGGAAGTGATTTGGTAAACAAATCGCTAAATTTTCACTTGAACCGATTTTTGAATATCTATTTCACCATTCTTTTGAAGGTCATGTGTAAAGAAGAATTTTGGTGAAATATACTTCGCTCTATCACCCTTGATATATCCTTCTTTAAGTTGAGCAATACATGCGCAAAATTATCTTCATACAGATTTGTTGGAACCATTTTTCCGAAGATAAATCACAAGTTGTTTGTATATGATGTATTACCGACCTCAACCATACACATTCTCGACTTGTTTCATGCATTGCTAGAATTTACGCATGATTAGATGATGTGGTGATATAGTCTACCGTTTCATAGATCGCCATGATATACCGCACCTCCACATGTAAATAGATAGCCATTGTTTGTGATTTACCATCATGTGGATCGACAAAAATCCAAAGATCAAGATAACCAATCAGTTCATACTTGGATACATTTGAGTAATATAACCCCATATCCATAGTGCCTCCGAGGTAGCGAAAAAATTGTTTTACTCCATTCCAATGCCTTTGAGTAGGTGAAGAACTATATCTTGCTAATAAGTTTACAGCAAATGATATATCAGGACGTGTATGATTAGCAAGATACATTAGTGCTCCAATAAAGACCGAGATATGGTACTTACGGACCAAGTAGATCTTCTTCACCTTCTTCATTAATTATTCTAGGTCGAAATGGATCTTTATCCACTTTCAAAGACCTTACAATCATTGGAAAGACATAATGGATGTGACTTATCCATATAAAATCGCTCTAGGATCTTCTTTGTATAAGTTTCTTGATATACAAAGATCACATTCTTTAAATAATCAATTTGTAATCCAAGACAAAATTTTGTTCTTCCCAAATCTTTCATTTCAAATTCTCTTTTCAAGCAATTAATTGTTTTTGAAGCTCTTCGGGAGTTCCAATAATGTTGATATCATCAACATAAACAGCAATTATAGAAAAATCTCTTCCTGATCTTTTCATAAAGATACATGGGCATATCGGGTCATTTCTATACCCTTCTTTCAACAAATATTTCTGAAGACAATTATACCACATGCGCCCTGATTGTTTCAGGCCATATAGAGACTTATTTAACTTTATTGAATATTGTTCTTGAGAATTTGAATTAGATGCATTGGCATCTTGAGTCCTTCGGGACTTTCATATAAATATCACTATCAAGTGATCCATATAAATAGGCAGTCACAACATCCATTAAATGCAGATCAAGACCTTCATTCACTGCCAGACTGATTAAATAACGAAAAGTAGTTGCATCCACTACTGGTGAATAAGTTTCTTCAAAATCAATGCCAGGTCTTTGTGTGAAGCCTTGGGCTACAAGACGTGCTTTATATCTAACAATTGCACCCTTATCATTTCTCTTTCGTACAAATACCCATTTGTATCCAACTGGCTTTACATCTTTAGGTGTTTGGACTACAAGTCCAAATACTTTTCGTTTTGCCAATGAATTCAATTCTGTATTAATGGCATCTTTCCATAGGGGCCAATCTTTTCTTTGTTGACATTCCCTAATAGATGTTGGCTCATAATCCTCATTATTATTTAATATATCATTTTCTATATAATAAGCAAATACATCATTAACGTTGACGTAATTTCGATCCCATCGGATTCCATTCATAACATAATTTATTGAGATCTCATTATTTTCACATGTTTCATGTACCTGAGTCTCTTCTGAGACTTCATTATTCTCTTCTATAGATAATACCTCTTCATGAGGTAGCTCTTCTGGAGCTATAAATTTTTCTTGATTATCCTCAATTTGACCATCTATATTCTTAGCTCCTTTTCTTTTCCGAGGATTTTTATCTTTTGAACCGATAGGTCTTCCACGCTTTAAGCGTGTTTCAGATTTGTTCATAATAGATTGACCTTGTCCTTCGTGGACATCAATTCGAATAGGAGCATTAACAGCTGGGATATGTGACTTTGTCACCTTTTTTGGGTTAGTAAATGCTTCTGGCATTCGATTAGCTAAATTCTGTAAATGAATTATCTTCTGAACTTCTAGTTCACATTGTTTTGTACGAAGATCAAAATGAGCCAATGATAATTCATTCCAGCTAATATCTTTTCCCAACCGCTTACTTTCTCTATCTTTTCCCAACCGCTTACTTTCTCCCCCAATGTTGGGAAAATCGATTCATTAAAATGACAATCGGCAAGTCGTGCGTAAATAAATCTCCGTTGAGGGTTCTAAATATTTTATAATTGAAGGAGATTCATACCCAACATATATTCCCATCCTTCTTTGAGGATCCATTTTGGTCCGTTGTGGTGGTGATATTGGCACATATACTGGACACCCAAAAATCTTTATATGGGAAATATTATGTTCTTGACCAAAAACCATTTGTAAAGGGGAAACTTTTAGATAACTTGTTGGCTCGATACGAATTAACATTGCCGCATGTAAAATGGCATGGCCCCTGCGAAATTAAGAGATTAGATCTCATAAGTAAAGGTCTTGCAATAAATGGCAATCGTTTAACCAATGATTTCGCAAGTCCGTTTTGCGTATGAACATGTGCTACGGGATGTTCAACATCAATTCCAAGGGACATACAATATTCATTAAAAGCTTGTGAAGTAAATTCACCAAAGATTATCAAGACGTATTTTCTTGATAGGATAATCAGGGTAATGTGCTCTTAATCTAATCAATTGAGCAAGCAATCTCGCAAATGCCAAATTACGAGAAGATAATAAACAAACATGCGACCATTTGGTTGATGCATCAATTAAAACCATAAAATACCTAAATGGTCCGCATGGTGGGTTTATCGCCCACAAATATCTCCTCAGATCCGTTCTAGAAATGTGAGAGACTCACTTTCTACTTTAATTGTTGAGGCGAATAATTAATTTTCCTTTTGAACATGCCACACATGAGAAATCATGAGATTGTGGAATTTCTTTACACTTCAAGGTATGTCCACATGAATTCTCAATTATTTTTTGCATCATAGATGACCCGGGATGGCCTAACTTCTTAGGTCATGCCAAACATTAAACATATCTTTATCAATATTCTTCGTTTTACCATAACATTTGTTTCAATTGTACTAATATTTGTATAGTACAAACCGAGAAGATAACATTGGTGATTTTTCTAGAACACCTTTTTCACCAAATCTAACAAAAATAATTTGTAGATATTCCTTATTCTTCTCATTTATAGTCTCAATATGATATCCATTCTTGCGGATATCCTTAAAACTTAATAAATTTTTGTGAGACTTAGAAGAATATAAAGCATCATTAATAACAAATTTCGTACCTTTGGGTAATATTATAATTGCTCTTCCGGCGCCTTCAATCAGTTTTGTATTACCCACTATAGTATTGATGCTTGCACAACTTATTGTTAGATGTGAAAAATATTTCTTATCTTTAAGAATTGTATGTGTTGTAGCACTATCAATGAGACACATATCTTCATTCTTGTGTTCAATTTTTGTAATTTCCATAATCTTCATCAAAAGAAAAGAAATGTATTAAAACATATTTTAATAATAATCTCATAATATATAAAACATAAACCACATATTACAAAACATTATTCTTATTATACATTCAACCAAACATTTTTTAATAAAACTCTGTCACCTCTAAGTGTGCCATAGCATCACTTTCTTTAGGCTCATTGGCATCATCATTCTTCTGTGCCTCATCATTATTTTCATTATATTCAACATTATTCACACTCTTTTTCATGGAGGCTTGATACAATTTTACTAGATGCTCAGGTGTACGACAAGTTCGTACCCAATGTCCCTTCATACCACACCGGTAACAATGGTTCTCAACAACCTTTGAAGGGCGATAAAATTGGTTCTCAGCAACATTTGAAGGACCACCCCTGTCATTATTCTGTCCTTCATTAATCATCTTTTTCTGGTGGGTATAAGGATTATAATAAGTATTTCTACCACCATGATAACGGTAATTACCGCGACCTCTACCACGGTCACGGCCTCGTCCACGTCCAAGGCCACGTCCGCGACCATTATTATATACACTCACATTCACCCGGGGAATAGAGCGAGATCCAATTGGACGATTTTCATGATTTTTCAATAATAACTCGTTATTCTGCTCGGCTACCAACAAACATGAGATTAACTCAGAATATTTTTTAAAATCTTTTCCTCTATATTGCTCCTGTAAGAGTATATTCGTAGCATGAAAAGTAGTAAAAGTTTTTTCTAATAAGTCCTCATCAGTTATTTTTTCACCACATAATTTCATCTGAGAACTTATTTTAAAAACTGCTGAATTATACTCACTTACAGACTTAAAATCTTGTAGCCTAAGATGCATCCAGTCATAACGAGCTCTAGGTAAAATCACTATTTTTTGATGATCATACCTATCTTTTAAATTTGTCCACAATTCAAATGGATCTTTTACCGTTAAATACTCTGCTTTTAATCCTTCATGAATATGGTGGCGAAGGAAAATCATCGCTCTCGCCTTATCTTTTCGCGATACATCATTTTCAGGTAATATTGACATTCCAAGGTCCATAGCATCAAGATGGATTTCAGCATCTAGAATCCATGATAGATAATTTTTTCCAGAGATGTCAAGAGCACTAAACTTAAGTTTGGTAAGCTCTTTGTTGGTCATGACTAAATAATAATAATAATAATAATAATAATTAGAATTAATATAGCAATAAAGTAAATGCATAATCATAAATATGTTAACAAAGACAATATAATTAAATATTGAATCATAAATATGTTAGTAACATAAAGTAAATTGCTGAATCATAAATATGTTAGTAACAAAAAGTAGTAAAAGTTATGTTAAAATTAGTAACAATAACAATAAACAATATGAAAATAATTAAATCAAGGATGAATAGTAAAATACCATTCAAATAAATAATCTACAATCTTATACATGGAACCCGATGTTTAAAACATTCGGTAGAAATATATGCTTTTAATTCCATGTTGTTAAGATCATCACAGATCAATATAATGAACATATAAAGAAATCATTGAAAGATAATATGAATAAAAATGATTAAAAATGAATAGTAAATAATCTCAAATCTTAGCCATAAAACCGATGTTTAAAATAATCGGTAAAAATATAACTTTAATTCAATATAATGGCTTCGATTATCCCAGATAGATGAAATGAACATAAAAGTAAACAATATCGTTAAAGAAACAATCATACCTTTGTTAGAGCACTTTCGTGCTGATAACGTGTTATAAAAGTGAAGAAATATAAAGTAAAAACAAGAGAAGGTAGAGATTCAGGAGAGAATGAGAGAAGGAATTCTTATTCCAGTGTGTATTCAATAGTTACAGAAGACCTCTATTTATAGAAGAAAAAATGGGTCCTAAAGTGTAATTATTCCACCTGGGTCATTAGCTGTAATTTTCCCCAAAGTCACAGCCGCCGTGGGTTCCGGAACTTGTGAGAATTTGCGTGGGCCCCACATGAATAGTAACTGTATACATAAATAGTAAATACGTATACATGAACAGTGATTCGTATGAACAATAAATCCGTAAATATTATTTGAAGAACAAGAGTCAATGGACATCCACATAATTAGTATATTCATAACAAGTAGGAGTATATATGGATATATGGGTTGGGAGCGGGGTATATCTCTCTCACGCATACAATTTCTATAAACATTAAAACAAAATTCATTATTCACATATGTTCATTGAGATAAAGTGACATTAAATAGAGGGCAATAAAAAGGGCAAAACTGAAAAAAAAAAAGATAATTCTTCCATATTTTTTTTTTATATATATATACTGGAAATGAGAAAAAAGAAAATAAACTACATCAAAACAGCTTCCACATCATGTTGCAACAAAACCGGGGCAACTTCGGACGTTGTTTCCCCGCTTCGATAATTCACCAAGAATGTCACCCCTCGCCGGTTCACATTAGGTGCTTGTCCTAATGTGCTTCTTATGTGCTTGTCGCTCTAATTAGAGGGACAAGCACATTTTTTTTAATTTTTATTTATATATATATTTTTTATTTAGATTAAAATTATATGTTGTTTTCTGAAAAAAAAATTGTACCAAATATCTTAAATTAATTAGTTTCCGGGATACTGGTGTTATAAGACAAATAAACTACTGTAATGTTTTCTCTGGATCCTCGCAGATCTCTGTTCTCAATTCCTCAGGCCTGTCACTGTGCCATGAGAAGAAATTTTATGATTAATTCCTTCCAATCTTTTGTACAAATTATCTTTTCTTCTCTGGAGATTACCAAAAAATTCTTTATTCCATTTTAGAAATTCACCTATAAATGTTTCCACAGACGAATTCCAATCATGGTTACATGCCCAATTCTGTCTCACAAAACCGGAAAATTCCTTATACGTCACCCACAGCGCAAAAAATCTAAAAGGATGTGAACCTGCTCGAGATCCCGAATTAGTATCAAGATTCAACAACAGAGGGCAATGATCATATTTATCCTTAGGCAATTGCATTACTGAAGCACTAGGGAAAGCCTCATGTCATTTATCATTCCAGAATACACGATTAATCCAGCTTTGATTGGTTACTAAAACCAATATCAGTCATACCATTCTCTAAAACCCATCTTTGAAATGTATTATCAACATTGCTCACAGCGCCTGAGAACACTGTTGGTACCTATCCTCAGTGTGAATAACTGCATTAAAATCATCCATTACCATCCACCCAGCCTCCTTGTAAACGAAGCCACAAATCACGCCGGATAGCTGGGCTCGGATGACCATACACGAACGTAATAAACCATTCCTCCGGCTTCCCCTGATTTACCACACCGTGAATCAATTGCGTTCCGGTTGATATTATTGTAAAATCAAAGCCATCATCCCAAAAAAGCCAAAGACCTCCATTAAAACCTTGCACTTTAACAACATGATAATTCCTCCATCCCAACTTTCGAGCAATAATACTCATTTTCCTACCTTCTTGACAAAGTTCCGAAAGACCAAGAATGCCAAGGTGATGCCGAGTACGTAGATCACACAACAGACGACTTAAGGTTTGGCCGCTCGCTCCACGGACGTTCCATGAAAATACCTTCATTTTAACCATTAAAACATAAAGTAAGATAAGTTTAAAGCAACATATAAAAGCTTACATCAACGCAGCCCCAATCGAGGCCTCTGTAGGATTCTCACCAGAAACGCGGAAGCGAATCGTACCGAGACGATGTAGGAAAAGATGAAACCTTCATCGTTTTGATTACCTGAAAAGATGAGCGATCTAAAAGCCTCTTCTCGAACAGTCCAAGTCACGAACAGTCCAAGTCCGCTCTATGATTGATCTTTCAGACTATCTCTCGAAGGGGATAGGATGGTTGTGTGGGCAACCGTTCAGATGATGAACGTCTGCCTCTAGGGATTTATTTCTGATGAGAGCCTCCTTGTGAATTAGGTTTCTCAATGGATGAAAGTAGGTTTATATACTACTACACCAAGACCTAACCATAAACCCTAAGGGCCATAGGGCTCTTGGGTCAGTAGTCTCACTTAAGCCCAATTGGGCTTAAGTGACCAAAGAGCATATTTTCCAACAATCTCTCACTTGCTCTTTGAGATACAAAACCTGAGTTCGTAAACCCAAGACCATGTAGCCCATAAACCATCATCATCTGATAATTTACCCCATCCCTTATTTCGAGCTAGCCTGTGGATCTATCATTTGTCATTGATCAAGGCTCATGATAATCTGCTGAAGATTATCTAGTTCGGTGCTACTCCACTAAAAGCTCGAATGTGAACTCCAAGATTAATGACAGTTATAACACGAATATGCATGACCCTTTATAGAATGTCTATAATTTGATTGACCAGTTTTACGTAACTCAATCAATTATTTATTCCTTGATCGTGATAGTTTCTCTAATGGATTACATGCATCGGCCGGTGTCTTCAATATCCAAGTACCGAAACATATCAAGTGGATATTTCCTATAAATTTCATGTTGTTTATCTCATAAACACCGATAACCAAAAAGTCTCAATCCCAAAATACCAAGTTATTGGCCGTCATATAGATCAAACCTCACCGTTGGTAAATCAAAGAATGAAAACTATTCGACTACCTATTTAAAATAAACTCGGGATTAAGAGCAACTACATGACTATAGTTATCGGGAGATTTGATTCCTTATGAGAAAGAGCAACCTTAATCAAATCTCTCCTTGATCCATTCAATGTAAGTATTTACTCACACCAATATTTTATAATGATTCGGACAAAACCATTTCATAAAATATTGCAGCCTAAATAAAGTGCCCAACTTAATTTAATAGCTATGAACCTATTCATCAATTGTGAGAACCTATGACCATGTCCTCTATGAACGTATCCATATGATCATATACTCCACAATTGATCCGGACCTTAGAGTCTCGTAAATAGTGTGCGAAAATAAATGAAAAACACCTCATTTATACTATTCGTAAAAAATGCAATGTCATAATGTCTTGCTCAAAAAGCACAAAATAACAAAATGAAATTTCAACTACCTAAAGCTATAGCAAATTTGGAATCTTCCTAAGACCCATAGATGTAACATGTCTCTCGAACAAACGTTCGTGCAAACTCTTAGTAAAAGGGTCAACAAGGTTCTCTTCGATGCTATCTTTGCTACCAATGTATCTCCTCTTTCAACTATTTCTCGGATCAAGTGGTACTTCCTCCGTATGTGTTTTTGTCTCTTGTGAAACCTTGGTTCCTTGGACTCAGCACGCCCCACCGTTGTCACAAAGTAAAGTGTGATAGGACAATTAACACACGGAATCACCCGAAGGTCCGTTAGGAACTTCTTTAACCATGCAGCTTCCTTTGCGGCCTCGAAGGCCTACATACTCGGCCTCCGTGGCGTAGTCGCCACACATGATTGTTTTACACTTCTCCAACAAATGGCACCGCCATTAAGGGTGTACACATATCCCGAGGTGGATTTACTTGAGTCAATATCTCCTTGGAAATCTCGAGTCCGTATAACCAATGGTTTCAAGACTCCCACTAGAATAGACCAACATATAATCTCTCGTTCTCCGTAGGTACTTGAGTATATGTTTAACCGCTACCCAGTGTTCCTCTCCAGGATTAGATTGGTACCGGCTTACTACTCCCACTGCATAACAGATATCTGGTCTGGTACAAAGCATATAGCATACATGAGACTACCTACAGCTGATGCATAAGGTATCCTACTTATGCGTTCTCTCCGCTCGGGAGTTTTAGGAGATTGCTCCTTAGAGAGATGAATCCCATGCCCGAAGGGTATCATTCCCCTCTTGGAATTCTCCATGCTAAACCTGGCAAGAATTTTGTCGATGTATTTAGCCTGGGATAATGCCAAAACCCTATTCTTCCGGTCTCTTAAGAGTTTAATACCAAGAATGTAATTGGCTACCCCCAGGTCCTTCATATCAAAAGTTTTGCTCAGCCAGGTCTTTATGCCTAACAATACCTCTGTGTCATTTCCGATAAGGAGTATATCATCCACATAAAGTACCAAAAAAGACATCCTTTTATACACACACGGCTCATCAGGATGTTTCTCAAAACCATAAGACTTAATGGCTTGATCAAATCTGATGTTCCATGATCTGGACGCTTGCTTAAGTCCATAAATGGACCTTTGCAACTTGCATACCAGTTCTTCTTGCCCTTTGGCTATAAACCCTTTTGGTTCTTTGCATATAGATTTCCTCTTCCAAATTTCCATTTAGAAAAGCAAGTTTTGACATCTATTTGCCAAATCTCATAATCAAGATTTCCGCAACATCTAAGAGAATCCGGATGGACTTAAGCATGGCAACCGCGAAAAAGTTTCTTCATAATCCACATGTTCTATTTGGGAGTACCCTTTCGCCACCAATCTAGCTTTGAAGGTTTCAACCTTCCCGTCCGATCATCTCTTTCTCTTGTAAATCCACTTACTCCCAATGGGTTTTACCCCTTTAGGTGCATCTACAAGAGATCAAACTGAGTTGGAATACATAGAATCCATTTCACGATTCATAGCCTCAAGCCATTCCTGAGCATCAACATCTCCTAGTTCCATGTCATAACTCGTGGGATCATCATCTTCATCAATGATGACATCCTGATATGACTCACCCAACAAGAGAAATCTTGTAGGTTTACGAATCAATCTCCCACTACGACTTTGTCGTACTTGATGTTGTGCATCTACGGGGTCCATATTTTGTGGGTTAACAATTTCTTGATGAGGACCCTCATTAGGTGGATTAACCAATTCGTGATTTTGTTCTTCCATACGTTCATCATTATGCTGAACTTCTCGGTTCTATTTCGGTTCCGTGTATGTTCGGGTATATTTTCCATATTTTCCCTCTTTGAACAACCACAGGAATAAATGCTGGAACCGCCTGAGGAGGTGGTGGTGAAACTTGATCTGAGACTAGCTCATCAAGAATAACCTTACTCCTTGGCTTATAATTTGTCATATAGTCCTCCTCTAGGAAAGTCGCGTGTGTGCTTACTATGACCTTCTTTTCTTTTGGACTATAAAACAACCAACCTCTGGTTCCTTTAGGATAGCCTATAACCATGCATACTTCAAGACGCGAGTCCATCTTATCGGTTTCGTTGCAAGACATGTGCCGGAGCACCCCAAATCCGAATATGTTTCATGGTGGGCTTGCACCCTTTCCACAATTCTATTGGTGTCTTTGAAACCGACTTGGACGGTGCTAAGTTCAATAGATACATAGCAGTTTCTAAGGCATATCCCCAGAATGAATCAGAAAGAGATGAATAACTGAGCATAGATCTTGTCATTTCTAAAAGGGTTCTATTTCTCCTTTCAAAGAACTCCATTCTCGTTGGGGTGTCCTTAGAGAGGATAATTGTGAAACTATCCCCTCTTTGATCGTAAGACCCGAACTCTCCAGATAGGTATTCACCCCCTCGATCGATCGAAGGGTCTTAATTTGAACACCAAGATGCTTTTCTCGCCTCACCTTGAACTCTTGGAATTTTCCAAAAGCTTCGGACTTGTGACGCATCAAGTACACATGTCCAAATCAAGAGTAATCATCAAGTAAATGTGATGAAATACGATACCCTCCTTTGGCTTGGACATTTATTGGTCCACATACATCGTATGTACCAATTCCAATGAAGTGTGGCACGTTTTCCCTTGGCCTTGAAGGATCTCTTGGTCATTTTACCCTCTAAACAAGATTCACATATCGGTATTGGTTCAAAGTTCAGGATTTTAAAATCCCACTTTTGACCAAACCTTGTATCCCGTTAGAGTTAATATGACCTAATCTCAAATGCCAAAGATAAGTTTCATTGGAAACTTTTCTTTTCTTTGATGAATTTATATGCTCAACATCTCTTAATTCAACATGATTAACTTCACAGGGAACATGATTAAGGAAATAAAGACCATTAATCATTACACCGTAACAAATAAAAGAAGATTTACTTCTTA
Organism: Acacia melanoxylon; assembly: GCA_019022615.1. NCBI lineage: Eukaryota > Viridiplantae > Streptophyta > Magnoliopsida > Fabales > Fabaceae > Acacia > Acacia melanoxylon. Next base: position 2,737,965 of record JAFJYJ010000046.1, read on the forward strand.
TTGAAACCGAGGAATTAAACCGAACCGTCAAACCATGTTTTTCCAAACAACTAACGAAATTAAATTCCTCTTAAATTCTGGAATAAATAAACAGTTTTCTAAAACCAAAGTTCTGCAATTATCAAAAGATAAAATAACTTGTCCCACTTCTAGTGCAGACACAAGCTCCCCAGTTCCTAGCTTCAAAACTCTTTGTCCTTCACTTACAGGCAAGCTATGTTTGAACCACTGCAAAGAGTAACAAACATGGTTAGTGGCTCGAATCAACGATCCATTTTTCATCGTGATTCTCCACTAAACAAGCCTCAATCACATGTAAATTGCCCATACCTGGTTGATTCATACGTGGGCAATTTTTCTTCCAATGCCCTTTTGTCCGCACTTGAAGCACTTGCCTTTTGGCCGCTTCATTGCAACCGTTTTGGCAAATCGGAATACCTCGATTTCTTGTTTTTCTTGTTCTTGTTCATTCCTTTGGGTTTCCCCTTAGGTTTCACAGAACTTTCACCAACAAATAATGCACTGCCCTGCTTGACTAAAGACTGTTCAGCACTTTCAAGCTCGTGCATCAGTTGAGTGAGATCAAGATTAATCTTATTCATATTATAGTTCATCTTGAAATGATTGAAGTATTCAGCAAAGTGATTGTAAGAGAATGTCAACTTTTACTTCTTGTTCAAATTTGACACCATGGTCTTGACCTTCTTGAAGTTTGCTATCATTGTTAGACAATGATCCCGCACACTTCCTCCGCACATCACCGTCTTGGTGATCGAATTCGCCGCATTTTGCCTAGCGAGCCGCTAGACGTAGCAAACATGCCATCAAGAGTCTCGGAGCATTGTTGCTCCACTCTCAATCATGCTCACTTGCTCTTGAAGGTGATCGGGCGAGATCGGCTAAAATATAGCAGGAACCGCCACATTCGCCTTCTCCCATTTTTCCTTCTCTTGCTGAAATTTTGTCTGGATTGCCACAGACGCATCTTCAGCAGGCTACGCTGGCATAGGGGTAGTTAGAACAAAGTTGAGCTTTTCATATTGAAGAACAATATCCAAATTTATTTTCCATTGTTTGTAGTTTGTACCATCCATAGGTTTTTGGCTCAAGATTGTAGCTAAAGGATTGAATGAAGACATTTTTCTGAACATAAGCAAAAATCACACTAATTACAAACTATCATTAACAACAAACAGATATTGCGCTAGTAGATTCTAATAACTACTATTCATTTATTGTTTAACAATCCATTAGTCATCATTACAAGGCTTACGATGGGCAAGATACTTGTAAAACTAATATTGTTATTTTGGACCTTCAGTTCCATTGCCAGAGCCTCGATGAGAGGGTTAACAATTTTACCAAAGTTGAATGTATTTAACCATTGTTTACTTTCAAAAATATCTTTAGTGTCTAAGTTTTGCCGACGATGGGCCGTACAGTAACTTCACTAAAATTTTGAAAATATTAGGGTTTAATCTAGAGAAATTCGATTATCCTTATCCGATGGGGCTTCGCGATAACCATTTCACTAATAAACCCACAATTGGGGCCCGTAGGTTTTAAAATTAAATGCTTAATTTAAAACCTTCACCCATTCAATATTTTAAATTTAGAATTTTCAATTTCCAAGAATTGTTCAATTTAGACTATTCTTTGTCTGAGATCTGAGCAATTGTTAATTGAAATCATTAGGTATCTAAAATCCAGTCATGATTGGCAGGGTGTGCTTCACATGACCATTTAAATAACCCACAAATTACTCTCAAAAATACAATTCTTAAAAATTGTTCAATTTAGAGTATTCTTTGTATGAGATCTGAGCAATTGTTAATTGAAATCATTAGGTATTTAAAATCCAGTCATGATTGGCAGAGTGTGCTCCACATGACCATTTTAAATAACCCACAAATTACTCTCAATCTCAAAAAATACAATTCTCTTAGGAAATTTCCGGATTATTTGTCTAGATTTTAATTCCACAATTAATTAATCCAATTATTATTCTAGATTTTAATTTAAAATCATAATAATTTATAATTAGTTTAGTGGATAACCTAAATAATCTTGCATAATAACTATCATACTAGTCTATTCAAGACATAATAGCTACTATGTTATGACATGTGATTATGCAACAATATGGCATCTTCCTATTCTATATGGCATGTTATTTCAAACATCATGTAAATCTCACATATAATTCATTCAATTCAATAAAAGCATCAATGATTAAATAAATAACTTTAATCCTTGCTTTCCTATTTAAAAATAAAAATAAAAATAAAAATTACAACTTTGGAATTCCTCTTTCGTCCATCCCATAGTATCTCGTCTCAAGCCCCTTTAGGGTATTTATGGGCCCAAAAGCCCAAAGACCCACTCCTTGGCGAGAAACCCTAAGATGCAAAATAGGAACCCTAGCGTCGATCGCGCGTCGTCGCCCAAAGTCATCTCGCACGATGGGCAATTTTTCTTCTTTTTCTTTCATAGTTTCTCGATCTTCAACTTTTACATAAATTTGAAAAATTACATAGAAATTTCAAAAAAACATAAGATCAAGCAAGGAGGAAACCTAATCATACGGGGGATTAGCCTCCTTGTTACAAATCGAGAAATACACGAGAAAATCTAACTATGGATTAAAGCGATTAACCGATTAAAATTAGAACTAATATCAAATCTGAATTATAAACGAATAATACTCATGAAATAAATAACAAATATAGAAATAGATGCCATATTTTTCAAAAAATAATATTTTGAAAAATCTGAAATTTGATCGCATAAACTAAAGCAAAACCGGTTCTTTTTCTCATCGCGAACCGGCTCGATGCCAATTGTAGGATTCTCACCGTAAACGCGGAAGTGAATCGTACCGAGATGATGTAGGAAAAGATGAAACCTTCATCGTTTTGATTACCCGGAAAGATGAGCGATCTAAAAGCCTCTTCTCGAAAAATCCAAGTCACGAACACCCAAGTCCGCTCTATGATCGATCTTCCGACTATCTCTCGAAGGGGATAGGATGGTTGTGTGGGCAACCGTTCGATGATGAACGTCTCGCTCTAGGGATTTATTTCGATGAGAGCCTCATTGTGAATTAGGTTTCTCAATGGGTGAAAGTAGGTTTATATACTACTACACCAAGACTTAACCCTAAACCCTAAGGGCCATAGGGCTCTTGGGCTGTAGTCTCACTTATGCCCAATTGGGCTTAAGTGACCAAAGAGCATATTTTCCAACAGCCTCGCCATCCACATGCCTAATGTCAACGGATTCCTCCAACATCGGATTAGAGTGTACTGTGTACCCACTCATACCGAGTGAACCTGGATCAATAGGATTGCTAACTGCTGCCATATGGAGACCATCGGTGTGAAAGATTGCAAAGCCCCTGGACTTTGGGTCATTTTAAAGTTTAAATTTTACCCTTATTCTTTTATGTTTTTTAATTACTAATCCTCTATCGTCAACTTATCGTTATTTTTTAACAAAAATTAGCACGATGACAAGTGACATCCTACAAAAATTACTAGTTTCATAAAACTCCCATGAACTTTGATATATTACAAATAACCTCTAGCACTTTAAAATTTAAATTTAACTCTCTTAGAATTTTGATTTATATTATTAAAATCCACATCGTTACTTTCATCATTTTAAGAAATTTATTAGAATTTTTACTCTCATTTGCCAATTAAAATAGTTTTTGTATGGCAAAAACTAAAAGAATAATTTATTAAAATGTAAAAATAAATATTGAACCTTTTATTCAAGAAAAAAATATGCCTTACTAATAAAGAATAGGCTAAAGTATACATTTGGTCCTTTATGTTTGCCTCTGGTATCATTTTAGTCCATTAAGTTTGTAAAGTGTATATTTGGTCCCTTAATGTTAACATCGTTAGTTTGACTTAACGGAAAATACTAACTCAACAATTTTAAGCGATGACTGTGCAATTAAATGCTAACCAAGCGTGCTTATATGTTAGTATTTTAATAAATTAATATTTTAAATCCTATTAATTAAAAAAAAAATCTTTACAGATGTTTTATGGTTTTTCACAATTTGTGAAGATTAAATATATTTTTTTGTTCAAGAAAATTAAATATTTTTCAATTAATAGGATTTAAAATATTAATTTATTAAAATACTAACATATAAGCATGCTTAGTCAGCATTTAATTGTATGGTCATCGCTTAAAATTGTTGAGTCAAGATTTTCCGTTAAGTCGACTAATGTTGTTAGCATTAAGGGACCAAACGTGCACTTTAAACTTAAGGGACTAAAATGATACTGTAATAAAACATAAAGGACCAAATATATACTTTAGCCTAAAGAATAATGATGGAAAAAGTTATCCTTTAACACCAATGCAATGATTAAACTATCAATGCTCAATTATTCTAAGAAAATATTTAACATAAGTGATGCTTTTTTTCCCTATTAATGCTCGATTATCCCAAGAAAATAAGTAATGACCGGTTTGATTCACGGAATCAGAGGGAATGTAATGCAATGTAATTACATAAATTTATTTGGTTGATCATTAAAGAAAGATGATGCATATGTACAAAAATATATGGTTGTATTGCATAAAACATGAAAAATATATGAGAATAATATAGCAAGAGACAAAAATACCTTTATTTACATATATATATATATATATATATATATATATAATGTATGCGCTGGTTTCATAGTTTTTTTTTTTTTTTTTTTTTTTTTCATTTTATGCGATGTAAGCATTAGATTCATAGTATTTTTTTAAATATTTAATGGTGAAAATATCATGTAGTATATAAGTTGAGTTCATGGTAATTTTTAAATATTTAATGGTGGGAATCTCATTTAGTGGGAGATTTTAATATTTTTTAATGGTGAAATATATTTTTTAATGGGGGATATTTCTTAAATTTAAATAGGGTAAGTACACTTTTAGTCCTTTAAGTTTACCTGAGGTATATTTTTGGTCCCTTAACTTTATAAAGTATATTTTTGGTCATATAATTCTAACAACGTTAATGTTACTAACGGAAAATGCTGACGCAACAAACTCAATTGATGACTATATAAGCTTAAGTGTTGACTATGTAATTAAAATCTATTAATTTTAAATTTAAAATATGCATAAATGTAAAAATATCTAAATCCTTGATGAAGCAATCATTATCAAAACCCCGATTATATTAAAAAAATTAGTTTAATGATCTAAATATAAAACATTTAGTTTAATAATCTAAATATATAAATTTAATAATCCAAATATCAAAGTCTCGATTTCATTTGCAACGATTTGTCAATTTATTTTAGTTTAATAATCTAAATATATTATATTAAAAAAATTAAAACTTAAATTACTTTGTTAGCCGCACATTCATCGTTGAGATTGCCGCGTAACATTTTCCGTTAGCAATATTAACGATGTTAGAAATATAGAATCAAAAGTATACTTTATGAAGTTAAAAGACCAAAAGTATACCTCATGTGAGACTTAAAGGATAAAAGTATAATCTAGCCATTTAAATATTATTAAATAATTTTATAATATTTAATGGTAGTAATTATTTAATATTTAACAATGTTTTTATGAGGGCACTCTGGTCAATTTAAAAACATATAATAGTAATAATATCTTTTTCACTTAATTACATGATCTATGCATCCATATTCATCAGTCATAACAATGTAACCCTAATTACATCAAATGATGTAATCAAGATTACAAAATGTAATCCACTTTATATTACATAAACCCAACCAAACCTCGTAATTGATTTATTGCATCAGTATAATATGCAATCCTCTCTCATAGAATTGAACCAAATGGGCTCTAAATGTTATATAAACGATGACACTTTTATTTTTCTAAAATATTGTTCTTCTGGTTTTTGCTATACAAATTAAAAAACTATTTTAATTGATAAATGATAGTAAAAATCTTATAAATTTATTAAAATGATAAAAGTAACGACATGAAGTTTATAAAAGCAAGGTTTTGGTGGAGTTAAATTTAAATTTTAAAATGTCAACATGTTATTTGTAACTAATCAAATTTTAGTTTATTTATAACTTGTCAAAGTTCGGGGGTTTTAAGAAACTAATTATTTAACATAGAATGCGAGGTAGGATGCCACATGTCATCTTTTAATTTGTTGTATCAATTTTTGTTAAAAAAAGATAACGATCAGTTAACAACAGAAGGTTAATAATAAATAAAATAAAATGTCAAAGGGATTAAATTTAAACTTTATAATGACAGGGGTTATATACAACTAACTCATAGTTCAATTCAGAGAGATATATATAATTTAGCCATTGTTATAAGGCACATTTTACAAGAAATAAATGATTCTTATTAGTTATTACTCCCTCGGGCTCTTACTATAGGTTACACTTTTTTTCTAAAAGAAAATTATTTGATCCATAATATAAATTACTTGAAGAGTCATTAATGATTACTTGCTAATCTTGCCCCTATAATTAACATTTAAATGTGGCCCTTTGTATTTTTCCTCTAATTTAAAACCTCTTTGTTAAGAGTAAAGTTAAAGAAAAATGATCAATTTAATAAATTAATTGTTAGTTTTTAGTTTATGTGAATTAGTTAAAAGTGTCCACAAACATGAGGGAGTATAAGCAAGGTTATTAAAATTGGACAGGTCATTGAACCAGTCGGGATACTGGATTAAGGGTTAGTGGGTCATATCGAGTCAAACCGGGACCAAACCGGTGAGAAAGTAAAGATTTTATATTATTAATATAAAATTATAACAAAATTAACCTTTTTAATGGCTATTATCATCAGGTTAAAAAAATATCTGGTGACACTAAATATTCATTGAACAAAAGGGAGTCATCAAGGAATTGTCTTGTCACTTCTTTTATAAGTTGCAGTCACATGATGTCCTTCCTTGATAAAAAATTCAAATTATCAGTCACCTTCTCTCTTTCTATTCTCTTATGTATATCCCTTTTCTCTATCTCTCTGTGCTTTCTCTCTGTCTTTAGCATTCACTTTAGCGTTCAACACTTCAACCATGGCTTTTCCGGTAGTCTCGCTCCCTGTGTCTCACCGGATGTCCACCATCGATCAGCACCTCAACGCATCTGCCATCGTCGATAACCTGTGGCCTCCCTCCTCGTCGATCTTCGGCGGTTTCTGAGGCTAAAGAAGTAGCGGTTGCTCTGATTCCAGTGACCTCTACTTCGCTGTTCCTCTATTCTGTCCATCTCTATCTGTGTTCATCTCTTTCTTCTTCTATGTCAGAGCTGTAGAACAGGGAGCTTCAATCAACGTTAAAGGGAAAAAAAAAACAGAAGCTGACCCCGGTTTCTGAGCTGGACCGGACCGGTCCAAGTCCGGTTCGACGGTTCCCGGTCAGAATCGGTCGGTCCGGTTCTGATAACCATGAGCATAAGTGATCAAGTGGGCTATTAAAATTGACCATATTTATAATCTCAATGATTACAAATTTCATGAATTTATAGATACAATGAAAGTGGGGTCTGGATACATATCATTCTGATTTTATTTATAAGTCTATTTTGACTAGATCTCACATATCAAGAGGAAGTAGTTAACTCAATGATTATGATGTAAATTTTAATTTTGCCCTCATTTATTATTGAGGATTTTTCAATTGTTTCTTCTTTCTCTATCTTTATGAGACAATTAATATAAGTAAAATTATCACAATCTCATTTATCATATATAAACTGAACTTATAAATAAAACCAATTTTTTTTAATCAAAATAAAGTTATAAATAAGATAAGGGAATAGGGAGTGACGGGGAAGTATAACTGACGCCATAAATTATTTGGAAAAATATTTAGTGCCATGATAGAATTTCCTGGAACACAAAGAAAGAAAGAGCATTAATGGCCGGAGGAGGGACCGTCCACTCCCAGTCATCATTGACCGGTTGATTCCTCAACCTCAACGTGGTTCATTCCCACTTTTTATTCACATGCGTGCTTCACACAATCACACCATTTCCTATTGTTCCCTCCACCGGCCACCTGGTCTACCCGTTCCCACTCTTCCCTCATGCGCTCTACTGTATAAATAAATCCCCCCTTCCACCCTCACTTTCCACCATCACTCTCATTCATTCATCATTTGCTTCTCACACCTTCTCTCCCCCAAACGCCCAATCTCGCCACTCTCTCTCTCTCAATGGCTTCTCTCTCTACAGCTGCTTTCACTCCCATCTCTTCCTCCTCGTCCTCCTCTTCTCTGAAACCTTCTCTTCCAGTATCATCCTCCTTTATTCCCAAATCGATCTCATCCTTCACTTCTTCAAACTCTTCTCTCTCTTCATACCTCAAGCTTTCCTCTGCTTCTTCTCTAACTCTCTCCTCCGTCCCTAAGAAATCTTTCTCTTGCAGAAGCCAGGCTGGTTCTGTTGACGCTGGTATGTTCGCTGTCTTGATTAATTACCGAACTTTTTTTCTTTTGCGATCTCTTGATTCTGCCATGATCCTTTTTCTTGATCTCTGTATTTTTTTTATTTTATTTTTTTATTTTTTATTTTTTGCAGAGAAAGTTCAAGAAATGCACATCTACGAGATCAACGAGCGAGACCGTGGAAGTCCTGCGATTCTCCGATTAAGTCAGAAACCTGTCAATTCCCTTGGCGATCTAGTCCCCTTCAGCAACAAGGTATGGTTTATTACACTTTTTCACTTTCCTTTTTCTGTTCTGATCATGTAGTTTGCTCTTCTTCGGTTAGATTCTTACCATCGTCTCTCTTTTTTTGGCTTCTCATAATCGATCAAAAGGAGAGTCCTCTTTTATTTTCCTATGACGGGAATACTTTTAAGTCTGAACTTTGATCTTATTCTAATACACTGCTGACCAAACTTTCTTTTGAGTTCCTGATCCTTTGCCATATTGTATATTTGCTTGAGCAAGTAAATTGCACGGTCAGGAATAAAAAAAAAAGAAAGCAGATCTCTGTTATGTTTGAAATGATCATGATTTATTATTATTACACTTGGAGCACGGGTGCATAAATGTTATCAATAAACAATTAAAAAAGGGAAAAAAAAAATACCAAAATGAATAATTTAAAACTTGTGAAATAGCACAATCCCATTTTGTTTTATTCACCAAAGTTTTAAATTCTTCGTTGGTATTTTTTCTTCTTTTTGTATTTTTGCCTCCATCAAAACATTTACATTTATGTTTATGTGCTTAGCTAGCGTAGTTCGTTGAAAAAACTATGAAAATTTTATTTGTTCAATGTTCAATATGAAACTGATGATGGTCAATAAATACTTGCGAGCTTATCTTCAGTACATTGAGCATTACAACACATGTCTAGCTAGATAGGGTTGGTCTAGTGTAGGCCCTTTGAAAATCTCTTTGGTTCTGGAGTTGGAGTAGAAGACACTTGTGTTGGGAGCCATATGATAATACAAAAAAGAACGCATGTCTAGCTTATTGAACGGATTTGTCTTAATATGAACTAAAAATTATATATATAAGTTAATAAAATGGTAAACCAAAAGAAATTTAGTACGAATTCAACAGCCCAACAGATAAAAAAGGAAAGATAATTATTATTTTCCCCATATGTGTTTGTTTCTGGAGAATTAATTTGTGGGGTGTGGTGGAAACTGCAGTTGTACACAGGGTGTATGCAAAAGCGCGTGGGGATCTCGGCAGGGATCTGCATTCTGATCGAGCACAAGCCTGAGAAGAAAGGCGACAGATACGAGGCCATCTACAGCTTCTACTTCGGCGACTATGGCCATATTGCCGTTCAGGGACCATATCTGACCTATGAGAACACATACCTCGCAGTCACCGGTGGCTCCGGCATCTTCGAGGGTGTCACCGGCCAGGTCAAGCTTCACCAGCTTGTGTTCCCCTTCAAGATCTTCTACACTTTCTACCTCAGGGGCATTAAGGACCTTCCACAGGAGCTTCTCGGCAAGCCCGTGGAGCCCAGCCCAGCTGTTGAGCCCCACCCAGACGCCAAGGCCTTGCAGCCCCATGCTGCTATTGCAGGCTACACAAATTAAGTATTGTTTTTGCTTAAAGTTGGTTGTTAGAGACTTGTTTATTTTTAATGCAAGAGGGAAGTGATTATGGAGTAGTTAGTGGTGAGTCCTTGAGGAATAAGGTTGAAGCATGTGTAGGTTTTGCTTTTTTGTCCTAATGGCTAGTGAATTTCTTTAATGTTGTGCCAGTTGAGTTTGGCTTTCTATTTAAATATGGTTTCCCAAAGTGTAAAGGCCGACAGATACATTGAGATCTACTTGGTATAATCTAAACATTTATTCTTATTAAAATAAAAAGATATATAATCCATTTATAAACGTGGGGCATAATATGCTTTTAAGAGGTATATAAAATGAGAAGTAAGACTGGCAGACTGCCAGTTTTATATTTTTTTTAATATATATTTTCATATTTCATACTAAACCACCCTAATAATTTAAAAGTTAAATATGATATGACAATGATTTTATTTTATTTTATTTTAATTTTAATTTTTTAACCCTTTGGATGACCTGGAATTTCCAAGTATTTGAACAACTGGAAAAATCAGATTAAGGCCTTGCTTCAGGATGAATCTCCCGAAAAGTCGTTCGTTTTTAATAAGATGGGGCTCAAAAACGTAATGATATGACTATGATACAAATAATGATCGTGTTGTAAAATATGATCTTTCAGTTATCAACGAATTTAAATTATAGTCTGAAGATTGAATGATTGATCATACATGATCTTCTGAGCAAAAAAGATCATACATGATCTTTTGTCTCGTCCCTTTTCTCAACTTTTTTTTTTTCTCCAACACTCTTTTGTCTATTCAGAAATGCTATTTCTTTCGGTCCTAAATATAAGATAGATGTGACTTCTTTACGGATATGAAGAAAGCTAATTAAATTACTTCAAAATATATATTTGTAATTTTTTCTTCAAACTTTTTTGCCTAACATATAAACTGATATATAGTCTAAGGATACACAACATATGATATAATCAAATAAGTTATTTACCTTCTTTAATTTCTCTAGAAAAATTCAATTATATCTTATATTTAGGAGATGAGAGAATATTGTGTTTGATGGTGATCTATAAAAACGTAGAAAATATTAGAAATGGTCACGAAGTAGACATGAAAAACTGATTATCAATTGATCATCCGCCACCTTACATGCCCATAATGCTCTATATGGTTGGGCCTAATTTATGATAGCCCATAAACCAAGGAGGTATAAAAAAGCCTTAAGCCCATCCAAGATCCAACAACTAGCTAGTACCAACCCTAATCTAAAATAATACTCGTATTATTAGTGTCAAAATCTTACCATCACTGACTATTTAAAAAGTTGACTGACAACTCGACACCCAAGACAACCCTATAGTACAAGAATGGAGTAGGGTAGTACAATGGGAAGGGAGAAAGAAAAGGAGCCAAAATGGTAGTACAAAATGGCTTAGCCAAATGGTGGTTCCATGTACTGCGTTCTGAAGCAGCTATATATATATATAAATAACAAATGGAACAAGTACATCACAATCTGCATTATATTATTTATTGGCAGCATATCTCTCTCTCTCTCTCTCTGTCTCTGTGTATATTCATCAATCGGCATGGTTGAGTGGTGCAGCTTGTGATGAGAATCAATGCTTACATCCCTCCATCTTTTCTGTTCCAGAGATTATCTTCTTTACATAGGTATGTATGTTGGGATTTGGATTATCTTCTTTTCAATTGGAGACCATGAGTTAAGGGAATCCAAATCCAATCCAAGTATCTTGCGTGTTTCAAGATGGATCCACTCAATTCTGGAGTGATTGCAAAAGGGAAATTTTTTTAGTGTGAAAGTACTAAATCAAAATATCAATGCTTAGGTCGTTTTCATATAAATTGTTGGGTGTGTGGGTCCTACTTGCTGGAGGAGGAAAAGCAAGACAGGGTGGCCATTGATTCTCATCACAACATGCTCCACTTTACTTGGCAACTCCATGATGACTCCTTTGGCATTTTGCATTCGCATACATACGTCACTATTGCTCAGTGCTCACAAAGGTGAGTGGATAAACTCTAATTCCCGATACAATACTTTGAACAGTATAAACTTTTTTGTTCTTTTGGGGCCAACCTAGGCTCATCGGATAAGCAAGTATTTACCGAAGTAATCTTTGTTTTGGGAAACGCTCACGCCTGACATGTACGATAAGACTTGGTAGTGTCTTGTCAGGGACCGACGGCAGTAGGTCTTCGGTGGCGTCAGGACCCTTTCGAAGACTACATCATTCGTCGACAAATTCTAAAGCATGATTGTTCCAAAACAGTTTTACTTCGGTAAATACTTTCAAAACTACATTTTTTTGGTACATTTTTTTGCTAAAAGTTGCTACTTTGGTTCTTTTCCCAAGCTCATCAGTAGATAAGTTCACTATATATGTTTGGCCTTGTAAGATAAAAATTAATTATTATTTTTTTTTTAAAAAAATGTCATCGATTACCTTGAAAAAGTGGCAGAGTTAAAGCTCATAATGGAGAAGCTTCCCAAAACGAAAGGGAAAACTGGAGGAGGATTCAAATAGCAGAATGAGAGAACTAGAAGTGAAGTTATGGTGTAGGGAATTTCATCTACACCGTGCATTAAGGGGGACAAAATTTCAAACTCACCTTTCCACTATCACTACCTCACATATGCAAAATACTACATTTGGTCCTAAATATAGGATACAAATTATACCCTATATTTAGGATCGGAGGAGTATTAGAAATGTAGGAGATGTATTCTCTTAGTTGAGGTTCTAACAAAGTGCACGTATGTGTGGGTGTGTTGTGACTCTCAACTATCTATTTCTATCAAACTGAATAGAGAAAACAACAAAGCTAATGCCTCAATATTGTATCATCAAATTAAAGTATTAATGCTCGAGCAAAAAAAAAAAAAAATAAAGTATTAATGGAAGAATTAACCCACTCTCCACTATAGTATTAAAACATGCATAATGATTGAAATTAAAGTACTCTTCTGATGCTTAATATAAGTCATATTTAGAAAGTTGATTTTAGTAATAAATATAAGACATAATTTTTATGTTTGTAAATCTTTTCCTAATTTATCCTTATTGATGCCCCCTCAATAATAATTAAAGATGGGGGAGAATGGGGGAATAAAGGAAAATAGCTATATTTTACCTAAAACATATCATATTTATTAATTTTATTAAATTAAATTAATATATATTATATTAATAACAGAGTATATATTATTCAAATCCAAAATACAATAATTTGATAGCCTAAACGAGGCTCACACAACACTTTGGAGATAATAATTGAAAACAAAATTTTAAACCAACATCACAATTAAAGCTGCAAACGGAAATTTGATAAGGAATGTGTACATGAAGAATAGTGAGTGAATAATGTGAAAAAATTCAAACACAATCTCATACAACACATGAGCAAAAGGAAATTTGAATGCGAATACTCACGTGAGCAAAGTAGCCATTCATATACTTGAAGCTAGGGGTGTTCGTGATGTTTATGACCTGTGCGCCTGTCCAAGCCCATAGAAAAATCGCACAGCCCAAAAAAAAGTAGCTCAGAGAAAATTGGGCACAATTGGGCTTAACATTTTTACGGGCAGGGTTAGGCATTGGGCAGGGTATGCCGCCTGCCCATTTTGCCCTGCCTGGTAGTATATATAGTATTATATATATATTTTAATTTTTTTGATATAATAGTATTATATATTTTTTATTTTCTCTTATAGGTATTTGACTATTTGTTAAGACATATGGTTGTCTTTTTAATTTCAAGACTTAAGTTGTAGACTTATTTTAGAATATTCCAAAGTGTAGAATATTCTAAAGTATAAAATTATGGATTTCATTTAAAGTTTACAATATTGTTTATTAGATATAATTAAAACTATTTTTTTATATATAGAGTATGTGAGGGTATCCCCATTTGGGAAGGGAAGGCCGCTCTTACAAGCTCATTATTGTCTAACCCAAAAATGTTAGGGCTTCTATCAGGTAAGGTTGAGTACTGGCTGCATTTAATTATCCAATAATCTTTCGGGATAGAGCATCAAGTAAGGGTCTCATCATGCCCAATCTGCCTATAAACACTCCTACTTGAAGCTTTTGGACAAATATGGTCTGTTTGTTCGTCAAGAGGACCAGAGGAAACAGAGAGAAGAGTGATGATGATGAAGAAAGCTTTGGGTAATTGGATTATGTGTGTGTTAGTGTGTAGATCGATAAATGGATAAAGAAGCAACTTCATGTAAAAGTCATCTGATTTGACGCTTTATATTGTGTATCAATTCAATCCTTTGCCTCCAAGGGCGCGGCTTTGGTCCTATGCAGTTCCCATATGCTCCTGTCCTCTGTACAAAATGGAACTGATTTTGACGTAAAACTTAGCTGGCTCTCTCTCTCTCTCTCTCTCTCTCTCTCTCTCTCTCTCTCTCTCTCTCTCTCTCTCTCTCTCTCTCTCTCTCTCTCTCTCTCTCTGTAAGATACTTAAAAAAATACTTTTTGATCTTGAAAAAAATATTCTAGAGTACTGAGTGGTATTAAAAAGATACTAATATCAGTTCATTCTTAAAATAATTTTTTAAAATTATAAAGTATTTTTTCAAGATCTGGAATTAAATATCTTAAAATATCTTTTAAATATTAGTCAGCGTCTAAAATATATATATATATTTTTTAAAAATAGAGGTGACCCGCTTAGTTTATGTACAAAATGGCATCGTTTTGTACAAAGGACGATAGCGGATAGAAAGGACCAAAGCCTATAAATATGGGAGAGGATCCTCTCCTTAGCAGGGCCTCTTACCATCCTTCCCCATCACTCTGCCCCCTGGATCTTGGCCGTCCGATCCAGATTTGGACGACCGAGATCCATCCGTATGTGTGTGGATATTGGGGCATCCAGAGAGATGAAGGCAAACACACAGCTGGCGGGTTTTTTTTGCAAAGTCCAAAGTTATGGTTTATTAAGCGTGGACTCACTCTCACTCTCACTCGTCACTTAAGTCTCCCAATTAAGTCCCAACCCTAACCTAGCTGGCTCCTCCTAATTCTATGTTTAATTTCCGGGAAACCACGTACTTCTTCTTCATTTCTCTCACTATAGAATGGGTATATATATGTTATTGGATTATTCTTCACTTCTCACTTTCCCTCCAAAGTTCTCACTCTATTCATTCATGCCACTACATTCAAATTATCTGGCTGTCTACAGATCGGATTCATTGAGCTGTCTCTCACCTTACTACTGATCATATTCTAAAATTTAATAAGCAACGTAACATCGATTCTTTTATCTTTCTGGTCAAAGTCAAAGATTATTTGCAAAATAAATCATTTACACAAGAGGTGACTTATTAACCAGTTTTCTTATTATTTTTTTCAATTTTTATTAGTTAAATATGGATATTAATTGGGATTTATAGAAGTGGTAAGTTAAGTTTTTTTTTTTAAAAAAAAAAATTCTTCTCATGTTCCTCCCCATCCAAATCAAGCCTTGGCGACCTGATCATAGCTAGGAAATAGAATGAACACCAGACCTTAATATACTTAAATGCTCCAAAATTCAAATTAGGCCAGAATTTTATGAAGATTGAATTTTGAAATGTATTTGTATAAAAAAGATTCCAAATCAAATCTAAGAGAATACGCAACAAAACCCATTCATTCTTGCCCAAATATAAGAAAAAATATTTTGAAGCCCAAATATGAAAAGGTCGTCTAGAAAACATTGAGCTTGAATCTTCCAGCCCATTTTCTGAATTTTAATGGCGGAGCTGCTTGGGGCGCCCATACTTTAGCACCCGTGAACTTACCAGCAAAATAACTACTGAACCTTGGGACCCCGTTCGGTGCACCAGCACTTAATTTCTTATTATTGTGATGGATCTTAACTGTTTTCATAATTTTCTTTTTCTTATAATGCAAGAAAATAGGATTAAATTCAAATTTATGTGATAAGTTCAAACATATGTGATAAATTCGAACTTGACTGGAATTTTTTTTTGACAAAATTCGAACTTAGCGGGAGAATATTATAGACAAATTCGAACTTGACAAGATGATATATATTTTTGAAATATATTTGAGCAAAAAATTTATTTTTCTTTTTCTTTTTCATTTTGAATTAATTACTTTTGAGGATAAAATATATACTTCATGATTCCTTACCAAATACTACCCATTCATTTTCTTTCTACTAAACAAATCATCTTCCCTCAAACTATTTTCTCTCATCCCTCAAAATCTTCCATTCTTCCCTTCCTTTCTTTTTTCGAAATTCCTTTCCTTTCTCAAATCTTCCTCATACCAAACGGGGCCTGAAGTGAAAATTTGCGTGACGGTAGTAGTAGGAGGGTTTAAAGGGATTTAAAACATATTTTTCTATTATTATTATTTAATTAAAATTTCATTTTCTTAAAAAAAAATTTAAGCTTGCTTCATTAGCATTGCACAATCATCATTTAACTTTGCTTAGTCAACATTGTTCATTTGTAACATTAGCCGTGTTAGGTTTTTAGGACTAAAAATACACTTTGTAAATTTAAATGACTAATAGTAAACCTTATGCAAACATAAAGGATCAAAAGTATACTTTAGCCTTTTAAATTTTATATATATTGAAATACAAATTTATTTAATATAAAAATAAATTGAATTAAATCTAAACCATTCTAAGTTAATCTAAATTAATCTAATAGTGTAGATGAGTGATGAGCCAAAAATGTACTCCATTGAACACTTGGTTCAATAAGAGATTTTGAACTGGGAGCTGTGAAAAAAAAAATGCAGCAAGTTGAATTCTCCAACTTATGAGGGAACTTTTACTTTCATGAACGTTGTTTTACTTTTTGACGATGATGTAATTTTAACAATAATGTTTTATGTCAAAGGCATATGACACCATTAAATTTTTTAGGGTGCTAATATACATAGGATAAAAGATTTCTCCAGTCACTACTTATCTCCAGTGACTATAAAACTACGTCGTTTTGGATTAATGAAGGGTGTTTCTGTAATTTTATTTACTTTTTTATCATATAAATTTTACCAAAACACCTTTCATTAATTCATCTAAAATTACAAATACACCATTCATTAATTTAAAACAATGTAGTTTTGAAGGTCAGTGGAGATAAACTTATTTCCAGTAACTGGAGAAATACTTTTCCGATATACATATAAACATTATAAATTAGGCCAATTTTACTGAACCCATTAACTTGGAGCAAACAGACGTTAGTGGGTCCCACACAAATATTTATTTTTTGAAAAATTGATTCTTGCCTCTGCTCTCTCTTCTCTCTTCCATTAGTGTTGATTCTTTAGTAATATTGAAAATGTCCGCGCGCCGTGTGTATATCTGGAACGTGATTAATCCTATAACGTTTGTTTGCTTGTTTGATTTGTCAGGCAAATAAGGCCTCAGCTACTGTAGATGCATCCAAATACATAGAAGAGTTGAAGCAAAAAAATGGAGGGACTCAACGCAGAACTTGGAAGCAGCGGCAATAATATTAATGAATGTTCATCTTTCTCCTCCCAAAATCAATTACTTAGAGAGGGGTTTTCTGATTAATTGTTTGAAAAAAGAATTTGAAATGAAGGATTTGGGGAGAACAAAATTTTGTCTTGGGTTATAGATTAACTACCTGAAAAATGAGATCTTTGTATATTAAGAAGCCTACACAAGGAAGGTCTTACAACGTTTTTATATGAATAAGTCACATCCATTATGTACCCTAATGGTTGTAAGGTCTTTAATTTGCAAGTGGATAAAGATCTGTTTAGACCTCGAGTGATTAATGAAAAAGGTGATGAAGAACCACTTGGTTCAGAAGTACTATATCTTAGTGCTACTGAAACACTAATGTAACTTGTTAATTACACATGGCATATATCATTTGATGTTAACTTATTAGCAAGATATAGTTCTTCACCAACACAAAGGCATTGGAATGTAGTAAAGCACATTCTTCGTTACTACAAAGGCACTATGGACATGAGGTTGCTCTACTTAAATGTATCTTAACATGAACTGGTTGGTTATGTAGATGCTTGATTAATAATCATAGCAATCCTATATGATAATAATACTCCAATATGCATTGCCCAACTAAAGGAAGGGTGTTAAGGGAGATAGAATGAAAGCATATTTCACCAAAAATTCTTCTTCACTTGTGACCTTCGAAAGGATTGTGAAATAGATATCTAGTAGATCTATTCCAGTAAAAATCTAGTAGATTTATTCACCAAGTCTCTTCTGGGTGTAATATTTGAAAAGATTGATCATAACATTGGTCTTCGCAAACCTAGAGATCTCCACTGATGTCGTTAAGAGGGTGAGTCGATACACTATGTAAAGAGAGAATATCATCTAGAGGGGAATGAATAGGGGATTTCAAAATTCTTTTTTGGATTGAAAAGATGAGCAATAAGAACAGAGACAGAGACAGGGAGAAACGACACATAATTTATATTGGTTCGGTCTAACTCCTCGACCTACGTCTAGTCCTCAAACACTCTGGGTATTTCACTAATCCACAAACACTGATACAATTACACACTATGTACTCAAGATGATCCTATCACAATAAGACTCACTCCCCCTTACAAGTTGTAATTCTACACCCACACTCAAGGTTCCTCAACCTTAAGATTTAACAGATAATCAAGAAATCAAATAAATGTTTAACTCCTCACTGAGTAGATATGAGATAATCACTGAAGTATAGGAAATATCCAAAGATATTAAATGAAGTGAATGAAATAATAAGTTGAAATAATGTTGAATTGATTGCACAGAGTTTCGGTAGTTGGCGGAATTGAATGTGATGAGCTTTTATACCGTGTAACACCCCAAATTTTGTATCAAAAATCGTGCCGGTGACACGTGTTTTATAAAAAGTTATCAGAGTTTGAGGTGCTACAACTTAGCGTTTTGCGGAAACGGAGAGCATGTACTAAAAATTTGAACAACGAGAATAACACTGAGTAACTGATATGAAATACTCAGACATATGATGATGCCTGACGTATAATGATATATATTATAAAATCTCCCGAAGGAATTATTCATGTGATACAGTAATACAAAACTTTATAATTACAATGTAACTATACCCTCTTCATCCAAGCTTTAAGCAGTCTTGGGGTATAGAACCTAACTCAGTTAAATCATCCCATTTGGCTAGGCCGGGTAGGTCTAATGGGAGCCTCACCGTGCTAGGGTGACTGATTGGCTGATCCACATAGACGACCCTTTCTGCTTTAAGCACCAAATGATATGAAGTAACTTTATTAGATTCATGCTATAAGGCAGGTTCGATTGATTTTCTTCCCGTATTTTCCTTGACCGGTGCCTTCTCACGGCTCCGTCTACTGACGTTCATCTATGGCTCCATCTCCTGGTGCCTCCTCTGGTTTATGACCCTTTCCTGTCTATCAATTCAGACTGAGGTCCAATGCCCATCGGATCTCAGGTAACGGTTAACCTCATGCTTATGCAAGCAATATATGTATATGATGTATTCACGACATTTTCAGAAAAATCACTACAAAAGCCCATAATGAGATGTAGGAAATACATAATGATGTATATAAGGCAATAACAATACACGGCCCCCTGCAGCCTGTTTGTTATCCCAGTCTGCACATTCTACCCGTGCCACGATGTACAGTCGTGTCCTCAGCGCTAGGAAAACTTTCAATGGTGTTATCAAGACCATAACCCGTGTATATCATGATTTCATTAAAATAGTGAGACAGAGTCTCCGACAGAACACAACAAGCATATACAAGCATAACACAATCATAAGAGTCGTGTTACAAAGACGTCGCGAACGTACCTTCGTTGAGGGTCCTTTTGGTACGTTTACGAAAAACGGCAATTTGACGGTAAAAACAGCGGTATGACAACAGATATCCTATAAGGATTTATATCTTATTTATCAGTATTTAGCATTATAACGGGCATTTTAGGTACAAATTACCATTTTGCTCCTAGTTTGATTACTCGACAGAATTTCGCCAGAGCTTCGCTATTTTGACCCGATCTCTCCGAAATTTTTACAGATCTTTTCCCCCATCATATTTTTGAAAATAATACCTTATTTACCCCTATATATGATATCTAGACTATCTTAAAAATTTAAAGATAAATCTAGCACTTCTACTATATCTACCGAAAGAACTACCGAAACTAAAGACCAGGGACCGAAAAATTTACCTGTGCTTTGCTCGACTTTCTCTAGAGCTTCTCTCTAAAACCTCTCTCTAGGCTGCGTTTTTGGGATGAAAATGAAGATGAAGGAGGCTTCTATTTATAGAAGAAATGAGGGACAAGGTGGGAATTTCATCAAAAGACTTTAGATCGGATTTCAACCGTCGGATCGCACTTTGACACGTGGCTTGATCTTGGCCATCCACATGTCCCGCTTATGTCATCCTTCTAGAAGAGGATGATGTTATCTTTGCTGACTTACCGATAAAGTTCCCTGATCAGTGTCCGAATCGCGTAATCTTGACGAATCTCAAAAATCCGACAGCAGGGTTTTGAAGTTCTATTCTACCACATCCAAAACACTTGGGTTAACTAAATTTCTAATCCCATTGAGGGTATTCTGTTATCGGCTGAACATTCCAGGCCGTGACGGTCACGGAAATAATAACTTCCGGTAGTGCCAACTTCTGGATAATAATTCACGGGTTCGTATTATGTTCTGACCTAAGGAAACTTATCCCTGGATTGTCACAACACTCAAGTTTACTACGGGTTCACTTTTTACTATCTGCCTATCCCCTAATATACCCGGTCTCTTATTTGCTCGTTGGCTTTTAATCAACTTCGGAGATAGTCCACTTCGAGGTAGAATTTCACTTGTTCATAACAAGTCCAGTTGTTTCGACTTTGTTTTTAGACCTTGAGGTTTGATTTTATTTTTATCCATTCTTACTTAGTCATCGATATTTCTACCGATTATATTATTATATTATTATTATATTATTATTTTTTAATTAATTAATTTCGAATTTCCCTTATTTTAATTATTTTTACCAATTAATTTATTTATACCTTAATCTAAACAATTAGTCAATAATTATATAATTAGTCATTTACTAATTGTTGATAATTTTATGATTTAGGATAAATTATTATCTCATAACTATTGAATGACATTGGTATTTTATATCCTATATTAAATATTAAAAATCAAAGAGCATAAATTGTTTTTTAATATTATTTTATTTATGCTCAATATTTTTCCAGGGAAATAATCTCAAAAATTTCTAAAATTCAAGATAACATACTTTCCAAGTTTTTATCAAGATCTCGCTATCATATGATATTTACCATAATGTTTTTAGGCCATTTTCTCGCCTTATAAAATTCATTTTCCATGGATTTTTAGCTTATTTTCCTTTCAAATTTTCACAAAGTAATTTCCTTAGGAAATAAGATACTTAAAAACTATATTGTTTGATACTCCATATTCATCCATTAGAAAATAACAATTTTACTTATTCTAACAAGACTCCGGATAAATAATTATCCGGGTATTACATACCGTCTTCCATTAATGTCGTTGAGAAGAGGCTTTGAATTTAGCTGTTGTGACACTTTGAACTTCCGTTAGGCACATATGTATTCCGTTGGTATAGTCGAACGTTGCTTCATTAATGCGTTCGCCGTCAACGTACTTGTACACAGAAGTTGACTCAGAGTATTTGCCAAAATAAGTATACCTGAAGGAATGATTTCGTCTTCTACGAGGTTTCATTTTGTTTGTTGGCTCTATTTATTGCGAGCATTAAATGCTTCTGACACATAATTGCTTTATTGCAATTTGGTGTTAATCTATATCAAAATCATCTGAAACTCATTAACAAATTGATTAAACATAGTTAAGAATAATAATGAGAGATGATATGAAGTAGATAAATCATACTAAGATATTTAAGAAGATCGGAGACAATGATTTACAAATAGACATATGAACTCGAGTTGAATGCTACTAGCTCGAGTCAAGAATAAGTTGTAAAAGATAAATCAAGTCTCTGAAATATATTGCCTCGAGTCACTAAAGCTTAGCTCGAGTTCAGAGCTACACTTGAGTCATATATCCCATACTCGAGTTCTTATTTGAAAAATTAACTTTGAAGAACATAGAAGAAGTCTCAGTGAAACTTTAACTTGAGTCGCATGAGCTTTGGCTCGAGTTCAGGTATAAACTCAAGTCATATAAGGCTGGCTCGAGTCAAGAACCATTTTAAAAAGGTTATTGAGAGGCTTTTCGAAAATGGTTTGAAAACTTCTTCTAACTCGAGTCATTAAGTGATGGCTCGAGTTATCAAAATACATTTGAATATAACAGTCAAATCCAGGGCTCGAGTCACAGATCACTAACTTGAGTCATTTAATCTTGAATTTTTAAAAGACTTTAAGTTCGCAAGGCTTGACTAGAGTCACTAGGCATTGGCTCGAGTTCATATCATAACTCGAGTCGGATATGTGTAACTCGAGTCTAGAAAACATTTAGGCTCAAGTCACATAAGGCTTGCCTCAAGTTTGACATCTTAAACTATAGTCAATCTGACTACAAGTATGACAGACTGATATGATCCAAGTTTGAATAAGTTAAAATCATTTTGACTTGAATCATAAATCTCATTTTGTTTACAATGGTCAGTTATCATCAAATCACATTGAGAACTAACATTCTCTCCTTTTTGATGATGACAACACTTGTAAACCATTTGTTAGATTTTCATTAAAAAGTTTGAACGTTGAACAAAAATGAAATCAGAAACACTGAACTAATGCATTTCATTCAAAAAGAAATATATCATTGCCAATTTATAATGCTAAGTACATCAGAGTTTTTAGCCATATCAAAATGCTAAGACATAGAAAGTTAATTACAATGCTCAACAAATGCTCTTTACTTCTTTTCCTTTTCTCCTCCTTTGTTATCATGCAAACGACGAAGTTTCAAATAAGTGGGGGGACCAGAACGACGAGAGGAAGTAGCAGGTGGTGGAGCCGAGGTAGGAACCTTGGGTTAAGGATCAACCAAAGTTGTGGATTGAGGTGAGTCAGGAGAAACATGTGAGAGTCTAACAGTGGAAGTGTGAGAGGGAGGAACAAGAGAAGTTGCTAGAGTAGAAGCAACAACTGGGCTAGCAGAGATGATTGGAGGGGTGAAAGTGAAAGTAGGTGAGGAAGGCATGGGTGAAGAAGTGAAAGGGAAAGGGTCTAACTTGGGTATGCTGAAGTTAGGGCCAACAAGGGTAGGTGAAGAGGTGACAAGACCATGAGCATCAGAGGACTGAGACTTCAACAATCGATCCACTTTTTTACTAAAGGTCCACAAGGTGCTGTGAATATTGGTGAGACTTGCACTATAATCTTCAATATGCCCACTCAGATTACCAACTTCTTCTTTGATTTCGTCTTGAAATTCATGACCCTTGGTGACTTCATTTACCAACTTCCCAATCTCATATTCCAACTTCTCAGTTAACTCATGATACTGAGCTATCATAGCAACTTGAAGATGACCAACACATTCAGAAACAACCTTCTCCATTATAGTCTTGATTGTAGCTCCAAGAGTAAAAGGTTGAGGCTATGAAGACTGTTCTTGAGCAGCAGGTTCAAAGTGTGCCTCTTGAGCTTTAGATTTAGAAGCTCTTGACCTAGATGGGGCTCTTGATTGACGAGATCCTTTTTTGAAGGAATTCTCATTAAATTCAAATGATGTTTGCCAAACATATGAGGTTTCACTGGGGGTTCATTCTTCTCAAGATACCAGACCTTTTCATGAAAAAGGATGATAGAAACAAAGTTTGGAAAAGGAATGGTAGAGTATTTCTTTGAATGAAGACATAATTTCTTTATTTCATTGAAGATCCAATGACCAAGGTTATGAGGAACCTTAGCCACAAAGGAAGCAAAAAGGGAGTAGTCCCTTTGAGTGAAATGAGTGAAATTCTTCCCCTTTTGTACTAAGTTCCTTAAGTAGATATACCACAAGGCTCTATGCACTGGGGGCATGACAACAGGAGTAAAATTAAATGTCCTTACTGGTCCACTTAATGGTTCATCTGGTCAAAGGATTTTAAAAATCTCCTCATTGTCATAGTGAAATTCAGGAGGAGGAAGAGGATTTGAAATCAACAGTAAAGAATTGATGTAATTGGCAGTAAAAACAAATCTTTTGCCTCTTACATATCTAATCATCCTCTCCTCAACAATTTGATCATGCTTATCTAAAAGATTATAGACAGTCATATTGAAATAGAAAGTCCTAACAAGAGTTGGACTGAAAGAAGCATGAATAGATAGAAAATTTTCATAAGGCCTAAACCAAGGCAAAAGATCAAGATTGCAATCTTGCCTCAATTTATCCAAATCAAGATACACAATAGGGCAGAAGTCCCTAAGTGCATAGTCCTCTCTATATTTCTTGCTATCTGCGACAGAAAACATAATAGGATGACAACAAAATCTAAAGGAGGATTTGAAATAGGAGCATGATAAATGGCTTGAATAGTCAAAATTTGGAAAGGTACTTGAGAGCTAGATTGCTTTAGAACCTCAGAAGCAAAAGATTGGCTTTGAGAAGCAGAGGGTTTGCTCTGAGGAGTAGCTCAAACTTCAAAGGAAGAAATATACTTTTTCTTTGATTTCTTCGGTGTTTTGACTACTTCTTCCTTATCTTTGCGTTTGGCTGCCTCTGGGTCAATTGGTTTCTATTTGGGAACCTCAGGTGGTTCTTTGACCACTAACTTCTTCGATCTTTTGGGCACAGGTTCTTCGAACGCCACTTTCGGTTGATACCTCTTTGTAGGAATTTTTGATCATTTAGGACGTTCCAATGGCAGAGAAGATGAAGATTGAGTCGCCTCATTGTCTGAATCTAAACCCTTGGTCTTGGTAGAGGTTTTGGAGGTCGATTTTGGAGGCATGGTGAGGTTAAGGCTCAAGTTAAGGTTTGAGCTTTTCAGAGAAACTAGAGAGATGACTCGAGGGAGATGAAAAGTAAAGAGACAAAGTTGTACACACACACACACACACACACACACATATAGAAAGCGCTAAACTTGAGTTTCAACTTAATGACTCGAGTTACCTGCTCGAGTTAAGAAGAACTGGCTCGAGTTTAGGTAAGATTGTACTAACCTGGAACATATGAAGAAATCATCTAGACTTGAGTTACCACTTGATGGCTTGAGTTTGGCCTTAAACTTGAGTTTGCATTTGTAGAGTCGAGTTTACTTGTCTATCTTGCTCTTCATCAGGTTGCTTTAGCTTGACTTGGCTCGAGTGTGACACTCATGGCTCGAGTCAAAAACCCTTCTCAAAATGTCTAACTCTCAGCCTTGCCTTGACTCGAGGTTGTTACTCCCTGGCTCGAGTCAAAGGCCCTTCTTTAAAGTCCTTTGCTCTTTGACTTGGCTAGGCTCGAGTTTTGACCCTTTTTCATCAGATAACTTTTGCGATATTGATAGTAGAGGTCCTGCAAAAACAATGACTAATCACTTCGATGCTTAAGTTAGTATCTATTGAACATAAAAAACATAACTAACATTAAGTAGTGGTTACCTACAACTCATTGGGATTTATCATTCCCAATTCTCTTCTAATAAACACAAATTGCTCCTTGGCCAATGGTTTGGTGAAGATATCAACAAGTTGCAGATGAGTTGGGATGAACATCACCTTGACATCCTTCTTCTGAACATGATATCTTATGAAGTAATGTCTAACATCAATAAGTTTGGTCCAAGTATATTGAAATGGATTCTCTGCCAAGCTTATTGTGTTGGTGTTGTCACATCTCCTTTAGGTTGATTCCCAAGTCATAAAGTTTTTGTTTGAGCCACACAACTTGAGCACAACAACATGAGGCGGTGATATATTCAGCTTCGGTCGATGAAATAGAAACCATAGTCTGTTTCTTACTAAACCAGGAAACGAGTGAGCTACCAAGAAATTGGTATTGGCCACTTGTACTTTTTCTATAGGTCTTGTAGCCAGCTGATCCAAGTCTGAATATGCCACCAAATATTCTGATTGACCTTTTGGGAACCATAGTCCAAGCTTCTTTGTGTCAGCAAGATATCAAAAAAATTCTCTTCACATGCTTAGCATGTGATTCCTTTGGAGCAGCTTGGAATCTTGTGCACATACCCACACTGAATTGAATGTCAGGTCTACTTGTGGTCAAGTATAGAAATGAGCCGATCATCCCTCTATACTTGGTTAGGTTGAAGTCCTTGCCTTCTTCTTCGGCATCCAGAGAGGTAGTTGAGCTCATTGGAGTGTCAGCTCCACTGCAATGTTCAATCTCAAACTTCTTGAGCAAATCATGGAGATACTTCGTTTGAGATATAAAAATCTCATTCTTCCATTATTTGATTTGCAGACCGAGGAAGTAGTTTAGCTCTCCCATCATGGATATCTCAAATTTATACCTTGCATTTTCTTGGAGAATTCCTTACATAAAGTATCATTAGTAGCACTGAAGATTATGCCATCTACATAAATTTGTACAATTAAAATCGCATTGTGCCTATTACTCTTTATGAAGAGAGTTGTGTTTGCTTTTCCTTTGACAAAACCTTGATCAAGAAGAAACTTGT
This sequence comes from Acacia melanoxylon, assembly GCA_019022615.1. NCBI lineage: Eukaryota > Viridiplantae > Streptophyta > Magnoliopsida > Fabales > Fabaceae > Acacia > Acacia melanoxylon. The sequence continues at coordinate 2,764,652 of JAFJYJ010000046.1, forward strand.
TTAACCGTTCATACCAAGCTCTAGGAGCTTGCTTAAGACCATATAAGACTTTCTTGAGACGATAAACATGATTTGGATGATGATCATTGTCAAAGCCAGGAGATTGTTCAACATAAACTTCCTCCTGAATGAAACCATTTAGAACAGCACTCTTAACATCCATTTGATAGAGTTTGAATTCCTTGATACATGCAAAGGCTAAGAGTACTCGTGTAGCGTCCAATCTAGCTACTGGAGCATATGTTTCCTCATAATCAATACCTTCTTCTTGATTATAGCTTTTGGCAACCAATCTAGCCTTGTTACGGACTATGATTGTGGATTCATCACATTTGTTCTTGAATACCCATTTAGTGCCAATGACCGAATGGTCTTTAGCCTAGGTACCAAGTCCCAAACTTGATTTCTATCAAATTGATGTAATTCCTCTTGCATTGCGATAACCCAATCATTGTCTGAAAGAGCTTCATCAATCTTAAAGGGCTCAATCTCAGATATGAAGGCAGAAAATGTAACCTCATTCAGGGTACTTTTTCTGGTCCTTACACCTTGATTCACATCTCCTATTACTTGGTCCAAAGGATGATTCCTGATGAACTTCCAAGCTTTAGACTGAGATTGATCAGGATTTTCACAAGAGTTTTGAGGATTACTTTCAAAAACGTTTTTAGAGTTTTTAATAGAGGCAGAAGTAGTTTTTGAAAAGAATTGATTTTTATAAATAGGTTCTTCATCATCATCCGAAGGTTCGTTAGACTTGGATTCACAAAACACAACATGAATTGACTCTTCTACTAAACGAGTACGTTTATTGAAAATTCTATAGGCCTTACTCCTATTAGAGTATCTAAAAATATACCTTCGTCAGACTTGAAATCAAACTTTTCCAAGTTATCCTTATCATTGTTGTGTACGAAGCATTTGCATCCAAAAATGTGTAGATGAGACAGATTTGATTTCCTTCCTTTGTATAGCTCGTATGGAGTCTTGTTGAATTTCTTTCGGAGATAAGCTCGGTTTGAGATATAACAAGCCGTGCTCATTGCGTCTACCCAGAAGACTTGTGAGGTCTTGTTCTCATTCAGCATTGTACGAGCCATTTCGGTGAGCACACGATTCTTTCTTTCAACCACCCCGTTCTGTTGAGGAGTCCTCGGGGCTGAGAAATTATGGTCAATACCCTGAGCATCACAGAACTCCCCGAAAGCTTGATTCTTAAACTCTCTTCCATGATCAGTCTGAATACCTGAAATGCAAACACCTTTCTCATTTTGCACTTTCTTGGCAAACACGACAAATAGATCAAACGTTTCATCTTTGGAAGATAAAAAGATAGTCCAGGAAAATCTAGAGAAATCATCGACAATAACTAGAGTGTACAAATTGCCACCAAGGCTACTTATTTTTTAAAGATGATTTAGTTTGTTTACCTCTTTTGACAAGCATCACAAATCATGTCATTTTAAAACGTTATTTGGGTAAACCAAGAACTAAATCTTTTCTTAACAATTTGTCTAGTTGGAACATGTTCACATGAGTCAGACGCTTATGCCACAACCAACTTTCATCCAAGTTGCTTACAAAACATTTTTCTGAATTGACTTTTGGTAATTCTAAGATATAGCAGTTACCTTCTCTTGGTGCCTTAAATAAAACTTTAAGGTTACTTTATCGATTGGAAGATCATCCTTGTTGACAATGAGGCATTCTTACGAATCGAAGATGATCCAATTGTTCTTGTGACATAGACTTTCCATGAAGTATACATCTTTGATCAGGGGACCTTTCTCTGCACCAATATCTCCAATTCCAGCGATCTTTCTAGATTGGTTACCTTTGAAGGTGACTTTCCCACTATCTTTTGATCTCATTGCTATGAACTTGGATTGATCCCCCGTCATATGCCTGGAGCATCCACTATCAATATACCATTTGTTGGTCTTTGATACTCTCAGACAAACCTACAATTCAGACAAGATCAAGTCTTAGGTACCCGTCTTTTCTTGGGTCTTTTTGGGTTAGTTCGAGCCGTAGGGAAAATATATGTCCTTTTAGGCACCCACTGATAATTACCAACAGGTTTATCTCTTTTTTCTTTCTTATGAAAACATGATGAAGTGTTATGCCCCTTACAATTACAATAGTTACAATGAGCAAAAGGATTTGAAGAATAAACCAACTTTTGAAAATAGTTCAAATAAGATTTTCCGCCAGTTTTCTTTTTTCCTTTCTTTTTGTCAAAAACAGGATTATAACCTATGCCTGATTGATCATTTGTAAACCTTTGAGCTTTCAAAATTACATTGAGCATTTCACTACCCTTAGTGAACTTCTCAAGTTTTTCATAAGATAGGAATTTTTCTTTACAAGATCAAGACATTTTTCGCAAACTCAGTTTTCACAAACAGGAGGTAAATCTTTAGCTTGTTGCTCAAGTAATTTGATTTTCTTCTTTAAGGTTATAAGTTTTTTTTGCAACCTTTTTAAACTCAGAAAATGCAAAGGGGTTGAATGTCTCCTTGAGGGTTTGACCTGCAAGGAGACATTCAACCCCTTTGCAATTTCTCCCTGACTTTTGCAAAACCCCTGGGACACGGATCGTGGAGGGTGTTAGTAGGGAGAAATTGCAAAAATTAGGATGTTGGTGACACGTGGAACGTTTTGATTAATCCTCCCAACTAAAAAAAAAAACCCTGCGTTCTCAGTATGCATCTTCTCTACCGAAAACACCGTCGTCGTCTTCTCCATTCTCAGTGCCCCCGAAGGAACAACCAGTGCGGCCGCCACAATCAAACTCAAGATGCCAATTTCACTCACCGCGTAAGTATTCCAAGTTTCTTTTAACTGTTTATATATTGCTCATCTCTTTTTCATATATATCATCATCCCAATTCCCTTTCGGGGCTGTCAAATGAATGAAAAGCAAATTCTGTATTATGCCTCACTTAGTTTTGGTCTTTAAATGAGTGTGCCTCCAGTTCATATATATATATATAGCACCACTGCCCCTGCAAGAATATACAAGGAAGCTTTTTGCTTCAATTTAAGCTCGTATCTCCTCGGCTTTCTTCCAAAGAGCATATGGGGCTTTTGTAGTAGTAATATATAATAATTCCAAAGAGCATATGAGCCACGGGTACGTATAATTTCAATAGTAATATATAATAATTACATCGCTTTTAATTATATGTGTGCGAACATTAAAATTGTGCATCAGAGATTAAAATTATGTTTATCAATACATAAAAAAATCAACATCAATTAATACTTAATAGATTAGATATAAAGATAACCATATCATATTAATGTTATTAATATTAAAATGGATTTAATATAGGCCATCAAGCCTTTTTACAACTCATGTTTAATTTTCTCAATGTCCTTATTACTTTCATGTCCCTAACATATGTACTCAAACACATGTTACAAGTATTTTTTATTTGGTGCTTAAATTATGAGACTTCTAATTAGTTGATGGATGTGCAGCTCAAACCCTTGGCACCCTATGTTTTTGTTTCTGATTACCATGACAACGGCCATCGTTCAAATGCACTTCCCAAATTCATCACCTTTAGATGAGAAGCCTGTAAGCACTTGGATTGGTATTACATACTTGGTTTTCTATGGCTTTGCATTTGGATACCACGAGAAATGCCAAAGTCACACCCCAATGGATCATACGTCATTAAATCATTGTGTCAATGTAGCTATTGTCTCAGGAAGTTTGGCTTACAATGCATTCATATCACTATCGCTTCCTCTCTACCGTCAATCACTTGTCTGTGTATTGTTGTTATTCCTATACTTCAACCACAAAAAAATAGAAAAAATAGTTGAAAACATGAATTCATATTTATATGACCTGTGGGGGATAACTAAAAGCAGAGCTTCAAATTTATATGAGAGATGGAGGGGAACTCAAATGGACAATGTCGCAGCAATTAACCGGCCACCAGTGTAGATGCTGATCAGGTCTTACAACTTACTTGGATGTACTACCTCTAGTCCTAATTAAGATCAAGTTGACATTTTTTGGAGAGATTAAGGAAGCTAAATAAGTTACTTAATCATTTCATATGTTGTGTTTTCTTATATTATATATTAGTTTATTGGTCAAACTATTTAGTTTAAAGAAAAAAATAAAAATAAAAATACTCTAAGCTAATTTAATTAGCTTCCTTAATCTTTCTAAAAAAGTCAACTAGGTCTTATAATTAGGACCGGAGGGAGTATTAATTTGTAAATACGGAGAGGTTGGAAGACAGTGTGATGTTGTTTTAATTACTTTAATTTGTTTTTGACATTTGTTAATTTCCAATATGCTTCTTTCATGAATTGGAAATGGAAAAAACATATAGTTGTACGAAAAGTTACCTGGTATGATATACACTGGTGAAACTGATTTATTTTCTCCCCGCGTTACAATGAAATCTCTTGCGTTCACTCAACAAACCAAAAGCTTTTATAATTTATTTTGACTCAATAGTAATTGTGCATAGACCGTTAAATCCAAAGACTAAAACTGATGATGATATATGTGGAAGAATGAGCAGAACCAAGTGGGCAACAATTTCAATTTGTGAAAGGCAGACTGGTTGGAGAGAAGAGATTAATAGTTCCATGGAATCTGAGTCTGGGGAAAACGGCTTGGTTTAATTTGACGCTGCAATAGGAGAAAATTTCATGCAAGTTTTGAAATTATGTTACAATGAAACGGATCACCAATGAAAAATGGGAATGAAGTTCGTTTTGGAATCATTGTGAGCCATTCATGTTAGGAACATGGATTACCTTTGGGTTGCTCGGACGTGATCATGTGTTTTATTTTATTCATACTAATGATTTATATGTTTTAGGGAAATTTTTTAATTTTTATTTACTTTATACAATAAAAAATTATTCTTTTTAATACACTTTTTAGTGAAAATACTATTTAAAGTATGAATTTTATACTTTAATGGGAAAATGAGGGGAAAAGAATTTTAAAATTTCAAAAATTTAAATAAGTTATTTCCCAAAAATATGAGTTGTGAATTGTTTATTAAGTTTCGTCATTCCCTTATCAACTCTTGGTAACAAACATGATTTTGGATTTGTAATTTTAAAATTCTTTTTATATCATTCACTCTAATTTAATCTCCATTTTAAAATATTTTTAAATTTCTCTCTCTTCTCGCCCATCTCCCATCTATGTTTTTTTATCTGATGACCCTCCTTCATTCTCGTTTAATTTCCCTCTCCTTTTTATTATGGTATCATCACTAGTTTCTCTCTCCTCATCCTTCCTTTGTCCCCACCAATTATAAACATGTTTCCTGAATTAAAATTTCACTCTTAATATTAGAGTGAATGCACTCAGTAACGGTGTGCCAAATTAGAAGTTCGTTTGAGATAACGATGACAAAAATGACTTATTTACAATTGATAAATATATATTTTATGATTAAATAGGTGTATATTTTATAATATAATTAGTTGGATTTATTAATATTTTATACCTATTTAATTATCTTTTATATACCCAAAAGAGATTTTGATATAATATCATATTTTTATTTTGTTGGAGATAGATATCATGAGATTTAAGAGCCATCTATTAATTGGTCTAAAGGCAAACAAAGAAAGAGGTGTGAACCCCACTTGAATCAAGGCAAGAAAACATTGAAGAAAAAGAATATATAATCTATCCTGTGCGGCAGGATTTGAATAAAAGAATGATATATATATCTAACAGATTGGAGATAAATCTTTGACGCACGCGGCCCAACACGAAATACCCAAAAGGATATCTATTAAATTGGAGACGCACAGGGCCGAGAAAAGATATAAAAGACGCAAGAAGGAGATTAAAAACGCAAAAACCTTTCCGGTTTGAGGCTATGTGGTTGTCTCACGAATCTTTTAGTGACTTTCTTAGCAATAATTGGTCTCGTCAGAATAATCTCCTGGATAGCCTGAACTCATTTAAAGAGAATATTGATGGTTGGAACTGGAATGTGTTCAGATTTGTGGAAAAGAAGATTGCTACTTTGCTAGCAAGGCTTAATGGCATACAAAATTCCAAGGCGTATCCATATTCTAGATTCCTCTGTGATCTCGAATTACAATTGCAGAGAGAGCTCGAACAAGTTCTTAGGGACGAAGAAGTGAAGTGGTTTCAAAAATCCAGGGTAATGTGGATTTCCAAGGGAGATCGCAATACTCGATATTACCACCTGACAACTAAAATTCAAAAGAGATCAAACAGAGTTCTAACTCTTAAAGATAGCAATGGTTGCTGGTTGGATCACAATAAAGATGTCAAGAATCTCGTACTCTCATTCTTCAAAAATCTGTTTCAAGAGGATGCAGCCAATGGTATTATGTTACAGACAGTCAGTAACTTTCCAATGTTAACCGATGATGTTCATAAGTGCCTAAATGTTGTTCCCTCTGACGAAGAGATCAAAGATGCCATTTTTGCAATGGGGCCTTATAAATCCCCAGGAGAAGACGGCTTTCCTCCTATTTTCTACCAAGCAAACTGGGCTACAGTGGGCACGCGTCTGTGTCAATTTGTGAAGGAAGTTTTCAGTGGTTCTATTGCTATCAAGGACTTCAATAGAACTCTGATTGCTCTAATTCCTAAAAGAGAGCAGCCAGAGTTTGTGAGCCATTTTCGCCCCATCTCCCTTTGTAATGTCAATTACAAATGCATTACCAAAATTATTACAAGTAGGTTGAGAGGTTTAATGGATGAGATCATATCTCCTTATCAGGCTGGATTCATCAAAGGAAAGTTAATTCAGGACAATATAATTATTGGCCAGGAGGTTTTGCATTCAATGAAGAAAGTCATTCAATGAAGAAAGCCCGAGGACGGAAGGGATTTATGGCATTGAAAATTGATTTGGAAAAGGCGTACGACCGAATCAGCTGGAGCTTCCTGAGGCATGTTTTAGTTGAGGTAGGTTTTGAATCTGGTCTTATCAGATTAATTATGGATTGTGTGACTTCCGTGGAATATAATGTTCTTTGGAATGGGGAAAAAACCGAATATTTCATGCCAAAGAGAGGATTAAGGCAAGGGGACCCTATCTCCCCCTACCTATTTGTATTATGCATTGATCATCTCTCCCATATCATCTGTGATTCTGTAAGCAATGGGAAATGAAAGCCTATTCGCACCTCCAGGTCTGGCCCTCTCATATCCCACCTTATGTTCGCAGACGACTTGTTACTATTTGGAGATGCTACTTCGGATCAAGCTATTTGTATAATGGAGTGCCTTAACAGTTTTTGTAGGGCCTCTGGTGCAAAGGTTAGTCTTGACAAGTCCTCCATTTTCTTTTCACCAAGAGTGTATGATGAAACAAAGAAGAAAATTCAGAGTATTACAAAAATGAAGATAACCACAGATATTGGGAAATATCTTGGTTTTCCCTTGTCTAGGAAACGTAAGCAGAGGGAAACTTTCCAATACATCATTGATAGAGTTAAATCGAAGCTAGCTACTTGGAAAGCTAATTCCCTCTCAATGGCTGGTAGAATAACGCTAGCCAAATCTGTGATTGGCTCAGTGCCCCTATATCCCATGCAAGTCTCTCAGCTGCCAGTCAGTGTTTGCAAAGAAGTAGAGCGTTTACAGTGTAATTTTATTTGGGGTAAATATAGTAGTCATGGATTTCATAATCTAAGCTGGGATACCCTACTACAGCTAAAAAACTCCGGAGGTTTGGGATGTAAAAGTCTCTTAGCAATGAATCAAGCTTTCGGTTGTAAGATAGCATGGAATTTAGTATTGGGTACTCCAAGGTTATGGTCTGAAGTCCTTCTTAACAAGTACATACTTAGGAATGATCAAGACCTGTTGGATATTAAATCTGGTGACTCCTCTCTTTGACGGTTTGTAACTGGACAAAAAGATGTAATTGAAGAGGGTACGATGTGGAGGGTTCGAAATGGCAGATCTGTGAAGTTCTTTAAGGATAAATGGCTATTTAAGGATGCAAGCTTGGAAGATATGTGCTCAAATTCATTGTCAGAAGTGGAGAGATCGAGCCTTGTCTCTGACTGGGTAATTAATGGAACCTGGGATTTTAGAAGGTTGCAATCTATTTTTCATATCTCTGTTATCCAGAGATTGATTGCAACTTTACCTCCTATAACTGATGCAGGAGAGGATGTAATGATGTGGAGTGCTTCGAACAATGGTCAATTTTTTGTCAAGTCTGCTTATTTCCTGATAGAAAAACCATATATTCATTCTTATCAGCCAACTTTCAAGCTGATATGGAAATGGCCTGGTGCAGAACGATTGAGGGTTTTCATGTGGCTTGCTTTTCATAACAGGTTGATTACAAACGAGTGGCGGAGCAAATGGAGTAGTTCATTTGCATTATGCCCTCATTGTACCTTACATTTAGAGTCTGTTATGCACATTTTGCCTGACTGCATTTATGCTAAAAAGGTGTGGGAATCGTTAGTTCATCGAAGATATCAGACTACCTTTTTTAGTCTTCCATTAAGAGACTGGTTCCGTTTTAATCTCCAGGACAAGATTGGTGAGTATAATGATGTAGAATGGAGACAAATATTTGGAATGGGTGTCTGGAGACTTTGGTCATGGAGGAATCAATCAATCTTTGAGGAAAATTTTAGCAAACCATCAGACCCAGCATTGGCTATCTGTCACTCGAGGGGTTTTTTTTTTTGTGAATGGTGGAACTATGTTGGCTACCGAAGAATCATTATTGGCATCCTCTAGTTTATGGCAGAAACCATCGGATGACTGGGTTAAGCTCAATGTGGATGGAGTTGTATCTATATCTGCGTCCAAGGCCAGTTGTGGAGGAGTAATGCGTAGCGCGAGTGGGTCTTGGCTATTTGGTTATTCTAAATATATTGGATATTGTAGCCCTTTGGAAGCAGAAGAATGGGCTTTGTTATCCGATTTGCAGTTAGCCAAGGATAGGGGATATAGAAAAATAATCTGTGAGACTGAATCTAAGCTCCTATTTGAAATGTTGAGCGACAAAGGGAACGTTGGAACCCATTCTCTGATTGTTTTTCAATTCAAGTAGCTGATGAGTTATGATTGGATTTACAACTGGCGCATATCAATAGAGAACAGAACCGAGTGGCAGATACTCTTGCCAAGGAAGGCTTTACCAAGACTTCTTTCTATGCTTTGTGTCCTAATCACCTTAGGACGTTAGTGCTTCATGATTGTATGGGAATTAATTCCCCAAATTTTAATTTTTAGTTTTTAATGATAATCTCTTTTACCAAAAAGAAAAGAAAAGAAAAGAAAACGCAACACATCCACGCACACAGTAACTGCAGAACGAGAATTCAAGAAGTAGAACGATCACGGCACGGAGAATCAGACAACGCACGAGGAGCATCAGAGTTGTGCTGAGAGCGATCTCTTTTCTGTGCTTTTTTTTTTTTTTTGGAAGGACCATATAAACCAAGTCTTTGGTATTTTTTAAAATTAAAATAGCAGAGCTCGCATGTTATGTTGGATTATTGGTTTTAGTAATTGTTTGAACACAAAATTTATTAGTGTGATCGTAGTTACCAATAAATTCAATGTAAAAAAAAAACTAATAAATCACGTAACTCTAAACAAGTTATATAATATTGACTATATAATGCTACAATTTTTTTTATATGTATTAAAACTTAATTACTCCTATTTTTTTATATGTATTAAAACTTAATTACTCCTAATATTGACTAATATCTGTGTTAATAATTAAATAATATATTGATGATATGATTTTGTAGATGTTAGTTAAAGTTTAAAAAATGATAATTTAGAAATAAAATTTAAATAATATATTGATGATATGATTATGAATTTTTATATTTTTTTAATGATTTTTTTATTATAGTTTTTAATGATTTTTTAATAATGTTTTTATTTTTTTAAAAAAATACATTTTGCGATGGATTTCAAATCCGTGCGACGGATTTGAGTTCCGTCGCAAAATTTGCAACAGAATTTTATTTCTGTCGCAAAATTTGAAATTTGCGACGAGGTTTTTAGCGACGCACTAAATCCATCGCAAATTCCGTCGCAAACTAGTTTTGCAACGGAAAATCTATGTTTTGTGATGGAAAAAGTCCGTCGCAAATCACCATTTTTTTTGTAGTGAAAGATGCCACATAGACAATCCACGTCAGCAGAATGTAGTTAACTAACGTTTGACTATTAGGACTTTTAACAGAGGGGCAATATTGCTACGTTTTTAGACTTCCCGGACAACATTGCTCCACAAAAAAACTTTCAGGGCAAAATTGCTCCTGGACGTGTACTTCCGGGACAAAATTGCTACTTAACCCTTTAAAAAATAACTTATATTGTGAAGGGGAGGGTAGTATTAGTTTAAACCATAAGCACATTAGATGCAGTAAAGGCATGATGCATCATTTAATTCTCATAATAACATGTATGTTTCTGCATTTATACTCTCTCATTTGCAAGGGTTTAATTTTAATTATCATGTCACAAGATATGTATGATTTCAATTTTAATAGATTTAATGAATAATCTAGACCTATCCCTCAATTAAGAAATGTTGATTATGAGTATATATTAGCTTGAATCATAAGAGTGATAACTCAAATTCAAACCTGAGAAGAACTTAGCCATTGATCTTAATTATTTGTAGTACTATTTTAGTTTTTACTCTTACTTAAGTCATGATTATAGTATATTAGTGTTAGTAAACATGAAAATTGATATGAACCATCAAATCTGATCTAGATTGAGCAAATTTAAAACTTTTAGTCAGCATGTTTTTCAATGACTAATTTATTTTTAAATGTTCTGATGTTCCGCCTAAGGACAATAAAATAGAATTTCACTATAATATTGTGCATGTACGCGCGCATGTGTGTTAAAAGTGCTATTGATTCTAACTACAAAGCCTAGAAATTTTGATTCATCCTAAATTGCATGACTAATCAATGTAAAAGTATTACTCTGTTATAGATAGAGTCAAGTCTAATAAGTAACTCAAAAACCCTCACATTGAAGAGTTTAGGATGATCTCATATTGTTGAGTTTCAAAGCTTTAATTTGGTGCCACCTGCTCAATCCAAAAACATGAGGGAAAAATTCAACCAGGGCAATGAGATTTCCCAAAAAAACATGAGTTCACAAAAGTAATTTGATGTCAATTTGAATGCTTTATGGCATCGTCACATCACAAAGGCAACCCACCCATTGTTTATGTATGACTCTCGATATAACTGAACTAGTTTATTCATCATATCCAGATTAATCTTTTTTGAAGTAACTTCTGAAGATATGGATACATTCGATCATAGCAATGAGTTGACAAATTCCTATAACAGGGAAAAAAAACCTTTAATCAAACCAATGAGCTTTAAAAAAAAAAATACAAAAGCAATTTAATGTCACCTTAAATGTTTTATCGCATCGTGACTTTATAATTGCAACCCAATACGCTAGGTTGACAATTGCTTGCAACAAGAGAGGAACATTCAACCAGAGTAATGAGTTTTCTTAAAAAAATGAGCATGACTGATGTCATTGCCTATCTTCCTATTTAAACTTATAAAATATTCCTCCACTCCTTAATGTAAAAATCATTTGACTATTAACTAACCTGGTTAGATAGTTAAGAAAAGTAGTTAAGTAAGCTAATTATAAAAAAATATGATATATATATATATATATATATATATATATAATACCTTTGTTGCAAACTAGATTTCTCAAAATCTAGGTAATGATTTTTTATGTTTTTTATGCTTGTTTATATCATTTTTTAATGAATTCAGAATTAATCTTTTTACCATCATGAATTTAAAATGAATTTTTGATGTGTAGAATTTCATTTATTTTATTCTTGGTTTTTCAGATGAATTTTTCTATTAAACGAAGATCTATTAATTGGGGTAGAATACAAATGGAATCTTATGTTTTTTTGCTCGCGAAGAATAAAATTGTGAGATTGATATTTACCTAGATTATTTTATGGAGGGAAAAAAATTAATAATGAGTAATTGCATGAAAATAAATTTTAAAATGCTAAAAATTATTGATTAAGAAACAATATAAATTTTGTGTGTGACAGTAAAGATTTTCTCTAAGGCAGCCAGTATTACACTAGCGAATACATGAGTGCCATTTTTAAAGCTATTTTTGTATTTAATTATTGCAAAGAGAATTAATAAAGATAGTTTGAGAAAAATGATAAATAGAATAAATATATTTTGCATTTATGAGTTATGACCATGACCCCTGGATGAGAAAACTTTAGTGGACGCCATCCAAGTGCCTACAACCTCTTCTCCCTTTCGTGGCAAAAGTTTCCAAGTCAAAGGACAACGGTATATAGTATAAAAAACGACAAGAGTATGAATGTCCCTCTCCATTTTCCAGCTGCGCACGGCTTTCCCTCACCTCTCAACTTTTCTTCTTTAAAAACCCCCCTTTAGTATGCACGTTTTAACCAAAAACACAATCATCTTCTCCATTCTCAGTGCGAGAAGGAACAACCAGTACGGCAACCACAATCAAACTCAACATGCCACCAATTTCACTCATCACCATGTAAGTATTCCAAGTTTCTTTGAACTGTTTATGTATTGCTCATTTATTTTTCATTCCCTTTCGGAGCTGTCATATGAATGAGAAGCAAATTACGTATTGTGTCTCACTTAGTCTTGGTCTTCAAATGAGTGTGCCTCCAGTTCACACACACACACACGTATATATGTATGTATATAGCACCACCGCCCCTGCGCGCAAGAATATACAAGGAAGCTTTTTGCTTCAATTTCAGTTCTGTATCTCCTCTGCTTTCTTCCAAGGTGCATATGGGGCTTTTGTTTAAGGGCCAAAGAATTTGTTTCCTCATATATATAAGGTGTGACGCTGGTGGCGGCGTTGGGGCGGAGCAGCTACATGATTTAGTGGTGGACTCCGAACAACTGAAAGACCTGATCGTGAATATAAGCTTAGTTAACACCTTTTAATTTGTTGCAATACCAATTGGCCTTTTTTCAAATACTTATAATATTGTAGGCCACAAAAATCTTATAAAAAATAACTTATATTGTCAACGAGAGGGTAGTATTAGTTTAAACCATATGCACATTAGATGCATTAATTATAGGCATCATTTTAATTTAATTACATACACATAGTACTGTGTAGTATATTAATTGATCCGTCATTTAATTCTCATAACAACATGTATGTTTCTGCATTCATACTCTATCATTTGCAAGGGTTTAATTTTAATTATCGTGTCACAAGATATGTATGATTCCAATTTTAATAGATTTAATGAAAAATCTAGACCTATCCCTCAATTAAGAAATGCTAATTATGAGTATATATTAGCTTGAGTCATAAGAGTGATAACTCAAATTCAAATCCTAGGAAGAACTTAGTCATTGATTTTAATGATTTGTGGTACTTTTTTAGTTTTTACTCTTATTTAAGTCATGATTATACTATATTAATGTTAGTAAAAATGAAAATTGATATGAACCATCAAATCTGATCTAGATTGAATCGATTTAAAATTTTTAGTTTGCATGTTTTTCAATGACAAATTTATTTTTAAATGTTCTGATCTACCGCCTAAGGACAAGAAAATAGAATTTCACTGTAATATTGATTTACTTAAAAGCCCTTGAAAAAATAAAATAAATTTATAATGCCCCATTTGATATCTTGAATTAAAGTGATTTCGATGAAATTGATAATGAAATTGGAGTTAGAAATGGAAATATGATGGAAATGGGCTTATAAAATATGATAGGAATGTAGAAGAAACTTTTATATAAAAATACTAAAATGTCCTTCCTAGAAGACCATTCTCTCCACTAGTAAAAACTACCCTTTGGCCCATGTACAAAACCACCGTCCATCTTTGTATCCAAAAAAAAAAAAAAAAAAAAACCACCGTCCATCACCACGGGTAATTTCAATTGTAATATATAATAATTACATCGCTTTTAATTATATGTATGCGAACATTAAAATTGTACGTCAGAGATTAAAATTATGTTTATCAATAAATACAAAAATCAACATGAATTGATACTAAATAGATTAGATATATGAATAACCATCTCATATGAATGTTTTTAATATTAAAATAGATTTTATATATGCCATCAAGCCTTTTTACAACTAATGTTTAATTTTCTCAATGACCTTGTTACTTTCATGTACTTAACATATGTACTCAACATGTTAATTACAATTATTCTTTATTTGGTGCTTAAATTATGACACTTCTAATTAGTTTGATGGTTGTGCAGTCCAAACCCTTGGCACCCTATGTTTGTGCTTCTGCTGTCCGTGACAACGGCCATCGTTCAAATGCACTTTCCCAATTCATCACCTTTAGATCAACACCCTGTAAACACTTGGATTGGTATTACATGCTTACTTTTCTATGGCTTTGCATTTGGATACCACGAGAAATGTCAAAGTCACACCCCAAGGGACCATTCGTCATTAAATCATTGTGTTAAGGTAGCTATTGTCTCAGGAAGTTTGGCTTATAGTGCATTCATATCACTATTGCTTCCTCGCTCTCGCCAACCACTTGTCTTCATGGTCTGTGTATTGTTGTTATTCATGTACTTCAACCACACAAAAATAGAAAAATTAGGTGAATGCATGACTTCATATTTATATGACCTGTGGGGGGTAACTAAAAGCAGAGCTTCAAATTTATATGAGAGATGGAGGGGAACTGAAAGGGACAATGTCGCAGCAATTAACCGGCCACCAGTTTAGATGCTGATGAGATCTTACAACTTACTTGGATGTATTAATTATTTAAATGACGAGAGGTTGGAAGAGAGTGTGATGTTGTTTTCATTAGTTTAATTTGCTTTTGGCATTTGTTAATTTCCAATATGCTTTTTCATGAATTGGAAATGAAAAAAACATAGTTGTGCGAAAAGTTACCTGGTAAGATATACACTGGTGAAACTGATTTATTTTCTCCCGCGTTACATTGAAATCTCTTGCGTTCACTCAACAAACCAAAAGCTTTTATAATTTATTTTGACTCAATAGTAATTGTGTATAGACCGTTAAATCCGAAGACTAAAACTGATGATGATATCTGTGGAAGAATGAGCAGAACCAAGTAGGCAACAATTTCAATTTGTGAAAGGTAGACTGGTTGGAGAGAAGAGATTAATAGTTCCATGGAATCTGAGTCTGGGGAAAACGGCTTGGTTTAATTTGATGCTGCAATAGGGGAAAATTTCACGCAAGTTTTGAAATTATGTTCCAATGAAACAAAGCACCAATGAAAAATGGAAATGAAGTTCGTTTTGGAATCATTGTGAGCCATTCATGTTAGGAATATGGATTACCTTTGGGTTGCTCGAACGTGATCATGAATGATTAAAACTTAGAATAATGCTCTGCCTCTACCGGTAGGGTAGGCCTTGTTTGATTGTTTGTCGAGTGAACCGATCAAAAGCGAAAACAAACATGAAGGCCCTACCTCCCCTTCTCTGTGAAGAACCTACCACCTTGTGCTTTTTTTCCCTAGATTTTGACTCTTATGTCTCCCACCACCAAATTAAACCCGTTGTAATTCTCTGCTTCTATCTTTAGATATTAAGTAAACTCTCTCGGACTCCGTCTACTCTGCCACACCCACATAAATAACATATTAAAAAAACAGAGTTCGCAAACTTGAATATTCATATACGGGGTTAAATCCGTGACAAGTTTTCACCGTGAGATTAGTATTAATATATATTGTATACCTTGAGAAAAAGCGGGGGAAGCTCGCCTCTGGTTCTGGCATGGGGGTTAGTATGGGATTCCAAGACGTAAGTGACAAAGGCGAATCTTCCGTGTCGAGAACAAGCCAGCCAACGTCGTCTCTTCCTCCAAGTATGACTGTTTCAGAATCTTCCCACCATGATGCTGCCTTCGTCGCCCTTCATTTCACCGCCATGAATAACATGTACTCGTAAATTCTTTTCATTCATTCATATATGAACAAATGGATAAGAAGGAAGGAAGGAAGGAATGGAAACTTGCCTGTTGTGGTACTCGTCTCTGTTGTTGAAGAGGATCAAAGGGTATAGACTGGGTGAGCTTACCATAGAGGATCAAAAGAATTTTAAAATTTCAAAAATTTAAATCAGGTTTTTCCCAAAAATTAAAAAAAAAAAATTGTTGTAAATTTCTTATTAAGTTTCGTCTTTTCCTTATATATCAACTCTTAGTAATAAACATGATTATGGACTTTGTAATTTTAAAATTCTTTTTCTATCATTCACCCTAATGTAATCTCCATTTTAAAATATTTTTAAATTTTTCTCTTCTCGGCCATCATCTCCCATCCATATTTTTTATCTGATGACCCTCCTTCATCCTCCTTTAATTTTTTCTCCTTTTTTATTACGGTAATGTCACTAGTTTCTCTCTCCTCATCTTTCCTTTGTCTCCGCCAAATACAAATATGTTTCTTTCATGAATTAAAATTGCACACTTAATATTAGAGTGAATGGACTAAGTGACGATGTGACAAATTAAAAGTTCATTTTAAATAGCGGTGGCAGAAATGACTTATTTACAATCTAACTTTTACAAACGTAAGATAAAATAAAAATCATATTATATAGGGTAAATGAGGAAAAATGCACATTGACTTTCACTCAAAAGGCACCCAACACCAAATGCTTTTGGGAGGTGCAAAAATATCTATAAACTCTCAAAATTAGTGTAAAAATACCCATACTGTTAAATCTCCATTACGTTGTTGACGGTTAGTTGACTGAAATTAAGTACATGGAGCTAACTTAATTTATTATTATTTTGACCAAAAACAATTAATTTATTATTAAAAAAAAAACTACCCATCTGTAGGCAACCCCTCCTTCTCACGCCTCCTGTCGGCAACCCCTCCCTCCTCCTGTCCGACTGTCTCGTCGCCGTATCTACCACCGCACCTTGTGACTGTGAGAGTTGAGATGCGATTTTCCAGAGAGTTGAGAGCATTCCGGCCACCGCTCTCAACTCTCACAGTCACAAATCACATGCTTTAATCCCATAGTCAATTGTCTCCATTACACAGCGAATGAACTACATAACAATAGAGTTCATGATTGATTTCTCGTTGAAACCATCAAAACCAGATTTTAATCCCAACCCAAAATTTTGATTTTGATGCTTAGAAAAGTCAGAAATGCATATATATTCAATATGAGAGGGATAAGCTTGGCTTAACCTCACCATCTCATAAGTTTAAGTTTAATTTTCTGATTAAGATCATGTTTCTCTTTTTTTTCCCCCCTTACATCATGATGATCAGATGCAAAACAGGGATGTTAAGAATTCTCTCACAGTAATGTCATCGAACATAACAGTTGCAACTTTCTTAGCCACAATTTCCTTAACGACCTGTTCTCTGATCAAAGCCTGGATAGCAAACAGTTACAACAACGTGTTCCAGAGTGAGTTAATCTACGGAGACACAAGATCAATCACAATCTCCATCAAGTACATATGCTTACTAATCTGCTTCCTACTTGCTTTCTCATGCTTCGTTCAATCAACCAGACACTTCATTCATGCGAATTACCTAATATGCATACCAGATCTGAACTTACTTGTACCAGCGAGCAGTGTAGAAAATGCAGTCATACAAGGAACTGAGTTTTGGTCACTAGGTCTTCGAGCTCTTTACTTCGCTCTTAATTTGTTGTTGTGGTTTTTCGGGCCGATTCCCATGTTTGCTTCTTCGATCGTCATTGTGATTGTGCTCCATTGGATCGATCATAATTCAAAGCCTCTGCATCCTACTAAGTTTGAGGAACGAAATTTTCAGACACCCAGATGCCAAATTCGTAAAGGGAATTTATAATATGGTATATTTCATCAGCAAATTTGTGGAATCAATCGGTCTCTTGTTGATCAAGAAGATGATATCAGATTGGGGAAAGTAGGATTACAATTTTGAGTACAGAGAGAAGAGATGAACGGAAGATTAATTCAAATTTGAGAATGAGAACAATAGAAAATTCCTTTGATTGGTCCGTCAGAAACCATGATGCCCACATCAGCTCCATGTAAGCAATTTCTGTCAACTAACAGTCAACATAATAGAGATTTAACAGTATGGGTATTTTCGCACCAATTTTAAGAGTTCATTGGTATTTTTGCACCTCCCAAAAGTATTTGGTGTTGAGTGCTCTTTGAGTCAAAGTCCATATGCATTTTTGCACCTTTACCCAATTATAAATGTGATCATAAATGTGATTTGTGTTTGAAGTGACGGTGAGAGAAGTGTCTTTTTTCCAAATGAGTTCTTATTTGGATGATTATTTAAAAAGTTAGTTGAGATGAAAAATGACTGAGTTTGCATGAATCTTATTGAATACCAAAAACACACACACACATATTAGTTGTATATATTGAGATTATTGAAGATAAAAAATTAAATTTGATATAAAAATTAAAAAACTTTAAAGTACTTTATTAAATATATTCTAATGGGTAAATTAGAATGGATACAAATATATATAAAATACTATATTTCTTATTTAATTTGATCACTTATCCGTAACATTTTTCTCCAAAAGTTAAAAAAAGTCATGTCAGAAGCTGAAAAAAGTGACTTATGTCAGAAGTCACTTTTTTTTTTTTGTTTAAAATGAGACCACCACTATCTCAAATGGTTCATTTTTCTCCACTAGGCTTAAATCACTGTGTGTTGGGATTTTTTTCTCCTCATCACTATGCCAAACAAGCTTAAATATGGTAGATATGATTCTATGTTTAATACGTAAGCATGTGTCTAACACTCTAACTATCCATTATAAGGCCCTAACTTTGTGCAGGGCGAATTTTAATTTGATATATATTTGTTTAATTTGGATGACTTAATTAACTCCACTTCTAGGTTGGGTAACATGATTTTTGTGGGAAGGTGGAAAGGATGTTTTGGAGATGTGAGGAGGAGCGAAGATAATGGTTTTTTGTGTTTGGAAAGGAATTAGGTTTAGGGGAAGGATAGAGAAAGAGAGAGGTTGTTTACATTCAATACCGCGGGAAACTTCTGAGAAACGGATTACCATTAATCAATGATGGGCCACTATGTGACGCCCATAATTCCTACATCCATTATGATATCCATCTATGTCTGTAATCTCTTATTAAACTAAATTGGGTGTATTTATCAAAGTAAAGGCGTTAACATATCAGAGTGAATCACAACAGAGAGCATGCCTAACGTTTGGACGAATGAGTAACTGATAACATATGCCCAGACATATGTTGGTTAATTTAAATTACCAAAGGAATATAAGCGTGATACAACTTAAAATTCTGTAATAGTTATGTTTAATCCCGTTGGAGGATTTTAGTTATACAATGATCCCGAATTGTCAGTTGAATAGTTAGCAAATACAATCCAAAACATTAGAGGGTGAAATTCATACTTAATTAAATCCCTTCCTTCGGAGTCTTCTTCAGCTACTTCAGCTGCACGGCCTTACTTCCTGACCCAGAACATCTTCTTATATCTTTAGGTGTGATTGAGATTCATTGATCAGATGAATCCCAGGGTAACGGTTAATCTCACATTCAAAGTGTAAATCATACATGACAGATATTTCACATATTGCAGAATAAAATAAAGCATTCAACAAACACACCGCTACCCGACTACAAGGTACCCAGTACATGCATCGTTAATGGTGAAAGCACTTGCAAGTGCGCTACGTGTCCCAGACACGCATCCCCAGCGCTAGGAAAAATAGACATGCAGCATTATCATATAAAACAATAATCAAGATCCAGCTGAATAAAACGCATAGACTTGGGCATACAAACCCGACCAAGAATCCACAATACATGAACATACAAGGCATATATAAAAACATAAGGAATTGGAGATTAAGTTACCAACCTCAAATTCGCGAATGAATAAAATCTCCGGATGTTAGAAACTCGAATTTCTTCAATGTCCTAAAGTAAGATCATTGTAACTATTAATTTCCCTTTTTGATTATTATTTATTAATAATACCCCTTTCTATTAATTTCATATATATAATATTTTGCAGCTTTTCTGTTCGAACATCCATCAGTTCACATTTGCACTCTTTGTCCTCCATCCAATTCACTTAACGTCAACATGCATTTATATTTATGCATGGATCCATCAGATGATATAAAATAATTATATTGTAGCCTTTTACTTTGCATATATTAGACTGTTGCTTTTAATGGTGTCTTTAAAGAATTTAATGCTTTAATTTGATGTCTTATTTTGTATAATTCATGGTTGTTTGCTTCTATGCGTTATATATGATTATTTTTCATGTTGTCGTTTCATTTATATATATTTATTATTTAATTCTCTATTTTCTAATAATAATAATAATTATTATCATTATTTATTTGTTTATTATTATTATTATTATTATTATTTATTTATTTTACTACAATTATTTAAGCTCTCAAAGGCCATCCTAACATTTTAAATTAGGAGTTTATAAATATTAACAACATAAAAATACATTTTATTATGATATATACACACCCACATATATACATATCAGTTTTAAGAATCTCAACTTTTATATTTATTTAACAGCAAGTTTTGGAGTTTATTCCTCATCATTCACTACCTTACTATGCCTTGTTTAAATATATATATACACACATATTAGCAACATGGGTTTTAAGAACAGCAGCTTTTAGTTTTAGAAACATTTACACCCATGCACATACATATACTTCAAGATTTTCTATTTCCTTTCCAAGTTCAGTGACATAAGCATATAGAACAGCCCCTATTTTTCCCTTTCCTTCCATGCGTAGCAATACACATCTATGTCTCAGCAATGCTTTAGTTTCTCTTATATATATATATATATATATATATATATATATATATATATATATATATATATATTAGCAACGTACACAAACCCACATGCAGGTATATATGCATATGGTTCAACCACTTTCTTCTTTTTCTTCTCATTGTGCAACGACTATATATTAATAAACTCTGGTTTCATGTGCTGGTTCAAGAGCTTTCCCATGTAAAACAAAACAAAACTCCCTCTGTTCTAGTTCCTACTCACAGAGAATACCCATGTGAAATTATAAGTACATCCCCAAGGTTGGAAACTCAAAAACTTATGTTGGAAAAATCATAGAAAACTAGGAGGAAGAGAAGCTTAAAACTTACCTCTGTTTTTAGGCTTTTAAACAGGGGAAGCTTAAATGAGAATGATAATGGTTGAGTCTCCCTCCCTCTCCTTCCTCTCTCTCTCTTCGGACTCATCTTTGGTTTTTGTTGAGGCAACTGGGTGAGGGAATGAATGAGAACCATGGACCAACCTTTAAATAAGAAGACAAGGGTCCGGTCCGAGAATCACGAAGGAACCGAGGAAGACGATAGACCAATGGAGAAAGATCTATGAAAGGGTCAAGACGTATGGCTATTTTGGCTTGGTGAACAATAGCTGGCCGAAAGGTATGGGAAAGACTTGATTCTGCAGATCGAGTGACGTGTTGTTATGGTTGGCTAATCTCTCGCTGTGGTTACGTGTCAGCAAAATCTGATATAGCTAATATGGTTGCTTTGCTGTTCTGATGCTGTGGTTTGGGTTTTTTAGGGAATGGATAATATTGTGTAAGTCTAATGGATATTGCTTGGTCAAAGGAATAGAAAGCGAGCTGGGCTGGAGCAATTTATTGGTCCGTGTGGTTTGTATATATGGCTAAATGAGGAATATTGGGCCGATAGATTAAATGAACATATGGGCCAAAGAAACAATGGAAGCTAATATATACATATCTATGAACCTGTTGCAACGTTTTGGATATTAAAGATTCAGGTCTTCAAGAATGGGGCTTTTTTTTTAAATAAAAAAAACAAAAACAATCTATATTGCTATCATGTGTTAGCTGCTTGGTTTGCTTTCGGCTGGACTGTGAGAGAGTATTTACATATGCTTGGTGTCTCAATAGTATTTACATATGCTTGGTGTCTCAATAATAAGAGGGTGTTCGTTGTGGTGTGGGTCCAATTCCATAATTATCTCTTTTCCTAGGTTTTATTCTTTTAAAAATATTACAAGGAACATAAATTGTTAATTTTCCAAATAATTAATTTAATCATTTGGTCAATTTCTAAATTTCCACCGTTCATAAATTATTCCTTTTTTGAATTATTATTTTCCCAAAATAAATTAACTAAGGGAAAATTAGGCCTAAATTCCAATAATTATTCTCAGAATTATTTTAAGCCAAAATTTTATAATTAATTTCCCTATATTATTCAAACTTTAAAATCCCAAAATTTGGGATGTTACACACTAGGTGGGGGGTGTAGTAGCCTACTTAGTGGAGACTACTAGGGTTTGAGTACTATTGAACGATATTTTTTAGTTAACAATATATCTAAAGATTTGATTGTTGATTAAATAAAATGGTGTTGTGCTGAGCCTATTTAGTGAGATAAAGCTTTATTGTTGTATATAAATGTGTACTTTAATATGATTGAATTTAAAATTGGACAAAGTTGGGATTGGTCAATCTAAATTATGTTTAGATATAAAATTAATTTATTAGTTAATCAGCGAATTAGCTCTCATGGGCAGAATTCAAAGGTGTGGTTGTGGTGAAAATTTAATTTTCAAAACCTGGTGGGTGGGGTAGCCCGTCCATTCTCAATAAGGGAAGTTCCTTATCAGTCTTATATATAAAATAAATAGGTTTTTGAAGAATGTCATAGTTACAAGTTAAATTTACTTAGTTAATTAACAGTTAAGTTGCATCATTTATAACTTAAATATTTTGGAAAAAGTATATCAAAATTTGTTAATACATTTAGTATTTAATTCTACTGGACTTATAAATAATCTTTCGTTCCAACAAATTGATATTAGGAAAATACTTATTTTAAATTCCTTATATCCATTTCGTTAATTTTTTCACTTACATTTGATCATGTGTCTTGTTTTTGAATTATTGTCATTTAACTATAAATTCCATATAAAAATAATAAGACACGTTGTGATGTGTAATAATGGATATAAAAAACTTTACGTCAGTATGATTCTTAATATTATATTCATGAGGTAGAAAAAGTCGGCCAGATTAAATTTTCAGAATCTACGGCCATCATGAAAATTGACAACCATACTTTTACGAGCTTCAATAAATGACCCCATCAATACTAGTTAAATCTCGTCTTAATACATTTCTTTTCAGTTTGACCCATAAGGTTTATAACAAGCGGCTTGTTAGCTTATAACTAGCATATTGACCTGTTTTACTAGCTCCACATCAAAGTTATTTAAAGGATATTATGTGACCAGGCATGCGTCTTGCCCTAGGTTTATGAATGAGCCCAACCACTACCTTAAAATTTTTATAACAAAAAGAAATTGAATACATCTGAAATTTTAATACAAAAAAAATTGTGTCTAAAATTTGAATAAAAAAAATTGTAACAAAAGTCATTGAATGAGTCAGAATGTTTGCAAAAATTTACATCAAGACATCACCTTTTTAGCATCTGTCCTTGTTGGTAGTCCACTGAAACATGAAGACTCTCAATGATTTGAAACAAAACAGAAACTATATATATATATATATATATATATATATATATATATATATATACACTGTTTATTTTAAACGATTTAAGCTCCTGGCATGGTGTAAACTAAAAATTGGCATGGTTTGGATAGAACTAGCCTAAAAAAAGATTGTGTGTGTGTGTGTGTTAAAAGAAAAAATTGGTCGCATGGATCAAATGGCCCAAATGTTTGGGGAAAATGTCTAAATTCAGAATTTGTAATTTTTCATTTATATTCTGCAAGTTAAGTCCTTTTCCTCAAATTTTTAACTAATTTTTTTCAACCGAAAACAAATAAGGTAAGAGCCTGCAATGTCCTTGTAAGAGATAACTGACTTTCTTCTCGATGAGATTCTGAGTTATAGAGTTTACAATCTTATCCTAACCCCCAAAAAACAACACCTTTCAATTGCCTTAAAACAACGTTATTTCTTAATTTATTTCTTCATTTTGTTTAATCCAAGGTTATTAAAACCAGATTGGTCACTGAATCGGTCGGAGTACTGGGTCAAGGGTTAGTGGATTTAACTGGAGTCAAACTGGTGAAAAAAATGAAGATTTCAGATTATTAATATAAAATTATAAAGAAAATAATTCCCTTTAATAATAAAAATATCTTATTAACTAACAAAAGTAATTATGTGTGTGTGTCTATATATATTTATATTAGGGTAAAAGATTTTACTGATCCTTTGGAAATAAGTTATCTCAGGTGACCCAAAACTACGTCATTTTAGATTAATGAAGGATGTTTTCGTAATTTTGCACTCTTCATTAATTCACCTAAAATTACAAACACACATTTCATTAATCCAAAACGACGTAGCTTTGGGGGTCATTGGAGATAAGTTATCTCCAGTAGAAATCATTTACCCATATATATATATATATATATATATATATATATATATATATATAAAGGAAGAGACGTGGAAGAAGAAAGAGAAAAAGTGCCTCTTGTCCGTTAAAACCAAACCCTTCTTGTTTTGATGAAAGCATCTCCAGCAAATGCTGAAGGAGTTTTGGTGTTCTTGAACCAGTCGAAATCCTAAAGCACATCTATCTTTCTCATCTTTTTTGAAGAAGACTTCCTTGAAAGCGTTCCAATCTTCACACCTGAAAGATCTCTGAGCTATCTAATTATATTCTCTCTCAGAACAGAGAAGTCTGTTCATTATCTTATTTCACTACTCTTCTTGCCCATTTTGCTCTCTTGAACACACTACTGAACATATAGTGTTTTGGTAAGATTGTTAGTCCAGATTGATAGCTTCAGATTGAGAATTTAGCAGCAGCAGCAGCGACAAGAAGATCTGATTCAAAACCAGATCCCATAAAGACAACGATTTATGAGAAATCTGAATGTTTTGATGAGGAGGGAAAGATTGAGAGCCTCTTAATATGGAAGCTTTATTTTTCTTTCAAATTTACACCCAACAATCTCAGCCGTTCACTCTTCGTCCACAGTGATGATACTAGGTATGCATTCACTGCGCTGTCCAGAGTCCAATCTCTTTCAATTCCATCAAATACAAATTTCAAATCAGACATTCTAATTTGGGAAGTAGTCCACCACCATAAATGGGATAAACATGGCGCAAAGAAAGAAAGAAAGAAAGAAAGAAAGAAAGGGGCACTGCCAGTACTATTAAATTGATCTTCTAGTTCTCTTCAATTGGGAGATGGTTTCATAAATTGTTAATAGCTTCCACATCTCCTTGCTACCTCTTTGTCATAAAGCTAGTGTTATATGCCTTTGATTGATTTCTTCACAAATTAAAATGGTTTATTAGAATGTGTTGTGTTACCCATAAACTATTCACACACCCTTCTCAGGTTGTCCTTTATTCTGTTTCAACATCTCTTTTATTTGTATCTCTACGCATTAGCATGCAATTTAAAAAGCTGAAAGGAGGTGCGGCATGCATCATTTTCTAAGTCCACAATTCAACAATTCATTCATGACAAGTATAATAAAACATCACATTTTTACACAATATCATCGTCTCACATATACAACATGCAGAAAATTATAAATACAACTCAGTGTCTTAAACTTCTTGGTATAAATTCTACGCCATGGTAATAATGAAGTTGAAAGAATTGATGAACATCTAAACTCGTCGCCTTCTTATTGCTGGGACATTGGTCCTTTTGGTTCTCCTCCATTGGTCATACAAATATGAAGCTTTGCTTTTAATTCTCGTCCATAGCTAGCTCACACAATTTTGAAGCCATATTTTCACCCATTTTTGCTATTTTTTGCGGTTAAAGTATGTGATTAACGACATTAACCAGGCCATGAAGACAAGTGGTTGGAGAAAGTGAGGGACCAACACTGATATTGGTGCGGCATAGGCTAAACTTCTTGAGATAAGAGCTATATTAGCATAGCAGGTTAAGGAAGCGATCAGTGTAAATCCAAATGCTTGCAGGGTGCTCATCCAACGGGGATGAATTGGGGAAATGCATTTGTACAATTGCCCCTATCACTGCAATTATAAACGCAAACAGAGCATGCCAATTAGGATTTGAGCTGCACAACCATTAGACTAATTAGAAGTGTTTGTAAAGACAACAATCAACAAAAAGTTATTCTAATAAGTATTTGAATATACATATTAAATACATACAAATAAAAAAGAGGTTAAATAAAATAAACATTTGTTGTAAATGAAGCCTCGATAGCATGTATTACTTGTCAATTGATTTTGTTTTCTTTATGTAAAGATAAATAACATATTAACATATTGTTGCTAAAATCTATTCAAACTGAAATTACACATATCTTGAGACATCTGAAATTACACATATCTTGAGACATCAGAATTAAAGTTAAATCCTCACAAATGATATAAACAAACATGTCATAATGAGAATTAAATTATGGAAAAATTAACATACTACACAGTCTGTGTAATTCATAAAAATGATGCCTTTAATGCTTCTAATATGCTTATTGCCTAAATCAATACTCCCGATTTTAAATATAATATAGAGTTGACATATTTGGAGAGATTAATAAAGCTAATTAAATTACTTTAGAGTATTTATATTTATATTTTTTTTTCAAACTAATTAGTTTAATTAATAAGCTAATATATAATTTAATGATACTGTTTGACATAGCTTTAGAAGCTAAAATAAGTCTAGTGACAGCCCTGTGAAAGAAAAGCTTTATAATTGGGTGCTTGGGATAATTTATTTAGTTGCTTAGCTTATTTAGATTCCTTAATCTCTAAAAAAAAAAAAAAATCTAACTATGTCCTATATTTAATAAGGGATGGAGCAATATTAATCTAATGTTTGACAAAACCAGGGGAGATGCAGGGCCGATCCACTTTGGAGAATCCAGGATTTTCTGTAATTAGCATGCATTTGACAGCTCCGAAAGGCAAATTTGATGATATATATTGCAAAGATGGAATTGAAATGGAATGGAAAAGGAACTTGTAATACTTACGTGGTCGTGAGTGAAATAGCCATGACTTGAGTCGAGTTTGCTGTGGTGGCCGGACTGGTTTTTCCCTGATCAACTCAGCGAAGGATATATAAGATTTGGTGAGGCTTTTATTAATGACAATGCAGAGACGACGAAATTAAAAGATTCCATCCCTCTTTAAGTGAATTTCCTAGACGTTGTTTAATTTAGTGACACGTGTACCTGAAAATTTTCATATCAATTAATCTCATACAGCATCTAACTCCAATACTCAATCTGACTTTGTGGTTTTTGGTAGGGTCAGACAAAATAATGCGTTTTCAAAGGAGCAAAAAAATATCAATATCTACCATCACGAAGACATCTCAGACTCTTATCTTTCTTTTGTAATTGGGAAAATTAGTTAAAAAGGACTAAACTCACAGAATATGAAAGAAAAGTTACCGAATCCTGACAAAAGTTTTGCCGACTCTGAATCTAATATTTTTCGACCGATATTGTTTCCATTTTGTCTTATGAAATAGGTCAAATAGAAAACATGGAAACAATATCGGTCGAAATATATATATATATAAAATCTTTCTTAACCTCAGCAAGTTTAACATGGCGGCGCGGATTGCCCATTCTATAACAAATGTTTCAATCACCAATAGTCTCTTAAGCATCTAATATGTACTCCCGGTCCTAATTATAAGAGTTAGTTGACTTTTTTAGAGAGATTGATGAAACTAATTAAATTAGTTTAGAGTATTTTTATTTTTATTTTTTTCTTTAAACTAAATAGTTTGACTAATAAACTAATATATAATCTAAGAAAACACAACATATGAAATGATTAAATAACTTATTTAGTTTTCTTTATCTCTCCAAAAAAAAGTAAACTAGCTCTTATAATTAGGACCGAACGTTGTATTAAATTATGGATGAATTAACATACTAGACAGTATGTGTAATTAATCAAAATGATTCTTTTGATGCATCTAATATGCTTATTGCCTGAATTAATAATATTAATGTAATATTTGACAAAACAGGGGACATGCAATTAAGCCAAACAGGGGAGGATAACAGAGGAGATTGAAACAAAAAGCTTCCTTTTATATTCTTGCAGGGGCAGTGGTGTTTTATAATTACATGATATTTAAATATGATCCGTAGACACACTCACCAAGACTATGAGACACACAATCCAGAATTTTCTCTAATTTGCATGCATTTGACAGCTCCGAAAGGCAAATTTGATAATATATATGAAAATGAAATGAATAATATACATATATAAAGATGGTGTTGAAATGGAATGAAAAATAAACTTGGAATCCTTATTAGTCCTTCACCGATTTCTCCAAGATTTTTTATTTATTTATTTTTTACCTGAATCAACGAAAATTAATTGAATAGTAAGATGATGAGTATAAAAGGCATCACACATAAATTTGTCTTATTTGATATTTGATTTGATTATAATATTAATCAACTGAGAGCAGTTTAACTATATCAAACATATACCCACATATACTCATTTAACGTATGCATTGTTTTTTTTTTTAAATAAAATAAAATTGAAGTTCTATCATAATTTTAAAAAATAGGAAATCTAATTGACTTTTATTTTATTTTTGGTAAAGTGACCAGGATATATTAACAGAGAAACAGTTTAAATGTTCATAGCCGAAATTAACATAGAACAAGTGAAAAAAGAAGCAGACTTGCATTGTTGAAAATTAAAATGCCTAATCAAAGATTACTAAAATCTAAAAGCAACTGTGCAGGGCCCTTAAGTATGTAGTTGGATGCATCCTGAAGTTCCTTTACACACGGTTTGAAATGGGTCTAATGCTAGTACAAAAAAAAAAAAAAAAAACTTTTTAGACCAGAGGAAAAATGTCTCTTAGACTGGATTTCGATCCGATCTCGATACGGTATAAAAAGTCTGTTACTAGATTGGATAAGAGACCGGTCCTAAAAAATTGTTGTTAGATTAGACTTTTAAAATATAAGATCTTAAAACCAAGAATTTTTAGACTCAACTTTTTAAACATTGGTCTTAAATTTGACCAAAACAAAAACAAAAATATCTCCCGTCCGAGCAAAACCACAACCACAGACCAGATTTGGGAAACCTGAAGATCAGTAAGCTGTACTATGGAATCCAGAATCTCACCGGAGATCAAATTGTTAGACAAGTCAAGAAACCCAAACTTTGAAGCCTGGAACAGAGAAGAAGGAAGAGACCCATTGAGAGAATTATAAGAAAGGTCGAGACTTTGAAGATTTTCTATGAAACCAAGATCGTTAGGAATGAAACCCAGAAGCTGAGAATTCGGAAGAGACAAACCAACCACTCGATCCTAAGAAAAAGTAGAAAAATTTGTTGCATCTAAAACAAAGTAAGAAACAAAGCAAGAGAGATGCTAGGAATCGCTCACATACCATCGATCGACTTATTAAATGCCGCGATGGGAAGACGAATACCTGCTGATAATAACCACAATCTCTTGTTGATACATCCACTTCTGTATTACTCCTTCCTCGCCGCGACCTTGGCTGCGAGCATGTAATTATCGCCGCACTGTGCGGTGTTCGGTCGCGAAAGAAACACTCGTCTCCTCCTCCGTCCGATCACCTACACACAACCAAACACTTGAACGCTGAATCACCACCGACGAATGAATCGGAAAACCAGAGTAATGAAATACCTCTTCCACCCGCATTACCGAGCAAGAGACCATCCATGTTGAAGATGATCGTGGGTGATAGATAATCTGGGTGAGACGGGCCGGAACTGGATTCCCTGCTTGTCCAAGGACGAGGGGAGCTCGTTCGTACGGACGAGCTCCTGGCCGCCTTTCTTATTTTATTTTATTTTTAATTTTTTTCTATATGAAAAACTCATTTTTTTTTAAAAAAAATGTTAGTTGAGAGATTAGCTTTATTTTAGATTCTCTACCAATTAAAATTATTTTTGATAAAAAATACAAAAGTAAAAAAAAATCAGATCTAGACCGTCCAGATCAGATCTGGACGGTCCAGAGGGACGAGCTCTAAAACCGGTTCCAAGAGGGACCCAGAGGGACCTGGCAAAACAGCTTTTGCATTAAAATTCAATTTTTGTTGCCGCGCCTAATGAAATTCTTTCCAACAATTGTTATTAAGATGAGGTTTTAAAAGTTAGTATTTTAGACCGTGAAATAGACATTTTATTTATTTTTTTATTTATAATTTTTTAGACCTATTTTTTATAATATTCGATTTTAAAGGTAATAGACAATTTGTTTATTTTTTTAATTCTTAGACCGGTTCTTTGTAACATCCAACCTTAAAAATAATAAACATTTTTTTTTAACATTTTAGACTAGTTGTTTATTTGGGAAACAAGTCTAAATAATATCTTTTAGACCTTATTTTAAAAGGAACCGGTTTAGAAAGTTCTTTATATTTATAAAACTATCATTAATTATACTTTTTAGACCTCATCTTATATATTTGATATAAATGTGGTGATCTAAAAACCTTATTTTATAGTGTATCCGGTCTAAAGACTGGTTTGGGAAAGCATGCTTGTTGATATAGTTGGTGTGAAGAAGACAATCAACGATCCAAAGAGAGTTGATATAAGTCAAAAACTTGAACATAAACGTGTTATCTCCTTTTTGAAGTTTCTGCAATTCCATAAAAAAATCTGTATAGATTGTCCTAGGCATCGCACATAAATGTGACAAGAAGATGTACGAGAATTGAGATTCTTCAATGATAACCCATCCAATCAACACGCTTTGGATTTCGTCGAAGAGAGCTGAATCCGGGTTGTTCATATCAATGTAACAAAAAAATATCAATGTGTTAAAAATAATTTTTAGTAATAGGTCTGATGAAGAACTTAATCATTGTTAATTATTGTTGTGAAAGTCGTCAGTTGACTCTCCAAGTTTACTACGTTTCTAGTTTACCAAATCGAGTCGAGTAACTACTAAACTCTTAACCATTGTAAATTCGGTTAAACTTACAAGTTTATATACCCAGGTTTTACCGTTTTTACGTTTCAAACTTCCAAAACTATGTTAACTCACCCTTAAACTCGTATTAAATTTTTTTATTTAATCATACTTGTGCTTTACATGTAAGTTTATAGAAATTTCTTTGTTAAATATAATTAATTTTGAATATTGATAGATTTAATTTCAATTATTTGGATTTAAAATATATTTAAATCAAATTATTGTCATTTTTTTATATTTTAATTATTTATTATATACTATTAATACCTATTTAATAGTGAAAGTAAACTTTTACGAGTTTACAATTCGAGTTCACGAAATGAGTTTATGTCGTTGTCATGAATTTATTTAAACTGCGAGTTTGACAATCTTAATACAAAAACTCGTACTCCTCCTATAAATAGACAATATAAGTTATAAATTTCATTCTTTCCTCATCTTGTGGTGATTTATGATAGATCTCCTCCTATATTCATGAGTTATAATTTTTTTTTTTAAAAAAACTTATTTTCATTTTTTTGTAAATTTTTTTGGATGAATTATTTACATTAAATCAATGCCGATCCTAGGACTTATTGGTATAATTACATGTTTGTTTTGGACTTCTTTTATAATCTAACCCAAACGTCCAAAAGAAACGAAGCCTAAATATGAAAAGGTGGTCCGAAAATGTTGAGGCCTAAGCAAATGGCCCATTTACTCCATCTGGAAACTCAAATGCTCTCTTGGTCCCTTTCATCTAGAGCCGGCAAAACGGTCAGGCCCATCATTTGGCTGTTAAGTTCTCGACCCTTCAAGGGCGGGCTTGAAAAATGGACAAAATATTTGAAATTAGCGCGGATGGTCGGCGCGAAAGGCGCACCTTAAACGGGCCGGCCCAGAGGGCCTCGAACCCCCCCCTCAGCGCCCTTTTCATTTTGTAGTTTTTTTTTTCCTTTTTAAATTTATTAATTTATATATATTTTGTATTTGTTATAGAGTTATTTATCCATTTAACTACAAATATATAATAACTATATTCTAATTTTATGATTTGGTTTATTATTTATTGCAAATAAAGATCATAGATGTGTTCATGATGCGATAGAAGAATTTCATGATATTCTTACTCATGAGCCAGAGGCTACTACTCAAAGTGAAAAACAATCAAATGTTGTTAAAATTGATGATAGTGACGAAGATGACGACAATAATAGTCATCCTTCTAACGTCGCTTAGTGGTATGCTTTTTATGTTTTATGTGAGTTATTTGTGAACATAGTTTGCTTTTGATTATGAATTAGTGACTCTGCTTATTTATTGGATGATTGTGTTTTTTGGATATAAATGTGTTTAAGATTTATTTGATAAATTAGAGTTTTAATTGTTGTAATTTACTAATTATATTTCTTTGAAAAACACGGAGGAAAAATAGTTAAAATTTGGAATAATAATTTTCGGGCGCATGCAATGCAGCGGCTTTTCCAGTGCTTCTCGGTAGAGTTTTGAAAAACAGGTGTCTTTCATACTCCGGGCCCTGACCCTTCACGGGCCGGCCTTGATTACCAGCTCTACTTTCATCTAAGATTGATTTCAAACCCAATTGAGAAGAACTGACATGAAAACACAACGAAGTGGCCCATTACTTAAGTTTCTAGGCATGCAAAATCGACCAAACTTGGTTACATTTTTTATTTCATTTGTTTTAACAATTAACGCAACTAAATCAATCCAAAACATTGTCCCAATCCAAACACTGGGACAGAGGAGTGCAGTTTATTCAAGAACTCTGAATACTAACTCTGTATCCTTTGTAACTAATTGATTATTAAAAAGCAAACTTGTAGTGTGTATATGCATACATACTTGAACATTACATTTAATTCATTACTATTCTGTTGTTAATATAATATTTATTTAACTAATTTAGATAAATTAAAAAAAAGTAATTATTTATAAGGAATGTGTGCTAATTTCCCTAAATTACCTACTTAAATAATTTGTATTGAAACTATGCAAACTCCCTTAATATGTATAATATGCAATTAACAAGAATAATTTAGAAAACAAATGATAAATATGGAGGACAAAATGAATTGAGACCTTGTATTTATAATCAAATCTGACCCT
The DNA here is from genome assembly GCA_019022615.1 of Acacia melanoxylon. Classification (NCBI taxonomy): domain Eukaryota; kingdom Viridiplantae; phylum Streptophyta; class Magnoliopsida; order Fabales; family Fabaceae; genus Acacia; species Acacia melanoxylon. Next base: position 2,797,818 of record JAFJYJ010000046.1, read on the forward strand.
TCATCTACTTTTTATATTAGGAGCTAGTGTTTTATTTGTTTTGGGAATAAAATAAAAAAATTTCTCACTGACATTATTTTTATAGATACTTTTTTGTCACCGTCAAGTTCACCCCCTTGTTCCAAGTCCATTATTATTTACTGGGTCAAAGTTAAAGTGAGTGAGAGAAAAACAACACAAATTAAACATGTCAAAGAAATAAATTAAGAAAGGCAATTGAAAGGTGGTGATTTTTTTTTTTGGCCCGGGGGGGTGGGGGGATTCGGATTAGGATAACATTGTAAGCTCCATAACTCAGAATGGGGAAGACAGCCAGTTATCTCCTAAAAGGACATTTTTTGTTTTGTCGAAAAAAATTAGTTAAAAGGAACACATTACCCAAAATGGATATAAGAAATTTTGATAAGTGTCTTATTGTTTTTATATAGAACTTATAGTTAAATGATAATAACTCAAAAGCAAGACATGTGATCATATATAAGTGGAGAATTTAATGAAATGGATATAAAAAATTTAACATAAGTATTTTCCTAATATTAATTTGCTGGAAAGAAAAATTATTTATAAGTCCAGCAAAATTAAATACTAAATGTATTAGAAAATTTTGATATACTTTTTCAAAAATATTTAAGTTATAAATGATGCAACTTAACTGTTAATTAACTAGGTAAATTTAACTTGTAACTATGACATTCTTCAAAAACCTATTTATTTTATATATAAGACTGATGAGGAACTTTCCTTGCTAAGAGAATGGACGGGAGGATGAGTCAAAATGCTCCACGTATGAGCTTTGATCCAAGTATGAGCTTTATTTAGTTGGGAGTCAAATAAAAAAAAATAAAATAAAAAAACCAGTGCGGCCGCGTTTTGATTCAAACATAAAAATCACTGTAGATCAAAGCTCATACGTGGATCAAAGCTCATACGCGGAGCATTTTGATTCATCCTCCCAACTATATAAAGCTCATACGTGGATCAAAGCTCATTCGTGGAGCATTTTGATTCATCCTCCCAACTGTATAAAAAGAAAAACCTGCGTTCTCAGTATGCATATTCTTTACCGAAAACACCGTCGTCGTCTTACTCCATTCTCAGTGGCCCCAAAGGAACAACCAGTGCGGCCGCCACAATCAAACTCAAGATGCCCATTTCACTCACCGCGTAAGTATTCCAAGTTTCTTTTAACTGTTTATATATTGCTCATCTCTTTTTCATATATATATATAGCACCACTGCCCCTGCAAGAACATACAGTGAAGCTTTTTGCTTCAATTTAAGCTCGTATCTCCTCTGCTTTCTTCCAAAGAGCGTATGGGGCTTTTGTTTGAGGGCCAAAGAATTTGTTTCCGTATAGGTGAGCGGTGGTGGTGGTTTGGCAGTGACCGGGAACCAGTTACGCTGCTCGTCTGTACGTATGGACGGACGAGCTCCTAACTGTCTAGATTTACGGTCATGAACTGATTTTTTTTTCCTTATTTTTTTTTAAAAATGAAAAATTATTATTTTTTTTTTAAAAAATGTTAGTTGAGAGATTATCTTTATTTTACATTTTCTACCCATTAATTTATTTTCATATATAAAAATTAAAAATGTAAAAATAAAATAAAATAATGACCGTCCAGATCTAGAACTATACGATCAAGAACTCGTCACTACATGTAACTGGTTCCCTGTGAGTAGTAGCGGTTTGGGTGGAGTCCGAATAATTGAAAGACCTGCTCATGAATATAAGCTTAGTTGGTTAATTTGTCGCAATACCAATTGGCCTTCTGTCAAATACACATAATATTCTTGAGCAAAAAAATACACATAATATTGTGGGCCACAAAATTCTTTTAAAAAATAACTTATATTGTAAACTGGAGGTACTGTTAGTTTAAACCATAAGCACATTAGAGGCATTAAAGGCATCGTTTTAAGTTAATTACATACACATAGTACTGTGTAGTATTTTAATTGATGCATCATTTAATTCTCATAATAACATGTATGTTTCTGCATTTATACTCTCTCATTTGCAAGGGTTTAATTTTAATTATCATCTCACAAGATATGTATGATTTCAATTTTAATAGATTTAATGAATAATCTAGACCTATCCCTCAATTAAGAAATCTTAATTATGAGTATGTACTAGCTTGAGTCAAAAGAATGATAACTCAAATTCAAATGTTGAGAAGAATTTAGTCATTCATATTAATGTTTTGTAGTACTTTTTTAGTTTTTACTCTCTTCAGTTAAGTCATGATTATATGATATAATTGTTGGGTAAAAATGAAAATGGATATGAATCATCAAATCTGATCTAGATAGAACATATTTAAAAATTTTGGTCTGCATGTTTTTCAATGACAAATTTATTTTTAAACATTTTCATATACTCCTCCGGTTTTAAATATAAGACAATTTTTAATGCAAATTACACTACAAACTTTGTCATATATTTAGAAGCAAAGGTAGTACCTCCTAATTAAGGCCAGCAAAATAGAATTTCACTGTGATACTGATTTACTTAAATGCCCTTGCAAAATATTTTTTCTAATGCCTCATTTAATATCTTGAAAGGGATTTCGATGAAATTGATAGAGTTAGAAATGGAAATATGATGGAAATGGGCTTATAAAATGTGATAGGAATGTATAAGAAACTTGTTACAATTATTCTTTATTTGGTGCTTAAATTATAAGACTTCTAATTAGTTTGATGGTTGTGCAGCTTAAACCCTTGGCACCCTATGTTTGTGTTTCTGATTACCGTGATAACAGCCATCATTCAAATGCACTTCCCAAATTCATCACCTTTAGATGAACACCCTGTAACCACTTGGATTGGTATTACATGCTTGCTTTTCTATGGCTTTGCATTTGGATACCACGAGAAATGCCAAAATCACACCCCAATGGATCATACGTCATTAAATCGTTGTATCAAGGTAGCTATTGTCTCAGGAAGTTTGGCTTATAGTGCATTCATATCACTATTGCTTCCTCGCTCTCGGCAACCACTTGTCTTCATTGTCTGTGTATTGTTGTTATTCATATACTTTAACCAAAAAAAACTAGAAAAAATAGGTGAAAAAAGGACTTCATATTTATATGACCTGTGGGGGATAACTAAAAGCAGAGCTTCAAATTTATATGGGCGATGGAGGAGAACTGAAAGGGACAATGCCGCAGCAATTAGCTGGCCACCGGTTTAGATGTTGATCAGGTCTTACAACTTACTTGGATGTATTAACTAGTTAAATAAGGAGAGGTTGGAAGAGAGTGTGATGTTGTTTTAATTACTTTAATTTGTTTTTGACATTTGTTAATTTCCAATATGCTTCTTTCATGAATTGGAAATGGAAAAAACATATAGTTGTACGAAAAGTTACCTGGTATGATATACACTGGTGAAACTGATTTATTTTCTCCCCGTGTTACCCTGAAATCTGTTGGGTTCACTCAACAAACCAAAACCAAAAGCTTTTATAATTTATTTTGACTCAATAGGAATTTTGCATGCACCGTTAAATCCAAAGACTAACACGGATGATTGTATCTGTGGAAGAATGAGCAGAACCAAGTGAGCAACAATTTCAATTTGTGAAAGATAGACTGGCTGGAGAGAAGAGATTAATAGTTCCATGGAATCTGAGTCTGAGGAAAACTCAGAAGAACAAGCTCGGTTTAATTTGATGCTGCAATAGGTTTAATTTGTTCCAATGAAACGAAGCACCAATGAAAAACGGAAATGAAGTTCGTTTTGGAATCATTGCGAGCCATTCATGTTAGGAATATGGATTACCTTTGGGTTGCTCAAACTTGATCATGAATGATTAAAACTTAGAATAATGCTCTGCCTCTACCGGTAGGGTAGGCTTGTTTGGTTGTTTGTTGAGTGAACCGATCATAAGGGAAAACGAACATGAAGGCCCTGCCTCTCCTTCTCTGTGAATAACCTACCACCTTGTGCTTTTTTTCCATAGATTTTGACTCTATGTCTCCCACCACCAAATTAAACCCGTTGTAATTCTCTGCTTCTGTCTTTAGATATTAAGTAAACTCTCTCCGACTATCTACTCTGCCACACCCACATAAATAATATATTAAAAAAACAGAGTTTGCAAACTTGAATATTCATATGCAGGGTTAAGGCCGTGACAAGTTTTCACATTGAGATTATTGTATACCTTGAGAAAAAAGCAGGGGAAGCTCGCCTCTGGTTCTGGCATGGGGATTAGTATGGGATTCCAAGACGTAAGTGACAAAGGCGAAGCTTCCGTGCCGGGAACAAGCCAGCCGATCTCGTCTCTTCCTCCAAGTATCTCTGTTTCAGAATCTTCCCACCATGATGCTGCCTTCGTCGCCCTTCATTTCAGCGCCATGAATAACATCCACTCGTAAATTCTTTTCATTCATTCGTATATGAACAAATAGATAAGAAGGAAGGAAAATAGATAAGAAGGAAGAGGATCAAAGGTAGGCTCGGGTGATGGAGAAACACCACTATGCACATTTGGAAATTACTAGAAGATTGAAGAGTGTCGGCAGATATGTAAGCAAAGGGAGAATGAGGGTTTTCTATTGACTTGAAGTCAAAAGCAAAGGAATAGGCATATATCTTATAATCAAATAATTTTATTTATAATTTTCTTTTAATCAATTAAACATTGTATTAAGAATTGGAGTTGTATATAAATACCAAACACAAGTTTGTATAGTTTATACAATAAAACATAATTTTAATATGAGAACTTCTAAAAGGAATATTAATTTCATGCAAAAATGAGAATATATGTTATGTAGATAATAATAGTGTCAATGAATTATGCTACGTCATCTTCAATCTAAATGAATTATATTCGTGACACAATTAAAGACCAAACAGAGCATGTCAATTAGGAGTTGAGCTGCACAACCATTAAACTATTTAGAAGTGTTTGTAAGGACAATAATAAACAAAAAGTTATTCTAAGAAGTATTTGAATATACATATTAAATACATACAAATAATATAAAGACGTTAAACAAAATAAACATTTGTTGTAAATGAAGCCTGAATAGCATGTATTACTTGTCAATTGATTTTGTTTTCCTCATGTAAAGATAAATAATTATTGTATTACCTGAGGTGTGTATATATATATAAATTAATTAAAAGTGTTGTAGTTTCCAATAGAGAGGTTTATTTTCCTCTTTATTTAAGCCAGCCATCAAAGCCTCATAAGCCTTGGAAGAGCTAACTTAAAAAATTACGGGATAACCCAAGTAACATCATCTTTGTGCAGAAACATATTGTTGCTAAAATCTATTCAAACTGAAATTAGTAAATTACACATATCTTGAGACATCAGAATTAAAGTTAAATCCTCACAAATGATATAAACAAATATGTCATAATGAGAATTAAATTATGGAAAAATTAACATACTACACAGTCCGTGTAATTCATAAAAATGATGCCTTTAATGCTTCTAATATGCTTATTGCCTAAATTAATACTCCTGGTTTTAAATATAAAATAGAGTTGACATTTTTTGAGAGATTAATAAAGCTAATTAAATTATTTTAGAGTATTTATACTTATATATTTTTTTTCAAACTAATTAGTTTAACTAATAAACTAATATATAATCTAAGGATACATAAGGCATGTTTGGCATAGCTTTAGAAGCTAAAATAAGTCCAGTGACAGTCCAATGAAAGTAGAAGCTTTATAATTGGGTGTTTGGAATAGCTTATTTAGTAGTCTAAGATATGATATGATATGATATGATTAAATAGCTTATTTAGCCTCCTTAATCTTTAAAAAAAAACAACAACTATATCCTATAAATAAGGGATGGAGCAATATATCAATGTAATGTCTGACAAAACCAGGGGAGATGCAAGTCCGATCCACTTGGGAGGAAGACAGAGGAGATACGGAGCTTAGATTAAAGCAGAAAGGTTCTTTGTATATTTCTTGCAGGAGCAGTGGTGGTATATAATTACACGATATGTAAATATGATCCAGAGACACTGATTTGACGACGAAGACTACGAGACACAGAATTCAGGATTTTCTGTAATTTGCATGCATTTGACAGCTCCAAAGGGCAAATTTGATGATATATATTACAAAGATGGAAAAAGAACTTGTAATACTTACGTGGTCGTGAGTGAAATAGCCATGACTTGAGTCGAGTTTGCTGTGGTGCCCGGACTGGTTTGTTCCTGATCAACTCAGCGAAGGATATATCAGATTTGCTGAGGCTTTTATTAATGACAATGCAGAGAAGACGAAAATAAAAGACTCCATCCCCTCTTAAGTGAATTTCCTAGAAGTTGTTTAATTTAATGACACGTGTACCTGAAAAATTCATATCAATTAATCTCATACAGCATCCAACTCCACTCCAATACTCACTCTGACTTTGTGGTTTTTGGTAGGGTCAGACAAAATAATGCGTTTTCAAAGGAGCAAAAAATCAATATCTACCATCACGAAGGCATCTCAGACTCATATCTTTCTTTTCTAATTGGGAAAATTAGTTAAAAGGACTAAACTCGCAGAATATGAAAGAAAAGTTACCGAATCCTGACAAAAGTTTTGCTGACTCTGAATCTAATATTTTTCGACCGATATTGTTTCCATTTTGTCTATTTGACATATTTTATAATAGGTCAAATAGACAACATGGAAACAGTATCGGTCGAAAAATATATATATAATCTTTCTTAACATCAGCAAGTCTAACATGGCGGCGCGGATTGCCCATTCTATAACAAATGTTTCAATCAACACTGAGGCATTATGAGATGTGTGTTTTAATTTCAGAGCAAAAGAAAAGGAAAATCCCATGTCTTTGGTTACAGATATGGGTGTGAACATAGAACCTCTAAGGGTCTGTTTGGGAGTTTGGAGGGAAAGGAAAGGAAGGGATGCAAGGAGAAAAGAGGGGAATGGAAGGAAGAGAAATGGATGATATTTCCTCCCCTTGTTTGGGAGTTCAAAAATAGTAAGGGAGGAAGATGGTGGATTAATGAGTTGTTTTTACCATTTTGTCATTTTTTTTAATAATTAATATAATTATTATACTTTACAAAGAAATTTACATTTTCTAAAAAAATTATTTATGAAATTTTTATATTCAAAAAATTATTTATGTGGTGGCGGCGGCGGCGGCGGTGGTTGTGGCAGTGGTGGTGGTGGTGGCGGTGGTGGTGGTGGCAGTGGTGGGGTGGTGCTGGTGGTGAACGATGGTAACAAAGTAATTAATCTATTTCCCCTCTTAAAACCCCCCATATTGGGGGAACTTTATTTTTTAGAAGAAGGAGGGTTTTGGAAGATTTGTAAAATCCTCTGATTCCCTCCCCTCCTATTTTTAAAACTTGCAAATAAGGGAAGGGACTACCAAAACCCTCCCTTTCTTTTCCTTTCCCTCCAAAATGAAACTCGCAAACAAAGCCTAAACATTTGGCATTACAGAACTTAACTGTGTAATCAGATGCTTATATCAGGGCCAATTTTGTATTTGCTTATTTATATCAAAGGGTTAAGGGTCTTAAATGCCATGGAAGTTTTCGATCAGGAGCATTGGTAAGATGGAAGTTTTTTTTGGACCAAAAATGCCACGAAGTTCACGGGAAGTATCAATTTTGCCCGGAAGTATCACTTTTGCCCGAAGTTTTATTTGAGGAGCAATTTTGCCGGAAGTTTTCACTAAGGAGCAATTTTGCCTCGAAAGTTTACAAAACGTAGCAATTTTTCCCTTCTGTCCCCAAATATTAAATTTGACTATTAAATCAGTCAAAGACCACACATGTCATGCCTTGAAAAGGTCGAACTTGGAGTCAGAGAAGGAGATCCTTCAAATGTTGAACTCAAGACGGCCAGAATTTGTGAAGCCGAACTAGTCGAAGGGACTGAAAGGTCTGTCACAAAACGCAAATGAAACGCAAAACGAGAAATGAATTGTTCCAAAAATTGGTTTAGAAAACAAATCAATAGTGATAATATTTACATTTGTATAGATCGATCATTTGCTTAGATCATAAATGATGCTTCCTTTGGGTTTTTTGTGACATGATCGACCTTTCGGTCCCTTTGACCCGTTCGGCTTCACAATTCCGGCCGCCTTGAGCTCAACATCTCAAGGATCTCCTTCTCTGGCTCCAAGTTTGACCTTTTCAAGGCATAACATGTGTGGTATTTGACTGATTTAATAGTCAAATTTAATATTTGGGGACAGAAGGGCAAAATTGATTCTTAGTGAAAACTTCCGGGGAAACATCGCTCCTTAGTGAAAACTTGCAGGGCAAAATTGCTCCTCAGCTAAAATTTCAGTGGCATTTTTGGTCCAAAAAAACTTCCGTCTTACCAGTGCTCCTGAGCGAAAACTTCCATGGCATTTAAGACCCTTAACCCTATATCAAATGGTCTCCACACTTTTTTTTTCTCCCCTTTTTCGAAAAGGTGGGCCATGATTGTGATCAACAAAAGAAGGCGTTAATAATTTCCAAAAGTAGTATCACTTAATGCATGAATGTACGCACACATATTGATCATTTGTCTAAATGCCATACTGAGATAAAAAGATTGTAAATGCTTATTTAAAAGGGAATATCACCTAGGGGTGAATAGGTGATCTCAAAAATTCTTTGTTTATCACACACGAATGTAAATGAGACAGACAAAAATAGAGAAGAGAGATAGACACACGTTAGTTTATACTGGTTCGGTCTAACACTTTGACCTACGTCCAGTCCCCAAATCTCTTGGGTATTTTACTAATCTCAAATGGTTACAATTACACACTTTGTACTCGAGATGATTCTAATTCCCTAGGACTCACTCCCCTTTACAAGTTGGAATTGTACACTCACACTTAAGGTTCCACAACCTTAAGATTAAACCGAAAATGGAATAAGTGTTTAAATAACTCTTCACGAGTAGATAAAATATGAACATTGAAGAACAATGAATATCCGAAGATATTAAAGAAATAAATGAAATAGCAGATTGCAATATGTTCGAATTGAATGCACAGCGTTTCGGTAGGTGAAGATTTGAATGCTTCTGGCTTTTATAGATGACAGCAATTAATGCCGTTGGAAGAAAGGTTAATGAGCCGTTGAGAGTAACAAATATATCCGTTGCTCTGTTTCTTCGTAATCTTCCGAGGTTGGTCAATAAACTTCGTTGACATTCTTTGTTCGATTTGTCCGTTGAGACTCAGATAGAATATTAACTGGAAATATTTGAAATGCTTTGTAGTTACTCAAAAGTCTGTATTCTACTTTCGTGCTTCGTCTTTTTTTCGCATTTAATGCATATGACACAAATTTGCTTTATGGAAATTTGCTGATTAAAACATGTTAATCAAATATGAAAGGCACTAGCAAACTGATTAAACTTGGTTAGAAGAAGTATAAATCAATAATAGTAAACAACCAAGACATAATCATTGATTTAAAGATTATGAAAGCGGACATGTTAAATGGCAACAGGCATTCTCGAGAATTATTCATATGGTTCTCGAGAATAGTCAAGCAAGAACGTTAATCCACAAGGTGAGTCTCGCTGATACTTGAGAACTATGTTTAAGACTCTCAGGAATTCAAAGCACAGAGTGTTTCACATATGGAAGATTTTGAGCATTCTCGAGAATTGTTGTGTTCATTCTCGAGAATCAACCTTAATCTTAAACTAAGAATGTATGATGCCTGAATATTTTTTCGATCATTCTCGAGAATCTCCAAATACATTCTCGAGAATTGATTCTTAATTCTCGAGAATCACTCGAGGAAACTTTATCTCAGTGAATATCAGATGAAGCAATCGACCATTCTCGAGAATCCTTCTGCTGATTCTCGAGAACCATTCTCGAGAATTGATTCTCAATTCTTGAGAATCACGTTAGAGAACTCTTCTGTAATGTGATTCTGACTCAGTCATTCTCGAGAATTACTAGTGCATTCTCGAGAATCTACTATCTATTCTTGAGAATCATTTGTACAGAGAGCTTTTCGATGGTGAACTTAACTACCATTCTCGAGAATCCTTGAGCCATTCTCGAGAATTGCTTCCTGAACTCTTGAACACATATGAGTTTGAACAGTGATAAAAATCGAGAAACAATTTTAAGTATGTTAAACCTGATTCAAAACACTTTCAAAACTTAGATTTTTGTTATCATCAAAACATTAGGAGCTAACAATATTCGGACTCATCAAAGGAGTGAGAGACAACAAGTTGCTTCTTTAAAGACCATGATATAAGAGAATCTCCAAGGAAGACAAAATAACCATGAGTCGATCTTCGGTCATCAGAGCAAGAAGCTAATCAGCATCAGAGTAGGCAAAGAGTTGCAGAGGAAGAGATGGTTTTAACAAGATATCGTATGAGATTGTGCCATTGAGATACCTAAGTAACCTCTTGATAGCTAACCAATGAAGAATAGTAGGAGAGCCAAGAAACTGACTTAATTTATTAACAGAGTAGCTGATGTCAAGTCTGGAATTAAAAAGATACTGGAGACAGTGACGGATCTTGGGATAAATATTTGGCGAGGCCAAATGTATACTCATTAACTAATTAATTTTTTTTATGATTATATAACATGTTTAAAATATATATTCAGATATATAATAAAAGTATTTTAACAATTCTAATGTATAAGATAACATACTTGTCTCTAGTATAAATGTCATATCAATTACAAAATTAGAAGATATCATGAAATTCTAGAAGATTTCATGTTATATAATATATCAAAATATTAAAAGTTAACAGTGCAATTTATAATACAAAATTAATAAAACACTACTAAATGAAACAATTAAAAATTACTTTAACTTAAAGTAATGCTCTTCACTCTTTCAATGACTTGAAATCATCAATAATTGAATCAGTAGTGAAAGGGTCAGCTATTTCTCTTTCAATATGAATTACCATATTATCTGCAATAAAATCATCTTCCATCTTGTTACACAACCTTGTCTCAATTATCTTCATTGCTGAAAACGAGCATTCTGAGGTAGCTGTTAAAATTGGAAGAGTTAATAAGAGGCGAATTAATCGATCAATCAAGTAATAAGAGAAGAGAATATGCAAACTGTGATTTATACTGGTTCGGCCTAATCCTTGACCTATGTCCAGTCCCCAAGCTCCGCTTGAGATTTTCAATCCACTATCCTCTTGTTTAATCCGGGCATAAGAGAAGCCTTTACAATCCCACAAGTTCACCCAGGCACTTGTGAAGCCAAAACTGTCACCGAGATACTTCTTTCAATCAGTTACACACTCTGTACTCAAAGTTATCCTCTCACTAGGATACACTCCCCCTTACAAGTTGTAAACTGATAACCCAATCTCCAAGTCCCACGACTTGATATTCTTACAATGATTTAATAATCAGTAATGTTCTCTCTAAAAGAGTAAATGAATAAACACTGAAGTACAATACAAATAATCTCACTCTCTAAGGTAAATTATCTGATCATAGAGATAATCGGAGAGTAAGTGATATAGATGTCAGAGTATTGGCATTTTGACAATGAAACAGTAATCTCGTGTCTCCGACGTCTTCTATCTTGAATGCTTCTCCTTTTATAGTTAGTTGCAATTTATGATCGTTGAGCAATTCCTCCAGTTTAGAATATGACCGTTGTAAGCGTTTATGATCATTTGAAGATATTACCGTTGGAGCTTCTGACATAATCATCTGCTTTTCGTAATCCGATGTTAATCCTTCGTTTGATCATCTGAAACTTATACACAAATGATATAAATAATGTTAAGAAGTAGTATAAGTTCTTTTGGAATTCATCCAGATGTTCTTCATGAGAATCCAAGATTTCGGACACGGTGATTTTCTGATGCAGGGATGATGACTCGAGTTATTCCATGTGACTCGAGTTGTTTTAAGTGCCAGATGCTTTTGTTTGGATTCTGACTCGAGTTATTGTATGTGACTCGAGTTTCCCAAATGTCATTTCTTTTCTGTCTGCGAGTAACTCGAGTTATCCTTCATGACTCGAGTTGAGTGACTTGAGTTGGTGGACTTGACTCGAGTTATGTTTGTACGCCAACATTCTGATTGCTTTCTGTCTGAATGATGACTTGAGTTATCTTGCCTGACTCAAGTTAAACCAGTCCATTAGCATTGTCATTGATCCTCAATCCGAGCTTTTGATCAACTGAAACCTGCTCATAAAGATTATTAATACCATTGAGAAGCATAGCAAGTAGTAATCAATTGATAACATTAATTTTAGCGGAGACGTTGTGGAACAGTGCTCTGCTACTTTGTTCATTCGAGTTAAAATCTCTTCTCAATATTCATTCTTCTCTGTCTGCCTCTCTAATTGACATTGACTCAAGTTTGTAGTCCTAACTTGAGTTATCCAAGCCTAGTTAACAACTCATTCCAAACTCATTGTATGTTGAGCGTTTTTGAACCATCTTGAACTTATTGTAACTTTCGAAGACCATATCTCCATGGTCTGAACTCTGTTTTGCTTGGTTCAAATCTTGATGGAAATAATTTTGAGTCTACTTTCATATAACACTGATTTCAGCTCAATTGGATTTGTATTTTGTGAGATACACTCAAAACATCAAAGCTTGTTCAGCAGTGTGGCGTGAATTTCAGTTCCAACTTCTACAATTCATAGCTCCTTGATCTGAACTCCTTTGGGCTTGAATTTTATATCAAAATGACGCATTGGGAGTCTAGTTTCATATTCCACTAGTTTCACCTCAATCTGATCTTTGGTTTGGGAGATATCATTGAAATACTAGACCTCGCTCAGCTGAAATGTGAAACAGAGTATAACAGAGGTGCTGAAAAACACTGTTGACTCGAGTTATTAGTGATAACTCGAGTTACATGACTCGAGTTAATTAGTGATAACTCGAGTTATATCAATCTAGAAACCCAGAAACACTGTAGCAAAGTGGTTAACTCGAGTTGCAACCTTATGACTCGAGTTGGATCATCCTGAAGCTCCCTTTTGCTCATTTTAACTCCGAATTGAGCCATTCCAACTTCTATTTGATCGTGGAGACTTCTAGAATCAATCTTGGAACTTGTATAATGATATTCTCATTACATTCATTAAGTTATTCCTTCTTCCATCTTCCATCTTGATCATTTCTTCATAATTTTGCTTTGACTCATCATTCTCTGCAACTTCAATATCTCTTTCTTGAATAATCTCTATAATTCAACTTGGATTAATCTACATTAAATATAGTAGTTTGTCAATATAGGAGATAGCTATTTTACTCAATCTTTTTGCTTTTAATAATGGCATCTATATAAGACATCATCAAAACTAATCATATCTAACAATAACAAAATGTTGAAGTTAAGGCTTTAAAATTATCTTCTCTTGCTCAGTACATTCAGCAGGATGGAATTTTGCAACAAAAGTGCATATATTGTAAATGTTGAAAGCTTTATAAGCATCCTTAGGAATCAAATGAGAGCTAAGTGTCAAAAGCTCCAAAGTTTTGTCCTTAAATCTCATATTCAACTCTTGCAACTGTTTATCTATTGTAACTAAACATCCGGATGAAACTGTACCAAGATGGGAATAAGATAACTCACATTATAAGCTTCAATGATTTGGTGAAACTGTACCCCACAATTGCTTTCTCTGCAAACATCCGGATGAAACTGATACACAATTTAAAAGCAACCAATCATTGACTATATTTTCTCAAAGTCCAAACGTCATGTATAACAGTTGTAAATGATTCAAGAGAGAATTGCATTGTTCTAGCCAGTGAACAACTTTGTCCCCCTCCGTGAGTGTTGTTAATTAAATTTGAAGTTTGTGTTCCCCAATAATTGACTATATTTTCTCAAAGTCCAATCCAACTTGGAGAAAAATTCTAGTTTTATAATCAGGTCAAGTTACACACACACACACACCTCGAAGCCATATCAGATAAGATCACGCATAAATAGAAGTTTTATAAAATATATGCTTTAATAATTAATATAGACCCTAACATATTAGAGAGGAAATATTTTATGAAACGAAAATCAGAACACAACACAAGGATGGAGTGAGTGATTCTTCGAGGCGGTATATATAAAACAAAAGGCCTAAACTTTGGGGCAACAATTACACTAGAAAGATTAAGGATCAAACCTGCAAAGCAAGCTGTTTAAAAGCTTTCTTAACCTTATATTCAAAGGCACCAGGCTGGATTCTTAAGGTCTTATAATGATCCTTTACAGAAGAAGAAGAATAGATGGAGAGACGGAGAGAAGAAGAAGAAGAATAAACAGAGAAAGAGAGACTGAGAGAGGATGGAGACTGAAAGCACAATGACAAAGCAGAGTAGAGCGGAGCGGATGAAATGAGAAAGAAGAAGTGTGTTGCACTGTTGCGTGCACCGTGCGCATAACTTGAGCAGGAGGGAGTGAAAAAAAAGAGGGAAAAATGTTATTAAAGAAATTGCATTATATTAAATTTTGGATTTGTTTTTTCAAAAACATCTGATTTTTTTTTTTGGCATTGAAAAGATCTGCCCTTGACTGGAGAGCACTAAAAATGCTACAATACTATTGAGGATTGTCATATAAGGAGCACTCTCATTAAGTGCCAATGTTCGACATGTAACCATACTTAGAAAGAGGATCTGTAACCATATGGGTAGGACATGGAGAACAATGCAACATGTCATACTTAGAAAGAAGATTTGTAACATAGTTGGACTGAGAGACAATTAATGAAACCACAAGAGTTTCTAGTGATTTGAAATCCAATAAAATAATGAACTACACCAAGATCTTTCAAGGCAAATAAGGCATTTAATTTTAAAGTAAACTGAATAATGCTGATAGGATTGCTTCCAATAATAAGAATGTTATTGACATGGATTAGAACAAGCAAAATCTGAGTTTTGTCTTCATAGAATGAAAAGCAAAGACAAATCATATTTTTCTCAAGGGGAAAAAAAAACTACAAATTATCAAATGAGAAAATAGCCTGTGCTAGTGACTTTGCAACCCCACATTAGTTTAAAGGGTACCTCTAAATTAGTTTGAAGGTTATCACTTGCCACATATGGTTTATCACTCAAGTTTTGTTGGTATGAGAGATTTGGAAGGGAGGGGAAGAAAAATTTGAGTAAAATTTTTAAAACATTTAGAGAAGTGGGGTTGTAAAAATTTGATAAAAAGATGTAAGCTAAAAGAGTAAGAAAATTTAATAAAAATTTTAAGCCCACTTCACTAAAGCAATATAAGTAGGGTGTACATAGTATAAAATCACTAAAAAAAAGTCAATCTAAATAAGCATCTCTAGCTTGGAAATTGTGCAATCACCCCACCCTTAATTGCTAGAATTCTGAGAAAGGATTGGTCTTTGGTCAATCTCTCTTCTGTATCAGGTTTGGTTTGCTAATGGAAGGAGTACGTTGATGAGTTGTTGTCAAGGATTTGGCTTTTTGTCTTACAATTCAATTTTTCTTTTTTTGTGAGTTGTGTGTGTATGTGTTAGTTTGTACTAAATTGTTTTTTTTAGTATTTCTTTGTTTTTTGGGGCTATTTATGGTGACTTTACTTCAATTTTGTTTGGTATTAATAAAATTGACTTTTATGACATAGAAAATGGAAGGCTAAAAATATGTGGATTAGCAATCGTTGGGAAAATAAAATCATTAGTTGGTTCATATCTTATTGAGGTAGTTAATTTTTGTAAGACCCTATAAATAGAAGTCTAATTATATGGATCAAGGTATGTAGGATAGTGAGACCTACACCATGTTAAGAGAGATGTTAATATGAGTTTCTCTTTAGAGAAAGAAGTCCGTCCTAGACCTTCGAGTTATCCAAGGAAATGCTACCGCTGATGATGACATTCCTACTAGCAAATCTATTCTTGAGCTCACTGGTCTAGCATTTCTAGCGACTTATATATGACATTCCTTTTTTTTTTTAATATGGGATACATGAGAATAAAAGGCTATAAAGTAAACTACTTAGGGGAATTAAATCCCATCTTCTCTTGTAAAATCAGAGGTTGTAATACCTCCGGACATATGTCTAAGAAAGTAGATGAAGAAATACCATCTTTAGCAAGTTTATCAACTTCCTTGTTTCCTTCTCTTGGTGTGAAATCAAACCTCACTTCCTAGTCGCACCTTGTAAGCTTCTAGATATTCCAACATATAAGATCACCTATGTGCTCAGATCTTCCTTCCTTTAAGAAAGCCCCCAAATCTTTTGCATCAGACTCCACAGAAACCCAGATCCAACGCTAAGCGAAAACCCCTTAAAATAGCCCATTCTTCTGCCTCCAAAACTAAATAGATTCCAAGACTATGTGAGAAGCTTGCTATCTAGTCACCTATTTTATTCCTCAATACCCCACTGCATCCCACCTTTGAAAGACGGGATATCACCAAGAGGGGGGGTGAATTGGGGATATAAAATTTTCTCTAAAAAATGCTCTGTTAACCGAATGTATAACAGAGGTAAACAGAGTAGGGATAAGAAAGATTGAACACAATGAGTTTATCCTAGTTCGGTCCAAATCTTTGACCTACGTCCAGTCCCCAGACACTCCGGGATTTTCACTAACTTCAAATGATTACACACACTGTAACTCTCGAAGCAATTCTCTCTCTAGAACTTGCTCCCCCTTACAAGTTGTAATCAAATGTCCCCAATCTCAAAGTCCCAATACTTTGAGATCTTTACAAGAATGGATAATCAATGAAGAACTCTCTAAAAGAGCTGAATAATAATCACTGAAGCTTAATATATCCGAAGATATTATCTCGTGTGTAGAAAGCGTAAATGCTTTTAAAGAATAATTCAATGTGCGAGTTTCGGTAGGTCCGAATTCAATGCATCTCCTATTTATAGATGATGGCATTAATGACCGTTGGAGAACATCTTGAAGTCGCCCGTTGTGACTCATTAAGTTAACCGTTGTGAGTCATAAATATATATGTTGCTTCGTTTCTTCGTAACGTCGGAGGTTTGTTGAATATGCTTTGTTTGACATTCCTTATTCCTTTTTGTCTGTTGAGACATGAGAAGAATATTTACTGGAAACTATTAAATTGCTTTCCAGAGGCTCAGATATCTATATTCCTCTTTCATGCTATGTGACTGGTTTGCAATAAATGCGTTTGACAGTGGTTGCTTTAATCAACGACTTTGAATTAATCATCTGAAACTCACTTAGCAAACTGGTCAAAATAGATTAGGCATATACAGAGAATGATATGAAGAATACATATGATAATCTATGAAATCAAAATTTCAAAAAATTATTTTAAAGTCACAGAGATTTGACTGCCTCGGGGTAGCGTTCTTGCAGCCTCGAGTTAATCAATTGGAATCATCCAAACAGAGTTATCCAGACGAGATATTAACTCGAGGTTCATTCTATTTTAACTCGAGTTTCCTAACTCGAGGTACTATTATGGCAACCTCGAGTTACCTCACATAATCAGAGTATTTCGATATTCTATCAGACTCGAGGTTTATGGAATACAGACTCGAGGTTTAAGACTCGAGGCGACAATCAATCAGACTCGAGTTAAATCTCTTGGAATGGATATTGTTTCAACACAATCTAACTCGAGGTTCGTCATTCTTTGACTCGAGGAGTCTAACTCGAGGCAGATATTTTATTGACTCGAGGTAAATCATGGAATGATTCTTTTTCAGGGGAAATGAGACTCGAGGCTAAATGTTTCTTGACTCTAGGTACCTAACTCGAGGTACACATATTCTGACTAGAGGCTAATTGTCTTCTTTCAAACATATTTTGAAAAACACTAACTCGAGGTGAACAATGTCTTAACTCGAGGTAGCTAACTCGAGGTGTGATCATCTGAACCTCGAGTTACTTTGCAGTGTCTAAATGTGTTTTAGAAAACATTGACTCGAGGCAACAGAAGTGACTCGAGGTTTTCTGACAGCAATTGAAAATATCTGACAGCAACGAGATTTTCCAAGATCTATGTTTATTTTCTTCTTTGTTAAATCTAGTTATCATCAAAACATCTGAGAACTAACAACCTTGCCTATGTTTTGAACCATAGTACCATCCACATTCAACTTAATCCAACCAAGCTTCGGTGGTAACCACTTAACAGACTATCTAGTAGTGGTTTTAACAAGGTTAATCTCCTCTTGTACTTGAACATAAATTTTCCAAGTCACTAGTGCAAAAAAGGACTTTAAGACCGGACAAAAGAGGCATCGTAAGACCGGACCATCGACCGGTCTTGTTCCTACCGGTATTAAAAGTCCACATTTAAGATCGGACTATAACCAGTCTTAAAGAAACTCTTTCAGACCGGACATTTAAAACATTAGGTCTTAAAAGTCGGACTAAATAAGGATAAAATATTTTTTGTTCGGTCTTAAAACTCAACTTTTAAGACCGGGCAAAAACTCGGCCGCTCTTAAAAGATCAAAATTTTAAGACCGGACAAAAATATACCCGGTCTGAAAAATAGCGGCTTCTAAGACCTGACGACTAATTATACGCGGTCTTAAAAGATTGACTTTCAAGACTGGACAATAAATTGTCCGGTCTTAAAAATTGAATTTTAAGAATGGACGTATAAACACACCGGTATTAAAAAACAAACTTTTAAGACCGGCTAAATATCAAATATGTACACATGACCTTTAAGACTAGACATATGGATACATCCGGTCTTAACAGTTGAACATTTAAGACCGGCCTATTTATTACCGGTCTAAATTTTCCCGAATGTTTTCCCTGTTCTGTTCTTCCTGATCAATATTCACAAATCCACCACCCAATCCAACACATAAAAGTTGATACTTTAAGTACAAGCTATGAACAATTATGAATAAATTGAACTAGGAAAAAGAATACAAATAATATTCACCATGAGATATGTCGCTTCTTAAATTAATGAATATATTATGACTACAACACCTAAATTAATTTATACAATAAGATAACTTACTTACAATCCAAATACAATCAGTTACAAATACAACATACATGCCCAATATAATATTCACCATGCCTTCATCTCGATTCCCACCAAACAACGTAACATCATCTTTTATAACATGCCCCTTTGGATCCGATCCGCCACAAAAATAAAATAAGAACAAACTTCATAGTCGTGACATTTTTTAAGAACGTAGAAGGAATATAATATAGTAAAAACCTTAAAGTTTTCAAAGAAGTTTTCATATGAATATTACCTTATGAATTATATTGACTCTTTTATAAAGCGATATCCTCCCATATCCCTTTTGATGATCATTTCTTATCCGGGTTCATTATCCGCTTCATCTTCTTCGTTCATTTCCGGTAGACCCCTTGAAAAAGGAGTACTCTCGGGAAGACCATAATTTGAATGACTTTCCTCATCAATATCAATGACCCTTTTTCCTTGGAGAGCTACGAGACCACATTTTATTTTCTTGATCGGTGATATAGAACACTTGTTTCGCCCGGTCTCGCCATAATAAAAGGTTCATCACCAAAACTTCTACCGTTGACATCGACTAATGTAAATCCTAGCCGATCGATCTGAACACCATTATTGACATTAACCCACTTGCATTTGAAAATGGGAAATCTAATTTTAACATAGTCTACCTCCCAAATCTCTTCAATAACCCCATAATATGGCATGATTGCCAATAAAGGCCTCTTGTCTTTCGAACTAGAGAAGTGCATAGATTCAGCCTCTAACATAACACCACTATTCTGGACGGTGCTCCTATCATCTAGGGACTTCGTGTAAAATGTATAACTATTGATCACATACGAATTCCAATTATGACATCAACCTCAGGACCATGGGCTAACCATTTGATTGTATCAGAAACACATTCCTCTCCCTCGACCTTTTGTTTGAACCGGTTTGCAAAAGTTACGTTATGCTCCCTAATCAACCTTTGTTCAGTCATTCGATGATTTTCTTTCCTTGCAGCTTCTTTATGAGCAGCTATGCTGGCTTGAACTCCATCAACATTATTCAAGATGTATAAGTGGACTTGTGACAATTCATCAGGATCCACACTCTTTACCGAAGCCCCTCGTCTACCCCCTTCAAACATGCGACGTTTTGGAAGCCCAATATGTCTTACTTTGGCCAAATAATTTTGACAAAATTCCATGGCTTCTTCGAAACATATTTCGAACAATTGATGCTTCTGGCCGGTATGCGTTCTTCACGTACCCTTTTAGGAATTTCATAGATCTTTCAATTGGGCACATCCACCGTAAATGGATAGGTTCACACAACTTTATCTCCATCACTAGATGAACAATTAGATGAACCATGATGTCAAAAAAGGTAGGAACAAAAAGCTTCTCAAGGTGGCACAAGATAAGATATCCTTCATTCTCCAATTCATCCAACTTTTCAATCTCAAAAACTTTACTACAAACCGCATTGAAGAAGACACAAAGTCTAGTCAAAATGACCTAAAGATCATATTCGGTGATGCCTCGAATAGCTACTGGCAGTAGCTGTTACATCAAGACATGACAATCATGAGACTTTTGGCCTACTAATTTCAAGTCCTTCATCGATACAAGCCTCTTAAAATTTGAAGAATACCCCGAGGGAACTTTTGTGCCATGTAAACACTCACTAAAACTTCGTTTCTCATCCTTAGACAAAGTATGAGAAGCCGGGGGACAATAAGTTCTCTTCCCATATGGCCTTGGATGTAAGTCTTCGCGTATTCCCATTACTTGCAAATCCAATCTCTCCTTCACACCATCCTTGGAACTACCTTGTATGTTGAGAATCGTGCGAACAATACTATCACATACATTTTTCTCCACGTGCATGACATCAATACAGTGTTTGACATCAAGATTGCGCCAATATGGAATATTGAAGAATACATATCTCTTTTTCCATATATTTGTTTCTTTTCTACTCTTTGCAGTCTTACCGAAGATGACACTGATATTTTTCACCTTTTCATAAACTTGCTCCCCAGTCAATGTCACCGGAGCATCTTCATACTCCTGGCCACCAAAAAAGGCTTTCTTTAATCGACGATATGGGTGGTCCCGTCGAAGAAATCTCCTATGTCCAAGATAAACCGTCTTTCTTCCATGTTGAAGTTGATGGTAACGTGTGCCTTCTTTACAAACCGGACATGCTTTATGGCCTTTTACACTATACCCTGACAAGTTCCCTTATGCTGGGAAGTCATTTATAGTACAAAATATCATGGCTCGTAGTTTAAACACATCCTTCTTGAAAGAGTCAAAAACATCGACACCTTCTTCCCACAACTCCTTCAAGTCTTCGATCAAGGGCTCAAGGTAAACATCAATGTCATTTCCGGGTTATTTTGGTCCCGAAATCAACATAGAGCATGATGTACTTTCGTTTCATGCATAACATTGGAGATAAGTTGTAAATAATAAGGAGCACATGCCATGAACTATGTATCTTTGCTAAGGCTTCCATATGGATTCATGCCATCCGTGCTAAGGGCAAGCCTAAGGTTCCTAGGTTCTTCGCCGAAGTTCGGAAATAAATGATCGATTTTCTTCCATTGAGAAGAATCGGCCGGATGTCGAAGCTTTCCATCAGAAATCCTCTCATCTGCATGTCACATCAAATTCTTTGCATCATTTTCATTCGCAAACAACCGCTTGAACCTTGGTATGATTGGAAGATACTACAACACTTTTGCAGGCCCCTTATTTGACTTGTACCTTGGTGTTTCACATATCGACAAGTGCTTCTCTTCAAACTCTTTTCTATACAATACGCAATCATTCGGGCATGCATGTATCTTTTTGTACTCCATCCCCAGTGGACAGAGTATTTTCTTAGCATCATAGTATCGATGTGGCAACACATTCTCATCCGGAAGCATGTCCTTAAAAGCCTCAAGCATTTCCGAAAAACTCTTGTCGCTCCATCCATGACGTGCCTTCAAGCTTACCAATTTCAATACAACGTTCAACAATTGGTATTTTTTACAACCAGGGTATAGCGGGGTCTCTGCATCACTGCACATATTACCATATGCATGTGATTGATGAAAAGCCTATTCTCCTACATCATGAATAATGTCCTCTATGTGATCATCCATATCCGTGTCATTATCATTAAATGCCACTTCCTCATGTTGAGACCCACTTGGTATTTTTTCACCATGCTATACCCATACTGTATAAGTCTTACAAAATCCTTCACAAATTAAATGTGTGTAGATAACTTCAGGACTTAGTCGCCCATCATTCAAACATTTTACACAAGGGCAATAAAACTTCCCACTATCATCATGGGCATTTTGTTTAGCAGATTCTATAAATTCCCTCACCCCCATTATGATATTCAACACTCGTCCGTAACGCAGTTATCCAACAGTGATCCATAGTAGAATTCCTATTTATGACACGGATACAAAATAAGGAAACACCAAATTCATATTTATCCTCAACGAAGAAACTTGCCCATTAAATGCATAACGAAGAAACACTTTTGGTCATAAATATCACAGTGAATCCAAGAAGTAAAATTAAAGCATGACGAGGAAATTAAATGCATCGTGTGAAATTAAATGTGGACTCACCTGTAGCATATAAATTCAAATGGTTTGTGGAGTCTTTCTTCTCCCGCCACGAACATTGATGTTGCAGAGATGACAAAGAGTAACCTAAAAACATGTGTTGGTCAGTTGGGTAGGTCAAAAGCGCAAATATAATCTTCAAAATACAATATTCATTAACAACGAGAGAAACCCACTAGAACATTTCATCGATTTCGTTCAACCCGAGAAAACCATAAAGTTATTTAACCGAAACACCTCTTACAGCTTGGTCGATTGACGTTTAACTAAGGAACAAGAAAGTGATTGTCGAGAGAGCAACGCGAAGCAGTCGACGAAGCAACACAAAAACACTGAGTAATCACTTTCGGCGCGATAAGAGAAGTTCTGAGAGGGAAATTTGATATTCCGTGCGTCATAGACATGTTTTAGTATTTTGGATTTTATTAAGACCGGTTAATTAAAAAGTAGACGGTCCTAAATATATAATTACATTTTTAAGACCGGAAGATTACAAAACGCCGGTCCTAATTTTTTATTATTCATTTAATTTTAAGACCGGCCTAAAAGTCCTCATTTTTTTTTTTAAAAAAAGATGATTGGCTTTGGCGAGCGCAACAGTAACTCAATGGAAAAAAAAATTAAAGGAAAACTTGAGAATATGAACAAAAAAAAAGACACAAGCTTAGCGGTCCTAATGTTTTATTATTCATTTAATTTTAAGACCGGAGTTTTATTAAACATCCGGTCCTAAAAGTCCTCATTTTTTTTTAAAAAAAGAGGATTGGCTTTGGCGAGCGCAGTAGCAACTCAATGAAACAAAAATTAAATAAAACCTTGAGAATATGAACAAAAAAGGACACAAGCTTAGTTCTTAATGCTTCATACATTACTGGAGAATATGCACGTACACAAGAAAAAATACAAAAGAAAAACAAGCAGAAAATTATCAAAAACAAAATATGACTAAACATCCTTGGCGATATAGGCGTGAAAAGCATTAAATTCCCGCCGGATATCAGCAAGTTCCTGTCTTATTCACATCATCCGCAATGTATCATTAGAGGAAAGAGGAGAGGGGTCAGCGGTAGGCGCGCTGGGGCCAACTGGTCGGAGAGGGGAAGCAGGAACCTCTTCATGATCTGAAGGGTAGAGGGGGGTGCGGCAATCTCTTCATCATCCGAAATAACAATGGGTCCAACGACCCGAGACTCCTCTGTCACAATAGAACGCACTCTTGATGGAAAAGGCGCACCATATAACGATCTACGGAAGGCACGAGCATCAGGAGTAAGAGCACCCCTACGAGTGGTTCTCTTGTATCTAACCATGGTTTGAGCAGTTGGGGCAGAGAACCACGTAGTGTGGAGTTACGAGATTGTGAGGAGTTACTAATGACAGAGAGGTATATATGTTGAGTTACGAGGTATGAGGAGTTTAATAAGGGCAAAGAGGTATGATGAGTTAATAAATATGCGGTCTAAAATTTATTTCAATTTTTTTCAATTCAATTGATTTTAAGACCGACCGTTTAAAATATATCCGGTCCTAAAAGTCTATTATTTATTTTTCAATCAATTCAATTATTTTTAAGACCGACACTTTGTCTTATATCCGGTCCTAAATTTTTTTTTTTCAATTCAATTTTTTTAAGAGCGGATCGTTTACAATATCCGGTATTAAAGGTTCCCCGAGTCCTATCCCTACACTCTCTTTTCAAATGAATGATTCAGAATCTCTTCGACTTCCAGATAAACTTCCCAACTAGGCGTCTCCTCGTATTCTGAGGAACTATGCGTCTCCTCGTTACTGTTTCCGGCGTTTCACATTGTTCGGGCAGGGTTCTCTATTTAAACCCGATGTTACTTTACTTCCTTCACATTCATCCCCATCACTTCTAAAACATCCATAGTAATGGCTGCTCCACCACCACGAGGTCCTCCTCCTCCGTTGCCTCCGGAACCGACAATCCACCAGATGATTCAGCACATCCTGGCCCGCCTCGATCATATAGACCGACGATGCGGCCAGCTTTCCTAGGTCTATCACGCCATCAACGCAAAGCTGCAAGCGGTACTCGATGCCCAGGACATTGAGTACCATCCTTCAGATGACGACCTCGATGACCTCTCCGACGACTCCCTCCCCTCCGACAACGATGGGGGGAGTAGATATTTCTGTTTCTGTTTTTTTTTCTGTACTGCTGCTACTGCTCCTCACGGGGCAGCAGTAAAAAAATATATAAATTAATGGTCTTTTTGTTTCAAGTCTTCGATCGCCATGTCCTTTTCATTATCTTCTTTCTTTTTCCGACAAAAAAGGAAACAAACAAAACATTGTCCTCACGTAAATCAACATTTAAAATTCGTTGAATACAGTTAAGAACATACAAAAAAAAACCCATTTACCTTATTCGAATAAAAACAAACAAAGTGACTATTCTTGTCAAGGTTGAACCGTTGTTGTCTTCGGTGTTACCTCGACCTGAGTTGAATATTTTCAGTTTCCTTTCAGTATCTTCCTTATTTTTCTGACAAAAAGAAAAGAGACAACGAAAAGGGAAACCGATAATGCTGCTCAACATCATGAGAGGTAACATTGAAGACAACGAGGGTCCTAGCTTGAGCAGAACGCTAGAACCTCGGTTGTCTGGAACTCTAAAAATTTGTTAAACGTAAAATGCGATCCTTAGGACCGGATGTTTAAGTAAAATGCGGTCCTAAAACTCTAAAACACATTTTTAGAAGACTTTTAGGACCGGATGTTTAAGTACAATGCGTTCCTAAAACTCAAACGAATTTTTAGAAGACTTTTAGGACCGGATGTTGAGGTAAAATGCGGTCCTAAAAGTTTAGCCATAGTTTTTAGAAGACTTTGAAGACCATACGTAATGATTTGTCCGGTCCTAAAAGTACAACCATAATTTTTTTTAAAATTAACGAAGACTTTTAGAACCGCAGGTTTAATAACTAAGCGGTCCTAAAGGTCTCGCCATATTTTTATGAACAAAGACTTTTCTCATTTACAACATCCCGTACCTCAAATTTCAAGCATAAATATCTAGAATGAATGAACGAATTTATTCTTGAATTACACGGTTGTATGTTTATTTACAAATGAATGACTTGTTCGAAAAAATAAACAAATTTCTGAAAAGAAACTCTTAAGACTTTTAGGACTGGATGTTCAAGTAAAATGCGGTCCTAAAACTCTAAAACAATTTTTAGAAGACTTTTAGGACCAGAAATTTGTTGAAGTAAAATGCGGTTCTAAAAGTCTAGCCATAGTTTTTTAGAAGACTTTGAAGACCGGACGTAATGATTTGTCCGGTCCTAAAAGTCTTGCCATATTTTTAGAAGACTTTTAAGACCGGACAAATCATTAAGTCCGGTCCTAAAAGTACATCCATAATTTTTTTTAAAATTAAGGAAGACTTTTAGCACCGCAGGTTTAATAACTATGCGGTCCTAAAGGTCTCGCTATATTTTTATGAACAAAGACTTTTCTCATTTACAACATCCTGTACCTCAAATTTCAAGAATAAATATCTAGAATGAACGAACGAATTTATTCTTGAATTACACAGTTTGTATGTTTATTTACAAATGAATGACTTGTTTGAAAAAATAAACAAATTTACAGAAAATTATTTTTGCTACAACATATATTTACATCCACATTTAAGACTTAATTAGCTAGGCCATATAGATATTCACAAAACACATTGCGTATGTGCTCCACTTCATTATTAGGAAAGGGACCAGAAGCCATAAACATTTGTAACATCAAAGACAGAAACTGAATTAACTTGTGTGCATATTTCATTAAGTCAGAAATTGAATTCAGCCATAATATGTAACATCAAATACATTTACCTTTGCTAACAATTTTGTCTTTCCTCCCATGATAACATCATACATGTGTTTCATGACGTACATGCCATATAAGTTGGATTGTTTTGGTTGCCGATGGGTCTAAAATGAACAAGAAATATAGGATAAGTGACAATAAATATAGCATATATATAGCTTACTGACCAAGTTCACAAGGTAGTGTTTCAATGTCCAAATATGTACTAACCTCTAGGGTGTACCAGTTAGGTTTAATAGTGGCCTCTTTACCTCGCTTTAATCTTACCTCGACTTGGTAGGTCAACATGGCACTATCATCAAAATCACAAATTTATCAATAATGTTCACTGAATATGCAACGTAGAGATTTCAGACAAGAAAATCAAAATGACATGCTTACTTGTTGACGGTCTCCTTCAATATAGGATCTGGCTTATTGTGAGTGGAGCATAAGAAGATAACTTTATGATCCTCCATGCACATGAGGACCAACTACCAGTGGCGGCTGAAAATTCCTAGCAGTAAAGTACTCAGAGATATATGTAGATGAATTAAGTGAATTGTAGACAAGAATTGTGATACGTACCCGTGGAAGTACGGAAATAGGAACACCTTTCTTATCAGTTCACACACCCTGGTTGACATGTATTCTTGTCGATCTTACGGGCCGTTGTACTTGCATAGACCGGGCACAAGAATCCAAAATCATTGATTCTGCCCTGTTTGTCCAATTCTTGATGCAATAACCTAAAATAATGACATCGATCAGGGAATTAGTATATATGTATGTGTGTAAAAACGATGTAGTTAAATTATGTACTCATCATAGAATCAGATACTTACTTCATAAACAGTTGAATGATTGGATTACTAAGCTCCTGTCCAGGAATCAACAGGGACATTACATCTATTTTGTCAACGTAAACATCTACAGGATGAGGGACGCCTACTACTTCTTGGACATGCCACGATTTATCTTTAAAATAATTATTGTTTGCCAAATCAGTTATTTTTGCTTGGCGATCAAATGAGCGATAGGGGATGGAACTTGAGGAGGAGGGGATGCTTTAGGAGGGATGAAACTTGAGGAGGAGGGGATGCAGCTTGAGGAGAGGATGGAACTTGAGGAGGAGGGGATGCAGCTTGACGAGGGGATGGAACTTGAGGAGGAGGTTGCTCTGATTGCTGTCCAACAATGCAGCTCCCCCTAGTGCTCTGCTGCATAATCGCAGGAGAATGTGTGACGGAACACTTTTGCTCTGCTCTCGGACGAGAGCTAAAAAGCAGCCTCATCCGATTCATTTCCTCCTTCATCGGCTCATTTGGATTGCCACATTGCTTCTTTAGCCGCTGCTTCCTCACTTAATTTGGCCATCCGGGATTGAAGCATTGCTTCTTTAGCCGTGACTTCATCACTTAATTTGACCGCGTCTGTTCCATCTCCTCCGGGTAACCATACTTTGTTTGTGGCGTTTGGATTTACCAAAGTATTCCTTCAGGCCTACCCGTCCTCCAACCCCCCTTACACGCCACGCAAGATCCTGTTTTCCGGTCGCAACGGTCAGAACATCATTCCTCTCATCCGACACAAAAGATCCCCCTGCTTCTTTATTTTTAAGATCTTCCTGTAAGATACAGATAACGAGAAGCTTAGTAATGAAACATGTTTAGTAACTAAAAAATAACAAAAACGATACTTACAATTCTTTCAACAACTACACGAGTTTGTTCACTCGTGTAGGCACCACTTGGCTTTTGCCGAATATGCAACCACAACTCCTCGCGACGTATAGGAGATGGGTCGATCAACTACGGCGAAGGATTGGATTCAGCTTCATCTTGCAATCTCTTCCGCTTGGGCCACCATCAATTCTTTTTCGGCCATTTCATATCCGCCGTGAGAAGCCTTATGCGGGCAATCATTCTTTCTCCCTATCTCCTGTGCTTTTTCCCTTCTTATCGTGAATCGAATTGAAAAAAAAACTATTAATTATGAATTCCAGCCATTGATGTCTAACGAAATTAGAACACTACGCTTCATATGAAGATCAAACATTAGTCAAATTCACTTCATCAAGTTTCAACATTTTATTTAAGAAAGATGTAGAATGGTAGAAGAAATTGGGAGAAACAGAGGAAAGGGAGTTGCAGAAATGCTGCCAACTCAGTCAATTCATTCATTCATCATAATTGGTTCCTACACATATTAGACTAACCTCTTATATATAGTTAGAGGCTTGACTCTTAAGCCCCAATAACAGCTTGCATCGAAACCATTACACAGTTAACATACTAACTAACTAACAACAATGTCTAACCACTACCTACTATAACAGAACTAAGACTATAATAATGGCTTGACTACATATTCGTACAAGTTAATAAGCATACTAAAGGGCAAACAAAACTAAATATAAACTCACCAGAGCTTCAGGAGTGGTCCGCAGCTGAACAAATTGTTGACAAATTGTTGATCAATAAATGTGTACTTTTCTCAAGGATGTTCTTGAGGCAGAACCTCGACAAAAATATAGGTGTTAGCTAGAAAGGTCTTAAACTTCCTCCACCGATCAGCACAATAAGACAAGGTCTTGTCTTTCAACTTTTTGCGATCGGGACGAGTGTATGTAAGCGGGATAGTGTCCCAAATAGGATCCTTTATTGCGCCACGGTCCACACTTTTCCACTCATCTGTCAAGATGCTAACCTTGCTGTGTGCTAGATAGCCAACAAAACTAGTATATTTGGATTTATTGGGACCGAAAGGTTACAACTTTTCATCAAACTGAATCTCTAGCCTTGAGCCTCCCTTCCGACTTAGGGTTACATCCTGCATTCGTGTGCCTCTTCTACCACGACGTGCAGGGCGGTTACGAGGCTCATTGTGAGATGAAGAGGGTTCGTTTTGACTCACACGATCACAAGCGATCGGCGTTCCGAACGGGAGTAGAATCGTTTTCACCGTTCATTTTCGAGACGGGGAATAGAGGTAATGCAACGGGAAGGGTTTCGCAACGTAAACGAGAGGTTCTTCAGTGATAGTAACAAAAGCTTTCGCGTGAAGAAATGTATATTTGGCGGTTCATATTCAAGACCGGATATACAAAGAGACGGTCTTAATAATTAACATTCAAGACCGGTCATATTAATCTCCGGTCTTAAAAGTAATTAATTTTTATACGCACTCTTTTTCTATATTTTATATCGACCGCATTTTATGTCCGGTCTTAAAAGAATTACTTTTAAGACCGGCTTTTATATATGTTCGGTTTTAAAACTTTATTACTTTTATATTTAATTTTTTCCTTATTATTTTGGACCGCATAAAATATTAGTCCGGTTGTGTGAGATTTCTCCATAAAGTAATTGATATTTGAATATTTTTTAATAACATTTTTAAGATCGGCTTGGTTTTTAACGGGTCTTAATAATATATTTAAGACCGAACAAAAAATGATCCGGTATAAGAAGTTCTTTATATTTACAAAAATGCCACCGGTCATACATAAGAAGTTCTTTTTATTTACAAAACTGCCACCGGTCATACCTTTAAGACCGGTGCGTCCAATGTCCGCTCTAAATGAGGCGGTCTTAAAGCCATTTTTTGCACTAGTGAGTATTCAAAATCACCTCAGTAGGGTTTATGGGTTTCTCAAAATCCTCATAAAAAAATCAGATCGTTCCGTCAAAGCCACAATTTCTAGGTTGCCACACCCCATATCTGTTACCAGTTAGCAGCTTCTTGTGTACCAAGGTTGTTGCTCAAGTTTAGGACTCCCTAATCTCTCAAGGAGGTTAAAAAACACTCTGTAATACACTATGGTTTCAACAGGGATAACCAAAATTTTCTTGCATACTCGCAATCCCTGAGTATGTGAATTACATCTTTGGCTTCTGTTTTGCATTGAGTACATATAAGTGAAGCTTGCGAATGACTCCTCCATAAATTAGTGGGGAGCCTACCATTGAAAGCTATCTACAAAAATAACCTTATGTGCTCAGCTCCATCCTACTTCTATATGTCATTAAATATCTTTGTACCCGTAATCCTGTCAGATCCCTCTATCAGATTATATGCTGATTTCACAGAGAACAAGCCATTGCTAGTCTTCTTCCATGTTAAAATATCATTCCCTGCCTCCATCACGGGTGGGATTATAGGAATTAGCTTTTGAATGGAATTATGAGGGAGGATCCCGGATAAATCCTCAAGCTTCCAGCAACCATTCTGAGCCCAATTCACCACACTGCTATTTGTTTCTTCCACTGAAAGAGGTCTGGTACAGATCTCTAAAGTGGTTTATCTCTTAAAAGCCATATGTCATAGAAAAACTTCACATTCTGTAGGGGAAAACTTTATAGCCTATAAACTCCGCAAGTATACGGGCCGTATCAAGTAATAAAGTGATAAGAAAAGTATCGTTCCCACGAGGACTTTGTATCACAATCTCAGTTAAGCATTAATTTTACAATTTCGTTTAAGTTGAGCAAACCAAATTTAATTTAATTAAAGGGAAAATAAAATAAAATCAAAACAAACAAACAAACTACCACAATAATAAAATGAGCAACCCAGAGTCACTAATCCCTTATTAGTTTCATAAACTTTGATTTCACTAATTTAATTAGCCTTAATATCAATTTTGTTAATCTCGAGTATAAATAGCTATAAGTGCCTGTCGGTCTACTTACAACCCTTTCTTGAGTATAACTTGTTATGTCTAACATAGTTTCTCAAGAGGCAACAAAAATCGAACACACTCTTCAACAATTATATGAGGCCATTAGGTATATGTCTATCCTAATCGCAAATTAAACCGTAAT
Organism: Acacia melanoxylon; assembly: GCA_019022615.1. Taxonomy (NCBI): domain Eukaryota; kingdom Viridiplantae; phylum Streptophyta; class Magnoliopsida; order Fabales; family Fabaceae; genus Acacia; species Acacia melanoxylon. Next base: position 2,829,027 of record JAFJYJ010000046.1, read on the forward strand.
CTAATCCCATATTACCTAATCTCAGAGCCTAATTAAAATCCCCTTCGTCAAGGTAAATCTTAATTCTCAAAATCATATTTAATGATGGCAAATCACTAAATAGATAAAACTAGATAAGATTAAGTAACCAAAATTAATAATAATTATAACTAAACAATGAAAATTAAAGTCTATTCCACTTATAAGTTCATAGCTACCCTAGGTTGCAAACTAAATTCAGCCACACATGGCTTTAAACATCATCACAGCAAGATCAATAAAATTCAGATTCAGGGCCACAATGACAATCAAAGGGAAGCCAGTAAATTAAGAACGAACAAGCTCCTTTAGTCCAGCCATGAGGAATGAAGATGATGAACAGTCCTCCACTTTCCACGAAGGCTCCCAAATTCGCGTACTCGCCGCTGCTCCTCTGTTGTGTTTTGATATGTCTACTAAAAAGGGTGGTGGTTAGGTTGTGGAGGTCGCCGGCGACGATGGAGGTGACGGTGGAGGTCGCCGGCGACAAAGAAGTGATGGTGAAGGAGATGAGTGCGTGAAGTCAAGCTTGTGTGTTGCGGCCACCCTCTGCTCTGTCTTTTTCCTTTTCCCAAATCGTGCTCTGTGCGTCTCTTTTTTCACAGCAAGAGTCCTCCAAAAATATGCCGCCCCCTCTGTTTAGATTAGGTCTTCCTTTTTAATTGCTTCAATTCGTTTTTTGCCCAAACGGTGCCGCTTGCTCCTACCCTTTTAATCAATTCCACCATCAATTTAAACCGTGCCGAAACGTTGCGTATCTGGACTCATATGTGTTCAATCGTGGGCCCCCTTCAATTCAATGGAAATAACCTTCCAAAATTGCCAAACGCGTATGTAGTCAGAGAAAAAAAAAAAGAATTAATAATAATAATATAAAAAAAACTGATTTTTATTTTTAAACTTCTCATTACTATTATTTATTTTCTAAACTCAAAATTTTATTTTAAATTGAAATCCCTAAAATAATGCATCTAAATTGATATCTCTTAAAATCTCAATAAAATCTCTTTAAATTAGTAAAAAATGACTTCTAAAATATATCAAAATATATCTCAAATCTGTTAAAAAATGAGAAGTCATCACATTCTCTCTATTTCAAATTTTCCATATAGATCCTTTTAAGACCACCTCCTTTTGTCTTGCTATAAGCCTCCATAGTGAAGAGTCACCAATTTTAACTTGGAACAACTTCGAGTCGTCCCTCATACTTCTTCATTAACACTTTCGTCCATAAACCTTTGGACCCCGTGAGCAGTTTCCACGTAAGCTTAGGGCCACACGCCTCATTCAAATATGATAGTCTCTTGAAGCCGAGACCACCTTGATCCTTTGATAGCAACACTTGCTTCCATCCTATAGGATGATATCCATAAGATGAATCACTATGCCCCCAAATAAAATTCCTCTGTATTCTTTGTATCTCTTGACACACCAAAATAGGAATATGTGCAACTTGCATTGGATACAACGACATTGCACTTAGTGCTAATTTAGCAAGGGTAATTCTACCAGCCCAAGATAAGCATTTCTCTTTCCAGGTTGCTAGTTTATTTCTGACTCTTTTAACAATATAGTGGAAAGTCTCAATAGGTCTTCTCTTTTTAGAAAGCGGGAAACCTAAGTATCTACCTATTTAAGTAGAAATGTGAAAACCAGAAATTGTGGCAATATTATGTTTCATGGCAACAGAAACTCTCAGAGAGAAAAAAAAAGAGATGACTTTTGTTTGCTAACTTTCCCACCAGAAATATCACAAAATATTTTCAAACACTTCATCATACGCCTCATTAAAGGCGTCCTGAATCCTATTCAGGACGCCTTAAATCACGTTTTGGGCGTCCTGATCTTATTTTCAGGACACCTTACATTAGTTTTTTTTAAAAAAATATGCCTGCATATACAATTGGCCAATTTGCTGCAAAACTGAAATATCAAACTTTACATTCAGGAGTCATAGATTTCAGCCATATACAAGCCCAGACAGTGCTCAACATGAAAACAATCAGAATCTAATTAGGCCAATTAAATAGCCCAACATGAGCCCAATGTGAACCACCAATATCAAACTTTACATTCAGGAGTCATAGATTTCAGCCATACACAAGCCCAGACAGTGCTCAAAATGAAAACAATCAGAATCTAATTAGGCCAATTAAACAGCCCAACATGAGCCCAATGCGAACCACCAACTAAGGAACATCATCAATCCAAAAAAAGGAAAGAAATGTCCATTACAAGTCAACAAGATGAGCATCAAACTCGCACTATATATATTTTAAGGGCATTTCATTATGCAAACAGCCACATGAGGATCAACACAACAAGCAATACCTCTGCCGCTTTCGACCAAGCATGATTGGCTTCCCGAAGAAGCGGCTACGCAATAAGATGCATCCAAAGACTCCGAGAGATCAATGCCGACACCATATTGTGTAGCCCCAAGAAGAAGCTCGGGAGCACGATACCAAAGTGTGACAACTGTACTTGTCAAGGGCTCATTGTGCTCAGGATCATACAAAGCTGCAAGTCCAAAATTCTACGATTTTAAGGATTCCTTCATAATCAAAAAGAAGACATGCAACATAAATGCTACCATCACAATTCTAGAAGAATCTCATGCAATATAAATGTCACCACCATAATTCCAGAAGAATCTCAAGAAGCATTCGTCTATCAAAAGATTTACATAAAACAGATTGATCACCTGATCCAGACAAAAAATGCGAAGTAAACTCTATATATATACCTATATGTGTTGAAGAAGATGTCTAGCCAACATGTCTCGAACCGAATCGATGTCATCCCGCGCACGGATCCACGGTACCCAAAAAGCGTAAATTGGAAAACAAGGTATAAGATGAACCAATGAAGTGAATGAAATAATTAACAACTCAAGTACAACAACAAAAATATCATCATTTGAGGATCACGGAGCGATTACGTACATTATGAAAACCTGTAATACGTTTGGTGGTAACGATGGATTGCATCCAATTGATAACATAGTATCCGCACTCAGTGTTCCCTGGTTGTTGATGGCACTATAAATCAAAAGCAAATTGTTAAAACGAATAAAGGCATATCAAAAGCTACTGTGTCAATGAAATAACTTGAATTGAAACTACTTACCTTGGGATAAAACCACTTCGGTCCACCCTGCTCTTGTGCTCCAGCAAGCTATCTATACGTCTTGAGACCCCTATCATTAAAATGGAAATTAACAGACATGAAAACAATTCATTTAAAAGAAGAATCGATGATTTAGATAAAAATTTACTTACTCGGCAAACATGGTTTTGATATCCTCGTTTGGATTGCCACCTACGGAATCGAACCAATAACATGCGTTCTTGGCGGGACAAACAACACCCAGGGTCCAACGACCACTACAACATATACGTATTAATATTAAATTAAGATAAGAAAGAAATTTATTCACAAAAATCTTATATAGACAAAACAAAAGTACGTACCTCTCATGTATTGGCGCTAGATAACAAGACAATTCTCCGTCGCCCATTGTTAAACCAACATAAAGCGCCCTTCTGGGTAACTTATTGTGAGCCGAAGCCGTGCATGCGGGACATAAGAATCCATACGAACCCGCTCGCTTTGTGTTGGCGCATATGTCACGCAGACACTATGATCGAAATAAAATGATAAATGTTGTTGAATATATTAAACAAAAAAAGAGTATGCGACATAATTAAAGGGTTAAAAAAACTTACAGGATTGCAAGTTGAAGAAACTGTATATCTAAACATTTCATATTCATAAACTCTGTCAAATCTTTCTTGTCAATTGTTATCGGATATGTCTTTTCTGCACCGACAATGCCCGGAGGCATCTGCAAGCTTATAAAGTCGATGTCCTTAGACAACTCTCGCAGCTGTGCTAAGTAGGGAAATAAGCTCGCAGCTTGTTCATACTATGAAAACATAAAAAGGAGATTATGAGTGGGTTAGCAATGAAAATCAATCGGGTGTTGGATATGATTAGTTTTGATGATGTCTTATATAGATGCCAATATTTAGAGCAAAAAGTTTATATCATATACATTGACTAACTACTGTATATTTAATGTAGATTAGTCCGAATTGAATTATAGAGATTAATCAAGAAGGAGATAAGAGGTTACAGAAAGAAGAACTTGCAGAGAATGTCAAGAAAACAAGAAGTTATGAAAATATTTTGGGAATAATCAAGAAGAAGAGAAGATATTGAAGAAGGTAGAATTTCAAGAGAATGATGAGTCCAAAGAAGAAAGATTATGCTGAGATGGGCGAACGTATCTATGCACATTGTTTATTTGACTGTCTATATATATTCGAACTGGGATGTTAAGTTCAAACTAAGAAGTTAAGTTCGAACTGGGATGTTAAGTTCGAACTAGGATGTTAAGTTCAAACTAAGAAGTTAAGCTTGAACTGGGGAGAATTATGAAGAATGATCAAGAGAAGAGAAGAAAGAATGAAGAACTTGCTAAATGGAATGAGAAAATCATGATACAAGTTCTTAGATTGATTCTAGAAGTCTCCGTGATGATATGGAAGTTGAAATAGATCAATTCGGAGCTAAAATAAGCTAGAATTGCATTCCTGAAGTCATGCTCGAGCACAACAAAGTCATGCTCGAGCAAGGTACATTTCTGGCTCCTATTCGCGCATAAATCCGCTCTTGCTTGAGCAAAACACAAGGTCATGCTCGAGCAACATTGTTTTTCAGCACTCTGTTCAGCTCTGTTTTGCGTTTCAGCTGGCGACCTCTGGTAATTTGACGATATCTCACAAATCATGAATTGGATTGACACGAAACCAGTGGCATATAAAACTAGACTCCCAATACGTCATTTTTATATAAAATTCAAGCCCAAAGGAGTTTAGATGAGAGATCTATGACTTTTGGAAGTTTCAACAAAAATCAGCGTCACTATCCAGACCATGCTTCAGTAATTTGAGTATATCTCACAAACGACACATCCAAATGAGCTGAAATCGGTGCCATTGAAAACTAAACTCACATACCTTTCCAAAAACATCAAAATCATGAAAAAAAGATAAATTGAAGGAGATATGATGTTTTGAAGTTGACGGTCTGTTCAGAATGTGGCAAAAAACACTGGTTAAGAACAACCTCCATTCATCTGATGATAATGGACGAACTACAATGAATTTGGAGCTGATTCTTCTTGCATTTGAAAGAATACTTAAAGACATTTCCAAGAATGAGTGGCTTGCCAAAATTGAAGCTATGTCGAAGACGTTACACTCACGGGAAATTGACTATTGTGCTGTCAATATTTTTGTTTCTTGAAAGTTTCTACATTTTGGAACTTGAGCTTTGTACTAGAGAGAATTATGCTTGTTCACGGATGATGAAAAGATCAGAAGCTTTAGGAATAGAAATGTAACTGAGCAGCATAGTTGGGTTGCTTGAGCAACATCGAGGTCAGAACAGAAAATTGCAAGTTGAGCAATCATGCTCGAGCAGGAGATTTAGCTTGCCCGAGAACATCATCGAGCTAGACATGGAATATACAGAGTTGAAGAGTCCTGCCCGAGCAACGTAAAAGGCATGCTTGAGCAGTACCACAAGATCAATCTGTCATCTCTGTCTGTGTCTTGCCCAAGCAAGAATGTTGGCTTGCTCGAGCATCAGCGAGACAAAACACTTTTTAACTGTTTGCAAAGAAGCTTGCCCAAGCATGAATTTAGCATGCTCGAGCAGACGAAAAACCTTGTTCGAGCATCAGCGATGAAAACCCTATGCTATTTGGTTCAAGAAGAAGCATGGCCGAGCAAGAGCAAAGGCTTGCTCGTGCATAGGGTGACCATTGATTTCTCAAACTACTTTTCCAAGTGTTGCCCGAGCATACTTTCATTCATGCTCGAGAACGATCATCCTATTTTCAAAATCACCGTCTACGTAAATCTTAACTCATCTTGTGTGATTTCATTTCTACATATCATTACTCATTACTATTCCTAATTGCTTTTGATCAGTTTGCTAATGAGTTTCAGATGATTAGGTCATGGATTAACAACAAATTTGCATAAAGCAATTTGTGTGTAGAGAGGCATTAAATGCTACGTCAGAAAACATTGGAAAGCATCTGAGTGTAACGGATAGTTTGAACATACCAACGAAATGCTTGAATCTTTACAATGGCCAAAAATACAACACTCAAGACAGAGCATTAACGAAGTCAACGATAAACATTTTATGATTAAAGTTGGATTAGAGCTCAAGGTCAAAAAGCAACAAAAGCTTCAACGGATACTCCTAACTGATTTCCAACAGTCGAATGCTCGCAATGGTCGAAACACAATAACCTATAAATTGTGAAGTCTTCAAACCGGAAGAAGTGACGACGATTGATGAATGAATCGACGAAGCCAACGAAATGATTTTACTACTTCAACGTCGATAGTTCAATAACTCATACACTCTGTTTCTCAATGTTTATAAAGTTTACAGTAGAGAGTGAGATGATCGATTATATACTTCAGTGATTATTATTCATCTACTCTGTGAGAGAGTCCAAACACTTATTTGATTATCTGTTTAGTGATCAAATCTCAAGGTTGTGGAACCTTTGAGAGTGGGTGTATAGTTACAACTTGTAAGGGGGAGTGAGTCCAAGAGTGAGAGGATCATCCTTCGTTTATAGAGTGTGTAATTGTATCCTTACAGTGTGTAAGGGGGAGTATCTCGGTAAGAGATTGTAAAGGTTGCACAAGTGCCTGACTAAACTTGTGAGGTTGTAAAGGCTTTCTCTTGTGCTCGGTTAAACAAGGAGATAGTGGATTGAAAATCTCAAGTGGAGCTTGGGGATTGGACGTAGGTCAAGGATTGGGCCGAACCGATATAAATCTCAGTTTGCATATTCTCTTCCCTAAACTCTTACATTTCCAGTATACATGTTTGAATGACTGATTATTGCTTTATAAACTAATTCTGTCATTCGAACTACTTTCAGTAATTTGCGAAAAGATTTTCAGTTATCTAAATTTTTATCAGACACCCAATTCACCCCCTCTTGTGTGATGGTCGGTTCATCATTGGGAACCTACTCATCATCAATCAGTAATGTATTTCCTACCATTGGAGGTGTCGTCCCCATCTGAATAAGATGATGCGGCCAAAGGATGAACCATGTGATGGCAGCGCCTAGTGTGGTAACCTCCTTATCATCAATTGGGATGGCTGTCTCTTCTTCCCCCTCTCGCACACTTTTCACAGTCACCCGACGTTGGTCTTCTGGAATTTGCTTGTTATGGTGTGTGGTGTGTTCTGAGTAAACAAGATCATCGGCAACAATACGCCGGTGTGGGTCATCCAAATATAGAGTGCAAGGTAGACCTTCCTGTGGTGTGTGAGAAGGTTCGCCAATACCGTCTGATGGAGGGTGAGAAGGTTCGCCAAGATTTACATCTAGAGGCTGAAAACTGTCTTTGCTGCTGGGGAAGGCCGGGAATTCGTGGGCTGTACGTTCCGTATTTGCCTTCTCTTGTACCATAGCTCTCATTTCATCCCGTAGTTGTTCCATAACCTCAGCTACAAGGGTTGCTCGAATTTTGGCTACAAGCTGAGGACTAGGGTTGTCTTCGTCATGCAAACGTGAACGCCGTCCAAAATATTTTGTGACACTAACTCCCCTTGTCTCCCCTCGAACAACATCAAGGTAATCCGGCTTCCCAATCGCCGTTGACAAAATGTCCTGCCGTGTACCTGGCGTGAATGAACCTTGGCTGCTCTGCTGCTCAAGTGCATCATGTACCATAAGATTTTTCATAAATAATAACTAAACTCTTATAGTATGAAACAACTGAGGCTATTTAATACTTCTAATTTAACTACTTACAATCTTTGAGGCAACCTCAACAACATCTTCATTAATGTATTTGTCACCCTTCATTCTCGCAGCTTTCCATTTTTTGTGATGAGGAGGACACTCAGGGGCCTGGATAGCAATGGAAGGATTGGATTGGGAAGCTTCCTTCATTCGCTGTAACTCTTCTTCCATAATCTTCTGTTCAAGCTTATAGCCACCTCTAGACATGCAATGCGGATACTTATTTTTCGCTTGCCTCTTTCTATTGGCTTGACCTTTTTCCTGTGACACGAAAACAAACAAAACTGAGCCTACGATGTCAAGTAGATTCAAATAAAAGATAAGATATGACAGAAATTTTACAAGAAATTCAGGATTTTGCCGTGACGCCACAAACTCCCTCCAGTCCTCTGGAGAAATAAAATCATAGGTCATACATGGATCCTCATTCCTCTTTGACCCTCGAATATACTTTTTAGTTAGCTTGTTCTTAAAATCTTTCCAACGGAGATGAACTTCGCCCATCCAATGCTTGTTCATCGCCGTATTGTTAGGGACATCAACTGTTTGCTGCAAGGTAAAAGAGAAGATATGAAAGAAATCAAGTAATAAGACTAAAGATACAAATGCAGATATATCGAAAGTGAGATACCAAAATTTGTGCCCAAATCAACTCCTTCGTTTTATCAGGAACCATCTTCCAACTAGAGTATACAATACAAACTTTGCTTCGAGCCAGATAGCCTAAATAGCTAATGAAATTGTCTTCCTCTCTACCAATCGGATTCATATTGGCATCGAACTCCACATGCAGGCTCTTTTTTTTTTACTGTCACGACGAGCAATTAGCGCACCCATCTTCGTGCTACCTCTACCCTTTCTCACAACGGGTTCATCAACCCTATCACCCGATGACTCGTCAGAGCTTGACATATTTCTGTTCATCAAAGACAAATCAATGTTAGATAGGTTATTAAATAATAAACAAATTACTAAAATGAATGAACATGTTAAACCACCACAAAAATAACATAGTATTATTTCATAAGCGAAAATATCACTTTATATGGTTTCCCATATTCCTTCACAATGATCCTTTCTTGCAGCATATTCTTCATTATCTACCAATTCTACTTCACGTGTTGTAGGTGGATTTGTTGTGAAAGGGAGTGTATCATCAAGATTCAATGATTCTTCACCATACTTCTATTTTTTACTTTGAAGTACAATGAACATTTTTTTATTTGCGGGTCTCGTAACATAAAACACTTGTTTCACCGACTTGCTAAAATGAATGGCTCATCTCTATGACCAACTCTTTGAAGATCAAGCGAGACAAATCCAAATTTAGGATCTATTACAACAAAGCATTATTGCTAACCCACTTACATTTCAATAAAGCAACTTTGAACTTGCTTTGTAGCTCATCTCCCATATTTTTCAATAACTCCATAATAGGCCATTGATGCTAACGGGTTTTTGTCTTTCGAACTTGAAAAGTGCATGGATTCGACTTCAACCATCACCCTACTATTTTGCACTGAGAACTTCTATCATCTTGGTCTTTTGTGTAGAAAGAATAGCCGTTTATATCATAACCGCTCCAAGTGATTACACGAAAAGAAGGCCCCAGGCTAACCACTCGATTATCCGACACACCGGTCTCGTGCAATACCGTCTCCTGGAACCACTTTATGAATGTCTTCTTTTGCTCATTAGCTATCTGCATGTCATTCTTCCTTGGATTCATATCCTTCAAACTCTTTCTGTGTTTATCAATGTATGGTTGAACTTCTTCCATATCATTCAAGATGTACAAGTGTGCTTGCAACACGGCTTCACGAGGCATATTCTTCAGTTTGATGCCTCGAGTTCCCTCGCTTATCCCCTCGTCATGCTGAGATTGTATCGTCGCCCCTGGTAGATAATCTTTGCAGAATTCCATAGCCTCTTCAACTACATATCTCTCAACTATTGAGGCTTCCGGTCGATAAGGATTTTTAGAATACCCTTTTAAGATCTTCATGTATCGCTCGAAAGGATTTTTACCAAGTGCACCATGATATCAAAAAAAGTGGGAGGAAAATGCATCTCTAGTTGGGACAAAATAATATAACCCTCATTTTCCAATTCATCCAACTTTTCAATGTCAATGACTTTGTTACAGATAGCATTAAAGAAAATACTCAATCTTGTTATAATGGATCGCACTTCATCTTTCATAATGCCTCTAATAGCTATTGGTAATAGTTGTTGCATCAACACATGATAATCATAGGACTTCATTCCCATTAACTTCAAATCGTCCATTGAAACACACCTTCTCAAATTAGACGAATATCCTTGTGGCACCTTAATGTCATATAAACACCCACACAAACTTTTCTTCTATGCTTTTGATAGTGTATGAGTTGCTGGCTCCATGTATGCCCTCTTACCATCTTCCATTACTAGTGGATGTAACCGTTCTCTTATTCCCATATCAACCAGGTCTAGTCTCGCACTAATTCCATCCTTAGTCTTCCCTGGTATGTGTAAAAGAGTACTAATAAGGCTATCGCAAACGTTTTTCTCCACATGCATCACATCAAGACTGTGTCTCACATCAAGACTACGCCAATATGGAAGATCAAAGAAAATTGATCTCTTCTTCCATATATTCTTCTCACTCGTAATCCTTTGCTGCTTACTCAATATGACATTGATATGTTTCACCCGACTATAAACTTCCTCTTTGGTTAATGCCTTTGGAGCCGTTCTCTGCTCCGGTAAGCCGTTAAAACGCTTTCTTAACTTACAATATGGGTGGAACCGATGAAGAAACCTCCTGTGACCAAGGTAGACCATTTTTTTTCCGTGCTTTAGTTGATGGAAGTTTGTGTCTGCTTCACATATTGGACATGCTTTATGCCCCTTCACACTGTACCCTGACAAATTTCCGTATGCAGGAAAGTCGTTTATCGTGGTAAAAATCATTGCACACAACTTGAATGACTTCTTTTTATATGCATCAAACACATCTACGCCTTCCTCCCACAACTTCTTCAAATCCTCAACCAAAGGCGCCAAGTACACATCGATATTGTTCCTAGGTTGTTTTGGTCCAGAAATCATCCTAGAAAGCATCACATACTTGCGTTTCATACATAGCCAGGGAGGTAAGTTGTATATTACAAGGAGAACCGGCCATGCACTATGGGTGCTTTGCTAAGAGTTCGATATGGATTGAAGCCATCGTACAAAACCCTTGATCGAAGGTTTCTTGGCTCACCGCCAAATTGAGGGAACATTTCGTCTATTTTCTTCCATTGCGGAGAGTCGGCCGGGTCCGAAGATATTTTCCATCGGATATTCTCTCATCGAATGCCATCTCAACTTCTTCGTCGTTGCTTCACTAGTAAAAGACGCTTAAAGCTGCGGAATTATTGGAAGATACCACAATGCCTTCAAAGGTTGCCTTTTTGTTGTCTGCTCTCCAGAAACACTACATTTCTTCACTTTGTATCGTGAATTTTTACACTTCGGACAATTACTGAGGCCTTCATACTCGTTTCTGTACAATATGCAGTCATTAGGGCAACTGTGTATCTTTTTATACTCCATACCCATCGTAGACAAGATTTTCTTGGCCTCATACATACGATTTAAAAGTACATTATCATTTAGCAACATATCACACGACAATGCAAGCAGTGACGTGAAACTGCTATCGGTCCACCCACAAGTTGCCTTTAAGTTGACCAAATGTAAGGTCCTAGTCAACCGTGTATACTTAGTACACCCAGGGAACAAAGGTGTCTCTGCATCACTCCACACGCTTTCATATTCACCCGATTGTGCAAAAGATTCTGCTTCAACATCATGAATCATTTTCTCCATTCCATCATCATCTACCTCAACTTCATTTTCGTGGGACGCACCGGTACTTACTTTCTCACCATGCCATATCCACTTTGTGTATCGAAGGTGTATTCCATCACAAAGTAGGTGATCCCTTATATCAGCAATATCCCTTCGACTCCCATTTAAACAATTAACACATGGACAATAATACATCCCATTTTTGTAGCCACATTCCTTCTAGCAAATTCAATAAACTCTTCCACCCCATTCTCATATTCTTCACTAGTTCTCAACGCATTCATCCAACTATGACCCATTTTATTACCACCCACAACATTTCTAACAACAGTCAAGTTCATAACAATTTCAAGAACGACATGCTTTCTTTTAAGAAAATTTTGGCAGCATTTCCCCTTAAAAGTAAGACATCCCAAAATTTCAATAACAACCAATTTCAGCTTAATTCAATAAAACTTACAAACTAAAGCAATTCAGAACAATATCAACTATTAAATCCAACAATTTCTTCAACTAACAGAACATTGGAATTATTCCTACTGACATATACTTCAATGGTAATGGAAATGGTAAACCATGAAGCCATCACTTGTTTAATCAAGTTCACGTAGTTCATATGGCTAATAATAAAGGAAAGACAAAAAAAAATCACGGACTGGATTAAAAACACTTAAACCAATAAGGACAATATATGTGTGTGTGCATAAAATGAAAGCAACTGACCTAATTTGGGAGCGCAACCATTTGCTTCAAACCTTTGACCAAGATTTCTTAGCAGGTAGTCAAAAAAGACAAAGATGACTATCCTTTAATCTCTTCTCGTCTATATCTGCATTATCAACATATGGTTGTTCTATTAAGAACCAAACACGAAACTTATTTGCAAACGGTAATAGGAAATCTTGTTCACAATGTAAGTTCTCTAAGCAAGAAACTCAAGTCAATGAGTGTTTAACTAGTTCATAGTAAGCAAAAAACAGTTATGGTCTTACAGCATAACGACAATGCTTATAATATATGATGTGTTTTCAATTGGTAGCGACAGTGCTTATAACTCTTAGATTCAAAAAAAAAAGAAATAACCAAGATTAAACAAAGTTGTGTGCAAAACTCACTCTGTCTATTATGACGCAAACCTTGCCAAACAAATTTTCAGGAATGGAGTAACACTTCAATACTACTTGCAGAACCTGTGAATCAAGAAGGAAAGATATTGAAAATAATTACAACCTCTTGATTTTCAACGGTGAAATTTTTTGTGTGATGATAATTAGTTTTGTGATGATTTGAAAGTATCTGATTCAAAGGCATTTTCACTAATCTTTGACTCAAACTTATTTTGGTACGAGACAAAACTTGTAACCTTAAATGCGACTTCGAGACTTGAAGGGATATATCTTTGCCAAAAGATTCTTGATTCCCTTCCCAGGATCACTTTGTTTTACAATAGACCCTCCAACCAAAACCCGCAAAATCAAACAACATCGTAGTTTGACATTATATTACGATTATTGGCGGCTTACAATCAGTTTCGGGTTCAACTTGGAAAATTATTTTAACACGAGTTTTCATTAATAAAGTTCAAACCATTGACCTTGTTTAAGGGAATCAAGTTCCTTTCACTCAACTCAAATCCAAACTTCTACCTGTTTCAGCCCTATCAAGTTTTTAAATGAGCCGTTCTGTGTCTGTGCGAACTAGCTATTAAAATAAAATATTTACAAACTCAAACTCAAACTACTAATGCTCAATCAATTCTAACCAAGACAGTTGTGGCACACAAGTCCCCGGAAACGGCGCCAAAAACTTGATAGAGCAAAACTTTACAGCCTAAAAACTCCGCAAGTGCACAAGCCATATCAAGTAATAAAGAGTAAGTAAGATATTGTTCCCACGAGGACTTAATACCCGCAACTTCAGTTAAGCATTAATTTTACACTTTTGTTTAAGTTGAGAAAACCAAATTAAATTTAATTAAGAGAAAACTAAAATCAAAATAAACTAACTACCAGAAATATTAAATGAGCAACCCAGAGTCACTAATCCCTTATTAGCTTCATAAACCTTGATTTCACTAATTTAATTAGCCTTAATATCAATTTTGTTAATCTCGAGTATAAATATCTATAAGTGCCTGTCGGTCCACTTATAACTTTCTCTTGAGTATAACTTGTTATGTCTAACATAGTTACTCAAAAGGCAACAAAACTCGAACACACTGTTCAACAATTATATGGGGCCATCAAGTATATGTTTATCCTAATCGCAAATTAAATCGTAATCTAATCCCATATTACTTAATCTCAGAGCCTAATTAAAATCTCCTTCGTCAAGGTAAATCCTAATTCTCAAATTCATATGAAATGATGGCCAATCACTAAATAGATAATTCTAAACAAGATTAAGTAACCAGAATTAATATCAAATTTAACTAAATAAAGAAAATAAAATTTAATCCACAAATAAGTTCATAGCTACTCTAGGTTGCAAAGAAAACTAGCCACACATGACTATAATAAAATCCATGAAAGCAAAATAATATTCAGATTCAAACAGGAAAGGGAAAGGGAAAGAAAAGAGAAATCAAGACTCTCAAAGAATCCAGCAGTGTTCCTTGTATCCGGATCCCTCCGTTTGCTGCGCTATCTCACGTATTTGCTTCTTGAATTCCCTTTGTGCCGTTCTGTGTCTGTGCGTCATCTTGCTGCTACTCGGCGTCCAAATCTGCTGATCTCTTCTTTGTTGCTATGTGAAAAGACCCTTTCCTCACCACAAAAACAATTAATCATGATTGTTTTACAAAATCCCTTTAACAAGTGTTAGTGGAGAAAACTTTTTCTTTTAATATCACACATATCGGGTTCGGGGCACAACACTCGCCCACAAACACGGAGTCCGGGGCACAAATTCCGCCCACAAACTCAGAGTCCAGGGCACAAACCCGCCCACAAACTCGCTACAGGAAATTCTTAACTCTGGGCACAACTAGCAAATGGATTAATACGAAGCCCACGAGTTTCACAATATTAAACTCCACATCATAACATAACCGAAATTAATCTCAACACAAAACATAATTGTGGATCCACCAAAGTCATCGAGTATTTTTAAAATAAGGCCTACGGCCTAATGTAGTTAACGGTCACTACGAAAATAGTTACCCAAACATAAGATGTGATCCAAAACATGAGGGCCCTAGAATGACAATATAATAATCAAAACAACATTAACACCAAAAGAGGCCTACAAATATCAGAACTGCTAAGCCTCTGACTGCTTCCCTTGGCCTATAGTGAAATTAGAGGTCTCGCCTGAAAAACATTAACAATAACGGGGTGAGACATAAAGTCCCCGTAACCAAAATTAATTTATAAAATATGCGGGGAAAGGATTGCAAGTCGAGAAGCGGGTTTACCAATAATATTATAATAATTTCAATAATTAAATAATCACAAAAATAACAAAGTAAAATGTTTAATACACAATGATACTAACAATTAACCATCCCACTCTTCCATCCTGCTCCTCCTTATTTCCTCGTGGACGTGGATCAGTCCATCAGTGCTAGTAAACCCGGCCAAGGTTAGCTATCACTTCAAGGATACTGTCCCCTCCCATGCTACCACTTAGGGGTCCAGGGTACAAAATATTTCCCACAAACCCCCCACCAATATACCGTAGTAACGAGGAGGTGTCCGCCCAAAACACTCGACTCAAATCCGGGCCGGGAATATGAGAGAGCCAATGGGCACAATTTCACCCTCACATCTCTTCCACACAACCCAACATGTCCTCCACAAGGTAACATTAATATGAGCTTCCAAATCATTATTTTTCCAAATTCAACATATCAACCAATTTCATCACAAAAATATTTTCACAATTAATTAGCCTATATACATTATTCCACAACACATACTACAGCCATCACAACAATAACATCAACACTTTCACGATTAATTAGTCCATATACAGTATTCCACAATACATACTATAACCATCACAACAATAACGAGACTCAACATAAATACCCACATATGTATCTTTGGTTGAAAAATACACCGCTTCACCGAGATAATTTCATATTCAACATACATATAAATTTCAAAACTCATACAAATAGTAATTATAAAAGTAAGGTTTAGAAAACCTTACGGTCAAAGCAAGCATATAAAATAAATTAACCCGGTTACCTCAACTCCAAGCTCAAACTTAACTCGAGGGACTAGGTACGGACAACCACTTAGGTCAAGAAAGCTCTACGTTACAAATGTAGATAACAATCAACCTCAATATAATAATAAATAAATTTAACTCCTAAAAACTTAATTTCCCCTACACTGGTCCTCCTCAACATCCTAACCCAATTAAATATATTTCCTAACTTATGTGAGCACAGTCCAATAATTCTTTAAGCCTAAACATAATTAAAACCATTACTTATAATTTTATATGACTCAAAATGGATAAATTCAGCAATAAAATATTTTTAGTAATAAAAGATGAAAAGAACAGTTTATTATTCTAAATTTCGAAATGACAATTAGTACTAGAAATTTTGAAATGACAATTTAATATGTTAAAATTCCAATAATACATCTGTTAATTAAAATAAGTTATTTATATCAAATTTAATTGGTAAAGACATCCTATAGGATATAAATACTAAACTTATTAAATAGAAAATTTATTTTAAACCCTTACAGTAACCAAATGATAATTTCAAATTGGTTAAAATCCGCTATTGATCACCCTTTATATAGGTATGACCATCTATTGTTAAAACTCAGAAATATTCTAAAAGTCAGACCCAAAATTTGTTTTTACTAATCAGTGAAGTAACACCCTCATTAGAATAAGAAAAATATGAAGAACAATTTTCGTGAAGAAATTTAATTGAAAAGAAGTCAGTTTGGTTACCTAAATTATCTGATAGACTTGCCTTATATCTGGAATAGTAGTGACACAGTTGAACGAACTCTGCCAAGCTCCAAAACGCTGAGACTAGAATTTTGCAAACGGAGATGGGCTAATAATATGGGTATATAATCCCCCAGATTGCCTTGTTATCGGGCCTACCACCCACTACAAGCGCATGAAGCGCCCCATCACTAACAAGTGAAAAAGGCGATGGAAGGACCGGAGAGGTGTCGACGGTTTGGGGGGTTTGTGTGAGTATTTTATTGTCATTTTAGTTTTTGTAAACCCACGCTCCTGCCATTAATTTTTGGTGGATGTGTATTTATGCTTTTCATGTCCACATGGCTTTTGGAACGGGTAGCCCACTACAAATAAAAATATATGTAAACTTCCTGCACTATTTCGGTGGGTGTGTATCCATTCTTTTCACACCGACACTCACACTCATCCACCCCATATATAATATATACATCGGATTCCCAACTGCATAAGGCCCATTATGAATATTTTTATTTATATTATTATTTTAAATAGAATCCTGGTAAGCTCAACGCATACTAACACCTCTGACATGAAAACCCATAATCAATAAAGTGCTCCCTTTATCTCCTACTGAACTATTAAACATACCTATATATATATTTATATTCACACCTCACCACGTCTTAATGCTTGTGTAAACCGAGGCCCGTTTTTCTAGTCTTAGTGTTTCACCCTTCTGTTTTGTATGTGTATACATGAAAAGCGATGATGAGTGGAGCACGAGGATGGAGCACGTTGGGGTGATAAAAAAACAAATGGGAGGGACTATTTTTTTTTTTCTAATAAAATGCTTTTATATAATATATGGCAAGGGAGGAAGAGAGACGTGGAACACATATGGCAATGCATGCAAAAGTAAGAACCAACACTATGGCCCACCTCAAAAGTCTAATCCCACACTCTTTTCGTCCTCTACCTCCTTATAATATAATCCATTATATTCCCAACTTTATTTGGCTTAACAAAACTCATATATGTACATGCACGTAGAATCTTATTCCATGCAAAACCGAGGGTCCCACTTCCAAGAATATATAAGCATCAATGAACATTTACCTATTATTATTAGGGGATATCATTACTACAGTCTAGATAAAATTCCCTAATGTTCAACAAATAAACTTACAATATTTTCTTAACTCCCACTTTATATTTCTAAGTATTTCTACACCTCAAATTATATAATAAATCACATCCTAAAATATTTAATTACCTTAATAAAAATTGGGATGTTACACTATATGTGTCTCTCGCCTACTCAAGTCATTCCTCCTTCTAGCCTCCAACTGCTGCTACTCTGCTTTTCGGTGGTTGCCCGGTCTTTTCTGGTTGCTGAAACTCAGCCCTATGGTGGTGAGAATGGAAAGATGGACGAAGGTCGCCGGCGACGATGGGAGGTGTGGGCGAAAGTCGCCGGCGACAGAGAAGGTGATGAAGGTCTGGAGCTTGTGTGATTCGCCTTTCTTCGGTCTATGTCTCTCGCCTTCTCAAGTCGTTCCTCCTGTGCGTCTCCGAATTCCCAAAATGCCGCCTCTTCCCTGTTTGTAGCTTTTAGGTCTTTAATTGATTCAATTCATTCAAATTCGTGGGCCCAAACATTGTCGCTTTCTACTTATTCTGATTGTGAAAATGGAAACAAAAATTATATATATAATAATAATAATAATAATTAAAAACTAAACCTTTTTCTTTTTCCTTTTTTATCTACCTTATATCATTATAATTTATTTATTCTTTTATATAAGCCTAAATATTTTTAGTTAATTAAAATTGAGATATTTGTAATAAAATCCCCTAAATAATGTGCCAAATTGATATCTTATCCAAATTTCCAATAAATCCCTTTAATTTAGCATTGATGACTCCCCAAATATATTAAAATATGTCTCAAATCTACTAAAAATGGGAAGTCATCACATATACAACACATCCAACATTCAAAGATAATCATGATATGCAGCATCAACTACAATTATAGGACCGACCAGTCAATTCCCATAGCACTGGGTATTCAATTGAACCTCTGCCCTTCTCATCTGAATGCTTAATAGGGTTTGCAACCCAAAGACCCACTGGTCCACTAGGCTCTATTGTCTATCTCATGTACAAAGCACGAGTAACACAATGGTTCACACATTCATATAAAGGCATATATAGTCTGAAAGAAAAGTTACTGCCTTGAGTCTTTAGGTTCTCCTCTTATTTTTTCCCAACCATTAAGTTGGCTTCCTTTGCCTCTTCGTTGTCACCTCATGGCCCTAGACACATAATCACATGACTTGTTAGAGTCATAAAAGTGAGCCATGACAAATGAATGTCTAATCGGGCTACATTATCTTTTAGGATATAACTCTACTTTTGGAAGTCACTCTTATTTACAATTCACTCCAAATCCTCATTTTCGTATATCAAGCCTATGCTGTCAAAACTTTGACCTAACATTTAAAAATCATAACTTAATCTACAAACCTCCAAATGGTGTGGTTTAAAGTTCTATGTAAAAATCTTTAAGTTCTCTATATGGGAAAAATATCACTCACTGTCACTTATATGCACACATATCCATAAATTTTCAATCAATCAAACTATTTCAGAATTTGTTCCACTTTCAGTACCCAAACTTTGAAAAAACATGCCTTACAATCTACTAACCCAAATGACACATATTGTGCATGTTTGGTATGTCGATTGGGTGCCTCTAATTGGGATTATGCATAGTGCGCACTAGACTTATGGTTTTTTTTTTTTAAATGTTTGGTTGAAAAGTTGTTCCAATCGAACTTATAGACCAAAAGTTACTTTGGGGAGCTTTTGAGCTCCTTTTCAAGATCCTAAAATAATTATTCAAAATTATGAGGTATTCTTTTAGTATCGTTCAGTATCCTGAAGTATATTTTTAGTATCATTCAATATCTTTAAAAAATATTTTAGGGTACTGATTGATACTAAAAGTAAACTTTTCAAGATCATGAAATATTTTTTTGGTACCGTTCAGTATCTTAAGTATATTTTTACTACCAGACCCTTAAAAATATTTCAGATTGACTATAAGTTTAAATTGCAAAAGCTATTTATGCTACCGTCAATCCAAACATAAATTACATTTCACAATATGACTTTTTCATGAGTCATGTTTCCCACCGGTATTCCAAACAAGCATCTATATCAAATTAAATCTTGGGATGTCTTCTATCAATATGGAAGTTATCACAATCATTGGTCATGATTTGATATTATAACTTTCGTCACAACCAGATTGTCTCTCAGAAAACGTAATCAGGCAGCTCTATACTTAAATTCTCATCTTAGGATTTTCTATGCATTCCAACCAAAATCCTTTCTATAGGTTATTCCCATTCAACTTTACGTGTAGAATCCATTTTTATCCTCAAATTTAACAAATTACAATTCCTTCCTTAGGAATTGGTATGGCCGAACTTAAGGGTTCTTTGGCCAAAAGTATGGTTTTCTCTACCAATGCTTCCGGGATCGATTTCTCACTTTTATCACACACAACTTTTCATTCTAAACTCATTGGAAGCATCAAAACTAGAAAAATCATATTCTTTTTCTAAGGTTTAGGTCTGAGAGAAAATCAGGGCATCTCAACAACTTCTAAAGACCTCAGGATATTCGATTCAAATCGGAGCTTATACATACCTCTTCATGATTTCATATTCGGTTCTTGATTTTGGCAGCACGTCCACCTTGTAGATGGCACCAAACACTTCTGATCAAAAATTCAAAACCGTATAAATATTGATCTCATTGAGAGGATCAACATTATAGAAAGCCTTGGAAGCTAGAAACGCGATTTAAAAGGTGAAACCGGCTCATGAGCTCAAGAGCACTAAGGTTTTCTCCACCTTCTCTCCTCTTTCTTTTTCCTTTGAATTTCTATATTTTCCCCCCTATTTTGGGTTGGTTGGACAAAATATATGGAGGTTGTGAAGTCTTAGACTTTAATTCCACATAAGTCCAAGTATTTGCATCTTAAAGTGCCATGTATCCAAGAGATTAAATCCCATGATGCCAAGTGTTCTTGAAGCATCTTCTTTCTCTTTTCTCTCTCTTATTAGGCGCCACTTTATGTCAGGGGAAGATAGGCCTAATGAATTCCCCTGACTCCTGAGTTTGATGTTCAGAAAATTCAAGTACTCGACCAAACCGGAAATTTGTAGATTCCTTGGACTCAAGCCCTAGGTGGTGTGTTCTACAGACGCCAATACAAAAGTGATCTTGTACTTTGTAATGATGGGAGGACACTTGTCATATTCTTATGGAGCCAACACAAAAGTTTTGTCATAATTAGCTATCATGACATACTTTATTAAAGCTAATTTGATAAGATTACTTTATCAGTGCTTACTAGGGTTTTACTCGGGATCACCGAATGCATACTGAGGCCCACCAAATGACGCCAAGTTAGAGTATATTTGTGGGCCCCTACATGGTGCCACATACCTATATCTTTTTCAAAAACGCAAGGTAGATATGTCTGCCCGGTAAATGCCATGTGTACGCCTATACCAACACATTTTTCTCAACCAATCGTCTCATACCTCATGACATAGTTGGGCGGCGTCCTTTATACCAATCCAATGGCACTGTATATGTATCATGTGCCTTTCTGCACCAACACTTTAATCCTATTGCCTACGCATACTGGGCCCTCTACTTGGTAGAGCCGAATCACATAGTCCTCGAGAGTCTTTATATCTCTCGACATTCTTGGGACTCTTATTAAACTGGGTTTAGTCGTCTGCTTGATACAAAATTATTATCAAGTGTCTAGGTCCAAAATTCAAGATATTACACAATGTATCATTTTCACTTGTAACGTTTCTGCTACGCAATTTTAATAAATTAGGATTGATACAGTTTTCTCATTATATATTTTAGTTTGCACTATTTTCATGGTTTAATTTAGAACCTACCGAAGAACATCACAACTTATACTACTAATGCAATCCTTTGGCAATATCACAATCAATTTCTGTAATACCCTAAAAATCGTATTTATGATAAGTATCATATTTTACTAAATAATACCTATTGGAAATAGGTGAATATGTGGTCTCAAATAATAAGTTTTATCTATCTTATTTTCTAAGGTAATTACTATGAAAATTAGAAAAGAAAAAGAGCTAAAATCCATGAAAAATGTATTTTATAAGGCGGAAAATGGCGCGAAAATATTATGATAAATCTCATATGGCAACAAATATTGACAAAAACTTAGGAAGTATGTTGTCTCTAATTTTAGGAATTTTTGGGATTATTTCCTTGAAAAATAGAGAAGCATAAATATAATATTATTAAAAGCATTTTTTGGCCCCATGATTTTTAATATTTTACATGGGATATAAAATACCAATGTAAGTAAAATAGTTGTGAGATAATAATTTATGCTAATTATGAAAATTATCATCAATTAGTAAATGACTAATTAGGTAATTATTGACTAATTATTTAGATTATGTTATAAAGTAAATTAATTAGGAAAATAAATAAAAATAATTTAAAAGGGGGAGGACCGAAAATTATTAAATAATTAATAAAAAGAATAATTGATATAGTGTGAAAAGGGTTTAGGTTATTTCAAAATAATATCTATATATTTATAATTAAATAATATTATATATGGTAAAGAGCCAACAGGATAATTGAGAACCGATAGAAATAAAATCCTACACCAAAATATAGGAATTTAGTCTATAACATCTTGACCTTTTATAGACGAGTGAAATGTTATCCGGAGGAGTGAGCTAGCTCGAAGTGATTTACGAAACCAGCAGAGCACTTAAGATACGGGGTTTTAAGGGAAAATGACAGATAGTCAAAATGAGAACCTATACAAAACGAGACCATTGTGACAAACCGGGGATTAGGTTTCTTAGGTCGGGACATATTACAAACCGGCGAATTATTATCCGGTCGGCACTCCGGAAGTTATTTCCGTAACCATTAGCGTCTGTCTTAAAATGTTCAGCGTGCAACGGAATACCCTTAATGGGATCAAAAATTTAGCTAACCCAAGTTTTATGAAAGAGAATTAATAAACCTCAACGATTTGTGTTGCCGGATTTTTGAGTTTCCCCAAGATTACGCGATTCGGACACCGAACTAGGAACTTTATCGGTGCAGGTGCATAAATCACATGGGTGACATCATCTTCTTCTAGAAGGATGATGTCGGCCAAGGCATGAAGGGCAAGGATGAGTGCCACGTGTCGAAGTGCGATCCGACGGCCGAAATCCAGTCTGATAAAGTGATGAATAGTATCCCATTTTCTTCTATAAATAGAAGACACTCCTTCTTCATTTCCCACACCCCAAAACCGAAATATAGAGAGAAGGAAGAGAGAAAGAAGAGCCCGGAGAAATTCTAGCCGAGCCCTGGGTAAGTTTTTCGGTCCCTAGTCTTAAGCTTCGGTAGTTCTTTCATTAGATATAGTAGAAATGCTAGATTTATCTTTAAATTTCTCAGATAGTCTAGATATCATGTTTAGGGGTAAATATGGTATTTATTTCGAAAATATATTGGGAAAAGAGATATGTCAAAATTATGGAGAGATCGGGTCAAAGTAGCGAAGCTCTGGTGAAATTTCGCCGATTAGGCCAACTAGGGGCAAAATGGTAATTTGTACCTAAAATGCCTGTTATACTGCTAAAGGTTGTTAAATATTATCCTTATAGGATATTTTTTATAATCGAACAGCTGTTGTGCCGCCGTCATACCGCTGTTTTTCCCTCTGTCAAAAAGTACCGTTATACCATCGACAAAGGTACGTTCGCGTACTGTAACACTAACTCTGATGCTTATTGTATGCTTATATGTGATAGACGACTATACAAGTGATTTGTATAGATAACTTTACATGCGATGTGTATTGTTAACATAGATAACTTTACATGCGATATGTCTTGTTAGCATAGATAACTTTACATGAGATGTGTCTTGTTGTTATATTAATCTTGCATCTGCTATGTACTTATGTGTTGATTAATATTGTGATGTCATCCATATGTTGTTTATATAAGTATGAGGTTAACCGTTACCTGAGGTCCGATGTGCATTTGGACCTCAACTTATAAAATAGCTTCAGGGTCAGGAAGACTGAGAGCCGAAGATAAGGGCAAGCAGCACGCTTAGAGTCTCGGCCGAAGAGTTTCTTTTGTTGCCACAGCATGGGTGTTGCCAGGGAGACACTTCTGTTGTTATTTACTTTAAAAACTCTTGGTTATTGTATCGCTTTTGTAACCAGCCAGTCTTACGGCATTTTGAATCTAGTTATCAGTTACTCAATCGCTCCAATGCTCTACTCTGATGAAAAAAAAAATACTGCTTTTAAAAATGGGATGTTACAATTTCACTTTTCCTTCTTTAATTTGTCTAAATAAATTTTATCCCAAATTTGTTATACACCTACTAATACTATTAAATCATAAACATCTCACTTAAATATAATCGATAATTTATAAGGAGCTCTCCTAAACTCAAACTCAATCTCCAATGAGATCAAACATACATCCATTAGCTCGCAATATCAATGTTTCTAATGTAACCATAATGATATATAACAACTCAAATTGAGTCTCTCCGTGAGAAAGAAACACATACAAGCCTTAAAGGCCTATCCCCTCACTATGAGGACGATCAAAAGTCACAACGTCTTTATCTCGGTTGTAACCCACAATTTAATAGAGTATCAACACGTACAATTTCTCATCTTAATCAAACATATACAACATAAATTTACATGTCATCAACAATGCTAAATCCAAACGGACACCAAGTCTTGTTAAATTTTCTCTATATACATAATTTTATAGTAACTTTAAATGACCATCATATAATTTCATTAAATTCATTTCAATATTAATAAATACTCCCTCCGATTCTAATTATAGGAGCTATTTATCATAATTTAGAGGGATTAAGGAAGGAAGTTGAATTAGTTAATTATGTGTATTTTCCTAAAATACCCTTACCCAAGTTTATTTAATACAAATACATCTCTCAAAGATAGAACTAAGTAATACTCATTGAACAGGTTAATCCTTTTGCATAATATTTTATTTTCTACTTTTCTGTTCGCTTCCCCAATGCAATTCTCTTCGATACGGTTCTATATGTTTGATTAAGCTTCTCATGACAATGGTCGATATTAATTCAAAATGGTCCGTCAACAACGTTAAAAAAAAAAAAAAAAAAATATTCTTAAAGGAATATTAAAATTATTTTATTTAAAAATAAAAAATAAAGTAGGATATCTCACTTTATAGAATATAAGCGTGTTGTTAAATTAATTATTGTGGAAGAAGTATTAGTAGGGGTGATATAGGAAAAAAATGACAAAAATTGCTCAAAATTATTTTATATAAAAATGTATAATTTAGGTGTATATGACATTAATGAGTTGCAAACATTATTTACTTTATAAAATATATATGTGTATTATTAAATTATTATTGTCTTTAATTATTATTAAGAAAGTATAAATAGGGGTATTATAGGAAAAAATTGACAAAAGTTAAAACTTGCTCTTATAATTAGGACCAAAATCAACTCCAAAATTTGCTCCTATAATTAAGACCGGAGGGAGTATATATTAACTTCAATTCCCTATCATATTCCATTATTTCCTTAATTCTTAATTTTATATTTCTTCGTCAGAAATAATGTATTTGATTTATTTTAAGCCTCAAGTTACTCAAAAAATCTTGTACTAATGGTTCTTTTACATTAGAAATAAAAATTAGGATGTTACACCTAGAGCATAGGAAGTCCCTATCTAATGTGGAATGTTTCATTGAGAAGTCAATTAAGGCTGTGTGAAAGTAAAAAGCCCTTTGATGTGGTTGCTGTCATGGTTAAAGCAATGCAAGTAAAAAAACAGAAGAGAAATTATATGCACAAACCATAGGGCATTGTTGTGAATAAGAAGAAAGATATACAAGGACAGCTGAATTCAAAGAATCTCAGTGAGATAGGAAGCAGATCCTTGGGACTGAATTTGTTCTGGTTCATCTTTTCATTCTATCATATAGCCTTGTCAACATTCCAACCTTGCAAAAGACATCTTGATCTACTAGTTGGGCACAATAAGACAGCGGAGATTCCAAAAGGAAAGTAAGCTTATAGAGGAGGCTGAGGTCAGTGGAGACTGGAGAGGAGTGATAAATTTACCCAAGAGAGTACGTGAGCAGAAAAAACAATTTTGATGTTGCTATTTTATAGTATATAGTTAATGTCATATCTCAAAACATTAGAATCAAGCTCATGGGGCTATATAGATATTTTAAAAAGTAATCTATTTTTTTTTATCAATGCTTATTGATCAAATAGAGATATTAATTTGGATTAGGATGTAGAGAAGCGGCAAGTTAACTAAATAATTTTTAATAAAAAAATTAAGAAGAGAGAAAAATAAATGAAACAAAAATTTATGCGACATATTTTGATATTAAGGATAATAATAAATTTATCTGACAAGAATATAAATGACAAACTACATCAAAGTAGAAAACTCGCTTCCTTTGACCTGATGACACGGAAACACTAAACTACAAAAGCCAAGGTCATCGACTAAATATCCGGACGCAGGGCCCACTAAACATGCATCTTTGTTACGAAACGAACATAATATTGACCCAATCTGACACATACCTCACTTCCACATTGGACAATCATCCACCTCGGAGCCACCAATGATCCCTCCATTAAAATATGAAAAAAAAAATGTATCTTTCTTTCAGAAGAAGATCATGGCGGCAGAAAAAATATAGAAGATCACACTACTATATAATAATAAAAGAAGAGGACAGTTCTCCACTTAAATCTCTTTTTTTAATAATGTGTATATTTAAAAATGTCACATTTAATTAGCATAAAGAAAAGAAAAAATCGAGAGAAGGGGACAAAAACGAAAGGGAAATTAAAATAGTAGTGATTATTTTAATCTATTGATGTGAAGCAAGTGGTGAGCAGAAACAAATGAATAAATAATTAATTAATAAGTGGTGAAGTCCACATGAAGTGGGAACTTTGCTTTCTGGCTGCGAAGCTTGTTTTTAACTTATCACTTCTCTAGCATAAAGAGTGGGTATGATGTGAAAATAAAAAATAAAAAATAAAATAAAATTAGTATGGCACAGTAAAATGATGGAAAATTTTCACAAGACAAGACGTATAACATTAAACAAATGGTGATTGGGAGACAGAAGAGAGAGAACGCTCAGCTAGAAGAAGGAACGACAGAAGAAGAAAAAATGGAAGTAGGTCCTCTCATATCTTTTTTTTTTTACTTTTCATTATTTCTTGTAAGTGTATCTGAACTGTTGATTGAAAAGATGAGATAAAAATTAAAGTATTATTGTGATTTTTTATATTGATTGAATAAATATAATTTAAAAATTATTAGGGATAATAAAAAAATAATAATAAAAGTGTAACCGGACCCTAAAAAAATAACTCGGTGATTGGGAGTTGTGCTCACTAGGAATGTGAGGAAATATGTTATTCTTTTCGTTCCTCCTTTTTCTTTATCTCTATTTATGTATAGATTATATTATTTTATGAATATGTTTTCCAATATAATTTTATTATTATCTTTTATCAATATCATTTATTATTATTAATTAATTTAATTATTAAAAATTTATTAATAATGATATATTTCTTAAATCCTAAACCGCAACTACTTTTTTAAATCTAAAAAATTAAGGGTGTTACATGGACCTCACAGATCCAGTCACCCTTTCTCAATTTGCAGGAACAAAATTTGAAAATTTCAAATAAATAATTTCTTACTGAAATAAATTGTCAATTGCTAACCAAATGTAATCAATATATACCTAAACTATTATAGGAAACCAAATTGATTTAGGATTTGATGTAACACACCTATTTCACATGTAACTAATGTATTGGGTTAGTGAATGGACCATATGAATTTTCATCAAGGTTATTCATTTATTTGCTTTCCTTTTAACATGAATAATTAATTAAAGAAAAAAGGAAGTGGAATGGTAGTTTGGAAATTGATAAATTATCATTTTCCTATGGACAAATTAATTTAGGAGATGTTAATAGAGGTCAAAATATATTTTATCTTCCCATTTTGCCCTTGAGTATTGCACTAAATTGCAAGAGAGAGAGAAGAAAGAAAAATAAAATAATATACCATCATTAGTAGGTTGTGCAAGAATCAATGGGCAAGGGGAAATCAGATTTTCATTTCCCCATTTCCTCTTCACTTCGTGCAGCAAGGAGAGAAGGAAAGAAAATATATATAAAAAAAAAATGCCACCAATTCAATTCAAATGGAGGTGTAAGAAGCATGGAAAAAGGAGCAAAAAAAAAAAATGTTTTCTCACACACACATTTCATGCATTGGTTTTGAGGAGAAGGAAGAGGAAAAATTAATAATAAATGAGGGAGGAAATGACAATTTATGAAGCCATATAAGTGCCTAATGCCTAGAGCTAATCATGACTAACAAGGGGGATATGACACAAGCATTAAATGGGGGGGTTTTGATCAGATTTTTAAGCAAAAATCAGACCCATTTTCCCCTCCCAAACAGCCATAATTTCGTCCAACATTAAAAGGGTAGAGAGAGAAGGAAAATTACCAAAGAAAACTCTAGGAACTTGAGAAGAAAATGAGGGCGTGGAAGTAAATTGCCAACACACAAGCAATGGACATTTTAAAAAGGCCAACACCCCTTCATTTGGTTGCATGTCTCGGCTGAAGGAGAGAAAAAGAGAGAGTGGTGAGGTTCCATACAAGAAGGTGATAGAGAGCTCAAGCAAGAAGGGAAGGTGGTGGTTGAGGTAAGATATGTGACCTTGGAACCCTAATTTACTCTCTACTATCTCTTCTAAAAGTGGTGAAGTTACTAAATATGATTCTTTCCTTGGTGATTTGAGGAGTAGGAAAAGTGTATTGGGGATCAAAGGAAGCAAAGATCAAAGAAAGTTTAGGTTCTAAGCCAAGTAAGTCATCTATGAACCTTCTTACATTTTCCTTTGGTTGTAAAGCTTGGAATGGGATGTTTCTTTTTGAACATGCATGTATTTTTGGTTGCATGCATATATATTTGATTTTGAAGCTAATGAAAATAAAGAACAAAGATTTAGAGTTGAGGTTCATGGTTTTCAAATGGTAGATTAAACTTGGTTTATGAAAGATATGAAGCAAGATGTGAAGTAGAATGAAGCATGATATTTTGGTGATTAAATAGTAATTTCGTGCAGATGGATTTCCATGTGAATAAGAGTTGATTTTGGTGCTCTTGATGGTTTTAAAGTGCTTAAAACAAGATTTTGTATGAGGTTGAACTTGGATCATATTTTTTTTAGAAGTACAAATGAAAGATTAAAAATGCTGATTTAAGGATTTTCTGTGGAGTCACCTGAGTTCAACTCGGTTTTTGACCAAGTAAATGGACCTTAAAAATTATGAAATTTTACAGGGAGAAATTAGACATCTCAAGGATTATTTTGGTATATAATTTGTAGTTAAATGAGTTCTGGATTGGGAGAAATTAATTTTTGAAAAAATAGCCCCTGTTACTGAACTTTAATTCGAACAGCAGATATGTTTTGGGCAATGAATATATTTTGGATTGTGGTTGGCCCAAATTAGTATTTTTTGTTGAAAATAGACATAATAAGGATCAAGTGGGCTTTTGAACCACCCCAAAAAGAGTTTTCTAGAATTAAATATGAATTTTCAAAGTTGGACCTTTATTTCTGGGATTTCAGAATTTTGGACGAAAATGAGAAAAATTAAGCCCATGTTAAATTCCTTAATAAGAAAAGGGATTTAATAAATATGGACATATGAATTGGGCTTATTTTAAATTATTAAATGAAATATTTATTAAGGTGGACTTAATCATAAGTAAATTTATATTTTATTATTATTTTAGGGCTAATTGAGAAATTGTGCACCGGGAAGGAAAATTTAGTGTGGTCAACCAACAGGTAGTAACCTTAATCCTAATATATCTTGTGTTACTTTGTATGCTTGTTTTTTTCATGATTGTGGACCCGTATCTCCTGAAAAGGGACATGCGTTTATGTGCATTCAGTGTGGTCTGGGTTCAGAGCCCGACTACTGTATTTTTCATAGCGCTATGGATCCGGGGCTTGCTTTGTTGAGCGGTCCTGCGTTTATTAGGACTTGGTCCTTCCACAGTATACGTTGCATTTGTGTGGTATGCTTTTACATTATTGCACGTTTATTTCTGAATGCTATTATCTGGTGTTTTTCCTAATTATGGTGACTTACATACACTGCATACACATGTTATATGAGATTAACGGTTACTCTGGGATTCAATTATGAATCCTAGGCTTTTGCAAGGATATCGGGAGTGCTTCTAGGACAGTGCCGGGTGGTGAAGGTAGGCGGACGGAGAAAAACTGAGTTGTTGGTGACCACTAGTTTTTAGATATTTACTTTTGATGCCGGGATAACTGTTTAATTATTATTTTGGCCTGTCGGCCAATATTTGGGATAACTGTATACTAATCCCACCAGGGAAATATTTACCCTTTCTGCACTTTATTATTATCAGTATGTTTTGTCCAAACCAAAAACGTGTTCTACTGCTATACTCTAATACACGACAATATTGACCTGGGAAAAATAAATTTAATAAGGAAAATATTTTCTTTAAGAAAAGGATCACACTACCCGCCACCCGAAAAGGCGAGGCCGGTAGGGTGTTACAATTGATACTTTGAAGGTATTTTTCTGAATTTTTTATTTTTTATTTAACGGTTGTCCCTATATTTTTAGCAAACACTTTCAATATTTGCTATTAATAAATATCAAACAGAGAAGACAAAAAGGCAAGTAAAGATCACAATTTACATTTCGACTAAAGGGAGTGTGTCTTTAGTCTTTACTTTTCACAATTCAAGAAAGTAACATACTTGCTATCAATAAACTATGTCCCACAGAGAAGAGAAAAAGGCAAGCATAAGGTTAAAAAATACATGGCATTTGTTCTGGTGTAGAACACAAGTGTCTAGCCAGGGAGGGATTGGACTAGTGAATTGATGTAGGATCTTTAGTCTTCTCTTAGATATCTATGGATTAGATACCCAGATAGATAGGAGATCACATAGTTTGAACACGAGGGTTTTCACCCAAAGGCGTGGGGTGTGTGCTCTGTGTATGCAATATGGTAAATAGGTTGAGAGAGAATGTATGTGTGTACCGTGCACCTGTTGGACTCTTCCTATTTATAGAGGAAGTGTCCTGACCGTTAGAAGCTGCCTTTCTACTCGGCGTGTCTTTCCCCCATCATTCATGATGATGGAGATCGTGGGTTCCCGAGGTCCTAGAATCATGGGATCATGGGTCCTGTCCCAGTAGGAGCACATTGATGGGCCTTATCTTCTGAGGCCCGTTTATGTCGGTCCATAACAGTTGCCCCCAAGCTCGGTCGTTCAGGTTTCTGATCTGCCGAGTTGATTTTATTGTGGAAGATCTTGCCGCTAAACCTGACTTTTGAAATCGAGTAACCTTCAAGTCTTTAGCCTTCGAATGCCCGACTTTATACTCGAGTATTCACTGATCCTCTCATATCATCATCCCATGTAGATTGAGGCCGAGTTGCATATCTCAACTCCCGCCCTGGCGATTAGCTAATTTGACTAGGCGCCTTTTCATTTACCCGCGTAGGAGCGGATAACCTCTATTCTGACGCCTGCAGCCACGCGTCCTCAAACGCCGCCTTTGGTTATCGTGCCCATTAATGGCCCCTGTCGTTTCATACGTCATTTGACCTATCTGTCATGATTGCTTGAGGGTTTACACCTCGTAATTGTCACGACGGTAGGCGTTTCTGATTCCTTGGCTTCATTTTGCCTATATATTGTTTGCGAATTTGGTCTCATTCTTCACGCACCCGCTATTTCATTTGAAAAACTTGAACGAGAACCCTTTTGCCGCATCTTCATTTCCTGTTCGCCTTACTTAAAACTTAGTTCCATCTCCTTTATTTCAGGTATTTTCTTTGATCTTTTGTCTGTACTCTTCCGTTTGAACTGTATACCATTATGCTTCTATAGCATTTTCCAATTTGGCGATTTCTCTGGTCATCTGCTTTTGCATTTTCTGGGTTTTCTGGGGGTTCTGGGTGTTTTGGGAGTTCTGGGCGTTCTGGGTTTAGCGTATATAAGGTTGTTTGCCTATAACCTCTTGTCATTTATAAAGATGGATTCCGACTCCGAAGTGCTAGTAGACATGTATAGTCGACCTATCCCGGAGGAAGATAGGGAAATTCTTAAAAACGCCCCTGGCACGGCCAAACAGTGGCTATGGTCCATTCTTCCTACTGAAGAAGAAAGGATGGCAAGATTACTTGGTCCCACTCGGGGAGGTGGTTCTCGCCGGGGCGGTGGAAGGATTGGAAATACCCGAGGTTTCCCATCGCCGATTTTGTCTGCCGCCAGTGCACCAGCTTCGACTTTGGCAACGTCTTCTTCGACGTCCGGGGTTGACAACTCACCAATCATATTCTGAGGTTGTAACCCTTGCGGAAGTTGCCGTAATAAGGTAATAGATCTAGTCCGTCATGGCCGAGAGAGAGAGGCTGATTTATTAATGGACAAATGTCGCTGTACCATCGAACCGCAGACGACTTCGGCTGTTGCTTCTCAGATTCCTACCGTTCCTTTGTTTTTCGATACTCGTCTTCACAATCCTGTTATGTTAGGTATACTTTATGATTCTGACTCTGCCCTTTGTTTTTTACTTTTATTATAAGTATTAGATGTCTTCCCCTTCACACCCATCACATCAATCCGAGACCGGAGAATCCGCCCCTTCTGGGTCTTCTCGAACGCCGGCAGCTAAGGAATATGCCGTGAGCAGCGCTATGACCCGTGTACGTAATAAAATGTCCGCGAAGGAGCTTGACCGCATCGTCCGAGGTGGCGAGGGTTATAACGTAGTTTTGCCTACGGTGAGCGAGTCAGTGGCTTCTGGTCGGTCATCTAACAAAGACGGCCATTTCTTTTATTTTTATCGGGATGTGATTACCTGACTTGGCCTGCCGTTTCCATTTTCCGACTTTCAAATGTGCCTACTCCGCCACCTGCAGCTGGCTCCTTCACAATTACACCCGAATGGGTGGGCCTTTGCCTTAGCTTTTGAGAATTATTGCACGAAACACGAACTCAAGTGTTCCGTACATGTGTTTTGTAGCTTCTTTTCACCTTTAGAGACCAATATCACGGTGGAAGAGGAGAAGATGTGGTATGGTTGGACGTCTCTTCGCGCTTGTCACGTACGTAAATTTTTAAAGCCGTTCTCGATTCGTGGAAAGGGTTTAAAACTTCTTTTTAAAGTAGTTGCCAAAACCGGGGAGTTACCTTGGTTTCTTCAGAGGAGCCCGTCCGGAGAAATTGAAGAGCGCTTTCCTCTGTACTGGGGTGAAAGTCATCACCAGTTTCAGTCCAAGGACTTTTTACCGCCCCTTCACAATGTTCCGATTCCGAGGATGAAGCCATTGTTAAGTTAACCACACTTGTCAGTAAAAAGGGGCCTTTGGTGGACTCGGACAATTATATTATCTCTAACAAATCAAAACCCGTCATGGGTATGATAGTCATTGCTTTCACCATCCTTTGTTTGCGTTTCCTCAGATGTATGATGCTATTTATTTTCTTTTCAGGTGATCAAATGGGGAAAAGGCCCGAGTACCTTGATGTGACTTGTCATCGGGAGATGGCCCATACACCCACGGGTGGAAAACGGGCACCCCCCGCTGGAGAGCCTAGCACGACCAAGGTTGCCAAGAAGGCAAAAGTTTTGAAGAAGAAAACTATTGTCTCATCTTCTTCAGTTCCCGAGCCTGAGACTCAACGAGATGTGCCCTCGGGATCTAGTTCTGGTCCCGCAGTTCGACTTCCCGCTTCTTATCTCTGGGGCGGCCGTTTTCCTCCTGGCCTTCGCAAAGCTCTGCGTCCTCCCCCAAACTTTTTTGATGGGAAGAGGCTTGCCGACTCTGAGAAGGAAGAGCTTTTGGAGCTGGCGAGCGTCAATTTAAAGAATGCTGGCCTGTGTGAACTTGTTGCCCATTTGAAGGAAAAGGTCGGCCTCGGTGAAGAAGAGTTGGATTCGCTTGAGGCGGAGAAGAAAAAGGTCGAGGAACGGTTAACCCAAGCGCTTGAGGACTTGGAGTTGGCAAAGAGCCAGAATGAGAGTTTGGATGAGGAGCTTTAACGTGCCCATGACAACCTTCATAAGGCTGAATCCGAGATTACCCGGAGGCTGCAGATTCACAAAGAGGACTTGGAGGCCATGAGCCATCAAAAAACTATGATTTCGGCCCTAGAGTCCGAGTTGGCATCCTGCAAGAACGCGGAGTCCTCCGAGTTGGCTTTGTACAAGGATGCTCTCTCTGTTTCAGAAGCCGATGTTGCCAAGCTGAAGAATGGCGTCTCGGATGCTTTTGCAAATGCCCTGGAGCAGGTTCAATTTTTGAACCCCACGGTGACGTTGAATCTGGAAGGAGTGCACATGAATGCCTATGTTAACGACGGGAAATTTTTCCCTACTCCTTCTCCAGCTGTTGGCTCACCTGTTCCAAGCTCCGTGGTGGTTCCGGAAGGCCAAGGCCAATCTCCTCCCCCGAACTGATTGCTTGTCTGTAATTTGCTTTTTACTTTGTCAATCTGCCCGTCTAGGCCTTTTGTAATAGACAATCTATTAAATGACCGTCTTTTTTCTTTTTATCCGAATTGACTCTTTTCTTCTTTGCGCTTACAGCTTTTCTATTTTTCTTTAATAGAAGTTAGGATCCGACATGATCAATGTCGGGAAACCTTTCTCGATTGATACTCTCCTAGTCACTTTAGACTTGGGGTATGTTTTTCTTTGGCGACTTTGCCGCTATGACATATTTCGCGTAATCGGGCTTTTACCCTGAGTCGCTCATGTCCTATATTGAAACTCACCTTGTCGTTTTAGACTCGGGGTATGCTTTTCTTTGGCGGCTTTGCCGCTATGACATATTTCGCGTAATCGGGCTTTTTACCATGAGTCGCTCATGTCTTGTATTTATACTTTCCTAGTCATTTTAGTCTCGGGGTATGTTTTTTTTTGGCGGCTTTGCCGCCATGACAAGTTTCGCGTAACGAGGCTTTTATCCTGGTTCGCTCATGTCATTTATGAATGAGTTAAAACTCGGTCTTTCACACCACATGATTTATGAAGGAGTTTCGAACCTCTATTCATACATGTTCAGTGTTCTTATATTCACTTGCAGATTTGCCAAATACGGGCTCCATGACCCTATATTCTTTATTCCTTTAGTCCACTGAGTTACATCAAATTTGATTCACATGGGAATTTACATGTACTTGCAACCAGTTTTCCTGAAAATAAAGCTAGGTGAAATTGCAAAAAGGAGAAAACACTAAAATTGGAAATTAATCTCCCCAAATTTAACTATAGTAGGCCTTAAGTTTGTCCGCGTTCCAGGTCCTTTTAATTGCTTTGCCGGTCAAAGATTCTAGCACATAGGCTCCTTTTCCGAGTTCATCTGTAATACGGTAAGGTTCTTCCCAATTTGCGGCGATTTTTCCATCCCGAGCGTTTTTATTACCAATGTCGGCCCTCCGGAGTACCAGGTCGCCCTTTATGAACGAGCGTGGAATTACCTTCCTATTGTATCTCGAGGCGATGAGTTGCTTGGCGGCTAAATCCCAAAGGTGAGCTGTGGCTCTGACTTCGTCTATGAGATCCATTTCCATTACCAACTCCTGATCATTCCGCTCCTGCGAATGGTGTAGCCTTCTCCGTGAAGGTTCCCCGACTTCGACTGGGATCATTGCTTCGCATCCATATGTGAGTCGAAACGGGGTCTCACCTATTGATGTCTGAGAAGTAGTCCGATGTCCCCATAATACTGAGTATAAATGCTCAACCCAACTACCTTCAGCATCTTCCATACGCTTCTTCAGTCCATCCACTATGACCTTGTTGGCCGCTTCGGCCTGCCCATTGGACTGTGGGTGTTCAACCGAGGCAAAATGATGTTTAATCTGAAAGTCGGCTACTAATTTTTGAAAGTTTTTATCCACAAATTGGGTTCCATTGTCGGTCACCAACTTGGCTGGTATTCCGAAACGCGAAATAATGCTTCTCTTGAGGAATTTCTGCACATTTGCCGAGGTGATGGTCGCCAAAGGTTCGACTTCAATCCATTTGGTGAAGTAATCCACCGCAACAATGAGCCACTTCAACTGTCCTTGTGCAGCCTTGAATGGCCCCAATAAGTCCATACCCCATTTGTAGAACGGCCAAGGGGCTGAGATCTGTGTTAACTCGGATGGAGGAGTCCATATTATCCTGCCGTGTTTCTAGCAGCTTTGACATTTCTGGACATGATCCTTCATATCTTGGGCCATAGTAGGCCAATAATACCCAGTTCGTATTGCTTTTCGAGCCAACGCCTTTGCGCCATGTGCTGTCCGTTTATCCCTTCATGGATTTCTGCAAGTATGTAGTGGGCTTCAAGCTGGTCAAGACATTTAGCCATTGGAGAGTGCAAACCTCTTCGATATAATTGATCGCCCATCATTGAATAAGTAGCTATTGTTCTGATCAGTCTCTTTGCTTCTGCAGCATCTTCTGGAATGATCCCCCTTTCCAGATAGTCGGCAATCGACTTCCTCCAATCGCGATTATCTGAAATAAGCATGATGCAACTCGGTTCTTGGAGATTCAATTGAATCATAGTCCGAAGATTTCCCGGACTCTTAGTGCTGGCAAGTTTAGAAAGAACATCGGCTCTAACGTTTTCAGTCCGAGGAATGTGCTCAATTTCTACATTATCAAACTCAGCTATGATATCCTTCACTTTTCGCAAGTATTTTGCCAACAACGGGCCTTTGGCTTGATAGGTTCCATGTATCTGGGAAGCCACCAGTTAAGAATCGGTTGCTAAATGTACCTGTTGAGCTCCATTCTCCTTAGCCTGTAGTAGACCTGCAATGAGGGCCTCATACTCTGCCTGATTATTTGATGTCGGGAAGTCCAGCCGGAGCAACAATTCCATTGCAACTCCTTCGGGGCTCTCCACAATGACTCCCGCGCCGCTTCCCTTAACATTTGATGAGCCGTCTACAAATACCTTCCATAGCTCATTTTGCATTCCCTCCGTTTGAGTTGACGGGGTTAACTCCATTAGGAAATCAACCAAGGCCTAAGATTTGATTGCTTGCCGGGCTTCATAGCTGATGTCAAACTCGGACAATTGGATTGCCCAGCTTATCATTCTACCGGCTAAGTCCGGTTTATGTAGTACTTGACGTATGGGGCGATTGGTTCGACGACGATAGAATGTCCATGAAAGTAATGGCGAAGTCGCCATAGCGATCCCAGAGCAAATTCCATTTTCTCCAACTTCTGATATCTTAATTCGGAACCTTGTAAAACCCTAATCACGAAGTACACGGGTTTTTGCCCCTCCTCCAGTTCTCGGACGAGAACGGTACTTACCGCTTCCTCTCCTACTGATAAGTATAAGATCAATGTTTCTTCGGGTTCAGGTTTAGATAGTACTGGCGGAGATGCCAAACATGACTTTATCTTTGCGATTGCCTCTTCACACTCCGAGTTCCATCCTCCTTGTGCCTCTTTTTTCAGAAGTTTGAAAAAGGGAAGTGACTTTTCAGCCGACTTAGGCAGAAATCTTGTCAATGCTGCCAATCGCCCTGTCATTTGTTGGACTTCTTTTTTATTGACTGGAGCCTTCATTTCCAACACTGCTTTGCATTTTTTTGGATTGGCCTCTATTCCCCGGTGGGTCAGTAAAAAACCCAGGAATTTGCCCGATGGTACTCCGAATGCATATTTGGCCGGGTTCAGTATGATCCGATGTTTTCACAGTTTTTCAAATGTCTGTCGCAGATCTTTGACATGGTTGTTCTCTTCCTTCGATTTGACTATCATATCGTCAACATATACTTCCACGTTATTCGCCATTTGACCTGCAAAAACCTTGGTCATCATCCTCTGATAAGTAGCTCCAGCATTCTTAAGGCCAAAAGGCATCACGTTGTAGCAGTAATTAGCGCTATTTGTGATGAAAGCCATCTTTTCTTGATCATCGGGATGCATGGCTATCTGATTGTACCCCGAGTATGCGTCCATGAATGATAGGAGTTGAAAACCCGAGGATTTATCCATCAGTTGATCTATGTTAGGCATTGGAAATGCGTCTTTTGGGCATACCTTATTCAGATCTTTGTAATCAGTACAAACACGCCACTTCCCATTTGGTTTCTTAACCATAACCACGTTGGAGAGCCATTTCGTGTATTGTACTTCCTTGATAAATCCAGCTTCAAGTAACTCCTCTACAAGTGCTTCCAAGGCCTTAGACCGATCGGAGCCTTGCTTCCTCTTCTTTTGCGCCAAGGGTGTTGAGCCAGGGTGGATCGCCAAACTATGGCAACAGAACTCAGGATCCATACCCGGGATTTCAGAGGCCTTCCATGCAAATACATCTTTATTTTCGACTAAGAATTTTTCAATTTCCCTACGGATCTCGGGATCCAACCCTTTCCCGACTTTAGTAATTTTCTCTGGGGTGTCCCCTAAGACATAGTCCTCGAGTTCGTCATTTGGTTATGCTCTTTGGATCTTATCTTCTTCCCTCAAATCTAACTCCACAACTTGGACCGACCCGGCTTCTTTCTCTGATTCGCCTTTCCTTGAATTTTTACTACCTTTGACCGTGTCAAAGTAGCATTGCCGAGAGTCTTTTTGGTCGCCTTTGACGGCAACCACTTTGTTTCTCTTGTTGATAAACTTCAGCTTCTGGTGATTTGAAGACACCAACATATTCCAGTCATGAATAGCGGTTCGTCCTAGGATGATATTGTATGAGGAGGGTGAAAGACCTGGCTATAACCCAAGAGAGGGGTGAATTGGGTGTATGATAAAACTTTATGAACTTTGAAAATCTTTTTGCAATTTCTAAATCAACAGTTAGATAATCAAATAAGCATATACTGGAAATATAAGAGTTTAGGGAAGAGAATATGCAAACTATGATTTATCCTGGTTCGGTCCAATCCACGATGACCTACGTCCAGTCCCCAGGTTCCTCTTGAGATTTTCAATCAACTATCTTCTATCAACTTGATTACACGTTCTGTACTCAAAGTAATCCTCTCACTAGGATTCACTCCCCCTTACAAACTGTAATCAATACACTGCTTGATCACACACTCTGTACTCGAAGTAATCCTCTCCCTAGGATTCACTCCCCTTACAAGCTGTAATCAACACAGTGTGTTTCCCACTCAAGATCACCCAATCTTGAGTAACTCTCAGATAGAATGTTTACAGATAAATCTTCTCTCTCTCAGAAGTGAATATATAAACACTGAAGTACATAATTGATCATCTCACTCTCTACGGTAAACTATATAACATTAAGAACAGAGAGTAAAAGATATGAGAATCAGAGTATTAGCATGTTGAAGATGTATTCTTGACTCTCTGTATTTGCCCATTTGAATGTGCTTCTATTTATAGGCATCATTGAAGGGATTCGTCTGTTGAAGTTACCGTTGTGAGTATTCGACCGTTGGGAATCCATATTGGAGCGTCTATGTTTCTCTATGTGTTATCCGCCATTTCACTTTGTCAAATGTTCGTTGTGGGATTCGTATATGTCCGTTGAGAGATTTAAACGTCCGCGCCTTCTGCTAACCACGTTTGAATGTTTGCTTAGTTGAGTCTCTTTACAGGTTGTCATTCGTGTGGTCCAGGTCGGAGGATGACTTAAAATAATATTCAGTTGCTTTTGACGGTATGGGCACATCCTTCATTTTGTAGCCTCCGTTCCTCGATATTTTCGGTGCTCCAAGGCTAGTCCGTTTGAACCTGATTGTGTATCTTGGAAATCACTCAGAAAGATGATTAGCAATATCACAGGTCATATTGAAGTATATGATTTGTGTTTGCAAGCATATTTTGCTCAATGATAATCATTCGCTGAAAAAGATATAGTCTTAACTCGAGGTAATGTGTTTACAAACTCGAGGTAATCAATTGGTAATATTCAAGCTGAGTGTTCCAGATGTGAAATTAACTCGAGGCAGCATATCTTGTGACTCGAGGTAATCGACTCGAGGTAGTGATTACCTTAACTCGAGGTTGTCGACTCGAGGCTCCATTCCTAGCGACTCGAGGCAATAACCATTTTCACCAATGTAATTTTAAGAGACTGACTCGAGGCTGCATAACTGACTTGAGGTAAATTGACAGCAAGTGTTTTTCTCAAATAGGATGTGATTTTGATTGGAGGCACCACTTACTGACTCGAGGCAGCATTTGAAGAGGCTGGAGTGAATTCAATTGATCATTCAGGTTCAGAAGCATCTGACTCGAGGAACCTTTAATCTTGACTCGAGGCTGTGTACAAAACTGGTTTTCTGTCATTCTGACTCGAGGTGAACATTATGACTCGAGGTAAAAAGTTTTCTCAAAACGTCTAACTTTCTGTCTTCAGTTTGACTCGAGGTGGAGCTTCTGACTCGAGGCAAAACCCTTCTCAAAACGTCAAACTTTCGTTTGCCCTTTGACTCGAGGTAGATAATCTAACTAGAGGCAAAACACGCTTTCCTTTGTTCTATCTTTCGTCTTCGCACCCTCGAGGTTTCCTATCTGGCTCGAGGCAATTTTCTTCCTCTTTGAGTTCTTTTGATATTTCTGTTGATCTAGACTCGAGGTGCATATCTGGTTGGCTCAAGGCACGTTTTACTTCTTTTGGTTGTGAGCCATATTCAGAGATCCGAAGCTATGCTGGATT
Organism: Acacia melanoxylon; assembly: GCA_019022615.1. NCBI lineage: Eukaryota > Viridiplantae > Streptophyta > Magnoliopsida > Fabales > Fabaceae > Acacia > Acacia melanoxylon. The sequence goes on from JAFJYJ010000046.1 coordinate 2,869,562, forward strand.
GATTCCAGAATCACATGTTGCCACTTTCGAGGGCCATATCTCCTTGGTATGAACTCCGTTTTGGTTGGTTTAACTCTTGATGGAAATCTCTGTGAGTCTACTTTCATATTCCACCAATTTCAACTCAATCGGATTTGTAGTTTGTGAGTTACACTCAAAACACCGAAGCTTGGTCTGGACTGTGACGATGATTGATGTTCCAACTTTCCAAACTCATATCTCTCTCATATGAACTCCTTTGGACTTGGATTATATATCAAAATGACGCATTGGGAGTGTAGTTTCATATGCCACTAGTTTCACATCAATCCTATTTCTAGTTTGGGAGATATCATTAGATTACCAGAGGTTGCCAGAGCTGGACGTGAAACAGAGTATGCTGAAGGAGCATTTTAACTCGAGGCGTATGAATTTCGACTCGAGGTGGCGACTCGAGGCAGATGAAAGCTTGCCTCGAGGTAACTCCATCCGCAGGCGAAAATCACTGTTCCAAAGGGCGACTCGAGGCAACGATCCCCGACTCGAGTTAACTCATCCCAAAACTTGATTTTGCTTATTTCAACTCAATTTGAGCCGTTCCAACTTCCATATCATCGTGGGGACTTCTAGAATCAATCTAGGAACTTGAATAATGATATTCTCATTATATTCAGCAAGTTCTTCTTTCTTTCTTCTCTTCTCTTGATTATTCTTCATCATTAAACTTCACATCTACATTAGATATAAGAATTAGTCAAAGTATAATGTAAATGTAGTGTGCAACATTTTTGCTCTTAAGAATGACATCTATATAAGACATCATCAAAACTAATCAAAACCAACAGAGGGGAAGTCGGCAACGACAAACCGAACCACTTCTGTCTTAAAAGCCTCCTTGGTGCCCAGAGTGAGTTTGAGATCAATGAATCCCTTTGGACGGGTATCTTGACCGTTAAAACCCGTTAACACGGTCTTACAGGGCTTCAGCTCTTCGGAGTCAAACCTCATGCGTTTGAACGCATCCAAAGGATGATGTTAACGGTGCTGTCATTATTCAGAAAGATTTTCCTTACACGGCAGTCCACCAACGTTCCCGTGATGACCAGGCCATCATGATGCCCTGGTATTACTTCATCCAGTTCTTCATCAGTGAATCCAAGTACTGGGGTAGGAGCTTTTGCATATTCTCCCTTAAACTCAGGATGACTTCTTACAGAGAGGACTTCTTTCAAATACTTTTTCCTCTGGTTGACTGAGTCTCCTCCTCCACCAAAACCTCCGACTATGACATTACAGTCGTATTTTGACTCGGGAAATTCGTCTTCCTGGCCTTGCCCCGGTTTCCTCTGTTCTCTTCTCTTCTTCTCAGGTGCTGGGCTCCTACTTCTGCCTTCCCGACGCTTGTTTTGTCGTCCTTGTTGTTAGTTCTCTATGTGTTTTGATGATAACTGACAATTGTAAACGCAAGATAAAATGAGTTTCTGATAAGTTAAAAAAAAGAGAACTTGTTGTCAGGTGAATACTCGAGTAATGGTTTCATTACTCAAGTATTGAATACTCGAGTGATGGTTTCATTACTCAAGTATCAAGTTGACAAGAATGGCTCCTTTGTGCAAAAATGATCATTACTCAAGTATTGATTCCAATACTCAAGTAATGAACTTACGAGAGCATTCCAAGTTCTTTTCACAAAGATCAATACTCGAATAATGGTTTGATTACTCGAGTAATGACCAAACAGAGACTCTTCATCTAAAAGGCGAAATACCAATACTCAAGTATCCATATGGATACTCAAGTATTGGTCATACGAAAAATGATTAAAGTATTCAACATGTGAATACTCGAGTATTGGTTTGAATACTCGAGTATTGAGCAAACATAAAGTTTTCAAGTTTTTCACATGTTTATCAATACTCAAGTATTGATATGAATACTCAAGTATTGGAATGGCAGAGACTTCACAAGTATTGAAAATAGTTCAATACTCGAGTATTGATATGATTACTCGAGTATTGACCAGACAGAAAGTTTCACTATTTCCAAGTGATTTGAATACTCAAGTATTGAGGCAAATACTCAAGTATTGACTTGGAAAAGATCTCACAAAGTTTTCAAATAGTTCAATACTCAAGTATTGGTTTGAATACTCGAGTATTGGCCATACAGAAAGGTTTGCTATTTCCAAGTGATTTGAATACTCAAGTATTGAGATGAATACTCAAGTATTGACTTGGAAAAGTTTTCACACAGTTTTCAAACAGTTCAATACTCAAGTATTGAGTTGAATACTCGAGTATTGGGCATACAGAGAGCTTGGCTCTTTTTCAAATATTTTGAAAACTCAAGTATTGATTTGAATACTCAAGTATTGAAGTTTTGGACTTAAACTAATTTTCACATAAAAGTTCAATACTCAAGTATTGGTTCAATACTCGAGTATTGGTCTTACTCAAGGAAATTGTCCAAACGCTCAAAACATGCAGTGCCTTCTCATTAGTATTCAGATGAATACTCAAGTATTGAAGAACTCAATACTCAAGTATTGAAGAACTTCAAGTATTGGCGCAAGTATTCAAAATTCAAATCATACGAATTTGTGATTTCTTTGTGTTTGATCTTAATGCTTTCTATTATCATTCTTATATATTCCCAAGCTATGTTTAATCACTTTGTTAGTGAGTTTCAGCTTGCTTAAACGAGATTAAATGAAGATTTAATACCAAAAGCAAAAAGTCGAGAACATTAAATGCTAAACCCGAAAGTTGCATACTTTTGGGAAATCCTTCGCACACGCTTACAAAGGATTAATGCCTACCTACCACATCCAGAAATTTGCTACTCCAACGGATTTATTTACTAGAAGTCAACTCGAATTTCGCCCATTTGGATTAAGTGAAGATTAGAGAGAAGAAGACCAAAACGAACAGAACCTTGGTTAATGTCACCAACGGTTATATGAAGAATTTCAACGGTCATTTAATGCCTTCGAGTATAAATAGAAGAGCATTCAATTCCTCTCAACAACTAAGACCTCGTAAAGCGAAAATCATTAAAGTTTCCATCTACTCTTAAGTCTTTCGTACTAAGTATCTGTTGATACATTCAATCTTCAGTGTTTATCATTATCTACTCTTAGAGAGAGTTTATTGATTTTAGATCATTTATTGTAAAGGTATCTCAAGTCTGGGGACTTGGAGATTGGGTTCATTGATTACAACTTGTAAGGGGGAGTAAGTTCTAGTGAGAGAATTACTCTTGAGTGCGAGTGTGTAATCAATTGTGATAATGAAAAACCCGAGAGTCTCGGATGGACGTAGGTCAAGAGATTGGACCGAACCAGTATAATTCCTTGTGTCTTGCCATTCTTCTCTACTCCATAGTCTACTCTGTTTTAGTTTCGAAAAACAGAGCTTTTCTGGAAGAATTTTTAAAAATCCCCAATTCACCCCCTCTTGGTGATTAAGCTCCACTTTCACTTGTGTTTGTATAACATAACGGCGTAGTTCTCCTTCTCGAATAAACTTCTCAATGGTGTCCCGCAAGTCCCAACACATGTCCGTCATGTGGCCATACTGATCATGGAATTCGCAATATCTAGATTTATCCATAGTGGTTTCATTGCGCATTGGCCGTGGTCGTTCCACCTTTTTCATCTCCGTTAAGGAGACTTCCTTCCAAATTTGTGCTTGCGGTATCCTTAACGGGGCATACCTGTCATATCTTCCTTCAGCCTTATCTCTTCTTGATTTGTTATCCCTTACACGTGTCCGAGTATCTCGCTGATTCATTCCGAATTGTTGCTTCTCTCTGGGAGGCGGGCTTTTCACCTTACTTCGAGGCGCGTAGGTCATGATGTCCATCTGCTCCAGCTCTATGTATTGTTTAGAGCGATCTCGGAAATCTGACAGAGTTTTGGGCCGATGTTTCATCACCAACTTCTTCAAGCGAGAATCCTTGTCTAAGCCTGAAATCACACAATGTAAGTGTACCTCATCCTTCAACCCGGGGACATGTAAGGCTACGTCCTTGAAACGCTCCAGATACTTTTGTACTGTCTCTCCTGGCGACTGCTTAACCTGGTCGAGTTGGAACTCGGTTTTTGGTTGTTTCCGACTTGTGGCGAAGTTCTGCAAGAATTTCTTCTCGAAATCCTTCATGTCAGTGATCGACATCATTGGTAGAGAGCTGAACCATATTTGAGCCGGACCTCGAAGTGTTCCGGCGAATAGCCGAGGGATCACCATTATATCCGTTTTAAAGTGCCCAATGTGCAATTACGGATCTTGACTCCCGTCGTATTTAGGAAAATCTTTGGTATCCAAATGTTTTGGATATGGGGCGGCCGTTATTTTATCCACGAAAGGACTCTGGATATTTTCATCATAGGCATCTAACTCAGATGAAGTCGGCGTCACATCTTTCTTTGAGTTCTTTGCGGGCCTGCAGTGGCTCCTTTACTTTTTCACCGACTAATTTCTCTGCCTCTGCCCGACTTCATCCTTCTTTGTCAGTATTTGCCCGAGAATTCACTTCCTGTTCATGCTCAATTGGGTTCCCTCCGAGCTGTCTCAGGAATTTGATATGTTTTTGCAAGGCTTGTATCTTCCGCGACCGCTCCTCAATGAGTTGTTCTTGATCTTCCCCGAGTATGATTTCTTCTCTCTGTTGTTCCCTGGAAGTTTCCGCTTTCTAAGATATGGAAACCTCATCTCGGCTATGACCGACAACATTTTTACCCAGGATCCGAGTATGGTTTTCTGCATATCCAAAATGTCGCTCGAACATCCGCTTCCACTCTTCATTTTGACTATCCAACTCCTCCCTAAATGCTCGGGCATCCTCCTCACGTTGTAGGCGATTACGGATTTCCATTTCCCCCATCCGATTATACATGGAACCGAGTGTGGTTTGCATAATGCGAATGTCGGGGTCTATAGTCTGGAACTCTAACGTATGTGGCTGTGGTAGAGCCTGCGGGTTAATTTGCTGGATGATGACATTGTCGGGGGGAGGAGAATTGGTCGTGTCTGATGTCTCCAATTCGGTCTCTACCATCACATTTCCCGATTCCGGGTTGATAGAATCTTCCTGACGAGATGTTTTCTCCAGGAGATTTTGCCTTGCTTCTTCCGGCATTTGATCCTGCCGAGTTTCTACATTTCTTCTTCTGGTATTGGCCATTCTCCTAGTCACACTCTTGGTTTTGCTGTGGGATTTAAAATTTACGGTCCCCACGGTCGGCGCCAATGTTCTGGTGTAGAACACAAGTGTCTAGCCCGGGATTGGACTAGTGCATTGATGTAGGATCTTTAGTCTTATCTTAGATATCTATGGATTAGATACCCAGATAGATAGGAGATCACAGAGCTTGAACACAAGGGTTTTCACCCAAAGGCGTGGGGTGTGTGCTCTGTGTATGCAATATGGTAAATAGGTTGAGAGAGAATGTATGTGTGTACCGTGCACCTGTTGGACTCTTCCTATTTATAGAGGAAGCGTCCTGATCGTTAGAAACTGCCTTTCTACTTGGCGTGTCCTTCCCCCATCATTCATGATGATGGAGATCGTGGGTTCCCGAGGTTCTAGAATCATGGGATCATGGGATCATGGGTCCTGTCCCAGTAGGAGCACCACTACTAAAAAATTGCTAATTTGCGACGGATTTTGCTACAAAACATTTACGACACAAATTTGATGAAATTTGTGACGGAAATTGTAATCCGTCGCAAAAAAGGAATATTTGCGACTGATTTTATATGCCGTCGCAATGTTATTTGCGACGGATACAATTTCCGTCGCAAAATAGGTGCCACGAGGCGCTTTTTGCGACGGATCGTTGATCCATCTTAAAAAATAGCAACGGATCACGGATCCGTCTCAAACTGGCGGCCTAAAAGGCCGCCTTTTCACGCTTTTTGTGACGGATCCGTGATCCATCACACAAAATAGCGACGGATCCATGGATCCGTCGCAAACCGGCGGCCTAAAAGGCCGCCGGGATGACGCATTTTGCGACGGATTTGTGATCCGTCGCACAAAATAGCGACGGATCACGGATCCGTCGCAAACTAGCGGCCTAAAAGGCCGCCGGGATCACACTTGCAAAAAATAGCGACGGATCACGGATCGCAAAAAAGCGACGGATCACGGATCTGTCGCAAACTAGCAGCCTAAAAGGCCGCCAATATGTACCTTTTAGCGACGGATCCCCGATCCGTCGCTATTTTTGCGACGGATCACGGATCCGTTGCTATTTTTGCGCAATCACGGATTGCAGCTTTTTGCGACGGATCGTGTTCCGTCGCAAAAGCCGCTTCTTTTTTAAAAAAAACTTCATCTCTCCCCGCCCCCGACCTCACTCCTTCGCCCCCCTCGTGAACTCGGTCCCCCGGGCGTCTCCGACCCCCCTCCCCCTCCTCCCCCGACCCCCCCCTCCCCCCCCCCTCCCCCTCCGTCGGACCCTCCCCTCCGTCGCCTCATCGCCCCCACCACCCTCAACTCCTTACCGATTGCTTCGTAGTCACCACCACCTCAATTTTTGCAGGTTTTTTTTTTTTTTTTTTTGGCCTCCATTTTTGCATGTTTTGTTTTTTTAACCTTCCATTTTTTTTCTCGCTTTTTTTTTTTCAAACACTTCTAAGTACTTTCATTGGTGCGCAGGCACTTCCGGACAAACAAATCCCAAAGACTAAGATCTTCGAAGGGAATTAGCAAACAAATCCTAGCACTTCTTATTTTGCGGAGTTAGCTTAAAGTATATTTTCTTTTTATCACTATATGATATTTATGTTATGTTTGCTTAGTTTCAATAATGGAAATATGTATGTTGGTAGAAGATGATCAATTACATGAGTTGAAATCATTTTTTTTTTGGGACGAAGATAAATTTTAAAATTAATTTTTTCAAGTAAACACAGTTAATACACTTTTAGAAATGTTTTATGTGAAGTATTTTTATCTAGCACTTTTTAGGAATTTAGAAATTTCAATTCTAATTTTGGTGTGATAAAATTATGATTTTGTATTAGTTGGTAATGATACATAAATCTTTAAATATAATGGTGTTGAAATTAGAAAAGTGAAGTGCTGAGAAATGAAATTTATGGATAAGACAATTAATTAATTAATGTCAAGTGGGAGGAGGAAGGTGTGACATTGAAAAATAATCACATTTGTATGTGTTATAAAAATTAGTGGAATTTACTATTTGATTTAGGCTATTACAAAAATGAGTGTTAGTAATTTATTTAAAAAATATTCTATTAATTTTTTTATTTGAATCTATCTTTAACAAGTTATACAATAAATTTGATTAAGTGTTAAATAATCTCTTTGATCTAGCCCATATATGTTAGAAACTCCAAAATTCTTAGTATTCTATTTTTTGTTTGGCCCCTCCACATGCATGTCCCCATGTTTTGGTGTGCTATCCTCATTCTCGGTTGCTTGCCGGAATATGTTCTTTGTTCAATGCAAGTGTTTGTTTTTCACTTTCTTGATTAAGTGGCAATTGGTAGGCATAAGAGGTGACTTATATATATTTGTGGTATGTTGAGATGTTAATTAGATTAGTAACTGAAGTAGCTAGGAAGTATGGAAGGCAACCATGATAGAAGTTAGATGTACAATCGTCTAACTGATAGAAGACAAATAACGCAAACATTCTTCGCGGGTTTGGAAGAGTTCGTCAATTTGCTTTGGCGAATTCAAATAATTCAAGTAGGGAGATCGGTGTCCGTGTGCCAAATGTAAGTGTTTAAGATTTACAGATGCGGACACGGTCAAAATTCATTTGTGTCAAAAGGGATTCATGAAAGATTATGAATGTTGGGAATGTCATGGCGAAGTCCGACATACACCGAGTGGTTATTACGGGGACAGTAGTCATCGAGAAAACCTTAATCAATATGAGCAGTTGGTTATGGATGCCGCGGGACCGTCGATCGGCCAATATTTTGATCCCGTTACTTATCTTTGAACCGTCATACATGGGAGAGGAGATCGGTACACATCCTCAACCATCATACATGGGTGAGGATCCTCATCCGGAAGCCACTAGGTTCTATAAAATGGTTCAAGAAGCACAGCGTCCGTTATGGGAAGGTTGCGAGCACTTTGAAAATAGTGAATATTCATCGCTATCGGATACCCTAGCAACACTAAGCTTGAAGACTGATCACCATATGAGTGAGAGGAATTACAACGAAATGATGCAGATCATGAGTAAGGTTGTTCCCAAAGACAATAATTTGCCGAAGGACTTTTACCAAGCAAAAGAAAAGGTGAAAGAGCTTGGGCTTGGATGTGAAAAAATTCATTGCTGCCCCAAAGGATGTATGTTGTATTACAAGGATGATGCTGAGCTGACCAATTGTAAATTCTGTGGACATGACAGATATAAAGTTGTGGGGAAAGGAAGGAAAATGACTCGTCATGCATTAAGCAAGATGTGGTACTTTCCTCTGGTGCCCAGACTTACGAGATTGTATGCATAAGAACAAACAGCTGCTCACATGAGATGGCACCAGGAGCATCGTAGGGATGAAAACGTTGTGACGCATCCATCTGATGCCGAAGCTTGGCGTAAATTTGACGAGGTGAATCCTTTCTTTGCTATGGATCCCCATAATGTTCGTCTTGGTCTATGTTCAGATAGGTTCGCTCCTTTCAACAATACGGGCAGGAATTATTCATATTGGCCAGTCATTGTGACTCCGTACAACCTCCCACCTTCTATGTGCATGAGAAGAGAGTTTTTCTTCCTTAACGCGTTAATCCCTGGGCCATCCAACCCAAAAAAGAAGATCGATGTGTACCTCAGGCCTTTGATAGACGAGTTGAAGATGTTGTGGAGTGAAGGGGTTCTTACGTATGATATATCATTAAGTCAAAATTTCACCATGCGGGATGCCTTAATGTGGACGATAAATGATTTCCCTGCATATGGGATGTTGAGTGGATGGCAAACGTCGGGAAAGCTCGCATGCCCGGTATGTCTTGAACATAACATGGGTTTTAGCTTGGAACACAGTCGCAAGGTCAGTTGGTTTGACAGGCACCGGCGATTCCTACCACCCGATCATCCGTTTAGGAGAAATAGAAAAGACTTCACGCGGAATGTTGTCGAACTAGCAGATCAACCTCGTCGTTTAAGTGGCCAAGAAATATGGGACAGGGTCAAGTATATTCAAAGTGTCGAAGAGGGGGCTGATTCCAGCGAACCTGAGGGATATGGCGTTGATCATCATTGGAACAAACACAACATCTTCTGGGAACTTCCATATTGGAAAGATCAATTGTTAAGACACAACCTCGATGTCATGCATATTGAGAGGAATGTGTTTTGCAATATTATGTACACCGTGATGGACACCAAGGGCAAGACGAAGGACACAATCAACGCAAGACTGGACGTTGAAAAGATTTGCAGAAGGTCTACTTTGCATTTGGTGGAGAATGGCACAGGATGAATGTCCAAACCCAGAGCGCCGTACACATTCAACAAAGAGCATAATTTAGAATTGTTGCAATAGGTTAAAGATCTCAAACTCCCAGACGGTTATGCATCAAACTGGAACAGATGTGTCGACATGCACGAGGGGAAGTTGAGCAAGATGAAGAGTCATGATTGTCATGTTTTTTTCCAGAGATTGTTGCCGTGGGCCTTCAAAGCACTACCGAAGCATATATGGTCTATTCTAACGGAGTTTTCCATGTTCTTTAGAGAAATTTGTGCTTCAGAGCTTAATGTTGATAAGTTACGGCACCTGGAGGCGAGCATGCCCATAACGCTATGCAAGTTAGAGATGGTGTTTCCTCCTAGCTTGTTTGACTCAATGGAACATTTGCCCGTTCACTTGGCCTATGAAGCAAAGGTAGGAGGACCGCAACAATATAGATGGATGTATCCGTTTCAGAGGTAATATATATTGATTTCGCGTTGTTATTAATTGACCGACATGGTACTTGAGTTTATAAATACCCTTTGATATTTCATTGTAGGTTTTTACACACACTTAAGCACAAGATAAAAAATACAAGGTACGTTGAAGGATCTATCGCTGAAGCTTATCTAGTCGAAGAGGCCGCAAAATTTGCATCATACTATTATCCCCCGAAATGATGTCAAGATGGAGAGGGTACCTCGCAACGATGATGCCGCCGATACGAGGGATCAAAAATCAATATTTAATTTTCCGGGCGAGTCGTGGGAAAACGTTGGAGGTCAACTCTTGACGGAAGAGATAAGCGAGTTGCGGAGTGGTACATTCTAAACAACCGTGGAAGAGGCCGCCCAAGTACCTAGAGTAAGTTTTTTTTTTCTTTTTGCTATTACGGTAAGTATTAAAGTATTAACTTTAGTTTTTTGTTACGATTACTTCTCTAATTGGGTCCGATCGGAAAATCCTTCAATGTCGGTGTCCCAAGTTGATCAATTCACGAATTCTGAATTTCCAAAATGGTTTCGATCCTATTTCTTGGAAAATCCATTAGATCCCAATGAAGTTGTGTGGAGTTTATCTTATGGAGCTGCAATTATAGTTACCCGATGCAACAAATATATAATCAATGGGTATCGATTTTCAACTGTTGACGCGAACGCAGGTACACTATGTTGCAATTACGGTGTGTGTTGTCGAGGTGACCAAGTTGACGGGGTGGAGACTGACTACTATGGGAAGTTAGTTGAGATTATTCAGCTGAGTTACCAGTGGGACAAGGTGGTGACCCTTTTTAAATGTGAGTGGTTTGATAACGGTCGCGTGGGACAAAAGTGGACAAACATGGAAATATTGAGATACCTTTGGACAAGGAGATATACGGTTGGTTATGACCCATTCATCCTCGCTCAACAAAGCGGAACAAGTTTACTATACATCATACCCTACATCTCGCCAAGGGTGGACGGGAGTTATTAAAACCAAAGCACGAAATATTATACCAAAGTCGAAAGAGCTGGAAAAAAATGACAGTATGGCTGAACCGTTCCAAGTTGATGTGGAACATGAACTGCCTATAAAAATCTTCGATGACGAAGTACCAAGCAATCTCTTTGATTCTCGTGCGGAGTTAGAGTTGATTCCTATACAAATTGACAATGAGAAATCAGACGATGAGGATGAGGCAGAAATGAGCTTCTCTAATAGTGAATCTGAGTTCGACGATTATGAGAGTTTAGACGAAGACATGCAAGTAGATGTCGATGAACAGGAATCGTCCGGTTGATTTGTGTTAGTTCTTTATTTATGACGATCTGTTATACTACATACTGTGTTACTTCGCTACTGTCATATTTAGTAAATATCTTTTTTATATAATTTTTTTTTGACATTATGTCTATAAGGATTCAAAGATGGAGCATCTAGGAGGCCGTTCAGGTAGTGGACGTGGTAGTGATCGAGCCCAACCCCGTCCTATAAGAGGGGATAGAGGCGACGCCAACCGCTCCCCTATGGAGGCAGAGGGCTCAGCGCTTCCCCACCACTTGATATGTCGTCGTCACCGTCGGGTTATTTGTCATCTTCACCGTCGCTTTATACATCGTCGTCACCGTCTACCCCCACTGATCCACAACAAGGAAGACAACAGGTTTACTTTACCATTTCTAATTGATTTACATATATTTAGTTTCTTGAAACCATCTATGTACAAACATCTTCAATATTTCACATTCCTTCCTTAGCACACGCGCGTCGCCTCGAGCCACGTCGGGGAAGAAGGTAGTTCCTCCGATACACCAACTGGGGCTCAATAGATCCTTCGACGGGGATGTTTTGGATCTGTCCTAACGGCAACGAGTAAGTCATGTCAAGTTACCAATAATGTTACAATTTTCTTCTCTAATTGTTTTGTATGCTAATATTTGCATGATGTCCTCTCGTTTTCAGATTTGTGCCGATAATCCGGTGGCGACTTTCATCTCGACCCAAATATTCCGTAATTACAATCACCCTTGGACCACGTGGACGAGAGATTCCTTCGACGCAACGAGATGTTTGGTTCGATGAGTTCTTGGTAGGTTATTTGTTTTATTCGTGTTAATTAAGTACTTTTAAAATTTGGAGCACTAATTGTTCATTATTGATTTTCAGGATAAGTATATGACGTTGCCTGAACATCGTGAAAAACTGAAAAAAGCTTATAACCACAGGGCCAGCGCTTTGTTGCCTCGAAAGCTCTATTCATTGAGAAGGTCAAGAGGCAAGACAAATTGGCTTCCGGGGGAGACTAAAGAGGAATTATTGGGCAATTGGGAAAACAATGAGAAGTTTAAGAACATAAGTGCGAAAAATAAGGAAAATAGGGCCAAAATGGATGGTCAGTCATATCTTTGGCGGCTCCATATCAATTAGTGAGCATCGACGCAAAGTTATAAGTACACGTTATTTTCTATTTACGTATTCAATATTTTGTACTTTGAAGTAATTAATTAAGGTCATCATTTGCGTTTGCAGATAGAGTTTGGGGAAGCTCCATCAGGATCGGTTGAGTGGGTTACCTTTCAGCGGACCCATTCCCGACAGTCTGAAGGGAGTGAGAGGCAATGGATTAACCTAAGGGCGCAACAAATAGCGGTTAGACATTTATTGCCTTTATTACTTGTTTTATGCACCACCATATTTATTTCATTTTACATGTCTTATTTGTTATGTATTTTTTTGCTTGTAGGAAAATTTTCGGAAGTTGTCGGAGGAGAGAGCGCTCGCGGCGAAGATCGACCCCTCATCCTCTCAATCCGATAACGAGAGTCTGTTCTTTGAGGCTACTGGCGGATTTGACAAGAAAGGGAGAGTCTTTGGATACGGTGTCTCTGCTAGCCGATTGAAGCAAACAAAGCGCCCCTCATCTGGCACTGGAGGGGTTTCTTCAAGTAAACATAATACATTTGATATTGATAATTTTCATTCTCTTGTCCATTCAAATGAAGTACAAATAATAAATGTACTAATCAATTTTGTAGATGAGCTGAAGAAGATGAAGGCGTTGGTGGAGGAGCAAACAACACAGATTGAAGGTTAAAAATCGTTCTTGCTTGACATTCAAGCAATATGTTCACGAGGTTGTAAAACAAAAATTTTCAGTATTTGCGGAACCCAACGTTGAAAAATACTATTCATGTGAATAGTAATTACTATTTACGTAAATAGTACCAGTAAAAATATTTTTACCGTGTGGTAAATAATTTTTACTGTATCAGTAAATAATATTTTCTTGTGAAGGTAAATAATATTTCTTTGCGAGAAGGTAAATAACTATTCATGTGAATAGTACCAGTAAAAATATATTTACCGTGCCAGTAAATAATTTTACCGTGAAGGTAAATGATTTTTTAAATGATTTTTCTTGCACCGATTAAGTAATATTTTCTTGCCCGAGATTAATTCCTTTTCGATGTGACAGATCAGACTAAGTCTGAGACCCACGAGCATACTCGGAAAAACTTGACTCGATACGGTAAATAATATTTTTGCGCCATGTGGAAATACTATTCTCATGAACTAAGAACCATGTATCAGTAACTCTTTACAATACATATTTAGGATCTGCTTTCGTTAAAACACATTTAGGGTTTCGGAATACTTGTGATCACTGAAGACGTCAAAAAAAGTATGATGTCCTCTAACGTTGATCCACACGATTATCTCCTAATTGCAAATGAGAACTCCTTCTCCTCAATCCCCGTCTCCTTGGATGCTTCTAAGCGTATAAAGGTGGAGGGCTCAAGTGTTTGGATATTTTGCCTCAAGACTATTAAACTACTAGGCGCTTAGAGATAACTTTCTTAAGAGGAAGAGAAAGAAGAAAGGCTTAGGAATTGGTGATTTGAAATGAAGGCTATTTATAGAATTTTCTAAATGTGAATAGTGATTTATTATTTGAATATTATAATAATATAATATATTAATATTATATTATAATATTAAAATATTCAAAACGTTTCAGATGGTTTTCACGAGGGCTGCGAGTTTCAATTTTTCATTTTGGGAAAATTACATCAAATGACCCAAAATGAAAAATTACACTTAAAGACCCATTTTTTACTATTCACTATTCACGTGAAAAAATAATTATTAATTAATTATTATCTTTATCCAATCCGATTGGATCAGCCTTCATATCCTTATTCTTAATCTCCTAACCTCTTCATAATTGGGTTTGAAGTTCTAACCCAATTACATCAATAGTCTTGACAAAACCCAATAATATTTATGGACCAAACTTGCTAAATTATGCAATCAAGAATAATCTTAGTGTGTATGACCCATTAGGCCCAATTAGTTACTTACATAGATAAACTTGAACCAATTAAACTCCTTTAATAGGTCAATTTATCTAATGACTACATAAGACACTAGAATCTTTCTGTAGTCCTTAACTAATCAAGTTGATCAAGTGATCTACCTTTCTAATTTGGATACCATGCATGTATCATCCCTTACAACATTGTTTATATTTAGTCGAGAGCAAAGATAGAGTATCACCTCTCTAGATTGACTAAATGTAGCTTTTACACGTAACTAGGAATATTCTTCTATTGACTCTAAGATGGATCATGACTCTTCATGATCACTTACTATGCATGGATCCCGAGTCAACTAGAAGTCATCCAAGCCCTACCTAGGTCTTGTGAACAACTAATCCCTTGTAGGGATCTGTAAGTCCTTTCGGCATGTCCATCTATACTCATGTATTCAAGTTACACCCAAGAGTACATCGTTCTCCCCATATTTCAGCGGATAGAGTTATGCAGTCAAAGTATAACTCTAGGACATAGTGTTCGATAACATCCTCAAGTCTAAGATGATCAAGACTACCAAACGATGAGAGACATTACAAATCCAATGATACTTTCTCTACAATGAATCCTTGTGGAGTCTCTCGGTGGTCAGTCAAAGTGTTATCGTTCTCAATGATACACCCACGACATCGCCTAAGGCATCAACATGCTGCGCATTCCATGAGGTCCCTACCTTGTATCACTATACAAGTAGATGATGTCGTCTTAGTCTTATTGAGATCACCAATGCCCTTTCTTGGTGATTCAAGATTAGGAACAAATTTCGCGCAATAGACATGTAGTGTCCTCAATTCCTCATGATCATGATCTCTATCATAGATCATCGAGTAAACACCTATTCTATTCCTGGGCCTTTATCTTTAAACTCATATTAACCATAAAATATAGGCGAGACATAAATATGATAAAGATAAATTATGCTCAAATATATTAATCATGAAATATCAAACAGTACAAGGTGTTCAACAAATTGTCTCTAGGACACCTTTATACTAACACAGATGACCCAGGAACGGGAGATGATGAGGCAGCGGCTGACTCAGGAAACGGAGATGATGAGGCAGCAGATGATTCAGGAACAAGAGGTGATGAAGCAGGTGTTGAATCAGGAACGGACGATGATACGGCAGGAGATCACTCAGCAAACGGAGATGATGAGGCAGATGCGGCTTCAAATCATGTCCCTTCTGAAAGATAGAGGTTCCGGGTCGACTCCTGGTGATGATGACCATGCCGGTGATGATGATGATCACAAATCTGCTATTTAGACTATTTTTTTGTATTTGCTCTTTGCTATGGATTATATATATTTTGTTTTCGCTATGTAAACTCATTTTTATTGTTATTATATATCTATGGCACACTATTTTTTGTTTTCAATTTTCTAAAAAAAAAAAACTAAAAAAAAAAATATTTAAAAAAATTTATTAATTTTGCTACGGAAAAAAATTCCGTAGCCAATTTGAGAATTTGCTACGGAAAATCATAATTTTGCAAATTACGGAAGCAAATTTCGATTTTGCTACGGAAAATTATTCCGTAGCAAATTTTCGAATTTGCTACGGAATTTTTTTCCGTAGCAAAATTGCGACAATTTTAATTCCGTCGCAATTTGAAAATTGCGACGGATAGAAAAATCCGTCTCAATTGCGGCGCCTTTTTTTTGACAAAATCCGGACAAAAAATCCGTAGCAAAATGATTTTGCTACGGAAAAAACCTTTTTTGCTACGGAAAAAGCCTTTTTTTTCCGGTAGCAAAAATCAAATTTTCTTGTAGTGCACGTTGTTGGGCCTTATCTTCCGATGCCCGTTTATGTCGGTCCATAACAGCATTATTCTTCAACATATCATAACAGGAAAAATGAAAAATGACAGCTAGGTATCAAAGGCCATAAAAAATAGTAAAAAAGTCCTAATAGAAATTCATATATCAAAAAAGTCCATAGAGACTTTTTTGATATTATTTATATTGACAACAGGAAATATGTTATATTCACACCAAAATTTAAAAATCTGGTCATTCATAATAGAAAAAGTTATATTCACAATAGGAAGTGTTATATTCATAACAAAATTTAAACATCGGGATTTTGTTTCAAACTCAAGTCCCTAAATGTACAGAGGTTATTTACAACAACAACAAAAAAGCTTGATTCACAACAGGAAGTGTTATATTCATAACAAAATTTAAAATTTGGTCATTTACAACAGAAAAATCTATATTCACAACAAGAAGTGTTATATTCATAACAAAATTTAAAAACCTGGATTTTGTTTCAATATTGGGACTTTTTTATTATTTTTTATGGTTCTTGAGACCTGGCTGTCATTTTCCCAAAATAATATGAAGCAAAAATAGAGCTCATTATTGTCTTCCAACTTGGTAGGCCATAAACATCTAAACCGGTGGCCGGATAATTACTGGGACGTTGCGGCTTTCGTTTCTGCCCCATCGGTCATACATATTTGAACCTCTGCCTTTAATTCTCGTCCACAGGTCATACATATATGAAACAACCTTTGCACCTATTTCTGCTATTTTGTCACAGTTAAAGTATGTGAATATCAACATTAAACAGGCAATGAAGACGAGTGGTTGGAAAGATCCAGGAACCAATGCTGATATTAGTGCGGTATAAGCTAAACTTCCTGAGACAAAAGCCACCTTAACAGAGCGGTTCAAATAAGTAGTGTCAGTTGGGGTGCAAATCAGGCATTTGATATGGCATACAACTGCAAAGCAGTATAGAAGTGAGCATATGAGAAAAATCCAAATGCTCGCAGGGTGTTCATCCAAAGGTGATGAATTGGGGAAATGCATCTGGACAATCATTCCTGTCGATGGAATTAGAAATGCAACTATAGCATGCCAAGGGGTGGATCTGCAATACCATCAAGCCAATTAGAAGTGCCGTAATGGCATCAATAAATAACGAATTATTCTAATAATTAAGTATTTTAGCTCACTTGTCAAATAAATGCAAGTTTTTGGTGCGTGAGAACTGAGAAGTGGGGGCAGTGATGGTGTGGAGATGACGACCGACTACGTGACAGCGGCCAAAATAACGGTGAAGGTGGTGGCGGTGGCGGTGAAGGCAGGGGCTATATATTATGAAGGGCGGTGGTGGTAATGACATGATATGAACTTGATAAAATGGGGATACACTAATTTGAGTAGGAAGAAGAGTGACTGAGACACACAATCCGGAGTTTGCTTTGCATGCATTGACAGCTCATAAAGGGAAATTTGATGATGAAGGCATGCATGTATATATGAAAATGAAACTGCTAAAATATATATGAACAAAAAAGAAATGAAATGAAACAACTCGAAGGTTGGTTCCCACCATTGACGTTGCTTCCAAATACCATTGCGCAGATCAAGGAAGACGACAACGAATAATTTGATGAGGAACACATGTATGTGTGTTTGTATATGAAAATGGAATGAACAATGTATGAATATCAAAAGTTGAAAGAAACTTGGAATACTTACGTGGTTGAAGGAGTCATGACTTGAGGTCGTGGAATTTGATGGCTGTTCTTCCAGGCTAAAAGTGTACAGAATTTAGTTGATAACACAGTATTTATATTGACGGAACCAGTTTCCATCCTTCTGATGAGCAGGGAAAACTGGTTTCGTACATGTGTGGAGGAAAAGGAAGTTTTTTGGAATTTGCCTCTACCCCAAAAAAGTCTACCATTGATGTTGAGAGGGTATTTCTCTTTTCTTTCATAAGGACGTGAATAAAAATTACAATAAATATTTTAATAAAAAATAATTTTTTAAAAAGTAAAGACAAAATTATATTGCTATTTCTTTTTATAAAAACAAGTGAATGAAAAAAATTGTGGTGACAGGTGGGGGTGGAGAGAGATTAAATTAGAGGGCATACAAGGTAGTGTATCTTGTCCTTGTTATAAAGCACTAATTAATAATTCTCACAAACCAATAAAAACAGTTAAAGTTAATAAAATTGTCCTACAATTTAAGTAACTTATAATATTACCCCAATTAATTGCATTAAACTCTAATATTATATTAATTATTATTCTCACCTATTATCCTTATTAATTATGGGCATACATGGGAAGAAATAATTAATATACTTTAAAAACAAGCAAGTGCCTTATAAAAAGAACCAAATATAATTACTAACCGGTACTTTATAATAAAGACCAAAAAAGTATTATGAAAAGGGGTTGGTGGGGAACTGAGAGAGAGGGAGTGAGGAGGGCCCTCGCAACGTCATCCACTCACACCCTCTTCCCCCTTTCATGGTGATTTCAACTCTCTTATGTATGCAAACAGTGTCATTTCATCTTACACTAAAAAAAAAAAAATGAATTAGGGACCAAATTATTAACAGAAAAAATTTTCCTCGTGAATTACCATGGAATTCCGTGGGTAATTCCATCAGTAATGTCTTTTCTCATGATTTTTTTTTTGTAACAGAAGTTTTCGCTCAGAAATCCAATTACTCACGGAATTCTGTGAGTAATTCTATCGGTAATTTCAATTACTCACGGAATTTCATGCGTAATTTTCATTAGTAATCCAAAGTTTTTTTGTAGTGTTAGTGGAGGGAAATGAAGAGATCCGTACCTAGTATTGTGAAGGTTGGCTGCCTAAAATTACTTCTTTTTGGAACACAATATAGGGTATTTTAACTAATTTACGGGACATATATAAGAAATGATAGTTAACTCATTAAATATGTTATAAATTGATTTTTTTTTTCCTTTAAGTTTTTACATTTTTAGAAAATATATTTGAAAATTTAGTGAGTGAGCAAAATTAAAAATGAGCATTAATTATAGGGACAACTGAAAAATGAGCAATAACAATCTTACAAATAATGTATATTTTGAATCAAGACATTCTAAAGGCATAGCGGAGAGAGTATTATATATACTTGGTATGAGAACTATGCAAAATTGACAAGACGATCGACGACATCGTGTTATGAATTGATTCTTAAGGAAAATAAGCAACATCCTAGAAAAATGAAAGCATGAAAGGAAAAAAATAATAAGAAAGAAAGCGATATCCTTTATTTTGGAAGAAGGATGATCAATTTGAGAAAGACGGGTGTGCACGTGATGAGAATTGGGTAGGGTTGATAACATCATGAGTCATGAGCCACTCATGAAAATGAAACAGTTGAAATGGAACGAAACAACTCAAAGGTTGGTTCCCACCATTGAAGTTGCTTCCAAATCACCATTGCGCAGATCAAGTAAGACGACAGCGAATAATTGATGAGGAACACGTGTATGTGTGTGTTTGTGTGAAAATGGAATGAACAATTTATGAATATCAAAAGTTGAAAGAAACTTGGAATAGTTATGTGGTTGAAGAAGTCATGACTTGAGTTCGTGGACTTTGATGGTTGTTCTTCCAGGCTGAAAGTGTGCAGAATTTAGTTGTTAATGAAGTATTTATATTCACGGAACCAATTTCCATCCTTTGGATGAGCAAGAAAACTGGATTTGTACAGAGAAAGACGGACCCAAAAATTTCAATGACGAGAGGCGGAAATAAAAAATTCTATATCATAAATGAAAGTAATTGAAATATAATAAGAACCTAATATAAAAAAAATTGAAAGAAATCTATAACAGAAATTAAGATTACTTCACTTGACTCTTACTCTACGTGTCTTCATATTGTTAAACTCATTTATAATTGAATTCATACTAAAACTCAAAATAATTTCTTTTTTAATGTATGTAATCAACAAATGATTAAGAAATTAGTTTTCCATTCTATATTTCGAAACCCGTTCTTAATTATCTTCATAACAAAGAAAGATTTTTTAGTAGTTGCTATAAAAATTGGAAGAGCGAATGAGCATAAATTTAATTACTATATTAATAATAAAAGATGAACTTTCCAGTTTTAGATGAGCAACTTTATTTAGATGACTCTAGCAGCGATCTTGAGACATGTTCAGAATATGAGAACATGGACCTCGAGAACGAGAACTTTTGTGTATGGAAAGGTTTCAGAAGAAATTGAGGCAAGAAAGGAGGCCAGTGAAAAAGCTCCATTTCATCTTCATGCGCCAAAAACACTCTTGGATTTAGTTGACAGTATAGGCATTTGATTTCATTCTCCTGTTGACGTTTATATTATTTGTCCTATTGTTTAAGAAGTACAACTTGTCTAAGACTGGTAGGATGAGATTGTGAATATATCAGAAAATTAAATTGGGAATCCTCTGGGACATGGCTTCTGTGAAATGGGATCTATCATTGAGTTTAATAAGTACAGTAGTAATTTAACGAATCACTCTCTTCATTCTCTGATCTGTGTTCATTTTGTTAACTTAGATGCTTACCTAACCAAAAATTGCTTCAAATCAGTTCGTTCGTGCAAAATCACTTTCTTAATTCAACTTTAGGAATATATCAACCCCTTTTTTCCTCCGCCTATAGTTCCTTACATGTGTGGAGGAAAAGGAAATTTCTTGGAATTTGCCTCTACCCCCCGCCAAAAAAAAAAAAGAAAAAGAAAACGGGGATGATTATATTATTCGATAAGATGACGCGGGGTCCGTACCCCATACAAGTGGGCAGAGAGGGATACATTCTCGTTTTTTCTTTTTTGACTTTTATATCGCTTCACACCGACCACCTTCACTATCTTGTTTGGAGAAAATAATTTTGATGTTACTTGTCATTGCCATTGCAAATTATTTTGTATATAGTTAATGTCATATGAATCAAGCTCATGGCTATAGATATAAATTAACAAGTAATCTTATTTTATTTTATTTTTTATCAATGCTTATTGATCAAATATAGATATTAATTTGGATTTGGATGTAAAGAAGCAGTAAGTTAACTAAATAACTTTTTTTGGGAAGAAAAAAAAGTAAATAAATTTTTAATAAAAAAACATTAAGAAGAGAGAAAAATAAATGAAACAAAAGTTTATG
Organism: Acacia melanoxylon; assembly: GCA_019022615.1. NCBI lineage: Eukaryota > Viridiplantae > Streptophyta > Magnoliopsida > Fabales > Fabaceae > Acacia > Acacia melanoxylon. The sequence goes on from JAFJYJ010000046.1 coordinate 2,890,787, forward strand.
CCACATATATTGATATTAAGGATAATAAATTTATCTGCAAAAGAATATAAATATGACAAACTACAGCAAAGTAGCAAACACGCTTCCTGTAGGGGCGGTGGAGAACTGGTTGATAATGAGACTATGACAGGTAAGCACTCACCAGAGCATGCATTCGAAGAGGAAAAACAAATATATTAATGGGATTTATTTTTTTTTTTATAGATAAAAATTTTAGGAAAAAAGTTGGGTTCACCACGATCTAAGCAAAGAAAAAATCTCCTTTCTCGAAAAGGCCATACCGATGTTAGGCAGAAATGCCGGCTGTCTATTACCTTCAGACGTTCTGCAAGCGCACCCAAGAAAGCTAATACGTCTCCCTCGGTCTCGACCAACTCGGATGAACCCCTTCTTCTTTTAGTAAGAATGTCCAACCCTTTTACTAGTTAAACTAAACCACAGGTATTAATGGGATATAAATATAATTGAAGCAAAAAGCTGCCGCTATTTTCTTGTAGGGGCGGTGGAGGTCATCATAAGATCGGCTCGGGTATGACTTTTGCTGTCAGTCATGTCTTTGACGAGGAAACGTCCGTTGTTTGGCTTATGGTTTAAATCAACCATCTTTTTTGTTTCTTTGCTTCTTATTATAAAATACTAATGAATAATTATATTTACTCCTTTTTATAAGGTAATTATTTATTTGTAAAGCGTATCGATTAGTTTTTTTTTTTATATATCCATAATTAATAAGGATAGTGGGTGATAGTAAAATTAATATAATATTAAAGTTTAGTATAATTAGTAGAGTTAATATTGGAAGTTGTTTAAATTTTAAGATAATTTTATTAAATTTAACTGTTATTCTTAATTTATAAAAATCATTAATTGGTGTCTTATATAAAAAACGTAGAAGTACGAATTAAGGAATGGAATATTTTGTGATACAAACTACCCTCACTTCCCGTTGGACATCAAACACCTCGGGCCCACCAATTTGAAATGGTCCCTCTATTAAAATACCGGCCGGATGAACGAACTGTATCTTTCTTTTAGAAGAAGAAGACATATAATAATAAAAGAAGAAGACAGTTCTCCACCTAAATCATTTTAAAAAGGCCGCAGTTATTAAAAATAAAAGAAAACGATAGAAAAGAGGGGGAGAAAACAAAACGGAAAATTGACGATCATTAGTTTTATCCTTTGATGCAAAACACTCACCTTCAGAGACAGGGCTTTTCATAGACAATGGGGTCATGGCCCAGAAAAAAAAAAAAATTCCCAAATATTAAATGAAAATTATATTATTTTATACATTTAGCCTCCCAAACATTTTTTTAATTAATTAACAAGTACATATTTGATCCTCTAAATATTTATCTCAAACTTTATCCGAAGAAACAAATTGGTACACAATTGGTAAGTGGTGGAATTAATGCGCATTAGCTATATGACCTATGAAGTCTATAGATTCAGTAGTCTAGGAACACATGCACGAGCTTTTGCTAAATGTAATGCAGAACACACACACACGATTATATATGGGCTTGCCTTCACTACATATTTTGATACTGAGGATAATAAATTTATCTGCAAAAGCCAAAGTTGATAATCAGAGTATGACACTTAAGCACTCATCACCAGAACATGCATTCGCATAGGAGAAGCAAATATTCAAATGAGTAAACAATTTATAAAGCCTGCAGATTTAGTGGGCATGCCACATTTTTTTAGGTCAGCCACAAAAATATCCGGCCGCAGGGCCCACTACACCATCTTTGACTTTTGTTCTCAGCCGTTGGATTGGAGAGATGTGGGGTCAACGATGTTGTCACAAATATATATATCTGCCCTAAGCAACTAACTTGGTCTCCCAAAATCATTTACCGAAACTACAAATTGGGTATAGAACCAGCAGAAAAGTGATGATCTTCGTTTCTAGCATTTTGCAAAAAGACTTCATCATCGCTATCCTCTCTGGTTGAACATCCCGCTATCCCATCATCCATATATTAATTGTCAAAATTCTAAATAACTGTAAAAAAGGCAACCGCGCAAACATTTCAAGTGATTTTTAAAAATTTGCAACAAGCGACATTCTAATTTAGCAACAAAAGGCAAAGCATAAATTCATTTTGTGTGTACAGTGATGGGGAGGACATTATCTCTCATTTTGTACAAAAGCACATAGAAGCAGAAATAGATCATACCAAATTAATGTTGTGGCATTATACAAATTGTCTGGTGTGGTCGACTATGTTCTCTTAGCTAATAGTTAGAACATGGGAATTAGGCCACCTAAAAGCTATGAAGGAGAAAATGAAACTGTGAGACCGTAATTCAGAATATCTAAAAACTTAAATAGATTTATGCGCAATAACAAAAGAAGCTGAATTCTCATCCTACAAACCAATGACTGCTAAAGCCGGCCAGTTCCAACCGCTTGCTAAGGAAGATTATTCTACTAATTCCTTCCTTAACCAAACTTTAAAGTTTCAACCTTTCATTGAGACCTAAAGTAATTTTGACAAAGAGTGATGCTTGCCAAATGAAGAAACTCTGTCTCTGGCTAGTTTATTTCAATTCAACCATGGGAACGTGGTCACTAGCTATGTCCATTGGCAAAGAGTGATTCTTGCCCCATTCGCAAACAATGCAACGTTGAGAAAGGCATAAAATAAGCATTTCAATCAGTCAATAACAAGATAATCATAAGGATAGGAATGCTTCGCAGGCTAAGGAATGAACAATTTCTGATCCTAATGGACTTAGAGGAAGAAGAAAACTATATCAAAGCTTACGCAGAAACGCTTGCAAGGTTTAAACAGAGAGAGAGAGAGAGATCCACAGGGGAGAGATGAGACAACAATCTATTTATACACAGAAGAAACAAACAGAATCAAAGTATTATTAAGAAGAGAAGTTGAGAATGAGAAAAGGATCATAGAAATGAACCTGAAGAAACTCAGATGGCGGCGGTGGAGATTGTGCAAGAGACGAAGAAGAAGAAGCGCGCGAGGGCAGGCGCATGCGTTTTCCTTCCCAAATATGGGCCCGTTTGGTGGAAAGGATGCATTTTGATGGAAAGAAAGAGAATGGAATGGAATTTTGATCTGCGATTCAGGTAATGTAAATGGAATCAGGTAACGTGAATGGAGGCAAAATGGCCATTTCACATCATCAATATCATCATCATCATCATCATCAATCATCAATCATCATCATCATCATCATCAATATATCATCATCAATATCATCATCATCATCATCAATATTCAATATAAACTTAATAGCAATAGGAGAATAAGCTGTTTCACTATTCATTTGATTTTTTGTGTCTTGCGTCACTGTTCCTTACAACAGTAACGGCTCCACAGTGTGGCTCAGTATTAGGCTTTGTGCAGAAATTAAAGTGTGCTGAGGTTTTTGATTTTTCAACTTTGCAGATTGGCACTTCTGACCTAATCCCCGCCCACTTGCTTTCAATTTTTAAATTCGAATGTCCCCCATTATAGCCATCAATCCTGAGAGCGATGAAGTTATTGAGCTACAGCCCTCCTCTCCCGTGCAACAATAACGGCTCCACAGTGTGGCTCGGTATTGGGCTTTGTGCGAGAAATTAAAGTGTCTTTGAGGTTTTTGATTTTTCAACTTTGCAGATTGGCACTTCGACCTAATCCCCGCCCACTTGCTTTCAATTTTTAAATTCGAATGTCCCCCATTATAGCCATCAATCCCGAGAGCGATGAAGTTATTGAGCTACTGACCCTCCTCTCCCGTGCAACAATGGAGGTCGAAGTGTTTGAAGAGAGCGGCTAGAGTTCCCGAAGATCCCCGCCATAATACGCCCGATTTCGTAACCCTTCTCCGCCTCCTTCTAATTCTCAAATTTGAAGTTTCTACTAACTCCATATTGCGTCATTACTTCGTTGAAACTTGAGATGCGATTTCGAGAGATATTGTTATTTTTGTAGATTTCAAGGATCGAGATCGTGAATTTGTGTTTGTGTTAGAGAGTGGAAGAGGGTTTTACGGTTTTGGGTGGGAGCTAATGGAGAAGCACAATGAAGATTGAAGACCGGTGACAATAAGCAAGAAGCGTCTCCTCGTCGGTCTTTGTTGAAGCCATTTTGCGATATTTACGCCGTCTCGCTCAAGTGCTCTCTGCTCCATTGACGGAAATCGCTCGAGCTCGCCTGTGCATTTCATCTTTCCCGTCGCTCATGCCGCCGTGTTCAGATGAGGTGCGTTGGTTACCGGAGTTGATTACCTTCTTCTGGGTCTGTAGTATTTCAATGTAAGAAATGGGTGCTTCTTCATCTTCTATTGCTCTCAAGATTTGTCTTAAATTTGAAAACGATCTCGGCGGCTTCGCAAATCTCGGTTCAGATTAACCACTGCTTCATGGATCGAGATGCTTCCATGACGGCTTGAGGAGTAGGTTCGACGGCGGCGGAGGAGGAGCACGTGGTGGCAGCAATTCGACGGAGGAGGAGAGGAGACTGCACTCAGGTACATTCCAGAATGAATGAATGATTGAAGACCTTAAAAAAAAAAAGGAATTTCAGAGGTAGAAAGCGCGTAGTAGGTGGGGAGATTTGAAATAAATAATTATGTAGGTAATTGAATGGGAAAAAAATAGTGAATCTTTTTCTGTGTAAAAGCATGCTTCAAACTAAGATTACTTAACATGCAAAGGTTATTGTGTCATTCTTGCTCTTAAAGGGACAGAAATCAAGGGGAAAACAAAATCAAATCCCCGACCGTGAAAGAAATTCAATCAACATAAGTCTGGAGTGTGGCGTGTGAAAAAGTTCCTCGGATGGATCTCGGTATTGTCTCTTATGTTCTTAGACTTTGTTCTATGGTGTTCCCTTCAATGTTTTAAGTTTTTTGTCAAATTTCTATGACTAAGTAGGCTTGGCATATGGTGGTTAGTAAAATATTAGTTAATGCTAATTTTGTATTGAGGAACTGAAAATATGGACATAACTTGTGATTCTCCTCAATTCCATTCTTTGATCATATCTGTTAATTTTGAATCATGCATTGTAGGAGTGCTGTTGTAGAACTGAAAATATTAGTTAATGCTAATTTTTACTAGACCCACAAAAGCTGCATTGTATGTTATCATGCTAATTTTAAAAATGAAGAAGTTATAAATGAGGTACTTAAGTGTATTTCAGTATAATCTACCAATTTATTTTGTTTCAAATGATTGGTCCTAAACCAAAACTTATATTTTTCATTTTGTGTCATGAAAATTATGGATTAATAATTCTGATTTCTATGAGTGCAGCTTCTAGCTGTGGATGTTCTCTATTCCATAGTCCTATTTTGATAGGTTTGTCAAAGTGATAATTAATTACATCTTTTGCTATTCCTCTTCTGCAATTGTACTTCAGTCCCAACACGGTAAAACTCTCATGAAGTCTAAAACTATTATGCTGCTCCTAAAATGATATGCCGCTGTCAAACTGGTATATCTGAATCATTTGTAGTCATCATATGGTCCTAGGCGACATTCTTCAAGGTTATGCAATGAAACTCTTTGTGAGAGGAGGTAATGTATGGCTGCTATGGAAAAAAAAATAGTAAATTTTTTTCCTGTGTAAAAGCATGCTTCAAACTAAGATTACTGAACATGCAAAGGTTACTGAGTGTGAAATCCATTTTTTACTGTGTTTACTATTATCTTTCATGCTTAGTATGGAAGGGAATACACATGTTTGTAATCGATCTAGCATTTTCACAAGAATTGAAGGGAATACTTTTGATGTGCACTTCCAATCTTCTCTTTTTCTTTCTTTAGGTCTTCACTGTATGTTGTACCGGCTGATGCTACTTAGTTAGGAAATTGCTTTTTCCTAATGTCTTGCTTGCTACTTCCATCTCCATTAAATGGTTTTCACCCTAATTGCTTGATATTTTTTCTGATGACCAGAATCATTTGGTTTTGCTGGTACAAAAGATAAACGTGCTGTTCCAAATCAAAGGGTAATTTATTCTCAGATTCTTGCCTATTTTTGCATTAGAGAATGATTTCTTAATTTATCTATATTCATGCTCATATCTTCTGCATGTCTGGACAGTAAAGCATGTGGTGTTAAGGAAATTCAAAAAGAAATCTTATTGTTCTTTTGTGGATGGATTCTCTGTTGCTTTGATTTTTGTTTTGTTTCCAGGTCACTGTTTTTTAGCAGCGGGCAAGTAGGTTAGCTTCCGTTAAATGAGAGGTTGATTGGCATCAAAGTGGGTGAATTATGGTAGGCTAAATAAACTATTTGTATTTAATGTTCCTATTTGGTTGTTCTTCAAGTCATTATCATATTATAAATTAATTGTTCCCCAGCTATGTTAAGGAAGGACTCAGGAGGTTGGTATCTCTACTGACAAAGGGAAATACATACCTTAATGTAAGTTTCAAAGCTTTGTGTCTGCACTGACATATAAATGACTATATATATCATCTTACTGTTGCTGCAATCTCTCTCTCTCTCTTTTGTGGGTTGGCTTTATTGAATTCTCATTAATCAATTACTATTGATGCAACAAGCAACAACTCTCCTCGCGCTTGTGCGGATGCAACATTTACAACACTTAAAAACAAATAATGCCCTTCAATTAATTACTGTTGCTGCAATTTCAGTTAGGAGAAGCATAGTTCAAAAATGGCCTTTTTGGACGGAAATCCCCCGGAAAGACTTTGTATGCCAATTGTAGATCATATTCAATCCTTCGGTAGTGAAGTTCATCTCAATTCTCGCATTCAAAAAATTGAGCTGGATGATGAAGGGACAGTAAAGAATTTGTTATTAAATAATGGGAAGGTGATTGAAGGAGATGCGTATGTCTCTGCAATTCCAGGTATCATTTTTGCCATTTTAACGTAAAAATGAAAATCAAGTTCCCTGAGCATGGAAGAAGTGGAAGATCTATTGTAACAATTAAGAACTTGGAATTTTCCTTTGACGATAAATTGAGTTAACATGATTATCTTATACTAAATAGTTAGTGTCTATATGTATGTGGCACACTTATTTTCATGATGTCAAACCGATAATTTTTGTTTTGTTTGTGCTAGGTGCTCTTCAAGAAGGCAAATCTTACATTTGAAGGGGGAGAAAAAATTGCCATTATTGGTCCAAATGGATGTGGCAAGATTACTTTGCTGAACCTCATAATGGGTTTAGGGAAGCCAAATGGGGGTGAAGTTGTGCTTGGGAAGCACAATGTTTTGCCAAACTATTTTGAGCTACGTCAGGTATCACTTTTATCAAGTAAATGCTATATTAAGTTAATCAAAGATGAATCTTTTCCATACTTATTACTGATCTATTTCTATATTAGGATATTATTGTCTAAAATACCTCTCTTTTAGTGATGATAATATGCATTTGTTCATCTGCTATGTTAATCTCAAGGCACCACCAGTTGCATAAGTATGTCTAAAATATCTCTCTTTTAGTGATGGTAACTCATATTTTCTGATTGACAGAAATTGCTTGAGGGATACAAAAAGGGCTTTGGAGTAATGTGTCTATGCTGCAACTGTGAGGTATATCCTATTCACACTTTTCTTCGAACTTTGTAAGCGCTCCTCAAGATTAAGTGCTTTGTAAAAATGATGAAATTTATTTTAAATGTTCTTCAGCTCAGCCTCTCACAGTTTGAGGTCCATGCTGGATGTGCTTCGTGCAAGAAACCGTGAGTGCTCCTTCTTATTTGGTGCGGGGTAGTTTTTATTTAATCGCCTACTGCTTTTGAATTTCTTAAGCCAGCAATACTTTTGGGCAGATATGCATACATCTTCAAATCAAATGGGGTGTCTCTCCATGAGTTGGCTATATCTCTCTCAAAAGATCGCATACATCTACACATGAAATGGGGTATCTGAAATTTGGTGTACTTATATGACATATTTTCCATACATATTGTCCCTCTTAACAAAAATCCAAAGACTATATGCAATTTAATTTGTTAATATCTGGAGTTTTAATGGTGCCTTTGATATTTTTTGTTCCATGTGCGTTTGCTACCGCCAGTCTACTTTTAAGCAAACGTATAAAAGTTACAACTGCTTTTCTACGAGAAGAACCTTTATTTCGTCTTCATAGAACCTTTGCTAAAGAAAACTCTTATTCTTCACTGAGCGAGATTTACAAGTTGCTGAGGACTAGAGGATTGATGATATTAGAGGATTTCTTGGGCGTTGTAATTTCAAATTTGATATGTTTGACTGTAAAGTTTCCTTATTGAGTGGTAGTGAGAAGGTAAATTCAAGATTTAGTTGACATCCAATTAGCTTTTATGGCCAACAAAAACATCTAATTTTGACATTAATTCTGCAATGAGTTGTGGCTTTCTCCTAATCCTGTTTATGGTTCAATATGCTTAGCTAATTTAGTTCGGCTTACCAATTGCATAATGACCTCATGACCTGAATGCTTGGAAACTCTTTTTGAAGGAAATGGAGAGAGCTAGAAGAATTAATGTTTGCTTAAAAGATTTTAAGATATAAACTCCAAATTTATATATGGTTACGGATGATCCTTTCTCCCGAAACTTTATTTCATAATTTAGAGCTTTGGTATATTTTCCTTCATTTGTATTTGATTAGACTAAAGTCTCCATGTTTTTAGCTGTGAGTATAGGAAATGAGACCCATATTATTTTCCTCTTTGGAAGGTTGCATTTTGTACTTCTGTAAAAGCCATTTTATAGTTGTTCTGTTTGCATATCCCACTCTAAAGTGCCGTTGATAAACCAAGCTTCCTTGAGTAGTTGAACTTGTATGGGGGTAGGAGTAGGATTCATGTAAACCAAAACAGAATATGGGTTTTTAAATGGATTAACTATTGTGTGTGCTAATAATGTGTTAAAAATCTCTCATTTTTTGTGTACCTTCTTAGCATTATGGCTATGGAAGTAGGTGCTGCAGTTATGGGTGGTGTTGTTGCCTGACTTATGTGATATCTTTTCCATAATTATTGTCTCTCTTAACAAAAATCAAAAGACTATATGCAATTTAATTTGTTAATTTCTGGAGCTTTAATGGTGCCTTTGAGATTTTTTCTTCCATGTGCCTTTGCTCTGAACAGTCTACTTTTAAGCAAACGTATAAAAGGTACAACTGAGTTCCTAAGTTCCACATGATGTGGCATTACACTTTTTTGAAATAGTAGTGCCTTTTAGCATGGAGTTAGACGGTCCATATGGTTGTTAGAGGATTGTTGTAAGTATGTAAAGGATGGAGGTTGTTGTCAAAGCACTCAAGCACTGAAGAGGCTATAGCATTTTGATGTCATTTTTTTTGTTGCTTTTGAGCTGATGCAAATGTTGCTAAACATATAAGATTACAGCTACATGAGTAGGAAGAGATTCTTGGTCCGGATGAATTGCATTTTGGAAGGTATTTTTATATCTCAAGTCAATGTATTCTTATCACTCATTTTTGGTTTTCAAGATTGACATTTTTTGGGACAAAATCATATACCAGTTGTTAGTATGCAAACTCTTTTTTAGAAGCATACACTTTTTGAAGTAGGATTTTACTGTTTTTCATGTAAATATTGTTGGTGTGTTGATTTCATGGACATTAACAATCCCAACAGAGATGGTTGGTGTAGTTATTAAGGCTACTATTGATATTTGACACAATAGACGGAATGGGTATGGGAGAAACCGTGCAAATGAAAATGTTGCATGGTTTTGAAGTTGGATAGGTTGATGAATTGAAAGGCAATATTTGTTTTTAAGTGTTGTAGATGTTGCATCGCAAAAACGCGGGGAAGTTGTTGCTTGTTTTGAGTTAATATCACAAATGTCTTTAGTACTTTTTTTAGAGAAAAAATTTTCTGTGGGACCCTTTTATAATTTTTTTGGTCCTTTAGTCTAAAGGGATTTTCTCAACTTGTTTTAACAATCTAAAATAAACTGGTTTTATATTTTATTATATATAATTATTTTTTAATAACTACATTGTGTTTTATTTTTGTTTTATAAAAAAATAAAAGTAAAAAACATATAAATATTGATAATAGAAAGATAATAACATTAAATAGAAAAATTATATTTGTTGTATATTACCCATCACATAACTATTGTTTGAACTTCAAATAATGTACGATGATGCATTCAAGTATAGAGTTTCCAACTCACACCAATCGGAAAACTTTCTACGCCTCATAAGAGGTAGGACCAAAAGGTGTCTGCCATGAACATCAGTTTATCAATTTCAATTCATTGAAAAGAAAAAAAAAACATATTTTTGTAATTAATTAATGTCAAACAGAGAGGAGAGAAATCATACAACATCGTTACATTTAATATAAAGAGTTGAATTAATGAGTTTGATGGAACTTGATGGTTGTGTTGTGTAGCGAAGAGTGATGAGGAAAAATATAGCTAGGTGTTTGGCTTGATTAATACAAAAGAAGAGGAACAAGCAACATGTGAGATTAGTGCGGCGGATTCAGCGCGCGAATGCATACACACATATATATGTGTGTGTTTATATATACACACACATATATACATAAGAAATTAAAAATTATATATATAAGTTAATAAAATGGTAAGCCAAAAGAAATTTACTACGAATTCAACAGCCCAACAGATAAAAAAGGAAATATAATTATTATTTTCCCCGTATGTGTTTGTTTCTGGAGAATTAATTTGTGGGGAGTGGTGGAAACTGCAGTTGTACACAGGGGGTATGCAAAAGCTAGCGCATGGGGATCACCGCAGGGATCAGCATTCTGATCGAGCACAAGCTTGAGAAGAAAGGCGACAGATACGAGGCCATCTCTAGCTTCTACTTCGACGACTATGGCCTTGAGGGACCATATATAACCTATGAGAACACTGAACACATACCTCGCTGTCACCGGCGGCTCCGGCATCTTCGAGGGTGTCACCGGCCAGGTCAAGCTTCACCAGATTGTGTTCCCCTTCAAGATCTTCTACACTTTCTACCTCAGGGGCATTAAGGACCTCCCACAGGAGCTTATAGGCAATACAGTGGAACCCAGCCCAGAGGCGAAGGCCTTGCAGCCCCATGCTGCTATTGCAGGCTACACAAATTAAGTATTGTTTTTGCTTAAAGTTGGTTGTTAGAGACTTGGTTTATTTTTAATGCACGAGGGAAGTGATTATGGAGTAGTTAGTGGTGAGTCCTTGAGGAATTAGGTTGAGGCATGTGTAGGTTTTTTTTCCCCTAGTGAATTTCTTTAATGTTGTGCCAGTTGAGTTCGGCTTTCTATTTAAATATGGTTTCCCAAGGTGTAAAGGCCTATACATTGAGATCTACTTGGTATATTTTAAACATTTATTCTATTAAAATGAAAAGGTATAGAATCCATTTATAAACGTGGGGAATGATATGCTTTTAATAGGTATATAAAATAAGAAGTAAGACTGGCAGACTGCCAGTCTTATATTTATTATATTTTTGTTTTTTTATTTATATTTTCATATTTCATACTATCTCTGGTCCTAATTATAGGAACAAAGTGGTCCTATGATTAGGACCAAAGGTAGTACTAAACCACCCTAATAATTAAAAAGTTAAATATGATATGACAATGATTTTTTATAAACTCTTTGGATCACCTGGACTTTGACACTTTATCTAGGTCATTTTACTAAGTATTTAAACAACTGGAAAAATAGGATTGAGACCTTGCTTCAGGATGAATTTCCCGAACTTCAAGTCGTTTTGGAAACAAAAAAACGCCATGATATGACATACAAATAATGGTCGTGTTGTAAAATATGATCTTTCATTTACAAGGAATCAACGAATTTAAATTATAGTCTGAAGATTGTATGATCGATCATACATGATCTTTTGTCTCGTGCCTTTTCTTAACCTTTTTTTTCCAACACTCTTTTGTATTACTCCATTCGATCTTAAATATAAGATAAAATTGATTTCTTTAAATATATTAAGAAAGCTAATTAAATTACTTTAAAATATTTATATTTTTTATTTTTTAAAATTATTTTTCCTAACTTATTAATAACCTAAGGATATGTTATGGAATAAAATATTAGACCCATTCAAGGTGTGGCCCAACAAGAGGCAACCAATATTGCACATATGTTATGACAGAACATTTGGGCTTGGAGACACAAGAGGCCCATCAGTCCAAACCCTAACTCTAAGGTACCTTCTATAAATAGATGGTAAACCCTAAATGCATACGATTAGACTCTCTCTTATACTATTCGCCGATCTTTCGTGCACATGCCTACAAAACACAACCCCCATCACCCTTGGCGAAGAGCCTTCATATTTGTGTGTACAGTGATCCTCCATTCTCATAGGTATCTCATCCATAGATACATAGGAGAGAGCTATTTGATCATACATCAATATCCTAGTCCATCTAGGGCTAGACACTTGTGTTCTTTGAACAGAACATTGGCGCCGTCTGTGGGGAATCGATAAATTTTGGATTCCCACGACCAAAGATGGTCAGTAATTCCATAAAAGAAATCACATTCCAAGAGGCCAGAGAAGGATGAACGCTGATCTCCTTAGGAATCTGGACGTTGATTTGAGGCAATTATTTCTGAGAGGGATTTTGTTATTGTTTACTGAAGGAGGATGAGAAGCTGGATGTTCGATGGCCTTCGTTTCGTATTAAGCCACGGCCTGGCTTATTGTTAGTTCTCTATGTGTTTTGATGATGTCTAACAATTGTAATATCTATTGGGTCAAATTGCAAAGTTTAAGCTCAAACAATTTGTATTAGAACTCTTTGGAAAATGATCTTGATATTTAGTAACTCAAGTTGTTTTCTGCAACTCAAGTTATAAGATTCAGAAAATCAAAATTCTACAAAGTCAATAACTCAAGTTGTCACTTAACAACTCAAGTTATGAGTTGTACTTCAGTTCCCAAAAGCTTCATCGCAATATCAGATTTTGTGTATCTGATATAACTCGAGTTATAAAATTGCCAGAGGCTTTGTCCGTTTTTAGCATTAGAAAAACTCAAGTTATAGAGTATAACTCGAGTTACCTAACTCAAGTTATTTTCATAACTCAAGTTGTATTATTTACGAAAGTTTTCGAATGATTGAATTCGAAAGAACTCAAGTTATATAGTATAACTCGAGTTTTAAAACTCCGTTATTCTTCATAACTCAAGTTATTTTATTCACAAATATTTTTAGAAAATCTGAACACTAAAGGAACTCGAGTTATAGGAAGTAACTCAAGTTACATAACTCAAGTTATCATTCATAACTCAAGTTGTGTTCATGACTCAAGTATTTTCTAAACATGATATAACTCGAGTTATGGTATGCAACTCGAGTTACCTGTATCAGAATTTGAATTCATCGTCTTCGTAATCTGAAACTCTTTGATTAAAGCTTGGGTACTTGATATTATTGATTGTTATTATTTCTAACCAAGTTTAATCAGTTTGCTAGTGTGTTTCAGACATGATTAACAAGCTTTAAGTTTCAAATTTGCATAAAGTAAATTCTTGTCAGAAGCATTAAATGCTAAACCAGAAACCAAGACACGAAAGAGGAAATCAACTTCTGAGCAAGCGAAAAGCAATCCAACTATTTCCAAGACAATATCCTGACTGAGTCTCAACGGACAATTTGAATAAAGAATGTCAACGGGAATAACGGTCGAATGTCGGAAGCATACGAAGAAACTGAGCAAAGGATTTTCAACGGATATATTGATTACTCACAATGGCTCATTAAGTTCTTCTCAACGGTCATCAATGCTACCAAACTATAAATAGGAGAAGCATTCAAGTCTCCACCGACCGAAACGATGTGCATTCAATTAGCGATCAAGAGCATTTATTGTTTCTACTCAAAGTTAATATCTTCGGATATCTCATACTTCAGTGTTTATTAATCTGCTCTTTAGAGAGTTCTTTATTGATTATTCATTCTTGTAAGAATCTCAAAGTATTGGGACTTTGAGATTGGGACATTTGATTACAACTTGTAAAGGGGAGCAAGTTCTAGAGAGAGAATTGCTTCTAGAGTTACCGAGTGTGTAATCATTTGAAGTTAGTGAAATCCGGAGAGTCGGACGGGGATTTGGACGCAGGTCGAGATTTAGGCCAACCAGGTATAAATTGCTTGTGTTCATTCTTCCTCGACCTTACTACGTTCATCTGTTTTAGTTACTTGATAACAGAGTGTTTTAAGAAGAAAATTTTTATATCCCCAATTCACCCCCCTCTTGGTGATATTCCATCCTTTCACTTATCAATTACAAATCCTGGTCAAATGAGCTGCATCTTCTTTGTTTTCCCTTTCTCCTACTTTGTCAAAAACCATGAAATTTTGGGCCGTGGAAGACCGTGGATGTTTCACCATCTGTGATCACATTCAACAATAATTTTTCTATATGGCTTAGACGAGGTCGAACAAATATGGTGGTTTCTTCGTTGCCAGCTATACCTCAGCCACCGACACAACATGAACCTATGGAGTTCCTATCTAGGTTTTGGAGTCTTTCAGCTTCTGAAATATCCAAAGCTCTTGCAGAGAAGTTCTCCCTGATAAGGATCTAAACTCATTCCACTGCCGGGATGAGGATTTGATACGATCCTGAGACGCCATCTCTGTTGGGTGCCGAGATTCAGAGAACGCCGTGATGGGTTAATTACCTTAGACGTACGTTTTGATGCATGCCGATATGTACATGGAGATGAGATTCTAAGGTGCATGCCGAGATGCATGATTTTGAGGTGCATGACGAGATGCATGCTGATATGAACATGGAGCCGATATTATGAGCTGCTTGTGAGGTGACGACAATGATAAAGTGAAGCCGAAAGTGGAGTCTCTCGCCGCTGTTAAAAGCCTTGAGTGATTCTCATCGCCATCTGAGCTTCGGAACCGAGATTCTCGAAGTCGGCTTGCTGATAAAAAGAAGCAAAGTCGAAATTGCAACGTCGCCGGGTCCCTCGCTTAGGGATGCTTTTGACGATTTATGCATGCCAGAACTTGAAGATGCGGTGGCCCGCGGTAACGCCAATCTCACTGTTAATGATTTCTTAGCAGGAGCACCTTTATAGCCAGAGGTTGGCAGGCAAGCGTTTTTGATCTCTTACTGCTAATTTAGATGGAAAGTATCTCGTTGTTGGGGATCGTAAAGGAAACCTTCATATATCAAATTACACCTACATTCAGAGTGCTCGTGGCTACTTCGGAGATACTTACACTGAGCTTTACTTTATGTGGCCAACACGTGCGTAGAGAAAGTGCCAAAAAACAAGAAGGTCACAAGCAGTGGCGGAGCCAGAAATTACGAGAAGAGAGCGCGATTGGTGGGGGGATTCGGGGGTTCGGGGGGCAATTTTTTTTTTTAAGGAAAGTTTTAAATCGTTATAAAACAAAAAAATATAAACAAAAAAAAAAATTATGAAATCAAGTGAATATTGATGATGTAATAAGAGAGAAATTATTTTATAAACTGTCATTTAGAAAAGAAAAGTTAAATATTGTTAGAAATGCACATTTATATAAATTACAAATGAAGGGTGACACTAATAAGTTCAAGACATATATTTTAATAAAAATAATATATTACAATAAAAATAATTACAATGTCATCCTTCTAGAGCTTGTGTTTTGGAATTTCATCATAATTGTCTTATTAACAATGCTTATCAAATACATATTTTTTAATATAAGCGCATTAAACAATTATTCAACCATTCATCCCTCATCCGACACGAAGTGTAATCTTGATGTATTAAGGGTGACACTTAACTTAAGAGTGGAAAATCATTTAAACATGTATTAATTTAAAGAAAGTAGACAAATAATACTAATACTAATGAAAATTTGAAACCATTATATTCAAGTTATTAATTCAAACTCCTTTAACTTTAACTTGATTTTTTTTAAAAAAAAAAAAAAACCAAAATATTTGGGGGCACTTGCCCCCCTAACCTTCAACGTGGCTCCGCCACTGGTCACAAGCGGCTTGCTCATAGTCTCTCTAACCATCTCATTGCACTGGGACCCAGAATCCACACAAAGCCAACGTTATCACGGTTTGCGCTATTTCGGCAATATTTAAAAAACCAGAGTCGAGGAACCGTTGTTCGGTCGGAGAAGCGATTGGAGAGAGCACCCTCATTATTCAAACTGCTTAATCTCTGACAAAGCCATCAATTTCAATTGGTGTCGGCACACGTGATTCTCAAGGAAGGCTGGAACTTCTTGTCATTGATGGAGGAGGACGTGAACATGCTCTGGATCTCGTCTGGAGCAATATGCTTGCATGGTGGACCTGCTACGGAGCTAGTATATAATCTTCTAGTTTCAGTTTGCAATGATCCATGTAATGGATTATTGCCTGATTTGACAAAGCGTCTAATTCCGTTGAGAGGTCACCTTTATCGTTTGCTGCAGTGTTTTTAGCAGCTAGCTTGGTTTCCTTGATTGGCAATGACATTTCTAGGTTTTTTCACCAATCAATCAATGAAACACGTTATTCCTATCAAGCAAGACATACCAAAAGTTGTTCAAGGCTTCAAGCATTGCTTCCTGATCCACAAGTTTTATTAACTTACTTTCGCCAGGTCAGTTTTTCCCACCATTATTAATGGATGCATTATCATTTGCCACGTGTGATATAGATGCAGATGTCGAAGCCTCAGCTGCAGAGTTTCTAGGGTGTTTGTCTGAAGGATGAAATAAATCATCTAAAGAGGCCTCTCCAAGGGGATCGCGAAATTTGCTCAGCTCATTTCCTTCCAAAGAGGGAACCATCTTCATAGCCTTCAGGACAAAGTGGTGTGATATTCTCCTCGCCAGATGTATCTCATCCCCCACGTTTAAAGTTGTTGCAGGAAGAATTCAAAGTGCTTTTGCTGGTGGACAATGTGGGAACCAAACCCTTTGTGTGTCCTTTGTGCTTTGTGATATTTGTAGCTCGTATGATATTTACATTGGGCTTACAAAATAGCATTTAAAATTTGTGACCATGGGGGGAAGGATGAGGCAAGTGTAATATCCTTAATGTGGCGGTGTCCAAGAATTAATGGCTATCCTCATGCTACTTAAAGAGTAATAATGTCTGATGTTGCTTGGGTTTCATTATTTGGGAAATTTTTGGAGCTTAGTTTCGGGGTGGCATTGGATGCATGTCAAATGTTGTTTGCAAAGATGCATTAACGGGTGATGCTAAAAAAGTCTCAAGCGCATGGTCATTTTCATATTGATCACAATATGGAAGGAATATTCCTGCATGTCTTGGCTAATACGTTGGGAAGAGTTGGAGTTGTTATATCTTCCCTTTTTAATTAAATACAACTATACAAGGGATGGCTTATAGCTGATCCTGTGTGCTCAATATTGATTTCAATTTTGATCGTGTCTTCTGTGATATCCTTAAGATTTGAAGCACTTGTACTCACCTGCGACATGGCTTACAATCTCAATTTTGAAGGCATGAAACTTGCAGGAATTTTGCAGTTTGTTCACATGAAAAGGTTTATTTTAACGTGGCTAGTCACATTTGCTAACATAGTAGAGAGGATGGCTTTCTTATTTTTTCCTCCCATATGAGGGAAAAGAGGTGTTTACTACAGTCCAAATGAAAAACAAATATCTTAGCACCTTCCTTTCAGCAACTTCATTTGATGCTGATGCTCCTTTCCAACAGGGTTGCTTTCTTCTCTAATTACTTTAATCTAAGAATGAATTCGATGTTGTATTCTATTAATCTAAGAATGACCATGCCATCTTATTTTATTGAGTTTCCTACTCGGATTTTTAAATAAAGCAAATGATGGATATGTGGAATTAGCTATAATTATTCTGAGGATCTGAGATGCAGAGGGGCCGAGATGCGAACACTGGAGTATGCCCACATGCTCTCTAAATTTTGTGAATAAGTGCTCCGACTTGGAGTTGCTTACTCTAATGCCGAGTTACGGGCTTCAATATTGGCTTGTGGCGTTGTCAATTCCTTATCACAAGTTAGAGATAAAGCAATAAAATCAGTTGAATTTTGGTGACTCGAAGGGACCGTTAGCTCTATATGGTTTATGCTTTTCTCTTCCAAACTTATTCCTTTGTCGTGATTTGCTACTTACTTGATCTGCTTAATTGGGCCTGAAATTTAGTTTAGAATGATGGCTAGATTTTTGGACCCTCAATTTGAATTCGAAGATGTTCAGACAGTGTTGGATTTAGATCAAAATCCAATACTTATAGATTTAGATCAAAATCCAATACTTATACTATGATATTTCATTGAAAGAAAGGGTCCATCGGGAAGAATAAATATCTTGCATGGTTCAAAGGGAAGTTTATAAAGTTCTTGAAACTAATTTATTTGCACCACAAAGAGTGAACCTCTTCCTTGTTTGATTATATTGTACCTTCTATTATGTTATATTGCTTAGTCATCACTCATCAGATGATTGGCAGTATATGGTTACTGGTGATCTTGTATGGTGGCTCTATTATTATTGGATTTCTACACATCAGCTTGTTCTTATGAATGCTACTGACTACATCGCAAGAAGTAATATATAGTAGTTTCTGTCGGAGCTGGTCCTTGGTGATTTCACTTTGCATGATTGTGGGTAGATGTTATTTCACTTGGTGAATTTTGACTTTGGAGCACCGTTTGATGTATCTGCACAAGGTCGAAATGATTCTCTTGCAGCAACGTTCTCCAAGACCTTGCTAATTTATTGTCAAAAAGTGCATTTCTTGTGAACTACCCTTTGTCTTCTATGCATATTAACTTCTCAGTCATTCATTACTGAGAAAGAGTTGGTGGTTCACAATCATCAATGTTTGTGGAATTTGATTCTTTAAAAGCTGTGCCTAGCAATTGGTGAATCATACTTGGATTATTCCAATTTAATTCAGAAAATGAGGCTGTCAGGTGTCAACTTGGTCAAATTTATTAGCCATGCTGAAGTGAGAATTAATCTAACTTCTCCAGGCTGTAGATGGCTTACATGCATTTCTTATATATCAATGGGCTTGATGATGAAACCTTCAAATGCTTATAGGAAAATGCCCAGCATATGGCGGAAATTAGAAGGAATGATTCACATTCTGTAAGATATCAGCTCAATTCTTATCTTATATTGCAGGAGGCTTTGGGAAATAATTTTAACTTGCTTTTGCTAGCCTTTGTCATACTTGAATTCAATTTCTCTAACACTTGTGGAGTTGAACCAAGAAGATTTTAATTGCTCTTAATGAGGGTGCCATGCCAATTATTTTGAATTGCCTAACTGATCGATGGGCTCTTTGTAAAGTTTTGAAGGCAGACCCGGTTAAATTGAATCTAGTTAAAATCCGGGATCCATGTTAATTGTTGAAGGCGAACCCGGTTAAACTGAATCTAGTTTAAAATTCAGGATCTGTGTAAATTTTTGAAGACAAGCCCGATTAAACCGAATCTGGTTAAAACCTCGAAGATTTTAATGTGGAGTTGAACCAAGATGATTTTAATTGCTCTTAATGAGGGTACCATGCCAATTATTTTGAATTGCCTAAGTGATGGGCTCTTTGTAAAGTTTTGAAGGCGGACCCGGTTAAATTGAATCTAGTTAAAATCCGGGATCCGTGTTAATTGTTGAAGGCGGACCCGGTTAAACTGAATCTAGTTTAAAATTTGGGATCCGTGTAAATTTTTGAAGACAGGCCCGATTAAACCGAATCTGGTTAAAATCTCGGCTTCGTATAAAGCAAATGCCAAGTTTATATACATGTAGGAATTCGAGGTACATAAACCCGTTTCCAAAAATCATGTAAAAGTTAAACATGTAGGAATCTGAGGTACATAAACCCGTTTCCAAAAATCATGTCGAAGTTAGACATGTAGGAATCTGAGGTACATAAACCCGTTTCCAAAAATCATGTCGAAGTTAGACATGTATGAATCTGAGGTACATAAACCCGTTTCCAAAAATTATGTCGAAGTTAGACATGTAGGAATCCAAGGTACGTAAACCTGTTTCTGAAAATCATGTCGGAGCTAAACATGTAGGAATCCGAGGTACGTAAACCCGTTTCCGAAAATCATGTCGGAGCTAAACATGTAGGAATCCGAGGTACATAAACCCGTTTCCGAAAATCATGTCCGAGTTAAACATGTAGGAATATGAGGTATATAAACCCGTTTCTGAAAATCATGTCGAAGAAAAACATGTATGAATTCATGGTAAAGAAGCCAGTTTTCGAAAATCATGTTCAGGTTAAAACGTATTCCTCCGGGATGCGGTAACGTCAAGATTATGGCTAAAACGTACTCCTCCGGGATGCGGTAACGCCCACATAAAGGTTAAAACGTGCTCCCTTCGGGACGCGGTAAAACCGAGAAGCCCTTGTGGCCATGATGCATCAAAGCTTGGGGTAATGAAGCAAACAGTCACAACGACCTTGATCAAGTCGGAATATTTAGAGTTTAGTTGCGACACTGAACCTAGATATGTGGCGAATAGCTCTTACTCCCGATTGATTTCTGGTTAGTCACTCAGGAGGGTTGACGGCCCATGGGTGGTCCCGGACCCGTATTCATTGATTTTACGGTTAGTCACTCGGGAGGGTTGATAGCCCATGGGTGGTCCCAGACCCACATTCTGCGCAGCAAATTTCTGACTCTGGCCCAGTCATCAAACAAAATCGGACGAGTTTCGAAGGCAAAACCCGATTACACTGACTACAGTTAAAATCCAAGTTCCGTATGAAATGAACCCTTACGATAGGGACGAAGGCAGACCCGGTTACACCGAATTTGGTTAAAATCCAGGCTGCGTGGAGAAACCAATTCAAATATATGTCCTTTGGAACCTGATAAAACTGAAAGGTTAAAACTTGTGTCCATTGGAACATGATAAAGCTGAAAGAGCGGTCAAAACGTTTTCCAAGTTTTGCAGGAAACATTGTTGAAGGAGGACTCGGTTACACCGAATCTAGTTAAAATCTCGACTCCATATAAATTATTTGAAGGCTGACCTGGTTACACCGAATCTGGTTAAAATCCCGACTCCATATAAATTATTTGAAGGCGGACCCGGTTACACCGAATTTGGTTAAAATCTCAGCTTCGTATAAATCATTTGAAGCCGAACCCCGGTAAACTGAATCTAGTTAAAATCCGGGTTCCGTGTCTAATTAAATTCGAGATCCGTGTGGAGATCCAGAGTAAACCATAAATGCATCCCGGCAGCCCAGAGACCTAAACCACCGGGCTGGGGGGCAACACGGGTTGTTAGTGGAAAAGCATGATTTTCAATAGCCAGGATTAAGGCAAACCAGAATGCAACAGTAAGTATTTTCCATTGAATGTGATTTGCTTACATGTTATTAAGTGCAGGTATATAAACCGGATAATTATCCCTGGAAAAATTGCTACGAAAGCAAGCAAGGGATCTTATTTCAAACAAATAATACATCCCGGCTCGTAGACCGAACTATCCGGGGGGAAAAAGTTATGAAATAAAATATTAGGCCCATTCAAGGTGTGACCCAACAAGAGGCAACCAATATTGTACAGATGTGATGGCAGACCATTTGGGCTTGGAGGCACAAGAGGTCCATCTGTCCAAACCCTAACCCTAAGGTACCTTCTATAAATAGATGGTAAACCCTAAAGGTACACAGATTCTAGACTCTCTCTTCTACTATTCGGCCGATCACTGTGCACATGCCCACAAAACACAACCCCCATCCCCTTGGCGAAGAGCCTTCATATTTGTGTGTACAGTGATCCTCCATTCTCATAGGTATCTCATCCATAGATACCTAGGAGAAAGCTATTTGATCCTACATCAATATTCTAGTCCATCTAGGGCTAGACACTTGTGTTCTTTGAACATAACAGGATACTTAACATATAATATGATTAACTAATTTATTTACCTTCCTTAATTTCTCTACAAAAAGTCAACTTTGTGTTATTTAGGAGAAAAGGGAATACTATGTTTGATGCTGGTCTGAAAAAACAGAAAATATTAGAAATGGGCACAAAACCGACATGAAAAGCTAATCATCTGCCCCCTTACATGCCCATAATGCTATGTGATTGGGCCTAATTAATGATAGCCCATAAACCAAGGAGGTATAAAAAAGCCTTAAGCCCATCCAAGATCCAACAACTAGCTAGTACCAAACCTAATCTAAAATACTATTATGGTCAAAATCTTATCACTGACCATTTAAAAAGTTGAGTAACTTTTATACCAAAAAAAAAAGTTGAGTAACTCACTCAACACACAATACAACGCTATAGTACAAGAATGGAGTAAGGGTCGTACAATGGGAAGGGAGTACAAAATTGCTTCGCCAAATGGTGGTTACATGTACTGCGTTCTGAAGCAGCTATATATATATATATATATATATATATATAACAAATGGAACAAGTGCATCACAATCTGCATTATATTATTTATCTGCAGCATCCATCTCTCTCTCTCTCTCTCTGTATATTCATCAATCGGCATGGCGGAGTGGTGCAGCTTGTGATGAGAATCAATGCTCCATCTTTTCTGTTCCAGAGATTATCTTCTGTACATAGGTATGTATGTTGTGACTTGGGAGAGGATTTTCCCATAATCTTCTTTCTTTCTTTTTTCATCGACTCCATCCTGATCAGTTGATTAGAAAGAGGAGAGAGAAGTTAAAGTAGTATTGTGATTGATTGGACGGATATGATTTAGAGATAATAAAAAAAGATTATGAGAGAAACTCAATCCGTTGGCACTTGGATTGTTAAATCACAATCTAATGTTTCATATTTTTCAATTGGAGACCTTTTTTTTTTTTTTTATTAGTCAATTGGAGACCTTAAGTTAAGGGAATCCAAATCCAATCCAAGTATGTTGCGTGTTTCAAGATGGATCGAGTCAATTCTGGAGTGATTGCAAAAGGGAAAACTTTTTTGAGGGAATCTCCAGTTGAAAGGTTTTTTTAGTGTGAAAGTACTAAATCAAAATAGCAATGCTTTACCCTTACAAAATTTGCAGGTTATTGAATACTAGGTCGTTTTCATTTAATTTGTTGGGTGTGTGGGTCCTACTTTCTAATGAGGAAAAGCAAGGCAAGGGTGGCCATTGATTCTCATCACAACATGCTCCACTTTACTTGGCAACTCCATGATGACTCCTTTGGCATTTTGCATTCACATCCATATGTCACTACTGCTCAGTGCTCACAACGGTGATTGGAAAAACTTTAATTCCCAATAAACTTCTTGTTTTTTGGGGGCCAACCTACGCTTACCAATAGATAAGTTCATTATTTTTTTTTTTTATAATTTGTTTGGCCATGTAAGATAAAAGTTAATTCTTTTTTTGTTTGTTTTTAAAATGTCATCGATTACCTTGAAAAAGTGGCAAAGTCAAAGCCTGTTAGGGAGAAGCTTCCCAATACGAAAGGGAAAACTGGAGGAGGATACAAATAGCAGAATGAGAGAACTAGATCTAGAAGTGGAGTTATGGTTATGGGAATTTCATCTATATATACCCTGCATTATGGGGAACAAAATTTCAGACTTACCTTTCCACTGTCATTACCTCACAGATGCAAATTATATATATTCATATACATATATGTATATATGTGGACATATACATATGTGTGTAATATAAATAAAGGTATAATGACGCATTTACAAAATAAATAATGCCTGAGCAAAAAAAAAACAAAACAAAACAAAATAAATAATGACTAAATGTGTAATAGTATTAACTAGAGGTATAAATGTATTGACTAAATGAGTGATAACATTAATTAAATGCATAATAATATTCACTAAATGAGTAATGATATTCATTTAAGGAATAAATAAATTGACTAAAGGCGTAATAGTTAGGTATGGACAAAACTCCGGTGGTCCAATCCATACTTATCACTGATAATGATATTGACTAAATAAGTAATGTGATTGATTAGGGACATAATGATATTAACTAAATGAGTAATAATATTCACCAAACAAACAGATATTATGAGTAATGGTATTACGAGTAGTAATACTCAAACTCCATCATTTTTTTATACTCCCAAGTCCCAATTCGTACCTTGGCCCACTCGCACAGTTGTTAAAGTTGAAGAGGGAATAATAATACTCACAAAATCTAAAGGCAATGATGGGCGTACATTTTTTTTTTTTTTTTGGGGGGGGGGGGGGGGGCCTTAATATACTGGTCCACAAAAATGTACTGGTTCACAACTCATGGCCGACAGAGCAACTTGGAAGGAGTCTATTAAAGACCCCACGTCACCTCCACACAAGAGAAGACGGAAGAATGGAAGACGCTTCTTCACCCACACCCATAAACGGCATCGTCCCAAAACTGAGGAAGAAGAAAATAAAAACACAACTACTCAGTGATGCCCAACAAGGAGAATAGAGGACGATGGAAGAAGCTTTGGCTGACAAGCACTAGCACCTCGATGGCAGACCAGAAAAACAGAGGAGAATGATAGAGAAGATTGAAGAATGATGACGCTGAATAGAGAAAAGTCGAGCATGATCTTGAAACTTCCAGAGATTCTCCCCTCTTCTCTCCTACTTGTATTTGTCGATGGAGAAGAGGAAACAAGGGATTTGGGGCTTCAAATCTCATAGAAGCTTCTAGACTCTCTGACTCTATTTCAACGATGCAGCTAATGTTATCTTCTTCTTTTTTTTCAATACATATAAGGGTATTTTGGTACGTAATTCTACCAAATTAAGGCAAATTAAGGATTCGAAATGAAGGCAAACAGCTGGCTGGTTCAGTAAGTTCAAAGTCTCCCAATTAAGTTATGGCTTATTACCAAAGCGTCTCTGTGAAAGCGCAGTGGTATGGGTACTTCAACTAGTGGGAGGTCGTGGGTTCGATCCCATTCCTTGTATTTTTTTCATTAGTGCGCCCGCCTCAGAATTCAAAAAAGTTATGGCTTATTAAGCGTGGACTCACTCTCACTAGTCACTTAAGTCTCCCAATTAAGTCCCAACCCTAGCCTAGCTGGCTCCTCCTTTCCGGGAAACGACTGCTTCATTTTCTTCTTCTTTATTTCTCTCACAATAGAGTATGAATATATGTTGTTGGATTATTCTTCACTTCTCACTTTCCCTCCAAAGTTCTCACTCTATTCATTCATACCACTACATTAAAATTATCTGGCTGTCTACAGATCGGATTCATTGAGCTGTCTCTCACCTTTACTACTGATCATATTCTAAAATTTAATAAGCGACCTAAATCGAAAAGTGATATGATATCCAAATGTAAAGCAATAGAAAAGTGAGCCTATAATAAAAATCCAAATGCTTGCAGGGCATTCATCTAAAGAAGGCGATGAATTGGGGAAGTGCATTTGGAGAATATAATCGTCCCTCTCATTGGAATTTGAAACGCAAACAGAGCATGCCAAGGAATTGAGCTGCACATTAATCATCAAACTAATTACAAGTGACGAACAAAAAATTATTCTAATAAGCATCTGAGCCATATCTAAAATACACACAGATAAGGAAAAATCAAAATCTAAATTCAGGCATAACTTTTTAACAAATTAATAATCAAGCCAAGACAAGTAATTTGGGATTTTCATATTTTGTTAAAACATCATAATGCTCCTCAATAGTTTCAATTGTATAAAATAAAATATATAATTTTGGAGATGGTTTAAAGTAGAAAAATATTTTTGAAATTCAATATCTTTTGTGGAATATCTTGAATATGGAATTTTGAATTATATGTTTCTTTCTTAAATTATATTGCCTACTGCTATATATAGATTTTTTTCTCAAAAACTTTCAAATACCACCAGAAGATGTGTGTCCATATTTACAGTCAGATATTGCTTCAAACAGAATTACCTTAAATAAGAAGGTACATGTGTTTTTTTTTTAAAAAAAAAAAAACTAAAAACTGATAATAAAAATTTTAACGAAACAAATCTAACCATTATAATTATTTTTTAGTACCAAAGTTCTATCAAACTTTTGGAGCGTATATATTATATGGTTTTCAAATATTGCTAAGTTTAAATAATCTTATTAATAAATTTCCCAAAAACTCTATTAATTAGTTGATTGGTTAATTAATTTAATAAGTCGTCTAACATAATTTTCATGAAAACTCATCATAAATTTTTTTAAATTTTGGGAAATTAAATGTGATTTTATCAGTTGGATAATTGACATGTTATGAAGCAAAGTAGCATTTTTGAGCAAGTGGATAAAGAATTGTCGCGATTTATATATGTGATAAAAATTCTTAACTTTCTTTAGAGTCCTCATGTGATGACAATAAGATAAAACATGTTTTAGTTGGAATCTATTCAAATTGAAATTATACATATCTTTTAACATCATATTAACTAAAATTAAATCCTCACAAATGATATAATATAAATGCATAAACAAACAAGTCATAATGAGTATTAAATTATGGATGAATTAACATACTAGACAGTATGTGTAATTAATTAAAATGATGCTTTTGATGCATCTAATATGCTTATTGCCGGAATTAATAATATTAATGTAATATTTGACAAAACAGGGGAGATGCAATTAAGCCCGATTCACTTTGAAGGAAAACAGGGGAGGATAACAGAGGAGATTGAAACAAAAAGCTTCCTTTTATATTCTTGCAGGGGCAGTGGTGTTTTATAATTACATGATATGTAAATATGATCTGTAGACACACTCATTCGACACACAATCCAGAATTTTCTCTAATTTGCATGCGTTTGACAGCTCCGAAAGGCAAATTTGATAATATATATGAAAATGAAATGAATAATATACATATATAAAGATGGAGTTGAAATGGAATGAAAAATAAACTTGAAAACCTTATTAGTCCTTCACCGATTTCTCCAAGATTTTTTATTTATTTATTTTACGTTTCAAACTTACAAGTTTATACACCGCATTTTACCGTTTTTACGTTTCAAACTTACAAAACTATGTTAACTCACATTTAAACTCGTATTAAACTTTTTATTTTATCGTACTCGACGGCTTTACATGTAAGTTTTATAGAAATTTCTTTGTTAAATATAATTAATTTTGAATATTGATGGATTTAATTTCAATTATTTAGATTTAAAATATATTTAAATCAAATTATTGTCATTTTTTATATTTTAATTATTTATTATATACTATTAATAACTATTTAATAGTGAAAGTAAACTATTACGAGTTTACGATACTAGTTTATGTCGTTATCATGAATTTACTTAAACTCGCGAATTTGACAAACTTAATACAAAAAGTCGTACTCCTCCTATAAATAGACAATATAAGTTATAAATTTTCCATTCCACTAATAAATATTGAAGGAGTACTTGTAAGAATTCTTTCCTCATCTTGTGGTGATTTATGATAGATCTCCTCCTATATTCATGAGTTATAATTTAAAAAATATATATACTTTTTGGATGAATTATTTACATTAAATCAATGCCGATCGTAGGACTTATTGGTATAATTACATGTTTGTTTTGGACTTCTTTTATAATCTAACCCAAACGTCCTAAAGAAACGAAGCTTAAATATGAAAAGGTGGTCCGAAAACGTTGAGGCCTAAGAAAATGGCCCATTTCTCCATCTGGAAACTCAAATGCTCTCTTGGACCCTTTCATCAAAGACTGATTTTTTTTACCAACGGGTTGGGCCAGTGGTAGCCCATGTCGGCTTAAGTTCTCGAGTTCATCTGGCAAAAACTACATTGGGAGACTCTCTCACCCAGGGTGCGCGACACGGTCGAGATCCGGATTAGTCGGCAAAACTGGTGAACGGGTGGGCAACAAAAAAAAAAAAGACTTTTTTTTTTTTTTTTCAATAAAAGACTAATGTCTCAAGACAAAGTGGGATCGAACTTTGTGATTCTCCCCAACTATGGGGAGTAAGCATATCACTGGGCTACTAGGCCCGTGGTATCAAAGACTGATTTCAAACCCAATTAAGAAGAACTGACATGAAAACACAACGAAGTGGCCCATTACTTAAGTTTCTAGGCATGCAAAATCGACCAACTTGGTTACATTTTTTATTTCATTTGATTTAACAATTAACGCAACTAAATCAATCCAAAACATTGTCCCAATCCAAACACTGAGACAGAGGAGTGCAGTTTATTCAAGAACTCTGAATACTAACTCTGTATCCTTTGTAACTAATTGATTATTGAAAAGCAAACTTGTAGTGTGTGTATGCATACATACTTGAACATTACATTTAATTCATCACTACTCTGTTGTTAATATAATATTTATTTAACTAATTTAGATAAATTAAAAAAAGTAATTATTTATAAGGAATGTGTGCTAATTTCCCTAAATTACCTACTTAAATAATTTGTATTGAAACTATGCAAACTCCCTTAATATGTATAATATGCAATTAACAAGAATAATTTAGAAAACAAATGATAAATATGGAGGACAAAATGAATTAAGCCCTTGTATTTATAATCAAATCAGAGTATCTGACCCTTCATCTACTTTTTATATTAGGAGCTAGTGTTTTATATGTTTTGGGAATAAAAGGAAAAAAAAAAAAAAAATCTGGCTGACATTATTTTTTGAGATGCTTTTTTGTCACCGCCAAGTTCACCCCTTGTTCCAAGTCCATTATTATTTACTGGGTAAAGTCAAAGTGAGTGAGAGAAAGACAACACAAATTAAACATGTCGAAGGGGCGCGGGGGGAGATTGGGATTAGGATAACATTGTAAGCTCCATAACCCAAAATGGGGAAGAAAGCCAGTTATCTCTTAAAATGACATTTTAGGCTTTTACCTTATTTGTTTTTTGTTGAAAAAAAAAATTAGTTAAAAGGAACACATTACCCAAAAATTTGGGGAAAAGGACTTAACTTGCAGAGTATAAAAAAAAAAATACAAATTCTGAATTTAGTCATTTCCTCCAAATATTTGAGCCATTTGATCCATTCAACCAATTTTTTCTTTTTAACACACACACAATATTTTTTAGGCTAGTTCTATCCAAACCATGCCAGGAGCTTAAACCGTTTAAATTGAACCGTAAATATATAGTTTCTGTTTTGTTTAAAATCATTGAGAGTCTTCATGTTTCAGTGGACTACCGGCAAGGATAGATGCCGAAAAGGTGTCCCGTTGATGTAATTTTTTGCGGACATTCGGATTGATTCAATGACTTTTGTTACAATTTTTTTCTTCTGGTATTAAAATTTCAGATGTATTTTTTTTTTTGTTATAAAAATTTTAAATAAGGGGTTAGGCTCATCCATAAGTTTAGGGCAAGAAACATGCTTGGTTACATAATATCCTTTAATTACATGTCAGTATGCTAGTTATAAGCTAAGATGCCGCTTGTTATAAACCTGATGGGTTGAACTGAAAAGGCATGTATTGGAACGAGATTTAAGCAATATTGATGGGTTCATTTATTGAAGCTTGTAAAAGCCCGGGTGTCAGTTTTCATGATGACCGTAGATTTTGAAAATTTAATTTGACCAACTTTTTCTGTCTCATGAATATAATATTAAGAATCATAGTTACATAAATGTTTTTTATATCCATTTTATTAAGTTTTCTAATTACATATCACTACGATACATGTCTTATTGTTTTTATATAAAATTTATAGTTAAATGATAATAATTTAAAAGTAAGACATGTGATCATATATAAGTGGAGAATTTAACGAAATGGATATAAGAAATTTAACATAAGTATTTTCCTAATATTAATTTGCTGGAAAGAAAAATTATTTATAAGTCCAGCAAAATTACATACTAAATGTATTAGCAAATTTTGATATACTTTTTCTAAAATATTTAACTTATACATGATGCAACTTAACTATTAATTAACTAGGTAAATTTTACTTGTAACTATGACATTCTTCAAAAACCTATTTACTTTATATATAAGACTGATGAGGAACTTTCCTTGCTAAGAGAATGGACGGGCTACCCCAACACCACACCCCACCAAGTTTTGAAAATTAAATTCTCACCACAACCACACATTCGAATTCTCTTCATGGGATCTAATTCGCTGGTTAACTAATAAATTTACATCTAAACATAATTTAGATTGGTCAATCCCAACTTTGTCCAATTTTAAATTCCGTCATATTAAAGTACACATTTATATACAACAATAAAGTTTTATCTCACTAGGTAGGCTCAGCTACCTAAATCGCACTACACCATTTTATTCTATCAACAATCAAATCTTTCGATATATTGTTAACTAAAAAATATAGCTTAATAGTACTCCAACAATAATAGTTTCCGCTAATTAGGCTACCCCCATCGTTGCTTAATGGTAACCTGTTTCTCAAAAGTTTTCTGCCCCATTGAATGTAAACAACCTCTCTCTTTTTCAATCTTTCCCCCAAACCAAATTCCTTCCCAAACACATAAAATCATTATCTTCGCTCCTCCTCACATCTCCAAAACATCCTTTCCACCTTCCCACAAAAATCATGTTACCCAACCTAGAAGTGGAGTTAATTAAGTCATCCAAATTAAACAAGTATATATCAAATTAAAATTTTCCCAGCCCAAAGTTAGGCCTTATAGTTGATAGTCAAACACACTTACATATCAAACATAGAATCGTATCTACCATATTTATAGCATGTTTGGCATAGCAATGAGGAGGAAAAAAGCCCAACTTATAGTGATTTAAATCCGGTAGAGAAAAATGAACCATTTGGACATATTATTTTGACAGTAAGTCGCTTTTTTCACCTTCTAGCAAGACTTTTTTCAACTTTTGGAGGAAAATATTACGGATAAGTGATCTAATAAGTAATGTACTACTTTCTACAGTCATAATTATAGGACATATTTACCTAATTTTAAAGAGATTAAAAATAATAGTTAAATTAGTTAATTATATTTGTTTGCCTAAAATACCCTTATATTTGTAATTCACTTGGGCATTCAGCCTAACGGGCCTTGCTTATTTCTTCCTTAGAATTGAAATGACATTTCCCCCACACAGGCCTGCTATCGTTGACCCATAGTCGCCGTTGCCAGGTTGGCTCATCATTCTTCCTTCACACGTTTATGTATTTCATCCAGTTTAAACCGTTATAAAAGAA
The DNA here is from genome assembly GCA_019022615.1 of Acacia melanoxylon. NCBI lineage: Eukaryota > Viridiplantae > Streptophyta > Magnoliopsida > Fabales > Fabaceae > Acacia > Acacia melanoxylon. Next base: position 2,921,847 of record JAFJYJ010000046.1, read on the forward strand.
GTAATAAAACAGTATAATTATTTACTAAAAAAAAACAAGCGTTTAATTAGAAATTATAATGTTTATACAAAAATATAAGAAAAATTGAATAAAATTATTAATGAGTTGCAAGTATTACTTAATTTATAGAATATATAAGTGCATTATTAAATTATTATTGTGTTTAATTATTATGGAAAAAGAATCAATAGGAGTATTTTGGGAAGAAATGGGCAAAAATTAGAATTTTGTCGTATAATTAAGACCAAGATCAACTCTTAAATGTTGTCCATAATTGGACCAGGAGGGAGTATTGTATATACATTTGTATTCATTCTAATTTATCCATTGAAATATATTTAATTAAGTATTTTATAGTTTTTTTAATAATAATTTATTTATTTATTTTTATCAAATTTAAATTTAAATTTTTATCTTCAATTATCACAATATATACAACTAATATATGTGTGTAGTACTCAATATGATTTGTGCAAATTCAATCATTTTTCCTCTCAACTGACTTTTTAAATAATCATTCAAATAAAAACTTGTTTAAAAAAAGTCACTCCTCTTACCGTCATTTCAAACACAAATCACATTTACAATATTATTTTTATCCTATCTTACATTAACAAAAGTTAAATTTTAAATAAATCATTTCGCCACCACTATCCATATGAATTTTTAATTTGTCACACCATTACTAAGTCCATAATTTTTTATAGCAAAAAGTAAATAAAAACTAAAAAGTTTCCCTAAAATATATAAAATAAGTCTTATGAAGAAAATAAAACACACATCCCAACAGCAAAGGAAAATAGATATTATTTTTAGAGAAAAACATACGTCACTCATTTTGTAATATAGAACCTACCTCCAAAATAAACAATAAATCAATGATATTATTTCTCGGAAGAGGCAACTTTCTCATTATCTCTCACAGTCTCATCCTGATTGTTAAAATCTTGATCCAAAGGTCCAGAATAAATTTTTAAAAAACCGCATGCGGTAAAAATTACTGCATGCGGTTTTTAAAAAATTATTTTGGGCCCTTAGATTAAAAGTTCGACGGTCAGGATTTGCTGATGATGAGAGATAGAGAGAGAACCGATAATGAGAAGATCCGGACTCATTATTTCTCCGTTCACCACTTTGAAAAACAGAACAGCACACATGACGATGACGATGAGAGGAGAACAGAGAAATAAACAAGAGAAGAGAATCATGGTGGGAAGATTCTAAAACAGAGATACTTGGAGGAAGAGACGAGGTCGGCTGGCTTGTTCCCGACACGGAAGGTTCGCCTTTATCACTTACGTCTTGAAATCTCATACTAATCCCCATGCCAGAAGCAGAGACGAGCTTCCCCTGCTTTTTCTCAAGGTATACAATATATATTAATACTAATCTCACGGTGAAAACTTATCACGGCCTTAACCCTGTATATGAATATTCAAGTTTGCAAACCCTGTAGACGGAGTCCGAGACGGGTTTAATTTGGTGGTGGGAGACATAAAGTCAAAAGCTATGGTTTACATGAGCAACAGGGGAAAAAAAGCACAAGGTGGTAGGTTCTTCACAGAGATGGAGAGGCAGGGCCTTCATGTTCGTTTTCGCTTATGATCGGTTCACTCAACAAACAACCAAACAAGCCTACCGGTAGAGGTAGAGCATTATTCTGAGATTTGACCACTCATAATCTCGTTCGAGCAACCCAAAGGTAATCCATATTCCTAACATGAATGGCTCACAATGATTCCAAAGCGAACTTCATTTCCATTTTTCATTTTTGCTTCGTTTCATTGTAACAAATTAAACCTATTGCAGCATCAAATTAAACCAAGCTTGTTCTTCTGAGTTTTCCTCAGACTCAGATTCCATGGAACTATTAATCTCTTCTCTCCAGCCAGTCTATCTTTCACAAATTGAAATCATTGCTCACTTGGTTCTGCGCATTCTTCCACGGATACAATCATCCGTGTTAGTCTTTGGATTTAACGGTGTATGCAAAATTCCTATTGAGTCAAAATAAATTATAAAAGCTTTTGGTTTTGGTTTGTTGAGTGAACGCAAGAGATTTCATTGTAACGCGGGGAGAAAATAAATCAGTTTCACCAGTGTATATCATACCAGGTAACTTTTCGTACAACTATATGTTTTTTCCATTTCCTTCATGAAAGAAGCATATTGGAAATTAACAAATGTCAAAAACAAATTACAGTAATTAAAACAACATCACACTGTCTTCCAACCTCTCCTTATTTAACTAATTAATACATCCAAGTAAGTTGTAAGACCTGATCAACATCTAAACTGGTGGCCGGTTAATTGCTGCAACATTGTTCCTTTCAGTTCTCCTCCATCGCTCGTACAAATTAAATATGAAGTCATGTTTTCACCTATTTTTTCTATTTTTTTGTGGGTGAAGTATATGAATAACAACAATACACAGACAATGAAGACAAGTGGTTGGCGAGAGCCAGGAAGCAATAGTGATATGAATGTACTATAAGCCAAACTTCCTGAGACAATAGCTACCTTAACACAATGATTTAACGACGTATGATCCATTGGGGTGTGACTTTGGCATTTCTCGTAGTATCCAAATGCAAAGCCATAGAAAAGCAAGCATGTAATACCAATCCAAGTGCTTACAGGGTGTTCATCTAAAGGTAATGAATTGGGGAAGTGCATTTGAACGATGGCCGTTGTCACGGTAATCAGAAACACAAACATAATTAGATGTCTCATAATTTAAGCACCAAATAAATGTGTTTGAGTACATATGTTAGGGACATGAAAGTAATAAAGACAACGAGAAAATTAAACATGAGTTGTAAAAAGGCTTGATGGCCTATATTAAATCCCTTTTAATATTAATAACATTTATATGAGATGGTTATCTTTATATCTAATCTATTAAGTATTAATTGATGTTGATTTTTTTATGTATTGATAAACATAATTTTAATCTCTGATGTACAATTTTAATGTTCGCACACATATAATTAAACGTGATGTAATTATTATATATTACAATTGAAATTATACATACCCGTGGTGATGCGGACGGTGGTTCTTTACATGGGCCAAGGGTAGTTTTTACTAGTGGAGAAAAATGGTTTTTTTCTTGTTTGTTGAATGTTGCCGGTGTGGAGAGAATGGTTTTCTTGGAAGGACATTTTAGTATTTTTATATAAAAAATGGCCGTGTCCCTGTCATCTACAGTAGCTATTGACTGTAGGTGGAAAATGTCCCTGTCCCTGTCATCTACAGTCAAGAGTATCTTTCATATTTTGATGAGTCTGAAAATATGATATACACGTGGAGCGTTTTGATTCATCCTCCCAACTCTATAAAAAACGTATGCATCTTCTTTACCGAAAACACCGTCGTCGTCTTCTCCATTATCAGTGCCCCCGAAGGAACAAGCAGTGCGGCCGCCACAATCAAACTGAAGATGCCAATTTCACTCACCGCGTAAGTATTCCAAGTTTCTTTTAACTGTTTATATATTGCTCATCTCTTTTTCATACATACAAAAATCAACATCAATTGATACTTAATAGCTTAGATATAAAGATAACCATCTCATATGAATGTTATTAATATTAAAATAGATTTAATATAGGCCATCACGTCTTTTTACAACTCATGTTTAATTTTCTCAATGTCCTTATTACTTTCATGTCCTTAACATATGTACTGAACTACATGTTACAATTATTCTTTATTTGGTGCTTAAATTATAACACTTCTAATTAGTTTGATGGTTGTGCAGCTTAAACCCTTGGCACCCTATATATGTGTTTTTGATTACAGTGACAACGGTCATCGTTTAAATGCACTTCCCAAATTCATCACATTTAGATGAACACCCTGTAACCACTTGGATTGGTATTACATGCTTGCTTTTCTACGTTGCTTTTCTATGGCTTTGCATTTGGATACCACGAGAAATGCCAAAGTCACACCCCAATGGATCATACGTCATTAAATCATTGTGTCAAGGTAGCTATTGTCTCAGGAAGTTTGGCTTATAGTGCATTCATATCACTATTGCTTCCTCGCTCTCGCCAACCACTTGTCTTCATATTCTGTGTATTGTTGTTATTCATATACTTCACCCACAAAAAAATAGAAAAAATAGGTGAAAACATGACTTCATATTTATATGACCTGTGGGGGATAACTAAAAGCAGAGCTTCAAATTTCTACGAGCGATGGAGAACTGAAAGGGACAATGTCGCAGCAATTAACCGGCCACCAGTTTAGATGTTGATCAGGTCTTACAACTTACTTGGATGTATTAATTAGTTAAATAAGGAGAGGTTGGAAGACAGTGTGATGTTGTTTTAATTCCTGTAATTTGTTTTTGACATTTGTTAATTTTCAATATGCTGCTTTCATGAATTGGAAATCGAAAAAACATATAATTGTACGAAAAGTTAAATGGTATGATATACACTGGAGAAACTGATTTATTTTCTCCCATCTTTACACTGAAATCTCTTGGGTTCACTCAACAAACCAAAACCAAAAGCTTTTATAATTTATTTTGACTCAATAGTAATTGTGCATAGACCGTTAAATCCAAAGACTAAAACTGATGATGATATCTGTGGAAGAATGAGGATAACCAAGTGAGCAACAATTTCAATTTGTGAAAGGTAGACTGGTTGGAGAGAAAAGATTAATAGTTCAATGGAATCTGAGTTTGGGCAAAACGGCTTAGTTTAATTTGATGCTGCAATAGGGGAAAATTTCATGCAAGTTTTGAAATTATGTTCCAATGAAACGAAGCACCAATGAAAAATGGAAATGAAGTTTGTTTTGGAATCATTGTGAGCCATTCATGCTAGGAACATGGATTACCTTGGGTTGCTCGAACGTGATCATGAATGATCACAACTTAGAATAATGCTCTGCCTCTACCGTGGGCTTGTTTGGTTGTTTGTCGAGTGAACCGATCATAAGCGAAAACGAACATGAAGGCCCTGCCTCTCCATCTCTGTGAAGAACCTACCACCTTGTGCTTTCATTCCCCTGTTGCTCATGTAAACCATAGATTTTGACTCTATGTTGTAATTCTGCTTCTGTCTTTAGATATTAAAACTCTCTCGGACTCCCTCTACTCTGCCACATCCACATAAATAATACGGAGTATATTAAAAAAACAGAGTTCGCAAACTTGAATATTCATATACAGGGTTAAGGCCGTGACAAGTTTTCACCGTGAGATTAGTATTAATATATGTTGTATACCTTGAGAAAAAGCAGGGGAAGCTCGCCTCTGGTTCTGGCATGGGGATTAGTATGGGATTCCAAGACGTAAGTGACAAAGGCGAATCTTCCGTGCCGGGAACAAGCCAGCTGACCTCGTCTCTTCCTCCAAGTATCACTGTTTCAGAATCTTCCCACCATGATGCTGCCTTCGTCGCCCTTCATTTCACCGCCATGAATAACATCCACTCATAAATTCTTTTCATTCATTCGTATATGAACAAATAGATAAGAAGGAAGGAAGGAATGGAGACTTACCTGTTGTGGTACTCGTCTCTGTTGTTGAAGAGGATCAAAGGGTAGACTGGGTCAGCTTGCCATAGAGAAACACCACTATGCACATTTGGAAATTACTAGAAGATTGAAGAGTGTCGGCAGCTATGTAAGCAAAGGGAGAATTAGGGCTTTCTATTGACTTGAAGTCATAAGCAAAGGAATAGTGTCGGCATATATCTTATAATCAAATAATTTTATTTAGCTTCCTCAATTTTTTTTTTCTTAACTTAATCAAGAATTGGAGTTGTATATAAATACCAAACACAAGTTTGTATAGTTTGTGCAATAATGACCATACATAATTTTAATATGAGAAATTCTAAAAGGGATGTCAATTTCATACAAGCTGAAAATAAGAATATAAGTCATGTAGATAATAATAAGTGTAAATGAAGAGTCATCCTCGATTAATTATGTTACGCCATCTTCAATCTAAATAAATCATATTCGTGACACAATTAAAGATCAAATTATTCGGGACATGTGATCCAATTAGTTATGTAATATTATTTGATCAAATTATGTATTTTAGTATTGCCAAATTTTTCAAATTAACTCTTTTCACTTTTTTTTTTATATTTTTGATTTTAATTTTTCTTTTATAGTTATCGTAAAAGCCACTTATGCTACTACCAATTCAAACAAGTTTCAATTTCAGAAAAGTTACTTATGCTACCACTAATTCAAACATAAATCATATTACACAATCTGATTTTTATCCAATTTTAAATTTATATAAGTCAGATTATAAATGATAAATAAGGCATTTTTCTCCTCACTATCCCAAACACCAACTTGAGCTCTTCTTTTGCTTCCTTGCCTATTCTCCTCTCATCGTCATGTGTGCTGTTTTGTTTCTCAAAGTGGTGAACGGAGAATTAATATAATTGATTTGTTGTTTATTTTAGAGGTAGGTGGGATATTACAAAAGTATGTTTTTCTCTAAAAATAATATATATTTTCCTTTGTTGTTGGTATATGTGTTTTATTTTCTTCATACTACTTATTTCATATATTTTAGGGAAATGTTTTTGTTTTTATTTACTTTTTACTATAAAAGATTATGCTTTTTAATGCACTTTTTTAGCGAATATATTAAATAAGGTGCCTCTCCAAACATGAAGAGGAGCAAAGAGAGTGAGGAGTTTGAAAAAAGTTGAGTCTATATTACGACTGTCACAGAGATGATGGTAGATGGGTAAAGGAGCAAGAGCAATGGCATTGGTGTGGAGGATGGTTATGGACCAAACATAACAAAGGAGTTCATCAGGTATAGGACCTTGAATGAACGGGATGGTGGTATATGGACATATAGGACTAAAGTGTTGGGCCTTTGGAGTAAGATCAGTTTTATTGAAAAGGATATGAAGCCAAGAGTGAAGGTGATTATTAGCATATCGCTGGAAGTCAGTAAAACAGTGGAGGTTTGCATTGGGAGGAAGGATATCTGCTTTTATGTGATAGGTCATGGTGATGGGGGGATGGCTTTCTGAGATGGTGAGGATATACAAGGGTCTGGAGGAGAAGATCTGTGGATGAGGAGGAAGAGTCTTTTGTGGTCTGGAAAGAAAGTCTGCAAGGATGTTCTGAGGACCTTTGAGGTGTTTAACCGAGAATTTATAGCTGGAAAACCAATCTTTCCACTGGAGTAACTCGGCATCTGGAAGACTCTATTGCCTAACATCCAAGTACAGGTACTACCAGAGAAATACTCGAAACCCATTATTGCAATAGCCTTTTTTGATACAGGTTCATCCCATACAGTGATGAAACCTAATATCCTTCCTCCTAAAGAATGAGTTCCTCACAATCAGTATTTCTTTACTGCTGACAGAAAGATTTTCAAGATTGATCTGATTACTAGGAGAAAGATCAGCATTAAGTTCTTCCCAGGATGTACTTTAAGGATTAAGGTACTAGGAAGTGAACTACCAGGAAAAGATATCCTTCTTGGTTTTGATGCTTTTTTTTTTTTTTTTTTTTTTTTTTTTTTTTTTTTTTTGGTTTTGATGCTTTCTATCATACCAAGAATTTGACAATACTCCCCAAGGGAATAAGATGGAAATCCAACTTTAGCCCCTGGACAGAAATTCCCTCTCTCTATGAACTACAGAATGCTCCACCGTAGTACTCAGATGTCAAAGAGCAATTACTCCAATCTGTCGGCGGCCGGTCATGACCAGTTTCCACATCCTTCTCCATTATGGAAAAACAAAGAATTCTTCATTAGCCTTCCTTTTAAAAGGAATGAAGATATCAATCCAACTAAAGCTTCACACCCAGGAATGAATCCAGACGATTTAAAACTTGCCATAGAAGAATGTGCTGCTTCACTCAAACAAGGTCTTATTGAACCAACCAAGTCGGAATGAGAAAATGAGGGGGAAAAGAATTTTAAATTTTCAAAAATTTAAATAAGGCATTTCTCAAAAATATGAATTGTGAATTGCTTATTACGTTTCGTCATTCCTTTATCAACTTTTGGTAACAAACATAATTTTAGATTTTGTAATTTTAAAATTCTTTTTCTATCATTCATCCTAACTTAATCTCCATTTTAAAATACTTTTAAATCTCTCTCTTCTTGTCCATCTCCAACCCATCTTTTTTATTTGATGACCCTCCTTCATCCTCCTTCAATTTCCCTCTCCTTTTTTATTACGATACTGTCACCAATTTCTCTCTCCTCATCCTTCCTTTGTCTCCGCTAATTACAAATATGTTTCTTACATAAATTAAAATTTCACTCTTAATATTAGAGTGAATGGACTCACTAACGGTGTGACAAATTAAAAGTTCGTTTGAGATAGCGGTACCGAAAATGACTTATTTACAATCTAACTTTTGCAAATGTAAGATAGGATAAAAATCATATTGTAAATGTGATTTGTGTTTGGAATGACGGTGGGAGAGTGATTTTTTCCAAATGAGTTTTTATTTGGATGATTATTTGAAAAGTTAGTTGAGATGTAAAATGACTGAATTTGCATGAATCTTATTGAATACTACACACACACACACACAGATATATTAGTTGTATATATTGAGATAATTGAAGATAAAAATTTAAATTTAAATTTGATAAAAAAAATTAAATTATTATTAAAAAATAAAAAAACTCTAAAGTACTTAATTAAATATATTCTAATGGATCAATTAGAATTAATACAAATGTATATATAATAGTACATTGCTTATTGAATCACTTATCTGAAACATTTTTCTCCAGAAGTTGATAAAATCATGCCAAAAGCTGAAAAAAGTGACTTTTGTCAGAAGTCATTTTTTTTTAAAAAAATAAGTCCATATGAGATCAAAGCTATCCCAAATGATCCATTTTCCTCTACTGGACTTAAATCACTATACGTTGGGCTTTTTACCTCCTCATCGCTATGCCAAACAGGCTTAAATATGGTAGATACGATTCTATGTTTAATATGTAAGCATGTGTCTGACTATCAATTATAAGGCCCTAACTTTGCTCAGGGCGAATTTTAATTTGATATATATATATATATATATATTGTTTAATTTGGATGACTTAATTAACTCCACTTCTAGGTTGGGTAACATGATTTTTGTGGGAAGGTGAAAAGGATGTTTTGGAAATGTGAGGAGGAGCGAAGATAATGGTTTAATTTTATGTCTTTGGGAAGGAATTAGGTTTAGGGGAAGGATAAAGAAAGAGAGAGGTTGTTTATGTTCAATAGGGAGGGAAAGTTCTGAGAAACAGATTACCATTAATCAACGATGGGCCACTAGGGGGTGTGTATGTAGTAGCCTACTTAGAGGAGACTATTAGTGTTTGAGTACTGTTGAACGATATTTTTTAGTTAACAATATATCTAAAGATTTGATTGTTGATAGAATAAAATGGTGTCATGTTGAGCTTACTTAATGAGATAAAGTTTTGTTGTTGTATATAAATATGTACTTTAATATGATCGAATTTAAAATTGGATAAAGTTGGGATTGGCCAATCTAAATTATGTTTAGATGTAGAATTAATTTATTAGTTAATCAGTGAATTAGCTTTCATGGAGAGAATTTAAACGTGTGGTTGTGGTGAGAATTTGATAAGCATATATTTTATGATTAAATAAGTATAGATTCTGAGATATATTAGATTGAATTTATTAATATTATACCTATTTAATTATCTTTTATATATTTATCTATCTTTTAATTAAATAGAGGATAAAAGAATATTGTAACAGAAAATCTATTGATATCCTATTTTATTTTGTAGGAGATATAATGTGATCTAAGAGAGGAGAAAATATAGGAAGGGCGCATCATTATTGACAAGAAATTCAATTAAAAAGGATATAGTATATTATTATATTAAATAATATAATATGCACAAAAAGATGGAACTCACGTGAGGGATGGATGATTTGGAAGATAGGATATATCCTATCTTTAGTAATTGGAATAAGGCGTGGGGCCCGCAAGAAGAAAACCTAAATCCTATATATATTAGAAGAACGCACAGGGCCAAGAATTATTCATTCGAACACGCAGAAAGAATTCAAGAGGGAATTAATTAGGCGCAAGCACCGCGCGGGAGGCACAACCAATTCAAGAAGGAATTTGAAGACGGCGGGAGGAGCAAATGAGGTGAGAGATTCTCCGGGAGTCTTTATTTCTCTTTCTTTTTCCTATCTTATTTAAATCTGGCTTTTATTTATTATTATGGATTTTATTATAGCCATGCTAGGCTAGTTTTCTTTTGTAGTTAGGGCGAGGATGAACCCTATGCGAATTTAAAGTATTTGTTTGGATTCTTTATTGATCTTCTTTTCTTGATTGAATGAATAATCTTTGCTTAAAGCTTTCTTAAAGATTGATCACTTTTTAGATTGTTCTTAGGTTGGTGTATGACAATAGAGATGTTGGTGTATTTAACTAGAATCGTTAATTCATCATAGAGTTGCATGACCTAGACATAGGCTTACGAGTTTATGCGATCTCATAATTCGGTTTAAAAATATGATCTTTCCAAACAATACTAAGACATTAGGTTGTTTTCAAAGATAACGGACTAAGGTAGCATCAAGACATTGAGACTTAGTCTAACTTTAGAGAATTGATCGTCAATCGTGGGAATAATAATCAATTAGGGATTCAATTCAAATACTTGGAGGAACATAGGGGGATTCTCATCCCTAGCTGCGTTTTTCTTAATTACTCATCTTTTCTAAACGTTGTTCTTGAAATTCTTGATTTTGAATTCTTGTTCTTTATTTAATTCTTTAAATTCTGTTTGGTTACAACTCACCCCATATTACTCAATTCATCCAACTAAAGTGAAAATAGCGAATTAGTGATTGGAGTACTATTCCTCGTGGGACGATCTTTTCTCACTACTTTATTACTTGTAACAACCGGTGCACTTGCCAAAGTCGCTACCAAGTTTTTGGCGTCGTTCTTGGGGACTAGTTTTATTTCAACACTAAGAGTAGTTATTGAAACTCTAGATTGAATTTTTCTTTTTCTTTTGATATTTTACTCTGTTTATGCGAGGTACCACTGACAGAAATTTGCTGCAGTTTGATCTTGAAATCGAAAAGACAGCAAGGAGAAACCGGAAACTTGCTAAACAGAGAAAAGGAAAGGTTGTTAGCTCTAGTACTGGGACTGAACTGCCAATAATGGCGTAAAAGCGTGAGATCCTCCCCGTCCTCCTCCAAAAAGGACCATGGGCGACTACATGACACTTAATCCTGCCAGGACTGCAACTAGCATTGTCAATCCTGCTGTGAATGAGAATAATTTTGAAATCAAGCCATCCCTCATAAGCTTGGTTCAACAAGGTTCTTTTAGTGGGAGTGATTTAGAGGATCCTAATAAGCATATTGAGACTTTTCTGTAGATTTGTGATACCATCAAGATGAATGGGGTTCCTGAAGATGCTCTTCGTGTGAGACTGTTTCCTTTCTCTCTGACGGGGAAAGCAAGAGCTTGGCTTTGTTCTTGTCCTACTGGAAGTCTCTCGACTTGGGACATTATCACCACAAAGTTCCTTGAAATTTTTTCCCTTTCTTCTAAGTATACAAAGCTGATGTCAGATATTAGTTGCTTTACTCAAGGCAATGGGGAATCATTCTGTGAAGCTTGGGAAAGGTTTAAGGAGTTGCTTAGGAAGTTTCCACAACATGAGCTGCAAGACTATGAGCAGGCGAGAATATTCTTCAATGGGATGCTTCCGTCTTCTAGGATGATGATTAACGCTGCAGCAGGTGGTAAGCTGAAAAACAAAACTCCAGATGAAGCATTGGAGTTGTTTGAGGCTATGGGGTCCCTTGAGAATGAAACTGTTACTCCACAACCAAAGATGTGAGTTCTTCATCTAGATTCTTACAATACAATTTTGGCCCACAATGAGAAACTTTCCCAACAAAACAAGGTGATCCTACAGCAGTTAGCTACCCTCACTAAACAGCTTGCCTCTTCTCAGGTCTCATCCATCACTTCTCAGCCTCCTTTGCTTTGTGATTTTTGCAAAGGGGAACACGTTAATGGAGATTGTGAAGCTGGTAGTACCGGAGAAACAAAGTGAGGTCAATTACATGAGTAATCCTCCTAGGAATCGGTTTAATCAGATAGCAACACGTACAATCATGGCCGGAAATCTCACCCAAACTTTTCCTATAAACCCCAAGCAAAGCACCTCAGTTCCACCAAACCACCACCACTATTACCGATCGGAAAAGGCTTTGACACGGTTGACCCATACCAGCACTGAATACATACAGGGTTCAGAAGCCTTCCGGAATGAAACAAAGTCTTCTCTCAAAAATCATGAGGCTTCAATCCGGAACTTGGAGAATCAGATTGGTCAGTTATCAAAGCAAATAGCAGAGAGGAGCCAAGGGTCCTTCCCTAATGATACTGTGGTCAATCCAAAGGAGCATTATAAGGCCATATCTACAAGGAGTGGTATAGTGATTCAGCCAGTTGAGAAATTTGTTCCAGTGAAGGAAAAATCTGAAAAAGGGGTGGAAGAACATGAAAAGGCTTTAGAAAAAGAGGAGGAAAAGGATGAGAATGATGATGTGCAACAGGTTCCAAAGGAGATAGCTACAGAGAAGTCTCCCACTCTTCTTATGCAAAACCTCCTTACCCCCAAAGGTTGAAGCAAAGCAGATTCGAAGCAACGGTATGCCGGGTTCTTGGATATTTTTAAGAAACGCAGATTAACATTCCTTTTGCGAAGCTCTTGAAAATATGCCTAATTATGCAAAGTTCATGAAAGATTTACTTTCCAAGAAGCATAAGTTGCAAGAAGCTGAAACAGTGGCATTGACTCAGCAGTGTAGTGCCATTATTAGAACAAAGTTGCCACCAAAGCTTAAAGATCCGGGCAGCTTTAGCATTCCTTGTGCAATAGGGAACGTCAATATGGGCAGAGCACTTTGTGATCTGGGAGCTAGTATAAATTTAATGCCCTTATCTATTTCGAAAGCTCTCGGCATTAAAGAGATGAAGCCTACTATGATGTCGTTACAGTTGGCGGATAGGTCCATTAAGAAGCCAGAAGGTGTCATTGAGGATGTGCTTGTGAAAGCGGACAAATTCATCTTCCCGGTGGATTTTGTGGTTCTTAACATGGAGGAAGATCTTGAACTTCCTTTGCTTTTGGGAAGACCCTTCTTGGCTCTTTGCTAGAGCGGTAATTGATGTAGCACAGGAAAAATGGAGTTCCAAATGAATGATGAGAAAGTCACTTACAATGTGTTTCAATCCATGAAATACCCAATCGATAATAGTGAGCGCCGGAATTGATGTAGTTGATGAGGCCATTCATGAAGAGCTTTTTCAAGAAGGTTCAGATGAGTCTATGGAGGATGATCTTGCTCAATTGTTACAAGTGAAAGAAGAGGTTTCTGCAGATGAGAATTCTGATTTACAGGTTGAGGAGTTGAAGAAGAAGGATTATGATGCGCCACCTATTACTCCTAAGGTGGAACTAAAGGAGCTCCCTTCTAATCTAAAGTATACTTTTCTAGGGAAGGATGACACTTATCCCATTATTATTAGTGCTGAGTTGTCACCTATCGACGAAGAGAAGTTGCTGAAAGTTTTGACCACCCACAAGAATGCAATAGGGTGGTCTATATCTGATTTAAAGGGGATTAGTCCTTCATTTTGCACTCATAAAATTCTTATGGAGGACGATGTGAAACCAGTAAGGCAGCCCAGAGGAGACTTAACCCGACTATGAAGGAAGTGGTGAGAAAGGAGGTGGTGAAACTGTTAGATGCAGGTATGATTTATCCTATCTCTGATTCAAAGTGGGTTAGTCCAGTACATGTAGTACCGAAGAAGGGTGGAATCACTGTAGTGCAGAATGAGAATAATGAATTGATACCCACTAGAACTTATGAAATTTGGAGAATGTGTGTGGATTATAGGAGGTTGAATGATGCCACTCGCAAGGACCACTTTCCTTTGCCATTCATGGATCAGATGCTTGAGGGGCTTGCAGGTCACTCTTATTACTGTTTCTTAGATGGCTATTCCGGTTACAATCAAATAGCGGTGGCTCCGGAGGATCAAGAGAAGACAGCTTTCACTTGTCCCTTTGGGATTTTTGCTTATAGACGGATGCCCTTCGGTCTTTGCAATGCCCCTGACTACTTTTCGAGGTGCATGTTGTCTATCTTTCTCGACATGATTGAGAGATTTATTGAGGTATTTATGGATGATTTCTCTATTTTTGGCACTTCTTATGATACTTGCTTGGCTAATTTGTCTTGTGTGCTCCAAAGATGTCAAGAGAGTAACTTAGTGCTTAATTGGGAAAAGTGCCACTTTATGGTGAAAGATGGGATAGTCTTGGGTCATAGAATATCTGATAAGGGGATAGAAGTGGATAGAGCCAAGATTATAATCATCAAAGACTTACCTCCTCCCACCAATGTATGTAGCGTTCGCAGTTTTCTTGGTCACGCAGGTTTTTATCGGAGGTTTATCAAGGATTTTTTCAAGATAGCCAAACCACTTAGTCAGTTGTTGGTCAAAGATGAAGACTTTAACTTTAACAATAATTGTCTAGTGGCATTTAACTTGTTAAAGGAGAGATTGACCACTACACCTATTCTGACGGCGCCTGATTGGGAGTTACCGTTTGAGCTGATGTGTGATGCCAGTGACTATGCTATAGGGGTTGTGTCGGGGCAAAGGAAAAATAAGTTGTTGCATGTTATGTACTATGCGAATAAAGTTCTGAATGAGGCACAACTGAACTATGCAACAACTGAGAAGGAAATGCTTGCAATTATTTATGCATTAGATAAGTTTAGACAGTATTTGATTGGTTCCAAGGTGATTATTTTTACGGATCATGCTGCTCTAAAATACCTCTTGACTAAGCAAGACGCTAAGCCAAGGCTTCTCCGTTGGATGCTGCTACTCCAAGAGTTTGATATTAAAATCAAAGACAAGAAATGGGTGGAGAATGTGGTAGCCGATCACTTATCTAGGATACAAGTTAAGGAGTTGCAGGATGATTCAGAGATGGAGATTCGGGATGAATTCCCAGATGAGTATGTCTTGGCAATCAACAATGTACCTTGGTTCGCTGATATTGCTAATTATAAGGCAATTAGGATGATACCGAGAGGGACTAACATGGCGCAAGAGGAAGAAGTTCATGCATGATGTTCGGTATATCGGGATGAGCCTTTCTTGTTTTTCGGTGTGTGCGAGATGGAGTGCTCTGCGCTGTATCCCGGAGGAGGAAACTCATAAGGTCCTCCGGCATTGTCACGGTTCAGATTATGGTGGACATTTTTTGGAGAACGCACTGTTGCTAAGGTATTGCAAAGTGGTTTTTATTGGCCTACACTGTATAAGGATGCTAGGAATTTTGTGGAGCATTGTGATCGTTGCCAAAGAACTGGGAGTATCTCTAGGAGAAATGAGATGCCCCTTAACAACATTCTTATTATTGAGATATTTGATGTGTGGGGGATTGATTTTATGGGGCCATTCCCAAGTTCTTTTAACAACAAGTACATTCTTGTGGCTGTGGACTATGTCTCAAAGTGGGTAGAGGCAATTGCTCTTCCCACTAATGAAGCTAAGGTGGTGGTATCTTTTCTCAAAAAGAATATATTCAACAAGTTTGGGGTACCTAGGGCCATTATCAGTGACGGAGGAACTCACTTTTGTAACCGATAGTTTCAATCAGTGCTTAGCAAATATGGTGTCACTCATCGTGTCACTACTCCATATCACCCACAAACTAGTGGACAAGTGTAGATGTCTAACGGGAATTGAAGCAAATTCTCGGAGAAAGCTGTTGGGAAGTCAAGGAAGGATTGGTTAAGAAGCTTGATGATGCTTTGTGGGCGTCCGAACCGCATTCAAAACTCCTATTGGCATGTCACCGTTTCATTTGCTATATGGTAAGTCTTGCCACCTTCCGGTGGAGCTTGAGCATAAGGCGCTTTGGGCAACTAAGTTTGCTGAATTTTGATGCTAAATCTGCTAATGAAAAGAGGTTACTTCGGTTGAATGAGCTTGATGAATTCAGAATTTTTGCATATGAGAGTGCTAGCCTCTACAAGGAAAGAACCAAGAGATGACATGACGGGAGGATTATTCCTAAAGAGTTTCATCCGGACGGACGGTACTACTTTATAATTCTCGATTGAAACTTTTTCCGGGGAAATTGAAGTTTAGATGGTCGGGACCTTTTGTAGTCAAAGAAGTCACACCTTTTGGTGCAATTGCCATTGCACCAATAGGTTCGATGAAGCTTTTAAGGTGAATGGGCGAGATTAAAGCCTTACCATGATGGAGACATTGACGAGAGGAAGAACCTCGTGGCATTGGAAGTTGAGAATTAAGGCGACATAGTCGGTGAAGACTATAAACCAAGGGCTTCTTGGGAGGCAACCCAAGGGTTCTCGCTTTCATTATTTATTATTATTGTGTTTTTCTTTTGTTTTTCCTTTCTTTCAGTTTTATTCAGGTTTAAAGATGATCACTCCTCTTGTGGCTGCCAAGTCTTGCTGGGGCACTCTTTCCTCTCTTAAAACTTGAAACATCATGGATGGTACCGGATGAAGCACTCCACATCAGAATTAGAAGCCTAAACCAGGGGAGTACTAGTTTCTTTCCCTTTTTATATTTTTGCAATATTGAGGATAATGTTTGATTTAAGTGTGGGGGAGGGATATAATTTTTTTGGTGATGCTTGTCCTTATTTTATTTTTTAAGAATTTAATATTTGAGATTTTTGCATTGTTTAGGATTGACCTTAACTTTGAGCTTTCCCCATCTTAGAAAATTTTATCAAGTAAAAAAAATAAAAAAAATAAAATAAAGTAAAAAATAATACAATGTTTCAATTAAGCCTCTAAGTCTTGAATTTTTGTATCAATCTTAAGATTGATCATGAGAATAGAGATTAGTTTGTAGTATGATCAACAGATTATTAGTTTATGAATATCTTGTTACATGATTTCTTTAGAAAATTCGATGATGACCTTGATAGCTAAGTAAAACTTTTGTGTCGGGAAATGACTCAGAAAAAAAAAAAAAACTCCGCTGATATCTCTAGGCTTGACTTAGTAAACGATGATGCATCACCCATGTGCAGGGTCGCGTCAAACGGTAAAGTTAAAGAGGGTTATGAGTTGGGCTAAAAGCCTCTTGAGGTGCCTGTTGGAGTAACTGAGTAACCGGTCCTGCATCACCCATGTGTAGGGTCGCGTCAAAAAGGGACCTACAACGGCTCAAAAAAAAGAAAAAGAAAAAAAGAAAAAAAGAAAAAAAATGAAAAAAGGAGCTATGTTTTACCTGAGGATCCCTATTAAATTAAATAAAAAGCTTGGTTTAGTGGGGGAATTTGAATTTTTTTTTGGAGAAATTGAGTAGCGTAATATTCTTTTACTAATCTTATTGTTGAATTTATTGCGAGCCAAACCTTTGATCATGAGATGTTAAGAGATTATTACAATTGTTTAAGGCTATTAGCTTAGTGATCTATTCTTATAAGACATTAACTTAAATAAAACTTGATGATATGATCTAGGTGTGGTGGTTTATTGCTTTCGTTTAGGAATTTCATGAGCAATGTTGTTCGGATAATGAATTCTATTTCTTTTGCTTGAGGACAAACAAATGTTTAAGTGTGGGGAGTTTGATAAGCATATATTTTATGATTAAATAAGTATAGATTCGAGATATATTAGATTGAATTTATTAATATTATACCTATTTAATTATCTTTTATATATTTATCTATCTTTTAATTAAATAGAGGATAAAAGAATATTGTAACAGAAAATCTATTGATATCCTATTTTATTTTATTTTGTAGGAGATATAATGTGATCGAAGAGAGGAGAAAATATAGGAAGGGCGCGATCATTATTGGGCAAGAAATTCAATTAAAAAGGATATAGTATATTATATTATTATATTAAATAATATAATATGCACAAAAAGATGGAACTCACGTTAGGGATGGATGATTTGGAAGATAGGATATATCCTATCTTTAGTAATTGGAATAAGGCGTGGGGCCCGCAAGAAGAAAACCTAAATCCTATATATATTAGAAGAACGCACAGGGCCAAGAATTATTCATTCGAACACGCAGAAAGAATTCAAGAGGGAATTAATTAGGCCGCAAGCACTGACGTAGGAGGCACAACCAATTCAAGAAGGAATTTGAAGACGCGGCAGGGAGGAGCATATGAGACTGAGAGATTCTCCGGGAGTCTTTATTTCTCTTTCTTTTTCCTATCTTATTTAAATCTGGCTTTTATTTATTTTATGGATTTTATTATAGCCATGCTAGGCTAGTTTTCTTTTGTAGTTAGGACGAGGATAAACCCTATGCGAATTTAAAGTATTTGTTTGGATTCTTTATTGATCTTCTTTTCTTGATTGAATGAATAATCTTTGCTTAAAGCTTTCTTAAAGATTGATCACCTTTTAGATTGTTCTTATGTTGGTGTATGACAATAGAGATGTTGGTGCATTTAACTAGAACCGTTAATTCATCATAGAGTTGCATGACCTAGACATAGGCTTACGAGTTTATGCGATCTCATAATTCGGTTTAAAAATATGATCTTTCCAAACAATACTAAGACATTAGGTTGTTTTCAAAGATAACGAGACTAAGGTAGCATCAAGACATTGAGACTTAGTCTAATTTTAGAGAATTGATCGTCAATCGTGGGAATAATAATCAATTAGGGATTCAATTCAAATACTTGGAGGAACATAGGGGGATTCTCATCCCTACCGCGTTTTTCTTAATTACTCATCTTTTCTAAACGTTGTTCTTGAAATTCTTGATTTTGAATTCTTGTTCTTTATTTAATTCTTTAAATTCGTTTGGTTATAACTCACCCCATATTACTCAATTCATCCAACTAAAGCGAAAATAGCGAATTAGTGATTGGAGTACTATTCCTCGTGGGACGATCTTTTTCTCACTACTTTATTACTTGTAACGACCGGTGCACTTGCCGAAGTCGCTACCAAGTTTTTGGAATTTAATTTTCAAAACCTGGTGGGTGTGGTGGTGGGGTAGCCTGTCCATTCTCAGTAAGGGAAGTTCCTCATTAGTCTTACGTATAAAATAAATAGGTTTTTGATTAATGTCATAGTTATAAGTTAAATTTACCTAGTTAATTAACAGTTAAGTTGCATAATTTATAAGTTAAATATTTTGGAAAAAGTATATCAAAATTTGTTAATACATTTAGTACTTAATTTTACGGGACTTATAAATAATTTTTCTTTCCAACAAATTAATATTAGGAAAATACTTATGTTAAATTCCTTATATCCATTTCATTAAATTCTCCACTTACATTTGATCATGTGTCTTGTTTTTGAATTATTGTCATTTAACTATAAATTCCATATAAAAATAATAAGAAACGTAGTGATGTGTAGTAATGGATATAAAAAACTTTACATAATTATGATTCTTAATATTATATTCATAAGATAGGAAAAGTCGGTCAAATTAAATTTTCATAATCTACAAGCAATCATGAAACTGACACCCGTGCTTTTACGAGCTTCAATAAATGACCCCATCAATACTGGTTAAATCCCATCTTAATACATGTCTTTTCAGTTCGACCCATCACAAGCGGCATGTTAACTTATAACTAGCATATTTACCTGTTTTACCAGCTCCCACATCGAAGTTATTTAAAGGATATTATGTAACTGGGCATGCATCTTGCCCTAGATTTATGGATGAGCCCAACCACATACTTAAAATTTTTATAACAAAAAGAAATTGAATACATCTGAAATTTTAATACAAAAAAAAAAGTTGTGACTAAAATGTGAATGCAAAAAAAAAAAAAAAAAAAAAATTGTAGCAAAAGTCATTGAATGAATCAGAATGTCCACAAAAATTTACATCAAGACAACACCTTTTCATTATCTGTCCTTGCCGGTAGTCCGCTAAAACATACATGAAGACTATGATTTGAAACAAAACAGAAACTACATATATACTGTGGTTTAAGCTCCCGGCACGGTATAAACTAAAAATTGGCATGGTTTGGATAGAACTAGCCTAAAAAAGATTTTGCGTGTGTGTGTATTAAAAGAAAAAATTGGTCGCATGGATCAAATGGCTTAAATGTTTGGGGGAAAATGTCTAAATTCAGAATTTGTAATTTTTCATTTATATTCTGCAAGTTAAGTCCTTTTCCCCAAATTTTTAACTAACCTTTTTCAACTAAAAACAAATAATGTTCTTGTAAGAGATAACTCAGTTTCTTCTCGATTCTGAATTATGGAGTTTACCATCTTATCCTCCCAAAAAAAAAAACCCACCTTTCAACTGCCTAAAAACAACATAATTTCTTAATTTGTTTCTTCAATCTGTTTAATCCAAGGTATTAAAATCAGACTGGTCACCGAATCGGTCGGATCTTTGGGTCAAAGGTCGGTGGATCAAACTGGTAAGAAAATGAAGATTTCAGATTATTAATATAAAATTACACAAAATAATAATTCCCTTTAATAATAAAAATATCTTATTTAACTATTACAAAATAATTATGCATATATATATATAATATATAAAAGGAAGAGACGCGGAAGAAGAAAGAGAAAAAGTGCCTCTTGTCCGTTAAAACCAAACCCTTCTTGTTCTGATGGAAGCATCTCCAGCAAATCCTGAAGGAGTTTTGGTGTTCTTGAACCAGTCGAAATCCTCAAGCACATCTATCTTTCTCATCTTTTTCGAAGAAGACTTCATTGAAGGCGTTCCAATCTTCACACCTGAAAGATCTCTGAGCTATCTAATTATATTCTCTCTCAGAACAGAGAAGTCTGTTCACTATCTTATTTCACTACTCTTCTTTCCCATTTTGCTCTCTTGAACACACTACCGAACATATAGTGTTTTGGTAAGATTGTTAGTCCAGATTGATAACTTCAGATTGAGATTTAGCAGCAGCAGCAGCGACAAAAAGATCTGATTCAAAACCAGACCCCATAAAGACCACAATTTATGAGAAATCTGAATGTTTGATGAGGAGGGGAAAATTGAGAGCCTCTTAATATGGAAGCTTTATTTTTCTTTCAAATTTACTCCCAACAATCTCAGCCGTTCACTCTCCGTCCACAATGATGATACTGTTATATTTTGTTTAATCCCATGGGTTATGAATAAGAAGTCGTGTCGGTTCAGCACCGCCGGTCGCGTCAGTTCACCGATGGGACTCCATCTGATTGTTTCATTGTCTATAAGTAGACGTGCGTGTGGCAGAAAAACAATCTCGTTTTTCTAATACTACGCTCTCATACATATAGTTTAATGCATTTTGCTATAAGTCACATCCGTGCGATTCTGAAAGCAGACTCGTTGGATTCGCTTGGACTTCAGATTGAGAGAGCCATCTTTCTGAAGACGAATAATCTGCTCTATCCTAGGAGACAATTGCTCATCATCCTTGGGCATCCATATAGAGGGAGCAAAATTGTCTTAAGGATACAACGAAAGTTGGGCCCGGATTTCTTCACAGTTCATTACCATATTCGGCAGTCTTGTGAGTTTTTACTGGTTTTCTTCTAGTACAGTACTATCGTATATTTACAAATTATGCATATTAATTACACAGATTCTTATCTTAGTGATATTTCTATCTTGAAAGTATTTTCACTAACAATCTTAAGACAATTTTGTGAATCTGTGTTATTTGTGATGAATTACTATGATTTTTGCATAATCATGAGTCGCACACACATATATGAATTGTTACGCAGAAAAACAATCTCATTTTTCTAATACTACGCTCCCATACATATAGTTTAATGCATTTTGCTATAAGTCACATCCGTGCGATTCTGAAAGCAGACTCGTTGGATTCGCTTGTGCTTCATATTGAGAGAACCATCTTTCTGAAGACGAATAATCCGCTCTATCCTGGGAGACAATTGCTCATCATCCTTGGGCATCCATATAGAGGGAGCAAAATTGTCTTAAGGATACAACGAAAGTTGGGCCCGGATTTCTTCACAGTTCATTACCATATTCTGATCTTGTGAGTTTTTCTTGGTTTTCTTCTAGTACAAGATACTATCGTATATTTACAAATTATGCATATTAATTACACAGATTCTTATCTTAGTGATATTTCTATCTTGAAAGTATTTTCACCAACAGATTCACCGCGCTGTCCAGAGTCCAAATTCATTCAATTCCATCAAATACAAATTTCAATTCTCATCATGACAAGTATAATAAAACATCACATTATTACACAATATCAGCGTCTCACATATACAATATGCAGAAAATTATAAACAAAACTCAGTGTCTTGAAACTTTGCGATATTAATTGTACGCCATGGTAATGAAGTTGAAAGAATTGATGCACATCTAAACTCGTTGCCTGCTTATTGCTGGGACATTGGTCCTTTTGGTTCTCCTCCATTGGTCATACAAATATGAAGCTTTGCTTTTAATTCTCGTCCACGGCCACACAATTTAGAATCCATATGTTCACCCATTTTTGCTATTTTCTTGCGGTTAAAGTATGTGATTAACGACATTAACCAGGCAATGAAGACAAGTGGTTGGAGAAAGTGAGGGACCAACGTAACACTGATATTAGTGCGGCATAGGCTAAACTTCCTGAGATAAGAGCTATATTAGCGTAGCAGGTTAAGGAAGCGATATTAGCAGGGGTGTAAAAATCTGGAATTTGGTATAATTGTATTGTCTGAGCTGAGGTATTATATATATACATATATATATAAAAGTGTTGTAGTTTCCAACATAGAGGTTTATTTTCCTCTTTATTTAAGCCAGCCATCAAAGCGTCATAAGCTTTGGAAGAGCCATCCTAAAAAATTACGGGATAACCCAAGTAACATCATCTTTGTGCCGAAAAGTGTGATAAAAAAATCTTTGTGCAGAAACATGTTGCTAAAATCTATTCAAACTGAAATTACACATATCTGAGACATCAGAATTAAAGTTCTATCCTCAAATATGATATAAACAAACATGTCATAATGAGAGTTAAATTATGGAAGAATTAACATACCACACAGTATGTGTAATTAATAAAAATACTGCCTTTAAGGCTTAGATTAATGCTAAAAGGTTCCTTGTATATTTCTTGCAGGGGCAGTGGTATATAATTACAGGATATATAAATATGATCCGGATTTTCTGTAATTTGCATGCATTTGACAGCTCCGAAGGGCAAATTTGATGATATGTATTGCAAAGATGGAGTTGAAATGGAATGGAAAAGGAACTAGTAATACTTTCGTGGTCGCTTGAGTCGAGTTTGCTGTGGTGGCCGGACTGGTTTGTTCCTGATCAAGTCAGAGAGGATGGGGGAATTAAAGCTTTTTAAGCTCACAGGCTGAAGAGCGAAGGGAAATATAACATTTGCTGAGGCTATCATTGATGACAGGGCAGGGACGACGAAATTAAAGATTCTCTCCCCTCTTTAAGTGAATTTTCTCGACTTTGTTGAATTTAAGGGCAGGCATTAATTGTTGGGAAAATCCATATAGAGGCTCTTTTTACTAAAATAATGTCAACAAGGGCCCTAAGAAAAGTCAAATGTTAGAACTTCTGACATACAATTCTGAAATGAAAAGACAACAAAACCGGAATGCTGAAAAGGGAGAGAAGGGCAATTGTAATTCACTCTCTCTCTCAACTTTGGACTATCATCTCTCGACGTAAACCACTGTCGCCATCGCCGTGTGACTTCCAGTTCTTCGGTGCGTCACTGCTGCTTTCTTCCGGTAAGGCCTCTTTCTTCCTTCGTGCTTGCGCCTCCCTCGTATTTCTTTCGTACTTTTAATGTTGTGAGAGATCCCTGCTTCAATCCCTCATCCAGATCCCATTCCCTCCAATTTCCCCCAATTTGCTACCCACTTACCTGGCAATTCCGTTCCATGGCCGATTCGTGTCTTCTCCTTTCATGAAAATTCAGATTAAGAGGGATGGCACTGTGAGCACCCTCCTTCCTTTCGTCTTTCTACCTCTTTCTCTCGCTTGCTTCTTGATTTTGTTTTTATTTCTACTAATTTGTTTCGGTTTATGTGTTTTTCTAATGGTCTGATTTATGACTATGAAAAAATTTTGTTCGATCATTTTATTTTCTTTTTATTCTCTTGAGTCTGGGTGCTGTTGGGATGCGCTGAAATTGAAAGGAAAATGAACTGCCAATATCTACGTTTGGGATCCTAAGGAAATCATCTCAATCAATCTCTTTTTTCCCGGCCCTTTTGGCTGCAATGCATTAATTCAAAATATGAATTTTAAGTGGGAATGGAACTAACAAAAGAATGATCTTTTAGAAGGTGGAATGGACTTTACTTTGCTGGAGGTAAATTGATCCCTGATTAAGGCTTTTTTATCACTTTTATTTTGGCTTATCGAGTTCCTAAATCTTGCAAGAGGAGGAGGTTATGAAGGGAAAAAATGGAGGACTACTGTCTAAAAAGCAACCATTAATATTCTTTCTTTATTTGTGCAGTTATATTTCAATTGGGAGGATTTATGATACAGTTCACTACATTATTTTGAAATCATTCCACTGACAGCAATGGCTTATGGATCTTGCCACATGAATTAAGAGGTATTGGGTGCGCATTTTTGGAAAAACCACATATGTATTTTTACACTATTACACTTAATAGAATAGATAAAGTTTGGTCTTACGTTAAAATAGTTTTTCAAGGCCATTTCTTTTGCTACTAATATATGTGATGTAAATTTCCCATGAGATTCTATTGATGTAATCCGTTAATTGCTGTTGCAGGTTCATACCTCTATACAGTTACTGAGACTAAGCTTCTAGTGGATACTTCAAGAGGGGAAAATTATACATCAATGTAATCCTTGGATTCAAAGCTCTTATTCCAGAGTAAGATGTTGGCGTTTACTAAAGATTTAAAATTGTGCTGAGGATGGGACTAAGTGAATTTCAGAATTTGTATATAGAGTAGAACTCATTTATACATAAAATTATTTCAGTTTCTTGCTAACTAGACACCCCATTTAACAGGAGAAGTTCTATGGGGCTCAAACCAAGAATCTTTCAAGGGCTTCTGTTGAGAACAAGGTGGTGAAGGATGTGACAGAAGTAGTTGGGAGATCCCACTATAATTGCATCAAGACAAAAGTAGTTGGGAGATCCCAATATAATCCTATTATATTTAGGACACATGTTTAGTCTATCAGTTTTTGTGTAAACATCAATTTGTATTTAGGACAAAGTTGTGAACAATTTGTTTAGTACAAAGGTGCATTTGTATTGAAACAATTGTAAAGGTTCAAACAATTATTTAGGACACATTTGTATTGATGTTTAGTCATGTTTAGTCCATCAATTTTTGTGTAAACGTTAATTTGTATTTATGAGAAAGTTGTGCTGAGGATGAGACTAATATTGTTGTTAATAGGGACTGATATTGTTGTTAATAGGTATTGATATTGTTGTTAGTGGGTACTGTTATTGTTGTTAGTGCCTCTTGTTATTGTTGTTAGTGGCTACTGATATTGTTAATGGGGATTGATATTGTTGTTTATAGGGTACTGATATTGTTGTTAGTAGCTACTGATTTTGTTGTTAGTGAGTACTGATATTGTTGTTAGTGGGTAATGATATTGTTGTTAGTGGGTACTGATTTTGTTGTTAGTGGGTACTGATCTTGTTAGTGTTCTCTGTTATTGTTGTTAACGCCCCATATTATTGTTGTTAACAACCCCTGTTATTTAGTGCCCCCTGTTATTGTTGTTAACGACCCCTGTTATTGTTGTTAGTGCCCCTGTTATTGTTGTTAGTGCCCCCTATTATTGTTGTTAACGTCCCATGTTATTGTTGTTAATGCCCCTGTTATTGTTGTTAGTGCCCCCTGTTATTGTTGTTAACGACCCCTATTATTGTTGTTAGTGCCCCCTTTTATTGTTGTTAGTGACCCCCTGTTATTGTTGTTACCGCCCCATGTTATTGTTGTTAACGCCCCATGTTATTGTTGTCAGTGCCCCCTGTTATTGTTGTTAGTGGGGGCTGATGTAGTTATTAATAGGGGCTAATGTCAGTGTGCGTTAACAACACTTTCTAAAACCTGATTGGACACTAATAACACAATTTAAATATATGAATATATTTGTTTGTCCAACCTTTTCATCAATACAAATACCCCTTTACACAAATACAAATTGTTAACATTGTCAATAACATCACACTTACTACCACAAAATAGCTTCATAATAGTACACTTCCTAACACAAAGGTCCAAACCAATACATGAATAAAATTAACAAAAACAAATCGCCCATAATACAGTTTGCAGATTCTTAAGGCCTTGTATTGGATTCTCTTTCTTTAACATCTTCTCATTCACTAATAAGCTCCATGTGGCAAGCCTCTTAATTCATGTGGCAAGATCCATAAGCCATTGCCAAAGAGATTGAATTACAATTGCCCTTCTCTCATTTTTCAGCATTCCTCTTAATTCACTCTCTCGTCCGTAATTTATGTATGTGGCAAGATCCATAAATCCTCTTTAGGACACATGTTTGCAAAAGAGATTGATTGAGATGATTTCCTTAGGATCCCAAACGTAGATATTGGCAGTTCATTTTCCTTTCAATTTCAGCGCATCCCAACAGCACCCAGACTCAAGAGAATAAAAAGAAAATAAAATGATCGAACAAAATTTTTTCATAGTCATAAATCAGACCATTAGAAAAACACATAAACTGAAACAAATTAGTAGAAATAAAAACGAAATCAAGAAGCAAGCGAGAGAAAGAGGTAGAAAGACGAAAGGAAGGAGGGTGCTCACAGTGCCATCCCTCTTAATCTGAATTTTCATGAAAGGAGAAGACACAGAATCAGCCATGGAACGGAATTGCCAGGCAAGTGGGTAGCAAATTGGGGGAAATTGGAGGGAATGGGATCTGGATGAGGGATTGAAGCAGGGATCTCTCACAACATTAAAAGTACGAAAGAAATACGAGGGAGGCGCAAGCACGAAGGAAGAAAGAGGCCTTATCGGAAGAAAGCGGCAGCGACGCACCGAAGGACTGGAAGTCACACGGTGATAGTGGTTTACATTGAGAGATGATAGTCCAAAGTAGAGAGAGAGAGAGAGAGAGAGAGAGAGAATTACAATTGCCCTTCTCTCCTTTTTCAGCATTCCTCATGGTTTTTTTTGTCTTTTCATTTCAGAATTGTATGTCAGAAGAGGCCCTAGGGCTTCTTCTGACATTTGACTTTTCTTAGGGTCTTTGTTGACATTATTTTAGTAAAAAGGGCCTCTATATAGATTTTTCCTTAATTGTTGTGACTCCCAACTTCCTATCCACTAGCGGACGGAATCAAAAAAATGTGTTAGGACAAAGAGATGGGAAATAAATGTTTTTAATACTTAATGACGCCAAAATTAATTTTACTACAATTTTTTTAACAAAAGTCCAATTAAGTGCTGCAAACTAAATTTTAATAGTATATTCTCAGATTCTTAGAAAGTTAAAGAGTACTACTATGTGTCTAAATATAAGTCTACCACATTCTCACGTATCAGTAATCAATGAATGTATTAAATTGATAAAATTTTATATAGTTACCGTTATTAATTTTTGTCTCTCTCTACTTTACAAATAATTTTTACACTTTTCTTTCCAATAGTAATTAAATAGGGGTAAAATTCACAAAATCAATAATTATCTTACACGTGATTTATATTTTTAATTAAAAAAATTCTCTACAAGTGACTTATATTTAGGTGCAGAATGGTATACAGTTGAATGTTTTTCCAACAATTTTGGACAAAAATAATGCCGCCCAAAATAATTTAATAAAACGTATATATGAAAAATTCCAAATCAAATAAATCTCATACAGCACATTTTTAACTCCACCACTGACTTTGTGGTGTAGGGTAGGGATTAAGACAAAATAAAGCCTTTCCAAAGGATAAGGAAATCAAATATCTACCAACACGAAGACATCTCAGACTCTTATCTTTCTTTTTTAATCGGGAAAATGAGTTAAAAAGGACTAAACTCGCAGAATATGAAAGAAAAGTTACCGAGTCCTGACAAAAGTTTTGCAGATTCTGAATTTAATATTTTTCCACAGATATTTGTGCCATTTAGTCTTTTTGACCAATTTTCTCTTTAAAATTATGTGTGTGTGTGTGTTTGTGTATATATCTTTCTTAACATCAGCAAGTCTAACATATATGGCGTGCGGATTGCCCATTCGATAACAAATGTTTCAATCACCAATGTCTCTTAAGTCCAACATGAGATGTGTGTTTTAATTTCAGGGCAAAAAAAAAAGAAAATCCAATGGCTTTGATTACAGATATGGGTGTCAAGTCTAAGATGAGATGCTTATATATATCAGGGCCAATTTGTGCATTTGCTTATTTATATCAAATGGCCACCACACATTTTTTTATTTTTTGAAAAGGTGGGCCATGATTGTTATCAACAAAAGAACGCGTTAATAATTTCCAAAGGGAGTATCACTTAATGCATGAACGTACGCACACATATTGATCATTTATCTAAATGCCATATTTAAATGTTTAGATGGGTTAAAGTTCATGGATACCTCATTTAATCCATTTTTGAACAGGCTTAGACAACTTAATTTGGGACCACTAAAATGAGGGGATCAAAATATGTAAAACGGGCCAAATTTCATGTTAGTCTAAAGGCCCGTGCATATAGACTATAACGGATGCCTATCAGGACTTCTTTTTTCTTTTTTCTTTTTTGGTGTTTTTGTGAAACCAATTTATAGAAAACACCATTTCTGATTCTGTTCTTTTATATATAATCTGCAAATATAAAATTATTCAAACCTTTTAACTTTACTACTACTTTATTAAAAATTATACTATTTTTATTTGAATTAATTCAAAATTTTAATTTACCAAGCCAGTATGATGGTTAGTTTTCATGATGACCATCATACTTCATAGATTCTGAAAATTTAATTTGACCTGTTTTTCCTATCTCATGATTATAATATTAAGAATCATATTTATATTAGGTTTTTTTATATCTATTACAACAAATTTTCCAATCACACATGATTATGTGTCTTATTGGTTTCACATGGATTTATAGTTCAATGATAATAATTCAAAAACAAGACACATGATCAAATATAATTTGAGAACTTGACGAAATAGATATAAGGAGCTTCGACATAAGTATTTTCCTAATATTAATTTGCTGGAAAGAAAATTATTTATAAGTCCAGAAAAATTATATACTAAATGTATTAACAAATTTTTACATACTTTTTGCAAAATGTTTAACTTATAAATGATGCAACTTAACTGTTAATTAAATAGGTAAATTTAACTTGTAATATAACATTCTTTAAAAACCTATTTTTATATCTACACACATATATAACTATAAGATTGATGAGTAACTTCTCTTACTGAGAGAATGGACGCGCTACCCCACCACCACAATCACACGCTTAAATTCTCTCCACGGGAGCTAATTCGCCGGTTAACTAATAAATAAATTTGACATCTGAACATAATTTATATTGGCCAATCCCAACTACGCCTAATTTTAAATTGGATCATATCAAAGTACAAATTTATATACTACAGTAAAGCCTTATCCCAACAAGTGAGATCAGCTATATAGATCACAGGACACAATTTTATTTTATAAACAATCAAATCTTTATATCTATTGTTAACTAAAAAATATCGTTAAATCATATTCAAACACTAATTGTACTCTCCGCTAAGTTGGCTAAACACCCCCTAGTGGTGTGTTGTTGCTTAATGGTAATCCGTTGCTCAGAAGTTTCCTACCCCATTGAACGTAAACAACCTCCTTCTTTCTTTATCCCTTCTCAAAATCTTCCTTCCCAAACACATAAAACCATTATCTTCCCTCCTCCTCACATCTCCAAAACATCCTTTCCACCTTCCCAAAGAAAACATGTTGTGCAATCTAGAAGTGGAGTTAACCAAGTCATCCAAATTAAACAAGTATATATCAAAATTTGATCTGCCCAAAGTTAGGGCCTTATAATTGATAGTCAAACAAATGCTTACATAGTAAACATAGAAATCGTATCTACCTTATTTAATTTGTCACACCGTTAGTGAGTCCATTCACTCCAATATTAGAGGGTGAAATTTTAATTCATGAAAGAAACATATTTTAATTGGCAGAGACAAAGGAAGGATGAGGAGAGAGAAACTGGTGATGGTAACATAATGGAAAAGGAGAGGGAAATTAAAGGAGGAGGAAGGAGGGTCATCAGATGAAAAACCCAAATGGGAGATGGGCCAGAAGAGAGAGAAATTTAAAAGTATTTTAAAATGGAGATTAAATTAGGGAGAATGATAGAAAAAGAATTTTGAAATTATAAAATCTCAAATCAGATTTGTTGTCAAGAGTTGATAGGGAAATAACGAAACTTAATAAGCAATTAACAACTCATTTTTTTGGGAAATCCTTGATTTAGAATTTAGAATTTTGAAATTTCAAAATTCTTTTTCTCTCATTTTCCCATTAAATTATAAAGTTCATACTTTAAGAGTATTTTCACTAAGAAGTGCATTGAAAAGCATACTTTTTTTTTATAAAGAAAAGAAAGTAAAATTAAATTTTTTCCCTAAAATATATAAACTAAGTAGTATGAAGAAAATAAAACACATGTACCAACACAGGTTGGTCTTTTTAGAAACAAAGGAAAATAGATAAATTTTTTTAGAGAAAAACGAACGCCACTCATTTTGTAATATCCGCACTTACCACTCATTTTTTATCTGACTTTTTAGAAGTCCGGTAGGAAAAACGTCAGATTGTAAATATGATTTGTGTTTAAATTGATGGTGGTAGAAGTGGCGGGGCCAACATCAAAAAGCTGAGAGCTTTTTGGTTCCTTAACTGACTTTTAGGAGCTTTAAAAAAAATAAAACCTTAGTGAACTTAAAGCTCAATTCAAACACTTTACTTTTTACTCTTTTTTCTATTACACTTTTTTTTTTTCCTAGCTTTAAGCTACTTAAAGTGATTATTCCTTTGACTTGCAAACTTTTGCACCGGAAGGAGAAGATACGCCAGAAAGAGATGACTCAGATGGGGCCTAAACTTGTCTCATCGAGAGGTGAAGGTAATAAATGTAAAATACATTTATTATATTTATCATTGTTCCCTTTATTAATCCTCTCTACCATAATTAAATACAAAAATAACTTTAACAATGCACTCATGTAAAGTAATACTTGCTGCTTCAGAGAAATTCATTACTTTCACACACAAAATTTATGTTGTTTTTTAGTAAATAATTTTTAGCATTTTTTAAAAATCTTTTCACGAAATTACTCATTATTAAGTTTTTCCCTCCATAAAATAGTCTAAGTAAAATATCAATCTCACCGTTTTATTCTTCGCAAGAAAAAAAGCTTGAGCTTCCATTTGTATTCTACCCAAATAATAGATCTTCATTTAATAAAAAAATAATCTAAAAAAACCAAGAATAAAATAAATGAAACTATACACATAAAAAATTCATTTTAAATTCATGATGGTAAAAAGAATAATTCTGAATTCATAAAAATTTCATTTTTTTTTTAAAAAAATATAAACCGCCATAAAAATCATAAAAGATTATTATGTAGATTTTGAGAAATTTAGTTTTCAACAAAGGTATTTTAGAAAAAATATATTATCATATTTATTATAATTAGCTAACTTAACTACCTTTCTTAATTAATCTAATTAAGTTAGTTCATAGTCAAATGATTTTTACGTTAAGGATTGGAGGATTATTTATAAGTTTAAATAGGCAGATCGGCAATGGCATTAGTCATGTTTGTTTTTGTTTTTTGTTTTTTGGCATTAGTCATGTTCATTTTTTAAAAAAAAATCATTGCTCTGGTTGAAGGTTCTTCTCTTATTACAGGCAATTGTCAACCCAGCTGATCGGCTTGCTTTTATTAAGTCAAAATGCCATAAAATATTTAAGGTGACATTAAATTGTTTGTGTGAATTCTTTTTTTTTTTTTTTTTTTTGAAAACGTATTGTTTTATCAAAGCTTCCTTTCTTGTAATTATAGGAATTTGTCAATTAATTGCTATGATCAATGTATCCACATCTCTATAAGTTACTTCAAAAAAAGATCAATAAGGAAGTGATGAATAAACAAGTTCAGTTATATCGAGAGTCATACATGAACAATAAGGCTACTTTTCTGAAGTTATAACATGATAAAACATTCAAAGTGACATTAAATTGTTTTTGTGAAATCTTTTTTTT
Organism: Acacia melanoxylon; assembly: GCA_019022615.1. Classification (NCBI taxonomy): domain Eukaryota; kingdom Viridiplantae; phylum Streptophyta; class Magnoliopsida; order Fabales; family Fabaceae; genus Acacia; species Acacia melanoxylon. The sequence goes on from JAFJYJ010000046.1 coordinate 2,954,189, forward strand.
GTTTGAAATCTGTTGCTCTGGTTGAATTTTCTCTCCTTTTTTTGGATTGAGCAGGTGGCACCAAGTTAAAGTTTTGAAATTCAACATAGTGAGATCATCTTAAACTCTTATGAGAGTTTCTGAGTTACTTGGACTTGACTATCTAATAGAATAATACTTTCACATTGATTAACCATGCAATTAGGGATGAATCAAAATTTTATATGCTTTGCGGTTAGAATCAATAGTACTTTTGACCTGTAACTGTTTATTTACATGTTATGTCTTTTCACTCTGTTGAAACTAGGCAAACATGAAGAGAGTGAAAAAGAACAAACATCCATATCGGAAACAAGGAAATTTTCCCGGAAACAATGAAAACCCCGATTTGATCAACTCTTGTCTTAATTGCATACCGTTGTGCTATTTCCGATAGGATATTTGTTCTCTTTTTTTCTTTTTTCTTTTTCTGGCTTAATTGCTATGAACAGACAAAATGTACATGTCAATAGTTACATTTTTATATAGATATAGGTAAGGATTAGTGCCATTGATTCTTCCCACAAAGTTTGAAATATCTTGAACAATCCCAAATTTCATGGGAACTCATTGTGGGAGGTCCTATTATATTATTTGCAGTTCAGTCCAACTAGCTAGCTTACAAACTCTAACATGAAGAGTCTAACACTCATATGAAGAGTCTAATATGATACATTAAGATTATTATATAAACCTATCATTTATTACAGGGAAATCCTAATTAAGTCCAACTGAAATATCAAAATCCAAATTCAAGCCTATATTTTTAACGAATTCGTAATCAAGCCAAGATTCCTAATTAGGAATATATGAATATTGTTAAAAGACTAAAATGTCCTTTTATAGTTAAAAAAGAAAATTGGAGGTAATCATTTCCTAATTATTTTGGCTAAATTCAACTGAGAATTTTCCTGTTTTTAATTTATTTATTTGATTGTTGGTTTAAGGGGCAATTTCGCTCCAGAAGTTTTCACCGAGGGACAATTTTTTATCGGAGTTTTTATTTGGTAGTTTTTCCCTAAAACAGTAAAAAGGGGGGGGGGGCAATTTTGCCCTGATCCTTATCCCAATTAATTTTGACCATTGTTGGACAAATATGCTAAGTTAACGGTTTACATGTCATCTATGTCATATTTTTTAAGATGTAAACAGTAAAGCTAAGCCCATGTGTCATTGACTTCATCATATTTCAAAATTAGATTTAAAATTTTCGGAACAAATTTACATATTAACAAAAATGATGTGGATAACATGTGAACTGTCAGCTTTAGATATTTGGTTGACTAATTTATGTTGTTTTTGTGAAGCCCGCGTGCATATAGACTATATATAACGGATGACTATCAGGACTTCTTTTTTCTTTTATGGTGTTTTTGTGAAGCTCATTTATTGAAAACACCCTTTCTGATACTGTTCTTTTATATAATCTGCGAATATAAAATTATTCAAACCTTTTAACTTTAATACTTTAGTAAAAATTATACAACTTTTATTTAAATTAATCCAAAATTTTAATTAACCAAGCTAGTATGGTGGTCAGTTTTCATGATGGCCATCATACTTCGTAGGTTCTAAAAATTTAGTTTGACCTACTTTTTTTGTCCCGTGGATATAATATTAAGAATTATGCTTGTCAGAAGTTTCTTATATCCATTACATTTAAGTTTTTTAATAACAAATGACTATGTGTTTATTGTTTTTATGTGGATTTATAGTTAAATGATAATAATTCAAAAACAAGACACATGATCTTGACATAATTATTTTCCTAATATTAATTTGCTAGAAAAAAAATATTTATAAGTTCAGCAAAATTAAATATTAAATGTATTAACAAATTTATATACAACAACAAAGCATTATCTTACTAAGTGGAGTAAGCTATATAGATCACACGATGCCATTTTATTTTATCAACAATCAAATTTTTAGATATATTATTAACTAAAATATATCGTTCAGTAGTACTAAAACATTAATCGTCTCCACTAAGTTGGTTAAACTCCCCCTAGTTGCGCCTTGTTGCTTAACGGTAATGGGCTTGTTTAGGTTGGCGATAGAAGTGGTGGCTTAAAAGCTATCTGACTTTAAAAAAAGCTCGGTAAGAAAAAAATCAGGTTATAGATAATGATTTTTGTTTGGATAGATGGTGGTAGAAGTGGCAGGGCCCACGTCAAAAAGCTGAGAGCATTTAGGAAAAAACTGAATTTTAGAGCATTTTCCTTAACGGGCTTTTTGAGCGTTAGGAGCTTTAAGTTCAGTGAACTTAACGCCGAACCCAAACACACCACGTTGAGCTTTTTCTTCAAAGCCTATTAAATCTACCACAAACGCTCCTAACGCTCAATCCAAACAAGCCCAATATGTTTCTCAAAAGTTTCATGCCCCATTGTACGGAAACAACCTCCCTCTCTTTCTCTGTCTGTTCGTTCCCAAACACATAAAACCATTCCCTCCCTTTCTTCTCACATCTCCAAAACATCTTTTCCACATTCCCAAAGAAATCATGTTACGCAACCTAGAAGTGGAGTTAATTAAGGGAAACACCATTCCTAAAAGCTATTTTTGGGTGCTCAAACATGTTTGTTCTTGTATAGAACACAAATGTCTAGTCTCAAGGGACTAGTATGTTGATGTAGGATCAAATAGCTACCTCCTAGGTATCCATGGATGGGATACCTATGAGAATAAGAGATCACAGAGCACACACATGAAGGCTTTCGCCTAAGGGAGTGGGGTGTGTGTTCTGTGTAGGCAGAATTGTAAAGAGGTAGAGTAGAAGATACTTGTGTACCGTTCACCTGGAGAATATCTCCTTATTTATAGTGAGTGTTATGAGGATCCGATTCCCCTGGTTGCACGTTCCCATGACTAGTATGTTTCATCTCCCAGTACTCCCACTATGTGATCGTGGGATAATGGGTCCTATTCTTTAGGGTTAGGGTTTGGTTGCCCCTTGTTGGGCCTCACTTGAATGGGCCTAATATTTTATTCCATAACAGTTGCCCCCAAGCTCGGTAGTTCAGGTCTCTGAGCTGCCGAGATTAATTGATTGCTTAACCCGGACACGGTGTATTCGAGTTTTCTTCTGTTTAGAAGCTTTCCAAGATCCCTTAAATCCGAATTTGCTTTTGTAGCAATTTCTTCCGGGATAATCAGTCGGTCTATATTCCTGCATTTAATAATGTATAAGCAAATCACAATAAGATGAAAAATACTTACTATTTACACAATTCGTTTAGCTTGCTCATTGTGAATGCTTGTCCGAATTTGCATTAAACATTCTGGTTTGCAATAATCCCGACTATTGATAATGTGCTTTTCCACTAACAAATCGTTATCCATTCCGTTGCCTCCCACTGGTAGTTCAGGTCACTGAGCTGTCGGGATGTGTTGATTTTCCAACCCGGACCAGATGTTCGTGATTGTTGGGATTGCTTGCGTGTTGACCCGAGATTCCGGGTTCATATATTCTAACCCCGAGATTCCGGATTAATATCTTCTAACACCGAGATTCCGGGTTAATATCTCTAACCCCGAGATTCCGGGTTAATATCTTCTAACACCGAGATTCAAGGTTAATATCTCTAACCCCGAGATTAGGGTTATGTCTCTAACGCCGAGATTCCGAGTTTTTGATTTACGAAAACGGGTTTGTTTACCCAAAATTCAGTCGTTTAAATAGACTTGCGGCATTGCCGTCTTCTTTATCGGCGGATCCCGTATTTTAACTAGATTCAGTTAATCGGGTCCGCCTTTAAAAATTTACACGAATCCGGATTATAAACTAGATTCGTTTAACCGAGTCCGCCTTCAACAATGTTTCCGCAAAACTTGGAAAAACCTTTCTCGATCGATACTCTCCTAGTCATTTTAGACTCGGGGTATGTTTTTCTTTGGCAGCTTTGCCGCTATGACAAATTTTGCGTAATCGGGCTTTTTACCCTGAGTCGCTCATGTCTTATATTTATACTCGCATTGTCTATTTGGACTCGAGGTATGTTTTTTCTTTGGCGGCTTTGCCGCTATGACAAATTTCGCGTAATCGGGCTTTTTACCCTGAGTCGCTCATGTCATTCATGAATGAGTTAAAACTCGATATTTTACACCACATGATTTATGAAGGAGTTTCGAACCTCTATTCATACATGTTCGGTGTTAACCGGTCTGCCTTCATCCCCGTCGTAAGGGTTCATTTCATACGAAACTCGGATTTTAACCGTAGTCGGTGTAATCGGGTTCCGCCTTCGACACTCGTCCGAGTTTTGTTTGATGATTTGGGCGTAGTCGGAAATTTGCTGCGCGAGAATGTGGGTGCGGGACCACCCATGGGCTATCAACCCTCCCGAGTGACTAACCGAGAAATTAATCGGGAATAAGAGCTATCCGCCACATATCTAGGTTCGTGTCGCAACTAAACTCTAAACATTCCGACTTGATTAAGGTCGTTGTGACGGCTTGCTTCATTACCCCAAGCTTTGATGCATCATGGCCACAAGGGCTTCTTGGTTTTATCGCGTCCCAAAGGGAGCACATTTTAACCATAATGTGGGCGTTACCGCATCCTGTAGGAATACGTTTAGCCCTAAGGAAACACGTCTGTTTCCAAGGAAAGACGTTTTAACTGTTATTTCCACGGAGCCTAGATTTTAACTAGATTCAGTTAAATCGGGGTCCGCCTTCAAAAATTTACACGGATCCCGGATTTTAACTAGATTCAGTTTAAACCGGGTCTCTGCCTTCATCCCTTTCGTAGGGATGGACTCCACACGGATCTCGGATTCCAACTATATTCAGTTTTACCGAGTCCGCCTTCAAAACTTTAGATAATTCCAATTAAGGAACTTTAAGATATACTTGGCCCGGATTTAAACCAGATTCAGTTTAAACCGGGGTCTTGTATGACTAACAGAACATTAATCTACAAGCTTGTTAGGAGAAAAATCTTTAAATATACCTCCTTTTTGCAGTTCCTTCAATTTCCTGCTTTGTCCCTTCCATTATCCTTGTCACATCAATTTCTCCAGGATTTAAAATCCCCTTGGTTTTGATGAATAGGGTATAAGCTTCATCAGAACTTTCTTATAGCATGGGATATCCCACTATTGGTAGACATGTGTTCATTTATCCAGTGCAAAATCAATGCCTATCTTCTCTCGCAAATGAGAAAAAGAAACCACATTCTATAGTACATAATAGCTTGGTGGTGTATAATTGCAAGGAATTGTACCTTCAATTGGCTCCTTTGAAGAATGGGTTATCACCAATGGACTTGTCTACAGCAAAATCCCATCTTCAATCTTGGATTGAAATGTTACTATTCCCAAAACACCTTTAATGGATTGAGATTGTCTAGCATAACTCAACATGGGGTAGCTCTTGGAAATAGATTTATTCAATAAGAAGCCAGAAGAATATCCACTGAGTAGTAAGATATAAAATTCTCTAGCACTTCAAGAGCAGCTAATCTCCATAATTTCACAACACTTCTAGCGTGACTTACTTATAAAATTGCAGTTTTTTCAGGCGCTAGATATAAAAATGTCATCTGGAGAGAATGAAGGCAAACCCATTTATAAATGGCTTAATAATGGTTTTTCTAGCGGGGCAATTTGCTCTTCCCAGATCAAGTTGTAAATGGCTTATTGGTTTTAATCTTGAAAAAGAATATGCCACCTAACGGGGCTGATAAGTTCACACGTTAGGTTACAGCACATTGGCATCACATGCTTAAAATAAAACCAACATATAGACATATAGATAGCAATAGACCATCCGTCAAGAGCAGCATGTGGGACAAAAATAGAATGGTGTCATTCCTCCAAAACAAAAACAATGCTTACCTTTGTCCCTCAAGAGAATTAGATCAAGATGATGTACTAACCCACCTTTAGCACAAGTATAGTCAACTAATCGGCCACACTTGCAGAGTCGCAGTCATTCATATATCAAAAATTGAATTAAACAAGTTGAACCTGGTTTGCATTGGTAGCGGGTTGAATACAGACACAGATTTCTTCAATTTACCATCTTCTCCATATTAATCATGGCACTCGTTTTGAATATTTCCCAAAGGCAATGCTTGATTTCAGGAAATGTATCCGATAGTAATTTTCAGAATCAGTTGAGTGGTCTCTCCACCAGAATTTCTATTAACATCCTCCTGCTTCTTCAAAAATTATCAACTCGTCCTGACCTTCCAACGTTATTAAAACGCTGTAAATAAATACATCAGGTTTCACGCCTCCTTTGATCATCATGTCAAGCACTCTTTGAACTTCATGTCATTCGGCAACTGGTTTGCATTTTTTTTATTTTTTTTTTGCTGTTGCACATTGCAAAGACCAAAAATCAAAGAATTGTGGCAAATAAAATCAAGGGAAATGCCTTTGAAAATCCTTTCAAAAGCTAACTTGCGAGAACCATTCTGTACAGTGCCCTCCTTTTAGTGTTCATTAACGTTGAGATTTGAAAACCTATTCAAAGGTTATGACTTGTCAACCTTATTATCTTGGATGCAATTTTCTCCAAATCTGAAGCTAGAGAAAACCCATACAGCAAGCTAGATAGGTCCTGTGGCAAGCACTCTTGGACCTTGAGGACGAAAAGATTTCTCTCCTGTTCTTCACATAAATATGTACAGCAGAAAAATGATCTCAAAAAGTACATCAAATGACACTCCTTTAATCGTGGCGAAAGCATAGATGTAACTAATCCATGATGGATCTCCTCCTGGGGGTACTTCAATCAACAATATTTGAGAGCCAATGTGAATAATTTAAATCAATGCATGCAAAATCATTCAATATTAAACTTCATGCTTCCTCATTCTCGTAGTACGCCAACTATCATGTGAATAATCTAAAGGTATCCATGCGTCTCATTTCACAATATGAATTTGTCAAATATTTCATGTGATTGCACAGCAATTGCACCAGCACTTCTTGCTCCTGTCTTGGACAAGTACAAGCAGAAAATTCCCAGGCCGATTAAACACAACTGGGAATTGGGCTATAATCTAAACTTTATTCAAGGACCAGTTGCCCCACCAAGCATGAGACAAAAGAATTTTAGAAACTTCACACTGACAAAAGAATTTTAGAAACTTCACACTCTTCTGCATCCCTCCAACAATAAGAATTTTCATGCAAATGATAAATACTTATCTGAAAGTTTAATTTTCTGTAGATTTGTCTGACAAGATCGCGCCTTGGCATGGCAAATGAAAAATAATCCTTCTTTAAATTCCATAATACTGTATTTTTCCATCAGAATATTTGTTCCTTGCATTTCCTGTAAAAAAATTGCTGCAGCTTTAGACCGGTCATTACTCCTAGTAGCTTGGCTACCCATTACTCCAGTAGTAACGCAAACGAGCCCTTTAACTGTAGAGTATTGTTTTTTCCTACGAGCCGCTGTTCTAACATATCCGATAATGGCCTTTAATGGCTTTAGCAAATTTCTGATCCACTCAGGCAGTGCTTCGTCGGGCATGCTCCTCTACGATAGATTCAGCGTATCTCACGATGTTCAACGGAGATTGAATTCTCTCATTCAAAGCTCATGCTCCTCCTCCTTCCTTTTCGGCCACAAGCAAATATTGAGGCACGTAACTCGGCATTAGAGTAGGCACCCATGCACTCACGAGTCTGGGCTTCAAATTGTTATCCCGAATTTCAAATAATTCTCCAGACCTGGAAACAATTATCCCAAATTAGGAAAACTTATCTTGGCCTGTTATCTCGGCATCTTTCTTTGAATCTCAGGCATCTCGATTCAGATATAGTTCTCGGCATGTAGTCTCGGCATCTCTACAGATCACGAGGCGTTCCGACATGGGACAATAATGAAGCATCCAGGTATCTCGGCACTGTGCTTAAATTTCTGTCATGCATAACGAGGCACCTCGGCTTTGTATCTTGGCTGGCTTCACACTTGCATCTCGGTTCAAGCAAATGGAATCATAAATGGATTGAAACTCGGATGAAGCTCGCATTCCGATATTGCAATCCTGTCCAGGCGTCTTGGTTTAAATATTATCTGATTTGAATATAGTGAGGAATCTCGGCATACTCAACGTCCGCTTCCTGTGACTTCTAAATAAGTCGGTTGAATCTTAGTCCATTGGAGGTACCCCCATCTCGGCATACTCCTTCTCCGACATAGACATCTTGGCAACTCAGCGTCACGGCAACTCAGCGACTTGTGGTTGATCCCGGAAAATACTTGAGACACCCCAGCATAGGAATACTCGAGACAACATCAGATGGAATTAATGACCACCCTGGTTCTTGCCCAACGCTCTTTGTAACTCGGATAGAATTTAGCATTTCAATCCGGTTTTGGCATTCGAGGCATCCTGACATAGTGCTCGAGCAAGGATTTCGGCCCCGAGACCGACATGTTGGTGGAGTAAGAATTTCGGGCATGAGAACTTCATTGTTAACAACGATATCGGCACACAGTAACTTTGCAGTATATTTGTTTAGTTTGTCCTTCTTGTCTTTACTGACCCAGACACTAAATCTCCATAAAAGAGAAGTTGGAAACAGAGGAAAAGCCGAAGAGGATGATGCCGAAAAAGATACGATTGCAAACTCGCTGCTTTCTTAAAAATAAAGTCAGAAGATCAGCATTGGCAGCTTTGATCCATCTCGGGATCTCAACTTCGAAGTCTTGCCATGGCGTCTTGTGAACATCTTTAGAGGTTTAGCTTTTGTAAACCTAACTGCGAGAAATTATCCCCTGCTAATTCTCTTCGGCCGTTACCATACCCGCGTGCGCTTCCATCTTTTTCCTTTTCTTTTTACGCCATTCTCTGGATTTCTTATGAGCAAACCCTTGAATTGTGGCAGTTGTGAATTTGAATCAATGACCAATTTTGGTCGCGGGAATCAAAAATTTACCGATTCCCCACGGTCGGCGCCAATGTTCTTGTATAGAACACAAATGTCTAGTCTCAAGGGACTAGTATGTTGATGTAGGATCAAATAGCTACCTCCTAGGTATCCATGGATGAGATACCTATGAGAATAAGAGATCACAGAAGACACACATGAAGGCTTTCGCCTGCAAGGGAGTGGGGTGTGTGTTCAGTGTAGGCAAAATTGTAAAGAGGTAGAGTAGAAGATCTTGACTCGCTCACCTGGAGAATATCTCCTTATTTATAGTGAGTGTTATGAGGATCCGATTCCCCCGGTTGCACGTTCCCATGACTAGTATGTTTCATCTCCCAGTACTCCCACTATGTGATCGTGGGATAATGGGTCCTATTCTTTAGGGTTAGGGTTTGGTTGCCCCTCACTTGAATGGACCTAATATTTTATTCCATAACAATGTTTATGGTTGATTTTAGCTTTTTGAACATGTTTGTTATGACTTCTTTCAATCGAGCTTTTGGGAAAAGAAAAAAAAAACAGCTTAAGCCATAAGTCAATATTTATTACTTTTGGTTTTTCCACCGTGGGAAGAGAAAAGTAGCTTATGAAAGAAAAATATTGGGTCCCATTTTTTTAATTGAAATACTATTATGGTCATTATTATCAATCTTTATAGATGAAATTTTTTGTCCTAAATATAAATTCACTTTAAAATTAATAATCACGATAGTACTCTGATTTAAGTTCATGAGAAATTTAATTGGTGAGAATTACTTGATAATTTTTTTATATAAAAATCATGACAATACGCTAATTTAGATCATTCTCACCAATTAAATTTTCAGTGGACTCCCAATTTTCATAAAAACTCTAATTAGTTTAGTATTGTAAAATTTTTCCAAGTAATACATTACCTATTTTTTAATTTTTATAAAATTTATGCATTTTTCAATCTTTTACTTACTTTTCTATTAATCATTCAAACAAGTTCATGTATTTTTCACAATACACGCACACATATATAATATATATACATTATTTAATAAGATTTACGTCCTTTTCAGTCATTTTCTATCTAAACTTGCTTTTCAAAAAAATCACCTAAACAAGTTTCAGTTTCAGAAAAACCACTTATGCTACATCCAATCCAAACATAAATTATATTACACAATCTCACTTTTACCCAATCTTAAAATTACATAAATCATATTATAAATAAGTCATTTTTTCTATCGGTATCCCAAACACTAAGTCATCCAAATTAAACAAGTATATATCAAAATTCGCTCTGGCCGGCCTTATAAATGATAGTCAAACACATGCTGTAAACATTGAAATCGTATGTACCTTATTTAATTTTTCACATCGTTACTGTGTCCATTCACTCTAATATTAGAGGGTGAAATTTTAATTCATGTAAGAAACATATTTGTAATTGGCGGAGACAAAGGAAGGATGAGGAGAGAGAAACTGCTTATGGTACCTTAAAGGAGAAGGAAGAAGGGTCATCATATGGAAAACACGGATGGGAGATGGGTGAAAAGAGAGAGAAATTTAGGTCTGTTTGTTGATTTGAGGAAGAAAAGAAAAGGAATGGAAGTGAAAGGAAAGGAAAGGAAGATTAGGAGGGAACTTTAAAATGTGAGCTATTTGATATACTAGGGAATGTAACTTAAATTGAGGGAAAATGAGATGTTTGGTATGAAGAATTAGGTCTTGATTAAATGGGAAGGTTATGTGAAATTCTCACAATGCCTCTAAACCATTCGAACACTGGCATTGGGTTCGAACGTAAAGCACTAAAGTGACAACGCGTTCGAACGAAAAATTGGACAGTAACCAAACTTGTGCAGTTGTTTATATCAGAACATTCCAAAAACAACAATATGACATAAATACAAGTAGGCATTTTTGACAGAAACAATAGTAATATAAATGCAAGACAGTAAAATCCATATCACAGACCCACCATTGGTTTCTTGTTCATTGTTTTCTCAGCATCATCTTCTTTGTCATCTTCATCATCTTCCTCACCCAGAACCTTGTGGTGGGTGTTTTGGGTTTTGGGTTGGGTTCTGCAACCGGGCACGGTGGAGACATAATCGAAGCAAGAGGGTCGGCAAAATTTCAAGGCCAATTTCATCACAGGATTTCACTCCTAAAAGATTTCAGCTTTCCCTCCATTTTCGGATGGAATGAATGTTCCCACATTTAAAGGAAGATCGAAGGTTGCTGGAAGATGGTTTCCAGGAAGGCAGTGCTGCCAAACGCGTTCTGTGATGGAAGATCTGTAATCTTCCCTTTCCTTCAGCCTATCTTCCGCGTATCAAACGGGTCCTTAAAACGCATATAACAACGTAGGGTTGGTCTTTTTAATTAGAAACAAAGGAAAATAGATATTAGTTTTAGAGAAAAACATGCGCATCAATTCCTTCAACTCGCTTGAACATTGGATTAAACGTTTACATTATAGGAACCAATTTCCCTGCTCGTCTTTGGGACGAGCTCCAAAGCCCGTCATTAGATCGGGACGGTCCATATCTGATTTTTTTTTTCTTTTTTCTTTTTTATAAAAAATAATTTTAATGGGTAGAGAATCTAAAATAAAGATAAGAAAAAAATGATTTTTTCATATAAAAAAAAAAGGACTCCTGACTGTCCAGATCTAGATCTGGATGATCAGGAACCCTACTTGTCCCAAGGACAAGCAGGGAAACTAATTCTTTACATCATATACCCTTGTCTCCGAACGGGGCCTACTAAACTTGTCTCATCCGGCAGTTAAATGCAAAATATATTTATCGTTTTTCGCAAACTATCTTTATTAATTATCTCTACAACAATTAAATACAAAAATAACTTTGACAATGCACTCATGCTTTCTTTAGAGTAATACTTGCTGCTTTACAGAAATTTATTACTGTCACACAATTTATGTTTTTCTTAATAAATAACTTTTAGCATTTTTAATAATATTTTCATGCAATTACTCATTATTAAGTTTTTCCCTCCATAAAATAGTCTAAATAAAATATCAATCTCAACATTTTTCTAAGCACAGTTACTATTGACTCCAAATAAATTATAAAGCTTTTGGTTTTGGTTTGTTGAGTGAACCGTACCCCAAAGATTTCAGTGTAATGTGGGGAGAAAATAAATAAGCTTCACCAGAATTTTCTTTGAATTTTCAAAAAATTATGTCTTAAATTTCAGAAAATAGCTTTACAACTTTTTAGGCCAAATTTTTTCGTAATTAACCCCTTCATAATATTTCTAGATTCTCAAAATAATATTTCATTAATTTTCCCCTAAATTTTCAAGGTCCAAAATAATTTTTAATAATTATCTTAAACATTTCCTCATGATAAGCTTAATTAGGGCTGTACATTAAACTCGGAAACTCAGTAAACCTAGTCTAACCCGACCCTACCCGGTCCAGCCCGAAAAAAGGTGAAAAAACCCTAATATATTCGGGTAGGACCGGGTCTGACCTGAAGTCCGGGTAAGACCGAGTATCGGGCTAAGGTCCATGACCGAAGCCCGGCCCCTACTCGGATAATCCGACATATATTTATTATTATATATATTATATTAATAAATTAAAATCTGCCTAAACCTTAGCTCTCCCCATTTGTGCATTCGGTCTCCCACTCTCCTCGTTTGCATCTCGCTCTCACCATCTTCTCTGAGATTCAATCTCCTCAACCAGATGCATCGTCTGTCCTACCTCATCATCTGTACGCAAGAAGATCTGGGTTACCGTCACAATAGCCTATGTTCATTCATCAACGGTGACAGCGACCTTTTCACTCCAGATCTGGGTTTCATCAACGGCGATGATGACCTCTTCACTCCAGATATAGGTTGCCATCGTCCTTTGTTTTTAGAACCTTCCTCATTCTGACCTATGCCATGTTGCACCTGAATCCATGATCCAATGCATTAGTGAGTTCCAATCTTTATTTAGATATTGCTCCTACTGCGCTATATAATACGTCAGCAGCAACAACACGTCCTTGAGAATTTGATGCTTTAGAGGTTTTGTCTCCACCCTTTGTAACATCCTCCATTTTACTTAACATAATAATTGTATAATAGTTTGATCAATAACTTAACAATGCTTCATCATCTTTCAAAATATCCAAAATAAACCAGAGTATGTAAAATGAGCCATAACGTGGCAATAAACAATCATCCAACATATACCAAAATATGGAAGCACTACTGTCAGCAGAAGTAGCATAAGCTTCCGAAGCCTTCCTTGATGGACCCGCACTTGAACTATCACTTGAAAAATGTTGTAACCATCAATCCAACTCATTACGAAACTAATTTGTACTAGTGAGGTGCCAAGTGGAACAATTTATATAACATAGTATTAAAAATATAATTCACCAATATCCACATCAATAATTTCATATCATGAATTCTCACTACTAGAAAAATAGGAAATAGCTACGGAATTTGCTACGGAACATTTTCCGTAGCAATGGTGACGGATTTTGCTACGGATTTTTAATTCCGTAGCAAAAAAATGCAAAATGGTCAAAAATTGCGACGATTGACCTCATCCGTCGCAATTTTGGACCATTTTTGATCACCAATGTCCGGCCCGTTGTCTTGACAAAAACAAAATGTGCGTCCCATTGTGACGGATGACATTATCCGTCGCAAAAAGGCGCCAAAAAAGGCCGCCTTTTTATTTCTTTTGCGACGGATCCTAGATCCGTCGCAAATTAGTGCAACAGATCTGGGATCCGTCGCCAATTAGTGCGACGGATCTGGGATCCGTCGCAAAAAGGCGGCCAAAAAGGCCGCCTTTTTATATCTTTTTGCGACGGATCTAGGATCCGTCGCAAATTAGTGCGACGGATCCGGAATCCGTCGCAAAAAGGCGGCCAAAAAGGCCGCCTTTTTATATCTTTTTGCGACGGATCTAGGATCCGTCGCAAATTAGTGCGACGGATCCGGAATCCGCAAAAAGGCGGCCAAAAAGGCCGCTTTTTATTTTCTTTTTGCGACGGATCTAGATCCGTCGCAAAATGTTGCGGCTTAAAGCCGCAACATTTCGCCCAAACCCTCCCCCGTAAAAACACCCTCCGCACCCCTCCCCTCCGGCGCCTCCACGCCTCCGCCCCCTCCCCTCCGGCACCCCTCCCCCTCCTCCTCCGGCCCCCCCCCCTCCCCTCCCTCCCCTCCCTCCCTCCCCTCCCTCATCCCGACCCCCCTCCTCCCTCCCTCATCCCGACCCTCCCCTCCTCCACCCTCATCCGCGCCTCCCTCCTCTCACCCGACCCCCTCCTCCCCGCCTCACCGGACCTCCCTCCTCCCCCCCATCTCCGTCGCCCCTCCTCCGTCGCTTCTCTCCCGTCGGTCCCCTATTTTTGCAAGGTATGTAATTTTTTTCCTTTTTTGCGTTTTTTTACCTTCCATTTTTTTGCAAGTTACAAACAAATCCTAGCACTAAGATCTTTAGAAGGGAAATTGTCAAACAAATCTTAGCACTTCAGATTTTGCAGGTTAGCTTGAAGTATATTTTTTTATTACAATTTGATATGTATGTTATGTTTGCTTAGCTGGAATAATGAAAATATGTATGTTGGTAGGGGATTATCGATTACATGAGTTTAAATAGTTTTTTTTACATAAGATAAATTGTGAAATTAAGATTTTGTATTAGTTGGTATTGATGAAGTATTTAGAAATTCCAATTCTAGCACTTTTTATTATGAAAATATGTATGTTGGTAGAAGATTATCGATTACATGAGTTTAAATCGTTTTTTTTACATAAGATAAATTGTGAAATTAAGATAAAATTAAGATTTTGTATTTAAATATAATAATTATATAATTATAATAGAATTATACTAATCTAAAATTCATTCTAAAATGAATATTCAATATTACTATTTTTTTATATTTAAAATTAAAATTAGAATTCTAATTAATATTGAATTTATATTAAAATTTGAATAATTTATTATATATACTCATACTCATTTAGATATACTTAGTAGAATTTTATATAGATTTTTATATAAAAATCTACTTTGTATAAGTATATATGATATGAATTCTAGTGATTCAAAAATCTCTTTATAACAATAGAAAAATAACAGGTAAAAATCTTAATAGAACAATAACAAATTAAATGAAGTAGAGCTTTAAATTATTCAATTTTTTTATCATTTATTATTATTATATATTATTCTTATAATAAAATTAGTATAATTAGTAATAAAAAAATAAAATAGAATTCAATATTAAATATAATAATTATATAATTATAATGTTGGTATTGATGAAGTATTTTTATCTAGCACTTTTTAGGAATTTATAAATTCCAATTCGATTTTGGTGTGATAAAATTAAGATTTTGTATTTGTTAGTATTGATACATAAATATTTAAATAGGATGATGTTGAAACTAGAAAAGTGAAGTGTTTGGAAATAAAATTTAGGGATAAGACAATTAATTAATTAATGTCAACTAGGAGGAGGATAAGGTGTGACATTGAAGAATAATCACATTTTTATGTGTTATAAAAATTAGTAGAATTTATTATTTGATTTAGGCTATTAATAAAAAATGACTGTTAGTAATTTTTTAAAAAATATTTCATTTAAATTTTTTATTTCAATCTATGTTTAACAAGTTATACAATAAATTTGATTAAATGTTAAGTAATCTCTTTGATCTAGCCCATATATGTTAGAAACTCCAAAATACTTAGTATTCTATTCTTTGTTTGCCCCCTCCACACGCATGTCCCCATGTTTCGGTGTCTTTATCCTCATTCTCCGGTTGCTTCTTTGGAATATGTTCTTTGTTCAATGCATGTGTTTGTTTTTCACTTTCTTGATTAAGTGACAATTGGTAGGCATAAGAGGCGACTTATATATATTTGTGGTATGTTGAGATGTTAATTAGGTTAGTAACTGAACTAGCTAGGAAAATGGAAGGCAACCATGATAGAAGTTGGATGTACAATCGTCTAACTGATAGAAGACAAGTAACAACAGCATTCTTCGCGGGTTTGGAAGAGTTCGTCTAATTTGCTTTGGCGAATTCAAATAATTCAAGAAGGGAGATCAGGTGTACGTGTGCCAAATGTAAGTGTTTATGATTTACGGATGCGGACACGGTCAGGATTCATTTGTGTCAAAAGGGATTCATAAAAGATTATGAATGTTGGGAATGTCATGGCGAAGTCCGACGGACACCGAGTGGTTATTACGGGGACAAAGTAGTCATCGAGAAAACCTTAATCAATATGAGCGGTTGGTTATGGATGCCGCGGGACCGTTGATCGGCCAATATTTTGATCTCGTTACTCATGCGCGAACCGTCATACATGGGAGAGGAGACGGTACCCATCCTCAACCATCAAACATGGGTGAGGATCCTCATCCGAAGCCGCTAGGTTCTATAAAATGCTTCAAGAAGCACAACGTCCGTTATGGGAAGGTTGCGACCACTTTGAAAATAGTGAATATTCATCGCTATTGGCTACCCTAGCAACACTAAGCTTGAAGACTGATCACCATATGAGTGAGAGGAATTACAATGAAATGATGCAGATCATGAGTAAGGTTGTTCCCAAAGACAATAATTTGCCAAAGAACTTTTACCAAGTAAAAAAAAAGGTGAAAGAGCTTGGGCTTGGATGTGAAAAAATTCATTGCTGCCCCAGAGGATGTATGTTGTATTACAAGGATGATGCTGAGCTGACAAATTGCAAATTTTGTGGACATGACAGATATAAAGTTGTGGGGAAAGGAAGGAAAAAGACCCGTCATGCATTAAGCAAGATGTGGTACTTTCCTCTGGTGCCCAGACTTACGAGATTGTATGCATCCGAACAAACAGCTGCTCACATGAGATGGCACCGGAGCATCGTAGGGATGAGAACTTTGTGACGCATCCATCGATGCCGAAGCTTGGCGTAAATTTGACGAGGCGAATCATTTCTTTGCTATGGATCCCCGTAATGTTCGTCTTTGTCTATGTTCGGATGGGTTCGCTCTTTTCAACAATACGGGCAGAAATTATTCCTGTTGGCCAGTCATTGTGACTCCGTACAACCTCCCACCTTCTATGTGCATGAGAAGAGAGTTTTTCTTCCTTAACGCGTTAATCCCTGGGCCGTCGAACCCAAAAAAGAAGATAGATGTGTACCTCGGGCCTTTGATAGACGAGTTGAAAATGTTGTGGAGTGAAGGTGTTCTTACGTATGATATATCATTAAGTCGAATTTCACCATGCGGCCGCCTTAATGTGGACGATAAATGATTTCCCTGCATATGGGATGTTGAGTGGCTGGCAAACATCGGGAAAGCTCGCATGCCCGGTATGTCTTGAACAGAACATGGGTTTTAGCTTGGAACACAGTCGCAAGGTCAGTTGGTTTGACAGGCACCGACGATTCCTACCCCCCGATCATCCGTTTAGGAGAAATAGAAAAGACTTCACGGAGAAGGTTGTCGAACGAGCAGATCCACCTCGTTGTTTAAGTGGACAAGAAATATGGGACAGGTCGTGCACATTCCGAGTGTCGAAGAGGGGCTGCTTCAAGCGAACCCGAGGGGTACGGCATTGATCATCATTGGAACAAACGCAGATCTTTCGGGAACTACCATATTGGAAAGATCAATTGTTAAGACACAACCTCGATGTCATGCATATTGAGAGGAATGTGTTTTGCAATATTCTCGTACACCGTGATGGACACCAAGGGCAAGACGAAAGACACGTCAATGCAAGATTGGACGTTGAATCGATTTGTAGAAGGCCTGCTTTGCATTTGGTGGACAGTGGCACTGGACGAATTTCCAAACCCAGAGCGCCGTACACATTCAATAAAGAGCAGAATTTAGAATTGTTGCAATGGGTTAAAGATCTGAAACTTCTTGACGGTTATGCGTCAAACTGGAAAAGATGTGTCGACATGCACGAGGTGAAGTTGAGCAAGATGAAGAGTCATGATTGTCATGTGTTTTTCCAGAGATTGTTGCCGTGGGCCTTCAAAGCACTACCGAAGCATGTATGGTCTATTCTAACGGAGTTGTCCATGTTCTTTAGAGAAATTTGTGCTTGAGCTTAATGTTGAAAAGTTACGACACGGAGGCGAGCATGCCCATAACGCTATGCAAGTTAGAAATGGTGTTTCCTCCTAGCTTGTTTGACTCAATGGAACATTTGCCCGTTCACTTGGCCTACGAAGCAAAGGTAGGAGGCCCGCAACAAAGTATAGATGGATGTATCCGTTTGAGAGGTAATATATATATTGATTTGCGCTGTTATTAATTGACCGACATGGTACTTTAGCTCGATATTCCATTGTAGGTTTTTACGCACACTTAAGCACAAGATCAAAAATACAAGGTACGTTGAAGGATCTATGAAGCTTATCTAGTCGAAGAGGCCGCAAAATTTGCGTCATACTATTATCCCCCGAAATGATGTCAAGATGGAGAGGGTACCTCGTAACGATGATGATGCCGGTGATACGAGGGATCAAAAATCAATATTTAATTTTCCGGGCGAGTCATGGGAAAACGTTGGAAGTCAACTCTTGACGGAAGAGATAAGCGAGTTGCAGAGTGGTACATTCTAAATAACTGTGAAGAGGCTGCAAAGTACCTAGAGTAAGTTTTTTTTGTTTACTATTACGGTAAGTATTAAAGTATTAACTTAAGTTTTTTTTGTTACAGTTACTTCTCTAATTGGGTCCGATCGGGAAATCCTTCAATGTCGGTGTCCCAAGTTGATCAATTCACTAATTCTGAGTTTCCAAAATGGTTTCGATCATATTTCTTGGAAAATCCATCAGATCCCAATGAAGTTGCGTGGAGTTTATCTTATGGAGCTGCAATGACAAGTTACCCGATGCAACAAATATATAATCAATGGGTATCGATTTGCAATCGTTGACGCGAACGCAGTACACTATGTTGCAATTACGGTGTATGTTGTCGAGGTGACCAAATTGACGGGGTGGAGACCGACTACTACGGGAAGTTAGTTGAGATAATTCAGCTGAGTTACCGGTGGGACAAGGTGGTGACCCTTTTTAAGTGTGAGTGGTTTGATAACGGTCCGCGTGGGACAAAAGTGGACAAACATGGAAATATTGAGATCCACTGGACAAGGAGATATTCGGTTGGTTATGACCCATTCATCCTTGCTCAACAGCGGAACAAGTTTACTATACACCATACCCTACATCTCGCCAAGGGTGGACGGGAGTTATTAAAACCAAAGCACGAAATATTATACCAAAGTCGAAAGAGCGGGAATCAAATGACAAGTATGGTGAACCTTTCCAAGCCGATGTGGAACATGTGTCGCCCATAAACATCTTCGATGACGAAGTACTAAGCAATCTCTTTGATTCTCGTGCGGAGTTAGAGTTGATTCCTATACAAATTAACGATGAGAAATCGACGATGAGGATGAGGCGAAATGAGCTTTCTCGATAGTGAATGCGAGTTCGACGACTATGAGAGTTCGATGAAGACATGCAAGTAGATGCCGATGAACGGGAATCGTCCGGTTGATTTGTGTTAGTTCTTTGTTTATGACGATATGTTATACTACATACTTTGTTTCTTTGCTACCGTCATATTAACTATTTTTTTTATATATATATTTTGCCATGATGTCTATAAGTGTTCGAGATGGAGCATCCAGGAGGACGTTCAAGTAGTGGACGTGGCGGTGGTCGAGCCCGACCCCGTACTATAAGAGGGGTAGGGCGACGCCAACCGCTCCATATGGAGGCGAGAGGGCTCAGCCTCTTCTCCGAGAGGTGCCACTATTTAATTTTCATCGTCACCGTCGGGATATTTGTCATCTTCACCGTCACTTTATACATCGTCGTCACGGCGGCTACCCCCCGATGCACAAACGCAAGGAGGACCACATGTTTACTTTACCATTTCGATTGATTTACATTTGTTTAGTTTCTTGAAACCATCTATGTACAAACATCTTCAATATTTCACATTTCTTCCTTAGCACACGCGTCGCCTCGTAGCCACGTCGGGGAAGAAGGTAGTTCTTCGTAGGTACCAACGGGGCTCAAGAGATCCCGAGACGGGGTTTCTTTGGATCCGTCCCGACGCAACGAGTAAGTCATGCCAAGTTACCCGTAATGTTACAATTTTCTTTTCTAATTGGTTTGTATGCTAATATTTGCATGATAATCTCTGTTTTCATATTTTTGCACGATACTCCGGTGGCGACTTTCATGTCGGACCAAATATTTCGTAATTACACTCAAGCTTGGACCGCGTGGACGAGAGATTCCTAAGAAGCAACGAGACACGTGGTTCAAGGAGTTCTTGGTAAGTTATTTTTTTATACGTGTTAATTTAGTACTTTTAAAATTTTGAGCACTAATTGTTCGTTATTGATTTTCGGGATAAGCATATGACGTTGCCTCGAGCATCTTGAAAATCGAAAAAAGCTTATAACCACGGGGCCGGCGTGATAGTGCGTCGAAAGCTCTATGCATTGAGAAGGTCGAGAGGCAAGACAGATTGGCTTCCACAGACACTAGAGATGAATTATTTGGCAATTGGGAAAACAATGACAAGTTTAAGACCATAAGTGCGAAAAATAAGCAAAATAGGGCCAAAATGGAAGGACCATCATATCTTTGGCGGCTCCATATCAATTAGTGAGCATCGACGCAAAGTTGTAAGTACACGTTATTTTCTATTTACGTATTCAATATTTTGTACTTTGAAGTAATTAATTAAGGTCATCATTTGCGTTTGCAGGTAGAGTCTGGGGAAGCTCCAGCTGGATCGGTTGAGTGGGTTACCTTTCAACGGACCCATTCCCGACAGCCTGAAGGGAGTGAGAGGCAATGGATTAATCCAAGGGCGCAACAAATAGCGGTTAGACATTTATTGCCTTTATTACTTGTTTTATGCACCACCATATTTATTTCATTTTACATGTCTTATTTGTTATGTATTTGTTTGCTTGTAGGAAAACTTTGAGAAGCTGTCGCAGGAGAGAGCCACGCAGCGTGAGACTGACCCCTCATCCTCTATATCCGACAACGAGAGTCGTTCTTTGAGGCTACCGGCGGATTTGACAAGAATGGGAGGGTCTTTGGATACGATCGATCTGGCCCCGGCCACCGACTAAAGCGCACAAAGCGCTCTCATCTGGCATTGTAGGGGTTTGTTCAGGTAAACATAATACATTTGTTTTTGATAATTTTCATTCTCTTGTCCATTCAAATGAAGTACAAATAATAAATGTACTAATCAATTTTGTAGATGAGCTAAAGAAGATGAAGGCGTTGGTGGAGGAGCAAGCAACACGATGACCCAGAACGGAGATGATGAGCCGCTGGGCCGACTCGAAACTTGAGAGATGATGAGGCAGCAGATGATTCAGAACAAGATCGATCAAGCGGCGTTGCCAGAACGGGCGATGACGCGGAGATGACTCGCGAGAATGAGTTGATGAGGGTGATGCGGCTTCAAATCATGTCCCTTATGAAAGACAGAGGTTCCGGGTCGACTCCTGGTGATGATGACCATGTTGGTGATGATGACCATGCTGGTGATGACGATGATCACAATGCTGCTGTTTAGCCTACTTTTTTGTATTTATTTGTTGCTACGGATTATATATATATTGTGTTTTCACTATGTAAACTTTTTTTTATCATTAATATATTCATGGTACATTACTTTACTATTTGTATTCAATTTTCTATTAAAAAAATTTAAAATTTGCTACCGAAAAGAAAATCTCCGCAAATTCTAAAATTTGATACGGAAAAACAAATGCTACGGAAAAAATCCGTAGCAAATTTCAAAATTTGTGAAATTTGCTATGGAGAAAATATCCGTAGCAAATTTTCAAATTTGCTACGGATTTTTTTCCGTAGCAATTACAACGGATCTGAAAATCCGTAGCAAATTGCTAAGGATATTTATATCCGTGGCAATTGCTACGGATATTAAAATCCGTGGCAATTGCTACGGATATTGAAATCCGTAGCAAATTTGCTACGGATTTTCAGATCCGTCGCAATTGCTACGGATTTCAGGAAATCCGTAGCAATTGCCACGCGATATTTTGCTACGGACAAAATCCGTAGCAAACATGTTTTGCTACGGAAAAATCCGTAGCAAAAACCAAAATTTTTAGTAGTGTCTATATCAAAATTTTCCTAACACAATTCCCAAAATGCCTCCCTTCAATCCAACCGAATCACCTTATTTCCGCCGACTAGAACTATGTGCTATGTTGCATCAATATTATTGGCTACTCAAAATCTTACTAGTCAAGTGATGAGGACCGGCCAAAATCCCCAAAGTATATGTCCCAGACTGTGAGTCTTTTCCCCTTGTTGAACTAGTGGGGTGTCGCAAGCCCTCATTGAAACAATAGGGCAGTCCCTCATTGAACTAGTGGGACGATAGAGAGCCAACCATTGTGCACCAATGGAGGCAATACCACGTGGTAAAATAAACAACTCCATTTATTCCCAATTCAACCATTATCATAATTATCACAATAAATAGCTCAACAGTAATTTTCCAAGATTTTCATGTTTATATCAAATAATTCTCATATACATGTCATAATATCTCAATTCCCAATTTCTTATAAATATATAAATATATGCAAATATTTCACAATTCAAATCATAAGGTTCCACAAGAAAACTATTAAAATATTCATAATTATTTCACAACGTACTCACAAACAACATATCAATACACATAACAAGTGGAAAGTGGTTACCTCTCGCCAAAGCAAATTATTATCACACTGCTCCTAATTCAAGAGCTCAAACACATGCCAAAAATCAATTTACCACAATCAATTTACTAACCATTAATTACTCTTCAAAACTCTACATAATCAAAATTATAACTTATAATTTTATATAATTCAAAATATACAAATTTTAATAATAATAATATATTATTATAACAAAAAAAACTGAAAAATTACAGTTTAGTGCTTTGAATTTCAAAAATGGCAGTTTAGTCCTACGAATTTCAGAAATGACAATTTAGTCCCACGAATTTCATAAATGACATTTTAGTCCCAAAAATTCAAGAAATGGCAGTTTAGTCCTAAAAATTTCAGAAATGACCGTTTGGTCTTTCCTATATCAAAACTAAACCGATTAAAATTCCCATAATATCTTCGCTAACCCAAATAAATTATTTACATAACATTTAATCGGTAAAAACATTTTATAGCACATAAATTCTAAACTTCCTAATTATAAAAATTCATTTTAAATTCCTATAACAACCAAAGTATAAATCTAAACTGATCAAAATTTACTATAAATCATTCACTACATATATATATAATCCTCTATTGTCAAAACTCAAAACTCACCCAACATTTTAACCTCAAAATTTTCACTAACAAACACAATATTCCTTCATTAGAAAGAGAAAAATATATCGAATAACTTTCATAAAGAAAGTTTATTGAAAAGAATGTAGTTTAGCTATCTAAACAATCTTATAAGATAAATAACATACCTTAAAAATACACTGAAAGACCTCCAGACTCCTCTTTCTCCTCTTGTTCTTCTGCACTCTCGCTCTCTCCTCTCTCTAATCGTGCATTTGTGTGTGTGAGTGTTTTGGTATGGGGTATTTATACTAAATCCCCCCCCCCACACATTTTTTTTATTAATTAGTGGGAGGCGTGGCCTCCCACTGTCAATTGCAGTAGGAGGCCATGCCTCCCACTCCTCCTTTTTTTAATTTTATTTTTAAATCCTAAAAATAAATTAGGATATCACACCCTTCCTGAATCAACATTCACTTTTAAAATTTCCTCTCTTGCTACAATTATAGCACTTGACATTCTTCTTATTCCTGGATTTTGATCTTTATTTGTGACTCCCACTAGAATCACGTTCCATTGGTCGTCCTTTCGTCATCAATAGGGCATCTGTTTGACGCGAACTTGCTAGACTATCTTCTTTGTTTGTGCATCAAATTTCTTCTTCAAGAACAAATGCTGCAATATCGTCGAAGATTAAAATATCCGTGAGGATATTGTTAGTTATGTTGACGATGAGTTGAACATATGAATTTGGATGGCTCTGGAGTAGAATCTCAACACGTTCCTTTGGGTCAATATTATGTCCCAACATTGCGAGTTGAGAACATAGGGAGGTCAAAGTATTGATTGATGTGCTCTGTTACTGATGTAGATTCAGACTTCCAAAGAGTGTAAAGTTTCCTCTTCAAAAATATTTTGTTGTGAAGTGACTTTGTTTCATACAGCTTTTTGAGATGATCCCATATCTCCTTGCTATTTTCTTTTCCTCTACACCTAACAATATATCATCTGATAAGGATAGATGCAGATCAAAAATGGCCAATTTATCAATTCTTTTCCATTTCTCACCATCTGAGAACTCCTATGGATTAGTACATATGGCCTCCAAGAAATTATCTTAATTTGATCAATAATACCTTCATCTTCAATTTCCACATAGAGAATTTAGTCTCGTCAAATTTGCCAATATTCATATTTGTTGTCATGGTTTTATCACGAACTACTTGAACTACTTCTGCTTCAGGATAGCTCCCAGTGTTTCACTTGGACTCGGTCTCCTTCAACAAGTATTTGGTTAGATTATAGTACACCAGAAAAGTTTCAAGGAAAGACTGGAAGGGTCACAAATGATCCCACTTAAAATCCCGTCTCCTTAAACCTTTTATAGTCTTTGTGACAAAACTTTCCTAGACATGAACTTAATCACCCAATATAATTTAGCAGAAAGATACCCTGAAAAATATGTCTACATGAATAGTACCTCTGTATATGTGAACAACACCTCAATACCGAATAGCACCTTAGCATCAAACAGCACCTCCATATATCACCGGAAGCATCTCATCTTTGATACCACTTGTTGGGAAATTAAGATCCCACCGGACAGAACAATAACAGCAAATTGAAAATAATAATTGAAACACAGCTATTTAATATGGAAACCTCACTATGGGAAATTCTAAAATTACAACCTCTCTTTAATTATAAGGAGAGAACAATTTTATCCCTCTCTTGAATTTTTTTTTAAAAAAAAACTCCTCACAAAACACACTCAAGAAATATCACAAAGGAAGAAAGAGAGAATGATTGTTGGTGTGTTTTGGAAAGCAGGGGGAGGCTTTTTTTTTTTTTTTTGTGGAATTGGGGACCTAATGGTCCCGGGCAGGGTCGAACCCTGATACAAAGTGTAATACCCGGATAATTATTTATCTGGAATATTATATTTCGATAAATAATACCTATTTAAAATAGGTGAACATGTGGTTTCAAATAATAAGTAATAATTATCTTATTTTCTAAGGTAATTACTATGAAAATTAGGAAAGATAAAGAGCTAAAATGTATTTTTAGGGCATTAAATGACCTAAAAATATTATGATAAATCCCAAGAGGTAGTAAAATATTTATAAAAAATTAGAAAGTATGTTGTCTCTAATTTTAGGAATTTTTGGGATAATTTCCCTTGAAAAATAATGAGGCAAAATTAAGTATTATTTTGGGATCATAAGTGACCCCATGATTTTTAATATTTTACATGGGATATAAAATACCAATGTAAGTAAAATAGTTGTGAGATAATGATTTATCCTAATTAAGAAAATTATCAAAAATTAGTAAGTGGCTAATCGGTAATTAATGGGATAATTAGGGTATAAAGTAAATGAATTAAAAATAATTTAAATAATTATTTTTAATTGGAGAAATTCGAAATTATTAAATAAATAAATAAAAAAAAATATTAATAAAATATTTTATGCTTAGAAAAATAAATAAAAAATAAAAGAAAAAAAAATAAATGTGAAGGCATTTTTAATAAAATAATAATATAATGCGGTGAGTCAGCTTATAGGCAGACCGTGGGAAAGGTTAGAAATAAATTCTACAAAGTAAACCGAGGAGGTAAAAGTCTTTTCGACTGATCAAATTAAGAACAAGTGAATGTTTACACGAAGAAAGAATTTACTAGGCGTTGTTTCCGCAACCGAAAACCCCGATTTCAAATAAGACGAAAAGTTGATCAGATAGAGTAGGTCGAGATAGGCAAAGTGAGAACCTATAGAAAAAATTGCGTCTTTTTAAACACGAGATTAAGTTAGGCAACAACCGGACGTTTTACGATTGGTGAATTGTTGTCCGAAGTTGGTTCTATCTAAGCGATTTAAAGAATCGGACGCGTTTGTCCGAATATCTTCCGACGCATAGGAGAATACCGGATATGATCAAAAAGAGGATCAAAATATATAATATGAAATAGGATGGAAAGATCTTCAAAGTTACACGCCCGGATTTTTGAGTTTCGTGAAATCGCGCGAAACGGACACCGATCGGTAGCTTTATCGGCCGGAGGCCATAAAGCAAGAGCCATCATGGATGACAACTCATCCATTGACTTTAGGGCTCTTAGATTTCGATCTTGACCATGGATGGCCAAGAGTGTTTTGTCCTCAAAAATGCGATCCTACGGTCCATATTCGTCAAGACCGAAGTTCGAATTATTTACCGTTCGCCATCCGTCTCTTCTATAAATATCAAGCTCCTCTTCTTCATTTCTCACACCAAAAATCTGCCTCTTAGAGAGAAGTTAGAGAGAGAAGCTCGGGAGAAAGTCCGAGCAAATCCCGGGTAAGTTCTTCGGTCCCCGGTCTTTAGTTTCGGTAGTTCTTTCGGTAGATATAGTAGGAATGCTAGATTTATCTTTAATTTTTCAAGATAGTCTAGATATCATATTTAGGGGTAAATATGATATATATTTCGAAAATATGATGAGGGAAAAGATCTGTCAAAATTCTAGAGAGATAGAGCGAAAAAACGAAGCTCGCGAAATTCCGCCGATTAGGGGTTCGGGGCAAAATGGTAATTTGTACCTAAAATGCTTGTTATGCTGCTAAAAGTTGTTAAATATTATCCTTATAGGATATCTCGAGATAATCGTACCATTTGTCGAGCCGCCGTCGTCACGCTGTTTTTCCCCATTGTCGGAAATTTACCGTTTTCCGTAAAAGTACCGTTTCCGTCAACAAAGGTACGTTCGCGTCGTAACACTAACTCGATATTTCTTGTATACTTATATGTGATAGACGACTATATGAGTGAATTGTATAGATAACTTTACATGAGATGTGTACGTTAACGTAGATAACTTTACATGCGAAGTGTCGTGGTTTGTTAGCATAGATAACTTTACATGAGATGTGTCTTGTTGTTATATTAATCTTCCATCTGCTATATACTTATGTTTTGATTAATTCTATGATGTCTTCCATATGTTGTGTATGTAAATATGAGGTTAACCGTTATTCGAGGTCCGATGTGCATTTGGACCTCGGCATTTAAAATAGCTTCAGTGGTCGGGAGGACCGAGGACCGAAGATAAGGGCAAGCAAAGACGCTTAGAGTCCCGGCTAGGAGAATTTCTTTTGTTGCCACAGCATGGGTGTTGCCAGGAAGACACTTCGTTGTTATTTACTTCAAAAACTCTCGGTTATTGTACCGCTTTTGTAACCGACCCGGACTTACGGCATTTTGAATACAATTATCAGTTACTCAATCGCTCCAATGCTCTACTCTGATGAAAAAAAAAATTATACTGCTTTTGAAAATGGGATGTTACACTTTTGGTATCAGAGCAGTTGTCCTGGCATAGATCTGACTAAGTTATTCCAAAACCTTTTGGTGCCGAAGGCAGGGCTAGTCTATGTGGATCGGCCAATCATCCACCCTAAAGACGGTGAGGCTCCCGTGATAGACACCTACCGGCCAAATTGGTTGAGTAACGGAGTTAGGCTCTACGCCTTTTTAAAGAGCATGTTTTGAAAATGAGTACCGATATAGCCCTAAGTCGTGTACCCGGTCCGCACCGGTATACCATTCGAACCGTGTACCCCCTCTCGTTGGTGCATCATTCTAACCCGAGAATCGATAAATCCGTCATCCATATTCATATTTGATATCGAGTCTCGATAACTCGATAATTCCGATAATCGTCGTTTGTCGGACGACAATTCTATCTTAACCCGCAGCTTATATGTGAAGCCGGGCCACGCCGGATGAAACTCCGAGACCAACAAGGATAGGTACATGCGTATTTGACTCATGTAGAGGAACTCCGATACGAAATTCCGTACCCGTTTCGAGTAGACGGAATCAACGAAATCCTGAACAAAGGGAAATAGAACGAGTGTCCGATCGTTTATAGTGTTAGCATTCGTCTAAACTATATGATTATGCAAAAACGTGAAATGTTTTTAAATGGATGAGAAATCCTTTGTTTTTAAATGGATGAGAAGTCCTGTGTTTTTAAATGGATGAGAAGTCCTGTGTTTTTAAATGGATGAGAAGTCCTGTGTTTTTAAATGGATGAGAAGTCCTGTGTTTTTAAATGGATGAGAAGTCCTGTGTTTTTAAATGGATGAGAAGTCCTTTGTTTTTTTTTTTTTAAAACGGATGAGAAATCCTGTGTTTTAAAACGGATGAGAAATCCTGTGTTTTTAAATGGATGAGAAATCCTGTGTTTTTAAATGGATGAGAAATCCTTTGTTTTAATAGACGAGAAGTCCTATGTTTGAATACTACAGCTGAGTACAGGGTAACAGAAATCGTGAAGATACATGTTTAGTAAGGAATCCCTAGAAATGCGTGTCTATAAATTTCCGTGGATAAGTAGTTATCTTACTTGCCACAAAAATTTTAGTTTCCGATGCTTATCTCTTAGTTACTACAACCGGACCTCGATCGTGTCATTGAGTAAGAGGTATCTTGTGTTGTCATGGTGTATGGGCGCCATGGAAACATTTAAGGTATCTTGTGTTACCATGGTGTATGGGCGCCATGGAGACATTTTGATATCTGGTGTCAACCGCGGTATATGGGTGTCACGGGGAAACACTATATATCAAAGTACAAAATGACAAGATCTTGACGGTCAAACCTGAGCGAATTCTCGATCATTGAGCGAAGCGGCCAACATATAGAGAAAAATTCCGGAGCGATTAGTCCGAAGGTTAAAGTCTAAATTGGTATAGAGCAAATTTCGAGGGCGAAATTTTGTTTAACGGGGGGAGAAATGTAATACCCGGATAATTATTTATCTGGAATATTATATTTCGATAAATAATACCTATTTAAAATAGGTGAACATGTGGTTTCAAATAATAAGTAATAATTATCTTATTTTCTAAGGTAATTACTATGAAAATTAGGAAAGATAAAGAGCTAAAATGTATTTTTAGGGCATTAAATGACCTAAAAATATTATGATAAATCCCAAGAGGTAGTAAAATATTTATAAAAAATTAGAAAGTATGTTGTCTCTAATTTTAGGAATTTTTGGGATAATTTCCCTTGAAAAATAATGAGGCAAAATTAAGTATTATTTTGGGATCATAAGTGACCCCATGATTTTTAATATTTTACATGGGATATAAAATACCAATGTAAGTAAAATAGTTGTGAGATAATGATTTATCCTAATTAAGAAAATTATCAAAAATTAGTAAGTGGCTAATCTGGTAATTAATGGGATAATTAGGGTATAAAGTAAATGAATTAAAAATAATTTAAATAATTATTTTTAATTGGAGAAATTCGAAATTATTAAATAAATAAAAAAAAAAAAATATTAATAAAATATTTTATGCTTAGAAAAATAAATAAAAAATAAAAGAAAAAAAAATAAATGTGAAGGCATTTTTAATAAAATAATAATATAATGCGGTGAGTCGCCCCATAAAGCATAGTGGGAAAGGTTAGAAATAAATTCTACGGGTAAACCGAGAGGTAAAAGTCTTTTCGGTGATCAAATTAAGAACAAGTGAATTTTTACACGAAGAAAGAATTTACTGGGCGTTGTTTCCGCAACCGAAAACCCCGATTTCAAATAAGACGAAAAGTTGATCAGATAGAGTAGGTCGATAGGCAAAGTGAGAACCTATAGAAACAATTGCGTCTTTTTAAACACGAGATTAAGTTAGGCAACAACCGGACGTTTTACGATTGTGAATTGTTGTCCGAAGTTGGTTCTATCGGAAGCGATTTAAAGAATCGGACGCGTTTGTCCGAATATCTTCCGACGCATAGGAGAATACCTGGATATGATCAAAAAGAGGATCAAAATATATAATATGAAAGAGGATGGAAAGATCTTCAAAGTTACACGCCGGATTTTTGAGTTTCGTGAAATCGCGCGAAACGGACACCGTCGGGGGTAGCTTTATCGCCGTAGGAGGCCATAAAGCAAGAGCCATCATGGATGACAACTCATCCATTGACTTTAGGGCTCTTAGATTTCGATCTTGACCATGGATGGCCAAGAGTGTTTTGTCCTCAAAAATGCGATCCTACGGTCCATATTCGTCAAGACCGAAGTTCGAATTATTTACCGTTCGCCATCCGTCTCTTCTATAAATACCAAGCTCCTCTTCTTCATTTCTCACACCAAAAATCTGCCTCTTAGAGAGAAGTTAGAGAGAGAAGCTCTGGAGAAAGTCTGAGCAAAGCCTGGGTAAGTTCTTCGGTCCCTGGTCTTTAGTTTCGGTAGTTCTTTCGGTAGATATAGTAGGAATGCTAGATTTATCTTTAATTTTTCAAGATAGTCTAGATATCATATTTAGGGGTAAATATGATATATATTTCGAAAATATGATGAGGGAAAAGATCTGTCAAAATTCTAGAGAGATAGAGCGAAAACAGCGAAGCTCTGGCGAAATTCCGCCGATTAGGGGTTCAGGGGCAAAATGGTAATTTGTACCTAAAATGCTTGTTATGCTGCTAAAAGTTGTTAAATATTATCCTTATAGGATATACGAGATAATCGTACCGCTGTCGAGCCGTCGTCGTACATTTGTTTTTCCCCCATTGTCGGAAATTTACCGTTTTTCCGTAAAAGTACCGTTTTCCGTCAACAAAGGTACGTTCGCGTCTTTGTAACACTAACTCGATATTTACTGTATACTTATATGTGATAGACGACTATATGAGTGAATTGTATAGATAACTTTACATGAGATGTGTCACGTTAACGTAGATAACTTTACATGCGAAGTGTACTGTTAGCATAGATAACTTTACATGAGATGTGTACTGTTGTTATATTAATCTTCCATCTGCTATATACTTATGTTTTGATTAATTCTATGATGTCTTCCATATGTTGTGTATGTAAATATGAGGTTAACCGTTACTCCGAGGTCCGATGTGCATTTGGACCTCGGCATTTAAAATAGCTTCCGGGGTCGGGGGACCGAGCGCTTAGAAGATAAGGGCAAAGAAAGACGCTTAGAGTCCCAGTAGGAGAATTTCTTTTGTTGCCAAAGCATGGGTGTTGCCGGAAGACACTTACGTTGTTATTTACTTCAAAAACTCTCGGTTATTGTACCGCTTTTGTAACCACGGACTTACGGCATTTTGAATACAATTATCGTTACTCAATCGCTCCAATGCTCTACTACGATGAAAAAAAAAAATTATCCGCTTTTGAAAATGGGATGTTACACTTTTGGTATCGGAAGCGGTTGTCCTGGCATAGATCGACTAAGTTATTCCAAAACCTTTTGGTGCCGAAGGCGGGGCTAGTCTATGTGGATCAGCCCAATCATCCCTAGCACGGTGAGGCTCCCATGATAGACACCTACCCGGCCAAATTGGTTGAGTAACGGAGTTAGGCTCTACGCCTTTTTAAAGAGCATGTTTTGAAAATGAGTGCGATATAGCCCTAAGTCGTGTACCATGATGCCTTTGGTATACCATTCGAACCGGTGTACCACCCTCTTGTTGGTGCATCATTCTAACCGAGAATCGGAAATCCGTCGTCCATATTCATATTTGATATCAGTCTCGATAACTCGATAGTCGATAATCGTCGGTTTGTCTTTGGACGACAATTCTATCTTAACCCGAGCTTATATGTGAAGGTGGGCCACGCCGGATGAAACTCCGAGACCAACAAGGATAGGTACATGGTATTTGACTCATGTAGAGGAACTCCGATACGAAATTCCGTGCCGTTTCGAGTAGACGGAATCAACGAAATCTGAACAAAGGGAAATAGAACGAGTGTCCGATCGTTTATAGTGTTAGCATTCGTCTAAACTATATGATTATGCAAAAACGTGAAATGTTTTTAAATGGATGAGAAATCCTTTGTTTTTAAATGGATGAGAAGTCTGTGTTTTTAAATGGATGAGAAGTCTGTGTTTTTAAATGGATGAGAAGTCTGTGTTTTTAAATGGATGAGAAGTCCTGTGTTTTTAAATGGATGAGAAGTCCTGTGTTTTTAAATGGATGAGAAGTCCTTTGTTTTTTTTTTTTTTTTTTTTTTTTAAAACGGATGAGAAATCCTGTGTTTTAAAACGGATGAGAAATCTGTGTTTTTAAATGGATGAGAAATCTGTGTTTTTAAATGGATGAGAAATCCTTTGTTTTAATAGCACGAGAAGTCCTATGTTTGAATACTACCGCGAGTACGGGGTAACGAGAAATCGTGAAGATACATGTTTAGTAAGGAATCCCCTAGAAATGCGTGTCTATAAATTTCCGTGGATAAGTAGTTATCTTACTTGCCACAAAAATTTTAGTTTCCGATGCTTATCTCTTAGTTACTACAACCGGACCTCGATCGTGTCATTGAGTAAGAGGTATCTTGTGTTGTCATGGTGTATGGGCGCCATGGAAACATTTAAGGTATCTTGTGTTACCATGGTGTATGGGCGCCATGGAGACATTTTGATATCTGGTGTCAACCGCGGTATATGGGTGTCACGGGGAAACACTATATATCAAAGTACAAAATGACAAGATCTTGACGGTCAAACCCTGAGCGAATTCTCGATCATTGAGCGAAGCGGCCAACATATAGAGAAAAATTCCGGAGCGATTAGTCAGAAGGTTAAAGTCTAAATTGGTATAGAGCAAATTTCGAGGGCGAAATTTTGTTTAACGGGGAGAAATGTAATACCGGATAATTATTTATCCGGAATATTATATTTCGATAAATAATACCTATTTAAAATAGGTGAACATGTGGTTTCAAATAATAAGTAATAATTATCTTATTTTCTAAGGTAATTACTATGAAAATTAGGAAAGATAAAGAGCTAAAATGTATTTTTAGGGCATTAAATGACCTAAAAATATTATGATAAATCCCAAGAGGTAGTAAAATATTTATAAAAAATTAGAAAGTATGTTGTCTCTAATTTTAGGAATTTTTTAGGATAATTTCCCTTGAAAAATAATGAGGCAAAATTAAGTATTATTTTGGGATCATAAGTGACCCCATGATTTTTAATATTTTACATGGGATATAAAATACCAATGTAAGTAAAATAGTTGTGAGATAATGATTTATCCTAATTAAGAAAATTATCAAAAATTAGTAAGTGGCTAATCCGGTAATTAATGGGATAATTAGGGTATAAAGTAAATGAATTAAAAATAATTTAAATAATTATTTTTAATTGGAGAAATTCGAAATTATTAAAAAAAAAAAAAATATTAATAAAATATTTTATGCTTAGAAAAATAAATAAAAAATAAAAAGAAAAAAAATAAATGTGAAGGCATTTTTAATAAAATAATAATATAATGCGGTGAGTCGAACTTTAAAGGCGGAGGCCAGTGGGAAAGGTTAGAAATAAATTCTACGGGTAAACCGAGTAGGTAAAAGTCTTTTCAGACTGATCAAATTAAGAACAAGTGAATTTTTACACGAAGAAAGAATTTACCGAGCGTTGTTTCCAACCAACCGAAAACCACGATTTCAAATAAGACGAAAAGTTGATCAGATAGAGTAGGGTCGGATAGGCAAAGTGAGAACCTATAGAAACAATTGCGTCTTTTTAAACACGAGATTAAGTTAGGCAACAACCGGACGTTTTACGATTGAGTGAATTGTTGTCCAGAAGTTGGTTCTATCGGAGGCGATTTCCAGAATCGGACGCGTTTGTCCGAATATCTTCCGACGCACCGGGAGAATACCTGGATATGATCAAAAAGAGGATCAAAATATATAATATGAAAGAGGATGGAAAGATCTTCAAAGTTACACGCCCGGATTTTTGAGTTTCGTGAAATCGAAACGGACACCGATCGGGTAACTTTATTGGGCCGGAGGCCATAAAGCAAGAGCCATCATGGATGACAACTCATCCATTGACTTTAGGGCTCTTAGATTTCGATCTTGACCATGGATGGCCAAGAGTGTTTTGTTCTCAAAAATGCGATCCTACGGTCCATATTCGTCAAGGCGAAGTTCGAATTATTTACCGTTCGCCATCCGTCTCTTCTATAAATACCAAGCTCCTCTTCTTCATTTCTCACACCAAAAATCTGCCTCTTAGAGAGAAGTTAGAGAGAGAAGCTCTGGAGAAAGTCTGAGCAAAGCCTGGGTAAGTTCTTCGGTCCCTGGTCTTTAGTTTCGGTAGTTCTTTCGGTAGATATAGTAGGAATGCTAGATTTATCTTTAATTTTTCAAGATAGTCTAGATATCATATTTAGGGGTAAATATGATATATATTTCGAAAATATGATGAGGGAAAAGATCTGTCAAAATTCTAGAGATAGAGCGAAGCAATGAAGCTCGCGAAATTCCGATTAGGGGTTCGGGGCAAAATGGTAATTTGTACCTAAAATGCTTGTTATGCTGCTAAAAGTTGTTAAATATTATCCTTATAGGATATCGAGATAATCGTACCGCTGTCGAGCCGCCGTCGTCGCTGTTTTTCCCATTTGTCGGAAATTCTTGTTTTCCGTAAAAGTACCGTTTTCCGTCAACAAAGGTACGTTCGCGTACTGTAACACTAACTCTGATATTTACTGTATACTTATATGTGATAGACGACTATATGAGTGAATTGTATAGATAACTTTACATGAGATGTGTCATTAACGTAGATAACTTTACATGCGAAGTGTCTTGTTAGCATAGATAACTTTACATGAGATGTGTCTTTGTTGTTATATTAATCTTCCATCTGCTATATACTTATGTTTTGATTAATTCTATGATGTCTTCCATATGTTGTGTATGTAAATATGAGGTTAACCGTTACCTGAGGTCCGATGTGCATTTGGACCTCAGCATTTAAAATAGCCGTGGTCGGGAGGACCGAGCGTAGAAGATAAGGGCAAGCAAAGACGCTTAGAGTCCCAGTAGGAGAATTTCTTTTGTTGCCACGGCATGGGTGTTGCCGGGGAAGACACTTCGTTGTTATTTACTTCAAAAACTCTCGGTTATTGTACCGCTTTTGTAACCAGCCAGACTTACGGCATTTTGAATACAATTATCAGTTACTCAATCGCTCCAATGCTCTACTATGATGAAAAAAAAAATTATACTGCTTTTGAAAATGGGATGTTACACTTTTGGTATCAGAGCAGTTGTCCTGGCATAGATCTGACTAAGTTATTCCAAAACCTTTTGGTGCCGAAGGCAGGGCTAGTCTATGTGGATCACCAATCGATCACCCTAGCACGGTGAGGCTCCCATGATAGACACCTACCCGGCCAAATTGGTTGAGTAACGGAGTTAGGCTCTACGCCTTTTTAAAGAGCATGTTTTGAAAATGAGTACCGATATAGCCCTAAGTCGGTGTACCGGTCACCGCACCGGTATACCATTCGAACCGGTGTACCACCCGTTGGTGCATCATTCTAACCAATCGAGAATCAAAACGTCGTCCATATTCATATTTGATATCAGTCTCGATAACTCGATAACTCGATAATCGTCGGTTTGTCTTCGGACGACAATTCTATCTTAACCCAGAGCTTATATGTGAAGCTGGGCCACGCCGGATGAAACTCCGAGACCAACAAGGATAGGTACATGCAGTATTTGACTCATGTAGAGGAACTCCCGATACGAAATTCCGTACCCGTTTCTGAGTAGACGGAATCAACGAAATCCTGAACAAAGGGAAATAGAACGAGTGTCCGATCGTTTATAGTGTTAGCATTCGTCTAAACTATATGATTATGCAAAAACGTGAAATGTTTTTAAATGGATGAGAAATCCTTTGTTTTTAAATGGATGAGAAGTCTGTGTTTTTAAATGGATGAGAAGTCTGTGTTTTTAAATGGATGAGAAGTCTGTGTTTTTAAATGGATGAGAAGTCCTGTGTTTTTAAATGGATGAGAAGTCCTGTGTTTTTAAATGGATGAGAAGTCCTTTGTTTTTTTTTTTTTTTAAAACGGATGAGAAATCTGTGTTTTAAAACGGATGAGAAATCTGTGTTTTTAAATGGATGAGAAATCCTGTGTTTTTAAATGGATGAGAAATCCTTTGTTTTAATAGACGAGAAGTCCTATGTTTGAATACTACCGCTGAGTACAGGGTAACAGAAATCGTGAAGATACATGTTTAGTAAGGAATCCCCTAGAAATGCGTGTCTATAAATTTCCGTGGATAAGTAGTTATCTTACTTGCCACAAAAATTTTAGTTTCCGATGCTTATCTCTTAGTTACTACAACCGGACCTCGATCGTGTCATTGAGTAAGAGGTATCTTGTGTTGTCATGGTGTATGGGCGCCATGGAAACATTTAAGGTATCTTGTGTTACCATGGTGTATGGGCGCCATGGAGACATTTTGATATCGGTGTCAACCGCGGTATATGGGTGTCACGGGAAACACTATATATCAAAGTACAAAATGACAAGATCTTGACGGTCAAACCTGAGCGAATTCTCGATCATTGAGCGAAGCGGCCAACATATAGAAAAATTCCGGAGCGATTAGTCCGAAGGTTAAAGTCTAAATTGGTATAGAGCAAATTTCGAGGGCGAAATTTTGTTTAACGGGGAGAAATGTAATACGGATAATTATTTATCGGAATATTATATTTCGATAAATAATACCTATTTAAAATAGGTGAACATGTGGTTTCAAATAATAAGTAATAATTATCTTATTTTCTAAGGTAATTACTATGAAAATTAGGAAAGATAAAGAGCTAAAATGTATTTTTAGGGCATTAAATGACCTAAAAATATTATGATAAATCCCAAGAGGTAGTAAAATATTTATAAAAAATTAGAAAGTATGTTGTCTCTAATTTTAGGAATTTTTGGGATAATTTCCCTTGAAAAATAATGAGGCAAAATTAAGTATTATTTTGGGATCATAAGTGACCCCATGATTTTTAATATTTTACATGGGATATAAAATACCAATGTAAGTAAAATAGTTGTGAGATAATGATTTATCCTAATTAAGAAAATTATCAAAAATTAGTAAGTGGCTAATCTGGTAATTAATGGGATAATTAGGGTATAAAGTAAATGAATTAAAAATAATTTAAATAATTATTTTTAATTGGAGAAATTCGAAATTATTAAATAAATAAATAAAAAAAATATTAATAAAATATTTTATGCTTAGAAAAATAAATAAAAAAAATAAAAGAAAAAAATAAATGTGAAGGCATTTTTAATAAAATAATAATATAATGCGGTGAGTCGGCTTATAGGCGAGACCAGTGGGAAAGGTTAGAAATAAATTCTACAGGTAAACCAGAGGTAAAAGTCTTTTCAGATCGATCAAATTAAGAACAAGTGAATTTTTACACGAAGAAAGAATTTACAGGCGTTGTTTCGCAACCGAAAACCCGATTTCAAATAAGACGAAAAGTTGATCGGATAGAGTAGGTCGGATAGGCAAAGTGAGAACCTATAGAAACAATTGCGTCTTTTTAAACACGAGATTAAGTTAGGCAACAATTTGGACGTTTTACGATTGGTGAATTGTTGTCAGAAGTTGGTTCTATCTAAGCGATTTATGAATAGGGACGCGTTTGTCCGAATATCTTCCGACGCATATAGGAGAATACCTGGATATGATCAAAAAGAGGATCAAAATATATAATATGAAAGAGGATGGAAAGATCTTCAAAGTTACACGCCGGATTTTTGAGTTTACGTGAAATCGCGCGAAACGGACACCGTCGGGTAGCTTTATCGGTAGGAGGCCATAAAGCAGAGCCATCATGGATGACAACTCATCCATTGACTTTAGGGCTCTTAGATTTCGATCTTGACCATGGATGGCCAAGAGTGTTTTGTCCTCAAAAATGCGATCCTACGGTCCATATTCGTCAAGACCGAAGTTCGAATTATTTACCGTTCGCCATCCGTCTCTTCTATAAATACCAAGCTCCTCTTCTTCATTTCTCACACCAAAAATCTGCCTCTTAGAGAGAAGTTAGAGAGAGAAGCTCTGGAGAAAGTCTGAGCAAAGCCTGGGTAAGTTCTTCGGTCCCTGGTCTTTAGTTTCGGTAGTTCTTTCGGTAGATATAGTAGGAATGCTAGATTTATCTTTAATTTTTCAAGATAGTCTAGATATCATATTTAGGGGTAAATATGATATATATTTCGAAAAATATGATGAGGGAAAAGATCTGTCAAAATTCTAGAGAGATAGAGCGAAAACAGCGAAGCTCTGGCGAAATTCCGCCGATTAGGGGTTCAGGGGCAAAATGGTAATTTGTACCTAAAATGCTTGTTATGCTGCTAAAAGTTGTTAAATATTATCCTTATAGGATATCTGAGATAATCGTACCGCTGTCGAGCCGCCGTCGTACCGCTGTTTTTCCCGCTGTCGGAAATTTACTGTTTTCCGTAAAAGTACCGTTTTCCGTCAACAAAGGTACGTTCGCGTCTTTGTAACACTAACTCGATATTTCTTGTATACTTATATGTGATAGACGACTATATGAGTGAATTGTATAGATAACTTTACATGAGATGTACATTGTTAACGTAGATAACTTTACATGCGAAGTGTCTTTGTTAGCATAGATAACTTTACATGAGATGTGTCTTGTTGTTATATTAATCTTCCATCTGCTATATACTTATGTTTTGATTAATTCTATGATGTCTTCCATATGTTGTGTATGTAAATATGAGGTTAACCGTTACACGAGGTCCGATGTGCATTTGGACCTCTCAAGCATTTAAAACATAGCTTCGGGTCGGGAGGACCGAGCGCCGAAGAAAAGGGCAAGCAACACGCTTAGAGTCCCAGCCGGAGAATTTCTTTTGTTGCCACAGCATGGGTGTTGCCAGGAAGACACTTCTGTTGTTATTTACTTCAAAAACTCTCGTTATTGTACCGCTTTTGTAACTTGACGGACTTACGGCATTTTGAATACAATTATCGTTACTCAATCGCTCCAATGCTCTACTCTGATGAAAAAAAAATTATACTGCTTTTGAAAATGGGATGTTACACTTTTGGTATCAGAGCAGTTGTCCTGGCATAGATCTGACTAAGTTATTCCAAAACCTTTTGGTGCCGAAGGCAGGGCTAGTCTATGTGGATCAGCCAATCAGTCACCCTAGCACGGTGAGGCTCCCATGATAGACACCTACCTGGCCAAATTGGTTGAGTAACGGAGTTAGGCTCTACGCCTTTTTAAAGAGCATGTTTTGAAAATGAGTACTGATATAGCCCTAAGTCAGTGTACCAGTCTGCACTGGTATACCATTCTGAACCGGTGTACCACCCT
This sequence comes from Acacia melanoxylon, assembly GCA_019022615.1. NCBI lineage: Eukaryota > Viridiplantae > Streptophyta > Magnoliopsida > Fabales > Fabaceae > Acacia > Acacia melanoxylon. Next base: position 2,993,664 of record JAFJYJ010000046.1, read on the forward strand.
CTGTTGGTGCATCATTCTAACCCAGAATCAGTAAATCCGTCGTCCATATTCATATTTGATATCAGTCTCTGATAACTCTGATAATTCTGATAATCGTCAGTTTGTACTGGACGACAATTCTATCTTAACCCAGAGCTTATATGTGAAGCTGGGCCACGCCGGATGAAACTCCGAGACCAACAAGGATAGGTACATGCAGTATTTGACTCATGTAGAGGAACTCCCGATACGAAATTCCGTACCCGTTTCGAGTAGACGGAATCAACGAAATCCGAACAAAGGGAAATAGAACGAGTGTCCGATCGTTTATAGTGTTAGCATTCGTCTAAACTATATGATTATGCAAAAACGTGAAATGTTTTTAAATGGATGAGAAATCCTTTGTTTTTAAATGGATGAGAAGTCTGTGTTTTTAAATGGATGAGAAGTCTGTGTTTTTAAATGGATGAGAAGTCTGTGTTTTTAAATGGATGAGAAGTCCTGTGTTTTTAAATGGATGAGAAGTCCTTTGTTTTTTTTTTTAAAACGGATGAGAAATCCGTGTTTTAAAACGGATGAGAAATCCCTGTGTTTTTAAATGGATGAGAAATCCTGTGTTTTTAAATGGATGAGAAATCCTTTGTTTTAATAGACGAAGTCCTATGTTTGAATACTACGGTTGAGTACGGGTAACGAAAATCGTGAAGATACATGTTTAGTAAGGAATCCCTAGAAATGCGTGTCTATAAATTTCCGTGGATAAGTAGTTATCTTACTTGCCACAAAAATTTTAGTTTCCGATGCTTATCTCTTAGTTACTACAACCGGACCTCGATCGTGTCATTGAGTAAGAGGTATCTTGTGTTGTCATGGTGTATGGGCGCCATGGAAACATTTAAGGTATCTTGTGTTACCATGGTGTATGGGCGCCATGGAGACATTTTGATATCCGGTGTCAACGGTATATGGGTGTCACGGGGAAACACTATATATCAAAGTACAAAATGACAAGATCTTGACGGTCAAACCCGAGCGAATTCTCGATCATTGAGCGAAGCGGCCAACATATAGAGAAAAATTCGGAGCGATTAGTCCGAAGGTTAAAGTCTAAATTGGTATAGAGCAAATTTCGAGGGCGAAATTTTGTTTAACGGGGAGAAATGTAATACTAGGATAATTATTTATCTCGGAATATTATATTTCGATAAATAATACCTATTTAAAATAGGTGAACATGTGGTTTCAAATAATAAGTAATAATTATCTTATTTTCTAAGGTAATTACTATGAAAATTAGGAAAGATAAAGAGCTAAAATGTATTTTTAGGGCATTAAATGACCTAAAAATATTATGATAAATCCCAAGAGGTAGTAAAATATTTATAAAAAATTAGAAAGTATGTTGTCTCTAATTTTAGGAATTTTTGGGATAATTTCCCTTGAAAAATAATGAGGCAAAATTAAGTATTATTTTGGGATCATAAGTGACCCCATGATTTTTAATATTTTACATGGGATATAAAATACCAATGTAAGTAAAATAGTTGTGAGATAATGATTTATCCTAATTAAGAAAATTATCAAAAATTAGTAAGTGGCTAATCTGGTAATTAATGGGATAATTAGGGTATAAAGTAAATGAATTAAAAATAATTTAAATAATTATTTTTAATTGGAGAAATTCGAAATTATTAAATAAATAAAAAAAATATTAATAAAATATTTTATGCTTAGAAAAATAAATAAAAAATAAAAGAAAAAAATAAATGTGAAGGCATTTTTAATAAAATAATAATATAATGCGGTGAGTCACTTTATAGGCGCAAGTCAGGAAAGGTTAGAAATAAATTCTACAGGTAAACCCGAGAGGTAAAAGTCTTTTCGATGATCAAATTAAGAACAAGTGAATTTTTACGAAGAAAGAATTTACGGCGTTGTTTCCGCAACCGAAAACCCTGATTTCAAATAAGACGAAAAGTTGATCAGATAGAGTAGGGTCAGATAGGCAAAGTGAGAACCTATAGAAACAATTGCGTCTTTTTAAACACGAGATTAAGTTAGGCAACAACTGGACGTTTACGATTCGGTGAATTGTTGTCCGAGAAGTTGGTTCTATCGGAAGCGATTTCAGTAACCGGACGCGTTTGTCGAATATCTTCCGACGCACCGGAGAATACCTGGATATGATCAAAAAGAGGATCAAAATATATAATATGAAAGAGGATGGAAAGATCTTCAAAGTTACACGCCCGGATTTTTGAGTTTCGTGAAATCGCGCGAAACGGACACCGTCGGGTAGCTTTATCGGCCGGAGGCCATAAAGCAAGAGCCATCATGGATGACAACTCATCCATTGACTTTAGGGCTCTTAGATTTCGATCTTGACCATGGATGGCCAAGAGTGTTTTGTCCTCAAAAATGCGATCCTACGGTCCATATTCGTCAAGACTGAAGTTCGAATTATTTACCGTTCTGCCATCCGTCTCTTCTATAAATACCAAGCTCCTCTTCTTCATTTCTCACACCAAAAATCTGCCTCTTAGAGAGAAGTTAGAGAGAGAAGCTGCGGAGAAAGTACGAGCAAAGCCAGGTAAGTTCTTCGGTCCCGGTCTTTAGTTTGGTAGTTCTTTCGGTAGATATAGTAGGAATGCTAGATTTATCTTTAATTTTTCAAGATAGTCTAGATATCATATTTAGGGGTAAATATGATATATATTTCGAAAATATGATGAGGGAAAAGATCTGTCAAAATTCTAGAGAGATAGAGCGAAATGAAGCTCTGGCGAAATTCCGCCGATTAGGGGTTCGGGGCAAAATGGTAATTTGTACCTAAAATGCTTGTTATGCTGCTAAAAGTTGTTAAATATTATCCTTATAGGATATCTGAGATAATCGTACCGCTGTCGAGCCGCCGTCGTACCGCTGTTTTTCCCGCTGTCGGAAATTTACTGTTTTCCGTAAAAGTACCGTTTTCCGTCAACAAAGGTACGTTCGCGTACTGTAACACTAACTCTGATATTTACTGTATACTTATATGTGATAGACGACTATATGAGTGAATTGTATAGATAACTTTACATGAGATGTACTTGTTAACGTAGATAACTTTACATGCGAAGTGTACTGTTAGCATAGATAACTTTACATGAGATGTGTACTGTTGTTATATTAATCTTCCATCTGCTATATACTTATGTTTTGATTAATTCTATGATGTCTTCCATATGTTGTGTATGTAAATATGAGGTTAACCGTTACCTGAGGTCCGATGTGCATTTGGACCTCAGCATTTAAAATAGCTTCAGGTCGGGAGGACTCGAGCGCCTTAGAAGATAAGGGCAAAAGACGCTTAGAGTCCCAGGAGAATTTCTTTTGTTGCCACAGACATGGGTGTTGCCAGGAAGACACTTCGTTGTTATTTACTTCAAAAACTCTCGGTTATTGTACCGCTTTTGTAACCGACCGGACTTACGGCATTTTGAATACAATTATCAGTTACTCAATCGCTCCAATGCTCTACTCTGATGAAAAAAAAATTATACTGCTTTTGAAAATGGGATGTTACATTTTTGGTATCAGAGCAGTTGTCCTGGCATAGATCGACTAAGTTATTCCAAAACCTTTTGGTGCCGGCGGGCTAGTCTATGTGGATCGGCCAATCAGTCACCCTAGCACGGTGAGGCTCCCATGATAGACACCTACTCGGCCAAATTGGTTGAGTAACGGAGTTAGGCTCTACGCCTTTTTAAAGAGCATGTTTTGAAAATGAGTCTGCGATATAGCCCTAAGTCGGTGTACCGGTCTGCAGCGGTATACCATTCGAACCGGTGTACCACCTCTCGTTGGTGCATCATTCTAACCTTAATCAGTAAATCCGTCGTCCATATTCATATTTGATATCAGTCTCGATAACTCGATAATTCGATAATCGTCGGTTGTACTGGGACGACAATTCTATCTTAACCCGAGCTTATATGTGAAGTGGGCCACGCCGGATGAAACTCCGAGACCAACAAGGATAGGTACATGCAAAGTATTTGACTCATGTAGAGGAACTCCCGTCTGAAATTCGTACCCGTTTACGAGTAGACGGAATCAACGAAATCTGAACAAAGGGAAATAGAACGAGTGTCCGATCGTTTATAGTGTTAGCATTCGTCTAAACTATATGATTATGCAAAAACGTGAAATGTTTTTAAATGGATGAGAAATCCTTTGTTTTTAAATGGATGAGAAGTCCTGTGTTTTTAAATGGATGAGAAGTCCTGTGTTTTTAAATGGATGAGAAGTCCTGTGTTTTTAAATGGATGAGAAGTCCTGTGTTTTTAAATGGATGAGAAGTCCTTTTTTTTTTTTTAAAACGGATGAGAAATCTGTGTTTTAAAACGGATGAGAAATCTGTGTTTTTAAATGGATGAGAAATCCTGTGTTTTTAAATGGATGAGAAATCCTTTGTTTTAATAGACGAGAAGTCCTATGTTTGAATACTACACGTGAGTACAGGGTAACAGAAATCGTGAAGATACATGTTTAGTAAGGAATCCCTAGAAATGCGTGTCTATAAATTTCCGTGGATAAGTAGTTATCTTACTTGCCACAAAAATTTTAGTTTCCGATGCTTATCTCTTAGTTACTACAACCGGACCTCGATCGTGTCATTGAGTAAGAGGTATCTTGTGTTGTCATGGTGTATGGGCGCCATGGAAACATTTAAGGTATCTTGTGTTACCATGGTGTATGGGCGCCGTGGAGACATTTTGATATCGGTGTCAACCGCGGTATATGGGTGTCCGCGGGAAACACTATATATCAAAGTACAAAATGACAAGATCTTGACGGTCAAACTGAGCGAATTCTCGATCATTGAGCGAAGCGGCCAACATATAGAGAAAAATTCCGGAGCGATTAGTCCGAAGGTTAAAGTCTAAATTGGTATAGAGCAAATTTCGAGGGCGAAATTTTGTTTAACGGGGAGAAATGTAATACCGGATAATTATTTATCTGGAATATTATATTTCGATAAATAATACCTATTTAAAATAGGTGAACATGTGGTTTCAAATAATAAGTAATAATTATCTTATTTTCTAAGGTAATTACTATGAAAATTAGGAAAGATAAAGAGCTAAAATGTATTTTTAGGGCATTAAATGACCTAAAAATATTATGATAAATCCCAAGAGGTAGTAAAATATTTATAAAAAATTAGAAAGTATGTTGTCTCTAATTTTAGGAATTTTTGGGATAATTTCCCTTGAAAAATAATGAGGCAAAATTAAGTATTATTTTGGGATCATAAGTGACCCCATGATTTTTAATATTTTACATGGGATATAAAATACCAATGTAAGTAAAATAGTTGTGAGATAATGATTTATCCTAATTAAGAAAATTATCAAAAATTAGTAAGTGGCTAATCTGGTAATTAATGGGATAATTAGGGTATAAAGTAAATGAATTAAAAATAATTTAAATAATTATTTTTAATTGGAGAAATTCAAAATTATTAAATAAATAAAAAAAAATATTAATAAAATATTTTATGCTTAGAAAAATAAATAAAAAAAAAAAAGAAAAAAATAAATGTGAAGGCATTTTTAATAAAATAATAATATAATGCGGTGAGTCGAACATATAGAGGCAATCAGTGGGAAAGGTTAGAAATAAATTCTCAGTAAAACCGAGAGGTAAAAGTCTTTTCGCATCGATCAAATTAAGAACAAGTGAATTTTTACACGAAGAAAGAATTTACCAGGCGTTGTTTCCGCAACCGAAAACCCTGATTTCAAATAAGACGAAAAGTTGATCAGATAGAGTAGGTCGAGATAGGCAAAGTGAGAACCTATAGAAACAATTGCGTCTTTTTAAACACGAGATTAAGTTAGGCAACAACTGGACGTTTTACGATTCGGTGAATTGTTGTCCGAAGTTGGTTCTATCTAAGCGATTTCCAGTAATCGGACGCGTTTGTCCGAATATCTTCCGACGCACCGGAGAATACCTGGATATGATCAAAAAGAGGATCAAAATATATAATATGAAAGAGGATGGAAAGATCTTCAAAGTTACACGCCGGATTTTTGAGTTTTCGTGAAATCGCGAAACGGTTCGACCGTCGGGTAGGCTTTATCGGTAGTAGGAGGCCATAAAGCAAAGCCATCATGGATGACAACTCATCCATTGACTTTAGGGCTCTTAGATTTCGATCTTGACCATGGATGGCCAAGAGTGTTTTGTCCTCAAAAATGCGATCCTACGGTCCATATTCGTCAAGATCGAAGTTCGAATTATTTACCGATTCGCCATCCGTCTCTTCTATAAATACCAAGCTCCTCTTCTTCATTTCTCACACCAAAAATCTGCCTCTTAGAGAGAAGTTAGAGAGAGAAGCTCGGAGAAAGTCCGAGCAAAGCCTGGGTAAGTTCTTCGGTCCCTGGTCTTTAGTTTTGTAGTTCTTTCGGTAGATATAGTAGGAATGCTAGATTTATCTTTAATTTTTCAAGATAGTCTAGATATCATATTTAGGGGTAAATATGATATATATTTCGAAAATATGATGAGGGAAAAGATCTGTCAAAATTCTAGAGAGATAGAGAAAAAAATACCAAGCTCGCGAAATTCCGTAGATTAGGGGTTGGGGGCAAAATGGTAATTTGTACCTAAAATGCTTGTTATGCTGCTAAAAGTTGTTAAATATTATCCTTATAGGATATCCGAGATAATCGTACATTTTGTCGAGCCGCCGTCGTAAATTGTTTTTCCCATTGTCGGAATTTACTTGTTTTCCGTAAAAGTACCGTTTTCCGTCAACAAAGGTACGTTCGCGTCTTTGTAACACTAACTCGATATTTCTGTATACTTATATGTGATAGACGACTATATGAGTGAATTGTATAGATAACTTTACATGAGATGTGTCGTTAACGTAGATAACTTTACATGCGAAGTGTGCATCGTTAGCATAGATAACTTTACATGAGATGTGTCTTGTTGTTATATTAATCTTCCATCTGCTATATACTTATGTTTTGATTAATTCTATGATGTCTTCCATATGTTGTGTATGTAAATATGAGGTTAACCGTTACCGAGGTCCGATGTGCATTTGGACCTCGGATTTAAAATAGCTTCGTGGTCGGGAGGGATTAGAAGATAAGGGCAAGCGGCACGCTTAGAGTCCCGGAGAATTTCTTTTGTTGCCACAAAGATGGGTGTTGCCAGGAAGACACTTCGTTGTTATTTACTTCAAAAACTCTCGTTATTGTACCGCTTTTGTAACCGACGGACTTACGGCATTTTGAATACAATTATCGATTACTCAATCGCTCCAATGCTCTACGATGAAAAAAAAAAAAAATTATCTTTGCTTTTGAAAATGGGATGTTACACAAATTTGGATAGCCGTCATCATACCGCAGACTATTCGAGTGCTTGGTGGGGGAGGCTTTATTTATAACCTCCCCACCTACTTGTTTCCATTCATTCCCATCGATGTGGCACAGTTAGAACACCAACATCAAATCTAAAGAACTTAAGAAAAGCAGGCAATTAAAGAAATGGTAATTGACACCAATAAAATAAAAGTAAAAAAGCAAATCAAATATCTATTGCCAAGTGAAAGTCAATGAGTAAGAGGGCAGTGACGGACCCATGAATTTTAATAACAGGGGGCGAGAATAAAAAATATTATATCATAATTAAAAGTATTTGAAATACAATACAAATATAATATACAAAAAATTGAAAGAAATCTATTATAGAAATTCAAATCACTTCACTTAATTCTACGTGTTTTCATATTGTTAATCTCATCTATAATTGAATTTGTGTTGAAACTCGTGTTGTCCCAATGTGGCATAGAAAAAACACAATTTTCTCCGTCATTAACATTTTTCCAAACAAATTTATTAAGTCCAAAACAACCAATATCACCTAGTTTACTAAATAAATGACAAGGCAAACAAAATGCAGCATCGTTACTTGGAGAATACTCTAACTAAGATGGAAACAAATCAAACCAAGAAGAGCAAAAATGTCTTTGATTCTTCTCTATCCTAGAGAAAGGATAATTTTGAAGCTTGCATTGAAATGGACCAAGTTTAAGATAAGCTAATGAATTTCATCTTGTTGAATTATATGATATTTTCATATTGGAAGGGTTAGTGCAGGATTTCTTTTCAATGAAGCAAAATCAACTTCTTAAGAATGAGTCTGATATTTGAGAATTCAATATATATGAGGGTAAAGACTTACTACATACGGCAGTTAATGGATAAAAATAAAAATATTATTAATATTAAACCGCTTATTCTTGCCGATCTCTTTGCTGGTTCAAAGTGAAGAAGAGGGTGATGATTGTGAATGTTTGGTTCAGCGATGAAGGCCCCCAAAATCCAGAACAGCTTCCTCCTCTAGCTCTCCGATGAAGAAGACGGTGATGATCTTTTCAGTGAACGGCCGCGCATCTCACTGCTCCTCTATTTCCTTTATTTTTTTTCGTCGTTATTTGCGTGTCTCTTTTTCTATCTTTGTGCCTTTTCTTCCATTTAGGTCTTACTCTTCCTTCTTTATCATTTTGTGGGGCCCATTTCACAATCTGCACATAGTTCTGCGGTTCAGCCTCTGTTCTCTACTTTCAATTTGTACAGCCCATTTCACAATCTGGACACAATTCCACCTCTGCTCACATTTCACATTTCCATTTTTTTTTTCTTTTAAATTTTAGGGGGGGCGGCGGCCACCCCTAGCCCCCCCTTGGGTCCGTCCCTGTAAGAGGGTTGAGTCGGAATACGGATGAAGTATTTCTTGACACGATAGATCGTGATAGGAGGCTTTGAGTCAGCTGCTATGAGGCCAGATCTATGAATCCAAAATAATGAGGCTCTTCAACATTTAGAAAGAAAAGCTAGGCTAGATGCTGATTGAGATCTTCATAAGAATTCTTTAAGTGAATAACCCATGTGATAGATAATTCCATGACAATAATGATGATTCATACTTTTATATTTATATGTATAATCCAATATCAGGATATAAACTGTCTAAAAGAGAAGAGAGAATGCAACCCAAATTAACATGGTACTCCCAAGGGCAGACCCAGAAAAATAGTTAAGGGTGGGCATTAGTGGTGGGAGGGATTTGGCTGCCCAAGTTTTTTTTTAAAGGAAAGTTTTAAATACATTAAAAAACTAAAGAATATAAACAAGAAAAGAAAAAAATATTCATGAAATGAAGTGAATACTAATGATGTAATAAGAGAGACAGTTATTTTACAAACATGTTATTTAGAAAAGCAATGCTAAGTGTGGTTAGAAATGCAGCTACATAAATTACAATGAAAGGTGGACACTCAATAAGTTCAAATACATATATTTTAATAACAAAAGTATATTATAATAAAAATAATTACAATGTCATTCTTTTAAGCCTTATTTTTTAGAATTACATCATAATTGTCTTATTATCAAGGACTAGACACTCAATAAGTTTAAGTACATATATATTTAAATTGCCTTATTATCAAGGATGAGCACTAATTACTGGGATTAGTTTCCCCTCTGTAATTTTCTTTTCTTTATGTTAATTTCTTTTGTATCAATATATATATATATATATAAATATATATATATGCTCACATCAAAATTCAAGGGGCGCACTTGCCCTCCTTCTCATGTGAGTGGATCCGCCCATGGGTACTCCCTCCTATTATTTTTATAAATTTTCTGATAATTAAATTTTGTAGTTTAAAAAAACAGTTAAAATTGATTATAATTAATAAAAATATGTAGGAAATGAAATTTTTTATCCAAGCACGCCATTGTTTATAAGGGGCAAATAAAAAAGAAAAATAGAATACTAGTAAGAGAAAGTATGAAATTGAATGTATTATGGGAAAAAATAAAGAGAAAGAATAAAATTAACTAAAGGCAAATTGGTAAAATACATGTTGTTTTTGCTGGGGAAAGACACATTACCAACACAAATCTTGTGTGGCTCTTATGCTAGTAATAAGTGCGTTTAGTTCTATATAATAATATCGTTATCGTATCCGATATTAAAAGAATTTAGTGTGTATGAAAAAGAATGGTGATGAAAGTCAAAAAATGGCTGCCGATTTAGCGAACTAATATCACCGAAGGTGTTCTTGTTTGTATTGTTTTTAACCTAACCATTGTTTGAAACATCACCATCGTCTATATTCCTAAAACTCCCAACTTTCAAATGATTCTCTGAATAATGGTTACGTTTTATTTTAAAAAAAATTGTTATTTCGTTTCAGTTTTTTTTTCATCATCGTTTTGATGTCAATAAATGACTAAATCTAAAATATTCCTATACCGAAAGAGAAACCTTTGCCCCTATTGCCGAAAGAGTAAATTAAAACAAGGATAATATGCCACTGTGGCAAAAACTTTCACCAAAACAACGTTGTCTGAAAAATGGAGCATATATCATATAGGAGATCTTTTCCACTAATGGGACCCTATATTTACTACTCCTATGATCCTTAATATAAGATATTTTTATTTATTTTAATTAGATTAAGAAAATTGGTTAAATTAGTTAATATATGATATATATTTTCTAAAACACCCTAATCACATTCCTTAATTTCTTCATTCACTCTCATTGATTATTGTTGAGGGACCATCAATCAATAGGGATAAATTAGGAAAATATTGATAAATATAAAAACTTTATCTTATATTTAAGATTAAGATCCACTTTCCAAATATGTCTTGTATTAAGAAGCAGAGGATCGGAATATTATCAATTCATAAAGAAAAATATTTGTGATTAATAAAATATCAAACTGAGCATAGCAAAAGGAGAGTATAATAAGACAACATCACATTATCCCACAATATCATCATCATATAACAAATACAATGTTCACCAAGAACAAAACTCACTGTTAATTGCAAATAATATGTCATAGAAGGTTTTAAGACTTGTGCTTATTTGGATTAGCAAGCATTTTCCAACAATATCATCATCAGATCAATAAATATAATGTTTTGATTAAAGTCTAAACTGGTGGCCGGTTGCTTGCTGCGACATTGCCGTTTTGGGTTATCCCCCATAGGCCAGATATATATGAAATCACAATTCCACCTATTCTTGCTATTTTCTCATAGTTAAAGTATATGGACAGCGCCACGAACCAGCCAATGAAGACAAGTAATTCGAGAGAGCGACGAAGCAACAATGATATTAGTGCAGCATGAACCAAACTTCCTGAGGCAAACGTTATCTTAGCACAGAGCTTCAAGGAAGTAGTAGGGGTTGGGGAGTCACTCTGAAGTCTCCCGTGGCGTTCAAGTGCACTGCAAAAGACAACTAAGGCTATAATGCAAATCCATATGCTTTCAGGATGCTCATCCAAAGGTGATGAATTGTAGAAGTGCATTTGAACAATCACCGCTATCATCGGAATCAGAGTTCCGAACAGGATAGCCCAAGGAATTGACCTGCACAACCATCAAACTAATTAGAAGTTTCATAATGGCAACACCAAACACTTAAAAAAACAGGGAGAAACACTCTTTTTTTCTTTGTCTAAAACCATGGTTTTGGTTTCTCTAAAACCATGTTTTCCCATAAACCATTTTTTTTTAAACAATATCAGAAACTATTCTATAAAATTTATTCTTTTAAATCACTTTTTCTTAAGAAGTTATTATCCAAAACTTAATCCAAACACACTCTAAATATTAAGCCATCGAGCACATAGACCCCAAGCAAACGGCGTTAAAAACAGATAAGTGGCCAACGCTGTCACTGTGTGTTAGACGTAAGAACAAGGAGGAATTTCCTCCTTCACCTCCCAAAAACTTTTCCGGCATCGTTTCAATTATCTCAAGAGAGGAAATAATATCGCCCCAGACAAAGAAGCTCAAGCTCATCATCCGCCTCGGCAAACTCCGATATGGGTGCAGTGAGTGCGGCACCTGGCAGAGTAGAACCCATCGACGGCCATGTCGGTGTCTTTCTGGAACCTCCGAGAAACTTTTCCGGCATCGTTTCAATTATCTCAAGAGAGAGAGGAAATAATATGGCCAAGACCAAGAAGCTCAAGCTCATCATCCGCCTCGGCAAACTCCGATATGGGTACTGTGAGGTTCGCACCTGGTGGAACAAAGCCCATCGACAGCCACGTAGGAAGCCATGAGAAGGACGTACCGAGGTGATGTGATCGAGTGCCGCACCTGGTGGAGCAGCATGACCCATCGACGGCCATGTCCGTGTCTTTCTGGAACCTCCGAGAAACTTTTCCGGCATCGTTTCAATTATCTCAAGAGAGAGAGGAAATAATATGGCCAAGACCAAGAAGCTCAAGCTCATCATCCGCCTCGGCAAACTCCGATATGGGTACTGTGAGGTTCGCACCTGGTGGAACAAAGCCCATCGACAGCCACGTAGGAAGCAAAGAGAAGGACGTACCGAGGTGATGTGATCGAGTGCCGGACCTGGTGGAGCAGAATGACCCATCGACGGCCATGTCCGTGTCTTTCTGGAACCTCCGAGAAACTTTTCCGGCATCGTTTCAATTATCTCAAGAGAGAGAGGAAATAATATGGCCAAGACCAAGAAGCTCAAGATCCGCCTCGGCAAACTCCGATATGGGTACTGTGAGGTTCGCACCTGGTGGAACAAAGCCCGTCGACATCCACGTAGGAAGCCATGAGAAGGACGTACCGAGGTGATGTGATCGAGTGCCGCACCTGGTGGAGCAGAATGACCCATCGACGGCCATGTCCGTGTCTTTCTGGAACCTCCGAGAAACTTTTCCGGCATCGTTTTAATTATCTCAAGAGAGAGAGGAAATAATATGACCAAGACCAAGAAGCTCAAGCTCATCATCCGCCTCGGCAAACTCCGATATGGGTACCGTGAGTTCCGCACCTGGTGGAACAAAGCCCATCGACAGCCACGTAGGCAGCCATGAGAAGGACGTACCGAGGTGATGTGATCGATCGCGGCAAGCCAGAGGAGATACAAAGCTATAAATGAAGTGATAAGATCATGAACTTGAGACCAAAACCGAGCAGTGAGACATGAGATACAGAAACTTTTCATGAAGGGGAAATATTTGATGGAGAACGTTAATTAATTGAATAATATCAACAGCTCAAATCAGTTCCCAAAATTAAATGGAAAAAGAAAGTTTGAAGACTTACGAGAGTGAAGTTGGCATGACTTTGATACGGCTGTTCCTCTCCTGGCAGATCGAGCAAAGAAGAGAGATGAAGAATATTGTTTGGTATCTGATAAGAGAGAAAAAGAAAAAAGGAATACTGGTTTACAATCTCATTTGAACCCCACTTCATATAAGCATTGCACTCCGCCGTTGAGTCTAGTTGCTTTGTGCGTAAACCGACTCTGATAATTAAAAGGGGGCATTTAGGAACTTTCCGTGTATACTCCCCCCCGGGATGAGAGAGAGAAAAGAATAGTGTTTGGTATCTGACTTAGAATGTTATTTTTTTCTTAAAATATTATTTGATCCACTTCATATATATATAGGCATTTTTTGGCCAATGCATGAAATATAACAATTTTATTTATAATTTACTCCTTGCATTTAAAATAAATTTTATTAATAAGAAGGAACTTATAAATTTTTATATGCACTGGAAATTTTTCTACGAAATAATTTTTATAACATCAATTATCTCTTAAGAAAATAAGAAAAAATTGTGCTTCAGGTCCTTATTGCATCAACCGTGTAAGTGTATAAGGAGTGAGTGGTAGGGATGAAGACCAATTAAATCTAGTACACGTGTGCATTACTGACTTTGTGGTGAGTCGTAGGGATGAAGAAGAAATAGTGCGTTTCAAAGTAGAAGAAAATAAAATATTTTAACTACCAAGTACCAACGCCATACTCTGACTCTTTTTTTCGTTTTTCATTCGGACAATGAGAAAGAAACGTCACCGAATCCTGATAAATTTTTTGCAGATAATGAATTTAACATTTTTCCACAAATATTTGTGCCATTTAGTCGTTTTAACCATTTTTCTCTTTTACTATATATATATATATATATATATATATATATATGATCTTTCATAAATCATAATCTCAGCTGAATCCAAAGCAAGTCTAACATGGCTTGCGGTTTGCCCATTCTATAACAAATGTTTGAATCATCAATGTCGTCTCATGAGTGAAGTATCTTAGCAACCTTATAATTAAGGGATAATTATGAGATGTACAGTGTTTTCATTTCAGGACAAAAGAAAATTCAATGACTTGATTACAGATATCGGTGGTGAACGTAGAATCTTTAAACGTATCTCATTACAGAAATTGACAGTTTAATAAGATTACTTATTTCAGGACCACTTTATGTATTTGTTTGTTTATATCAAATTTTGCCACCACATCTTTTTTCTTTTTTCAAAGGGTGGTGGGCCATGATTGTTATCAACAAAAGAACGTACGCGTTAATAATTTCCAAAAGGAATCTCACATAATGCATGGATGTGTGCACGCACATTGATCATTTATCTTAAGAAGATTGTAAATTTGTGTACTTGACTATATGTCACAGTTGGCTTGGTGTTTTGAGTTTATTTGTGAAGAAGTTTCTCATGAAATAAAAATTGCTTGCATGGTTCAGCTTATCAGATTTCTCAAGAAGGTTTCTGAGAAAGTATATAAAATTGGGGGTGGGGCTAATTGATGAGAAACACTTTTGGTTACCATTCTTCAAGGGTATTTTTATTTTGTACTTTTTTTTGGGTAAGATTTTGTTTGGCTACTTTTTGTTTGGTCCTTTTATTATAATCTGGTCTCCATTCCCATGGTCTCTAACAATTTTGTATGAACTATTTTCTAAGCCACTTTCTTTTCTTCTTTAATGTTTTTCTAAGTTATACCAATACAACTCCCTTTTCATACCTCGCACAAAATATGAGACCCACGCCTATATATCTATCCATATAGTATATTAACTACAAATGATTTTTCATGCATTGCATATAGGATCTATACGGCTTATAAACAATACCAATTTCTCACAAGGGGAACAAAAGGACTACAAACTATCATATGAGAACAGTCTGTATTATATTAGTGAATTTGCAATCTCACATTAATTAGAAAGGTTCGTCTAAACAAGTATATATCAAAATTTGCTCTGCCCAAAGTTAGGACCTTATAAATGATAGTCAAACACATGCTTATATAATAAATAAAGAGGGTTTAATGTTTCTTCTTTTGCTAAAAAAAGAAATATTATTTCTGTCACACTCACATAAAAGTGAGTGGGTCTCATTGTAAAGAAAGGAAAAAGAAAATATTAGTAGGATCCACTCATTATTATGTGAGTGTGATAGAAAAAATATTTTTACAGAGAAAATAGAAATATTAAACCCAAAAATAGAAATCGTATTTATCATATAAAATTTGTCACACCGTTGCTGAGTCCATTCACTCTGATATTAGAGGGTGAAATTTAAAACATGGGTGGGAGATTGGAGATAGAAATTTAAAAATATATTGAAAAATGAAGATTAAATTACGTTGACGCATGTCTAGAGGGGACGAAGGGTAAGGAAAGAGGAGAGAGAAAAAGATTGCAGATTAATGCATGATCCTACAAAAAGAAAACACTGGCTATGCATTGTTGTCACATCAGAAATTAAACCATCAGCATAAAGGTCATCCCGTTTTTTTTTAACTGTGTATAATATGACCCCCGTTTTTTTTTTAATTGTGTATAATATGACCCCTTAGGTCATGTGTTTTAACATAATGTTAAGATTATATTAATCTCGTCCTGTTTTGTGGCTAAGTTATTTATTTGTGTACAAGTTTCTACCACAACAAACGCTTAGATTGACATACTAATTAAAGAATATATACGAAGTTATTTGTTTGACACCGGAATGAATTAGACGTGGGTTTGTTGCCCAGAGAGAAAACAGTACTGGGTTTTATGCACTTTTCTGCCATATATGTATATATATATAAAAGACGGATGAGTAACTTCCCTTACTGAGAGAATGGATGGGCTACCCCACCACTACACCCACCAGGTTTTGAAAATTAAATTCTCACCATAACCACGGGTACTGTTCTTCTCAGCGGCGGCCCTCTCTCGTCCTGTGATCCCATCGGGCCGTCCAAATCTTGATCCAACCAGTCAGGTTTTTTTTAAAAATAATATATATATATATATATATTTAAAAAAAAAATCTGGACCGTTGGATCAAGATTTGAATAGTCCAAATGAGACTGTGAGAGAGGGGGACGCTGAGAGGATCCTCTTCCCCATAACCACACCTTTAAATTCTCTCAATGGGAGCTAATTAGCTGGTTAACTAATAGATTTATTTTACATCTGAACATATATTTAGGTGGGCCAATCCCAACTTTTCCCAATTTTAAATTGGATCATATTGAAATAAAAATTTATATACTACAACAACAACAACAAAGTCTTATAACACTAGGTGGATTTGGTTACATAGATCATATAACACAATTACACTCTATCAACAACACAATTTTTACATATATTGTCTATAAAAGATCTCGCTTAATAGTACTCAAACAATAGTAGTCTCTGCTAAGTTGGCTAATTTTTACATCTTTGCCTGTGGGGTCCAACCTATTTTAACAGTTCTAATAGAAATCATATTTACCATATAAAATTTGTCACACCGCATCGCAGAGTCCATTCACTCAAATATTAGAGGGTGAAATTTTAATTCATGTAAGAAACATATTTGCAATGAGCCAAAGGGAGGATGAGGAGAGAGAAAGTGGTATTTTTTAGTTAGTTTGTACTAAATTGGATTTTTAGCGTTTCGGTTTTTTTTTTTTTTTTTTTTTTTGTTATTGGTGGCTGTACTTCTATTTTGTTTGGTATTACTAAAATTGACTTTTACCGTAAAGAAAATGAAAGGCTAAAAATATGTTGATCAAGAACAAGCCAAGTTTCTTGTTAGCCTTAATAGGAAAATAGACATCAAGTTTAGTTAATATTGTTTGGGTCAGACCAATATGTGGTTGGTTGAGAAGTTGGATTATTTTGCCTAAGGTTATTTGTGGAAAAACCACAGAATCCTGTTTCTACCATTTGTTGGGAGGTCGTCCTCGCTGCATTAGTGACGAGAATGGTTCAGACACTGCCACCATTTTTTATATAAAAAAAATATTGTTTGGGTCAGTAGGCTGTAGGTCCAAGTTATGAATGTCACTATTAACGTTTGTTTTTAGGTTTATTTGTCCCTACTCCCTATCAAAGGAAATCTTATGTGAGCGAAATAATAAAGTCTGAGAATAATGTGTTAAAAAAAAAAAAAAAGATGTTGTAAGAGCCTTATGGCAGATTTAGAATTTTGAAATTTGAAAATCCTTTTTTTCTCATTTTCCCATTAAATTATAAAATTCATAGTTTAAAAAGTATTTTCGCTAAAAAGTGTATTAAAAAGCATAACTTTTTCTAGTAAAAAAGTAAATTACAATTTTTCCCTAAAATATATAAAATAAGTAGTATGAAGAAAATAAAACACATATACCAACGCAACGCAGGGTTGGTCTTTTAAGAAACAAAGGAAAATAGATACTCGTGTTATTTTTAGAGAAAATCTACGCCACTCATTTTGTAATATATATCCAAATGAAAAGCCATAGAAAAGGAATCACCAAATAAAGAATAACTGTAACACGTATGTTAAGTACATGAAAGTAATAAGGACATTGAGAAAGAGTTGTAAAAAGGCTTGATGGCCTATATTAAATCTATTTTAATATTAATAACATTCATATGAGATGGTTATCTTTATATCTAATCTATTAAGTATCAATTGATGTTGAATTTTTATATATATTGATAAATGTAATTTTAATCTCTGATGTATACTTTTAATGTTCGCACGTATATAATTAAAAGTGTTATAATTAAAGTTTTTTATTTAGGTGAGAGAGAGAAATAAAGTAAATATAAATCTTATCAATATTTTAATTAATGCAATATTATAATAATGAGGAAGAAAACTAGGAAAAAAAAAACTCACTAAATACTCAGACAACTTTTGTAGAGTAAAAAAAAAACAATGCAATTCAAATTTTAAGCTCTTATAAAAATAAGAGGGGGAGTATAAAACCATATATAAATATGGATATTTAAGGCTCTAGGCACAATGTGATCCATAAATTTTTTGGATTGAATTACATTGCACCCCTGGTTTGTTTTCCTGGCCGGGTTAGAAAATTCATTGGTGTTTCACGATTATTCCACAAAGCATTAAACAAGCATTGGTGTTTCATAAGACATAGTAGTTGCGTAATAAACTAGCTAGCAGGACTACATCCACCTAGTTTATTATTAAACAAATTTAAAAAATATAAAAATTCTGTAATACTCCTTGAAAAATGTGAAGGGGAAAGAGAGTAAACGTGTAATTAACATTGGTAGGCAGGTCGACATTACAGGGGATACAATTTTCTCAAAAAACAAGCTTTTTATAGTGTTAGTCGATTTAGATTTAGAATAGTGATTAGAGTATTTAAAATTAGCTTTTTAATCATGATTTATGACATACAAAATAAGTTTGTGAGATAATTTTTATCTTGACTTCATAAATAAACATTTTTTAGACAAATTTTATTTTGTTGTCCTTAGGCGGTAGATCAAAACATTTAAAAATAAATTTGTCATTGAAAAACATGTGGACTAAAACTTTTAAATCCGTTCAATCTAGATTTGATTTGATGGTTCATATCAATTTCCATTTTTACTACCATTAATATAGTATAATCATGACTTAAATAAGAGTAAAAACTAAAAAAGTACTACATATCCTTAAGATCAACGACTAAGTTCTTCTCAAGATTTGAATTTGAGTTATTGCTCTTATGACTCAAGCTAATATATACTCATAATTAACATTTCTTAATTAAGGGATAGGTCTAGATTATTCATTAAATCTATTAAGATGATCCACATGAGGAACCACATGTGGTTTATCTTCTAGTAAAATGATCCTGACAATCTTATATGACCAGAGGCGGAGTCAGAAATTGCAGTTAGGGGGGGCGAATTTTATAGAATAGAACCCAAGTGTCTATGAAATTTTATTTTAGCCTTACAAACATTTTAATATTTCTATTTTAGTCCCTTCACTATAGAAATATTAGGGACTAAAGTGAAAACATTAAAGTTTTTATAAGGCTGAAATATAATTATAAAAATTTGGGTCTATATCTGCAATTTTGGGGGGGGGCCACCCCTAGCACCCCCTGCCTCCGCCCCTGTATATGACGATAATACTACATGCAATGCCCAAGAAATGTTTTTAATGAGGCATTATTGGATAGTATATCAATGAATGATATACTCTTTTCTTTGGTTGGGTTTTTGTCTCACTGAGTTTTTTTTGATTAATTTTTTTAATAAGGCACATTCATAAATAATGAACATTAAAATGAAAGTGTTATGAATATAATTTTTTTGTGGATGTCCATATATCTCTATTATTTAATATTATCTCTAGTATCCTATAGTTATCTTTATTATCATTAAATATCTTAATATCTCATTAAATATAGTTTGTTTTTAGGTCATTTCTTCATCCCTATCGGGGAAACCTTATGTGAGTGACGTAATAAAATCTGAGAATAATATCTGTTAAAAAAAAAACCATAAGAGACTTATGGCAGATTTAGAATTTAGAATTTTGAAATTTCAAAATTCTTTTTCTCTTATCATAAAATTAAACATAGTAGATGCGTAATAAACTAGGGGGACCGCAATACCACATCCACCTAGTTTATACTCGGTGGGAGAAATAATATTTGAATTAACTTGTAATTATAACATTTTAAAACCAATTTATTTTTTTTCGCACGTGACTTGTGAAACATGAGAAATTTCCAAGTAATAAGGAATGTCCAGCCCCTGACGCCACCACTACATCCATCAGGTTTTCAACAAATAAAAAAGCACGCGTTTAAATTCTCACTCCATAAATGGGAGTTAATTAGTTGTTTGACAAATATTAGATTAAATTTACATTTATTTTATTCAAGACAAACGATATTAAATGAAAACCAGTTTTGCTAGTTAAAACACGAACATGAAATTTAAAGAACTTAAGAAAAGCGGGCAATTAATTAAAGCAATAGTCTTGACACCAATAAAAGAAAAGTAAAAAAAAAAAAAATTATTACTACTGAAAAAAAAACTTCATTTTCTTAAAAATTTATGTTAGGATTGTGAAAAAATATTTGAGTCTTGATTAGTCTTAAAAATATATTTCAACATATTTTTTTCAAGATCCTAAAATTATTTTTCAAAATCGTGAAGTATTTTTTCGATACTGGTCAATATCTTCAAGATTCTTTTAGATACGTAATATCCCCGAAATATTTTTCTTTTTTCTTTTTCTAAAAAAGAGGGAGTTACATTCTTTTTTTATTTTCAGTCTTAATCACACGTTCACCCAACCCGACTTTTATGAGCCATTCTCTTCCATGACACCATGCTACTTATTTTCAGTTTTAATTACAGGTTCACCCTCTTTCCCCTTCACTTTGTCTTAAAATAATACTACCTCCGGGGTGTGTGAACTGACTCAACTGATTTATTAGTCAAACAACTAGTTAGCTGCCATTTTGGACAAAATAATGCCTTCCAAAATAATTTAATGAAACGTGTATAAGAAATTTAGTTTGGGATATTTAGTTTTCACTTTTAAAAAATTGACTGTGATATTACGGATAAGGGTGTGAACGTAGAATCTTTAAACGTGTCACATTACAGAAATTGACTGTGTAATTAGATATACTTATTTCAGGGCCAATTTACGTAGTATTTGTTTATATATATCAAATGGCCCCCACATCTTTTATCCTTTTTCAAAAGGTGGGCCATGGTTGTTATCAAAGAAAGAAGACGTTAATAATTTCCAAAAGGAGTATGCATGCATGTACGCACACGAATTGATCATTTATCAAAATGCCATACTTAGATAAAAAGATTGTAAATGCTTATTTAAAGAATGAATTATATACATCGGATAAATTATAAAATGATGATTGTTAATATATTTCCCTCCATTCACATTATATTTGTATACTTGAGTATATATGTCACAGTTGGCTTGGTGTTCTGAGTTTATTTGTGAAGTTTCTCATGAAATAAAAATTGCTTGCATGGTTCAGCTTATCAGATTTCTCAATAAGTTTTCTAAATTGGGGGTGGTGCTAATTGATGAGAAACAATTATGGTTACCATTCTTCAAGGGTATTTTTATTTTGTACCCTTTTTTTTGGTAAAATTTTGTTTGGATATTTTTTGTTTGGTCCTTTTATTAAAATCAGGTCTCCATTCCCATGGCCTCATACAATTTTAACAATTTTGTATGAACTATTTTCTAAGCCATTTTCTTTCTTTCTTTATTCTTTTTTTTTCCTCTAAGTAAGAGAGATAAATAAAGTAAATATAAAAATCATTAATGTAATATATATAATTAATAAGGGAAAAATTGGAATAAACTCATTAAATACTCAGATAACTCTTATAAAACTCTTATAAAAAATATCAAGGCGATTCAAATTTTAGGCTCTTATAAAAATGCAAGAGGAAGAGAGTATAAAACCATATATAAATATGGATATTTAAAGCTCTAGGCACAATGTGATCCATAAATTTTGGATTGAATAAGATTGCACCCCTTGGTTTGTTTTCATGGCTGGGTTAGAAAATTCATTGGTGTTTCATGATTATTCCACAAAGCAGATTAAACAGAGGCACCGTAAGCCATAGTAGTTGCGTGATAAACTAGGGGGACCACGTCTTTATTATGTAGTTGCGTGGAAGGGAAACTAGGTAAAATGATCCTGCCAATCCTAAAAATGTCTATTACTAAGACTTGGGGTTTGTCTTCTAGATGATCCTGACCCATGGCGGAACTGTTTGATGGCTAGATGATCCTAACCAGTGGCAGAATTGTTTGATGGTTAGATGATCTTGACTTCTGAGTTCTGACAATCCTAAAAACGTACTATTACTAAGACTTGGGGTTTGTCTTCTAGATGATCCTGACTCATGGCGGAACTATTTGATGGCTAGATGATCCTGACCAATGGCGGAATTGTTTGATGGTTAGATGATCTTGACTTCTGAGTTCTGACAATCCTAAAAACGTACTAAAACTTGTGGTCTGTCTTCTAGTAAAATGATCCGGGGAGCCACGTATAAGAGAAGGGGGCAAGTCCCCATTGGGTTTTTTTTAAAAAAAAATAAAATAAAATAAAAATAATAATTAATACGTGTTTGAATGATTGTCATTTTCTTAAATTAAGTGTTTATCTTTAATACATTAAGACTATGACTTTATAATTGGATGAAGGATGAATGGTTGAATGATTGTTTAGTGCCTTATATTGGAAAAGATGTATTTGAATATTTGATAGCATTGATAATAAGACAATTATGATGGAATTCCAAAAAAATAAGGCATAGATTGATAACATTATAATTATTTTTATTATAATATACTTTTGTTATTAAAATATAGGGAAAAAATTTTCAGGGCCTTTTTGAAGTAAAAATCCCAAAAAATGCTTTCTCAAAAATTCAAATCTGAGAAAAGGCTTTTCCGGGATTTTGAGAATCACGCGTGAGTTGTTAACTTGATATAGTTGTTAACAAGTCGATATAGTTGTTAATGAAATTTTGATTTAGTTGTTAGAAAATTGTTGTTAATGGTGATTTAGTTGTTAATTAACAACTATATATTCCAGATTAACAACTTACGCAAGATTCAAAAATGTTTTTGGGATTTGAGCCGCGCTTTTTTGGGATTTTTTCTCCAAAGGCGCTTTAAAAAGGATTTTCCCTAAAATATATGTATTTGAACTTATTGAATGTTTACCTGGGCGTACTCTTTCGGCTTTTTAATTCTAAAATAGAATTTTATTTAACTTTCTAAGATTCTAAGAATATATTACTCCTATCAAAATTTAGTTTGCTACCGAAATCGTCCTCATCTGCTCTTGCATATTATAAATAGACGCTAGCTATGCGACTCAAAGCAACCCACCTTCCTTGAAGCATCTCACTTGTCCCCTGTTCCCCTCCTCCGAAACAGAGTCCTCATTATCTTCTTCTTCTTCCCCTTAAAAATGGAATCCAAGCTCCTCTCCTCTGGAATCCACCGCTCCAACATCCCGCAGAGTTATATTCGCCCAGAATCGAAGCGTAGTCGTCTCTCTCAGGTCTCTGCCTGCGAAGACTTTTCTGTCATCGACTTGCCTTCCTGTGAAGACGTTCCGGTCATCGACTTGTCTTCCCCTGACAGACCTCTTATTGTTCAGCAAGTGGGTCAGGCCTCCAAGTCCTATGGCTTCTTCCAGGTCCTCTAATTAGTTCCCTCTCACTTGATATCTCTCTGTTTGTGCTCTGTTCAACTAATGATAATGAACGTGCAGGTTATCAATCATGGGGTGAATTCGGAGGCGGTGAAGAAAATGTCGGAGGTGGAGTACGAGTTCCGGGTGGAGGAGAAGATGAATCTATACTCGGAGGATCCGTCAAAGACGGTGAGGTAGTCGACCAGTTTCAACTTCAACAAGGAGAAGGTTCAAAATTGGAGGGACTACCTCGGGCTCCATTGTTACCCTCTCCCTCAATGACCTTGTAACCGGAAGCAGATACTCTCCTAACTCCTAAGCGTGTTTCTGCCCATCCCTCATCGTCCTCGATCATGACCGTCGAAATCTTGATCAAGGTCGGGTTTCATTTTTTCAAAAACTGCATTCAATTTTTGGGAGCGCGCACGATTTTTGGGAAAATGATTCTGGACATTTAGTTAGATTTGTGCCAGATTTAGGATCGAGGGCGATGAATGGCAAAAACACGCCAAGCAGAGAAACCGGACTCCCTTGTAACCCTCCCTCTTTCAAGTATGCTCTCCTTTCTGCTTTCTTCGCTTCCTTCCAGATCTTCTACTCTGTTTCCTCAATTTTTTTTTTAAATATATAATCCTATTTACTTGCCACACGTTTTATTGCATCTAAAAAAAGCTTTTTATCTTAAAATTTAATAATTTTTAAATTTTATTTATATCCAATTATATATATATATTATATAATATATTAATATAAATATGATATATTATATGAATATATATATATGATTGGATTCATAAGACCGAAGAAAATCTGAGCAATATGAATAAAATTTGTGGTGTGAATATCAAGCTCATTAATGAGATTTATGAGTTTATTAATGAAATTTACAAGTTCATTCATCAACGTCAGTTTTCACTGACGAATAAACTTGTAAATCTCATTACTAAAATTGTAAATCTCATTAATAAATTAAACTTGTTATTCTCATTACAAATTTTGTTTACTCTTGTAAAACGTGTGTATATGTGGGTTTTTTTACCAAACTAAGAACGAAAAAAAAAAAATTACCAGAATATCGTTCATTGAGGATTATTTACCAAAATAAGGCGATCAAACTGTCGGTTGACCGACGAGTTTGAACTACGCCGTGGGAGGACGCCACCCCGCCTCGGCGTCGATCAAGCGACGCCGAGAGGTGGTAGAGGCGTCGATCAACGGACGCCTCTAGAGGCGTCCGTTGATCGACGCCTCTAGAGGGCGTCCGTTGACGACGCCTCTAGTGGTGTCGATCAAGCGACACCACTAGTGGTGTCAGGCTGGACGCCTTACTAGCGTCGTCCGAGACCACAACGATCCCCACCCGTGAACCCCTCCCGTGAACTCCCTCCCACCCGTGCCCTTCCTTGTCTATTTATCTCCTTCCCTCCTCTCTCATTCACTCACTCTTCTTCATTTGCGATTCCTTTCCCTCTCAATTTTTTATCATTCACTCATTCCCCGCAAAACTCCGTTTTTCATCTCCTCATTCGCTTCTTCATTTTCTCCATCTCCCTCATTCAAACTTCTTCATTTTCTTTTTTGCAAAAAAATGAATCACATTCGTTCATTTGTATATTATAATGGTGCTAAAAATATAGGTCCAAATGGATTGATATTTGAAGGTGAAACAAGAGCAATGTATATTGTTCGAGGCATGTCTGCGAAGATTTAAAGGAAAAGATCCGTCGAAAGTTAAAGCTACAACAAAATCGGGTAATATCTTTGAATGAACGGGTAGAGTGCCTTGTGGAGACGCGAAATATGCGGGTTTAGAGATATTCGATGATGAGGATGTTGATGTTTTTGTTCAAACATTTAAGGAAAACACTACGTCCCAATTTCTTTGAGTTATATGTGGATATTGAGATGTTAGAATGGGCGGACCAATACCGACTCATGGACTCCATCGGTCACATTATATGGCTAATTTTGGTTCACCTCGCCCAACACAATCAACCGTTGTACATGAAGAAGATATTGACTATGAACCTGACAATGAGGAAGAGGAAGAAGATGAAGACACTTTATTGGATAATGACGATGATCAGAATGATAGTGATACAGATGACGAATATGATGGTAATCCTATGTCACAATTTGATTGGTATGTTATCATCGGGTTAGTTACGGAGTTGTATTATTATATAAATTATTTTGCATTAGTTACCATGTTTTCGCATAAACCGTATTATGTGTGAATATACGAGATGTTACACCATTTTGGAATGACATTCCACATTATGAGGTCTGTTGATGAAGATTATCCCGATGAGGATATACTTGGATGTGGAAGGCTTGGGCGAGGGTCCGTGGGCAAGAGGAGATGGATTATATATAAAACAAGAGTTGGTCCAAGAATGATGTGCAAGCCGCAATAAAACTTTATTGCATGAAGGAACATCATGAAGCTCAAGTGGTTGAGAGTACTACAACCAAGTACTCAATGAAATGTCGGCATCATGAACAAGGTTGTGATTGGAGAGTAAGAGCAATTAAACCGAAGAATAGCAACACTTGGGTGGTAACTAAATGGGTTGGAAATCATAGTTGTGTGAGCAGAATTCTCTCCCAAGATCACAAACAACTTGATTCTAAAATTATTGCCGAGGCCATAATAGGTATGGTGCACAATACAATTTGATAATATGTGAATTTATTTGTGTTTATCAGTGAAAAAATAACATTCCTAGTGTACACTTTTTGTGATTGGTTTTGCGAGACATGGTAAAGGAAACACCTTCGGTTCCTGTGATCATGATACAAGAAAGGTGATTGGAATGTTTGGTTATCAAGTTTCTTACAGGAAGGCATGGAAGTCAAAACAAAAAGCAATAGCCTCGATTTACGGTGATTGGGAAGAGTCATATGCGTTCCTTCCAAGATGGTTCGAGCACATGTTGAAATTTTCCCCAGGATCCGTTTATCATATTCAACATGGACCGTATATTGTTGATCGGCGGGTTGTTAATGGGATTCGGGTTTTTCAACGAACATTTTGGACCTTCAAATAATGTCGTGATGCCTTCAATGGTGCAAACGGTCATACAGTCGACGGTACGCATTTATACGGTAAGTATAAGGGGACATTATTGATTGCAACCGCCCAAGATGGAAATAATGAGATCCTCCCGATTGCATTTGCAATTGTTGAAAGTGAAAGTAAGGAAGCATGGGAGTATTTTTTGGCTTCCATACGATGTATGTTACAAATAAGATTGGTCTATGTCTTATTTCTGATCGTCACAAAAGCATAATATCAGCAGTCGGTAATGAGATGACTGGGTGGCAGCCTCCTAATGCGTACCATGTATTTTGCATTCGTCATGTTGCGAGCAACTTTAATACCCGCTTCAAGGACCAGCAATTGAAGAAAAATTTAACGAAATTAGGTAATATACTCAACCTGATGTGCAAAGTGACTTTCATTGTGGACTTTACTAGAACCATATAATGTTGTTTGTTTCTGTCTTTGTTACAGGATATGTTCCAAGCAAAATACACTTTGATGCCTTGTATGCCGAGTTATGCAGTTACAGTTGTGAAGTGGCAGCATGGATTGAAAGAATTCCAAAAGACAAATGGTGTCGGAGTTATGATGAGGATGGACGAAGATACGGTCATATGACAACCAATTTGTCGGAATCAATCAATAAGGTTTTCGGGGAGCGAGGAACATGCCCATAACATCATTGGTGAAATGTACCTATAGTCGGCTTGTTCGTTCTTCGGGTCAAAAGAGGGACCCAAGCAAAAAAAGATACAATGATGGGAAAGCTTTTTTCTTCTCGTTATTGTTGAAGCTATGACAAAGAATGGAGAGCGAGCTACGTCGATGCGTGTTCGGGAGTTTAATGTGGCACGTACCACGTTTGAAGTTGATGATCGGCGATACACTCTCGGTGAACTTGAGCCGGGGGAAATGCCGGTGTGGCAAGTTTCGGGCATTCAAATTCCCCGTAGTCATGTAATTGCTGCATGTTCGGCGATATCCCATTATCCGAACAAGACGTGGATCCGCATTCTCAATCTACAATATTGTGAATGTTTACTCTTCATCATTTCAGCCGATCGGAAGTGAACAAGGAATACCGCCCGTTCCCGGACCGAAGATTATCCCCGATGAATCGACATTACGTGGTAAGGGGCGACCGAGATCTACACGCATTCGCAATGAAATGGATGAGGTGGAGGTTCAACCTAGCTCCAGTCGAACTAGATGTAGCATATGTAAACAGTACGGACATAATAAGCGTGCATGTCCTACGAAGCGCATAGCTAATTAGTCCAAACTAGCTTTCCTATTTACTGTGTTATGACATTTTTTTTGTAGTTTCAAGTTCTCATACTAAATTTGGGTAAACGTTGGTTAGCTATATGTTCAATAAAAAACTAAACAAACACAGTCAAATACAGTAATCCATACAAATATGTCATAATACAGTAATCCAAGCAAATATGTCATAATACAGTAATCCAAGCAAATATGTCATAATACAGTAATCCAAGCAAATATCACATAATACAATAATCCATCCAAATATCACATAATACGCCGTAATCCATGCAAATATGCCATAATACAGAACGCGCAAAACGCTCAAGGTGGAGTATATGGAGGCCACGGTCTCGAACGCGCATCACGCTCTGGGTTCCTACGGATGCCACCAGGTCCACGCTGTCCATCAAGATTACGCCTAAAATTGAGATCCTCAGTAGCAGCCCGTATGAAGTCATCGGCGTGCTCACCTGTGTCATCGGATACGGGGTGTCCTCCCTGGTATGGACTACTACTTGATCCCGCCGCACAACCCCGTCCCGGTGGTAAGAATGGAACGGTAAAACCTGTTGTGCCCGATAAGCATTGAAGCCGGGAAAGCCGTATGGATGCATGTAGGCGTTGAAGCCCGTAAAAGCTCGTTCGGGCCGGGTAAGAAGTGGATGCATCAAAGCCGGTCCGAGAATTTACGTGATGGCCACTCATATTGGTGTGGGACTTGTGTCTGCGAAGCAAACATCGATTCTGGTTGTGGGTAACGTGGCCTCGGTACATGTATCTCTGGTGGTATCTCATCTGGGTTCCACGACACCTCAGTGTATGCCGTATTGGGCCACATGGGTGGTCTATAGACACCTCCGCCACGTGGAACAGGCTGGGGTATCTCATATGCCTCCATCTCGATCCTCGGCCGTCGATGACCCGGTCCCCCGTCCTTCCTTCGCACGAGGCGGGACCTCTAATGCGGGATCTCGGTACACCGACTAAGATTCCGGTTGGTGCGCTAGGACCAGCTCCGCAACTCGGCCAAACTCTCTAAGTGCTCCCGATGAATCGGTCACAAACCTCTTGTACTGCATATTGTTGTATTGCGGAAAAAATCGGGAGAATTACGCCACCAAATCCACTCTACACCATCTATCTCGCATTTAGGCAATAACATGGATAACAACACTGAAATTAAGCTATGGATAATAATATGAAAGATATAGTAGGAAAAATGGAATGAAGATCAATACGTACCACATGCCCGATCCTGGCGACCTGCCTCGTCATATACCGTCTAGTGTGTGTGAAAAACCAAGTCATGTACTCGGAGTTTGGGGAAACCGACCCATCAGATGGATATGTAGTCTCGATGAGCTCATGTCTTGTGTTCCACAACTGAATAAATGCCTCCATCTTGAGTTCCCAATCCTCAGTCATCTTACCGCGTAAGGTAAGATCATGTGCTCCCTTAAGCTGTGCAGCAGGTCTAGGGATGTGTTCCGCATGCCAAATTGCCGCGCGCGATCGGGCTGGTGGTGCATCTCGACAATGTGGAAAGCAAGTACGGGTGTCACCGCCCTCCACATGTCCTGCATGTGAACATCTGCACCCATAAACTCATATCTGGCGTCCCTATATGGCTCCCACTTCACCTGTACATGTAAACAAATGCGAATTAGTTTACTATTTTTGTCCCCTAAAGTCAACAACTCCAACCAGTTCAATGTATTCGTAACGTCATACTGTTGTCATACCTGAGTCCGTAATGATCATCTTCGTCATTGGGCGGTGGAATGGGAGGTGATATGGCGGGAAATCTTGACCATGCCCATATACGCAATAACAACAAACAACCCCCAATGTTTGTTGCCGAAGCCGACGTGGCCTCGACATAGCTCGCGAAACTTGGTGTAGCGAGTCGCATCGTGAGACCCCATTTGTATGTAGCGGTCTCCGCAAGGTCACCACCCAATAATTTTATAAATCGGCAAGGGAGCTCGCACCGGACTTGTCACGTAACAAAAATCCACCGAATAGGCGCATGAGGTAAGCACGTGTGTACCGAAGCCGACCCTCACGATAGGCGAGTGCTCGTCCCGGTGGGCCCAACGAGTCTCAAACCGGCTCAACTCCGATGTTGCCGCCAATCAAATGAGTTGGGAGTGGAGTTAAACCCATGTATTGTTGCATAACTGCTTCCCAGTTGCCATGTGTCGGACCAGAGACTACTTGACCCTCAGTGGACAAACCTAAAATGCCCTCTACATCCCGTAGAGTAATAGTCATCTCACCAACCGGCATATGGAAGGTGTGAGTCTCCGCCTCCACCTCTCAACCAAAGCAAGTAATAAGGTATTTGTCAATCTACAACAACATAAAGGTAGAGAACAAATATGTAAGGGTCTTATATTATCCGTATCATGTACAAACAACTAAATGCGTATAATTACATAAAGAATTTTAAAACATACCGAGAGTCTCTTCATGCGAGACACGTGCCAGAAACCTGCACGCATAAGGTCCGCGCAGATCTACGGGGATGAGATTTGGGTCCTCAACATCTCCTAAAGACCCGTGTGAGGCTCGCCTCACCCTCAAACAATTGCAATCTCCTTTGTTCCACACAACTTGTGATCGGTGCGACCGCGCACCTCCTCTCGCAAGAACTCCCCACTCTTTGGGGTAGGGCTCAATATTGCGGCCGCGTTGGTCATCCATTTGACTAATAAATTTGGGGGTATTATATTTCAAAAAATGAAAGATATTTGCTAAATGTAACAAAGACTTTAAAATTCGTTAATTAAATTTACGTTAATAAATAATAATATACAATATATTTCAAAAAATATTTTTATTAATTCACTAATTATTATTCTCCCAAATTGCTTAAATGAAATTTAGCAAAGCATAATACTTTACATTTTATATATGAAATTATTAATTTACAAAATATTAAATAATAAGTCATTTATCTTAAGGTTTATAATTAACATACAAAATAATTAATTAATTTACTAATTAGTCTTGTATCCTAAAGTTAGTAACCAATTTTAAATTAGTCTTGTAAATTTACGTTAATAAATAATAATATACAATATATTTCAAAAAATATTTTTATTAATTCACTAATTATTATTCTCCCAAATTGCTTAAATGAAATTTAGCAAAGCATAATACTTTACATTTTATATATGAAATTATTAATTTACAAAATATTAAATAATAAGTCATCTATCTTAAGGTTTATAATTAACATACAAAATAATTAATTAATTTACTAATTAGTCTTGTATCCTAAAGTTAGTAACCAATTTTACATATTATTATTCCCTAAATTATTCATTATAATTATTATTTAATTATTTAATAATTTATAATTATTAACAATTTGTAAGAAATTAAGCATCTATCCTACCGTTATACATTTATTAAGTATCTATAAACAAATTAATAAATGTATATCATTAAAAATTAAATCAAATTAGTAAACAATCAACATATAAAAAAAAATGTTACCTTTGCAAAATTGAAGTCGGGAGTGAGAGAGGAAATTTGAGCCTCTCCTTTCCAAATTGATTCTCTTTTCTCTATGTCTCAAACTTTCCGAGACTCGTCAACGTTTTCTCAACAGGGAGAGTGAAAAAGAATGAAGAAAATGGAGGTTGGAGGGAGTTTTATAATGAAGAAAATGGAATGAGTGAATCAAATGAAGGAGAGGGAAGAAAAATGAAGAACATTGATGAAGTTTGGGAAGGGGGACCGTTTGTTTGGTGGGTTTTGGGAAGGGGAGGGGGCTTTGGGGGTGGGGTTCGGAAGTGGTGGGGGGGCAAAGGGTTTGGTGGTGGGTTCGGGAAGGGGGGGGGCTTTGGGGGTGGGGGTTGTTTTACGGGAAGTGGGGGCGTTTGGTTCGGGAAGGGGGAGGGGTCGATTGGGTGGGGTTTTACGGAGGGGGGGGATGATGGGAGTAATTGGGGGGGGCGACGCAAAGTCGGGATTCTGACAGCGTCGTGAAACCGCGCGTGGAGGCGTCGGTTGATCGACGCCGAGAGAGGGTGGGTGGCGTCCTCCCACTGGCGGGTTCAAACTGTCGGTCAACCGACAGGTTTTGATCGCTTTATTTTTGGTAAATAATCCTCAATGAACAAGTATTCGGTAATTTTTTTTTTTGTTCTTAGTTTGGTAAAAAACCCGTATATGTGCGCTCGCGCACTATGAACAAAATTTGTAATGTAATTCACAAGATTAAACAAAATCTAAGTACTATAACCAATATTTATAATGTGAATAACAAGTTCATTAATAAGATTTACAAATTCAAAGTAATAGAATTCATAAGAGTGTTTCTTGATAAAAAAAATGTATATATATATATATATATATATATATATATATATATATATATATATATATATATATATATAATTTTTTTAATGCATATATATATCAAAGGAGCTTAGTGGTCTAGTGGCCACTTAGCCCTTTTCAAGGTGAGGTGGATTTGAACCTACCCTCACACACTTCATTTCAATCTTTTATGCAAAAAAGATTCAACCCCGAAAAAAAAAAAAAAGCCCTTGCCAGATCTTAGGCTTTCCTAAAAATGGTCGTTGTAGTCCTCACCTAAGGGTTTTTTTTTAAAAATTTATTTAAAAATTGAGGGCAAAAAGAGTAAATTTACAATATTTTAAAATGCCAATTTGGTCCATGTTACCTTTAAGCCTTTTATAAAGTTTAACAGACATTTAGGGTTTTAGAATTTCATTTGGAATTTAAATGGAGTTTTCCCTAAAATTTAATAATTTAATAATTTTATTTATATTTAATATACATTATTCTTACCAAAATAAATCCTACACAACAATTAAAAAAAGTAAATTATATATTTATATGAAAAAATAAATAATATAAATTATGGATGTGAGAAAAAACTTCTCTCTCTATATTATAAATTGTAGCCAATAGTAGAAATTGATATTTTAAATGTAGTATTGTTAAGAAGGGCAGTATTGAAACTGGCTTAAATTTTATAATAAATTTAATTCTTTTAATTGGTTTTATTTTTGAATTAATCAAAATCGAGAAAATTCACTTAAAGAAGAGAATATTTAATTACCTTTTCCATTCCATTTCAACTCCATCTTTGCAATATATATATCATCAAATAAGCATACTAGAAGCATTAAAGGCATCATTTTTATTAATTACACATACTGTGTTGTATGTTAATTCTTCCATAATTTAACTCTCACTATGACATGTTTGTTTATATCATTTATGAGGATTTAACTTTGATTCTGATGTTTCAAGATATGCATAATATCAGTTTGAATAGATTTTAGCAACATATTTCTTCACAGAGATTTTTTTTTTTTTTAATCACACTTTTCTCCGCAAAGATGATGTTAGTTGGGTTATCCCGTAAATTTTTAGGATGCCTCTTCCAAAACTTATGCCGCAATGATGTCTGGCTTAAATGAAGAGGAAAATAAACCCCTGTGTTGGAAACTAGCTACAACACTTTTAATTATAATATATATTATATGTATAATACCGCAGATCATTGTTGTGACTTTCTGAATTTACCATTTTTACGTTTCTATCTTACTAAATCGAGTCAAATTTCTAGTAAACTTATGTCAGCTGTAAACTCAGTTAAATTCATGAGTTTACACACCGAATTTCTTGTTTTTACGTTTCTAGCTTACAAAATTGTGTTACTTTTTTCAATTTTTTCATCCTCAACGCTTTATATATGAACTTTTAGATTTTTTTAATATAATAAATTATGAATGTTGATATATTTAATTTCAATTATTTGGATTTAAAATATATTTAAATCAAATTGTTGTCATTTTTTATATTTTAATTATTTAATTATACATTGTTAATACCTACTTTATGATAAAAGTAAACTCTTACGATTTTACGATTTGAGTTAACGATACGAGTTTATATCATCACATCATGAGTTTGTTTAAACTCGTGAGTTTGACAACCTTGTCGCAGACAATAAAATTATATTTATCTTTGCATGAAGAAAACAAAATCAATTGATAAGTAATACACTTATACACGCTATCGAGGCTTCATTTACAAAAAATGTTTTTTTTTAACGTCTTTATTATTTGTATGTATTTAATATGTATATTCAAATACTTATTATAATAACATTTTGTTGATTGTTGTCATTATAAACACTTCTAATTAGTTTAATGGTTGTGCAGCTCAACTCCTAATTGGCTTGGTCTGTTTGCGTTTCAAATTCCAGTGATAGGGGTGATTGTACAAATGCATTTCCCCAGTTCATCCCGGTTGGTTGAACACCCTGCAATCATTGGGATATTTATTATGTCTTTAATTTTTTATTGCTTTGCATTTGGAAACTATACCAAATTCCAGATTTACACCCCAGCTATAGCTCTTATCTCAGGAAGTTTAGCCAGTGCCGCACTAATATCATTGTTGGTCCCTCACTTTCTCCAGCCACTTGTCTTCATTGCCTGGTTAATGGGGTTAATCACATAATTTAACCGCAAAAAAATAGCAAAAATAGGTGAAAATATGGCTTCAAAATTGTGAGCTGTGGACGAGAATTAAAAGCAAAGCTTCATATTTGTATGACCAATGGAGGAGAACCAAAAGGACCAATGTCCCAGCAACAAGCAAGCCTCCAGTTTAGATGTTCATCAATTCATTCAACTTCATTACCATGGCGTAGAATTTATATCACCAAGTTTCAAGACAATGAGTTGTGTTTATAATTTTCTGCATATTGTATATGTGAGACGATGATATTGTGTAATAATGTGATGTTTTATTATACTTGTCATGAATAAATTGTTCAATTGTGGATTTAGAAAATGATGCATGCCGCACCTCCTTTCAGCTTTTTTAATTGCATCCTAATAAAAGGGATGTCGAAACAGAATGAAGGACAACCTGAGAAGGGTGCGTACGTAGTTTATGGGTAACACGACACATTCTAATAAACCATTTTAATATCTGAAGAAATCAATCAAAGGCATATAACCCTAGCTTTATGACAAAGAAGTAGCAAGGAGCTAGATGTGGAAGCTATTAGCAATTTATGAAACCATCTCCCAATTGAAGAGAACTAGAAGATCAATTTTATCCCATTTATAGTGAGTGAACCACTTCCCAAATTAGAATGTCTGATTCGAAATTTGTATTTGATCGAATTGAATGAATTTGGACTCTGGACAGAGCAGTGAATGCATACCTAGTATCATCACTGTGAACGGAGAGTGAACGACTGAGATTGTTGGGAGTAAATTTGAAAGAAAAATAACGCTTCCATATTAAGAGGCTCTCAATCTCCCTCTTCTCATCAAAACATTCAGATTTCTCATAAATCGCTGTCTTTCTGGGACCTGGTTTTGAATCAGGTCTTGTTGTTGCTGCCGCCGCTGCTAAATTCTCAATCTGAAGTTATCAATCTGAACTAACAATCTTCCCAAAACACTACATGTACAGTAGTGTGTTCAAGAGCTCAAAATGGGAAAGAAGAGTAGTGAAATAAGATAGTGAAAAGACTTCTCCTTATGAGAGAGAATATAATTAGATATATAGCTCAGATCTTTCAGGTGTGAAGATTGGAACGCCGTCAAGGAAGTCTTCTTCGAAAAAGATAAGAAAGATAGAAGTGCTTGAAGATTTCGACTGGTTCAAGAGCACCAAAACTCCTTCAAGATTTGCTGGAGATGCTTTCATCAGAACAAGAAGGGCTTGGTTTTATGTTTTAACGGACAAGAGGCACTTTTTCTCTTTCTTCTTCCACGTCTCTTCTGTTTCACCACACAATTTTAGACGTTGCTTTCATTATCTTTGTAACTAGATTGTGATTGTTTTTTTTCTTAATGCAATATGTAATAAAATTATTAGATGAATTGAAAAATAAGGGTTTTATTATCGGTTCTTATCGTTTAATCTTAACCGAATTTTAGTTTTTAGTCCTAACAGTTTTAGTGTGTTTGGATTGACTTATAAAATTTGAAAACTTATGATTGGTAGAAGGGAGAGGTGTGTTTGCATTAGCGTGATAAAAGTATTTTTTTCAATATGACTTTTACAAACATAAGATATGATAAAAGTTAGATTGTGTGATGTTATTTATGTTTGTATTGCCTTTTCAAAAATTCAGTTTTATAAATTAAAACCTGTTTAAATAATTAATGTAAAAGTAAGTTTAATCTAAAATGACTAAAAATAATATAAATTTAAAAAAAATAGTTAATGTATTATTAGAAAAAAATTTGAAAATACTAAATTACTTAAATTTTAATTTAGAGAAAATTGGAGAAAGGCCGCTTTAAAAATTTAATTGGTGAGAATGGCGCCATTAAATACTATTATTCTTCGTATATATAAACTTATCAATTTATTCATGCCAATTAAATTTCTAATGGGGAGTTTAAACATATTTCCCTTAAAATTTATTATTTATTTATTTATTTCTTTGGATACTTTCATAAATAGGGATAAAATTGGGAAACAATAATTACTAACCTTCAACTATACTTATATAATTAAAATAAAAAATTTCATCTACAAGTGGACTTATAATAAGGACAATTATATTATCAACCAGTATCTTTTCTTCCCGATCTATTTAATTTCTACTCTCTCCGCAATGAAAAAGTCAAAAGCATGAAATTTTAGCTTATAATTTAAATAATTTTTTTCTTCAAAAGTCCAATTGAAAAATAGTTTATCCAAATATCACAAAAAGTCAAAAAGTGGTTTTTGGCTGTTGGGATGCACGTTTGGGTCTCCAAATGTGATCCCAAACACATTTAGACAATGTAATGTGATTTATCTTTACGTTGTGATTAGACGTAGTTTTTTTTTAAAAAAAAAAAAAAAAAAAAAAAACCACGAGGCCTTGCACATCTAGCACATAGTTGGGTTCTTCAAGCATCTAATCAGGGTTTAATCCCTTGCGATGTGTATGAAAAGTGAAACGTCCTCAAAATTAACTTAACATAATAACTAATTAAGGGTTTATTAACAACTAAGTAATGCTCAATCATTTACCAAAATGTACAAAAGTAAATCAGAGTATGTTGAATGAGCCATAACGTGACAATATACAATCATCCAACATAAACCAAAAAGATAGAAGCACTACTTTTAGAAGAGTAGCCAAAGTTTCTGAGGTCTTCCCTGATTGACCCACACGGGAACTATCACCTGAAAAATGTGGTAACCATCAATCCAACTTATTACGAATACTAATACGTACTAGTGAGGTGCCAAGTGGAACAATTTATATAACAAAATATTTAAAATATAATTCACCAATATCCACATCACAAAATTTCATATCATAAATTATATATCATAAATCAGGTATTACAATTTTTCATTAACACAATTCCCAAGATGTCCCACCAATCCAATCGAGCGCCTTATTTCCTCCTACTATACCCATGGGCTAAGTTACATCCATATTACTAGTTACTCAAAAGCTCATTGGTCATGTGATGAAGACCGGCCAAAATCTTCAGAGCACATGCCCCAGACCATGGGTCTTTTCCCTCGTTGAACTAGTGGGGTGTCGTAAGCCCTCGTTCAACTAGTGGGCGATCCCTCATTGAACAAGTGGGACAATAGAAAGCCAACCATTGTGCACCAATGGATGCCTCACCACGTGGTGGAATAACTGCTCCATTTCTTTCCAATTCAACCCTTTCCATAATTATCATAATAAATAACTCAATAGGAGTTTTTCTAAGATTTTCACATTTTAAATAATTCTCATAACCATATCATAATAGCTCAATTCCTAATTCTTATACATAAATAAATATATGCATATATTTCACAATTCAAATCATAAGGTTTCACAAAGAAATTTCTATTAAAATATTCATAATTATTTCACAAAATACTCACAAACAACATATCAATACACATAACAAGTGGAAATTGGTTACCTCTCAGAAGCTAACTATTATCGCTCCTAATCCAAGAGTTCAAATACACGCCAAAAATTAATCTACCACAAGCAATTTACTAACCATTAATAACTCTTCTAAAACTCTACATAAAATTATAACTTATAATTTCATAAAATTAAAAATATAAAACAAAAATTATAATAAATTTAGAATGCTTGAAGTGAGCAAATTAAGAGAGGACTGAAAAATTAAAGAGACCATTAATTCTCTTTCTATTTATTATTAATTAATAATACCTTTTTCTATTTTTATTAATTAATAATACCCCTATTTATTTATTATTAATTAATAACTCCCTTTATTATTTACTCTTTTTTTTTTTAAATAATAATTATCTATTTTATTATTATTTATTCTATTTTATTACCTTTTTTTCCTAATAACAATTATTTACTTTATTTTATTATTATCATTATTATTCTACAAGTATCTTAAACTCTCATAGCTTATCTCAATACTTTAAATTAGGAGTTTAAATAAATATTAACCACATAAAATATATTTTAGACAATAATCATGTTTATTTTTTTCAAATGCAATATTATATAATATATATATATATATATATACGGTTGCATCTAGGAAATACAAAATTCAAAACGGCATCCAACTTACTCCTAAATAATATGATCTAATCTACTCGTTCCTATTTTATTTCAATTATAATATTATTTATAAAATAATATATACATATAGCATGAAAAGAAAATTAACTTCCTTTAAACCCACGCCACACACACACTAACATGAAGACAATAGTTTTCCTACTTTTTTTTTTCTTTTTAAATGCCACGTAATATACTTTAGCAGCAGGATTTTTTACCTAAATAATGTTTTTTTTTAAAAAATAATAATTATCAGATTGAAACACATTGAAAACTATTTATCAATTTAATGCTTACATCGTAATGGCGCGGTGGGGGTATGTGTGACTAGGATGTGGCGTTTGTTGTGGCCACGCCACTGGTGGCGTGCATATGTGTCACGCTATTGATTACGTGGAAGGAGTTCACGCCTACCACGTGGCGTGTAATAGTTCCACGCCACAGGTGGCGTGAATTTCATCCACGCAACCAGTAGCGTGGACTAGTTTCACGCCACACGGGTGTCAGAGAATCTAACACCTTGTGGCGTGGGACCCAGGAATCTCCGCTCCCCCCGCCCTCGCTCCACGCCTCCTCCCCCCGCTCCCCTCTTCCCCCTACCACACGCCTCCGTTTTTATTGGCACTCCTTCATTTTCTCCTTCACTCTTCGCTCTTCACTCCTTCACTCTCATTTTATCCTTCACTCTTTCTTTTTCCCTTTCCTCTTCCATTTTTTCACTCCCTCCCTCCCTCATCCGCAAGTCCTCCCAACCTTCACTACTAGAAAAAAATAAAATAGCAACGAAATTTGCGACGAAAATTTATCCGTCGCAAATTCTTGTCAATTTACGACGGAATAAATATTCCGTCGCAAAATAATGCAATTTGCGACGGACAAAACAATCCGTCGCTAAAAGGCCTATTTGTACGACGGATTACAATCCGTCGCTAAAAATCAGCGACGGATTACTCCTTCGTCGCTAGCTGGCGGCCAAAAAGACCGCCAAGTATTTCTTTTAGCGACGGATTTTTTATCCGTCGCTAACTGGCGGCCAAAAATGCCGCCGATTGTTGTTTTTTTTGCGACGGATTATTATCCGTCGCTAAATCTGCGACGGATATATAATCCGTCGCTAAGCGGAGGCCAAAAAGGCCGCCGGTTTTTTCTTTTAGCGACGAATTATATATCCGTCGCGTAATCACCGGCGAGATATATTATCCGTCGCTAAGCGCGCCAACAAGGTCGCGCGGTTTTTTCTTTTAGCGACGGATTAAATATCTGTCGCGTAATGCGATGGATATATTATCCATCGCTTCTTATCGGCCAAAAGGCCGCCGGTTTTTTCTTTTAGCGACGGATTATATATCCGTCGCTAAAAGTATTTTGCTTTTTGCGACGGAATATATTTTCCGTCGCAAAATCCTTTAATTTGGTCATCCTTCCCCTAGCTCGTCATTCTCGCGCCAATGAAGCCCGAAGCTCCTACCGCCCTCGCATTTGCTCGCCGCGCCGGCTCGTCGGCCGCCTAGTCCGCCCCGTCCCCCGGCTCGGCGCCCCCCCTAGCTAGCCTCCCCCAGCTCTCCCCCGGTCAACCCCGCCCCCAGCTCCTTCCGCCCACCCCGCCCTGGCCCCCCCGCCCCACCCCGCCCCGGCTCCCTCTCCCCCAAAGACACCACCGCCCCTGACTCCCGCCACCCTGGGCCCCACCCCCTTTGACTCCCACCCCCACTCCGCCGCGACCCGGCCCCATTAACTCCCACCTCGGCTCGTGTCTTCCACTGTAAAGCTCTCTTCCTATTTTTTTTTTCACCACATTATTTACATTATTTTTTATAGAGATTAGTATAGACAAAAATTAAAAAAATCAGTCATATTTATTACTTATGAATAAATAGGTTATAATTTAACATTATTGTTTATTTAGGTTATAGTTTGGTTAATAATGAATATCTATTAAGTATTTAGAGGAGCAAAGATAAATATTATTTCAATGTATAGATGATTAATTTTGATTTTTCAAAACAATTTTGGGTACTAATTCATTTGGTGAAGGCAACGAGGGGGGAAATTGTTATGGAAAATTTGTATATGTTTGATGATTGTAAATTATGCCTAGTTTTGTTCAAGTACATAACTGTGATTGTGGTCT
The DNA here is from genome assembly GCA_019022615.1 of Acacia melanoxylon. Lineage (NCBI taxonomy): Eukaryota > Viridiplantae > Streptophyta > Magnoliopsida > Fabales > Fabaceae > Acacia > Acacia melanoxylon. Next base: position 3,034,036 of record JAFJYJ010000046.1, read on the forward strand.
TTAATTTACAATACTTAGTTCATACGATATTTAATTTTGTGCTCGAAGATGATACACTACTAGTTGTTAAGCCGCACGTCGGTTGATAGGCTCACCAAGGTAGTTTTAGCACCACCACTTTCTCTTTATTAGTATTGTTAAATTAACGTATGATAAGTTTTTTACGGTTGTAATTAACACCAAAATAAGAATGTTTTCTTCAATGCTTGTATCATTTTTGTCTCTGTGTGTGTGCTCTTAGTATGGATTTAAATACTTTAATAAGCACAACCCCTTATTGATTGAGTTAAGTGTTCCTTTTATGGATTTAAATACTTTAATTTTAAACTTAATTATGGTTGAGTGAATATTTTACATTATACCATAGCTAATTTTATTTGTTATCTATACTTTTATGACCTTTTTGTTATAGATACATAGATACATAGATATTTAATGGAAGATGATACATATTTATTGTTAGAAAATTTTGATTGTAAGATCTAAATTGATAATAAATATTTACAAATTTATTAATTTTTGTTTGGAAAGGTAAGTTTGCAACATAAACTCACGCTTAAATGGGAAAGGAGCAAAAAATAGCAATAAACATTAGAAGGCGTAAAAATGAAAAATGATGTGTCAAATATCCAACTAAATATTCTTTTTAAAAATATCTTATAAATATGACTAAAAAAGTATACATAGAAAAAAAATACCAATTGCACATTAAAATTTCAAATCAATGGTTTTTTTTATTAACTTAATTTGTAAATTGTTAAATTTTATCCTAAATACTTATTCATTTGTAGGCCACAAAAATGAGTTAAGATTTTGAATTTTAAATGATATTTTGTAAAAAAAAAAGTTTACATGAATAACATTAATGGCATGAATTTGTTGGGAATTTAGAAATTCTAAAATTATAAATCTTGTTTGGATAAATACATAATTATAAATACAAAAGATAAAGTTGATTTTGCAGATTATATAAATTTGATTAAGTCTTAGAGTTTCTTTATATGTTAGAAACTCCAAAATACTTATAGTGTTCTATTCTTTATTTGCCCCTCCACAAGCATGTCCCCATGTTCGGTGTCTATCCTCATTTCTCGGTTGCTTCTTGGGATCTGTTCTTTGTTTGATGCATGTGTTTGTTTTTCACTTCCTTGATTAAGTTGCAATTGGTTGTCATAAGTGGCCGGTTGTATTGGCCACTTATATATATTTGTGGCATGTTGGGATGTTAATTAGCTTAGTAACTTGAACTAGCCAGGAAGTATGGAAGACAATCATGATAGGAGTTGGATGTACAATCGTCTAACCGATGGAAGACAACTAAATCAAGCATTCTTGGCGGGTTTGAAAGAGTTCATCAAATTTGCTTTGGCGCATTCAAATAATTCAAGTAGAGGCGATCGGTGTCCGTGTGTCAAATGTAGGTGTTTAAGATTTAAAGATTCGGGAAAGGTCGAATTCATTTGTGTCAAAATGGATTCATGAAGGATTATGAATGTTGGGAATTTCATGGCGAAGTTCGACAGACACCGAGTGGTTATTACGGGGACAGTAGTCATCGAGAAAACCTTAATCGATATGATCAGTTGGTTATGGATGCCGCGGGACCGTCCATCGGCAGATATTTTGATCCCGTTACACATGGTGAACCGTCATACATTGGAGAGGAGACCGGTACACATACTCAACCATCATACATAAGAGAGGATCCTCATCCAGGAAGCCGATAGGTTCTATAGAATGCTTCAAGAAGCGCAATGTCCGCTATGGGAAGGGTGCGAACACTTTGAAAGTAGTGAATATTCATCGCTATCGGCTACCCTAGCAACACTAAGCTTGAAGACCGATCACCATATGAGTGAGAGGAATTACAACGAAATGATGCGAGATCATAAGTAAAGTTGTTCCCAAAGACAATAATTTGCCGAAGGATTTTTACCAAGCAAAAAAAAAAAGTGAAAGAACTTGGGCTTGGATGTGAAAAATTCATTCTTTTGCCCCAAAGGATGTATGTTGTATTACAAGGAAGATCTTGGTGACCAATTGTAAATTCTGTGGACATGACGGATATAAAGTTGTGGGGAAAGGAAGGAAAATGACCGTCAAGTATTAAGCAAAATGTGGTACTTTCCTCCGGGGTGCCCGGACTTCGAGATTGTATGCATCGGAACAAACAGTTTGCTCGCGTGAGATGGCACCGGAGCATCATAGAGATGAAAACTTTGTGACGCATCCATCCGATGTCGAAGCTTGGCGTAAATTTGATGAGGCGAATCCTTTATTTGCTATGGATCTCCGTAATGTCCGTCTTGGTCTATGTTCGGATGGGTTCGCTCCTTTCAGCAATACAGGCAGCAATTATTCTTGTTGGCCTGTCATTGTGACGTCGTACAACCTCCCACCATCTATGTGCATGCGAAGAGAGTTTTTCTTTCTTAACGCCTTAATCCCGGGCCATCCAACCCAAAAAAGAAGATAGATGTGTACCTCGGGCCTTTGATAAACGAGTTGAAGATGTTGTGGAGTGAGGGGGTTCTAACGTATGATATATCATTGAGCCGAATTTCACAATGCGTGTCTTTGCCTTAATGTGGACGATAAATGATTTCCCTGCATATGAGATGTTGAGTGGATGGAAAACGTCGGGAAAGCTTGCATGTCCGGTATGTCTTGAACAGAACATGGGTTTTAGCTTGGAACACAGTCACAAAGTCTGTTGGTTTGACAGACACCGACAATTCCTACCCCCTGATCATCCGTTTAGGAGAAATAGAGAAGACTTCACGCGGAATGTTGCCGAACTAGAAGATCAACCTCGTCGTTTAAGTGGCGAAGAAATATGGGACAGGGTCAAGTATATTCAAAGTGTCGAAGAGGGGCTGCTTCCAACGTATTCGAGGGATATGGAGTTGATCATCATTGGAACAAACGTAGCATCTTCTCGGGAACTACCCTATTGGAAACATCAATTGTTAAGACACAACCTTGATGTCATGCATATTGAGAGCAATGTGTTTTGCAATATTTCGCACACCGTGATGGACACCAAAGGCAAGACGAAGGACACAATCAACGCAAGACGGGACATAGAAGCGATTTGTAGAAGGCACGCTTTGCATTTGGTGGAGCATGGCGGGGACGAACTTCCAAACCTAGAGCGCCGTACACATTAAACAAACCGCAGAATTTAGAATTGTTGCAATGGGTTAAAGATCTGAAACTCTCGGATGGTTATGCGTCAAACTTAGCAAGATGTGTCAAGATGCACGAGGCGAAGTTATCCGGGATGAAGAGTCATGATTGTCATGTTTTTTTCCAGAGATTGTTGCCGTGGGCCTTCAGAGCACTACCGAAGCATATATGGTCTATTCGACGGCTTTTTCCATGTTCTTCGAGAAATTTGTGCTTCGATTTGAATGTTGAAAAGTTACGGCACACTGGAGGCGAGCATGCCAATAACCCTATGCAAGTTAGAGATGGTGTTTCCCCTAGCATGTTTGACTCAATGGAACATTTGCCTGTTCACTTGGCCTACGAAGCAAAGGTAGGAGGTCCTCAACAATATAGGTGGATGTACCCGTTTGAGAGGTAATATATCTTGCTTTCGTGTTGTTATTTCTTTCGCGGACTTTAGTCTATAAATACCCCGTCCATTGTAGGTTTTTACGCACTCTTAAGCACAAAATCAAAAATTCAAGGTACGTTGAAGGATCTATCGCTGAAGCGTATCTAGTCGAAGAGGCCACAAAATTCGCGTCATACTATTATCCCCGAAATGATATCAAGATAGAGAGGGTACCTAACGATGATGACGGTAATACGAGCAAACAGAAATCAATATTTAATTTTTCAGGCCGAGTCGTGGGAAAACGTAGGAGGTCAACTCTTGAAGGAAGAGATAAGCGAGTAGGCTGAGTGGTACATTCTAAACAATTGTGAAGAGGCCGCCCAGTACTTAAAGTAAGATTTCTTTTCTTTTTACTGTTACGGTAAGTATTAAAGTAATAACTTCATTTTGTTTTTTTACAGTTACTTCTCTAATTAGGTCCGATCGGTAAATCCTTCAATGTCGGATTCCCAAGTTGATGAATTCACGAACTCTGAGTTTCCAAAATGGTTTCGATCCTACTTCGTGGAAAATCCATCAGATCCCAATGAAGTTGCGTGGAGTTTATCTTATGGAGCTGCAATTAGTGTTACTCGGTGCAAAAAATATGTAATCAATGGGTATCGGTTTTCAACTATTAAAGCGAACGCAGGTACACTATGTTGCAATTACGGTGTATGTTGTCGAGGTGACCAAGTTGACGGGGTGGAGGGTGACTACTACGGGAAGTTAATTGACATAATTCAGTGAGTTACCCGTGGGACAAGGTGGTGACAATGTTTAAATGTGAGTGGTTTGATAACGGTCCGCGTGGGACAAAAGTGGACAAACATGGGAATATTGAGATTCACTTTGGACAAGGAGATATACGGTTGGTTATGACCCATTCATCCTTGCTCAAAGCGGAAAGAGTTTACTATACATTATACCCCACATCTCGCCAAGGGTGGGTGGGAGTTATCAAAACCAAAGCACGGAATATTATACCTAAGTCGAAAGAGTCGGAAGCAAATGACGGCATGAAGGAACCGTTCAAGCGATGTGGAACATGTACTTGCTCTTAAACATTACCGACGACGATGTACCAAGCAATGCTCGTTTCGATTCTCGCTGAGACTTAGAGTTGGTTCCAATCCAAGTTGAGGATGACGAATCGACGATGAGACAGATGTGATTTACTCTGATAGTGAATCTGAGTTCGACGACTATGAGACTTCAGAGGAAGGCGTGCAAGAAGATGTCGAAGAACAGGAATCGTCCGATTGATTTGTGTTAGTGCTTTGTTTATGACGATCCGTTATACCGCATAATCCGTAATCCGCATGTCACAAATAATTCAAGTAAATATCTTATTTTTATATATATTTTGACATAATGTTTGTAAGTGTGCGAGATGGAGCATCCGGGTGGTCGTTCGGATCGTGGACGTGGTGGTGGTCGAGCAGGCCCCGTCCTATCGAGAGGGTAGGGCAACGCCATCTGTTCCCTTTGTAGGCAGGGGGGAGAGGCACTTCCCCAGAGGTTTCGCCACATGAGATGTCAACTTCACCGTCGGTTTATTTGTCCACTTCACCATCGCTTTATACGTCAACGTCTCCGTCTTCCTCCACCGATCCACAACAAAGGGAGACACCAGGTTTACTTAACCATTTCGATTGATTTACATATGTTTAGTTTTCTTTTACCATCTATGTACAAACATCTTCAATAGTTCACATTCCTTCCTTCGGGATATTTCGTCGCCTCTCATAGCCGGTCGACGAAGGATGTAGTTCCTCTAATACACCAATATGGGGAGAGAAAGATCCTGTGACGGGAAGCTTTGGATCCGTCCTAACGGCACCGAGGAGTGAGTCATGTGAAGTTACTAATAATGCTATGATTTTTTACCTTTAGTTTGTATGCTCATATTTGCATCATATCTTTTGTCTTGATTTATTCCTTATAATCAGGTGGCTAGTGTCATCTCAACCCAAATATTCCGTAATTTCAATCAGCCTTGGGCCACATGGACAGACATTTCTAAGGAGCATCGGGACGCTTGGTTCAAGGAGTTTTTGGTAAGTTAAGTGTTTTATAGTTATTAATTTCATACAAACCGATTAAGTATTTTTAAAATTTGGAGCACTAATTGTTCGTTATTTATTTTCGGGATATGTTTATGACTTTACGTGAACATCATCAAAATCGAAAAAAAAAGCTTATAACCATAAGGGAAGCCGGTGGTTGATCGAGAGGTGTTATAAATTGAGAAAGGGTACGGGCAAGCAAGATTGGATTGACCGAGGTGGCGGTGCCAATTACTTCAAAATTGGGCCGTCGATGATAAATTTAATAATAGAAGTCGAAAAATAAGCAAAATAGGGCCAAGCAAGAAGGACCTTCATATCTTTGGCGGCTCCATTCCACAGAGTGAGCATAAACAGAAAGTTGTGAGTACACCTTTTTTCTATTAAAGTATTCAATATTTTGTACTTTGAAACAATTTATTAACGGTCATACTTTGTGTTTGCAGGCACTGTCTGGGGAAGTTCCTCCAGAAGATGTTGAGTGGACTGCCTTTGAGCGGACTCATACCCACCAATCTGAAGGGAGTAAGAAGCGCTAGATTAACACCAGGTCTCAGCAAGTTGCGGTGAGACATTTATATTGCATTTATTCTTTGTTTCGGACACCAACATGTTTATTTCATTTCACATGGCTTATTTGTAATGTATTTTTTCTTTTGTAGGACACCTATCAGAGGCGACACGGGAGAGAGACTCGCATAGTGGGATCGGCCACGCATCCTCTCGGTCGATAACGAGAGTCTATTCTTTCAGTGCGAGTGGATTTAACGACAAAGGTAGAGTCTTGGTACGGTGCCTCGCGGACCCGACTTAGGGAAACAAAGCGCTCCACATCCAAGATCATTTGAAGGTGTTTCGCGGGTAAACGTGATACATTTGATATTGATTGTTGCATTTTCATTCTCTCGGTCTATTTAAATGAAGTACAAAAAAGATTATTATATTTCCTAATGTTTTTGCGAGATGAGATGAGGAAGATGAAAGGCGTTGGTGGAGGAGCAAGCGGTACTGAGCCGAACTAGACAAGGCAACAACAAATGGCGCAAAAAATGAGCTCCACGAGACACGCAAGATGGTTAGGCAGATGCAACTTCAAATAATGTCCCTAATGAAAAACAAGGGTTCGGAGCCGGCTCCTGGTGGTGATCCTGCGATCATCGATGATGATGATCGCAAATTTTTTGTTTAGACTACTTTTTTAGTACATGTTCTTTGGAATACTATTTATATTGTCTTTTCTATGACTCTTTTATTTGTTATGACAAATCACTTTTTATGTTATACAACACTTTGTTTTATATATTTTATTATATGATTTTTAAAACAAAATTTTAAAATAGAATAAATAGATTTTTTAAAAAAAATAATGGAAAAGAATATAACTTTAAAAGAAAAAAATTAAATTATAATAAAAAAAATAAAAAAATTTCGAAATTTGCGACCGATATATTTTTCACAAATGCGACGGATTTTTATCTGTCACAATTGCGACGGATTATAATCTGTCACAATTGCCACAGATTAAAATCCGTCGCAAATTCAAAAATTTGTGACGGATTCGATCTACCGCAACATTTTGAAATTAGCGACGGATATATATCCGTCGCAAAATTTTGAATTTGCGACGGATTGTAATCCGTCACAAATTTTGAAATTTTGCGACGGATTATTTTATCCGCCGCAAATTGGAGCTTTTGCGACTGATTTCAAAATCCGTCACAAATGGCGACGGAAGTTTTAAATCCGTCGCAATTGCCACTTGTTTTTTGCGACGGACATAATCCGTCTCAAAAACGGTTGCGACGGAAAAATTTATTTTTGCGACGGATATTTTCCGTCGCTAAAATAATTTTTTTTTGTAGTGCTTCCTCCTCCAGTTTCTTTTTTTTTTCACTCACTCCTTCCCTCTCTCCCTCATCATCCAAAAACTCATCTTCATTCTTTTTAACTCCTAACTCTCGACATTCACACACACATGATTACCTCCTCATCATTCCTCATCTCGAAAAAGCATTGAAGAGGTTGATAAATTTTAAGACCGAGAGGAGGAAGAAGGAGGAGGAATTTTCATGTCGGACTTCACGTTTGCACATATAACATTTAATTTTTTTGTTATGTTTATTGTTGAATAATTGGATTTAACTTTTAATTAGATACATTAATTTATTATAGATGCTTAATATATGTATAATAGTAGGATAACATTTTTTGTAATGTTTATTGTTAAATAATAGTATTTAACTTGTAATTATATACATTAAATTATTATAGATAAATGTATAACGGTAGGATAGATGTTTTTATTTATTTTTTTTGTTATGTTTATTGTTAAATAATAGGATTGAACTTGTAATTATAGACATTAATTTATCACATATGCTTAATAAATGTATAACAAAGAAAGAAATTTAAAAAATAATATAAATTTAAAAAATTCAAGAAAAATAAGATTCGTGTTGTTACCTCATGGGGTACTTTTTTTAAAAAAAAAAATGTGACGGACTAGTTTGTGAGGTCCTTTGAAAAAAAAATAAAAAAACTTCAAACAATATAATATATTTAAAAAAATTATTTGTGACCTTGGGAGGTAAAAAATCAAAATTCGAGAAAAAAATAGTATTTAATTATTTAGAGAATAATAATTGTTGACTTAAAAATAGTAGTTTCCGGTCGGACATATGTCATCTGGGCAACAATTATGCATCAATACATGAGTGTGACTCCACCTGAATCTGACATTATTGGCGGAAACATCAAGATGGGCTGGTTTGACCGTCATTGGGGCCACTGGGAGGAGCACTCAGCTACGGTTAATGGTAAGCTTTTGTACACACGTGCTTACCTCATGCGCTTTTTCGGTGGATTTTTGTTGTGTGATAAGTCGAGCCACGAGGTCCCATTGCCGATACATACAATTCTTTGGGTGGTGACCTTGCGAGACCGCTATATATGACGGTTGGGGGTCGCGGTACTCGCCACACCGTATCGCGAGCTATGTCGAGCCACGCGCTTCGCTAAAGACATGGGGGTTGTTTGTTGTTATTGCAGATATAGGCATGATCCAGATTTCCTGCCATATCACCTCCCATTCCATCGCCCAGTGACGCAGGCGATCATTACGGACGCAGGTATGGAAGCAGTGTGAAATGATGAATTATTTGAACTGGTTGGCGTAGTTGAACGATTATGTTCTTATTTGTAGGCCGTTTCACTAATGTTATTGAGTTACATATTGCAGGTTCAACAATGTCAAACTGAAGTTATTACGACGTCAGCTAAAGATATATCGGATAGAGCTTAATCAGATTGGTCGAGACGATGTATGTATATTAAATTTAACATTATGGAAAAAAAAGAGTAAACTAATTCGCATTTGTTGACATGTACATGTGAAGTGGGAGCCATATAAGGACGCCGGATATAAGTTTATGGGTACAGAGGTTCACTTGCAGGACAAGTGGAGGGCGGTGACACCCGTACTTTGTTTCCATATTGTCGAGATGCACCAGCCCGATCGCTGCATGCGGCAATTTGGCATGCAACAACACATCCCCGCCCCTTTCGCACGGCTTAAAGTGGGTGCATGATCTTACCTTACGCGGTAAGATCGCTGATGATTGGGAGGCCAAGATGGAGCAATTTATTCATTTGTGGAACACGCGACATTTGCACATCGAGACTACAGAGCCATCTAAGGGGCCAATTTCTCCAAACTCCGAGTACATGACTTGGTTCTTCACACACACTAGACGGTTTATGACGAGGCAGGTCGACAGGATCGGGCACGTGGTACGTATTGATCTTACTTCCACTTTGCATGTTACATATTTCATCTTATTATCCATAACTTAGTTTGAGTGTTGTTATACAGGTAGATGGTCTAGAGTGGATTTGGTGGCAGAATTCTCTACATTTTTTTGACAGAGCTCAATACAACAATATGGAAGTTAACGAGGTTCGTGACTAGTTACTGGGAGCACTTAGAGAGTTTGGCTGAGTTGCGGAGCCTGGTCCCAACGCACCTAGTGGAGTCTTAGATAGTGTACCAGACCCTGCTTTAAAGGTCCCTCACCGTGCAAAGGAAGGACGAGGATTGGGTCAACGACGACCACGGCACGAGATGGAGGCATATGAGATACCCCAACCCGGTCCACGTGGTGGAGGTGTATATCGACCACGCATGTGGCACAATATGACCTATACTAAGGTTACGTGGTACCCAGAGGAGATGGCATCAGAGGTGCCTCCCGAGATGCATGTACCGGGACCTCCTGAGATACATGTACCCAGGCCTCCCGAGATACATGTACCGAGGCCTCTTACCCACCGCCACAGATGATGTTTGCTACGCAGACACAGGTTCCTTACTCATATGAGTGGCAATCACAGAATTCCCAGACCGGCTTTGCTACATCCACTTCTCACCAAACCGGACGGGGTTTTCCGAGATTCAGTGCCTATCAGCCTCAATATGGCTTTCCTGGCTTCAATGCTTTTCAGCCTCACCAGGGTTTTGCTGCCTTCAGTTCCCCCCAACATGGACAGGGTCTTTGCTGAGGCAAGATTTACAATGTACGGTCCATGTTGAATATGATAAATAGACCCCGGGGAAAATTTCAACATGTGCTCGAACCATCTTGGCAGGAACACATATGACTCCTCCCAGTCACCGTAAATCTTAGCTATTGCTTTTTGTTTTGCCTTCCATGCTTTCATGTAAGAAATATGGTAACCAAACATTCCAGTCACCCTTTCTTGTATCAGGATCACAGGTACCGAAGGTGTGTCCTTGACCATGTCTACAAAACCAATCAGAAAAAGTATACACTAGGAATGTTATTTATGTTGACTTATAAACACAAATAAATTCAAAAATTATCAAACGGTATTTTGCATCATACCTATTATGGCCTCAGAAATAATTTCAGAATCAAGTTGTTTGTGATCTTGAGAGAGATTTTGGTTCACACAACTATGATTTCCAGCCCATTTAGTTACCACCAAGTGTTCTTTGTTCTTCGGTGTAATTACTCGTACTCTCCAATCGCAACCTTGTTCATGATTCCAACATCTCATTACATACTTGGCTGTAGTACTCTCAACCACTTGAGCTTCATGATGTTCCTTCATGTAATAATGTTTTATTGCGGCTTGCAAATCGTTCTTGGACCCGAACTCTTGTTTCACATATAATCCATCTCCTCTTGCCCACGGACCCCGACCCAAGCCTTCCACATCCAATATATCCTCATGCAGGTAATCTTCATTTACAGCATCATAATGTGGAATGTCATTCAAAAACGGTGTAATATCTGCATGTTCACACATAATGCAATTTTTGCAAAAATATGGTAACCAATAAAAAATAAATTATATCATAATTACCTCGATATTCGTCATCTGCATCACTATCATTCTGATCATGGTCATTATCCAATAAAGTGTCTTCATCTTCTTCCTCTTGCTCCTCCTCATTGTCAGGTTCATCTACCATATACTAGCTTTCTTCTCTATGCGCAACGGTTGATTGTGTTGGTTGAGAGGTACTAGCCATATGATGTGACTGATGGAGTCCATGAGTCGATATTGGTACGCCCTTCTCTGACGTTTCAATATCCACATATAACTCAACGAATTGGGACGTAAAGTTTTCTTTGAATGTTTGGACAAAAAGATCCACATCCTCATTATCGGATATCTCAAAACCCGCATATTTGCGGTTTCCACAAGGCACTCTACCCGTCACTGAAGATATTACCTGATTTTGTTGTAGCTTTAACTTTCGACGAATCTTTTCATGTAACTCTTCTACTGACATGCCTTGAACAATATACATTCCTCTTTTCTCACCTTCAAAGATCAATCCGTTTGGACCTATATTTTTAGAACCGTTATAATATACAAATGAACGAATTTGACTCATTTTTTCCTATTTTATATTATGAAAAAAAATATTAAATTATAGATAACACAAAAAATAACAACACAAATTGTAACTGAGCAGAAGAAGAAACACAATATATAAATGGAATTAAAGAAAAATAATCAAGAAACGAGAATGAAGATGGAGGAGTATTCCGAGATGAGGGAAAAAGTAAATATGGTGATGCGACGGATGGAGGGAGTCTTCGGATGAGTGAAGGCAAAAAATAATGTATAAAAAAAATCAAGAAACGGGATGAAGATGGAGGGAGTATTCCAGATGAGGGAAAGATGCAAGACGGAGAGAGTCTTCGGATGAGTGAAGGAATGAATGATAAGAGAAAAAAAAAAGGAGCCACGGATGGAGGTAAAAGCCTGAAGGAGCGACCTATATATAAAGAAGGAAGGAGGGAAGTCACAGGTAGTAGTACGCCTTTGTGGCGTGAGATGGGTCCACGCTAGTAGTGGCGTGGACCCATCTCACGCCACAAAGGCGTGCCAGTCGTCAAAGGAGTCCTTAGGCCCTAGTGGCGCGAGGTTCACCCACGCCACTAGTGGCGTGGGTCCACCTCACGCCGCTTGTCACCTAGTGGCATGAGATGGACCGCGCCACTAGAACGCCACTAGAACCGCCGGCGTGCCGATATATCACGCCAGCAGTCACTGGCATGACCCCCACCAGCGCGACTTGTGGCGTAACTCTGTCAGCCGTGATCAACTGCATTACATCGATAATTAGTTTCACAAGTGCATTAATTTGGTAATTTTTTTTTAAAGAAGACAGTATTTTGGTAAAAAATCCTTAGCAGCAACCCTATTTTTTATATTCAACGTACAACAAGTCTTTGAGGTTCAATATATACATATATTTATATATATATATTATGCAATGAAACGCATACGCCTATCATAACGAGCTTCCTCTTTGATTTTATATATATATATATATATATAATATATATAACTATAGTTTCTCTCTCTTCCTTCCTTATGTGCAGCGAAAAACATAATTGTATCCTCAAGCAAGATTTTATTTCCCATTATCCTTTTTTTTGGTCAAGAAAGATCATATATCTATTAAGGGAGAAAAATTACAATCCAGAACTATAACAACGTTTAGCAAAATAATAACTGGGAAAACTAGGCAATACAAAGCCTGAGAACAAAAGCATAAAATAGAAGACAAAGACTAAAATCAATAAAAGTAAAAGACAATCAGACATCATTCAAAACAGGACCAGAAACAGGAGCACCATCCTGTGAACAATCATTCTCCCTAGAGTCCAAGGTTAGAAGAGACAACAAAGCAGGTGAGGGTTGTTCAACCCACCCAATAGGGCACACCTCTTTATAAGCTTCGGCTGCAAGAAGATCACCACACGGTTCCCCGTCTAGGGGTAAAGGAAATAGAAAACCCAACCTTGGTAGAGAGGAGACTAATAATTTCAAAAATAATACCCCTACATTTCCAAATCATATAAATCCGATGTCCTTGAATCAACACAATTCATGAGAAGAAGAAATCGGTCTCAAAAATTACCTTATCATGGCCTAAATCCATGGCTAACATCAATGCACGTTTGAGCCAAGGCCTCCGTCATAAATGCGAAAGAGATTTCAACTTATCCACAAATCCCCATTTAAAGTTACCCAAGGAATCTCTACACACCACCCCAATCGCTCCCTCATTGTCATTAGAATAAAAAGCACCATCACAATTAAATTTCAGATAATCATGAGGAGGGGTGATCCAATGTACATTAACATGAGTATTTCCAATAACTACCTCAGGAATCTCCTGCATCACATCCAGAGAGCCCAAAAATTCACAATTATTCAACCTGGCCCTCTCTATAACCATCAATGGGTTCGGATTAACCGATCAAAAACCATAGCATTCCTTTCTTTCCATAGAAACCATAAGGTCCAAAGCAGATCGTGAGATATCATGGGATTTAATTGAAATCATACCGTGATGTAACCACCAAGAATTAAAATTCGTGACCTTGAACACATCACAACGGGCACCCGCAGAGCCGCCAAACCACACACACCTTGTCCACGGGCAATGAAAGAAAAGATGTTCAATATCTTCATCGGGCTGCTACACATATCGGACACAAGCGTGAGGGTGCTCGTTTTCGCCGATAAAGGGAGACATTAGTGGCAATGGCGTTATTAAGAATACGCCAAATGAAGTGTTGTACTCGAGGGACAGTTTTAATCGACCAGATTGATTTCCAAATGGCATTAGGTATAACAATAGATGAGCCTGCACTCAAAACGCCAAAAGGGTGCTTACCTATCCCAGCTTGATAACCCAATTTCACAGTATAAATTCCATTATTTGCCTTGGTCCACACCAGCTTGTCCTCTAAACCGTTGTTTGGAATTGGGATCTTGTAAATGGCTTGTTGTACTTCAGTCGGGAGATACTGGGCAATTGGAGACAGTCCTAATCCATCTAGAATCGATCACACACCCTACCTTTAGAAACTGAATATTACCGCTATTCAACGGCTTATCGGGAAAGACTACATTAGGCACCCGCCTATCTCCCCATATTTGAATATTGGACCCCGTGCCTAAGTCCCATTTCAGTCCGATTTAAGAAAATCCCTACCTACCGAATATCGGACCAACACCAAGATGCTCGGCGCCACTTTTTTAGAATCCATGAACACCGTCTTTGGAAAGTAAACACTCTTCAAAACTCGGACCCACAGGTCATTAGGACGTGATGCCACCCTCCAAGCCGTTTTTGCCAACATAGCTTCGTTCATAACCATCGATTACGAAACCCTAGTCCCCCTTGACTTTTGCTTCTAGTTAAATGATCCCATGCTTTCCAATGCGTACGGTTTCCAAAGGCGCTTCCATCCCACCGTAAATTGGTCATGTCATACTATGAATCTCCCTACAGGTTTTGACCGGGAATTTGAAACAAGACATTGGATAAAGAGGAATTGCCTGGATCACCGCCTTTATCATCACTTCGCGACCTGCAAAAGAGAGTGACGAATAACCCCAACCTTGAAGCTTATTAAGAACCCGTTCCCGAATGTATGCCAGAGCTTGATGCTTCGTTTTACCCCAAATACTTGGGATACCAAGGTACTTTCCAGGATCATCAGCCTTGGGAACTCCCATAAGATTACAAACCATTTCTTGCACCGAAACTGGGGTGTTACTCGAGAAAAATAAGTTGGATTTATCCAAATTAATTGTCTGACCAGATGCTCTACAATACTGTTGTAACAGATCAGCCAAAAAAACACAGTTCTCTCGGTCTGCATTCAAAAATAACAAAGCGTCATCTCGCAAAAAAACAATGTGTGAGTATCGGACGCCTATTGCTCAATTTAATGCCCGTCAAGTTGTTGGCCACTTGGCATTTAGTAATCATCGAGATAGCACCTCGGCTACAAGTATAAAAAGATAAGGCGAAAGAGGGTCGCCTTGCCTTAGACCTCTGCTAGGAGTAAAGGAACTCACATTCTCTCCCGACAAGCAGATATTCAGATTGGTTGAAGTCACACATTTCATAACTAGATCCACCCAAACTGCATCAAACCCAAACCGTAGCAGAACCTTCTCCAAAAAACTCCACTCTACACGATCGTAAGCCTTGCTCATGTCTATCTTAAGAGCTAGTTCAAAATTGTCCCCCGACTTCTTCCTTCTAAGATAATGATAGACCTCGTGTGCGATGATGATATTATCCGGATGCAACGGTTAGGAACAAACGCACTCTGAGTTTGTGAGACGCAGGAATCAAGTAAAGGTCTCATCCTTGCCGATAGGATCTTTGAAATTATTTTATATGAGAAATTACATAGTCCTATGGGCCTGAATTGGGTTACATGTTCAGGTTTCGCCACCTTGGGCAGGAAGGTGATATTCGTCTCATTTATTTCATGCAGCTGAACTTTACCAGCAAAGAAATCAAGAACCATGGAACATACAGATTCGCTGACCTCCGACTGTGCATTTTGATAAAAGAGGCCCGAGAAACCATCGGGACCTGGGGCTTTCGAACTTCCAAGACTAAAAGCAAGCCTTGATCTCTCTCTTGAGACCGAAGTAAAAGACTATCATTCATGTCCCTTGATATTTTCTCCTCTATAAACGCCGCATTCTTCCATATCATGAAAATCCGATGAAGCCGTAGAGATCCTGGAAAAATAAAGAAATATTTTGTGAAATGGCTTCTTTTTCTAGGATCCAATTGCCTGCATCATCCTTGATAGATAGAATACTATTACGGCTCCTCCTCTTAATAGTGGATAAATGGAAAAAACGCGAATTCTTGTCCCCTGCTCGCAACCAACTTACTCTCGAGCGTTGCCACCAGTATTGTTCCTCCTGCGAAAACAATATATCAAGTCTTTGTTTAAGATTGGCAATAACCTGCATGGAATCGTTTGTCAGATTTCCTTGGGTTAAAACCGCCAGCTGTTTTTTTGTCTTCTCAATAACCTTGGCAAAGTTGGGGAATTCGGATCTACTCCATATAATCATATTTGAACTGCATTTCTTCAGTTTATTGACCAAACCAGAGATAGCAGACCCGGATGTTACTTCCTGATTAACCCAACTCTCCTTCACAACATGCCTCGGAATCCGAGTGGCTCGCCCAAGAGGCTTCAAATCTAAATACTTTTTTCCTCCGAGGACCCTCTAAGTTGCAATTTATAACTAGCAAATGATGATCCGATCCCGCAGGGCCACATTAAAGACCAAGATTTGGGAAAGATTCTTTTAATTTCAAATTACCCAACCCTCTATCAAGGCGCTCTCACCGTATCGTTCTTCCCTATTATTACACCAAGTAAATATCGGGCCATTAAAACCCAAATCATCCACCCACGATGCAACAAAACCATTGAAATTGAAAATTCTCCTCCAAACTCTAGGATTCCCCCCACATTTTTCCTCCTGTGATAAGATTTCATTAAAATCCCCCAAGCATAACCAGGAGTCATCAACCGAGTTACTGATATGACGAATTTCATGCCAGCATAAGTTTCTAGCCGCCTCTTCCGGAGGGCCATAAATGAAAGAAATATACCGAGGGGTCTCCACACCATCAGATTCCACTAAAGTATGAACGACATTAGAAGAAGAAAATAAGATATTTACCTTGATACAGTCTGACCACCACAGAGCAAGGCCTCCACTCAGCCCAATCGGATCAATTATCCATTCTTCACTTAACCCACATCGTCGTCTGACCTTCCGCACCACCCTAGCCTTCTGTTTTGTTTCCATCAAGAACACTATCTGGGGCTTTATCCGGATACACTCTTCCTTCAGATTCCTAATTGTCAAGGCAGCCCCAAGGCCCTGACAATTCCAAGCTAGAATATTCATAATGAACCGGTGGAGGGATCCACCCTACCACCGGCGTTGAAGAGTATAAGAAAGCTCACGAAAATCATCATGCGTCCGATTAGCTAAAAGCCAACTGGAGGGAAAATCAATCTCATCAATGACCTGCGATCCTTCCAGATTACCATCTGATTCCACGTATTTGTAGGTTCGAAGTAGATTCTTAAGAACTCTGAATTTTCTGCGCCTACCTCGATGAGCTGGGATCTTGACAGTCTTCGGTAAGGGAGAGGATTCGGTATTCTCAAAGCAGAGGCGTCGATGGCGTTTTGAGTCGGCCGAGTGCGTGGATTCCTCGATTGGACGTTTAAGCCGAATCCGTTGTAATGAACTGACCACTGCGGATACAGGAGATAGCTCACTAAAAGGAATAATACTCGGGGGACTAGGCTCTGGGTTCGCAGGAAATTCCACCAAATACATCTGGGTTGAAACTTGAGACGGAGGTCCCCCAATTACCGCAAATGAAGGAGTACTTGGGAGGTCTTGACTCGGGTGATTCTCGACCACAGAGTTGACTACCTCTTCCCCAGGAATGACAAAATCTTTTACTGCTTGGTGACAACTTGACTCAATTGACTCTGCCTGTACTACTTGGGCAGCCCAAAGTGTAGAGGAAATCCCAGAAGAATCATGCTCTTGGTCTACCTTTTCCCCTTGCTGACCCGCTTGCTCCAGATTACTGTTCTCCTGTTCCAGACTCGTCCCTTGACGCGGCGATAGCAAGCCCGATAAAGAATTCTTCCCTTCCGGTGAATTACTCCGAGGAGGGGTGGAGTTCGTCTTCTTCTTCGAGAAAAATTTTCTTTCAACCCAATCCTCCTTACAGAACTCCAATACCTCATCAAAAGTACGAACCGAAGAGGAGCTAAGCCAACGGCCATACTTATTCTCTACTTCAACATTGTCGCTACCACTCCCAGATTCCTTACATCCTTTTCCGCCATGCCCAATCCTTTTCTCTAGTGCAGCGTCTTTGTCTAGATGCAAGTAGATTTAGTTTATTATATATATATACGACAAAAGCTCCTGGTTCTATATACAGGTGCAGCGTTTCAAACCGCAGGTGCTCAAGGTTCTTAACATATATCTAAACTATCCAATAAGCTTCGTTTCCTCTATATCATAACTATATATATAGACACACACACACACTCCAAAACCAACGCATATCAGCCCCTGTTTCTTACTCTTATTGCAGCAAATTTCACGTAGTATTATCACTACATCCTCAATGGTTTTATACTCAAAACTTATAGAAAACTAAGAAGAAGCTAGGCCCGGTGATTACCTTTGAACTTTGGTTGCTGGTTTTTATGGTGAAGGTCCAGCTGAAACCACCTCCCCTGTTTCGGAGGCAGGAAGCAGAGCAAGAATGTTCCTGGTTTGTGACCCTCTCTCCCTCCTTCTTCGTCTCTCTCACACTCTCGGTCTCTCTCTCTACAAGTTGCAGCTCTCAACTCTCTCTCTCTCTCTCATTTTCTCGTTCCCTCTCGGTTCTCTACCTCTCTTACGCTTAACATGAATGAATGGAAATATATAGGGACCTAGGGAGTCCGACTAGAGGGAGGGGAAGGATGAACCGAAGAAGAAGGACTGTTGGTTAACGACGTTGCGAGGCTCGAAAAGCATGGTTGTGTTGCATGTGATCTTTGGCTCTCTGACGGTGTGATGTCCTGCTGCGTTTTCGGTGGCGTGATCTGCTTTTTACTATCATTATCTTTTGTTAATGGGCCTGTTTTGGTTGGCGGTAGGAATGATACTAAAAGTTATCTAAAGTAAGTTCGGTAAGAAAAAAGTCGGGTTATAAATATGATTTGTGTTTGGATTCTTATTTGACTTTTTTAGAATTTTTTTTTTTTTATTTTATTTTTTTATTTTTTTAAGAAAAGCTGGAAGTAGTGGGAAGGTCAATAAAAAATACAAGGGTCCCATGTTTAGATTTTTTTTTTTCTTCTGTGAATCCCTGCTCTACAATGGGCCCTACATTCAGAAGATCTTAACACTAACGCAGAAAAAGCTCTAAAAGGGAGCATTTAGATTAATGAGCATTAAGGGAAAAAGTTCATTACAAATAATACTGATCCAAACAGGCACAGTATCCCTGTTGAGTTTTGGTGAGCTGGAGATGAAAGAAAATAATGGATATTGTTTGGTCATGTGTTAGAAGGTGGAGTGGGCTGGTTTGTACGATGGGCTTAATGAATGATAGATAAAGGAATATGGATGCATCAAAGCTTGAGGTTTTTTCATTATTATTATTATTATTATTTTTAATCCTAAAAATAAATCAGGATATTACAAAAAGAGTCTCATGGCCAACATGAAATTAAAGCCCCTTCAGAAAGTCTATGGTGCGAGGGGATGAGTTATTGCTATTGGTGATAGATACCTTTTGCATTACCCAAAAAAAAAAGTATGTAGTTTAATGAAACTGCCATATTTAGATGATTATTTAAAAAACAAGTTTAAATTAGAAAAGCAATTTGGCATAACAATTTTAGATGATTATTAGATCCTTCCCACCAATTTAATTTTTGATGGAGACTTTTCCCCACTTTTTTAAAATTTGTCTATTAAATTTATTTTCATTCTTTGATATATAATTTCATAAAAAAATTGGTCTGATTTTAAGTATATATAAAGACTAAGACCAAAACTTATTAAAAATAAAGAGACCGATCATCAAACTCGAACCAATTTTATTTTATTTTTAAAATTAGGGATTAAAATCAACAATTTGAAACTATATAAGGACTAAAATAAATGATTTGAAACTATAGAGACTAAAACTAAGATTCAATCAAACTAAAATGAAGTTAGATAATAATGTCATCTGGAATAGGTCTCAAACAGAGTATTTCTTTCTGCAAAGAGGTCTTAGGCAGGGAGATCCTACTTCTCCTTTACTCTTCGTGTTGTGCATGGATAAACTGTCACATTTGATATGTGATGAAGTTCAAAAGGGATGCTCAAAATCCACTTATGCTTTGAAAGATGGACCTCAAATTTCACATTTAATGTTTGCAGATGATCTGTTACTATTTGAGGTGGCGTCTGAATCCCAATCTGAGTGTATGATGAAGGGTCTGGAGGTTTTCTTGAAGGCCTCACGGGGGGAAATTAATAGGTCAAGGTCCTCTATTTTCTTTTCCCCTAGAGTTCCATTACGGACTAAATTACGAATTAAAGATAAGACACAAATGGTGATATCCTGCTAAATAGGGAAATACCTTGGCTTCCCTCTAATTAGTCATAGAAGACCTAAAGCCACTTTCCAGTATGTGGTGGATAGAGTGCGTTCATAAATGGCTTCATGGAAGGCTAATTGCCTCTCAATGGCAGGTAGGATTACTTTGGCCAAATTAGTCCTTAGCACTACCCCTTTTTTACCTTATGAATGTCTCTAAATTGCCTACGGGTATTTGTTTGGAGGTTGAGAGATTGCACAGAAACTTTATCTGGGGGTATGATTTAGTTGTGAGTACTATCGGTTGGGAGAAAATCTTGAAACCTAAGGATTGTGGTGGTCTTGGGTTCAAGAGGCTCTCGTCGGTCAATCGGGCTGTGGGGCTAAGTTAGCCTGGAATTTGGCCATTGGGTTTGATGGGCCTTGGGCTAAACTCATTCATCAAAAGTATATGTTGAGGGAGGGGGAGTCGCTCTTCTCTTGTTGGCCAGGAGATCCTAAACTGTGGAAGTTTATATGCTCTCAAAGTGACATAGTTGACATGGGTACCCAATGGAAAATAAGGAATGGCCTCACGGTTAATTTCTTTAATGATTCCTGGCTAGGAGAGGGTATAAGATTAAACGATTTCTGTGTAGGACAAATTTCAGAAGCAGAGGAAAAGTCCTTCGTCGCTGACTGGACGTAGAGTGGAGGCGGGGATCTGAATAAATTGTCACGATTTTATGGTATGGGGGGCATCTTCAATGGTGCATCTTCTATTAAGAGTGCCTATGAGTTACTGAAACGAAATCCTCAGCTTTTACAAGACAAACTGTTCAAGCTCATTTGGAAGTGGAAGGGAGTGGAAAGGGTTAGAGTGTTTATGTGGAAGGTTTCCTTAAAAAAACTTCCAACGAAGCTGTGGAGAAGCACATGGTCTCTGGAACCTTCTGATTGGGATTTTTGCAGAGCCGGCATTGAAGATATTCTGCACATTTTAAGAGATTGCTCATACGCCAGGCGCTTGTGGAAGAATCTAATCCATCCCAGGTTTGTTTCTTCCTTTTTAACCGCTGGACTGAAGGTGTGGTTAGTCATGAACTTAAAAAGAAAGTTGGGAAGGGGGTTAGGGGTAAGTTGGAGCTTGGTCTTTGGTATTTCAATCTGTATTGTTATGGGAATGGCGAAACCTTTCCCTATTTTAACCTAATTTTGTGAAACCATGCAATCTGGCGCTGGTAATTTTTCTGTCCTGGGTGCGTTTTGCTGTGGAATTTGACGCTGGTTTGTTAGACGCTCATCTAGGTATCGATAATATCATCAGGGGCCCCCGGAAGGTTGGGTTAAGTTCAATTTAGAGGGGCTGTGGTCCAATCCTCGTGTAAGGCAAGGTGGGGGTGGGGGTGGGGTTTGAGGAATAGTAGTGGCAGCTGGTTGACTGTTTTTACTAAGAAAATTTGTGTGTCAGGCTACGTCAGCTGAAACTTGGGCTGTCCTGGTGGGTCTGGAAATAGCTTGGAATTTGGGGTTGAGAAAAGTCATTCTAGAATCAGATGCAGTGGAGATTATTAACTTGATTGCTAATGAGGATGTTGTTAACGAGTGTCCACTGTTATCAAGGATTAGACACTTGATCAATCAAGAATGGCAGGTGATTTTGCAGCACATTCCAAGAGAATGCAATAGAGTCGTAGACGCTCTACAGGAAGTGGGACTTGATAGTTTAGCACTTTTAGATACTTGTCCATCATTTTTATGGTCTTGGGTGGATAAAAGGGCATAGGATTAGTTTCCCTTCAGTATAATTTTCTTTTTGATGTAGGCTTGTAGCCTCCTTTCAATAATAAAAATTAAAAAAAACAAAACAAAAACAAAAACAAAACACACACACACGAATCACATTCTCGTACGCCAATTGTTGGGCCTATTTGGGAACCCATCTGATGGGGGTAATAAGTCCATCAAAGAAATTTTAAGTGTTTGGAATTGAAATTTTTTTGATGGACTTACTTTATGATGAGGTTTTTTCGCCCACAATTTCTACTTCTAACCCCATCCATTACTTCTCCATCAATTTTATATGTGGACCCATCTGTAAAATTACCATCCACCCCTCCTCCCCACAAGCCGTCCGTGCTTCTCTCCTCTCATCTCTGTCAGCTGAATTAATTCGTACCAACCTCTTCAAATTCAATGATCCTACCTCCTCTCATCTCCTTTCATCTCTGAAGCAATTAATCGTATCAGCTACCTCCTGAAGCAATTAATTCCCGACCAACCTCCTTTCCTCTTCAATCGACCTACCTCCATATCTCGTATTCGAATTCTCATCTTCCATATCTCGACCCACCTCCTCAAACTCAAATCGCCGTTGAGACCGAAACTCGTTAGATCTGTTCTTCTTCTCCATTGCGTCGCCGTTGATCTCGTATGATCCTTGTCTGACCGTGATACTTCTCCATTTAATCGCTCTGAGACAAGATGAGGAGGAAGTTTTGTACATAAAAGGGTGTTACGCAATTGCTGAACTGAGGCAATTGCGTAATCTAAATATGTACCATGGATTTATAATTGAACTCCAAAACTAAGGCAATTGCTGAACTGATATTTGAAATTTTAAGATGCAGTGAATACAATTGCGCACACAATTGCTTTCGGTTTAGTTTATTGCTGGTTTTTATATATTTGCTTTCGGTTTGGTTTATTGCTGTTTTTTTTTATATATTTGCTTTTGGTTTAAGTACTTGATGCCCTTGTTAAGAAGCATAGGTCTATTTGTGATTGTTTGTGTTAACTTTCTCATTAGTGATAGAAATATGACCACCATAGCAGCAGAATGGGATGTGAGTTCTACTAAGACTTTCATTGACCTATGCATTGATAATGATGATACATAATTTGTGCAACAATGGGGATGGAAGAATAGGTTTCGCATCTTGTAAAATATGCCCCCATATAAATTTCGAACACAAGTCCACATAGTTTATGCAACAATGAGGATACATAATTTTATCCGGAGATATTCTCAAAATGATGTGGAATTTGATCGAAGAAGAAGGAAATATGGGTGACGAAGATAATGATGATCCACTGATAATGGTGATCCACTTGATGAAGATCTTCATCAACACGAATGAATGATCTTCGTGATCAAATCTAAATGAACTTATAGGACTAAGTTTATTTAAGAACTTCATTATATTGTAATTTATTTAATGGAATTTTATTATTTTATTTAGCAAATTTATATTTATATTTAATTTTTTATCCTAAATTATCACATTTTATACAACACATGTGTGTGTGTATGTAATTTGATTACGCCTCTTTTCGGTCATTTTTCATCTCATCTATCTTTTTAAAAAGCCTACGCTAAACAAGTTCCCATTACAAACAAAAGTACTTCGCTACTACTATCCCAAACACAAATCACATCAAAAAAAAGACACCGTAAAATAAGTTCATCGTGATAAGTCCATCGATTTAAAAGTCACTTCTCCTACCGCTTATCCCAAACAAGCTCGTTATGTAGACATATCTTCTATACCCCTTTTTGTAGAAAAATTGGTGAAAGTTCCTTTTGAATAATTTATTAATTAGAAAGATCTTATACGCTTTTATACACACTGTCGGATTTTACACATATGTATTTGCAGGTACTTGAATTCGTGTCCTTTTGTCCAATAAAACTTTTTAAAAGAGATTTTTTTATTGATTTTCCCAACTTTTTTTTCTTTTAATTTGGAATTAAAATATCATATCAGAAAATAGTGTGCATAATGTAATTTGCAGTTCCTTTGGTTACATGTGAAAAAATGCACTCCCAGACGCAACCAAGTGATTGTGTGATTATCTTCTCAATGTCTCTATTTTTTTTTTTTTTCCAAATGCATAATTGTATAATTGAAGAACTCTAATTTGTACTTTAAAAATGAGGGAATCTTTGGGAGTGGTGGTTGATTGATGCGAACGTAGCATGGATAAGGGACAAAAATGAGGGATATGATGATGGGCCATTTGACCTCTGGATAATGTGAAGCTCACGTGCATATCGTATAGCGTCTCTGCAATATTTAGTCTCCACCTCATATTTCAAGGGGCGTTTGTATCTAGTACCTATCATATATTGATGATAGAGTTGAGATTCAGGCCATTCGACTTTACTGAGGCCAAATTTACAAAGAAAATCGGCCTAATAAGGCTGATTCTCTAGGACCTGAGATAAGAAAAACATCTATTTTTTAAAAGTTTTCGAGAAAGACTATGCAGAAGTAGTCTTTAAGCGCCAAAAGCTTACTATTTCAAATTTTAACTATTTTTCCCCAAAGAATATAATTAGTAAATTACAACAATTAAAGTTCTAATTTATTAAATAAATATTGTCAACATTAATATCAAAACAATGCGAATCATCCAACAAATAAACACAATCACTAATTCATAATAAAAAGAAAACTATGTTCACAAATAACTCACATAAAATATATAAGATACCACTAAGTGAGATTAGTATGATGACTATTATCATCGTCATCTTCGCCCCTATCATCAATTTCAACAACATTTGATCAAGGCCGCTTTGAAAGAGCTACGGTTTATGAGTAAGAATCACTTAATTTCTTCTCCCGCATCATGAACACATCCATAATCTTTATCTACAACAGATAATAAACGAAATCATAAAATTAGAGTACAGTTATTATGTATTTGTATATTTGTACTTAAATGGATAAATAACTCTATAATAAATACAAAATACATATAAATTAGTAAATTACCATTATATATGAATTCATGCATCCAAAAAAAAAAAATTAAAAAAATTAAAAAGGGCTTGTTGGGCCAGCCCTCTTTTAAGCCCGAGGCACTATAGGCCGCCCGAGTGCTTATTTCATTAAGCTCGTCTAATTTTTAAACCCGGTCCCCAGCGCCAACCCGATTTTCCGCCTCTAATTAGGATTACTTTCAATAGAGCCATATATATGCCTATGAAAAATTTATAACTACTCAACACTGCTAAACATATATCTTTTATCTCATTCTTCCCTCTCCCACTGGGCTTTTTCTACTTGTATCCATGCGCCACTTTCTCTGAAATGAGAATACACATAAAGTCAAGGCGTTGGGGAAGATATCCTGGCCCCAAGTTTGTCTGCGCAAATGCCCGAAGCGTAATAAAACGGCCGCCCGCCCAACATCGGTATGACCAGGAGGAAGGGAGATTTCGCTTGCTTTGGATCGCGTGAACCCAACCCTTTCCTAAAATTTATGTATCAAAAAAAAAAAAAAAAGAATACACACAAACACAATTTTTATTATACTTTTTTTTTTTGTTATCAAGAATAATAGTGTATTTTTTAATTAGAAAAAAAAAATCATCTTCTTACTTTGCTTCATTAACTAAGTTTATGTTTTTATGCGTACCAAACAATTCCCTTGTATTTAAAACATGTTCCCTGATCAGGCGAATAACTTGTTAACAAGGTTGTGCAAGCAGATTGATAGCCTCACCCAAGCAGGGGCGGACCCAAGAATTTGAATGACGGGGGCAGAAATAAAAAATGTTACATCATAAATAAAATTTTAAATCGATCAAATCTAATATTAAAAAATTGAAAGAAATCTATTATATAAATTAAGATTACTTCACTTATCACCTACAAAGAGCATAAATTATTTAGGACCAATATGATTTTAAAAATATTATTCATAACAAAAATAAACCAATTTAAATTAACTATTAGTCATTATCTATATTCTCATAGTCATCTTTAAACAAAACTCAAAACTTTCCTAAAATCCTAACCTAAAATATTCTCTAATAAGTATAAAAGTAGTATCATTAGAAAGATAAAATCATGTATAAGAAATTTCATAAAGGAAATTTAATAAAAAGAAATGATTTTGAGTACTTTATTGATCCTCAAAATTTATCATAAGCTATTGAAAAAAAAGGGGAACAAGCCGCTAGCGAAAGGAAAAAGAGGCTATTCATTTTGAGAAAAAAGAAGTGGGTTTGGAGATAATATTAAAGGTAGGCCCATCTCTTTATTAATTTTTTAAAAAATATATATGATGAAAAACGAATGATGGGATGCTTAGTTAATGTACATGTGTACATGAAAGCAAACCAACCATAGGATGCTCGGTTAATTTTTTTTTTTTAAAAAAAAAAAAATTTAAGGGTGCGGGGGCCACCCCTCGCCCCCCACCTCTGTCCGCCCCTACACCCAAACATTCTATGCCATTAAGTGTTAAATTTAATAACATCAAGTCATCAACTACGGACAGTTGAAGGGAATTAAAACAATGTTGCAAGTTCAATTTTATGAATTAAAAAAAAAAATCATATTTCCATTTAAGATCTGACACAACTTAAATCCAAACTAGTTATCAGCACCAGACCATGAATGATTCTTAAGAAAAATAAACAAAATCCTTGAAAAATAAAAGAAAGGATAAACAAAAGGAAGAAAGCAAAGATCCTAAAATATAATTATAAAAAGGAAAAATCATTTTTAGGGCCCTTTTTGGAGAAAAACCCCAAAACAGGCCCTCATAATTCTGAAATCCTAGAAAAAGCCCTAGGGCCTCTTCTGGGATTTCAGAATGTTACGTGAGTTGTTAACGGAAATTTAATATAGTTGTTAACGCACGGGAATCGATATAGTTGTTAATGTACTGATTTAGTTGTTAGAAAATTATTGTTAATGAAATTTGATTTAGTTGTTAATGACTTACCCGTTAACAACTATATCATCCCTCAAGATTAACAACTTACGCAAAGATTATGAAAATTTCGAGAAAAGGCTGGACTTTTTCGAGATTTGCATTTCGGCGACCTTTTTAGATTTTTCTTCAAAAAGGGCCCTGAAAATGATTTTCCCTTAAAAAAGGCAACAATGATCATTGGTTGTCAGTAAATTTTGTTGTTGCTAATACACAATTACAATTACTGGTTAAGATACATGAACAAAACTATATTTTGGACGTAGGATGATGAATTCATGATTGACGTAGTAGGAATCTTCTGAGAGAGAAATAATTGAGTTTGAAAATGATGGGAGAGTGCATGTGATTGAAGGAGGGAGGGAGAAGTAATAGTGATAGTGAGTTAGGTGCTTCATGGCTTTGCTTTGGTTATATACTCTTTACCATCATTTTTCCTCATTTTTTTTTATTGTTGGATTAAGATCTCAACAGTCTAGATTTATCATCCTTTTTTGTTATCATTTTCTCTTATAATAATATTTTTTTCATATGATAAATCTGAATTGTTAAGATCTTAATCCAACAGTAAAAAAGAGAAAATGAGGGAAAACGATGAGAATGAGTATAGGAGGAAAGTCAAGTCTGTGTTTTATATGTCTAACAAAAATCCCCAACTTAGTGGCGTTGACGAGAAACCTCAATTATTTGACCATGAGGCACTCATAAAATGAGATTATTTTCCATAGCACCCAAACTATCCATTGGTTTACTTAGCACACACATGGTCTTAATATAAGATCTCATTAATAGTGCAATTTATATCATAAATGAGATCTTATATTAAGGACTGGATGTAGTATTTATTTAGATTTAACAATAATAATTGATACTTCATTTGCTCCTAAATAAAATGTATGGGTTAGATAACTCATTTGTAATTTTTTTTAAAATAGTTAAGTTAGTTATTAATTAAAAAATGTGTGTTGGTTTTCTAAAAATACCCTTCTTAGTTATTTTTTTGAAAATTACTCATTCGATGAAAAACTCCTTAGTATATGTTATCAATAAGGAAATTTACGTTGAGTGAGAAAAATTATGAATTTAGAAGGTAAAGTGAATTAAATTTTTACATTTAAAATCAAAACAAATCTCTCAAATGACTCTTTGTTAGGAGACCGCAATAGTAATAATATTAAATACTACTCTCTCTCCGTGTCTTTCTATAAGAATCGTTTAACCTAATCTTGCAGTTCAAAACGTCCGTTAAAAATAGTAAATGTATCAAAATTGTAATTTTTTTTAAAAAAAACTAAAATACTCTTACTTATGAGGACATAGGGAATAAGAGAGAGAATAAGGAAATTATTATTATAAAGAGGATGATTGTATAAGAGAGAGAGAGAAAATAAATAAATTAGAAGTAATAGATCTTTGGGGGTGTGAAAATTTAGGCTAAAATTCATTTAAGTTTACATGAGGTATACTTTAGTCCTTTAACTTTATAAAGTATATTTATAATCCTATAATTCTAACACCGTTAATATCTTTAACGGAAAATGTTGATCTAGAAAACTCAAATAATGTCTATATAATTAAATGCTATTTATCTTAATTTTAAAATATGTGTAAATTAAAAAAAAATTTCAAAAATTCCTTACAAACAGTTAATATCAAAATCTTGATTATATTAAGAAATTTTAGTTTAATAATCTAGCTATCAAATACTTGATTTTATTTGCAGCGATTTGGCAGTGTATTTTAGTTGAATAATATAAATATATTATATTAAAAATTTAAACTTAAATATGTTTTGTCAACTATACAATTATCACTCAAATTTGTTAATTCAACATTTTAAGTTAGAATATTAACGGTGTTAGAAATATATGACAAGAAAGATACTTTATAAAGTTAAGGAATGAAAATATACTTATATAAAACTTAAAGAACTAAAAGTATATTTTAGCCAAAAATTTAATATATTGACTTTAAATAAATTAATTAAATAAGGGTAAAATGAGAAAGTAGGAAATAAAAAATAAGACATTCTCTAAATTTTTTATAAAAAAGAACGGGATATATGTAACAATTGTTTCTTGTAAAAAACAATGGAGGGAATAAGTTGTTGCGGGAAAAACAAAAGAAAACCGAAGGAAAAAAGAAACGAAAAGAAAAGGCAAATGCCCCATTTTCCTTTATGTGCAGAACTACACAAACAGCGGCTCATCAGTATCTCTCTCTAATGGATAGCCACAAATTCTGATTCACAATGGTCCCTTCCTTTGTATTGAACGAAAACCTAATAATGAGACAGCAGAATCATGTTTTTCTTTGAGTAGGTTTCATTGTAGTTTTCATGAGTTGAATTTTGGATTTTGGACCCATTTACGTCGCTTACCAGATCTCATTCATCAATTA
This sequence comes from Acacia melanoxylon, assembly GCA_019022615.1. Lineage (NCBI taxonomy): Eukaryota > Viridiplantae > Streptophyta > Magnoliopsida > Fabales > Fabaceae > Acacia > Acacia melanoxylon. The sequence goes on from JAFJYJ010000046.1 coordinate 3,063,323, forward strand.
ATAATCATTATTGTTTCGCTTTTAGATTAGAACTGTAGTTTATAACTCTTTTGTATACTTGTATGCAAAGAGTCAACAAAATAGACAACACCAAAAAATTACATAAATTTATGTAAACTTTCTATAATATTTTTCATTTTTAAAATTTGATATTGAGCTGTTAAGTTTTGAAATTTGTGTATATAACCTTTCTGGCTTTCTATCTCTTTAGCCAATCTGTTGTTCCGGTGATAGAGTGTTAGCTGTCTGTTTGGGAAGGCGTTCAACGCCATAAAATTCCAGAGCAATTGAATATATTTAATTAAGCACTTTAGTGTTTTTTAACTATTTTAATAATAATTTTATTTTTTTATCATACATACATTCATATTCAATATGATTTATATCTTTTTCAGTCATTTTTCATTTCAACTGACTTTTCAAATAATAATCCAAACACGTTTCAATTTTTTTTTTAAAACAACAACAACAAAAACCACTTCTACCCTTATCAATCAAAACACAAATCAAATTTACAATATGACTTTTATTATATTTTATTTCTACGAAAGTCAGATTTAAAATAAGTCATTTTTCCCGCAACTAACTCAAATGAGCTTTAAAAAAAAGTCAGTTTATTATTTTGATTCGTTATTTGCATATAAATTTTTTGCAAAAAATTAAAATAAATTCAGCGTTAACTGTGTGCCATTATTCGTTAGAAAAATGATAGATTAGTTAACCTAAAAAAAAAATTATTCTCACAACTTTGAGATTTGAAGAGATATTTATTATCTTCAAGGTTAGAAGCCTTCTATCATCCCAAATTTATGTGGGTAATAAATTAGAAAGTTTGTACAGTTTTTATATGTAGGGGTGTTCATGAAACCCGGTCCGGCCCGGTCATTGACTGGTCCAGCCCGAAAAGAGGGCAAACAAACCCGAATAGCTTTGGACAGGACCGGGTCTGACCCGAAGACCGGGTAGGACTGGGTTCCGGGTAAGGGTAAATGACTAGTGAGCTCGGTCCTACCCGGATAAAATTATATATTTATTAAAATTTATATATAGCCTTCAAAAAAAAAAAAAAAAAAATCTTCATGCTTAAACGACATCGTTATATCCACACCTTCTACTTCTAACCTAACCCTAAATTTCAGATTTCCCATTCATTCGGCCTCCTGCTCTCCCCGACCCCGACATTTCAGATCTCCTTTTCCTTTTCCCCCATTTCGAAAACCCTAACCCAGTCGCCAGTCTCCGTCTCCTTCGCCGGCTTCGTCTCTGTCCCCGACTCCGAGATTCAATCGGCGGTACCAACTCCATCGGCGCCAAGATCTTCGGTGCTTGTGTCTCCACTCTCAAGCCCGATCATCTCTGTTTCCAGACTCAGCGACTCTCTCCTCTTGTCTCCAGCTCTCGGGTCTTTGCTACTTTCTCGTCTGTCTCATCTCTAGCCCCCAGCCACTCTCATCTCTGGCTTTTAGGTTTCTTCTTCTTCTCCTTTATGCCTATTTGTTTGCTGCTATGTGGATTCTTGCACTATCTGATTCTTGCACTATCTGGTAAAAGTCTTGCATTATCTGTTGCTATACTGTTTAGCCGTTTACTGTATATTTTTGTTTATCACTATAGCTGTGATTCTAAATATTTATAAAGACTTTCTTGTGTTTTTTTAATTAGTTTTCTGGGGGGAAAGAATTCGTGTCAATAATTATTAGTCTTCCTTTGTTGTTCTGTTCTTGTTCTTGCTTATAGTGTTCTTGTTTTGTTCTTGGCTTATATAATTAGTACAGTGGCTTTCATTTATTTTGTTTGAAATGCAAAGTGATTTTTCTTTCTTTCTGAATATGAAGAACTAAATGGCTGATTTATTTATTTTGTTTGAAATGCAAAGTGCTTTTTCTTTCTTTCTGAATATGAAGAACTCAATGAGCATTTTTTCCATGTGTTGCAAGTATATTCTGAAATTGAAATGGATGAACAAGATTCTTCTTGAATTTGACAATTTTGAAGACTCTGGTAATGTTTAGTATGACTGATGTTGGAGCTGCTGTCTTTAGAAATTAGGGACTTCTTAAATTATGTCACCTTTAAACTTGTAATATGAGATTTTAACTCTTTAATATTTAGGGTCTTGCCCTTTGAGTATTTTGAATTATGTTTGTTATCAAATGGATGTTGAATTGTTGATGTTAGTTTTGATTGATGCCTGTCGTGATCTAAATTGATGCTTTCTGGTTCTGAAAAAAAAATGGTCTTAAAAGAAGTCAGAAGACATAGGCAGCTGGACCACTAACCCGGTCCAGGCTGGTCCAGTCTGCCCAGCACGGGAAAGACCGGGTTTCTGATCGGGTAGGACCGGGCTTCGGGTTGGCATGACCAGCCCGACCCCCCTTCTGGACCAGACCACGGGTTCATGTCCAGCCCGGTCTGGTCTGGTTCATGTACAGCCCTATGTGGGCGTCAGAGATAGAGATTTATTATTACATTCCTTATTTTATGATCAATCAGATCTCAAATTTTGATCCAAATTGAATAGTTTGCAAAGACATTTACTAGATATCACTAGTCTAAAAATTATGATTAGTGACATTTTTATAAATATTAAACTTTTTAAAATCGGTTCTTTATAAATAAGATATAAAGGATATTTTCTAAACCTTATTTCCAGGAAACAAGTCTAGAAGGAAATAAAAAATAATTAAAAGATCATATATAAAATATAATTTTTGACCTATTATCATCAAAATAGGTCTGAATATCTTTTTCTGTATTAAAAATAATGTAAAAATAAATACATGAATCCCTAATTTCGATCGTTTGGGGAAAAGGAAGATTTGCAATTGACCTTGGAGACGCAAAAGGAAGCACGATGGGGGGATTGAAGGGGGCACCCACCATCTTCATTGTCCATTCACCATCGTCACCAATTCATCATTCTCACTATTGAAATGTAACTGTTTTTAGGACCTTTAGATGTATGTTGAAAGTTTTGAAATAATTTCAAAACACCGTCGTTGTAAGAGACTTATATATGCTATATATAATGCCGGTTTTCGTTATAAAATAACTTTCTGTCGTAGTGTCTCTTTGTTGTGATCATGAACCAGAGGGAAAGCGAGGACTAGAGACTGGGTTCGACTGGAGAATCAGCTTCAATTCATCGGACCACATCGAGGGAGAAGGTGAAAACGACTGCGAGGTTGGCCCCACTCTGCTCCTCCTGCTTCTTCTTCGACTGAACGCAACGGTTAAGGAGTTTGGATTAGAGGATGTCATTGCTGCAACTTTTCTTCTTAAACTGGAATACAGAGGAAAGAACCACATTATTCACCAGCCATCTTCAATCTTTCATTGATTTGCAGAACTTTTTCAAACGTTGTGCACTTTACATTAGGTTATGATTTTTTAGAAGTTTTAAAAGTAACTTTTTAGATTGGTTGAACAACATGTCTAAAATGTACCAGACTTTTTAGACCAACCACATCTAGACCAATTTCAGAATTTGTTTAAAAAGTGATTTTCAATAAGTCTAAAAGGCAATTTTTGTTGTAATTGAGCAAAATTTAGCCTATACATATTTTATGTTATTTACAAATAGCTCTTAATTTTAAAATTAAAAAATTTCCTTCAACTCTGATTGATCCCAGTGCAACTGAAATATAATCTTCTTATCCTTTTTAATATAAACAGGGAAAATTGAAACTACAGAGTCTGATTCTTAGGCCTTAGGTCCTTATTTAGCAACCTATCTTGCTACAGAAAAATATTAGTAAAAGAATGAATCTTAAGTGTCAATATCCTAATTATAAGACAACATTTGAGAGTTAGTTTTGGTCCTAATTATAAGACAACATTTTAATTTTTGTCAATTTCTTCTTAAAATACTTCTATTTTATTCTCTCAAGTGTATTTGGTTTTTGGTGAGTGTGTGTATGTTGATGCGTAGACTCTTACAGTAAGTAAAACTTTTAAATTGTTAGATTTTAATTTATTTATCAATCAACTGATATTAATTTTTCAATATATATATATATATAGACACACATTTACACACACAGATATGTGTGTGTGTCATAGAAACACACACATGTGTGTGTGTTTATACATATATGTATATTTGTGTATCTATATGTGTACATATATGTATATCTTTGTGTGTGTTTGTCAATGTGTGTGTACAGATATATATATAAATATGTGTGTGTGTGTTTATACATATATGTATATCTTTGTATGTGTTTGTCAATATGTGTGTGTATACATACACACACACACATATATATATATATATGTTGTGTGTGTTTATACATATATGTATATTTGTGTATCTATGTGTGTGTACATATATTTACACACACATATACATATATGCACACACACAATTGTGTGTGTATAATATACATATATATATATATATATACGCACATATATGTATATATAACAAAACCATTATTTCAATTAGAAAGTGTGTAGAAGAAAAATTTTAGGTTGGAGAAGTATGTGGTAAAAGTTGTTGATTTACTTTTACTTATGTCATTTTAAATTTATATGAGGGCATTTTAGGAAAATGAGTAAAATTAACTAATTTAACTCCTCTCCTTAATCTCTCCAAAATCGGTTAAATATGTCTTATAATTAGAACCGGAGGGAGTAGTTTAGTTGGTAAAAAGTTGGATAATAACTCATAACGACTTGAGTTCAAATCCCGCTTATAATAACCACTCTGTAAGTGGCGGAGCCACCTTATGGCCAGCTGGGGCCTTGGCCCCAGCTGGTTTTTTCTTATCTTATATATTTATATGTATGTATTATATAATATTTTATTTTAGCCACTAATTTGGGCAGCCTTTAAGTTCTTATCTTTTCTATAATTATACTTTCTTTTTTTTGGGATGTGAGAGGAAAGTAAAATTTTTGTTTGAGATACCAATTGAAAATATTAGTATTATCTTATATCGGTGTTGTTCATCTTCATTTTAAGGACCAAATACGTACTCAAAATCATTTTTTTTCACCTCACTCCTTTTATGAAAGTTATTATATGTATTTTTATCTTTCTAATGAGAGTAATATTGTGTTGATTAGTGAAAAGTTTGGGATTATGAATTCGGGAAAGTCTTGAGTTTTGACAATAGATGACTATATATATGTAGAGGATGATTAATGGCTAATTTTAATCGGTTTGAATTTATTATTTGGTTGTCTTATGATTTTATAATGAATTTCTCTTTAAAAAAAATAGATTATAATAGGTTATTTGTTTATTTGAAATTGAATCAGATTTGTATGTTTTTTAAAAAATATTTTTTGGGTTCATATTATATTTCTTTTTATTTTCTCTAATTATTTTGTTTTGAGGTAAGTGGGATACATTTAAATGTTAGTTTTGTGGATTGAGTAGTATTTATAAAATTAATGTTTAGTGACACAAGATACTAATTAACACCGACATCAATATATATTCCGAGTCACCAAATTTTTTGTAGGTTGAAAAAAATGAGTAAGGATAAGCGAAAAGATAGATGTCTTCTTTAAGAAGAAAATAACTTGAGAAAGTGGTATTTCTAAGAAAATAATTTTAAAAGTGATGCACTTTTTAATGAGTCTCCTTCTAAATGTGATAAAATTTTTATTTACTAGGTTATCTTTTGATTTTTAATTGTCGATTATTATTTATTTATATTTTAAATATTATGCGATTTTATTTAGTAAATAGTTTAATATGTTTATTTTTTAGTAGAAATTTAAAATAATTTCCTGGTTCTGCCACTGGCACTCTGTTTTGCATATTCATAAACATGGAGTAAGCCGGATTTTAAGATGATTTTCTGAAAACCAGGACCCCAGGCCAACTTCACCCCAGTGATAAATAAATTTTTTAGGTACATTTAACACGATCACCAAAAATAGAGATCTTGAAGTATTTATTATATTTCTATCATTATTATTATTATTTAGAAAATCTTTTTATTATTTATTATTATTCTTTTGAAATACTACCCCGTGAAGTATTCTAAAATAATTGAAAGATATTTTAATTTCTAAAGTTGAAAGGTGATCCCTGCTACTGCTAACATCAGTACATCACTCGTAATTAAATAAAACTATGGTAAAATGTTTAAATAAAAAAATATTAACATATTTTTCATTAAATAAAATACTATATAAGTCAAGGAAAACGAACCATGCCAATGCACCTAAAAGATTGAAAAAGCAAAAGAGAAAACTTCGCAAGAGACAGAAACTCAAATACAGAGAGAAGTTAGGCATAACGCCCACTCTTCGTACTGAAATAAAACCCCTTTTGCAGTTTCCACCAATAGCTTCTTCTTCCTCATCCTTTAAACGGAAACAGAGCTTCCGTTTACAGTCAAATCTCTGAAGTTTCAGTAGAGTAGACAGAGAGGCCTTCAAAATCCGTAATGGCCTCTGCAATGGAAGCATCTCCTTACAGCTCAAAGACAAGTGAAGGTTCGGAGTTCAGCTTAAAAGAATGGGGATTGAAGGCACAAAGACATGGAGAGAGGACGACCAAGTCCAGAAGGTACTCTGCATCATATATCAGAAGAATGAAACTAGGTCTTTTAGATCTTCAACCATCAATTTCTCCAGCGCTGCTTCTTCACCTGCATACCCTTTTAAAGGTATATTATTTCTGTTAGAAAGGTGATTGAGATTTAGTGTGTTGGATAGTTACATCCTCACTATGTTAGAGAGAGGTTAATTGGAGTGTCTCTCTATAGAGAGAGGGAAGTTCCTTCAAGATCCCTACAGAATTCAATTCTCGCCTCATCTGCATATTTCATACTGAAAAGATTTGTACCATTACTCCTAGTCCAACCCTCGTATAAAGGACCTACTTATATCTTACCAAATACTCAAATAAATATTTCAAAAACTCCTGATGTCAAGTCAGTATGCTTCTCAATAAAGTTATCACTATTATGAACATATCTTGCATTGCTTCACTACTATAAACGAAAGTTGTAAGTAAGGGATATGAGTGCGTAGGATACAGATTAAGAGAAATGTAAAAGAAAGTAGGTACAGGAATCATAACTTTATATAAATATGAAGGAAAGAAAAATGCAGTTGTATACTTTGGTTCGTTTATGAATGAGATGGATGTTTTTTGGAGTAAAAATGAGGTACATAATATATTGAGGAGTGAGGGGAAAGAGTAAAGAGCGAAAAGGAAGCAAGTTAGGACGTGGGGGTGGGCTGCTGCCTGCTGGCTAGGCAGATGCAAACTGTTGCGCTCATGACTTTGGTTGGTGCCTACCCCTCCTTCCCTCACTCATGTTTTATTAATTTGTTTGTTTGTATGTATATTGTAATATCCACCATTTTTTGAAACTGCGTGTCCACCATTAAATAAGAGCAAACTCTATATTTGGTAAAAGAATCTATATGTGTACTGTATGGTGTGTTACCAACTTCCTCCCTTACTCGTTACAACATGTTTGATGGATCTGGAGAGGTGCCATTCCAAACACGTTATGACAAATCCCCCCCTCCTTTATGTCCAATCCCACAGTTCCCCCTTCACACATGCATTCACTTTAATTTGTAATTATCATGCATCTCAATTCCTTATCCTTAGCCCCCATCTACTTAATTATCACGGCCACAAAACCCAAGTTCTGTAGTTACAACTGACGAATGAAAATCCTAACACAAGGACAAGGTATCGATAACGAATGATAAAGAAACAAGATGTATCTCGTGCTCCAAGCTTAAAAATTTCTGAGTGCCCAAATTCAAAAGGGGAAAAAGAAATAATGTTATAGCTCTTAACCCATAAATCCTATTAGCACCAAAATTCAAGAACAAAACAATCAAATGGAAAATGGGCTAAACCATACCGAGGGACGTCGGAAATTGGGGAATATGAAAATCTCGAGCTGGTTTTGAAATTGAAGCAAAAACCAGAAGAATCCTGCTGAAAACACACGAAGTAACTGAATCTAGGGAAAGAAGAACCGAAAGGAGGGGGTCGGTATTGGCATGATTAGTGAAGCGTGTTGTTGTGTGTGACTAAAAGTTCCGGCTTCAAGGACTTCTTTTGACAGAGGCAGCAGGTGTGGGAGAGAGTTTAAAGCCCGTTAGTCTGTCTTGAAGAGTAGTGGGGTGGATAGAAAAAGAAAAGGCAGGATCACGAAAGTTTTGGACAAAATAGGGGCTATTCAACGACTGTTTTATCCAAAACAATGGTTGAATAAGAAACATATTCAACGACTGTTTTGAACAAAACAGTCATTGAATAAGAAAAATATTCATTGCTATTTTATATAATTGTTAAAAATTAAAAAATGTATGATTGTGTAAATATGAATATTTAAAATTTAATTAAGAGGAATGTTAGGAGGGAATTTGGTTTATGCAGTGACGAAATGCATTTGTCGTGAGGATGGTGTTGGTGCGGCTAACAACAGGGGATTGCGGGTTAATTTGTGCTGTTTACCCGCGGTCTGTGCTCATTTATTAATTATTGACCACTCATATCCTAATTCATTAATAGTAGTTGAGAAACTAAAAGCCTATATTTTAATGTACATTCATATGCACGAATGATACAAATAGTCATATAGTGCATATTTATTTGTATTAATTGTAGTTACTATTAGTGGTGACTTTTAGAGACTTATAAATAGAGATCATGTACAAAACATTATAATCATACACAACTCACAAGAAACTGAACAAGCCCCCCCCCCAATTATAAGGGCACTTTATGACAGGATCATCCCCAATCAGGTAAAATATCAATCATCCCACGATCATGCCTATAATCCTTGATAGTGCAGGTAGTGGAGCGAACATTATGTAAGTCGTGGAAGCATATGATTGGAGAGGAGGCTAAAGCACAGATAGGAGACTGAAACCCTAGACGATCACTATAAATAGGACTAAGTGCACTCTCTGGATGCTCTATTCGATTACTTATAATTCAGTCTCACTGTACACACACCTCACCCCTTTGGCGAAAAGCCATATACGTGTAACACAGCGATCTGCAAATACTCAATGCTATCTTCCTCATAGATAGCAAAGGGTAATTCTCTCTAGGGTGTTGAGTCATCTGACATCCTTGAGAATCCATTTGATCCAAAATAAACCAATCACTAGCCCCTAAGGCTAGACATACGTGTTCTACAACAGAACGAGACTAAAAATAGTAGTGAAAATCTGGGAAAATAGAGGCGGAAACCTACAAAGCCAATGGAGGGGAGGGAGAGAGGGTGGGAGGCGGTGAGAGAGGAAAGGGGGTAAAAGAGTTTATTTTATCCCTCAAATCTCCGTCGTTAGATGAGATTATAATCTAACGGTATTGACAGAGGTAAGTAAAGGTAGGCAGAATAACCTATTCCTAAAAAGATATCCTTATCAATGTTGATATATCATAATATTATTTTTATTTGAAAAGAAAAACTATCAAAATATAAATTTAAAATACTGATTGCGCGCTCCTGGATAAATCTAATGTAATCTCTCCGTCAAGTATTTCCCACATACTATTTTAAAACTATTTGAATTTTATTTTCAACCAAAATTAAAACTGCTAAAATATTCGGGATTCTTTTAAAAGCCGCTAAAATCATGCATTGAGGATTTTTTTTTTCTTTTATTTTCCACTAACATCCATATGATCATATGATCAATATATTATTTATACCAATAAAAAAATTAAACACTCTTCCTATCTTATACCAGAACTAGTTGTATAAGCACAAATGTTAATTACTTCGTATCAGATGGGGTCAAAAATTGAAACATGCTAATATTTTAATAAAAAAATTGGGAAAATCCTAATTAAATCAGTAAGAATATCAAAATCCAGATTCAGGTTGACACTATTAACAAATTTCTAATTATAATAAGGCCAAGAGGTCTAATTAGGGATTGTTGAATCTTATTAAATGACCACTTTGCCCTTGCATGTTCACTAGCCCCCTCCCCAAAATAAAAAATAAAAAATCAGAGTCCCTCTTTCTTCCACATCCTTCTCTCTTTCTATGGCGGTCTCCTTAGTAATGACGACTTCCCCTAGCGTTAGCCATGGCTTCCCCTTCATCAATGTTAAATTACCCATGAAAATATGGAAATTTTGTCCGCTTTTCATACTCTCTTTTGGAGCCAAAACATAAAGGGCCTGTTTGACATAGTTGCAAAACCTAAAAATAGTCCAGTAGCAGTGAAAAAAACCTAGTGAGAAAGAAAATATGAAAAAAGTGTGTTTGGCATGGCTTCAAATTGTGATGGATTTTTAGGAGAAAAGTGACTTCTTGGGTGAAGCTACTTTTTAGAGCTTCTAGGTCCATCATAGTGGCTTTTTGATAAAAAAAATGACTCTCCTCTCTCCTCTGGAAGGACCGTCACAATTATCGGACGACCCGTTGCTCTACCAGACGCTTGATTTTTTTTGATACAAGGCGATAGGGGAGGGGGGGATCGAACCCAGGACCGAAGGGGAGAAATGAATCTCAATACCACTGTACTACTAGTAGTGCTGGTCTACCAGACGCTTGATGTTTCTTCAGCTGTTCAACGGGTGTTTTTGGATTCCACCCAAAACAAATTTGAATGTGGGTCAGGGCAGCGAGGTCCAAGATCATCATTTTTTGCTCTTTGCTTTCGGAGTTTTTATATTTTGGTATTTGGTTTTAATAAAAAAAAAATGAATACATTTAACAAAAAAAATAAAAATACCTGATGTCAATATTATTTCAGTCAGTCTTATTATTTTATATTCACAATTGATATTTAATGTTTTACAGGTTATAGCTAATGAGGGCTGAGTTAGGTGAAAAATTAATTCATTTGGTAGTAATATCAATTATTTAAAAAATTAGGCTATAACTAATAACATCGGATAAGTAATGGATATCGGATACTGATAGTAGTTATTATCCGAATATGTCTACTTGCTTTATATTTTTTTTACCAAATTTACATTTAAATTTAATTTTTTATTCTAAATTATCACATAATATACAGTATATATATATATATTCAATAAGATTTATGCATTTTTCAGTCATTTTTCATTTTAATTTACTTTTCAAATGCTATGCCAAATAAGTGCCCATCAAGAGAGAAAAAAAAGTCGCTTCTGCCACCAGTATCCCAAAAATAAATCACGTTTACAATATGACTTTTTAAAAGAAACCCATCTAAAAAAGTCTAATAGATAAAAAGTCATTTTTACCATCGTTATCCCAAACAGGCCCAAAGTCAACTCAATTTTTTGCGGGCACTTTGATTGAGAAAGTTGTTTATTGCTATGTAGAGTCGGTCATGACTATGTCTATTAAACAAGAACAAATTAAGAAAGTATATTCCACATTTCTAAAACTAGTTTTCTTTTCTGCAATCTACAAGCATCCATTCAATTATTGAACTTGTATATATCAATGATGAAGCTGTACGAGGGGAAATTGATTATTATTATTTTCTTTGTTGGCCAATTTGTTCTAGTCTCTAAATGCTTCTACTGATTTGAAGAAGATGTGTAATATATGTGCTGATGGCTTATCAAAGCCTACATTTATGTAGGTTTTTGGTAAGTTTAATTATATACTTTTTTTTTGCCCACCAAAGCTTATATACATATATACACACAAATTATAGTTTATATTAATTTTTTTAAAAAAAAAACTTGATTTAATTACAAATTTCATGCTACCTATGGTGAGCTAGTTAAAGGATAAAACTAAGAAGCTATTTTTATATGTATTTCCCTATGTAGATAGGATTCTAATTCTTGTACTTCTTAACTCATTAAATATATTTTACTTTGTTTTTTAAAATTATAGTAAAATCTTCAAATTATATGACACGAATTCATTATCTAATTAACGTGATAGGTATATACAAGTATATTTCCAATGAGCAAACGAATAGTATGAAATTTCTAATTATATAGCATTTCAGAAGAAAAAAGTTGCAAACTATATATTTCAATTAGAGTTGTCAAAAAAGCACCACGTTACCATTAGCCTAAATTGTATTTAGGAAATAAAGCAAAAAGCGTGTTAAGCACGTTAAACAAATTCAGCATTAATTAAAAATTATATAACCGCAGGGTTAGGCCATGCCATGGCCAAAAATCATTTTAGAATAATTAACTTAGGCTTGAATAATCAACTTCATTTCCAACCAGAATATTGTTCACAACCATTCATTATCTGGTGCTGTTAATAGTATACTAGCACTTAAGATGTACCTAAACCATTATATGGAAATATCATTCTCAACTCTGTTCAAACAGATTACCAAATAGCATCCACATACATAAATAAACAAGTCAGGGGACAATATTTTTAACAGAGAACTTCCTTTGAAAGCACTTCGAATCTGACCCCAAATTGTGGTGCAACTTCCTTTGCATCAAATTCTGCAACCCAAAACAAAGAACTTGGTGATTGCTAAATTCTAGTTCAGAGAACTTGGTGATTGCTAAATTCTAGTTCAGAGAACATACATAAATTCTAGCTCATTTTCATCATCACAAAGAAATGCAAGTCTTGTTCAAACTAATATATAACCACATTATTCTGCTGCATATGATATATTGTAAACAGCATATCAGTCATAACTGAATAATGAAACACAATAAACATAACTTCAGGTTGAAGTCAAGAATTGGCAGTAACTGCACAATTCGTATTAAGTCACGCCCTACACTCTACAGCTTCATTTCAAATGAGCATAAATTCTTGACTCACATCAGAGGTTTTGAAGACAAACATGCATGCACATAATGACTAGTTTCTGTCCGGGAATTTGTATTTACAGTCTTATTGAATACTAACTTCTCAAAAGCTAATTTCTGCATTGTTTGTTGGCCTGTCATCTGAATAGTTCTTGACTGCTAATTTTGCAATGTGGTTTGAAAATAACCTTCCATAGCTTTAATTTTCAGATTGTTCATCATTTTCATAACTCTGTATTTTGTTTTCAGTGTCATTGTTTCTGAGTTTACTTCAGATAATAGTCTCCGATCCTTGTTTGAAGAAAGAACATCTAAATTGTATTACCGATTCCACTAGGTATTAGCCAACACAAAACTACGATTATGCTAATAAGTGATGGAAGTCATCATCTATTAATCAACCAAAATTAATTTTTCTAGACTCATGACTAACCTGGCTCCTGAGAGAACGAACCCCATGATGAACAATCCATTGTGAATCAACTACACCGATCTTTTCATGTGCTAGCTGCCAAAATGAAACAGAAAGGTATTAGGTTGAAGTAAAAGAGAAAATAATTTTCTTGTTCCAACTTTGGATATATTTCTGTTAAAGCCAAAAGTTTCAGGAGAGACAAGAGCAATAATCCATATACACCAATTTCATATGAAAAAATCTCTTCAAAAGAAATAGAAAACAGAATCTATTCACCTCTACACATCTTCTGAAATTTCCATTAACCAGTGAAGCCACGGCAGTGAACCAATGACCCACAAACCTAAACCCTCAAACAAGTGGCCGAACCCCAAACCAACGAAGCTTCAAATCGAGCCATGAACAGAATGAAAAGGAGCAAGACGAGAACCACGAACTGGGAGAGGAATGAAATCGATGGCAAGCTGGGAGAGGAATGACGCAAGTGAATAAGAATGAAAACGAAAGGCAGAAGCGTAGATGATCGATGGAGGACGGTGTGAAGTTATTTTTGGCTCTTCCGGATTCACTAATCACAAGATGCGTTTTCTTTTGGCCCGCCGGGTTGGCCCTACTATAGCCCCCATGAGTGGGGGTTATTTTGGGCTAGGGCCAAAAATAACCCCCTCACATGGGGGCTAAAAAAAAGAGGGCTTAATGGGCTGGCCCGTAGGGTCCAGCCCATTTTGACAGCTCTAATTTCAATAGATAAAAAGATACTCACTCCGGTACAAAGTTTGTAGTGCAAATTGCATTACAAACTTTGTCCTATAATTACTACTGGAGATAATATTAATTTAGAAAACCTTTACCACTCATATTATATTTAAAATAATTTAATATTAGTGACATATTATCTCCTAACTCTTTAAGACAAGAATAGTGGAAATACTTTATTTCTTCATAAAAATTATATTAATGAACCAAATTATTCTATTAATATGATAGTATTTAAAAAGATTTAAAGTCATTATTATTATTTTTTTGAAAAATACCTTCTGCCTATGCAGAAGTAATTATTTGAGGGCAGGGAGGTTCCTCTATCTTATTGTGGATCTATATTCGCGTCAAAAGATGGTTGCCATAGTGGCAGTGAATATATACACACACACACCGCTGAAAAAAAAAAAAAACAAGTCACGTACGGTTGAAACTTTCTTCGGAAACTGTTCGTATCGTGGGACTTATGAGTAATTTTCCTATAATTTATCGATACTCCTAATATTAAAGAAATTAATTATTATTTGGCCCTACAAATATTAAAAAAAAATGCGGAATATGAAAAATTAAAGGAAAAGAGCAACAACTGAAATATAGTGAAATAATATAAAATTCTCAGCAGTTAAAATATCTAAAAATCTATGGGAAGAAGAAGCAAACACATACGAGAAATATTTAGTGCAACCTCATCTGTACTATGACTAACTAAAATACACAACTCATTTTGTTTTAATCCTACATGATAGATGAGTCATCTGGTGAAATTCAAATTTTATGATTTTAAAAAATATAAACTTTATAATTTAAAAAAACAAAGCACACAACTCCCTCCCATGAATTGTTGTTTTTTAAAAATCATAAAATTTGAATATGTAGGATTAAAATAAGGTGAGTTGTTATATTTTAATACACATGATGTAGTATGTATGTACATAGATATCTAAGGGTCTGTTTGCTTTGAAGGGAGAGGAGGGGAATGGGAGGAATGAGAGATTTTAGCCCCCTTTGTTTGGCTTATCATATTAAAAAGGAAAGGTAGGATTATGAAAGTTTTGGACAAAACAAGAGCTATTCAATGACTGTTTTGTCCAAAACAGTCGTTCAATCAGTCTGTCAACAAATTCAACGACTGCCGTGCTTTGGACAAAACAATTGTTGAATAAGAAACAGATTTTGTACAGAACAGTCGTTGAATTATAATGTTACAAAATATTCAACGACTGTTTTGGACAAAATTGAATAAGAAAAATATTCAATGCTATTTTATATAAGGGTTTATCTTTTGTCATGTCACTTGACATAAGGTTATGTCAAGTCAACCCAAAACTACGTCGTTTTGGGAGTTAAGGGAATTAATGAAGGGTGTTTTACTCTAATTCATATAATAAATACAAAAATAAAAATACCAAAACACCCTTCATTAATTCCCTTAACTCCCAAAACGACGTAGTTTTGGGGTTAGGGGAATTAATGAAGAATCTTTTGGTAAAATTCATATAATAAATACAAAAACAAAAATATCAAAACACCCTTCATTAATTCCCATAACCCCAAAACGACGTAGTTTTAGGGTAACTAACATAACCTTATGTTAAGTGACATGACAAACGATAAACCCTTTATATAATTATTAAAAAGTAAAAAATGTATGATTGTGTAAATATAAATATTTAGAATTTTAATTAAGAGGAATGTTAGAAGGGAATGAAGGGAATTTGGTTTGTGCAACGACAAAATGCATTTGTTGTGAGGATGGTGTTGGTGTGGCCATTGGCGGAGTCAGGATTTAAAGTTTGTGAGTGCACAATTAGTGGTGGGATTCGGGGGTGCTGCCCCGAATTTTTTTTTAAGGAGGATAAAAGGCAACCACTCCTTCGTAAAGTTTACGACCAGAAATGGGGTTCAATTGAAAATTATTTCCAAGGAAATCAATTTAAACAGAACAATATACTCTAATCCCATGGCATACAGATACCCAGATGTTACACAATCAAATTCCAAAGCAACATGCAAGGAAATAAGATTGTATCTTTGACATTTTCTTGAAACAAAACAGTAAAAAGGTTCAAACAAAAAATAGTTTTACTAGAGTTCCAAACCAGACAATTCATGCAAAGTATATCAGCAAAGTATACTTCAACACAAACACACAATCACAAAGGCTCATGATCACCATTGAAAAGGAAAAATAAATTAAAACATGCAAGGAAAGTGAAAACCACATCTGATAAAATAATATAATACTAGATACAGACTACAATAAATTCTTGAAATCATGATGCAATTCATATTTTAATAGAAAACACAGTAAACAGATTTATGCCAATTGAATTCTAATATTTTGTTTTGGCAGGTTCGGTTATTTAATTTATCTCATTTAAGCGACAGAGAAGATAATGCCATTACACCATTAGCACTTTACCAATGTCACACGGGAAGGCACATCTTGTCCTCCAACAGGATCTTCTCACCAAGAGTGCCGCAATGTTCTGGTAAGTTGTCTAATTCAATTTTGAGTGACCCTTCCATTTCTTTAAAAATGTAATTCGATCTCTAATAATACCATATGAACAGGTGGATTGTTGGGTTGAAATATCTGATAGTATCTATTAATATGCATATCAGTCTGTGCTAGAGTAAGAGAGTCATATTAGGAAAAGGAGTTTCTGCATCGTCTATAATATCTGAAACTTTCGATGGAAACTTTAGTCATTTCTCTTGTAAATTGGTTTATCTGCTATCAATATATGTTGATCTGACTAACTGAGCTCAAATAGCAATTGAAGTATTCTCAGAGAAAGGTTTGAGTAGCTAGTTCTGTTAGTTGCCTTAA
Source organism: Acacia melanoxylon (assembly GCA_019022615.1). NCBI lineage: Eukaryota > Viridiplantae > Streptophyta > Magnoliopsida > Fabales > Fabaceae > Acacia > Acacia melanoxylon. The sequence goes on from JAFJYJ010000046.1 coordinate 3,080,030, forward strand.
CTGATGGTTTTTAGAAGTATGCCAGTCACACACACGCAGACACACACACATATTTTTTTTTTTTTTTTTTTTTTTTTTTTTTTTTTTTTTAACATTGTAACTCAAGGATGGAGGAATCTGTTAGAAGTAGAGCCTTTCTGAGGCATAGTTCGAATGTTTCTTCAATCCATTCATCTCATGGGTGTTCAAATTATCATGAGTTATTGGTTACGTAAAAAGATTAAAATAGCACTATATATGTGACTTTATTTAATTGATGAAGTTTTTGACTTGAAGTAGTTCTTCACTTGGTAATGGAGTCTCTATGAGTAAGTGGTTGAAATTTTGATGATCATTGTTTGCCCCATCTCTTAGTTATAAATTAAGTTTTCACACAAAGTATGATAAGATGCTTTTTTCAGATGTAAGTGGCTTGGCACAAATGCAGAAACCAAAAGCATCCTAATACTGCATCCTTTAAATACAACCACCAACGATAAACCAGAAATCCACATCAAACTAGAAAAACAAAAGTAATAAAAAAAACCAACACAGAAATCCACATTGAACAAGCAAAAAACCAACACAAACACAGCACAAGAAGTAGCATCATAAAAAAGTAATTCGAACAAAAACAGAAAACTAGACCAAAGAACGACACTCACAGGAAGTTTTGCTACCGACGTGAGCCAGGAACACAGCGATCTCGAATTGCGCTTAGAAAACAGATTCTCGAACTGATAGGTCTGGAAGTAATCGGCAATCGTCACACAATTTCGAATTGCTGAGACGAAGAACAGCAAAGAGCAGAAGTAATCTCGAATTGCTCAGATGAAAACAGCGACCACCGACCACCGAATAGTGAAGACGAAGCTGAGGAGAGACGGAAAACTTGCGACCACCGAAGACCGATTTGGGAGTGACGGGGGAGGAGATCGATTTAATCGGCAATTTCAGAGTTCAGAGTGCAGGGCCAAATCGATTTAGGTCTGGGGTTTTAGGATTTTTTTTTGTTTCATTTATTTAATTATTAAAAAAAATAGGCCAGCTTTTATGTCTGGACGTTTGCACTCACATGGCTCGCCAATGGGTGTGGATAACAATGGGGGATTGTGGGTTAATTTGTGCTGTTTACCCACGGTTTGTGCTTGTTTATAAAAATTATAGATGTTATGAATATATTAATTATATAGATGTCTATTAATTATTAACCACTTATATCCTAGTTGTAGTTGGAAAACTAAAAGCCTATATTTTAATATACATTCATATGCATGAATGATACAAATGGTCATACATACAATGCATATTTACCTGTTTTAATTGTACAATTTGTTTTGTTGTATCTTAGTAGTGATCATTAGTTGTGACTTTTAGAGACCTATAAATAGAGGTAATGTACAAAGCATTGCAATCGTACTAAACTCACAAGAAACTGAATGAGAAATGCTTATCCCAAAAAAAAAAAAATTGTCTTCCAGTATTTTTTCCTCTTTTATCCCATATTTGTTTTTTTTTATTCATATCATTGGGATAATTTATTGGATTTTTCTAAAAGACATTATTGTTAGTATAAAAAGATATCCTTATTAATGTCGATATATCACCATCGTTGGTTATTTTTTTTATTTGGAAAGACAATATCAAAATATAAATTTAAAATACTGATTGCACGCTCCTGGTTAAATCGAATGTATTCTCTTATCTCCCTCAGTATTTCCCATAGGATAATTTATTGGATTTTTCTAAAAGACATTATTGTTAGTATAAAAAGATATCCTTATCAATGTTGATATATCTCACCATCATTGGTTATTTTTTTATTTCGAAAGACAATATCAAAATATAAATTTAAAATACTGATTGCGTGCTCCTGGTTAAATCGAATGTATTCTCTTATCTCCCTTAGTATTTCCCACAGGATAATTTATTGGATTTTTCTAAAAGACATTATTGTTAGTATAAAAAGATATCCTTATCAATGTCGATATATCTCACCATCATTTTTTTTTTTCGAAAGACAATATCAAAATATAAATTTAAAATACTGATTGCGCGCTCCTGGTTAAAAATGTATTCTCTTATCTCCCTCAGTATTTCCCACAGGATAATTTATTGGATTTATCAAAAAGACATTATTGTTAGTATAAAAAGATATCCTTATCAATGTCGATATCACCATCGTTGGTTATTTCTTTATTTTGAAAGACAATATCAAAATATAAATTTAAAATTTTGATTGTGAGCTCCTGGTTAAATCAAATGTATTCTTTTATCTCCCTCAGTATTTCCCACAGGATAATTTATTGGATTTATCTAAAAGACATTATTGTTAGTTTAAAAAGATATCCTTATCAATGTCGATAATTTATTGGATTTATTTTTTTAAAAGACAATTCAAAATATAAATTTAGTTTAAAAAGATATCATTATCATTATTGTTATTATAAAAAGATATCCTTATCAATGTCGATATATCTCACCATCATTGGTTATTTTTTTATTTCGAAAGACAATATCAAAATATAAATTTAAAATACTGATTGCGTGCTCCTAGTTAAATCGAATGTATTCTCTTATCTCCTCAGTATTTCCCACAGAATAATTTATTGGATTTTTCTAAAAGACATTATTGTTATTATAAAAAGATATCCTTATCAATGTCGATATATCTCACCATCATTGGTTATTTTTTTATTTCAAAAGACAATATCAAAATATAAATTTAAAATACTGATCATTGCATGCTCCTGGTTAATTTGAATGTATTCTCTTATCTCCCTCAGTATTTCCCACAGGATAATTTATTGGATTTTTCTAAAAGACATTATTGTTAGTATAAAAAGATATCCTTATCAATGTCGATATAGCACCATCATTGGTTTTTTTAAAAAATAAAAAAAAAAAATTGGAAAGACAATATCAAAATATAAATTTAAGGGTAAAGAAGCAATTTTACACATGTGCTTTTCCCTCAGGAGCGCCCAGCACCACAACCTTTTTTCTGGAGCAAAAATACACATCATATTACGTTTTGGGAGACCCAAAGACTTGTGGATTAGTTGACCAAACGGTCAACGTTAACTTGGATGGAAGTGAACAAGAATGCGTGTGAAATTACAATTTTGCCCTTAGTTTTAAATATATTTTTTAAAAAAAAAAAACTAAAATACCCCCCCGGGGTGGTGGGGCCCACCGGCCGGGGGTATTTAGTTTTTTTTTTAAAAAATATTTAAAACAAAGGGCAAAAGGGTAATTTCACCTAAAACTAAGGACAAAATTGTAATTTCACATGCGTTATTGTTCACTTCCATCCAAGTTAACGTTGACCGTTTGGTCAACTAACGGCCGTGGTCGCAAGGCGCTCCCAAAACGTAACGTCGTGTGTATTTTTGCTCCGAAAAAGGTCGTGGTCTTTGAAGGCCTCCCAGGCAAAGTTAAACAGTAAAATTGCTCCTTCACCCTTGAATTTATATATATCAATGATGAAACTGTACGAGGGAAAAATGATTTTTTTTTTTGTTGGCCAATTTGTTCTTGTCTCTAAATGCTTCTACTGATTTGAAGAAGATGTGAAATATATATGCTGATGGTCTTATCAAAGCCTCCATTTATGTAGGTTTTTGGTCAGTTTCAAAGCTGAATTATATACTTTTTATTGGCTCACCAAAGCTTATATACATATATACACACAAATTATAGTTTATATTAAATTAAAATAAAAATTGATTTAATTACAAATTTCATGCTACCTATGGTGAACTAGTTAAAGGATAAAACTAAGAAGCTATTTTTATATTTATTTTCCCTATGTAGATAGAATTCTAATTCTTGTACTTCTTCTTAACTCATTAAAAAAAATTACTTTTTTTTATTAAAAAATTATAGTAAAATCTTCGAATTATATGACACGAATTGATTATCTAATTAACGTGATAGGAATATATAAGTATATTTCCAATGAGTAAACGAATAGTATGAAATTTCTAATTATATAGCATTTCAGAGGAAAAGAGTTGCAAAATATATATTTCAATTGATAAAAAGATACTTCATCAAGATACAAAGTTTGTAGTACAAATTACACTACAAACTTTGACCTATAATTATTCTTGGAGATAGTTTTAATTACAAAAAACCTTTACCACTCATTATATTTAAAATTATTTAATATTTGTGACATATTATCTCCCTAACTCTAAGACAAGAATAGTGGAAATACTTTATTTCTTCATAAAAATTATTATATAAATATGATAGTATTTAAAAAGATTTAAAATCGTAATTTTTTTTTGAAAAAGACCTTCTGCCTATATATACAGCTGTAATTATTTGAGGGCAGGGAGGTTCCTCTTATTGTGGATCTATATTTACGTCAAAAGATTGTTTGCTTGTATGTGTGTGTGTATATGTATATATATCTGTATATATATACACTGCTGAAAAAAAAAAAAAGTCACGGTCGAAACTTTCTTCGGAGACTGTTTGTATCGCGGGACTTATGAGTAATTTTCCTATAATTTATCGATACTCCTAATATTAAAGAAATTATATATCATTTGGCCATACAAATATGATTTTTTTTGGAATATGATAAATTAAAGGAAAAGAGCAACAACTGAAATATAGTGAAATAATATAAAATTCTCAGCAGTTAAAATATCTAAAAATCTATAGGGAAGAAGAAGCAAACACATAAGGGAAATACTTTGCTCAACCTTATCTGTACTATGACTAATTAAAATACAACAACTCATTTTGTTTTAATCCTACATGAAAGATGAGTCATTAAGTAAAATTCAAATTTTATGATTTTAAAAAACATAAACTTCATAATTTAGGAAAACAAAGCACACAATTCCCTCCCATGAATTGTTGTTTTTTTTTAAAATCATAAAATTTGAATATGTAGGATAAAAATAAGGTGAGATGTTGTATTTTAATTATGATGTATATATGTACATAGATATCTAAGAGTCTAAAATATTAATTTCAAAACAAGATCCACAAGCCAAAAATATTGTAGAATGTAATTAAATTAAAGTCAAAAGTCCCAGCTGACAGACAAAATTAGGCGTTCTGTGTGGAAGGAAGGGAGAGCAAGGTTTCAGTATATACTGGTGCATAGTGTGAATACAACGGATAACCATATCTTCTATCTTCCACCAGTTTTCCTAGTTCTTCTAGTTTTCCTTGTTGACTACTCCATCTTGATAATGTCAAACATTGTAGTGTAACAAGTTGACCATCTTTGGTGAAAAATATTGGCGAAAAATAACCTCCCGCCTCTCGACCGCGAGGTATAGACATACGTTTAGTCCAAGATGACTCCCCGCCTTCACCCTCTTTCATCACCCACACCTTGATTTCTTCAGAACAGGTGAGATCAATTAGAGCCAGAGATTCTCCCAACAGTCTCAAATTACAAAGTGCTAGCGCAGTATCATTGATGATGTTAGGCACTTCTCGTCTTACTTGGTTTGTTTTGATGTCCAATGCAAGAATATTGACTTCAGGGATTCCTCGTTCCTCAGCGAAAGAAACTGACCAATAAATAACACCGTTTACCACTGAACCAGAAACCAACGGATTATTTGGTGCCATAGTTTCTCGACGATTAATAACAAATTCTTTATTCCATGAATTGTTTCTAATAGAGAAGATCCGGAAAGCTGGACGAACAATTAATGATACGAGCACAATTAAGTAGTCATCAGTGGATTCATCGTAACAAAAGCCATTCAGTTTAAAATTCATCTGTGTTTCGGGTAGAAGGATCTGTTTGCGCTCACCGGTCAAAGGATTCCACACAAGAAGCTTATCTCTTTTTTCCTTATGGATTAGAAGTAGAAACCCTCGACAAGAAGCTAACATAAATTCGTTGTAGTCAGAGGGAAAATCGAAGCTTATAGAAGCAGAATCGTCACGAGGCGATGCGTCGAAATCTATGGCTCTCATTCGCTGATGATGAGAAACAACAATGTAAGGGAATCGATGGGTGTAATGTTGGGGAGATCGTTGAAAATGCAGTTTTGGGAAGTTGGGGTTGGAGATGAGAGAGAGCCATGACTTGGACACACACTTTAGACGACCCAAAGACTTGATCGGCAAGCGAAAAAGGATTTCTGTTCTAAGTTCATTGGGAAGGTTCTCCATGGTGGCCCGAAGGAGAAGAGAGTGCTGATTGTTGAAGGTTTAGTTCAGATCTATTTATAGAAATAATAGATAGATGGTGCCATTAGGGTAATTAATGGATTTCTTTAAAACAAATTATTATTTGGATAAAAGATATCTATCTACTCTCTCTGCTCCTTATTATAAGGCACCAACTAACTTTTCTCACAAATCAATAAAAGCAGCTAAAGTCAATAAAGTTGTCCTAGAATCTAAGTAATTTTCAATATTACCCCTACTAATTGCACTAAACTTTAACATTATAATAATTATTACTCTCAACCACTACCCTTATTAATTATGGGCATAAATGGAATAAAATAATTAATGTACATTGGGAACAAGCGAGTGCCTTATAAAAGGACCAAATAAACTTGCTAGTTTGTTCTTTTATAATAAGGACCAGAATGAGTATAATTATTAAAAGGGTTTCTTGCTTTTCGCATTTACCGTAAACTTTTTTTTCAGCAAAGACTCACATAAAAGTGAGTGGGTCCCATTGTAAAGAGATGAGAGAGAAAATATTAGTGGGACCCACTTACTTTTATGTGAGTGCTGCAGATTTTTTTTTTCTTCAGTAAATGCAAAAACATTAAACCCTTATTAAAAATTAAAAAAAAATGTATGATTGTGTAAATATAAATATTTAGAATTTTAATTAAGAGGAATGTTAGGAGGGAATGTAGGGAATTTAGTTTGTGCAACGACAAAATGCATTTGTTGTGAGGATGGTGTTGGTGTGGCTAACAACGGGGGATTGCGGGTTAATTTGTGCCGTTTACCCGTGGTCTGTGCTTGTTTATAAAAATAATAGATGTTATGAATATATTAATTTGGATGTCTATTAGTTATTAACCACTCATATCCTAGTCAACATTCATGAATGGTAGTTGGAAAACTAAAAGCCTATATTTTAAGGGGTTTAAACTTCTCATGTTGCATGAGAAGAAGAAGATTCCTACACACACATGAAATGGTGGAACCCACATATATATAATGCTAATTATATATATATATATGTGGGTTCCACCATTTTATGTGTGTGTGACATGAGAAAACACTTCTCATGCAATATGAGAAGTGTTTTTCCTACATTTTAATGTACATTCATACATATGAATGATACAAATAGTCATATAATGCATATTTACCTGTTTTAATTGTATCATTGGTTGTATCTTATTAGTGACTATTAGTGGTGACTTTTAGAGACCTATAAATAGAGGTAATGTACAAAGCATTGCAATCATACTAAACTCACAAGAAACTGAATGAGAAATGCTTAGTCTTTTAGTATTTTTTCCTCTTTTATCTCAGTTTTTTTTTTTAAATATCACTGGGATAAATTATTGGATTTTTCTAAAAGACATTATTGTTAGTATAAAAAGATATCCTTATCAATGTCGATATATATCACCATCGTTGGTTATTTTTTTATTTGGAAAGACAATATCAAAATATAAATTTAAAATACTGATTGCGCGCTCCTGGTTAAATCGAATGTATTATCTTATCTCCCTCAATATTTCCATAAGGATAATTTATTGGATTTTTCTAAAAGACATTATTGCTAGTATAAAAAAGATATCCTTATCAATGTCGATATATCTCACCATCATTGGTTATTTTTTTTATTTAGAAAGACAATATCAAAATAAAATTTAAAATACTGATTGCGCGCTCCTTCTTAAATCGAATGTACTCTCTCCCCAGTATTTCCCATAGGATAATTTATTGGATTTTTCTAAAAGACATTATTGTTTGTATAAAAAAGATGGGTTTAATGTTTCTGCAGCAAAAGTAGAAATATTTTTTCTACCACACTCACATAAAAGTGAGTGGATCAACTAATATCTTTTTTTCTCTTCTCTTTATAATAGTACCTATTCACTTTTATGTGAGTGTGGCAGAAAAAATGTTTCTACAGTAAAAGTAAAAACATTAAACCCAAAAAAGATATCCTTATCAATGTCGATATATCACACCATCATTGGTTATTTTTTTTAATTTCGAGAGACAATATCAAAATATAAATTTAAAATACTGATTGCGCGCTCTTGGTTAAATCGAATGTATTCTCTCCCTGGTATTTCCCAGAGGAAAATTTATTGGATTTTTCTAAAAGACATTATCGTTAGTATAAAAAAGATATCCTTATCAATGTTGATATATCACCATCGTTGGTTATTATTAGGGTTTATCGTTTGTCATGTCACTTGACATAAGCTTACGTCAAGTCACCCTAAAACTACGTCGTTTTGGGAGTTAGGGGAATTAATAAAGGGTGTTTTTGTATTTTAATTTTTGTATTTATTATATGAATTTTACTAAAAGATCCTCCATTAATTCCCTTAACCCCAAAACTACGTAGTTTTGAAAGTCATTAATTCCTCTAACCCCAAAACGACGTAGTTTTGGGGTGACTTGACATAAACTTATGTCAAGTGACATGACAAACAATAAACCCTTATTATTATTTTTATTTTGAAAGACAATATCAAAATATAAATTTAAAATACTGATTGCGCGTTCCTGGTTAAATCGAATGTATTATCTTATCTCCTCAGTATTTCCCATAGGATACTTTATTGGATTTTTCTAAAAGACATTATTGTTAGTATAAAAAAGATATCCTTATCAATTTTGATATATCTCACCATCATTGGTTTTTTTTTAGGGTTTAATGTTTTTGCAGTTGCTGCATAAATATTTTTTCTCACATAAAAATGGGTGGGTTCCATTATAAAGTGAAGAGAGAGAAAATATTAGTGGGACCCATCCACTTTTAAGTGAGTGTTGCGAAAAAATATTTCGGCAAAGAATCGCAAAAATATTAAACCCTTTTTTTTTTTTTTATTTGGAAAGACAATATCAAAATATAAATTTAAAATGCGATTGCGCGCTCCTGGTTAAATCGAATGTATTCTCTCCCAAAAGTATTTCCCACATTCTATTTTCAAACTAATTGAATTTTATTTTCTACCAAAATTAAAACTGCTAAAATATTCAGGATTCTTTTAAGACCCGCTAAAATCATGCGTTGAGGATTTTTCCGGAACAAATAGTCCGGCCTGGCAAGGGCAGACTAGGACCCAAAAATCCAACACAACATAAGAGAAATAGAAAGCTTTAAATTAATAAAATATTACAATAATAGTTTTATAAAATATTAAATCTGAAATATTCATTGTTTAATTTAGGGGTAGAGATGAAATTCTTAGGAGAAAATGGGAACCAAGAATAGGAAAGGATCTGCATCCATGAATTTGGCATCAATTGGGCATGTATACGAAATTGAATTATTCTTAATGTTTTCTCTAATTTTTATTTCATAATTTTTTAATCTCAAATATTAACTAGGAGCGAGCGTTTAAGAAAATTTTAAATTTAATGATTCAGGCAATTTTAAAAAGTGAATTAGATATTGTTACGGACCTGTATAAAGCCCATATTCAATATATGGCCCAACAGGGAATATTCTGTAGATCATGATCTATCTATAAGGAAGGAGGATCCTATCTTATCTATAATCCACGAAGATCTTTATCTAGATCTAGCGGTTATGATACTTGGGCCATGGATCACATAGGGCTCATATCAACCTAAGGTACACTCTATAAATACAGAGGTAAAACCCTAAGGTACACAAATATACTCACTCTGACTATTTACAATTCAGCCTACACAGAGCACACACCCCACCTCCTTTGGCTAAACGCCTATGTGTGTCTCAAACTATGTAGACTTTGATCCCTCTACAGGGTACGTAGGCCCTAGGCATTGTTCCTAGGTCAAGTCCGATTCAATTAGGGCAGAGCAATGGGCGGGTTGGGCAGCCCATGCCCTAACCCATAGCCCGCCCATTTAATTTTAAATGGGTATGGGTTAGCCCATACCCATACCTCAACCCATTTAAGCCCGTGTAAATGGGCTAGCATATAAATGGTCGGGTTTCATCGGGTTTTGGGTAACCCATTTATATTTGACTTATATTTTTTTAGAAAAAAAAACATATATAAGCATTAAACATAAATCCAAATTTATCATTCTAAATTATGAAATATGAATCTTCAAAATTCAAAAATAATAATTCACACAAGAACCTAAATTTAGGCAAGTATCATCATAACATAATTTTGATGTTAAAATTCCAACTTTTAAATTAAAGCATTACAACTAAAGTTTAAAGATTAAAAAAATGGCATGCTTCCATTGAATCTTCATGTTTCAGTCTTCACTATCATCTTCAGATTCACTTGAGAAAGGGGCGATAGCTATTAGGGTTAGGGTAGTTATTAAAAAATATATATACACTAAATGGGCGGGTATGGGTAACCCAAAGGTGTGCCCATAGCCCGCCCATTTAATTTTTAAATGGGTGGGTTTTAACCCAACCCATTATGCATCTTTTTGGGCGGGCTCAAATTGACCCAATTACACTGGGTTATAGGCGGGCTGACTGGGTTATGGGTTTCTTGCTCAGCCCTAGATTCAATCAATATCATACATGCTTGTCCATTAGGGCTAGCCACATCCTGTTCTTGAACAGAACATTGGCACCGACCGTGGGGAACCGTAAATTTTGATTCCCACGACCAAAGATGGTCAATACTAGAAGCAGCAGTCAGATGCCTTTGCACGAGAAGTTCCTGAAAATCCACCGCAACAAAATCAAGAACCGTAGCAGCCTGTGAAGGGATTCAGAGGAACAATTGTTGTTTGACAACGGCTTTGGTTTTGAGCTGCTTTACATGGGTTTTCTTTTAACTCTCCATGTGCCCACATGACGAGAAGATAGTTGGAAGGATCACCAGGTTCTCTCTTTGGGTCCTCTCCCATGGTTTAAAGATTCTATGTTTTCCTATTTAGTTCTTTTGTTGTTCGTAAATGGCGGCCCCAACAACCATGGTTAATGCCGTAACGGCAATGATAGAAGAACTTCGTCGTCTGCATCAGGAAGAACTTAGAGAAGCCTTTGATGGCCTTAATAAAAAACTAGCAGACCTAGAGGATCTTGGTTTTGAGCTGCTTTACATGGGTTTTCCTTTAACTCTCCATGTTGTTAGACCTGGCTATCACCCAAGAGGGGGGTGAATTGGGTGTCTGATAAAACTTTAGAAACTTTGAAAATCTTTTCGCAACTTCTAAATTGACAGTTAGATATTCAAATAAGCATATCCGGAAATGTAAGAGATAAGGAAGAGAATATGCAAACCGTGATTTATACTTGGTTCGGCCCTTCCTTGACCTACGTCCGGTCCCCAAGCTCCACTTGAGATTTTCAATCCACTATCTTCTTGTTTAACCGGGCACAAGAGAAAAGCCTTTACAACCTCACAAGTTTAGTCGGGCACTTGTGTAGCCTTTACAATCTCTTACCGAGATACTCCCCTTACACATCGTAAGGATACAATTACACACTCTGTAAACGAAGGATGATCCTCTCACTCTAGGACTCACTCCCCCTTACAAGTTGTAATTGATACACCCGCACTTAAGGTTCCAAAACCTTAAGATTTTTACAACTAAAAGAATTAATCGGTGTTTAAGAACTCCTCACTGAGTAGATGAATGCTAATCACGAAGTACATAATCGATCATCTCACTCTCTCCGTAAACTATATAAACATTGAGAAACGAGTGTATGAACTATGGACGGTGAAGTAGTAAAATCATTTCGTTGGCTTTGTCGATTCATTCATCAACCGTCGTCACCTCTTGCGGTTTGAAGACATCACAATTTATAGGTATTTGCGTTTCGACTGTTGCGAGCATTCGATCGTTGGAGATTAGTTGGAAGTATCCGTTGAAGCTTTTGTTGCTTTAGTTCGTTGAGCTCTAATTCAACTTTAATCATAAAGTGTTTAACATTGACTTCGTTAATGCTCCGTCTTGAGTGTTGTATTAATAGCCGTTGGAGAAGCTTGAAGATTAATTGTTGTCTCATGAATATAGCCGTTAGACTCAGAAGCTTTCCTCTATTTGTAGCATTTAATGCCTCTCTGACACACAAATTGCTTTATGCAAATTTGTTGTTAATCCATGATCTAATAATCTGAAACTCATTAGCAAACTAATTAAAAGCAATTAGGAATAGTAATGAGTAACAATATGTAGAAATGAAATCACACACGATGATTTAAGATTTACGTAGACGGTGATTTTGAAAACAGAGGGGTCTTGCTCGAGTAGAAATCTATTCTTGCTCGGGCAAGCTTCTCATGAATATGTTCTTGGACGCTGATGCTCGGGCAAAGTATTTTGCCTGCTCGAGCATGGTGCTCGAGCATGATAATTATCATGCTCGGGCAAGCTTCTTTTACAGATGCTTGAAAGTATTCTGCTTCGTTGTTGCTCGAGCATGGAAACTTTCTTGCTCGGGCACGACATAGACAGAGGCGGAGAAGTGATAGCGCATCGCTATTGCTTGAGCAACCTAGAAAGCATGCTTGCGGAGAAATATAGATTTGGTGATGTTGCTCGAGCATGAAACCAGGCTTGCTCGGGCAAGCTTCTTAATCAACGTTGTCTCAGGGTATGCTCGGGCAATCCTTCTCTCCTGCTCGGGCATGGTGCTCGAGCATGATATTTATGTGCTCGGGCGAGCTTTTCAATATGCAGCAAAAATCACTTTCTTTCGATGTTGCTCGAGCAAGCTTGAAATCTTGCTCGGGCAAACTCCAGGCAGAGGCAACTTCAGAAAGTGAACGTAAGTCTGCTTGGGCAAATTTTTTCCTTTGCTCGAGCATAATGCTTGGGCAAGCATTTCTTCATGCTTGGGCAAGTTCTTCTTCGTGAAGGAATTAAGTGTTTCTTCTTGATGTTGCTCGAGAGAACTATCTTTCTTGCTCGGGCAAGACTCAGAGGAGAAAGCTTGATGATGCTCGGGCAGCCTTTTGGACTTTGCTTGGGCAACATGCTTGGGCAAGCTTTCTTCTTGCTTGGGCAAGGCTTCCTCAACTTGAAAATTTTCGCCTTTGTCTCGAAGTTGCTCGGGCAGACCTGTGACCTTGCTCGGGCAAGGTCGTGCTTCCGTCGTTTTCGGATGTTGCTTGAGCAAGGTTCATTCTGCTCTTGCCATGGTGTTGCTCGGGCAAGATCATGCTTTCTGATGCTTTCAGACGTTGCTTGGGCATGATCACTTTGAACTTTATTTTTCCTTCAGAGAGCTCGATGTTGCTCGGTCATGGTTATAACCTTACTCGGGCAAGGTTATGCTTCTTGATGCTTTCGAAGGTTGCTTGGGCAAAATCACTTGTACATCACTTTGGCAGCAATTTCCAGCGAGCACAACGTCTTCGGAAAAAAATCCAAATTTAGCAAATCATCTCATCTCAAAAATATCTTCAAATATTCTTTCCATTTCAATAAGAATCAACTCCAAGCTAGTTGTAGTTCGTCCATTAACATCAGATGAGTGGAGGTTGATCTTATCCAGCGTTTTTGCAGAATCCAGAACATATTATCAAATTAAAAACATCATGACTCCTTCAATTGATCTTATTTTTCTGTGTTCTTGATGTTTTTGAAAAGGTATTTGAGTCTAGTTTCCAATGGAACCGATTTCACCTCAATTGGATTTGTAGATTGTGAGATATGCTCAAAACACCGAAGCTTGGTCTGGACTGTGACGGTGATGTTTGTGCCAACTTTCAAAAATCATAGCTCTCTCATCTAGACTCCTTTGGACATGAATTTTATATCAAAATGACGCATTGGGAGTCTAGTTTCATATGCCACTGTTTTTACGTCAATCCGATTCCTGGTTTGGGAGATATCGTCAAATTACCAGAGGTCGCCTGAAACAGAGCTGAACAGAGTATGCTGATGCCACGACCTTGCTCGGGCAAGGCCTTCTTTCTTGCTCGAGCAAGAACGGATTTTGAGCGAAATTGGGCTGGAAACAATGTTGCTCGAGCATGAAATTATTTGTGCTCGAGTAAGGCACTGTTTGGGTGAGATAAAATGCTGAAATTACATTAATACCCCCAAACAAACCAGTATTCATCCGGAAGCTTGAACTTGCTTGTTTTAACTCCGAATTGAGTCGTTCCAACTTCTATTTGATCACAGAGACTTGAATATTGATATTCTCATGATAGTTGGAAGGATTACCAGGAAGAACTCAGAGAAGTCTTTGATGGCCTTAATAAAAAACTAGCAGACCTAGAGGATTTTGTTCGGCAACTTCAGATTCTCCTATCATCGTGCTAGCAGCCGTCAGCACAGCAGCCTCCGGGCCCACCGCGCAACAACAGCCACTGGACAAAGGATGAGATCTAGGAATTGATACAGCTGCGGGTTCAATACCCATTTGAGAATCCCAAACGAGCAAATCGAGATAGCCTAGGTTGTTTGTAAGCCGAGGCTGATTCGATGCCAAAGGAGTTATTTTCACGACTCGGTGATGCATGGAGGTCAATAATAGGATCACACTACTTTATGTTTGCCTTTGCTATATCTGCTTTGTGTTTTTCTTTTCTATATCATTAACATTAGAAAGAGTTAGCAGATTACTAAAACCCTCCAAATATATAGCAATAGCGTCTGATCTCGTTGAACTATTATTTGGTCTATGAGAATTGTTTTGAGGCAGGGCAAACGAACAAATCGAGATAACCGAGGTTGTTGTTAAGCCGAGGCTGATTCAACACCTATGGCTTCCCGACTCCATCGCGATAGTCGAGGTTGATGATACGCCGAGATGAGGAGGTGCCGAGACGCCGAGGTACGCCGAGATTGTTAGTTGCCGAGATTCAGAGAATGCAGGGATATACTCTGAGTGCATGTCAAGATATACTCTCGGCTGGGATTTGTATTTCCCTTCTCCGGATCTAATTGTTTTGAGGCAGGGCAAACGAGCAAATGGAGATAGCTAATACTCCGGAAAACCCGAGGATGAGAAGATTTGGGAGAGATGTTTATCCTTTCTTCTACACAAGCTGAGGATTGATGAAGGCCATTTATTTGGAAATTCTTGCGACTTCAAAGATGCATCGTTATGCAACTCTACTGACTTATGAGTGGATACCAAGAACTTCGTCAAGCATTTATTGAGCAAAAGCGTTATGCTGTAAACCCGTTTCCGAAAATCATGTTGGAGTTAAACATGTAGGAATCGAGATACATAAACCCATTTCCGAAAATCATGTTGGAGCTAAACATGTAGGAATCCGAGGTACATAAACCTGTTTCCGAAAATCGTGTCGAAGCTAAACATGTAGGAATCTGAGGTATATAAACCTGTTTCCGAAAATCATGTTCGAGTTAAACATGTAGGAATCTGAAGTACACAAACCTGTTTTCATGAATCATGTTGCGACGGCTATGCCGCCAAGACTATTTAAGATTCCAATCAGAATCATTTACGACGGCTACGGCCGCCAAGCTAATTAAAAGTCCTTTATGGGATTATCTGCTACGGCAAGGCCGCCAAGTCTATCTTAAATTCCTGTAAAGAAAAAAAAAAAGTCGGAACCGGTTTTAATTGAATCTAGTTGAAATCTGGGATCCGTGCAAAGTTTCGAAGGCGAACCCGATTACATCGAATCTGGTTAAAATCCCGGCTCCGTATGAATTTTTGAAGGTCGTGTGGAGATCCCGGTTTTAAACTGAATCTAGTTAAAATCTGGGATCTGCGTAAAGTTTTGAAGTCGAGCCTGGTTAACTGAATCTAGTTAACGTTCGGGATCCGCGTAAAGTTTCGAAGTCAGGCCTGGTTAACTGAATCTAGTTAACGTTCGGGATCCGCGTAAAGTTTTGAAGTCGGACTCGGTTACACTGAATCTAGTTAATGTTCGGGATCCGCGTAAAGTTTTGAAGTCGGGCCCGATTAACTGAATCTAGTTAACGTTCAGGATCCGCGTAAAGTTTTGAAGGCGGACCTGGTTACACTGAATCTAATTAAAATTCGGGTTCCGTGGAAATAACGGTTAAAACGTGTCTCCTTGGGAACATACGCGTTTCCTCGGGAGCACGGTAAAACCAAGATAAAGGTTAAAACATATGAATATTATGTGCAATATCTTTTTGACTTGGCCCAGTCATCAAATGGAACCTGGTTACACCGCATCTCTGTCAAGCCAATTTATCTCACCGGTTTGTGGCTAGTATGATCATTTTGCAGGAAGCGAAAAGAAGCCGGACCCCCGTTAGACTTAATACAGTTAAAATCTGGGCTCCGTGTTAAGCTTTGCGGGTTGGAAACCGAGTTTCGTGTGGAGTCCGTCCCTACGAAAGGGAACAAAGGCGGAACCCGGTTACACGGTATTCCAGTTAGATCCAAGTTCTGCGTAAAAACAAAATCAAGGGTTACGAAACCCATAATGGAATCTTGGGTTACAACACCCATCATGGATAAACAAATTCCGGATTATACTTCAACTACCTTTTTCTCTCAGGTCTTGTTCCGTTATATATAATTGTTCATTGCATATTTCTTCAAGTCCACATATCACTTGTGTTTCCTTTGAGCCATTGTACCCTACCGAAATAGACGAGGACGGAACCCGGTTAAACTAGATAAACAGTTAGAATCCGAGTTCCACGTAAAATAAGATTCAAAAGAACAGTGAAATCCCTGTTTCCATGATCATTTTGGAACCTGGATAATGGAGCAGTGAATCCAGGGTTACGACACCCGGTTTCAAATAAAGCATGGAGCAATAAATTCTGGGTTATGACACCCCTCTCGGATAAATAAATTCTGGGTTATGACACCCCTCTCGGATAAACAAATTTCGGGTTACAACACCCATCATGGATAAACAAATTCAGGGAAAATTTTGTGGAGGACTCCACCTCCAAAAGAAAAAGAAGAAGGACCCCGGTTACACTTAATGGAGTTAAAATCCGGGCTCCGAGTAAAGAACGGTTAAATTCGCGTTTCCATGATCAGTTTGGAACCTGATAAACGCCGAAAGAATGGTTAAATCCACGTTTCCATGATCAGTTTGGAACCCGGTAACATCGAAAGAATAGTTAAATCTGTGCTCCTTGATTGGACCCCGGACACACTAAAAATTATCCAGTTAACTCCGCGCTCCTTAATTGGACCCCGGATAAACTGAAAAATATCTAGTTGACTCCACACTCCTTACTTGGACCCCGGATAAACTGAAGATTATCCAGTTGACTCCGCACTCCTAAATTGGACCCGGATAAACTGAACATCATACAGTTGCCCCCATTGAATCGGACCAAACCTCAACCCAGGAGACCCCGTTCAGGGTGACGTATGGAGGCGAGGCAATGATCTCGGTAGAGATAGGCCAGCCCTAGTGGAGGAGATTGAAGGCTCTACAAGATGAGGAGGCGAAGAACACCGAGGCACTGATGACATAATTGGATTTTGTGGATGAGGTCAGGATTACGGCACACTGCCGAGATATGGCCACGAAGTAGCTAATCTCAGCTAAGTACAATCGAAAGGTAAGACCTCGGTCTTTCGACAGGGGTGACCTAGTACTCAGAAGAGCCAACGTCGGCAACAAAAACGCCAGGGACGGCAAGTTAGCGGCAAATTGGGAAGGCCCTTATCGGGTTAAGGAGAAGCTTGAAAAAGGTGCCTATGTCCTGGAAACCCTGGCAAGGAAACCAATCAAAAGGACATGGAATGCCGACAAGCTGAAAGTCTACTATAGCTAGACCCACCAGCTGCGTGCATAATGTGTCGGATATACCATGTCCGAGTCACTTTATTTCGATTATTTCCAGCTTAACTTTATTTTCGTATTTACGCGATTTCCTTATTTAAAGTTGTTAGCTCTTTAGAGCGCATTATTTCATGAATTAATGAAGAACTTCTATACGGAGATTTAGTTTATGGACTATTGAAACGTCTTATCATACACCTACAAAAGAAGGTGCAAGGATTAGGGACATTTATCCCGGTCAAACACCAGCTTAGTTAAAAGAATGACACTGGGGCCAACTAGCCCAGGTTCTTAATTACGCAAGGTTTGGTAGAAAAAATGACACCAAGACCAACAAGCCCGGGTTTTTAATGACGCAAGGCCACTGTTAAAAGCCTTTGCAAAAATTTGATGCATCAAAGAATTTGCTCCTCGATAAGAAGGTGAATTGTCATCTCGGCCCTGATCAGGCCAAAATGTTTAAGTATGTGCGTTTCCATACCACGGCTGAACATGTGACAGTTTGCCTTATCCTGGTTATGATCCCGGACAACGGAACCGGAACTCAGTAGTGCGGTTAAGATGAAAACCCCTACCCTCACCCAGTTTTTGACATCGGAAGAATACTTTAGCAGCTCCTGCATAACACATTTGTGACCTTGGCCCGGTCATTGAATAAAACTCTGAACACATGTTTGAGTTCATATAATCAACTTATTGTTGAAATGAAGACTAAACTCAAACATCATATCCGGGTTAAAAAGTCAATGCATCTCGTCAGCTCAGAGCTTTTGACTGCCAGGTTGGGGGGCGACAAGACAAGCATGGCACTGTAAAGCTGTCAGCGATATAAGCAAATGCAGCCCATTCCTCTTCAGGATAATTCAGATGGGGGGAGCCCGATGCTACAACAAACAAACCTGGAAACTCGGTCCATTCCTCTTCAGGATAATTCGGATTAGGGGCATTCGTTGTTGCAGCAAATAAACCCAGAATCCCTGATGATTGAGGAAGAAGGGATCCCAATGATCATGAAAAGAAACAGATGAAGTTTCAAAGCAAATTAACCTGAACTACATGTCTGAGGGCAATTCAATCAGAATACAAGTAAATCCGGGGTTCGTTGAAACTCGGATAGAAACTATATCAAAATCAAACAAGTTGTAATAACTCGGATAAGATATCTAGGTTCAATAACAGATCCACCCCGGCAGCCCAGAACCCTTGACTGCCAGGTTGGGGGCAACTACTATACAGTTGTCAATGGTGTAAGAAGAACTAACAGAAGCCCTCACGGGGTTATTCTAACGGAAGCCCTCATGGGGTTATTCAAATTTTCAAATGCTATCCCGGTCGCTAGGTCGTTGCTAGTGAAAAAGCATGTTCACCATCAACCGAGATCGAGGCAAGCAAAAACAAAGAACGAGCGAAAGACAAATAGATTTTGCCTTGGGAAAAACCTATCACCTAAACTGGAAAATCTGGGAAAAACCTATCGCCTAAACAGGAAAATCGATAGCAGAATACGAATGATCCGAATTCGTCAAAATGATGGCAATCACAGCGAGAACCCCGGCCTAGAAACCAAGCAAATTCCCGGATACTACCTCGGATCTTTGAGACACTACCTCGGATTTTTGAGCAGCAGACTACTACCTCAGATCTTTGAGACATTACCTCAGATCTGTGAGTAAATGACTTCGGCCACCAGGGCTAGAATGATCCAACTTGGCAATGCGCGATAGATATGCGAGAGGGTAAGGTTAGCGGAAGTCTGGCCCGGATACACCTGCTTGGGGGCAAAATACATCCCGACAGCTCGAGAGCTCGAACTACCGGGCTGGGGGGCAACTGTTACGGACCTGTATAAGGCCCATATTTAATATATAGCCCAACAGGGAATATTCTATAGATCAGGATCTATCTATAATGAAGGAGGATCCTATCTTATCTATAATCCAGGAAGATCTTTATCTAGATCTAGCGGTTACAATACTTGGGCCATGGATCACATAGAGCCCATATCAACCTAAGGTACACTCTATAAATACAAAGGTAAAACCCTAAGGTACACAGATTCTACTCTCTCTGGCTATTTACAATTCAGCCTACACAGAGCACACACCCCACCCCCTTTGGCTAAACGCCTATGTGTGTCTCAAACTACGTGGAATTTGATCCCTCTACAGGGTACGTAGGCCATAGGCATTGTTCCTAGGTCAAGTCCGATTCAATCAATATCATACATGCTAGTCCATTAGGGCTAGCCACATCTTGTTCTTGAACAGAACAGATATATTTTCGACCAAAAAGCCTTTTAATAATCTATATTTGATATCATTGGAAGGAGTATTGTGAGGTTGGGTGAAATTGTTATACTTGGCATGAGAATTATATATCCAGAACATAATCAACAAAGGGAGCTTAGAAAACACACACACACACACACAAAAATTATTATATGAAAATGAGTCTGTATTGAAGATTTCGCAATTCCACCTTAATTTTAAGGGTTAATCTAAACTAGCGTGAAGGTTATGTGTAACAGCCCTCCATTGGAGTTCCCACTGGGACGCAAGACCACTGTCCCTGGAGCCTCTACTCCGACGCCTGCATGGTGTCCGGCCCCCACTGGGGCAGGTATTGTCCCCTCCTCTAGGGATTTTGTCCCTTGGGAATTAATTCCCAAGAGCTCCTCCCCAATGGTTGGAGACCACGACCTGAGGCATTAGTACATGTCTTAAGAGCCTTTTAGTATCATTATACCACTGGTTATAAATAAGACATCTAATTTTTTTTTTAAAAAATGTTTTATTTTACAAAGGTTATTTTTATTTCTTCTAACTAACCTTTTTTTTTTTGTGAAATATAACTATGGTTTGGTACCAGTCTGAACCTAAAGGATAAAACCTGGTCTAGTCCACCATTGGGTTTTTCCCAAGACTGGACCAGATCACATACTACAAAGTTTAGCCGGATCTGACTTCAGACCAGACCTTAGGTTAAGGCTAAACCCGATCTGATCTAGTCTTTACACCTAGATACACAATATCTTAGATATATTTTGATACATGCAACTCATACAAGTTGATGCATGGAAACATGTCTAAGAAGTATACGAAACGTTCACATGGAAGATATCCATGCTTTATTCATTATATATATATATATATATATATATATATGCTCTATGTAGGTTTTTGATAAGTTTCAAAGATGAATTATATAATTTTTTTTTGGCCCACCAAAGCTTATATACATATATACACACAAATTATAGTTTATATTAAATTTAAATAAAACTTGATTTAATTACAAATTTCATGCTACACCTATGGTGAACTAGTTAAAGGATAAAACTAAGAAGCTACTTTTATATTTATTTCCCTATGTAGATAGGATTCTAATTCTTGTACTTCTTAACTCATTAAATATATTTTACTTTGTTTTTTAAAATTGTAGTAAAATCTTCAAATTATATGACACTAATTCATTATCTAATTAACGTGATAGGCATATACAAGTATATTTCCAATGAGTAAACGAATAGTATGAAATTTCTAATTATATAGTATTTTAGAATAAAAAAGTTGCAAAATGTATATTTCAATAGATAAAAAGATACTCCCTCCGGTATAAAATTGTAGTGCAAATTGCACTATAAAATTTATCCTATAATTAGTACCGGAGATAGTATTAATTTAGAAAACCTTTACCACTCATATTATATTGAAAGTTATTTAATATTTGTGACATATTATCTCCCCTAACTCTTTAAGACAGGAATAGTGGAAATACTTTATTTCTTCATAAAAATTATATTAATGAACAAAATTATTCTAGAAATATGATAGTATTTAAAAAGATTTAAAGTCGTTAATTTTTTTTTGAAAAAGACCTTCTGCCTATGCAGAAGTAATTATTTGAGGGCAGGGAGGTTCTTCTATCTTATTGTGGATCTACATTCACGTCAAAAGATGGTTGCCATCCATAGTAGCAGTGAATATATATATATATATATATACACATATATATATATATAGAGAGAGAGAGAGACCACTGAAAAACAAAAGTCACGGTTGAAACTTTCTTCGGAAACTGTTCGTATCGTGGGACTTATGAGTAATTTTCCTATAGGGTAATGGTGCAAAATGGCCAACAAAGTATTAGGCTAGGAGCACTTGACACAAAAAAGTTTTGAAGGTATCTTAAATACCAACCAACAATTAAAAATTGAAATTATCACAATGCCGTTAAAATAAGAGAAACGTCGTTTGGTGCCTATTGAAGGTACAGTTGAGTTCTCCAAGGTTTCTCGCATCTCCCTTCTTCATCTTCGGTGGTGAGATCCACTCTCATTCTTCTATAATAGGAAAAAGTCTTGTTCATCTCTCTCTCTCTCTCTCTCTCTCTCTCTCTCTCTCATTCTGTGATTCTTCTTACTATCCCCTAATTTCACAAAAACAAACCGGAGCGAGAATACAAACGGGATGAAAAACTGAATAATCCAAAGATGAAGAAATTGCAAATTTCTGTGAAAGAATCACATTAACGACAAAAATGATATATATATGCGGAGAGCTGTCTCCCTGGGCATTAGATATTCTTTTAAAATAATATATGTAATTACTAATCTCCACAGTTAAGGATTTTTACTATCCCCTGATTTCACATAAACAAATTGTAGCGAGAATACAAACATGATGAATAAATGAATAATCCAGAGATGAAGAAAATGCAAACTTCCAATGAAAGAACCAAATGAGCGACAAAAATGACGAAATCGCAGACAATTACGCTGTCAATAAACATACATTCTTGATTCCAAGTAAATACTAAGGCGCAGGCGTGTGAGTGAAGCTTACTAACTAAATACTAATGAGAAAGATGTAAGCGAACTTACGATACTCCCTTGGAGAAACTATCTTTCTTGTTAGACTCGGCAAACAACTCTTGATAAGGTACAACAAAGTATCAGATTCCCAAACCCTCGAAGACCTTCAATTAATCGAGCACGGGGCGCCAAACGTTGTGCAAAATCTGTTTCATTGAGCTCGGGAACTTCAAGAACCGAGAATCGAGGATCCTATAGATGCTTCCGAGCCACCAAAAATTTCGTAGTAATCTTGAAAAGAGGAGGACAAACTAGGAGCTCTGAACTTTACTGGCAAGGCAAAAACACCGTCGTAAGCAAATTTTCCGGGTGCGCCATAGCCGTTAGAGAACTTTTTAGTGGTCACAGCTACGAAATCCATTGTATCTCTTTATTTTCTTCCCTGTGTCTTCTTCCTCTGTGGAGTGATTCTGCAGAGTCAAACGCAGAGAAGAGAAGAAGAATCACAGAATGTGAGAGAGAGAGAGAGAGAGAGAGAGAGAGAGAGAGAGAGAGAGAGATGAACAAACGGCGTTTCCCTTATTCTAACGGCCATTGTGATGGTTTTTATTTTTAATTGTTGATTGATAAATTTTTTCATTTTTAATTGTTGGTTGGTATTTAAGGTACCTTTAAAACTTTTTTGTGTCAGGTGCTCCCAGCGTAATACTTTGTTGGCCTATTTGCACCTTAACCCTTTCCTATAATTTATCGATACTCCTAATATTAAAGAAATTAAATATTATTTGGCCCTACAAATAAAAAAAATGTGGAATATGAAAAATTAAAGGGAAAGAGCAACAACTAAAATATAGTGAAATAATATAAAATTCTCGTGAGTTAAAATACCCAAAAATCTATAGGGAAGAAGAAGCAAACACATACGAGAAATACTTAGTGCAACCTCATCATCGTACTATGACTAATTAAAATACACAACTCATTTTGTTTTAATTATACATGACAGATGAGTCATCTAGTGAAATTCAAATTTTATGATTTTAAAAAACATAAACTTCATAATTTAGGAAAACAAAGAACACAACCACTACTAGAAAATGTCATATTTGCGACGGAATTTGCGAGGAAAGAAAATTCCGTCGCAAATTTTGGCCGATTTGCGAGGAAAAAAATTTCCCTCGCAAAATTGACGGAAATTGGGGGGAAATTTCCCGACAATTTCCCCCTATTTTGCGAGGGAATAAGTTTCCCTCGCAAAATGGCCAACTTCTCTCATTTTTGCGAGGGAACTAGGTTTCCCTCGCAAAACAAAGGTATTTTTGCGAGGGAATCTTGTTTCCCTCGCAAAAATGGCCCAATTTTGCGAGGGAACATTGTCTCCCTCGCAAAATGGCCAACTTCCCTCATTTTTGCCTCGGCCAAGTTTCCTCAGTTTGCAAAAAAGGGAATTAGGGAACTAGGGTTCCCAATTGTCACGTCTGCCATTTAGTTCTTGTCCGTGTCTCTATCCCTCGATCGGCCTCAGATCCGCCGCTTCTTCTCCCTCAGGCCACCGCGAGTCCATTTGTGAACAACCGCCATCAACCTCCTCTTGTCCTCCCCCTCGGTCCGCTGCTCTTCCTTCAGATCTGTCCCCTACTCCGGCATCGCGAACCACTGGCCCTTGCCTCCTCCTTTCGGCGCACTATCGGTCCTCTCCTCCTCCTTGCTCCATGGTTTCGCAGCTCCGGTCCTCCCTTCCTCTCCTCTCAAGAAGTATATTATGTATCTTGGGTTTCCTTTGGTTACTGATAGAGAAATGTGGTACCGCGGCTTTTTTCTACTGATTTGTTGTTCCTTGCTATCCTGTGGATTTTGACATTCTTTTTGGCTCCGTATTTGCTTCACATGTTTTTATCTCCTTATTTTGCTTTTCCTCTTTTCTGACTATAGCATATATATTCAAGTGGTGATGCCTACCCGAATTCAACAAAGCTTCTCAAGGGAGAATACAATTTACAGTTATATTTGAGGTACAAGACACTTTCTCCGCATATATCCTTGATGGATGCACAATTTACAATTCCCTGATTTTTATGTTGACTCTTGAGTCTTGAGGACTAACAGAAACCCTTCTCCTTTATCCTTCAAAACTAATTAGAATTATAAATTCTCAAATAATGATGTTAAACTTGTATTGATTCTATTGACCTAGTGCTGTTTTGAGGACCACAGCTTGTTTTCTTGTTTTAGCTGCTTAACCCTTCTATGAGAAGGGGCAGCTCAGACTGCGAGTGAATATTTCTAGACTTTCGTAAGTTGTAGGGTTAATTCAACCTCCTATTGTTTGGTGCTGACTTTTGTTTACTTGTAGTATAAAAGAGGCGATTTATCTGGGTCCACCACCTAAAGATAAGCTTCCCAAGGTATGTTTTTCTCTAACTTTTTTGTTTAGATCCTGGCTCTGATAGATTGTGATAACATTTATTTGTTATATCTTTTACAAAATTCTCCACCGGGATCTGTACTAGTAGGAGCAATATCTTATGGAAAACTATCTAATGGGGAGAATAAAAATCCAGAAAAGCACCCTGTATCATATCGGGTTTCTTATATTGTCCACCCCAACAAGGTTCCATTCTGCCTTGTTCACTTGAGGTCTTGTTCAATGCTTTTTGGTTGCACATGCATTTTGAGGTGTGAATAAGTAATAAGATGCAATTTTGTTGCATCAAGTATCAACTCCTGCTGTTAGTTTGGTAGTTTTGCATACCCCACTATCACATGCAAAGCACAAGTTAGTGTTCTCTTTAATAGCTTAGAAAAGTCCTCAACTCCTGCTGCCCCTTTTGGCGAGTATCTTCCAGGTCAGGAATTGAGGGCCACACCTCCAGTCACATATTTGTTCATTGAATATTTGAATTTAATTTAACTTTTTTTCTTAACATTCTAATTGAACGTTAAATCATTGCTTTCAGTTGAGGAAGAAGCCAGACTACTCACAGTAGACATTAAGCTTGATATACTCTGCTTTGCAGCAAAGGAGCTTCCACTGAGTTATGCAGTTTCCAGTTTAGTCATCCCCGGTTTAGTAGACTAGATAAATACACTAATGAACTTTATCTTGCCCAACCTTTTTGACACAACATCCTCAGGTGAGGCAATGCACTCTCGTTTATTCTGTTACATAAGCTTTTCATGGTGGTGAAAAGAATGAGATCCGTGACACCTTTGTTTGCTAAGGATTGTGATTTATGAGTGTGTAAATGAGACCAATGCTCTCATATACAAAACCTTTCAGAGCCTATCTAATAATGCAATCTCATAGCAAAAGGCAAAAGATGAGAAGCATCGGCCTTTGTGTTGGTGTGCATGTCTTTAATTTTCACAAAATAATATTTATAGTTGTCCCTTCAAATGATACTGTGATCTATTTTAGTTAGTGAGCTGAAAGAGAAAAGATCATTGTTTTGGGGAGACAGAATTAAAGCAAGGTATGCTTTTCACTTGTCTTGATTGGAAAATAACTGAATGAGGAGTATATTGTGTTGTGCATGGAGGAAAACATCTGTTTAAATTTTTTGCTTTTGCTATTATTTCTGATATGAATGAATGATATTGATTTATTAATTCTTTTTTGCTTTCTGCAGTTAAAGTTAGAAGATCCTTACACTCAAGGCTAGGATTGCCTTATGACCGGCCCTTCTAAAATTGCTCATGCCTTGGATTTTTCAAGATTGAAAAGCAGTGGGAATGAGTACCTAAAAAAGGGTAATAATCATGTGTAAATATTTTTATTTTTTTATTTTTTGTGTTCTAAGGTGGTGATAATTATGGCTGCAGTTGCTTCATCCGTTATCCATGTATTAACCTTGGCATTTTTTTGGGGCAACATCAGGTTCTACATTGCTCATAAAATTTGTTCATATTCTAAGTTAAAGATATCTGCATTTGTAATATGACTGAGTTTGTGAAACATTATAGATTGGGAAGCAATTGTAGACCGTTCACCTGATGAGTTACTCTTCTCAGTATCTGAGCATTGTTGATCTGGAATATCAGATCTTAAATTTGAAAACACCAAAAGTCAAGTCCCAAAGCGCCGTGGAAGAGGAACATTCTCCTATGAAAAATGTGAACTTTGTAGTGGTCAGTTACTTTATATGTAACTTTATAGGAATACCTATATGTATTTGTATTATCTGGTTTTTTTGAACTTTGTGGAATTCAAAGCTCTAATTTGTTCATACTAGACTGCTGCCTTTTAGATTTTTTTTTTTTTGTTCATTTTAGTTGCAACATTATAATTTGTAATATTTTGTTTTTCCTGTGTAAACTCTTATGATTGTTACAATTTATTTTTATAATATACAAGTCTTTTTATTTTCTAATTTTTAATATTTTTTATGTAATTATTTTATTATTTTATGATTTTTTATATTTTTAAAAAAATTAATTGACATTTGCGAGGGAAAAGTGTTTCCCTCGCAAATTTTGAAATTTGTGAGGGAACAAGTTTCCCTCGCAAAATTTTGGTTTTTGCGAGGAAAAGGTTTCCCTCGCAAATTCCAGACTTTGCGAGGGAAAATTTTTAGGTTTTTCCCTCACAAATTCCAGGATTTGCGAGGGAAAAGTGTTCCCTCGCAAATTTATGAATTTACGAGGGAAAGAGGCATTTTTGCGAGGGAAAATCGTTTTTTGCTGGGGCTATTTTTGCGACGCACTTTTTTTCCACCTCAAATCGGTTTTGCGACGGAAAATGCCGTTTTGCAAGGGAATTTTTCCACCGCAAAAAACTGTTTTTTTTTTTTTTTGTAGTGAACTCCCTCCCATGAATTGTTGTTTTTTAAAAAAAACATAAAATTTGAATATGTAGGATTAAAATAAGGTGAGTTATTATATTTTTAATACGGATAACGTAGTATGTATGTACATAGATATCTAAGGGTATGTTTGGTTTGAGGGGAATGTGAGGAATGAGAGGTAGCCCCCTTGTTTAGCTTATCATATTAAAAAGGAAACGCAGGATTATAAAAGGTTTGGACAAAACAGGGGCTATTCAATGACTGTTTTGTCCAAAACAATCGTTCAATCAGTCTGTGAACAAATTCAACGACTGCTTTGGACAAAATAGTTGTTGAATAAGAAACATATTCAACAACTGTTTTATACAAAACAGTCGTTGAATCATAATGTTACAAAATATTCAACGACTTTTAAAACACTCATTGAATAAGAAAAATATTCAATGCTATTTTATAGTATATAATATCTATATTATTGATATCATTGTTTAAATTTTGATAAAAGGATGAAATATTAAAATACTAAATTATCGTTGGTTGAACCTTCTACGCTACATTCTCTCTTTTAATATCTCTCCCACTATATTTTAAAACGAATTTTCCTTTTATTTTCCACCAAAAGTAAAGCCGTCAGAACTCAAAATCATACCGGAATTCTTTTTTTAATATAACTATTTTTTTATCTAATCATGGTTTATAATCCCTTTTGAATGTTTAGAGTGTTTTTCCTTCTTCCAACAAGTGAACTTTTTGTAATTTGAAGTCGCATTCTTTTCGTTATGAGAGTGAGGCCTAAACCATATCAACAGATTTTTTTTTAAAAAAAAAAAAACTTTTATTTTCACTAACATCACATATAATCAATATATCATTTAATTAATTACATCGATATTTTATCTATTTATGTCATTAAGTTTTTCCCTAATATATACAATATGATACTCCATCTGGTCCTAAATACAAGACAAATTAAGTTTTTTTAGATATTATGGAAGCTAATTAAATTACTCTTGTGTATTTTTATTTTTATTTTTTCTCCAAACAATTAATTTGACTAATAAACTAATATATAATCTAAGGATACACAATATATATAATATGATTAAGTAGCTTATTTAACTTCCTTAATCTCTAAAATTTTGTTGTCCTTTATAATACTACCCAACTCCATCTAGATTAATTCGCTATATTGCTTACTATTATTTTGTCTCAGGCTCTTCATTGATCCTATTATATCTCTTTTTTCAAGACAAGTAATATTAAATTTTACCTCACACTAATCTTATTCTTCCTATATCTCCTTTCATATATGTCATTGGACATATTTGGATTGGCTTATTAGAGCGTTGAGCAGGCCGAAAAACACTGACAGCGTTGGAGAAGTCCAGTGAAAAAAAAAAGTCCAGCAATTGTAACCGTTTGGATGAGCGTTTTTATTACTAAACTTATTTTTAAAAAGCCCGACAAACCAAAAGCTTGCTTTCGGAGCTTTTTGGAGCGTTATGGGCATCACCTTCTGCACAACATTTCTATAAATCCCTTTCTTACCCCTTTGCAGATTTCAACGTCCTCTTCTTCAAAATTCAATTTAGCATATGATATTATTTAAAGAAAACATTTATATAATAACATTTATATAATTATAGCATTTATAAATTATTTAGTAACAACTTGTAAAAAAATATTTGTATGCATTTAAATTTATATACAATTTTATCCATTACATATATTTAATTAAAGATTTTATTGTTTATTAATTTTTTAATAATTTTTTTAACTTTTTTTCAAATTTAAATTTTTATCTTCAATTATCGCAATATATACAATTAATATGTATATGTTACGGATTCCCATCAGGCCCAACGCTGATATGGCCCATTAAGGAATAAACCCGATCACTGGACACTCCGAGGATATCAGATAATCCCGCTATTATCTGTAATATCAATATGTCGGAAATCATATCTCGAATATGATATAACAGGCCACAGACTATGATAGATCCTGGATATCATACCTAAGGTACACTCTATAAATATAAGGGTCAAACCCTAAAGGTACATACGTTCTAACTCAAACCTATTTACATTCCGCATCACTGTGCACAATCCCCACTGAACACATCCCCCATCCCCCCTTTGGCGGATAGCCTATAGTGTGCAGTGATCCCGCGCCTTCCCATATATCTTCACCGTAGATACTCTGGCAAGGCCATCCGATCCAAGATCAAAGTACTAGCCCACTTGGCTAGACATATCTGGTTCCACACCAGAACATTGGCGCCGACCGTGGGGACGTTAAATTTTGATCCCCATGACCACCGATGGCTAACACTAGAAGTAGCAGTCGGAATCCTCAGCCTGGAAATCCGCAATAGGCCGAGGCAGCCGAAGAACTCGGATGCAAATTCAAGTTGAACTTCGCGACTAGTAAGAAGCAGCCGAAGTCCCAATTCACTTTGAGTAGAATCAAACAGAAAAAGGGGGAAACGCTCCAGAAATATTTAGACCGATTCAAAGAAGTAGCTTTGCAGGTACGCTCACTCCCTGAAGACGTACATATACACTGCATCGTAGATGGTTTGGATCCCTCGTCTCGGTTGGCTAAGAACATCTTTAAGAACCGAGTTTACACGCTCACTGAATTTCATACCCGAGCAAAGCAGTACTTGGACGTTGAACAGATGGAGATCGCCAATACTGTTGGGACCGAGAAGCGGGGAAATATGTCGCCCGAGGATAAGGGGCAACCCAGTAAACCAAAGGGAGAGGTCCTTCAGCACACACGGAACCGAGACGGCCGTACTCAAGAAGGAAGACCTGAAGGAAAAGCACGGTATGAGAGATACGCGCCCTTAAACTCCCCTCGTTCCCAGATTTGGAAGGAGGTGGCCCAGACCGAGATGAAAAGAATTGACAGACCTCGGCCTCCCTGAATTCGACCCACAACTGATCAATCCAAGTTTTGTGCGTTCCACGACGGACCGTGGCACACTACGGATCAATGTTTTGAACTCCGGGATGCCATAGAGTGGTTCATCAAAGAGGGAAAACTACGCCAATACGTCATACAAACCCAGGGGCATAAAATCTACAAACGCAAGCAAGGAGGCCGAAGTAGAAGTCCGGCCACCAACCCAAAGAAAGCCGAGAAGCGTCGAAAGTCAGCCAGCGAGGAAGATGAGTTCCCAGAGGCCCAATTCTACTGCAACGTGGTCAGCGGAGGTTTCGGTAGAGGAGGAGATACCATGAGCCAGCGCAAGAAATACTTGAGAGAAGTCCTCTATGTTAGGGATCTCCCAAAGTTCAAAGACGACCCAACCAAACCAATACCACCCCCATTAGTCTTTACCCATGAAGAACTAAAGGACGTAGTGCCGGGACATCAGGATGGGTTGGTTATCACGACAACCTTGGCCCAATCCCGAGTTAAAAGGGTTTTTGTCGATGCAGGGAGTTTGGCAGACATAATTAGTTGGGATGCCTTCAACATGATGAAGATGGATGTAGAGGATTTAAAGCCGTGCAAAACGACCCTCATAGGGTTCAACGGGGAACATTCACCTCCCAAAGGATATATCAACCTCAGACTAACATTGGGAACCAAAGAGGCTTTCAGATCATAACGGGTAAGGTTCATAGTGGCTGATTTCCCTTCCCCATATAATATCATATTAGGTCGAACGACCATTCATAGCTGGGACATGCTAGTATCCACGAAGCACCAAAAGTTGAAGATGATAAACAACAAGAACAAAGTGGTCATTGTTAACGGAGATCAGAAGGAATCTCGACAGTGCTACTTCGAGACAGTCTGGGAGGAAAAAGGAGAACCATCATCACCACCTCGGATTCAAAGGGGTGAACCAATCCTGAATGCAAAGAACTTCAGGAAGTCCGGACGACCTGTAAGCATGGTAGAGCTCGATCTCAGGGACGAACCCGAGATCCCACGTCCAGAACCACAGGGCGAGTTGGAGGAATTAATTCTCAGAGGGAATCCCTAAAAAACTACAAAGATTGGAGGAGCAATGAATCCGGACTTAAAAGTCAGGTTGATCGAATTCCTAAGACAGAATCAAGACGTATTCGCATGGACGTCATCCGAGATCCCAGGGATTGACCCTAACTTCTGTTGTCACAAGGTGTACATCCCGGCCCGGATCCACGCCGTGGCGCGAAAAGAGAAATATCAGAGCCGATAGGCAGAAGGCTTTGGAGCAGCACGTCGAGGAGCTGTTGGCAGCCGGGTTCATCAGAGAAATACAATACACTACGTGGCTATCCAACGTAGTTATGGTGAAAAAGCCAAACGGAAAATGGAGGGTATGCACGGATTATACCAACTTAAACAAAGCGTGCCTAAAAGACTCCTACCCGATGCCAAACATTGACCAGCTGGTCGATAACTCGTAGGGATTTCAATTGCTATCCTTCATGGACGCCTACTCCGGCTATAATCAAATACCCATGCATCCGGATGATCAAGAGAGGACGGCCTTCATAACCGACAAGGCCAACTACTGCTATAATGTAATGCCTTTTGGGTTAAAAAACGCCGGGGCCACCTATCAATGGATGATGAACAGGGTCTTCGCTGATCAGATCGAACAAAACATCGAAGTTTACATCGATGATATGATCATGAAAACTAAATATCTGGAATACCATGTCCGGGATTTGGAGCAAACATTTGACAAGTTAAGAAGATTTCAAATTCGTTTGAACCCGGCCAAATGTGCATTTGGAGTCCTGGCCGGGAAATTCCTGGGTTTCATGTTGACAAACCGCGGAATTGAAGCCAATCCTGATAAATGCAAGGCCGTCCTCGACATGCAGGCGCCAAGGAAGAAGAAGGAAGTTCAGCAGTTGACCGGCCGCTTAGCTGCATTCACCAGGTTTTTACCAAGGTCGGCTGATAACGCATTCCCATTCTTCAGATTGTTAAAAAAGGAAACGCAAGGAGGATGGAACAAAGACTGCGAGGCAGCTTTCGAGAAGATCAAACTGTGTTTGGCGACCCCACCAGTCCTCTCAAAACCGGATCCAGGTGAGTCCTTATTTTTATACTTGTCAGTAGGAGAAGAAGCAGTAAGTGCGACCCTAGTGAGAGAAACTGAGGCCGGCCAGGCCCCAGTTTATTTCGTTAGTAAGGCATTACAGAGCTCGGAACTACGGTACCAAAAGCTTGAAAAAGTGGCTTTCGCCCTGCTCGTCTCGGCAAGAAGACTCAGGCCTTACTTCCAGGGACATCGAATTGTGGTCCAAACAAGCCAACCGCTCCGACAAATATTGCACAAACCAGACTTGGCAGGAAGAATGACTAGCTGGGCCATCCAGTTATCCGAGTTTGACATCACTTACGAAGCCCGGCATGCAATTAAATCACAAGCATTGGCAGCTTTTGTGAGGGAACTCACCTCGGCTGATAGGACCGACGAAGTTCAAGACAAACTGTGGAAGGTATATGTTGATGGCTCTTCGAATGCCAAGGGTAGCGGAACTGGAATCATAGTTGAAAGCCCGGAGGGTGTTGCTATTGAACACTCCCTCCAATTGAAGTTCCCGACCTCAAATAACCAGGCTGAGTACGAAGCCTTACTTTCTGGATTATTGCAGGCCAAAGAATATGGAGCACAGAGAGTAAGGGTTTTCACCGACTCGCAGCTCGTAGCAGCACAGATAGAGGGCACCTATCAGACAAAAGGTCCTTTATTGGCTAAGTATCTCAATAAGGAAAAAGAGGTGATCTCCGAATTCGACGAGGTTATCGTCACCCACATTCCAAGAGAAGAAAATACCCGAGCCGACATCCTTTCAAAACTCGCTAGTACCAATGGCCCGAGAAACTTCCGCACCGTTATCCAGCAAAACCTAACAGAGCCGAGCTGTATTATGACTATATCGGCAACCACAGATTGGAGAAGACCGATTGAAGATTACCTAGAAAGAGGGATTATACCGACGGACTCAGTCGAAGCAAATAAATTGATTCGAGAAGCCGCCGTCTATTCGATGATCGACAACCAGCTATACCGAAAAGGTCTGCACTCTCCAATGATGAGATGTTTGGATTCATCCGAGGCCAAGTATGTGTTAGCCGAGATACATCAAGGAGTGAATGGCTACCACATGGGGGGGCAAGGCCCTGGCTAGGAAAGCTTTGCATGCCGGATATTACTGGCCAACAATGAAGACAGACGCCAAGGAAGCCGTCCAAAGATGTGAGAGTTGCTAGAAACACGCCAAGATCATTTGGCCCCCGCCATTAGAATTAAAAGGCATCTCAGCCCCTTGGCCCTTTTACAAATGGGAAATGGACCTCCTCGGGCCATTCAAAGCAGCCCCTGGGCAATTTAGGTGGCTCATTGTGGCGGTAGACTACTTTACTAAATGGATTGAAGCCGAGCCTTTAACCACTATAACCTTGGCCAGGGTACAAAGGTTTTTTTGTCACAATATTATCTCTCGATTTGGAATCCCAGCTGAAGTAGTCACGGACAACGGGACCCAATTTATCGACAAAGGGTTCCAGGGTATGATGTCGGATCTAGATGTTGTGTAGCACTTCACCTCGGTCGAGCACCCACAATCAAACGGCCAGGCCGAAGCAGCCAAAAAAGTCGTCCTAGACGGCTTAAAGAAACGGATGCAAGACGCAGAATCCAACTGGGTCGAACAACTCTAAAGTGTACTATGGGGGTATAGGACCAGCGTGCAGACCTCAACCCAGGAAACCCCATTCCGATTGACATATGGATGCGAGGCGATGATCCCGGTCGAAATAGGCCTGCCGTCATGGAGGAAGGTCAAAGCACTGCAAGATGGTGGCGAGTCGAATGAAGATGCCTTAAGGACCGAGCTGGACCTGATCGATGAGATCAGAATCATGGCGCATTGCAAGGAGCTACCCGCCAAGCGACTCATCGCGGCAAAGTATAATCGGAAGGTCAGACCCCGTTCTTTCAACAGGGGCAACTTAGTACTTCGACGTGCAGATGTTGAAAACAAAAACGCGAGAGATAGCAAACTAACGGCAAATTGGGAAGGTCCTTATCGAGTTAAAAGAACTTGGAACGCCAAAAAATTGAGGCTTTACTATAGCTAGACCTCGGCTCGGCACACGCACAATCTCAGGCATCTCATGTCCGAGATCTCGGACGAGAGAGCCCGGTTATTTTTCTATTTTCCAGTATTTAAATTTATGTCATTTATATTAGTTACTTTCCTTTAACTTCTCGAGCTCTCTAGAGTTCTGATTTTCATCTCAATCAAGAAGCCCTCAGTTGAAGTTTTCAAATGCGTGTTGTCCATAACTTAAGTTTTACATCGAGGTCCATGAGCCCGGTCTCAATTAAACCGATCTAGATGGATGACACTAGGGCCGATGTGCCTAGGTTTCAACCAATGTGAAGTTGCCTGTATAGGTCTTCACAAAATTGACGCGTCAACGCTCGCTCCTTGATAAGAAGATGAATTGCCATGCCGACCCTGATCAAGTCAAAATGTTTATAGCGTCGCGTTACGGACACCACGTTTTAAACATGTGGCATTTTGCCCTTATCTTGGCGATGAACCCGGACAAGGGAGCCGGAACTCGGTAGTGCGTTAAAATAAATACCCTACGCGGTTATAGCAAGAAAACCCTACCAAAGATCCCCATATGATAAGTCTGGAAGAAGAAGATCTGCACAATTAAAAGACCCTGGCCCGGTCATGCAATTTTTAAACCTACCTCGGAATTAGAAAGCGATAGAGCAATATATTAATAAAGAGGTTAAAAGTTGTCTATACAACCGGCACATACGCCGGACAAATACAAAAAAAAAAACAAAAAGGGCACAGACGCCCGAAAACAGAAAGTAGATGGCGAAAAACCACCTCAACAACTCAGGAGTCGAAAGCAGCCGGCTTCTCTGGACCCATACCATCTTTGGAATGAGCGTCAGGCAAGACCTCGGGTTCTCCTTCTCCTCCCTATCTTGAGCCTTCAAGCTGCGACACAGAAGCATCGTCGGGGGACGGTGGAGGAGGGAAGAATTGGCCTTGGTGAACATAGGCGAGATAGTGGCACTTGCTGAGATCCAATGTCACGTCAGGGTTCCAATGCTGCATCTAGGCCAAGGTCATGTCAAACGCGTCCTTCGCGGTCCTGGCCACTGTCAAAGAACAGTTGGCGTGGACCTTCTTGGTGTCTTCAAGTTCGGCCTTGACCGCACCCAATTCCTCGGCCAAACTCCCCGTTGACTCTGAACCGTCTTCAGAGCATCCAGACATTGGGAATGAGTAGTTTGTACATTCAGAAGCTCGGAGCTCATCTTCGCCAGATCGTCTTTGGTGGACTTTAATTCATCCACGGTCTTCTCAGCCCCTTCCCGGACGGCACTCAACTCATCCTCTAGCTTCTTCCTGGCCGCCACGGCTAGATCTCTTTTCGCCTCCATACGCCGCTTTTCAGTCGAGATCCCGACTACTTGGTGCTTAAGATGGAGCATGGACTGCACCAAGCCAACCCCTTGCAGTAGATGATGCTACACAGCGTGAACCACACGCTCGTCGGCCTCAGTCAGGGGGACAGCGGTGTCGAGAAACCAACGAGGAGGGAAAAAGGCAACACTAAGCTCTTCAGTTACCCCCTTTTCCCAAGCCAAACCATGCGGCAGCTTAGAAGGAGGAGGAGGTGGAGGGGAAGGGGTAGCCGGAACGGACTGAGAAGAAGGTTGAGCCTCCTCAACCACAGCTTCCTTTTGACAGGTTTGAGATGGCCCAGCAGCAAGAGAGGGAGAGATGCAGACCTGGACAGAGGTCCGGGTCCTCTTAGACGTCGGAGCCTGGGATACAGAACGTACCTGTCCCTGACCAGCCTCGGCCACAGCTCGCTTCCGCGGCGGATTACGCGAAGGAGCCCCACCGCCGAGATTCAGCTGGGCCAGGTAGGGGCAGTAGATTCATCGGCTGATCTGCAAACAAAGGAAATAAGCCGGGTTAGAGAGGAATTCAAAATAATGGCTGAAATAGAATATTATAAAAAGTAAATCAGACACTAAGAGGAAAATATACGTCGCGTCGCTGCAAGCTCGGCCACGGTATGACTCAGTATCCAAGCTACGGTTTTTACACCGTGCTCCTTAACATCAGTTACCAGTTGGGACACCGAAATAA
Organism: Acacia melanoxylon; assembly: GCA_019022615.1. Lineage (NCBI taxonomy): Eukaryota > Viridiplantae > Streptophyta > Magnoliopsida > Fabales > Fabaceae > Acacia > Acacia melanoxylon. The sequence continues at coordinate 3,116,595 of JAFJYJ010000046.1, forward strand.
CATCCTCGACGGGAAGATCGTCCCCGTCTACCTGATAACTCGTAGAGTCCTTATTGTGGTGCTCCACGGTCCATTACATCGGGAACTTCCACTCCACATTCTTGGATTCATGACCATGGAGGAACCAAGGATGCTGCCCAGAAATAGCAACAACCTTGAAAAAGCTGGTTTTAAAATGTTTAAAAGAACCATAGAAAGGGTAGAAAAGCTTTCGGTCGGGAACACCGCGAAGGGACGTTAGACCTCTCAATTCCTCATTGTTCTTGTCAGACCGAGGTGTGAAAGGGCAAAAGAAGTAAGAGAATATGAACAATTTAACAGGAATGAGTTGTGGGAAGGATTGACAAAGGCGCTCAAAGGCCAGAATAAAGCCCCACTCGTTGGGATGGAGCTGAGAAGAGGCTAGCCGAAGATAGCTCAAGACCGACATTTGGAACTCGGTAAAGGGAAACGAAGACCGAGCCGGGTAGCATAATCTCTGAAGAAAAAGAAAAAGGAGGGATTGGTTCCTTCCCTGACTGCATAGACAGGCTCTCTAGTCGAAGGCGGAGATAGAATGCAAGAGGAAGTATCCCCCAATTCTAGCCTCGCGATGTCGGACTGCGACATCAAGGAATGAGTCGTTAGTACCCCATGGGCGACCCAAGGGTATTTTGCTAGAAGACTTTGAGGTGGACTGGCAGAGTCAGATTCTCCAGTCACTGAAGGGGTCCTATTAGGCAAGGGTGACCCCATTTAGACCTAGAAACAAATAAAAGAAAAGGACAAAGATCAGTAACTAGAGGGTATACCTGACGCATGCATGTTAGCAAAAGAAGAAGACGAAGCTCGGTTCTAAGGGCCGAGGTAGAAATCGTGGGAGACCTATGCTGGCAGGAACCGAGGGTGGCATCCGCCAGGGAATCCTGGCCGCTAGCGATGTAATGTGAACTGGAGGCGAGACAATCCCAGTAGGGGCCGAGATATCCCTCGGGCATAGACTCTACCCTTGCGCGTGGAAGGGGTTCGTAAAAATTAAGAGGATCGACCGGGATGGCTTCGGGTACACCTCGACCGACGAGGTTGGCAATCTACTCAGAACAAGACGAACGTTTGAGCCCCTAGCAGAGGCTGAACGGGACCCCCCAGCGCTCCCCCTATGTGAACCACCATGAAGCAATACTCTAGACCTTTCCCCCTCAGACAAGGGAGTACCCAATATCTAGTGGCTGGCCTTACGCGCCTCTTCTTCTTCTGGGGTTAAGGCTTGGTTTGGAAATGATGAAGGCTTAGTCCTATCCATCAAAATACAGAGGTGGGACCTAGAATAGGCACAAAAGGATCGATGAGACACCGGAGAAGCCAAATCAAAAAGGGGGTATTTCAATGAAAACAAGATATGTACCCAGGGGAGGAACCCAGAATCCTAGTTCTACCCAGAAGCTCTCACTGGAACTCACTTCGTACAAAACCATCAATCCAGAAATGATCACAGACAAGAAAAAGCAACGAATGATGAAAAATACGAAAGAAGTAAAAATAGTAACGGAAAAGAAGAAGGTATACCTGCGTAGAAGAGAGCAAAAGCAGTTTGGTTGAAAAGCTATCGTAGCGAAGAACAGAGAGAGTCGTGAGAGTAGAAACGCCAAACGACGGGAGAATGAAAGTAAGTTGGAGTAATGGAGGGAAGTACAAAGCCAAGTTCAAACGTCGGGGGTAGAAGGGGGAATTCGCCCTACTCGTAGGGGTGACGTGCGACGCTATAGCTGCATTAAATGCGCACGAAAATCGCTGAAGGCAAAGCAGGGACGTTGCATTCTCAAGCCAATCAAGAGGAAGCAGGTGTCAGGGGGCAATGATGGCGAAAGGTGAAGAGACGCTGCCCTCAAGATACGACTACACAGCTGGAAACACCTCGGATTCCATAATACCACGGCATTTAGCCGGGGACCGGAGACATGAACATAGATTATCTAACACCCTGGCATCAGCCCGGACATTTGAGAATGGCAAGAAAAATATGTGTTCTAATATATTTTCATATTCATGTATATTTTTCTTAAAGTATTTGCCATCATCAAAAAGGGGGAGAATGTTGGTTTTGATTAGTTTTGATGATGTCTTATATAGATGCCATTCTTAAGAGCAAAAAGGTTGCACACTACATTTACATTATACTTTGACTAATTCTTATATTTAATTTAGATGCAAAGTTTAAAAATGGAGAATGATCAAGAAAGTAGATTGAAGAAAGAAGTTCTTGCACACAATATAATGGGAATATCAGAATATCAAGGAAGCAAGAAATACTCAAAGGATTTTGGGAATAATCAAGAAGAGAAGATATTGAGGAACTTGCTGAGAATGATGAGTTCAAGTTGAATGACGGAGAACGTTCAACAAGAAGAAATCGAATCGAGAAAGAAATTGAATCAAGAAGATGTGAAGTTAAATGATAAAGAATGATCAAGATGGGAGATTGAAGAAGAAGGAAGAACTTTCTAAATATAATGATAATATCATTATTCAAGTTACTAGATTGACACTAGAAGTTTCCACGATGATATGGAAGTTGGAACGACTCAAATCGGACTTAAAATAAGCAAAATCAAGTTTTGGGATGACTTAACTCGAGCCAGGAAGTTTACCTCGAGTTAAAATGATTGCTACAGTGATTTTCACCTCTGGGACGATTTGCCTCGAGTCAAGAAACTTGCTGCCTCGAGTCTCCAGCCTCGAATCAAGAATTCATCTGCCTCGAGTCAGATGCACCTTCAGCATACTCTGTTTCACGTTCAGCTCGGGCGACCTTTGGTAATTTGATGATATCTTCCAAACCAGGAATCGGATTGACGTGAAACTAGTGGTATATGAAACTAGACTCCCAATGCATCATGTTTATATATAATTCAAGCAAAAATGAGTTAGGATGAGAGAGATATGAATTATACAAGTTGGACCATCAATCACCATCACAGTCCAGACCAAGGTTTGGTATTTTGGGTGTATCTCACAAAATAAAAATCCAATAGAGCTAACATCAGTGCCATTTGAAATTAGACTCAGAATTAGTTCCATCAAGAGTTGAACCAGCCCAAACGGAGTTCAGACCAAGGAGATATGGTCTTCGAAATTTGACACTCGAAATTCTGGATTCAGTTCAGCATAGCTTCGGTTTTTCTGTCTATACACAACCAAATGAAATGAAACCAATTCCATATGATTCTAGACACAACAAGGGTTTCATAGAATTTGGAAGAAACAAATTTTGATGAGTGCCTCCTCAAGTCAAAGAAGTCAGGAAGCAACGTGACTCGAGCCAAGCAGAAAGTCACCCCGAGTCTAGATCAGCTAACATATTAAAATAACTCAAAGAGGAAGCAAAATGACTCGAGCCGGTGAAGAACCTCGAGTCGATGGAAACGAAAGTCGACGTTTTGAGAAGGGTTTTTTTTCCTTGAGTCAGCACATTAACCTCGAGTCAAATGCAAACAGAAAGTTAGAAGAATAGAGAGCAGTTTTTGCCTCGAGTCAGTAATGGTGCCTCGAGTCAATATCACATCCATGCTATCCAGGTACATGTTTTTGTTGTCACATTACCTCGAGCCAGTATTGCAGACTTGAGCCAGACCGTTAGGCATGTATCGTTCAAACCATGAACAGCCTCGAGCCTGTGAGAATTGTGCCTCGAGTTGGTGAACTCGAGCCAGAACTTTGTGTGCCTCGAGTCTTGGTCATCCATTGCAATTGTTTAATCCTATGCCTAACTCGAGCCTATATGATTGTTGCCTCGAGTCAATTGACTCGAGCCAAGATATGTGCTGCCTCGAGTTAATCTCTCATCTGGATCACTCTGCTTGTCTATCACTAATTGTTTCACTCGAGCCTGTAAGCATATCGACTCGAGCCAAGATGACACACAATAGCAGCAGCAACGTCCGAGAATTCAGAAATGATTATTATCAATTGATTTCTACCTGCTATACTTCTCAATGCTATTAATCATGTTTGTTAGCAATTTTCATATGAACAAACGAAGGATTAACATCAGATTATCAAAAAAACATATGATGACGTCAGAAGCTCCAACGGCTATTTCTCCAACAACTAAAACTTACAACGATAATATTCTACATCGGACCAATGCTTCAACGGACTAATATCAGTTGTCTATAAGTAGAGACTCATTCAAGACAGAAAAAGAAGTCTATACGAGCTTACATCTTCGAAATGCCAATACTCTGATTTTCATATCACTTACTCTCTGTTTATCTCAATGATCATATAAACTTCTATAGAGAGTGAAATAACTTGTATTGTACTTCAGTGTTTATTATTATCACTTCTGAGAGAGAATATTTATTGTAATCATCTTATCATTTGAGAGTTACTCAAGATTGGGTAATCTTGAGTGGGAAACGGACTGTAACCTTACGGGTTGTAAGGGGGAGCATCTCAGTGAGAGATTCGGCTTCACAAGTGCCTGTGTGAACTTGTGGGATTGTAAAGGCTTCTCTTGTGCCCGGATTAAACAAGAGGATAGTAGATTGGAAATCTCAAGTGGAGCTTGGGGACTGGACGTAGGTCAAGGATTGGGCCGAACCAGTATAAATCTCAGTTTGCATATTCTCTTCCCTCATCTCTTATATTCCTGCAAAGATATATGATTGAATGACTTTTTATTGTTTTATAAATCATTACTGTCATACAAACTACTTAAACCAAGTTGCGAAAAGATTTTCAAAGACGATAAGTTTTTATCAGACACCCAATTCACCCCCCCTCTTGGGTGATAGCATGGTCTAACAATATATATATATAAACCCATTCATTAAACAATAATAATATTGCATTTGATTTCTTTAAAATCAGCATTGCATGCTAGCTCTAATGAACCCAGTAAAAAAAAAAACTAAGGAGAAGCTAGTTTTATATTAATTTTCATATTTAGGTAGGTTCTAATTCTTATACTTCTTCAGGCCAAAAAGAAAAAGAAAAAAAAGAAGATATTCTTATACCTCTTAACTGATTAATATATTTTAATTTTTTAAAATTATAGTAAAACCTTCAAATGATATGACTTCAATTCATTATCTAATTAAAGTGATAGGCGTATACAAGTATATTTCAGATGAGAAAAAGAGTAAGCCCTTTTTTTTTGTTAAGAATAAACCCATTTTGTAGGAACGAAAATATGAAATTTCTAATTATACTAGCATTTTAGAAGAAAAAAGTTGCAAAATATATATTTCAATTGATTAAAAAATATTAATTTAGATAACATTTACTACTCATATTATATTTAAACTATTTGATATTTGTGACTATTATCTCCCTAACTCTTGTTTTTAACGCAACAATATGTTGAAATACTTTATTTCTTCATCAAAATTACATTAATTATAATGAACACAATTATTGTATAAAAACTATAGTATTTAATTAAAAAAATTGAAATTGTTAAAAAAAAATTGTAAAAGACATTTTGTGAACTAGGGTCATCGTTCTTGCTTAATTAGCTTGTTTAAGACCTAGGTATGCAATAATTACTCAGAGGGTAGGGATTTGTTTTCCATCCTCTTCCCTTCCCATCCTTTACTTTATCTCAGCCGTTGAATTGAAATCTGAATAGTTCATATTTAATCTTTTATAAAAAATATTTTTAAATATTTTATAAAAGATTAAATCGACCCATTCAGATTTCAATCGTGTTGGTTATGATTAGTTTTGATGATGTCTTATATACATGCCATTCTTAAGAGCAAAAAGCTTGCATACTACATTTATCTTATACTTTGACTAATTCTTATATTTAATGTAGATGTGAAGGTTAAATAATGAAGAATGGAGATTCGAGATCGAAGAACTTGAAGAATGGAATGAAAATATCATCATATAAGTTTCAAGATTGATTCTGGAAGTCTTCATGATCAAATGGAAGTTGAAATGACTCAATTCGGAGTTAAAATAAGCTATATTTGAGTTCCTAAAGGCTTGCTCGAGCACAACAGAATTCATGCTCGAGCATGGTGCATTTTTGCTCAAAATCCGCTCTTGCTCGAGCAAGAAAGAAGGCCTTGCTCGAGCAACAACGTTCTTCAGCTTCCTCTGTTCAGCTCTGTTTCTGGCGACCTTCGGTAATTCGACGATATCTCCCAAACCAGGAATCAGATTGACATGAAATCAGTGGCATATGATCCAATGCGTCATTTTGATATAAACTCCAAGCCTAAAGGATTTCATATGAGAGATCTATGATTTGTAAAATTTGCAACTGAAATTCACGTCACAGTCCAGAACAAGCTTCGGTATTTTGGGTGTATCTCACAATATAAAAATCCAATTGAGTTCAAACCGGTGCCATTTGAAACTAGACTTACATACCTTTCCAACAACATCGAAACCATGAAGAAAAAAAAAAAGATCAATTGAAGGAGATATGGTGTTTTGAAGTCAACGGTCTGTTCAGGATGTTGCAGAAAATGCTGATCAAGAACAACGTTCATTCATCTGATAATAATGGACGAATTACAATGAGTTTGGGGCTGATTCTTCTTGTATTGTAAAGAAGACTAAAAGAGCTCTCTGAGGTGGATTGACCATGAATGCCCAAGCAACGAAAGTAACATGCCCGAGCATCATACTCGAGCAGAGAAATGAGCTTGCCCTAGCAGCGTCGAGTGTCAGTGAGAATTCCAACTATGAAGAGTCTTGCCTGAGCACCATGCTCGAGCAGACCATTTATGATGCCTGAGCATCATCGGACTCAGAGCAAAGATCTCCAAGTTAAAGAGCTTGCCCGAGTAGACATAAGAGCATGCTCGAGCATCCACGTGATAGACAATGAATTCACAAAATTGAAGAGTCATGCTCGAACAGAGATGAAGGCTTGCTCGAGCACCATGCTCGAGTAGAGGTAAAAGCTTGCTCGAGCAGAGCCTTTCTACTTCTTTTTCTTTGCCTCTGGATGACTTGTGCTCGAGCATAAATTCTCATGCTCGAGTAGAAGCAAAATCATGCTCGAGCAATGTTGTTGAAATGGCTCTTCTCGCCTCTGTTTGGATCTTGCCCGAGCATGCCTTATGGCTTGCTCAAGCACTAGTGAGTGATGCCTGAAGCATGTTGCAAGTCTTGCTCGAGCATCAACGAAAGAAATTATTCTTCAAAATGATCCATGAGAAGCTTGCCCGAGCAAGCTTAGATTCTTGCTCGAGCATAGGGTGATTCCTTGCATTTCAATACGCTTTTCAAAGTGATGCCCGAGCACACATATGATCTTGCTCGAGCAAAGTCATCTCTGTTTTCAAATCACTGTCTTCGGAAAACTTGAATCATCAAATGTAATTTCATCTCTTCAGATTATTACTCATTGCATTTAATCAGTTTGCTAATGAGTTTCAGATAATTTTATCATGGATTAACAACAAATTTGCATAAAGAAAATTGTGTGTCAGAAGAGCATTAAATGCTGTTACCAAAACCGGTGATATCCTCGATAACCACTTCTCTGATCAAAGTAAAGCAACTTCTGATATTCCGTCTGCGCAATAAATTCTATCTCTCAATGGTCAAGACAAATGGAATAAAGAATGTTTATGAAGAACGAAGTCAGCAACGGTGATTGTGACCAGCGAAGCTTCATCTGTCTAACGGCTATATTCATGAGTCACAACAATTAATCTTCAAGCCACTTCCAATGGTCGAATGCTCGCAACGGTCGAAACACAATTACCTATAAATTGCGAAGTCTTCAAACCGGAAGGGGCGACGACAATTGATGAATGAATCGACAAAGCCAACGAAATGATTTTACTACTTCACCGTCGATAGTTCATACACTCTGTTTCTCAATGTTTATATAGTTTACAGTAGAGAGTGAGATGATCGATTATGTACTTCAGTGATTATTATTCATCTACTCTGTGAGAGAGTCCAAACACTTATTTGATTATCTGTTTAGTGATCAAATCTCAAGGTTGTGGAACCTTTGAGAGTGGGTGTACAGTTACAACTTGTAAGGGGGAGTGAGTCCTAGAGTGAGAGGATCATCCTTCGTTTACAGAGTGTGTAATTGTATCCTTACAGTGTGAAAGGGGAGTATCTCGGTAAGAGATTGTAAAGGCTGCACAAGTACCCAACTAAACTTGTAAGGTTGTAAAGGCTTTTCTCTTGTGCCCGGTTAAACAAGGAGATAGTGGATTGAAAATCTCAAGTGGAGCTTGGAGACTGGACGTAGGTCAAGGAAGAGCCGAACCAGTATAAATCACAGTTTGCATATTCTCTTCCCTTATCTCTTATATTTCCAGTATATGTTTATTTGAATATCAAACCGCTGATTTAGAAAATGCGAAAAGATTTTCAAAGTGTCAAGTTTTTTATCTTCACCCAATTCACCCCCCTCTTGGGATAAGCTGGTTCTTCAAATCGAACAGCTGAGATGAAGTAAAGGATGATAAGTGGATGGGAAGGGAAGAGGATGGAAGCCAAACCTCCAGAGGTAGAGTCTACATTGGTTGCTAGTAGTGTTGGATATTGGTAGAATGTTTTGTTTTTTTTTTTTTTTTTAAGAAAAAGACTTTGTGTGTAATACCTTACTTTAGGAAGATCTAATAGAAGTGTTTAGTTGATTATGAACCTCTAATAACCCATTCGGTAACTTAAAAGACAGAACATTTGAAAACTTTTTTTCTATAAGAATGATATTTTCTAAAACCTTGAAAATCTTTAGTTAATTCATTTCAAATATAAATTCAGTAGCTCCTATACAAATTAAACTGTTTTTTTAGAAACCTTATGATAAATGAATAAGACCCAGGCTCCTTTCTAATTCACTTGGCCCCTCAAAATATAAAGTCCTATGTAATAAACTTACAACTTTCCAAACTATTTGCCCTTTTTAAAAACTTCGACCAAATAGTTTTGACATGTAACATCTTAGGGCCTTACTTATACAATTTCCCTAATTATGAACAAGATTGCATCTAAGCATGCATTTAAACAGAAACTATTAATAGCTATACATAGATATACTCTCGTTGTCAAAGCAGATGGAACTTATCTTTGGACTATTTTAAAGTTTAAGCACTTTTTTTACATCTAAGGTTTTAATATAGTGCAAGACACACTTTTGACAAATTAATATGGGTATTTTTCCCCATTTACCTTATTTAAAATGACTAAAAATAAAAATAATGTATAAATACTATATTACCCCTAACTAACTCCCTACATTTCCTCAAACCACATCTTAAATATTCGATTTTCTTCTATGAATAAAATAAACATCTTAAGTATATTTGACAATAAACAAAAACATCGATTCAATTTCTAGCTTCTTGTTGTGCATCATTGCAATTAACTTCAATATCTGCTTGCCAGATTTTATTGACCACTAGCCTCAACGAAAGTCACACACAAGTTTTAAACAAAAAATTAAAATTGTCTTCAACCACTGAAGTGAGAATAAATTGCTCAATTTTCCTCTATTTGCAGTTCTTTCTAGAGTTCTTGAAGGAGTCCGTCCTATTAAATATAACGACATCAAAAAATATTTTTATAATTATTTTTAAAAATTGGTTGTAGTAATATCTAAAAATAATACGATACGGTAGATGAGCGAGAATGGTAATAAAAATAAAAAGACGGACATATATTTTTAAAATTTACCAAAAAAAGTAATAATAATTTTTTTTTCTGACTTTAATTAAAACTCAAAATCAAAAAAAAATTTACTTTCATAAAACATCTTAACATGCATAACTTATTATGAAAATTTTGAATTAATTTATTTTTTAGCTTAAAAATTAAAACGGGCTTCTTCATAAATTTGACTCCTTCCAATTTTAATATTTTAAAAAAGATAAGGTTAAAGTCGCATATACAATTTACTATTGTTGCAAAAATAAAATAAAAAAATAAAAAGGAATGACGCACCCATAGAAATATTAAGAATGGGAGGCATAATTCAAATTTGATTGAACATTTGTATATATAATTATTTTACATGTTTTTTTATACAAATTTTGTAAATTTTATAATGTATGGATTACATAAAAATCAAAGAAAATTGAAGGAAATGGTATACTCTCCCCCTATTTTTTATTCAACAACATTTAAATACTTAAGATCTGGTTAGAAGGAATGTAAGGGGCTTGATTAGGGGTAATTTAGTATTTTTCGCAATTTATATTTTGAACTTTTGTCATTTTGATTAATTACAAGTTTTAAGATCCTTTCAAATAAATATTACTTTTTCTAGGTCTTTTGTTCAAATTTTCCCAAGAAGTCACTTATTATTAGATTATTATGATCTCAATATCAATTTAAAATTTGTAATATGTCAAATTATAAACAAATTAATGTGGATATATCATGATATTATGAAAAATGAGTCATATTATTTATAATTTTTATTTTTTATAAATATATGGTGTGATTTATTAGAGTTATATATTATGTATGTCAAGCCATATATTATAAATATATGGCTTGATTAGGCTTAGTCCTCAAAATCATTTAACAAAAAACCATCTAATACTACATATATGATATATCCATATAAATATGAGAGTAAATTTTCTATCTAATATCTTAGTAGTTAGTATATTAAGATGTTAAAAAAACTTTATACCTCACAAAAGAAAACCCCTTATTATCATTTGTTTATGTTATGTTTATTATAGATTTTATTGATCATATTTAAATTTTTATTGACAATATTTTTTTGGCTTACACACTTGCATTAACCCAATGATTTAGTTGTTGATAATATTGCTTGAAGTTTTTTCTCAATGCCGCCTTTAGAAAATTTTAAAATATAGCAATATTGCCTATTTCCGTTAAAAAGTTAATAGTCAACGTCAATTTTTTTACGATCAATGTTAATTTTTTAACAAAATAGGGCAAAGACTCTACATTTTAAAACTTCTAAGGCAATATTGAGCAAGAAAAAAACTTCCACATAATATATTCATCAATTGAAAACTTTAGGAGTAAATTTGCTTTATTTAACCCAATAATAATAATAATAATAATAATAATAATAATAATAATAATAATAATAATAATAATAATAATAATAATAAGAACGACGACGACGACGACGTAGTAGCAGCAGCAGCAGCAATGAAGACGACGACGACGACGACGTAGCTGCCTTCCTCGAACACAAGTTTGCACCTTGAGCTCCGTAGAATCAAGCATATTAGACTGAAGACTTTGGTCCACATGTAATTACCAAAATGTTCACGTCCCGAGCTATGTTTGGTGTTCCATGTGAGCCAAACCAAAAAAGAAACTAGAGAAAAAGTTAGGTTTTAAGACACGCCTGTTTAGGTTGGCGATAGAAGTGGTGGCTTAAAAGCTATCTGACTTTAGAAAAAGCTCGGTAGGAAAAAAGTCAAGTTGTAAATATGATTTGTGTTTGGATTGCCTGTTTAGGTTTTGTAGCAGTAGCTTTTTTTCAAATTAAAGAGTGTTTGGATTATCATTTGGAAAGTGAGTTGAGATAGAAAATGACTGAGAAAGACATAAATCTTGTTGAATACTATATATATATATTAGTTGTATACATTGTGATAATTGAACATAAAATTTTTAATTTTAATTTATATTTTAGAAAAAAATAAATGATAGAAATTGTTTAAAAAAAAAGGAAAAGAAAAGAATTAGAGTGAAAAAAAAAACAAAACTTGAGGCGGGCCCAAGCTGTCATATCCCTCTCGTCAAAACATCTCATATATATGAGCAAAAAAAAACATCTCATATATGTATAAATCCCATAAAAAACAAAACTGATGGGGCCCACATGAGCTAATTGTCCAACATCATCACCCTTAAAGCTCCCCTCCCCAACTTTTTTGTTAATGGACGTTTGCTCCATTAGTTCAGTAACAAAAAAGCATCTCCAAACACATCTATATGGGCTTTGGCTTAAAAGCCAATGCTACTGGGCTAAATGCTCCCAAAATGCTGTCACCAAACAGGCACACTATGCCACAACCCTCTCGCTCTTTTACAATTTCTAAAGATATGCAAAACACTTCTCTCTTTGACATTGGAAATTAAAGGACAATCACTCTAGGAGGAAAGACCTCCTTTGCTGTGAGTACTGGGTAAGTAACCAATCTCTTGGGATTCTTATGTTTCCTATTGGGCCTAATTAGGGGAAATGTTTCGAAGATAGGACCAAAGTCCATATTCCAGAATACTGCCTGAATGTAAGTCAAGATTCATGTCAGAGACATGAATGACATTGTGGTACGCCAATTATTATGTAGACATATCTTCTATACCACTTTTTTTTAGAAAAATTGGTGAAAGAGCCTTTTGAAAATTTTATTAATTAGAAAGATCTTTTATGCTTGTATACACAGAGTCCTGATACTCTGTCGAATTTTATACATATGTATTGGCTGGCACTCGAATTCAGGTCCTTCTATCTAATAAAGCTTTTAAAAAGAGATCTCGTTACTGATTTTCCCAACTTTTTTTTCTGTTGGAATTAAAATATCATATCAGAAAATAGTGTGCATAAGGTAATTTGCAGTTCCTTTGGTTACATGTGAAAAAATGTACTCCCACTGGCAACCATGTGATTGTGTGATTATCTTCTCAATGTCTCTATTTTATTCCAACTGCATAATTGTAAAATTGAAGAACTCTAATTTGTACTTTAAAAATGAGGGAATCTATGTGAGTGGTGGTTGATGCGAACGTAGCATGAATAAGGGACAAAAATGAGGGCTCAGATGATGGGCCATTGGACCTTTGGATAGTGTGAAGCTCACATGCATATCGTATACCCTCTCTGCAATATTTAGTCTCCACCTCATATTTTAAGAGGTGTTTGTATTTAATACCGATCATATATTGAACAGTATTGTTTTCAATAGAACGATATATATGTGTACGAAAAATTGATAACTACTCAACACTACTGCTAAACGTATCTTTTATCTCATTCTTCCCTCTCCCACTGGGCTTGTTCTACTTGTCTCCACGCGCCACTTTCTCTGAAATGAGAATACACACGCACAATTTTTATTATACTTTTTTTTATCAAGAATAATAGTATATTTTTTAATTAGTAAAAATCATCTTCTTACTTTTCTTCATTAACGAAGTTTTTTTTTTTTTTTTTTTTTTTGCTCAAAGGGTTTTACTCTTAGTTAAGTCATGATTATACTATATTAATGTTCCGTAAAAATGAAAATGTATATAAATCATCAAATCTGATGTAGATAGAACATGTTTAAAATTTTTGGTCTGCATGTTTTTCAATGACAAATTTATTTTTAAACGTTTTTAATGACAAATTGCAGTCCAAACTTCATCTAATCTTTAGGATCAGAGGTAGTACCACCTAAGGACAACAAAATAAAATTTCACTGTCATACTGATTTATTTAAATGCCCTTGCAAAATATTTTTCTAATGCCCCATTTGATATCTAGAAAGTGATTTCGACGAAATTGATACTGAAATTGGAGTTAGAAATGGAAATATGATGGAAATGGGCTTATAAAATGTGATAGGAATGTAAAAAAAACTTTTATATAAAAATACTAAAATTTCCTTCCTAGAAAACCATTCTCTAAAAAAAGAAAACCATTCTCTCCACACCGGGAACATTCAACAAACAAGGGGGGGGAACCATTTTTCTCCACTAGTAAAAACTACCCAGCCATGGGACGTATAATTTCAATAGTAATATATAATAATTACATCGCTTTCAATTATATGTGTGCGAACATTAAAATTGTACATCAGAGATTAAAATTATGTTTATCAATACATAAAAAACATCAACATCAATTAATACTTAATAGATTAGATATAAAGATAATCATCTCATATAAATGTTTTTAATATTAAAATGGATTTAATATAGGCCATCAAGCCTTTTTACAACTCATGTCTAATTTTCTCAATGTCCTTATTACTTTCATGTCCCTAACATATGTACTCAAACACATTTATTTGGTGCTTAAATTATGAGACTTCTAATTAGTTGATGGTTGTGCAGTTTCAACCCTTGACACCCTATGTTTGTGTTTCTGATCACCGTGACAACGGTCATCGTTCAAATGCACTTCCCAAATTCATCACCTTTAGATGAACACCCTGTAACCACTTGGATTGGTATTACATGCTTGCTTTTCTATGGCTTTTCATTTGGATACCACGAGAAATGCCAAAGTCACACCCCAATGGATCATACATCATTAAATCTTTGTGTTAAGGTAGCTATTGTCTCAGGAAGTTTGGCTTATAGTGCATTCATATCACTATTGCTTCCTGACTCTCGCCAACCACTTGTCTTCATTGTCTGTGTATTGTTGTTATTCATATACTTCAATCACACAAAAATAGAAAAAATAGGTGAAAACATTACTTCATATTTATATGACCTATGGGGGATAACTAAAAGCAGAGCTTCAAATTTGTGCGAGCGATGAGGAGAACTGAAAGGACAATGTTGCAGCAATTAACCGGCCACCAGTTTATATGTTGATCAAGTCTTACAACTTACTTGGATATATTAATTAGTTAAATAAAGAGAGGTTGGAAGAGAGTGTGATGTTGTTTTAATTACTGTAATTTGTTTTTGACATTTGTTAATTTCCAATATGCTTCTTTCATGAATTGGAAATCGAAAAAACATATAATTGTACGAAAAGTTACCTGGTATGATATACACTGGAGAAACTGATTTATTTTCTCCCCCCTTTACACTGAAATCTCTTGGGTTCACTGAACAAACCAAAACCAAAAGCATTTATAATTTATTTTTACTCAATAGTAATTGTGCATAGACCGTTTAATCCAAAGACTAGCACTGATGATTGCATCTGTGGAAGAATTTCCAGAACCAAGTGAGCAACAATTTCAGTTTGTGAAAGGTAGACTGGTTGGAGAGAAGAGATTTATAGTTCAATGGAATCTGAGTTTGGGGAAAACGGCTTGGTTTAATTTGATGCTGCAATAGGGGAAAATTTCATGCAAGTTTTGAAATTATGTTCCAATGAAACGAAGCACCAATGAAAAATGGAAATTAAGTTCGTTTTGGAATCATTGTGAGCCATTCATGTTAGGAACATGGATTACCTTTGGGTTGCTCGAACGTGATCATGAATGATCAAAACTTAGAATAATGCTCTGCCTCTACCGTGGGCTTGTTTGGTTGTTTGTGGAGTGAACCGATCATAAGCGAAAACGAACATGAAGGCCCTGCCTCTCCTTCTCTGTGGAGAACCTACCACCCTGTGCTTTCATTCCCCTGTCGCTCATGTAAACCATAGATTTTGAGTCTATGTCTCCCACCACCAAATTAAATCCGTTGTAATTCTCTGCTTCTGTCTTTAGATATTAAGTAAACTCTCTCGGACTCCGTCTACTCTGCCACACCCACATAAATAATACGGAGTATATTAAAAAAGCAGAGTTTGCAAACTTGAATATTCATATACAGAGTTAACGCCGTGACAAGTTTTCACCGTGAGATTAGTATTAATATATCTGGTATACCTTGAGAAAAAGCAGGGGAAGTTCGCCTCTGGTTCTGGCATGGGGATTCGTATGGGATTCCAAGACGTAAGTGACAAAGGCGAATCTTCCGTGCCGGGAACAAGCCAGCGACCTCGTGTCTTCCTCCAAGTATCTCTGTTTCAGAATCTTCCCACCATGATGCTGCCTTCGTCCGTTCGTCGCCCTTCATTTCACCGCCATGAATAACATCCACTCATAAATTCTTTTCATTTATTCGTATATGAACAAATAGATAAGAAGGAAGGAAGGAATGAAGACTTTCCTGTTGTGGTACTCGTCTCTGTTGTTGAAGAGGATCAAAGGGTAGACTGGGTGAGCTCGCCATAGAGAAACACCACTGCACATTTGGAAATTACTAGAAGATTGAAGAGTGTCGGCAGATATGTAAGCAAAGGGAGAATTAGGGCTTTCTTTCTATTGACTTGAAGTCATAAGCAAAGGAATAGTGTCGGCATATATCTTATAATTAAATAATTCTATTTACCTTCCTCAATTTTCTTAACTTAATCAATTCAACCTTGTATTAAGAATTGGAGTTGTATATAAATACCAAACACAAGTTTCTATAGTTTGGACAATAATGACTATACATAATTTTAATATGAGAAATTCTAAAAGGGATGTTAATTTCATACAAGCTGAAAATGAGAATATAGGTCATGTAAATAATAATAGTATGGATGAAGAGTCATCCTCGATAAATTATGCTACGCCGTCTTCAATTTAAATGAATCATATTCGTGACACAATTAAAAACCCAATTGTTCGGGACATGTGATCCAATTAGTTATATAATATTATTTGATCGAATTATGTATTTTAGTATTGCCAAATTTTTCAGATTCATTTTTTTCACTTTTTTTGTAATTTTGATTTTGATTTTTCTTTTATAGTTATCGTAAAAGCCACTTATGCTACTACCAATTCAAACAAGTTTACATTTCAAAAAAACTATTTATGCTACTACTAATTCAAACATAAATCATATTTATAATAAATAAAGCATTTTTCTCATCACTATCCCAAAACATAAATTTGAGCTCTTCTCTTGCTTCCTTGCCTATTCTCCTCTCATCGTCATGTGTGCTGTTTTGTTTCTCAAAGTGGTGAACGGAGAATTAATATAATTGATTTGTTGTTTATTTTAGAGGTAGGTGGGATATTAAAAAAGTATGTTTTTCTCTAAAAATAATATATATTTTCCTTTGTTGTTGGTATATGTGTTTTATTTTCTTCATACTACTTATTTCATATATTTTAGGGAAATGTTTTTATTTTTATTTACTTTTTACTATAAAAAAAATTATGCTTTTTAATGCACTTTTTAGCGCAAATACTATTTAAAGTATGAATTTTATAATTTAATGGGGGAAATGAGGGAAAAAAAAAAATTTCAAAAATTTAAATAAGGTATTTTCCAAAAATATGAATTGTGAATTGTTTATTATGTTTCGTTATTCCTTTATTAACTTTTGGTAACAAACATGATTTTGGATTTTGTAATTTTAAAATTCTTTTTCTATCATTCACCTTAACTTAATCTCCATTTTAAAATATTTTATATCTCTCTCTTCTCAGTCCATCTCCAACCCATCTTTCTTATCTGGTAACCCTCCTTCATCCTCCTTCAATTTCCCTCTCCTTTTTTATTACGATACTGTCACCAATTTCTCTCTCCCCGTCCTTCCTTTGTCTCTGCTAATTACAAATATGTTTCTTACATGAATTAAAATTTCACTCTTAATATTAGAGTGAATGGACTCACTAACGATGTGACAAATTAAAAGTTCATTTGAGATAGCGGTATCAGAAATGACTTATTTACAATCTAACTTTTGTAAATGTAAGATAGGATAAAAAAACATATTTTAAATGTGATTTGTGTTTGGAATGACGGTGAGAGAGTGGTTTTTTTCCAAATGGTTTTTTATTTGGATGATTATTTGAAAAGTTAGTTGAGATGAAAAATGACTGAATTTGCATGAATCTTATTGAATACTACACACACATATATATTAGTTGTATATATTGTGATAATTGAAGATAAAAATTTAAATTTGATAAAAAAATTAATTATTATTAAAAAATTAAAAAAACTCTAAAGTACTTAATTAAATATATTCTAATGGATAAATTAGAATTGATACAAATATATATATAATAGTACATTGCTTATTGAATCTTATCCGTAACATTTTTCTTCAGAAGTTGAAAAAAATCATGTCTGAAGTTGAAAAAAGTGACTTCTAAAGAAAAAATTTACTTTTCTTAGAAGTCGTTTAAAAAAAAAAAAAAAAAAAAAAAAGCCCATCTGAGATCACAGCTATCCCAAATGATCCATTTTTTTCCACTGAGCTTAAATCACTATACGTTGGGCTTTTTCCCTCCTCATTGTTATGCCAAACAAGCTTAAATATGGTAGATATGATTCTATGTTTAATATGTAAGCATGTGTTTGACTATCAATTATAAGGCCCTACCTTTGAGCAGGGCGAATTTTAATTTGATATATATTTGTTTAATTTGGATGACTTAATTAACTCCACTTCTAGGTTGGGTAACATGATTTTTGTGGGAAGGTGGAAAGGATGTTTTGGAGATGTGAGGAGGAGCGAAGATAATGGTTTTATGTCTTTGGGAAGGAATTAGGTTTAGGGGAAGGATATATAGAGAAAGAGAGAGGTTGTTTATGTTCAATAGGGCAGGAAAGTTCTGAGAAACATATTACCATTAATCAACGATGGGCCACTAGGGGGAGTGTAGTAGCCTACTTAGCGGAGACTATTAGTGTTTGAGTACTATTGAACGATATTTTTTAGTTAATAATATATTTAAAGATTTGATTGTTGATAGAATAAAATGGTGTCATGTTGAGTCTACTTAGTGAGATAAAGTTTTTTGTTGTATATAAATATGTACTTTAATATGATCGAATTTAAAATTGGACAAAGTTGGGTTGGCCAATCTAAATTATGTTTAGATGTAAAATTAATTTATTAGTTAATCAGTAAATTAGCTTTCATGGAGAGAATTTAAACGTGTGGTTGTGGTGAGAATTTAATTTTCAAAACCTGGTGGGTGTGGTGGTGGGTAACCTGTCCATTCTCAGTAAGGGAAGTTCCTCATCAGTCTTATATATAAAATAAATAGGTTTTTGATGAATGTCATAGTTACAAGTTAAATTTACCTAGTTAATTAATAGTTAAGTTGCATGATTTATAAGTTAAATATTTTGGAAAAAGTATATCAAAATTTGTTAATACGTTTAGTACTTAATTTTACTGGACTTATAAATAATTTTTCTTTCGAACAAATTAATATTAGGAAAATACTTATGTTAAATTCCGTATATCCATTTCGTTAAATTCTCCACTTACATCTAATCATGTGTCTTGTTTTTGAATTATTGTCATTTAACTATAAATTCCATATAAAAATAATAAGACACGTAGTGATGTGTAATAATGGATATAAAAAAATTTACGTAACTATGATTCTTAATATTATATTCATGAGATAGGAAAAGTCGGTCAAATTAAATTTTCATAATCTACAGCCATCATGAAAACTGACACCCGTGCTTTTACAAGCTTCAATAAATGACCCCATCAATACTGGTTAATCCGATCTCAATACATGTCTTTTTAGTTTGACCCATCAGGTTTATAACAAGCAATATGTTAACTTATAACTAGCATATTGACCTGTTTTACCAGCTCCACATCGAAGTTATTTAAAAGATATTATGTAATTGGGCATGCATCTTGCCATAGGTTTATGGATGAGCCCAACCGTTTACTTAAAATTTTTATAACAAAAAGAAATTGAATACATATGAAGTTTTAATACAAAAAAAAAAAAAAAAAAAATTGTGGCTAAAATTTGAATGCCCCAAAAAAAAAAAAATTGTAGCAAAAAGTCATTGAATGAATCAGAATGTACACAAAAGGTTACATCAAGACAACACCTTTTCATTATCTGTCCTTGCCGGTAGTCCACTGAAACATGAAGACTCTTAATGAGTTGAAACAAAACAGAAACTATATATATACTGTTTATTTTAAATGGTTTAAGCTCCTGGCAGATGGAAACTAAAAATTGGCATGGTTTGGATAGAACTAGCCTAAAAAAGATTTTGCGTGTGCTTAAATGTTTGGGGAAAATGTCTAAATTCAGAATTTGTAATTTTTCATTTATATTCTGCAAGTTAAGTCCTTTTCCCCAAATTTTTAACTAATCTTTTTCAACTAAAAACAAATAATGTTCAACTGCCTTAAAACAACATAATTTCTTAATTTATTTCTTCAATCTGTTTAATCCAAGATAATTAAAATCGGCCGGATATTAAGTTAAAAATCAGTGGATCAAACTGGTAAGAAAATGAAGATTTCAGATTATTAATATAAAATTATAAAAAAAAAATTCCTTTAATAATAAAAATATCTTATTAATTAACAAAAGTAATTATTTATATATATATATATATATAAAAGGAAGAGACGCGGAAGAAGAAAGAGAAAAAGTGCCTCTTGTCCGTTAAAACCAAACCCTTCTTGTTCTGATGGAAGCATCTCAGCAAATCCTGAAGGAGTTTTGGTGTTCTTGAACCAGTCAAAATCCTCAAGCACATCTATCTTTCTCATCTTTTTCGAAGAAGACTTCATTGAAGGCGTTCCAATCTTCACACCTGAAAGATCTCTGAGCTATCTAATTATATTCTCTCTCAGAACAGAGAAGTCTATTCACTATCTTATTTCACTACTCTTCTTTCCCATTTTGCTCTCTTGAACACACTACCGAACATATAGTGTTTTGGTAAGATTGTTAGTCCAGATTGATAACTTCAGATTGAGATTTAGCAGCAGCAGCAGCGACAAAAAGATCTGATTCAAAACCAGACCCCATAAAGACCACAATTTATGAGAAATCTGAATGTTTGATGAGGAGGGGAAGATTGAGAGCCTCTTAATATGGAAGCTTTATTTTTCTTTCAAATTTACTCCCAACAATCTCAGCCGTTCACTCTCCGTCCACAGTGATGATACTAGGTATGCATTCACCGCGCTGTCCAGAGTCCAAATTCATTCAATTCCATCAAATACAAATTTCAATTCTCATCATGACAAGTATAATAAAAACATCACATTATTACACAATATCAGCGTCTCACATATACAATATGCAGAAAATTATAAACAAAACTCAGTGTCTTGAAATTTTGTGATATAAATTGTACGCCATGGTAATGAAGTTGAAAGAATTGATGGACATCTAAACTCGTTGCCTGCTTATTGCTGGGACATTAGTCCTTTTGGTTCTCCTCCATTGGTCATACAAATATCAAGCTTTGCTTTTAATTCTCGTCCACAGCCACACAATTTTGAAGCCATATGTTCACCCATTTTCGCTATTTTCTTGCGGTTAAAGTATGTGATTAACGACATTAACCAGGCAATGAAGACAAGTGGTTGGAGAAAGTGAGGGACCAACGTAACACTGATATTAGTGCGGCATAGGCTAAACTTCCTGAGATAAGAGCTATATTAGCGTAGCAGGTTAAGGAAGCGATATTAGCAGGGGTGTAAAAATCTGGAATTTGGTATAATTGTATTGTCTGAGCTGAGGTATTATATATATATATATATATAGTAAAAGTGTTGTAGTTTCCAACATAGAGGTTTATTTTCCTCTTTATTTAAGCCAGCCATCAAAGCGTCATAAGCTTTGGAAGAGCCATCCTAAAAAATTACGGGATAACCCAAGTAACATCATCTTTGTGCCGAAAAGTGTGATAAAAAAATCTTTGTGCAGAAACATGTTGCTAAAATCTATTCAAACTGAAATTACACATATCTGAGACATCAGAATTAAAGTTCTATCCTCACATATGATATAAACAAACATGTCATAATGAGAGTTAAATTATGGAAGAATTAACATACCACACAGTATGTGTAATTAATAAAAATACTGCTTTATGTACAGGAGGGTAATGTACCAGCAGATGTGGAAGTTCCTTGTTGCTGCCCGGAACTGCTGAAACGTCAAATAAAGTAGAGGGAGAGAACTGGAAGAGAGAAGGAAAAAGAGCAAAGGATTTACAAGTCTAATGGGAGAGGAATGGCTGACACGTTGACTGCCTTCGAGCCCCAAACCAAAAGAACCGTTGGAGTCCTTCTCGGGCCAATTACACTTTAAGGCTTTGATTAAAGCTAAAAGGTTCCTTGTATATTTCTTGCAGGGGCAGTGGTATATAATTACAGGATATATAAATATGATCCGGATTTTCTGTAATTTGCATGCATTTGACAGCTTCGAAGGGCAAATTTGATGATATGTATTGCAAAGATGGAGTTGAAATGGAATGGAAAAGGAACTAGTAATACTTTCGTGGTCGCTTGAGTCGAGTTTGCTGTGGTGGCCGGACTGGTTTGTTCCTGATCAAGTCAGAGAGGATGGGGAAATTAAAGCTTTTTAAGCTCACAGGCTGATGAGCGAAGGGAAATATAACATTTGCTGAGGCTATCATTGATGACAGGGCAGGGACGACGAAATTAAAGATTCTCTCCCCTCTTTAAGTGAATTTTCTCGACTTTGTTGAATTTAAGGGCAGGCATTAATTGTTGGGAAAATCCACATAGGCCCTTTTTACTAAAATAATGTCAACAAGGGCCCTAAAAAAAACAAATGTCAAAACTTCTGACATACAATTCTGAAATGAAAAGACAAAAAAACCATGAGGAATGCTGAAAAAGGAGAGAAGGACAATTGTAATTCACTCTCTCAACTCTCGTCTCTCCCTCTCTCTCTCGACTTTGGACTATCATCTCTCGACGTAAACCACTGTCGTCGTCGCGTCGCGTGTGACTTCCGGTCCTTCGGTGCGTCGCCGCCGCTTTCTTCCGGTAAGGCCTCTTTCTTCCTTCGTGCTTGCGCCTCCTCGTATTTCTTTCGTACTTTTAATGTTGTGAGAGATCCCCCTTCAATCCTCATCCAGATCCCATTCCCTCCAATTTCCCCAATTTGCTACCCACTTACCCGGCAATTCCGTTCCATGGCTGATTCTGTGTCTTCTCCTTTCATGAAAATTCATATTAAGAGGGATGGCACTGTGAGCACCCTCCTTCCTTTCGTCTTTCTTTCTCTTTCTCTCGCTTGCTTCTTGATTTCGTTTTTATTTCTACTAATTTGTTTCAGTTTATGTGTTTTTCTAATGGTCTGATTTATGACTATGAAAAAAATTTGTTCGATCATTTTCTTTTCTTTTTATACTCTTGAGTCTGGGTGCTGTTGGGATGCGCTGAAATTGAAAGGAAAATGAACTGCCAATATCTACGTTTGGGATCCTAAGGAAATCATCTCAATCAATCTCTTTTGCCCGGCCCTTTTGGCTGCAATGCATTAATTCAAAATATGAATTTTAAGTGGGAATGGAACTAACAAAAGAATGATCTTTTAGAAGGTGGAATGGACTTTACTGGCGCCCCCCAAAAAAAACCACCACCACAAAAGGGGGAAAAAAAGAAGAAGAAGCAGTCACACCACAGAAATTCAATTGGCAATGCTACCTTGTCAATGCGTGTATAACGATATACTATCGCTAATTGATTATACAAATATTCGGGGTTTATGATTTGTGTAATAACAGCTTCCTTGTCAAATTTGTGCTTTAGCTATGTTCAGTTAGAAGTGTTGGTTTGTTGCTATATTTAACTCAATTGTTGGAGTTGAGTGCCAAGGTTTAGAACCGATTATAATTCATATCTTCTAAAATAAAAAAAAGGTCATCCAAGAAAGGGTAGAAGTTCATAAAGATGGCTTTGAGCTATATTTGCATTTATCTTTACATCTAGACGGAAAATTTCCTAATGCCAACCCTGGATTGATATAAAACATTTCAAGTTATTAAGCTAGCTCATTGGCTTGACTTATAATGCTGTAACTGCAACTTAATCTGTTGACCCTATTTTTTCTGTAGTTAAGCTGGTGTGATCACCATTATGGCTGTGTATGTACTAGTTTAGGACTAACAAGTAATAAAAGGGTGAAGGTGCAAAAATACATGTGGTTATTCTAAAAGTGCGCTCAACACCAAGTGTTTTTTTAAGTACAAAAGTGACTGTGTGGTTACAAAAATGGGGGCAAAAGTCAAACTTTCATTAAATCTAGATGATATCCATTAGAATAAAGTTAACCCGTCATATACATTTAACGGAATCTGTAACTTTTGTCATACTTCTATAACCATGTAGTCAAACGTAGTCACTTTTACACCCAAAAAAACCACTTGGTATTGGGTACGCATTTTTGGAAAAACCACATATGTATTTTTACACTATTACACTTAATAGAATAGATAAAGTCTGGTCTTACGTTAAAATAGTTTTTCAAGGCCATTTCTTTTGCTACTAATATATGTGATGTAAATTTCCCATGAGATTCTATTGATGTAATCCGTTAATTGTGTGCGGGTTCATACCTTTATACGATTCATCGAGACTAAGCTTCTAGTGGATACTTCAAGAGGGGGAAATTACACATCAATGTAATCCTTGGATTCAAAGCTCTTATTCCAGAGTAAGATGTTGGCGTTTACTAAAAATTTAAAATTGTGCTGAGGATGGGACTAAGTGAATTTCAGAATTTGTATCTAGAGTAGAACTCATTTATACATAAAATTATTTCAGTTTCTTGCTAACTAGACACCCCATTTAACAGGAGAAGTTCTATGGGGCTCAAACCAAGAATCTTTCAAGGGCTTCTGTTGAGAACAAGGTGGTGAAGGATGTGACAGAAGTAGTTGGGAGATCCCACTATAATTGCATCAAGACAGAAGTAGTTGGGAGATCCCAATATAATCCTATTATATTTAGGACACATGTTTAGTCTATCAGTTTGTGTGTAAACATCAATTTGTATTTAGGACAAAGTTGTGAACAATTTGTTTAGTACAAAGGTGCATTTGTATTGAAACAATTGTAAAGGTTCTGAAACAATTATTTAGGACACATTTGTATTGATGTTTAGTCATGTTTAGTCCATCAATTTTTGTGTAAACGTTAATTTGTATTTATGAGAAAGTTGTGCTGAGGATGAGACTAATATTGTTGTTAATAGAGACTAATATTGTTGTTAATAGGTACTGATATTGTTGTTAGTGGGTAAGGTTATTGTTGTTAGTGCCTCTTGTTATTGTTGTTAGTGGCTACTGATATTGTTAATGGGGACTGATATTGTTGTCAATAGGGTACTGATATTGTTGTTAGTGGCTACTGATATTGTTGTTAGTGGGTACTGATCTTGTTAGTGGCCCCTGTTATTGTTGTTAACGCCCCATGTTATTGTTGTTAACGACCCCTGTTATTTAGTGCCCCCTGTTATTGTTGTTAACGACCCCCTGTTATTGTTGTTAGTGCCCCTGTTATTGTTGTTAGTGCCCCTGTTATTGTTGTTAGTGCCCTTGTTATTGTTGTTAGTGCCCCCTGTTATTGTTGTTACCGCCCCCTGTTATTGTTGTCAGTGCCCCCCTGTTATTGTTGTTAGTGCTCCTCTTATTGTTGTTAGTGGGGGTTGATGTAGTTATTAATGGGGGCTAATGTCAGTGTGCGTTAACAACATTTTCTAAAACCTGATTGGACACTAATAACACAATTTAAATATATGAATATATTTGTTTGTCCAACATTGTCATCAATACAAATACCCCTTTACACAAATACAAATTGTTAACATTGTCAATAACATCACACTTACTACCACAAAATAGCTTCATAATAGTACATTTCCTAACACAAAGGTCCAAACCAATACATGAATAAAATCAACAAAAACAAATCGCCCATAATACAGTTTACAGACTCTTAAGGCCTTGTATTGGATTCTCTTTTTTTAACATCTTCTCCTTCACTAATAAGCTCCATGTGGCAAGCCTCTTAATTCATGTGGCAAGATCCATAAGCCATTGCTGTCAGTGGAATGATTTCAAAATAATGCAGTGAACTGTATCATAAATCCTCCCAATTGAAATATAACTGCACAAATAAAGAAAGAATATTAATGGTTGCTTTTTAGACAGTAGTCCTCCATTTTTTCCTTCATAACCTCCTCCTCTTGCAAGATTTAGGAACTCGATAAGCCAAAATAAAAGTGATAAAAAAGCCTTAATCAGGGATCAATTTACCTCCAGCAAAGTAAAGTCCATTCCACCTTCTAAAAGATCATTCTTTTGTTAGTTCCATTCCCACTTAAAATTCATATTTCGAATTAATGCATTACGACCAAAAGTAGGGCAAAAGAGATTGATTGAGATGATTTCCTTAGGATCCCAAACGTAGATATTGGCAGTTCATTTTCCTTTCAATTTCAGCGCATCCCAACAGCACCCAGACTCAAGAGTATAAAAAGAAAAGAAAATGATCGAACAAAAAATTTTCATAGTCATAAATCAGACCATTAGAAAAACACATAAACTGAAACAAATTAGTAGAAATAAAAACGAAATCAAGAAGCAAGCGAGAGAAAGAGGTAGAAAGACGAAAGGAAGGAGGGTGCTCACAGTGCCATCCCTCTTAATCTGAATTTTCATGAAAGGAGAAGACACAGAATCAGCCATGGAACGGAATTGCCAGGTAAGTGGGTAGCAAATTGGGGGAAATTGGAGGGAATGGGATCTGGATGAGGGATTGAAGCAGGGATCTCTCACAACATTAAAAGTACGAAAGAAATACGAGGGAGGCGCAAGCACGAAGGAAGAAAGAGGCCTTACCGGAAGAAAGCGGCAGCGACGCACCGAAGGACTGGAAGTCACACGGCGAAGGCGACAGTGGTTTACGTCGAGAGATGATAGTCCAAAGTCGAGAGAGAGACGGAGAGACGAGAGTTGAGAGAGTGAATTACAATTGCCCTTCTCTCCTTTTTCAGCATTCCTCATGGTTTTTTTGTCTTTTCATTTCAGAATTGTATGTCAGACATTTGACTTTTCTTAGGATCCTTGTTGACATTATTTTAGTGAAAAGGGTTTCTATATAGATTTTCCCTTAATTGTTGTGACTCCCAACTTCCTATCCACTAGCGGACGGAATCAAAAAAATGTGTTAGGACAAAGGTATGGGAAATAAATGTTTTTAATACTTAATGACGCCAAAATTAATTTTACTACAATTTTTTTTTACAAAAGGCCAATTAAGTGCTGCAAACTAAATTTTAATAGTATATTCTCAGAGTCTTAGAAAGTTAAAGAGTACTACTCTGTGTCTAAATATAAGTCTACCACATTCTCACGTATCAGTAATCAATGAATGTATTAAATTGATAAAATTTAATATAGTTACCCTTATTAAATTTTTTGTCTCTCTACTTTACAAATAATTTTTACACTTCTCTTTCCAATAGTAATTAAATAGGGGTAAAATTGACAAAATCAATAATTATCTTACACGTGATTTATATTTAATTAAAAAATTTCTCTACAAGTGATTTATATTTAGATGCAGAATGGTATACAGTTGAATGTTTTTCCAACAATTTTGAACAAAATAATGCCGCCCAAAATAATTTAATAAAACGTATATATGAAAAATTCCAAATCAATTAAATCTCATACAGCACATTTGTAACTCCACCACTGACTTTGTGGTGTAGGGTAGGGATTTTCCAAAGGAGAAGAAAATCAAATATCTACCAACACGAAGACATCTCAGACTCTTATCTTTCTTTTTTAATCGGCAAAATGAGTTAAAAGGACTAAACTCGCAGAATATGAAAGAAAAGTTACCGAATCCTGACAAAAGTTTTGCAGATTCTGAATTTAATATTTTTCCACAGATATTTGTGCCATTTAGTCTTTTTGACCAATTTTCTCTTTAAAATTATGTGTGTGTGTTTGTGTATATATCTTTCTTAACATCAGCAAGTCTAACATATAAGCATCCCATTCGATAACAAATGTTTCAATCACCAATGTCTCTTAAGTCCAACATGATATGGGTGTCAAGTCTAAGATGAGATGCTTATATATATCAGGGCCAATTTGTGCATTTGCTTATTTATATCAAATGGCCACCACACATTTTTTTATTTTTTGAAAAGGTGGGCCATGATTGTTATCAACAAAAGAACGCGTTAATAATTTCTAAAGGGAGTATCACTTAATGCATGAACGTACGCACACATATTGATCATTTTATCTAAATGCCATATTTAAATGTTTATTAGATGGGTTAAAGTTCATGGATACCTCATTTAATCCATTTTTGGTACAGGCTTAGACAACTGAATTTGGGACCACTAAAATGAGGGGATCAAAATATGTAAAACGGGCCAAATTTCATGTTAGTCTAAAGGCCCGTGCATATAGACTATAACGGATGCCTATCAGGACTTCTTTTTTCTTTTTTTGGTGTTTTTGTGAAACCAATTTATAGAAAACATCCTTTCTGATACTGTTCTTTTATATATAATCTGCGAATATAAAATTATTCAAACATTTTAACTTTACTACTACTTTAGTAAAAATTATACAATTTTTATTTGAATTAATCCAAAATTTTAATTAACCAAGCCAGTATGATGGTCAGTTTTCATGATGACCATCATACTTCATAGATTCTGACCTGTTTTTCATATCTCATGATTATAATATTAAGAATCATATTTATATTATTATTCTTATATCCATTACAACAAATTTTCCAATCACACATAATTATGTGTCTTATTGTTTTCACATGGATTTATAGTTCAATGATAATAATTTAAAAACAAGACACATGATCAAATGTAATTGAAGAACATGACAAAATAGATATAAGAAACTTGACATAAGTATTTTTCTGATATTAATTTGCTGGAAAGAAAAATTATTTATAGTCCAAGAAAAAATAGATACTAAATGTATTAACAAATTTTGATATACTTTTTGCAAAATGTTTAACTTATAAATGATGAAACTTAAACTGTTAATTAAATAGGTAAATTTAACTTGTAACTATAACATTCTTTAAAAACCTATTTTTTTTTATATATCTACACACATATATAACTATAAGACTGATGAGTAACTTCTCTTAATGAGAGAATGGACGCACTACCCCACCACCACAATCACACGCTTAAATTCTCTCCATGGGAGCTAATTAATCCGTTTCTTAGAAGTTTCCTGCCCCAATGAGCAATAAACAACCTCCCTCTCTCTCTATCCCTTCCCAAAACCTTCCTTTTCAAACACATAAAACCATTCTCTTCGCTCCTCCTCCCCACATCTCCAAAACATCCTTTCCACCTTCCCAAAGAAATCATGTTATGCAATCTAGAAGTGGAGTTAACCAAGTCATCCAAAGTAAACAAGTATAGATCAAAATTTGATCTGCCCAAAGTTAGGGCCTTATAATTGATAGTCAAACAAATGCTTACATAGTAAACATAGAAATCGTATCTACCTTATTTAATTTGTCACACCGTTATTGAGTCGGTGAGTCCATTCACTCCAATATTAGAGGGTGAAATTTTAATTCATGTGAGAAACATATTTTAATTGGCAGAGACAAACGAAGGATGAGGAGAGAGAAACTGGTGATGGTACCTTAATCAAAAAGGAGATGGAAATTAAAGGAGGAGGAGGAAGGAGGGTCATCAGATGAAAAATACATATGGGAGATGGGTGAGAAGAGAGAGAAATTAAAAAATATTTTAAAATGGAGATTAAATTAGGGAGAATAACAGAAAAAGAAGTTTGAAATTGTAAAATCTCAAATCGATTTATTGTTAAAAGTTGATAAGAGAATGACGAAATTTAATCACCAAATAACAACTCATTTTTTGAGAAATATTTGATTTAGAATCTTGAAATTCCAAAATTCGTTTTCTCTCATTTTCCCATTAAATTATAAAATTCATACTTTAAAAAGTATTTTCGCTAAGAAGTGCATTGAAAAGCACAATTTTTTTTATAGTAAAAAGAAAATCAAAATTAAATTTTCCCCCTAAAATATATAAAATAAGTAGTATGAAGAAAATAAAACACATGTACCAACACAGGTTGGTCTTTAATTTTAGAAACAATGGAAAATAGTTTTTTTTTTTTTTTTTTTTTTTTTTTTTTTGAGAAAAACGTATTATTCCTTTGACTTGCAAACTTTTGCACCGGAAGGGAGAAGATACGGCAGATGGAGATGACTCGGATGGGGCCTGGTAACCTTGTCTCATCCAGTGGTGAAGGTCATAAATGTAAATATATTTTACATTGTTCCCTTTATTAATTCTCTCTACAATAGTTAAATACAAAAATAACTTTAACAATGTACTAATGTATTCTGTAGAGTAGTACTTGCTGCTTTAGAGAAATTCATTACTTTCACACACAAAATTTATGTTGTTTTTACTAAATAATTTTTAACATTTTTTAATAATATTTTCATGAAATTACTCGTTATTAAGTTTTTCCCTCCATAAAATAGTCTAAGTAAAATATCAATCTCACCGTTTTATTCTTCGCAAGCAAAAAAGCTTGAGCTTCCATTTGTATTCTACCCAATTAATAGATCTTCATTTAATAGAAACATTCACCTAAACAAACCAAGAATAAAATAAATGAAATTATACACACACAAAATTCATTTTAAATTCATGATGGTAAAAAGAATAATTCTGAATCCATAAAAAATTATTTTGAAAAAATCATAAAAGATTATTACGTTGATTTTGAGAAATTTAGTTTTCAACAAAGGTATTTTAGAAAAAAAATATACTCCCCTGGTCCTAATTATAAAACCAGTTAAATTTTTTGGAGAGATTAAGGAAATAAATAAGTTACTTAATCATATTATATGTAATGTATCTTTAGATTATATATTAGTTTATTAGTCAAACTAATTAGTTTGGAGGAAAAAATTCTCTAAAGTAATTTAATTAGATTCCTTAATCTATTTCAAAAAGTCAACTTAGTCTTTATAATTGAATGGGATCAAAAGTATCATATAGATTATAATTAGTTAACTTAACTCTTAATTAATCTAACCAAGTTAGTTCATAGTCAAATGATTTTTACATTGAGGACTAGAGGATTATTTTAAAAGTTTCAATATGCAGATCCGCAATGACATTAGTCATGTTCATTTTTATTTTATTTTATTTATTTTTACATTAGTCGTGCTCATTTTTGGAAAACTAATTGATTTGGTTGAAGGTTCCTCTCTTATTACAAGCAATTGTCAACCCAGCCGATCGGCTTATTTTTATGAAATCAAAATGTGGTAAAGCATTTAAAGTGACATTAAATTTTGTGTGTGAAATATAATATATATATATATATATATATATATATATATATATATATATATATATATATATATATATATATATATATGTCTAGCATCCATTACAAGTTTGATTAGAATTCATTCCGATTTTGGATCTGCGTTAGATTCCATCTTTCATAAAATCTGCAATCGATTATTCTTTCCCTGGCACATACTCAATAACATAATCATAATAAGCTAAATCTCCTTGCCATTTAAATAACATTTTATTTGCTAATTTTTTTGTTTTTATACATTTATCAAGCCAAGATTTTACTTGTGTATTGTCATCCTAATAATAATTTGTGTATTTACTATAAATAATTCAAATTTTTCTACTGCTTTTACTATTGCCAATAACTCTTTTCAATTTGAATGATATTTCCATTGTGCTTCTAAAAATTTTCCACTTGCATATCTAGTGATAATTTCTTCTCCATTTTCATTTTCATGGTATAATGCTGCACCCCAATACTGATCAGAGGCATCAGTATAAATTATCCATTTTACATTTTTTTGTAAAGGTATTGTTAATTTTGGTAAATTTTGACAAATTTTCTTTAATTGTTCAATAATTTTAATTGTCTCATTATTCCATTTCCACTCGGCTTTTTCTCTCCGCTAATTTAGAAATTTTTTATGTTAATTTTGCTAAGTTTGGAACATAATTCCTTACTTGATTAATCAATCCTAAAAATGCTTGTAAATCTTTTTTATTTGTTATCCTACCAAATTCTAAAACTTTTTTACTTATATGATCTTGCAATTCTATTCCATTTGTGGTTATTATCTGGCCTAGAAAAGGTATTTCTTGTTTTCTAAGTATAGATTTCTTAGGTGATATATTCAAACCTTTTTTCTTCAATTAAGTCAACAAACTGATTTAAATGTTTTTCATGTTCTTCTTCATTATCTGAAAATATTAATATGTCATCTATATATATTACAGCAAAATCTCTTATGGGTAATAATAATTTTGATACAAATTCTTGAAATATGCTAGGACTATTATGATATCCCATAGGTAATACATTCCATTCATACAAACCTTCAGATGTACTAAAAGCTGTATATTTTTTACTATCTTCTTCTAACTTTATTTGAAAAAAATCCTGATTTACAATCAAATTTACTAAATATTTTCTTTCCTCTTATAAGGTTAAATAATAATTCCATTTTGGGTATTGAATATCTGTTTCTAATAGCTATACTATTCAATTTTTTATAATTTATAACCAGTCTACTTTTTCCTCTTCTTTCTTCACTAAGTTTTCTAACAATCATTGTTGGTGATGAGTATTCAGATCTACTTTCTCTTATTAAATTATATTTTTTCATTTCATTTATATGCATTACAAATTCTTCTTTATCTTTTTGTCCAAGGATAAGGTTTACAATTTATCTCTTTACTATAATCTTTTAATTCTATTTTTGCCATTGGTTTAGATTTCTCCCAGTGTATTAAAGGGTTTTCACTAAAATTTTCTAATATTCTTTGTTCTATAGATTTTTCTTCTCTTATAGTTAATGTTGCTAACATATGCTCTATTCTTACTGGTTCATTATTTTGTAAAAATTGTACTTCTTCTTTATGTTTTTTCTTCTGAAATTTTTCATCTTTTCTTTTGTATGGGCTTGTTATTCTTACTCCTATAGCTTGATGCTTACAAGGTGTTGTTAATACTAAAGCTTTTTCTATAAAAGTAAAAGGATAATATTTTTCTAGAAAGTCTAATCCTAATATTATATCACATTGAGGTTCATTATATTGGTTTAATTCTTGAATTTTCAACTCATAATTTCCTATTTGTACCATTACATTTTTTGCTTCTAATTCCAACATATGTATTTCTCTTCCTGCTGATTCCATCCTAATAATTCTACTTTTCCTTTTCCACATTTCTGGCGGTAAAACATTATATTTTGCTACTGTTAAATTTGCTCATGTATCTACTAAAGCATGATATTTTCATGGATACCTCATTTAATCCATTTTTGGAACACGCTTAGACAACTGAATTTGGGACCACTAAAATGAGGGGATAAAAATATGTAAAACGGCCCAAATTTCATGTTAGCCTAAAAGCCCGTGCATATAGACTATAACGGGACTTTTTTTTTTTTTTTTTGGTGTTTTTGTGAAACCAATTTATAGAAAACACACTATGACTACTAGTAGTGCAGTGTATTGAGATTGATTTCTCCTCCTAGGTCCTGGGTTCGATCCCCTCCACCTATCGCCTTGTATCAATTTTTTTTTTTTTATAGAAAACACCATTTCTGATACTGTTCTTTTATATATAATCTGCAAATATAAAAGTATTCAAACCTTTTAACTTTACTACTACTTTATTAAAAATTATACAATTTTTATTTGAATTAATCCAAAACTTTAATTTACCAAGCCAGTATGATGGTCAGTTTTCATGATGGCCACCATACTTCATAGATTCTGAAAATTTAATTTGACCTGTTTTTCCTATCTCATGATTATAATATTAAGAATCATATTTATATTAGGTTTTTTATATCTATTACAACAAATTTTCCAATCACACATGGATTTATTGGTTTCACATGGATTTATAGTTCAATGATAATAATTCAAAAACAAGACACATGATCAAATATAATTTGAGAACTTGACGAAATAGATATAAGGAACTTGACATAAGTATTTTCCTAATATTAATTTGTTGGAAAGAAAATTATTTATAAGTCCAGAAAAATTAGATACTAAATGTATTAACAAATTTTTATATACTTTTTGCAACATGTTTAACTTATAAATGATGCAACTTAACTATTAATTAAATAGGTAAATTTAACTTGTAACTATAACATTCTTTAAAAACCTATTTTTAACTTGTAACTGTAACATTCTTTATATATGACTGATGAGTAACTTCTCTTACTAAGAGAATGGACGGGCTACCGCACCACCACAATCACACGCTTAAATTCTATCCATGGGAGCTTATTCGCCGGTTAACTAATAAATAAATTTAACATCTGAACATAATTTAGATTGGCCAATCCCAACTTTGCCTAATTTTAAATTGGATCATATCAAAGTACAAATTTATATACCACAATAAAGCCTTATCCCAACAGGTGAGATCATCTACGTGGATCACACGACACCATTTTATTTTATCAACAATCAAATTTTTATATCTATTCTTAACTAAAAAATATCGTTCAATCATATTCTAACACTAATTGTACTCTTCGCTAAGTTGGCTAAACTCCTCCAAGTGGCGTGTTGTTGCTTAACGGTAATCCGTTTCTGAGAAGTTTCCTGCTCCATTGAACGTAATTAAACAACCTCCCTCTTTATCTATCCCTTCTCAAAACCTTCCTTCCCAAACAGATAAAACCATTATCTTCCCTCCTCCTCACATCTCCAAAACATCCTTTCCACCTTCCCAAAGAAATCATGTTATGCAATCTAGAAGTGGAGTTAACTACGTCATCCAAATTAAACAAGTATATATCAAATTTGCCCAAAGTTAGGGCCTTATAATTGATAGTCAAACAAATTCTTACATAGTAAACATAGAAATCGTATCTACCTTATTTAATTTGTCACACCGTTATTGAGTCCATTCACTCCAATATTAGGGGCGGGCGAAATTTTAATTCATGTAAGAAACATATTTTAATTGGCAGAGACAAATGAAGGATGAGGAGAGAGAAACTGGTGATGGTACCTCATGAAAAAGGGGAGGGAAATTAAAGGAGGAGGAAGGAGGGTCATCGGATAAAAAACAGATGGGAGATGGGCGAGAAGAGAGAGAAATTTAAAAATATTTTAAAATGGAGATTAAATTAGGAAGAATGATAAAAAAGAATTTTGAAATTGAAAAATCTCAAATCAGATTTGTTGTCAAGAGTTGATCAGGAAATAATAAAACTTAATAAGTAATTAACAACTCATTTTTTGAGAAATACTTAATTTAGAAGCTTGAAATTTCAAAATTCGTTTTCTCTCATTTTTCCCATTAACTTATAAAATTCATACTTTAAAAAGTGTTTTCGCTAAGAAGTGCATTGAAAAGCACAATTTTTTTATAGTAAAAAGAAAATTAAAATTAAAACTTTTCCCTAAAATATATAAAATAAGTAGTATGAAGAAAATAAAACACATGTACCAACAACACATGTGGGTCTTTTTAGAAACAAAGGAAAATAGATATTTTTTTTTAGAGAAAAAGTACGCCACTCATTTTGTAATATCCGCACTAACCACTATCAATGATATTATTCCTTTGACTTGCAAACTTTTGCACCGGAAGGGAGAAGATACGGCAGATAGAGATGACTCGTATGGGGCCTAGTAAACTTGTCTCATCCAGTGGTGAAGGTCATAAATGTAAAATACATTTATTATATTATTGTTCCCTTTATTAATTCTCTCTTCAATAATTAAATACAAAAATAACTTCAACAACGCAGTCATGTATCCTGTTGAGTAGATTTGGGAATGCTACCCGGCTCGGGACAAGCGCCTTACCATCTATCGTGGAGGTAAAAAAAAAACATCCCCATTTTTAATCGTAAGCCGATAATCGATAAGATTTGGAAAAAGGCTCTATAAGTGCGCGAAAATTACTATTCTAAATTTTAACTATTTTTCCTTTGAATTTTTTAAAGAAATATAATTAGTAAATTGCAATCATTAAAGTTCTAATCTATCAAATAAATGTTATCAATATTAATATCTAAACAATATAAATCATTCAACAAATAAACACATTCATTAATTCGTAATAAAAAAACAAATAAAGACAAAGAATATGTTTTTTCCTATTTTTTCAAAAAATATTAAACAAAGGAATTGCTTTATTTATGCCTACAACCAAATGCCTTTCCCTCTTGTAATTTTGTATGTGTCTGCAGATTCCTTCAGTCATGCATGATTTTACTG
This sequence comes from Acacia melanoxylon, assembly GCA_019022615.1. Taxonomy (NCBI): domain Eukaryota; kingdom Viridiplantae; phylum Streptophyta; class Magnoliopsida; order Fabales; family Fabaceae; genus Acacia; species Acacia melanoxylon. The sequence goes on from JAFJYJ010000046.1 coordinate 3,152,345, forward strand.
ACAGGTAAAAATAATTATATTTATTTTACATCAAAATATATTTATAATTTATTACTTATATAATATTGTGATACCAAAGTATGTGTTTATTTAATATGAAAACATCCCTTCTTTAAAAGTTATAATAACTAATTATGTGTTTTAATACAAAATAATAATAAACATAAAAAAGGGTTATAGTTTAAATTAAAAAAATCTAAGTAATTACAAATAAACACATTCATTAAGTGAAAGTCTAAGTAATTAATTTTTTTTTTTTTAAAAAAATTCTTACGATTAAACCAACCGCCTGCAGGCGCCCGAGAGACCCTACGGGCGGCCCCGATTAAGCCCGAGGCCTATAGGCCTCGCCCGCAAGGCCAATTTCAAATTTTCGACCTATTTTTCAAGCTCGAACCCCGCAAGGCCAAGGCTTAAACGGGCCGGCCCGATTAAACTCTTTTGTAGAGTAATACTTGCTGCTTTAGAGAAATTCATTACTTTCACACACAAAATTTATGTTGTTTTTAATAAATAATTTTTAGCATTTTTTAATAATATTTCCATGAAATTACTCGTTATTAAGTTTTTCCCTCCATAAAATACTCTAAGTAAAATATCAATCTTACCATTAGTTGACTGTTAGGGTTGTTAACAGAGGGGCAATATTACTACGTTTTGAGACTTCCGGGATAACATTGTTCCTAAAAAACTTTCAGGGCAAAATTACTTTTGTGCGTGTACTTTAGGAGCTAAATTGATACTTGACCCTTATTATAATTAGCTAATTTAACTACCTTCTTAATTCATCTAACCAAGTTAGTTCATAGTCAAATGATTTTTACATTAACGACTGGAGGATTCTTTTAAAAATTTTAATATGCAGATCGGCAATGACATTAGTCATGTTCATTTTTTTTTTGGGGCATTAGCTATTCTCATTTTTTCTTGGAAAACTCATTGCTCTGGTTGAAGATTCCTCTCTTATTACAGGTAATTGTCAACCCAGCCGATCGGCTTGCTTTTATGAAGTCAAAATGTGATAAAGCATTTAAAGTGACATTAAATTGCTTGCATGAACTTTTTTTTTTTTTTTTTGCAAACTCGTTGCTTTTTTCAAAGCTTCCTTTCTTGAGATAGGAATTTGTCAACTCATTGCTATGATCGAATTTATCCATACCTCCATAAGTTACTTCAAAAAAAGATCAATAAGGAAGTGATAAATAAATTAGTTTAGTTATATCGAGAGTCATACATGAACAACGAGGCTGCTTTTGTGAAGTTACAACACGATAAAGCATTCAAAGTAACATTAAATTGCTTTTGTGAAATCTCATTGATCTTGTTGAATTTTTCTCTCATGTTTTTGGATTGAGCATGTGTAGCAAGTTAAAGCTTTGAAATTCAACATTGTGAGATCATCCTAAACTCTTATGAGAGTTTTTGAGCTACTTGGACTTGACTCTATATTATAGAATGATACTTACACATTGATTAACCATGAAATTTGGGATGAACCAAAATTTTATATGCTTTGTGGTAGGATTGTCCAAAAAACCCGAGGTCTGGTTGGTCCGATTTGACCCGACCCAGTCTAGGGTTAAAAAAAATTGGTCAAAGACAATTTGATCGGGCTGGACTAGACCAAGCTTCAGGTTGGACTGGACTTTGGTCCAGGGGTTTAGACCCCTTGGATTGGTCCGGTCTGACCTAAGGTCCTTTTTTTTCTTTTTGGTAAATCACCACTACATTGAACGCTCACTGGAGTCTGAACGTCCTAATGTGCTTTCTAATTTATAGGAATCACTTTTCAATATGTCACTTTTTTATTACTTTGGGAAGTCAGGTGAAACCAGAGCTAAAATATTGCATCTCAAGAAGGCAAAAAAAAAGGAAAAAAACTGGACTGCCTAGATTGGTCCAGGCAATTCAGCCAGTCCGGTCCGGTCCAGCTCGAGCTCGGGCTGGTACCAAACCGGACCAGACCTCGAGCTGATTTTTCCAGCCCGAGGTCATATCGGGCTAGACCTTGGGTTGACCTCCAACCCGATCTGGCTCGGTTCTTGGACATCCATACTTTGCGATTAGAATCAATAGTACTTTTTGAATATATCATAATGTAACTATTTGCTTTCATGTTGTGTCTCTTCACTATGTTGAAACCAGGCAAACATGAAGAGAGTGAAAAAGAAAGAATATCCATATCGAAAACAACGGTATGAAAACCCCGATTTGATCAAGTCTTGTCTTATTTTCATACCCTTGTGCTATTTCTGATAGGGATACTTGTTCTTTTTTACTTTTGTTTTTCTGGCTCAATTGCTATGAAGAGACAAAAGGTATATGTCAATAGTTATATTTTTATACAGATATAGGAAAGGATTCTACTACAGATAATGGATTTAACGTCCGTTTTTTAGCCTTTTAACGCCCAAAAACAAGGAGACGTCTATCCTAGGGGTGTAGTAAAGTCAAAGATATGGCGTCCTAAAATATTTAGGTTGCCATAACATACTTTTGGCATCCTAAATTATTTAGGACGCCATAAGTTTTTTTTTCTTCTAAAAAAACAAAAACAAAAATAGACGGCGAGTGATGACGGTGTCTTATACTATCATCGAAATATCATCCTAGTAACCACGTCTTTGTTTTCATCACACTTTCATATAACAATTACAAATCCAATACTCAAATCCAATAATCAACATAAAAATCAAATAAGAAAAATCAAATGAAATCCAAACAGGTGATCCGTAATTTACAGATATCGCGAAGAATATAAATAGGTGATCCATAGATTACAATCTTGTGAGGAATATACACAGATCATGAAGAGAAAATCAAACAAAAGAAGAAAGTAAATAAATAAATAAATCAAAGGAGTAGATAATCGAATCTGGATCTATAGAGATGCCGGTGAGATTCAAGTGAAAACCTGATGAATCTGAAACCAGATGACGGTAGACCGATGGCAGTGGATCTGAAACCATACGATCGGCCTCTTCGTCGGCAACCACCACGATGGTGTCTCGATAGCCATCATAGTTGAGAACCTCCACCTCGAAGACAATATTCTGACCCAGCCCTCCACCATAATGGAGGTGACGTGTCTGAGAGTCACGATGGTGTTGATGGCGAGAGATGCTTGTGTGCCTACGTGCGTGAGTAAGAACGAGTCAAGGAGACGCCGTCAGCGAGGGAGAGGCAAGAGAGGGGAAAGCATAGGAGGGGGAGTGGCGTAGGAGGTGTCTAAAGAAAGAAGAAAAAAGAAACTGTGGAAGGGACGTGGGTGCAGAGCTGAAGTAGATTGAATAGGCGGTTGAGCATTTAATTGAATGGATAAGTTAGTAGTAGACTGGGTGAGAAAAGTGAGTGAGATTTTGAATGTTTTTTGATGTCCAAAATTTAATTTAGGATGCCAGAAACCCTCTTTTTGGCACCATCGTGTCGTTTGGGTTCATTTTTGCCATCCTAAATAATTTTAGGACATAAAAAATACTTCTTTTTGGCGCCAAATAATTCTTTCACCGCCTATGTTGGCAACTTTTTGGTCTCTATGGCATCATAAAAAAAGTTTAGGACGCTGTAAGTACATTTTTCCTCTAAATTATTACGAAAATGCTACCACCTTCACATTTTACTTCCGTTTTTGGAAAAAGGATGTCTTTAGGGAAGTCATATCTATTTTTGTAGTAGTGATTAATGCCATTGATTCTTCCCACAAAGTTTGAAATGTCTTGATCAATCCCAAATTTCATAGGAAGTCAGTGTGGGAGATAATATTCTATTATATGCAGTTCAGTCCAACTAACTAGCTAGCTAAGAAACTCTCACATGAAGAGTCTAATATTGAAACATCAAGATTATTATATAAAACCCGTCATTTATTATAGGAAAATCCTAATTAATTCCAACTAAAATATCAAAATCCAAATTTAAGCCTATATTTTTAACGAATTCGTAATCAAGCCACGATTCCCAATTAGGAATTTATGAATATTGTTAAAAGACTAAAATACCCTTTTAGAGTTAAAAAGGAAAATTGGAAGTAATCAAATCCTAATTATTTTAACTAAATTCAAGTGAGAATTTTCCTTAGTTTTTTTTTTTTAAAAAATTGATTGTTGGGTTAAGGGGCAATTTCACTCCAGAAGTTTTCACCAAAGGACAATTTTTTACAGAAGCTTTTTAGGGGGCAGTTTTGCCCTAAAATGGTAAAAACAAATGGAGTAAGTTTGCCCTGATCCTTATCCTAGTTAATTTTGACCGTTAGTTTGATAAATATGCCGAGCTAACGGTTCACATGTCATCTATGTCATTTTTGTTAAGATGTAAATGCTAAAAGTCCATGTGTCATCTATTTCATTATATTTCAAAATTAGATATAAAACTCTTGGGACAAATTTGCACATTAAATGAAAAAATAATGTGAATGACATGTGAACTGTCAGCTTAGTATATTTGCTCAACTAACAGTTAAAATCCATGTCATTTTTGTTAAAATGTAAATGCTAAAAGTCCACGTGTCATCTACTTCATTATATTTCAAAATTAAATATAAAACTTTTGGGACAAATTTACACATTAACAAAATGATGTGAATGACATATGAACTGTCAGCTTAACATATTTGGTTAACTAACAATTAAAATTAACTAGGATAACCGTCAGGGCAAAATTGCTCCCAAAAGCTTTCATAGCAAAATTACCCCTTAGTAAAAACTTCAAGGGCAAAAATGCCCCTTAACCCTTGGTTATTTTAGGGTTAAGGTATAGATTAGCTAACGAAGTGTTATGCTAGGAGCATCTGACACAAAAATGTTGTAAAGGTATCAAAAATGCCAATGAACAATCAAAATCGAGCAAAAATACCAATGAAAAATTTAAAACTTCAGCAAATAGACCAAAATGCGAATTGTGCTATTTTCATCAGAATTTGTTTCTTTATTGTTATTTTTGCTCATTTTCAATTGTTTATTGGTATTTTGATACTTTCAAAACATTTTTGTGTCTGCTGCTCCTAGCGTAACACTTTGTTGGCCAATTTGCACGTCGACCTATTGTTTTATGATCTAGGGAGTTTTTCATTGAGTTGAGCTGAAGATTAATGGGAAAATTGCACCTAGGTCTCGAGTAAGGAAAAATATGACAAAATGGTCATTTAAAATCTCAAAATTGCAGTGAAGTCCCGTAAGATTTTTTTTTTTGCAATAATTTTTATGTGAAAAAACACAAATGCCCCCATGGAATAAATAGACTTGTTAACACACATAGGCAAATGGACTTGTAAATACATACACATGAATTTGTCAACACAGATGTATGGACTTGTCAACACAGGTATATGGGGGAATTTGTATCTTTTCACATATAAAAAATATTACAAAAAAGTCTCACAACACTTCCCCTCTTGACGACAATTTATATTTTTGGGTTAAAGTGCATTTTTGCCAACAAACAATTACTGAAAGAGCATCCAGCACAAATATTTATTAATGGTACCTTAAATGCAAAAAACAATTAAAATGTGATAAAATACACAATACCGTCAGTTTAAGCAAGTAACAGACGTTTAGATGCTGATGTGGTGAAGCTAAAACCAAAACGTGGCAAGTTGTGTAAGAAACATTTGACTGAGATAATAGTTCTCTTTGGTTCAGTCTGTCTTTCTCTCTGTATCTCTTTATCTCGCAAAGATATACTTACTTCATTATTTTCTCTCACTCTCTCTCTTCCGCAAAGCTCTCCATCAATGGAGTAAAAGCAACTCCAAAATCCTTGCGTGCCCGAAACCATTGGGAGGAATTAAGATATAATCAAACACCAGATTGGATATTTTGTACCTTTTTTGGGGTTTTGTGTCTTTTAATTGTGGGACTGGTTCAGTGAGGGAGAGAGTGAAGAACGGAGTATAATCCTTTTTTTATGAATGAAGAGAGAAGGTTTGAGAAGAAGTAGTCAACCTGGGAAAGCCCGGAGAGTTTCTGTTGGAGGGTATCTTCGATTGCATCCATGAAATTACCGTGGCTCTTGCTTTTTTCGGTAGGATGAGCAGTGCCGCTTACGAGTTGAAACCACTTCGCGTCTTGCCCAATGGAGAATCGAAAACCCCGCTTCCGCACTTATCGAAAATCTGATCCTTTCAGGATCGGCAAGTGGAATTGGTAAGTTGTTCATCCCAATCTTCATGTAAATGGGTTCACCTATTAACATGTAAATTGTAATTAAGCGTTTGGTAGTCTCAGAACAATCGACCTGCCTAATTAAACGAGATCGTGTTTTCGTTTTGACCTCCGATGGGTTTCGCCATTCTTTCTCTTTCTCTGCTCACTCTGCTTTTCTCTAGGAACGCGTTTTCGTTTTCTCCAAAATGATGATTTCTCCAGGAACGCGTGCTTCCTTTCGATCTGCTCTCTCTGGTTTTCTCCAGGATCGTGATTTCCTTTTCTGATGATTTCACCTTTGATTCGTGTCTTCTTCGAAGCTTTTGCAAAAATAAGGCTCAGTCAAATGTTTCTGACACAACTTGCCACGTTTTGGTTTTAGCTTCACCACATCAGCATCTAAACGTCCGTTACTTGCTTAAACTGACGGGATTGTATATTTTATCACATTTTAATTGTTTTTTTGCATTTAAGGTACCATTAATAAATATTTGTGCTGGACGCTCTTTCAATAATTGTTTGTTGGCAAAAAATGCACCTTAACCCTATATTTTTTTGCACGAGACTTGTAAAACATGAGACATTTCCATGTAATAAGGAATGTCCCGCCCTTCACCCCACCACCACATCCACCAGGTTTTGAAAAACAAAAAAACAAAACAAAACCACGCGTCAAATTCTCACTGCATAAATGAGAGCTAATTAGCTTTTTTTTGACTAGTATTAGATTAAATTTACATTTATTTTATTCAAGACAAACGATATTAAATAAAAACAAGTTTTACAAGTTAGTCAGAATACCAACATGAAATCTAAAGAACTTAGGAAAAGCGGGCAATTAAAGAAATGGTCTTGACACCACTAAAAGAAAAGTAAAAAAGCAATGCAAGTATCTCTTGCCAAGTGAAAGTCAATGAATAAGAGGGTTGAGTTGGAATACAGATGAAGTATTTCTTGACACAATAGATTGTGATAAGAGGCTTTTTAAGTTAGCTACTATGAGGCTAGATCTATGAATCAAGAATAACGAGGCTCTTATATATTTAGAAAGAAGAGCAATGCTAGATCATTATTAAGATTTCCATAAGACCCATATGCATGGCAGATAATTTCATGGCAATGATGATTATTTAGACTTTTATATTTATATGTATAATCCAATATCAGGATATAAACCATCCAAAAGAAAAGAAAGAGAATGCAACCCAAATTAACATGGTACTCCCTCCTATTTTTTTTATATAAAATCTGATAATTAAATTGTGTGATTTAAAAAAAAGGTTCAAATTGATTATAATTAATAAATAAGTAGGAAAATGAACTATTTTTTTTCAAGCGTGCCCTTATCTCTAAGGGGCAAATAAAAAAAGAAATATAGAAGCCTAGTGAGAGAAAGTATGAAATGGAATGTATTATGGAAAAAAATAAGTAGAAAGAATAAGATTAATTAACGGTAAATTGGTAAAATATATATTGTTTTTGCTATAGAAAACCACATTACCAACACGAAATCAAATATCTTGTGTGGTTCTTATGCTAGTAATAAATGCGTTTAATTCTATATAATGGGACCGTATATATCATACTAGAGATCTTTTCCACTGATGGGACCGTATATTTACCACCCATTCTTTACCTATTATTTTGATTAGATTAAGAAAGTTGGTTAAGTTACTTAATACTACCTCCGGTTCTAATTATAAGACCTAGTTGACTTTTTTTGGAGAGATTAAGGAAGCTAAATAAGTTACTTAATCGTTTCATATGTTGTATTTTCTTAGATTATATATTAATTTATTAGTCAAACTATTTAGTTTGAAGAAAAAAATAAAAATAAAAATATTCTAAGCTAATTTAGTTAGCTTCCTTAATCTCTCCAAAAAAGTCAACTAGGTCTTATAATTAGGACCGAAGGGAGTATAACTTATATTTTCTAAAATATCTTAGTCACATTCTTTAAGTCCTCAATTCCCTCTCTTCCTTAATTATTATTGAAAGAACATTAATCAATAAGGGTAAATTAGAAAAAGATTAATAAAAGAAAATTAATAAATATAAGACTAAAAAATATTTATCTTATATATAAGACTAAAATCAATTTTCCAAATATGTCTTATATTAAGTAACAGGAGTATTATCAATTCATGAAATAAATATATTTGTGATTAATAAAATATCAAACAGAGCATAGCAAAAGGAGAGTATAATAAGACAATATCACATTATCCCAAAATATCATCATCATATAACAAATATAATGTTCACCAAGAACACAACTCACTGTAGCAAATAATACATCATAGCAGGTTTTTAAGACTTGGCGCTTATTTGTATTAGCGTCTTAGAAGCACTTTCCGACAATATCATCATCATATCGATAAATATAATATCTTGATTAAAGTCTAAACTGGTAGCCCTGCTACGACATTGCCGTTTTGGGTTATCATCCACAACTCATAGAAACTTAAGACTCTGCTACTCCACAGGCCAGATATATATGAAACCATATTTCCACCTGTTCTTGCTATTTTCTCATGGTTAAAGTATATGGACAGCACCATTAACCAGCCAATGAAGACAAGTAGTTCGAGATAGCGATGAACCAACAATGATATTAGTGAAGCATAAGCCAAACTTCCTGAGGCAAAAGTTAGCCTAGCACAGAGAGTACTCTGAAGTCTTCCATGGTATTCAATTGCACAGCAACAGACAAGTAGGGCTATAATGCAAATCCATACGCTTTCAGGGTGTTCATCCAAAGGTGATGAATTGGAGAATTCCATTTGAACAATCGCGGTTGTCACAGGAATCAGAATTCCGAACATGGTAGCCCAAGGAATTGATCTGCACAACCATCAAACAAGTTAGAAGTTTCATAATGGCAACACCAAACACTAAATGAAAAAGGCAGAAACACTATTTTTGTGTGTCTAAAACCATGGTTTTCTCATAAGCCATTTTTTTTTACAATATCAGAAACTATTCTACAAAATCTATTCTTTTAAATAACTTTTTGTTTTTTTTACTTTTTCTCAAAAGTTATCATCCAAAAACTAATCTAAACACAATATTAAGCCATCGAGCACATAGACCCCAAGCAAACGGCGTTAAAAACAGATACGTGGCCAACGGTGTCACTGTGTGTTATACGTAAGAACAAGAGGGAATTCCCTCCTTCACCTCCCAGAAACTTTTCCGGCACCGTTTCAATTATCTCGAGAGGAAATAATATCGCCCCAGAAAAAGAAGCTCAAGCTCATCATCCGCCTCGGCAAACTCCGATATGGGTACCGCGAGTGCCGCATCTGGTGGAGCAGAACCCATCGACGGCCATGTCGGTGTCTTTCTGGAACCTCTGAGAAAATTTTCCGGTATCGTTTCAATTATCTCAAGAGAGGAAATAATATCGCGCCATACAAAGAAGCTCAAACTCATCATCCGCCTCGGAAAACTCCGATATGGTATGGGTACAGTGAGTGCCGCACCTGGTGGAGCAGAACCCATCGATGGCCATGTCGGTGTCTTTCTGGAACCTCCGAGAAACTTTTCCGGCATCGTTTCAATTATCTCAAGAGAGGAAATAATATCGCCCCTGACAAAGAAGCTCAAGCTTATCATCCTTTTAGGAAAACTCCGATATGGGTACCGTGAGTGCTGCACCTGGTGGAACAAAGCCCATCCACAGCCACGTAGGCAGCCATGAGAAGCACGTACCGAGGTAATGTGATTGAGTTCCGCACCTGGAGAAGCAGAACCCATCGATGGCCAAGTCAGTGTCTTTCTGGAACCTCCGAGAAACTTTTCCGTCATCGTTTCAATTATCCCAAGAGAGGAAATAATGTCGCCCCAGACAAATAAGCTCAAGCTGATCATCCGCCTCGGCAAACTCCGATATGGGTACCGTGAGTGCTGCACCTGGTGGAACAAAGCCCATCCACAGCCACGTAGGCAGCCATGAGAAGCACGTACCGAGGTAATGTGATTGAGTGCCTCACCTGGTGGAGCAGAACCCATCGACGGCCATGTCAGTGTCTTTCTGAACCTCCGAGAAACTTTTCCGGCATCGTTTCAATTATCTCAAGAGAGGAAATAATATCGCCTCAGACAAAGAAGCTCAAGCTGATCATCCGCCTCGGCAAACTCCGACATGGGTACAGTGAGGGGCGCACCTGGTGGAGCAGAACCCATCGACGGCCATGTCGATGTCTTTCTGACCACCCCCTGTTGCGAGCTTGGTAACTTGCTGAGTGGTGAGAGATTGCCCTTGGAGTAGGTGTCGTCGAGGACTTGGGAAGCGAAGCGAATATTCAAGTTACAGTTACAGTCTTACAGTTACTATACGGCGCTTTTCCATGAACCATGGGAAAGCCAGAGGAGATACAAAGATATAAATAAGTGATAAGATCATGAACTTGAGACCACAACCAAGCAGTGAGACACGAGATCCAGAAACTTTTCATGATGGGGAAATATTTGATGGAGAAAGTTAATTAATTGAATAATATCAACAGTTCAAATCAGTTCTCAAATTTAAATGGAAAAAGAAAGTTCGAAGACTTACGGGAGTGTAGTTGGCATGACTTTGATATGGTTGTCCTCTCCTATAGCAGTTTGAGCAAAGAAGAGAGATGAAGAATATTGTTCGGTATCTGACAAGAGTGAAAAGAACGATGGCTGAGCATTTTGTTAGATCCTGTCTATTACCTTGGATCTTCCGTCCGTACGGAGCAGCTCCCTGCTCGTCCGTTATATCTGTATCTAAACTGGGAGCACATTAGAGCAGCGAATCAGGGCCGGCCCCGCCCGACAGGGCCTAACAAGGCCGGCCCTATAGGGCCTGGGTAAGAAAAACATCTGTTTTTTAAGACCCAGCCCGATAGTACCAGGGTCAGGGCTTGAAAATTACTATTCCAAATTTTAACTATTTTTCCTTTAATTTTTTTCAATGAAATATAATTAGTAATTTCAATCTTCTTATCTATCAAATAAATGTTATCAACATTAATATCTAAACAATATAAATCATTCAACAAATAAACACATTCATTAATTCGTAATAAAAAACAAATGAACACTAATAATATATTTTTTCCCTTTTTTCAAAAAATATTAAACAAAGGAATTGTTTTATATATGCCCACGACAAAATGCCTTTCCCTCTCGTATGTGTCTTGATTCTTCGTTCATGCATGCTTTTTATCGATAGGTAAAAATAATTATACTTATTTTACACAAAATATATTTATAATTTATTACTTATATAATATTGTAATACCAAAGTATGTGTTTATTTAATATGAAAACATCCCTTCTTTAAAATTTATAATAACTAATTATGTGTTGTAATACAGAATAATAATAAACATAAAAAAAATGGTTATAGTTTAAACTAAAAAAATCTAAATAATTACAAATAAACACATTTATTAAGTGGAAGTCTAAGTAATTATTATTATTTTTTATAAAAAAGATACTGAGTTAAACGGGCCTAACGGCCGTAGGATTTCTCGAGGCCTACTGGTGGCGGGCCTTATGCAGCCGATTTCAAAATTTTGGCCTATTTTTCAAGCCCGAGCCCTGCAGGGCCCGGGCCTAAACAGGCCGACCCGACGGGCTTGGCCTGATTTCCCGGCTCTAGAGCACATAAGGGATATGTGCTTCTTACATGCCCATCCCTCTATTAGAGGGTTGAGGCTTTTTTTTTTGGTTAAGGAGTAAATTTGGCCAATGAACTTTTATCCCAAAAGCGCCTAGTAAAAATAACTTTTATGTGGACCAAAAATAAAAGTTTGTTGGCCAAATTACTCCTTAACCCTTTTTTTTTATAAATTTTTATTTATTTAGATTTAAATTATTTTATGCTTTTTGGAATGTTTTTTTCACCAAGTATCACAAATTAATTAGTTTTTAGGATACTTTGTGTTATAAGACAAATATATTTTAATACAAAACTAAAAATTAATTAATTTGACATCACACATGTGTATTTTTAACTGCATCACTAACTTTGTCGTGTAGGGTAGGGATGAAGACGAAATAATACCTTCCAAAGGAGAAGAAAATCAAATATCTTAATTACCAACGCCAAGGCATCTCAGACTCTTATCCTTTTTTTTTTTTTTCATTGTGAAAATTAGTTACAAGGACTAAACTCGCAGAATATGAAAGAAACGTTACCGAATCCTAACAAAATATGTGCAGATTCATTTAATACTTTTCCACAAATATTTGTGCCATTTAGTCTTTTAAACCATTTTTCTCATATTCATAACCTCAGCTGAATCTAAAGCAAGTCTAACATGGCGTGCGGGTTGCCCATTCTTTAACAAATGTTTGAATCATCAATGTCCCATGAGTAAAGTATCTTAGCAACCTTATAAGGGATAATTATGAGATGTGTGTTTTAATTTCAGGGGAAAAGAAAAAGAAAATCCAATGACTTTGATTACAGAGATATGGGTGTGAACGTAGAATCTTTGAACGGGTCACATTACAGAAATTGACGGTGTAATAAGATACTTATTGCAGGGCCAGTTTATGTATTGCAGGGCCACATTTTTGTTTTGTTCTCAAAAGATGAAAGGTGGGCCATGATTCTTATTAACGAAAGAACGTACGCGTTAATAATTTCCAAAATAAAGCTGTATCACATAATGCATGCATGTGCGCACACATATTGATCATTTATCTAAATGCCATACTTACATAACAACATTGTAAATGCTTATTTAAAAAATGAATTATATACATCGGATAAATTATAAAATGATTATTGTTAACATATTTCCCTCCATTCACCTTAGATTTGCATACTTGACTATATGTCACAGTTGGCTTGGTGTTTTGAGTTTATTTGTGAAGTTTCTCATGAAATATAAATTGCTTGCATGGTTCAGCTTATCAGATTTCTCCTAGCTGAGTTATCCGCACTTGCGCGCAGGATCAGAGTTTTTTAAGCTGACGAAGATCGCACATAGAAGCCAAGATGACGAAGACAATTACAGTGTTATGGTTCAGTTTTTCAAGAAGAAAAGTCAGAGGAAGATGTCTCATGAATTTGAAGATGTCTCTTAAGAGTGATCTTCATAAGAACAAAAATGATTTGATTTGATCTCACTTCTCCAAACCCTATTATATGTGTTTGTAAGTTAACACTTTAACAATCCAAGTGTTAACTTGAGGGGTGTGTTGGAGAAATACTCATGTTTGTAAATACTTATTTAAAAAATCAATTTTAACATCTTATATTAACCACAAATGATTTTTCATGCATTGCATGTAGTATCTATATATATATATGGCTTATAAACAAACCAATTTCTCACAAGGGGAGCAAAAAAAAAAAACTACAAAGTATCATATGAGAAAACAGTCTGTATTATATTAGTGAATTTGCAATCTCACATTAATTTACCACATGTGGTTTATCAATTAAGTTTTGGGGGTACGAAAGATTTCGAAGGAAGAGTAAAAACCTTTTTGAGTTAATTTTTTTTTTTTTAAAATTTTATAGAAACGGGGTTATAAAAATTTAATAAAGAAAAGATGTAAGATAAAACAATAAACAAAATTATAATTTTTAACCCCACTTGTCTAAAGCAGTACAGGGAAGTTGTACATAGTAAAATCACTAAAAAAAGGTTAATTTAAACAAGCCTCTCTAGCTTGGAAATTAAGCGCCATCACCCCCACGCACCCCTCTTTTTAGAATTTTGAGAAAGGACTTTTTGTGGTCAATCTCTCTTCTGCATATAGTTTGCAAAGGGAAGGAGGACGTTGATGAGTTGCCGTCATGGATTTGGTTTTCTTGTCTTACTGTTGAATTTTTCATTTTTGGGATTTTTTTTTTCCTTATTAAAGTTTGTACTAAATTGTTTTTTACTGTTTCGTTTTTTTTTTTGGCTATTGGTGACTGTACTTCTATTTTGTTTGGTATTAATAAAATTCACATTTATGATAAAGAAAATGAAAGGCTAAAAATATGTTGATCATGAACAGGCAAAGTTTCATGTAGCCTATGTAGGAAATTAGACATCAAATTTAGTTAATATTGTCCGGTCAGTAGGCTTTAGGCCCAAGTTATTAGTGTCACTACTAAAAAAACACTTTAAATATTTGTTTGTAGGCATTTTTTACATCAGTCCCTTTTAGGGAAAAGTTTATGTGAGTGATGTAGTAAAGCCTAGGAATAACGTCTGTCGAAAAAGGGATGTCATAAGAGACTTACAACGTCCATTTTTAAACAAATAGATGCTTAAAGGCCCCCCAAAACAAATTTTGCTTTATATTTTTCATTGCCTATCAATTAAACCCTACAGAAACATCATCCAACAATTCTTCATAAACCAAAATGTCCTTACAAATAGTAAGGAAACATCCAGCACTAGCCATTAAAGTGTTAACTACTACTACTATGTATACAAATTAAAATCAAGATAATTAAGTCATTCAAATTGAATAAGTATACGTCAAAATTCACTCTGCCCAAGTTTAGGGCCTTACAAGTGATAGTCAAACACATACATACATAGTAAACAGAGAAATCGTATTCGCCATATGAAATTTGTCACACCGTACCGTTGCTAAGTCCATTCAGTGCAATATTAGAGGGTGAAATTTTGAAGGAAACATATTTCTAAGTGGCGGGGCCGAAGGGAGGATGAGGAGAGAGAAGGTGGTGTTGTGCACGATAGTGTTATGGTCAAAGTTTTTGCCAGAGTGGCAAATTATCTTATTTTTTATTTTCAATTTGGGCAAAAGGAGAAAGGTGATCGTAACCTCAAAATGCATATTCAAGTTTATGGATTTGAGCTGGAAGTTCTTTATTTAAATGCCGAGTTAAATATTATTTTTGGATATGAGCTGGAAGTTCTTTATTTAAATGCCGGGTTAAATACTATTTTTTTCCGGAAGTATTCGTCTTTTTTGACTTCAAAGACTCGAAAGTATTTTTGGTATCATTTTTACTCCGGAAGTTTACAAAAGGGAGCACATATGCCCTGAAAGTTTTTTTTTAGGAGTAAATTTGCCCTGAAAATTTACAAAGGGAGTAACGATCCAACGGTCAAAATCAACTGATTGGTAATATAATTATGTTTGTAAAAACAAAGGCAAGAAAAATGATATCAATTTTTTTTCAGGATCTTTGATCTGAAAGCCCATTAACAAAACTTCCGTGGTAAAATTGGTATTTAACCCTTTAAATGCCCCCACAGGTTAATATTCTGATGTCGGACTTGATAGAAAGTACTGGTGATTCAAGCCATTGTTATGCAACGGGCAAACTGTCGCAAAATCATATGTAAACAACATCTCTCGGCCAATTCTGTTTGGATGGGAAGAAACGTTATTAGCTAGAAAGAGAAAATGGAGAAAAGAGACAACGAAACTGTCATTGTTAGAGATGAGTTAAAAAATTCCTCATATTTTCATGCTTCATTCACGTAACTGGTAACTGGTAACTGGTCAAGCACTCAAGCTAGTGGTTTAAAGGTCAATAAACTAGATCGAAGTTAACTCGAGATTAAACTCGTGTTAATTAAAATAATATAATTTAATAAAAATGTGTTAAAATATTCCTAGTTTGGTCACAAAAATATTTTAATAAAAGCAAAATATTCTTTAAATAATAAAGGGAAAACCATATAATGCTACCTGAAATAGGAAAATTCTAAATCAAGTTGTTAAACTTAACAAATCCTTGCTTAAGTTATTGACTCAATTTAGAATTTTAAACTATGATTAAAATGACTTTATTGCAGTCTCCTAGTCTCCTCTATCATCTCTCCTTTTAAAATATTTTTATTGTTCTATAACTAAGTTTTTCAATAAGTGTGTATATATATTAACATTAATATTAATAAAATAAAATAGGATTTACATAAATAGGATTTTTTTTCCTGAAAGAATCATAAAGAATAATTCAAGCCAAAAAAAGAGAGAGTAAAGAATAACTCCAATATCAATTAAATGATTTTTTAAATATTGTCAATTAAAAAATTATTTTTGGAAGATCTGGACTTAAATTTGTACTGTTAATAAAAAGAAAATAAAACTTCATTATTCCTAGAATTCTGTTTGGTGCGACTTTTTGCGATGAATTTTGTCCGTCGCAAATCCTAACTTTTTTCGTAGTGACATGTGGTTATATGTGATTGAAAAACTTGATATAATGGATATAAGAAACTTAATGTAAGTATGGTCTTAAAATATAATTAATGGGAAAAAAGTCAAAATTTTAGACATATATGTCAAATGTATTTTATAAATAGATTCGGGTAAATATCAAAAGCTATATCTTATATATATAGGATAGGACATAGTATATTTTTAATGTGTGATGTGTGTGTGTGTGTATAAACTTAGAAGTGTTCAAGTTAAAATTTATTCAAATTGAGATTAAACATACCATGGGACATCATAGTTAAAATTAAATCCTTGCAAATGATTCAATGTAAATGCATAAAAAATATTTCAAAAAGAGAATTAAATTATGAATAAATTAAGGGGTGTTTTTAGGAGAAGATAAAATAATATTTTTATGCTTGACCAGATAAAACTTGTATCACATATGTATTTCATATATTGCAAAATCAATCAAAATAAAATAATTTAATCAGCACCCACTTAATAGACTGCACAATATGATCAATTAATTAAAATTATTCCTTCAATTTATCTAATATGCTGATTGCCTATTGAAGTAAAAAGCTGCCATCCTCCCCCAACCAATCCACTAGCTCCTCAAGCCCGCCGCACCCAAGAACCCCAAACACCATCCAGTAATAAATTATTTTGATTATTATTATTATTATTTTGGAGTAAAAGTAACTATAATCAATATATATACTGAAAAGAAAGAAAACCGTTAACAAGATGGAGCCAAGGGGGAGTTTATTATTGAGTTGACCGGTGGTGACTTGGCAGGCGGGGTGTTAACTAGTATAATTAGAGAGGATAATTAGAGAAAGAAGATTAAGAATGATGTATATTATCAATAGAGAGCATAAGCTCTTACAAAAAGTAATTGTGATCCACTCTTATTGATTAGGTATTAGCTAAGCCTATGACCCCCTTTATATAAACTAGGACCTAACTAACTCACTAACCCTAACTAACTCTCTAATTAATCATTTAACCCCATCTTATATTCTAACACGCCCCCTCAAGTTGAACACTACTTAACAAAGTGTTTAATTTGAACAATACAAAAATAAAGGGATAAGGTGAATCAAATTGAATAATTTTACAATCACAAAACAATACAATGATTTCTCAATACAATGATTTCTTCAAGACAATCTTCTCCATGCTAATCCTCACAATTTTTCAGTGCTGCTTCAATATGCTTGGAACCCAAAGTTACTATAAAACCTGTTCCAGCAAACCATTTCTGGAGTACATAACAAGAAGTGAATTCCAAGCCACCAAAAGCCTTATTGTCGAGTTTATCAAACACCACCTCAGCAAAGCCCAAATTGCCACAGCATATAGATCAACAATGGCATTTCCAAGTAACCTACAGAGTACAGATGATGCTCTTCTAAGATTGGATCATCTCCGAACACGTGTCTCTTCTAAAGATTGGATCATCTCAGAACACGTGTCACTCAATAACACAATTTGATCATCCAACGTATCCACCTTCACTAATTATTTGATCAACGTGTCACATTCAGATTTCAGAACTCGACCGGAACCCTTGCTCTCACCACGCTCTCATGATCCTTGAACCAAACAAACTTGAAGCTATATCATTAGTAGGAGAAATTCCCCTTCTGTGCAATGCTGAAGTAGCATCAGCATCCATGACAATGACACCACCAGCTTGCTCTGTTTGAGCATTTTGATAGCTTGAAGCCAGTTCTTCAAAAATAGGATTCATAGCCACCGAAGGCATGCACCATGAGGCAGTGAAGTGCCCAACAACGTGGAAATTCCGATTAGTATCCTGGGCGAGATAGAATTTGAAATCAAATCTGTGAGTGACATGCATAGTAAATTTGTCGAACACTTCTTGTGCAAGAATTCGGTAAGATAAGAATTTGCTTCTCTTTCTCTCCCAATCATTCTCTCCCCTCTCTCCAAATTCAATGACATAATAAAAATAGTAGAATTATGGAGGGAGAAAGAAGTATTCAACGATTGCTCAGTTCAAGAAATGGACCATGACTACCCAGATTCAAAATAACAGCAATGTGAATGGTTTTACTGATTCTTACTCTCTCGATCTCATGGTCTCTAAATTAAGCGAACTTCTTTGGCTTCTAATTCCTGCAATTTTCTCATCTTTCACGAACAAACCGGCCCTATGTGCACAACAAAAGCCAAAAGAGCACAAGCAGGGCACTGACTAAGAAGAGGATCCCAAGGCCATGTTACCTCACAGGTGTTGTACATGTCAGGAGATATCTCATCAGGACCTCCGATTAGCTTCACAGAATGGCTGGACTTGGTCCGCTGTTAAAGCCAAGAAAAAAAATCGGACCCTTCTCGAAATCCCGTCTAACTAAGTCTTTTTTTCCTCTTCGCCGGCGTCGATCTCTTCCTTATTCAGAGGAGTCTTTTTCCCTCTTCGCTGGCGTCGATCTCTCCCCTCTTTGGAGGTGTCGTGCCTTCAACATGGGGATGTTCTCTGGGGTGTCGTGCCGTCAACGTGGGGATTCTCTCTGGGATCCTCTTCACCGTCGAATCCTACTTATGATGGATCGATGAAGGAACCCAGTGGAGAAACAAGAACTAGCGATTTGGGGGGCTTCACTTTTCTTGGGTCCACTGCAATAATCTTGGGCTTCTTCTTGGTTTTGGGCCCTCTGGACAGATGAAGCTTACGGTGGAAAACAGAGTTGGGGCTTCATGGACTTCTTGATTATTTGACCTAACCCAAGCTAATCTTGATAAATCAATCAACTTTCGATGGTGTTAACTAAGTATAATTAAAGAGGATAATAGAAAGAAAGATGAAGAATGATGTATATTATCAATAGAGAGAAGCTCTTACAAAAAGTAATTGTAATTTCACTCTTATTGATTAGGTATTAGTAATCCTAAGATCCCTTTATATAAACTAGGGCCTAACTAACTCACTAACACTAACTAACTCTCTAACTAATCATTTAACCTCACCTTATATTCTAACACGGGGAATATTAAATTTTGTAGTTTTTGCAATAAAAGTTACACAAACATCCTGACTGAATCATTTATCCTCTATCGGCGAAGAACGAAGCATCGAAGTTGAAGAACATCACAAAAGAGATAAAGAAAAATGCATAAAAGGTTCTACAGTAATAGCGTAATGAATGAAATAATTATTTTATACATACACACACACACCCACAAGAATCTGCGAAAAGAAGGGGCGGTGATTAGTAATTGAGTTTTTTTTTTTTTTTTTTTTTTTTTTTTTTTTATAAAAAAAAAATATATATATATATACACACTCGACCAGGGAGAGAAAAAGGCTGGTTATGGCAAACATATATATTAGGGTGCAAAAAATGCATATGAACTATTACCCAAAGTACACCTAACACCAAATGTTTTTTAGAAGAGTAAAAATGCACATGAACTCTCAAAATGCGTGTAAAAATACCCATGCCGTTAGATTCATTTAACAGACGTTAGTTGTAATGTGAAAAATACCAAAATGCCCCTAAACTTTTTTTTTTTTAAAAAAAAGAGTTTGATCTTCTCATATTCAATTCCTGAGTCATCGTCAAATGCACAGAACAATACCAATGATTTCAAGGGCATATATATGTCAACAACAATTTGCAAATTAATCATAAACCCAAATTTATCATTAATACCAACTATATATTAAGATACAAAATTTTCATATTTACATTCAAACCCAGATCGCAGGGGGCGAAGTTACAGTCACACACAACAAGAAATCGCTAAGAAAATCACAAATTGATGAAGTCACTCAGAAATCGACGATACTCAAATGATAAAAGAGAGGGAATTAGAGAAGAGAGTAGTGTACCCAATGATCCAGATGATGAGGCTGACGACGGAGAGGAGAAGAGAGAGGAAGGTGAAGGGAAGACCAAGAAGTAAACTCAAAGGCCTGCAATCGCTTCAAGTCTTGGAAACTCCAAAGCTTCGATGAAGCCGCTTGTCGTCAATGAAGAAAAACGGATCTTCAACTCTCTTATAGACAAGCTCGCTAAAAAGATTTGTCCTTTATCTCTTGGTGGTCGATGACACCGTAGGCGATAGAGGAAGAAGCTTCTGTTCTAGTTGTCGCCGCCTCCAAAGCACGATTTCTTGCGTTTGAAGAGCCAAGTTTCGATCAAATCAATGGGGGAGACGACGACATTCTGCTTCTGGTCGAAGGAGCTAGCGAAGGTTACAAATTTGTGCCGAGGGAGATCGAGGATTCAAATCTGAAAAGAAAAAAGGGGATTTGAAAAGAATGAGATGGGAAGGTTTAGCTGAAAAGAATGAGGGAATGGCAGGTTGGAATTACAAAAAGTTTGACATTTTTTTTTAAATCACATGGGGCCCACCAGAAAAGTCACGTTAGTTTAGGGAATGTAACGGCATGAGTATTTTTGTACCTCTGAAAAGCATTTGATGCTGGGTGTACCTTGGATAAAAGTTCATATGCATTTTTGCACCTTTACCTTATATATTATAATAATAACAACTCACTCAAAAAAAAAAAAAAAAAAAAAAAAAAAAAAGAATAGTAATAATTATAATAATCACAACCTGCGCACATCTACAGGAAAAACCGAAAAGAATAATACACTGGTTACATGATTAATAGTGTCTCATGTCTCAGCTCGAATATGCACAGTGGTGACAAACACACTGAACAGACACATATCAAGCTTAGGATGAACAACATATACAAACGCATTGAACAAACACAAGGTGATGATTCTTAACCACCAAATAATATATATATATATATATATATATATATATATATATATATATATATATATATATATGAACAGTTTACAGTTCTCTAAAGAATGCCTTACTACTAATTAGGTATTTTGGTTACATAGAGCCTGTTTGGATTCAAGAAGCTGGAAGCGTTGCAGGCAAAAAGAAAACGCCCGGCGCGGCGGCAAAGCAAAGAACAACGGCGGCAACATATTTGGACCGTTTGGATTCACGATAGGATTAATGAGCTTTTGTGCTAAAGCCACGATAAAACAAAAGCTACTGATTGGAGCTTCTAGTGCGGTGGCGTTGGCGTTGAGGGAGAGATGAGTTTCAATCATCATCATTTTATTCGGTGAATCGAGGCTAGGAAGGAGATAACAACAAGGAAAGTGGGTTCAAGCGAGTCATGAAAATAAAATGAACTCCGGAGGAAGTGGGTTCAAGTTTGAAGCCTACCTAGCTTGTAGTTTGATCGAGAGAGGGTGAGAAGTTGCTCCAGATATTCAACACCTAAGTCCTCAAGCACCACCACCTCTGATGATTGTTGTTTGGCTTTGCCTTGCTTAAGCTTTGACGACAGTTTTCTTTGGATGTAGTGCCTCTCCTTTTGGACTAAAGCCGCGAACACCCTTCGCGGCAACCAATTGGTTCATGAAAATAAAGCCCGTGTTGGGTTCATCTCCAATCCGCCATCGACGTTGAATGCGGTTTCCGATGGTGATCATGAATAGCAGGACTTCAAAAGCATAAAGCCACTTGATTGTTGTGTTCTATTATTAAAATGGTGAAGAAGGTATTGAAGTCGAGGAACAGGGGAAGGGGAAGCCTGGAGGAAAATAAAACGAATGATGGTTGAAGGTGTTGAGGAGAAGACTCTGGAAAGTGATGACGTGGCAAAATATGTGCCACACAACTCAGCCAAAATAGGATCAAATAAATCATATTCGTGTGATAGAATCAAAGAGAAACTTTTTTTAATAATAATTTAAGTTTTTTTATAAAATTTAAATTGTATGTAGTATTTCCTTTGATCCTAAATATAAGACATAATTGAATTTTTAGAGGAATCAAGGAATCAAAATAAGTTACTTAATTAAATCATATGTTATATATGTAGTATACATTATGATTCATGTCCTTTTCAAAGATAAACTTGTCAAGCATAGCAATAGGAGAAATTAATGTATTATTTGTATGCATCTTATTTTATAAACAATTTTATCCATTAAATATATTTAATTAAGGACTTTATTGTTTATTAATTTTTTTTAATAATCATTTAACTTTTTTTCAAATTAAAATTAATATTTTTATTATCCCAATATATATACAACTAATATGTATATGTAGTATTCAATATGATTAATATCATTTTCGGTCATTTTTATCTCAACCGACTTTTCAAATAATAATCCAAACACTCATCGTTTAGAAAAAAGCTACTTACGAAAAAAGCCAAAGAGACAATCCAAACACAAATCACATTTATAACTCGACTTTTTTCCTACCGAACTTTTCTAAAGTTAGATAGCTTTAAAGCCACCATTCCTACCGCGAATCCAAACAGGCCCTATAGCATCATGACCTAGCTCGGCAAACAGTTTATAGTTCTAAAAAGTACTTAATTAAGTACAAACATGCATTTATTCTTTTTTTTTTTTCTTTTTTAAAAAAAAAAAAAAAAAAAAAAGTGTTTATGAAAATGGGAATCAAATATGCCTTGGTGCAATCTATAGTGGAAAAAGCAACCGTATAATGTTTTTACCATATTAACGTATTTGTTCTTTCTTATAAAAACAAGCAGCAGGAGGTAGTATTTATTACTCAATCTAGTCCCAAATATAATACAGAGTTAACTTTTTTTTTGGAGAGATATGATTAAAGAAACTAAATAAACTACTTAATCATATCATATATCAATTTATATGTTAGATAAAATAGTTTGAAGAATAAATATAAATATTTTAAAATAATTTAATTAACTTCTTTAATTAAAAAATAATCAATTTTATTTTATATTTACGATCGCACGGATAAGGAGAATCAGATGGCTGATCAATTAATAAATGGGGAATGCTTGTGGTCAATCAGGTTGGAATTGTGTCTTTCTCCTCTTCACGTCTTATTGTCCTTTAATTTCTACTTTTTACTTTTTATTTACAAGGGCGCATGCTCATTGTTCGTGGGTGGGCCTCGAAACATCTGAACTTCTAATTCTAGTACTGCGAATCTTTCAGGGCCCCACTTGAAATATCATGAATGTTCCATGGACATTGCCAAATTAAATTAATTTAATCATTTGTGTGTGATAAAAGACGCCTGAGTATTGATTAATCTTGTGAACTTCTTGTGCGAAAGAGTTGTTTGATTTGACATTAGTTTAGGTCTACTATCAATCGCATATGCTAAAACCAATTAAATTTAAACTTTAAACCCTAAATATAATATAAATATAATATATATATACACACACATATATATTAAATTTAGGAACAATTAAACAATTAACTTTGGGGAGAATTTCAGTTAAACCCTTACTAAAGATATTTATGTCAAATAACTCCAAATTTTTTTTTTTTTTTTGAAATGACACTGGGTTTTTTTTAGGAAAATTCTTAAAGGTATGAACACTTTGACTTTAAGTGTATATTTTAAAAAAGGGAGATGTTAATATAATTAAGGTAAAATATAAGGTAGGTTAGAGTATTTCACTGTATTACTATTACATGGAAAGGCCATGTGGGTCCCCACTTAATCTTATCGACATTATTGACCATATATCTATAATCCCTCTTGTCCCATTTATTCATTATCAAGGCTTGGCTTTTGTTATATTTTTTTTTTTTTGATAAATAAAAGTTTTGGAGGGGTTCGACATCGTCCCCACTAAAGCGCAAAAGACGATTTTTTCTATGAAGACTTCTTCGGGACTTACGAGATCGCTACCAAAGGAGTTCCATGTGACGGCAGAGGATCGAACCCACCACCCAAGGGCCTAATCCTGGATCCCTTACCATCTATGCCAACTCACATTGGCTGGCTTTTGTTATAAATTAAAGATGCTTGTTTTAACCATAAACCAAGCCATATGTCAAATCGAGGGTGTTTGTGTTTATGTTATATGAAAGTTCATTTCATTTGGGCCTTCAACGCTTCATACACTTCTGATCAAATGAATTAGCAATTTTGTTTCAATTTCCCTTGTTAAATGTTAAATACATTACAACAGTAAAAAAATTACTGTTGCTTTTTTCACTATGGATGCATGGGGCTAGAGTCTTTGATTCTCATTTTTATAAAAACATTTTTTATTTTTTTAAATTAAAAGAAAAACTTGTTTGTACTTCAGCTATTCAAAGTTATTTTTCTAGAACTGTATTCATAACTTTAGTTTTTAGATAGAGGGAAATGTCTAATGAAAATCAACCCGTGATTCCATTCTCTCTTTGTTTTTTTAAAATAATTAGGGAAGAATAATGAGGTGGAGTAAGGAGAGGTGTGCCCTTCTGTTATTATTATTCATGATCTTTTTCTAAGTGAAAAGAAAAAAAAATACATTTCGTTCGTATCTTAATTATTTGTAAATATGTACTCAAACAATTAATTAATTGCTTGCTTGGTGATGTCATCATTTGCAGCTCAGCCCTTGGCATGCTATATTTGCGTTCGTAATTCCTACCACAGGGATGATTGTCCAAATGCACTTCTCCAATTCATCACCGTTGGATGAACACCCTGCAAAGATATGAATTTTTATTATATGTTCACTTTTCTATTGCTTTGCATTCCTTAAGAAATGTCAGATTTACACCCCAGATGATACTACTTCCTTGAACCGCTGTGTTAAGGTGGCTTTTATTTCAGGAAGTTTGGCATATGACCTAATATCAATGTTGATTCGTCAATCACTCCAACCAATTGTCTTCATTTTCTGTTTAATACTGATATTGATGTATTTTAACCGTAAGAAAATAGCAGAAATGGATGAAAACATGGCTTCATATCTGTATGTGTTGAAGATAGGAATTGAATTTGAATTATTATTTGGATTTCTTGAATTTTTGAATTATTGTTGCTATTTGAATTATTGTTAGTATTTGAATTTGAATTATTATTATTAGATAAGAATAAGTTATCTAGAAAAGTTGAATATTTGAAAGGTTGTTACCTACTATTGTGCTCATGTTGTTTAAATTCTACTTGTATAAATTTACATCATTCAAGAGAAAAAATATAAATGAAAACAAATGAATGAAAAAGAGAAAATACTCCTCTGGATTGAATTTTCACAGTATGAGTTGTGGAGAACTGAAAGCAGAGCTTCAAATTTGTATGAGCAATGGAGGAGAGCTGAGAGCGTCAATGTGACAGCAACACTCAGGCCACCGGTTTAGATTTTCATCAAGTCTTACAACTTACTCTATGTCTTGTATTATTTATATCACGAAATTGTAAGACAGTAAGTTGTTGCTTTTGTGCACATTAAATTTGTCATGATATATATTGTGGGGATAATGTGATGTTTTATTATACTTTCCTTTTTCTCTTTCTTTACTTGACATTTATGAATTAAACTCCCATTAGGAGAAAAGATCTCCGGTATGAAAAGCTCTGTCTTGAAGAGATTGTCCAGGTGGAAGTTTTTACCACAGTGGCACATTATCCTTGTTTTAATTTTCTATTATAGACTGGTGTTTATGGCAAATACCTTTTGATGGTACCTCTTTGGATGTGAGTTGGAAGTTGTCTATTTGAATGCACCGCACATTAATATTAGGAGAATCATTTGAAATTTGGGAGTTCTAAGGATATATAGATCGACACTGGCGATGATTTAAACAATAAAGAGATCAATGAGTGGATGAGTGACCTAAGATATATATATTTTTTCCCCCTAGTGATTTCCTTTGTTGCTAAAGAGAGGTCAATATGTTTTATTTTCTTCATATTGCTTGTTTTATATTTCTTGAGGGAAAAGTTTTGTTTTATATTTACTTTTCACTGTAAGAAAATTATTCATTTGTAATGCTTTTTCAGTGAAATGTTTTTTTTTTAAGTATGATTTTTATAATTTGATCTTGTTTTTTAACTATATATACTTATAATCATATGTAGTTGACTTTCATTAATATATATTATATTATATAACAATTTCCAGATATGTTTTATTTTGTCAAAATAAATTTTTAGAATATAATATCATTCCAACATAAATCAAGTCACAGAAAAATCTGAATTCTAAATGGGATCAACTTCGTATATAATCAATTATAAATGCGATGCAGGAGCTTTTTTAGGACGTTTATGCAGTTTGTTAATGATCACAAGCCTGTTATGGTGGTTCTAGTCGAGCCCCGTATCTCAGGGATTCAGGCCGATAGGTTTATAACATGTTCGGGCTTTGACAGGTCGTACAGGTTGGAAGCAAGAGGTTTTTCCGGTGGCATCTAGCTGTTGTGGAAGGATGCATTACAGGTGTCGGTTGAACGCTGCCACTCACAGTTTATTCATACTAGGATCGAGTCTCCAGACCATCCCGGATCCTTTGTGTTCACAGGAATTTACGGCAATCCAAATAATACGCTACGTAAAGGGTTGTGGTCGTCCTTGCAGGAAATCGCTGGAACTGTCACTGAACCATGGCTTCTTGCAGGCGACTTTAACGCGATACTTAACGCTGGAGATCATGTTGGTGGATCGGAGACGAGGGCACGAGGCTGCGAATTATTCTGTAATTTTACCTTCCGTTGTGGTTTAACAGACCTGGGATTTTCTGGGCCAAAATACACATGGAGACAAGGAACGCTACTGCAACGCTTAGATCGGGCTCTTGGAAATGCCTCCTGGATGACTTCCCATTATGATACCATGGTCAAACATCTCCCAAAGCTTAGCTCTGACCATCGGCCCCTCTGTATACAGCTTTCTGGGAGCGGTGAACGTATCCAACGGCAGTCACAGTTTCGGTATCTAGCCGCTTGGGAAACCAATGACTCCTTTGATCAAGTAGTGCACGAGTCGTGGACTGATCTGGATTTTGTTAACTCCAATATCAAGAAGCTCACAGCATCAATTAAGGTTTGGAACCGTGAAGTGTTTGGGAGCATTAATCACCGGAAACGAAGAATCTTAGCGAGGTTAGGGGGTATTCAACGTGCACAGGAGGACAACACCTCCCTACGCCTTGACCACATTGAAAAAGAGCTTCGTAGAGAGTTTGAGATTATTAGTGAGCAGGAGGACCTGACTTGGGCACAGCGAGCTAGATGTGACTGGATTAAAATGGGTGATAGAAATACAGCATATTTCCATGCCAAAGCCGCTCGACGTTGCCAACAGAAAAGATTAGGTGCCCTTCGAGGTGATGATGGAGTGTGGTGTAATGACGGTACAACTCTTCAATCCTAGGCATTACAGTTCTACAAGTAGTTGTATACCAAAGATGGCGATTCAGCGTTGCCATATCTTGGCAGGGGTCTTTTCCCAATCATTGAACCATCGATGACCCATTCTCTTAACGCAGCAGTATCATTTGGGGAGGTGCACACTGCTCTCTTCCAGATGAAACCCCTCAAGGCCCCGGGGATTGATGGATTTCATGCCGCTTTTTTCCAGCATCATTGGAAGGATGTGGGACCCTCTTTGCATAGCATGGTTAACCGCCTTTTTAATGAGAATATTTTGGATAGGGATTTAAATGAGATGCTTATTACTCAAATCCCGAAAGTTCCCTCACCAGAGAGATTGAAGGAATTCTGACCCATTAGCCTATGTACTGTCCCCTACAAAGTAATTACCAAAGTACTAGCCAATCGCTTGAAGAAGTGGCTTCCAAGTTTAATCAGTCCAAATCAATCAAGTTTTGTGGCAGGTAGACAGATTACTGACAATATCATAATCGCTCAGGAAGTGATCCACACTATGCGGAAGAAGAAGGATAGGGAAGGGTGGATGGCAATTAAAATGGATCTTGAGAAGGCCTATGATCGCCTACGGTGAGATTTTATAGAGGAGACTTTGTATGATGTAGGCCTCCCTAGCAAATTTATCAAGGCAGTAATGGTGTGTGTATCTACTTGTAGTATGCGAGTTGTTTGGAATGGGCATCGTTTAGAGGAATTTTCTCCATCACGGGGCATACGTCAAGGGGATCCTCTATCTCCCTATCTTTTTGTATTGTGTATGGAGCGTCTATCTCAAATGATTACCAAAAGTGTGGCGGATATAGAATGGGTTCCAATCTCCATGGGTAGGGGTGGACCACCTTTATCCCACCTCTTTTTTGCAGATGATCTAGTCTTGTTCAATTCTACCACCGCGAGACAGATTCATATCATCAATACCATCTTAAGTGATTTATGTGCTAGCTCCGGGCACAAGGTTAGCAACTCTAAGATGGCGGTATATTTCTCTCGCAATGTCACCCTTGGTGTACAAACATGGGTATGTGAGGAATTGGGCTTTGGAAGGACCGATGACCTAGGCAAGTATCTCGGCGTTCCCCTTCTCCATAGTCGCGTTTGTGCAGGGACATATGGGTATATTGAGGAGAGGGTCCAGAGCAAGCTGTCGGGTTGGGCTGTTAAGACACTTTCGCTGGCAGGGCGCATAACTCTAGCAAAAGCAATGCTAGCGGCTGTGCCTGCCTACGCGATGCAAACGACGAAGTTGCCATCGGGTCGTCTTTGCCTTAGATTGGAAAGACATATCAAGAAGTTTGTGTGGGGAGGTGTAGGGCTGGATAGGAGACCTAGTTTGGTGAAGTGGGCAGATATGTGTGAACCAAAAGAAGTGGGAGGTGGTGGTTTTAAGAAGATTGAACAACAGAATCGAGCCTTCCTGATGAAGCTTGGCTTTGCGATGCGTGCTCGGCTTGAGGCTTTATGGGTACAGGTCCTTAGGCACAAGTATGGGTGGGATGAATATAAGGGACCTCACCGTCGCAACCATGGCTGCTCTTATTTATGGAGGCACCTGAAACATCTATGGTCTGAGGTGGAAATGGGTGTTAGATGGGAGCTTGGGGATGGTAGTCGAACGCATTTTTGGACTGATAATTGGGTGCCGGGCGTGGGTCCCTTACACCTGTTGGCTTTCAGACTGGTTACTTCACCTGAGGCTGACCTTCCTATTAAAAGTTTCACTAAGAAAGACGGGACTTAGGAATGGGCCCGTTTTGATCAAGATCTCCCTTCGCATGTACTCTCGCTGATCTCAGGGTGTGCACCTCCAGCGGCTGAGGATGGAGCAGCTCGGATCTTCTAGGACCACTCTACCAATGGCTGTTTCACAGTCTCTTCTGCATATGATCTGCTAGGTGGAAATGACGTAGGGGAGCCTGATCGGTTGTGGGAAGTGATATGGACGTGGGAAGGAGCTCAGCGCGTCAGGGCTTTCCTTTGGCTGGCAGCCCGACATAGCCTCTTACATAATGCGGAGCGCAAATGCCGTCACATGTTAGATACTGATCTATGCCCAAGGTGTGGGGTCGGTGTAGAGGATACAGATCATGTGCTCAGACGCTGTAAGTACGCGAAGGAAGTTTGGTTCCATCTTATGATGCATAGTCAACGTCAACAGCTTGCACAGGGGGATCTACGGGCATGGATGCTACAGAATCTCACCAACCTGCGTAGATGTGGTACCAGTGGTGTCCGTTGGGCGACAGTGTTTGGTCTCACTTGCTGGAAGATCTGGGAGTCAAGGAATATGGCCCTGTTTCAAAATAAGCACACACAACCTGTGAGCCTTGCTCGGGAGGTTCTCCATTTGGCTGAGTTCCATGAAGAGATGATTGTGAGAATAAGTACCGCGGGTGGAGGTAGACAGGGGAAGGTTGATCGGATTATTAAGTGGCAACCACCATTCAACAATGCAGTATCTTTAAATTGTGACGGAGCGAGGAAAATAGACTCCATGCGTGCAGGGGCGGGGTGTTTGATTAGAGATCATGATGGGCAATGGCTAGTGGGCTGCTGTCGCAATATTGGCAATTGCACCTCTCTTCAAGCCGAGCTTTGGGCGGTGCTAGATGGCCTTGAATTGGCCTGGAAGTCGGGGTTCCGTGAGGTTATGGTACAAGTGGATTGCATGACTGCTTTGAGCCTTGTACAGAGTGAGGATGGGAGTTCTCACGCAAATGGGAGTCTCATTAGGAGGATCCAGCGCCTAGTGAATCATAATTGGAGGGTGTCGATCTCACATGTCTACCGCGAAGGAAACCAATGTGCAGACTGGCTAGCAACATATGCTTTGAGCATGGAGATTGGTCTTCACTTGTTGAACGAAGCACTAGATGGTATCCAACGTTGTCTTTGGGAGGACGCCGAGGGTTTGGGATGACTTCGTCACTGTTGCAAGTCCTCTGAGCTGTGATGCTTTGGCCTTGATGTAACTCTTATTGATCTATGATCAGCCCCTTGTCAACAAAAAAATTATAAATGCGATGCAAGCCAAGGATCAAAGTTTAGATTTTATTTTTTTAAAAATATATTTTTATGGATAGAAAATTTAAAATAAAGATAATCTTTTAACGAATATTTTTTTTATTAATGATTTTTTATTAAAAAAACACCAATTTAAAAAAAAAAAAACAAATCGAGATCTAGATAGTTTAAATGAGACAAGCAAATGATGCATATTCAAGGGACTGGATAGCCACCGAAACTAGTTCTATTTGATTCAGCGATGAGTCGACATGACGACGCACGTGGCCTCAGGTTGGGAATTGTCTTTGTCCTCTTCATCACTTGCTCCTATTTATCTGAAGGGGATGCTTTAACATTTTCAAATTTTAATTTTAATTTGGGATCTCTCACCAGGGCCCCACTTGAAATATCACGTTCCATGAAAATTGCTAAATTAAATTAATTTAATCATTTATGGCCAAAAATTTAATTTAGCCATTTATATGTGATAAAAGGTGCCTGAGTATTGAACTATTGATTAATCTGGAACTTTTTGGACGAAAGAGTTGTTTCATTTTACGTTAGTTTAGGTCTACTATGGTTTTCAATTGCATATGCTAAAGCCAATTAAATTTAAACTTTAAACCCTAAATTCTATAGGATTAAATAGCAAATCCGACTCAGAAGTATACACAAAAGAGCAATGTTGCTCTTTAAAAAATTCAGTTTCAATGTCACCCCTATAAATCAAAAAATGTAACAATGTTATCTTTCTTGTTAACATAGTTAACTTTGACGGTGAACTTTTTTTTGTTTGACTAAAAATATACACTTGGTACTGTTAGCATATGTTTAATGCGTATTAAATTGTATTGATAATTAGTTAGTTAGTTATTAGTACAAGAGTGTTTGTTATAGGGATTAATTTTGTATATATAGTCTAGTGCGTCATGGTAAAACTGAATGGTGTACAGTTGTGTAAACTTCTATTATTTCATAAATGAGAAGTAGTTTTTCTCTGTACCTGTTATGATTTCCAGGTGACAAATCTTCAGGTTTAGTTGTTTAACATGGTACCAGAGCCACTCAAGTCCTCCATTGTTTCTCTTGCTCTTTAGTCATCCATATGCCCCCTATCAAGATTGGCACCAGATTCTTATTCTTTGCAGCAAGACCAGTGGTGGCATTTCCGGCCCAACTATCAAGATTGGCCCAAGATCCACCGCTTCATCCAAGACCCGACTCTGCGATCCGATTTTCCACCGGGTCTTCCAACACAAAAATCTCTTCGACCCTTACTCTCGCAGAGCTTCGCCGGTGAGTTTATGAGCGTCTTCTTCAATCCGAGATCCCAGCTCAGGCGATACGAGCACCATCACAGGGATTCACTTTCATCTTGAACCCTAGCTCTCGCAGCTCTCTCGTAATCCATTCTCCTGTTCCAGTTGCGCGATCCGAGCACGACTAAAGGAAACTCACATTTGAGCCCTAGCTCTCACGACAGCTTCTTTTCCGTTCAAGAAATCGTTCGGCTTCAACGGCACTTATTCTTGTTTCCTCATCATCGTTTCGCTAATTCATTTCCTCATCATCTGTTCCGCTGATTCATTATGGCTAAGAAGGATTTTGGTAAATCTACTTCCCAAACAGAGACCAACGGGGCATCCATTGGTACTGATTCTGTTCCCTTTTCACATCCATTGTTTCTGCATCCCTCCGATACTCAAGGTCTATCAATCATTCCACATACTCTTTCTGGCAACGAAAATTACACAGTCTGGAGTCATGCCATGCGAATTGCCCTTCTTGGCAAGCACAAGTTGGGTTTGGTTGATGGTACTTGCCGGAAAGAGGATCAAGCTCCGGCGCTTCTTGGTAAGTGGGAGAGATGCAACGTGGTGGTGCTCTCCTGGCTTCTCAATTCAATCTCCAAAGAGTTGGCTAACGGTGTGATCTTCTACCAAAATGCACACCATGTTTGGACCGACTTGCAGGAGCGATTTGACAAAAAGAATGGGACCAGGATTTTCTCTCTGCACCGTGAAATCAGTCCACATTATCAGGGGTCATCTTCTGTTTCCATCTATTTCTCCAATCTCAAGGAATTGTGGGAAGAACAATCTGCCTTGGTTACCTTACCGTCTTGTACATGTCATACATCTAAAGCCTATTCTACTTTGATGCAAGAACATAAGCTTCTTCAATTCTTAATGGGGCTTAATGAGTCCTATCATCAAGCCAGAGGACAAATTCTTCTTATGAATCCACTTCCATTTGTTAATGAAGCCTATTCAATGATCATCAAGGATGAGGCTCAGAAGTTAATTTCCATGGCTGACCGGGTTCATCCAACAGAAGCTATAGCCATGGCCACAAAGACTCGTGGTCGTGGGCGAGGCAGGGGACGTGGAGATCCATCTGTGGAATGCACCTACTGCTTGAAGAAGGGTCACCTGTACGAAAAATGTTACTAGTTAGTGGGTTATCCATCCGGATTCAAAGCCGCAAAACCCAAACAGCAAAAGGAATATGGTCAATTGGGAATGGAGTCCACCAATGACCCAGATCTTCATATGAATACTACCAGCACAGTGGCGCCCTCCTTCTCTCAAGAACAATATGAGCGTCTTCTTCTGATTTTGCAAAAGGATGCTGAATCCACAGTGCATGCTTTGGCAGGTACATGTTTGTCTATATCCCCCTCTATGAATTCAATATATTCATGTTGGATTCTAGATTCAGGAGCCACAACTCACATGATAGGAGATATTTCACTATTAGATAGATGCACTCCATATAATGGACCTATCAAGTCAATTAAAATACCGGATGGACAAAGACCAGTCACACACATAGGTTCAGTTAGAATAGCACCTCATATCACATTGAATGGTGTCCTATATGCTCCACGGTTAAAATTCAATCTTATAGCCATTTCTAAGGTCACAAAAGAACTGGAATGTATGGCTTGCTTTTATCCTAATTTACGTGTGTGCTTTCTGGGACCTTCGGACGGAAAGGACGAGGCTGACTGGTAGGCTTGTAGATGGCTTATATGTCGTTAGGATTCAAAGGACCCCACATGTAATAAATGTTGCACACACACACACGAAATAGAAACGTGATAGTGCTGATAGTGCTCTTAAATCTGGTGATATATGTTTGTGGTATAGACGATTAGGTCATGCTCCCTTTTCTGTAATGAAACATTTGAACTTTGCAATTTGATAAATCACACTTGTGATGTTTGTATTCAATCCAAACAGACCAAGTTTCCATTCTCATCTTCTTGTATCAAAACCAAAAAATGTTTTGAACTTATACATATAGATATATGGGGACCATATAGGACACCCACTCATCAAGGATTTCAATACTTTCTCACAATAGTTGATGATTACTCGAGGACTACATGGATATTTTTTATGAGACATAAATCTGATTCATTTGCTTACATTTGTAATTTTATTGTGTATACCATGACTCAATTTAATATGAATGTTAAGAGAATACAGAGTGATAATGGTAGTGAATTTCTAAGTAATTCATTTAAAATGCGTGTTCAAGAAAAGGGTATAGTTCATGAGACCACATGCCCCTACACTCCTCAACAAAATGGGGTTGTAGAGCGTAAACATAGGACTATTATGCAGGTAACACGCAGCTTGATGCTGCAATCAAACATTCCGATTAAATATTGGGGTGAGTGTGTAAGAGCTGCCACATATTTGGTTAATAGGTTGCCATCTAAAATCCTTGAGTTCCAAAAACCATTTGAGAGGATATATGGGCAGCAGCCAGATCTGAACCACATAAAGGTATTTGGGTCCTTAGCTTATGCTACACACCTTAAAGTTGTTGATAAACTTCAGCCCCGTGCTATCCCTTGTGTGTTCCTAGGTTATCCTGATAATCAGAAAGGATATTTGTTATTAAATCTGAAAACTGACATGTTGTTTGTAAGTCGTCATGTTAGTTTTGCATAACTTGTGTTTCCTTTTAAAGATACAAGCTCACAACAGCAAAAGGAAGTGCATCCAACCTTAAAGGAGATGTTTTGGTTTGATCTGGAACCCTCCTTGGTACAAATTGGTTTTATAAAGGATAAGTATGATGTTTCACAAATCAATGATGATCGGCAGCCTTATCAGACTGATTTTGATAAAGCAACTGGTCATCCAACACAATCAGGGCAATCACGTCCTTTAAGAGATAGGAGACCCCCAATTTGGTCTAATGACTATGTGTGTTCCCTTTTAACAAATTCAACCCATAAAACTAAATGTTCCTATCCTGAGTCAGTTTGTTTCATATGCGTCTGTTTCTGCTGATCATTTGGCTTTTTTGTCTTCCATTGATACAGTAGCTGAACCGACCACTTATATGCAAGCGAGTACCAATCCTGAGTGGGTAAAGGCCATGAAAGTTGAAATGCAAGCATTAGAAGATAACCAGACATGGGAAATTGTGAAATTACCTAAAGATAAGAAGCTCATTGGTTGTAAGTGGGTATATAAAGTTAAATATAAATCTGATGGTAGTATAGACAAATATAAGGCTAGGTTGGTAGCCAAGGGGTATAGTCAACGGGAAGGGATTGATTATCATAAAACCTTTTCACCTGTTGTAAAGATGTTTACTGTTAGATTGGTGCTAAAATTAGCAACAATGCATTCATGGAACATTTATCAAATGGATGTCTATAACGCTTTTCTGCAGGGAGACCATCAAGAGGAGGTATACATGAGGTTACCTCAAGGTTTCGAAGGTAAGGGGGAGCATGTGGCTTGTAGACTAAAGAAGTCTCTTTATGGGCTTAAACAAGCTTCCCGCCAATGGAACCATAAATTGTCTCAAGCCCTTGTTAAGGGTGGCTTTGTTCAAAGTAAAAGTGATTACTCGTTATTCACTATGGATTGACATGACTATGTGGTATTTGTCTTAGTTTATGTAGGTGATTTGTTGATAACTAGGAGTTCTGAGGATGGAATTAGTTATGCTAAAAAACCTACTGCATAATAATTTCAAAATTAAGGACTTAGGTCACATGAAATAATTCTTGGGTATAGAAGTAGATAAATCTGAAACTGGTGTGGTTTTGTCTTAACGTAAGTTTGTGTTGGATTTATTGTCTGAAACAGGAATGAGTGGGTGTAAACCATTGACTATTCCAATGGCACAAAATCTGAAATTAATGCCTTTTCAGATTGGAAAGGATAATGTTCAGCATTTGTGTCCAAATCCTGAGAGATATCGTCGGTTGGTTGGTAAATTGATTTACTTAACCACGACTAGACCTGACATTTGTTTTTGTGCGCAGACGTTAAGCCAGTTTATGCAACAACCAACTAAGGCGCACATGCCAGCGGCTCGCAATGTTCTTAGATATCTGAAGGGCACTGTAAGTCTTGGTATTAAATTGAGTTTTGATGGAAATCCTAATTTGGAATGTTTTTGTGATTCAGATTGGGCATCTTGTGGGATTACAAGGCGCTCTGTGTCCGGATACTTACTGAAGTTTGCAGGTTTGCTTGTTATGTGGAAGACGAAGAAACAGACTACTGTATCCAAGTCGTCCGCAGAGGCAGAGTATAGAGCACTAAGTATGGCTACTTTAGAGATAGTGTGGGCACTTAGCCTCCTACGAGACCTGCGCATTTCACAAACAAAGCCAGTACCCGTACATTGTGATAGTATTGCAGCAATACACATAGCTGCAAATCCAGTTTTCCATGAACGTACCAAACACATAGAAGTGGACTGTCACTTTGTTCGTGATAAATGGTGAGAGAAAGTAATAGATCTTGAGCATGTCAGATCTCATGAACAAGAGGCTGATTTGTTGACAAAAACAGTTTCCGGAGATGTTCAACGCACATTGTTGAGCAAGTTAGGGACTGCTGACATATTTCCGCCCCAAACTTGAGGGGGAGTGTTAGCATATGTGTAATGCGTATTAAATTGTATTGAAAATTAGTTAATTAGTTATTAGTACAATAGTGTTTGTTATAGGGATTAATTTTGTATATATAGTCTAGTGCGTCATGGTAAAATTGAATGGCTGTACAGTTGTGTAAACTTCTATTATTTCATAAATGAGAAGTAGTTTTTCTCGGTAGCTGTTATGATTTCCAGGTGACAAATCTTCAGGTTCAGTTGTTTAACAGGTACGCCACCTCGTCGTCTAACCGCTTTCTCCCTCTCTTCCTAAACCGTGACTCTTCCGACTCCTCCCCTTCTCTCCAACTGCTCCCATCGCCTCTGCCTCCTCTCTCCCCATCTTCTAGCAGTGAAGAACAAGGAAACCAGGAAAGATGAAGGCGAGGCATACTGCAGAGGTTGATCTGTGAACTGAAAGAAGTAACTTTGCGAATTGATAATTACGCTGCAGTGTTGATGGAATAGCTGAAGAAACAGAATATGAAGGAGTAGCATGATCTTTTTTTTTGGGTCAAAGGTAGCATGATCTTTCATTTCCACGTCTTGAGTCATTTTGAAGATATTATACAAAAATCCTCTCCTTCCACTTTCTCGCGGTAAAGTTTATCGAGCAGTCAACCCTAATCAAAGCATCGAATAAAATTAAAATTCAAAATCTATTTGGTACTTCTTTCTCTCTCTACTCCCCTCTGTCCCGCGCTCTGACACAATGGAGGGAGAGATACCACCAATAGCATGGGTACTGCTCATCTCCTTTTCCCCCTCTCTCCCCATCCCTCACAGTCTCTTTGTGGCCGTTAGATCCTTAATCCAACGGCTCACAACATTTTTTTTTTTTAAAATAATTAATAAAAAATTAATTATTTTTTTTGGGGCCGCAAGCCGCAACGGCCATGAAGGAACTGTGAGGGATGGAGAGAGGGGGGACAAGGAGAGGATCCTCTCGCCCAATAGCTAACGTTGTCTCTTGGATGGAAGGAAAAGTTGAAGATGAAGCCACTTGGACAAGAACTAACAACGACGGTGAGATCAAAGACGACGACATTGTTTTGGGTGGCCCTCTAACTACCGTCAAATCCATGCTCGAATGTGACTCGTACATGAATTCTGCTATCAATTTAGCTCACCAAGACCTCCTCAGTCTTCCGAATCCCCAAGAAACAACTGATATCGTCTTTTGTTCAAATCCAGGTGATAGTTTTGTAGTACAGCCAGTGGATTCGTCGTCTTCCTGTTCACCATCATTCACTCTTGACCCATCTCAGTCATAGCACTTTTTATAGCTCAAATCTTCTTTCCCTTCCCTCTTCAATGTCATTTGCGACAACCCTTTTGGCAATCGTTTCGATTTGAGCTCTGACGGTGGGTTCCTTGGTCCGTTCCAAGGCCTTCATTCTTTGAATTCCCCTGTTTTTACGGATTTCTCGGGATTGAACACTCTATCCCAGATGGGCAGCCTCGAACTGAGTTCAAACTCTAAGTTAGCTACTCGGCTGCTGCCAGCAGCTGAGAATGCAGTCTGTTTGGTAACGGATTTTGTCCGGCGGGTTTAGGAGGGTTTGATAATCCGAGAGGCGCTCTGTTGTTGAACCGGTCTACGGTTTTGCGACCTCTTGAAGTTTCCCTTCCAGTAGGTGCAGCACCCACTCTCTTTCAGAAACGAGCAGCGCTTCGCAATAGTTCACTTGGAACTGATAGATTGGGAACTTTGGAGATTTCAGCATCGAGATTCAAAATTGTTCTACAAGGCTGGAGAAGATGGAGAAGAAGAGAAAGGGAATCGATGATGGCGAAATTGAGGAAGCTTCCATTGACGCATCGGCGCTGAACTATGATTCTGATAAGCTGAATGAGAATGATAAGATGGAGGAGAATGCTTATAATGTGGGGATAAACCTCTGCAGTATGCTTCGCCTTCATCTTTCCTGGTTTCCTTGCTCTCCACTGCTAGAAGATGGGGACAGAGGAGGCAGAGGCGATGGGAGCAGTTGAAGGGGACGGGAGGAGTTGGAAGAGTCACGGTTTAGGAAGAGAGGGAGGAAGTGGTTGCGTGCTGCGTGCATGTGTATACTTTTAGTCAAACAAAAAAAGTTTACGCTCAAAGTTAACTATATATGTTAACGGAAAGATCAATATATTGCTGTGTTTTGAGATTTTTGAGGTGACATTAAGACAAAAAAAATTAAAATTCAAGGTAATGTCACTCTTTCTTTTGCGTGTATTTGCAGGGTGAATTTACTACTTAACTCAATTATATATATATATATATATATATATATATATATATATATATATATATATATATTAAATTTAGGAAAAAGTAAAACAATTTATTTTAGGGAGAATTTCGGATATAATCCCTTACTAAAGATAGTTTATTTCAAATAACCCCAAAAGAACATGAAGTTGCATTGTAATACTAAAAGTGTAAAGTGAAATTATATTTTGATAATAGTTGACCAAAATACTCTTCCTTCATTTCTTTTTACAAATCACATACACATATTAGCATATAATATAAAATTTTCTCTTGAAAAAAAAACCCACAACCCGTAGCTATAGTCCTCATGTCTTGAGTTTCAAGATTAGAACTTGGCATTCGATTACTGGTATATTAAGAAAGAGAGCATTTCAAGAAGAAAGAGCAATCCTTGTAAATTTCTCTTTTAAAATTTATATAAGTTTTTTACAAGGATAAAAAATAAATTCTTATAATTTAATAATATTTAAAGAAACTTGGTATGCATCAATGTTGAAAATAGAATAGATATATGTATTTTTTTATATATTAAAAAAAGTTAGGGAATCTAATCGACTTAGGGACCTTTTGGATTTAGCTTTTGGGATTTACAAGGTAAAAATGACTTTTAGAAAATAGTTTTTGGAATTTATGAGGTAAAAATGGCTTTTAGAGAATAGCTTTTGGATAAAAAGATAGTGTTTGGATATTGTTATCAAAATAGCATTTTTAGGGTCAAATTTCCCAGAAAAGACATTAGCTTTTTATATAATTGCATATAAAGGATAATGTTGTATTTTGAATATTATAACATTATATTTCATTATAAATACTAAATATTACATATATGTTTGTACAAAATTAAAATATTTAAGGGTACTGACTGACACTGAAAAAATACTGCATGATCTAAAAAATTAATTTTAGGATATTTAAAAAATATTTCAAGTAATGACTGATCTTGAAAAAATATTTTTCGGATACTAAAAAAAGATCTTTGAAAAAATCCTTCATGATTTTGAACATTTATTTTAGGATATTGAAAAAATAAAATCTTGAAAAAATATTTAATGATACTAAAAAGATATTGAAAAAATCCTTCATGATTTTGAACATTTATTTTAGGATATTGAAAAAATATTTCAAGGTAATGACTGATCTTGAAAAAAATATTTCGAAGATCGCTTGGCAGACTAAAAAGATACCTAATACCGAGTGGTATCTTGAAAGAATACTTCAGATAGTCTTAAAAATTTATTTCAGGATCTTGAAAAAATATTTCGAGATAGTGACTAATCTTGAAAAAAAATTCAGGGTAATAAACGAATACTAAAAAGATACTTAAGATACTGAAAAAATACTTTATGATCTTAAAAAAAAAAATTGGATATTGAAAAAATATTTGGTGCTAAAAAAAAATACTTAAGCATATCTTGACCAAGTACTGATGATGACAGGGGAGAGAGAAAAATCTGAAAAAAAAATAGTTTTTTTTTTTCTTTCTAAAACCTAGGTTTTGGAATCAAAACCTATGTTTTGATATAGAATAGCTTCTGAACAAAAATAGGGGTGTTTGACAAACTTATGGCAAAACCTAGGTTTTAATACAAAATAGTTTCTGACAAAAATAAGAAATAAGGGTGTTTGACAAACTTATAACATTTTGATTTCCCCAAAATGTAACAAAAGATAGTGTTGAATATCAATATTGTGATGCGGGCAATTTCATGGAAGCCTCATCGAAGCTAAGCAACTTTATTTATTTTTTTATAAAAAAAATGATGTTTCTTGTCAAATTAGTATCATATTTTGAAAGGAAAATTAATTTAGACCTGCTTATAGTTTCTCTCAATTTTAAATTAGGTGTTTGAGCCTTTTTTTCCCCCTTTTTATTAAGCCCTTTAAGTTTTTATTGTTCGAGCTTGTTTGGATGAAAATAAAATTTAGGTTTGAAAACAAAACTTAGCTTTGGCCAAAATTTTGCCAAACAACAATAAATAAAATAAATAAAAACTAGAATCAATTTGGACCTAAAACTTAGATTTGAAAAAAAAAACGGTTTTTTTTTTCAGATTTTTCTCTCTCATTTGTCATCATCAGTATTTTTTTAGTACCAATAAGTATCATTAAATATTTTTTTAGTACCCAACAAGATTCGAAAGTTTTTTAAAAGATCAGTTAGTACCCTGAATTTTTTTTTCAAGATCCTAAAATAAATTTCTAAGATAATGATCGAGAAGGATTTTTTTGGTACCAATCAGTATCTTTAAGTATCTTTTAGTATTCGTTAGTACCGAAATATTTTTT
Organism: Acacia melanoxylon; assembly: GCA_019022615.1. NCBI lineage: Eukaryota > Viridiplantae > Streptophyta > Magnoliopsida > Fabales > Fabaceae > Acacia > Acacia melanoxylon. The sequence continues at coordinate 3,193,288 of JAFJYJ010000046.1, forward strand.
CAAGATCAGTCATTACTTTGAATATCCTAAAATAAATTTTTAAGATTATGAAGTATTTTTTCAGTATCATTCCGTACCTAAGTATTTTTTTAGTTCCCATCAAGACTCGAAATTTTTTTCAAGATCAATTAGTACCTTGAAATATTCAATATGTACCCTTAAGTATCTTTTTAATTCCTGTCAATACCTAAAATATTTTTTCAAAATCCTAAAATAAATTTTCAATATCATGAATTATTTTTTCGATCAGTCTATACCCCGAAGTGTTTTAATTTTGTACACAAATTTATATAATTTTTTATAATTATTATGAAATTTAATGTTAAAAATATTTAAAAGGGAAGTCGATACATTGTGTACTTTTTTCCCCTTATCTATGTTTTTATCCCTACTGGGTTTTCCTAAAAAGTTTTTTAATAAGGCAACATCGGATGATTTATCAATAAATGATGTATTCTTTTCTTTTGATTGGTTTATGTCCCATTGGGTTTTCCCTTGTTAAAGTTTTTAATGAGACACATTCATAAATAATGGACATTCAAGGGGAAGTATTATGAATATAATATTTGTGTGGATGTCCATATATCTCTTTTATCTAATATTATTTCTAGTATTTTACAATTATCTTTATTTTCATTAAATCTGTTGATGACAGTTATAGATTTTATTGAGATTACAAACCTATGTCTATAAATAGCATGCATGTATTATATAATTGACAAACCTTGAATAGTAATAAATTACTCTCTCCACCTCCTCTCATATTCTCTTTTACTTTTTTTTATAACATATTTGAATTTGACTTGTAATTATAGCATTTTTAAAGCAATTTATATTTTTTTTTTCTCGAGACTTTTGAAACATGAGAAATTTCCACATAATAAGGAATGTCCTACCCCATACCCCACTACCACATCCACCATGTTTTGGAAAAAAAAGTGTTTAAATTCGAGAAAATGAAAAAAAAAATGCCACTTAAACTTCAAAATCCGGTTGATAACAATAGTAATGAGATTAACAAGAACAGTAAAGCAATTAACAACTCATTTTATTAGGAAATCACATATTTAAGATTTTGAAATTCAAGTGGTATTTTCTTAAAATTTTTCCTTTAAATTCTCACTCCATAAATGGGAGCTAATTAGCTGCTTGTTGACTAATATTAGATTAAATTTACATTTATTTTATTCAAGACAAATAATATTAAATAAAAACAAGTTTTACAAGTTAGTTAGAACACCAAAATGAAATCTAAAGAACTTAAGAAAAGCAGGCAATTAAAGAAATCGTCTTGACACCAATAGAAGAAAAGTAAAAAAGCAATATAATGTGAGTATCTCTTGCCAAAGTGAAAGTCAATGAGTAAGAGGGTTGAGTTGGAATACGGATGAAGTATTTTTTGACCCAATAAAGTGTGATAGATGAGACTCCTAAACATTTAGAAAGAAAAAGCGAGGCTAGATGCCGATTGAGATCTCCATAAGAATTTTTTTAGAGAATAACCCATATGATAGCTAATTCCATGAGAATAATGATGATTCAGACTTTTATATTTATATGTATAATCCAATAACAGGATATAAACGGTCTAAAAGAAAAGAAAGAGAATGCAACCCAAATTAACATGGTATTCCTTCGCTCCTATAATTTTTATAAAATTCAATAATTAAATTGTGTGGTTTAAAAAAACGGTTAAAACTGATTATATAAATATGTAGGAAATGAACTATTTTTTTCTTCAAACATGCCCTTATTTATAAGGGGTAAATAAAAAAATAAAAAAAGAATACTAGCTAGAGAAAGTATGAAATGCGATGTATATATTATGGAAAAAAAAAAAGTAAAGAGAAAGAATATAATTAATTAAAGGTAAATTGGAAAAATACATGTTTTTGCTGTAGAAAAACGCATTACCGTCGCAAAATCAAATTTTATCTTGTGTGTTTCTTATGCTAGTAATAAGTCGGGCAGCCATTTTTGACTTTCATCTCCATTCTTTTTCGTACACACTAAATTCTTTTAATATCTGATAAGATAACGATATTAATTGTATTGTTTTTTACATCACTATTATTTAAAAATTTTATCTTATATTTAAGACTAAGCTCAACTTTCTAAATATGTCTTATATTATAGAGTAGAGGAGTATTATCAATTCATGAGAGAAACATACTTTTAATTAATAAAATATCAAACAGAGCATTGCAAAAGGAGGGTATAATAAGATAACATCACATTATCCCACAATATCATCATCATACAACAAATATAATGTTCACCAAGAATACATTGCAAATAATACATCATAGCAGGTTTTATTCGTTTTAAGACTTGCTTATTTGGATTATTCATTTCCAACAATATCATCATAATATCGATAAAAATAATTTTTTGATTAAAGTCTAAACTGGTGGCCGGTTGATTGCTGGGACATTGCCGTTTTGGGTTATCCACCATAGCTTATACAAACTTGAGACTATGCTCCTCCACAAGCCAGATATATATGAAATCATATTTCCACCTATTCTTGTTGTTTTGTCATGATTAAAGTATATGTACAGCACCATGAACCAGCCAATGAGGACAAGTAATTTGAGAGGGCGACGAAGCAACAATGATATCAGTGCAGTATATGCCAAACTTCCTGAGGCAAACATTAGCTTAGCACAAAGGTTCAAGAAAGTAGTAGCAGTTGGGGAGTGACTCTGAAGTCTCCCATGGTATTCAAATGCACAGCAACAGACAAGAAAGGCTAAAATGAAAATCCATACGCTTTCAGGGTGTTCATCCAAAAGTGATGAATTGTTGAAGTGCATTTCAACAATCTCCGCCGTCACAGGAATTAGAATTCCAAACATGGTAGCCTGAGGAATTGACCTGCACAACCATCAAACTAATTAGAAGTTTCATAATGACAACACCAAACAAAGAACCAACTGGACCGGATTGCGAGAAATTAATGCTTTGTTTTTAGGTACTTGTTCGACCATATCTAGTTCATCCTTGGTGAATTAGGGTTTAAGCTCAATGTAAATTGAGGCTATTATATGAATACAAAGAAATATGTGTTCAAAAGAGTTTTTCCTAAGATTTATATTTATTCTCATGTAACTGTACGTATGTTTAAGAGTTATATATATTCTTATGTAACTATATATAGGCTATATACACTACTAGAAAATGTAAAATTTGCGGCGGAATTTGCGAGGAAATTTTTTTTCCTCGCAAATATTTGTATATTTGCGACGGAAATAAAATTCCCTCGCAAATCCAGCAATTTTGCGAGGGAACTTACTTTCCCTTGCAAAATGGCTTAATTTTGCGAGGGAACCTACTTTCCCTCGCAAAATTAAGCCATTTGGCGAGGGAAACCCTATTTTCCCTCGCAAAATGGCTTAATCTTGCAAGGAAAATTTTATTCCGCCGCAAAAGTTAGGATTCCTGAACTTTAAAATCGCGTTAACCAGTGCCAAATCCCTAATACTCGACTTCACATCTCCGTCTCTCGTCTCTCCGCCAATCACCTCTGTCTCTTGTCTCCGCTCGTCTCTCCGGTGTTCGCTTTAGAGTCAGATCACAGGGTGAGTTCCGCCTTCCTTATCTATTGCCCATTTCCAAACCCTTCCCATGACTATCCTTTCTCTATGTTTCCTCGTTCTTCATTTCCTTCCGATTTTGCCCTGTGGATATGGTTTTTGCTTGTTTTTGATTTCTGAATTGGGATTAGATCTGCCAGTGAGTGAGGCTTCCAGCTGTTGCATTCAGTGTTTTGGGTGATGTTCTCGCTTTGGAATTTGATTTCAGTAAATTCACACAGTTTTCCTTGGTTTTTCTCAGCTGAGGGATATTGTGGGTGTTTTTTTGCTTGTATTGTGTGGAATGGTCGGGCGTTTTGGCACTAGATGTTCAGTGGATTCCTGCGGTATCTATGCATGGACATGTGAGTTCTGAAATATTCTTAATTATTGCCTTTTATTTTGAGTTTTTTTTGTTTTGTTTTTTTTAAATGTAGCAATGGATACCGCTGGAATCCACTGCTCCTAAAACGATCAACTGGCATTCAACTACACTTCTTATATGCCAATCTAATCCCAAAAGCAATTGTTGGGTTTACAACCTTTCTGCTACAGTGATGTGTAGAGTTTAATGCTACTTGGGAATAGGAATATTCTAAATGGCAACTAGTGCATTATAGGAATTATAGGCAGTGTTGTTAACTGATACGTGTTGCATACTGCATGAAAGGACAATCCATCAAAATATCAAATGTCATGCGGTTTGGCAAAAATAAAGAAAAAGGCTTTCAACATTATAAAGTTCTGAGATGAGAAGTTTCTTTGACATGGTTGATTTCTGAACCTTTTGTACTAAAATTGTAATTGTATTGATTTTGATCTAAATAAGTGTTATTAGTCATTTAGTTGAGTATTTTAACTGCATATGAGTGGAATTACTGCACTTTTGCATATTTTATTTGCATGCTGTGGCTTAGTTCTATTGCAGCCAGCTGCAACAAATTTAATTATGTTGATCTTTCTTCAGACTGCATTGTTTCATTCAGTACAGTAGTACATTTTTTTGGAGATCCAACTGCTATAATTCATTGAGATATAATTGAAGCATGATTTAGTTGTCTTTATGAAGTTTTGATTGCTTCCACCTAGTAGAATAAGGCTTCTTCTTCTTTTTGTTATAGTAGTAGTATGAATTTTTGGTTGCTTTGTCGGGAACATTTACTCCACTTTAATTTCCAGGCGACGCCAATAAAATCATGCATTTATTCTTATGTGTTTGTAATGAGCATGGATGGAACACGGTTTGAGTAGGTGTTTCACATTGAAATTATGTTTGTGCTGGGTGCCCTTGGTTTGTGATAATGTTGAGGTTTTTGGAAAATGATTTTGATAAAATGTTTGGATCATTGTTTTAGACATTGCTAGAGAAGGTGATATTGAGAATTCCTTTTGCTGTTGTTTTGTTTCGATCCCAAGAGCATGAGAATTGTGGTCCACAACCAGGGTGTGTTCGGGCCCATATTGAGAGTACGATCAATCTTGTTCAAAGTTCAACATAGTGCAACTGATTTCCCTCCTTGTTTTTAACAATGATATCATTATTCCAGTAATGAATTTCCATTTTTTATTCCATACAAGTGTGTGCAATGTTTCTATTATTGAAGAGATTAAGTTGAATCAAGTGCGATACCTATTATTTGCACTTTTCATAACTACTTCTGTCAGTTTGAATCTTCTTTCTGAAAGAAGATTTTTTTCCTTTTAAATATGATTATTATTGGTATGCCCTTAACAAGATCAAAGGATTAAATACTAATTCTTTTTGCTTAACTTAATCCCTGTTTCAATTGAATCCATCTTGTGTAAAATCATGTATCAACTTTTCGCTAAGTTAGATTCTTTAACTTTATGATTCAATATTTCCCCATTAAAATCTCGTAATGGGAGGCCAAGGACACAAGTTCAGCATCTTACGCAGATTAACCTGAACGGGATGGGGTGTGGGTTACTTATCTTCATTTCAGCAGCATTGTCTCCTTCAAATGTTGAATAGTATTGCTGGTGAGTTTCTTGTGCTGTTTGTGCGGTTTGAAAACTTGTAGAACAACACTACTATCTTGAATTCGGTAGTCTCTCCTTTTCCTTTCTGGATTTCATGAGTTGCGCAGATGCTAAGACTAGTGGATAAAGGGAAGAGGGACTGCCTTTAACTAGTTGTATTATTGTTTTATGTATTTTTCTATTACATGACCTCTTTATTGGCATGTAAAAGTTTACTCTGCTGCATTATTGTATGCTAATATTATTTTCGACACAGTACTACAAAAGTGCTAAAAAAACGACCTAAATAAGACCCAATTAACGTCCCTTTACAGAGGGACGTCTTGGAGGGGGTAGTCGAAATTTTGCCAATTGGCGACCTGATTTAAAATCAGGTCGACTTATTAAGGCGACCTGATCTTAAATCAGGTCGCCTTAATAAGGCGATTGATTTAAGATCAGGTCGCCTTAATAAGGCGATCTGATTCTAAATTCAGGTCGCCTTAAAGGCGAACTGATATAAAATTAAGTTCGCCTTAAAGGCTACCTGATTGTAAAATCAGGTCGCCTTATTAAGGCAAAATTGAACAAAGGCGTCCTGATTTTGTAAATCAGGACGCCTTTGTTGAGTTTTTTTTTTTAAAAAATATATATGCGGTATATTTTAATTTTGCCCTCAAAATAAGAATAGACAAACGCTATATATATACATGAATCAGTAATACCCACAATAACACCAAATGTGCAAAGACTTGTAACAATGAGATAGCCCACAATGAGATATCTACCAAGTTTTGCATCAGCTAGACAATAACACCAAACTTACAAAGACACAAACTATTAATGAGATTACAACAATGAGATATCTACCAAGTTTTGCATCGCCGAAAACCCACCAAGCAACACAAGAATCACTAACACAATACATAAACACAATAACACCAAACATGCAGATTTTGAACAGACAATAACACCAAACAGATACAAATGAACAACAATAGCAAAGAATCACTAACACATACAGTAGCATACTAATCATGCTCACTACTAACTAGGCTATGTGTTGAAAAGATGTCTAGCTAACATGTCTCGAACCGAATCAATCTTATCCTCGCGAGTACGGATCCACAAGTACCCAAAAGCGTAAATTGGAAAACAAGGTATAAGATAAACCAATGAAGTGAATGAAATAATTAACAAATCAAGTACAACAACAAAAATATCATCATTTGAGGATCACAGAGCGATTACGTACAGTTTGAAAACCTTGAATACGTCTGCTGTTAACGATGGATTGCATCCAACTCATAACGTAGTATCCGCACTCGGTGTTCCTTGGTTGTTGATGGCACTATAAATCAAAAGCAAATTGTTAAAACGAATAAAGGCAATCGAAAGCTACTGTGTTAATGAAATAAATTGAATTGAAACTACTTACCTTCGGTTTAAACCACTTCGGTCCACCCTGCTCTTTTGCACCGATAAGCTGTCTATACGTCTTGAGGCCCCTATCATTAAAATGGAAATTAATAGACATGTTAAACCATTCATTTAAAAGAAGAATCGATGATTCAGACAAAAATGTACTTACTCAGCAAACATGTTTTTGATATCCTCGGTTGGATTGCCATCTACTGAATCGAACCAATAACAGGAGTTATTGACAGGACAAACAACACACAGCGTCCAATGACCACTACAACATATACGTATTAATATTAAATTAAGATAAGAAAGCAATTTATTCACAAAAATCTTATATAGACAAAACAAAAGTACACACCTTTCATGTATTGGCGCTAGATAACAAGACTTGCCTCCGTCGCCCATTGCTAAACCAACATAAATTGACCTTCTGGGTAACATATTGCAAGCCGAAGCCGTGCATCCAGGACATAAGTATCCATACGAACCCCCTCGCTTTGTGTTGGCGCATATTTCGCGGCAGACACTATGAAATGAAATAAAATGATAAATGTTATTGAAAATATTAAACAAAAAAAGAGTACTAACATAATTAAAGGGTTAAAAAAACTTACAGGATTGCAACTTGAATAAACTGTATATCTAAACAATCCATATGCAAAAACTCTTTCAAATCTTTCTTGTCAATTGTTATCGGATATGTCTTTTCTCGCACCGACAATGCCGGAGGCATCGCAAGCTTATAAGGTCGATGTCCTTGTACAACTCTCGCAGCTGTGCTAAGTAGGGAAATAAGCTCGCAGCTTGTTCATGCTATGAAAACATAAAAAACATATTATGAGTGGGTTAGCAATGAAAATCAATTGGGAAACAACTCATACTCAATCAGTAATGTATTTCCAACCATCGGAGGTGTCGTCCCCATCTCAATAAGATGAGCTGGCCAAAGGATGAACCATGTGATGGCAGCGCCTAGTGTGGTAACCTCATCATCATCAATCGGGACCGCTGTCTCTTCTTCCCCCTCTCGCACACTTTTCACAGTCACCCGACGTTGGTATTCTGGAATTTGCTTGCCGTGGTGTTTGTCTTGTTCTGGGTAAACAAGACCATCAGCAATAATCCGCCGGTGTGGGTTATCCAAATATAGAGTGCAAGGTATACCTCCCTGTGGAGTGTGAGACGGCTCGCCAATAGGTACCTGGGAGGGGAGAAGGTCCGCCAATAGGTACCTCTCGGGAGGCCTGAAAACTATCTTTTCTTCGGGGATCTTCGGGGATTCGTTGGTTGTACGTTGCTGTTGTACCATAGCTTTCATTTCACCCCGTAGTTGTGCCATAACCTCATCTACGAGGTTCGCTCGAATTCTGGCTTCAAGCTCCTTATGGCTCTCTTCGTCATACAAACGTGAACGCCGTCCAAAATATTTTGCGACACTCACTCCCTTTGTCTCCCCTCGAACAGCATCAAGGTAATCCGGCTTCCCAATCGCCGTTGACAAAATGTCCTGCCGTGTACCTGGCGTGAATGAGCCTTGGCTGCTCTGTTTGCTCAAGTGAATCCTGTACCATAAGATTTTTCATAAATAATAACTAAACTCTTATATAGTATGAAACAACCGAGGCTATTCAATACTTCTAATTTAACTACTTACAATCTTTGAGGCAACCTCAAAGAACATCTTCATTGATGTATTTCTCACCCTTCATTCTCGCAGCTTTCCATTTTTTGTGACGAGGAGGACGCTCAGGGGCCTGGATAGCAGTGGAAGGATCGGATTGGGAAGCTTCTTTCATTCGTCGTAACTCTTCTTCCATCATCTTTCGTTCAAGCTTTCTGTAGCCACCTCTAGACAAGCAATGTGGATACTTATTTTTCGCTTGCCTCTCTCTATTGGCTTGACTTGTTTCGTGACACGAAAACAAACAAAACCGAGCGTACGAAGTCAAGTAGATTCAAATTAAAGATAAAATATGACGAAATGTTACCGTAAATTCGGGATTCCGTCGTGACGCCACAAACTCCCTCCAGTCCTGCGGAGAAATGTAATCATAGGTCATACATGGATCCTCGTTCCTCTTTGGCCCTCGAATATACTTTTTTGTTAGCTTGTTCTTAAAATCTTTCCAACGGAGACGAACTTCGCCCATCCAATGCTTGTTCATCGCCTTAGTGTTAGGGACATCAAATGTTTGCTGCAAAGTGAAAGAGAAGATATGAAAGAAATCAAGTAATAAGACTAAAGATTCAAATGCAAATATATCGAAAGTGAGATACCAAAATCTATGACCAAATCAACTCCTTCGTTTTATCAGGAACAAACTTCCAAGCAGAGTAAACAATACGTACTTTGCTTCAAGCCAGATAGCCTAAATAGCTAATGAAGCTATCTTCCTCCCTACCGGTTGGATTCATATTTTCATCGAACTCCACATGCAGCCTCTTTTTTCGATGTCACGACGAGCAATTAGCGCACCCATGTGTGTGCTACCTCTCCCCTTTCTCACAACGGGCACATCAACTCTATCACCCGATGACTCGTCTCCGAGCTAGACATATTCCCTGTTCATCAAAGACAAATCATTTATGTTAGATAGGTTATTAAATAATAAACAAATTAATAAAATGAACCAACATGTTAAACGACCACAAAAAGAACATAGTTCTATTTCATAATCGAAGATCTTACTTTACATGGTTTCCCATATTCCTTCACAATGATCCTTTCTTACAAAGATATTCTTCATCATCTACCAATTCTACTTCACGTGTTGTAGGTGGATTTGTTGTGAAAGGGAGTGTATCGTCAAGGTTCAAGGATTCTTCACCATACTTCTGTTTTTTACTTTGAAGTACAATGGACATTTTTTTATTTGCAGGGTCTATAACATAAAACACTTGTTTCGCCTGACTTGCTAAAATGAATGGCTCATCTCTATGACCAAGTCTTTGAATATCAAGCGAGACAAATCCAAATTTAGGATCTATTACAACAACATTATTGCTAACCGACTTACATTTCAATAAAGCAACTTTGAACTTGTTTGTAGCTGATCTCCCATATTTCTTCAATCACTCCATAATAGGCCATTGATGCTAACACCGGGTTTTTGTCTTTCGAACTCGAAAAATGCATGGATTCAGCTTCAACCATCACCCCACTATTTTGCCGAGAACTTCGTCATCTTGGTCTTTTGTGTAGAAAGACTATCCGTTTACATCGTAACCGCTCCAAGTCATGACACGAAAAGAAGGCCCCAGTGTTAACCACTCGATTGTATCCGACACACTTTGTCTCGTGCAATACCGTCTCCTAGAACCACTTTATGAATGTCTTCTTTTGCGTATTAGCTATATCGCATGTCATTCTTCCTTGGATTCATATCCTTCAAACTCTTTTTGTGTTCATCAATGTATGGTTGAACTTCTTCCGTATTATTCAAGATGTACGGGTGTGCTTGCAACACCTCTTCACGAGGCTTATTCTTCGTTTGATTCCTCGAGTTCCCTCGCTTATCCCCTCGTCATGCGAGATTGTATCGTCGCCCCGATAGATAATCTTTGCAGAACTCCATAGCCTCTTCAACTACATATCTCTCAACTATTGAGGCTTCCGGCCGATAAGGGTTTTTAAAATACCCTTTTAAAATCTTCATGTATAGCTCGAAAAGGTACATCCACCTTAGGTAAACTGAACCGCAGAGTCTTACCTCTCTTACCAAGTGCTCTATCAAGTGCACCATGATATCAAAAAAAGAAGGAGGGAAATGCATCTCTAGTTGGGACAAAATAATATAACCCTCTTTTTCCAATTTATCCAACTTTTCAATGTCAATGACTTTGTTGCAGATAGCATTGAAGAAAATACTCAATCTTGTTATAGTGGATCGAACTTCATCTTTCATAATGCCTCTAATAGCTATTGGTAGTAGTTGTTGCATCAACACATGATAATCATGGGACTTCATTCCCACTAACTTCAAATCGTTCATTGAGACACACCTTCTCAAATTAGAAGAATATCCTTGTGGCACCTTAATGTCATATAGACACCCACACAAACTTTTCTTCTCCGTTTTTGATAGTGTATGAGTTGTTGGCTCCATGTATGCCCTCTTACCATCTTCCATTACTCGTGGATGTAACCGTTCTCTTATTCCCATATCAACCAGATCTAGTCTCGCACTAATTCCATCCTTAGTCTTTCCTGGTATGTGCAAAAGAGTACTAACAAGGCTATCACAAACGTTTTTCTCCACATGCATCACATCAAGACTGTGTCTCACATCAAGACTACGCCAATATGGAAGATCAAATAAAATTGATCTCTTCTTCCATATATTCTTCTCACCCGCAATCCTTTGCTGCTTACCCAATATGACATTGATATGTTTCACCCGACTATAAACTTCCTCTCTGGTTAATGCCTTTGGAGCCGTTTCCTGCTCCGGTAAGCCGGTAAAACGCTTTCTTAACTTACGATATGGGTGGAACCGATGAAGAAACCTCTTGTGACCGAGGTAGACTGCTTTTTTTCCGTGCTTTAGTTGATGGAAGTCTGTGTCTGCTTCACATATTGGACATGCTTTATGCCCCTTCACACTGTACCCTGACAAATTTCCGTATGCAGGAAAGTCATTTATCGTGGTAAAAATCATTGCATGCAACTTGAAGGACTCCTTCTTATATGCATCAAACACATCTACGCCTTCCTCCCACAACTTCTTCAAATCATCAACCAAAGGTGTCAAGTACACATTGATATTGTTCCTGGGTTGTTTTGGTCCAGAAATCATCATAGAAAGCATCACATACTTGCGTTTCATACATAGCCAGGGAGGTAAGTTGTATATTACAAGGAGAACCGGCCATGCACTATGGGTGTTGCTAAGAGTTCGATACGGGTTGAAGCCATATGTACAAAGCCCTCAGCCGAAGGTTTCTTGGCTGTTTTGCCAAATTGAGGGAACATTTCATCTATTTTCTTCCATTGCGGAGAGTCATCCGGTGTCTTGAAGATATTTTCCATCGGATATTCTCTCATCGAATGCCATCTCAACTTCTTCGCCGTTGCTTTACTAGTAAACAGACGCTTAAACCATGGAATTATTGGAAGATACCACAATGCCTTCAAAGGTTGCCTTTTTGTTGTCTGCTCTCCAGAAACACTAACTTTCTTCACTTTGTATAGTGAAGTTTTACACTTCGGACAATTACTGAGGCCTTCGTACTCGTTTCTGTACAATATGCAATCATTAGGGCAACTGTGTATCTTTTTATACTCCATACCCATCGTAGACAAGATTTTCTTGGCCTCATACATACGATTTGGAAGTACATTTTCATTTGGCAACATATCACACAACAATTCAAGCAGCGACGTGAAACTGCTATCGGTCCACCCACAAGTTGCCTTTAAGTTGACCAAATGTAAGGTCCCAGTCAACCGTGTATACTTAGTACACCCAGGGAACAAAGGTGTCTCTGCATCACTCCGCACGCTTTCATATTCACCCGATTGTGCAAAAGATTCTGCCTCAACATCATGAATCATTTTCTCCATTCCATTATCATCTACCTCAACTTCATTTTTGTGGGACGCACCGGTACTTACCTCCTCACCATGCAATATCCATGTTGTGTATCGAAGGTGTATTCCATCACAAAGTAGGTGATCCCTTATATCAGCAATATCCCTTCGACTCCCATTTAAACAATTAACACATGAACAATAATACATCCATTTTTTGTGGCCACATTCCTTCTAGCAAACTCAATAAACTCTTCCACCCCATTCTCATATTCTTCACTAGTTCTCAACGCATTCATCCAACTATGACCCATTTTATTACCACCTACGACATTTCCAACAACAGTCAAGTTCATAACAATTTCAAAATTCTGCCCTGATTTCTTTTAAGAAAATTTTGGCAGCATTTCCCCTTAAAACTAAGACATCCCAAATTTTCAATAACAACCAATTTCAGCTTAATTCAACAAAACTTACTAACTAAAACAATTCAGAACAATAGCAACTATTAAATCCAACAATTTCTTCAACTAACAGAACATTGGAATTTTTCTTACAGACATATACTTCAATAGTAATGAAAGTGGTAAACCATGAAGCCATCACTTGTTTAATCAAGTTCATGTAGTTCATATGGCTAATAATAAAGGAAAGACCAAAAAAAAATTCAAGGACTGGATTAAAAACACTTAAACCAATAAGGACAATATATGTGTGTGCGCATAAAATGAAAGCAAATGACTTAATATGGGAGCGCAACCGTTTGCTTCAAACCTTTGACCAAGATTTCTCAGCAGGTAGTCAAAAAAGACAAAGATCAAGACCTGAAAAGTGAAACACAAACCATTAGCACGACAAAATTGTAGCTCCCGTAAATCATTGTGTAATAGGGAATCATGAACTGTTAATTAGATGGCAGCATATTATTCTCTTTCACATTTAATAAGCATCCAAATCAGCTTTTAGCCTTCAAAAAGTTCAGATAGCAGCATATTATGCTCTGGAAAAATATTCCCTATTCATAAAAACCATCATTTAATCCTTTAAACCATTGAAATAGTATCTCTACAGAAGCTCTGACAATTCAAGCTCGAATCATAAGGTTTAAACCTTCATCTTCAAGCCTCAAAACATGATTGAAACTTTTATAACAACGATCCATCACTTAGAAACATAAATCAGCCAATTTAAATCAGTTTTCATCATTTAAATGTTCCTGAAGCATTTGTTTGATATCTCCATACAACTTTTGTTTTCATAAAAAAACAAATAAACACTTTATTCCAAGCAAATTAAAAATCTCATTTCCACAGTTAATGCACAATTCACAAAAATAACACCATTAGATTTTCACAGAGCACGAAGACAAACCTGAAGAGTTGAAGTTGTCGGCCACAAAAACAAGTTGGGGAGGCTGGAAATGATGAACGAAGTGGTTTTAGTGGAGTCGTTGGAAGCAAACAGGCGATTTGGGCGGCGCGGTGGTGGCGACGGAGGAGACGCCTGCGATAAGGGAAAAAATGACAGGGCGCCGTGAGAGGGAAATGACGAACAAAGGGTTTCGGCGGAGAGTGGGAAGCAAACAGTCAATTTGCGCGGCGCGGTGGTGGCGACGGAGGAGACGCGGGAAAAAATGACAGGGGCTGCCGCGAGAGGGAAATGACGAACGAAGGGTTTCGGTGGAGAGTGGGAAGCCAACAGTCGATTTGGGTTTTTAAATGACAATTGGCGACCTGATTTCTAATCAGGTCGCCAATGTTTCGCCAATAAAATAAATATCACAACAATATTGACGACCTGAAAGTATTCATGACGCCAATTTTGAATATTTACTACCTAAATTGATAATCAGGTCGCCGATATTCAAATATTAACAACCCGATTTGTCTTGGTCGCCAAGTTTTCACGCCAACTTTATATCATGGCGCAAACAAAAAATTCTCCAATATTTCTCTCGCGCCAAATTATTTTGGACAGATTTTAGACGTCTTGAAAAAAATATTAGAACGCAAAAATCAATTTTAGAAGTCCTAAACAATAATTCGGGACGTTGAACACTCATTTTTCTTATATTTGTCATTTTTTACTACCTATTTCTTATTTAGGACTTTTTTAGGGTAGTAATATCAAATTTTTGTAGTAGTGACAGGTTTGCAGGAATGGTTTGCCCAAACAGATGAAAGAATAAATGCTGCAAATAGAAATTCTGTCATGATGGATGAATACTCTGATGAAGATGAAGATTTCCAAATAGCAGAATCTGAACAAGAGGTTGTATATTGTAGTCCCATCTATTTAACTATGGCATTTGTTTGTTAAATTCAAAGCTTGATTTTTTATTTTATTTTTTGCCAGGCATATGCAAGTGGTCTTGAGAATGATTTAAAAAAACAGGTGGCACTTTACTATACATTTGTTTTTAATAGATATTGTAATGATAGACATCAGTGATGTGAGGAATGAAATCTAATCATAATATTTTCTTGAACCAAAGCCTTGGAAGAAGAACCAGAATACAAAATTGAATTATCATGGTTTTCGGGTAACCTAAGGCGTGATGATCGTGATAATGCTCGTGACTACTGGAATATTTCTGATGGAAACAATTTTAGAGTATGGAGCAAGCATTTTTTCTATGACAAGTCAAAGGTATTCTATTGTTCTTATTATTCTATTCCTGGAACAAAATTTATCACTGGGTTGACATTTTCTTGTTTCTTCATGATGACTTGTAAAGATTCCTGCTGGGAAACATCTTATGGATCTTGTTGCCATTGATTGGTTCAAAGACAAAAAGAATTGACCATGTGGCTAGGCGTCAGGGGTGTGCTGCCCAAGTGAGTATGAGAAAAGCACTTCTTATTTACAATTTGTTGGATGAATTGAAGATTCATAACTGTTGAAGGATCTATTGCATCAGTTCAAGCAAAGAGAGATGATTAATGAGATGCGGGCACTTCTCCAGTCCATATTGAAGGACAAGGGTATATTGAGCACCAGGTATCCATTTGGTTAATAATAATATTAAGTCTATGGAAGTGATGCTGCAATAACTGTTAGTTGTGTTGAAGTTCATCTTTATGTGCCCATGATTTATGAGTTGTCCATTCCATATTTTACATGGGCCATACGATATTATTAGACTCTAATTTAGATGTGGTAATTTTGCTTTATTTTTAGGAGTCTTTAAGGGCCCTATGGAATATTGCCTTTCCCGAAGAAGAACTTTGTGGCTTGATTTTTGAGCAGTAGAAGGAGATGGGTTGGCAAGGAAAGGATCCGTCAACAGACTTTAGGTAGATATTTTGTTTTCGATTTCCTATTCTTGTTAGCATTCTAACCACATCTTGTTTTTAATGACTTCCAATTTGGTTTATTTTTAACATGTTGCCGTTTAAACCTTGTTGCATATCAATTAATTATTAGTGAAGTTTCATGCATGTGAGGTCAAGTGCAATTATCTATATGAAGATTATGTAGCAAGCTCTTGTTTGGGCATGCTACATTTTTCTTTGGTTCTTGCACATATTGATCCTTGTGTAATTCTCGCAGATTTCTCGCAAATGGGCTCATCACGTAACAACATTGTTGTTCTTTGGTTTTGGGCTATGGTCCTTGAAGGATGCGTATTTGAAGAAGGGTAATGATTATTGTCTCGATATTCAATTTCGGTCCTTTTCTCTTGAAAGCAAGTTCTTATCTGCGTTGAGATGTAGGCACTTCTCCAGTCCTCTTGAAGGACAAGTATAGGGTTGTCTCGATATTCAATATTTGTAATATTTTGTTTTTGCTTTATGTAAATTCTTATGATTGTTACAATTTATTTTTATGATATACAAGTCTTTTCTAATTTTTTATTTTTTCTAATTTATTTTTATTTATTTTTTAAAAAATAAATTGAATTTTGCGAGGGAAAATCCTTTCCCTTGCAAAATCCAACATTTTGCGAGGGAACAAGTTTCCCTCGCAAAATTTTGATTTTGCGAGGAAAGGATTTTCCCTTGCAAATTCGAGGATTTTGCGAGGGAAAATTCTTCCCTCGCAAATTTCTGAATTTGCGAGGAAAAAGGTCTTTTTGCGACGGAAAATCGTTTTGCAAGGGCGATTTTTGCCAAATTCCGCCGCAAATCGGTTTTGTGAGGAAAAATGCCTGTTTTGCGGGGAATTTTTCCGCCGCAAAAACTGTTTTTTGTTTTGTTTTTTTTTTTGTAGTGATATAGGATGTGAGATAGAGAGTATGTGATTTATATATAATGACACATGCAAAATAATATTATCCTCCCTCTAGAAAAATGTTCTCTTTACATATGTTTTCTTCTCTTCTTCTTTTTAGTGTATTTGTTGAATAATGTAATCGGAGTTTAATCGGTACTTTGGTTTCATATGAGTACTTCAGCGAGTCAATCAAATTTCAAATAGACCTGAAATTCTTACAAAAAGAAAATTAGAGAAAAAATTATGTTAAAAGTGAGACTCAAGCAATAGTCGTTAGATTTTTTTATTACTTTTAGAAGTTTTCTATATCATATTTTCCTTCCACCAAACAGTGAAATGCCTAAGCTAAAGAGAAACCAGAGGAGCTAGATACAAAGCCTAAATTAAAACTTTGGGTAGCTTTTGGTTAAAACTTTGTATCGATCCTTTTGTGCTGTCGCAAACCTCATGCCTAAGCTAAAGAGAAACCAGAGGAGCAAGATAAAACCTAAATCAAAAGGAAAACTAATACTCAAGTCCTTGTAATTTTATCAAAATTTGAAACACAATTTCACATCAACGACCTGAAACACAATTTATTTATTTTTTTAAAAAAGAAAGGTCTTGAAACACAATTATTATTTTTTTTTTTAAAAGAAAGCTGTAGTTGCACGCACAAAAAACAAAAGTTTTCCTATTATTTTGAGATAATTGATTTTAGGAAAAATTTGGTAGAAGTCAGTTAAAAATATTTTTGGTGATGAGGATGTAAATCAAATTATTAATACTCTGTATGTAAAGAAATTTTTTGGTTATTTTTTATTGATAAAATTTTCAATGGGAGACTTTTTTTCCAATTTTTCTTGATTTAATTGTTTTTCAAAAACTTAATTTACTAATCCTTATCATCAGTTTTATTCCTCAATTAAAAGTATTAGTTCTCATACTCATAATATGTTAGAATGGAATTCTAGAGATTTGATTATAATAAGAGATAATTGTATAATACTAGAGATAATGGAGATATATAGAGACCCACATAAATATTATATTCATAAAAATTTTATTTATAATTTACTCCTTGCATTTAAAATAAATTTTATTAATAAGAAGGAACTTATAAATTTTTATATGCATTGGAATTTGTTTTACGAAATAATTTTTATAAAATCAATTATAAAAAAAAGGAAAAAATTGTGTTTCAAGACCTTTTTTTTTTTTAGCTATGCAACTACTGCTTTTTTTTTTTAAAAAAAAAAAATTGTGTTTCAAGGCCTTTCTTTTAAAATAAAAATAAAAATTAGTGTTTCAAGTCCGTTTTGCATAAACCGTGTACGTGTACAAGGAGTGACTTTGATTAAAAAAAATTGGAGGGGGGCAATGTGGCTTGAAGAGATTGGAGGATGGAGAGAAGACAAGTGTGTTTAGTCGGAAAAGAGAGGGGAGGGAGGGGAAGAGAAATTTTTTTACTTCATATTGACCAAATTGCCCATAAAAATTTTCAATATTTCAAAAATACACTCTCAACTAAAAAAAATATATTTTTATCATTAATGACAATTTGGTCAATTTTATCTAGCCCCTCCCATCCCATCCCTCCCCCTCCCCTCCCCTCCCTTCCCTCCCCTCCCCTTCCCTCCCCTCACCTCAAATCAAACAAATTGTTACAGAGAAATTGAATGGATTGGGAGTCCACGTTATATGCACATAGTTTATGTGCTCATAGCATATTTTTTTTAAATTTTTTTTCTATATATTTTTTTTATTTAGATTTAAATTTCAAGTTGCTTGTTGACATATTTTTTCGACCCAAGATCTCAAATTAATTAGTTTTCATGATACTAGTGTTAGAAACAAATATTTTTGAATGCAGAACTGGAAACTAATTAATTTGAAGTACTAGATGCAAAAAAACATGTCAAAAAGCTACATATAATTTAAATCTAAATAAATACAATATATAAAAAATTACAAAAAATATGAAAAATATGCTCATACCTCATATATATAAAAGCACATAAACTATGTTCATATAATGTGGAGTCAATGATTGGAGGATGGAGAAAGAAATTGAAGGGACAAAAAATAGAGAGGTAGCGGATGGAAGATGCAAGGGAGAGAACAGGGGCTAAGCTAGGGAGGGGCTAGGGGTAGCCCCCTAAAATTATAGAATAGTACCCAAAATATTTAGGAAATTATATTTTAACCTTCTAAAAATTTTTATATTTCACTTTAGTCCCCATTAAAATTCTCATGGGGGATTAAAATGAACATTTGAACTTTTTATCGGGATGAAATTTAATTTCATAAATACAGGGTTTTATTCTATAATTTTTGGCCTGCCAATTTGAATTCCTGACTCCTGGGAGAGAAGCCGGGCCGGATGGGGCAGTAGTCAGGACCCATCGACGGCCATGTCGGGGTCTTTCTGGCACCTCCCATAGGAACTTTTCCGGCATCTTTTCAATTATCTCGGAAGGAAATAATATTGCCCAGACAAAGAAGCTCAAGTTCATCATCCGCCTCGGCAAACTCCGATATGGGTACCGTGAGTGACGCACCTGGTGGAAGAAAGCGCATCGACAACCACGTAGGCAGCCATAAGAAGCACGTACTGATGTAATGTGATCGAGTGCCGCACCTGGTGGAGCAGGACCCATCGACGGCCATGCCCAGGGAGTAGGTGTCGCCGAGGACTTGGGAAGCGAAGTGAAGATTCAAGTTACAGTTACTATATTGAAAAATATAAGCAAATTGTTTGATCCTCACGCAAGCCAAGACATTCCATGAACCATGGGAAAGCCAGAGGAGATACAAAGCTATAATTTAAGTTATAAGATCATGAACTTGAGACCAAAACCGAGCAGTGAGACACGAGATCCAGAAACTTTTCATGAAGGGGAAATATTTGATGGAGAACGTTAATTAATTGAATAATATCAACAGCTCAAATCAGTTCTCAAAATTAAATGGAAAAAGAAAGTTTGAAGACTTACGGGAGTGAAGTTGGCATGACTAATTTGATACGGTTGTTCCTCCCCTGGCAGATCGAGCAAAGAAGAGAGATGAAGAATATTGTTTGGTGCTTCTTCTAATACTTATTATTATAAAGCGTAAATTGATAGTTCTCAAAAAAAAAAAAAAAAAAAAAAAGTCAATAAAGTTTTCATACAATTTAAATAATTTCTAATATTATCTCTTACTAATTGAACTAAACTATAATATTAAATTAATTATTACTTTCACTCACTACTCTTATTAATTATGGGTATACATAAAAAAAAAATAATTAATACGTTTTGAAAACAAGCAAGTGCTTTATAAAAAACTAAATACAATTATTAGTTGGTGTTTTATAATAAGAACCTTTTGAGACTATCTGATAAGAGAGAGAAAAGGGGGAAAAAAAGGATACTGGCTTACAATCTTATTTGAACCACTTCATACCTATAAGCATTTTTTTTGCCGATGCACTCAACCCTTGAGTCTAGTTGCTTTGAGCATAATGAAACCGACTCTGATAAAAGCTAAGGGGGCATTGAGAAACTCTCCGTCTATACTCTCTCTCTCTGATAAGAGAGAAAAAGAACACTGGCATTCTAAAACTGGGGAGCAGATAAGGTTTTCTCCCTTCTCCCCGTGGTCATCCTTCTAATTTTGGATGAGCACATCTTTTTTATTATTTTTTATTTATTTAGATTAGATTATATACTACTACATCCTAAAATATTTTTTACATCTAGTATCTTAAATTAATTAATTTTCATAATATCTTGGTGTTATAGGAAAAATATTTCTAAATGCAAGATTGAAAATTAATTATTTTAAGATACTGGTGCAAAAAATATTTGAAGATGTAGCATATAATTTAATATAAATAAAAAAATAAAAATAAAAATGTGCTCATCCTAAAATTAGAGGGATTAGCATATAAGAAATACATAAGGATAAGCACCTAATGTGAACCCTAAAAATGACTTTTAGAATGTTATTTGCGTCACTTTTAGTCTTTTGAAACACTTACATTTCAACGTAATTCTAAACATACGCTGAAATTGTGGATGAAGTAGTAAAATCCAAACATACACTGAAACTATAAGGATTAAAATTAAAATTTGATTAAATTATAAAGACTGACAATTTTTTTTTTAAATGTGCTTTTATTTATGGGGGAGTAAGTGAGAGAAAATGCATGATAATTATATTTTTTTTTTATCAAAGGTGTAAATTATTAAAATTTGACCTAAATAGCTCATATCTTTATATTTTTATTTGAAGTATTCTATATATTTACTTTATATATATGATATTAAATCTCAAATGTTCAGAGTTGATCTAATGGTAATAATAAAAAAGTGTAGGGAAGTGAACAATAAAAAAAAAAGTGGAGAGGCTCGTTTCTCATAATAAATAAATGGGGTTAATATGGAAAAAGTATATTATAATTTCAGGAAAAGAGTGCATATATACACCCACATATGTATATTATCATACGGAGTTATATAATCGATTGACTGTCTCTCTAAAATTTATTACTAAATTTAGCTATAATAATGACACCACAATTAATTTTGGTACAAGTTTCTTAACAAAAGTCCCATTAAGGGCCGCAAACTAAATTTTAATACTACATTCTTGGAAAGTTAAAGAGTATGTAATTGATTGTTTTCCCAACAATTTTTGACAAAGTAATGCCATCCAAAATAATTTAATGAAACGTGTATAAGAAAAATTCCAAACCAATTAATTAAATCTCGTAGAAAACAGTGGCTTTCATCTCAAAGTTGGTCACACACGTGTGCATTTTTAACTCCATCACTGACTTTGTTTAAAAACGTGCATTTTAAACAATGCCCTTCTTCCAAAGGAGGGAAAAAAAAATCAAATATCATAATTACCAGCGCCAAGACATCTCAGACTCTTATCGTTTTTTAATTGCGAAAATTAGTTACAAGGACTAAACTCGCAGAATATGAACGAAAAGTTACCGGATCCTAACGAAATTTGTGCAGATTCATTTAATACTTTTCCGCAAATATTTGTGCCATTTAGTCCTTTTATGCATTTTTCTCATATATATTCTCAGCTGAATCCAAAGTAAGTCTAACATGGCGTGCTTTGAATCATAAATGTCTCATGAGTAAACTATCTTATAAGGAATAATTATGAGATATGTGTGAAGGTAGAATCTTTGAACATGTCACATTACAGAAATTGACTGTGTAATATGATTCTTATCAACAAAAGAACACGTTAATAATTTCCAAAAGTAGTATCACATAATGCATGGATGTGCGCACACATGTTGATCATTTATCAGCTAAATGCCATACTTAGATAAAAAGATTGTAAATGCTTATTTAAAAAGTCAATTATATTCATCGAATAAATTATAAAATGATTATTGTTAACATATTTCCCTCCATTCACATTATATTTTTATACTTGGCTATATGCCACAGTTGGCTTGGTGTTTTGGGTTTTATTTGTGAAGTTTCTCATGAAATAAAAATTGCTTGCATGGTTCAGCTTATCAGATTTATCAAGAAGTTTTCTCAGAAAGTATATAAAATTGGGGGTGGGGCTAATTGATGAGAAACATTTATGGTTACCATTCTTCAAGGGTATTTTTATTTGGGTAAAATTTTGTTTGGCTATTTTTTGTTTGGTCCTTTTATTATAATCAGGTAAAAATTGTATGAACTATTTTCTAAGCTGTTTTCTTTCTTTCTGCATTGTTTTTCTAAGTTATACCAATACAACTCCCTTTTCATACCTTGCACAAAATATGAGACCCACGCCTATATATCTATCTATATATATTAACTACAAATGATTTTTCATGCATTGCATATAGTATCTATATGGCTTATAAACAATACCATTTTCTCACAAGGGGAGCAAAAAACACTACAAAGTATCATATGAGAAAACAGCCTGTATTATATTAGTGAATTTGCAATCTCACATTAATTTGAAGGGTTCGTCTAAATTAGTTTGAAGGATATCACTTGCCACATGTGGTTTATCACTCAAGCTTTAGTGGTACGAAAGATTTGGAAGGAAGAGAAAAAAACAAAAAACTTTTTGAATTAAATTTTAAAAAATTAGAAAAGTGGGGATATAAAAACTTAATAAAGAAAAGATATAAGATTAAATAGTAAAAAAAATTAATTAAAATGTTAAACCCCATTTCTCTAAAACAATAAATGGAGAGTGTACATAGTAAAATCACTATAAAAAAACGGTTAATTTAAACAAGCCTCTCTAGCTTGGTGTAACATCCCATTTTCAACAGCAGTATATTTTTTTTCCATCTATCATCAGAGTAGAGCATCGGAGCGATTGAGTAACTGATACATTTATTCAAATTGCCGTAAGTCTGGCTGATTTACAGAAGCGGTACGGTGGACCGAGAGTTTTCAAAATGAATAACAACGAGAAGAAAGTCTTCAGCCGGGTCTCGTGCGGCCGCTCGCCTTTCTCCTCGGTCCTCGGTTCTTCCGAACCCGACGCTATGATAAGAGCGAGATCCAATTGCAATTTGGATCTCGTGTAATGATTAACCTCATGCTTAAATACGACTACATATACACGACAGCAGCAATCAATACAACAGTCCACAACAGATGTATGATTAAAAACACATAACCACGTATACAAGATAATAACCACGTATCTAACATAACCTCGTATGATACAACAATAATAACCTCGTATGTGACATAACCTCGTATGTAACATACCGTGTATATAGCATAACCTCGTACACTACTACACAACAAACAGAACACAGCAAACATATATAATCATACAATAACCATCAGAGTTAGTGTTATAGTACGCTAACGTACCTTCGTTGACGGAAAATGGTACTTTTACGGAAAACGGTAAATTTCCGACAGCGGAAAAAACAGTGGTGTGACGGCGGCACAACAACGGCTCGACAGCGGTTCGATTATAACAGATATCCTATAAGGATAATATTTAACAACTTTTAGCAGTATAACAGGCATTTTAAGTACAAATTACCATTTTGCCCTTGAACCCCTAATCGACGGAATTTCGCCAGAGCTTCGCTGTTTTCGCTCTATCTCTCCAGAATTTTGACAGATCTTTTCCCTCATCATATTTTAGAAATATGTATCATATTTACCTCTAAATATGATATCTAGACTATCTTGAAAATTTAAAGATAAATCTAGCACTTCTACTATATCTACTGAAAGAACTACCGAAACTAAATACTAAGGACCGAAGAACTTACCCCGACTTTGCTCAGACTTTCTCCAGAGCTTCTCTCTCTAAAACCTCTCTCTAGGCTGCGTTTTTTGGGTGAAGAAATGAGAAGAGAAGTGCCTTCTATTTATAGAAGAAGGGAATGACAATTCGGTAAATAAGTCGAACTTTATCAGATCGATTTTGAGCCGTCGGATCGCACTTCGCCACGTGGCTCCATCTTGGCCCTCCATGTGTTGGATGACATCATCCCTTCTAGAAGAAGATGATGTCATGCATGAGATCACATGTGCTGACTTACCGATAGCATTTCCCCGATCGGTGTCCAAATCGCGTAATTTGCCGAATCTCAAAAATCTGGGAACGTTGTTTTGAAGGTTTAATCTTTCTCTTTCACAATACCCGGGTTAACTTAATTTTTGATCCTATTGAGGGTATTCCGTTACTAGCTGAACATTTCAGGATAGACGCCCTCCGTTACGAAACTAAATTCTGAAAGCACCAGCGTCTAGACAAAAATCCACTGGTTTGAAATACGTTCTGACTCAAGACACTAGATTCCTAATTTGCGGCAACTACTTGTTTCGTATTGCCTCTTTTTCCCCTATCTCGCATTTTTCTCTCCTACCCCCGTGTCTTAAATACCCCGTTGGTTTCAGAACTGACCTCGGAGACAGGTCACTCCGGGATAAAATTTCACTCGTTTATAAAAAGTCCAGATGACTTAGGCTATATCCCTATATTTTGGTGTATGATTTTATTTCTATCCATTCTCGAATGTCCTGTTGGCTCTGTACCGATGATATTATTATTATAATCAAAATATCTAGATATTTATTTATTTTTCTTTTATTTTTCTAAGCATAATTTTTTTTTTTTTTTTTTATTTATTTATTTTTATTTAATAATTTCGAATTTCTCCCATTAAAAATAATTATTTAAATTATTTTTAATTCATTTACTTTATACCTTAATTATCCCATTAATTACCAGATTAGCCACTTACTAATTTTTGATAATTTTCTTAATTAGGATAAATCATTATCTCACAACTATTTTACTTACATTGGTATTTTATATCCCATGTAAAATATTAAAAATCATGGGGTCACTTATGATCCCAAAATAATACTTAATTTTTCCTCATTATTTTTCAAGGGAGATTATCCCAAAAATTCCTAAAATTAGAGACAACATATTTTGTAATTTTTTATAAATATTTTACTACCTCTTGGGATTTATCATAATATTTTTAGGCCATTTAATGCCCTAAAAATACACTTTAGCTCTTTATTTCTCCTAATTTCCATAGTAATTACCTTAGAAAATAAGATAATTATTACTTATTATTTGAAACTACATGTTCACCTATTTTCAATAGGTATTATTTATCGAAATATAATATCCTAGATAAATATTTATCCGGGTATTACACTTGGAAATTGAGAACCATCACCCCCATCCCTTCTTTCTAGAATTTTGAGAAAGGACTTTTTCTGGCCAATCTCTCTCCTGCATCTAGTGCAAAGGGAAGGAGTACGTTGATGAGTTGCCGTTAAGGATTTGGTTTTCTTGTCTTATTGTTGAATTTTTCATTTTTGGGATTTTTTTTTCCTTCTGTACGTTAGTTTGTACTAAATTGTTTTTTTACTGTTTCGGTTTTCCTCCCCTATTGGTGACTGCACTTCTATTTTGTTTGGTATTCTTAAAATTGACTTTTATGATAATGAGGGCTCTGTTTTGGAGGAGGGGAACAGGGGACAAGTGAGATGCTTCGAGGAAGGTGGGTTGCTTTGAGTCACATAACCCAGCTGCGTCTATTGTTGCTTTGGTTTTAGTTTCAAATCATTTATTTTAGCCCTTATATAGTTTCAAGTTGTTGATTTTAATCCCTAATTTTATAAAGAAAAAAAATTGGTTTGAGTTTGATGATCGGTCTCTTTACTTTTAACAATTTTTGGTTTTAGTCCTTATACTTAAAATCAGACCAAATCTTTATGAAATTGTAATATCAAAGAATGAAAATAAATTAAATAGGAAAATTTTAAAAAAGTGGGGAAATTGCTATGCCAAATTGCTTTTCTAATCTAAACTTACTTTTTAAATAATCATCCAAACATAGCAGTTTCATTTCTAATCTAAAAAATGGGCTTAAGTTACAAAATTCGAGCCCAATTAAAAATCCAGAATTATACATCTGACTTCGGCTCCAAAATCGACCGCTCTCTTGTCCGAATTTGCCCTTCATGTCTTCATAACAATTGTAGCTCTTTGAATCATCTGAAATATGAAATAAGAATGAGGCAAATCCGATGTCTGGTTCAAAAGTTATGGTAAAAATAGTGAAGCAATGTAAAACTGAAATTTTATTATTAAAAATGGCTAAAATATAATCAAAGACCCAAAGCCCAAATAAGTATAAAAGACATTATTTATTGACTAAAGAGTCCTAAATTATAAATCAAGAGATAAAAAGAAGTGTATGAAATATTCAATTATCAAATTCCCCCACATTTATCTTTTTGCATTCCTGAGCAAAATTTAAAGAAAAAGACTAAAAAGAAAAACTCTTCTTTTCTAATAATTGCTAATAATGCAAAATTTGAATAAGGAGGACAAAGCTTCAAAAGACCAAGCAATCAAGACCAAAATCCTTTCATCTCAAATTACAAATCATGGCAATCTCAATCATTGATTCTAATCACACAAGATGGTCTCTCAAAGGATGCCTTCAATCATTCTCTCAAGTGTATAGGGTAAATAAGTGTATCGCTCAAATTCTACTCAAGAAAATTGTTCTACCATAAGCTTCCTCAATTTCTACGTCTCCACTACTCATAACACATGCATGCACAAATCAAGAAAGCTTATTATTAAAGGTTGTAATGGGATTAGGGTGAAGGTAGGTAATAGTATGGAATGAAAGGCTAAGCACCGAAGAAATTAAAAAGAGCACTGATTAACACAATTATTCACTATGCACGAAAACTTTATTTTCCTTATATATCTCCTTTCTTTCTATGACTTTTTTTTTTCTTTTTTTTTTCTTTGCTTTTTTTTTTTTTTTTTTTTTTTTTTTTTTTTTTTTTTTTTCTTCAAAAAATATATACATAATCGCAATGACCAGATCAATACTAATTGATGAATGACACAAAATAAAATATATCCCCCCTACGCTTAAATTGTTGCACTCCTGATCAACCCCTACACTTAAACACAAAACCAAAGTAAAACCAGTGCTCAATAAATTTTCAAGGTGCGGAATAAAATGGTTTTACACTTAGGCTTATAATATGGCTTAGAAAAGAATGAGTAAGAAGGCACAAAGGGGCTAGCAATGGAAATATAATTCAAGGCAAAGGCTATTTGGTCATAGTGGGAAAATGAAAGAAAGAGAACAAGCTTCCATCATACTTATGCATGTAAGTGAAAAATGTAGTTTCAAAAAGAAAAGGAGCAAGTTCTAGAGAACACAAATCATGAGCAGATGCACACATGAACCAAAGAATGGTAAAAAATGAATTTCATTCATGCAGGCTGACAAAGATTTGCCGTGATCTCCCAAAATACCAGATTAGAAAAAGATTTGCAGTATAATGTAACCTGGGTCGTTTCTCTCAAGGAATTTGCGGTGGATTTAAATCAAGAACAATAAACGTAATAATAACAAATTGGGGGTTTTTGATTTAAACAGATTGAAAACGAAATTAAACTAAACAGAACGAAATATGCAGAAACAGATTAAAACTGTTAAAAACGATTAAAAACAATCAACCCAGAATTGGGATTTCATAACCTTCATCGGACAAACAGATAATAACCAAACTCGTGATTGATTCTGGACGAACCGAGATCTCTGCGTTCGTCCAGACATTCCCTCGACTAGACGATCGTCTAGCATTTGATCGAACACGTGGCGAGCTCACTGTACGATCGCACAACGCTCTCTCGTAACCCATCCGACCTATGTCCTTGGGATATCAATCTAGGTATTAAATCTAATACCTAATCCGCAATTATAATCGGATCGATTAAAATAAAAGAGACGATTCCAGATTACCGAATGAAGCGCATGTCCTCTGGATTTTTGGAACCCTCAATCCATAGGTTAACCACAGAAACTTAGTCGAGCATGGCTAAGTAAAACGCAGAAGAAAAGATGAAAAACGCGAAGAACACGAAGAACATGAAGAACACTTGAGAGAATTTGAAAACTCCTATTTTGATCCACCAAAGTCTAAAAACGTGAATGAGAATGTGTTTGTGGCTGCTGCCACACTTAACCTAAAATGGAAAAACGAAAATGGGGCTCCAATCCAATTCAGGCCCAAAACAGAAAAAAAAAGGCTTTAATTACAAATTCAAGACCAATTAAAATTCTGACTTCGGCTCCAAAATTGACCGCCCTCTTGTCCGAGTTTGCCCTTCATGTCTTCATAAGAATTGTAGCTCTCTGAATCATCTGATATATGAAACAAAAATGAGGCAAATCCGATGTCTGGTTCAAGAGTTATGGTATGAATAGTGAAGCAATAAAAAACTGGAATTTTATTATTAAAAATGGCTAAAACATAATAAAAGGCCCAAAGCCCAAATAAGTATAAAAGCCATTATTTATTAACTAAAGAGTCCTAAATTATTAATCAAGAGATAAAAAGAAGTGTATGAAATATTCAATTATCACAGGCCCAAAACCTCACAAGGTCAATACCAACTTAGGCAATCAACAACATCAAATCAACTACCAAGACATGTAATCGAAGAGTCAAGAATTGCAGATCAAACAAAATGATCCTTGAAAACCAAAATGTCCTAGTTCATAATATGTAGCAATCATAGAAAGAGAGATTGTATTTATTTTCAAAAAGCAAAGTGGAAAAAAATGAAAACAAATAAAAGAGAAAGAGGGAGAAGAAAGAAGAATACTACCCAAGGGTTTATGGAGGATAAGTTGCATCAATGAGGAGAATCTATGCTTCCTCAGTCTGCTGCTGGGATCCCTCGTGAAATTGCTTGAGGCGATGCCCATTTACCTTAAAGGTTCGTCCTGTGGGTGGATCACATAGCTCAACAGCACCAAATGGAAATATGTTAGTGATCTCAAAAGGGTCACCCTATTTAGATCGAAGCTTACCAGGCATAAACTTCATACGAGAGTTAAACAGAAGAACTTTTTGGCCCACAAAAAATTCTTTCCTCAGAATATGTTTATCATGGAATGCCTTAGTCTTTTCCTTGTATAACCGCGAACTCTCATAGGCATTCAATCTAAGCTCATCCAACTCTTGCAACTGTAGCTTCCGTTCCATCCCAGACTTGGCCAAATCCATGTTAAACTGCTTAATGGCACAATAGGCTTGATGTTCCAACTCAACCAGAAGATGACATGCTTACCAAAGACAAGCCGATAGGGAGACATCCCAATCGGAGTCTTGTAGGTGGTGCGATATGCCCACAAAGCATCCTCTAATCACTTACTCCAATCTTTCCTGGTCGATTTAACAGTCTTCTAAAGGATTTGCTTAATCTCTCTATTTGAGACTTCAGCTTGACCGTTGGTATGAGGATGGTATGCTGTGGAGACCTTGTGAAGCATTCCATACTTGCGTAACAAGGCACCCATGCTTCGGTTGCAAAAATGGGAGCCCTGGTCACTGATAACAGCTCTAGGAATGCCAAATCTGCAGAAAATGTTGGACCTAACAAAATTTACCACCACAGAAGAATCATTAGTCCGGGTGGCTTTCGCCTCAACCCATTTCGAGACATAATCAACAGCTAGCAGTATGTAAGTATAACAATGAGAAACAAGAAATGAACCCATGAAATCAATACCCCAGACATCAAATATCTCATAGAACATTATAGGGTTCTGGGGCATCTCATGCCTATGGGAAATACTCCCTGCCCTCTGATAGTTCTCACATGACTTACAAAACAAATGGGAATCATGAAATAGAGAAGGTCAAAATAATCCACTGTCTAACACTTTCCTAGCAGTTCTTTGGGGGTCCAAAGTGACCACCATAGGCAGAAGCATGAGCAAAATGCAATATAGAGTGAGACTCATGATCAGGCACACATCTCCTAACTACTTGGTCACTACAAAATTTCCACAGATAAGGGTCATCCCAAACATAATATTTAGACTCACTCTTTAATTTAAAGGTTTGGGCCCTACTAGAGTCTACAGGAAAAACACCAGCTACCAAGTAGTTAACCAGATCACCATACCATGGAAGCTTACCTTGCAGCTGTAAAAGCTGCTCATCAGGGAAATCATCCCGAATAGAAAAGGGGTGAGAAGGAGAATGGGTGATACGACTCAAGTGGTCAGCTACCCAATTTTGTGCTCCACTTCTGTCTCGAATCTCAACATCAAACTCTTGGAGCAATAACATCCACCGGATGAGTCACGGCTTAGCATCTGCCTTTTTCAAAAGAAACTTTAAAGCAGCATGGTCAGAGAAAACAATTACTCTACTTGCTAGCAGATATTACCTAAACTTATCAAAAGCAAATACAATAGCCAACAATTCCTTTTCAGTAGTGGTGTAATTAGACTGGGCAGGATCCAAAGTCCTAGAGGCATATGCAATGACATGAGATGCTTTGTCGACCCGTTGTGCCAAGATAGCACCAACCGCATAATTGGAAGCATCAAACATCAACTCGAAGGGAAGGTACCAATCTAGAGGTTGGATCACTGGGGTTGTGGTCAAGCAACGCTTCAAGTGATCGAAGGCTACCTTGCACTCATAATCAAATACAAAGTTAGTGTCCTTATGCAAAAGGTTGGACAAAGGTCGAGCAGTCTTGCTGAAATCTTGAATGAAACGTCGATAGAAACCTGCATGACCAAGAAAAGAGCGAACTTATCGCACAGATGCGGGGTAAGGCAAAGAAGTAATTACATCTATCTTAGCAGGATCAACCTCAATCCCTTTCCTAGATACTATGTCCCAAGACTATGCCCGACTCAACCATGAAGTGACACTTCTCATAATTCAGCACAAGATTAGACTCAATGCACCTATGCAAAACTCTAGACAAATTAGCTAAGCATGCATCAAAATCAAACCCATATACAGTGAAATCATCCATAAAACCTCCATGCAGTCCTCTAGAAACTCAGAGAAAATACTTACCATACAACGCTGAAAGGTGTCAGGTGTGTTGCAGAGGCCAAAAGGCATCCTTCGGTAGGCATATGTTCCAAAGGGGCATGTGAAGGTCATCTTCTCCTGATCCTCAGGAGCAATATGGATCTGGAAATATCCGGAGTAGCCATCCAGGAAGCAATAGTGAGACTTATCAACCAATTGCTCTAACATCTGATAAATGAAAGGTAGAGGATAGTGAACCTTGCGAGTGGCTTGATTGAGTCTCCTATAGTCAATGCAAACTCTCCAACTATTCTGAACTCGAGTAGGAATGAGCTCATTCTTCTGATTGGCCACCACAGTGACTCCAGACTTCTTGGGAACCACTTGAACCGGGCTAACCCACTGGCTATTAGAAATGGGATATATGATACCCGGCTTGCGAAGCTTAGTGACCTCCTTCTTCACCACATCAAGGATTAGGGGATTAAGGCGTCTCTGGGGTTGCCTCACCGGCTTAGCTTCCTCTTCCAATAGAATTCGATGCATACACATGGAAGGGCTGATGCCAACTATGTCAGCTAATGTCCACCCAATGGCTTTCTTGTTCGTCCTCAATAAGCTTAACAGCTTCTCTTCTTGATCAGGCATAAGGTTATTTGCCACAATGACTGGCAATTGCTCATTCTCCTCCAGAAATGCATACTTTAGATGGTCTGGAAGGGATTTCAACTCTAATTTGGGTGGTTGCTCAGTGGAGGGGAGAAGCTTGGGCGGTTGTTGCAACAACTCTGATGTCATCACACTGGAAATGCCTGAAACCACACTCAAAGAAGCAAAAGAAGAACTATGTCTATACAGCTCAATATTAACATCAGAATTCAGTTCATCAAAATCAGAATCAAGCATAGACTCAGGATGCATATCAGGGTCAGGATGAAGCTCAAAATCAGAATCAACATCAGAATCCACAAGTAATGCAACATCATTAAGCAAGTCAGAATCACCAAATAATGCAGCATTAACCAAATTAGTGCAAACTGAGTACCATTCATTATCAGCACATGCACAAATGGCAGAATCACTCTCAAATGAAAAATCAGAATAATTAGCACACCAATCAGCAAGAACATCATCCACAGCATCATCAATAACATCAATACAGAAAACATAATGTTCCTTCCTAGGATGTTTCATGGCATCAAAGATATTGAAATTAACATATATATCACCAAACTCCATGGAAAGAGTACCAAAATGCACATCTATCTTAGTCCTAGCTGTTTTCATGAAAGATCTCCCTAGAATGATTGGTGACCTACTACTAGGCGACTCATCCTCCATACCTAAGATGTAAAAATCAGCAGGGAATATCTATTCATTAACTCTGACTAATACATCTTCAACTAAATCAGAAGGATGAGCATTACTCCTATTAGCTAATTGAACAATAACACCAGTTGGACGCAAGGGACCAAGACCAAGAGATCTATAAACAGATGCAGGCATGACATTAATAGAAGCACCTAAATCTAGCATGCAATCATCCAATCTATAGTTACCAATAATGCAAGGGATAGAAAATGTCCCTGGATTCTTGCACTTGCGAGGCATGGTAGGCTGGATAAGGGCTTATACATTCTGGTTCAAACTCACTCGTTCATTCCCCTTCAGTCGCCTCTTGTTGGTACACAACTCCTTCAGAAACGTGGCATATTTAGGAATTTGTTTGACTGCATCTAAGAGAGAAATATTGATCTCTACTCTTCTGAATGTCTCAAGTATATCCTTTTCTTGTGCTTTTTCTTCCAACTTCTTAGATTGATGGGCTCTCTGAGGGAAAGGAAGAGGAATGAGAATGTCTTCCTCTTCACCTTGTCGCACTGCCTTTTTATTTTTAGAGTCAATCTTCACATTTTTTTGACTCTTTTTCTGATGTGGAAGTCACATCTGCAGCTTGTTTAGGTTCCTCCAATTGCTTGCCAGACCGTAAGGTGACCGCACTCACATTCCCTTTAGGATTGGGAATTGTCTGTGAAGGAAGAGTATTGGATCCCTGAGGTTGAAGCTGATTCAGTGATGTTGTCAATTGGCCAATCTGTGTTTGCAAACTCGAATGAAAGTTTCGGTTCTTGTTGAACCGTATAGAGTTTGTGGCAAATTGCTTCATCATATCTTCAAGTGAGGAACCACTACTACTACTACTACTAGCCTGCTGTTGTGCTGCCTGTGGAGGTGCACATATGGCTAGTCGAGAAGGTGGTGCTGGAAAAGGAAGTGCAGATTGCTGCTGGAAATTCTGGGGTCTGTACTGTCTCTGCTGGTAATTCCCAGAATTATGCTAATATTGGTTACTCTGGTTCTGATTCTGGTTCCAACGGAAATTGGGGTGATTTCTCCAACCAGGATTGTAGATATTGGAAAAAACATTATTCTGCTGGTATTGTGGTGACAGAGATTTGTCGTGATCTTCCAAAATAACTAGATTAGAAAAAGATTTGCAGTATAATGTAACCTGGGTCGTTTCCCAACGAATTCACAGTCGGTTCGATTCGAACAGCAATAAAATAGAAACAATAAAAATGGGGGGTTTTTGATTCAAAAGAGATTAAAAACGAAAATATGCAAAAACATATTAACAACAATCAACCCAACATCTAGATTCCAAAAACTTCCATCATTGAACGAAAAATGAACGAACTCGCGTTTGGTTCTGGACGAACCGAAATCTCTGCGTTCGTCGTAAAATCCTCGACTAGACGATCGCTAGAATCTGTCCGAACATGCGTCTCACCGTGCGATCGCACAAAGAACATCAGAACCTAGTTCGGACTCAGTCCTTGGGACGAACCAAACCGAATATTAAATCTAATATTCAAACTATTTCTAGAAATCAAATCTGATAAGATGAAAACAGAAACGAGTAAAGTTACCGATTAAGTACAAGTTCTCTAGACGAATCATGGAATCCTCAACGTTGGGTTAATCACAGAAGTTTAGCCGAACATGGCTGGGAAAGATGAAGAACATGAAGAACATTTGAGAGAATTTAAAAACTCTTATTTTGATCCACCAAAATCTAAAAACGTGAATGAATAATTGTTTGTGGATGCTGCCTCACTTAAAGTTAACCTAGAATGGAAATGGGCTCTTTCCGCCCAAAAACGGAAATAAAATAAAAGTGGGCTTTAATTACAAAATTCGAGCCCAAATAAAATTCGAGAAATATACATCGACTTCGGCTCCAAAATCGATCGCCTCTTTGTCTCGAATTTGCCCTTTCATGTCTTCATAACAATTGTAGCTCTCGAATAATCGAAATATGAAACAAAAATGAGACAAATCCGATGTCTAGTTCAAGAGTTATGGGAAAAATAGTGAAGAATGTAAAATTGGAATTTTATTATTAAAATGGCTAAAATATAATCAAACGCCCAAAACCCAAATAAGATAAAAGCCATGATTTATTAACTAAAGAAAGTCTAAATTATTAATCAAGAGATAAAAATAAGTGTGTAAAATATTCAATTATCAAATTCCCCCACACTTATCTTTTTGCACTCCTGAGCAAAATTCAAAGAAAAAGACCTAAAAGAGAAACTCTTCTTTTCCAACAATTGCTAGAAATGCAAAAATTGAACAAAGGACACATAGCTCCAAAAGACCAATCAATCAAGACCAAAATCCCTTCGTCTCAAATTACAATTCATGGTAATCTCAATCAATGATGCTAATCACAAAAGATGGTCTCTCAAATGATGCACTCAATCAATCAATCCCTCAAGTGTTTAAGGTAAATAAGTGTATCGCTCAAATTCTACTTAAGAAAATTGTTCTACCATAAGCTTGCTCAATTTCTACGTCTCCACTACTCATAACACATGCATGCACAAATCAAGAGAGCTTATTATTAAAGGTTGTAATGGGGTTAGGGTGAAGGTAGGTAATAGTATGAAATGAGAAGACTAAAGAAATTAAAAAGAAAGCGTTGATTAACACAATCATTCTCTATGTATTTAAAAACTTTTATTTTATTCATATATCTCCTTTCTTTCTATGTATTTTCTTTCTTACTTTTCTTTTTCTGCTTTTCTTTCTTTTCTTTTCTCTTCTTTTTTTCTTTTGTTTTTGTTTTTTCTTGTTTTTTTTTAAGAACTATATGCATAATCACAAAGACAAAATCAAATATCTCCCCCACACTTAAACTGCAGACTCCCGAAAGAACCTCCACACTTAAACACAAAACCAAGGTGAAACCAATGCTAATAAATTTCCAAGGTGTGGAATAAAATGGTTTTTTACGCTTAGCCAGAATGTGACTTAGAAAAGAATGAGTCGAAAAAGCGCACAAAAGTAAGTAAAGGAAACATAATGCAAGGGAAAACTATTTTACAAAGTGAGGAAAATAAAAGAAAGAAAACAAGCTTCTATCATATTTATGCACGTAAGTGAAAAATGTAGTTTCAAAAAGAAAAGGAGCAAGTTCTAAGAGAACACAAATCGGAGCAGATCGACACATGAAAGAATGGTAAAAGATGAATTTCATTCAAGAAAAGACAAAACCTCACAAGGTCAATACCAACTTTGGCAATCAACAACATCAAATCAACTACCAAGACATGTAATCGAAGAATCAAGAATTGCAGACCAAACAGAATGATCCATTAAAACCACAATGTCCTAGTTCATGATATGTAGCAATCATAGAAAGAGAGACAATATTTATTTTTGAAAGCAAAGTGGAAAATGAAAACAAATAAAAGAGGAAGAGGGAGAAGAAAGAAGAATACTCCCAAGAGGGTTTAAGGAGGATAAGTGGCATGATGAGGAGAATCTCTGTTTCCTCAGGCTGTTGATGGGATCCCTCATGAAATTGCTTGAGGAGATGCCCATTTACCTTAAAGGTTCTTCCTGTGGGTGGATCACATAGCTCAACAACACCAAATGGAAAGATGTTAGTGATCTCAAAAGGGCCATCCCTTTTAGATCGAAGCTTACCAGGCATAAACCTCAGACGGGAGTTAAACAGAAGAACTTTCTGGCCCACAGAAAATTCTTTCCTCAGAATATGCTTATCATTGAATGTCTTAGTCTTTTCCTTGTATAACCGCGAGCTCTCGTAGGCATCCAATCTAAGCTCATCCAACTCTTGCAACTGTAGCTTCCGTTCCATCCTAGACTTAGCAAAATCCATGTTACACTGCTTAATGGCCCAATAGGCTTGATGTTCCAACTCAACTGGAAGATGACATGCCTTACCAAAGACAAGCCGATAAGGAGACATCCCAATCGGAGTCTTGTAGGCGGTGCGATATGCCCACAAAGCATCCTCTAATCGCTTACTCCAATTTTTCCGGGGAGAGTTAACAGTCTTCTGAAGGATTTGCTTAATCTCTCTATTTGAGACTTGCCTTGACCGTTGGTCCGAGGATGGTATCTTGTGGAGACCTTGTGAAGCACTTCATACTTGCGTAACAATGCACCCATGCTTCGGTTGCAAAAATGGGAGCCCTGGTCACTGATAATAGCTTTAGGAATGTCAAACCTGCAGAAAATGTTAGACCTAACAAAATCCACCACCACAGAAGAATCATTAGTCCGAGTGGCTTTCGCCTCAACCCATTTCGAGACATAATCAACAGCTAGCAGTATGTAAGTATAACCATGAGAAACAGGAAATGGACCCATGAAATCAATACCCCAGACATCAAATATCTCACAGAACAGTATAGGGTTCTGGGGCATCTCATGCCTACGGGAAATACTCCCTGCTCTCTGACAGTTATCGCATGACTTACAAAACAGATGTGAATCATGAAACAAGGAAGACCAAAATAATCCATTGTCTAACACTTTCCTAGCAGTTCTTTAGGGTCCAAAGTGACCACGACAGGCAGAAGCATTAGCAAAATGCAATATAGAGTGAAACTCCTGATCAGGCACACATCTCCTAACTACTTGGTCACTACAAAATTTCCACAGATAAGGGTCATCCCAAACATAATATTTAGACTCACTCTTTAATTTAAAGGTTTGGGCCCTACTAGAGTCTACAGGAAAAACACCAGCTACCAAGTAGTTAACCAGATCACCATACCATGGAAGCTTACCTTGCAGCTGTAAAAGCTGCTCATCAGGGAAATCATCTCGAATAGAAGAAGGGTGAGAGGGAGAATGAGTGATACGACTCAAGTGGTCAGCTACCCAATTTTGTGCTCTACTTCTGTCTCGAATCTCAACATCAAACTCTTGGAGCAATAACATCCACCAGATGAGTCGTGGCTTAGCATCTGCCTTTTTCAAAAGAAACTTTAAAGCAGTTTTGTCAGAGAAAACAATTACTCTACTAGCTAGCAGATATGACCTAAACTTATCAAAAGAAAAGACAATAGCCAACAACTCCTTTTCAGTAGTGGTGTAATTAGATTGGGCAAGATCCAAAGTCTTGGAGGCATATGCAATCACATGAGATGCTCTATCGATCCGCTGTGCCAAGATAGCACCAATCGCATAGTTGGAAGCATCACACATCAACTCAAAGGGGATGCACCAATCAGGGAGCTGGATCACTGGGGTTGTAGTCAGGCAACACTTCAAATGATCGAAGGTCGCCTTGCAAGCATCATCAAATACAAAGTCAGTGTCCTTATGCAGAAGGTTAGACAAGGGTCGGGCAGTGTTGCTGAAATCTCTAATGAAACGTCGATAGAAACCTGCATGACCAAGAAAAGAACGAACTTCCCGCACAGATACGGGGTAAGGCAAAGCAGTAATCACATCTATCTTAGCAAGGTCTACCTCAATCCCTTTCCTAGACACTATGTGTCCCAAGACTATACCCGACTCAACCATAAAGTGACATTTCTCATAATTTAGCACAAGATTAGACTCAATGCACCTATGCAAAACTCTAGACAAATTAGCTAAGCATGCATCAAAATCAGATCCATATACAGTGAAATCATTCATAAAAACCTCCATGTGTCCTCTAGAAACTCAGAGAAAATACTTACCATACAACGCTGAAAGGTACCAAGTGCGTTGCAGAGGCCAAAAGGCATCCTTCGATAGGCATATGTTCCAAAGGGGCATGTGAAGGTCGTCTTCTCCTGATCCTCAGGAGAAATATGGATCTGGAAATATCCGGAGTAGCCATCCAAGAAGCAGTAATGAGACTTACCAGCCAATCGCTCTAACATCTGATCAATGAAAGGTAAAGGGTAATGATCCTTGCGAGTGGCTTGGTTGAACTCGAGTAGGAATGAGTTCATTCTTCTGATTGGCTACCACAGTGACTCCAGATTTCTTAGGAACCACCTGGACCGGGCTATCCCACTGGCTATCAGAAATGTGATAGATGATACCAGCTTGTAGAAGCTTAGTGACCTCTTTCTTCACCACACCAAGGATGAGGGGATTAAGGCGTCTTTGAGGTTGCCTCACCGGCTTAGAGTCATCTTCCCAAAGAATTCGATGCATACACATAGAGGGGCTGATGCCAATGATATCAGCTAATGTCCACCCAATGGCTTTCTTGTTCGTCCTCAATAAGCTTAGCGCCTTCTCTTCCTTGTTCGGGAAGAAGATTATTTGCCACAATGATCGGCAATTTGTTCATCCACCTCCAAAATGCATACTTCGGGTGATCGGAAGGGATTTTAACTCAAGTTTGAGTGGTTGCTCAGTGGAAGGAAGAAGCTTGGGTGGTTGTTGCAACAACTCGGATGTCATCACACTGGAAATGCCTGAAACCACATTCAAAGAAGCAGAATAACTGTGTCTACACAGCTCAATGTTAACATTAGAATTCAGCTCATCAAAATAAGAGTTAAGTTCATCAAAATCAGAATCAGGATGCACATCAGGATCAAGATGAAGCTCAAACTCAGAATCAATATCAGAATCCACAAGTAATGCAGAATCACCCAACAAGTCAGAATCACCAAATAATGCAAAGCATTAACCAAATGAGTGCAAACAGAGCACCATTCATTATCAAGACATGCACAAATGGCGAATCACTCTTAGATGAAAAATCGGGATAATCAAGACACCAATCAACAAGAACATCATCCACAAGATCATCAATCACATCAATACGTAGAAAATAGAATGCTCTTCCCTAGGATGTTTCATGGCATCAAAGATATTAAAATTTACGTAAATATCACCAAACTCCATGGAAAGAGTACCGAATGCACATCTATCTTAGTCCTAGCTGTTTTCATGAAAGGCCTCCATAGAATGATTGGTGACCTACTGATAGAAGACTCATCCTCCATATCTAAGATGTAAAAATCAGCAAGGAATATCAATTCATTAACTTTGACTAATACATCTTCAACTAAACCAGAAGGATGGGCATTACTCCTATTAGCTAATTGAACAATAACACCAGTTGGACGCAAGGGACCAAGACCAAGAGATCTATAAACAAATGCAGGCATGACATTAATAGAAGCACCTAAATCTAGCATGCAATCATCCAATCAATAGTTACCAATAATGCAAGGGATAGAAAACGTCCCTGGATTCTTGCACTTGCGAGGCATGGTAGGCTGGATGAGGGCTGATACATTCTGGTTCAAACTCACTCGTTCATTCCCATTGAGTCGCTTCTTGTTGGTGCATAACTCCTTCAGAAACTTGACATATTTAGGAATTTGTTTGACTACATCTAAGAGATGAATGTTGATCTCTACTCTTCTGAATGTCTCAAGTATATCCTTCTCTTGTGCTTTTTTTGCCAACTTCTTGGATCGAGGGGCTCTCTGAGGGAAAGGAAGAGGAATGGGAATGTCTTCCTCTTCACCTTACTGCATTGCCTTTTTATTTTTAAAGTCAATCTTCACATTTTCTGACTCTTGATGTGGAAGTCACATCAGAAGCTGGTTTAGGCTCCTCCAATTGCTTGCCAGATCGAAGGGAGATAGCACTCACATTCGCCGTAGGATTAGGAATTGTTTGTGAGTTTGATCCCTGAGGTTGAAGCTGGTTCAATGATGTTGCCAACTGTCCAATCTGTGTTTGCAAACTCTGAATGGAAATGTCAGTTTGCTGTTGGAACTGCATATTAGCTGTGACAAATTGCTTCATCATATCTTCAAGTGAGGAACCACCACTACTACTACTAGCCTGTTGTTGTGCCGCTTGTGGAGGTGCACATATGGCTGGTCGAGGAGGTCGTGCTGGCAAAGGCAAAGGAGGTGCAGCTCGCCGTTGGAAATTACGTGGTCTCGTCGTCTCTCGTTGGTAATTCCCGAATTTTGCTGATATTGGTTACTCTGGTTCTGATTCTGGTTCCAACGGAAATTGGGGTGATTTCTCCAACCAGGATTGTAGGTATTAGAGAAGGCATTATTATGCTGGTATTGTGGCTTTCTTGGAAAAACACCCACTACAGCTACAGACTGGTCTTGATAAGCAGGATCATGCAAAGTAGGGCAAGAATTAGTAGAATGACAAGGGTCAGAACAGAACCCACATGAGTACCCAATCTGAGGAGGGGAAGATTGTACTGTCTGTGTCACTGCCAACTGCCTCACAAGGGAAGTCAGATCATCAAGTCTATTCTCTAATCTCTGAGAATCATACTAGACCGGAGGTGTTTAAATCTAGTAAACAGGAGTACTATTGGCCCTAGTGCCAAATTGCTGAGAATTAGCAGCCATAGTAGATATCAACTCTCGGGCCTCTTCAGCTGTCTTGCTATCTAAGGCCCCACCACTGGATGCATCCACGAAACTTTTATCCATCGGTAAAAAACCGGAATAGAAATATGTAATTAGGAGTTGGTCTGAAATCTGGTGGTGTGGACAGCTAGCACACAATCGCTTGAACCTCTCCCAATACTCATACAAGGTCTCCCCATTGATTTGTTTAACACTAGTGATCTCCTTCTGAATAGCAATGGCTTTTGAGAAAGGAAAGAACCTCACTAGGAATAACTTCTGCATATCATCCCAACTCACAACAGATGTTGGTTGCAAATTGTATAGCCAATCCTTAGCCACGCCATCTAGGGAAAATGGAAAAGCTCTCGCTTAATGTGGTCCTCATCAATTGCTTGATAATAGTACTCCTAGTACTCATGCAGCATAAACACAAGGCAGAATGTGTCCTGTGAGGTAGGCCATTTCCTATCATCTAGCAAAATTTCAAACCATTCGGAGATACTCTGAAAAAAAAAAGCCCTAATAGAAATCACAAAATCGAAACTTAAAACAGCGAAAAAATGGTCTAAACGATGGAATTTGGGGAAAATAGGTCAGACCTCATTCCTAAGGAGAGTGACTCTTGTTTAGAATGCCCAATTCCTTGTGAATAAGACTGGTTTGAGTGATCGGGTCAGAAATATTTACGTCGACCACGAACCACCGAAAACTACTATTTACTAATGAAACCGATGCAAATTCCCTACGGCGCATATTTTGACAGAGATTTGCCGTGATCTCCCAAAATAACCAGATTAGAAAAGGATTTGGTATAATGTAACCTGGGTCGTTCCCAACGAATTCACGATCGGTTCGATTCGAACAACAATAAAACAGAAACAATAAAAATTGGGGTTTTTGATTCAAAAGAGATTAAAAACGAAAATATGCAAAAACAGAATGAAATATGCAGAAACAGATTAACAACGATCAACCCAACATCTAGATTCAAGAAACTTCCATCATTGAACGAAAAATGAACAAACTCGCGTTTGGTTCTCGACGAACCGAAATCTCTGCGTTCGTCGAAGAAAATCCTCGACTAGACGATCGCTACAATCTGTCCGAACAAGTGGCGTCATTTGTGCGATCGCACAAAGAACATCTTGTAACCTAGTTCGGACTCAGTCCTTGGGACGAACCAAACCGAATATTAAATCTAATATTCGAACTATTTCCAGAAATTGAATCCGATAAGATGAAAACATAAACGAGTAAAGTTACCGATTAAGTACAAGTTCTCTAGACGAATCATGGAATCCTCAACGTTGGGTTAATCACAGAAGTTTAGCGAACATTTGGGAAAAATGAAGAACATGAAGAACATTTGAGAGAATTTAAAAACTCCTATTTTGATCCACCAAAATCTAAAAACGTGAATGAATAATTGTTTGTGGCGCCTCACTTCACTTAAAGTTAACCTAGAATGGAAATTGGCTCGATAATTGAATATTTCATACACTTCTTTTTATCTCTTGATTAATAATTTAGGACTTCTTTAGTTAATAAATAATGGGCTTTTATACTTATTTGGGCTTTGGGCCTGGTATAAGTATATTTTAGCCATTTTTAATAATAAAATTCCAGTTTTACATTACTTCACTATTCCTACCATAACTCTTGAACCAGTTACATCGGATTTGCCTCATTTTTGTTTCATATTTCGAGATGATTCGTAGAGCTACAATGGTTATAAGACATGAAGGGCAAATTCGGACAAGAGGCGGTCGATTTTGGAGTGAAGTCAGATTTTTATTTGGGCTCGAATTTTGTAATTAAAGCCCATTTTTTATTATTTTTCGTTTTGGGCCTGAATTGTGGATTGGAGCCCAATTTCATTTTTCCATTTTAGGTTAAGTGAGGCAGCAGCCACAAACATATATTCATTCACGTTTTTACTCAGTTTTGGATTAAATACAGAAGTTTCAAATTCTCTCAAATGTTCTTCGTGTTCTTCGTCTTTTCTTCAATTTTTCCAGCCATGCTCGGCTAAACTTTTGTGATTAACCCAATGTTGAGGATTCTATGATTCATCCAGAGAGCTTGTGCTTAATCAGTAATTTTACTCGTTTCTGTTTTCATCTTATCGGATTCGATTTCTGGAAATAATTCGAATATTAGATTTAATATTCGGTTTGGTTCGTCCCAAGGACTGAGTTTGAACTAGGTTTAGTGTTACTGTGCGATTGCACAGTGAGACGCCACTGTTCGGACAAATGTTACGCGATCGTCTAGTCGAGGGAATTTCTGGATGAGCGTAGAGATTTCGGTTCGTCCAGAACCAAACGCGAATTTGTTCATATTTTGTTCAATGATGGAAGTCTCTGGAATCTGAATGTTGGGTTGATCGTTTTTAATCTGTTTCTGCATATTTCATTCTGTTTCAGTTTATTTTCGTTTTTAATCTTTTTGAATCAAAAACCCCCCAATTTGTCATTGTTTACATTTTTTATTCTCGATTTAGACCCACCGCAAATTCGTTGGGAAAACGACCCGGGTTTCTATTATACCGCAAAATTATATTGATCCTAGTTATTTTGGGAGATCATGGCAAATCTATGTCAAAATATGGCGCCGCTGCCGGGGAATTTGCATCGGTTTCATTAGTAACAGTAGTTTTCGGTGGTTCGGGTGGCTGGACATAAATATTTCTGACCCAGATCACTCAAACCAGGTCTTATTCACAAGGAATTGGGCATTCTAAACAAGAATCACTCTCCGTGGGAGTGGGGTTTGACCTATTTTCCCCAAATTCCATCGTTTAGACCACTTTTCGCTATTTTAAGTTTCAATTTTGTGATTTCTACTAGGGCTTTTTTTTCGGAGTATCTCCGATTTGGCTGAAATTTGGTACAATGGTAGAAAATGGCCTAACTCACAGACACATCGCAAATCTTTGATTTGCCATGTGGTCTTCGAGATCTTAGCCAAATTCCATCGTTTAGACAACTTTTTCAATTTTTGAAGTTTTTTTATTCCATTTTGGGTTCCCCAATGGTCTAGTAGTTGCCCTTCTTGTCCAAGTCCCATAAATTTTAAAAATCATTTGATAGTGTTTTGGACTTGTTTTGGTCAATTTCTAACATAGGTTTTTGTTTTTGTGTCTTTGCTTTTGGGTTGTCTTAGTGTTTTTCTACTTTTTACCACTTCTGGTGGCATTTTCGTAATTCTGATTGTCTGCAAATTCTGCCTTGTGTTTATCTTTTGCGTATGAGTACTAGGAGTACTATTAATCCGAAGACTTGTTGTCATTTGATCTTGAAATAGAAAGAACAATTTTATCACGGAAGAGTTGTTAGACTAAGTTGTGGGATTAATCTTTGAATTGGACATTGAACTTGAGTCGATTGTGTCCATTTGCGTTGATCTTGACTCGATAGTACTTCACGATAGTCTTGTTGTTTTCACCGATTCTAGTAGCAATTTTGCTAACTCGAAAGCGTAAGCGAGAAGAACAAGAAAATCGTCCTACTTTAAAAGAATTAGCTACCCCTGATGTGGGCAATCAAAATTTGTGTATTCAATATCCTGAACTTGCTGCTAACTTTGAACTAAAATCTGGTCTTATCCATTTGTTGCCCAAGTTTCATGGTCTTGCAGGTGAATGTCCTCACATGCATCTAAAGGAGTTCCATGTGGTATGCAGCACGATGAAACCTCAAG
Source organism: Acacia melanoxylon (assembly GCA_019022615.1). Taxonomy (NCBI): domain Eukaryota; kingdom Viridiplantae; phylum Streptophyta; class Magnoliopsida; order Fabales; family Fabaceae; genus Acacia; species Acacia melanoxylon. The sequence goes on from JAFJYJ010000046.1 coordinate 3,237,710, forward strand.
CAATTGATGAGGACCACATTAAACTGATAGCTTTTCCATTTTCCCTAGATGGCGTAGCTAAGGATTGGCTATACAATTTGCAACCAACATCTGTTGTGAGTTGGGATGATATGCAGAAGTTATTCCTTGTGAGGTTTTTTCCTTCCTCAAAAGCCATTGCTATTCAGAAGGAGATAACTAGTGTTAAACAAATCAATGGGGAGACCATGTATGAGTATTGGGAGAGGTTCAAGCGATTGTGTGCTAGCTGTCCACACCACCAGATTTCAGACCAACTCCTAATTACATATTTCTATTCCGGTTTGTTACCGATGGATAAAAGTTTCGTGGATGCATCCAGTGGTGGGGCCTTAGATAGCAAGACAACTGAAGAGGCCCGAGAGTTGATATCTACTATGGCTGCTAATTCTCAGCAATTTGGCACTAGGGCCAATAGTACTCCTGTTTACTAGATTTAAACACCTCCGGTCTAGTACGATTCTCAGAGATTAGAGAATAGACTTGATGATCTGACTTCCCTTGTGAGGCGGTTAAGCGTGACACGACGGGACAATTTTCCCTCCTCGAGATTGGGTATTCATGTGGGTTGTTATGACCTTGTCATTCTATCGATTCTTGCCCTACTTTGCATGATCCCGTTTATCAAGACCGGTCGGTAGCTGCGGTGGGTGTTTTTCCGGGAAAGCCACAATACCAAAGAAAAATAATGTCTTCTCCAATACCTACAATCCGGTTTCTTCACTAGAGGATATGATGAAGCAATTGGCCACGCCATCTAGGCGGTTCCACCAACACCGAGACTTCCATTCGAGTTTGCAAACTCGATTGGCCAGTTGGCAACGTCATTGAACCAGCTTCAACCTCAGTGATCCAACACTCTTCCTTCACAAACAATTCCTAATCCTAAGGGGAATGTGAGTGTTATCTCCTTTCGGTCTGGCAAGCAATTGGAGGAACCTAAACCAGCTGCAGATGTGACTTCCACATCAGAAAAAGAGTCAGAAAATGTGAAGATTGACTCTAAAAATAAAAAGTCAGTGCAGCAAGATGAAGATGAAGACTTCCCCATTCCTCTTAGATGCGGTCAAACAAATCCCAAAATATGCCAAGTTTCTGAAGGAGTTGTGTACCAACAAGAGGCGACTGAAGGGGAATGAATGAGTGAGTTTGAACCAGAATGTATCAGCCCTCATCCAGCCTACCATGCCTCGCAAGTGAAGGATCCATGGACGTTTTCTATCCCTTGCATTATTGGTAACTATAGATTGGATGATTGCATGCTAGATTTAGGTGCTTCTATTAATGTCATGCCTACATCTGTTTATAGATCTCTTGGTCTTGGTCCCTTGCGTCCAACTGGTGTTATTGTTCAATTAGCTAATAGGAGTAATGCTCATCCTTCTAGTTTAGTTGAAGATGTATTAGTCAAAGTTAATGAATTGATATTCCCTGCTGATTTTTACATCTTAGATATGGAGGATGAGTCTTCTATCAGTAGGTCACCAATCATTCTAGGGAGGCCTTTCATGAAAACAGGTAGGACTAAGATAGATGTGTATTCTGGTACTCTTTCCATGGAGTTTGGTGATATTTCTGTAAATTTTAATATCTTTGATGCTATGAAACATCCTAGGGAAGAGCATTCTATTTTCTGTATTGATGTGATTGATGATGCTGTAGATGATGTTCTTGCTGATTGGTGTGCTGATTATCCTGATTTTTCATCTGAGAGTTATTCTGCCATTTGTGCATGTGTTGATAATGAATGGTGCTCTGTTTGTACTCATTTAGTTAATGCTGCATTATTTGGTGATTCTGACTTGCTGGGTAATTATGCATTACTTGTGGATTCTGATATTGATTCTGAGTTTGAGCTTCATCCTGATCCTGATGTGCATGAACTTAACTCTGATTTTGATGAGCTGGATTCTAATGTTAACGTTGAGCTTTATAGACACAGTTCTTCTGCTTCTTTAAATGTGGTTTCAGACATTTCCAGTGTGATGACATCCGAGTTGTTGCAACAACCACCCAAGCTTCTTCCTTCCACCGAGCAACCACCCAAACTTGAGTTAAAATCCCTTCCGATCACCCGAAGTATGCATTTCGGAGGTGGATGAACAGGTTGCCAAATCATTGTGGCAAATAATCTTCTTCCGAACAAGAAGAGAAGAAGCCGCTAAGCTTATTGAGGGCGAACAAGAAAGTCATTGGGTGGACATTAGCTGATATCGTTGGCATCAGCCCCTCTATGTGTATGCATCGAATTCTTTGGGAAGATGACTCTAAGCCGGTGAGGCAACCTCAGAGACGCCTTAATCCCCTTATCATTGGTGTGGTGAAGAAGGAGGTCACTAAGCTTCTACAAGCTGGTATCATCTATCTCATTTCTGATAGCCAATGGGTTAGCCCGGTCCACGTGGTTCCTAAGAAATCTGGAGTCACTGTGGTAGCCAATCAGAAGAATGAGCTCATTCCTACTCGAGTTCAGAATAGTTGGAGAGTTTGCATTGACTATAGGAGACTCAACCAAGCCACTCGTAAGGATCATTACCCTTTACCTTTCATTGATCGGATGTTAGAGCGATTGGCCGACAAGTCTCACATCGCTTCCGGATGGCTACTCCGGATACTTCCGATCCATATTGCTCCCGAGGATCGGAGAAGACGACCTTCACATGCCCCTTTGGAACATATGCCTACCGAAGGATGCCTTTTGGCCCTCGCAACGCACCCGGCACCTTTCGGCGTTGTATGGTAAGCATTTTCTCTGAGTTTCTAGAGGATATCATGGAGGTTTTTATGGATGATTTCACTGTCTATGGGTCTGATTTTGATGTATGCTTAGCTAATCTATCTAGAGTTTTGCATAGGTGCATTGAGTCTAATCTTGTGCTGAATTATGAGAAGTGTCACTTTATGGTTGAGTCAGGTATAGTCTTGGGATACATAGTGTCTAGGAAAGGGATTGAGGTAGACCCTGCTAAGATAGATGTGATTACTGCTTTGCCTTACCCCGTATCTGTGTGGGAAATTCGCTCTTTTCTTGGTCATGCGAGGTTTCTATCGGCGTTTCATTAGGGATTTCAAAGAAGATCGCCGACCCTTGTCCAACCTTCTGTATAAGGACACTGACTTTGTATTTGATGATGCTTGCAAGGCGGCCTTTGATCATTTGAAGCGTTGCCTGACTACAACCTCAGTGATCCAGCCCCCTGATTAGTGCATCCCCTTCGAGTTGATGTGTGATGCTTCTAACTATGTGGTTGGTGCTATCTTGGCACAGCGGGTCGACAGAGCATCTCACTTGATTGCCTATGCCTCCAAGACTTTGGATCCTGCCCAGTCTAATTACACCACTACCGAAAAGGAGTTGTTGGCTATTGTATTTGCTTTTGATAAGTTTAGGTCATCTCTGCTAGCTAGTAGAGTAGTTGTTTTCTCTGACCATGTTGCTCTGAAATTTCTTTTGAAAAAGGCAGATGCTAAGCCACGACTCATCCGGTGGATGTTATTGCTCCAAGAGTTCGATGTTGAGATTCAAGACAGAAGCGGAGCACAAACCGGGTACCGACCACTTAAGTCGTATCACTCATTCTCCCTCTCACCCTTCTTCTATTCGGGATGATTTCTCGATGAGCAGCCTTCTACACCGCAAGGTAAGCTTCCATGGTATCCGATCCGGTTAACTACTTGGTGTTTTGCCCGTAGATTCCACTAGGGTCTAAACTCTTAAATTGAAGAGTGAGTCTAAATATTATGTTTGGGATGACCCTTATCTCGTGGAAATTTTGTAGTGACCAAGTAGTTAGGAGATGTGTGCCTGACCATGAGTTTTACTCTATATTGCATTTTGCTCATGCTTCGCTCGTGGTGGTCACTTTGGACCCCAAAGAACCGTTAGGAAAGTGTTAGATAGTGGATTGTTTTGGCATTCCTTGTTTTATGATTCCCATCTGTTTTGTAAGTCATGTGATAACCGTCGAGAGCAGGAGTATTTCCGTAGGCATGAGCCCCGTAACCCTATATGTTTTGTGAGATCTTTGATGTTTGGGGTATTGATTTTATGGGTCCATTTCCTGCTTCATATGGTTATACTTACATACTGCTAGCTGTTGATTATGTCTCGAAATGGGTTGAGGCAAAAGCCACTCGGACTAATGATTCTTCTGTGGTGGTGGATTTTGTTAGGTCTAACATTTTCTGCAGATTTGGCATTCCTAGAGCTATTATCTACATAAAGAAACATACCAGCATCTTTGCACTCCCAAAGTCACAGACCTTTAGCTGATGAGCATGGGGATTAACCTGGTCAAAATCACAAGTGATATGCTTTCATGTCAAAGAAATGACTTTCAAGGAATCTAACGTGTTCAAGTAATCTCAGTCACGAATTCTTGATTAACATCTACAACAATCATGAGTGTCTACTCATACAACGCATTCTTCAGAAACAAGATTGTGGAGTTATAGTATCATTTTGTCTTTTGCCCTTCTTTTAGGCTCAATACCATAGAAATCATCATTAATTCTCTCAATTCCCTGAGGCCCCAGCCCTTCTCCCTCAAGAAAGAACAAAGAAAATAAGAATCTAATAAATTTCAGAGAAGCTTTAATCAAAGGAAATGTCTTGAATACCAGATCTACAATACTCATTGAAGGAATTTGCATGAAACAAAATCCTGATGCAAATAGAAAGAAACCATAGTAGGAAATGAATGCAAAAAATCTTACCAATAAATTCTGTGGTTTGATATCACAGTGGCTAACACCAAATACATGATGCAGATAGTTTAATGCACAGCATATCTACAAGAAAGAAGTAGCAAACCAGTCAGTAAAAGAACATAAGTAACAAAATCTAAGATGACAATTAAAATTCTAGCATGCATATTAATGGAAACTCAAACCCACCAGAGTGCAAATGATCTGCAAGTTTCTAGACTTACCTGGTATGTATACAGTTGCATATAAATTATAGGCATATGTGGATGCATTCTGATATAGTGCTTTGAAACTCTGTAGACAGTTTCTGATACATACTCCAAAACCAGGTTCAGGTACAACTTGTCTTTTTCAGTAGTTGAAAAGAAACAGTGTTTTAGTCAAATAACATTGGGATGGTCAAGTATGCGCATAACCTGTAGTTCCCTATTCTTATATCTCTTGTCTTGTAAAACCTTCTTTATGGCAACTGTTTCACCAGTTTCAAGGCACCTAGCCTACAAAACCGATGGTTTCTCTTAAATAAATGGGTATATTGACCAGTACACACAACAGAATGAAATATCACTAATTAAATATCATACAGCTTGATGACAGAAATGCATGAAAATTTTCATATAATTATCTGAAAAACAACACCAAAGGAACCAGTACCAACAACACGTTCTGCCATGTATGATATTGTCTGAAAGCCAAACAAAGAATACATTAGAAAAACATCTAATTTTTGTTGTTTTTACGAAAAAGGACCATACAAAGGTTAAAGAAATCAGACCTAGAAATGTGTTTGCTTTACAATATTTACACCTTCAGGTTTTGTCACCAATAGTATTGTGCTGAGGACTCACTTACCGACTGGCTTCACAAATCCAGACTTGACAGTAAGCTCTTTGTATGAATCAACACCTTCTTGCCATTTAGACAGCTGCCTCTTCAATATATCAAATGCCTTTAAACCCCCACCTTCAAATTTTTTACTAGGAGAATTAAACCTCAACTCGAAAAGATCATCAGATATCTCTGAACCCACTGGCTCAGACTCTAACTTATCATTGGAGACAGTCTTTTCCTCCATAACATGAAAAACTAATGTATCATGAATCTCATCTCAATAAATAGAGTTCTCATTAACATCATTTGTGCCAGAGCACTTGAATGCTACTAATTCAGTGAGTTATCTGTTAAGGCATAATTATGAGGAAAAGGTCAGTTTCCATCCGCCTTTCAGTAAATTGATTTCCTTCGTTGCAGCACGACTTGTAGCAGCTGCTTTCACACAAAAAATATAACGATCAAGAAGGGAAAGGAGGAAAAATCAAGCAATTCCTTTATCTAAGAGTGCTTAATATTTCATTTACTTCATTTTAGAGCAAATTCCTCAAGCTGACGCGAAGCTAAAAATTAACAAACAATAGCTCCAATATAAATAGCAGTAAAATAGAGCTCCAATCAACTTAAAGACAGTGCTCGGAGAAGGGAAAAAGAGATGAAAAATAAGGAAGCATACCTTTCGACGAGCAGCGACACCTTTCGATGAGCAGCAACAACGATGGGAGAGGGAGAGTGTACGGCGTCCGACAGAGTGAGAGAGGAGGGAAGGAACAGGACGGGGAGAGATGAACAGCGTCGGTGGCCGTGAGAGAGGGAAGGAGGACGGTGGTTCGAAAGTGAGAGGGAGCGGTTACCGAGATGGGGGAATGGCGGAGATCGCGACCGGGGAGTTCTCTTTGAGGAAGATGATGGAGGAGGGGAGACGGACGACGCAAGCCGAAGGACGACGCTAAGAGGGAAGACGAAGGAGCGGTGCGCACAACTTGAGGGAAATGAGAAAGGCAGGACATTTCGATCGGGAAGGAGGCGGAGCTCACTACTGAAGTGTGAGAGAAAGCTAAGCTTAGTAGGACACTTTGGGTGAGGATTTTCTAGCAAATTTTTGCCTATCTATCACAGTGATCCTGATCGTCGAAATCTCGATCAGCGATTGAACAAATTTTGAAAAAAATCATTTCTCGGAAAAAATTGTCAATCATTGGATCAAGATTTCGGACTAATGGATTTATAGATGATGAGGGATGGGCGAGAGAGAGGAAAATGGAGAAATCGCTACTCGAGATATTTTGGCGTCCCGAAACACATTTCATTCCAAATTTTTGAAATTTAGGACACCTAACTTCTACCAAAAATTTCATTAGCACCAAATAAAATTATTAAAATGTTCAAATAATTGATTTTAGGTGTCCAAAATAATTTTAGGATGCCAAAAAGTCTATAAAATTTCCCCAACGTTAAAAAAATTTCTCAAAATGTGCTAAATAACTAATTTTAAGTGTCCTAAAATGTGATTTAGGATGTCTAAAGCTCAACATTCAAGAATAATTACAAGAATACCACTGCGTTTACTTTTTATTTTTTAATAAATACATCTGAAGTAATATCCATTTTTTTTTATAGTAGTGGGAGTTTAGGGGAAAAAAAGTATTATATGAAATGGAGTATCTATTAAAGATTTCGCAATTCCACCTTAATTTTAAGGATTAATCTAAATTAGCGTGAAGGTTATATCACTTGCCGCAAACGGTTGATCACTGAAGTTTTGTTGCTAAATGACGCCCATTGTTCCAGCGAGAGTGAGGTAGATGGAAAAAAAGAGTGTGACAATAATTTAGTCCCGAAAGAAAGATTTAATCACAATTAGGTTTCTAATAAATTCTGTAAAAAAGAAATAAGTTGTAAAAATCAATACATACAATTGCAAAATTCAAGAATTTTAGTTATGAATAAGACATCTAAATAAAAAAATGTTTTAATGTACAAAGGTTATTTATATTTCTAACTAACCATTTCTTTTCTTTTTTTTGAAATATAACTATGGTCTCATAGACCAAAACCCGAAGGATGAAACCTGGTCTAGTCCATCATTGGGTTTTTCCTAAGATGGACCAGACCACATACTACAAAGTTTAGTCGGATCTAATTTCAGACCAGACCTTAGGTTGAGGCTAAACCCGATCTGATCTAGTCTTTACGTAACCCTAGATACACAATATCTTAGATATATTTTGATACATGCAACTCACACAAATTGATACATGGAAACATGTCTAAGAGGTATACGAATGTTCACATGGAAGATATCCATGCTTTATTCATTATATTATATGCTTTATGTAGGTTTTTCGTAAATTTCAAAGCTGAATTATATACATTTTTTTGGCCCACCAAAGCTTCTATACATATATACACACAAATTATAGTTTATAGTAAATTAAAATAAAAGTTGATTTAATTACAAAATTCATGCTACCTATGGTGAACTAGTTGAAGGATAAACTAAGAAGCTATTTTTATATTTATTTCCTTATGTAGATAGGATTCTAATTCTTGTACTTCTTAACTCATTAAATATATTTTACTTTGTTTTTTAAAATTATAGTAAAATCTTCAAATTATATGACACGAATTCATTATCTAATTAACGTGATAGGCATATACAAGTATATTTCCAATGAGTAAACGAATAGTATGAAATTTCTAATTATATAGCATTTCAGAAGAAAAACTTTATCTTATAATTAATACCAGATATAGTATTAATTTAGAAAACCTTTACCACTCATATTTTATTTAAAATTATTTAATATTTGTGACATATTATCTCCCTAACTCTTTAAGACAAGAATAGTGGAAATACTTTATTTCTTCATAAAAATTATATTAATGAACAAAATTATTCTATAAATAAGGTAGTATTTAAAAAGATTTAAAATCGTTAATTTTTTTTTTGAAAAAGACCTTCTGCCTATGCAGAAGTAATTATTTGACAGAAGGGAGGTTCCTTTATCTTATTGTGGATCTATATTCGCGTCATAAGATGGTTGCCATAGTAGCAGCGTGAATATATATATATATATGTGTGTGTGTGGATTATCATTTCTACATTTACCGCAGAAATTTTTTATTGCAGCAAGTGAGAAACGACGCCGTTTCATTAATTTTTTTTTTTGTTTTGGAAAAAGAAGAAGGGTGGAGCAACACAAACTGTTATAGAGTGAGTAGTTGGTTGGGTTGAGTAGCAATATTGGAAGAGAAAATAGGAAAAATGGCCAACGATCGGAAGCCAAAATCGGTGATTGTGGGGGGGAGTGTTGTTGGGCTATCAACCGTACATGCACTCTGTTCTGCAGGTTGGGACGTCGTGGTGCTTGAGAAAACTACCGCACCTTCAACTGGCGAAGTCCCACCGGAGTTGGTCTAGGACTCTATTCTCTCTCTCAATGGATCATTGGCTCATGACTTTCTCAACCGGAGCTCCTCCTTGACTCTACCGTGCCACTTACCATTGATCAGGTCCCACTTTGAAAAATCTTAGTTGCTTCTCCATCTTCCCAATAAGGGGGAAGAGGATTCAGTTGATTAAATTAAGGTAGTTAATTAAAAAATATAAGGAAGTTAATTAAATTATTCTAGGGTATTTTCAGCAGTGTCGCTACAAAAAAACACACGATTAGTAGCGGTTAAAATGACATATTTGTAGCGGTTTTAGCCGCCACTGATGACATTTGTAGCGGTTAGGCCAACCGCCACAAAATCAACCGTGGCAAAGCCATTTGTAGCGGTTAAAAAAAACCGCTACTACATCCACCAAGACCGCTACTATATCTGTAGCGGTTACAAATGACCGCAACTATTTGACACCAGACGTCCACTTTGTTGGAACATTAGTGTCGGTTTTCGAACCGCTACAAATTGAGAACGATCACATTTGTAGCGGTTACTAAACCGCAACTAAAAATATTCAAAAGTAGCGCCAATAGTTTGAAAATATTTTGTAGCGGTTATATGACCGCGACAAATATTCCCTCGTAATTTTGGGAAAAATTTTGCGGCAAATATTTGTAGTGGTTTGTAACCGCTACAAATAACTCCCGCCTTTTTGGAGAAATTTTTTACGGCAATTTCTTTTTGAAATTTGTAGCGGTTAAAAACCGCCACAAAATATTCCCTCATTTTTTGTTTTTTTTCGTATGCTTTATTTCCATTATTTGTAGCGGTTCATTAACCGCTACAAACCAATGAAATTAAAAAAAAAATTAAGTAATTAAATTTGTTAAATATTGTTTAGGCAATAATAATTAATATTTTAGATAAAAATAACTTATATTAAAATATAATATTTCATTATATAAGGTTAATATATAATAGAAAAGAATGAGAATGAGAATGTGGTAGAAAGAATGTGTTAAATAAAATATAATTGCTTGTATAAAAAATGTGTGTGAATGTGAATCAGATAGAAAATCGAAACAAAGTGTCAAAAAATACGAAATTCATCTACAAAATAACAAAAGTTAGTATAAGTATATGGTAGAAAATAAGCATTAGATTTGATGTGGTTCAACAACACTTACCCCTTTAAACACTTAAGCTATTCCAAAAACGTGAGTAAATGCGAGAGACAAGGTAAGTAGGAGTGAAGCAAATTAAATGGGGTTGGGTGGGGGTATTTATTACGATAGGTGCGAATCATTTTGTAGCGGTTTATTTGCCATTTTTTTGTAGCGGAATTAATTTGTAGCGGTTTGTGACACGTATTTTGTAGCGGTTCTAACTTGTAGCAAGTATTTTAGGTTTTGTAGCCGTTACATAACCGCTACAAAAATTATTTTTTTTTTAAAAAAAAAAGATTACGACTAACTATATATGGCATAATCTGTTCTCTCATTCTTCGTCACCATCCCTACCAAGAAAGTTTGGATAAAATGTTACCCGTGAGTTGAATATGTTTAAACACAAATAAAACTTTGGTTAAATGTTATTATTTCATAAAACGTATATTTAAAAACATACCGAACTATAGGTAAATTGTCATCGCCGTCTGGGAAGAAGTTTTCAAAAAACCGGGCCGGGCCGGAACGGCTCACAATCGTAGGCGACATTATCACCATCGCCCATATCGTAAAGGTCCCGAGGCTTTAAGTGAACCACCATATTCCAATCCACGTGCCTCTCATCGGTGACATAATAAACCTATTGGGCCTTGGAGGCAAGAATATACGGCTCGTCATCTTCAGACAGATCGGTGTGAATAGGCCGGGAGAAATTCACCAATGTGATGCCTAAGTCGTCAGTCGTGAGTCCCCTGGGCGTTGTCATATTCGCCCACGAACACTTGAACACGACGTCACGGGAAAAATGCCTTGGTAAGTTATCCCGACCACATCAAGCAACTTTCCATAATATGGGACGTCACCGAACCGCATGTTCCCGTCACTCGCTCGCATAACTCCTCGTCCCAAACGTGCCATATACACCCGAGTTTTGGGTCAGCAATCCCTGATCTCGTGAAACGGTGCAAAGGAAGAGCAAACAAAATGTTTATTGAAATTAATTATATAAATTAAGTTAAACTATTAAATAATTTAAACCAAAATGTAAACAATAAATTAATTTCATCTATATATATATATTTTTAAACTACACTCAAAAAAATTAATTTAAAGAAATGTTAAACAATAAATTAACTCATTTTTAAATAAAACGTAAACTATGATTAATTAAACAACCTACCCGTGCATCCGCACTCCTTCGATATTGGACATAAGCGCCCAAAGTGCTTTGGATCCACGCCGTCCGGGACGTTCTCCATCCCGCCGAGTCATAGTCGAATCTCCATTTCCGGGTTGGTGTGAGACGAAGCCTTCGACTCTTCCACCCTTGCCCTGATTTCATCGACGTACCTCTTATGTGGCTCTCACAATTTAAATTTTTTATGTTACATAATGTAGTTATGTAGTTAGTAATTAAGTAATAAATAAATAATTAATTAATTAAACCCAACATTCCATACTATTAATATTTGAATTTAGTTACACAACATAAGTTACCCGCACCACGTCATTAAACGCTTTTTCTTGTCATCCGAGGGAATCTTTCTCCAATCGTGGATATAGATCGGGAACCATGCCCAATTTCCGCCAAATTCTGACAGGAATCGGTTCATCAGATGACCACCATTTCTGATTGGCTGGTCCGTGTCCGAGTTCCAGGGGACTATGATGCGGAACTCGTCCGTCTGAGTGACCGTGACAACATCCACCGTCCTCCTGCTGATGTTCCCATGTTTATCTGCACAATTATAAACACATTTTGCAATTGCGTTTAAATAAATTAAGATTACATGTAAGAAATTTAAATTTAATTTATTGACTGAAAACTAATTATATTTACCTTCGACATCCACCAAAAATCTGGTGGAACGCGATGACGATGGTCGGGGTTCCCCGGTCCCGCCGGGTTCTCCTCATCGAGAAACCGCTCCGCCTCGCTCAAGGGAATCTCAATATGGATCTCCGATTTTCGTCTATGTCGCCGAAGGACGGACTTGGGTCTTTATCTCCCCCTACGGTCTCTATTATTGGGATTTCTTCATCTTCAAAGAGGGCATCAAACTCCTCCCCGCCACATTAGGGGGCGGAGGGGGATATTTCTGAGTCCACGCCCTCTTGTACGGCCCCTCTACTACTACCGCCCCTTCTAGGCCTTTTCTCTTGTTCAACATGACTTTTCCTTTTCCCTTATCGGCCATCACGTCGAAAGGTACAAGTTGAAAGGTTAAAAGGTGAAAAATCAAAACCTTTGCGCGGGGAAAATGAAAATGGGACAAACAGTTAAAAAACCGCTACAATTTGTAGCGGTTTCATAAAACCGACATCCAAAATGCTACAAATTGTAAGACCGTTGCGATTCTGTAGCGGTTTTTTGCTGACAACCGCAACAAAGTTACCTCGTTCTTGGTGAATATCTGTAGCGGTCTTACAACCGCTACAAATTGTGAGACCGTTGCGATTACGTAGCGGTTTTTAGCTAAAAACGCAACAAACTTGCCTCGTTCTTGGTGAACTTCGTAGCGGTCTTACAATCGCTACAAAAACGAGACCGTTGCGATTACGTAGCGTTTTTAGCTAAAAACCGCAACAAACTTGCCTCGTTCTTTGTGAACATCGTAGCGGTCTTACAACCGCTACAAAAATAGAGACCGTTGTGATTCTGTAGCGGTTATATCATATAACCGCTACAAATATACTTTTTTGACAAAAAAAAATCCAAACTAATTGGTTTAGGAGTCCAACCAATTAGTTTGGTGAAAATAATTAAAATAAAAGAACTTTCAATTATTTTAATTATTTTCATCGATTTTCTCAAAACACTTGAGTTTAATAAATTAATAATAATGAGTTTATCGAAAATAGTCTAACATGTCCGTGAAGATTCGCATTAAAGTATAGCCACCAAACTCTCGGGAAACAAATCATCGACTCATTTTGATCGAGATATTTTACGAGAGAATGGTGGCTATAATGAAAATCAATCTTCGGTGCACGTTAGACTATATCTTCGAAGAGGAAGTCTTCACGTCAGAGATAAATCCCAAATGTGGATTGTCACTGAAGGAACACTCTCGACATAAGAGATCTGCTGCAGATATCTGCATGCCTTCGACTACTCAGACGAGAATGTTTATTCAGCGATAATGCAGATGTGGTAATTTCTGAAAATTTATAATCAGGTGTACGGACAGATTAACTATTTATAGCGTCACTTTTTGTAGCAGTCGTACTAAAAAACGCTACAAAATCATACTATATGATGCGGTTTCAACTTCGCTTCAACACAACCGCTACAAAAAGCTGTCGTTTCGCCTTTCTGTTGTTGTTTCTTTCATATAACCGCTACAGAATTATTGCCACTAAGTTCGCGCCATTACACGCTAATCACTGGCGCCAAATTTGTAGCGGTTTTACTAAGAAACCGCAACAAAGGTTGCGCCACAGAGATTCGCGCCATGACGCGCCAAGCTGGCGCCAAAATTTGTAGCGGTTTACACTATAGGAACTGCTACAAATGTCTCAGCAAACATCCTCTTTATGATTCCGCTGCTAATTTGTTGCGGTTCATTAAAAAACCGCAACAAAAACACGTTTCATAGTGATTTTGTGGCGGTTTTTTATAACCGCTACTAATGGTGCGCTACTAATGGTCTGTTTTTTTTGTAGTGTGTGTGTGTGGAGATATTAACTTAAGGGGGAAGAGGATTCAATTGATATATATAGACACACACACAGCTGGAAAAAAAAAAGTCACGGTTGAAACTTTCTTCGGAAACTGTTCCCATCATGGGACTTATGTTTCCTATAATTTATGGGATAAGGGTCTTATTTGTCCTGAAAGTTTTCACTCAGGAGCACTCATCACCTTTTATAACGGTCAGGAGCAATTCTGCCTGTACGTTTTTTTAAGGAGCAATTCTGCCTTGGAAGTTTACAAATTGGAGCAACAATTTAACGGTCAGGACTAATGGCAAGGCAAGATTGCTACGTTTTTAAACTTTCGGGTGCTGAGTGCTCCAAAAAAAACTTCCGGGTTCTGAGTGCTTCTGAGCGAAAACTTCCAGGGCAAATAAGACCCTTATCCCATAATTTATTGATACTCCTAATATTAAAGAAATTAAATATCATTTGGCCCTACAAATATAAGAAAAAATGCGGAATATGAAAAATTAAAGGAAAAGAGCAACAACTGAAATATAGTGAAATAATATAATTTTCTCAGCAGTTAAAATATCTAAAACTCTATAGGGAAGAAGAAGCAAACACATACAAGAAATACTTAGAGCGACCTCATCGTACTATGGCTAATTAAAATACAACAACTCATTTTATTTTAATCCTACATGATAGATGAGTCATCTAGTGAAATTCAAATTTTATGATTTTAAAAAACATAAACTTCATAATTTAGGAAAACAAAGCACACAAGTCCCTCCCATGAAATGTTTTTTTATAAATCATAAAATTGAAATATATAGGATTAAAATAAGGTGAGTTATTATATTTTTAATTAGTCATAGTATAGATGATGATGTAGTATGTATGTACATAGATATCTAAAGCACGGGTGGAAAAAAAGCTTTTAAGACCAGACGAAAGAGGTATCGTAAGACCGAATGTGTGACCGGTCTTGTTCCAGGCAGTCTTAAAAGTCTGTTACTTTTAAGATCGGATGCGCGTCCGGTCTTAAAAAAAAACTTTTAAGACCTGAATTTTTAAACATCCGATCTTAAAAGTCCATTTTTTAAATAAAAAAAAGAAAGAAAAAGAATGAACTTTTAAGACCGTATATATTTTCAAGTCCGGTCTTAAAAATTCCTTTCTATGAAAAAAAAAAAAAGGTGAGATTGTAGACGACGCCCGAGCCGCCTCGAGAGAACTCGTTTCCGATCTTTCACCGAGGAACTAAAACAAATAGATTCGAGAGAGGAAAGTATCTAAGTTTGCCTTAGAGAGAACTCGAGAAGAGGTAGACGAAGAAGAAGGAACAAAGAAAATTTTGGGTGGAAGCCAAAAAAAAAAACGATACAACACTACAAGAAAAATCAGTTTTTGCTACGGAAAAATTCGGTAGCAAAAAAGCTTTTTTCCGTCGCAAATTTGATTTGCGACGGATTGTGTCCGTCGCAAAAAGCCGCGTCGCAAATTTCAAAATTTGCGACGGATTCATAATCCGTCGCAAATTTTATCATTTTTTTTAAAAAAATATTTTATTTTTTAAATAAAATATATTTTGCGACGGATTCAAAAATCCGTCGCAAATTTTATCATTTTTTTAAAAATATATATATATTTTTTTACTTTTTTTAAAAAATTACATAATACAATATTTTTGCTATTAAACACACTCTACGTTTCTATATTTAAAAGCTCATTAATGAACAACACGTAACAAATAAAAGGAACAAGGAGAAATTAACAAATTCTTATAATTATTAAGGCAACCATTCAAATAAAGAAAAAAAATATTGCAAAATAAAGTTTATTTATAACCAAGACAAGGAAAATTGAGATAGGGGAATACTAAAGAAACATTGAAGGCACAGGGTTTCTTCAACCATCAATACCCATCTTTTTCCTCTTCCCCAACTTCACTCTCTCCATCTGCAACATTAACACCACCAATTAAACCTAAATCAAAAGTGAAGAATATACAAGACTTTCACAGTGACCATCCATAACAAAAGTGAAAAAAGTAGCAATGATAAAGAATGATAAAAGGGAAAAAAAAATCAATCAAAGCACACTTTAAATTAATAAACCTACTAAAAATATAGTAAGTGAAAAGTGGTTACCTCTCGCCGAAACTAACTATTATCACACTGCTCCTAATCCAAGAGTTCAAACATACGCCAAAAATAAATCTACCACAACCAATTTACTAACGATTAATAACTCTTCTAAAATTCTACATAAAATTATAACTTATAATTTCATAAAATTAAAAATATACAAATTATAATAATAAATTTGGAATGCTTGAAGTGGGCAAAATTATGACGAGACAGAAAAATTAAGGAGACTATTAATTATTATTATTATTTCTCTACAAGTATTTTAAACTCTAAGAGCTTATTTCAATACTTTAAATTAGGAGTTTAAATAAATATTAACAACATAAAAATATATTTTATATCATATATCTATATTTGTAAACAATATTAAAAATGAAATAATATAGGAATGAGCTAGATTAGATCCTATTATATAGGTGTAAGTTGGATCAGATCCTATCTTTTTGATTTCATGATATTATGTTAATACAATAACTTCCATTATGATTTAATGATGATCACGATTTGCAGCATCTATCCCGATTCCATTATGATTTAATGATTTGATATATATATATATATATATATATATATATATATATATATATATATATAAAAACTACCTAATAGTAATTTATGTCAGCAAGTTTCTTATTATTTCCAAAACCATCGGTATATGTTTATACATATATAAGACAACACAAGTTTCCCATTATTTTCCTAAAGCAGCAACATATATATGCACCTATACATGACAGCTCTCTTTTCATCTATATATACAACATACAGCCGAGCTTTTTGGATCCCAAAACACACATACATATATATACCCCACATACACAGCATCATCTTTTAACACTTTCCAGGTGTAAATGACAGCAAATGTATTTGTTTTATATTAGCATAGCTTCTCATTTCTCCCTAATATGCAGCGACGGCTATGCACAAATATATTTACTACACTAACCGTGAGCCCCTGTTTCTTTGCTCATCTAGTAACAGATCCAAGGCTCACTCCTATGGTTTACGGGAAAATAGAGGAGTTTAACCAATGCCACAGAAGCAAAGAACGCACAACATTATTTTAATTTGTGAAGAAAGGGGGACATAAAAAGCATTTAAGAAATAAGAAATTAGTGTGTATAGAAGAATGGAACCTTACCTCTCTTCTCCAGATGAAGATGAAGATATGGGAGACGGGGGGCGACGGCGAAGAGGACATGGGGGCCGACGGTGAAGAAGACGCCGGTTCTGAGGACCGGACTCGTGGTGGATCGAGGGGAGAGGAAGAGCAAGAGAGTTGGCGGATTTGAGGCCAAATGACGCCGAACGCGAATTGGTTGGGATTAAAAATCCCGACTTTTTGCGACGGAACCAGGTTCCATCGCAAAAAGCAAATTTTTTTGCGACGGAATTGAAGTTCCGTCGCAAAAAGCCATTTTTTTTGCGACGGATGGCGGGGTTTTTCCCACCATTTTTTTTTAGTTTTGCGACGGAATTTAAAATCCGTCGCAAATTGCGACGGATTTTAAATTCCGTCGCAAAAGTTTGCGCAGTTAGTTTTTCCGTCGCAAGTTGCGACGTATTTTAAATTCCGTCGCAAAATTTTTCGACGGAATTATATTTTCGTCACAATTTGCGACGGATTTCATTCCGTCGCAAATTGCGACGGATTTTGTTTCGTCACAAATTCCGTCGCTATTTTGACATTTTCTAGTAGTGAAGGACAGAGAGGGAGGTCAGGAGAAGAGTAATACCATTTTGCGTTCCTCGAAGAAGTTATGGGAAGTCATTCATCTATCTTCTTCTACTCCTCCGTTCGCTTATATATCTGTCATTTTTGTGTGTGCACATCTCAATATATTAAAAAAAAAATAACAACAAACAAAAACAATCGATCGAGAACGCAAAAATAAGCAAAACAGACATAATAGGTTTACCTCAAGAGAGGCAAAATGATTTGAGATCGAGACTCATTCCCCATGGAAATCAAGTTTGGAGCTTTGTCGTCCCTGAAAATGAGGAGATGAGCAATAAAACAAAGAAATAAGAAATTGATATTTAATTTCAAACTTAAGCCGAAATCTACGTCAATGATTTACTATCGTTGCGTTTCTGTTTCCGTGGCTCAACAATAATATATATATATATATATATATATATTATATATCTCAACAACAATTTTTTGAGTTGAGATATATATATATATATATATATATTGTTGTTGAGCTACGTAAAATGTAAACGCAACGAACACGAACTCAACCGCACGAATCATTTTCGGATTGTTGTTGAGCCACAGATCTCCGAAATTTGAGGCTACGGTAGCCCCTTTGTGAATGTGCGGGGTGGGGAAAATGAGAAGAGAGCGGAGAAATCAATGGGAAGTTGAGGGAACTAGAAAAGGAATAATGAAAATTCAATTTTCGTTTGCCGCGCCTAATGAAAATCTTTAAGACCGGTTGTTATCAAATTGAAGTCTTAAAAGTTAAACTTTTAGACTGGTTCTTTGTAACATCCGGTCTTAAAAAAAACAATTTTTTTTATTTTTAACTTTTTAGACCGGATATTTAAAACATCCGGTCTTAAAAGTAATATATATTTTTTTTTAAAAAAAATTAGACTAGTTCTTTTTAACATCCGGTCTAAATAGTTCTCTTTATATTTATAAAATTGTCACCGGTCATACTTTTAAGACCAGATCCTTTTTAATCCGTTCTTAAAAGTATTCTTTATATTTACAAAATTGCCACCGGTCATACCTTTAAGACCGGATCCTTTTTAATCCGTTTTTAAAAGTGTTCTTTATATTTACAAAATTGCCACCGGTCATACTTTTAAGACCGGATCCTTTTTAATCCGGTCTTAAAAGTGTTCTTTATATTTACAAATCAAGCTATCTTGGTCATACTTTTAAGACCGGATCCTCTATAATCCGGTCCAAGAAGTTCTTGATATTTACAAAACTGTCAATGGTCATACTTTTAAGACCGGTGCTTCAATACTCCGGTCTAAATGAGGCGGTCTTAAAACCCTTTTTTGCACTAGTGAAGGTCTAAAATATTATTTCCAAAACAAGATCCACAAGCCAAAAATATTGTAGAATGTAATTAAATTAAAGTCAAAAGTCCCTGACAGACAAAATTAGGCGTTCTGTGTAGAAGGAAGGGAGAGTAAGGTTTCAGTATATACAGGTGCATAGAATGACATCAACAGATAACTAAATGTTCTATCTTCTTCCAGTTTTCCTAGTTCTTCTAGTTTTCCTTGTTGACTACTCCATCTTGATAATGTCAAAGGAAAATGTAGTGTAACAAGTTGACCATCTTTGGTGAAACATAATGGTGTCATTCTCGCCTCTCGACTGCGAGGTATAGACATACGTTTAGTCCAAGATGACTCCCCTTCACCCTCTTTCATCACCCACACCTTGATTTCTTCATAATAGGTGAGATCAATTAGAGCCAGAGATTCTCCCAACAGTCTCAAATGACAAAGTGTTGGCTCAATATCATCGATGTTAGGCACTACTCGTCTTACTTGGTTTGTTTTGATGTCCAATGCAAGAATATTGACTTCAGGGATTCCTCGTTCCTCTGCGAAAGAAACTAACCAATAAATAACACCGTTTACCACTGAACCAGAAACCACCGGAGGATTTGGTGCCATCGTTTCTCGACGATTAATAACAAATTCTTTATTCCATGAATTGTTTCCAATAGAGAAGATCCGGAAAGCTGGACGAACAATTAATGATACGAGCACAATTAAGTAGTCATCAGTGGATTCATCGTAACAAAAGCCATCCAGTTCAAAATTGATCTGTGTTTTGGGTAGAAGGATCTGTTTGCGCTCACCGGTCGAAGGATTCCACACAAGAAGCTTGTCCCTTTTTTCCTTATGAATTAGAAGTAGAAACCCTCGACAAGAAGCTAACATAAATTCGTAGTCAGAGGGAAAATCGAAGCTTATAGCAGCAGAATCGTCACGAGGCGATGCGTTGAAATCTCTGGCTCTCATTCGTTGACGATCAGAAACAACAATGTAAGGGAATCGATGGGTGTAATGTTGGGGAGATCGTTGAAAATGCAGTTTTGGGAAGTTTGGGTCGGAGATGAGAGAGAGCCATGACTTGGACACACACTTTAGACAACCCAGAGATTTGATCGGCAAGCGAAAAAGGATTTCGGTTCTAAGTTCATTGGGAAGGTTCTCCATGGTGGCCAGAAGGAGAAGGGGAGTTCTGATCGTTAAAGGTTCAGTTCAGATATATTTATAGAAATAATAGATAGATGGTGCCATTAGGGTAATTAATGGATTTCTCTAAAACAAATTATTATGTGGATAAGAGATATCTATCTATATAACATCTATATTCTATTTTGATATCGATATCATTGTTTAAATTTTGATAGATGGATGAAATATTAATACACTAAATAAATTATCGTTGGTTAAACCTCCTACGCTACATTCTCTCCTTTAATATCTAAAACAAATTTTATTTTCATTTTCCACCAAAAGTAAAGCCGTCAAAATCATCCCGGAATTCTTTTTTTAATATAACTATTTTTTATTTGATCATCGTTTATAATCCCTTTTGAATATTTAGAGTGTTTTTCCTTCTTCTAAGTCTAACCAGTGAACTTTTTGTAATTTGAACTCGTATTCTTTTCGGAAGCACATAAGGTGCTTGTCCTTATAATTAGAGGGACAAGCACATTTTATTTTTATTTTTTTTAATTTTTTATATCTTTTATTTATTTAGATTAAAATTATATGTTGCTTTCTCGAAATTTTTTTGCACCCAATATCTCAAATTAATTAATTTTCAGTTCCGCATACATAAATATTTGTCCTGTAACACCAGTATCCTGAAAACTAATTAATTTGAGATCGAAAGTGCAAAAAAACAATTTCAGCAAGCAACATATAATTTTAATCTAACTAAATAAAAGATATAAAAAAATTTAAAAAAATAAAATAAAATGTGCTTGTCCCTCTAATTAGAGGGACAAGCACATAACAAAGATATAAGAGACAAGCACATAATGTGGACCCGTGTTTATCCTACTCAGGAGCAGATTCTCTCAGAAATCAAAATCCCTCCCCTCAATATCCGTGCATCCTGACCGTTCAATATTTGATCCAAGCATTCAGAAAGAGCCACGTCGTTTACTTTTTAAAATTTCATTTCTACCTCGTGAGGTAATTTTTACCTCATGAGGTAATTTGAAAAAGATGACGTGGCTCTCTCTAGACGCTTAAATCAAATATTAGATGGTCAGGATGCACAATACTAAGAGATATTGAGGGGAGGGATTATGATAGAATCTGGATCCATATATAATTACTCAGATGTAATAAGGTTATCTCATTATAGGTCTACATTGGTTGCTAGTAGTGTTGGATATTGGTGGATTTTTTTTTTTTTAAAAAAAAGACTTTGTGTGTAATACCTTACTTTAGGAAGGTCTAATAGAAGTGTCTAGTTAATTCTGAACCTCTAATTTTTTTTAAAACTTAAAAAACAGAACATTTTAAAACTTTTCTTCTATCATTAAGAATGATATTTTCTAAAAACTTGAAAATCTTTAGTTACTTCATTTCAAATATAAATTCAGTAGCTCCTATACAAATTAAACATTTTTTAGAAACCTTATGATAATAAATAAGACCCAGGCTCCTTTCTAATTCACTTGGCCCCTCAAAATATAAGGTCCTATGTAATAAACATACAACTTTCCAAACTATTTGATCAAAAAGTACTAAACTATTTGCCCAGCTTATTAAAAACTTCAAACAAATAGCTTTGATATGTAACATCTTAGGGCCTCGCTTATACAATTTTCCTAATTATAAACAAGATTGCATCTAGGATGGAACTTATATAGATATACTCTCGTCATCAAAGCAGATCGATGGAACTTATCTTTAGACTATTTTAAAGTTTAAGCACTTTTGCATCTAAGGTTTTAATATAATACAAGACACACTTTTGACAAATTAACATGGGTATTTTTCCCCCTTTACCCTATTTAAAATGACTAAAAATAAAAATGTAGAAATACTATATTACCCCTAACTAACTCCCTACATTTCTTCAAACCACATCTTAAATATTCGATTTTCTTCTATGAATAAAATAAACATCTTAAGTATTTGAAAATAAACACAAATATCGGTTAAATTTCTAACTAGTTGTTGTGCATCATTGCAATTAACTTCAATATCTGCTTGCCAGTTTTTATTGACCACTGGCCTCAAAACGAAAGGCAGACACAAATTTTAAACCAAAAAAATTAAAATTGTCTTCAACCACTGAAGTGAGAATAAATTGCTCAGTTTACCTCTATTTGCAGTTCTTTCTTTAGTTCTTGAAGGAGTCCGTCCTATTAAATATAACGTAATCAAAAACTATTTTTATAAATTTTTAAAAAAATTGGTTGTAGTAATATCTAAAAATAATACGATACGGTACATGAGCGAGAATGATAATAAAAATAAAAAGACGGACAGATATTTTTTAAATTTACAAAAAAAAAAATCAATTATTTTTCTCATTTTAATTAAAACTCAAAAGCAAAAAAGTAATTACTTTCATAAAATATCTTAACATGCATAACTTATTATGAAAATTTTGAATTAATTTATTTTTTAGCTTAAAAATTAAAACGGGCTTATGCATTAATTTGACTCCTCCCAATTTTAATATTTTAAAAAAGATAAGATTGAAGTCGCATATACAATTTACTATTGTTTCCTAAAAAAAAAAAAAGGAATGACACACCCACAGAAATATTAAGAATGGGAGGCAGTATTCAAATTTGATTGAACATTTGTATATATAATTATTTTACAATGTTTTTTTATACAAATTTTGTAAATTTTATAATGTATGGATTACATAAAAATCAAAGAAAATTGAAGGAAATGGTATACTCTCCCCCTATTTTTTAGTCAATATCATTGAAATATTAGGATCTGGTTAGAGGGAATGTAAGAGGCTTGATTAAGGGTAATTTAATATTTTTCGCAATTTATATTTTGATTTTTTGTCATTTTGATTAATTACAAGTCTTAAGAGCCTTTGAAATAAATATTACTTTCTCTAAGTCTTTTGTTCAAATTTTCCCAAGAAGTCACTTATTATTAGATTATTATGATCTCAATATCAATTTAAAATTTGTAATAATATGTCAAATTATGAACAAATTAATGTGGATATATCATGATATTATGAAAAATGAGTCATATTATTTATAATTTGTATTTTTTATAAATATATGGTGTGATTTGTTAGAGTTATATATTATGTATGTGTATTGTAAGGCTTAGTCCTCAAAAACATTTAACAAAAACTATCTAATACATATATGATATATTCATATAAATATGAGAGTAAATTTTCTATCTAATATCTTAGTAATTAGTGTAATACCCTAATTTTCATAATTCTAATAAACATTGTATTTCGGAAAATAATTACTAAAATATAAAGGTGAATATGTGTCTCAAAAGAATTATAATCTAAATTTCACTAGGGAATTAATAGACAAATGGTTGGATTTGAGACTACATATTTAGGAAAATAAAATGTGACATAATTAACACATTGAATAATGGTTAATTAATTATCAAAAGAGATAAGAAGAGGTTATGGAGACACTTAATTAAATTAGAACAAATTAGCAAATACTAATTGGTAATTAAGCTTGCACTAATTGAGATTAGTTGTATAATTCTTCAAGATGATTAAATGTAAATTAGGATCATCAAATGAGGGCTAATTATATTTGAAAATAATTAAGCCAATGAGGATGGAATAATACTTGCCTAATCAAGCATTAATTTCCATGATTAGTTAATAAATCAATTAACTAATAGAAAATTCAATTAAGGGTGAAGATTGGATTTAAACAAACACAATTGAATCTATGGTCCTAATTAATCCTATAATTAACCATAATCCTCTTGTAATTGAATTAGCCAATGGAAAATCAAAGAATTAAGTTAAATCCATGTGATAATAAAGGAACCAATGGGAGGCTTTGAACTCTAGATATAAGAGATAAAAGAAACACAATTCCAAGAGTCAAAGGGAGAGGGACCACGGTTTTGATAGCTTGGGAAGGAAGAATAATAATTGTATTTTAATCAAGATATTATCTAATAAACACATGGGATAAGGAGCACATGGGTTCATTAATTGATAATAGAAGAGGATAAGAGAGAGAGAGAGAGAGAGAGAGAGAGAGAGAGAGAGAGAGAGAGAGAGAGAGAGAGAGAGAGAGAGAGAGAGAGAGAGAGAGAGAGAGAGAGAGGATAAAATTGTGGATGGATGGAGGAGATCAAAACTTCTTGATTAAGTTTCCATCTAATGGTTTAGGAAGAAGGATAAGATTTGCATTAAATTGTCTTCAATAAATCTATAAATTAATGTCTTCATTTTCGGATGGCACATGGGAAAGAATTGGATAGGATTTTGCAAATAAAATATTTAAGTTTGTCATTAATGAAAGCACATGGAAGAAGATAGGATAGGATGAGAAAAGATGAGAAATTTTAACCAATGAAAAATCAAGGAAATTAAGCCTAAATCCTATGTAAATTAATCTAACCAAAGAGAACATTTTTAATCATAAAATGTGTCTCATGGAAAAACCAAACAACATGAGCCCTTGATGAAGAAAAATAATCCAATGGGTGAGAATCTTGAACTTTCACTATAAATAGGCACCTTAGGCTTCTTCATTCTTCACACCAAAACCATTCTACAAAGAGTAGAGAGAAGTGAGAGCTAGTGAGAAGCAAGAAGGAGTAGCAAGGTTCTTCAAGGGTAAGTTCTCTAGTTCTTAAGTTTTAGTCTTTAGTTTTGTAGTTCTTAGCATAAGTGTTAGTTTGATCTTGAATCTTCCAATATAATTTTGATTTCATGTTTTTATGATTAAAAATGTCTTTATTTCGAAAATTTGATGGAAAATATGATGGAGCAAAATTCTTGGAAGTTGAAGATCAAAAGTAGCGAAATTCTGGAAAAAATTTCGGTTAGGAATCAGTAGCAAAAAGGCCATTATTTTATGTGGAAGATGAAGTTATAAAATTCTAAAAAATTTCATGGTTAAATTAGACACCTAGAGATTTCTAAATATACCCAGAGTGTAGCATTTTGAATTTTGTACAAGGAGATAAAAATTCCTAAAGTTGGGCTACGTTTTCTGGATGAAAGTCTGGGCAGCATTTAGAAACGTTAAAAATGGGAATGATTCACTAATTCTGGATGAAAACAAGTATTTTTCCTTGAAAATAGACATACTAAGGATTCCGAGGAATTTTAGGGAACCTCATTCCGGTATTTGTAGAATTATCTATGATTTTTCAAAGTTGCAGCAAATTCTGCCCAGAAAATTCAGTATTGCGTTTTTAATAAAATGTAAGGGTAAAATTGGAATAATTAATCCACCATAGGTAGAAAGGTAAATTAAATTTTTAGGATATTATTCTAAGCAATATGATATTTATCAAATATCATATAATAATCCGACGATAATGTATAGGATATCCGGGAAGTCCGGAGTCGGATCAAAGAGTCGAGCATTTTGGTAACTACACGGTGAAAGGTACGTTTGCGTACAATAACTTTAACTCTGATGTGTCTTGTATGCATGTATGTGGTAGTATGATTCATAGGGTCATGGACAGGACTATGTCTTGGATCATGTACCGTGGCTAAGACTCTGTCTTAAGTCACTGTTTATATACATTCAGCTTTATACGGGTTATAGTCTTGATAATGTCGTTGAGTTTTCCTAGCGCTGAGAACACGAGGGCCATCGTGGCACTGGTTTGTGCAGACGTAGATAACCTTACATGTGTTGTGTGCTATGTACTGTTATTGTGACTAATCTTACATATGTTGTGTGCTTATGTATTGCTGTAATGTAATGAACACCTGTCATACATATACTGTTATACTTTTCATATGAGGTTAACTGTTACCTGAGATTCAATTCGATTGAATCTCAGCATTGACTAAAGGTTCAGGAAAAGGAACCAGGATTCGAGAAGTCACCGGTAAATGGAGCCGTGAAAAGGCACCAAAGGATGGAGCTGAAGAGAGGCATCGATGGACGGAGTTGTGAAGAGGCACCGGTCAAAGCAAATGCCGGAAGAGCGTCAACAGAGCATTTATTCTGGCACGGATTTAACGAGGTTACTTCAAACAGTTTGGTGCCAAAGGCAAGGTGTAATACCCGGATAATTATTTATCTGGAATATTATATTTCGATAGATAATACCTATTGAAAATAGGTGAACATGTGGTTTCAAATAATAAGTAATAATTATCTTATTTTCTAAGGTAATTACTATGGAAATTAGGAGAGATAAAGAGCTAAAATGTATTTTTAGAGCATTAAATGGCCTAAAAATATTATGATAAATCCCAAGAGGTAGTAAAATATTTATAAAAAATTAGAAAGTATGTTGTCTCTAATTTTAGGAATTTTTGGGATAATTTCCCTTGAAAAATAATGAGGCAAAATTAAGTATTATTTTGGGATCATAAGTGACCCCATGATTTTTAATATTTTACATGGGATATAAAATACCAATGTAAGTAAAATAGTTGTGAGATAATAATTTATCCTAAATAAGAAAATTATCAACAATTAGTAAGTGGCTAATTAAGTAATTAATGGCTAATTGTTTAGATTAAGATATAAAGTAAATTGATTAAAAGCTAAGGGCCAATGAGAACACTTGAATCATAGGAATTAGCCACACATAAAGTAATTCAAGTGACCAAGAATGAATGTGTATTTCGATTCAGCATAAGGGAATGAAGAGAAAAGACTAATAAAGCATAAAGTTAGAGTTGAAAAGTCAAGTAAAGCAACTAACCAATTAGAAACTTAAGACATGGGATATTTGCTAAAATACAATAAATGGCTAGTAATAAGGGGGGAGGTCGGCACTCAATAAATGGGTGAGTTTGGAATTTATGATTAACTAGTTGAGGTATCTTACAAATAAATGACGCATGGACCAAAAGCAAAACACAATATTGGCTAAATGAATAAATGCATATTAAATGCTAAATAAGAATGTGATGTCGGCACACATGAATGGAGAGTGAAGATTGGATTTCAAAAAGTGTTTTCTAATCTAATGGCCAAGATTAAGGAAGAGCAAATTGTTATACCATTTGGGTCCCTAAGTGTTTGGCTATAAATAGCCCTTCCCTTTCTCTTCAAAACTCACCAATTCACAAAGAAATCCTAGAGAGAGGTTAGAGAGAAGTGGGAGCAAGAAGGTTGAAGGAAGTTCTTCAAGGGTAAGTTCTTCAGTCCTTAGTCTTTAGTTTCGGTAGTTCTTTCGGTAGATATAGTAGGAATGCTAGATTTATCTTTAATTTTTCAAGATAGTCTAGATATCATATTTAGGGGTAAATATGATATATATTTCGAAAATATGATTAGGGAAAAGATCGTCAAAATTCGGAGAGATAGAGCGAAAACAATAAGCTCTGGCGAAATTCCGCCGATTAGGGGTTCAGGGGTAAAATTGTAATTTGTACCTAAAATGCCTGTTATAGTGCTAGAAGTTGATAAATGTTATCCTTATAGGATATCTAAGATAATCGGACCGCTATTGTATCGCCGTCGTACCATTTGTTTCATTTGTCAAAAAGTACCGTTTTCCGTAAAAGTACCGTTTTCCTTCAACGAAGGTACGTTCGCATCGTAACACTAACTCGATATTTATTGTATTCGTATATGTGATATGTGTGTTGTATATGTGTTGGTGGTATGTTATTTGAATGCATGGTGATGTTAGAGGATAACCGAACATTTGCATGCTACTGGGAGCGATATGTCCGTATGCACCGGGAGCGATATATCGTATTCGCCGGGAGCGGTGTGTCTCCACCGGGAGCGGTATGTCCGCATTCGCTGGGAGCGATACATGTAGGAATGGTTCATTTGTTATGCGATATACTTGTATATGTAAATATGAGGTTAACCGTTACACGGGGTCCGTATGCATTGGACCTCGCTCTTAACATAGCGTCAGGTTCAGGAGGACCAAGTACCGAGGAGAAAGGCAAGCAGGCCGCATAGAGATCCGGCTGAAGATCTCTTTTGTTGACATGGCATGGCTGTTTCCGGGGAGACACTTTTGTTGTTATTTTAAAAACTCTCGGTCATTGTACCGTTTTTGTAAATAAGCCAGACTTACGGCATTTATAAATATATGTATTAATTACTCAATCGCTCCGATGCTTTACTCTGATGATGAAAAAAATATACTGCTTTTGAAAATGGGATGTTACACAAGGCTAGTCTATGTGGATTAGTCAATAAGTCGCCGTGAACTTGGTGAGACTTCCACGATAGACACCTACCTGGCCAAATTGTTTGATTAACTGAGTTAGATTCATTGCCCCAAGTCTAGCTACGGCTTGGTTGAAGATTGCATAGTTACCATGTAAGAATTGTAATTATACAAAGCTCTGTAATTGTATCACATGAACATTCCTTCAGGAAGTTTTTAATATACCAGCTTATGTCGGGGCATCAACATATGTCTGGGCATTTTGTATCACATACTCATTGTCCAAATATTAGAGCATGCTCTCCGTTTCCGCATTACTCTAAGCTGTAGCACCTCAAACTCTGTTGATTTTCCTAAAACTAAGTGTCAACCGACACGATTTCAATCATGAAATTTGGGGTGTTACAATTAGTATATTAAGATGTTAAAAAAAATTTATACCTCACAAAAACAAAAACCCCCTATTATCATTTGTTTATGTTATGATTTATTATAGATTTTATTGATCATATTTAAATTTTTGTTGACAAGATTTTTTTTGGCTTACACACGCATTATACCCAATGATTTAGTTGTTGATAGAGCTCAACAATATTTTGTAATCCATATCAGATGGTTTGCGAAAGAAAGAACATACGCATGACGGCGCAGAGAAACCATGTGATCTCGTTTTTCTTCTTCTCTTTTTTCTTTGTTCTGAAGTTTTTGTCCTGATCTGAGATTGCAATATAGGGTGCAATATAATTTTGGATTGTCTCTTGAAAAGCTTTTTATTAATTAACTAACAACTAAATGTAATGATTGGCATGAAATAAGTATAAAAGTGTAAAAGATATCAAGTATAAGAAGACGGGATTAAAAAAAAAAAATTGACAATACATTTATGTTTCTTCACTAAGAACCGTTAAATATTCTTTATTATTAAAAGGCATAATTCTAAAAAATATCAGATAGTAGGAGGCTGGATTAATTGTATTAAATGCAACTCTTCAAACTCCTACTCAAATGTTTTTTGAGTTTCCCTAATGGGTCTCGTACTCTTTCTTCATTAGGTTTTGTTTGGCCGCGGTAAGTCTTCTCCTACACCAGTTTCAATATAAAATATATTTAGAGAGTTGATCTTGGTCCTAAATATAAGACATAATTTATATATTTGTCAATATTTTCCTAATTTACCTCTATTGAAGCTTTCCCAACAATAATCAAAGAGGAGAAGAAATGAGGGAATTAAGGAAGATGACTAGGGTGTTTTAGAAAATATATACTCCCTTCGGTTCTAATTATAAGATCTAGTTGATTTTTTTTGGAGAGATTAAGGAAACTAATTAAATTAGCTTAGAGTATTTTTATTTTTATTTTTTTTCTTCAAACTAAATAGTTTGACTAATAAACTAATTAATATATAATCTAAGAAAACACAACATATGAAATGATTAAGTCACTTATTTAGCTTCTTTAATCTCTCCAAAAAAAGTCAACTAGCTCTTATAATTAGGACCGGAGGTAGTATCACATTAAGTAACTCAACTAACTTCCTTAATAGGATTAAATTAAGTAAATATGACTTGTGTTAAGAAACAAAGGAATACTATTGAAGAAATTTGAAAAGGACAAATCAAGGCGTTGAATTTCTCCAATAGATTGATTTAGGATTTTGGAATGCTGCCAAAACACAAACTACACTCATATTTGTTTTTTTTAAGGGGGAAAAAAAGCTTAAGCGCCACTTCCGATAGCTCCGTCAACAGAAGTCTGACGACTCGGTTGAAGCTCTGACATCGTCTAGCCGTTGGTTGGGTCCTGTTCCTCTGCCCAGCCGCCCCCTCTGTCCATCCCTCATAGTCCTATCTGGACCGTCTAAATCTTGATCCAACATTCCAGATTGTTTAAAAAAATTTAAAAAAAAATGATTATTTTTTTTAAAAAAATCTGGACCGTTGGATCAAAATTTGGACGGTCCAGATGGAACTGTGAGGGATGGGGAGAGGGGCGGCTGGGCAGAAAATCCTCTCCCCCGTTGGTTGGTAAATAGCAAATCAAAAGTAATAAATAGCAAAATTAGAGTAGTAAATAAAAAAACTAAAGTAGTAAATAACGTCCTAATACATTTTTTGAATTTTCAAGAAAGAGTATAGTGAATAGAGAAACCAGATTGGTGAATAATCAGAGCAGTTATTAGGAAATAGTGTTTACAACTTTGGTTTTTCTATTCACTATACTCCTTTCATTATTATGTATATACTATATTTGTATCGCTATGTACTACTTTGGTTTCGCCAATCGCTAGAGCTCTGATGACCGACAATCGACAGGGTTGCTGGTGCTGGAAATCTGACACTTGCTAGTAGTTAATAGTTAAAGAAATGTAGTTATTAGCAAGACTAAAGTAGTAAATGACAAGACTATAGTAGTTTTTAAGAAATAGACAGCAACATGGCCCTTTCTATTACACTAACTATTGGGAGTGTGTACACACACATATATATCTATTTATTTGTTTAATAAAAAAGACTTTGGTAATCCTAAACTATGTGACCTAACTGATATATCTATATATTTGTTTAAAAAACATAAAGAAACAAATGAAGCTATTTGCAACGTCTTGTTTGGCACACTTCTTAGAAAAAGAAAACAAGCAGAAGAAAGCATACATCAGCATTGTTTATCAGCTAGCTACATTTCTACATAACCATTCAATATAAAAGATACCAAAACTGTATCATTTTTTATAACCCCAATGCGTGCTGCTTGATGTTGGAGCAAATTGATCCATCGTAACGTAACGTCAATCTGAACTTTATACCAAGAGGTGGAGGAGACCTGTTATCTTCTCGGAGTCCATTCCCATTGGAAACTCTATGCTTCAATTCTCATTCCTAATTAATGACACATTTCATAGAATGTATGAGCATCTGTTAAAAAGGTCCCTGTTTGACGTAGTGCCTTCCTGCTGGAACACAAGTTTGCACCTTGAACTCCGTAGAATCAAGCATATTAGACTGAAGACTTTGGTCCACATGTAATTAACAAAATGTTCACGTCCCGAGCTATGTTCCATGTGAGCCATACCAGAAAAGAAACTAGAGAAAAAGTTAGGCTTTAAGATACAATTTGCCACAACTCTCGCTCTTTTACAATCTGATCTCTAATGATGTGCAAAACACTTCTCTCTGACACTGGGAAGGACAATCACTCTATAGGTGGAAAAACCTCCTTGGCTATGACTATGAGTACTGGGTAAGTAACCAATCTCTTCAGATTCTTTTGCTTTCTATTGGGCCCCTATTAGGGGAAATGTTTCGAAGATAGGACCAAAGTCCATATTCCATAATACTGCCTGAATGTAAGTCAAGATTCCAGTCAAAGATATGAATGACATTGTGGTACGCCAATCATTATGAAGACATATCTTCTATACCACTTTTTTTTAGAAAATTTGGTGAAAGAGTCTTTTGAAAATTTTATTAATCAGAAAGATCTTATATGCTTTTATACACAGAGTCCCAATACTCTGTCGGATTTTATATATGTATTGGCCGGTATTTGAATTCAAGTTCTTATGTCTAATAAAACTTTTTAAAAGAGATTTTTTTTACTGATTTTCCCAACTTTTTTTCTGTAATTATAATATCAGAAAATAGTGTGCATAAGGTAATTTGCAGTTCCTTTGGTTACATGTGAAAAAATGCACTTCCACACGCAACCATGTGATTGTGTGATTATCTTCTCAATGTCTCATATTTTTTTCCAACTGCATATTTGTATAATTGAAGAACTCTAATTTGTCCTTTAAAAATGAGGGAATCTATGGGAGTGGTGGTTCTTGCGAACCGTAGCATGAATAAGGGACAAAAATGAGGGCTAAGATCATGGGCTTTCGGACCTTTGGATCATGTGAAGAAGCTCACATGCATATCGTGGCAATATTTAGTCTCCACCTCATATTTCAAGAGTTGTTTGTATTTATTACCATCATATTGATTGCTTTCAATAAAACAATAAATATGTGTATGAAAAATTGATAACTACTCAACACTGCTAAACATATACTCCCTCCGGTCTTAATTACATGAACATTTTTGTAGTGCAAATTATACTACAAAAATGTTCTTATAATTAGGACCGGAGGTAATATCTTTTATCTCATTCTTCCCTCTCTCACTGGGCTTTTTCTACTTGTCTCCATGTGCCACTTTCTCTGAAATGAGAATACACACACACACAATTTTTATTATACTTTTTTTTTTATCAAGAATAATAGTGTATTTTTTTAATTAGAAAAAAATCATGTTCTTACTTTGCTTCATTAACTAATTATATTTTTTATGTGTACCAAACAATTCCCTTGTATTTAAAACTTGTTCCCCGATCAGAAGAATAACTTATTAACAAGGTTGTGCAAGCAGATTTATAGCCTCACCCAAGTATTCTATGCCATTAAGTGTGAAATTTAATAACATCAACTACGGACAGTTGAAGGGAATTAAAACAATGTTCAAGTTCAATTTTATGAATTAAAAAAAGCATATTTCCATTTAAGATCTGACATAACTTAAATCCAAATTAGTTATCAGCACCAGACCATGAATGATTTTTTAACAAAAATAAACAAGATCCTTGAAAAATAAAAGAAAGGATAAACAAGAAGAAGAAAGCGAAGATCCTAAAATATAATTTAAAAAAGGCAACAATGATCATTGGTTGTCAGTAAATTATGTTGTTGCTAAGTGCTAACACACACACACAACTACACAAGTACTGGTTAAGATACATGAGCAAAACTATATTTTGGACGTAGGATGATGAATTCATGATTGAGGTAGTAGGAATCTTCACTGAGAGAGAAATAATTGAGTTTGAAAATGATGGGAGAGTGCCCGTGATTGGAGGAGGAAGGGAGAGATAAGTATTAGTGAGTTAGGTGTTTGATTTATGCGCGCCGACAGAGAGAGAAGGTAGAGAGAGAAGGTCCAACTTCTCTCTTCTCTGCTTCGTCTCTTCTTTGTCTTCCTTCTCTCGCCGGCAGCTTGTAGTACCATCACAAGCTACCGGCGGGTACCTTTACCGTCCCTGTGGCGTTTTTCTCCCTCTCCTTCTTTAGATCTGATCTACCGAGGTGAGAGTATTCTGCTTTTTGCTTCTTTTCTTGTGATAATGGGTTTCATGGTGGTGTTCTTGCCTTATAAAATAAACAGATATGTTAGATCTGAGTTTAAATCCTCTTGGTTGGATGGCTGTTTGAACGTTATGAGATCCGATTATCTCTTAATAGCTTGGATCTGCGTTCTTGGGGGGAGATCTAAAGAGGTACTATTTGGTGTGTGGTCGAGGTCACCGGATCTGTTCGGTCAGAGGAGCAGAAGTGTTCTTTAGGACATCATGAGTCTTTTTTCTTCTGAGGTTGGGTTTTCTGATTTCTTTACCCCAAGAAGGGGTACCTATTTAGCTGACTTAATTGCAGCTATTGCTTATAAGATTGTGTGCCCGTCCGGGTGGGTTTTCCAACCAACACTTTCTTACTCGTCACTTCTAACCTTGGGTACTGAGGAGGCCGATTTTGTCCTTAATTCTACTTCTACTCTTATATCTTTATTGTACGGTGCTTGGCTGATATTGTATTCAGTTTATTTGGTTGTATTTGTTTTAGCTTTGTTCGTTTGTATTTTCATGTATTTCGATTTGCAGTATTAATATATATATCCTTTGAGCCAAAAAAAAAAGTTAGGTGTTTGATTTGTCTAACAAAAATCCCTGACTTGGTGGTGTTGACGAGGGAACCTCAATTATTTGACTATGAGGCACTCATAAAATGAGATTATTTTCAATAGCACCAAAACTATCCATTGGTTTACTTAGCCCACACCTGGTTTTGGTTGGGTTGAGTGGAAGGGACACAATATTTTCTGAGCAAAAAATGAGGACTTTATTGTAAACAGAAAAAATTATGTTGTGAACATGATTACTACTTTGGTCATAATATATATAAGATCTCGTCGGTAGTGCAATTTACATCATAAATGAGATATTATATTAAGGACCGGATGTAGTATTTAATTATTTGGATTTGACAATGATTAAATATAAATAATTGATACTTCATTTGCTCCTAAATAAAATGTATAGGTTAGATAACTCATTTGTAGAAATTTTAAAAAAAGGTTTAATATTTCTACTTTTACTGCAGATTTTTTTTTTTTTACCACACTCATATAAAAGTGAGTGAGTCCCATTATAAAGAGAAGGGAGAGAAAGTATTAGTGGGACCCACTCACTTTTATGTGAATGTGGTAAAAAAAATAGTTAAGTTAGTTATTAACAAAAAAATGTGTGTTGGTTTTCTAAAAGTACCCTTCTTAGTTATTTGTACGGAAAATTACTCATTTGATGAAAAAAACTCCTTGGTATATGCTATCAATAATGAAATTTACTTGGAATGAAAAAATATAAATTTAGGAGATAAAATGAATTAAGTTTTTAGATTTAACATCAAATCAAATCTATCCAATGACTCTTTTGTTAGGACCGAAATAGTAATAATATTAAATATTACTCCCTCCGTTTCTTTTTATAAGAAACCTTTAACTGAATCTTGCGGTTCAAAACGTCGATTAAAATAGTAAATGTATCACAATTGTAACCTTTTTTTTTTTACTAAAATACTCTTATTTATGAGAACATAGGGAATAAGAGAGAGAATAAGAAAATAAATACAGTAAAAGTAATAGGTTTTAGTCATTTAAGTTTACATGAGGTATACTTTTGGTTTCTTAACTTTGAAAGGACGGAATATCACCAAGAGGGGGGGCGAATTGGGGATATAAAATTTTCTTCGAAAAATACTCTGAAACTGACTAACTAAAACAGAGCATAACTGAGAGGAATAGAGAAGAGATGAACACAAGCGATTTATACTGGTTTGGTCTAAATCCTCGACATACGTCCAGTCCCTAGACTCTTCGGGATTTCACTAACTCAAATGATTACACACTCTGTAACTCTTGGAGTAATTCTCTCACTAGAACTTACTTCCCCTTACAAGTTGTAATCAAATATCTCAATCCCAAAGTCCCAATACTTTGAGATTCTTACAAATATTGATAAACAATAATGAACTCTCTAAAAGAGCGGATTAATAAACACTGAAGATTATATATCTGAAGATATTGGCTTTTAGACTAGAAATAGTAAATGCTTATATCACTAATTGAATGCACAGAGTTTCGGTAGTTGGCAAAATTGAATGTGGTGAGCTTTTATAGCGTCTGTCATTAATGCCATTGTGAAGCTTTGTAAACTAGTCATTGAGTCACTTTGTAATTTCGTTAAACACAGTTGATTTCCGTTGAGCATATTCGACCGTTGCTTCATTAAATGCATTCGCCGTTGACTGTACTTGTGCAGAGAGTGATTTAGAATGATAGTCGGAATAAGTATGCCTCGAAAGAAAGATTCCGTCTGCCACAGCTTTAGTTCTGAATGTTGGCTCTGTTTCTGAGTTACATTAAATGCGTCTGCCACATCGAATCACTTTTCGGCCAATCTCAATTTAAACAGGGTTAATCAACTGAAACTTATTCAAAAAGATGATTAAATATGATATAGACAAGTTTCGGTATGATTAAGAAAGAATAAATGATTACCCACTGATTTTGAGAATCGATTAGCAATACTGGAAAATGATAGAAAAGATAAGAATATATTCTCAAGAATTGCTCATATCATTCTCGAGTAGCTCTTAGTGAAAGTTGTTTTTTGAAGCTTTCTCTCGATGATACTCGAGAATCAAATTAAGGATACTTGAGAATGATACGATCATAGAGCTTTTAATCATGAGTATTTATGCATTCTTGAGAATCGGTTTACTCATACTCGAGAATCATTAAAGTATCACTACTTGAGAAAAATATGTTCAAAAAGGATGTACAATGTTGAATCAAACATTCTCAAGAATCACTTACCCATTCTTGAGAATTGTTCAAATGGGAGATGAGATCTTGGAAGTGAACAGCTTTGTATATACTCGCGAATCTAAGTTGCATTATCGAGAATCATACCATACTCGAGAATTGATATAATGAAAAGAAGCACATTGCAATGAACAGATTATATACTCGAGAATTAAAAGCTAATTCTCGAGAATCATATCAGAAGATGCTTGCGCTAATGGATCTGTCACACCATTGTAACACCCCTACTATTGTAACTACTGTGCTTGTAATTACGGTTGATATAATGAGGAGTTTTGCTTTTAATTTAATTATTATTGTTTAAATATCGTAAATGGTGTAATTGGAAGAATAATTTAAAAGAAGAAGAGTAAGGGCAAAACGGTCAATCCCTAGTCCCTATCCCACTAAAATTCGTTCACCATGAGGAAGAAAAAGAAATCAAGTGATTTAAGTCATATTTTAAGCCAAACATGAAATGCGGGTCCCACAAGTGATTAACCGTTAGAACGGGACCGATAGGAACCAATCAGGGGTTTCCTGTGGACTGAATACGTTAAATGTGGGGCCACTCTAGGAAGAGTGGAGGGCACCACATTCAAGTGTCCACTCAAGGGAAAATATTGGGAAAAGTTAAGGAAAAGTATAGAAAGAAGCACCGGTGTATCCAGCGGGGCCCGGTGGGGACCGGATGAGCAGGAACTGGACAGGAAAGTGAGAAAAATGAGGTAATTATGGGAGAGCAGATTTGTGGGCCCGATTAGGCGCCACATCACCCTCCTTAATCATTAAAATGTTTGCTTGGGGAGCAAGGAAGAAGAAATCAATGGAAAAGTCACGGGTCCCACAATCAGAGATAAAGGGCAAAATTGGAATAATTGGACAAAAATCAATTAGGTCACATGGGTGGGCCCCAAATGGTGCCACCTATGTCCTTTAGGGCAGGTGGAAGCTTTGGGAAAAATTTGGTAATTATTAAAAAGTTCTGGGCCAAAATTGCAATTTCTGGAAATTTCGGGCCAAACGTGTACTTTTACCCAAAAGCAGATAAATATCCATATTTTTATGGATGGGGAGGCGCCACTTGTCAAGAGCTGGACTCCCCTGGATTTTTCTAGAAAATCTTGGGGAATAAGCCAAGAAACATATCTCATTTACTACCTAACAGTCTGAAATTACGCCTGTTAATTTTAATTCTACCGGATCGAAATAACCTTTAATTAAAAAGCTTTAAACTCTTCATTTTCACCCCTAAAAGGGTGAAAATTCCAGAAGAGAGAGAGAGAGAGAGAGAGAGAGAGAGAGAAGAGAGAGAGAGAGAGAGAGAGAGAGGTCTTCCATTCTTCCATAGCTCAAGCTCAAGGACTAGAACTCAAGAACATCCATCGATCTACCAAATCGAGGTAACCCGAAAAACCTTGTTCTCTTGAGTTCTTAATGAGATATTTTCGTGCATGTAGTAGGAGCTAGGAGTTTGGGTTGGATTTCTGCAATTTTGAGGGCACCAATGAGTCTGGAACACGTTTTTATATAGGGTATAGCTATGGTCTAAGTTTCCGAAATCAAAATATCGAAAAACCCCTAAAACTAAGTTTACTTTGGATTCTGGAAATCTGGGCAGTACCTCTTCTAGTGCGTTTTTGAAGCTGTAGACGAACTTTTGTTTTGAGCTGAAACTTTATGTGCAGAAACTAGACATGTGGGGCATGAGTTTAGACATGTAATAAGATAACTTTGGATAAGATTTACTGGGTGAAATAAATAGTTGAAAAGGGAGCTAAGACCAGTGACGTG
Organism: Acacia melanoxylon; assembly: GCA_019022615.1. Taxonomy (NCBI): domain Eukaryota; kingdom Viridiplantae; phylum Streptophyta; class Magnoliopsida; order Fabales; family Fabaceae; genus Acacia; species Acacia melanoxylon. Next base: position 3,275,672 of record JAFJYJ010000046.1, read on the forward strand.
AATCTGGACCAGAGGAGAGAAAAATAGCTACACGCCAAAATATATGTCTTTTTGACTTCTGGGTATATTGTTCATGGAAACTAGACATCCTAAAGGTTCGAATGGAACTGGTTTCATATAAAAATTATTTTGGTGGAATTTATTAAAAATCTGGAAAGTTAGGTCAAATGCACAGAATTTTTGGAAACTCTGGATATAGCTCGGATTTGACAAAATAAATGTAAGGGTATTTCTATAATTACTAAATAAGTGTATTTTAATGATATTTAGGGTCAAGCAATCTATTGAATAAATAGTGGGCCCCCTAAAAGTATAAGACGGAATTTTTACCACCAGGTAGTAACCACTTTACTCCGGCACTTTTATGTGTTTGTGGTATGTTTTGCTTGCCATATGTGTTTTTGTATTTGTGTTGCCAAATATGCATACAAAACATGTTTGTGATTGTGTCCCTAGCGCTGAGGGTGCCTGTCGGGGTCTACTTATGTGGCGAATCAACGAAAACAGGCGGTGTCTGCCGGGGTCTGCCTGCGTGGCGGCTCAACGGAGACAGGTTTGTGCTTCCGGGGCCTGCCTTGGTAAGGTGGCTCAATGGAGAAAAGATGTGTTTCTGTGTGTGTTACTGTTTGCATATTGTGGTATTTGGCATATTAATTTTATTTTCATATACTACATGGTTTCATACATACACATTTCACATTTAGTGCATGAGTACTGATGGTTACTCTGGGGGCCAATACTGGACTCTAGAAGCTTTTATTGATCCAGCGGGGCGTGCTTGATGGAGGAAGACCTTTTTGGAGAGTTAGGACGTTGCAGTGCAGTTGAAGAATAGGGAATGCCCTATTGTATTTTGTATTTTACTTTTTGGACGACTGTAATTAATGTTTTGGTATTTACCTTGGATTACTGTACCCTTAACCCTACGGGGACTTATATTTTCTATTGTTTTTACTTTTACCAATATAGTAGTTAGTCCAAACCGGTCTTGTGCTCTGTCGCGCTCACTCTAATATATGTTAAATGGACTCAATAATGGTGGAGATGTAACTAATTAAAGGAATCCCTCTAACCCGCCACCCGAAAGGGTGAGGCCGGTAGGGGTGTAACAACCATTCTCGAGAATACATTGACCCATTCTCGAGAATTAATTTCTCATGGAAATGCAAATAAGTTAATCCTGATTCAAAACTTACAAACCTTAAAATCTTGGTATCATCAAAACATTGGGAGCTAACATTCTCCCCCTTTTTGATGATGACAACATTTAGATGAATCAGTTTGAACTTTGAAAAGGAGCAAGTATTGAAATTGACAGGATATCAGTAGACATAAGAGCAAAGGATAAGAATAGTATATGTATTGCAACAAGTACAAGTCTTAGAAGATTATACCATTCACAACAAAATGCAACAAAATGTTCAATGTAACAAAATGTTCAATGGATCAACTATAGCAAGAGACATAGACAAACATTAAACAAGATAATTAGTCATTCATCAAATTTCTCTCCCCCTTTGTCATCAATCAAAGAGGGTGGAGGAAGAGCAGAGGGTCCAGTATCAGAAGGCACAACAGGAGGCTCAGAAGAGGAAGGTTGAGGATCTAGGATATGAACTATTGGAGGAGGAAGAGGAGTAGAAGCAAGAGGAGCAGAGTGAGAATATGTCCTGAAAGCCAAGGCATCTAGAGACTGATCAATTGATGAACGTGATCCTAGATAGACCGAACTTCTTCTGTTAATTGAGCTGTGGCTTCCTGCTGAGCCTGAAAGCAGGTCTGAAAGCTAGTTGTAATTTTGTTTCCTAGCTTCTCAAACTCATCACTAATAGCTTGCACAATGTTGGCAGCAATTACTTGAAGTTTTTCCGCTATTCCAGTAATTGTGTTGGTGTTAGCAAGCAGTGGAGAGACTGCTTCAGAACTACCTTTGGCCATTCCTTTTGCAACTGCCTATTCAACAGTATGCTTAATAGAAGCTTGAGTAAATGAAGGATCAGGGGCAAAGGCAGTGCCAGCCTATGAAGATTGTGCTTCCTCTGGTTGTTTGGAGGAGGAAGGCTTAGGATCTTGAGATGCCTTTTCTTTCTTCTTCCCAGTAGCCTCGGTGAAGGAAATCTTCATGTATAGTATATGAGATTTTCCAAATGGTTTAGGAAAGACAGTCTTATCACTCTCTAGAAGATACCATATATTGTTGAAGCCAAGAATCTGAGAAATCAGATTTGGATAAGGGATGATATTCTTCTTGGAGACTCCAGCGGTAGAGAGAAAATTAGACATCTCAGAGATAACCAACTTGCCTAAGTTCCTTGGTTCCTTAGCAATAATAGAAGCCAGTAACTGATAGTCCTTGAGCACAAAATGGGTGAAACTTTGACCTTTATTGACTAAGTTATGGCTATAAAGATACCAAAGTACCCTATAAGTATCGGGCATCTGAACTGGCTTGAATTTCAGGGGTTTTCCATCATACTTCTCTTGAGGCAAAAGAATATTAAAACATTCAGGTTCAGATAATTTGGGGGGATCTTCAGACACATCAACAATCCCAAAAATGTGTTAAGAATTTTAGCGGTAATCGTGATTTCCTTCCCTCTAACAGAAGTAGTTAATACAATCTCATCATCATTTTCTTCCTCAATCATATTATAATAAAATACTTTCACAATTTGAGGAGAATAAGGAGTTGTAATACACAACAAAGGCATATATGGTGTTAACTAGGGAGAAAGATCCAGATTACAGTCCTTTTTGAAAGATTCTAAATCTAGAGAAATAGTAGGACAGAAAGGTCTACCCGCATAATCTATTGCAAAGGCAGGTTCAAATGGAATAACCAATGGATCCTTGCAGAAGCCGGGAGGACAATGAAGAGCACCTTTCTAACCAACTAGCTTAGAAGCAAATGGAGGTAGGGTACCACTAACTGAAGGTTGGTTCTGACTGCCAGAGTTATGGTGGGGGGTTTCTGAACTCTATCCTTAATGCTTTTTTATCTTCTCTCGTGAAAATGAGGAGCAGTGTCTGCATATGGCTTCGAAGATCCAATTGCTGCAGAACCCGTTGTCTTGGATTGAGTCATGGATTGAGATTTTGCTTTCCCTTTTCCAGAAGGCAGCAAATCTGTTTAGAAATGAGTGACTGGCCGAGAGGGTTCGTCAATAGATACACCTTTAGACTTTGACTTGGATGGCTCGGATGTCTGGACTTTAAGACAATAAGACGAACGAGGTTTCTTGGAAAGAGGCATGTCGGAGGATTGAGAGGTTGATTTGCCCATTACGGGTGATTATCGAATGAAGATTTGAAGAAAAGGATTTCGGAGGGAGGTCGATAATCTGAGAGAGGAAAAATTTGACGAAATGGGTTTTGAGAGAGATGGGTTAATCAACGAGGATGAGAGAATGAAGAAGCTCAACGATCGGGTAAATACTTGAGAGTTGAGAGAAGAGGGTGAGGGAGGAGAGGAATAGGGTTTGAAAGAATGAAATAAATGACGGAGGGAGATACGGATAAGGAAATGACGGAAGAAGGAAACAGCCTTAAAATGAAATGACATGAATTGAAAATAAAGCACTCAGGCTTGATGATTCTCGAGAATTGAATCTGGATTCTCGAGAATGACTTTAAAAAGGATAACTAAATTGAAACGACACAACCTTCCTCCCCTTTTTAAAAATACACTGACCCAACAATTCTCAGGAATTGAGTTGCAATTCTCGAGAATTACACCAATTCTCGAGAATGATCATGTGATACTTGAGAATAACATGTTTAAACAAATGATAAACAAGGTGAAACTAATGCTAAAATACCTCATTTCAAGTGTGTGTTGTGAACACTTGAACTCTTTGATGAGAAATTTGATCTTAGCATAAGAAATTGGTGAGATAGATTTGTATTCCCAGATGGCAGAAGGTAGTTCTCAGGAATTCTTCTTACATACTCGAGAATGGCTGAAAAGTCTTCATTGTAAGAATTCTTTTTGTTCTTCAGTTCTCGAGAATTTAGTTTGAATTCTCGAGAATTAGCATTGCAAATGTCTTGAACACCCTCTGTCTTCGACAATTCTCGAGAATCCCTTGATGATTCTCGAGAATCCTCAGTTAAAGGAGCTTCTTCATGAGCTTCTGTCTCGATAATTCTCGAGAGTTCCTTGATGATTCTCGAGAATGATGATTTTATTTTGCACAGTCAATTCCTGAGACACTCATCAAACTCATCAAATCCTGATATTTCTCAAGAATAGATTATCAGTTCTCGAGAATATGTTTAGAAATTGCGATGAGTTAAGGGAAGATGATACACCATTCTCAAGTATGATAAAATCATATTTGAGAATTATCTACCTCTATAAGTCTCTGTTATTCTAGTCACAAAACAGGCATCCTGCAAAACATGATCTAGAAACTCTGATGCTTAAGTTAGTCTCTGTTAATCATCAAAACATAACTATCAACATTAAACTAACATTACTTACAGTTCATTGGGATTTATCATTCCCAATTCTCTTCGGATAAAATTGAACTGCTCTTTGGCTAAGGGCTTCGTTAAGGTGTCAGCAAGTTGCAAATGAGTTGAGATGAACATCACTTTGACATCCCTCGTCTATACATGATCCCTTATGAAGTGATGTCTAACATCAATATGCTTGGTTCGAGTATGTTGTACTGGATTCTTTGCCAAGCTTATTGTGCTTGTGTTGTCATAGAGGATTGAGATTTCCTTGAGATGAATTCCCAAGTCCTGAAGTTGCTGCTTGAGCCACAACACTTGTGCACAACAACTTGATGCAGCAATATATTCAACTTCAGTTGATGATATAGATACGGTTGTTTGCTTCTTGCTGAACCATGAGACAAGTGAGCCACCAAAAAACTCACATTGGCTACTTGTGCTCTTTCTATCCGTCTTGTATCCAGAATGATCTGAATCTGAATATGTTACAAGATGTTCAGGTTGACCTTTAGGAAACCATAATCCCAATTCTTTTGTATCAGCAAGATATTTGAATATTCTATTCACGTATTGATAGGGGAAAACTTTAAACCTATAAACTCCGCAAGTATACGGGCCGTACCAAGTAATAAAGTGATAAGAAAGTATCGTTCCCACGAGGACTTGGTATCACAAATTTCGGTTAAGCATTAATTTTACAATTTTGTTTAAGTTGAGCAAACCAAATCGAATTTAATTCAGATAAAAGAAATTAAAACTATAATTAAAATAAACAAACTATCACAATAATAAAATGAGCAACCCAGAGTCACTAATCCCTTATTAGTTTCATAAACCTTGTTTTCACTAATTTAATTAGCCTTAATATCAATTTTGTTAATCTCGAGTATAAATAGCTATAAGTGCCTGTCGGTCCACTTATAACCCTCTCTTGAGTAAAATTAGTTATGTCTAACATAATTACTCAAGAGGCAATAAAACTCGAACACACTCCTCAACAATTATATGGGGCCATTAGGTATATGTCTATCCTAATCGCAAATTAAATCATAATTTAATCCCATATTACTTAATCTCAGAGCTTAATTAAAATCTCCTTCGTCAAGGTAAATCCTAATTCTCAAATTCATATTCAGTGATGATCAGACACTAAATAGATAAAGCTAAACAAGATTAGGTAACCAAAATTAATATTAATTATAACTAAATAATAAAAACAAAGTTTAATCCACACCTATAAGTTCAAAGTTCCTCTAGGTTGCAAAGACAAACTAGCCAAACATGGCTTTAACAAAAATCCAGAAAAGAAATAAAATCTCCATTCAAGAAAGCAGTAAAAGAAAGGGCAAGGAAACTGCAAATCTGTGGAGTATTCTTCTTATTGCTGCCACAAAAGAAGAAAACTATTCCCCATGCGTACTGATCTTTTACTCCATGCTTACTGCGACTGCGCTGATATCTCCTTGTTTTTGCGCCTGTGTCGTCCTCTCCTTTTTTCCAATTCGTAGCTCTGTGCGTCTTTTTAATTCAAATTGCCCATTAGGTCTTCCCTTCATTTCTCCAAACGGTGTAGTGTTGTTCCTTGGGCTTTTAATTGTTTGATCAATTCTATTCAATTTTGTGGGCCCAACTACCATTCAATCCAAACAGTTTCATCAATGCGTGGCTGCTCTTAAAGATAAGAGTATAATGACCATTCAATCCAAACAATTTGATCAATGTGTAAAGAAGCATTATTATTTAACTAATAATAATAACAATAATAATAATAATAATAAAACTTCTAATTATTATTCTTTATTTCCTAAACTTAAAACCTTTATTTTACATTGAAATCCCCCAAATAATACATTCAAATTGATATCTCTCAAAATCTCAATAAAATATCTTTAAATTAGTAATAATGACTTCTCAAATATATCAAAATATGTCTCAAATATATTAAAAATGAGAAGTCATCACGTATTCAACATGAGTTTCCTTAGGAGCGGATTGGAAACGAGCACACATTCCCACACTGAACTGGATGTCAGGTCTGCTTGCTGTCAGATAGAGTAATGAACCAATCATTCTTATATATCTTGTGATATTAAACTCTTTTCCTTTCTCATCAGCATCCAAAGAAGCAGTAGAACTCATAGGTGTGTCAGCTCCATTGCATTCATTCAGACCATACTTCTTCAGTAAATCTCTTAAGTACTTGATCTGAGATATGAAGATGTCATTCTTGCGTTGCTTGATTTGAAGGCCAAGGAAGTAGTTGAGTTCACCCATCATGGACATCTCAAATTCTCCCTACATTGTCTTAGAAAATTCCTCACACATAGATTCGTTAGAGGCACCAAATATAATGTCATCAACATAAATTTGAACAATTAGAATTTCATTCAGCTTATTACTCTTAATGAAGAGAGTTGTGTCAGCTTTGCCACTAATAAAACATTGATCAAGAAGGAACTTGCTTAATCGTTCATACCAAGCTCTAGGAGCTTACTTTAGTCTATATAAAGCTTTCTTGAGATGATAAACATGATCTGGATGATGATCACTTTCAAAACCAAGAGGTTGATCAACATAAACTTCCTCCTGTATAAAACCATTTAAAAATGCACTTTTGACATCCATTTGATAAAGCGAGAATCCCTTGATACAAGCAAAGGCTAGAAGAACTCTTATAGCTTCCAATCTTACCACTAGAGCATAAGTTTCTTCGTAATCAATTCCTTCTTCTTGATTATAGCTTTTAGCAACCAATCTTGCCTTGTTACGGACAATGATTGTTGATTCATCATGTTTGTTCTTAAATACCTATTTAGTCCCAATGACTGGATGGTCTTTAGGTCTAGGTACTAAGTCTCAAACTTGATTTCTATCAAATTGATGCAATTCCTCTTGCATTGCTATAACCCAATCATTGTCTGAAAGGGCTTCGTCAATCTTAGAGGGTTCAATATGAGAGATAAACGCAAAGAAAGTGACTTCATTCAAAGTACCTTTCCTGGTTCTTACTCCTTGATTTACATCACCTATCACTTGGTCTAAAGGATGATTCCTAATAAACCTCCAAGGTTTAGGTTGAGATTGAACATAGTTTTCACAAATATTTTCAGAGGTTTCAAAAACACTTCCAGAATTTTCAAGAGAGGCAGAAGTAGTTTTTGAAAAGAATTGATTTCTATAAGCATTTTCCTCATCATCATCCAAAGGTTTATCATATTTGGTTTGACTGAACACAACATGAATAAATTCTTCAACAATACAAGTACGAGTATTAAAAACTCTATAAGCCTTACTTCTATTAGAGTAACCAAGAAATATACCTTCATCAGATTTTGAATCAAACTTACCCAGATTATCCTTACCATTATTGTGCACAAAGCACTTACATCCAAAGATGTGCAGATGGGCAAGGTTGGGCTTTCTTCCTTTGTACAACTCATAAGATGTCTTCTTAAGATTCTTCCGGATGTATGCAAGATTTGATATGTAGCATGCAATGCTCATTGCATCAGCCCAGAAGACTTGAGAAGTTTGATTCTCATTCAGCATAGCTCTTTCCATTTCAGTGAGGACACGATTCTTTCTCTCCATAACACCATTTTGTTGAGGAGTTCTTGGGGTAGAGAAATTATGATCTATTCCATGAGCATCACAAAATTCTTCAAAAGCATAATTCTCGAATTCTCCACCATGATCAGTTCTTATACCTGAAATATAGATACCTTTCTCGTTTTGTACCTTCTTGGAAAACACAACAAACTGATCAAAGGTTTCATCTTTTGATGATAAAAATATAGTTCAACGAGAAGTCATCAACAATGACCAGAGTATAGAGATTGCCACCAAGGTTTCTTACTCTTACTAGTCCAACTAAATCCATATGAAGTAGTTGGAGGGGTCTGTTAGATGAAATCTCATTTTTAGATTTAAAAGATGATTTAGTTTGTTTACCTTTCTGACAAGCATCACAAATCATGTCATTTTTGAAATTGAGTTTTGGTAAGCCGATGACTAAATCCTTTCTTAGCAACTTGTCAAGTTGAAACATATTGACATAAGCTAAACGCTTGTGTCATAGCCAACTTTCTTCCAAGTTAATATTAAAGCAATTTTCAAAAGTAATTCTATTGCAATTACTAGAGAGGTTTAGAGTGTAATAGTTACCTTCTCTAGGAGCCCTAAATAAGGCTTTTGTTTTGATATTGACTAAGGGCAGATCATTCTTGCTCTCAATCAAGCATTCCTCAGAGTCGAAGATAACCAAGTTATCTTTGTCTGTGTTTTGGCTCACACTGAGGAGGTTGTGGTAAAGGCCTTCTACAAGGTAGACGTCTTTGATTTGAGGTCCATCGTTGTTGCCAACTTCACCAATTCCAACAATCCTTTCGGATTGATTTCCACCAAAAGTCACCTTGCCACCATCCTTGGTCTTGAGAGCAGCAAATTTAGTATGATCTCCCATCATATGTCTAGAGCATCCACTGTCAATATACCACTTGTTGGATTTTGATGCTCTTAGACAAATCTGCAAATCACAAGAAATCAGGTTTTAGGTACCCATCTTTTCTTGGGTCCTTTCGGGTTAGTTTGTGCCTTAGGAACCTTATAAGATCCCTTAGGCACCCATTGATAATTTCCTAAAGGTTTACTCTTTCTTTCATTTTTATGAAAACATGAAGAAGTAGTATGACCTTTACGATTGCAATAATTGTAATGAGCAAAAGGATTTGAAGAGTGAACGTTTTTCTAAAATAGTTCATATAAGATTTTTCTCCAGATTTCCTTTTCCCTTTCTTTTTTATCAAAATCAAGTTTATAGCCAATTCCTGATCTGTCATTTGTAAATCTTTGTTGTTTTAAAATGACATTGAGCATTTCGCTACCTCTAGTAAATTTCTCAAGTGCTTTTGTAAGATATAAATTATTTTCTCTAAATCAAGGCAATCTTCATAAACAATGTTTTCACAAGAGATATTCTGAACCTGCTGTTCAAGAACCATATTTTTCTTTTTCAAAGATATATATTTCTCAGCAACCTTTTCAAATTCATATTGTAAAATATTGTATTCAGCAAATAATTCATCATATGTAGGTTGCGAGTCATTTACCTCTTCATTCTCAGATTCTTTTTCTCAGGCCACGAGGCAGACGTTGGCTTTCTCTTCCTCATCAGCTTCATCTTCATCGGATGAGCTGTCTCCCCATATAGCTGAGACATAAGCTTTCTTTTTGAACTTATTGAATTTCTTCTTCTCTTTATCTTTGTTCTTCAACTGGGGGCATTCTGACTTGATGTGGCTAGGCTTTTCACATTCGTAGCAGATGATTGACTTCTTTACCTCAAAGTTGTGGCTATTATTTGGTCTATGAGAATTGTTTTGAGCAGGGCAAACGAGCAAATAGAGATAGCCGAGGTTGTTGTTAAGCCGAGGCTGAGAAGATTTGGGAGAGATGTTTATCCTTTCTTCTACGCAAGCTGAGGATTGATGATGTTTAGTTAGAATTTATTAGCAAAAAGCATCTAGTTTTCCAGATGGCTTGCTTTCTTGCCCAGTATAAAGTTCGACAGCTTGTCTAGAAGAAATTTGGGGGCCATCAGGGTTCTTCAAGATTTATTTCCTGAACCTGGATGGCTTCAATTTATACCTAGAGGATCTTGTTCGGCAACTTCAGATCCTCCTATCATCGTGCCAGCAGCCGTAGGCACAACAGAGCATAAGCATGGAGATATAGCTTATGAAGGGGATGCAGACTGAGAGATTTAAACAAATGATCTACCTTTTCTTCATAGAGATTGGAGGTCAGGTACCTTTTTCTTTCAAATCTTGTTTCTTTATATGTAATTGTTCATTGCATATTTCCTCGAAAAGGGGAACGCCTCTTTTCAGTTCATGCCGCTTCACCCCTCTGTCCGACATTGAAAAATTTTATATTAATGAACTCGGCAACTGATGCCGGTTAACGACACGTGGGGGTCCGAATGTGTCGAGATGATGTGTGCCGAGATGCCAATTCTGGGACCACCCATTGTGCCATGATGACGATAACTCTTTCTGAATATGAGACCGAAGTTGAAGTTCCTGCAATCGTTTGCTGTTACAACTCCTTGTTTCGATCACTAGTTGCTGCAATGTATCATTGTTTCGGCCTCAGGTCTCAGTAGGAGGATTAACGCGTGCGAGAGACGTTAGCAGACTTTGCACTTGACGAAGGATTCCTCCCTTGAGCCAGCCAAACCCAATGTCGGCACCCACAAGTTCTCCAAACTCACTATCGTTGCGGTTTCCAAGACTGTATGCATGTCGAGAATATGTACGCTGTTGAGATTATGTTTGTTTTTGTCTATGGTGCCAAGATCGACAGTTCATGAGGTCCTGAGATCCGAGATGCCTTACTATTCAAATCCTTCTAATGTTTTGTCGAGAGTTTCTTGATTCAGGGAGATCGGGGTTCGAGTTCGCCGAGACAGGATTCATCTGGTTTCCACATCGATGGACCCTCGATTCACTGCCGGGATTCGTCTTCACCGAGACGGGAGGAATGGCCGAGATTGTAGTAGCCGGCTTTCGAGATACCTGAGATGCCGAGACGTTAAAGTATGAAGGCTAAGATTGTAGTAGCTGGCTTCCGAGATACCTAAGATGCCGAGACGCTAAAGTATGCCAAGGTGGTTAGATGTCGAAACTCAGAGGATGCCGAGATTGTTAATCTCCCTATGCTTGTGGACGGGGTGGCAAAGCCAAGTGGTTTTTGGGTCCTTGCAAATGGCGTTGTGGACATCATCTACAAGGATGATCTCGGAATAATTCCAATTCCCAGTTGAAGATCGCCTATAATCCCGGAGGAAAATTCAATAGACTCGGAATGAAGATAGCTTCTCTAGCATGTAGTTCAAAAGTCCATGCACAGCCGTGTAATGTACAGATAAATGACCCCATGTCATGTTTTGCACTCCCTTGTGGCAAATTTGCTGCTACATTCAGGATGCCAGATATTAAAGAAGTTGCAAGAATTAGTCTCCCTTTCCAACTAATCCCTTTGTGGATTTAATTCAACTAATTTCTCTGAATTCCGCTTTTGCTCAAGTCAATCATGTCAAAGAAGTAGCTTTTGTTTTTGGGGATTTGTTGCTTTGTGGGGACGAAGCTGCAATCCGTGACACTACTCGGATGTACTTGCAACTTTGGCAGCTGTTCTTTTAGTTGTTGTAGCAATTGCTTGAGCGTGTTAGGCTGCAGGAAGTCAATTCATATGGCAATATATGCACTATGGTGGTGACCATGTTGGTTTTGGAGTCAAAATCCTCTAGCTGGCGTTACTTCTCATTCAATACTAGATGCGCTAAAAAGAGGCAAGGGGCGAAAACGTGGTTAACTGGAGATCCTGCTTCATCAATGGGCCTCATGAATGCCTGAATGCGGAGATTCCGAGATTCAAATGACTGAGAAGGGTAAATACCGAGATTGCAACCCTGTTTTGCTGAGATACAGTGCACATATTGCTGAGGGAGATGTGTGAAAGGAGGTTTGGGTTTAATCAACATTCTTGGAGTTAATAAAGCATTGGAATTATTTAGGAAATTGTGTTCTCGCGGCTATTACCCAGCTTCACTCAAGAATACAATACAATGCACGATGTCGAGATTAATGCCTCCAGAAGAAAATATGCCGACATTGTATTCTCAAGAAGCTGATGTTTGTTTAAATTGCTATGAAATAAATTGCTAAGGAAGCCTCTAATGGTTTACAACAAGACCGCAGGGAATGAAGCATTTCAGGCAGGAAGACATGCAGAAGCTGTCAAATATTTTACTGCAGCTTCGTTACATTGCAGTGAATTATTTGAAGGCATTTTCTAGACATGCAACTTGTTATCCACTCTCAGAGATAAGTTTTCTAGCTTTGATTGACTTTTTCCTCTTAATCTTGGAGATGCTAGAATGTTACCGTAGCCACCGATCCTCTTTAATGAGCAAAGCATAACTATCTATGGAATAGTTAAGCATATATGGCTTCCTTCTATTTATTTATTTTCCTTATGCTTTATAATCCACCATTTAATAATGCTCCAAATAAAAACCAGGACATGTTGTTGCAAAGAAAAAGCAATTTAGAAACAAATTATTCTTGGGAGAAAACATTGGCTTGAGTTGAAGAAGTCATGACGTGTCAAGCAATTGGCGTGTTCAGATTTGGGAAATTCCAGTTTATTTGGAGTATAAACTTGCAATGCAGAATCATTGCTTGCAATGCATTTTATTTTGCACGAGTTGCAAAATCCTAAATTTTTATTCAAGATGGAATCAACAAGCTTGAATATTTCCAATGGAAACATCGAAGAATTGCCAGAATCCATCGAAGAAAAAAAGAACCTTGTTTATTTAAAGTTGGACAGTTGCAGAACTTTAAGAAAACACCTTGTTCTATTCATGGAGAAGGCCATCGAATTGTTCCAATTACATTGTGCCTTGGCTCACGTGATGTTTGCAAGATTTTCCTTCTGCAAGAAAAACTAAAACACGTGATGTCAATGAGTTTTTTGGTTCTCAGATTCCTCAATAAATAGGTCCACCTCCAAAAGAAAAGGAAGAAGGATCCCAGTTACACTTAATACAGTTAAAATACGGGCTCCGTGTAAAGTTTTGCGGGAAGCGAAATGAAGTCGGACCCCGGTTACACTTAATATAATTAAAATTCGGGCTCCGTGTAAATTTTTGCGGGAAGCGAAAAGAAGGCGGACCCTGGTTACGCTTAATATAGTTCAAATCCGGGCTCCATGCAAAATACGGATAAACTAACCGTGTTTCTTGAGTGGAACCTGGTAACACTGAAAGAACGGTTAAATCCGTGTTTCCATGATCAATTTGGAACCCGGTAACACCGAAAGGACGGTTGACTCCGCGTTCCTTAATTGGACCCCGGATAAACTGAAACTTATCTAAGTTGACTCCGCGCTCCTTAAATGGACCCTGGATAAACTAAAACTTATACAATTTCTTAACAGGGGCAACCTGGTACTCCGACGTGCGGACGTTGGAAAAACGCCAGAGATGGCAAACTAGCTACAAATTGGGAAGGTCCTTACCGGGTTAAAGAGAAACTTGACAAAGGAGCATACATAATCGAAAACTTGGGAAGGAAGCCAATCAAAAGGACTTGGAACGCCGACAAGCTGAGAATCTGCTATAGTTAAACCTCGGCTCCGCATTCCCAATATGCCGGACGCGACGTCGGATTATTCAATGAAAAATCCCTCAGTGGAAATTCAAAATGCGCATTATCGATAGCTTAAGTATTACACCGAGGTCCCTACACCCAATTGAAAGAGAACCATCTAGATGGCTGACACCAGGGCTGATAAGCCCGATTACGAGTAACGTGAAGTCGCTATTACATGCACTCACGAAATTGATGCATCAATACTCGGTCGTCGATAAGAAGATGAATTGTCATTTCGACCCTGATCAGGTCAAAATGTTTAAGCGTCGTGTTTCAGACACCACAGCTGGACATGTGACAGTTTGCCCTTATCCTGGTTATGAACCCAGACAACGGAATCGGAACTTAGTAGTGCGGTTAAAATAAAAACCCTACGCGGTTAAAAAAGAAAACCCTACCACAGATTCCCAGTCGTTAAGACTGGAAGAATAAAAGCATATGCAGCATACATCAGACCCTGGCCCGGTCACAGAACTACCAACACGCGTTGGGATTCGCAAAATTAAATTTGTCATCACAACGGATAAAGGTGAATACATGCACGATTGAAACTATGAACATATGGTCATAGTCATTGCACCCCGGCAGCCCAGAGCCCTTGACTGCCAGGCTGGGGGGACGACGAGACAAGCGTGGCACTGTAAGGCTTTTTTGTCAATTTGCCCTTTATAAAATAACTATTTAACAAAATGCCCCGTTTGCAAACTATTTAACGATTTGCCCTCGTTTGCCCCTTTTAGTCGACTAAACACCTCATTTAGTCGACTAAAACGCGGCCCGATTTAGTCGACTAAAACGCGTAGTTTAGTCGACTAAATTGCCACGGGGGCAATTTTTTTTAAAAATTTCCCGTGATTTAGTCGACTAAGCTACAAAGTGCTTAGTCGACTAAATCGTGATAGAGGGTTTTTTAAAAACTCCAATCGCGGCATTTGGAACCCTAATTGACTAAGCACCCTCCCCAAACCTCTCCCCCTCTGTTTTTTTTCACCAAATCCTGCTGAATCCATTGGTGGAATGAAGTTTAAATGTTGTTATTATGAAATAGTTGAAATAGTTGCACTGTACACATAAAAAGGTGAATGAAAAAAACTTCATAGTTGAAAAATATATATATATATATATATATATATATATATATTACTTGCACATGAAATAGGGATCTGTTTATATTCGAGAGGTTATTTTATTGATCTAATATAACGAAATCAAAAAGATAAAATCTGACCCAACTTCCTCCTATATAATAGGATCTAATCGAGCTCATTCTTATTTTACAAATATAGATATATGATATAAAATATATTTTTATGTTGTTAATATTTATTTAAACTCCTAATTTAAATTATTGAAATAAGCTCGAGAGTTTAAATAGTTGTAAAGAAATAATAATAAACAATAACAATAATGATAATAATAATAATTGTTATTGTTATTAGGAAAAAAATATAATAATAAAATATAATAATAAAATAAATAAATAATAAAATAGATAATTATTATTATTAAAAAAATGGAATAAATTAAAAAGGGAGTTAGTAATTAATAAAAAATAAAAAGGGGTATTATTAATTAATAACAAATAGAAAAGGGTATTATTAATTAACAATAAACGAAAAGAGAATTAATCGTCTCCCTAATTTTTCGGTCCGTCATAATTTGCCGACTTCAAGCATTCCAAGTTTATTATTAAAAATTGTATACTTTTAATTTTATGAAATTATAAATTATAATTTTATGTAGAATTTTAGAAGAGTTATTCATGGTTAGTAAATTGGTTGTGGTAGAATGAAGTTTCCTTCTAGTGTCATTTGCGTCGATTTGGTGAAAAAAAAAAACAAAGGGGGAGAGGTTTGGGGAGAGTGCTTAGTCGATTAGGGTTCCAAATGCCGCGATTTAGGTTTTTTAAAAACCCCTCTGTCTCGATTTAGTCGACTAAACCCTGTAGTTTAGTCGACTAAATCACGGGGCAATATTAAAAAATTTGCCCCTGCGATTTAGTCGACTAAACTACAAGGTTTAGTCGACTAAATCACGAGGATATTCAAAAAAATTTGTCCCCGCGTTTTAGTCGACTAAACTACATGGTTTAGTCGACTAAATCACGTTTAGTCGACTAAATGAGGTGTTTAGTCGACTAAAAAGGGCAAACGAGGGCAAATCGTTAAATAGTTTGCAAACAGGGGCATTTTGTTAAATAGTTATTTTATAAGGGGCAAATTGACAAAAAAGCCGGCACTGTAAAGCTGTCAGCAATATAAGCAAGCCCGGTCCGTTCCTCTTCAGGATAATTCAGATTGGGAGAATCCGGTGCTACAACAAACAAACCCGGAAGCCCGATCCGTTCCTCTTCAGGATAATTCGAAGAGGGGGAATTCGGTGTTGCAGCAAACAAACCCGGATGATTGAGGAAGAAGAGATCCCGACGATCATGAAGAGAAACAGACGAAGTTTCAAAGTAAATTAACCCGGACAACATGTCTGGGGGCAACTCAATCAGAATACAAATAAATCTGGGGTTCGTTGAAACTCGAATAGAAACTTTATCAAATTCAAACAAGTTGTAGCAACTCGGATACGATATCCGGGTTCAATAACATATCCACCCCAACAGCCCAGAGCCCTTGACTGCCAGGCTTGGGGGCAACTACGATACAGTTGTCAATGGTGTAAGAAGAACTAACGGAAGCCCTCACGGGGTTATTTTGAATTGTCAAATGCTATCCTGGTGGCTTGAACGTTCGTTGCTAGTGAAAAAGCATGTTCACCATCAACCGAGATCGAGGCAAGCGAAAACAAAGAACGAGGGAAAGATGAATAGACCCCGCCTTGGGAAAAACCTATCGCCTAAACAGGAAAATCGGTAGCGGAATACGACTGAATCCGAATTAGTTAAGACTCGAACAAAAGCAAATCAAGCTGAAACAACTCGGATACGAAAGATCCCAACCTCGAAGTCAGGCAAACCGCCTCAACATTACCTCAGATCTTTGAGACATTACCTCGGATCTTTGGGGTAGATGACTTCGATAGCCGGGATCACACACGGATTCAAATACAGCCGAACCATCTCGGCACTACTCGGATCTTTGAGACACTACCTCGGATCTTTGAGCAGCAGACTACTACCTCGGATCTTTGAGACATTACCTCGGATCTGTGAGTAAATGACATCGACAGTCGGGATCGACATAACCCAACCCGGCAATGTGCGGTAGATAGGCAAGAGGGTAAGGTTCACGACAACCTAGCTTGGATAACTTGTTTGAGGCAAAATACATCCCGGCAGCTCAAAAGCTTGAACTACTGGGCTGGGGGCAACTGTTACGGACCTACATTAGGCCCAACACCTGGATGGCCCAACAGTGAATATATCACATATTAGGATCTACCTATAATAAGGGGAAATCCTATCTTATCTATAATCAAGGAAGATCTTGATATAGATGTAACAGTTATAATATCTAGGCCGCAAATCACTTAGGGCCCATGAATCTTAACCTAAGGTACACTCTATAAATACATAGGTCAGACATTCTACATTCTAAGCTCTCTCTGGCTATTCACAATTCAGCTGTCACAGAGCACACACACCACCCCTTTGGCTAAACGCCTATTGGTGTCTCGAACTACGTGGACTTTGATCCCTCTACAGGGTACGTAGGCCCTAGGCATTGTTCCTAGGTCAAGTCCGATTCAATCAATATCCAACATGCTAGTCCATTAGGGTTAGCCACATCTAGTTCTACACCAGAACAATTGCTATGTAGAGTCGGTCATGACTACGTCTATTAAGAAATTATATTCCATATTTCTAAAACTAGTTTTCTTTTCTGCAATCTACAATCATCCATTCAGTTATTGAATTTGTATATATCAATGATGAAGCTGTACGAGGGAAAATTGATTTTTTTTTTTTTTTGGCCAATTTGTTCTTGTCTCTAAATGCTTCTACTGATTTGAAGAAGATGTGAAATATATATGCTGATGGTTTTATCAAAGCCTCCATTTATGTAGGTTTTTGGTAAGTTTCAAAGCTGAATTATATACTTTTTATTGGCCCACCAAAGCTTATATACATATATATACACACAAATTATAGTTTATATTAAATTAAAATAAAACTTGATTTAATTACAAATTTCATGCTACCTATGTATGATGAACTAGTTAAAGGATAAAACTAAGAAGCTATTTTTATATTTATTTTCCCTATGTAGATAGAATTCTAATTCTTGTACTTCTTAACTCATTAAAAAAAAATTACTTTGTTTTTCAAAATTATAGTAAAATCTTCAAATTATATGACACGAATTCATTATCTAATTAACATGATAGGCATATACAAGTATATTTCCAATGAGTAAACGAATAGTATGAAATTTCTAATTATATAGCATTTCAGAAGAAAAGAGTTACAAAATATATATTTCAATTGATAAAAAGATACTCCATACAGTACAAAATTTGTAGTACAAATTGCACTACAAACTTTGACCTATAATTAGTATTGGAGATAGTATTAATTTATAGGCTAAAGTCGACTTTTAGTCCTTTAAGTTCTATATAAGGCATACTTTTGGTCCCTTAACTTTATAAAGTATACTTTTGGTCCTAAAATTCTAACACCGTTAATGTTGCTAACGGAAAATGCTGAATAGTTAACTCAAGTGATGACTAATAACATTTAATTACATAAATTTTATATATTATTCAATTTGCCCATATTTTAAATTTAAATTTAATAGTATTTAGTTACATAGTTATAACTTAAGTTTACATCATTATCACTTAAGTTTGCATTTTCCGTTAGTAAAATTAACGGTGTTAGATTTTTAGGACCAAAAGTATATTTTATAAAGTTAAGGGACCAAAAACATACCTTATGTAAACTTAAAGGACTAAAAGTATACTTTAGCCTAATTTAGAAAACCTTTACCACTCATATTATATTTAAAATTATTTAATATTTGTGACATATTATCTCCCTAACTCTAAAAATAGTGGAAATACTTTATTTCTTCGTAAAAATTATTATATAAATATGATAGTATTTAAAAAGATTTAAAATCGTTAATTTTTTTTTTTTTGAAAAAGACCTTCTGCCTATACAGCTGTAATTATTTTTGAGGGCAGGGAGGTTCCTCTTATTGTGGATATATATTCGTGTCAAAAGATTGTTGGCTTGTATGTGTGTATATATGTATATATATCTGTATATATATACACCGCTGAAAAAAAAAAAAAAAGTCACGGTTAAAACTTTCTTCGGAAACTGTTTGTATCGTGGGACTCATGAGTAATTTTCCTATAATTTATCGATACTCCTAATATTAAAGAAATTATATATCATTTGGCCCTACAAATATGAAAAAATTTGGAATATGATAAATTAAAGGAAAAGAGCAACAACTGAAATATAGTGAAATAATATAAAATTCTCAGCGGTCAAAATATCTAAAAATCTATAGGGAAGAAGAAGCAAACACATAACCTCATATGTATTATGACTAATTAAAATATAACAACTCATTTTATTTTATGATTTTAAGAAACATAAACTTTATAATTTAGGAAAACAAAGCACACAATTCCCTCCCATGAATTGTTGTTTTTTTTAAAAATAATAAAATTTGAATATGTAGGATAAAAATAAGGTGAGATGTTGTATTTTAATTATGATGTATATATGTACATAGATATCTAAGAGTCTAAAATATTAATTCCAAAACAAGATCCACAAGCCAAAAATATTGCAGAATGTAATTAAATTAAAGTCAAAAGTCCCAGCTGACAGACAAAATTAGGCGTTCTGTGTGGAAGGAAGGGAGAGCAAGGTTTCAGTATATACAGGTGCATAGTGTGAATACAACGGATAACCATATGTTCTACCTTCTTCCAGTTTTCCTAGTTCTTCTCGTTTTCCTTGTTGACTACTCCATCTTGATAATGTCAAAGACTGTAGTTGTAGTGTAACAAGTTGACCATCTTTGGTGAGAAATATTGGCGAAAAATAATCTCCCGCCTCTCGACTGCGAGGTATAGACATACGTTTAGTCCAAGATGACTCCCCTTCACCCTCTTTCATCACCCACACCTTGATTTCTTCATAATAGGTCAGATCAATTAGAGCCAGAGATTCTCCCAACAGTCTCATATTACAAAGTGCTAGCGCAGTATCATTGATGTTAGGCACTACTCGTCTTACTTGGTTTGTTTTGATGTCCAATGCAAGAATATTGGCTTCCGGGATTCCTCGTTCCTCAGCGAAAGAAACTGACCAATAAATAACACCGTTTACCACTGTACCAGAAACCAACGGATGATTTGGTGCCATAGTTTCTCGACGATTAATAGCAAATTCTTTATTCCATGAATTGTTTCTAATAGAGAAGATCCGGAAAGCTGGACGAACAATGAATGATACGAGCACAATTAAGTAGTCATCAGTGGATGCATCGTAACAAAAGCCATGCAGTTCAAAATTCATCTGTGTTTTGGGTAGAAGGATCTGTTTGCGCTCACCGGTCAAAGGATTCCACACAAGAAGCTTGTCTCTTTTTTCCTTATGGATTAGAAGTAGAAACCCTCGACAAGAAGCTAACATAAATCCGTAGTCAGAGGGAAAATCGAAGCTTATAGAAGCAGAATCGTCACAACGCGATGCGTCGAAATCTATGGCTCTCATTCGCTGATGATGAGAAACAACAATGTAAGGGAATCGATGGGTGTAATGTTGGGGAGATCGTTGAAAATGCAGTTTTGGGAAGTTGGGGTTGGAGATGAGAGAGAGCCATGACTTGGACACACACTTTAGACGACCCAGAGACTTGATCGGCAAGCGAAAAAGGATTTCGGTTCTAAGTTCATTGGGAAGGTTCTCCATGATGGCCCGAAGGAGAAGAGAGTGCTGATTGTTGAAGGTTCAGTTCAGATCTATTTATAGAAATAATAGATAGATGGTGCCATTAGGGTAATTAATGGATTTCTTTAAAACAAATTATTATTTGGATAAAAGATATCTATCTACTCCCTTATTATAAGGCACCAACTAACTTTTCTTACAAACCAATAAAAGCAGCTAAAGTCAATAAAGTTGTCCTAGAATCTAAGTAATTTTCAATATTACCCCTACTAATTGCAATAAACTTTAACATTATAATAATTATTACTCTCAACCACTAGCCTTATTAATTATGGGCAGAAATGGAAAAACATAATTAATGCACATTGGGAACAAGCGAGTGTCTTATAAAAAGGACCAAATAAACTTGCTAGTTGGTGTCTTATAATAAGGACCAGAATGAGTATAATTATTAAAAGGGTTTAATGTTTCTGCATTTACTGCAGAAACTTTTTTTCTGCAGCACTCACATAAAAGTGAGTGGGTCCCATTGTAAAGAGATGAGAGAGAAAATATTAGTGGGACCTATTCACTTTTATTTGAGTCTTTTGAAAAAAAAAATCTGCAAAGTAAATGCAGAAACATTAAACCCTTATTAAAAAGTAAAAAAATGTATGATTGTGTAAATATAAAAATTTAGAATTTTAATTAAGAGGAATGTTAGGAGGGAATGTAGGGAATTTGGTTTGTGCAACGACAAAATGCATTTGTTGTGAGGATGGTGTTGGTGTGGCTAACAACGGGGGATTGCGGGTTAATTTGTGTTGTTTACCCGTGGTCTGTGCTTGTTTATAAAAATAATAGATGTTATGAATATATTAATTTGGATGTCTATTAATTATTAACCACTCATATCCTAGTCAACATTCATGAATGGTAGTTGGAAAACTAAAAACCTATATTTTAATGTACATTCATATGCATGAATGATACAAATAGTCATATAATGCATATTTACCTGTTTTAATTGTACCATTCGTTGTATCTTAGTAGTGACTATTAGTGGTCACTTTTAGAGACCTATAAATAGAGGTAATGTACAAAGCATTGCAATCATACTAAACTCACAAGAAACTGAATGAGAAATGCTTAGTCTTTTAGTATTTTTTTTCCTCTTTTATCTCAGTTTTTTTTTTTTCATATCACTGGGATAATTTATTGGATTTTTCTAAAAGACATTATTGTTAGTATAAAAAGATATCCTTATTAATGTCTATATATCACCATCGTTGGTTACTTTTTTATTTGGAAAGACAATATCAAAATATAAATTTAAAATACTGATTGCGCGCTCCTGGTTAAAAATGTATTCTCTTATCTCCCTCAGTATTTCCCACAGGATAATTTATTGGATTTATTTAAAAGACATTATTGTTAGTATAAAAAGATATCCTGACATCACCATCGTTGGTTATTTTTTTATTTCGAAAGACAATATCAAAATATAAATTTAAAATCTGATTGTGAGCTCCTGGTTAAATCAAATGTATTCTCTTATCTCCTCGGTATTTCCCACACAAAGTATTTCCCACAGGATAATTTATTGGATTTATCTAAAAGACATTATTGTTAGTATAAAAAGATATCATTATCAATGTCGATATATCTCACCATCATTGGTTATTTTTTTATTTCGAAAGACAATATCAAAATATAAATTTAAAATATGCGATTGCGTGCTCCTAGTTAAATCGAATGTATTCTCTTATCTCACTCAAGTATTTCCCTGAGAATAATTTATTGGATTTTTCTAAAAGACATTATTGTTAGTATAAAAAGATATCCTTATTAATGTCGATATATCACCATCGTTGGTTACTTTTTTATTTGGAAAGACAATATCAAAATATAAATTTAAAATGCGATTGCGCGCTCCTGGTTAAATCGAATGTATTATCTTATCTCCTCGGTATTTCCCATAGGATAATTTATTGGATTTTTCTAAAAGACATTATTGTTAGTATAAAAAAGATATCCTTATCAATGTCGATATATCTCACCAATCACCATCATTGGTTTTTTTTTTTTTTTAATTTAGAAAGAGAATATCAAAACATAAATTTAAAATATGCGATTGCGCACTCCTGCTTAAATCGAATGTACTCTCTCCCCCGTATTTCCCATAGGATAATTTATTGGATTTTTCTAAAAGACATTATTGTTTGTATAAAAAAGATGGGTTTAATGTTTCTGCAACAAAAGCATAAATATTTTTTCTACTACAATCACATAAAAGTGAGTGGATCCCACTTATATTTTTTTTCTCTTCTCTTTATAATAGGACCTACTCACTTTTATGTGAGTGTGGTAGAAAAATGTTTCTACAAGTAAAAGTAGAAACATTAAACCCAAAAAAGATATCCTTATCAATGTCGATATATCATACCATCATTGGTTTTTTATTTTTATTTCGAAAGACAATATCAAAATATAAATTTAAAATACTGATTGCGCGCTCTTGGTTAAATCCTATGTATTCTCTCCCTGGTATTTCCCATGGGATAATTTATTGGATTTTTCTAAAAGACATTATTGTTATTATAAAAAAGATATCCTTATCAATGTTGATATATCACCATCGTTGGTTATTTTTTTTATTTTGAAAGACAATATCAAAATATAAATTTAAAAACGATTGCGTGCTCCTGGTTAAATCGAATGTATTATCTTATCTCCCTCGGTATTTCCCATAGGATAATTTATTGGATTTTTCTAAAAGACATTATTGTTGGTATAAAAAAGATATCCTTATCAATGTCGATATATCTCACCATCATTGGTTTTTTTTTTAAGGTTTAATGTTTCTGCAGTTGCTACAGAAATATTTTTTCTCACATAAAAATGGGTGGGTTCCATTATAAATGGAAGAGAGAGAAAATATTAGTGAGACCACCTACTTTTATCTGAGTGTTGCAGAAAAAATATTTCTGCAGTCTCTTTTTTTATTTGGAAAGACAATATCAAAATATAAATTTAAAATACGATTATACGCTCCTGGTTAAATCGAATGTATTCTCTCCTCGGTATTTCCCACATTCCATTTTAAAACTATTTGAATTTTATTTTCAGCCAAAATTAAAACTGCTAAAATATTCAGGATTCTTTTAAGACCAGCTAAAATCATGCATTGAGGATTTTTCCGGAACAAATAGTCCGGCCTATCAAGGGTAGACTAGGACCCAAAAATCCAACACAATATAAAAGAAATAGAGAGCTTTTAATTAATAAAATATTACAATAATAGTTTTATAAAATATTAAATCTGAAATATTCATTCTTTAATTTAGGGGTAGAGATGAAATTCTTAGGAGAAAATGGGAACCAAGAATAGGAAAGGATCTGCATCCATGAATTTGGCATCAATTGGGCATGTATACGAATTTGAATTATTCTTAATGTTTTCTCTAATTTTTATTTTATAATTTTTTGAATCTCAAATATTAACTAGGAGCGTTTAAGAAAATTTTCATTCAGTGATTTAGAAAATTTTAAATTTAATGATTCAGGCAATTTAAAAAAGTGAATTAGATATATTTTCGACCAAAAAGCCTTTTAATAATCTATATTTGATATCATTGGAAGGAGTATTGTGAGGTTGGGTGAAATTGTTATACATGGCATGAGAATTATATATCCAGAACATAATCAACAAAGGGAGCTTAGAAAACACAAAAAAAAAAAGAAAAGAAATTATTATATGAAAATGAGTCTGTATTGAAGATTTCGCAATTCCACCTTAATTTTAAGGGTTAATCTAAACTAGCGTGAAGGTTATGTGTAACGGCCCTCCATCGGAGTTCCCACTGGGACGCGGGACCACTGTCCCTGGAGCCTCTACTCTGACACCTGCATGGTGTCCGGCCCCCATACTGGGGTAGATATTGTCCCCTCCTCTAGGGGTTTTGTCCCTTGGGAATTAATTCCCAAGAACTCCTCCCCAATAGTTGGAGGCCACGACCTGAGACATTAGTACATGTCTTAAGAGCCTTTTAGTATCTATTATACCACTGGTTATAAATAAGACATCTAAATTTTAAAAAAAAAAAATGTTTTCATTTACAAAGGTTATTTATATTTCTTCTAACTAACCTTTTTTTTTTTTGAAATATAACTATGGTCTGGTACTAGTCTGAACCTGAAGGACAAAACCTGGTCTAGTCCACCATTGGGTTTTTCCCAAGACTGGACCAGATCACATACTACAAAGTTTAGCCGGATCTGACTTCAAACCAGACCTTAGGTTAAGGCTAAACCCGGTCTGATCTAGTCTTTACGCCTAGATACACAATATCTTAGATATATTTTAATACATGCAACTCATACAAGTTGATGCATGGTGTAACATCCCATTTGAAAACGGCGGAATATTTTTTTTTTTTTTAAACGTTTCCAAATATTTCAAGCAGAGTAGTCAGAGTAGAGCATTGGAGCGAGTGAGTAACTGATTCATAACAAACATCAACCATAGTGTAACTTTGTAATGATTACAAAGTAATCCTAGAGTTTGAAAGTGTATAACCGAAAGCGATAAAGATATATAAGTCTCCGGCCGCACGTCTATCGTCGTTTGCTTGCCTCGATCTTCGATCCGTATTCCTCCGGATCCGAAGCTATAGCCGAGATTCAATTCACCATATTGAATCTCGGGTAACGGTTAACCTCATACCCAAACAATACAATATACTGAGACAACGAGATATTTCTAGAGCTAATACCACGGTATATCATAAGCATACAAACGATGCATGATCATTATGCCGACAAACATAAGCACAAAGCAATATGTAAAGCCCCATAAGGTAAACAATAACAGCCCGCACTATTCACCGGTGCCACGATAATTACTCGTGTCCTCGCCGCTAGGAAAACAAAACGGTGTTACCAAAACTATAACCCGTATAAGCTGTCCTACGTATAACGGTCTACGAACATATCATTGACATATAAGTATTTAAGATGTACAAGATTAGTGTTACAATACGCGTCCGTACCTTCGTTGACGACGTTAGGTACTTCGCGGAAAAACGTACTTTTACGGAAAAACGTGAAATATTCACCGGCACGTCGGGCGGCGTAACGGCAAAGCAAATCAAAGTTTCGATGCCCTATCGAGTAATATCACTTTCATTAGTGATTTGACATCATAACGGCATTTTAGGTAAAAATTACCATTTTGCCCTTCTACCCCTAATTTGGCGGAATTTCGCGAACTTCGTTACTTTGACCGTATTCCATTTCAAAATTATCCCCACTATGTTTTTACCTCGTCGGGCATCTTTCAATGCAATGAGGCATAAAAACAAACATAGGAACAAATTCTGAAACTTCCTAGATCAAAACAACGGTTCTACTATAACTACCGAAAGAACTACGGAAACTAAAAACTAAGGACGAAGAACTTACTCGGAGCTAAGGCAAAACTTTTTGCAGAGCTTCTCACTCTAAGTTTCGGCCAAGGTAGAGAGAAGAAAAGGTGTGAAGAATGAATGAAGAGTTCATGCCTTTATATAGGCAAAAATTGGGCTACTTTGGTAATTTTCACTTTCCAAGTTTTGTAATTTTTCCTTTCTTTTCAACCATGTAAATTCAAGACAAAATGGTGGTTAATTCTTGTCCATGGCTGCCTTGGTCGACATAAGGAAGGTGATGTGGCATCAAACCATTGGTCCAAGAATGGTGACTTAAGCTTACTTTATGCCCGGCCCGATAGAATTTCCTCGATCGGTGTCCGTTTCGCGTAGTCTCTAAATTCTGAATTTATAACTTTGAAGATCTTCTCTTCCTCATCAATAATATCTAATTTAACTTAGATTCCAGTCCCTTACGGGGTTCCAAATGATCAGTTGAAGTTTTCTCGAAAAACGTGTCAGGCGCGTCCGATTCGAAAATCGTTTTCGGAATCATCAACCTCTCGAACAAAAATTCACCGATTCCAAATATGTCCATATAATCATAAACTCATCTCCAGATGTTGAGTTATAATTTATTTTCTTCAGATCCAAAATGTGACTATCGCATTTTTCTCTATTTCGTCTTATTACGTAAATGCGCTACCGACCTCGGAATTAACTTAGGAAGAGGTCACTTGAAGGTAAAACTGGCGATCAATATTTTACCTTGACTTTGGAATTCCTATTCCTGGTTCTCTAGATAGGATCCGTTTCCTATTTATTCCATTACTATTCACTATATTATATAATAATACAACTTTACAAAAAAATATCATGATATTAAAATTTTATCCTTATCCCTTTTTCCTTTCTCAATTTTCGGCTGCCCTTTTTTTTTTTGTATTTATTTTACATTTATTTAATTAATTATTTATTTATTTATTCAATTTTTCCAAAAATTTCTCAAAATCACCTAATTGGTCCATTCTTGTATTTAGGCTTAAAAATACCTAAACTCACTTATTTTTTACAAAATTCTCCAATTAATTACTAAATATGTTCTTACTAATTTTAAGCCAAAAACCACTAATTTTAGGGTTTTACAAAATTACTTATGAATTTTCTTTACTTATGCTTAAGTAATTAGCCGAAATTACTTAACTACTTTATTATCACTAGTTGATAATTTTATTAATTAAAATGCCTCATTACCTCATAATTCTAGCACCGACATTTCTGTTTTCATGTTTTTACGCATTATTCTAGAATTTGAGAGGGTATTATGGTCATTACAATGCTTTTTGAGCATTTTTATTCAATTTCCCCAAGCTCACAATTTATCAAATTATCACAATTAGAGATAACATACTCTCCTAACTCAAATAATTATTTCATTGCCTTTTAGGATTTTTCACAATTTTCCTAAGTCATTTTGCATACCAGGGGTATTTTGGTCATTTGGCACTTTGGCCATTAAATTCTCTAATTTCCTACAGAACTCATCCTAGAAAAATAGACTATAATAACACAGGTCTTGCAACAATAATTCCACTTATCAGAAATAGCCAATTTATTTACCAAAATGTAATATTTCGGATAAATAAATATGCGGGTATTACACATGGAAACATGTGGGTATTACACATGGAAACATGTCTAAGAGGTATACGAAACGTTCACATGGAAGATATCCATGCTTTATTCATTATATATATATATATATATATATATATATATATATATATATGCTCTATGTAGGTTTTTGATAAGTTTCAAAGATGAATTATATACTCTCTTTTTTGGCCCACCAAAGCTTATATACATATATACACACAAATTATAGTTTATATTAAATTAAAATAAAACGATTTAATTACAAATTTCATGCTACCTTTGTTGAACTAGTTAAAGGATAAAACTAAGAAGCTACTTTTATATTTATTTCCCTATGTAGATAGGATTCTAATTCTTGTACTTCTTAACTCATTAAATATATTTTACTTTGTTTTTTAAAATTGTAGTAAAATCTTCAAATTATATGACACTAATTCATTATCTAATTAACGTGATAGGCATATACAAGTATATTTCCAATGAGTAAACGAATAGTATAAAATTTCTAATTATATAGCATTTCGAATAAAAAAGTTGCAAAATGTATATTTCAATAGATAAAAAGATACTCCTACGGGTATAAAGTTTGTAGTGCAAATTGCACTATAAACTTTATCCTATAATTAGTACCGGATATAGTATTAATTTAGAAAACCTTTACCACTCATATTATATTGAAAATTATTTGATATTTGTGACATATTATCTCCTAACTCTTTAAGACAATAATAGTGGAAATACTTTATTTCTTCATAAAAATTATATTAATGAACAAAATTATTCTAGAAATATGATAGTATTTAAAAAGATTTAAAGTCATTAATTTTTTTTTTTGAAAAATACCTTCCGCCTATGCGAAGTAATTATTTGAGGGCGGGGAGGTTCCTCTATCTTATTGTGGATCTATATTCGCGTCAAAAGATGGTTGCCATCCATAGTAGCGGTGAATATATATATATATATATATATATATATAGAGAGAGAGAGAGAGAGAGAGAGACCGCTGAAAAACAAAAGTCACGGTTGAAACTTTCTTCGGAAACTGTTCGTATCGTGGGACTTATGAGTAATTTTCCTATAATTTATCGATACTCCTAATATTAAAGAAATTAAATATTATTTGGCCCTACAAATAAAAAAACAATGCGGAATATGAAAAATTAAAGGGAAAGAGCAACAACTGAAATATAGTGAAATAATATAAAATTCTCAGCAGTTAAAATACCCAAAAATCTATAGGGAAGAAGAAGCAAACACATACGAGAAATACTTAGTGCAACCTCATCTGTACTATGACTAATTAAAATACACAACTCATTTTGTTTTAATTCTACATGACAGATGAGTCATCTGGTGAAATTCAAATTTTATGATTTTAAAAAACATAAACTTCATAATTTAGGAAAACAAAGCACACAATTCCCTCCCATGAATTGTTGTTTTTTTTTAAAAAACATAAAATTTGAATATATAGGATTAAAATAAGGTGAGTTATTATATTTTAATATAGATAACGTAGTATGTATGTACATAGATATCTAAGGGTATGTTTGGTTTGAGGGGAATGGGAGGAATGAGAGGGATTTTAGTCCCCTTGTTTGGCTTATCATATTAAAAAGGAAACGCAGGATTATAAAAGGTTTGGACAAAACAGGGGCTATTCATTGATTGTTTTGTCAAAAACAATCGTTCAATCGATCTGTGAACAAATTCAACGACGCTTTGGACAAAACAGTTGTTGAATAATGTAATACGGGATAATTATTTATCCGGAATATTATATTTCGATAAATAATACCTATTGAAAATAGGTGAACATGTGGTTTCAAATAATAAGTAATAATTATCTTATTTTCTAAGGTAATTACTATGGAAATTAGGAGAGATAAAGAGCTAAAATGTATTTTTAGGGCATTAAATGGTCTAAAAATATTATGATAAATCCCAAGAGGTAGTAAAATATTTATAAAAAATTAGAAAGTATGTTGTCTCTAATTTTAGGACTTTTTGGGATAATTTCCCTTGAAAAATAATGAGGCAAAATTAGGTATTATTTTGGGATCATAAGTGACCCCATGATTTTTAATATTTTACATGAGATATAAAATACCAATGTAAGTAAAATAGTTGTGAGATAATGATTTATCCTAATTAAGAAAATTATCAAAAATTAGTAAGTGGCTAATCTGGTAATTAATGGGATAATTAAGGTATAAAGTAAATGAATTAAAAATAATTTAAATAATTATTTTTAATGGAAGAAATTCGAAATTATTAAATAAATAAAAAATAATAATAATAAAATATTAATAAAATATTTTATGCTTAGAAAAATAAATAAAAAAGAAAAAAGAAAAAAATATATCTAGATATTTTGATTAAAATAATATTATATATGGTAAAGAGCCAACGGGAGAAGTGAGAACAACTAGAAATAAAATCCTACCCCTAAAGATGGAGACTAAGTCAAGTATCAACCGCACTTTTTATAAACCAAGTGAAAATTCTTCTCGAAGTGACCTGTCTCCGAAGTCAGTTCTGGAACCAACAGGTTATTTAAGACACCGGGTAGGAGAGAGAAAATGCAGATAAAGGATTTAGAGTCAATACTGAAACAAGTAGTTGCCGTGAATTAGGAATCTAGTGACTTAGGTCAGATCATATTACAAACCAGTGGATTTTTGCCTAGACGCTGACGCTTCCGGAATTCAATTCCGTAACCGAGGGTGTCTGGCCTAAAATCTTCAGCAGATAACGGAATACCCTTAATGGTATCATAAATTTTATTAAACTAGATATTCCTAATGAGAAAGAAAGAAACTTCGAAAATCTGCCGTCAGCATTTCGCGATTCGTCAAGATTACGCGATTAGGACACCGTTTAGGTAACTTTATCGGTAGAGGATCATAAAGCAAGCTGTGACATCATCCTGATGACATAGGATGACATCATGGGACGTTTTTTGTGGTGGAGAATGAAGGAGGAAGCTTGGTCTACATGAAGCCACATCTTCATCATCTTAGCCATTGATGAAAAGTTAATCCGACGGTTGAAATCTATGGAGATTTTCTATAAATAGTCACCACCTCCCTTTGATTTTTTCACACCAAAAATCTGCCCCTTAGAGAGAAGTTAGAGAGAGAAGCTCTGGAGAAAGTCTGAGCAAAGTCGGGGTAAGTTCTTCGGTCCTTAGTCTTTAGTTTCGGTAGTTCTTTCGGTAGATATAGTAGGAGTGCTAGATTTATCTTTAATTTTTCAAGATAGTCTAGATATCATATTTAGGGGTAAATATGATACATATTTCGAAAATATGATGAGGGAAAAGATCTGTCAAAATTCGGAGAGATAGAGCGAAAAAAGAAAGCTCTGGCGAAATTCCGTCGATTAGGGGTTCGGGGGCAAAATGGTAATTTGTACCTAAAATGCCCGTTATACTTGCTAGAAGTTGATAAATGTTATCCTTATAGGATATCTAAGATAATTGGACCGCGTTGTACCGCCGTCGTCGCATTTGTTTCACCCGTTTCATCCATTTGTCAAAAATTACCGTTTTCCGTAAAACGTATCGTAGTCGACAACGAAGGTACGTTCACGTACTGTAACACTAACTCTGATATTTATTGTATGCGTATATGTTATGTGTATGTTATGTTTATGTGAGGTAGTTGGTAGCTCTGTGATATGATCATTGTACTGTTATTATGCTTGGTGGGTGTTGGGATACGTCTGCTAGGTGCGAAATGCTTGGTGCGAATTGATTGCTAGGAGTGGAACGTATGCTAGGTGCGACATATCTGCCAGGGGGCTTATATGATGTTGGGATATGCTTGTTTGTATGCTGATATATTGTATATGTAAATATGAGGTTAACCGTTACCTGAGATCCGGTTCGCGTTGGACCTCAGCTCTGCATATAGCGTCAGGTTCAGGAGCACCGAGGACCGAGGACAGAGGCAAGCAGCACGCGTAGGGACTCGACTGAAGACTTTCCTCTACTGCTATTTACTTTTGAAAACACTCGGTATAAAGTATCGTTACTGTAAACAGCCAGACTTACGGCATTTTGAATATATGTATCAGTTACTCTTACGCTCCAATACTCTACTCTGATGAAAAAAAAATTATACTGCTTTTGAAAATGGGATGTTACAAATAAGAAACAGATTCAACAACTGTTTTGTACAAAACAATCGTTGAATCATAATGTTACAAAATATTCAACGACTGTTAAAACACTCATTGAATAAGAAAAATATTCAATGCTATTTTATAGTATATAATATCTATATTATTGATATCATTGTTTAAATTTTGATAAAAGGATGAAATATTAAAATACTAAATTATCATTGGTTGAACCTTACACGCTACATTCTCTCTTTTAATATCTCTCCCACTATATTTTAAAACGAATTTTCCTTTTATTTTCCACCAAAAGTAAAGCCGTCAGAACTCAAAATCATCCCAGAATTCTTTTTTTTAAAAAAAAATAAAATTGGGAATGAACTATGGTGTTCTAGGTTCTTGAAGTATTTTTATTTGAAAATAGACATCCTAAGGTTTCTGAGGAATTTTACGGATCCTCGTTTCGATTTTTGTAGATTTAATTATGCTTTTTCAAAGTTAATCGAAAATTCTGCTCAGAAATTTAGTATTGCGTTTTTGAGAAAAGGTAAGGGCAAAATTGTAATAATGAATACACCAAGGATAGAAATGTCAAGATGGGTGGAAATATCCTTTTTGATATTATTTTAAGAGATAGAATAATAGTTGTGATATTATGGGAAAAAAAGAAATAATCCAAGGATAACATATAAGATATCTGGGAAGTCCGAAGTCGGATCAAAAATCAGGCAAGTTGGCCAATACGCGGTGAAAGGTACGTTCGCGGCGTACTGTAACACTGACTCTAATGCTTATAGTATGTTTATATATGATAGCGATATTCATAAACTAAGATGCTGTCTTAGTTCATTACTTACACATTCAGCTTTACACGGGTTATAGTCTTATTAATACCGTTGAGTTTTCCTAGCGCTGAGGACACGGAAGCGTGGCACTGGTGAATAGTGCAGACCGAGATAACGAACATGTGAATCGGCTATGTCTCAGATCATACATCTGTTATGGGCTTTTGTATTGATAATTGTTGTAATGTCATGAATAACTGTCATACATATATTGTTTACATATATAAGCATGAGGTTAACCGTTACCTGAGGTCCAATGGGCATTGGACCTCAGTCTTAACTAATAGTTCAAGAAAGGATCAATGATCAAAGAAGGCACCGGTAGATGGAGCCGTAAAAAGACACCGATGGACGGAGCCATGAGGAAACACCGGTCAAAGCAAATTGAGGAAGAAGGTTAACAGAGCCTACCTTCTGGCATGAATCTGATAGGGTTACTTCAAACCATTTGGTCCTTAAACTAAGAAAGGGTCAGTCTATGTGGTTCAGTCAATCAGTCGTCGTGAATTCGGGGAGACTTCCACTAGACTTTACCCAGCCTGGCCAAATGAGTTGAATTAACTGTGTTAGGTTCTATGCCCCAAGTCTACTTAAGGCTTGGTTGAAGATGGTATAGTTACATGTAAGATTTGTAATTATACAAAGCTTTGTATTAATGTATCACATGAATATTCTTTCGGGAAGTTTATAATATAACAGTATACGTCGAGCATCAGCATATGCCTGAGTATTTTATATCAGTTACTCGTTGTTCAAATTTTAGTACATGCTCTCCGTTTCCGCAATACGCTGAGTTGTAGCATCTCAAACTCTATCGAATTTTATAAAACCACGTGTCATCAGACACAATTTATGATACGGAACTTGGGGTGTTACACAATTTACCTCTATTTGCAGTTGTTTCTTTAGTTCTTGAAGGAGTCCGTCCTATTAAATATAACGTAATCAAAAAATATTTTTATAATTATTTAAAAAAATTGGTTGTAGTAATATCTAAAAATAATAGGATACGGTAGATGAGCGAGAATGGTAATAAAAATAAAAAGACGGATAGATATTTTTTAAATTTACAGAAAAAAAAATAATAATAAATTATTTTCTCATTTTAATTAAAAATCAAAAGAAAAAAAGTAATTACTTTCATAAAATATCTTAACATGCATAACTTATTATGAAAATTTTGAATTAATTTATTTTTTAGCTTAAAAATTAAAACGGGCTTCTTCATTAATTTGACTCCTTCCAATTTTAATATTTTAAAAAAGATAAGGTTAAAGTCGCATATACAATTTACTGTTGACAAAAAAAAAACGGAATGACGCACCCATATATACATAGAAATATTAAGAATGGGAGGCATAATTCAAATTTGATTGAACATTTGTATATATAATTATTTTACATGTTTTTTAATACAAATTTTGTAAATTTTATAATGTATGGATTACATAAAAATCAAAGAAAATTGAAGGAAATGGTATACTCTCTCCCCCTATTTTTTATTCAATAACATTCAAATACTTAAGATCTAGTTAGAGGGAATGTAAGGGGCTTGATTAGAGGTAATTTAGTATTTTTCGCAATTTATATTTTGAACTTTTGTGATTTTGATCAATTACAAGTTTTAAGATCCTTTCAAATAAATATTACTTTCTCTAGGTCTTTTGTTCAAATGTTCCCAAGAAGTCACTTATTATTAGATTATTATGATCTCAATATCAATTTAAAATTTGTAATATGTCAAATTATGAACAAATTAATGTGGATATATCATGATATTATGAAAAATGAGTCATATTATTTTTATTTTTTATAAATATATGGTGTGATTTGTTAGAGTTATATATTATGTATGTGTATTGTAAGGCTTAGTCCTCAAAATCATTTAACAAAAACCATATAATACATATATGATATATCCATATAAATATGAGAGTAAATTTTCTATCTAATATCTTAGTAGTTAGTATATTAAGATGCTAAAAAAACTTTACACCTCCCCAAAAAAACCCTTATTATCATTTGTTTATGTTATTTTTATTATAATTGACAGTATTTTTTTTTGACTTACACACTTGCATTAACCCAATGATTTAGTTGTTTATAATATTGCCTTTGAAGTTTTTCTTGTCTCAATGTTGCACCAGAAGTTTCAAAATATAATAATATTTTCTATTTCCGTTAAAAAGTTAATGGTCAACGTTAATTTTTTGACAGTCAACATTTGTTTTTTAATGGAATAGGGCAACATTGCTACGTTTTGAAACTTATGGGGCAACATTGAGACAAGAAAAACTTTCAGGGCAATATTGCTCATCGGCGAAAACTTTCAGAGTAAATTTGTTACTTAACCCAATATTATAATAAAAAAAATAGTGATACTAATCGTAGTGGAGTTTATAGTTGCTACGACAGGCAAAAGTAAGAAGAAGTAAAGGAGCAACAACTGCGATGTGGAATAAGAAGCAAACACATAATACGTCCATAGATATCAGAAGGTCTAAAAAATTGATTTCAAAACAAGAATCAAGCCATAAATTGATAGGAGTAACATAATTAGTTAGTTTGTTACTTTGTTATTATTATTCAGTTGTATTGTTATTATTCAGTTGTATTGTAACTACTCTCTTTATGATGCAACCATACGCATCTGATTGTGTATATATACATACTGTCACATCAATAATATTCTATTCAATTCTTCCCTTCACAAATTGTCACATGGTATCAGAGCTCTTCTCTTTCTTTTCTCTCTTCCCATTTTACCCTCAAGCCTTTGTCTTTCTCTTTCTTCTTTCACTGTCACCTTTACCTTTTTTCTCTCAGTATCCTCGATAATCTCTGAGTATTTCCATGGCTTCCACTTCCCCCTCACCTTCCGACTCTGATTCAACCGCATCTCCGGCTAGTCAACCGCCGTCTTCCGTGTCTGCACCGGTGATCAGGCGAGTCCCTTCTACATTCATCCAAATGAGAATCCTGCTCTCGTTTTGGTTTCTCCGCTGCTTGATGGTTTCAATTATCACGATTGGGCCACATGGCTCTTCTTTCCAAGAACAAGTTGAAATTTTTTGATGGATCTTTGCTTCTGCCATTGCCAACTGACTCTGGATTTCTGATTTGGGAGCGCTGTAACAACTTAGTTCAAGGTTGGCTCACACGTTCCATATCACCGATGATTGCTAAGAGTATCCTCTGGTTTGATACTGCTCATGAGATTTGGACCGACCTTCGATCTCGTTTCTCTCAATCGGATTTGTTTCGTATTACGGATCTGCAAGAAGAGATATGTAATCTCCGGCAGGGTGATTCGACGGTCAGTGACTATTTCACTCGACTGAAGATCCTTTGGGACAAACTTGGCAACATTCAACCTCTGAAGCCTTGTTCGTGTGGATCTATCACCACTTTGCTCTCCTACAATGAAGAAGATCAGGTGATACGTTTTCTCAAAGGTCTCAATGAACAATTTGCTTCTGTGAAATCTCAGATAATGCTTCTTGAACCATTACCTCCCATTACTCGAGTTTTTTCCCTTGTTGTTCAACAAGAAAGGGAACTTCATTCGCCTACTGAACCTAAGGTCATTGTTACTCAAGCTCCACGGTTTGTTCCCCCTGGTTCAAAGGTCAAGCAGTGTTCATTTTTTGGCAAACCAAGGCATACTGAGGCCACTTGTTACCGTAAACACGGTTTCCCTACTGGTTTCAAATTTTGGTCCTTTGGTTCTGGTCAGTCTTCAAACTCGGTTAACAATGTTGTAACGCCTGTGTCCGGTAATGCTCAACAATCTTCACCTGCTCTGACTTCTCTCCCAGTTCCTTCTTCATAGCCTGCTGTCCTACCTCAATTTTTTGCTGATCAGTACAATAAGCTTCTCACTCTGCTCAATTCGTCTGCACCATCTCAACCAATAATCAATAATTTATCTGCCTCAGTTCCTACTGAAGGTATACCTATTTCTCAATTTTCTCCTATTTTTGTTTCATGGATCATTGATTTTGGAGCAACTCATCATGTTTGTTCATCTTTGGCTTTGTTTGATTCATATAAGCCTATTTCTCCAATTTCTGTAAGACTTCCTACTGGCTCTAACACTGTTGCACGCTTCTCAGGCATGGTTTGCATATCTGATTCTTTAATCTTGCAAAATGTTCTTTATTTGCCTTATTTTTCCTTTAATATTGTATTTGTCTCAAGATTAACTCGTTCTCACAATTTTTTTCTCACCTTTCATTTCAATGCTTGTCAGATACACCAAACTCATCCGTTGCTGATGATTGGTTCAACTAGACTATTTGAAGGCCTTTATATACTCACTGCAGATATGAATTTCTAGAAACCAACCTCTCAGATTCTTATGGCCAATGCTTGTTCCGTTTCACCAGATTCTCTTTGGCACTTTCGGTTGGGACATCCCTCTGCCTCAACTTTATCTGTTTTACATAAACAAATACCTGCTATTTCATGTGTATCTCAGTCTTTTACATGTGATGCTTGTCATTTTGCTAAACAAAAGTGTTTATCTTTCCCTGTAAGCACAAGTTCATGCAATAAAATCTTTGATATACTTCATGCTGATATTTGGGGTCCTTTTTCAATTCCTTATGTGCAAGGACATCGCTATTTTCTCACTCTAGTTGATGATTATTCTAGATATACCTGGATATTTTTAATGAAAAATAAATCTGATGCCCGTACTCACATTTTTCATTTTTTTCGCTCTTATGGAAACTCAATTTTTCTCTTCTATTAAAATTTTGTGTTCTGATAATGGTCTTGAATTCCATTTACCCCAATTTTATGCTTCTAAAGGTGTCATCCATCAAACATCTTGTGTTGTTACCCCTCAACAAAATGGTTTAGTGGAACGCAAGCATCAACACATTTTAAATGTTGCACGTGCACTTCTTTTTCAATCTCATACTGGTCTTTTCTTATTTTGCATGCTACTCACATCATTAATTGTTTACCTTCTCCCATAGTTCAAAATTGCACACCATTTGAACGTTTACATGGTTTTCCTCCCTCTTATTCACATTTTAAGGTTTTTGGTTCACTTTGTTATGCATCCACTTTATCTTCTCATCGTTCTAAATTTGATCCTAGAGCATGAAAATGTGTTTTTTTAGGCATCCCACATGGTTCAAAGGTTTATACTTTGATAGATATATCTAACAACCAGATTTTTATTTCTCACGATGTAATTTTTCATGAACATGTGTTTCCTTTTTAAAATGGCAGCATCTCTTCACTTTCTTTTCCCTTACCAGAACCTCAACTTTGTTCTCCTTTACTTGATGATTCCACCTCTCTCCCTTCCCCACCTTTCTCTCCTCATTCTTCTGCCCCGACCATTACTTCACCTCCCTTACCCTCACCCCCTTCCCTTTGTCGTTCAACTCGACCACATCATTCTCCTTCATATCTGCAGGATTATCACTGTGCCTTCCTATCTTCTACTACTAAATCACCATACAAAGGTAGTCCTAGATACCCCTTATCTTTTGTTCTTTCCTATCATTCTCTTTCTTCTACTTATAAAGCTTTTGTCAATTCTGTTACTATTTCTCCTGATCCTACTTCTTTTAAGCAAGCTGTGAAACATTCTATGTGGAGAGAGGCTATGACTGCAGAACTTAATGCTCTTGAACAAAACCAGACTTGGGTTCTTACTTCTTTACCACCAGGTAAGAGTACTATTGGCTGTAAATGGGTGTTCCGTACCAAATTTAAAGCTAACGGTGATATAGAAAGGTATAAAGCTAGGCTTTGGCCAAAGGGTATACTCAAACCAAAGGTATTGACTATTTTGACACTTGTTCTCCGGTTGCAAAAATGACTACGCTTCGTTTATTGCTTTCAATTGCTGCTTCAAAACATTGGCATTTGCACCAATTTGATGTTAACAATGCTTTCTTACATGGGGATTTGCATGAAGAAGTTTATATGGATCTCCCTCCTAATCAAGTGTGTAAGTTACAAAAGTCCCTTTATGGTTTGAAACAAGCTAGTCGCCAATGGTATTCTAAGCTTTCCACTGCTTTGTTATCCTATGGTTATTCACAATCAGCATCTGATCATTCTCTATTTTTTAAGGCATCTTCCATTGCATTTACTGTTATTTTGGTATATGTTGATGATATGGTACTTGCTGGAAATGATTTGGCTGAAATTCAGTTAGTTAAACAACAATTACACTCTGCATTTACCATTAAGGATCTTGGTGAACTTCGGTATTTTCTTGGTCTTGAGCTTGCTCGTTCTAAAGTTGGTATATTTCTGTCTCAACGCAAGTTTACCTTGGAATTGCTTGATGACACTGGTTATTTGCCTTGTAAGCCTGCTAACTGTCCTATGGATCCTCATTTGAAGCTTTCTCAAGATCGTGGTATGCCTCTACTTGATCCTCTCTCTTATCGCAAACTTATTGGTCGTTTGCAATACCTTACCACAACTAGGCCTGATTTAAGTTTTGTCACTCAGCAACTTAGTCAATTCATGTCTAGACCTTGTGACACTCATTTGGCAGCAGCTCATCGTGTTCTTCGTTATCTTAAGAATTCTCCTAGTGCTGGAATTTTTTTTTTCTGCTGATTCTGATTTGAAATTACGTAGATATAGTGATTCTGATTGGGCTGGTTGTGTGGATACACGTCGTTCTATCACTGGTTTTGCCATCTTTCTTGGTTCATCTTTGATCTCTTGGAAAGCCAAGAAACAAGCTATTGTTTCCAAATCTTCTTCTGAGGTTGAATATAGAGCTTTGGGCTCTATACTTGTGAATTACAATGGTTGATATATCTTTTGAATGATTTTCACATATCTCATCTTGATCCGGCTCTTCTTTATTGTGATAATCAATCTGCCATACAAATTGCTGCTAACCCCACTTTTCATGAGAGGACTAAACATATCGAATTGGATTGTCATCTAGTTCGTGAAAAAGTTCAGGCCAAAGTTATTCATATTATGCTTGTAGGGTCTGCTGATCAAGTCGCTGATATTTTTACAAAACCACTCCATCCAGCCCGATTTCATGAGCTCACATCCAAGCTAGGTCTTAAAGATATTCATGCTCCAGCTTGCGAGGGGTGATAGGAGTAACATAATTAGTTTGTTTGTTACTTTGTTATTATTATTCAGTTGTATTGTAACTACTCTCTTTATGATGCAACCATACGCATCTGATTGTGTATATATACATACTGTCACATCAATAATATTCTATTCAATTCTTCCCTTCACAAATCGTCACATAAATATTGCAGAATCTAACTAAATTAAAGTGAAAATCTGGGACTACTGGGAAGGAAGGGAGAGCAAGGTTTGAGTATATACAGGTGTAGCTGCAAAGCAACAGTAGCCCTTCAGAGAACTATTGCATATTCTATCTCCTTCCATTTTTCCTTGCTCACGAATAAGAACTTAGTGTAACAAGTTGACCATCTTTGGTCAAACATAATGGTGAAATTAAGGGTCTGTTTGGTTTGAGGGGAGGAAGGGGGTGGGGACTAATGTTTTGGGCGGGAAGACTATAGTAGGGTGTACACACACATATATATCAATTTATTTGTTTAATAAAAAAGACTTTGGTAATCCTAAAATATGTGACCAAACTGATATATCAATATATTTGTTTAAAAAACATTAAGAAACAAATGAAGCCATTTGCAACGTCCTGTTTGGCACCCTTCTCTTAGAAAAAGAAAACAAGCATAAGAAAGCATACATCAGCATTGTTTATCAGCTAGCTACATTTCTAAGTAACGATTCAATACAAAAGATACCAAAACTGTATCATTTTTTAAAACCGCAGTGCATGCTTCTTGATGTTGGAGCCAAATTGATCCATCAACGTCCATCTGACTGTATACCAAGTGGTGGAGGAGACCCGTTATCTTCTCGGAGTCCATTCGCATTGGAAATTCTATGCTTCAACTCATTGCTAATTAATGACACATTCCAGAGAATGTATGAACATCTGTTAAAAAGGTCCCTGGTTGACGTAGCTGCCTTCCTCGAACACAAGTTTGCACCTTGAGCTCCGTAGAATCAAGCATATTAGACTGAAGACTTTGGTCCACATGTAATTACCAAAATGTTCACGTCCCGAGCTATGTTTGGTGTCCCATGTGAGCCAAACCAAAAAAGAAACTAGAGAAAAAGTTAGGTTTTAAGACACTATGCCACAACCCTCTCGCTCTTTTACAATCTCTAAAGATGTGCAAAACACTTCTCTCTGACATTGGAAATTAAAGGACAATCACTCTAGGAGGAAAGACCTCCTTGGCTATGAGTACTGGGTTAGTAACCAATCTCTTGGGATTCTTTTGCTTCTTATTGGGCCCAATTTGGGGAAATGTGTCGAAGATAGGACCAAAGTCCATATTCCACAATACTGCCCGAATGTAAGTCAAGATTCATGTCAAAGACATGAATGACATTGTGGTACGCCAGTTATTATGTAGACATATCTTCTATACCACTTTTTTAGAAAAATTGGTGAAAGTGAAAAAATTATTAATTAGAAAGATCTTATATGCTGTTATACACACGGAGTCCTGATACTCTGTCAAATTTTATACATATGTATTGGCTGGCACTCAAATTCAAGTCCTTCTATCTAATAAAGCTTTTAAAAAGAGATCTTGTTACTGATTTTCCCAAAAAAATTTCTGTTGGAATTAAAATATCATATCAGAAAATAGTGTGCATAAGGTAATTTGCAGTTCCTTTGGTTGCATGTGAAAAAATGCACTCCCACTGGCAACCATGTGATTGTGTTATTATCTTCTCAATGTCTCTATTTTATTCCAACTGCATAATTGTATAGTTGAAGAACTCTAATTTGTACTTTAAAAATGAGGGAATCTATGGGAGTGGTGAACTGGTGGTTGATGCGAACGTAGCATGAATAAGGGACAAAAATGAGGGCTCAGATGATGGGCCATTGGACCTTTGGATAGTGTGAAGCTCACATGCATATCGTATACCCTCTCTGCAATATTTAGTCTCCACCTCATATTTCAAGAGGTGTTTGTATTTAATACCGATCATATATTGAACAGCATTGTTTTCAATAGAACGATATATATGTGTACGAAAAATTGATAACTACTCAACACTGCTAAACATATCTTTTATCTCATTCTTCCCTCTCCCACTGGGCTTGTTCTACTTGTCTCCACGCGCCACTTTCTCTGAAATGAGAATACACACGCACAATTTTTATTATACTTTTTTTTTATCAAGAATAATAGTATATTTTTTAATTAGAAAAAATCATCCTTCTTACTTTTCTTCATTAACGAAGTTTATTTTTTTATGTTGACCAAACAAGTCCCTTGTATTTAAAACAAGTTCCCTGATCAGAAGAATAACTTATTTACAAGGTTGTGCAAGCAGATTTATAGCCTCACCCAAGCATTCTATTTCTATGCCATTAAGTGTCAAATTTGATAACATCAACTACGGACAGTTGAAGGGAATTAAAACAATGTTTCAAGTTCAATTTTATGAATTAAAAAAATCATATTAAAAAAGCTTATTTCCATTTAACATCTGACACAACTTAAATCCAAATTAGTTATCAGCACCAGACCATGAATGATTCTTAAGAGAAAAAAATAAGATCCTTGAAAAATAAAAGAAAGGATAAACAAAAAGAAGAAAGCAGAGATCCTAAAATACAATTAAAAAAGGCAACAATTATCATTGGTTGTCAGTAAATTTTGTTGTAGCAAACACAAACACACACAAGCACTGGTTTTTTTTTTGCTCAAAGGGCACAAGCACTGGTTAAGATACATGAACAAAACTATATTTTGGACGTAGGACGATGAATTCATGATTGACGTAGTAGGAATCTTCACTGAGAGAGAAATAATTGAGTTTGAAAATGATGGGAGCGTGCATGTGATTGGAGGATGGAGGGAGAGATAAGTATTAGTGAATTAGGTGTTTGATATGTCTAACAAAAATCCCTGACTTGGTGGCGTTGACGAGGGAAACCTCAATTATTTGACCATGACGCACTCATAAAATGAGATTATTTTCAATAGGACCAAACCTATCCACTGGTTT
Organism: Acacia melanoxylon; assembly: GCA_019022615.1. NCBI lineage: Eukaryota > Viridiplantae > Streptophyta > Magnoliopsida > Fabales > Fabaceae > Acacia > Acacia melanoxylon. Next base: position 3,318,315 of record JAFJYJ010000046.1, read on the forward strand.
ACTTAGACCACACCTGGTTTTGGTTGGCTTGAGTGGAAGAGACACACTATTTTCTAAGAAAAAACTGAGGACTTTATTGTAAATAGAAAAAATTATGTTGTGAAAATTATTACTACCTTTGGTTTTAATATAAGATCTTGTCAGTAGTGCAATTAGCATCATAAATGAGATCTTATATTAAACACCGAATGTAGTATTTATTTTGATTTGACAATGTTTAAATCTAAATAATTGATAGTACTTCATTTGCTCCTAAATAAAATGTATGAGTTAATAACTCTTTTGTAGAATTTTTTTTTTAAAAAAAAAAATAGTTAAGTTAGTTATTAGTAAATAAAATGTGTTGGTTTTCTAAAAGTACTCTTCTTCGTTATTTGTATTGAAAATTACTCATTTGATGAAAAACTCCTTAGTATATACTATCAATAAGGAAATTTACATTGAGTGAAAAAAAAAATTATAAATTTAGGAGGTAAAGTGAATTAAGTTTTTACATTTAACATCAAAACAAATCTACTCTAATGTGACTCTTCTGTTAGGACCAAATAGTAATAATATTAAATACTACTCCCTCCGTTATAAGAAACGTTTAATCTAATCATGTGGTTCAAAACGTCGGTTAGAATTAGTAAATGTATCAAAATTGTAATCATTTTTTACTAGAATACTCTTATTTATGAGGACATAGGCAATAATAGAGAAAATAAGGGAATTATTATAATAAAGGGGTGATTTTATGAGAGAATAATAAAATATATACCGTAGAAGTAGTGTGAAAATTTAGGTTAAAGTATACTTTTAGTCATTTAAATTTACATGAGATATATTTTTAGTCTCTTAACTTTATAAAGCATATTTTTAATCCTATAATTCTAATACTATTAATATTTCTAACGGAAAACATTAATGCAACAAACTCAAATTATGACTATGTAATTAAATTCTATTTATCTTAATTTTAAAATATGTATAAATTGAAAATTTTCTAAAATCCTTATGAACCAATCAATGTCAAAACCTTGATTATATTAAGAAATTTTAGTTTAATAATCTAAATATCAAAACCTCGATTTCATTTGCAGCAATTTGTCGGTGTGTTTTAGTTTAATAATCTAAATATGTTATATTAAAAAATTTAAACTTAAATATACTTTGTCAGTTGTATAGTCATCACTTAAGTTTGTTACATCAATATTTTTTATTTGCAACATTAACGGTGTTAGAAATATAGAATCAAAAGTATACTTTATAAAGTTAAAGGATTAAAAGTACACTCATATAAAACTTAAAGGACTAAAAGTATACTTTAGCCCAAAAATTATTATGTTGACTTTAAAAAGGGTAATTAAATAAGGGCAAAATGGAAAAGTAAGAAAAAAAATGAAACATTCTACAATTGTTTCTTGTAAACAAGAAAAAGGCATATGTAACAGTTGTTTCTTAAAAAAAATAATGGATGGAATAATTTGTTGTGGGAAAAACAAAAGAGAACCGAAAGGGGGTGGAGAAAAAGCAAATGCCCCCATTTTCCTTTTTGTTAGAGTCGGAAAATTGGGTCGAGTCCGTCAGGCCAGCGCGTTTAAGCTTTGACCCTTCAAGGGCCAGGCTTATAAAATGGAGCCTGTAAATGAAGTCGGGCCTAAAAGGGTCACCTTTGTAAGCCGAGGGCTTAAAAGGGCCGACCTTGTTAGACCCGTTAATTTTTTTTTTTTTTTTTAACTTGTCCAATTTATAGTTGCCCATTTCCCATGCTGATCGAATCTAACCGTGAAGGAAACTGCTTACCTGTAGGGGTGGAAACAAGCCTTGTAGTATTGATATATATTTTTTGTTAGAATTTGTTTATATGGACTTCTTTCTATAATCCTAGTATGATTTGTATACTGTTCAGTCTTTTCTATTGATCTATTCTGGATGGTTGTCAACCGAGATACATGATTATTTTATTGTGTGTTATGTTGTGCAGTTGAAGGAATCTTCAATATCATTGCATTCCCATTCCCTAATTTTGATGGAGTATGATTTTTGATGTAGCCTATTAATGTCTTTGAAAAAAAAACGCAAGAAAAATAGTTTAAAAAAACTTTTTTGATGCAGCCTATTTTGTTGTGTTATGTTATGTTGTGCACTTGAATGAATCTTCAATGTCATGTCATTCCGTTCATATTTTTGTTGACAACATTTATTTGATAAATTAAAATTTTAATGGTTGTAGTTTATTTATATATATATATATTATGGTTGCAATTTACTAATTATATTTCTTTAGAAAAAAAATACAGGAAAAATAGTTAAAATTTAGAAAAATAACTTTCGACCCTGTAGGGTCGGGCCTTAAAAAAAATATTTTTCTTACTTCAGGCTTAAAAAAGCCACTTTTGCACTCGACCAAAAGTTCTGGTCCTAATTCCCAACTCTATTTTCTGTGCATGCCTACACACAGTGACTTATCAGTATCTCTCTCTAATGGATAGCCACAAGTTCTGATTCACAACGGTCCCTTCCTCCGTATTGAACGACCTAATAATGAAACAGCAAAATCATATTTTTCTTTGAGTAGGTTTCATTGTAGTTTTCATGAGTTGAATTTTGGATTTTTGACCCATTCACGTCGCTGACCAGATCTCATTCATCAATTAGTAATCATTTATTGTTTTGCTTTTAGATTAAAACTGTAGTTTATAACTCTTTTGTATAATTGTACGCAAGGAGTCAACAAAATACACAACACCAAAAAAATACATAAATTTATATAAACTTTCTATTATATTTTTCATTTTTTAAATTTGATATTGAGCTGTTAAGTTTTGAAATTTGTGTATATAACCTTTCTGGCTTCCTATCTTTTTAGCTAATCGATCTATTGTTTCGGTGATAGAGTGTTAATATGCTATACATAAAGAGTTATTTGCATATATTAGAAAGTTTGTACAGTTTTTATATGTGGGCGTGAAAGATAGAGATTTATTTAAGATTATTGTTCACGAAACTAAATTTTATATAAAGTTAAAGGAGCATCAAATAATTTTATATAAAGTTAAAGGAGCATCAAATGTACACTTTTATTTACTTAAAAACCTATAAAAATACAACTTGTCTGAAATAAAACTCTCTTTACTTTTTAGACCTCTGAGGACACATTGGATTTGTTGAGACTTTGTAAGATTTTGTCTCAAAAGTGGAGTCAGATAAATCCAAAATGTCATGATAATATTAAATAAATACAACAGTCCAAGTAAATTCCTATGCATTCTATCTAATTAATAAAATTCGAATCAACAAAGCATAACAAAATTTGGCCTTTTCTTTCTTCAACCACTACATCCCTTTTTCCTATATAAATAAAAAATATGCTTTTCTATTGTGCCACCACAAATTGGGCAACAAAATCTAGCCCACCAATTTTTAAAATGATGCATAATCGTCTGGTACAAATTTATTATTAGATTCTTATTTAATGATCAATCCGATCTCAAAATTTGATCCAAATTGAAAAGCTTGCAAAGACATTTTCAAGATATACATGAATTCGAAGCCACCGTATTATACTCACCAGTGCAAATAAACTTTTTAGAACTCATCTTTGAAACGGTTTTCGAAAGTATTTTTTCAAACGGGTTGGACAACAAGTCTACCGGCCTTATCTAGAGGAAGCGGCTTAGGTCTTTTGCGGACCTTTGTCCGTTGCAGCTTACACGTCAACGTATAAGCCGCAGCGGACACAATGGTCCTTTTTTCTTTTTCTTTTTTCTTTTTAAAAAAACAGGCAAAAAACAGAATCAGTGTGTGTATAGCAGTTTATACGTTGAGTATAAACTGCAGCGGATGACTTTGAAAAAAGAGAGAAGTCAGGTCCTTATTTAGATTGGTTCCAGAATTTGTTTAAAAAGTTATTTTTAATAAGTCTAAAAGGCAATTATTACAGTAATTGAGCAAAATTTAGCCTATACGGTTTTTATTTTATTTATAAATAGTTCTCAATTTTAAAATAAAAAAGTTTCCTTCAACTCTGATTGATCCCAGAGAAATTGAAATATAATCTTCTTATCCTTTTTAATATAAACAGCGTAAACTCAAACTACAGAGTTTGATTGATAGGTCTTAGGACCTTACTGAGCAACCTATCTTACTACAGAAAAAAATTTGTAAAAGAATGGATCCTAAGTGTCATAACTCCTATAAGGTCGTGATTTCAAATATTGCTTATGATAACCAACCTGTTTTGCATATTCACTAACATGGAGTGAGCCAGATTGTAAGATGATTTTCAGAAAAGCTTAGCACCTAGCCAACTTCAACCCTGTGATAAATAAAAATTTTTAGGCACATTTAACACGATCACCAAAAATAGAGAACTTGAAGTATTTATTGTATTTTTATCATCATCATTATTTAGAAACTATTTTTAATTATTTTATTATTATTCTTTTGAAATACTACCACGTGAAGTATTCTAAAATAATTGCAACATATTATAATTTCTAAAGTTGAAAGGCGAGATCCCTGCTACTGCTAACATCACTCATAATTAAATAAAACTGTGGTAAAATGATTAAATAAATAAAAAATATTAGCATATTTTTTATTAAACAAAATACTATATAAGTCAAAGAAAACGAACCATGCCTATGCACCTAAAAGACTGAAAAAGCAAAAGAGAAAACTTCGCAAGAGACAGAGACTCAAATACAGAGAGAAGTTAGGCATAACGTCCAGTCTTCGTACTGAAACAAGACCCCTTTTGCAGTTTCCACCAATAGCTTCTTCTTCCTCATCCTTTAAACCCTCATTCTGGTTATGTGTCTGCTTCCATTTACTGTCAAATATCTGAAGTTTCAGTAGAGTAGATAGAGAGGCCTTCAAAGTCCGTGATGGCCTCAGCCATGGAAGCATCTCCTTACAGCTCAAAGACAAGTGAAGGTTCAGAGTTCAGCTTAAAAGAATGGGGATTGAAGGCACAAAGACAAGGAGAGAGGACGACCAAGTCTAGAAGGTACTCTGCATCATATATCAGAAGCTTCAATGATGAAACTAGGTCTTTAAGATCATCAACCATCACTTTCTCCAGTGCTGCGTCTTCCCCTGCGTACCCTTTTAAAGGTATATATTTCCCTTTCTTTCTTCATTCATGGAGTTTTAAGAGTTTTTCTTCTCACAAGTTTTGTTTTGTTTTTTTTTTTTTTTTTGCAGATGGAATAGACCCTTCCACCTATTCTTTCAATACTGCTATCAGAGGTAACAGAAAATGAATACAGAATATAATCACACTCATAACTAGTCAAAAAGTACAAATACACTTAGTCTATTATTGTGCATGTACTACAGTTAGGTTGAAAAGATCAGATTGACACAACAAACTTAGTGATTTGACTTATTTGGAATAATGATGCAGCGTTACAAGTACGGTCATGCTTATCTCCAGATGGGTTAGCTTTGAATTCAAAGTGGAATGAAGCAGAAAGGTTTATATGTAACCCTCTTTCTGGGGAGGTACCATTGGAGTGTTTATCCACAAAAGCTCAGCTCAGCAGTGGAAGATCATTTCGTAAACCAACAAACAGAGTTATTACCATGTTTGATAACCCTACAGCTTACTCTTCAAGAAATCCTCACACAAAGACATCATCAACCGACACACATGAAGAAGATGAAGTTCTTCAGTTTTCAGTTTCAGGTTCTGATATTCACCTTAATTTAGTCAGGCACTACTTTGAGATAGATCCCACTTTACTTTTTTTCTGTGTTTCTCAGTGAAGGTGATCTAGAACAGGATAAATTTTTCATTCATCCCCCCCCCCTAAATATTATATTGTATTGCTAAATAGTACTCTCTCTTCCGTTCTTAAATATATGATAAAGTTTATAGTACATGTTATAAATTTTATCCTATTTTTATACTTATAACCGGAGGTAATAACATATATTCCCTTCTCCCAAACCCCACCTCGATATTAGAAACAAATATCAGAATTTTTTTCCTGACTGTTTTAAACTTCAATCAAACGGTAGTTTATTTATGCTACACGAGATAGGACAAATTAGTTACTGGTGAAGTGTCCTAAATTGGCCTCCCTAATCTCTCTCCTATAGAAGAGCCTTTAATTTTCTCTTTAGGTATAAACATTTCGTTTCACTAAAAACAGATGAAGTTGGAGAATAATAATATTACTTCCTGAGTTACTGTGTTTTTTTGTACAGAAAAGAAGAAAGAGAGAAAAACAAAAGATGTGGGGACTCAAAGTACTCTTCCTTATCTTAGTTCAAGCAGCCCCAGCCCTGCTTCAACTCCACCCATCACAGACAGATCAATAAAGGAACTTGCTGATTCACCTTCTTCAAATCCAAAATCCAAACCAGACCAAGAGGTTTTACTCCTTCACTTCAGTCTCAAAATTAATCAGTCAGAAATTTTTTACACATTTTAACTGGGATTTCTTACTAAACATGTATTCTCTCTCAACAACTCAAATTACAAACTTTTTCATTAAAATTTTTTTTTTTTTTTTTTTTTTTTTTTTTTTTTTTTTGGGGGGGGGGACCTGCCTGGTTGTGATTTCCAAGAAAGAAAATGGAATCTGAAGGCTAAATAATTAGAGATAGCACCCTTTCAAAGTGGGTAGTGATAGATACATCGGTCCCTCCTATGTTTCTGGTACTGCTGCTTCAATTAGTGTTGTTGGTCCCTTCATGCTTTCTTTTCCCAGGCTCTCTGCTTTACAAGAATTATACAGTTGAACTTGTTTGTGTCCTTGAGAAAATTTCTGTTCATCAAGCTGTTATCTGATAAATAAATAAATAAAACCTTGTGTACAAACATGTAGGTTTCTGCAGTACAAAGATCCCAAAGTAGAAACTAAATTTCAACCATTAAATGCTATAATCCGTACATAACCCCATTTTTCTGAAGACCTTTTTCTCTTGAATTGCAAAACAAGATGATGAATAATTCCTTAAATGATCACCTTATTGAATGAGTTCTGTATGGCGGTGCTATTCTGTCTGCCCAACTCTCAAGTGTGCTTTCACTGCTCATTACTTTTTAAACATTTTAGAAGTGGGAAGAATATCTAATAATATAGTACTTGTTTTGCAACATTTTGGAAGGGCAATAAATATAATAATATATATATATATATATATATATTTATTGTGCAATCATGAACACTGCTTTCATATGTAATAAAGCAGAACTTTCAATAATTCATGTGCCTTGATTGAAACATCGACTTTGTCATCTTTGTCTGATTCTGAATCGGCTGGAATTCTGAGCAAAAAAAAAAATCGGCTGGAATTGTTGAGTTTGAAATCAAGAATCTGTCTGGTGAAAAGGGTTGTGGGAAAAATTCATTTTTCATGATTTATAAATAATATCCATCACAATTCTATAATTATTATTCAATAATTCTTTACATATAACAAATCACCTAAAGGGACATTTTGTGAAAAGTGTGTTTGGTATAACTTTATAAAAGAAAATTTAAATAAATCAAATTTACTTAGTTATTTTAATATCTCTTCATAATTGACTTAATAACAAAATCTCTAATGAAGATTAGAGAGAGAAGAATCTACTTAAGTTCATCTTATTTGAGCTTCACATCTTTTTCTCTTATGTAGAGATTTGTTAGCCGTGATGTGACACTGATGTGAGAGAACAAATGCATGTACAGGTAGAAGAGAAGGATAAAGACAAAGAAACGGAAAAGAGTCCTGGGTTGGGGAAGCAAGTGGATCAACTTTACAGGCAAAGTGGGTGCTTTCCATGGATCAGGAAGAAGAAAAGGCTTAAAGATAACGAGAAAGGAAAGCATATAAAGATCAGTATCTTCATCACTAAATGTCAAAGAAAAAATTCTGTAAAATGTTAAAGAAAGGATACATATTCAGTAATTTTGCAGGTTCAGCTCTTGCTTTTTGGAAAGAAACAGAAGAGAAATTTTTTTTTTTTTAAAAAAAAAAAAAAAAGGGCAAAATGATCATGATCTTATTATTTTTACTGTGTGAGTAAATTTACTAGCTTGTGACACAAATCCTCATGATTGATATGAACAATTATCACATTTATTTTTAAATTAAGGATCCGATACAAAAGAATTATTTCCCAAGTTTTGGCTTCAGTAAAACACTGCATAAAAAGCTACAAAGTTTGGGTGAAATCCATCTTTCTGCAGAACTCTTTCAAAGCATCTGCACTCCTATATTTGCGGCTAAGTGTTAGAATATAAAATGGGTCAAGAGTCATAAACAGTTATATTGTTATAAATTGGTTCAGACATGATATACTTGCTTTAGTTCGTAGAGCCAACTCTACATTCTTTCATTAGTCCAAAAATGGTTGATATCCATCTGCCATACTCCAAGAGATCAGAACAGAGTCGCTGATGCTTTGGCAAAGTAGGGTAGAACTAATTCTTAGTGATTGTCCTTTGGCCTTAAGGGCTTAGTTGACCAGGAATGTTTAGGATTTATTCCCACTGTGTAACCTTTTTCTATTATCTTATGGCTTTTTAGCCAGCTTCATTATTAAAAAAAAAAAAAAAAAAACTCTACATTCTTTCACCTTTAATAATTTTTTGAGGATTCATGTTATTCACCTTTTCCTTCTTTTCTATAGATATATTTATTTTCCTTTATTCTTTGTATGAGTTTCTCAGAGATGACGGTAAAAAGAATTCTGAAATTGCAAAATCCTAAATCAAGTTTATTACAAAAAAATTAATAAAGTAATGACATCATATAATGGGAAATGTTTGATTTGAGATTTTTCAATTTCAAAGTTATTTTTCTATCATTCTCCCCAAGTCCTATTACCTTTTTACTTTATTTTATACTCTTCTCATCCTAAATATATTACATAGTTTGTAGTTACACTACAAAAAATGTCATATATTTAGGACCGGAGATGGTACAATTAAAACAAATGCACACACATAACCATGTGAATGTGAGGCTCAAGCATGTGACTTCATTCAAAGTGGTGGATGACACTACCACTAGGGCAATTAGTCATTATAGATTTAAATTAATGAAGATAAACAACACCAGACGATACCATCAGTTCTATTTTGTTAATGTGCAGATATTCCACTCGCCTCCAACAAAAGTCAGTTTCCGGATAGCAATATATAATTAATAAAGGGGAAAAACACTTGAAGATTCCTAATTAGAAAGAGGTAGAGTCAAATAAGCCCTTTTCTTTGACCTGTCACGCTTTTTCTACTTGTCTCCATATGTTTTACCTCTAATAAGAGCAGTATTATATATATCAATGGCCTGCCAATACCCTGTAATTCATATGAGCTTCCTGCTGGAAGCATCTTAACATAATGAATAAAGCAACCCCAAGTCTCCATCAAACACATCTAACTAGTGGCCAGCAAATTTCAGCAGATATGAAACTAGTTTCTTACCTGTACATCAAGCGTAAAATAATGTGCTCCCCACAAGTATTGGCTACTGCTTCTCCTTTTCTTTTAATGAATGTCAAAATTTACATTTTGTTGCCTTTACAATCTACTATTTCCATGAATTACAAGGGACCTAAGTCATGTGATTCAATAATACAGCAAGATAACAGAGGAGACTAAAGTTTTCACGCACTTGATGAAGGAGATGCATTGGCATCTGCATTGGATATAAGCCGAACCTCGTATAGATCGTTCTCTCCCTTCGCTGCACCCAAAAAAATACATCAGAATGCATGCATTATTTAAAAAAATTACTTTTAACTATGGGGTGAGGATTCTCTCCTCTTTCCTTCCTCTCCTATTCTTCTCTTCTATCTATCCCCACCATTAGATTAAAATTTCAACGGTTGAGATTTACTATTTTATAAAATATTTTAATAATAATCCACAATTGTGAAATATTAATTTGAACAACAACAAAGCCTTATTTCACTAAGTTGGGTCAGCTACATGGATCACTCGGCTCCATTGAGCTCGATAAAAAACAACTCAAATTTATTTTTCTGTAATATTATAAAAATAGCTTCATATAATATTAAATCTAAACCATTGAAATTTTGATCTAATAATAAGGATGGGTAGAGGATAGGAAGAGGAGGGGAAGGAAGAGTAGGGAATCCACTCCTTTTAATCCATACTTGTTTGCTGAGAAACAGAGCAATATGAAATTAAACACTCACCGACTTCCAGCAGTAATTCCTGGCCCAAAGAATGACGCAAATTTTGCTTTTGTATCTTCGAATTAGTCGGAACACCTTCTCGGTTTAATGTAGATGACATCCTTCTTCCATTGGTGTACCCTCCGGTTGGGAACCCAACATTCTGTTTCATGTAACGAGATCTAGTGTATACTTTTATTTGAGATATATTGATACCTTTCTTTGTTCTTGCCACTTCTAAGCCTAAGAAGTACCTCATTTGTCCAAGGTCTTTCACTTGGAATTCAGGACGATTCTTCTTTAGAAGAGCAATGGATTATACGTCGTCTCCCGTAATGACTATGTCATCGACATATACGATCAATATGGTGACTTTGCCATTAACACGTTTGATGAATAACGTGTCATCCGCTTGTCTCGAAAGTGTACCCAAGCTCTTTTCTTGCTTTGGTGAATCCCGAACCATGCCCCGGGAGATTGCTTAAGACCATACAATGATTTGTTGATAATAGTACTTGGATGGTTTCCATTTGAACATTTTTTTACATCCAGTTGGTGTAATGGAGTTTGCTGCAATTGATAATAGTACTTGGATGGTCTCCCCGATAGTCAATTCCATATGTCCGGGTATATCCTTTTGCAACAAGTCTCGCCTTGTATTTGTTGATACTCCCATCCGGATTGAATTTTGGAGTGAAAATCCATCTCGCATCCTCTTTTGGTTTCTTTCCTTTAGGAAGAGGTGTGATCTCCCATGTTTTATTTTCTTTGAGTGCCCTCAATTCTTCTTCTCGCAGCTTGTTTCCAATTTGGATCTGTCATAGCTTGTTGAAATGTGTTTGGAATTTTCATCTCGTGCACTTGTTTACAACAAAGCTTTGCATTTTTGTAGACAGATTACCATATGAAACAAATCGTTGAATTGGATGTTGAGTGCATGATCTTACCCTTTTCTCAATGCAATAGGCCAACCGTGTTCCTCGGGATTTAATCTCGGATTGGATTCATGGTCGTTCCTTTGAATGGGAGTGACAGTTCTACACGTATGCAGTTTATCTTGAACTTGTGTACGTGCCTCTTGTTGTGGTTCAATGTCCATCCCGAATTGATCTCAACATTTGTTTCGAGTTCATTGGTTTCAAGTTGATTTGTGGGAGAAAGTGAATCAAGAGTGGATATAAGGTTGGGTGGTATTGTTGATGAAGTGTCAGGTAAAACAGGGTTTTTGGTAGTAGAGGCTTCTGGGATTAGCCATTCAATATCAGAATACTCCCCCTGAATGGGTAATTTGGGATAATATGCGTCGTCTTCCGAGAACACGATTCGGGACACTATAAGTTTCTTGGAAGATGGACAATAACATTTATAGCCCTTTTGAGTAGAGGAGTAGCCAAGGAATATACATTTGTCGGCTCGGGCACCAAATTTGTTGCCATCTTTTTTATGAACAAAGACAACACACCCAAACACCTTTGGAGGTAGTGAATTTATTAGAGGGCAATTGGGAAAGAATCCAAGAAGCTTCGAATTGGAGTTTCGTAATTGAGAACTTTGGAAGGCATGCGGTTAATGAGGTAAGCTACCGTGAGGATCGCATCACCCCGAATATGGTAGGGACATTTCGCTCTATTAGTAAGGCCCGAGTTACTTCCAAAAGGTGACGGTTTTTCGCTCGGCCACTCCGTTTTGTTGGGGTGTGTAAGGGCGGGAAGTTTGGTGATGAATCCTTGCTGATCAAGAAATTCTTTAAAGGTTGCACTCATGTATTCCTTGGCATTATCACTTCGTAGTACCTTAATGGAAGTGTTGAATTGAGTTCTCACAAAGGTATAGAAGTTTTGAAATACTTTGGCTACTTCAGATTTGTCTTTTAATAAATAAACCCATGTGGTTTGGTGTGATCATCAATAAAAGTAACAAACCACCTGGTATGGGTGAGAGTAGGTATTCGGGTTTGGTCCCCGAGATATCACTATGAATTAGTGTAAATGGTGAGGTGGGGGTATATTTCGTTTAGGATATGAGGATCGTGTTTGTTTTGAAAAGCGGCAAGTTTCACACCGAAAAGGAGTTGAATTTTTATTGAACAAACCGGGGAAACACATGCTTCATATAATCAAAACTAGGGTGGCTCGACCGACAATGCCACAAAAATACATCATTATTTTTAGAATTGGAGCTAACCGAGTGCTCGTTTTTGCCTTCCATGCATCTTCTTTCTTTGATTTCAATCTTTCAAGATAGAATAGTCCATCCCATTCTCTAGAAGTCCCAATCCTCCTCCTCGTTTTCAAATCCGAAACACACACTGACCATCATCAAAAATGACTCGACATATTTTATCTTTCGTCGCCTTACTCACCGATATCGGATTACAAGTGAGTTCGGTACAAACGAACATTATGTATTGTTAAGCGATCGAGATAATGTAACTGTGCCAATTCCCTCAACCTTTGTGAATACACCATTAGCTACTTTGACTTTAAGGTTTTCATGACGGGAATTTAATCTTTGTGGAGTAAGGTTGTTACCGGTCATATATGGTCTGTAGCTCCTGAGTCAATAATCCAATTATCTCCACTAGTCATCATAGTGTTGAGGGCTACAATAGAATTACCTGTTTGTACCAGATTTACACTGGGAGTGGAGTTTGACTGATTCTGCCTATCGATTAACTTGCGAATCTGTACTTTATCGGCTAAGGCGATCGTCGGTCTCCACCTTTGATTCAGTTGTGTTCCCATGACTTTGGAAGTTTGTCCTTTATTGGAAGGTCTTCCATGGAGTTTCAAAGCATTCTTCTCGATTATGGCCTTTCTTCTTACAATAGTTGCACCATTTGTTAGTCTTCCGTTCTCCATGTGGTCCTTGGACTGCGAGTCCGAGTTTTCGGTTTGACTTGGGCTACTTCGATTCGGGGAGTTTTCGACTTTCCTCGAATTGGACGAAGTTGACAACATCAAAGAGTTGGGGAAGTGGTTTCAACCCCATGATTCTACCCCTTATCTCTTCAAAAGTGTCATTCAGCCGAGGAGGAAATCATGTATCCTTCCTTCTTCCACAATCTTCTTGTATAATTGTGCATCTTTGAGACTTTCCCAGGGGTGAACCTCAAATAGGTCCTGTTGTTGCCACAATTTCAGCAATGCATTATAGTATTCAGTTACTGACATATTACCTTGTTGTAAATTACGAAGTTGTCTCTTCAAGTGAATCAAGGCAGCGGTGTTTTCAAGAGAGGAGTAGGTTCTCCTAGCAAAGCATCCCATATTTCCTTTGCCGTATGAGCAAGTAGGTATCCCTCACCGATCTCTAACGTCATTGAGTTGCACAACCAAGTCATGACTTGATTGTTTTCAAGCAAACCATGTATCGAACAATGGGTCATCGGCTGGTTGAGGAGCTGCCCCATTAATATATTTCTCCTTTCTCTTACCTCGGATGTACCTCAAAGACACTTTGTGACCATTGGAGATAGTTTCTACCATTAAACTTATGGGTAATAGCCATAACTTGATGATCTGAAAATTCGAAGCCATCTCGAGGTTACGCAGTGGTACCGGGTTACCGGTCATAGAGGAAGAAGATGATGAGTTTTGAGTTTGAGAATTGGTTTCGGACATAAAAGCTAAGGGAGGTATTTCGGTTGGTCTTCCAGGGACTGATCCAAATAGAGGAGGGAATTCAGATGGATTCATGTTTCTGGAAGAGGAAGCGTCGCCGGAAGTTACTGTTCACGCCGCGCGTGGGGTTCACGCGCCGGTCAGAGTGGTGGCGCGTGGGGCTACGCGCCGGCCAAATCGCCGTCGTTCCTCCGGGATGTGCCGATCGGCACCTGCTGATGCCGTCTGTGGTGGCTGTGTCGTCCCACGTGCTCTCCTTCAGGCAGATCGGGAGTGGTTCGACATGTCCTGTTTCTCTTGCTCTCTCGGAGTTCCGACGCTGGGTCCTTAGATTTTTGACCCTGGGACCTCCGGGAGTGCTCGGTCGCCGTGACTGCCAACGGCCAAGAAGAAATGTCGCTGGTTAAGGTCCAGTTCTGGTCTGTTAAAGCTTCAAGTCTCATGCATCGCTGGTTCTGCATTTCTGCCTCTCGTCCGCGACGCTTTCTACGGTGATGGAGTAAGCGGCTCGTCGGTCATGCTCGATACCATATTGTCTTTCGGAGACATAAACACACATACTGTTTATTGAGATATGTTTGAGTACATAGCCCATGTATATATAGGCTCTAGGAGAGAATCACACGGGGTGGAAAGTAGAAGAATGAGTGAAGCATTACGGTGGAAAGCGAGTAATGAGTGGAGGAATAATACAGAGTGGAAAGAGAGATACTGAATCAGAATAATAATAGACAGAACAATATTCTAACAAATATTAAATCTAAACCATTGAAATTTTGATCTAATAATAAGGATGGGTAGAGGATAGGAAGAGGAGGGGAAGGAAGAGTAGGGAATCCACTCCTTTTAATCCATACTTGTTTGCTGAGAAACAGAGCAATATGAAATTAAACACTCACCGACTTCAGCAGTAATTCCTGGCCCAAAGAATGACGCAAATTTTGCCTAAACACATAATTGAAGAAGTTAACATTTATACCAAGATATAAACATGCCAGCGGATCGTATACTTCAGTTAAATGGAATATTAATTGGATAACACAGCAAAAGAACTCAACATAAGAGGTTAAAACTTTCAACATATGTTGTCGTAAAAAATAAATTGAAATGACTGAGCCCTTCCAAGTACGGGTAGCAATGGATAATCATGATCTAAAAGTCTGTTCAACCAGTTTATTAAAACTAGAAGTTATGGATAAAATACATCGTGTGAAATTGGATCTAACTTTCAATGGATAGATCAGGATCAACCCAATAGATCATGAATATCCAATGGACACATTCACTTTTGTTCCATTAGATCTACCCTTTCTTTTAAATTCAGGAATGTATATATACCACGTGCACGTCACCAACTTAAATGTGTGTATTTCTATTTATCCATATAAATACTACATACACATGCATGTCACCAACTTGTGTATGTATCCATGAATGTAGGTATTCAAACACGCACATATATCCAAGAAGCTTGGATGGATCAGATATCGGTCCAAATAAATGATCCACGAATGGATGAACATGCTTCCAAAAAATAGATCATGGATGGATTTGGATTATCCAAGAAGCATTCTACCAAATTATCAAGTTTGACCAACTTCCCATGTTAATCTGACCAAGGATCCACCCATTTGACACGCTTAAGGAACTATTAGAGGTACATTCTATCTCTTGACAATTGGGTTATATTATCCCCTTTTGGTGTCCAGTTCACAGCCAAGTAGTCATGCCCTTGTACATCTAGTTTTGCAACTGTCACCTTTGTATCAAGATCTTTAAACTTTTCACTTAAAGGTGGTCCCCTCGAATACTGTCTTAACTTTAGTATAATAAATTGGTTTTTAGGTATAAATAAGAGGGAATTTCCTGATTCCATCAAAGTCAAATGCATAAATTGTCATCAAATGATTTTTGTAACTGGAGCCTTTCTTGAGAGAGAATTGCTTTTGGGGTTTTTGTTGGCCTCTTTTATTTCGTGAGCACGTTAATAGTAAATACTACAGTAAACCAAAGTTGCTTACCTGTCTCCGTTCAAAATCTGACAACAGCAGAGCTTTAGCCTCAAAAACCAAGACCAAACAGTATTTATCAAGTGGTGTGACCTAATCATGAGGCAGAATCAATTAGGCAATGACCAGAGTCTAATCAAGAGATTCTCTACCAAATTATTCTCAGGGTAGTATCTAAGTTAAACACAGATTATGACAGGAGGAAACCTGGCAAGCAATCACTCAAATTTTGGGACCTCACATATGCAGATCAAACATCTTTTTACATAAATGAAGTTGACATAAGCTTGAGTTACCAAAATGGCTATAAGGTCAGGCCCACAAAATTGAGACGACAATATTGAAGGAATCTAAATTGCTGAATATTATAGCTTGCCAATTGTCTACATTGATTAAAAGGAAAACCTGTAACACGTAGGCTTACAATAAAGATTATAATTAAAAATACTGAGATCACACCAAGACTGACAAAAATAGCACGCACATAATAGTTGAAAACAGAATCAAAGAAATTTATTAGCCATCGTAAAAATAACTCTATTTAAAATTATACATGGATAGCAAAAGGATGAGGGGGGAAAAATGACCTCCTTTGCCTATAGAATTAGATAAATATTTAAAAAGCACCAAAGAAACATCAGATATAGAACAGATAAATAAATTAACCCAAACAGGAAAATCATACTTCTTCACGAATCATTTTTAAAACAGGGGCGTTTCTCCTTGGTATTCCTCCTCCCTGGAAAATTTTAAAGCAGAAAAATTAATTTCACGGTCAAGATTAAAAATATATACTAACACTTCTATGTTAGATATACATGTAAGCATCACAATTCAGTTCACGAATATTGATTATTCAGAGTACAGAGAAGAAATGAACTTCACACCATAGCTTTTACGTTTGTGAAACTCCATCAGGTAGCAATTAAGGCTTATAAATAGCATTAGGCTCTCTACAGTCTGCCCTGCCTTTTAATCGTTCAGATGGAGGAATTTCTGTTCTAATAGTCTTTGTGGATGACATAGATGATGATGATGATGTTGAACTGTTAACTTGAAGAAAAATCATCTACTCCCTCCGGTCCTTAATATGAGACCTATATACCTAATTTGATTAGATTAATAAATTAGGTAAGTTAGTTAAAATAACATGCATTTTCTAAAACACCCTAGTCATCTTCTATAATTCCCTCATTCTCTCTCCTCCTTGATTATTGTTGAGGGAGCATCAATTGGGTAAAATATTGACAAATATTAAAAACGGGTCTCAAATTTATGACCAAAACCAACTCTCCAAATAGGTCCTATATTAAGGACTAGAGGGAGTGGTATATTTGAAATTAAAGATCTTAGCCCATTAAAATATTTTCTGTGAATTGACTATAATGGATCAAAAGTTGACATTTCTATTACCAACGGAAGCACATATTTGATCTACTACAAGAAACAGGGCTGCAAGAGTATAAAGTAATTGAGACCCCAATCATGGCCAATATAAAGCTCCAACCAAACAAGAAAAAAGATATTGACAAAAAGACATATCAATAGATAGTTGAGAGGCTCATCTGCTTGCAGATTCACAGACATAGCTTTTGTATTTAATGTGGTGAGTCGTTTTATGCAGTTACACATAACAGAATATTTTGAGGCAGTATATTGGATAATACAGGTACAAGTCTACGTTGGTGCATATTGGATGGAAATATTAGTGACGGAAGCTGTACTTCTAATAATTGCACTTCTATAAGTGAAAATCGTTTAATAAGGAGTAAGAAGTGAAATGTGAAACTGGAAATACTGCAGAGGCCAAATTTAAATTATAAGCCCATGAATTTGTGAGGCATTGTGGACTGAAAGGGCACCTAAGGAACTAAGCATTTGCAACTCCACAACTTTGAACATCACACAATTAGCAACTTGACGCTCTACCATAATGATAATTGAGGGGAACTACATCTTTAAAATTATGTCTGTCTTCATCGAAGAGATAACTGCACATGCTGACTGCCAAGAATGTAATCATCCCATCCCCAGTTTGCTACTTTGTCTCAAGTGCTGAGTTCAGTTCCATTATGCAATTCATTTGTTTGTAATCCATCAATGTGAACAGATGTCACTATGTCGTTTGATTTTCAAAATTTTCTCCACCCATATACACTCTGCAGCATCTTTTAGTACTTCAAAGGATTCCAGATTTCCACTATAATTCAACTATTGTCAGATAATAAATAAATAAAAGCCATTCAAGTGCCTCTTAGTAAATGCTTAATCTTTTGGATGAAGGGTTTCCTGTAGCCTTCATGACCAAACACCTTGCCCCTTGAATTCTTTCTAATAAACAAAACTTTTAAACCAGGTATGGCAGGTCTAAGTTTTATCCACAATTCAAGCTTTACCCTCAGGAGTTTCATGAGAGGGGACCAATCACAAACAAATCAAGCTTTTATGACGACTGTGTTCTTGAAAATATTGTCCAAATTGATAATGCAGACTTTACCAGGAAACCCCTCATACATTTAAAACATCATTGGAAGAGGAAAATGCTCCCTAAGTGAAGTCAAACAAAGAGATAGAAGTTGATTTTACCCTTGAGATATGATATAAGAAAATAAATAACATACAAATGATAATTATGCTTCTAAAAGAAATGCAGTAAAGTCAAATAACATACCAGACCATATTGGAATATCCGTTTCAATGCCTCATCCAAATGCTGCTCATCCCCATACCGAAATCGAGTGACATCATCCTTGACCTACAAGGTCAAATATATATCACACAGTAAATTGATTTTTGTAACCATATCTATTGGGATATGATGGCATTCACTATGAGTATATGGGAGTGAAGGAAAAGTATATAGGAGTGAAGGAAACATTTAAATCTAGAAATCTAGAAATGATATATAAAATCACTATGTGATTTGATTTTCTTATAGTACGTCCGGAGGCTCAATGAAGAAATTTGAGAAGATCCAATTATGTTTATAGCATTAAGCATTAATGTAATTACTTTTGAGAGATAAGGGGATTCAGCAGAAATAAAAAGTTTGTATCTAGGTTTTTCTTTCTGCCCTTTCTACGTTAGATATTCCCAGAAACAACAAATTCAAGTTGAAGTCATCACAGAGAGAGTAATCACTAGAGAAACAAATCTTAAAGCAGGAAATTTGGTAATTCCTTTGGCTGTCATTTCTCATCTAGCATAAAGAATTATAGTTTTGAAAAAATATTAATCATTCCAAATGGATATTGAATAATAAAGGCCAACTATTCTTCCTTAGCTTCAGTCACAAAGAAGATATCATTCTGCAGATATGGACTAATCATGAAGCATGAACAAAGAAAATAAGAAGATTTCTGCCACAAATTAATCTTCCCATTTTCCCACCTTTGAGAAAAATATAATCTTCTAGCAGATAATAGTTAAGGAAAAGAAAAGAAAATATGCTTATTTCACTTTTACCTACATAAGATAATTGTTGGTATCCCGAGAAATTAGGAGTGATAGAGATTTTATTCTTGTTATTACTTCTTTATTATTTCCTAATTGTACATTACTGTAATCCTCTCATTAACTTTCCCATGATTATCGGCCTCAACCATTAAAGGCTCTTGCATGTATTTTTTGTATATATTCCCCATCAGTGGAAGAATAAAGATAAACAAAGAATCACTGATTTCTTTAAAGCCTTAGCCACTATTAAAGATTCACTTAGGTGCTAAAGGGCCAAGGATACACCAAGGAACAGAGTGATCATACTTTGTTCTTCAAGCACAGTGATGGAAAGATGGCAGTTCTGGCTATATATTGTCTTAACAGGTGTGACGATGTGGAAATAGATCAGATCAAGCAGGCATTGAACCAGGAATTCCAAGTAAAAGATCTCAGGGAAATGAAATACTTTCTTGGCATGAAAGTTGCTAGATAAAAAATGGGCATCTACATCTCACAACGGAAGTACATTCTAGATCTTTTAAAGGAACAGGCATGTTGGGATGCAGACCAAGTGATACTCCCTTACGAGTTGACAAGATAGCTGATGATGAAGATCTAGGTAAAGCTGTAGATTTGGGGAGGTATCAACATATGGTGGGAAAGCTCATTTATCTCTCACATATGCAGCCAGATATAGCCTTTCTAGTTAGCGTTGTCAGTCAACACTCTCATGATCCCAAATAAAAACATCTCAATGAGGTCTACCGAATCTTTAGGTACTTGAAGGGCTCTCCAGGACGGGGTCTCCTCTTTAAGAAATCACATCAAAGGAATGTAGAAATGTTTACAGATGCTGATTGGGCAGATGATGAAGAGGATAGAAAGTAAACTTCAGGATACTGCACTTTTATTTGGGGGAATCTTGTTACTTGGAAAAGCAAGAAACAAAGTGTGGTGGCCAGAAGCAGTGCTGAGGCAGAATTTAGAGCTATAGCACTAGGAATCTGTCGAGGTGAAAAGAATACTCGAAGAACTGAGAATGAGGGTGAATCTACCTTAAACTCTACTCAGATAGTATGGCAGCGATCAATATCTCTCACAACCCTGTTCAGCATGACCTTACCAAACATGTTGAGATAGATAGACATTTCGTAAGGGAGAATATTGATAATGGAAAAGTCAAGTCTCATATATGTTCCGTCTAGAGAACAAACTGCAGACATGCTTGCTCACAAAAGGATTGGCTAGAGACAAATTTGAGTATTTTGTAGGTAAGTTGAACATGATAAATATCTATGATCCAACTTGAGGGGAGTGTTGGTTCCCGATAAATTAGGGATTGATAGAGATTTTATTCTTGTAATTACTTCTTGATTATTTCCTAATTGTACAAGATTGTAATCCTCTCATTAACTCTCCCGTGATTTTCGGCCGCAACCATTAAAGGCTCTTGTATTGTATTTTGTGTATATATTCCCCATCAGTGGAAGAATAAAGATAATCAGAGAATCACCGATTACCTCATGTTTTCTTCAATAATTGATTATGTTAACAAGTGTATGAGCATTAACTATCAGCAGTAAAATATATTGTGCACATATCAAGTTAGTTTGACGATGAAATGTTGCCTTCTTATATTAACCACTATTCATTCAAAGCATATTTAAGGTGGAACTCTTAAAGCTATAATGAAAATTTTCTACAGAGGCTTCAGCTTGAAGGAAAAGAAACAAATGTTATGCACACAAAACTTAGCGTAAATGTGCCAAGTTATAGAAACTAACTTTGCCAAATCAAAAAATAGAGCGGTGCTGACATAATTGCAGGACAGAAAAGACAACACTCAAATGGACACCTTGAATCATAATAGAAATAAAATTACCTGTTTAAGAATTGGAGTGGCACATGTTTCCCTTAAATTCTGAGCATCTGAATAGGTCAGGCATGGTACTGGTTTTAGTTCAGCATACTGCAAAAAAAGATGCCCAATTGTCAAAATATGAACAAATCGTGATCTGCATGAGCATCCCTTAAGAGCCAAGAAGTCAAATTTTGACAACGATGCATGTCCTAAAGACCATCCCTTACACAGAATTTCGGATGATGAGGCCTTAGTTTTCCCTCTTTCCGTAACAGTTAAAAATTGGTAGGCACGAAATACTCAATTACAATAAAATAAACCACATTCATTATCCAAAATTTCCACATTATCACTGCTTTTTAATGAATGAACATTTCTTTCACCTTGAGTGCCATCCCAATAATCGCAAGAGGGAATCCATATGTTAACATTATAGCTGACCATTCTGATCCTGGGAGGATATTAAAATATGCCCCAAAACCATACCTGTATGTTTCAAACAAAAAAGCCATCATTATAAAAAGAAGTACTATACATAGCCATTCTGTGTTAATCTGGGAGGGCAACTCACACCAAAAGTGAGACTCCAACACCTAGACCAACTACACCAAATGAAATCTGCAATAATAAAATCCCTGTGATAGTCAGTGCGATAAATAAATGATACTAAACTAGTTATTAAATTTCATAGGGAGGGGAACAAGACAAACATCATATAAATCAGATAGTTATCATGAACTAAAACTAGGAGGAGCAGATAGGAGTTCCATGAGAAAGCAGGACAATAATTCAGACAATCAATTTATTCACTTCCGTACTTTGTTTATGACTTTAAAGTTTGAAACAATACAATGATGCATTTCTGGCAGTACGTTAGTCCAACAAAAGTAAATTCATCCTTACTGGGAATGTTAAAATGCAGCACTATTAAGTTTCTTGCTCCAAGGAGTGAAACTGGACTTAAAGATCAAGGTTAGAAAAAAAAAAAAGTAATGATCACTCTACTAACATTTAAACTCAACATAAGGGATGCTATAGAGTACTGATTACAGAATAGTGTAGCATTCTCAAATTCTTGACACCATACGACACTTTCTACGGCAATAAATCAAAAGGGGTTTTCCCCTTCCAAAGAAAAAAGACTCTTCGCAGTGCTGCGACGCATTCGTTCACAAAACTTTCCTATGTTTGATAGATTTTAAATACTAGACCCTACCAATTCTTTCACATAACTAAATCGGATCACAATAGTAACTACCACAACACAAGCAAAACAGAAACAGACCTTAGAAACTGAGAATCCTTCATCCGGAACAATGGTCTTGTTACCAACATCAACGGAGGCGGATTGGGTAGAATCAGCAGCCCTAGGTGTTAGCACAGGCTTTAAGCTATGGCGGTTCACGAAATTTCTGCCACTGGATTCAGTCTGAACGAAGATGCTGCTGCTAGAGAGTCGTGGCCTACTTTTGTTGAGATTACTGCGAGCTGAATGAGACAGAGAGATAAAACGATGACGATGGCAGAAGCCGAACTGTTCGCCGGAGCAAACAATGGCTCCGCCGGGCAGTGACAGTGATGCCCTGAGTAGCATTAGTCGATAGTGGCTTCTTCTCAGACAGCGTTTGCCTCGTTGAGCTGAAGAGAAGAGAAAGGAAAAGGCGGGTGAGGATCGAAGAAAAACTGTTCTTTGCTCTCAACCGCCAAAATATGGAATACGTGTCGGCATTAGGTT
Source organism: Acacia melanoxylon (assembly GCA_019022615.1). Classification (NCBI taxonomy): domain Eukaryota; kingdom Viridiplantae; phylum Streptophyta; class Magnoliopsida; order Fabales; family Fabaceae; genus Acacia; species Acacia melanoxylon. The sequence continues at coordinate 3,341,107 of JAFJYJ010000046.1, forward strand.
CAACAGAATTTATCTTTTTTTTTATAAAGATAAAACAAAGCTTAATTGCCAACAGATTTTTTTTTTTTTATCACGTATATGCCAACAGATCAAGGGCATTGTTGTCTAAAAACTATGTTTTTACGTGTTTATTGAGGTGATACATGTTAAAACACAAATAAAAATTGCCTTTGGAAAAAACGGGTAAAAATGCCACAGAAAAGGTAAAAACGGTAAAAAAAAAAAAAAAAAAACTTTAAATTTTTGCTGTTTTTTTTTTCGAATGAAAGGATTCCATTAATACTGGGCAAAATGATACAGAAGAATAATAAATAATTACAACATAAGTTAAAATGTGAGCCACTTTATCTGAGCTAAAATTCCATCCGTGGAGTAAACTCCATCAGCAAAATCGTTTTACGGGACTCCCAAAGTTTCCAACAAGTAATGCATAGCCGAGTCAGCCTTGGTCCCAGAAATCTTCCTTTTCCAGCATAGCTGCGTCAGTAAGACCCATATCACAATGAATACCCCTAGCAAGATCCTTCATGGCTTTAAAAGAGGGCCCAGGTCCATCCGAGATGGGCTTGGCACCTAGGGCATGGATATGGACTTTAGAGGAGAGTTTAACCCCACGGGCTTTAGAGTGTGGGTCATTACCTTTATCGGGTTGATTGCTAACAGGCCCAACCTTGTTTCCTTTGTTAACTCGGCTCGTCGAGGCGGCCTCGGGTCTTCAACTCGAACGGCCGAATGGTAGTTGGGGTCCGGGGAGGTTTCGAGGGTCTCGACGACAAACCTGTTTTGAGATGAGGACCCCATCGTTGCTTTTGTTCTGCAGAGTCGTCACATGATTGTTCACTAATGGTGTCTCTGAATTAACCTTTGTCTCTTTGCCTTTCTTTTTTTGGTAATTGCCCACAGTCTTCTGATTTGGAAATTCTTTTTCTTGAGCATATACCTCTTGCCTCTCTTCCATCTTTGGGTCCACCACGTTTAATACCTCATATCTCGAAGTTGAGGCCAGAATCCTGCCATCCTGTTGTGCATTTTTCTTGTGTGCTTTATCCATAGTGCGTCGTGGGCGTCTTTGCACTAGCATCCAGTCCCCAAAATTATTCGATTCTCGCTCCTGTAAAGCCTGCTTTGCCAACGGGGGTTCACGTGCTGCAGGTATGGCATCTTTCGGTGCATCTCCACTACTGGAGATCATCTTCTCCAAGCAGGAATCCTGGAGTGTTTTTAATTAAGAAGATCGGAAAGATGGAGAAACTTAGATGTTAATACCCATAATAAGGAAAGCTTGGTTTAGGGTAAAGGAATCTATGGATAGTCATGATTTAGATATTCCAAGTTTTACAAATAAACTTGTTACAAGAGTTAGAGAATAGAACATTGAGGACAACTGATGCAAGATGATGTGTTTAATTTGAATCAATTGATATAATTTGGGAATTGTTAAAATTTATTTTTTTGATATTTTGGAATTTGGTTGTAGGATTTGTTAAACTCTTTTTGTATTTTTGGACTTGTGTTTTATATAGTTATATGATTTATATCTTTTAAATATGAAGTTATTCATTGAATTTTGAAAAATAATTTATATTTTTTCTACATGCACGTATATACAATATTGTATCATGACCTTAAGTAATAGAAGATTTCTGTTTCGTGATTACGTTTCTACTACTACCACCCTTCTATTTCTACGAAAAAACTCATGTTTTGATAACATTGGATCAGGGAGATCTTTTTATTTTAAAAAGCTAGGAATTTATTTTAAAATGGAAGTATATATTATGGGTTTATCGTTTGTCATGTCACTTGATATAAGGTTATGTCAAGTCACCCCAAAACTACGGTATTTTAGGAGTTAGAGGAATTAATGAAGGGTGTTTTGGTCAAATTTATATAATAAATACAAAAATAAAAATACCAAAACACTCTTCATTAATTCTCTTAACTCTCAAAACGACATAGTTTTGAGGTTAAGAAAATTAATGAAGAATGTGAAATTCATATAATAAATACAAAAACAAAAGGGAAAATTACACACAGGTCCCAAGGAGCAGAAATAATTACATTTAGGTCCCTTCAAATGACAAAATTATACAGAAGTCCCTCTGTGTAATTATTTGTAAACATAAAATTACTTTTTTTCCCAAAGGAGAAAACGCATAAAGAATCGACCGAGAAGGAAAATTACTTGCTCTGCTTCGATCTCCACCGCGTTAAACAGGCTTGCCATATTACAAAGTTAAATAATTTTTTCAAAAATTGAAAAATGATTTTAATAGATATTTTAATTTTTTTTGCCATATTACAAAGTTAAATATTTTTTTCATTATAAAATTTTATTTCCAATAAATTTAAATATTTAATCTTACTTGTTTGTTAAAACTAACTTATGTAATCTTTGAAATACATATCTAGCCTAAAATGTTCTGCAATCATTCTTACTCTGTAAATATAAACATATAATATTCAATTAAATTATAAAAATATGATACGACGAATACAATCCTTTTTTAATGAACACAATCCTTTTTCTCCCTCCAGTCCTAATTATAAGAGCTAATTGACTTTTTTTGAAGAGATTAAATAAACTAATTATATTTGTTTAAAGTATTTTTATTTTTATTTTTTTCTTCAAACTAAATAGTTTAACTAATATATAATTTAAGAAAACACACTATATAAGATGATTAAGTAACTTATTTAACTTCCTTAATCTCTCCAAAAAAGTCAATTAAATTTCTTCTAATTAGAAGCAGGCGTAGTACTTATCTTTAAATTATATAAATTTATTTAGAAAAAATAATAAATATTAGATATCCGTATAAAAAAGATAAATATTATAGATAAAATACGTTGAGATGATATATTTAGGATGAAGATTAATCCTCAATCTAACTCTTTTATATATATATATATATATATATATATATATATATCTGAAAAAAAAAAAAAAAAAAAAAAAAAAGCTAACTCTGATATATAGAAACATATAGAATTTAGAAGCAAAGTATCCAGGTGGATTACATAAATGCCACTCGCCAAAAAGAGCTAAATTCTCCGAAAGCACTTGCAGTTGGAGCAGCGAGTCCCCTACTAATTATAGTTCCCTCCTTGCCCTCAATTATTCCTGGGAAGAGCCATCACAATGTCGGGGGGATCACCGAGGCATGCCTTGTTGTCCATCTTCGTCTTCTTCATCACCTTTCTCATCTCAAAGCCTAGTTCAGTTCTCGCTAAACAACCCCACACCATCAATTTTAGGTCTCTAAATCTCTATCCGGAAGGCCTAGCTTGGGACCGATCGGGTCAGCACTTTCTTGTCGGATCACTCAATCAACGGGTAATCTCCGCCGTCTCCGACGCCGGCGTCGTTGAAACCTTTATCTCCGACCTTTCCCTACCGGAAAATGTCACCTTTTCTGGTCTCGCGGTAGATTCCCTTAAGAAACGCCTCCTAGTTGTCGTCCACGCTCGGGATCCTCTCCCACCCTTCAACGCCCTAGCCGCCTACGACCTCCGTTCTAGTGAACGCCTCTTCTTGTCTAACCTCAACCCGGTTGCCGATGACGACGACGGATCCACCCGTCCAATTGCAAACGACGTCGCCGTGGATTTCAAGGGTAATGCCTATGTCACCAACTCCGCCGGTAACTACATCTGGAAGGTCAAAGAAAATGGAGAGGCCTCGATCTTCTCCAGAGCGCCGCAGTACACAGCTCATCCTGTGGACCCCAATACACTGTATAGTTCCATTGGGCTGAACGGGATTGCTTATATCTCCAAGGGGTATCTGCTGGTGGTGCAATCCAGTACGGGAAAGATGTTCAAGGTAAGTGAGGATGATGGGAGGGCAAAGATGGTGTTGTTGAACGAGGATTTGATTGGTGCAGACGACATAGCTATCCGGAGCGACGGTGTCGTTTTTGTTGTCTCCCCTGTGAATAAGCTGTGGCTTTTGAAAAGCCAAGATAGTTGGGCAGAGGGAGTGGTGTATGATAAGGTTGATCTTGATTTGGAGAGGTTTCCTACATCGGTTGCCGTGGGGGAAAGGGATAGAGTGTATGTGTTATATGGTCATGTGAACGAGGGGACAGTGGAGAATTCAGTGAGGGAGAGTTTTAGTATACAAGAAATGAGATCAGAGAAGGAGGATGAAGATGATAATATTTGGATGTTCATTTTGATTGGCTTAGGCTTGGCATATTTCTTGTTTTGGAGGTTTCAGATGCGCCATCTTGTGGCCAAAATGGACAAGAAGATTAATTAATTCCCACAGTTGTATACGTTTCTTCCCTCATTTTGTGATTTACATATTCAGCAATTGTAAATTTGCTAATTTAACATTTAAATTAATAGTTCATTTCCTGTCATTAATCCTTTATTGCAATATGGGATGCTTTTGCATGTTGAACCACCGTGCCATGGAGTTACAATTTCCAAATTGGTCTTTTGAATTATATTCCAGTCCGCGTGCTGCTTGATTCCACCACATTGTTCTTTTATTGAGCTTTAGTTAGTGTGCCCGTTATTCTCTTCATACCATTACTGTGACATACAATAATTTATGTTATCTTAATTAGTGAGCAAGCAAATCATTTGTATGTACTGATGTTTATCTAAATTTATACTGTATGAGCAAGCATGATTAAGGTCCAATTGTTTCAAAGTTTCAAATAGTGAAGAGGAATGTGAAGTTAGGCTCAAACTATGAGTTATGAGCACCGAAGTGTTATATGTGCTGTTTATGATCTTATTTGAAGTAGTGAAGGAGCCAAAAGGCACACCTGGGGGCTGAGGCAAGGTGCCACTAGGGGTCCTCTCCTCTTTGATAAATCTGATGATGTTCCTTCAGTGCACAACTTTGGTGCCTTTTGGAGTGAAAGGAAGTTTTTGCCTTCCCTGTTTAAGCGTATCCTTCATGCTCGTCATTCTTTGTGTGAATTTCCTTAGTTCATTAGAAAGTGCTGTCCTGCTAAGTTAGGTGATGCTACCTTGTAACCCATTTGGGGACAATGAGGTAGTGGGACGATTTTTTAGCAAAAAAAAAAGGAGGTAGTGGGACGATTGCTTTGGCCATGCTTGGTTGATCCAAGATTAGATAGTGCTGCCCTGAACTGTCCTAGTTTACTGCTAAAATACAACAATTTTGTCTCTGTTCGGTCAAGGTACCTGTGTTCCTTTCTGTTTATAGCCTTTCATCATGCCATGCCACTGTAGCTGGACTTTGAAAGATAGAGCCTACAATTATAAAATTGTTAATTGAAACTTTAAGAAATGCAAATTGTGTTTCTTCTTGGTATTTTTAGGCTCCTATGTCAGATTTAGTTTGTGTTGAATATGTTACTTTGTATGAGTTCTATGTTTCCCCACCTAATGGGATAAGGCTTATTGTTTGAGTTCTATGTTTGAACAATTGAACCTATTAATTTATTTGACAACTCTAAAATTATACTCCTCCGGTCCTAAATATAAGAAAAAGCTTGTGGTGCAATTTGTCCTATATTTAGGACCGGACCAGAGTAGTAATAGCTAAAATTCAATTGTTACTTAAGGGTGTAGCACCTTAAGGGTTCTCTTTGCCTTTGACTGCTTTGTTTTGTGTGATGTACACGTAGTTACTTAACTAATTAGAATAGAAAGCCTGCCTGAATTAGTGTGGAATCCTTGCTCTTGGTAATGAACTTTTTTTTTTTTTCCTTTTTTGCAAGGGGTGTCCATCTTCCCTAAGGAATCTCCCTCAACATAATATTGAGCATCCATCTGATCCTTTCCATCATTCTATATGATGATTTTGCACGCCAATTCCTTTGTGTCCTGTGATGAGCCTCTTCTTTTTACTGTCTTGGCTCTGGCTTTTCTGCAGAGATATGATTTGCTAGATCTCCATTTCTGCTTTATTTGTTCATTCTAATCCTTCATTTTATTGGGTTCTGCTCTGTGTCAATTAGACTGCTCCTCATGTGGGAAGGATCTGCTGCTTTTCTATTCTGATCTTTTTGAAATATCTGCTTTTTATAAGAATTTTACTCTACATTGGTGATGACCACTTTTGATATTGGTGACGTACTTTTATCTTGATTAGCCATCCATTGATGCTGCAACTTGTTGATCTCATTGCCCTCTTTCCGTATGTCTAAATGGAACTTCAGCAGAAAATAGCCTCAGCACTGAAACACTAGTTTGGGATAGGCAGTATCCAATTACTATATACTTGCGTGATGAAAAATTTTGTTCATTGGAACCATGTAAAGAACAACAAATTTTATCTAAATGAAGAGTGATTCAATTTTGTTCAGATTGACTATTCCGTTTTTGATGTTTAACTTTGTTGTCTTATTTATAACTGGGCAATACCGAGGGTTGTTTGACTGATGAGAATTTGTACTTCTGTTTCAAAGGCAGAAATACAGATGATTATATATGACAAATTCAGAAGTGTTTTTCCTCCTGATGAGTGACTGCCAAAATATAGTTATTTCGTTCTTTTTCTTCCTTTAAGGCCAATGAAGAAACAAAAACAAAAACAAAAACTAACCAGCTTACGATTTAAAAGTATTATTTGAATTACAAAAATTTCAAAATATCCACTAAATTAGCAAAATGACAAAGAAGTGTTTTGATAACAATCTAGTGTTTTGAAATTTCAGTGTTGGCAACTTAAGTATAACCAATAAAATCTTAAAAAAAATAACAATTAAAAATTAGGGTATACATTATAACAACTTGGGAGTTCAAATTATTAATCTCTATATTAGGATGTTAATTCCTATATTTAAGTTGTCAACATTCAAACTTCAAAATTTTATATTCCTATCAGATTACCTATTTATGTATTTTGCTAATTTAGTAGACAGTTTTTTAATTCAAATGTCATTTTTCTTGTCATTTTCCCTCTAATAAATGACAATGGCATAATCCATACAAAAATTTTCCTAGGTCTTCCCTTTGTCCATATTTATTAACTAACCACCTACATTTTAATAGAGTCTTGTTCTATTTTTCTGTGACCTCTACTCACTTTTTGTGGACCACTCAATAAAAATAAATAAATTATACAATAAAATAAAAATAATAAAAATAAAAATAATAGAAAAAGGAATTTTGCAATAAAAATGATAAATAAAAAAGAAATTAAAAAATCTTCATTATTGTAAATTGATAGCTTTCTAAAATTAGCCTTTAAAACCTTTTTACAAAGTCAGAATCCAGGCACCACACCTATTATTTTAGGAAAAACAGTTGTGATACAATCCATTACATAAATATTGTGTGTCCAGAGGCAGAGAGCCTCAGAGCCATAAGGTAGCACCCACCCAAAAAAAAAAAAAAAACAACACACTTTGGTTCCTAATGATTCTGCCTGCATTTTCAACTCTATCCATAAATATAATATTGGTTCACGTGTACTTTTTAAGTTTAAAGAACATGGTGCCCAATCACAATGAAAGGAACACAAGTAGAAGGCTGATGAAAAGTCATAAAGGAACAAACATAGTTTGAAAATCCAGAGGTTTGCAGATTATTTGTATGAAGAAGATGAGTTAGTAAAGTGCATTTAAACACCGAGGCTAATGCTGTAATAAAAAATACAAACACAACATGCTAGAGTTTTTGAACTGCGAGAGAAAATCCAGCAAACTCATAAATAAACAACAATGTGTTGTTGCTTGAAGACGCCAGTATATATGGGTATAGATATATGCATGGAGTGAGTACGGGGTTTGAAAAATTAGAAAGCAAAGCACGTAATTCAGAGAGAGAAAGCAGACTAACCTCACTGAACCTGCCATGGTTAGAGAGAGAGAATGTCAAGACTGATTGAAAAGAGAATGGTGAGGAATGAGTGTATATATATAATGTTGGGATTTCAAAAACCTTAAACTAGAGAGCTGAGGAGAGAAACCTAGGGAACAAGAAATGTGGTGAATGCCTGAAAGGAATAAAATATCCCTATTTCACTTTTTTTTTTTTAGGGAAAAAAGTGACAGAGAGGGGAAACCTATTTCTACATTGAAGAAACATATTTCTAAATAATGATCTAATAGGGGTAGATTATAAACTGTACAATGACATGTTTTTTAATTAGATGGGCATGCACTAATTGTCTAAGATTATATTACAAGTGGATAGAATTCACAACCTTCTACTTAGAGGAGAGCTTATGTTATATTAGAGTATAAGGTTATTCTATAATGTCATTGGCAAAACAATAGCATTATAGGTTTTTCAGTATGCCCAACCTTTGCTTTTTCTTTTTTGCTTCCATCATTAATAATCACTACTCTGTTTCCAACACAGAAAACAGAGCCACAGTCAATGGTGGCTCTCACTCGGAACTTCAACGGCAACTCAGCAGTTCTGACTTTAGAGTGATGAGTGCGTAACTAGAAAGCAACTAAAGGGCTTTGGCAGTTTAAAACTTTGGGTGAACCGAATAAAGAATAATGAATTTCCACTAACAAACAACTTTACGTGTTACAAAAACCAACCACAATTAGAAACAATTATGTTTTTTTTTTTTTTTTTTTTTTTTGTGATAGAAAAAAAGTTGTTATTTTAAGTGTCTTCAAATATAATTAGGAAATCCTTCCATATATAGGCTGGTCTATAAATTTGTTTTTTTCATATACCGAAGAAATCTATTGCTACGTGAGGATCAAATAGGCAGCGCGCGAGTTGTCTGATGATTGCTCCGTTAGTAAGGGTACAACTGATGTTAAATCTTCCTATCACTTGGATGAGTGTATGAGGAAACAAACAAATAAACATATGATAGAAACCAGCTGCCATTGCAATTGGTGTGATTGAGTGTGGAAGGATAAACACTTCTGTTAATTAAAAGACTTTACTCTCTGTTTGTTTCTGTGTCCAACATAATTACAGAGCCACCGTCAATGGCGGATCTCAGTCGGAACTTCACCCATAGCTACACATTTGTCAGTGAAGAGTGATGAGCGTATAACTAAACAGCCACGTCTTCAGTAGGAGAGAGTTCTCACTCTGAACGTCATTGTAAAGGGCTTTGGCAGTTTAGCACTTTAGTAAAAGCCGGCCTCCATGCGAATCCAATCCAAACAATTTTGGATGAACGCTTTTGTCATACATTGTAGTAAAATTATTTTTTGGTGCCTTTTGCTTTATGCGTGTATGCAAGCGCATGTCAAACAATTAAACAGCAGAAGAAGAGTTGTGGTTAATAAAAGCGTCTACAATTATAACGACGAAAGCCTTCCATATATTATAACTTTATTTTCATACATTGAACAGCCTATTTCTAAATGAGGATCTAATAGGGGGCAGAAAAACAATAAAAATCTCGTATTATGATTTATGCTATTTCAGAGTGCTCTAAACCTGTCTGATAATAGCCCAACATTGGTTTTTCTTATTTCATTCCAAGGTACAAAATTATAACAATCACCTTGCACAACTTGAGAATGGTCTAAACTTCTATGTTGTCTCTTGGGTTGTCATGGTTATCCTTTGTTTCATTGCACATGTGGTACACATATGAAGTTATCTTCTTACATATTTCGGTGATTGGATTGGGGGCAAAATATATGAGGAGGCAGATGAAGTAGATAATGATGATGAGTGCTAAACCAGCTTTAGAAGCCACCAAAATAGATATTAGAGCAACACAAGTCGTGCTTCTTGAGATGGCAGCTATGTGAGATGAGAGTTTGAAGTAGGGTTATTATTATTTGAGGTGGAGGCTTGACACTTGTTGTAGGCTGATGAAAAGCCATAAAGGAACAAGCATAGTATGAAAAGCCAGAGGCTGAGAGAGTATTTTTCTGTAGGAGATGAGTGAAGACTCCACCACCCTCCGGAAGGTTTTTGAATATTCCACATCATCGTTGTTGAAGCGGCCCTCCACCAACCAGCCCACCATTGTTGACAGCCTCCACCAACCACCCTTGTTCACACCTCACCTACCCCAAAACTCATACTATAAATAGAGGTGGATACCTTATGATTTTAAAAAGATCTCGAAAATCGGTGTTCATCACCAAGAAGAGTGAAACAAGAGTGATCACAGAGAGTGATCCTTGTTTGAGAGTTTTTTTTTTATATGAGTTTTGTAATCTATTCTTGTGAGTAATAGAGGTTATTTTCTCTCAAATTCATGTTTACCAATGCCCTGAGTTGATCAGGAAAGTCCAACAAGTGGTATCGGAGCGCTGGTTAGAGGTGTTGGTTGAGTTTTTTTGGTTCACCGGACGAATTTGGGTTTTCTGAGTTTTACTCAAAATCCAATTCTGAGTGCACCATTGGATTCGTCTCATCGACACGAGTCCAACGCACCAAACGGCGACCTAATCGGAGTTCAAACGAGCCGAAATCACGGTCAAAGTTTGGTCAACCTGCGGAGTTCGCCGGAGAAGACGACCTTTGTTCACCGGAGTTCGGAGAAGACGACCGGAATACTGTTCCTCGCCGGAATTTGCAGTTTTTCGGAAATTGAAGAAAGACCCCTCAATGTTTTAAAATTTCAGTTTGGTCCCCAAATATTCAGGAAATTTCATATTGACCCCGATCTTTTCGAAATTCCAGTTTGACCCCGATCTTTACGAAAATTGCAGTTTGGTCCTCAAAGTTTTCGAAATTGCTGTTTTGCCCCTAGAGTGGAATTTTGACCCCGTAGTGTCAATTCCATCTTTTTTTGACCGTTCCAGGCGTAACGGTGAGCTCCATTTTTAAAGATTCAACCCCGATCGTGTTGAAAAATTATTTGTAAGGTGATAATGTCCAGAAGAGTCAACATCATCTTTCGGAGCAATGATTACGCTTATCGCCACAAATTACAGTTTGTGGAGACCTCGGATGGAAGATCTCCTAAGCTGTAAAGATTTGTTTGATCCCATAGAATTGATGGGTAAAAATCCCGATCCCGAGGAGTTAGAGTGGAAGAAATCAAATCAAAAAACTATTGGTCAAATCCGTCAATGGATTGATCATAGTGTCTTCCACCATGTTGCACAAGAAACGAGACGCATATGCCCCTCGGAAAAGTTGGAGGATATGTACCAGGCCAAGACCGCTCGGAATAAAGCTACGGTGATGAGGCGTTTAGTCAACATGAAGCTTAAAAGTGGAACTTCGGTTAGAGCATACCGGTGAGTTTGAGCTTGGTCAACCGGTTGTCGTCGTAGAGATGCCACTTGGCGATGAAGTTCAGGCGTTGCTACTACTCGTTCCCTTACGATAGTTGGGAAACGCGGTCGTGTCACTCAAAGAACTCGGCCCCAAATGGCAAACTTACCATGTCAATGGTCAAGGATGCCCTATTCGATGAAGAAGCAAGGAGAAAGGACATGGGCACGGATCGGACCCATGCCCTTGTCACGAGAAAAGGGGAGGCAACAAAAGAAGAGTAATAACAAATCGAGAGGCGAAGCAAAGAGCGGGGGCAGGTCCGTTGATGGTAGAAAACCATCTTATAAGCGCCATCATTGTGGATTAGAAGGACATATGAAGAAGAAGCTGCTACAAATGGAAAAAGGAGCAAGACCGGAGCGGTTCGCGGTAGAAGAACAAGGGTGGAGAAACATTAGTTACTATCTCACGGGGATGTAGCTTATTGTTCAACCCAAGATGAGACATGCCTTCACGTCTCACGAGAAGACACGGAATGGGTGGTAGATCTTTGCGGCGTCTACCACGTGACTCCATACAAGGAATACTTCACAACATACAAAGCCGGTGACTTTGGAGTTGTGAAAATGGGAAATTCCAGTTTCGCGGGGATTGTCGGAATTGGTGATGTTCGAGATAAAGACAAGTTCGGAGCACAATCACTTTGAAGGATGTCGCCATGTGCCGACCTTGGTGAATCTATTGTCGGGAATAGTTCTTGACAAACGGGGCTATGATAGTCACTTCGGTAAAGGCACATGGAAGTTGTCAAAAGGCGCTATGATAGTCGCTCGAGGACATATTTGTGGCACGCTATACAAGACTCATGTGAAGATATGCACCGACGTGACCTCAACGTTGCGAGAAAAGGAGGCGTCACAAAATCGTGGCACCGGAGACTCGGCCACATGAGTGAGAAAGGGTTGTCTACCCTAGTAAAGAAGGAGCTTATCAATGTAGACAAGGACGCCGCACTAGATCCTTGCAATCATTGTTTGTTTGGTAAGCGGCATAGAGTCTCGTTTAATTCCTCTTCAACGAGAAGATCGAGTTGCTCGATCGGTACACTCGATGTTTGCGGTCCCTTGGAGGTTGAATCACTCGGCGGCAACCGATACTTTTCGACGTTCATCGATGATGCTTCTCGAAAGGTGTGGGTGTATTTTTTGCGGACGAAGGACCAGGTATTTGATTACTTCAAACTGTTCCATGTCATGATAGAACGTGAGACAGGAGAGAAGTTGAAGTGTCTTCGATCCGACAATGGAGGTGAATACTCCTCCGGGCGGTTCAATGCCTATTGCGAGATCATATGGCATTCGACATGAGAAGACGGTCCCACGCACCCCTCAACACAACGGTATAGCCGAAAGAATGAACCGAACAATTATGGAACGTGTTCGGAGCATGCTCGTATGGCTAAGCCGCCAAAGCCATTACGGGAGAAGCGATCGAGCCGCTTGTTACTTGATCAACCGATCTCCATCGGTACCATTGGATTTTGAAGTTCTGAGAAACTTTGGTCGGAAAGGATCCATCATACTCCCACTTGAGAGTATTTGGGTGTTTAGCGTACGCACATGTATCCAAAGAGCTCGGCCGAAGAAAATTTGGATGCAAGGACCACTCCATGCATATTCATAGGCTATGGAAATGAAGAGTTTGGATACAGATTATGGGATCCTAAGGAAAAAAGGGTAATCGAAGTAGGGACGTGGTGTTCCATGAAAGCCGACAATAGAAGATATTGAAAAGCCCACAATATCTCGGAAGACAAATGTTGCTCTTCGGGTGCCGGAGGCAACATCGGAATCATTCGTGAGAAATGATGATATAGTGCCGAAGAAATGCCGAAGTAGAAGACAATGAGGAAGATGACGGTCTTTGAGCGGGGAGCCACAACCCCACCCAGACGTTCGAGAACCATCACAAGGCCAAGATGATGGTGGATTTCCTCAAATTGCTCCGAAGTTCGTAGATGCGAACGAGGTCGATTACGTCGAGAAGATATCCGGAATCTGAATACCTTCTACTTGCGAGGATGGAGAACCGAGAGTTTCCATGAAGCGGTATCTCATAAGGACAAAGAACAGTGGTTGCTCGCAATGCAAGACGAGATGGAATCTCTGCGGAAAAATCAAACTTATGAGATCGTAGAACTTCCACGAGGAAGAAGGCACCGAAAAATAAATGGGTGTTCAAGGCGAAGAAAGATGGCGGTGGAAAAGTGGTGAAATACAAAGCACGGTTGGTAGTCAAAGGATTCCGGCGAGAAGAAGGGGATCGACTTTGATGAGATTTTTCTGTAGTCAAGATGACTTCAATTAGAGTCATACTTGGATTGGTCGCAAGTATGAACTTAGAGCTTGAACAAATGGATGTGAAGATGACTTTTCTTCATGGAGATTTAGAAGAAGAAATCTACATGGAGCAGCCGGAAAGGTTTTGAGGTTTCGGGGGATAACCTCGTTTGTAAGTTGAAGAAAAGCTTGTACGGTCGAAGCGGGCACCTAGACAAGTGTGGTACAAGAAATTTGACTCGTGCATGGTGAGTCAAGGGTACAAGAAAAGCTGCAGACGAGATGAGTGTGTCTACATTCGAAGTTTTTCGATGGAAATTTCGTTGCTCTTCTACTATATGTAGACGATATTACGATCGTGGGGAAAGACGCAACGAAGATCGGTCAATTTGAAGAAGGAACTTTCTAAGTCTTTTGACATGAAAGACTTAGGACCGGCTCAACAGAGATATTGGGAATGCAAATCACCCGAGACGGGGAAAAACGGAGGTTATGGCTATCTCAGGAGAAGTATATTGAACGAGTACTTGAACGGTTCAATATGAACAATGCCAAACCAGTTAGCATTCCATTGGCCAACCATTTCAAGTTGAGCAAGAGATCGTGTCCCTCATCCAAGGAAGAGATTGGGGAGATGTCGTACATGCCATATTCTTCGGCGGTCGGAAGTTTGATGTATGCTATGGTGTGTACGAGGCCCGATATTGCTCACGCAGTGGAAAGGTGAGTCGTTTTCTCTCCAACCCCGGGAAAGAGCATTGGGGAGGCGTAAAGTGGATTCTCGGATACCTTAAGGGTACATTGAAATTATGTCTTTGTTACGGGGGGCGATCCAATCTTGGAAGGCTATACGGATGCGAGATATGGCCGGAGATCTTGATAGTAGAAAATCTACTTCGGGATTCATTTATACTTTTGCGGGGAGCTGTTTCATGGCGGTCACGACTACGAAGTGCGTTGCTTTGTCCACAACGAAGCTGAATACATTCTGCCCATTTCGGAAATTTGGAAAAGAGATGTTGTGGCTAAAGCGTTATCTCCAAGAGTTTGGAATCAAGCAAAAGGAGTATAAGGTACATTGTGACGGTCGAGTGCTCTAGATTTGAGCAAGAACTCTATGTACCATTCCGTACAAAACATATTGATATTCGCTATCATTGGATACGCGAGGTAATGGATCGACAAGCTGTTGAGACTAGTAAAGATCCATACGAAGGAGAATCCTGGAGACATGATGACGAAGGTGGTGACTCGAGAGAAGCTAGAGTTATGCGAAACATATTTGGAATGTTTTTCTTCGAGATATGGGCTGGAGGGGAGAATTGAAGACTTCGGCCACCCTCCGGAAGGTTTTTGAATATTCCGGCCACCATTGTTGAAGCGGCCTCCACCAACCGGCCACCATTGTTGAACGGCCTCCACCAACCACCCTTGTTCACACCTCACCTACCCCAAAACTCATACTATAAATAGAGGTGGATACCTCATTTGTAAAGCATCGAAAATCGGTGTTCATCACCAAGAAGAGTGAGAACAAGAGTGATCCTAGAGAGTGATCCTTGTTTGAGAGTTTTTTTATATGAGTTTTGTAATCTATTCTTGTGAGTAATAGAGGTTATTTTCTCTCAAATTCATGTTTACCAATGCCCAGTTGATCCAGAAAGTCCAACAATGAGTTGGGAAAGTGCACCTGAACCACCGTGGCTATCGTCATAATCAAGAATGCAAAAACATCTGAGTTTGCTGGTTTTTCATTCACAATTCAAAACCCTTGCCAGATGTTTTTGCATTCTTGATTATGACGATAGCCACGGTGGTTCAGATGCACTTTCCCAACTCATCTCCTACAGAAAAATACTCTCTCAGCCTCTGGCTTTTCATACTATGCTTGTTCCTTTATGGCTTTTCATCAGCCTACAACAAGTGTCAAGCCTCCACCTCAAATAATAATAACCCTACTTCAAACTCTCATCTCACATAGCTGCAATCTCAAGAAGCACGACTTGTGTTGCTCTAATATCTATTTTGGTGGCTTCTAAAGCTGGTTTAGCACTCATCATCATTATCTACTTCATCTGCCTCCTCATATATTTTGCCCCCAATCCAATCACCGAAATATGTAAGAAGATAACTTCATATGTGTACCACATGTGCAATGAAACAAAGGATAACCATGACAACCCAAGAGACAACATAGAAGTTTAGACCATTCTCAAGTTGTGCAAGGTGATTGTTATAATTTTGTACCTTGGAATGAAAAAAGAAAAACCAATGTTGGGCTATTATCAGACAGGTTTAGAGCACTCTGAAATAGCATAAATTATAATACGAGATTTTTACTGTTTTTCTGCCCCCTATTAGATTCTCATTTAGAAATAGGCTTCTTCAATGTATGAAAATAAAGTTATAATATATGGAAGGCTTTTGTAATTATATTTGGAGACGCTTTTATGAACAACAACTCTTCTTTTGCTGTTTACGTGTTTGACATGCGCTTGCATGCACACATAAAGCAAAAGGCACAAAAAAATAATTTTATTACAATATATGACGAAAGCGTTCGTCCAAAATTGTTTGGATTGGATTAGCATGGAGACCGGCTTTCAGTAAAGTGCTAAACTACCAAAACCCTTTTCAATAACATTCTATATATATATCCCTCTCCAATGTGAGCTGGTTTGTTTATTTATTTGTTTTCTCTTAGACTCTTCCAAGTGATAGGTAGATTTAACATCCATTGCACCTTTTCGGGCAATTATTGTAATACCCCTTGGTATACTGACACGCATTAGAGTGACCACACGTAGTTCAGTGGACGAAACAAAAATAACGTTATTTATTGATATAAAATTCTTGATTACAACCAGGAACTCTATAGAAAATTCTTAATTACAAGTGTCATGTGTTGGTTAATTTTGCTTATTACATTACTTTCATAAGGTTGAAAACAAAAAAAATTGTTTAATCGTTGCGGAAACTCGTAACTCCTTACGGTCTTTATGAATTATTAACCTTAACTCATTACGTTAATTAGTTATTAATTATTAATCTGTAACTTTTTACGGTGCTCATGAAAATTTATAATATTCATGAGTTTCAGAATTACTCATTAAAACAACTATTGGGGATGCGGATAATTTAATAACATGACTATTGGAGATTAGGATTACCTTAGATCACTTGAAGACCTCAATGTTGTTGATGTTATCTTACATTGATCCACACGGCTATTTCCCAATTGCAATGAAAACTTCTTCTCTTGAAACCTCCATCTCTTTGGATGCTTGCAAGGCGAAGGCAAGGTTGATGTTTGGTTTCCTTGGGTTTTACTCTTTTCAAGAAGGTGATGGTTTTTTGGAATTAGGTTATGGATAAGATGAATAAGGTTGAAACCTTACCCTTTTATGGATGTCGTCTTTTCCTCTCTAAACCTTTGGTAAAGACGAAAATTTAGAGAGCATAAGGATGTGTAAAAAAACGTCCAACCCTCCCCCTTTTGTAGCCTTGGTGGGCCAGAAATTCTTAGCCCTAATTGGCTTAGGAATTTTCAGTTTATGCACTAAGAAAAGGGTTTTAGGTAATAAATTTACTACTTATCAACCAAGTCACATTAAATTCACATCTTGATTAATTGATTGAATTTAATATGGTGAATCATATTCATATCTTGATTGATTGATTGAATTTAAAAGAAATAATGATTTTAATATAATGATGTTTTGGTAATTTTAGCTTTTTGTTCATTTTCTTATTCCGCGAATAAAAGTTATAAGGTTGTGCAATTCAGTCAAAAAAAAAAAAAAAAAAAAGGCGTGCAAAGGAATTTGTCTAGTTCCTTTCATCCCCATAGAAGCTTCCTATTACTAATACGAATTTATTTTACGATTATTTAGTCTTTTTCACGGTTCATAACTGTTGAAGAGAATCCTTATGATATGCTCTTTGGTACTTGGGGAGGGGAGATTGGAAAAAAAAATTAATGAGTTCAATTAAATATATATATATATATATATATAAAAATTAAATTATATAATTTTATTATAGAGAAAAGGTCAGATATAAGAGTACAATAATGGTTGACTTAAGATTTTCATATAAATTGAAACTCAGAACAATTTATAAAATAAATAGGGAAAATTAGAGAAAAGTCTCCTATTATAAATTTAATTGATAAAAATGATTTGTATACACAGAGTACCTGCGAAATTTATAAACACGTAATACCAGTACTCTATCTTAAGTTCTTTTTACTAATTAATATTCTAATAGGGACCTTTCCGTAATTTTCTCTTTATAATATAACATTTCGGTAAACATTTGATTGATTTACATTGTAGCATTTGATTGGTTTAAGAAAGCCTCATCCTTAGTGATCTAGTGGGGTGGGTTTGAGTTTGATCAAATTTTGGGTTCCAATTCCCTACCACCAAACGGGGCATAAGATTAATAAGAGTGCTCTTCCCCTAAACTTGGACCTCACGACGCCATGCCACTCCAGCATGCGCCTTTTCCTTCCTCCTATCCCGAATCAGGTCGTGCGTTAATTATAAATCTTTCAAAAAATTAGAATTTATATGTTCCTCAAAAAACAACAATGACATTCTCTATTTTTCTTTTTTAAATTTTACTATTTCATAAACTAAAATACTACTAGTTCTTCCTCCAGATTCCTTGACATGCATATTTTCAATTCATTAAAAAATGGGTTAAGGTCAATTTTATCTTGAAAGTGTCAGAAAGAGAACAATTTAACCATCACCTTTATCCTATTTAATTTTGACCATTAATTAATCAAGTTTGTTAAACTAACAGTCCACATATCATCCATGTTATTTTGTTAAAATATAAATTTGTCTCAGAAATCTATGTGACATCTAATTTATTTCTTTTAAAGTTAGATTTAAATTTTTCATGAAAAATTTAAACCTTAACAAACATGATGTGGATGATATATATACTATCAACTCGGTATATTTGATCAATTAACGATTAAAATAAAAAAATTAAATAGGTTAGTGGCTATATGACAAAATTGTTCATTTTTTTACAATTCCAGAGCAAAATTTCCCCTAAAAAAAAAAATGTCCAAATTAAAATTATCCTTGATGACAATTTTTGAGGCAAAATGGACCCTTAACCTTAAAAGATTAACACTTTATGATAAATGGAAAAATATTATTTAAATGTCTTTCTTAACAAAAACCAAAGATTCCCCAATCAGACAATTCAGAGTATTCTCAAACTGCGCAAGTATAAGTTATAATTTAATTTTGAAGGTATATTAATGGCATGTTTATTTCAACACCAATAAATAAAATTTAATTTAGATGATAGTACAAGCGAAAGTCATCATTGAAAAGAGCCATGACTAACATGCAAGCAGGTGGGAAGCTTCCATGCATTTCTGCGTACGTGGATAAGAAAAACTAGCCAAATTTCTACGCGTAAGCTTCTATGTGGAAGTTTTCCCTTAACACCCATCATCACCTTCTCAGCCTCCATGGATTAATCCTCATAATGCTCGTCTTCGTGATGATGATTGCAACAATGCAGACATATGCTTCAAAGTGACCATCTTTCATTTCAGTTTCAGATATATATGTAGCTTCAGTTCATATATCATCGTTTTCATCTGTCATATTTCTTCCTTTTGTACTGTGTGTGTGAGGAAAGCTTATGCTGCGGGTGTGGGAGAGATATATTATTACTAACCAAGCTTCGTTTCATTTCATCATGGCTTCTTCGTCTTCACCTTCCTCTTTCATTGCGATTGGTGTAATTAAGTAGGGGGATAAGCACTTTTGTTAATTAAAAAAGAGCATACTCTGTTTGGGCTCTGTTTCCAACATAGAAAGTTTTGTCCTACTTTCATGTATAAACAATTCCTTGCTCATCAAATACAGGAATTTTGCAGTAAAATAATAGTATACTTTTGGTTCTAATGATTTGCCTGCATTTTCAACCCTATCTACGGCATATGAATATGTTGGTTTTTTTGTTGTTGATAATATGAATATGTTGGTTTTAAATATAATATTGGTTAAGTTCATGCATACTTTATAGGCTTAAAGAACTCGTGTGTGGTCCAGTACGATGAAAGCAACGCAAGCACACAACATATCCCTTTCATTTTGTTAAATCAGTAAAATGACTGAGTTCTTTTTTGCCCCGAGCTTCTGCCATTGAAGTTCTTCACTCCAGTCAGCTACCACACACCACCACCAGAATCAGCACCAATTAACATCTACCAATAATACGGAAATAAATAAACAATCTTAATATCAGAATCGAACATAAATATCACCAATATGCAGTGAACTCGCAAAAACTTGGATCTAACATCGCTGCCGTCGACACTATTCAGCCACTGTCCTGGCCGATTGAAGCTTGTGGCGGCCTTGTTCAGTTTGTTGAGTTAGTGCCAAACCACTTCACCACCGTCGCAAATCTGGAAGTTTATTGCCGTCACAGATCTGTGTTCCTATCTTGGCTCGCACAAAGAACGATGAGGACGATGAAGAGGGGACTCGGTTGTGCAGCGGGCTAGGCTAACAAAGGAAACGGTGGAGTGGGTAGAGAGAAGAGGTCGCCTTGTCGGTGAGTGAGCAGAGGTGGCCGTAGTTGCCATTGCGGGAGTAGGCTGATAGAATAAGGAGGGGGGAAAGGAAAACCACGTCAGATTTGTGCAAATTAATTAATTTATTTCATTCCGTTAATTTATACAAATCGATTAACTCTTATCTTATGGAGTTGGAAAAAGAGATACATGCTCTTGGGAATTAGAGCATGGAGATTAAACTAATTAACTGAATTAGCATTACCCTAAAGCACCAAAGGCAGCATTCATCACAGACTACTTTAAGAAAAGTATGTGATAGAGATTCCCGCGTACTACTTTAAGCATCTAAAGACATATGCGCGTGCTTTAACTTTAGATAGTGGAGGTTTTCTTTCCAGCCGTAAAAGATTCCTCCCTTGGGTTATATGTAGATAGCATTGTGCTCATTGCGATCCATCGATTATCAAATATCGACCATTGAGAATTCTTCTACTCCTCTCTATTCTTGTAAGTTTTTCTTAGTTCATAGGTCCTAGGTTTAAATTTCCACTGTTTTTCTTTTTGGTATTAGAGCGAGGTTCAGGTTAACTATATTCTTTGAGACTTATGATAGGCTAAAACCCTACCAGGGGGTTGGCTTATCCATTTAGATAATGCTATACCCTCTGCAATATAAGACATAGCAATGTCAGATACATTGGCTAAAGTGAAAGCTGGAAGCCCCATGATTAGGTCAGAATACCTTGATCTGTCGATACCAAGGATAAAACATCCTAGGTTTAATGTTGCAGGTAAGCCATACTATGCAGCTTGTTTGGTTTTAAAGACT
The DNA here is from genome assembly GCA_019022615.1 of Acacia melanoxylon. Classification (NCBI taxonomy): domain Eukaryota; kingdom Viridiplantae; phylum Streptophyta; class Magnoliopsida; order Fabales; family Fabaceae; genus Acacia; species Acacia melanoxylon. The sequence goes on from JAFJYJ010000046.1 coordinate 3,361,931, forward strand.
GACGATAAGAAATACTAGCATGTATTTCATGATGATGAGTGTTCACAAAACAACACTATCATAGATATCCTCATGACCCTTCGCCAAAGTATGTGTGAAGAAAATGAGAAATCTAAGAAAAAGAATTCTCAAGTCTTAGAAAAGATTTCAGAGGCTAGAGATCTAGTAAATCTTAAGATAGGTTCCCTTAAGAATTTACCTTCTAAAGGAGATCTAGATAAGATATTAAGTAACCTAGATTTTCTTAAGTCTTCAGTCGAAGATTTTGGAAAAGATCAGATCTTGTTAGAAATAAGCAAGATGAAAGAAGAGTTAGACAAACTCTATGGGAGAGTAGGAAAGTTTCCTCCAAAAACCCAAATTCAAGAATTACTTTCAAAGGATGTCATGAAGACTCAAGATTTCTTATTAAAAGAAATTCAAAGGATCAGACCTCTTAGGAATGAAATCTCTAGCCTGAAGATTAATCAGTTAGCTACAGATCAGCAGCTACTGTTTAAAGAAGTAGACATGGTGAAAGCAGACTTGGTGTCGCACATTAACCTCATCTACACATGGCTGATCCTGTGAGGTTAGTACTCTCTCTCGCACACTCATTTTAATTTCCAGCATTGTAAGTCTGCTTCTTTTTTCACTTGTTCTATGTTAATTTCTGCTATGAACATTTAAACTATTTATCCTCAAATATAACTCGATCATTTTACCCTCCAAAAAAATGACATACTTAGCTTTCAATTTCCATTGCTCTATATATGATTCTATTTTTGCTCCCCCCACATTCTTATGTTCTGTCACTTCGCATGGCTCTACATCATTCTCTATCTCTTCCAGCCACGTTCTCTTGAATCACTCGCTTTCTTCCACTCTTCCTATCCCTATATTATGTGAAATACGCGTACCTCAAACCAACAACGTAACGCTGTTTTTGAATGGGCATGTGATAACTACATCTAACAGAAGACAAGTAACAAAGGGATTGAGATAACAACCATCATCATTATCATCATCCATAGCTGATGACCTTTTATTTGTATCTACTCCACATTCTTAATCTCATCCGTATTCACCACCAACACTCTGACTTATGAGTTTTCTGGTTTTTCAGTTCAAAGCCCTGGCATGCTTCCTTTGTATTCTTGATTCCAGTGATAGGCATGGTGGTTCAGATGCACTTCCCCAACTCATCTCCTGCTGATAAACACTCACCAAACCTCTGGATCTTCATAGTATTCTTGTTTATTTATGCCTTTTCATACGCCTACTACGAGTCTCACGCCTCAACCTCAAATAATGACACCCCTCATCTCAAACTCTCATCTCACATAGCTGCAATCTCAGGAAGCATGGCTTGTGTTGCTCTAATATCTATGTTGGTGGCTTCTAAAGCTGGTTTAGCACTCATCATTATTATCTACTTCATCTGCCTCCTCATATATTTTGCCCCCAATCCAATCACCGAAATATGTAAGAAGATAACTTCATATGTGTCCCACATGTGCAATGGAACAGAGCATAACCATGACAACCCAAGAGACAACATAGAAGTTTAGAAAGTTATAATATATGGAAGGCTCTTGTAATTATATTTGGAGACGCTTTTATTAACAACAACTCTTCTTCTTATGTTTACTTTTTTTTACATGCAAGCATGCACACATAAAGCAAAAGGCACCAAAAAATAATTTACTACAATATATGACAAAATCGTTCATCCAAAATCGTTCATATTGGATTAGCATGGAGACCGGCTTTTAGTAAAGTGCTAAACTTCTAAAGCCCTTTACAATGACGTTCACTCTCGCTCTCTTTATTTATTTATATAAAATATATATATATATATTTATATATATATATATATATATATATATATCAGTCAGTGAGGTTCAGAGAGAGAACTATCTCCTACCGAAGCGGTGGCTGTTTAGTTATGCACTCATCACTTTCACTGAGAAATGTGTAGCTATGGGTGAAGTTCCAAGTGAGATCTGCCATTGACGATGGCTCTGTTTTTATGTTGGAAACAGAGAGTAAAGTCTTTTAATTAAACCAATCTCAATGGGAGCTGAAGTCGAAGGCAGAGGATGATCGAAATGGTCGTCACTCGTCATATCCTTGAGAACACCAGAGCTATGATCAGAGGTTGCAGCAACCAGAGCTTCGAACGTGCCCCACAAAACGGGCGTTTTCTTCCATGGGTCGCCGATTCAATATTTAACGGAGGTTAGGAACAAAGGTAAGATCTAGAAAAAAAAAATGTTGAACTATTTTTGTATGAACTATCCCAGTCTCATTTATTTATTTACCAGACCCCTAATTAAAAAAAAAGGAGTAATAATTAATATTACATGCATCATGATGGATCCAGCTTTTGGACAAGCTCCTCCTCACAGTCTAGATTTTTTTTTTTTTTTTTTACTTTCGATTTTTTGCCAGAGGAAAATAATAAGAAAATAATATTACATGCATCATGATGGATCCAAAATAAAGATAATTCTCCTAGACAGTCCAAATTTTTTTTTTTTAAAAAATATTTTAATTTTTTTATTCAAAACGTTTTTTTTCAAAAACGATTTTTTATTTAAAAAAAAAATTAAAAAAAAATATGGATCATCCAAATCGTATATCTGAGCAGTAGGATCACGCCAAAGGATCGTCGATCCTTTGGATAGGCGCATGGTGCCTATCCAAACAAAACAGGTTTCGTATGATGATATAGAGGCTAAGTTTTCTCTTCCTTTGTCAATAATAGTACCCACACGTATATGTTTTTTAGTGAAAAGGAATTTCATTGCCTCAAAATAATATGTACAGTGTCATGGAACTAAACTAAGATGATCAGCTATCAACAAGATTTACAGTAAGCGTTTAAAATAGAAAAGCTTTTAGCAGTATGAGCTACTATAATTCTAATTTGAGACACTATACTATCTGCAGAGTATGTTTCCTGTGCAAAGAGGCGATGATTCCTCACGTCCCATATAGCTTCCAACAAGTGATAATCTTCCATGAAATGTCAAGAGTTTGAGCTTTTAGGATTAAGCGAAGCCAGCTGTGCATGCCCATGCCGGAAAAGTCCCTGTATAGGTCCCCTGGTAAAATCTTTTTCCAAACTGATGCTCCTAGTGGGCATTCCTTAAACACATGATCTATGTTCTCGGTATTTCGACTGCCAAAGCTACAAAATTGATCAGCTGTCATGCCACGTCGAGTTCGTTCCGCATTAGTCAGGAGGCGGCTTTTCAATAATAACCAGATAAAGGTCCGAACTCGTTTAGCCATTGGTAGTTTCTAGACTATTGTCCATATTTTTTATCCTGCTGGTTCCAGTTCAGTGATTCTGAAACACGATAGGCCGACTTCGTTGTAAAGCGGCCATCTGGCGTTAGATTCCAAGCACAACGTGGTTCCTGCGGAGGCTCTATGACGGACTTCGCTGCAATATCTTTGAGGATGTCAGGTGGTAGGAGGTGTTGAAATAGGTTCCACTTCCAGCTTCCATCAGCGTTGACATACTCTAATATTGGCTTTTCCAAATCTGCTTATGTGATATCGGCATAAGATATATTCTTTAAAGAGCCGTGATCACCCAGCCAGAAATCCAACCACAACTTGATATGACCCCCTGATTGCCATTTAATATGCATTTTCGCTTCTTCCCAAAACTTTGTCAAGTTTCGCCAGAAATAAGAGGCTTGAGGTCTGTAAACATCATCAAGATTATCTGATAGGGCATATTTACCTTTGAGAACACGAACCCATAAGGTGTTGGGGGTAAGCATTCATCTTATAAATCAGTTTCATAAGGAATGCTCTGTTTTGTGCTTCCAATTTCAGAAGACCACACCCTCCATTTTGCAGAGGTTGGCAGAGGTCATTCCATTTTATGAGATTGATACCTGAAAGATTTCCTGAATGGCCCCAAATGAATTTTTGAATACTCTTTTCAATTTCCTTACACGTAGAGGATGGCAGCAGCGTGCTTTGCATGGCATAAAAAGGAATTGATGACAACACTGATTTGGCTAGGATAATGCGGCCTGCAAAAGAGAGCGATCGACTTTTCCAACTAGCTAATTTGGATTGCAACCTGTCAAGTACGTATCTATAAGTAGATGAGGAAACTCTTCCATTGATTAGGGGTACCCCGAGACATTTCCCTAATGACTCTGTTTGATGGTAGCCAAACTCTGAACATATGTTTCTTCGTGTGTGTAAGTCTACATTTTTGGAAAAGTAGACTTTCGTCTTTGCCTGACTTATTTATGCCCAGCTGAGTTACAAAAATCACTAAGGATCGTCTTGATTACCTTCACTTGGGAGCAAGTGGTGTGCCCAAATATGATAAGGTCATGGGCAAAAAATGAGTGTGAGGGTGTAAAGCCTCTTCGACCAAGATTAATGGGTTTCCAAGCACCTTCCTTTACTGCTAATTGTACTGAGTGAGATAATTTTTCCATGCATAAAATAAAGAGATAAGGGAGAAGTATTGGTATAACTTAGAAAAACAATAAAGACAGAAAGAAAATATAAGAGTCAGAGATGTCTTGGCGTTGGTAATTAAGATATTTGATTTTCTTCTCCTTTGGAAGGCATTCTTTCTTCTTCATCCCTACCCTACACCACAAAGTCAGTGATGGACTTAAAAATGCACACGTGTACGATTTTTTTTTTTTTTTAAATGGTTTGGAATTTGTCCTATACACGTTTCATTATATTATTTTTGATGGCAGTCTTTTATCAAAACTGTTGGAAAACAATCAATTATATACTCTTTAACTTTCTAAGAGTATAGTATTAAAATTAAGTTTGCGGCCCTCTTAATGGGCCTTTTGTTAAGAAAATTGTTCCCAAATTAATTTTGGTGTCATTATTATGGCTAAATTTAGCAATAAATTTTAGACAATGTTCGTTTCAAGTAAATATATAAATTAAAGGGACAATCCATCAATTATATAACTCCGTATGACAAAATATATATATATATATATATATGTGCGTGTACGCACTCTTTTAAAAAATTGTGGGCTTTTACCTTTAATTTAGGGGTTTTGTACGTTAATAATTCTAGCTATCGTATGCTTATTTATTTGTTTACTCATAAACTCGACTCTTCCCAATTTCAGGAAGATTTAACATCTTGCACCCTTCCTAACCTGGCAACCATCAGACAGGTTTAGAGTTGTTCGGTTCTACGAACACAAATGTCTAACCTCTGGGTTAGTATCTGGTTAATATAGGATCTAAATGATATCCGGTAAGTATATAAGTAATACTGAAGAGAAGATGAGTATTCAGTGATGCCTATGAGGAAGACACCAAAGAATATCGCCTGATCACTGTGCTACATGAGAATGGCGGTGAGCCAAAGGGAGTGGGGTGTGTACATAGTGTAACAGTATAGTAAAAGAATATGAACAGAATGTGTACACCTGGTGGGTAATCTCCTATTTATAGAGATTACCTAGGGTTTCAGTCTCTTGATTCTATGTTCATTGCTTCAACAGCATGTACTCCCACGTTCTCTGGATGTCTGCTCCACTATCTGAGAAAACTCTGTTCCACTACATGTCTCTGCTCTACTATCTATATGGTCGGGGTTAGTGCCAAGATTATAGGGAGATTAGCGTTTTCCCTTCTTGTGAAAGGCTTTAATTACAGGATGCCTTTATTAGGCCATATCTCATCCGGGCCTAAAATACGAATTCATAACAGTTGCCTCCAAGCTCGGGAGTTCAGGGTTCTGAGCAGCCGAGATTGATTGTCCGACTTAATCGCTTTCATCTGTTTGGCCCCTTTAGCAGCAAGTTTTTGCTAGAAACCGGCAAATTGCCAAGATTGATCGCCGTAGACCGACCTATCTCCTTGTGCTTTGTAACACGCCTATTTTATGATAGCCGGGATTCCATCTGTTACTTTGAACGCCGGGTTTCCCAGCTTGCTTATATCCGTACACACGGTATGTTTCCCCCAATCCGGGGTATCATGCAAACAGGGTGTTGGAATACGAACAAGCCTAACTCTTTATTGATAACGATAGCTGTTCGCCTGCCCCCCTTGGGGTGTGTAATCGTCCTTTCTATGCAATGGCCAATCCTGGCGCTTCCCTGGTTCCTGTGCACATTTATTGCTTGCGTCTCATCGTTCCTGTCAGTCTGACGTTTCTTGGAAAACGTCGCGTCTCATAAATGCGCCTTTAATGTTCGTCTGTCGATCGGGGATTTGGGGGAGCATTAAATTATCCCTAGCACTTCGAAATCAAAACGCCTATAAATTCGTGTTCCCTCTTCTTTCTTTCTCTTCACAAAATAGCATTCTTCTTCAAACTCAAAGATGAGTTGCTGCTTCTTATGAGCTGAATCAGACATGTCGAATGAATCAAGCCCTTTTTATCTATCCCAAGCTTCAAGCATTCCAGGAGTGTGGGGACACAAAGCAAAGATAAAGGAGAAAAGGTTCATCATGATGCTAAGGCTCCTTCTTGACAGCCTCCTCCTTCAGATGTATTTGCCAGTCTTCAATCGTACGGCCCAACGAGCATCTGGGAGCACAGATATATTTTCCAGTCTTCATCTACTTGGCTCAACTTCAATCTGGGATCCCTAAATATTCTCTGTTATCTTCACCACTACGATGTTCATCTGAAGCTTGTCCAACATGCGAATCTGCCGACTACTACTGGTGACTTTGGGTGCCCATTGTCTGTGACAAGTTGGGAGGTTTACTTGTCGGTTGCAAATCGACTATGTGCTTGTGTTTTGGTCTTATCTTCTTCTTCTCAAGTCAGCCATTCCATTTTTTTTGGTAGACATGCCATGTAAATCATTCCACTATCAATGGAAATACATTATCTTGAGCTATCTTCTTTTTGTATGATCTCGCACATTGCGAACTTTTGCCAATTCTTGTAAAAATATGAAACAAATCTAATCACGGCGTAAAATATTCTTTTCGTCGGCCGACTTATTTGCCGTAAATTTGACTTAAACTTTGACTTGCCCTCCGAGATAAAGGACGGGTTACTTTCTCCATAATTATTCACCCGCCTTTGAGATAGCCGATACAATGTTTCGACTTAAATTTGGTCTATCTGAGGTATCATATGATCCTAGCAAAAAACTGACTTATGCCTTCCGCAAACCTGACTTACATGTCAACTTGTCCTCCGAGATAAAGGACGGGATACTTTTTCATAAGTACAAAACCACTTTTAAGACATCCAAAACTTAAGATACTCAAAACAATGATTCCGAGATAAACTCGGTCTATCCGGGGTATCATACGAACATGCTATTATATGAATAGACCCACCCCTTATCAATAGCGATGGTTGTTCGCTTACCCGCGTCATAGCGTAAAACTGCCATTTGCCCTCTAAAATGCCATGCGTCCACGTCAGCCACCTTCGGTTTTCGTGCACATTTAATGATCGCGTCATTTCGCATCCGCCATGATTATCCATTATGGGATTTTAAACCTAATTTTCCTCGTAATTTTCATCGTGCCTCGACTCTTCATATTCGCAACGTTTATATATATTCTTGCTTCGTTTTCCTTCTTTTCACTTTGCTTTCCCCAGCGCTCTACATTTTCAGAAAAAGGCTTACTTCTTCTCACAGTTTTCTCTATGCACAACTCCTAACTTCCTTTGCCATTTCTTCGTCCAAGTATTGTTATCACCCCTTCTGCTTCTTCTATTTCTTCTTTATCATACTTTTTGGTCTTTCTGGGTATAAATTTTGATTCTTTCAGTTCTGTATGATTGTGATGACCAACTGGCACTGAACGAAAGATGTTGAGGAAAATGTTGAAGACCACTTATACGGTCTGAGTCATTGTAACACGTTTGAGTCCCTCCCTCTCTTATTTGAAGCTTTTGTATTGAAAGAAACTGCTTCTCACACTTTCTGGATTGCCTTTGTATGTTTTCCAATGTGTTGTGAGCGAATTTCTGGGTTTTTTGGGTTTAGAAATACATGCATTGTGATTTGCTGGCTTTCATGATCTTTCTCCTCCAAGTTCTCCTGATCTTCGTCTTTAGACATGTACAGTAATCCCTTTTCCGAGGAGGATAAAGATATTCTTCAAATCCTCCACAATGGTCAGACAATGTGGGTTTGGGCAACGCTCCATCCTGAGGAAGAAGAAAGGGATGCGTTACTACGCCAATCTCGTGTTGGTGGCGCCACGTCTAGACTTCAAACCCAATTACCTGTATCTTCCGACTTAAACACTATCATACCTAGCTTCACCGCCGGCCCATCTTCAAGCCGTGGCCGAATTAATACCATTCCCACCATTCCTTACCCGGCTTCTCATACTTGCACCCCTGATGTCGCTCGGGGTACACCGGTTCTGAATCCGGGAAACCTTTTTTATCCTTGCGATGAGTGTTGTAAGCAAAACATTACCCTCATGAAGGAGGGCTACGAGGAAGAAGCTTATGCGGTTTTGAATATGTGCCGACATAAATATATTGCACATGTAATCCCGCAGTATACCGGCCTGTCCTTTTTCGACATTGCTCATAATTCTTTAAACTCAGGTATATTCTTCGTTTCTGACCTCTACTTTCTTTATATAGGTATAAATGCGCACATCCTCCAGTCACGTAAAATGATCCATGACTAAGGATAAAAGCTCTACAGGTCTCTCCTCTGAGATGCAAATTCATGATCCATGGGTTACCGAGGAGTTATTAAACACAAGGAGTACTACGACATCGAAGAACTCAGCAAAACCAGTCTTTATAGCCAACAAGATTACAGTATCCGCCTTCCGATGCCTGAGGAATCCATCTCCAGCCACCGGATTGAAGGGAAAGAACCCCATTTCTTCTTCTTCTTCTTCTACCGGGATTGCATTTCCCCAATTGGCGTTAGCTTTCCTTTTTACGGAATTTTAGATCAACCTCCTCAACCATCTACATCTGGGTCCTTCTCAGCTTCATCCCAAGGGTTGGGCGTTTGTCGTTGCCCTTGAAACCTTCTTCCGGCGAGAAAAACTGGCATGCACCATCCCGGTGTTCCTTTATTTCTTCCAAATCTAGAATGTCGACGAAGATGTTGGCAAAGATGGTGATGCTCCTTCTAGGAAAGGTTGGACCTCTATCCAGAGTGTCCCTGATCGCCCCCTCTTTAAACCTTTAATCTTCCCCTTTTCATCCTCCGAATCCACCTTTTTCAAGGTATCTGCCGAAGCCGGGAGACTACCTTGGTTTCTTGAGAAAGCAAAAATCGGGGAAGTCAAAGAGAAGTTCCCTCTGTATTGGACTTATGACCACCACAACCTTTCCCCATCCGACTATGAATTCCATGCCGATACATTCTCTGAGGCCGAGATAAAAAAAATTTACATACTAGAACACCACGTTCTAGAGTATGGCCCTCTGAATCCGGCCAATCATCTCTCCAAACCTCGGAGCAAAAAACGATTCGTGACAGGTACGGAAGTATATTTCCATTACGCTGTTTTGTACATTGCTTTTTTGAATGTTGAGCTAACCATCTGTAATTTTTCAGATCTACCTACGGAAACATTGCCCGCCTTCGCTCTTGCCCTGGCCAACCCTGGCTTCACGCAACCTGAGGCTACCAAAAAGAGGACGGCACAATCATCCGTCTCTCTAGGCATCAAAGAGGATGAATCGGCGAATCCGGCTAAGAAAACAAAAGTTGGCCCCTTGAGCTCTTCTAAAAAATTTACGAAATCTGCACCCATCACAGCACCGATCATCAAGGTTCCTTAATCTCCGCCTTCAGCAAACATTCCTCCTCTTCCGCCACTAACCCCCAAGTTCCCTCAAGGTGTGGTCTGGAATCAAAACATTCCTACCGAGGTTAAATCAGCCATCTGTCCTCCGGAACGCTTCTCCGCACCCACCCCATATGGTGATGCTGAGCTCAAAAGGATTGCCGAGATAGAACAATGTGCCTTGCAGTCCGCTGGGTTGGTTCAAACTCTAATTGTTGTTCATTCACAGTATGCCGCCTAAGCTAACGAGCTCCATCAGTTGAAATTAGAGGCCGAAGGGCATAAGCATCTGACAGAGGCTACAAAGTCCGCCGCATTAAAACAAGTGCGGGCCGCTGAACTGGCAAGGGATAAAATGAAGGAAGAGGCCGAGACGGCAACCACGGAGCTAAAAAATGTGACCCTTTGCTTGAAACAGTATCAGGAAGCCCATGCCAAGGACAAATCTTCCATAGACCAGTTGTCTCAGCAACAGAAAGAACTCCAAAATCAACTGGGCGGGTGCCAAGAAGCCTTAGATGCAACCAACATTGCCATTGAGGAGAAGGATGGGGCAATATAGGAGAAAAATGCCGCCATATGAAGTCTGTCGGGGAATCTTTTGAAAATGCCATAGCGCATATTCGCTTTTTGAATCCCGGCGTCAACTTTGACTTCTCCGGAATGGATTGCATGTCTATCATTAAAGGAGACGAAATAGTTCCACTCTTTCCTACCCCCGAGACTGTTTCTGGGAGTCGTTTCGAGGAAATCCCATAAGAGGATAAGGGTGAGGAAGTACATCAAGACACCGGAGCTCCCTCTTGCTAGTCCCTTATCCGGGTGTATTCGGTGGCATCCGCCATATGATGATGATCTAGAGCCTGTCCAGTATCAGAGGATTTTATTTGTTTCTTTTCGCGTTAACTTTTCTCTTTTTCCGGGGTTCTAAGGCCCTGTGCTTTGTAACTCTTTCTTGTGTTGACAATTAGGCTGTTGTGCTGCAAAATATTGTGTAAAAACTTGATATTTCATGTATAAATACTTACTTTGTTGCCGAATAGCTCGATCTGATTATGCCTGTTTTACTCCGAATATTCCTCCGAGTTATGCTTTATGTCATTGTTGCTTTGTCTTGTGAACTTATTTCAAATTTGCATGACTTGGCCAAAGTTAGAGGATTCGCTGTGCATAATACTGATATGAGATCATCCATGGGCAGTATACCCTCCTGAATGATTCACCAGAAATCAATCGAGTAAGAGTCAACCGTCATATGCCTAGGTTCCGTGTCGCAACCAAACTCTAAACACTCCGACTTGATCAAGGTCGTTATGGAGATTGACTTTTACTTCCTTTAGCTTTGATGTATCGTAGCCGTGATAGGCTTTGCTGGCGAGAGGCATGCAATAACCATTATGCGGGCGTTATCATATATGGGTCAGAATACGTTTTAGCCAAAATCTTGGCTTTATTGTGTCCCGAAGGAATGCTTGTTAGCCTGTGGGTTTCACCATACCTCGTAGAAGTACGTTTTAACCATTATCATGGTCTGACCATATCTCGGTTCAGACCGTGTCGGTGTTATCGTATCCTAAAGGAACACGTTTTAACCTTTGTGGGTGTTATCGTATCCCGAAGGAGTACATTTTAGCCAAATTCTTGGTCTGACTGTATCTCAGCGTCGAATTTTATATGGGCGTTACCCTATCCCGGAGGAGTACGTTTTAGCCAAATTCTCAATAATTTCCTCTTGGGAACAAAACGTAAAATTTCATTGATTGAACGATGGTCTTACAAAGCCGGCTTATCATGGGGATCGACATACATGCAATCTACAAGTCACTCAATTGCATTCAAAATCAGCCTCCGGGTAATCATCATCATCATTCCCCTCCTTCTTTCTCTTCTCGCTCTTCTTCTTCTTCTCCCAGCCGGGATTCTCGTTGCGACACGGTTCCTTGCACTTGGTCTTCTGTCCGAGAGCGTCTACCACATACTGTCACAATTTCCCTCCTCGGACCAATTTCTCTATCACATCACGAAGGTGATAACATTCATTTGTGGTATGTCCTGGACCGTCGTGGAATGCACAATATCGGGATGGGTCTGCTCCCGGTCAGCCAAAAGAAGGCCCTAGCCGGTCTACCCTCTTCATCTCTGTCTGAGCCACCTCTTTCCAGACCCGTACTCGTGAGACATTTAGCGGGGTATAACTTTCATATCTCGCTATCGGACTGCTCCTCCCTCGCCAGTGTCTGTTATCCGGGACTCGTCCGCTGGATTTGCGCCTGTGCCTGCCATATTCTTCCTTCCTACTAGGCTTCTCCTTTTCCTTCGTCGGTGAACTCCTCCTTCCCTCGCTCTTCAAAGCATCGTTCGTCATCTCCATCTGCTCCAGCTCGAGATACTGCTTAGATCGGTCACAGAAGTCTGTCAGCGTGTCCGGAAGCCGTTTCATGATCGACTTCTTTAACCGAGAGGACTTGTCTAGCCCAGCTATGGCACAAAGCAGATGCACGTCCTCCTTTAGCCCTGGTACCTACAGCGCGGTATGTGTGAAGTGGTCCAAATATTATTGCAAGCTTTCTCCCGTTGATTACTTCACTTGGTCGAGCTGGAACTCAGTTTTTGGGTGCTTCTTGCTAGTAGCGAAGTTCACCAAAAATTTCCTCTCCAGGGTTCCCATATCTCGAATGGAGTGTAACGAGAGGGAGTGAAACCATATCTGCGCAGGTCCTTGCAAAGTTCTCGCGAACAGCCGGAGGATGACAGGCCCTACAATTTCCTTCACCATAATCATCATGTTGAAGTTGTCAACATGATTCTGTGGGTCTTGACTCCCATCGTATTTCGGCAGCTCTCTGGAATCCAAACTCTTTGGATAGGTTGCAGTCATTATCTCATCTGAGAATTGGCTTTGGATTTTATCTTTGCCACATCCCTCTATGTGCAAACCAAGCAATCTTTGAGATTCCAAAGCCAGGGGATCTACGTTCTCGACCAACTGCTTCCCTTTTGCCCGAGCTAAGTCGGCATGAGTGCCCTGGGGAACACCAGCATCAACCTCGGTGGCCATTGTATCGCGGCCCTGCTAGGATTACTAGCATCCCGAGCGACATTCCAGGCAGGATTCTCCAGCATCCTTATACGTTCCTCCAGCATCCGTATTCTCCTACTATCTTCTTCTGGTATTTTATCTCAGTTTTTGGAACCAAATTCTCCTCCTCGTGATCCTCTCTGGGCACTTCAACCTCAGTGTGCACGGAAGTCGAAGCCATACCGTGGCTGGGGCCAGCCTCATTTCGGCCTGCACTCTGAACTTGTTTTTCTTTTTGTCTTGAACGCTCTTCTAGATCTGTTGCATTCTTCACTACTCTTCCTGCCGCCATAAGGCGTTTTGGCGGTCCAAGTCCTCTTTAACTCGTCAGGCATCCTCTCCTCGCTGAAGACGATCTCGAGTCTCTAATCTCTCCAAACGATGGACTACCGCTTCAATAGTGCCGTGCAACAGCCGCATGTCGGGATGGTTCATTTAAAACTCCTGAGGGGATTGAGGAGGAAGATTTTGTTGCTAAACCAGCCGCTGCCTTTGCTAGAAACCTCAGCTTGGATGAGAAGAGTTTGCGGTATCCTCCGTCTCACCCTCAGTTCTTATGGAAACATGGTTGGGATTTGGGATAACAGAATCAGAATACTAGATGATTTGCTCTGCACCGGCATTTCTTTGTGGTTGTCCCTCCAAAGAAGCGATCGGCCGGAGTGCATTGCGACTCCTAGTGCTTGCGGCCATAGTCAATGGCTGTTTCTGTGATTTTCTTTGTGGTTTTGGGAATCAAAATTTATCTTTCCCCACGGACGGTGCCAATGTTCGGTTCTACGAACACAAATGTCTAACCTCTAGGTTAGTATCTGGTTAATATAGGATCTGAATGATATCTGGTAAGTATATAAGTAATACCGAAGAGAAGATGAGTATTCGGTGATGCCTATGAGGAAGACACCAAAGAATATCGCCTGACGATTCTTGTGTTGCGAGAATGGCGGTGGCCGAAAAAGGGAGTGGGGTGTGTGCGCGGTGTAACGGTATAGTAAAAGGATATGAACGAGAATGTGTGCACAAGAGTGGGTAATCTCCTATTTATAGAGATTCACGCAGGGTTTCGATCTCTTGGTTCTACGTTCATTTCTTTAACAGCATGCACTCCCACGTTCTCTGGATGCCTTCTCCACTATCTAAGAAAACTCTGTTCCACTACATGCCTCTGCTCCATTATCTCTGTACGATCAGGGTTAGTGCCGAGATTATAGGGAGATTAGCGTTTTCCCGGCTTGTGAAGGGCTTTAATTACAGGATGCCTTTATTGGGTCATATCTCATCTGGGCCCAAAATACGAATCCATAACAAGGGTATTTACAAACTTGCACGCAGCCTATTAGATCCTCATGTAGCAATAGGTTTCTTTGGTATATGAAAAGAAAATTATAGACCTGTCTATATGTGGAAGGCTTTCCTAATTATATTTGAAGACCACTTAAATTATCAATAGGTTTCTTCTTCTTTCACACACACACACAAAACATAATTGTTTCCAATTGTGGTTGGTTTTTGTAACACGCAAAGTTGTTTGTTAGTTGAGATTCATTATTCTTCAATAGGTTCACCCGAAGTGCTAAACTACCAAATCCCTTTAGTGGCTTACTAGTTACGCACTCATCAATCTAAAGTGAGAACTGTTGGGTTGCCTTTAAAGTTCCGAGTGAGAGCCACCATTGACTGTGGCTCTGTTTTCTGTGTTGGAAACAGAGCAAAACAGAGTAGTGTCTTTTAATTAGCAAAAGTGATTATCCCTAGCTCCCCACTCAATTACACACCAAGAGAAAAATAAGAGCCACAGGCCAAGGCGAAGGATGATCGAAGGTCATCATATCCTTGAGAACACCGGTGCGATGATCAGAGGTTGCGGCCACCGGAACTGGAAGAAACTTGGCTTTTGCCTTTGGGCTGCGGAGGAACGGGAAGCAATGTGGTAGGTCAGCGCCGTCCTCCGAACGTACGTAATTCGACGGACCCCACGGCCTCTTTCTCAACCCTCTCCAGTGACCTTGCGCCACATGGAAGAGGAAGGCGAAGACGAAGAAGCCATGAAATGAAACCAAGATATGTTAGTATGTCTCTCACACACTCACAACAAAAGCCTTCCTTATAAATACACACACAAAAGAAACACCCAAAACGACGATATATGAAGCGAAACTACATATCTGAAACTGAAATGAAGATCGTCACTAAACAGTATAAGGAATCAGCATATGTCTGCACTGTTGCGATCTGCGTCACGAAGGCGAACATTATAAGGAATATATGGAAGCTCGACATGATTGATTGACATTGACAATTTCCACTCGGAGGATGACGTGAAGACCTCAATTCTCTTTATATATGCAAATTAGGTGTTTTTTTTTCCCCTTTTTACGTGCTTTTCCTTCTAATTAAAGGGATTAATTTTTTTTTTAATATTCTATTTAAATTAGATTATATGTTACATCTTATTTTTTTTTTCTACCCAATATCTCAAATTAATTAATTTCCAGGATACTGGGATTATAAGGAAAATATTTCTGAATGCAGTATTATATTTCCATATTGGGGTCTTAAGCCATTTTTAAAAATATTTTTATCACTGTCAAACTATTGGCATTAGCATGACCATATACTGTTAAAATATTTTCATTATAGCGCAACATATGTTGATAGTGACATTGACATTTCATGTTATTCTATCATACTGTTAAGACTTTTTATTGATCTGGATGTCTGAAAATCAACCATCCACAACTGAGGGAATCCGGTTCTACTTCCGCCTATCTTACTTAACCCTTACTCCTTCATTAGAAGGTCTTAAAAAATGAAAACCATGCCACGGCCACTTGCACTCAATCCAAGCCAACCACTCCAATGCCTTTCTAACTTTTTTTACTTCAATTTTATGATGCATAGAGACAGAGAAAACATAATCAAGATCGAGCATATATTTGGTTTTATTCATAACATAACAATACGAAGTTAACTAAGAAATTGGCTTCAATATATGTTATGCGTCCCAATGATGAATCAAATATATCTATATTAACTAAGAAAGTATATGAATCAAAGCCGCCTTAGATATTGCACATTCCTTCTGTCGTCATCTCTAAATATAATTACACAATAAAAAAGAAGAATCATATTGAAATAATTATTTTAATATAATGATGTTTTGGAAATTTTGGCTTTTTGTTCATTTTCTTAATACCCGAATAACCAAAAGAAAAAGTCGTGCAAAGGAATTTGGCTAGTTGCTGCTTCCATCCCCATATATAGAAGCTTCATGAAAACTTCCTATTTACCAATACGAATTTATTTAACGATTATTGAGTCTTTTTCACGAATCATATCTGTTCAAGAGAATCCTTATGATATGCTCTTCGCTACTTGGGAAGGGGAGATTATATTTGGAAAAGAAAATTAATGAGTTCAATTTAAATGAAATTATATAATTTTATTATAGAGAGAAGAGGTAGGTAAGACATAAAAATACAGAAAATTGTTGGCAAAAAAGAGTACGAATAATTTTGACCTAATTAAGATTTTCATATAAATTGAAACTATTAACAATTTATAAAATAATAGAGAAAAGTCTTCTTCTATAAATTTAATTGATGAAAATGATTTGTCTATACAAATTACCTTACGAAATTTTGTCATGGAGCTGGCTTTCCTCCTTTGCTCCTTCTATCCATTGCCCTGAAATGCCGTCGTTTTGGCACAAAACACAAGTTGGTGCCTCTTTTTTTTTTTTGAAAAAAAATATTCTGCAGTATATTTTTAGTACCAGTTAGTATCCTAAAATATTTTTTTCAAGATCCTAAAATAATTTTTCAACATCATGAAGTATTTTTTTCAGTACCAATGAGTATCTTGAAGTATCCTTCTAGTACCAATTAATATTCTGAAATGTTTTTTCAATATCCTAAAATAATTTTTTAAGATCATGAAGAATCTTTTTAGTACCAATTAGTATTCTAAAGTACCTTTTTAGCACCAGTCTGTACCCTAAAATATTTTTTCAATATCTTAAAATAATTTTTCAAGATCATTAAGTATTTTTTCAATACGAGTGAGTATCATAAAGTATCTTTTTAATACCAATGATACCTTGTGTTTTACTTCAAAACGGCGGCATTTCAAAGCAAAGGAGGGGAGTGAATATAAGGAGCAAAGGAGGAAATTAAAGCCAGCTCCATGCTCCCATGGCCCATGCCTGGCCCTCAACAGGCAACCAAGCCAACCCCTCATGCAAGCGCCCGTTCCTTCGTTCCTCCTATCCCGAATCAGTCAGTGCGTTAATTATATAACTTTCAAAAAATTAACATTTATTTGTTCCTTAAATACAACAATGATATTCTCTATTTCTTTTTAATTTTACTATTTCATAAACTAAAATACTTGTAATTTTCCCCCAAATTCTCTGACCTGCATATTTTCAATTCATTAAAAAATGGGTTAAGGGCAAGTTTGTCGAAAGTTTTTTTGGAAGGAAATTTTACTCGGGAAGTGTAAAAAAGAGAGCAATTTAATCATGACCTTTATCCCAGTTAATTTTGATTATTAGTTAATGAAATATACTGAGCTGACAGTCTACACATCATCTACGTTAGTTTTGTTAAAGTGCAAATTCACATCAAAAGTCCATGTGATATCTAAAGTTAGATTTAAAACTTTCAGGCAAACTTTAAACCTTAATAAACATGATGTGGATGACTAGTGGACTATCAACTCAGTATATTTATTCACTAATGGTAGAAATTAACTAGGATTGTGGTGAGGAAAAAATTGTTCCATTTTTTGAAGAGGCTAAATTGCCCCTCCAAAAAACGTCTTGCTCCTTAATGATAACTTGTACGGCAAAATGGACCATTAACCTTAAGAAATTAACACTTTATGATAAATGGAAAAATATTATTTAAATGTATATCTTAACAAAAATCAAAGATTCCCCAATTAGACAAGTTCAGAGCATTCTCAAACTGGGCAAGTATAAGTTATAATTTAATTTTGAAGGTATATTATTGACATGTTTATTTCAAAACCAATTAATGATATTTTTTATATTTGTAATTTATCTTTATTGCTACTCCCTTAACAACAATTAAGGAGAGTGAATAATAGAATTAAGAAAGATAACTAGAGTGTTTTAAAAAATATATGACATATTAACTAATTTCTATAATCTAATTAATTAAATTAGGTAAATAGATCTTATATTATAGACCATGGAGAGTATTATTATTATGATTATTTTACTAGACATAAAGTTTTGTAACTTTTTGTTTTATTGTGCCAACAAGTTTGTTACTATATTAGTGGCCGGTTGTCACGGTCTCATCGTGATGGGTCCCACATCGGACAGGATGAGGGAAGTTTTTGGGGCTTATATAAAATGTGGTGCGCCTCTGCTATCAGCTAAAGCTTTTGGCATGATGGTTAGCGCCTCTCAAAATTAAGCGTCTTTCAACCGGGAAAATCTCGGGATAGGTGACCCACAATAAGTTCTGTCTTTAAGGCTCCCGCGCGTGATACGGCTTTAGATTCGTTATTTGGTTACAATGACACATACACACAAAACGAACAACCTAAAAGGAATTAAAAGATCACCCTCTAGTTCAGTATACAAGACATGTTTTAAGGAAGAAAGAAGAGCACCCACTAAACAAAAAAGAAGATCAGCACCCACTATGTATAGCGCACATACAAGGTTGAACACTTATTTCTTTTAAGGAACGAAGACGCGGTTTGGTCTTTTCAAATACTAAGTGGATCGGATTCTCTATCTATAACTTCTCAAGTCTCTTCAAACACAAGGCACTTGGTCTCTATTAATCAATCTTTTTTATCTTTTTTAGCCGGTGATTAGTGAAGTGAGTATGGGAGAACCAATCAGGACCGTCCAAAAAAATACGGATGCTTCTTCAAATTATAAATCCTCAATAATAATACTCTTGCAGATTGACTTTTTTTTTTTTTTTTTGGTAAGAAATCTAGATGTTCCATTATCGCACTCCAATTCACATTTCATGAGGGACCTGATCTCCTCACTTGACTTTTGATTGTACTTACTCTCCTCGTGCAACCATAATTTTCTGCACCGGGTGGGTCAATTTTGAATTGAGCTCATGCATGCCGAAATAAAAGAAAGAAAAAAAGAGCACTTGAGAAAATAGAATGTGAATGAGCACAAGTATATATGCTTTTACAAGTAAAGATAAAGCGATAAAATACAGGGATGTTGCCCGGTTGTTTTACCCAAAAAAAAAAAAGATAAAAGAAAAGATAAAGCGATATATGCTTTACTAGTATAGAAGTGTTGATCATGCATATGTTCTATAAAACCCTAGTTAGTATGGCACTTGCACGCTCTCATCTCGACGCCCCTCATATCCTTACCATTAATTTCTCTCTACTTCAATCTCAACATTCTCTCTCTCCATGGCTGTTCCTGCGAGGTTAGTATGCTCTCTCTCTCTCTCTCCATTAATTTCTCTCAACTTTCTCATTCTTCATTCATGATCTACTCTCTGCATCTATATGTGTTTGTACTTGCGTCTCTGTGCTTCTGTCACTTCGCATGGCTCTACATCAATCTATATCTGTGCCAGCCACCTTCTCTTGAATCACTCACTTTCTTCCACTCTTCCTATCCCTATATTATGTGACTCGTCCCTCAAACCAACAACGTAACGCTGTTTTTGAATGGGCATGTGATAGCTACATCTAACACAAGACAAGTAAACAAAGAGATTGAGATAATAACCATCACCATTATCATCATCCATATCTGATAACATATTATTTGTATCTACTCCACATTCTTACTCTCATCCATATTCACCACCAACACCCCGACTTATGAGTTTGCTGGTTTTTCGCAGTTCAAAACCCTGGGATGCTACCTTTGTATTATTGATTACAGTGATAGGCATGGTGGTTCAAATGCACTTCCCCAACTCATCTCCTGCTGATAAACACTCACCAAACCTCTGGATCTTCATAGTATGCTTGTTCATTTTTGCCTTCTCATCCGCCTACTACAAGTCTCACGCCTCAGACTCAAATAATGATACCCCTCATCTCAAACTCTCATCGCACATGGCTGTAATCTCAGGAAGCATGGCTTGTGCTGCTCTAATATCAGTGTTGGTTTCTAAACCTATTTTAGCAGTCATCATCACTATCTATTTGGTGTGCCTCCTCATATATTTTGCCCCCAACTCAGTCACCGAGATATGTAAGAAGATATATTCATATGTGTACAACATTTGCAATGCAGTTGAGGATAACCATGACCCAAGAGACAGCCTACAAGTTTAGACCATATTCACAAGTTGTGCGAGTGATTACTGTAACGTTGGAACTTGTAAGTGTTAGATAGATGTTGTTATTTGAATTATTGTTGCTACTAGATAGATAGGGTTTGAATTTAAATAATTGTTATTAGATGAGAATAAGTTGTCTTAGAGAAGAGGAATTTTGAAAAGTTATTTTCTATTATTGTGCTTAGGTTGTTAATAATACTTGTATAAATCTACCTCATTTAAGAGGAAAAGTATAAATAAAAACGGTGAACCCTTCTCTGGATTAAATTTTAACAGTAAGGAAAGAAGAAAGCCAATATTGGGCATGTCGGCTTTTGGGGTCCCATCCTATATGCAGAAATGTCTAAATATGTATTTTCTATTTTGTGGGTTTCTTATTTTCGGAAAAGAAAAATAAAAAGGTAGGAAAGAAGGTAACGAGTGGGAGAATGGGAAAAAAAGAAGAAGGAAAGTTTCCTAATTCTTCCTTGTGAGAGAATATTCTCAGAATTTCTTTGAGGTTGTGTCTCAGTAAAGAGATGGCATATTAGGTTGTGTCTCGAAGTTTCCTAATACGAATTTATTTTACGGTTATTTAGTCTTTTTCACGGTTCATACCTGTTGAAGAGAATCCTTATAATATGCTCTTTGGTACTTGGGAAGGGGGATTGGAAAAAAAAATAATGAGTTCAATTTAAAAGAAATATAAAAGTGAAATTATAAAATGTTATTACAGAGAAGAGGTAAGATATAAGAGTACAGAAAATTTTATTTCAAAGTGCTAAACTTCCAAAGCCCTTTAGTGGTTTGCTAGTTACGCATTCATCCTCTAGAGTGAGAACTGTTGGGTTGCCGTTGAAGTTCCGAGTGAGAGCCACCATTGACTGTGGCTCTGTATTCTGTCTTGGAAACAGAGCCAAACAGAGTAGTGTCTTTTAATTAACAAAAGTGATTATCCCTAGCTCCCCACTCAATTACACACCAACCACAAAATAGGAGCCACAGGCCAAGGTGGAGGATGATCGAAGGTCATCATATCCTTGAGAACACCGGTGCGATGATCAGAGGTTGCGGCCATCGGAGCTGGAAGAAACTTGGCTTTGGCCTTTGGGCTTCGGAGGAACGGGAAGCAATGTGGTAGGTCAGCGCCGTCCTTCGAACGTACGTAATTCTCGACGGACCCCACGGCGGTTTTCTCAACCCTCAGTTGTGACCTTGCGCCACATGGAAGAGGAAGGCGAAGACGAAGAAGCCATGAAATGAAACCAAGCTACGAAGGCGAACATTATAAAGAATATATGTAGGCTAAGATTTGGCAACATGATTGATTGACATTGATAATTTCTACTCGGAAGATGAACTGAAGACCTCAATTCTCTTCATATATTGGAGGGGATCTACGTTTTTATTCTTTCGCTTCAAAGGAGGGGACTTCCGTGAATCCGTGTTGGACTAGTTCTCTTTATGATTTTTTTTTTAAATTTTTTAAAAAATGACAGAAAATATTATTTAAATTTTCAAGATCAGATGCAGACACGTTAATCTATCCTCGGTGGACAGTTTACTGAAGCATGCCCTTCTATTGTTCAAAAAAAAAAAAAAAAAAAAAAAAAAAAAAAAGCATGCCCTTCATGAGCTTTATTTTATTTTTTTATTTTTTTAATATACAGCTTTGTGTTTTCACTTTTTTCCTCTTAATGCTTAAAATATAAAGTAATTTCAAAAAATGACATTACAAGTGCCATGTTCCTATTTAAAAGAAATAATGATTTTAATATAATGATGTTGTTACGGACCGGAATAGGGCCCAATATCTGGTACCCAACAAACAATATATCGCATATTGGGATCTACCATAATAAAGGGAAATCCTATCTCGGTATAATCGAGGAAATCTATCTTATTTAAGGATAGATTCGGCCAGATTATGATGCGAAGCGATGGATTACGCCACACTATCCCACTCGGCGACACCCTATAAATCTGAGAGGTTAACCCTAAGGTGCGCACACACACACTCTTCTTGGAAGCATCACCCCATAAACGCCAAGGTGTGTCATCGAACTACGTGAACTTTGATCCTCTTAGTAGAGTACGTAGGCGCAGGCGTCGCACAGGTGAAGTCATTCCGTATAAAACAATCAAACAATCAATTTGTCGTCATTTGGCCAAACCAAATCTGGTTCCACACCGGAACATTGGCGCCGACCGTGGGGACTCGGTAAATTTCGATTCCCATGACCAAAGATGGTCATCACCAGAAGTAGTCAGATGCTCTGCAAAAGACGCAGTCTGCCATTGATATAATGTGTTTTTCAACGCTCCGTTTAGAAAGCTTCAATGCGTATCTCCCAATCACTCTTGCTATTTTTTCACGATTTCATCCAAGCGTAATCTCTGCCTGATCTTCGGTGAAGTTCGTCGTTTAATTAATTCAAACTCGTAGCAAATCAGTCAAGCAGAATATACCTGATCTTTGGTGAATTCTTAGTCAATCGAGCAAGTACGACGAAACCCTTGATTTCTGGGTGCTTAATCAACAATGGTTTCTGGGTTCTGTTCCAGGTTCATTGCGCGAAAGACCCAAAGCAACCGAATGTTTGAACTAGGTCTAAATTGTTAGCTCCATCTGAGTTGCAAAGATTGTGGGACGAGAAGCTATGGCTGTTGTTCAATCCATCCGAAGTTGCAGGTGTGAGTGCCGGGATACCTCAAATACTATCCGGGTTTGATTTATGACGGGATTCCTGAACCGGGGTCAATTTCCGAGATTGTCCTGAAATACCGACATGCCTGAGATACCGAGATGGTGACCTCGGAGAAGGTTGAATGCCGACGTACACATCCGATATAGTCTTGAGATGCCGATATGGCAGAGGTGCCGAGATACGGACTTCAGAGAAGGGTGAATGCTGAGGGTCGAAGGAGGGAATTCTGAGAAGCTTTTTATCTTGATCGGCTGTGCTATCGCCACCGTAGAAGTACATCAGGGTTTCAAGAAGCTCCGTCACAGTGATAAACCCTTTATCGCATCCTAAAACCGGACTGCAACCCGACTCCTAAAGCCAGATTATCGTGATCAGGTTCTTTATTCATGGCAATCTCTCATTGCGATTTCCAATCTCATCTGCCCAACGAAAATCGCACGATCCTGACTACTCCCAAATGCATCTCGATCAGAATCATACTTCATGAAGACGCTCACTGCGATTCAGGTTCCGTCTTTCTCTCTTGATCATTCTCGTTATGAAAGAAAGATTGTGAGTCACTCAATCGAATTCTTGGGTTCTTCACCCAAGTCTGTTGTATGTTCATGGTTTCTTGGGACTCCAAGATTTATTGTTTGCCTGAAACTTATTTAAGATGTCATTGGCTCATTGCTTCCGCGGCTTCCTTTCTAATCAGTCGCTGAAATCATTGGGTTATTATTTTCTGATTCTGAGTCATCGAGGTTTCGCTTCAAATTTTACTTCACTGAATTTGGTCGATGTATTGTACCCATTGGAAACAAGGAGCCACGTTTAATTTCTTCGTCAGGAAGACTATTGATCATTATGTTCATGATGGTTCTGGCATGAGTTTCTCTCTTGGGCTCAGTGGTGTGTCTGATGGCCGTCATTTGCCTTCAAATTACGTTTACCAAAGAGTTGGACCTAAATTGGGGCCCGATTTGTGAACCTATATTAGGTTGATCAGTGTGCTCCATAAAGAAAGGGAAATAAGAAAGCTAAAATCATGTACTGAGAACTATGAAGCATGCCTCAAAATTACAATCTTTGATAAAAATCCATTGGAAGCCGCAGGGATTGATATGGCCATCTACTGGTGTTAGTTGGTCATAGTTTCAGAATTTTCTTTCTCTTCAAATTGGTGATAGTTCCTAGTATTCATTTGGGCACCCACTCATTTGTGTTCCGGTTAATATCTGGTTAATAATAACCTCTTTTCTGATTACTGGTGACACTTCCTGAATTCTACTGATCATTGGTGATAACTTCTGAATGTTGGTTGAAAATATTTATTTGATTGCTTGTGAGGACCCAAAAACCATCATTGGTTGGCAACACCCACTTCTCCAGCCCTTAGATATTTACAATCAGCATGACTCTCAGCTGTGCAAGGATATCCTGATTATTTGTATGCTTCTGGGTCTTGAGGCTTTTATGGCTGGTACCAAATTTTATCCCTCTGGTTTTTTCTGCTATGGAAGTGGACTTTTATTTTGTATTCTTTGAATTATCATTTGCTGCAAAATTTATTGACAAAATGCCAAAGGGCCTTGATACCTTGGTAAGGGAGCATGGAACTTAACTTTCTATTGGACAAAGCTTTGAGAATAAGAAGCATTCCAAAGTTAAATTAACGCTTGCAATTCGTTGCGGCTTGGAATGATTGATTTTGTGGGCTTGGAATACAATGATTAATGGATACTGCAAATCAGGCCCTGCAAAGTTTGCTCCTGGATTTTTGCTGATGGCATTTAAGTAAAAGACTTCTAAATATGTTGCTTAATATACTTGCTGATGGGACGCTCTCAAATAAGTCTCAATCTATAATCTATATGACACTTTGAGGAACTCTTGGGTTCTTTATTTATGAATATGCCAAAGGCTCCCAAAGTATAGGACATGCTGATTTTACATTCAGTGTTCTTACCCCATATTACAAAAAAAGCTAGAACATGTTCATTTGAAGCTAAATTTAGCAAAGATAAAGCATCTTTTTTAGCAAAGATAAAGCATCTTTTATAAGATAGCTACTGCTGCTGCTCTTATAGGAGCAAAGATATTATTGATGTATTCATCATCTGTACGAATTCTTCTTCAGCAAGACTGGTAGTTCTTTAATTATCTCATAAAGAATTCCTGAAAGCGGACCCCGGTTAAACTGAATCTAGTTAAAATCCGGGATCCGCGTAAAGTCTTGAAGTTGGACCC
Source organism: Acacia melanoxylon (assembly GCA_019022615.1). Lineage (NCBI taxonomy): Eukaryota > Viridiplantae > Streptophyta > Magnoliopsida > Fabales > Fabaceae > Acacia > Acacia melanoxylon. Next base: position 3,386,992 of record JAFJYJ010000046.1, read on the forward strand.
AGTTACACTGAATCTAGTTAACGTTCGGGATCCGAGTACTGATTTTGAAGCGGACGGTTACACTTGGACACGGTTAGAATCGGGCTCCGTGTAAAGTTTTGTGGAAAGCGAAAAGACGGCGGGACGCGGTTACATCGAACACGATTAGAATCCGGCTCCGTATAAAGTACGATTGACTCGCGCTCCTTAATTGGACCCCGAGATAAACTAAAGATTATCCAGTTACATCTGCGCTCCTTAATTAGACCCCGAGACAAAGCGAAAATTACCCCGTTGACTCGCGCTTCTTAATTGGACCCGGATAAACTAAAGATTATCGATTACATCCGCGCTCCTTGATTGGACCCGGATAAGTGAAGATTTTCCGTTAAATCCGTACTTCTTAATTGGACCCGAGGATCAAGCGAAGATTATAACCACGGCTCATAAGCACGGGTTTTTGTCAAGCAAAGCTGCTACGGCCGGCCTTCGCAATGCGACCTCCTACACCGACGAGCGGACGTCGGAAGCAAGAATGCCGAGATGGCAAACTAGCGCAAATCGGGAAGGCCCTTACAAGGTTGAAGAGAAGTTCGGCAAAGGAGCCTACACACTCGAAACCTTGGAAGGAAGCCAATCAAAAGGACATGGAACGTCGACAAGCTAAGAATCTACTAACGCTTGATCCGGCTCGGCACCGCAACACCTCAAACACATCATGTTTAAGCACGGTTATGTTATTGATCTTGATTTCAAATTTACGTTTATAATAATTTGATTTCCTTGCTTTTGTTAGATCATTGCAGTCGGTTATTTAAATCCCCCAGTGGAACCTTCAAGAACGTGTTGTTTATAACTTAAGTTTAAACACCGCGGTCTTAGGATCCGGTTTCAATTTCACACCGCGGTCTCAGAATCCGGTTTCAATTGCTTCAATTCACATCGCGGTCTTAGGACCCGGTTCAAGCGAATCTAGTTGAAAACCGAGATCCGTGCGGAGTCCCGCCCCTACGAAAGGGATGAAGGTGGAGACCGGTTTAAAGCGAATCTAGTTTAAACCGGGATCGGTGTAAACATGTAGGAATCCGAGGTACAAAAACCCAATTCCAAAAATCATGTCAAAATTACACATGTAGGAATCCGAGGCATCCTAGCCGGTTCCAAAGACCATGTCTCAATTAAACATGTAGGAATCCGAGGTTCTAAAACCCGTTTCCCAAAATCATGTCGAAACTAAACATATAGGAGTCTGAGGTGTTCTAAACCCGGCTCCCAAGACCATGTTCAAGTTAAACATGTAGGAATCCGAGGTACATAAACCCGTTTAGAAAATCATGTTCGAGTTAAACAAATTCGGGGGTTACAACACCCGTCCGGATAAACAAGTTCCGGATTATATTTCGGACGAGGACGGAACCCAATTACACTTAATACAATTAAAATCCGGGATCCGCCTTGTTTCGAAGATGGACCCGGTTATACCAAATCTGGTTAACGACCGAGTGCCATCGAGACATGTTAAAACGTGTTCCCTTGGAAACAGACGTGTTTCCAAGGGAGCACGTAAAACCAAGATTATGGCTAAAACGTACTCCTCCGGGATGCGATAATGCCCTCATTATGACAAAAACTATCGATAGTCAAAAACACACCGAGGTATCACACTCGGTCGAGAATACACCGAGGCATATAAGCCTAGGTCAAGCAAAAATCCCAAAAGAAGGGATTACACCGGGGTTACCACACCCGGGTTGCGTATAGCCCGATTTGTGGCATTACCGACCCAATTTGCGGTACTACACCGGCTACCACGCCCGGTTCGCGAGACGGTAAAAACACCATCTCTTTTAAAAAATATGCATCGAAAAATGCTCCTAAATAGGGAGGTGAATTGTCACGCGAGGCCCCGTCGTGCCGACATGTACAAACCGCGCGTTCGGACACCGCGATTGTGCATCGACATTTTGCCCTATTCCGGATAAAACAACCCCGGACTGACCATATCCGGATCTCGGTAGCTCGGGTTACTCCCTACCCCTTTTCCCGAAGTCAACCTATCGGAAGAAACACTTAGCGAATCTTGTGCATATAAAGGCCCCGGCCCGCCATAACAAACGGAATGTTAACTTAAAGTTGACAAGACAAACCGATTGGTTGAAATCAAGTTTATATATAATCAAGGTAGCAATGTTTACAAAGTTACGAGTTACAAACCCGTACGATACACGGGAGCAATGTTTTCCGAAGGGACCACCTCGGCCCGGGAGCGGATCTCAAAGTTCCTTCTCCACCATCATCACCCAAAGAAGGATCTTCTTCCCCACCTTGGACCTCCTCGTCAAAAGACCCGGATTCATCCTCAGGGGAGGGTAAAAAATGCCATCCTTCACGTAAGCCCGATGATCGTACCCGTCAGTCTTCAGTTCAACTCCAGGGTTAAAATGACGGATTTGAGCTAAGGCCATCTTAAAGCAATCTGCTGCGGCCTCCTTCAGGATGTCACGGTCGGCGGGATTTCAACTCCTCGGCAAAAGCGGCTAGGAACGACGGTTGTAGACCTCTCCAATCCACGGAGGCCGGGTGTCGGGGAGGTCATGATGGCCACGTCGAAAGGGTTTCGGCCTCGAAGCCAAGCGACCATCCGACACTACCTCGGGATTTCGAAAGCAACGGTAGAGTACCGACCTTTGAGATACTACCTCGGACCCGGGAGTCGGATTAACAACCTCGGGTCCATGAATCGAATAAGTTACTCGGCATAACAACTCGGCCGAGGGCAAGAGTGCATCCGGTCGGAAGATCCGAGCGCACCCGGTGACCCAGAACCCTTGACCGCAGTGGGGAAGTCGGAGCAAACCGCCTCGACATTACCCCCGGATCTTGGAGACCTTACCTCGAGATCTTGGAAGTAAACAACCGATGGCGGGTCAACACTGGATTCAAATGCGGGCGAACCATCTCGGCCGCTCGGGATATGTGAGATAAGACCTCGATCCTTGAAGTAAGCCGCCTTGACGGCCGGGATTAACATAACAAAGCTCGCAAGGTAAGGCCCACGACCGTCGGTTGTCAAATTAGAACGAACGAAACCCCGAGGGCTCACCATCGACCGAGACCGAGGCAAGCAAAAACAAAGAACGAGAGAAAGACAAATTTTTCCCGCCTTGGGAAGAAAGTATCGCCTAAACGGGCAAATCGGCGAAATACGAAGGAATCCGAATTCATCAAGATGGTGGCATTCACAGCGGGGTCCCCGGCCTTGAAATCAAGCAAGTTCCCTAATAAGACCTCAGATCTTCGAGACGTTACCTCGGATCTTCGAGACAAGACCTCGGATCTTCGAGATACTACCTCGGATCTTTGAGCAGTAGACTACTACCTTGGATCTTTGATACATTACCTCGGATCTGGGAGTAAAAGACTTCGGTCGCCAGGACCAGAGTAGCCCAACCCGACAATGCGCGGTAGACATACGAGATGGTAAGGTTCACAACAACCTATCCGGATAACTCCGCTTGGGAACAATATACATCCCGGCTCGAAATCTCAAAATACCGGTGGGGGCATACATTACGGACCGGAATAGGGCCCAATACCTGGGTGGCCCAACAAGCAATATATCACATATTGGGATCTACCTATAATAAAGGGAAATCCTATCTCAGCTATAATCAAGGGAGATCTATCTTATTTAAGGATAGATTCGGCCAGTTATGATGCGAGGGCGTGGATTACGCCCACACTATCCCACCCGAGGCACACCCTATAAATACGAGGTTAACCCTAAGGTGCACACACACACTCTTCTTTGGAGCATACACGCCCCCCTCGGCTAAACGCCAAGGTGTGTCCTCGAACTACGTGGACTTTGATCCTCTTAGGGTACGTAGGCCCTAGGCGTCACGCGCCAGGTCCAAGTCCATTCCGTATAAGCAAACAATCAAATGCGCATTTCATCAAGGTCATTTGCCAAATCTGGTTCCACACCGGAACAGATGTTTTGGTAATTTTGGCTTTTTGTTCATTTTCTTAATCCGCGAATAAAAACAAGGTTGTGCAATTCGGTCAACAAAAAAAAAAAAAAAATCGTGCAAAGGAATTTGGCTAGTTCCTTTCATCCCCATAAAAGCTTCATGAAAACTTCCTATCACTAATACGAATTTATTTTACGATTATTTAGTCTTTTTCACGGTTCATAACTGTTGAAGAAAATCCTTATGATATGCAAAGTACTTGGGAAGGGGAGATTGGGAAAAAACAAAAATTAATGATTTCAATTTAAAAAAAATTATAAAAATGAAATTATATAATTCTATTATAGAGAAAAGGTAAGATATAAGAGTACAAAAATGGTTGGCAAAAAAAGAGTGCGAAAAATTTTGACCCGAGATTTTCATATAAATTGAAACTCTGAACATTTTATAAAATAATAGAGAAAATTGGAGAAAAGTCTCATATTATAAATTCAATTGATGAAAATGATTTGTATACACAAAGTACCTTACAAAATTTATAAACACATAATACTAATACTCTAACTTAAGTTTTTTTTTACCAATTACTATTCTAATAGGGACTTTTCCCTAATTTTTCTTTATAATATAACATTTTGATAGCGATATAAATATTAGGTATTAATTTATTTAATTATTGAGTCTATTTTATTTATTTATCGAGTGTATTTTATTTATTATTTATTATTATTATCTTTAGAAAATAAGAGTATCTTATTAGATAAGATTTAGTTGTTAGGATTTATAATTATTAGTTATCTAAATCTTAGATTTAAATATATTTTAGATTTCGTATTTATATTTTGGATAGAGTATGCTATCTGTAAATCATTATAAATAGGCCTAGTGCCTCATCAATAAAGTATGAAATATTTGAGAGAGTTATTTATCCAAGTATCCTCCTGGACTTTGGTAATTAGTTAAGTTTCATATTTTAGCTTATCTGATTATTAGAGATTGACGGTTCTTATTGAATTAGCAAGATTATTACTAATTTCCTAAGATCAGAATTGGTTGTTCTTATTGAAGTAGTGAGATTCTTACTATTTTTCTAAGATCAGAGTTTAATTATTCAGTTACCTACATGGTTCATATCACATTTGGGTAAAGATTTGAGTGATTTACATTGTAGGATTTGATTGCTTTTAAGAAAGCCTCATCCTTAGTGTTCTAATGGGGTGGGGGTGAGTTCCATCAAATTCTGGGTTCCAATTCCCTACCACCAAACGGGGCATAAGATTAAAAGGAGTAGACTTGCCTCAACAGTCAACCAAGCCAACCACTCCAGTACGCGCCTTTTCCTTCCTCCCATCCCGAATCAGTCCGTGCATTAATTATAAAACTTTTTTAAAAAAATTATATGTTCCTAAAAAACAACAATGATCTTCTCTATTTCTTTTTAATTTTACTATTTCATCAACTAGAATACTAGTAGTTTTTCCCCATAATTCTCTTACATGCATATTTTCAATTCATTAAAAAATGGGTTGAGGATAATTTTATCTCCGAAAGTCTTTTGAAATGAATTTTTTTTCTTAAAAGTGTCAAAAAGAGAGCAATTTAACCCTAAGTTAACCAAATATGTTGAGTTGGCAACCCATATATCATCTACATTATTTTTTTAAAGTGTAAATTTACCCTAGAAGTCTATGTGACATCTACTTTATTTTCTAAAATTTAGATTTAAAACTTTAACATACATAATGTGGATGATACGTAGATTACCAACTTAGTATATTTGATTAACTAATGGTTAAAATTAACTAGGATAGCAGTCAGAGCAAAATTGCTCATTTCTCTGTAGTTCAGTGGCAAAATTACCCCCAAAAAACGTTCAAAACAAAATGGGAAAATTATAATAAAGGACTTAAGAAAAATAATATTTGTTAAGAATGACCATAAAAATAATTATTATTTTAAAGGACTAGAAATTAAAATAGAAAAATAGAAAAACTAAATTACCTTTAACATAAATTATTTTGAAACTTGTTCTCCATCTCTTTTCCTCCTCCTCCTCTTCATAGTACCGCTCATTCTTCTTATTATCCAACTTTGAATCTGATTGCGAAACACAAATCACATAAGAGTTCTTATAGTTGATTGCTGCAAGGGTATAGCTTTAGTGTCATATTATTACTACGATATCAGATATACATAATGCATGCAACACACCAAATCTCATCTCCAAGCATGTACAAATGCAATTTACAAAGGTGGGAAAGCATAATGATACAGAGCAAGCGATTCAAAAAAAACATATATCCGTCACAAATTTGCGACGGATTTCAAATATGGGATTTGCAACGGATTTCGTTTCCGTCACAAATCCCGATTTGTGACAGATTTGAAATCCGTCGCAAAATGTATTTTTTAAATATATATATAAATTATTTTAAAAAAATATAAAAATTCATAATCATATCATCAATATATTATTTAAATTTTATTTCAAAATCATCATTTTTTAAAATTTAACTAACATCTACAAAATCATGTCATCAATATATTATTTAATTATTAACACGAGATATTAGTCAATATTAGGAGTAATTAAGTTTAATACATATAAAAAAATTTGTAGCATTATATAGTCAATATTATATAACTTGTTTCAAGTTATGTGATTTATTAGTTTTTTTTTTTACATTGAATTTATTGGTAACTACGATCACATTAATAAATTTTGTGTTCGTACAATTACTAAAACCAATAATCCAAGATAACATGCGAGCTCGCTATTTTAATTTTAAAAAATATCAAAGACTTGGTTTATATGGTCCTCCCCCCCCCCCCCAAAAAAAACACAGAAAAATTCAACTGCTTTCATAAAATCTACTATCATATTTTAAACTTTAACTAACATTTACATAATCATATCATCAGTATTATACCAAAGAGACTCAATCAAGTGTATGAACCACATCAAACATGTCCAAATACAAAGCAACTATCTAAAAATGTTGAAAGTGCTTATAAAATAATCAAATAAAGAAACATAAAGATTCATATCTTGACAGCATAGGGTCAAAAATTAAACCAGATTTTTTTTTTTAAAAAAAAAAACAACAACAACAACTCCACTACATATAATCAAAGTATTATACCAAAGAATCTCAATCAAGTGTATAAACTACAGCAAACATGTCCATTAACAACTATCTAACAATATATGATAAAAAAAATTGAAAAATAATAATCAAACTTAGCTGGCAAACCGGCGACGGCGGAGACCGAAAGGGGCGGCGACAGGGGCGTCGGTGGAGACCAAGGGCTGCGGCACAGCGACAGGAGGTGGAGGACGGACGGTGAAGAGGGAAAACGAAGAACTAGGGAGGGAGGAATCATGAAAGTGAAGGAGGAAGACGGGGTTGGGAAATTATAAATAAGTTTGCGACGGAAATACGGTTCGTCGCATAACCCTTGGTTTTGTGACGGAATACAATTCCGTCGCAAACATTACTATTTTGTGACGGAATTTGAATTCGTCACAAATAGCTAATCAACTGTTTTCTAGTAGTGCCATTAGAAAAGGGGTGAAAACCCTGAAATCTCACTTTCCAATAAAAGCTTTTTCCACCCAATCCATCGTGCGGTCCCCAACATAATTTTCACGGAATCACCACATCGTGTTTGTGCAAAGCAAATGGGTGAGCATGAACTTCTTTCATAGTTCAACTGATTACGACTCCAATTCACACAACATAGTGCATCTCCTTAAGTTGCTTGCATAGCACAATCGTTCCTGTTCTTATATATATATATATATATATATATATATATATATATATCTCTCTCTCTCTCTCTCTCTCTCTCTCTCTCTCTCTCTCTCTCTCTCTCTCTCTCTCTCTCTCTCTCTCTCTCTCTCTCTCTCTCTCTCTCTCTCTCTCTCTCTCTCTCTCTCTCTCTCTCTCTCTCTCTCTCTCTCTCTCTCTCTCTCTCTCTGTTATTTTCAATATTTTCTTCCATAGTTTCTATTTTCTATGATCTCTCTTGGCTTGCCAATTTTCTGAACGGTTTCACAGTGAGATTGAAGGTTGGATGAGAAGAGTGAGTGGTACCATGAGGAGGTAGAGAAGAAGATATGGGAATAAGTCTCAAAATAATTTCTCACTAAAGACAATTTAATTTTTCTATTTAAATTTATTAATTTCTAGTCCTATAAAATTATTATTATTTTTATGGTCCTTCTTAATAAATATTATTATTTTTAAATATGTTATTATAATTTTCCCAAACAAAATTACCCTTTAGTGACAATTTCTAGGACAAAATGAACCTTTAACCTTAGAAAATTAACACTTTATGATAAATGGAAAAATATTATTTAAATGTACATCTTAACAAAATCCAAAGATTCCCCAATCGGACAAGTTCAGAGTATTCTCAAAGTGTGCAGGTATGAGTTATAATTTAATTTTGAGGGCATATTAATGACAAGTTTATTTCAACACTAATAAATAAAATTTAATTAGATGATACTCCAAGCTGAAAGTCATCATTGAAAAGAGCTACTCACTAGTTTTTATTATGAGGCATTTAATAAGTGTATTTGGTCGCTTTTTATAAAGACTTATTTGTTTCCAAAAAACAATAAATTTTTTTTTTCATGTATGCTTTCATAATTACTAAGGGTAGTGGGTGGAAGTAATAATTAATATGATATTAAAGTTTTGTACAATTAATAGAAGTAATATTGAAAATTATTTAAATTTTAGGATAAATTTAATTATTTTAACCATTTTTATTGATTGGTAAAAATTATTAGTTGGTGAGCTTATAATAAGGACAAAAGAGACTATGAAGCAGGTAGGAAGCTTCCGTGCTTTTCTGCTGCGTACGTGGATAAGAAAAGCTAGCCGAATTTCTACGCGCAAGCTTGTACGTGGAAGTTTTCCCTTAACGCCCATCCTCTCCTTCTCAGCCTCCATGGATTAATCCTTATAGGGTTCGTCTTCGTGATGATGATTGCAACAGTGCAGACATATGCTTCAAAGTGACCATCTTCATTTCAGTTTCAGATATCATCGTTTTCATCTGTCATATTTCTTGGGTGTTCCTTTTGTACTTTGTGTGTGAGGAAGGCTTATGCTGCAAGTGTGAGAGATAAATATTATTACTAACCAAGCTTCGTTTCATTTCATCATGTCTTCTTCGTCTTCACCTTCCTCTTTCATTGCGATTGGTGTAATTAAGTAGGGGGGATAAGCACTTTTGTTAATTAAAAAAGATCATACTCTGTTTGGCCCTGTTTCCAACATAGAAAGTTCTGTTCTACTTTCATGTATGAACAGGGGAGCAATTCCATGCTCATCAAATACAGGAATTTTGCAGTAAAATAATAGTATACATTTGGTTCTAATGATTTGCCTGCATTTTCAACCCTATCTACGGCGTATGAATATGTTGGTTTTAAATATAATATTGGTTCATGGATACTTTATAGGCTTAAAGAACTCGTGTGTGGTCCAGTACGATGAAAGCAACCCAAGCACACGACATATCCCTTTCCTTTTGTTAAATCAGTAAAATGACTGAATTCTTTTCTTTTTGTCCCGAGCTTCTGCCATTGACAATGTCCACTCCAGTCAGCCACCACACACCACCACCGGAATCAGCACTAACATCAACCATCTACCAATAATATGACAAAAACAATCTTAACATCAGAATCGAACATAAATATCACCAATATGCAGTGAACTCGTAAAAACTTAGATCTAAGGAACCTAGATGAAATCTTGAAGTGCTCAGCCTCACTCATTGTGCTCTCGCTGCCATCGACACTATTCCGCCGCTGTCGTGAGGATCTAATAGGCTGCGCGCAAGTTTGAGAGTACTCTAAACCTGTCTGATGATTGTCCGGTTAGGAAGGGTGCAACGGATGTTAAATCTTCCTGTCACTTGAAAGAGTTGAGTGTATGAGGAAACAAATAAATAAACATATGATAGAAACCAGCTCCCATTGCAATTGGTGTGATTGAGTATGGAAGCATAAACAGTTTTGTTGATTAAAAAACTTTACTCTCTGTTTAGCTTTGTTTCCAACATAAACACAGAGCCACCGTCAATGGCGGATCACACTCGGAACTTCACCCATAGCTACACATTTCTCAGTGAAGAGTGATGAGCGCATAACGAAACAGCCACGTCTTCAGTAGGAGACAGTTCTCACTCTGAACGTCATTGTGAAGGGCTTTGGCAGTTTAGCACTTTAGTAAAGCCGGCCTCCATGCGAATCCAATCCAAACAATTTTGGATGAACGATTTTGCCATATATTGTAGTAAAATTATTTTTTGGTGCCTTTTGCTTTATGTGTGCATGCAAGCGTATGTAAAAAAAACTAAACATAAGAAGAAGAGTTGTTGTTAATAAAAGCGTCTCCAAATATAACTACGAAAGCCTTCCATATATTATAACTTTATTTTCATACATTGAAGAAGCCTATTTCTAAATGAGGATCTAATAGTGGGCACAAAAACAGTAAAAATCCTGTATTATAATTTGTGCTATTTCAGAGAGCTCTAAACCTGTCTGATAATAACCCAACATTGGTTTTTCTTATTTCATTCCAAGGTACAACATTATAATAATCACTTGCACAACTTGAGAATGGTCTAAACTTGTATGTTGTCTCTAGGGTTGTCATGGTCATGCTCTGTTGCATTGCACATGTGGTACACATATGAAGTTATCTTCTTACATATTTCGGTGATTGGATTGGGGGCAAAATATAAGAGGAGGCAGATCAAGTAGATAATGATGATGAGTGCTAAACCAGCTTTAGAAGCCAACATAGATATTAGAGCAAGACAAGCCATGCTTCCTGATATTGCAGCTATGTGAGATGAGAGTTTGAAGTTAGGGTTATCATTATTTGAGGTGGAGGCTTGACACTTGTAGTAGGCTGATGAAAAGCCATAAAGGAACAAGCATAGTAAGAAAAGCCAGAGGTTAACAGAGTATTTGTCTGAAGGAGATGAGTTGGGAAAGTGCATCTGAACCACCGTGGCTATCGTCATAATCAAGAACGCAAAAACAGCATGCCAGGGTTTTGAACTGCCAATGAAAAACCAGCAAACTCAGAGGATGATGATGATTGTATACTGAAATCAAATAATTAAACCTAAGAGCCCACACCTTTGGTTTGAGTTGAGTGAAAAGAGAGTGTTGTTGGTGAATATGGATTAGAGTAAGAATGAGCAATATAATAGATAGGAATAATATGTCATCAACAATCAGTGAGGATGATTGTTATTTTATATCTTTGTTTACTCCTGTGCTGTTCAACCCAGCTACCAGCTGCCCATACTTTGTCTCTTGAAAGGGATCACAAAACAGAGAATGTATGTGGAGGGAGCAAATATAGAATCATATAGAGCAATGGAAATTGAAAGCTAAGTATTTTTTTTTTTTTTTGGGGGGTAAAATGATCAATTTATATTTGAGGATAAATAGTTTAAATATTCATGGAAGAAATTAACATAGAACAAGTGAAAAAAGAAGCAGACTTACAATACGGGAAATTAAAATGAGTGACAGAGATAGAGAGTACTAACCTCACAGGATCAGCCATGTGTAGATGAGGTTAATATGTGACCCCAAGTCCCCAAGTGCTCTGGATTTAAAGAGACATGAAGCAGAGAGCCAAAGGCGCGTGCTGGAGTGGTTGGCTTGGTTGGCTGTTTAGGGGAAGACTACTCTTATCAAGACTTAATAGCACTTTACGATTTTGTCACCTTCTGGACTACTCCTATTTTATTTTTTAAAAAAACAGATTTCTTCACTTTTTCAATTGGTTTTTTTATTAAAATAACCGTGCCTGCGTCTGATCTTGAAATTGAAAAAGTGAAGAAAGCTGTTTTTAAAAAACACTATTTTAATAACAGCTTTAATTACATGTCTTCACTTTTTCAATTTCAAGATCAGATGCGGGCACGGTTATTGGAAAAAAACATTTGAAAAAGTGAAGACATGAAAGCTGTTATTAAAAAAAATACTATTGTTATGAAAATAGTGTTTTTTTAAAAACAGCTTTCTTCACTTTTCAATTTCAAGATCAGATGCAAACACGGTTATTAAAAAAAAACAATTGAAAAAGCGAAGACATGAAAGCTGTTATTAAAAAAATACTATTGTTTATGAAAATAGTGTTTTTCAAAAACAGCTTTCTTCACTTTTTCAATTACAAGATCAGATGCAGACACGGTTATTAAAAAACAAACAATTAAAAAAGTTAAGACAGAAGGTGCAGAAGGTGACAAAATTGTATAGTGTTAATATGTCGTAATAAGAATAGTCTTCCCCTATACAGCCAACCAAGCCAACTAACACAACTCTTGTTAGCACCCACTGCTTATCAGAGGTTTAATCTTAACTTCCTTCCAACAAGCTAAGGCCACAACTCTTATTTGTTAGTAGCCACCTAACACACAAGACCTACATCCATTACACGAGTAAGAAACCTGAATTTATATAAATCAAAACTTGCAATTTGGGTTCAAAATATAAATTAAGGTTCCATCGTCGTTTAGCCAATGAGAATTTAGTTCATGGTTGACGAACGAAGAACAACTAAATTCAACGAAACACAATCCATGACAAACAGAGAAGGGAAACTAGAATGAAGAAAAATCGTTGAAGGGTTTGACGGCACAAGGGACGTTTGTTACATAACGCCTCTGTGTCTTCTTTGATTCAGCCTAACTTCTGTCATAATTGGCCTTTCTCGAGCTCCTAGTGTACTTCTGATATTTTCTCTACCAACCTGATTCTGCACAGCCCTCTAGGTCTAGCCGTCTTTCCTTTTATAGTTAGGATCTTAGCCGTATGCGTTCGTAAGTCGGGCTTTCCAATTTTGTTAGACCCAACTTCATAGATACGGATGATTGATTCTCTTTTAATTCCATGGGATTTTGTTAGATTTTCATTCTGATTCTCCACGCTCCTTCTTTTCTTCTCAGTCAAGTCAACCACCTCTAGACTTTCAGTCCAATTTTTCGCAATTATCTTCTGTATAATCTCAAGAAAAGATTAGTGCATAACATAATATAACATCTTAAATAATTGTCCGTGTTTTGTCATAAGAACACAGATGTCTAGCCCTAGGTGGGCTAGTATGTTGATGTAGGATCAAGAATCTACCTCCTAGGTATCCATGGATGGGATACCTATGAGAATAAGAGATCACAGAGCACACGTATGAAGGCGGCTTTCGCCTAAGGGGGGAGTGGGGTGTGTGTTCTGTGTAGGCAGAATTGTAAAGAGGCAGAGTAGAGGATACTGTGTACCGTTCACCTGGGGAATTCCCCTCTTATTTATAGTGAGGCATAGAGGACCCGTTTAGCACGTTCTCCTCATTAGCATGTTGCTTGCCCCAGTCTTCCCACTATGTGATTGTGGGATAATGGGTCATTCCCTTAGGGTTAGGGTTTGGTTGCCCCTTGTTGGGCCTCACTTGAATGGGCCTAATATTTTATTCCATAACAGTTGCCCCTAGCCTGGTAGTTCAGGTCTCGAGTAGGGATGTATTATTTGCTTGATATGAAATGTGGACTTAGCCGAGATGTATCCAGCTTATCCGAGTTGTGCGAGAAGAAATAAGATCCCTTGCTTGCTTTCGTAGCGAGTTTTTTTCCCGAGATAATTATCCGGTTTATATACCGCATTTAATAACATGTAAGCAAATCTCATTCAATGGAAAATACTTCTTTGTTGCATTCGGTTTGCAATAGTCCCGATTATTGATGATTTTTCCACTAACAAATCGTTATCCATTCTGTTGCCTCCCAGCCTGGTAGTTCAGGTCACTGAGCTGCCGGGATGTGTTGATTTTCCAACTCGGACCGGATGTTCGTAATTGTTGGGATTGCTTGCGTGTTGACCCGAGATTCCGGGTTCATATATTCTAACCCCGAGATTCCGGATTAATATCTTCTAACACCGAGATTCCGGGTTAATATCTCTAATCCCGAGATTCCGGGTTAATATCTTCTAACACCGAGATTCAATGTTAATATCTCTAACCCCGAGATTTCGGGTTATGTCTTCTAACACCGAGATTCCGAGTTTTTGATTTCTGAAAACTGGTTTGTTTACCCAAAACTCAGTCGTTTAAATAGACTTGCGGCATTGCCGTCTTTACTGACGGATCCCGTATTTTAACTAGATTGATTAAGCGAGTCCGCCTTTAAAAATTTACACGGATCCGGATTATAAACTAGATTCGTTTAATTGAGTCCGCCTTCAACAATGTTTCCTGCAAAACTTGGAAAAACCTTTCTCGATCGATACTCTCCTAGTCATTTTAGACTCGGGGTATGTTTTTCTTTGGCGGCTTTGCCGCTATGACAAATTTTGCGTAATCGGGCTTTTTACCCTGAGTCGCTCATGTCTTATATTTATACTCGCCTTGTCTATTTGGACTCGGGGTATGTTTTTCTTTGGCGGCTTTGCCGCTATGACAAATTTCGCGTAATCGGGCTTTTTACCCCGAGTCGCTCATGTCTTGTATTTATACTCGCCTTGTCTATTTGGACTCGGGGTATATTTTTCTTTGGCGGCTTTGCCGCTATGACAAATTCGCGTAATCGGGCTTTTTACCGAGTCGCTCATGTCATTCACGAATGAGTTAAAACTCGGTCTTTTACACCACATGATTTATGAAGGAGTTTCGAACCTCTATTCATACATGTTCGGTGTTAACCGGGTCGCCTTCATCCCTGTCGTAAGGGTTCATTTCATACGGAACTCGGATTTTAACTGTAGTCAGTGTAATCGGGTTCCGCCTTCGACACTCGTCCGAGTTTTGTTTGATGATTGGGCCAGAGTCGGAAATTTGCTGCGCAGAATGTGGGTCTGGGACCACCCATGGGCTATCAACCCTCCTGAGTGACTAACCAGAAATCAATCGGGAGTAGGAGCTATCCGTCACATATCTAGGTTCAGTGTCGCAACTAAACTCTAAATATTCCGACTTGATCAAGGTCGTTATGACGGTTTGCTTCATTACCCCAAGCTTTGATGCATCATGGCCACGAGGGCTTGTTGGTTTTAACGCGTCCCAAAGGGAGCACATTTTAACCATAATGTGGGCGTTACCGCATCCTGTAGGAATACGTTTAGCCCTATGTCGGCGTTATCGTGCCCCGAGGAAACACGTCTGTTTCCAAGGAAACATGTTTTAACCACTATTTCCACGGAGCCCGGATTTTAACTAGATTCAGTTAAATCGGGGTCCGCCTTCATCCCTTTTGTAGGGACGGACTCCACTCGAAACTCGGATTTTAACTGTAACCAGTTTAATCAGGTTCTGCTTAAAATTGACTTGTATCAAGAAACTTGACATGATTCATGAAAATGGGTTTGTGTACCTCGGATTCATGCATGCGTATAAACTTGACGGCATTGCCGTCGTATATGGAGCCGGGATTCTAACCAGATTCGGTTTAATCGGGGTCCGCCTTCAAAACTTTCACGGATCCCAGATTTCAACTAGATTCAGCTAAAATCATGTCCGATTGCCGTCACATATGGAGTCGGGATTCTAACCAGATTCGGTTTAATCGGGGTCCGCCTTCAAAAATTTCACGGATCCCGGATTTTAACTAGATTCAGTTAAAATCATGTCCGACTTCAAGATTTTGCACGGATCCTTGATTTAAACTATATTTAGTTTAAATCGGGTCTGCCTTCTACAATTTCAGAGGTGGTTAACAAAACAAGCACTCTCATCATTGTTAGCACTAGAAGCACAATGATTGGGACATTATTGAGAAGTTTGCTCAGCAAAAAAATCAAATGAATGGTTGTCATTCTCTTTTCCATGGCTTTGGTCATTAAATATGCCCATAGATAGATTCAGTGACATATGCTCACTAAAATGGGAACTTCTATAGTGTGAGAATACACTACTAATCCCCTTCACAGCATCCGGCCACTTCATTTTTATTTTTATTTTTATGTTTTTTTGGTCCACCACTTTGAAACTTGAAAAAGTTCATTTTGGTTCAAGTGGTGAATTATGCAAGAATTAATTTCAGCAAATCAAGCAAACTCACCCCTCTATTTGATCTCAACAGAGCATCATTTGACAAGAAGATGATGTTTCCATTTGTGAATCTAAACAGGCTTTAGTGAAGTGGATTCCCAAGAATAATATAATAAATGGGTAGGGCCCACATTTTATTTTCTTTCTTCCTGACCACCGCCCTTATTTGTAGATCAACATAATATATATTGTGGGATCATGGGCTTTTTCTCCAACAAATGAAATTGCAGCAGCAATCACAAATTTAGCAACTGCTTCTTGAACAATTATCGTTGGGGTCTGGAACTTCTTTGAAAAAATCTTTGCTCATTAGATGGCGAGCTCAAAAATTTCTCCATCATTTGATATAGCAGAAAAAATGGTAACATAAGTAGTTGAGTGCCCTAAAGGACAAACAACTACCCTCTGCTCAACCCAAGTTAGCCACATAAATAGAGCCCCAAATTTACAAGGCCAATCGAAGGAGCAGAGCAAATAAATTTTTCACTTGGAATAAATACGCAGATTTAATTCCTGATGGGAGAGTTAATATGCACATTTACAAAACACAACTTGGATTACATGGCAGAGTATCATACCTGATGGGAGTTAATTCCTCTTCTAGATGGATCATGTCCATATTTATTCCCTTTGAGAGATTGAGAAAGGGTGCCCTGGTCACTAACCTTCCCTTCAGGTTTTGAGGATGAAGTCAAAGTTGTCGACTCCATCAATTTGGATGATCCAGTTTTTCAGTTGGCGCAAAAATCTTCCATGCAGATTCTATACATCCAGATTTTGAATACAAATCCTTCAATGCATTTTCAATGAGCATATCTGATTGCATCCCCAATTTCCAGAGCAAGCCATGAATTTTACAATCTTCCTTGAATGCTTATAAAATAATTTAACATGTTTTGCTTCCCCTTCCATGTCCACCCGAGAGTAAACAATTGATCAACACCCATCATCAAATCCTGGAATTAAATCCATGTAGACCAAAATTTGCAGAGAAAGAAAATCACACCCTTGGTTATGACAAATGATAGGCCTGAAGCCATCATTATGTGCATGGTTGGAAAGTTCTCGATCCCAAGGAGTTGAACTTCATGCCACAACGATATGAGTTCTTGTAGTCAAAATTTTTTAACTAAAGATTCTTCCAACGGCATAGTTTTTGCAAAATGTTGACAAAACTGTTTAAGAAAGTTAACAGCCTCCATCCACTCAGAAAAATGCAGCCAGATATCAAGTGATGGAAGACAAAGTTCATTGTCGTCCTCAATTGATTTGGAGAAAACAATGTGAAGCACCATCGTGGATGAGCGAATGGAAGACCAACCCAAGTGTAGCCTCACTAGATCATCATTCATTAATGATGCAGACCCACTAAATTGCATATCAGTTTTGAAGATAAACTCCACGTACAAAATCTTCTTTTGTATGATAGAAGTCTATCAACAAAGATTGAACATAACAATTCATTAATGATGCTCCGTTCCAAACGCGAGAATATAACTGAAATAATCAAATTTTTGTTGCTGCTTGCATATCAGCACCGGGGACTTTCAAGCCTAAATAACCTCTTGCCTTAACATATAGCAACTTTGTAACTTGCAAGAGCAGCAGAGTGGAGCAGCACAGCCAAATGAGATAACTAGGTGGATTCCCTCCAGCAAAAATTCTTCTATAAAATCAATGCATGTCTTGTATTCCAGACTTAATATTGCTCTTGCAAATGCCAACTCTCGGGAAGAGAAAAATGCAGATGCCAACATGAAAAGTAAATACAAAATTTGGAAGCAAAGATCTTTGGACCTCATAAATCGCCTACCATCAGATAAATTGAAGTTTCATAAGCTATCCCCTTCAAGATAATCGTTTTACTCACAAAATTACAAGCTTCATTCAGGCATCCCTGCTGGCAGAACCCATTAGTTAACGTCGAATACGTTCTCCCATTTGGAATGAGACCTTGAACATGCATCTGGTCATCTTTGCATGAAAAACCAAAGCCTGGTGAACAAGAATGCTCCTGCTCCTCTAAAGGATTCTACCTCAAGTTATCCTGATGGTGTAGCATGCATGAAATTGGTGATACTCAATGCAGCCTGATGTGTGGCACCAGAATCAACAATCTGTAACGGCAACAAACAGCGACGTGACCAGGTTTGGCAAACCATTGGCTTGGCGGCATACCTGATGCCTTTGGTCAAGGTGCACAACTGATGCCTGCCGGGTTTCTCGTTAATTCTTTGCCGGCGTTGGTACGACTTATAGTAGTTCTAGCCTTCCAGGCTTATATGCCCTCCAGTCGACCGAGATAAATAGCAAATTTGCAGATTAAAATTATCTGAAACTCAGTTCTGCTTCATCTCGGCCTACCTTGGCGAATAGATAGACCCACGATGGATCCAGTCATATACTGTAATCTCAGATATATCTCGGCTTCAAATTAATACCCCGGACTCCCAAGCCACTGTAAGTAGCTATTGTTAGCCTTTTTGGTGTTGGTGTCGGTGTTCGGATTGGTTTTCTCGACAGTACCAAAGATAAACCTTTCCTTCAAAGCACCACAAATGAAAATTTTGCTCCAAGAGGTGGTGAACTGAGGAAGTTGTCCAAAACGATGTCATGGTGATATTCCTTCTATCTCCGACGTCCACTCATAATCTTGGCTTCATGTACATATCAGCATGCATCTCGGCATGCATTTCTATATCTCGGCGTACAATCTCGGCGTCAGCTCTGTCGGTATCTCAGACACGAACCAAGTAACTCGGACAAATCTGCTATCACACGATGGACAGAAATGAATCATGTGCAAAAGTGTATCTGGAGTCAGCTCTGGAAACCCACTTCCCCCAGAACTTTAAATCTTGATCTGCACTTCCTTTTCTCCATTGTCCCTCTCGGCTTTGTATCCCGGCATTGAACCCTGAGGTATCCCAACCTAACTCAAACTCGGACCCTGAGGTCTGCCGCTAATACAAAAGTGTCCTGATGCAAACTAGTTGCAGGCCCTCCCAAACAAGCACGGCGTCATGCCATATAAATCATAATTATACTATGAACGTTGATTGGCAACTCGCCCAATGCATTCACCAGCAACAAGATGATCATTGGATGGATGCCTATGTTTCTTGTAGAAAAAGAGCAAGCGAATACGCTGATCTTCATTATCATCGACAGAAAATAGATAGAACCTGTCCTCGCTCTCAAGCTCAACAGACAGAACAGCCTCTATTCCACAAGATTGCATCAGGAAACCATCACACCGCAACGACTGATATAAGCTGGGGCAGGCTGGGTTGACTTGAAGTTTCTCGGCATGCAAGCTTCCAACCTTTTATCAGGATGTGCGGGCCGGGGCGGAGACGAGTATGATAGGCCACATCGCCACATCACGGCATCGCAGAAACAATGACGACTTATTCGAATGCCTCGCTATGCCGCATGGTGTGAATCAAAATGCACATTCCTTCCGAGAAGCAAAGTCTACCTTGATGGTTTCAGTATACCGCCCATATATAGCCTTGTAGACGAGACGAGCTAGTTCTGATTGGTTTTGATACGATCCCGAGACGCCATCTTGGCTGGGTGTCGAGATTCATATCTGCTTGGTGGTACCTCGGCTTCTTTGGTTCACGTATGTCTTCTTTGGTCCAACTTCTCTGCTTGGTTTGCAAGTTATGGAACCCGGCCTGGTGTGATGAACCCGGCCTTATGCGATGAACCCAGTATTAGGGGTACCATCCAGCTTCTTAACTCGAATTCAAAGCTCTGGAACCCGGCTTCATGGTGGAAAACCCAGCTCCTCTACTCGCTTGTTGGAACCCTGGACACCGCTGATACCATCTGCAAAAATTGTTCAGTCTTCTATGATCTAGGCAAACCGACATCAAATTTTGAGATCTCAGTATCTTCTCTGCATTTTACGAGCCAGTTCTGAGCCCCTGGTTTAATGATTCGGGCCTACTCCTTTAGTTTGACCCGTCTTGTTTTCACTTTTTGAATCCACGATTGGATTCTTATTTTTGCCGTCAGAGAAGTCTACGCGATTAGGGCATTGGGTTTGCGATTTCACCGGCCCTTTCATCGTTGGATTTCTCTGTGACGTTTTTCCATCGCTCGAAACCCTTCTTTGCTGAAAATCACATCGCCTCTGGTATTGAACATTTTTAGCGGCAGGAATCTAAATTTACCGATTATTGCAGCTTCTTGGTTGACCCATCGTTGGTCACAGGAATCGTATTTTAAGGTTCCCCACGGTCGCGCAATGTTCGTCATAAGAATACGAGATGTCTGCAGCGCAGGTGGGTAGAATGTTGATGTAGGATCAAGAATCTACCTCCACAGGTATCCATGGATGGGATACCTATGAGAATAAGAGATCGCGAAGACTTAGCGTATGAAGGCGGCTTTCGCCTAAGGGGGAGTGGGGTGTGTGTTACGTGTAGCGAATTGTAAAGAGGCAAAGTAGAGGATCGTGTACTGCCGATTCACAGGGAATTCCTCTTATTTATAGTGAGGCATAGAGGACCTGTTTAGCACGTTCTCCTCATTAGCGTATTCTTTTCCCTCAGTCTTCCCACTATGTGATTGTGGGATAATGGGTCATTCCCATAGGGTTAGGGTTTGGTTGCCCCTTGTTGGGCCTCACTTGAATGGGCCTAATATTTTATTCCATAACAGTCCGTATGATGTAGCATCGGAACAGCATCACAATGTTATTGCTGAAACATATACTCGAATTAGCAGCATTGACAAGTTAGATCAGGATTTCATCAGAATTAAGTTCATTTTCTCCCTATATGCAAGACAACTTATAAGATACAAAATTTTAGCTCAGTTAACCTCTTAACAAAAGTGTTTATGCCTCCATGCTCAATCACACCAACCGCAGTGGGAGCTGAAATTGAAGGTAGAGGATGATCAAAATGGTCGTCATATCCTTGAGAACACCAGTGCTATGATCAGAGGTTGCGGCCGCCAGAGCTTTGAACAATCGAACGTGCCCCGTAGAACAGGTGTTTTTCTTCCATGGGTCGCGAATCAATATTTAACGGAGGTTAGGGATAAAGGTAAGACCTAGAAACAAATTTGGACTATTTTTGTATGAATTATCCCAGTCTCATTTATTTACTTACCAGAGGAAAAGAAAAAGAAAAAAAGAGATAGTACAGGCATGATGATATAGAGTAGAGCTGGAAATCAGAGTCGGCCCGTGAAGGGACGGGCCAGGGCCTGAGGTAAGAAAAACATTTGTTTTTCAAAGCCTAGCCTGAGAGCACCAGGGTCAGGGCCTGAAAGTTACTATTCCAAATTTTAATTATTTTTCCTCCGTTTTAAATTTCAAAGAAATATAATTAGTAAATTACAACAATTAAAGTTCTAATTTATCAAATAAATGTTATCAACATTAATATCAAAACAACACGAATCATCCAACAAATAAACATGATCACTAATTCATAATCAAAAGCAAACTATGTTCACAAATAACTCACATAAAACATAAAGAAGATCTGGCAAGCGACATTAGTACGATGACTATTATTGTTGTCATCTTCGCCACTATCATTAATTTCAACGACGTTTGATTGTCTTGCTTTGATAGACTCTAGTTCATAAGTAAGAATATCATGAATTTCTTCTCTCACATCATGAACGCATCCATAATCTTTATCTGCAACAAATAATAAACGAAATCATAAAATTAGAGTATAGTTATTATATATTTGTGTATTTGTACTTAAATGGATAAATAATTCTATAACAATTACAAAATACATATAAATTAATAAATTATCATCATATGTGAATCCATGCATCCAAAAAATAATAATAATAAATTAAAAGGTCCTCTAAGGAATTCGGCTCTTTTAAGCTTTCCGAGGCCCCTACTAAAGGCCGGGCCTCCGTGGCTTATTTCATTAAATTCCTCTAATCTTCAAACCCGCCCTTGAAGGTCGGGGCTTAAAAGGTCGGCCGATGAAACTGGCCGTTTTCGACTCTAATATAGAGGCTAAGTTTTCTCTTCCTTTGTCAAAATAATATGTACAGTGTCATGGAACTAAGCTAAGGTTATCACCTATCAACAAGATTTACAGTAAGCATTTAAAATCAGAAAAGCTTTTAGCAGTATGAACTACTGTAATTCTAATTTGAGACACTATACTATCTGCAGAGTATGTTTCCTGTGCAAAGAGGCGGTGATTCCTCACGTCCCATAGGTTCCAACAAGAGTACGAAAAATTTTGACGTAAGATTTTCATATAAATTGATTTATAAAATAATAGAGAAAAGTCTTGTACTATAAATTTATAATGCCAAGAATCAATACTGAGAGTGGAAAAAGTGAAGAGGATGTAGGTCACCAGGCATTGTATGTATGGTCTTCTTTTGATGGTTGCAGACGATTGGAGCTTTTACCAACTTGTGCGTTTGTTTATGTGAACTGTGAAGTAAACTCGGAATGAAAGCTAATGAATTCGTAACTT
Organism: Acacia melanoxylon; assembly: GCA_019022615.1. NCBI lineage: Eukaryota > Viridiplantae > Streptophyta > Magnoliopsida > Fabales > Fabaceae > Acacia > Acacia melanoxylon. Next base: position 3,409,513 of record JAFJYJ010000046.1, read on the forward strand.
TCCTTGGTTTGGAAATTTGATGCGATCTGATATATATACACCTATTAGTGCCACTTGCCCCGTTGTTTTATTCTCCCAACTCTAAACGTGAATGTTTTATTTTATTTGAAGTTTATCAGTTCCTTCCTTTCTTCAAATGTCGGCCAACTCCTTATCTTCTCTCTTAATGGTTCAAATTAAAATAAATCTGATTCAGATCTGTTCCAGCTCCTCCTAAATTTGCCACGGTTATGTTCACACTCACACATCATTGACTCAGATTAAATGATTTTAAATCGATCTTATTGATTATGTTCCTAATTAATACTACTAATGAATTTATATTTTTAAAATTTCATAATAGGTACCTTACTATGGAAAATTGGTTGACATTATTGAGATTAACAACCTGAAAACACAAAATAATGGGGTTTTTGGAACATTTGACACAAGAAGTTATTCAAGTAGTAGAGATGGCCAAATGATATGTGGAGGAGTTCCTTACTATGGAAAATTGGTTGACATTATTGAGATTAACTACAATGGCTTGTTCTTTGTGCCTTTGTTTAAATGTCAATGGGTGATACTACCACTCATAGAGGGCATAAGAAGGATAAATTGGGTTTTACCCAAATTAACTTTTCAAAATTGATACATATTGGTGAAAAAGAGGATGATGAGCCATATATTAAAGCTTCTGAAGGTCAAATTGTTTTTTTATGTTGATGACGAGAAAGAAAAGGGTTGGAGCATACCTGTCCATGTAAAGCCTCGAGACTTATATGATATGGGCGAAGATATCATGACAACCACTGACCTATTTCCATCACAAAAACTTGGACCACATTTTAGTTGATGACACAGTAGCTATACAGTTATCAAGACCTGCCATAGATGATGACATTCCAAATTTGATAGCTAATCACAATGAGGATGAAGATTTAGACATATAATTTTTTGTTTAAGGCTTAGGTTATGTGTACTTACACAAGGTCTTTTGTATGGTGTGTTGTGTCTGGTTTTCTTTATATCATGTGTTTTGCTTGTATGTAATTGTTGTTGAAGACTTAATATTTACAGTTCAATTTCTTAATGCTCATATACTATTATCTTTTTCCAATATATATTGGAATTGTATGATTTTGTAAATACTTAAATATATGTTGCCATGTTATATTTTGGACAAATGGATTAGGTGGAATGGGGCGTACAAGGAGATTCCCTGCAAGAAAAGCTTCAACAAGCTCAACAACACCTACCCTCCAAACACAAAATGTACAACCCAGTGAGAACCTAGATACACTACTACAAAAAACCTAAAAAACGACCTAAATAAGACCCAATTAACGTCCTTTAACTGAGGGACGTCTCGACTGGGGTAGTTGTTTTTTGTGGCTTTTTGGCGACCTGAATAAAATTCAGGTCGCCTTTTATGAGGCGACCTGAATAAAATTCGGGATGCCTCATAAAGCGACTGAATTAAAAATCGTCGTCTAAATAAGGCGACGATTTCAATTCGGTTGCCTTATTAACGTGACTGATTTGTAATTCAGGTCGCCTTATTTAGACACGAAAACAAAAGGTCTCCTTATTAAGGCGTCCTGATTTCCAATTCAGGTCGCCTTATTAAGGCAACCTTAATTATAAATCAGGTCGTCTTATTTAAACAAAGGCGACCTGTTTTAAAATTCAGGTCGTCTTATTTAATAAAAGGCGACATGATTTGCAATTCAGGTCGCCTTTTATGTTTTTTTTAAAAAAATATAGCTACATATTTAATCTTGCCCGAAAATGCTAACATGAATCAGTAAATATGCACGACAAATAGCAATGTTGAAATACGAGAAAATAGCAATCGCTTCCCTTTTGCTCGTCTTTCTTCTTTACGCATGAGATTAATGTATACACATTTAAGAACTTAATAAACTGCAAAGACATTACGGAATATCGGTTCACTAGTTCTCTTCTCATCTCTCAAACTTCATACTCATAAATTAGATGACAAACCTATGCCTACGAGTATAGACAATCGCTTAGAGTATGTTCAATTGGATTTAAGTTTTGCATTGGCTTCATGCACATCTATCAAGACCAAACGCTATATATATACATGAATAAGTAATACCCACAATAACACCAAACATGCAAAGACACAAACTAACTAACAATGAGATAGCAACAATGAGATATATATCTACCAAGTTTTGCATCATTATTTGAATCGGTAATATACCCTTGCATAACACCAAACTTGCAAAGACACAAACTATCAATGAGATTACAACAATGAGATATCTACCAAGTTTTGCATCGGCCGAGAAACCTACCAATCAACACAAGAAGGTTCATAGTTCCAAGAAAGTTGGTCACAATTGTTGCAGATTTTGAGCAGACAATAACACCAAACGAGATACAAACGAACAACAGTAGCAAAGAATCACTAACACAATAACATACTAATCATGCTCACTACTAACTAGGCTATGTGTTGAAGAAGATGTCTAGCCAACATGTCTCGAACCGAATCGATGTCATCCTGCGAGTACGGATCCTGAGTACCCAAAAATTGTAAATTAGAAAACAAGGTATAAGATAAACCAATTAAGTGAAGGAAATAATTAACAACTCAAGTACAACAACAAAAATATCATCATTTGAGGATCACAGAGCGATTACATATATTTTGAAAACCTTGAATACGTCCGGTGGTAACGATGGATTGCATCCAATTCATAACGTAGTATCCGCACTCGGTGCTCCCTGGTTGTTGATGGCACTATAAATCAAAAGCAAATTGTTAAAACGAATAAAGGCACATCGAAAGCTACTTTGTGTCAATGAAATAAATTGAATTGAAACTACTTACCTTCGGTTTAAACCACTTCGGTCCACCTTTGCTCTTTTGCTCCAACAAGTTTGTCTATACGTCTTGAGGCCCCTATCATTAAAATGGAAATTAAGACATGTTAAACCGAGTCATTTAAAAGAAGAATCGATGATTTAGACAAAAATTTACTTACTCGGCAAACATGGTTTTGATATCCTCGTTTGGATTGCCATCTACCGAATCGAACCAATAACGGGAGTTCTTGATGGGACAAACAACACACAGGGTCCAATGACCACTACAACATATATGTATTAATATTAAATTAAGATAAGAAAGCAATTTATTTACAAAAATCTTATATAGACAAAACAAAAGTACGCACCTTTCATGTATTGGCGCTAGATAACAAGACTTGCCTACGTAAGCCCATTGTTAAACCAACATAAATTGACCTCCTGGTTAATGTATTGCGAAGAAAGCCGTGCATCCAGGACATAAGTATCCATACGAACCCGCTCGCTTTGTGTTGGCGCATATTTCACAAGCGAGACACTATGAAATGAAATGATAAATGTTATTGAATATATTTAACAAAAAAAAGAGTCTTGACATAATTAAAGGGTTAAAAAAACTTACGGGATTGCAACTTGAAGAAAAGCGTATATCTAAACAATCCATATGCATAAACTCTTTCAAATATTTCTTGTCAATTGTTATCGGATATGTCTTTTACGCACCGACAATGCCCGGAGGCATGCACGAAGCTTATAAGGTCGATGTCCTTGTACAACTCTCGCATTTGTGCTAAGTAGGGAAATAAGCTCATGACTTGTTCATGATATGAAAACATAAAAATCATATTATGAGTGGGTTGCAATGAAAATCAATCGGGAACTTACTCATCATCAATCAGCAATGTATTTCCTACCATTGGAGGTGTCGTCCCCATCTCAATAAGATGATGCGGCCAAAAGATGAACCATGAGATGGCGGCGCCTAGTGTGGTAACCTCCTCATCATCAATCGGGATGGTTGTCTCTTCTTCCCCTCTCGCACACTTTTCACGGTCACCGACGTTGGTCTTGTGGAATTTGCTTGTTATGGTGTGCGGTTTGTTCGGATAAACAAGACCATCGGCAACAATACGCCGGTGTGGGTCATCCAAATATAGAGTGCAAGGTAGACCTCCTGTGGTGTGTGAGAAGGATCGCCGTGTCATCGATGGAGGGTGAGAAGGTTCGCCAAGATTTACAAATGGAGGTGAAAACTATCTTTTTTGCTGGGCAAGGTCGGGGATTCTTGGGCTGTAAGTTCCGTATTTGCATTCTCTTGTACCATAGCTCTCATTTCACCCCGTAGTTGTTCCATAACCTCGGCCTACGAGGGACGCTCGTCGGCTTCAAGCTCCTTATGGCTCTCTTCGTCATGCGAAAAGGAACGCCGTCCGAAATATTTTGCGACACTCACTCCCCTTGTCTCCCCTCGAACAACATCAAGGTAATCCAACTTCCCAATCGCCGTTGACAAAATGTCCATCCGTGTACACAGCGTGAATGAACCTTGGCTGCTCTGCTGCTCAAGTGAATCCTGTATCATAAGATTTTTCATAAATAATAACTAAACTCTTATATAGTATGAAACAACGAGGCTATTCAATACTTCTAATTTAACTACTTACAATTTTTGAGGCAACCTCAGCAACATCTTCATTGATGTATTTGTCACCCTTCATTCTCACAGCTTTCCATTTTTGTGACGAGGAGGACGCTCAGGGGCCTGGATAACAATGGAAGGATCGGATTGGGAAGCTTCCTTCATTTGCTATAACTCTTCTTCCATCATCTTCCGTTCAAGCTTTCTGTAGCCCCTCTAGACATGCAATGCGGATACTTATTTTTCGCTTGCCTCTCTCTGATTGGCTTGACTTGTTTCCTATTCAAATATACGAAAACAAACAAAGCGAGCGTACGAAGTCAAGTAGATTCGAATTAATTCCTATATTTTGATGATCACAATTCTTAGTAAATTAAAATAAGCATTATTAGATTCTTAGTAATCATGCATTATTAGATTTTTAGGAATCACGAGCAAAGATAGAACTTTGCCCGAGCAACATCGGACTTAAGTAAAGAAAGAAAAGCAAGGTAACGTAATCATGCCCGAAGCAACCTTCAAAAGCATCGAAAGCATGACCTTGCCCGAGCAAGGTCATAGTCTTGCCCGAGCAATGTCGGGGTCTACGAAGGAAAAATGAAGCTCAAAGTGATCATGCCCAAGCAACGTCGAAAGCGTCGGAAAGCATGACCTTGCCCGAGCAAGGTCATAATCCCGCCCGAGCAACCTCATGGCAAAAGCAAAAGAAGTTTGCTCAAGCAACACCCGAAAGCGTCGAAAGCACGAGCTTGCCCGAGCAAGGCCACAAGTCCGCCCGAGCAACATCGAGACGAAGCAAAAATCATCGACTAAGTAGTCTTGCCCAAGCAAAGGAAATGCTTGCCGAGCGTTGCCCGAGCAAACAGAAAAACTTGCCCGAGCAGCCGAGACACGTTGATCAAGAAGCTTCTCCCTTGAGCAAGGAACCTTGGGTTCATGCATTCGAGCAACATCACCATAACTATGTATTTACGCAAGCATGAAAAAGCGTTGCCTCAAGAAAAGACGATGCGCTTTAATCTTTCCGCCTCTGTCTATGTCTTGCCCAAGCAAGACTATCACCATGCTCGAGCAACATCGAAAGGAAGGCACTTCCAAGCTTTTGTAAAGAAGCTTGCCCGAGCATGATTATATTCATGCTCGAGCACTATGCCTCAAGCAAGGCAAAATACTTTGCCCGAGCATCGGCGAGCATAAGACATCTTTAACTTCATTTCAAGAGGTTTGCTCGAGCAAGCCAATAATCTTGCCCAAGCAAATTAGCCTGTTGTTTTTGAAAACTCCGTATGCGTAATTCTTCAAATCTTTACTTCTTGTTTATCACATCTGATTATTACCTATTAAGTCTATCAAATACTTTTAACCGGTGTGTTGATAAGTTTTAGCTTAATTAGACACAAGTTGCAGCAGATTTTGAAAAAGCATTTTGGATCGACAAGGCATTAAATGAAGTTGCCTAAACCAGAGGTAAATTGTTCGATCAAAGTAAAGCTTCTTCGACATTCTCATTGCACATTAAATGCTATCTCACAACGGCTATGCAAAAAGAATGAAAGAGAATGTCAACTCGTTGAATTAAATTGAAAGACAGACGAACAACCTACGACGAGAATTTCTTCGTCTAAACGGCAACATTCATAAGTCTCAACGGCTACTTGAAGAACTTCACCAACGGACATTAATTGGGTGTCTATAAATAGCCGAGTATTGAATTCGAACAACTACCGAAACGCATTTGAGCAATTAATTTAATTTAGATTCATTTTTGTCTCATCTGTCAACATTAAATTCCGAGTGTTCTTCGGTGTTCATTATTATCTACTCGTGAGGAGTCTTGTAAACACTTATTAATTCGGTGAGTTATACTTAAGGTTGAGGAACCTTAAGCGAGGGTGTACTAACTACAACTTGTAAGGGGAGTGGAGCGACCATCCTTCGTTTACGAGTGTGTAATTATTTGAAAGAGTAGTGGAAACCAGGTGGGTGTTCGGGACTGGACGTAGGTCAGTGATTTGAGACCGAACCAGTATAAAGTGTTTTGTGTCCATCTTCTCTTCTCTGTCTCATTCGTGTATTCTATATCATCACGTGTGTTTCAAAAAGAATTAGTTTTTTTTTTAAAAAAAATCACCTATTCACCCCCCCTCTAGGTGATATTCCACCTTCAGATTCAAATTAAAGATAAGATATGACAGAAATGTTACCAGAAATTCAGGATTCTGCCGTGACGCCACAAACTCCCTCCAGTCCTTTGGAGAAATGTAATCATAGGTCATACATGGATCCTCGTTCCTCTTTGGCCCTCGAATATACTTTTTGTTAGCTTGTTCTTAAAATCTTTCCAACGGAGATGAACTTCGCCCATCCAATGCTTGTTCATCGCCTTAGTGTTAGGGACATCAAATGTTTCTGCAAAGTGAAAGAGAAGATATGAAAGAAATCAAGTAATAAGACTAAAAATTCAAATGCGAGATATATCGAAAGTGAGATACCAAAATCTGTGACCAAATCAACTCCTTCGTTTTATCAGGAACGAACTTCCAAGTAGAGTAAACAATACGCACTTTGCTTCGAGCCAGATAGCCTAAATAGCTAATGAAGCTATCTTCCTCCCTACCAGGTTGGATTCATATTTTCATCGAACTCCACATGCAGCCTCTTTTTTTGATCACACGATGAGCAATTAGCGCACCCATCTGTGTGTTCTACCTCTCCCCTTCTCACAACGGGCACATCAACCCTATCACCCAATGACTCGTCGAGCTAGACATATTCCCTGTTCATCAAAGACAAATCATTTATGTTAGATAGGTTATTAAATAATAAACAAATTAATAAAATGAACCAACATGTTAAACGACCACAAAAAGAACATAGTTCTATTTCATAATCGAAAGATCTTACTTTACATGGTTTCCCATATTCCTTCACAATGATCCTTTCTTGCAAAGCATATTCTTCATCATCTACCAATTCTACTTCACGTGTTGTAGGTGGATTTGTTGTGAAAGGGAGTGTATCGTCAAGGTTTAAGGATTCTTCACCGTACTTCTGTTTTTTACTTTGAAGTACAATGAACATTTTTTTATTTGCGGGTGGTCGTAACATAAAACACTTGTTTCACCTGGACTTGCTAAAATGAATGGCTCATCTCTATGACCAAGTCTTTGAAGATCAACTGAGACAAATCCAAATTTAGGATCTATTACAACAGCATTATTGCTAACCCACTTACATTTCAATAAAGCAACTTTGAACTTGCTGTAGCTGATCTCTCATATTTCTTCAATCTCACCATAATAGGCCATTGATGCTAACACCGGGTTTTTGTCTTTCGAACTAGAAAAGCGCATGGATTCAGCTTCAACCATCACCCCACTATTTTGCACAGAACTTCTGTCATCTTGGTCTTTTGTGTAGAAATAATATCCGTTTACATCGTAACCGCTCCAAGTGATGACCTGAAAAGAAGGCCCCCAGGCTAGCCACTCGATTGTATCCGACACACCGGTCTTGTGCAATACCGTCTCCTGGAACCACTTTATGAATGTCTTCTTTTGCTCATTAGCTATTTGCATGTCATTCTTCCTTGGATTCATATCCTTCAAACTCTTTTTGTGTTCATCAATGTATGGTTGAACTTCTTCCGTATTATTCAAGATGTACAAGTGTGCTTGCAACACCTCTTCACGAGGCTTATTCTTCAGTTTGATTCCTCGAGTTCCCTCGCTTATCCCCTTGTCATGCTGAGATTGTATCGTCGCCCCTGATAGATAATCTTTGCAGAACTCCATAGCCTCTTCAACTACATATCTCTCAATTATTGAGGCTTCCGGTCGATAAGGGTTTTTAGAATACCCTTTTAAGATCTTCATGTATCGCTCGAAAGGGTACATCCACCTTAGGTAAAGCGGACCGCGAGTCTTACTCTCCTTACCAAGTGCACTATCAAGTGCACCATGATATCAAAAAAAGCGGGAGGAAATGCATCTCTAGTTGGGACAAAATAATATAACCCTCATTTTCCAATTCATCCAACTTTTCAATGTCAACCACTTTGTTACGAGATAGCATTAAAGAAAATGCTCAATCTTGTTATAGTGGACCGCACTTCATCTTTCATAATGCCTCTAATAGCTATTGGTAGTAGTTGTTGCATCAACACATGATAATCATGGGACTTCATTCCCACTAACTTCAAATCGTTCATTGAAACACACCTTCTCGAAATTAGAAGAATATCCTTGTGGCACCTTAATGTCATATAGACATCCACACAAACTTTTCTTCTCCGCTTTTGATAGTTTATGAGTTCTTTGGCTCCATGTATGCCCTCTTACCATCTTCCATTACTCGTGGATGTAACCGTTCTCTTATTCCCATATCAACCAGATCTAGTCTCGCACTAATTCCATCCTTAGTCTTCCTGGTATGTGCAAAAGCGTCGACAAGGCTATCACAAATGTTTTTCTCCACAACCATCACATCAAGACCGTGTCTCACATCAAGACTACGCCAATATGGAAGATCAAAGAAAATTGATATCTTCTTCCATATATTCTTCCTTTCTTACCCAATATGAGATTGATATGTTTCACCCGACTATAAACGTCCTCTCCGGTTAATGCCTTTGGAGCCGTGCTCTGCTCCTAAGTCGTTAAAACGCTTTCTTAACTTACGATATGGGTGGAACCGATGAAGAAACCTCCGTGACCAAGGTAGACCATTTTTTTCCATGCTTTAGTTGATGGAAGTTTGTGCACGCTTCACATATTGGACATGCTTTATGCCCCTTCACACCGTACCACGACAAATTTCCGTATGCGGGAAAGTCGTTTATCGTGGTAAAAATCATTGCAAGCAACTTGAAGGACTCCTTCTTATATGCATCAAACACATCACGCCTTCCTCCCACAACTTCTTCAAATCCTCAACCAAAGGTGCCAAGTACACATAAATATTGTTCCCTAGCTGTTTTGGTCCAGAAATCATCATAGAAAGCATCACGTACTTGCGTTTCATACATAGCCAGGGAGGTAAGTTGTATATTACAAGGAGAACCGGCCATGCACTATGGGTGCTGCTAAGAGTTTGATACGGGTTGAAGCCATATGTACAATGCCCCAGCCGAAGGTTTCTTGGCTCACTGCCAAATTGAGGGAACATTTCATCTATTTTCTTCCATTGCGGGAGAGTCGGCCGGGTCGAAGATATTTTCCATCGGATATTCTCTCATCGAATGCCATCTCAACTTCTTCGCCGTTGCTTCACTAGTAAAATGACGCTTAAACCGTGGAATTTTGGAAGATACCACAATGCCTTCAAAGGTTGCCTTTTTGTTGTCTCGCTCTCCAAAACAATAACTTTCTTCACTTTGTATCGTGAAGTTTTACACTTCGGACAATTGCGAGGCCTTCGTACTCGTTTCGTACAATATATAGTCATTAGGGAAACCGTGTATATTTTTATACTCCATACCCATCGTAGACAAGATTTTCTTGGCCTCATACATACGATTTGGAAGTACATTATCATCGGCAACATATCACACAACAATTCAAGCGGCGACGTGAAAGCGCTATCGGTCCACCCACAAGTTGCCTTTAAGTTGACCAAATGTAAGGTCCCGTCAACCGTGTATACTTAGTACACCCGGGGAACAAAGGTGTCTCGCATCGACTCCGCACACTATTATATTCATGCGGTTGTGCAAAAGATTCGACCTCAACATCATCAATCATTTTCTCCATTCCATCATCATCTACCTCAACTTCATTTTCGTGGGACGCACCGGTACTTACTTCCTCACCATGCCATATCCACGTTGTGTATCGAAGGTGTATTCCATCACAAAGTAGGTGATCCCTTATATCATCAATATCCCTTCGACTCCCATTTAAACAATTAACACATGGACAATAATACATCCCATTTTTTGTAGCCACATTCCTTCTAGCAAATTCAATAAACTCTTCCACCCCATTCTCATATTCTTCACTAGTTCTCAACGCATTCATCCAACTATGACCCATTTTATTACCACCTACGACATTTCTAATAACAATCAAGTTTATAACAATTTCAAGAATGACATGTTTTCTTTTAAGAAAATTTTAGCAGCATTTCCCCTTAAAACTAAGACATCCCAAAATTTCAATAACAACCAATTTCAGCTTAATTCAACAAAACTTACTAACTAAAGCAATTCGAGAACAATATCAACTATTAAATCCAACAATTTCTTCAACTAACGAGAACATTGGAATTATTCCTATTGACATATACTTCAATGGTAATGAAAATGGTAAACCATGAAACCATCACTTGTTTAATCAAGTTCACGTAGTTCATATGACTAATAATAAAGGAAAGAAAAATAAAATAAAAAAATTAACGGATTGGATTAAAAACACTTAAACCAATAAGGACAATATATGTGTGTGAGCATAAAATGAAAGCAACGACCTAATTTGGGAGCGCAACGTTTGCTTCAAACCTTTGACCCAAACCAAACTGAATGATCCAAACCAAACTGTCCAATCAAAACCTGGTTAATGTTTGTAGGAGCATCAAAAACTTCATCAAGACGGAGTAGATACCAAGAGTGCGAATGTTGAAGTAACAAACTATCGGGGTAAAAAAAGATACAACAATTCTCTCTAGACAAAAGAAAAGGGTTCCCATCATTGTTGAAAATCAAAAGGACTAAAGGTAGCAATTTAGCTTTGCCAAGGAACCAAGGCCCTCATAACATACTTTATTAAAAATTTAAGAACATTGAAGTTAGGCAACCACTACTCCACTAGCATATGTAGGAAAAGCAAAATACAAATATGCAATTCAATAAGATTTGATTGTTAGGCAGGCTACCATTGCAAGACAGTAAAAGCAACAGGTGAAAAATATTATACAGGCAATAGTTCACTTACGATGATGAAAAATTATTGGCTCAGAATGAAAAACCGTTCCCACACCATGACCAACAAAACGCTCCACTACACCATAGCCATACTTTTCAGCATGCTCACTGAAAAATGTTTCAAACGTAAGGAAAACGCTTAAAATACTACAACCACAACAAGCCTTATCCCACTAGGTGTGGTAAAAATGTATAGTCTGATCAGAGGTGAGTATATCTCAATTTATAGAATATTATTAAATTATTATTGTGTTTTACCTAAATTAATTTCATACCTCATACCTTGTCCTTAATTCAAATGTTGAATTAGACTGTGTGTATTCTCTCTCTCTTGTTCTTTTTTCTCATGCATTTTCTTTCATCTTTTTTCTCATTATTACTCCCTTACTTCCTCGCTCTTCCATGAATATAAGGACATATTTAGAGGAAGTATTTTCATACTATCTATTACTTTTTGTGTCATCTAGATTATTTAAGACCTAATTTTTGTCAAAATAAACTTCAAATGGATGGACCAAAAATGAAAGCTTCCGATGTAAAATATAATCGCTCTCTCTGCTATGTATTTTTATATCAATAAACTTCCGTTTATTTTAAAATATATTAATATTAATTAGAGTGGCTTAGCTTTCAATTCCGTGTAGCATGAAATTCACCTTTGTTTTTTAGCCAGGAGCATTATGAAATTCTAAATTGATCACTTATATTTTTCACATTTTATATATTGATGATGACAAAAATGGAGATAAAGTTTAATAAAAAAAAAAAATGTACTTAGCCTTCCGGAAACAAATCATTCAAATCAAGTAAGAGTGAATCATTTACACTTGCACAACACAAGGGTACATTGTTAATATATAATACCACTTCCAATAAGATTTATTGAAGTTGTTACACACCAAATTTCACAAGCATAGGGTCATTTGTTTAGTGCGGTTTAGTGAACCTCACACGTACACAAAAACCTCTTCTAAATTCAAATTAAGCAAAATCTAACTCCTGATATATATTGACTGACTAAAACATGGGTGTATGAAATAATTGATGAACTTAACTATATTCCTACAATTCACAACTTAGAAGCCTTTAAGCATCATATATTTGTAAAATTTATCAACTTACAACACCCACACCTTATTCTTGCTTTCTAAAACAATGGTATTTTGCCCTTAAACATTTGAAATTTAAATCCATCAAGTATTCATTCTTATACCACTAATAGACACGTATACCGTTTGATTCCTTTAGCATTTGAGCACTTAAAAATTCGGCCACGAGTTCGGCTTTTGTTGTGGCTGCAGATCGTTTGATCGGCAGATCGAGGAAGGGAGAAGATGAGATTTAAGGGTCTTTATGAAATTTTTCTTCATTTTATTTAATGCCTCGTATATTTTTATAAATTTATAAAGGGTTTAAATTAAAGGGGAGAACAACTTGATGTCCTAAGAAATTATTGTAATCCAAAAAGTCCTAATAACAAGTAAGCAACATAAACATATTGTAGTTATTTCCTGCAAATAAAACTTGTCATTATATATCTTTGTCAACGATTTTAGGTAATCATATTATTAAATTTTTTTGAAAGTATGAATATGAATTGTTAAAATTTGTGTATTATACCATGTTTGAGTGAATAGACAAACACACACTGAGTGTCCCCTTTAAAAAATTAGAAAAATATTGCACCTAAGTCCCAAATAAGAGAAAATACAACAAAAGTTTCCTTAAAATCTCAAATTTACAGTGAAGTCTCATGAGACCTTTTATACAATATATTCCAAATGTGAAAAGTCCTAAATACTCTTAATAAATACACAATTATCAACTCCCTCTCTCTATTTAATCAATAGGGTTATTTAAGATTTTTCACATTTGGAATATATTGTAAAAATGTTCTAAAGGAAGCAAATTTGATATTTTAATAGACCTTTTTATAGTATTTTCTCTTGTTAAGGGTTTAGGTGCAATTTTCCCTTAAAACTACTCCATACAAAAAACCAAACTTATCAAAGGTGTTGCCAGTGCCAAACACATAGGTACATGAACAAAGGTTATTTGTCAAGAATACGTCCTTATTCATGTAGCTATACGTATGTATACGTCCTTACCTTATCCTTATAATGGGAATGGAACAGAAAGAGATTAGGAATATGGGGGAGCTTCAGGCACACAGTGCGAAGAAAATAAATTGTATAGTTGATCAAAGAAACATATATCACTGGTATATATACAGCCAAGAGAAGTTACGTAGGTGCTAGTGGCACATATGCAGGACAGTCAATGGCAGCTTCAAAGAGACTTCTTTTGAAGTTTTTTCTGTCATGTTGCCATAGTATTTTTATTTTTTAGATTAGTCCTTTGGTTATCTCTGTTTAATCAGGAATAGATTTCATTAAGCCTTACTTAGTTATCCTCAATTAGGGTTACAACATAACAATTCACCCTATAAATATAATCATCGTGCTTATAGCAAGACTAAGCAATAATTACAGATACTACTTTCCCAAATTAATCTCTTGGAGAATGCTTTAGACCAAACAAAACCTTCTTTGGTTTACACACCATTCCCTTTTATTAATTCAAGCCAAACCCAGGGGAATCTTAAACTTAGCATTTTTTATTTATTTGAATTTAGAGTTTGACTACTAATCTTGCTTTGCATCTTTCCACAGTACTATCTGAAATGTCCTTTATGGTGAATACCCCATTTACAACTAACTAGTTTCATCCTTCTTGACAGCTTTACAAAGTCAAGTCTTGTTTTTATCAAGCACTTCCATATTGATCACAAAGACACATTTTAAGAGCTAGAGAATCAATTTTACTTGTATCATTTATCTGGAGAAAGAATTGTTGCAGTGCCTACGTCTATGCATAGAAAACAAGGAAGTTCAACATAATCCACAAGCTATTGATTATGTTTCTACCTTTACTTCAGTCTCTAGTATAGTAGTTAGAGAGAGATAAAAATAACAATATTCATCTAATGATCATAGGTTAAGCACCAGCAGTGGAGAGCAGCAGCGGCGAGATTTAGGCACCTGCAGGAAGTAAAGACAGAATCGAAAATTACTGTTTGGGAGAGCAAAGAACCGTGAGATTTGAGAGAGCGGCGGTGGCAAGATTTGGAGAGCAGCAGCGGTTAAATGACAAAGGAGCTGGAGAGATTAGAGAGTAGCAACGTAGGTCTCAGTTGCCGAAGACAAAGGAGACAGTGAAACGGCTTGGACTTGGGTTTGTATGGGTTTCGGCCAAGTCGGAGGAGAAGGACGCTCGGCACGGCGCTGCGGAGGCGTGAGGAGCGGAGGCAACGCTCGGCGAAGACGAAGGAATAGGAGGCTCGGCAAGGCGGCGACTGAGGCGTGACAGAGAAAGAGGGGAACTTGAAACGATTGCTATCGGGTGAGAGGAGGGATATTATATGCAAAATAAATGGGAATATTGGCGACCTAAAAAAACTTCAGGTCGCCAATTTTAGAATTTTGGCGACCTAAAAGTAAATTCAGGTCTCCAAAATTCACAAATTGGCGACCTGAAGTGCCATCGTCGCCAATATTTTAATTTTGGCGACTGAAATTTATTCAGTCGCCAAAATTAAAATATTGGCGACTTTGAAGGCATTTCAGTCGCCATTTTTTGAATTTGGGCGACCGCATATACTTTCATGTCGCTAAAATTCTAAAATTTGCGACCAAGTTTTTCGGTGTCGCCAATGTTAAAAAAAGATAAAACAAAAACCACCCTCGGCGCCAAACATATAAATTTTATTCCAAAAAAATCTTATAAAGCCAAATAAAAAATTATCATTTGAATATTGGCGACTGAAAGTAAATTCGGGTTGCCAATTTGGAAAAAATTAAAAACCAAAACAACCCACGCCAAACATATAAATTTTATTTCAAAAAGAATCCCATGGCGCTAAACAAAAAAATATCATTGGCATATTGGCAACCTGATTTCTATTCAGGTCGCCAATATTCAAATTTTGGCGACTTGAATTAAATTCAGGTCGCCTAAATGCAAAAATTGGCAACCTTAATTTAATTCAGGTCGTCTTATCCATGGCGCCAAACACAAAATTCTCGCGTGAAACTACTTAAAGCGTCTTGAAATAATGTTAGAACCCCAAAAATCAATTTTACAAGTCCTAAACTATTTTCCAGGTCGCTGAAGGCTTATTTTCCTTTCATATATTTACAAGAATGCCACTGCCTTCATTTTTTACTTCCTATTTTTAAATAAGGATGTTGTTTAGGGTAGTAATTTCGATTTTTTGTAGTAGTGATACTACCACTCAAAGGGTGGAACCACAACCACGTGAAATGGAAGGCCAAGAAGATCAAGGTTCTAATCAATCCCAACAACAAAATAAAAGACCACATTCCTACAAACCCAAGAGGGTGTGCAACAAATATTGGGTGGTTGATGTTAAAGGTATACCATTTAACACCTATGTTACATTAGTAATAAAATTTTTATGTATGCCTATGTCATATATTATTGCTCCACTAATAAAAATCACATGAATATTGTATGTTATAGATGATCAGGGAAGGATTGCTGAGGAAAGATTGCGCATTAGGGATGTTTTGGTACTTGTACCTCACAAGAAAGTAGTAGTGCCATGAAGTGAAGAGAATCAGCCTGTTGGTGACGGCGGTTCACTCTTGAATGGATTTTTAGGACATCTTGCATGTAATACTAATGTATTCCCAATATGTTACGATAGGTGGCCTAATGTACCTCGCTCATATAAGGCTAATGCTTGGGAGATGACCATTTAGGTATAAATGCTCTTTCAATTTCATTTACTAAGCTTAAATGATTGTGAATTGATTTTTATATTTTCCCTATTGCAAAAAAAAAAAAAAAAAAAAAAAAAAAAAAAATTGTCTCTATACTGATGACCAATATGAATATTGTTTGGCAAATATGGGAAAAAAAATGGAAGGATAATAGGTGGAGGTTGTGCAATTATTATTATGATAAAAATGCAAGTTATGAGCAAAACCTTGAAAACTATCCCGAAGGTATGACTCGAGAACAATGGGCTGGTTTTTGGCATATAAGTTAAGTGAGAAAGCTAAGGTAATGACATAAGCTTGCATATATTTGTTTAATTTGGTTTACTTGACTTAATTTGAAGTATTTTTTGCTGGACAATGTAGAAATACAGTGAGATCAATACTAGAAATAGAGCCAAACAAACAATTATGCATACCCTTGGATCCAAAAGCATTGCATGTTTAAAACATGACCTGGTATGCACGTCAATTATAATCTTTTTTTATCTATATTTGATCTTTTGTGAATTTAACTAACCTTTTGTATACTGACATTGCTGTAGGAAAAAAAATATGGACGCAAATTTAGTAGGGGGGAGATGTACGCCATTACGCACACAAAAAAAAAGGATGGCAATTTTGTCTGTGAGGAAGCTAGAGAAAAGAATGTATGTATTTTCTTTGAGAATGAAGAAGCTATACATGCTATTTGATTACACGTTTGATGTTGTATTGTAGGACCAATTACTAGTTGAGATGGAGGAAACGTCTTCTGAAGAAGAGGCCTATGAACATGTCTTTGGGAAAGAGCACCCTGGACGCGTTAGAGGAATGGGGTTTGGGGTGGTTCCATCTCAAATGCGTAAGCGCTATAGCGGTTCTGCATCATCTTCTAGTGTTGGTCCTTCTCAAGCAGAGTATGATTCCCTCAAAGAAGAACTTGACACCTTAAAAGGGAAAATGGGAGAACTTGACGCCTTGAAAGCACAAATGGCTTCTATTTTGCAACATATTGGTGCTCAACAACCTTCTTATTTTCCCTTCAATGAGGTAAATCTTGTGTCAACATAATGACTGCTAATGTGAAGTTTAATTCTTGTAGCTTTTCTTTGCAATATTTATTTTGAATCATGTGCAAAACAAAAGAAATTTACAAATAGTCTAAGATCCTAGTATGTTGCACATGCAAGTGGAAAATGACCAGAATCCTTATATGCATCTAGTAATTTATAAATTTCTTAATAGGAGATATTTTTCAATAACTTTTCCTAATATGAAATTCCTTAAGAAAAATTACAAAAATTATAGTACTGAGTATATGTATAGTACTGTAATTTTAAAGTGATTAGGTGTGAGTGAGCAAGTGGATTTAAAATGTAATTAAGATTGTGCATTCAATTAGAGGTTGACAAGTGTTAAAGTCAACTTGGTTGGGGGACGTATCTGT
This sequence comes from Acacia melanoxylon, assembly GCA_019022615.1. Classification (NCBI taxonomy): domain Eukaryota; kingdom Viridiplantae; phylum Streptophyta; class Magnoliopsida; order Fabales; family Fabaceae; genus Acacia; species Acacia melanoxylon. The sequence continues at coordinate 3,427,125 of JAFJYJ010000046.1, forward strand.
GTGACGCTAACAACCATTACCTCTCCCTCTGTCTTCCACGACGGAAACAATCTCTCCTTTGTTATTTGAATTTCTTAAACTACCAACCCACTACTCTATAATATTCCACTGCCCTCGCACTTTTTTGTGCTCTCGTCACTTTTCCCTCAATTTAAATTTGAATTGAATTTTACCGTGATTGGCTGGAATAAAATGGGTTCGATCGGTTCTCTTTGATCAAATCTCATAAATAAAAAATACTACTAGCTAGTAGTCTAGTATATATTCATGAGTTTATACAAGTATCTAGCTAAGCTGGGCCTGATAGTACCTAGATTGTTAAACTTGGTTATTACGGTCATCTTTAATACAAGATGATGAGTTAATTACCAGGCGTCCCAATTTTCAAAACCATGCATGCATCATTGTACCACCACTTTCCAAGTCACCGTGATGATTTGGAGAGAGCACTCACATTCCAACTTATTATAATCCACTAGTTTAAAATGTTTATTATTTGTGATGATTTTAAGCTTAGATATAGAAGCTAATCATAAATCCTTGACATAAAATTTAGAACATCATGTATCTGGCAAGACCTGTAGTGCAGGGAAGAATCTTAACCGGTGCTTAACTAACTCGCTAGCTTTGTCAGAAACTTAAGCAACCATGATATATAGTGTCTCATTATTCTGTGTTTGCCTTTCACGCTCAAGCAGATTAAATTAAATCTTGCGTGATATCCAAGTATGATTGTTGTCTCATTACCTTATCGATAGAAAATTCCTTGCATGCAAAGTAGTGTCCACTGATTTCTTTATCCGGTTACAGTTCAGCCTTGGTTGTATAAATGCATGAACACCTCTGTTTTGGATTGAAAGTAAATTAGACAAGATGGTATATTTATGAATAGCCTTGCATATATGTAAGAAATTCTGATACTGTTGATGTGATATGGGGCTGTTTATATGGTATGAACAAAAGCTAGAACTTGATCAAAATTGTGAATTCGGTCTGAATCATTAGCCTCTTAGCTAAAACTTGATCAAATTATTGAATTCAGGTCTGTTTTTGTTTGCTTAATATAGTACCCTTATGTTTTGTTTTAAAAATCTGGTTGTGTCTCGTACTTGTATGTTTCTATTTCAGAGAAAGCTAGAAAGTTAAGTACCATGTTTGCATATTGTGATTGATTGCAAATTTGTTTTGTTTTAAAAATTTGCACTTGGTCACATCATTAAAAATCAGGTTTTAAAGAGTTCAACTCCGCTCAAATTTTGTTTGCTAAATGCTAGACTCGCTTTCTTTGTATTATGCTTGATATATGCTAAATTGATAGTCATGTTGATGCTATGATGCAATGAAAAAATGGTTGAACAAGACATTGTAGCATTTGATGTTTGTTTTCAATTTTGTTTCAATGTATCAGGATGCAAATTTGGGGTCTCCAGGGCTCAGAAAATCTTCTCATGCTAGTCATGACCCGCATTGTGACGGACCGGATTCATCACCTCATATTCCATCTCCATCACCACAACCACAACCTTGAATATTTTATTTAGATATTGATTTTGGATGGTATTGTTGTCATTATCAAGGGAATTTATCCAATGTTTAGCAGTTGAGACTTTGTTTATGGTTGTTAAACATATTTTGTTCTATGATTTTGGATAATGTATGCAAACATACACTTTAACCTTGTGGTGAATTTATATATCTTATGCTTTTAATTAAGGGCTTTTAACATTGTATGGATATGTATCTTTGAAATGCAATAATTTTTTTCCTTGATACATCAAATGCAACAAGTTATTATTTCATTATTAGAAAAAAAATATTAAATTAAAAGCGCAAAAAATCACCTATTAACTACCTTTCGTTATTAAAATTAAAAAAATATAAAAAAGTATATATATATATATATATATATATATATATATATATATATATTGGATGATAAATAACCATCTGCAAACCGTCTCAGAATGACATTTTGAGGCTGTTTATATACCCGTCTTTCAAAATCTTTAACTCCATGCAAAACCGCCTCAGAATGACATGTTGAGGCACTTAACGAACCGCCTCGGAATGATATTTTGCAGTGGGCACAATAACCACCTCCATATTCCAATCTGAGGTGGTTAATACTAAACCGCCTCTATATTCCATTCAGAGGCGGTTAGCAAACCCGCCTCAAAAACTCATTCAAAGGCGGTTCTGAAAACCGCCTTAGTATTCTAAAACGACTTTTGTTGTGCTGATTGAGGCATTATTAGCCGCCTACGGGACTGCCTTTGTTTCTAAGAAGGCGGTTATACCAGCGGCTCATTTAAACCGCCTTAGTTTGACTCGCGACGGTGGTAACTTCGACGCTTTTTCAACCGCCTGCAGGGGCAAACATGCTCATATAACCGCCTCCATTTACCATTTTTCTTGTAGTGGGTGACGAATACTAGTTAAGAATAGAGATTCTTAATAAGGAAATGAATCTTGATTCGGAAGTTGAAATTTTGATTACAAAAATAATACTAATTGCATATTCATGTATATGTCATAAAGTTGAAAACGGCTAAATGGCTAGTCGAAATTACTATTATTACACATTTATACTCGTATATTTTCTATTAACTACTCTTATAAGAGTCTAACAATTGTCAATTTATTCTAATAGAAAAATCACTTATTTAAGATTTTGAAGTACTAATGGCATTTTCTTATCTTTTACCCCTTTTTTAATTTATTTAGAATAGCCGTCGTTAATATATTGCAATATGAAGTTACATGTTTAATGACTGACTGCAGAAAATAGCTCTAAGGATATTGAGAATAATTAGGACCATTATTGATAGTTATAGTGATTATTTCAGTGCTAATAACCTTGTAGTATAGTGATATGAAAGCTCTTATATAATATCTGCCGTGTTAATTAAAAAACAAAAACTGATTGCCTTAGCTAGCTTCCCAAAAAAATTAATTAGGAAGCATGGCTTGTATTGCTCTAATATCTTTGGGCATCTAAGTAATTCTCGCCATAAGCAAGCAATTTTTTTTATGGCATTTTAAGTTATTCTCAGTCGGCTAAAATCTTCAACGTTATTGTAATTCCATTTTTAGTTTTTCAACACTAGGAGAAATTTGGAATAAATTTTCGGTGCTATAGTATGTTGTATTTTGGTTTGATTTCATCAAATACACAATTTAATTAACGCGGCTAATATTGGCCGTATATGAAGAGAGCCTTAGGTAGCTTTAAGTCCCCCCCCCAAAAAAAAGAAGCTAGAAAAAAGTAGCAATAGAAGAAGGAAAAAAATAAAAAGCTTTAAGTGGAGCGTTTGGATAGAACTTTTAAGTTCATTGAGCTTTTTTTCTTTTTTTTTTTTTTTTTTTTAAAAAAAAAATCTTCTTAAAAAGTCGGTTTGGGGAAAAAGCTCTCGGTTTTTGACGTGGCTCGCCACTTCTACCACTATCAATCCAAACACAAATCATATTTATAACCTAACTTTTTTTTCTCAAGCTTCTACAAAAATCATATAGAAAATAAATCACCGCTAACTCAAACAAGCACATTACATCCTCGATAAAGAAACGCTTAACACTACAAAGTGCCCATGACGACTAAAATTGAAGAAGCTTACCAAAAATGGACTACTCTTGATGTTACTTTTTTTTTTAATCTCTTTAAAATGAAGATACTTTTCTAACCATCATTTTGTCAACAAGATTCTTTAAAAATGATGAAAATCATACTATCCTAGCAACAGAATCATTATTAGCCATATTAGTTGCTTTATTATTATTCCTTCTTAGTCATGAAGAAGACATTATATTATGAAACGTCATACTTAATTAGTTCAATATCACAAATTTAACTAAATATAGAGAACAGTAGTACAATTATAATTTTCAATCATACTAAAGATAAAAAATGACGTATTTTTCATATTTTTTTAGAGTTGTGTCTTTAATAGAGAGAGATTTTAGCATCAATCGCAAGAGATGGCGGAGACGAAACAATTTGGCTTCGGATCTGGGACTTATGAGTTCTATAATTTCTTCGTTTCCCACGATGAGTCGAGAGCCCCGAAAGCTATGGTATGCGAGGCACTGGGGGCTCTTCAAAAACAAGCTTTCTTTGACGTTTAGCAGTATCCAGGCCCATCTCGCTGTCACACGGCCTTTTAAGATGGAAACACTCAAGGGATAATGACATAGACGAAATGGGAGAGAGACCTGGATGCAAGGGTAACTTCGAAAGACTGGGCTCGGGTTCACAAGGGAACTCGACCATATATTTAAGCTCAGCATCAGGGGAAGTTGGGCTTTCAAAATTACTATGATATTGATTTCCCTGAGAGCTGGCTTGCAGGTAAGGGGCTCCATGATTCTCATTCTTCTCCTTCTGATCAAACCGCCGGTGGCTGGATGGGACCAGCCACCGGTTCACCATGAATGCGTTAGTTTGGAATTGTCAAGATTTAGGGGTTGCCTTGACAGTTCGGAATCTGAAGGAAGAGCGCTTCCGGAAAAAACCCCAACTGGTGTTCTTAATGGAAACGAAGCAAAAGGCTAGGTAGGTTAAGAAGATTAGACGTCGATGTGGATTTCATGAGGAATGGCTAGTTGATCCGATAGGTCGCAGTGGTGGTCTTGCTATCTGGTGGGTTAATTCGATGAAAGTGGAAATCCTCTATTCCTCCTCAAATATAATCCATACCCGCATAGAGTCTACTGAATTTGAGTCCCCTGAGTTTATTTCTTTAATTTATGGACCACTCGTTGAAGAGGATAGGTCTCTGTGTTGGCAGGAGATATCTTGAATTAGCAGGAATATTCAGGGGTCCTAGCTGTGTATGGGTGATTTTAATGAGATTATGTCTCAGGATGAAAAAAATGGAGGACGTCCTAGAGCTTGGAGAAGAATTTTGAATTTTAAGAGTTTTGTTGCTGGATGTGATCTGGAGGATTTAGGCTTTAATGGGGCTTGTTTCACTTGGAGTAATAGGAGGGAGGAACCTGATACTGTCCAAGAACGTATTGATCGAGCTCTAGGAAATTGGCTGTTAAGGGAGCAATTCCCTAATTTGCAGGTTTTTAATGTTGAACCTTTGGGGGTTAGATCATCACCTCATTCATAGTCAATGTTTCCGTCGGGCCCAAAGAAGAAAAAGAACTTTCAGATTTAAAGCAGCCTGGGCAAGTCACCCTGATTTCAACCAAGTTGTAGGTAGTTGCTGGAATGTAATGACTGCAGATAGCGTTTCAGTTATTTATGATTTTGTTAAGAAACTCCTGAGATGTAAAGAACGGCTCGTGAGGTGGGGTAGGAAAGAATTCCCTAATAATGTGAAGTCAGTCGCTGAATTGAAGGCTCAGTTAGCATTTCTTTCTCAGAATGGTCTGAACAGAGGTAATGTGAAGGCCACCAATGATCTTAAAATAGCTATTGAGCGATTGCTGGATATAAAGGAAAAGTATTGGCTCCAGCGGTCAAGGGTGAGCTAGCTGATGGCTAGAGATAAGAAATCTCGGTTCTTCCATCTATCAACCATCAAACGAAGACAACGGAATAGTATCCTTAGGCTCAAGGATGACACTGGGAACTGGTTTATGGCGAAAAATGACATCGATACTAATATCACAACCTTTTTCCAGTAGCTTTTTGCTTCATCTGGTTTGAATGGCTTGGATATGTGGATAGCAAGATATCAGAAGAGATGAACCAGAGTCTTATGCTCCCCTTTTCTAGAGAGGAAATCAAAGCTGCTGCCTTCAGTTTGGGAAGTTCGAAAGCTTCTGGTCTGGATGGTTTTTTAGGTATGTTTTATCATAATTCCTAAACTGGGATAGGTGACTCTATTTGCTCACTAGTTGAAGATTTTTTCGCTAGAAATTCTGAGTTAGATATGATTAATGAGACAAATATCACGTTGATCCCTAAAGTTGATAGGCCTGAGCATGTTTCTTCATTTCGTCCTATAGGCTTATGTAATTTTTCTTACAAAATTATTACTAAGCTTATGGCTAATAGGATGAGGCCCTTACTTGATAGTTGTATTTCTCAAAACCAAAGCACTTTTGTTTCGGGTAGATGCATTCAGGATAATATAATTATCGCCCATGAAGTCTATCATTACCTGAGGAGGAAAAAGTAGGGGGAAGTTTGAATTTGCTCTTAAGATAGATATGAACAAAGCATATGACCGGATAGAATGGGACTTTATGGAATTGACTTTGTTGCGCTTTGGTTTTTGTGTGAATTGGGTGTCTCTGATCATGAAATGCATGCGGTCTGTTACAATGAATATCTATTTATCGGGCGACCCTGTTAGCTCATTTTCCCCAAGTAGAGGCTTACGTCAAGGGGACTGATGAGCATGATTTGTGCCATGTTTTCCCTATATTTTATGACTGAATTGTATGGTGAATATGATCTTAAGTGCATGTAATCCTAGCAAAAAGGCATTTATTCATTGTACAGGGAACTTAAGGGTGAATTCTGTTTACATCCTAAACATGTGCTAAGAAAGAAACAATTTTTGAGGTTTTACGAGAAAGTCGCATAACATAGCCGATGCTGCGCTATAGCATCAGGACAGCATTATCGAAGTTCAATACAATGCATCCCTGAAGCTATAGCATAGTAAGTGACGCAGTGCTATGCAGCATATATATTCTAATCTTTTGTCAAGATTGTTTCAGGAAGTATAATGCAGGTCGAGGAGAAAAGGTAGATTGTTGATGTATTAAAATAGAAGATGCGGAGGATCGGAACTAAAAGATTTGAAGAATCCCGCAGGATCAGCAAAATCAATCTATCACAAATTGGAAGATAGATACAATCGAACCTCGACAGATTAGGAAGGCCCAGCTTGCTAGAACTTACGCCGCAAGAAAGCCTGATTATAAAAAGAAACAGCAAGCCAACCCTAAGGAAGAGTCGCTGAGAGCCAAATCCCATCCATATCCGGCCAGACTTGGAAGAAGAAAGAGAGAATTACAAGGCACGAAACCCTCAAGAAGACCCAGCATCTTTCCTCGCAGTGAGACAAAGAGAAGAAGACGTGGAGTGGTGACGTGACAGGGCTTCTTCCACGCCGTCGGAGACTTCGTCAAGCTTTCTATTTTTCTTTCATTTTAATCTTTTTATCATGGGTCATTTTGTTGTTATCTGTTTTGTGTTTCTCTCGTCAGTCATGAACTAAATTTCTTATGGCTGAGCGAGAATGATTTCTTAAGTTTGGAATGAACCCAGTTGCTAGTTCTTAATTAAATAAATTCAGTTTGCTTATCAGTATTTAAATTCTTGTCGGTTAGCAGAAGCTAAGGGCTAGATTAGTGGCCTCGGCTTATTGGAAAGGAGTCGAGGTTAAACCTCGAGAAACTTGATGATTGCTAGGCGGTGGGTGCAAGGCTTGACCTATTATTGTAGGCTTCAGGAATGGATCTACCGCTCATAACCATAACACCTTACTTTGTAATGTAGATCTAACTAGAAAATTGCCATAGGCATATGGGAGAAGTAAAGTTAGTATTAAATGTATCGGACGTGGAAACTTGGTAGACTATAGTTGTGGGTTAGCTGAATAGCAGTGTAATTAGCACCTATGTTGTAGCATTGCGAAAGTTGTGCAGTATAAGTGCTATAGCAATGTGTGAAGCAACTGGGGGATTGATATGCTTAAGAATGTTTCTAAGTTCAGCCTATTCTCCTACTGATTTCTTCTTACGACTTCACTATTCTGTTTACTTTCTTGTTATTTAGCGTAATCACAAAACCCTCCAACCCAATCATATTTTACTTTCTGTTCACGCAACTATTACAGCAGTTGAGCGTCACTTCTCGGTATCTCAGTCTCTGTGGGACGATACTCTATTTACACTTTATTACTTGTTCGACTGGTTCACTTGCCATCAAGGAAATCGACCAACAGGGACCCTCTCTCGCCTTACCTTTTTATATTAGTAGCGGAAGTGCTTTCGAGTATGATATGTAAGAATCAGGAGTCTAAGTTGATTACTGGTATTAAATTAAGTCAGAGTTACCCGGTTCTTACTCATAGCTTCTTTGCGGACGATGCCATGTTCTATATGAATGCCTCTCGTGATAATTGTAGTCATTTGAATAATCTATTGCATTTGTATTGTGCTGCCTTTGGTTAAATTATCAATCTTGATAAGTCTAGTGTATTCTTCTTCAACAACACCCCGGATGATGTAAGATCTATGGTTGGTAATATTCTTGGCATTCGGGTAGCGGAGGACCCTGGTAAGTATCTCGGTATCCCGAGTATTTGGGGAAAAACCAAATATCAGGATCTAGCCTATATTAGAGGGAAGGTGGCTAGTAAGATTCAAGGTTGGGGTAATTTGTTTCTTTCCTTTGCTAGTCGGGAGGTCATGATAAAGGCAGTAATTCAAGCTATCCCTATATACCCAATTAATTGTTTTAAATTCCTACTCAAAACTTGCAAAGAAATCCATAGTCCTATTGCAAATTTTTGGTGGGATGGAAATGCATTTGGGACTTGGACTCATTGGAAGGTGTAACATCCCAAATTTTGGAATTTAGAAATTAGAAATAATATGAGGAAATTAATTATGTAATCTTGGTTTAAAAGAATAGTGAGTTTAATTATTGAAAATCTAGGCTTATTTGTCCCTTATTTTATTTCTGAAAAAAAAAAAAGAATAATAATAATAAATAAATAAATAAAAAACCAAATAAGGAATAAATTATACCTAAAAAAAAAAGATAGAATTGATATTTTATGGCCTAGAAAAAATTGGGAAAGGAAAAACCCTTATATGGGATTAAAGAGTTTTTTATAGAGTTTTATATATATATATATATATAAAAGGTTTTGGAGGGGTTCGACATCGCCCCCCAAGGCCGGGCAAGGCCCCGGGCTCTATGAGCACTTACTGGGGACTTACGAGATCGCCTACCAAATGAGTCCCATCGAACCCACGACCCAAGGGCCTAATCCTGAATCCCTTACCATCTATGCCAACTCACATTGGCATTTATAGAGTTAGTCTAATGGTTACAAGATGAATATACAAGCAACCCACAAGCCTATTATACAACTAAAACCCAAACTCAACCCATTATCTTCATTTACTCAAACACCTTCAATTCATTTATTTAGCCCACAACGCAGTACACATATATCCCATTCCCTATTATTCAACCCCAACCCATTAAATCTTCATCAGCCCATATTTATTCATTAATTCTCAACCCAACAGCAACCCAGCATCACGAAAGTCTTAGAGGGAAAATATAAGAGGAAAAACAAATTAAAAGTCCAAACCTCATGGCCCAACAAAACCTTAAGTGTCATATTTTGAGAGAATATTAATAATATCTATTAACCTATTGCTTATCTCGTAACCAAAAATGCGAAGGAGATCACGCTATCGAGATCGCAACGTCTTCTTCGAAAGCTTGGAGTCGCGTGAAATCAGTAGCTCCATGCTTTACATGTCGCAAATTCAGACCTCTCACCCATACCTCTCGAGCCCCACGTTGAATGTCCCTTGGTCCATTCTTCTTCCTCCTCGGACCAGTCTCCTTCACGAAGGACTGGACCCTTAGTTTATTTAAACGTTGCTTCATAGCTTCCTCCCCACGTTGCCTTAACAAGAACCAGCATAGTCGAGACAGAGAGAGAGAGAACGAGAGAGAGTTTGGGAAAGAGAGAAACCGAGTGTGAGAACAAGAGACGAAGGGAGAGTGAGAGTTTTTCATTCTCATCCTTTCGGCCAGAAACCATAAGAAAAGAGGGAATGAAACCAAAAGCCGTGAGCAAGACTGAGAACAAAGAAAGAAACTGTGAGAAAGTAAGAGAAAGGGAGACTCTGTTGGAATATATGCTCTTTGGTCACTTAAGCCCAATTGGGCTTAAGTGAGACCACAACCCAAGAGCCCTATGCCCCTTTAGGGTTTAGGGTTAGGTCTTGGTGTAGTAGTATATAAACCTACTTTCACCCATTGAGAAACCTAATTCACAAGGAGGCTCTCATCAGAAATAAAACCCTAGAGGCGTACGTTCATCATCCGAATGGTTGCCCACACAACCATCTCATCCCCCTCGAGAGATAGTCCGGAAGATCGATCATAGAGCGGACTTGGACTGTTTGTGACTTGGATTGTTCGTGACTTGGACCGTTCGAGAAGAAATTTTTAGATCGCTCATCTTTCCAGGTAATCAAAACGATGAAGGTTCATCTTTTTCTACATCGTCTCGGTTCGATACGCTTCCGCGTTTCTGGTGAGATTCCTAGAATTGGCATCAGAGCCGGTTCGCGATGAGGAAAAGAACCATTTTTGATTTAGTTTATGCGATCAAATCTCAGATTTTTTAAATCTCAGATTTTTCAAAATATTATTTTTTGAAAAATATGGCATCAGATTTAGTTTATGCGATCAAATCTCATATTTTTCAAAATATTATTTTTTTGAAAAATATGGCATCTATTTCTATATTTGTTATTGATTTCATGAGTTTTATTCTTTATAATTTAGATTTGATATTAGTTTTAATTTTAATCGCTTTAATCCATTGTTAGATTTTCTCGTGTATTTCTTGATTTGTAACAAGGAGGCTAATCCCATATGATTAGGTTTCCTCCTTGCTTGTTCTTATGTTTTTTTCGCAATTTCTATGTAAATTTCCAAATTTCGTAAAAGTTGAAGATCGAGAAACTGCGAAGAAAAAAAGAAGAAAAATTGCCCATCGTCTTTGAGATGACTTCGCCGACGGTGCAAAGATTAACGGCTAGGGTTCCTCTTTTGCATCCTAGGTTTTCTCGCCAAAAGTGGGTCTTTGGGTTTTTTACGGCCCATGAATACCCTAAAGGGGCTTGAGACAGATCCTAAAGATTTGGACAAAAGAGAAATTCCAAAGTTGTAATTTTATATTTTATTTTTTAAAATAGGAAAGCCATGGATTAAAGTTATTTGTTTAATTTTTTAAATGCTTTTATTGAATTGATGAATTAAATGTGCCATTAACATGATTTTAGAAATAACATGTCATATAGAATAGGAAAGATGCCATATTTGATGCATAATCACATGTCATTACCGCATAATAGCTATTATGTCTTGATTCGACTAGTATGATAGTTATTTTGCAAGATTATTTAGGTTATCCACTAAATTAATTATAAATTATTATGATTTTATATTAAAATCTAGATTAATAATTGGATTAATTAATTGTGGAATTAAAATCTAGACAAATAATCCAGAAAATTTCCTAAGAGAATTGTATATTTGAGATTGATTTCAAATTACTCTAAATTGAACAATTCTTGGAAATTGAAAATTCTTATTTTAAAAATTATTGAATGGGTGAAGGTTTTAAATTAAGCAATTAATTTTAAAACCTACGGCCCCAATTGTGGGTTTTATTAGTGAAATGGTTATCGCGAAGCCCCATCGGATAAGGATAATCGGATTTCGCTAGATTAAACCCTAATATTTTCAAAATTTTAGTAAAGTTTTGTACGGCCCATCGTCGGCAACACTTAGACACTAAAGATAATTTTGAAAGTAAACAATGGTTAAATACATTCAACTTTGGTAAAATTGTTAACCCTCCCATCGAGGCTCTGGCAATGGAACTGAAGGCCCAAAATAACAATATTAGTTTTACAAGTATCTTGCCCATCTTAAGCCTTGTAAAGATAACTAATGGATTGTTAAACAATAAACGAATAGTAGTTATTAGAATCTACTAGCGCAATATCTGTTTGTTGTTAATTATAGTTTGTAATTAGTGTGATTTTTTCTTCTTCTTTATTTTCAGAAAAATGTCTTTCAATCCTTTAGCTACCATCTTGAGCCAAAAACCTATGGATGGTACAAACTACAAACAATGGAAAACAAATTTGGATATTGTTCTTCAATATGAAAAGCTCAATTTTGTTCTAAGCGCCCTATGCCGGCGCGGCCTGCTGACGAATGCGTACGTGGCAATCCGGACTAAATTTCAGCAAGAGAAGGAAAAATGGGAGAAGGCGAATGTAGTAGTTCGTGCTATATTTTAGCTTGATCTCGCGGTCACCTTCAGAGCAAGTAAGCATGATTGAGAGTGGAGCAACAATGCTCCGACTCTTGATGGCATGTTTGCAACGTCTAGCAGCTTCCGCTAGGCAAAATGCGCTAAATTCGGTCCACCAAGACAAGGTGATGTCCGGAGGAAGTGTGCGGGATCATTGTCTAACAATGATAGCAAACTTTAAGAGGGCCGATGACCATGGTGTCAAATTTGAACAAGATTTAAAAGTTGACCTTCTCTTACAATCATCGCTTCGAATACTTCAATCAATTCAAGATGAATTATAATATGAATAAGATGCATCTTGACCTCACTCAACCGATGCACGAGCTTGAGAGCTTTGAATGATCTCTAGTCAAGCAGGGCAGTGCATTATTTGCTAGTGAAAGTTCTGTGAAACCTAAGGGGAAACCCAAGGGAAAGAACAAGAAAAAGAAGAAATCAGGCATTCCAGTTGCCAAAACAGTTGCAATGAAGCAGCCAAAAGGCAAGTGCTTCAAGTGCGGACAAAAGGGGCATTGGAAGAAAAATTGCCCACGGATGAATCAACCAGGTATGGGTAATTTAAATGTGATTGAGGCTTGTTTAGTGGAGAATTACGATGAAAAATGGATCGTTGATTCAGGAGCCACTAACCATGTTTGTTACTCTATGCAGTGGTTCAAACATAGCTTGCTTTTAAGTGAAGGACAAAGAGTTTTGAAGCTTGGAACTGGGGAGCTTGTGTCTACACTAGCAGTGGGACAAGTTATTTTATCTTTTGATAATTGCAGAACTTTGGTTTTAGAAGACATTTTATGTATTCCAGAATTTAAGAGGAATTTAATTTCGTTAGTTGTTTGGAAAAACATGGTTTTGACAGTCGTTTAATTCCTCGTTTCAATAAGAAGCAAATCTTCTTTTATTTGTTACGGTGTAATGATTAATAGTCTTTATTTCCTTAATCATGTTTCCTGTGAAATTAATCATGTTGAATTAAGAGATATTGAGCATAATAATTCATCAAAGAAAAGAAAAGTTTCCAATGAAACTTATCTTTGGCATTTGAGATTAGGTCATATTAACTCTAACAGGATACAAGGTTTGGTCAAAAGTGAGATTTTAAAATCCCTGAACTTTGAACTGATACCAGTATGTGAATCTTGTTTAGAAGGTAAAATGACAAAGAGATCCTTCAAGGCCAAGGGAAAACATGTCACACTTCAGTGGAATTGGTACATGCGATGTATGTGGACCAATAAATGTCCAAGCCAGAGGAGGGTATCGTATTTCATCACATTTATCGATGATTACTCTAGATTTGGACATGTGTACTTGATGCGTCACAAGTCCGAAGCTTTTGGAAAATTCCAAGAGTTCAAGGCGAGTGCGTAAAAGCATCTTGGTGTTCAAATTAAGACCCTTCGATCGATCGGGGAGAATACCTATCCGGAGAGTTCAGGTCTTACCTTATCAAAGAGGGGATAGTTTCACAATTATCCTCTCCAAGGACACCCCAACGAGAATGGAGTTCTTTGAAAGGAGAAATAGAACCCTTTTAGAAATGACAAGATCTATGCTCGATTATTCATCTCTTTCGATTCATTCTGGGGATATGCCTTAGAAACTGCTATGTATCTATTTAACTTAGCACCGTCCAAGTCGGTTTCAAAGACACCAATAGAATTGTGGAAAGGGTGTAAGCCCACCATGAAACATATTCGGATTTGGGGTGCTCCGGCACATGTCTTGCAACATAAACCAGATAAGATTGACTTGCATACTGAAGTATGCATGTTTATAGGCTATCCTAAAGGAACCAGAGGTTGGTTGTTTTATAGTCCAAAAGATAAGAAGGTCATAGTGAGCACACACGCGACTTTCTTAGAGGAGGACTATATGGCAAATCATAAGCCAAGAAGTAAGGTTATTCTTGATGAGCTAGTCTCGAGATCAAGTTTCACTTTGCCACCTCGGGCGGTTCAAAGCATTTATTCATGTGGTTGTTCAAAGAGGGAAAATATGGAAAACATACCCGAACAAACACGGGAACCGGAAATAGAACCGAAGTTCAGCATAATGATGAACGTATGGAAGAACAAAATCACGAATTGGTTAATCCACCTAATGAGGGTCCTCATCAAGAAATTGTTAACCCACAAAATATGGACCCACTCGTAGATGCCCAACATCAAGTGAGACAAAGTCGTAGTGGGAGATTGATTCGTAAACCTACAAGATTTCTCTTGTTAGGTGAGTCAAATCGGGATGTCATCATTGATGAAGATGATGATCCCACAAGCTATGACGAGGCACTAGGAGATGTTGATGCTCGGAATGGCTTGAGGCTATGAATCATGAAATGGATTCTATGTATTCCAACTCAGTTTGGTCTCTTGTAGATGCTTTGAAGGGGTAAGACCCATTGGGTGCAAGTGGATTTACAAGAGAAAGAGAGGATCGGACGGGAAGGTTGAAACATTCAAAGCTAGATTGGTGGCAAAAGGGTACTTCCAAATAGAACATGTGGATTATGAAGAAACCTTTTCGTCGGTTGCCATGCTTAAATCCATCCGGATTCTCTTAGTTGTTGCAGTAAATCTTGATTATGAGATTTGGCAAATGGATGTCAAAACTGCTTTTCTAAATGGAAATTTGGAAGAGGAGATCTATATGCAGCAACCAAAAGGGTTTATAGCCAAAGGGCAAGAACATATGGTATGCAAGTTGCAAAGGTCCATTTATGGACTTAAGCAAGCGTCCGAGATCATGGAACATCGATTTGATCAAGTCATTAAGTCTTATGGTTTTGAGAAAAGTCCCGATGAGCCGTGTGTGTATAAAATGATCCAAGGTGACGCAAAGATCTTTTCCGGTACTTTATGTGGATGATATACTCCTTATCGGAAATGATACGAGGTATTATTAAGCATAAAGACTGGCCGAGCAAGAATTTTGCTATGAAGGACCGGGGGAAGCCAATTATATTCTTGGTATTAAACTCTTGCGAGACCGGAAGAATAGGGTTTTGGCATTATCCCGGGCTAAATACATCGACAAAATACTTGCCGGGTTTAGCATGGAGAATTCCAAGAGGGGATTGATACCCTTCGGGCATGGGATTCATCTCTCTAAGGAGCAATCTCCTAAAACTCCCGGGAGCGGAGAGAACGCATGAGTAGGATACCTTATGCTTCCGCAAAGAGGTAGTCTCATGTATGCTATGCTTTGTACCGCACCGGATATCGTTATGCGGTGGGAGTAGTAAGCCGGTACCAATCTAATCCCGGAGAGGAACACTGGTAGCGATCAAACATATACTCAAGTACCTACGGAGAACGAGAGATTATATGTTGGTCTATTCTAGTGGGAGTCTTGAAACCATTGGTTATACGGACTCAGATTTCCAAGGAGATATTGACTCAAGTAAATCCACCTCGGGATATGTGTACACCCATAATGGCGGTGCCATTTGTTGGAGAAGTGTAAAACAATCATGTGTGGTTGACTCTGCCACAGAGGCTGAGTAAGTAGCAAAGAAAGATAGCATCGAAGAGAACCTTTGACCCTTTTACTAAGAGTTTGCCTGAACGTGTGTTCGAGAGGCATGTTACATTTATGGGTCTTTGGAGGATTCCAGATTTGCTATAAGCTTTAGGAAGTTGAAATTTCATTTTGTTATTTTGTGCTCTTTGAGCAAGACATTATGACATTGCAATTTTTATGAATGGTATAAATGAGGTGTTTTTCATTTAAATTTCGCACACTATTTACGAGACTTAAAGGTCCGGATCAATTGTGGAGTATATGATCATATGGATACGTTCATAGAGGACATGGTCATAGGTACTCACAATTGATGAATAACTTCAGTTGCCTATTAAATTAAGTTGGGCACTTTATTTAGGCCTGCAATATTTTATGAAATGGTTTTGTCCGAATCATTATAAAATATTGGTGTGAGTTAATACTTACATTGAATGGATCAAGGAGAGATTTGATTAAGGTTGCTCTTTCGTCATAAGGAATCAAATCTCCGGATAACTATAGTCATGTAGTTGCTCTTAATCCCGAATTTATTTTAAATAGGTAGTCAAATAGTTTTCATTCTTTGATTTACCGTGTGAGGTTTGATCTATATGACGGCCAATAACTTGGTATTTTGGGATTGAGACTTTTTGGTTATCGGTGTTTATGAGATAAACAACATGGAATTTATAGGAAATGTCCACTTGATATGTTTCGGTACTTGGATATTGAAGACACGGCCATGCATGTAATCCATTAGAGAAACTATCATAGTCAAGGGAATAAATAATTGATTGAGTTACGTAAAACTAATCAATCAAATTATAGACATTTTATAAAGGGGTAATGCATATTCGTGTTATAATTGTCATTAATCTTGGAGTTCACATTCGGGCTTTTAGTGGAGTAGCACCGAACTAGATAATCTTCAGCCAGATTATCATGAGCCTCGATAAATGACAAATGATAGATCCCCGTGCTAGCTCGAAACAAGGGATGGGGTAAATTATCGATAATGATGGCTTAAGGGCTACATGGTCTTGGGTTTACGAGCTCAAGTTTTGTATCTCAAAGAGCAAGTGGGAGATTGTTGGAATATATGCTCTTTGGTCACTTAAGCCCAATTGGGCTTAAGTGAGACCACGCCCAAGAGCCCTATGCCCCTTTAGGGTTTAGGGTTAGGTCTTGGTGTAGTAGTATATAAACCTACTTTCACCCATTGAGAAACCTAATTCACAAGGAGGCTCTCATCATAAATAAAACCCTAGAGGCAGACGTTCATCATCCGAACGGTTGCCCACACAACCATCTCATCCCCTCGAGAGATAGTCCGGAAGATCGATCATAGAGCGGACTTGGACCGTTTCGTGACTTGGACCGTTCGAGAAGAAGTTTTTAGATCGCTCATCTTTCCAGGTAATCAAAACGATGAAGGTTCATCTTTTTCTACATCGTCTCGGTTCGATACGCTTCCGCGTTTCTGGTGAGATTCCTACAGACTCAACGTGATCATTCTCATTCACGTTTGCTCGTATAGGAACAAGAAAGCAGAGGTAATGTTTAAACTCCTTTTTCTTCTAGCTTTCCATCGCAAGCCTTTGAGTATTCAACCATAGAAAACGGCCGGGAGAGAGTTCTCTCGCTTTCTAAATAATAAAACAAAATGTTTATGTTCGCATGAGAAAAGAATAAGAATGGTTGCTATCAAGTTCTTTACTTTATATATATATATATATATATATATATAAAAGTTGAAACTCTTACAACTTGACTTTACCGATATATTTCTACATTGGGAAAAGAATGGAAAATCTTACCGTATGCATATATGTCGGTGTTTTAAAAAGGGAATAGGCATGGTGTGTGTGTGTGTATATATATATATATAGAAATTTATATAAGTAGATATATATATATATAGAGAGAGAGAGAGAGAATCGTTAACCGGGTATGTGAAAGAAATAGTAAGAATAGGTATAGTGGATAGAGAAAAGTTCTACCGTGTAACATATATATATGAATGCGTTCTTGCATGTGAATGAAATAATTGAAAAGGCTTACGCACACATGAGGTAACGTGGCTGCACTTTTCATGTAATTAAGTATATAACCTATATTACTTTATTTATATATATATATATATATATATATATATAATTACAAGATATATTTTTATGTTGATAATATTTATTTAAACTCTTAATTTGAAATGTTAGTAGAGCATAGAGAAATAAGTAATAAATAATAATAATTGGTAAAATAATGATAATAATAATATATATATAAAGTAAATAAATATTTTTATTATTAAAAGGGGAAATAAATAATAAGGGCAGTTATTAATTAATAAAAAGGGTATTATTAATTAATAATAAATAGAAAAGAGAATTAATAGTTACAATGGTCTTACCGATTTTTCTACCCCCTCCTAATTTACCCATTTCAAGTATTATAAATTTATTATTAGAATTTGTATATTTTAATTTTATAAAATTATAAGTTATAATTTTTATGTGGAGTTTTAGAAGAGATATTAATGGTTAGTAAATTGGTTGTGGTAGATTGATTTTTGGCGTGTGTTTGAGCTCTTGGATTAGGAGCATTGTGATAATAGTTAGCTTTTGTGAGAGGTAACCACTTTCCACTTGTTATGTATATTGGTATGTTGTTTGTGAGTATTTTGTGAAATGATTATAAATATCTTAATAGAAAATTGCCTTGTGGAACTTTATGATTTCATATGTGAAATATTTGCATAATGTGAAAATCTTACAGAATTCTTATTGAGTTATTTATTATGATAATTATGGAAATGGTTGAATTGGGAAGAAACGGAGTAATTTATTCCACCACGTGGTGAGGCCTCCATTGGTGCACAATGGTTGGCTTTCTATTGTCCCACTTCTTTAATATGGGACTGCCCACTAGTTCAATGAGGGCTTACGACACCCCACTAGTTCAATGAGGGGAAAAGACCCATGGTCTGGGACATGTGCTCTGAGGATTTTAGCCAGTCATCCTCACGTGACCAGTGAGCTTTTGAGTAACCAGTAACATGGATGTGACTTAGCCCATGGGTCTAGTCGGAGGAAATAAGGCGGTTCGGTTGGATTGGTGGGAGGCATCTTGGGAATTGTGTTAATGAAAAATTGTAATACCTAATTTATGATACAAAATTTATGAAATTTGTGATATGGAAATTGGTGAGCTATATTTTTAATACTTTGTTTTATAAATTGTTCCACATGGCACCTCACTAGCACATATTAATATTCATGATGAGTTGGATTGATGGTTACCCACATTTTTCAGGTGATAGCTCCCGTGCAGGTCCATCAGGGAAGACCCCAGAAGCTTAAGCTACTTCCGCCAAAAGTAGTGCTTCTGTCTTTTTGGTTTATGTGGGATGATTGTATATTGCCACATTAGGGCTCATTCTGCATACTCTGATTTAATTTGTATATTTTGGTGAATGATGAAGCATTACTTAGTTGTTGATCAACCTCTAATCAAAAATTTTGGTAATTAAAATGGAGGATGTTATAGAAGGCGTGGGACTCTCTTGCTAAGGGGAAGAGCCAAGGAGGTATGGGTTTTAAGGACTTGATTATCATGAATGATGCCTTAGTTGCTAAGACGGCTTGGCGCCTTATGACGAAACCCAATGATCCATGGGCTCAAGTATTGAAGTGTGTATATTTCCCCAAAAATGAATTTCTTGATGTGGATAAAGGGTATAAAGCCTCAAGGTGTTGGTCCAGTATTGTTGATGGTAGAGATTTCATCAAGGCTTATTTATGTTGGGATCTGAGGACAGGTAGATCTATCATAATATGGGGAGATAATTGGGTGCCGGGACTCCCCTTCCTTGAGAAACCACAGGATTGTGTTGATGCTCGGGTGGCTGATGGTAAAGTGTGTGATCTCATTGTTGAGGGTTTTTGGGATCATTCTCCTATTTTGCAATACATTTCGGATGAAGTAAAGAGTGCAATTCTTGCTACCCATATCCCTAAGAATGGTTTGAAAGATAAATTGGTGTGGGCCTCTGCGAAAAAGGGTGATTATTTGGTTAAATTGGGGTATTATAATGGGAAAGAAAAGACCCCTTCTGATGTCAATAGGGCTGGTACTTCCACTGTGTTCTCGCCTGCTTGTTGGAAATCTATTTGGGTGATTAAAGTTATCCCCTGAGTTCAACAATTTATATGGTGCATTCTCAATAATGCACTAGCCACTAATGCGACACTGTATAGAAGGAAGCGTTCTCGAACTAAGTCATGTCCTATCTGCAAGGAGGCTGAAGAAAACATTGAGCACCTCTTCTTTTCCTACCCATGGACCCGTAGGGCTTGATTTGGCAGCAGCTTGGGAGGGCGCTTCGATCTTGTTAACATGACCAATTTTAATGCTGTTGGAAATTATGCCCTAGGGGCAAGTCATCTCCATTTAGTTATCATTTCATTTACATGTTTATAGTGATAACTGATCCTTGGATATATCTTATAGATTATCCTAAATGTCCCTGGTCAGTCATCTACGTGGGAGTGAAGATGAAATAAGACCAGTATGACTTTGATGAGGTATGGAGATACGAATCAAAGTCATGGGTACTTGTAGGAGTACAAAGTGCTGGACTGACCCACTATGAGAAAGCTGCATGGATTAAGTCATAAGTTATTCTCATGAATAACCACGTCACAACGCCCTTTGACCTGAGATCATCATGGATTCCTACATGATGAGTCGCTGATCTTTGACCTAGTCAAAAGTCACCTTTGACCGGGTGATGATAAAGGCTTGGATCGGGATCAGTGGTTTTCATGCAGAGAAATGTGAATGGTCAAAATGGAATTTGTCCCTTACATTTGTAGAGAGATACTACTGGGCCCCTCGATGAGTGAGTCTAAGAAATGTATGGTCATACTACGATGGAAAAGAGTTTCCATTTCAATTGTTAGACTACACAAGAATCGAGAAAGTAGTGGTCAAGAACAGGAAGTTGACATTATCCATGCCTCATCCTTGACCAAATTATCGCGTGACAAAAGGGACGTGACATGGTTATACGACAGGTTGTATCATATCATCGATCCCCATATGAATTGGGTAGTTGCAATGTCTTGCTAGAGGCCGCTTGCGACTTGTGGGCTGGTACAATATTGGCCCACTGCCAATCTCATATGGGCTTGCAGAGTCACACACAAGAATAGCCCAAAACGAGCAAAAGTGTCCAGATTCATTGAATCTTAGATATGTCTAAGATTTAATGAATATTGTATTTAATCTAGGATGAATATATATATATATATATATATTATTAAATTTGAAATTAATAATGATATTATTTATAAATAATAATATTATTATATATAGTATTTAATTTATTTGATAAATTAAATAACTATAATAAATTGAGATATTGTATCTCATGTTTAATTTTCGAATAAAGATATAGTATCTCATATTTAATTAAATAAAAAGATATCATATCTCATATTTAATTTATAAAGATAAATTAAATATGTAGGCTTATAATTCGGATTAAATAAATATATTAGATTAGATCTATTTGATAGATTTAATTGAAATATATTTTAATTGAAATTCGAATTTCAAAATTGATTGGATTAATTTTGAATATTTTAATACGACTTATTAGGGTTTTACAAACCCTATAATAGATATTGATCTAGTCGTATTAAATAGACGAATGAATTAGAAAGCCGCGAAAGAAACCCTAGAGAGAAAAGTGAGGCGCATAGTTTGAAAGCGCTAGCACGCTGCCGTCCATGTTCGAGAGCTGTTCGTGTGGATACCGGTAGAGGGAGGGATTTGCGAGTCCGCTCTTGTTGATCGAGAAGGTAGCCCACGTGTTCAAATCGAACGAGACACTCAAAATTTCGCATAGGTATGATTTCTAACGAACCTTGATTTAAACGCGGTTGAGCGATCCTCGGATGGGATTCGTAAAAGTTTTCAATTCCGCTGTGTGTACGGATCCCAACAAATGCATGGTGGCTACAGATTTCAGGTTCTAAGCTTCTTAGCTCTTGTGACATTTCGTTAATATGCTGGACCCTTTGGTTTATTTTGAAGCAAAGGAATGATTTTATTTTTAATCATCTTATGCCTAATCCATTTGTTGTTGTGGAATTTGCTAATAGAAGTAACTCTAATTTCTGGGGGAATATGGATTGTATGCAGGCTGACAGGGTTATTTCAAACAGATCTGATTTACCATGTGCTCATTGGTCACCACCAGTCTGGTTTGGTCAAGATTAATACTGATGGTGCCTTTTCTTCTGAGAGGGTATCTGCTGCGATCGGTGTTGTTTTTCGCGATCATTATGGCTTCTTTCAGTGGGGTTTTGTTGACAAAGTGAAGTCAATCTCTACCTTCATGACTGAGGCACTTGCACTGAAAAGGGCCTTGTTACTAGCGGTTAATTTAGGCCTTGATAAAGCTATTTTTGAGTCTGATTGTCTTTCCTTGATATCCTGTATTGATGCTAAATCCCTTGATTTATTTGAATGGAGGAGTAGGAATATTATTCAGGATATTATTTGTCTCTTTTCTGACAGGGTTAGATTCTCTCTATCTTTTATCCTTAGGAGGGGTAATAGAGTTGTTGATTTACTTGCAGCAAATATTTTTAAGGAGGTGTGCCCGATCGGGTGGGTCTTTCAACCAACCCCTTATTTGTCATCTCTGTTAACCTTGGATGCTCAGGAGACTAATATTATTCTGGATGATGATCCTTTCTTGTTCTGTTTTGGAAGGGATGTAATTTGTTCCTTTAGACTTTCACTCTCACGTTATCTGTTATGTTTTATTAGCAGTACTCTGTTGTTTTTCTCCTTTCCATCTGTTGTTGTTATGCTTCTCTTTCTTCCCCTGTATTGCCTTTCCTCTTGTAATGTTGTCTTTTCAGTAATATATGCAGTTCTCTTCGAGAGAAAAAAAATAGAGGGAGATTTTCACCTTTGAAAATTGGATTAAAGGTAAGAATATCCTTTACTGCGATTCCGGTGCAAAACGGGAATATTCGTCCCACATGTACTCGCATTTCCTTGTAGTATTAAATGAATTGAAGTAAAGAAAAAGAATCAAGAATGGATAAAAATTAAAAGAAAATAGGGATTTAATACGCACACGGGTTAAAATCTTGGTGATAAAAACCTGTTTTCCGGTTTATTTCCCTTGCAGATCTAACTTGGAATAATAAACAGGGAAAACATAATTATAATGAAGGGTTAAGATGCAAAAATACCCATGAACTTTTTCTTAAAATGCGCCAAGCACCATATATGTTTTTCAAAAGTGCAAAAATATCTATGAACTTGTAAAATCGGAGCAAAAATACTACTTAGGCTAACCTCCATTTATTATAATTTGAAATAATACCCCAACTCCAAAAAAAAAAAAAAAAAAAAAAAAAAAAAAAAAAAAACCTCTTTCCCTCGCAACCTCTGTTTTTTTCCACCGAATATATATTTTCCACCAAAAGACCGAGGCAAAAAGAACAACCAAATGATTTTCATATCTAGCAAAGCAAAAATAAAATCAACAATAAATAAAAGAAAAAACTAAACTGGAAAAAGTAGGACAGAATATCAACAAACTATCAACCTATTCCATCCCATTCAAATTAGTCCATCGATGCTTCAGTCGGTTCAGTCTTTGCCAATGGCGATGAAGACAATAAACCCAGCAACAACCAAATTAGCAGATTATTAGCCTGCTCGCTTCTTGATTTTGAATTAAATACAAGTTCATTTTTTTCCCTTACGAACCAAATAACCCACACTAGTAGTGACAAATCATTATCCCGCAACCCAATGTTATGGCATAGTACAGTTAACTGACCAAAATTTAACTTGAAATCAGAAGATTATAGGAGGAAGAATCTAGCATTAGGCAAACTGTCGCTAGTGGAAGAGGGAAAAAAGGCACAATCAATTCAGATATACAAGACTTTGGAAGAGACAAGAATCACCCCAGTCACTAGTGGATAGTAGTTGTTGTCATTGTGGAGTTGCCGCCGTCCAGTGGCGGAGTCAGGATTCTATATTTGTGGGTGCAAAATTAATGGGAGAATTCGGGGGTTCATGGGGGGCGCCCGAAATTTTTTTTTTAAAGAAAGTTTTAAATACATTAAAAAAAATAAAAGAATATAGACTAGAAGAGAAAAGAAAACTTCAATTTAATATAAAATAATAATAATCAAGAGTCAACTAAGTAATATCAAATGCAAGAATGAACTATACTCAAGAAGATACAGACATATCTCACTGAAAGAAAATTAGGAAACATTTATGTGTATGTGAGGCTGCTAGTTTGCTAAACCCAGTTTTCGTTCTCAAAAATCAATTTCCTAGAAGTAACACTCTTACCATTTGCAAAACCTAATTTTAGGTTAATATTCCATTTTTCAAAAGTCATTTTTGAGTTACTCAAATAAACATTACTAAAACTGAGTTTTACAAGAAGAGTCAGAGTGGACCTTCAAAACTAGTAGCCACACATATTTTATGATATTTTACTAATTTATTTTTATTAGGTTTTCTTTGGTTCTTTCCTATTTAATTAAAAATCATACGCATGCATATTTATGATTTGTGTGAATGTATGTTCATATTCAAGATACCTGAATTTTTTCCCCAATTAAGGGTATCTTTTATGGGTGCACTTGCAGCCATGGAAAACAATGTGGCTCCACCACTGCCGCCGTCGCCGTTGGTGGAGAATGCCGCCGCCACCGTCAGCATTTAAGAAGACAACAGGAAGATGCAAGGAGGAAGGGAGAGAGTTGAGTGATCAAAGATAAAGGGATGGCATCAAAGTAATTTATAAAATGTAGATATTTTATTTTATAAGTAGTGTGGGTCCCACGGATAGACCTTAACATTTTTAAACGGCAATGTTGTTTTTGCTTTGATTTTATAAGTTTATGAGTACTTTTGTACCTCCAAGAAGCATATGGTACTAAGCGTACTTTGAGAAAAAGCTCATACTCATGGATATTTTTGCACCATAACCCTATAATCAATTTCATTCCATTAGTTTTATAATAATTATCGCATATTTATAATGAAACGAATCCTTCCTATAATAAAACGCTTAGATGATATAATATTCTATTTAATTCCACCCCGAGACAGGGGCGGAACCAGGAATGAAAATCTAGGGGACGAAAATTACAGAATGAAACCCAGTGAAGTCAGCATTTGAAATTAGAGGGAGAAAATTACAGAATTGGACCCAAAAATTTTAGAAATTATTCTTTAGCCTCATAAAAATTTCAATGTTTTTAGTTTAGTCTCTTCATGAACTTTTTAATAGGGACTAAAGTGAAAACATTAAAATTTTATGAGGCTAAAGAATAATTTCCAAAAATTTTGTGTCCATTTCTGTAATTTTAGGGGGGCAGGGCTACCCCTAACCCCCTGATTCCGCCCCCGCCCCAAGATCACATTGAGCCCAATTAGATGTAGCTCTTCAAAAGAGTTCTAACTTAAGACCCCCCATGGTTATAGTGTTAAAACCTTTCCATTATGACCAACATATGTTGATCGTGACATCTCATGTTATTCCATCATACGAAGTCTCAAACGGTGGTAATGACGGGCAATAATTAGGTTGTGTACGTTTTGTGTTGGCAAATTTTTGAAAATGGAAACCCCCGATTCAGTTTCCATACTTATCTTTGGATGAGTAGGAAGAGATTTTCTATCTAAACTGTCTATATGAGATTTGAGCGGTTCAGATTTAATTTTTTTTTACTTTTATTTTTTAAAAAAATATTTTAATGGTTAGAAAATTAAAAATAAAGATAATCTTTCAACTAACATTTTTTTTTAAAATGATTTTTTTTTCATTTAAGAATCGACGGTTTTAAAAAATTAAATCTAAACCGTCCAAATTTGATCTAGACGGTCCGGATGGGGAAGAGCTCTCCCTAGTAGGAAAATTGGTTCCAGAAACCCCTACTTGTCTCTATTAAATAGACAGCTTTAAAAAGTTTAGAAAAAAAAAAGGCATTTTTAATCTTTAATAGGATTAAAATGGTAAATTGCCCATAAATCTCTATTTAAAAATTTATTTGTGAAAAGAGGGATTTTTGACCAAAATAAATTTTTTTAAAAAAAAAAAATTACCAATCTACAAGATCTTGTTGAAACTATTTACCGGAATAGGGCAGTTTTTGGGCAGATACGTCAGGAAGGACGACGGAACAAGGAGGGTCGTCAGGGTTCCTGACGGAACCACTGATTCCGTCAGCAACTCTGACGGAACAAGGCCAGAGTTCCGTCGGGGTCTCGACGTCACCTAGTGACGCCGTCCGGAGACCCTGACGAACACGTCGTGGTCACTGACCTGCGTCGGGAAATCACGACGCGGCCAAGTTCCGTCGGGGTCTCGACGTCACCTAGTGACGTCGAGAGACCGACGAAACACGTCAAGATCTCGACCTGCGTCGGGGATCCCGACGCGCTGACATATGTTATATATTATTATTTATAGTACCCTAAGATAGATAACATAATCTTAAGTATAAAATAATAATTAGTCAAATAATGAATTAACTAATTAATCAGTGAGAAAATAATAATTAGTGACTTAATCATCTATCGTGTTATCGTAAATTTATATTAGTTAAATGGATGACCAATGCGGCTGCAATATTGAGCCCGGCCCCAAAGAGTGGGGAGTTCTTACTGAGGAGGTGCAGCAGTCACACCGATCACAAGTTGTGTGGAACAACGGAGATTGCAATTGTTTGAGGCCAAGGCGAGCCTCGCAGGGGTCTTTGGGAGATGTCCATGACCCAGATCTCATCCCACTAGATTTGCAAGAGCACCTTATGCGTGCAGGTTTTTGGCACGTCTCTCGCATGAAGAGACCCCCGGTATGTTTTAAAACTCTTTATCTAATTAATTATATGCATTTAGTTGGTTGTACATGATGCGGATAATATAGGACCTTTACATATCAGTGGTCTACTTTTATGTTGGTGCAGATTGACAAATACCTTATTTCTGCTTTGGTTGAGCGGTGGAGGCCGGAGACTCACACCTTCCATATTCCGGTTGGTGAGATGACTATTACTCTACAGGATGTAGAGGGGATTTTAGGTTTGTCCACTGAGAGTCGAGTTGTTTCCGGTAAGATGCATGCCAACTGGGTAGCAACTATGGAGGAACACATGGGTTGGACTCCACTCCTAACTAAATTGAGTGGCGGAAACGTCAAGATGAGCTGGTTTGACCATTATTGGGGCCACTGGGAGGAGCACTCAGGTACTGTTGATGGTCAGCTTGTATACACACGTGCTTACCTCATGCGCCTATTCGGTGGATTTTTGTTAAGTGACAAGTCTAGCTCAGAGGTCCCTTGCCGATATATACAACTATTGGGTGGTGACCTTGCGGAGACTGCTACATACAGTTGGGGGTCTGCTGTACTCGCTACACTGTTTCGCGAGCTATGTCAGGCCACATCAGCTTCAGCTAAAGACATTGGGGGTTGCTTGTTGTTATTGCAGATATGGGCATGGTCCAGAATTCCTGCCATATCACCTCCCATTCCAGAGCCGAGTGATGCAGGTGATCATTACGGACGCAGGTATGGAAGCAGTATGATTGAATGAATATTTTGAACTGCTTGGAGTAGTTGAGCGATTATGCTCTTATTTGCAGGTCGTCTCACTAATGATATTGAGTTACATATTGCAGGTTCAATAATGTCAACCTGCGGTTATTGCGACGTGAGATAAAGACATATCGAATAGAGCTTGACCAGATGGGTCGAGACTATGTATGTATAATAAATGTGAGATTAGAGAATAACAAGAGTAAACTAATTCGTGTTATACTGAGGCCGTTTGTTTACATGTACAGGTGAAGTGGGAGCCATATAGGGACGCCGGGTATGACTTTATGGGTGTAGATGTTCATGTGCAGGCGCGGTGGAGGGCGGTGACGCCCGTACTTGCTTTCCACATTGTCGAGATGCACCGGCCGATCACGCATGCGGCAATTTGGCATGCAGCAACACATCCCTGCAAATGCTGCACAGCTTAAGGGTGCACATGATCTTACCTTACGCGGTAAGATGACTGTTGATTGGGAAAGGAAGATGTCACCATTTATTGAGTTATGGAACACGCGATATGAGCGCATCGAGACTACCGATCAAGTGGAAGGTCCGATTTCCCGAACTCCGAGTACATGGCTTGGTTCTTCACACACACTAGACGGTATATGACAAGGCAGGTCACCAGGCTGGGTCATGTGGTACGTATTGATCTTGCTTTCGTTTTTCATCTTATATCTTTAATCTTGATTTATTTTATTGTATAACTGCAGATTGACGATGTAGAGTGGATTTGGTGGATGAATTCTCCACAATTTAGTTCCCAATAAAACAACAGGGAGGTTCAGAAGGTCTGTGACCAGTTACTGCGAGCACTGCGAGAGTTTGACCGCATTGCGAAGCCTGGTCCTAGCGCACCAAGTGGTCTCTTAGTCGGTGCACTGGATCCCGCTTTAAAGGTCCCGCCCCATGCAAAGGAGGGACGGGGACTGGGTCAACGACGACCACGGCACGAGATGGAGGCATATCAGATACCACAATTTGGTCCACGTGGCGGGGGTGTATATAGACCTCGTGTATGGTCCGATATGACCTATACTCCCGTTTCGTGGTTCCCAGAGGAGATCCCAGCAGAGGTGCCTCCTGAGGTACATTTACCGATCCCTACTTACCCACAGCCACAGACGATGCACGCTCCGGAGACACAGGTTCCGTACTCATATCAGTGGCCTTCATAGAGTTCCCAGACTGGCTTTCCCACATTCAACCCTTACCAGCCTAGACATGGTTTTTGTGCATATCAGCCTCAATAAGGCTTTCCTGGCTTCCAGCCTGGACCTGGTTTTACTGCCTTCCGTTCCTCCCATCACGGACAGGGTTTTACTGAGGCTGGATCTAGTACTAGCCCATACATGGCAGGAGATCACACGTCCGACGGCAGACGTGACCATTCTGATGACTTTATACAGGCAGCTGCTGAGGATTTCAATTTTACGCGCAATCTCGATGGCATCCGTAGGAACCCTGATCATGATGGCGTTCGAGACCGTGGCCTGCATATACTCCTCCCTGAGCGTATTGCATGTTATGTATTATGTCATATTTGTATGGAACCCTAATCATTATGTCATATTTGCATGGATTACTATGTTTGGTCGAACATATGCATGGATTACTGTATTATGTCATATTTGCATGGATTACTGTGTTTGGTCAAACATATGCATGGATTACTGTATTATGTCATATTTTCATGGATTTCAAAGTTTGGTCAAACATATGCATGGATTACTGTATTATGTCATGTTTTCATGGAGTACTGTATTTTACTGTTAACGTTTATTTTTCTATCGAACTCCTGAGCTAATCAACTCTTAACCAAATTCTAACTTCTTCACTATGTCATATTACCCTCATGTTATGTATTATGTCATAAATAATGTTGCTCTTGAACATCACTAAGAAAAGCATTTTAAAAATCAAGTGAAACTATAAGTACAACTGTATAAAAAGCTATCAAATAAAATTATGAGAACATGAAGGTTAACTTTTCCTTGAAATTACTACATCTCATTCGAAGGAATTGGAACCCAAATTTGAACTAATTAGCTGTGCGTATTGTAGGACATGAACGCCTATTATGTCCGAACTGTTTACATATCCTACATCTAATTCGACTGGAGCTAGGTTGGACCTCCACCTCATCCATTTCATTGCAAAAGCGTGTAGCTTGAGGGCGCCCAATAGCCCGCAATTTCGATTCATCGGGGATAATCTTTGGTCTGGGAATGGGTGGTATTCCTTGTAGACTACCGATCGGTTGAAATGACGCAGAGTAAACTTTCATAATGTTGTACATTGAGAATACTGGGTCCACGTACTGGTCAGCATAGAGGGATACCGCCGAACATGCAGCAATTACATGACTACATGGGAATTTGAATGCCTGAAACTTGCCACACTGGCATTTCCCCTGCGTCAGGTTCACTGAGTATGTATCGTCCAGATCATCAACTTCAAACGTAGTACGCGCCACATCAAACTCCCGAACACGCATCGATGTAGCACGCTCTCTATTCTTTGCCATGGCTTCTCCAATAACACTCGAAAAATGCTTTCCATTCATTGCATCGTGTTGTGCTTTGGTCCCTCTATTGACCCAGTAACGAACAAGTCGACTATAGGTGCATTTCACCAATGATGTTATGGCATGTTCCTCGCTCCCCTGAAAACCTTATTGATTGATTCAGACAAATTGGTCGTCATATGACCGTATCTTCGTCCGTCCTCATCATAACTTCGACACCATTTGTCTTTTGGAATTCGTTCAATCCATGCAGCCACTTCACGACTGTTACTGCAGAATTCGGCATACAAAGCATCGAAGTGTATTTTATTTGCAATATATCCTGTAAAAAAGACAGACAAACACAACATTATAAGGTTGTAGTAATGAGAAAAATGAACATCACTTTGAATGCACATCAGTTGGACTATATTACCTAATCTCGTTAAATTTCGCTTCAACTCCTGGTCCTTGAAGCGGGTATTAAAATTGCTTGCAACATGACGAATGCAAAATACATGGTACGCATTAGGAGGCTGCCAACAAGTCATCACATTGCCGACTGCTGATATTATGCTTTTGTGGCGATCAGAAATAAGACATAGACTAATCTTATTTGTAACATGCAGTCGTATGGAAGACAAAAAATACTCCCATGCTTCCTTAGTTTCACCTTCAACAATTGCAAATGCAATCGGCAAGATCTCATTATTTCCATCTTGAGCGGTGGCAATCAATAATGTCCCCTTATACTTACCGTATAAATGTGTACCGTCCACCTGTATGACTGGTTTGCACCATTGGAACGCCTCACGACATTGCCTAAAGGTCCAAAATGTACGTTGAAAAACCCGAACCCCATTAACAACCCGCCGATCAACATTATACGGTCCATGTTGAATATTATACATAGATCCCGGAGAAAATTTCAACATGTGCTAGAACCATCTTGGCATCAACGCATATGACTCCTCCCAATCATCGTAAATCTTAGCAATTGCTTTTTGTTTGGCCTTCCATTCCTTCCTCTAAGAAACATAATAACGAAACATTCCAGTCACCCTTTCTTGTATCATAATCAGAGGTACCGAAGGTGTTTCCTTGATCATGTCTACAAAACCAATCACAAAAGTGTACACTGGGAGTGTTATTTATGTTCACTGATAAAACACAAATGAATCCACAAATTATCAATTGGTATTATGCATCATACCTATTATGGCCTCAGAAATAATTTCAGAATCAAGTTGTTTGTGATATTGGGAGAGAGTTTGGCTCACACAACTATGATTTCCAACCCATTTCGTTTCGACCCAAGTGTTGTTTTTCTTCGATTTAATTGCTCTTACTCTCCATTCGCAACCTTGTTCATGATTTCGACATTTCATAGCGAAAACGGTTGTAGTACTCTCAACCACTTCAGCTTCATGATGTTCCTTCATGCAATAATATTTTATTGCGGCTTGCACATCCTTCTTGGACCCAAACTCTTGTTTCAGATCTAATCTATCTCCTCTTGCCCACGGACCTCGGCCCAAGCCTTCCACATCCAGTATATCCTCATGCAGATAATCTTCATGAACAGCCTCATAATGCGGAATGTCGTTCCAAAACGGTGTAATATCTGCATATTCACACATAATACAGTTTATGCGACAACATTATAACTAATTAAAAATAAATTATATAATAATACAACTCTGTAACTAGCCTGATGATTGTAACATACCACGATGATATTCGTCATCTGCATCACTATCATTTTGATCATGGTCATTATCCAATAAAATGTCTTCATCTTCTTGCTCTAGCTCCTCCTCATTGTCAGGTTCATCTACCATATAGTCATTTTCTTCTCCATGTGCAACAGTTGGTTGTGTTGGCTCGGGTGTAGCAAAATGAGTCATATAATGTGACTGCAGGAGTCCATGAGTCGGTATTGGTATACCTCGCCGGCATCTCAATATCTACATATAACTCAAAGCAAATTCGGACGACGTAGAGTTTTCATTGAATGTTTGAACAAAAACATCTACATCCTCATCATCGGATATCTCTAAACCCGCATATTTGCGATTTCCACAAGGAACTCTACCCGTCACTGAAGATATCACCTGATTTTGTTATAGCTTTAACTTTCGATGGATCTTTTCATATAAATCTTCAGCAAACATGCCTCGAACAATATACATTCCTCTTTTTTCACCTTCAAAGCTCAATCCGTTTGCACCTATACTTTTAGAACCATTATAATATACAAATGAACGAATTTGACTCATTTTTTGCAAAAAAAAATATAAATGAAGAAACAGAATGAAGAAGATGGAGGACGGAGCGAGTTTTTAGATGAGGGAACGAGTCTGATGAGGGAGGCTTTACGAGTGAATGCTAAAGGGAGAGGGAAAGCTAAATAGGAGGGAGTCACGGGTAAATGTTAGGGGGTAGGCCGTCAGGAATCTCTAGGCGTGCAGGGATTCCTGACCCCTGAGGCCTAGTCCGTCGTGGTTCCCGACGAAACCGGGTGGATTCCGCTTGGTTCCGTCAGAACCCCGCGTAACTCAATATGAGTTCTAGCAGGGAGACTGACAGAACTAATTGTTCCGTCAGGGTGGGTCCCTGACGTTTGGTTCCGTCAGGAACCCTGCCAGAACTCAATATGAGTTCTAGCAGGGAGACTGACGGAACTAATTGTTCCGTCAGGGTGGGCCCCTGACGCATGGTTCTGTCAGTCTCCCTGACGGAACTCACATTGAGTCCTGGCAAGGATACTGACGGAACTGATGGTTCCGCGCCTTCCCCGCCAGACTAGTAGTTCCGTCGTACTCCCTGCCAGGATTGCCCAAAAACGACCCTACCCCGGTAAATAGTTTCAAAAGCACTGTAGATTGGTAAAAAAAAAATTGGTCAAAAACCCGTGAAAAGAGACTTGAAGTATATCAAGATGAGTGAGGTTTTTTAGTGTAAATAATTATAATCGGAAAAAAATACCATTAACGAAAACATTCCCTTTATGCTTTCTTTTCTTGTATCCAAATATTCATTTGAAAAGAATTCTCCTTCCCCAGTGCCAATTTCATCGGAGAAACTATAACAAGGTTTAGTAGAAGCAATGAAATTAAAAACAATCAAACTCAATAATATTAAACCTATGTAACCACATTAAAAAAAAAAAAGCATATCTTTATTGAAGACCCACAACATTAGAAGCAACCATAGAGCTAAGGTCTCCAATGTGCAGATGTGGAAGAAGATTTACATTATAAGCCACCATTAAGTGAAGATATTGTCTTGCTTCGGCCATAAAGATGGTGATGAGGAGTGGGGAGAAGATGGACAAGATTGAAAAGGACCTAGATATGCAAAGGTAGGAGTTTAGTTGTTGACAATGAGCCCAATCTTAAGGGTAGAGGTGAAGATCGCTAGATGGACGTGGTCATCAATGGTAGTGGCTTAGTTAAGAAATTATTTTTATTTTAGATTTTCTACTTATTGAAATAATTTAAAAAAAAAAATAAGTCTGAACCATCTAAATAAGATGATGAAATCTCTTCTAAACGCAAGTGCCCATGGCCTATCTTGTACCCTTGTGTGTTTGGACGCGACTTACATCCTTTGCGGACTTGTGTCCGTTGCTTCAAATGGCGTCGTTTTGGCACAAAACACTCACCTGGTGCCCTTTTAAAAAAAATTAGGGTACTATCGAGTATTAAAAAGATAATTCATGATACTAAAAAAAATCTTCATGATCCCGAAAAATTATTTTAGGATCTTGAAAAATATTTAAGGATCTTAAAAGAAATATTTTAGGTACTTATTTGGTACTAAAATGATACTTCAAGATATTGATGTACCGAAAAAATAATTCATGATTTTAAAAAATTATTTTAGGACTATTTAAAGTATATTTTTAGTATTATTAGTCGGTACACGAATTTTTTTTTTAAGATCCTAAAATAGTTTTTTAAGATCATAAATTATTTTTTCAATATCATCAATACCCTAAAATATTTTTTGAAGATCATGTAGAATTTTTTAAAAAAAAAAAACATAACATTCACCATCCTAAAGTATTTTTCTTTAAATACATGTCAAGATCCGAAATATTTTTTCAATGTCATTTTTTTCAAGATCCTAAAAAATTTTAGGGTACTTATTGGTACTAAAAAGATAGTTCAAGATTCTTTGAAAAAATACTCCATCATCTTGAAAAATTATTTTAGGATCTTGAAAAAATATTCTAGGGTACTAAGCGGTACTAAAAGGATAGTTCAAGATACCGATGTATCGAAAAACTACTTCATAATCTTGAAAAATTATTTTATGGTCTTAAAAAAATATTTCGGGGTAATGACGGTACTACAAAGATAGTTTAGCATGATCTTGAAAAATTATTTTAGGGTACTAACTTGCACTAAAAAGATAATTCGAATACTTTCTAATGTTTGAAAAAATATTTCATGATCTTAAAAAATTATTTTAGGATCCTGAAAAAATATTTTAGGGTATTGATCGGTACTAAAAAGATATCGAATGGTGAAAAATATACTTCATGATCTTGAAAAAAAAAATTAGAATCTTAAAAAAGGATTATAGAGTATTGACTAGTATTAAAAAAATACTTCAAGATGGTTAATGTTATTTTTCAAAAAAAAAAAAGGTAAGAGCATGTGTATTTTGCATCAAAACGGTGCACTTTAAGAGAAAAGGAGCGGGCGGATGATAAGAGAAAAGGATGAATGTTGAATCCACCTAGGATCTGGATTTCCTCGTTGCCAAATTCTCGGTGTCCCTCGCAGCGTTAATTTCTAGCCATCCAGATCAATCTAACATCTCATAGTGTTCCACATAATCATGCTTCTTAAAAAATTTAAAAAAAAATAAGAATCTGAACTATTATTAGATAATTTTGAAATAAATATTATTATCTCCATTTAGGGGGTGGAAACAGGTTAGGCCAGGCCAGGCTTCACCCTTAACAGGCCAAACCTATTTTGCAATAAGGTGTCTTGAGCTTGGCCTGTGGCCTATTACAGGCCTTATTTTCGGCTTAAACTTGTACTAAGGCCTGGCCTGGCCTATTATATTTTTTTCAATACAATTACATTTTTTTTTTCAGATAGAATAATTACATTTATTTTTTAAATAATATAACTACCATTTTTCGGATTTAGTAATTAACTTTTTTTTGTTAACATAGAGTAATTAATAGGCTCATGTCAGCCTAACAGGCTTAATAGGCTTCTTAGTAAACCTAGGCCTAACCTGCTAACCAAAACAAGTCTTTAAATTGGCCTTGACCTGACTTTTTTTACTAACAAGCCAGCCCTTAACAGGCCAGGCCACAAGCTCTTGACAGGCCGTCTGGCCTGTTTTCACCCGTACCTCCAGTCATAAATATATGACTTAGTTGACTTTTTTTGGGAGATTAAGGAATCTAAATAAGTTATTTAATCATATTAAATTGACTTATTGAGCTTCCTTAGTCTCCCAAAAAAATCAACTAAGTCATATATTTAGAAGTGAGGGTAGTAATATTTATTTCAAAATTATCTAAAAATGGTTCAGATTTTTAAATTTTGTTAATTTTAAAAAGCATGATTGTGAGACGCTATGAGATGTTAGATTGACTAGGATGTCTGAAAATTAACCATCCTGGAATGTGGAATTTGGCCACTGAGGGAATCCGGTTCTACTTCCGGGATCTGGATCCTCTCCTTATCACTTTTCTCCTCATCCCTCCCCATCAGCACATCCTGCCGTCCAAATCCAGATCCAAGGGCCTAGAAATTTTTTGAAAAAAAACATACTCTACTAATCAGCTTTCTCCCCATCCCTCCTCATCATCAGATCTGACCATCGAAATCCTGATCCAAGGACCCAGAAAGCTGATTAGCATAGTATGATTTTTTTAAAAAAAATCTAGGCCCTTGGATCTAGATTTGGACGGCGGGATGTGCTGACGGGGGAGAGATGAGGAGAAAAGTGATAAAGAGAGGATCCGGATCCCGGAAGTAGAACCGGATTCCCTCAGTGGCCAGATCCCTACTTCCGCCTATCCTACTTACCTCTCTTAGAAGGTGTCGTGACGTCACTAGTTCCCTTTAGAACGACAAAACCCTGCACTTGGTGTCGCACATTAACCTCATCTACGCGGGTTTTTGACCAAAATAAAATTTTAAAAAAAAAAAATTACCAATCTACAGTACTTTTGAAACTATTTACCGGAGTAGGGTTGTTTTGGGGAGTCCTGGCAGGGTTTCTGACAGAACCTTGGTTCCGTCAGAAACCCTGACAGAACTGGTCTCCAGTTCTGTCAGGGTTCTTGACGGAACTAAGCGTCAGGGCCCCACCCTGACGCGAACTGGATACCAGTTCTGTCAGGGTTTCTGACGGAACCAAGGTTTCGTCAGAAACCCTGCCAGGACTCCCCAAAACAACCCTACTCTGATAAATAGTTTCAAAAATACTGTAGATTGGTAAAAAAATATTTTGTTCAAAAAACCCATCTACGCATGGCTGATCCTGTGAGGTTAGCACTCTCCCTCTCTCTCTCTCTCTCTCTCTCTCTCACTCATTTTAATTTCCGGCATACGTAAGTCTTCTTCTTTTTTCACTTGTTCTATGTTCATTTCTGCTATGAACATTTAAACTAGTTATCCTCAATTATAACTTGATCATTTTACCAAAAAAATAAAATTACATACTTCGCTTTCAATTTCCATTGCTCTATATGATTCTATATTTGCTTCCCTCACAATCTCTGTTTTGTGATCCATTTCAAGAGACCAAGTACGGGCAACTGCTAGCTAGGTTGAACGACGCAGGAGTATTCAAAGATGTAAAATAACAATCATCATCACTGATAGTTGATGACATATTATTCCTATCTATTATATTGCTCACTCTTACTCTAATCCATATTCACCGACAACACTCTCTTTTGACTCAACTCAAACCAAAGGTGTAGGCTCTTAGGTTTAATTATTTGATTTCAGTATACAATCATCATCATCCTCTGAGTTTGCTGGTTTTTCAATCGCAATTCAAAACCCTGGCATTCTGTTTTTGCATTCTTGATTATGACGATAGCCATGGTGGTTCAGATGCACTTTCCCAACTCATCTCCTTCAGAAAGATACTCTGTTAACCTCTGGCTTTTCATACTATGCTTGTTCCTTTATGGCTTCTCATCAGCCTACTACAAGTGTCAAGCCCTCACCTCAAATAATGATAGCCCTGACTTCAAACTCTCATCTCACATAGCTACAATCTCAGGAAGCATGGCTTGTCTTGCTCTAATATCTATGTTGGTGGCTTCTAAAGCTGGTTTAGCACTCATCATCATTATCTACTTCATCTGCCTCCTCATATACTTTGCCCGCAATCCAATCACCGAAATATTTAAGAAGTAACTTCATACGTGTCCCAATGTGCAATGGAACAGAGCATAACCATGACAACCCAAGAGACAACATAGAAGTGTAGACCATTCTCAAGTTGTGCAACGTATGAAAATAAAGTTGTAAAATATGGAAGGCTTTTGCAATTTTACTTCAATATATGACAAAATCGCTAATCCAAAATCATTTGGATTGGATAAGCATGGAGACCAGCTTTTAGTGAAGTGCTAAACTTTTAAAGCCCTTTACAATGACGTTCACTCTCGCTCTTTCTATATATATATATATATATATATGTATGTATGTATGTATGTATGTATGTATGTATGTATGTATGTATGTGTACAGTGGCGGAGCCAAGATTTTTTATTTGTGTCCGCACAATTAATGGGGGTCATTCAGGGATTCGAGGGCAGCGCCCCCGATTTTTTTTTTTTGATGAAAAATTTTAAATGCATTTAAAAACAAAAGAATATAAACAATAAAAGAAAAGAAAACTTCAACTTAACATAGAAAAATAATAATCAAAAGTCAACTAAGCTATTACAACAGAACAATTACAAAAGCATTCTTCGATTCTTCATTCTTTGAAAATATTGCATTATATCTTCATCATCAATCTTATCAAACATATCCCGTTCAACATAAGTTAGCATGCATGAGTTAAACCAATCATCACTTATCCGATTGCGTAACTTATCCTTAACAAAATTCATTGCAGAAAAAACATGCTCAACACTAGCAGTTGCTACCGGAAGAATGAGTGCCAACTTTATCAACAAATAGACCAATGGATAAACAATATCCTTTCTCTTCTCAACCATCTTCAAAGCAAGGTCAGAAATTGTTTTCAAATTGACAAAATCAGAATCAGCTCTTACATCAATAATAAAATTACCGAGACTTGAAGAAAGAAAAGGAATATCTGCAAGCTCATCAAATTCTAGAGGATAGAATCTAGCAAACTCAATCAACTTGGTATTGACATTATCAAATCGATCACCCAACTCTTGAACCTAAGTATATATCACTGTATTAAATAACTTCACCTTAAAGTAGTGCAAGAATGTGAATGATTCTAATCTTCGTCTTGATCTCCCTTTAGGACAATAAACATCATTCATATTTGGAATGTCAATATCATATTTATTGGCAAAAATGTTCATTTCTTGAAGCAATTCATCAAAACCATTATCTCTCACCTCTTATAAATGAGACTTGACTACCTTCACTAAACCAATTGCATTTAAAAGGTCCTGATCTTTTCTTTGTAGTGCTCGTGACAACTCATAAGAAATCCCCAAGATCAATTTCATAAGATGCAACAAAAATGCAAATTCAAAATCCTCCATGACTTACAAAATGCAACCTGCATCAGTTCTTGCAGCATCATTTTTCGGCTCGTTTTCAATAATTTTCATCAAAGAAATTATTGGAGAAAATAATGAGATAACACTTGTAACCGTACCAAAATGGGAACCCCAACGAGTGTCTCCGGGTTGCTTTAAGGTTGTCTCTTGATTTAAACATTTTCCAGTTGGTATTTCACCGCGAGCAATTCTTTCAACTATTTGCTCATATTGATTCATTTGAAGAATTTCTTTCCGCTTGCATGAACCCCCACAACGGTAGCCATCTTTTGAAGCATGTCAAAAAATTCTTGAATTTTTTGTGATGTTTTGCAACCTTCATAAGTGCCAATTGTAATCGATGAGCAAAACAATGAATGTAGAATGCGGAAGTGTTGTTACGCCAAAATCAAACTCTTAAGCCCTTTGAATTCACCCCGCATATTACTAGCACCATCATAGCCTTGACCGCGACATTTAGACAAACTTAAACCAAGTTTAGAAAATAGCCCATCAATCGCTGCTTTTAGTGATTGTGCAGTAGTATCTGAAACATGAATTATGCCAATAAAACATTCAACAATTG
Source organism: Acacia melanoxylon (assembly GCA_019022615.1). Lineage (NCBI taxonomy): Eukaryota > Viridiplantae > Streptophyta > Magnoliopsida > Fabales > Fabaceae > Acacia > Acacia melanoxylon. The sequence continues at coordinate 3,466,179 of JAFJYJ010000046.1, forward strand.
ACCCTTTTTTGTTTACATACCGAAGTACAACTGCCATTTGTTCTTTAATTGCAACATCACGAGCTTCATCAACTAGCAAGGAAAAGTAATCACCGCCGATATCACTAATTATTGCTTTAACAGTCAAATCAACACAAGCTTGAGAAAGATCTTTCTGAATCATTGGTGAAGTCAATTTGTGATTATCAGGGGCATTTGGCAAGACCACATCACTCATCTCTTTATTTGGCTTAGAATAAAACTTTAGAATTTCAAGGAATAAACCTTGTTGATTTGAACTTGTAGATTCATCATGTCCCGAAAAAGACGACCATTGCGTAGTAGGAATCTAGCACAATCTAAAGAAGTTTTCAGCCGAATACGATAATCAATTCTTTGTTGTTCAGAAATATTTGAAAAGGCAATATCAATGTGTTGCTTTTGCTTCATTAAATCTTGACAAGCTTGATAACATCTATTGTGAACACTCTTATGGTCTCCAACATGAAGTTTGATTCTATCCTTCTTTTGCCAATTTTTGAACCCCACACTGACAAATGCTTCCCGCGTCGAACCACTACCTCCAACCTCCATATCAAGTAGATAACAATACAAGCAAAAACATGCATCTTTTGATACACTATACTCCAACCAAGAACCAAATTCTTCATACCACTTAGGATTGAATCTACGCATTTTTCCATACATTTCCGTTTGAGAGAATGGTTTAAGAATTGGTTGAGTTGGCCCCTTGAGCAAATAAGCTCTCTGAATATCCTCTCTTTCTATAGGATTTGATGTCATTGAATAAATTGAAGGTCTTTTTCCCGGATCCGCTTCAAGATTTTCTATATTAATTTTTGCTTGAGGTGGTGATTGAAAACTTTGAAATTGAGATGCTTGTGGTGGTTGATAGGATTCTTGGACAGTTGGAACTGAAATACTATTTGAAACTTGCTCATTTTGAGATTCAGGTTCTGTATTTGTGGGTTTTAGACGTTTGAAATAAGATTGTATCGTAGACATTTTCTGAAAACAAAACAATAAAAAAAGTTGAAACAAAATAGAAAAAAAAGTTTGGATTCAATGAGGAAAAAAAGATAGTACAAGAAAATCATAACCCAAAGCACACGACTCACACCACCACGCAATTTTTTTTTTTGGTCAAACACACCACCACGCACACGAGACTAGTGTTTTAGCCAAAAAATAAATAATATTAATTAAAGAACAAACTCACGCATAAACCGACAAAAATAACATAAGCATTGTGATGAAGCTTCAAAACAAAACAGAGTGTCTCACAACTCACGCATAAACCGACAAAAATAACATAAGCATCGCATAAAAAAGAATCAGCAAATCACAATGGTGGAGCAAAAAAACCAGTCACACAACACGCATAAACCGACAGCAAAAAAGGATCAAAAAGCTGAGAAAGTAGAGACAGATCACAGAGGTTCATATTTCGAATCGGTACGTACCTATCGTCTATCCAAGGCAAATGAAGCCGAAAGCTCAGATCTGGACTTAGCGGCGAAGGGAACTGCCGAACTGGACCGGACTTGCCGACTTAGGCAAAGAGAACAGCGGCGAAGGGCTTAGGGCGAAAGCTCAAGTTAATTCTCAAAAGCTCTTCTCTTCGGCCTTCCGCAAATTTACGGCCTTTTCTTTTTTTTTTAAAAAAAAAAAATAACATCTCTCACTGGATATTTCCATCTTTCAATTGCTATTTTCTTGGCAGAGAGAATGGCGGAGATCTGGGAATGGATTTCTTTTTCATTTATTAAAAAAAATCCCAAAATTACCGTCTGCACCTGCATTTGATGGCTACACTGTAGCTCCGCCACTATATATGTAGATATATATATATATATATGTATGTATATATAGATATACATATATGTGTGTGTGTGTGTGTGTGTGTGTGTCAGTAAGGTTCAGAGTGAGAACTATCTCCTACCGAATACGTGGCTATTTAGTTATGCGCTCATCACTTTCACTGAGAAATGTGTAGTTATGGGTGAAGTTCCGAGTGAGATCCGCCATTGACGATGGCTCTGTTTTTATGTTGGAAACAGAGCCAAACAGAGAGTAAAGTCTTCTAATTAACAAAAGTGTTTATCCGTCCATACTCAATCACAACAATCGCAATGGGAGCTGAAGTTTTTAGGCAAAGGATGATCAAAAAGGTCGTCATATCCTTGAGAACACCGAAGCCATGATCAGAGGTTGCGGCCACTAGAGCTTCCAACGTGCACCACAAAACGGGTGTTTTCTTCCATGGGTCCCGAATCAATATTTAACGGAGGTTAGGGACAAAGGTAAGATCTAGAAACAAATTTGGATTATTTTTGTATGAATTATTCTTGATGGACAGTTTCAAAACTGAAGTATGCACTACCGTCCTGATCAGATCTATTTTTTAATTTTTATAACAAATAATTTTAATGGATAGAGAATTTAAAATAAACATAACTTCTCAACAAACATTTTTAAAAAAATGATTTTTTTTTATTTAAAAAAATCTAGACGGTCAGAACTCGGCTACGTATGGCCGAGCTTCCCCTGTTCATCCAAAGAACGAGTAGGGAAACCAATTCCCCTCTTCATGAGCTTTAGTTTGTTTATTATTATTATTATTTTAATAACAGCTTTTGTGGCTTCACTTTTTCAATTTTTTTCCTCTTAATGCTTAAAATATGAAAATATTTTTTTAAAAAAAAAGACATTACAAGTGTCATGTTCCGATTTAAAATAACTAATGATTTTAATATAATGATGTTTTGGTAATTTTGGCTTTTTGTTCATTTTCTTAATCATGGATAAAAGGTTGTGCAATTCCGTCAAAAAAAAGGCGTGCAAAGGAATTTGGCTAGTGTTCGCTATAGAACACAGATGTCTAACTTCAATGAGTTAGGGATCGTTAATGTTGGATCAATGGCCTTTCCAAGATGCTCAAGAGTTAAGCACCAAAGAGAAGGCTTCAACTCGGTGATATCTATGAAGGAGATATCAACGAGCGAACTCAGACCACAGTGCTACACGAAGATGGCGATTCGCCTGAGGGTGGGGTGTGTGCACAGTGTGACTGAATGATAAATAATAGAATAGAGAGTATCCAGAGTGCACCTTGTGGGTAATCTCCTATTTATAGGGATTACCTAGGGTTTCACTCCCATGCAAATGCGTCTATCCATCAGCCATTATGCGCCTCCCACGTTCTGCAGATACCTGCTCCACTACCTGTACGGTCCTGCATAACAGACACGATGGAGTAGTGGTAAACCATTTACTTGGCTAAGTGGGTGTTTTACTGCAAGCCCTCTTGTTGGGCCGAGTAACTGACTGGCCCAATATATGAGTCCATAACAGTTGCCCCAAAGCTCAGTATTTCAGGTTTCTGACGTGCCAAGATTAGCGTATTAACCAACCCGATCTTCGTTTATCCAAGTTCAAGTTTTAAAAGGATCCTCCGGGATTCTTTCCTTGCTCGCCTTGCTTTATCGCTCTCTATCATAAATGACGGGCCCGATTTCAAGCATCTCTTCAACCTTTATAACAACCGAACTTGGTCTGATGGGTGATCTTTGGTTAAAAACCGTCATTATGAATTCGGTTATAACCGACTTATGAGCTCCTGCCATCTTCCCAACTCTCTTCATTTTCTGAATGACGGGTTGGTTTTACATGGCGGGTTGGTTCTTCCGCAGTCGTCTCTTTGCTTTTATGATAACCGAGATTGACTTTGTTATTTCTGAAATTCGGCCTTAACCAGATTTTCGAGTTCCTTCCATGAGTTGCCCCCAATCTGGGTTCTTTATAAAAGGCTGGTCGTACATGTAGGCATGATTCTATAAAGATATCTGCAGCTGTTCACCTACCCACCTTGGGATATGCAATCGCCACCTTTTCGCAGCAATATTTCTTGATCCTCGTGCACATTTAATGTCCGCGCCTCTTTTCGATCCAGTCATTATTGCGCTTTCCCACTTGGAAGGCATTGATTAACGTTGGCGTTTGCGTTTTCCCATAAAAAGGGAATTGATTATTCCCGACGGTTACACTCTTCCACTGAGAATGTATGAATTGCCCTTGGCATTTTAAACATCAGAATTAAAGAGGCATTGATTACCCTCGACGTTCCCATTACCAAAATGCCTATATAAACCCTTGTTTCTTCACCCTATTTGCCCCATTCCACATTTTTCAAACTTCCGATCCTTCTGCCTTTTTGCTTAGTTTCAAACTTCTACGACGAATTGCAGATGTCAGGGAAACCAGGCTTCTGGCCTTTGTCTTTCCCTTTAAAGCTGTTCAGAATGAGTGGGCGAAAGGTTAAGAAGAAAAGACAAGCACCAATTGCAGCGCCGCCGGTAATCTTCACCAGCGGCTATCTTCAAATATATTTTCCAGTCTTCATCCACATCCCCCAACGGGCATCTGGGAGTCCAGATATATTTGCCAGTCTTCATCCGCCTGGCACAATTTCAATCTAGGATCTCAATCAAGTTCCGTTGGTTACTGGTGAATATCTTTGTTTTGACGATCCTTGACTCAGGGATCTTCACCACCCGATGGCCCTTCTGGAATGAAACTTGTTCCAGACCTTAGGGTTCCTCGCGGCTGATAGGGATCTACACCGAATATGCAGCAGAGAGTTCATACGAACTCGTGGATCTCAACTGAGGATTTCGGGTGTCCCGCCTTTGTGACAACTTGAGAAGATCCCATTAGGAAGTAGTCAAACCGGATTCGGTTGCATTTTGACTTTGTATCTCCCTATGAGAGTCAAGAACTCAGTTTATTTTCCTGTAAGAATGTTATGTAAACGATTCATTTACTAATGGAAAATATTTTCTGTCCCGTGTTGTTCTCTCATTTTATCATTCTGCATCTCATTGATTCTTTGATTTTTGAACCACGGGTGTATCTTTCTGCCTTGCCCTTCGCTCATTTACACGTATAACGAACTGAAACCAGGCTATCTCTTATGGACATACCGGCCAATTCGTGCTAAGGCTAAAAGCAAACCGCCCTCCAATCCGGGCCGAATTAAAATTAACCGCTCTCCAGTACGAGTTGAACTTGACTAAACCGCCCTTCAATACGGACTGTATTAAAATAAACCACCCTCCAGTATGGATTGACCTTGAGCAAATCGCTTTACCATCCGGGCTGAGTTGAATTTCAAACGATTTTTGATAAGGCTAGACCTTTGAGCCACGTGTTCTGACACGCTTCTAGCGCTCAACCGTCGCCCCTGTAGATTGGTCAGTACTGCCGCCTTTGATCTTTGCGCGCATTAAATGCGTACGTCATTTCATTTGAAGCGTCAGCGTCTTTCCAGGTTTTAGTAATTACGCCGCGACCCCTGACCTTTCAAATCCATAACGTCTATATATTCCCCTTCACTTCTTCATTGTACCACTTTACACTCACGCCTTTCCTTACTCTCAGAAAATACGCCTCCTTTTCGAAGTGCTTTTCTACTCCGGCCCTTTTGCAAATCTTCGAATTTCAACAGGTAATGCCACTACTTTCTTATTTGCTTATCCTTGCATGATTCTGATAACTGGTATGAACTGCTTTGGTAATTCTCTGGGTGGCATTTTATTAGTGTTCCAACTTTTCTGAGCGTCTTTCTGGGCTTTCCGAATGCATTTCTGGGTTTTTGATGAGTTTATAGGTTTTCTGGGTGGGTTCTTAGCACCTGCTGCCTTTTCTAGGTGTCCAAAATGGCCCGTACCTTACCGTATGCTTTTAAACCCAAAGACCCTTCGCCCCTAAATCAACCAGAGCCTCGCCTCGATGACCTTCCTGGGTCCGCGACACTCTCATTCTGGGAATTATCCTTCGCCAAAAGCAAAACTAGAAAGACTAAATCCCACCATTCCCATGTACGCAGAGGCAAACATAAGGAAGGCGTTGAATCTTTTTTGGTTTCTTCTCGCGGGTTATCTGTCTCTCCTCCACCATCTTATTCAGAAACTTCAAACCCGAGTTTGAAGAAAAACCTCCTATCCCAGGATTGTCAACCCGGGGTCCGACACCATGTGACGAGTGCTGTTACAAAAGCATTGACTTAGCTCAGCAGGGATGCCAATTTGTTGCTAGATAGATGCCGATGTAACCTTATTCCTCCAGATACTCCGACTTTTTTTGGCTTTACCCCTCTCGATCAAGCATCTTTAGGCTTTCACCGAGATAGTTCTATTGCCCCAGGTATATATCATTCTCTGATCTTTACCTCCTTATTTGATTTTTAGGTATAGATGGCTTCATCATCACACCAACCCGTCCCGTCTACGACTGACGAGTCCAGCGCGTCTACCTCCTCCCAAGTTCCAACCGGGTCAAATCCTGCTGTTAACATTTGCGTTACGTAGATCAAAAGTACCCTGACTGCACATGATCTGCCACCCTTAAGGATCGAGGATGGGGAGGGTTATACTGTCCGACTACCCCTGGAGGGTGAATCCGTGGACTCTTGCCATCAACATAACAACGATCCTCATTTCTTCTTCCTTTACCGAGATGTCATCACCCTTCTTGGCGTGAGATTTCCCTTCACCGATTTTCAAATCCAACTTTTGAACCACCTACACCTCGCCCCTTCCCAACTACACCCCAACGGCTGGGCGTTTGCCATTGCTTCTGAGAGTCTTTGTGAAGAAAAAGCCCTTGCTTGCACAGTTCCCGTGTTTATGTCTTTTTTCTCTCCTTTGGAGACAAATGTCCTTGCTAGAAGTAACACGAAGTGGTTTGGTTGGGCGACACTTCGAAGCATCCGTGATCGCCGGCTCTTCAAGCCCTTTATGGAGTCATGGAAAAACTTCAAATCAGCCTTCATTAAAGTTGAAGCAAATCTCGGTCAAGCACCGTGGTTTGTGTAAAGGACTGAAACTGGGGAAACCGAGGAAATACTTCCCTTATACTGGTCCACACATCACCACACTCTCAAGCCTGAAGATTATATTCCTCATTCTAAAAGCTTTTCTGATTCCTAGGAAAAAGCCCAAATGGAGCTCGTGAAACTTGCCGGTTCTTTGAAGGATCCTATGGATCCAGCTACTTATATTTCTACCCCTTTGGTTAGGTGACGTCCTTCGACGAGTATGAAATTAAGCGCACATGCATTAACATGCACATCGCACAATCTTTTCTTTTGATTGATCTGTTTTGTCGGCTGTTACACTGACCTTCTTGCGCTATTTTCACAGCTCAAGCCATGGGGAGACCTAAATTCATGAATTTGTTTAGAGCACGCTCTGGGAATGACGAGGTTAATCCAGACGTTCTGACCCTGGGTGGACCCGCAGTTGAAGCCGGACCCCAAGGTCCTTCCCAAGAAATCGCCACTTGCAAACGCTCTGCGCCGAAAGATGCTGCGGCAAATAAAGATGTTGCCTCCAAAAAATCCAAAGGCAAACAAGCCGTGGCAGAACCAGCCGCTCCAACCATACAGCCCCCAGTTGTGCCAGCCATAGATGGCTTGGCTACTCCGTCTGGATCCACCCAAACGCAACCCACGTCGAACCTGTCTTCGTCGCTTGGCCAACTTACTGTGAACATCCTTCCTGAAGGCGCCCTTTGGGAGCAAGGGATGACTCAAGAAGTCTTATCTATCACCCGTGCTCCCGTTCATTTTCACAATGCCACCGGATTAACCGAAGCTACCAAGAAAAAGATTTCCGAGATGGAATTGCATGGCTACAGAGCCATCTCGTTGCTCCGGCCTTATGCTATCCTCCAAGTGAAGTATGGCTTAGCCAACGCCCAGCTATTTCAGCTGAAGAAAGATACTAAAGTCATGAAACAAGAACTTTCGGCCCTGAAGCAAAACGCGGAGGTGACTAAGATCACCGAGGATAGGGATCAAGCCCGGGATGAACCGCTGAGGCCCTAACGGCAAAGCACACACCAAGCTATAAGAGGAGTTCCAATCCTTACAGGCCGAGAAAGACAAGCAGCAAGAGGAGTTACATTCCTCCAAGGCTAAGGAAGGGACAATGCAGGAAGACCTGACGGCCTTGAAGACCGACCTGTCTAAGACCGAGGAGAAATTAGCCAGGGCCGAGCTCGATATCCATCGTCTGGAGGATCTTCATTCCCACGATATGATGGCCGTAGAGAAGGCGCGGTCTGATGCAGACCGTTGTAAAGCCCTGCTGACGACAAGAGAAGATGAGCTCATTCAGGTCAGAACACAACTTACTGAGTTTGCCGATGCGGCCATAGAGTCCTTCAATAATGTCGTGGCGCAGATTGGCGCTCTTAACCCTGATATCGCTCTCAATACGTCTGGGTTGAGACACTTGGCCTATGTTGGCAAAAAAGGCAAACTGATTCCTCCCGGCGTGGATGAAGATGAAGAAGAAGAAGAAGAACAAGCTCCACCCTCTTCCTCCTAGGCTCGTGCCCAATATTAGCAATGAATATTTGTCTTCGGGTCCTTTCTTTTTTAGGCCTTACTTTTTGTTGTCATGGTTGTATCCCGGGTTGAAATTCCTGTACAATTAAATGACTCTTTGCCAAATATAACTGCATAGTTTCAGTACATTTCATGTTCTGCTAAGCCGATTATCTCTTCGCATTGCATAAGCAAGTTTATACACGTTTCATGATTTTCAGGTTCATATGTGATTTAACCTTTGCATTAATTTTGAAAATTGGTGCCGACACCATGGATTCATTCATGCATATTTCAAACATAATGTCTGAAAATTTGTGTGAACACCATAAATTCACTCACATTCTTAGAGTAGACACGACTTTAAAAAACTGGCTAATCGACCATGAATTCGAGTATGCCTTTCGTGGACGTGTTCGTAGAAAACTGGTTTGCCAACCATGAATCCATACACGTTATACTGTTTTCCTTCGGGCATGATTTTCAAAATCGAGTTTATTTACCACGGATTTCTATATGTTTTTATCTCGGTCACGATTTTCGAAATCAGGTTTATTTACCACGGATTCATACCCGCCGTGACTTTCACATAAATTTTGAAAACCGGTGTGGTCACCATGGATTCATTCATTCATTTACGATTTTTGCGGGTTTATCTTGAACATGTTTTAGTGAGAACATGATTTTTGAAGCACGGGTTTATTTACCTCGAGGCTCATACATGTTTTATTTTGGGCATGATTCTGGGAACGGGTTTAAATACCTCAGATTCCTACATGCTTGATTTGGACATGATTTTTGGAAATGGGTGTAAATACCTCAAATTCCTACATGTTTAATTTGGACATGATTTTTGGAAATGGGTTTAGATACCTCAAATTCCTACATGTTTAATTTGGACATGATTTTCAGAAATGGGTTTCAAATACCTCAAATTCCTACATGTTTAATTTGGACATGATTTTCAAAATGGGTTTAAATACCTCAAATTCCTACATGTTTAATTTGGACATTATTTTGGAAATGGGTTTCAAATACCTCATATTCCTACATGTTTAATGATAGCAATGTATGGACTTGAGTTTCCGAAAATAGGTCTTGGACCCAAGATTCATTAGTTTTAATAAAGCGAGGCATTAATACCTTTGGTACAATATCTCTCATGGGAATTGCCCAAAATAAAAAATTTACACAACTCAATCTTATGCCCTCACGGACTTTTCTTAAGCTTGATGCTTAAGTATTCTTGTAAGCTTGTTCTATTCCATGTCCGCTTTATGGCTTTTTCTTCAATGTTCCATCTTGTAGGCACCTTTGCCGAGATTTTCTATTACCCGGTAATGGGCCTTCCCAATTTGCGGCTAATTTTCCCGACCGACATTCATATTGCCTATGTCGGCTCACCGTAGAACGAGGTCTCCCTTGTCGAACATACGTGGTCTGACCCTCTTGTTATATCGGTTAGCAATTAGTTGCTTAGCAGCCAACTCTCGACAATGGGCCGTAACCCCGACCTCATCAATTAGATCCAACTCCATTGCAATTGCCCGACTATTCTCGCCTTCCTCATGTAGAGCCTTGATTCTCCTCCATGAGGGTTCCCTATCTCGACCGGGATCATTGCCTCGCGCCAAAAGTCAATCCGAACGGAGTCTCGTGTGTTGCTTGATTGGATAGTAGTCCGATGTCCCCATAAGACGGATATAACTGTTCTACCCAATTTGACTCAGCTTCTTCCATCCTCTTTTTCAACCCCTCCACGATGACCTTGTTGGCCGCCTCGGCTTGTTCGTTGGATTGTGGATGTTCGACCGAAGCAAAGTGTTGTTCTATGTGAAAATCGGTGACCATCTTTTGGAAACCCTTATCAATGAACTAGGTTTCGTTGTCGGTTACAATTTCAGCTGGGATCCCGAAACGAGATATGATATTCCGATGAAGAAATTTTTGCACCCTTGCCGAAGTAATTGTCGCTAATGGCTCTGCCTCTATCCATTTTGTGAAATAGTCCACAGCCACTATGAGCCCTCATAGTTGTCCGGGGGCCATCTTGAACGGTCCTAACAAATCCATGCCCCACTTGTAGAAGGGCCATGGAGCCGAGATATGGATGTTAAGCGAGAGGGGGAAATTCGTAGGATGTGAGCGTTTTTTACAAATGCCCATCACATCTTTGTACATGCTCTTTAGCATCTCACGCCATTGTGGGCCAATAGTATCCAGGCCTGTACAACTTTCCGTGCCAGCGCCTTGGCCCCCATGTGATGCCCATTAATCCCTTTATGGATTTCTGACAACACGTACTCAGCTTTGGTTGAATCAAGGCATTTCATCAGTGGAGAGTGAAAGCCTTTACGATACAACTCATCTCCTACCATAGCATAGGAAGCAACCATCCTTACCATCTTCTTTGCATCCGCTATGTCTGTCGGGAGGATTCCTCTCTCCAGCTAGTCGGCAATCGGCTTCCTCCAGTCACTTGCTTCGAAATTACTATCACGCAGCCTAGGTTCTCGGCGCATTTCCGCTGGACAATCGTGCGGTGATTCCCGGGGATTTTGGTGCTTGCCAATTTTGACAAAATGTCAACCCTTACATTGTCTCCTCATGGGATGTGCACCACGGTTACCTTGTCAAACTCGGCCATGATGTTCGAAGTGGTGAAATTGAAACGGAGGGAGTGTTCCAAAGAAACTCCTTCTGGGCTTTCAATGATGATTCCAGCTCCACTCCCCCTTACATTGGACGACCCATCGACGAACAACTTCCAAGTGTTACCAGCTTCGTCGCTCCGGTCTTCCACCGACGTTAATTCCATCACGAAGTCCGCCAGTGCTTGCAACTTGATTGAATGCCGGGCTTCATACACAATGTCAAATTCAAATAATTTGATAGCCCAACTAACCATTCAGCCAGCCAAATCCAGCTTGTGGAGGATCTGACGTATCGGCTGACTGGTATGAACGACGACTGTATGGCTTTGGAAGTATGGACGTAGTCGTCTTGCTGCTACAAGCAGGGCGAAAGCCATCTTTTCCAACTTCTGGTATTTTAGCTCGGAGCCCTGTAGGGCTCGACTTACAAAATACACCGGCGTTTGGCCTTCCTTCCCTTCTCTAACCAAAACCGCACTAACTACCTCATTACCCACAGCTAAATACAAGATTAGATCTTCCCCTGGTTCAGGCCTGGTTAAGACTGGCGAGGTTGATAGACATTGCTTGACCTTTGTAAAAGCTACTTCGCACTCTGCATTCCATTCTCCCGATGTTTCCTTTTTCAAGAGTTTGAAGAAAGGGAGAGAGTTTTCTGCAGATCTCGGTAAAAACCGGGTTAGTGCCGCCAATCTTCCCGTCAGCTGTTGGACTTCCTTCTTATTTCTTGGCGCTTGCATGTCTAAAACGGCTTGACACTTATCCTGATTAACCTCGATGCCTCTGTGTGTAAGCAAAAAGCCTAAAAACTTTCCTGCTGGAACACCAAAAGCGCACTTGGCCGGGTTGAGGCGAATCTGGCATTCTCTTAATTTGTCAAACGTTTGTTGCAAGTCTTGTACATGGTTCGTCACTGATACAGATTTAACAATCATGTCATCTATATAGACCTCCACATTCTTTCCCAACTGGTCCTCAAACACTCGATTCATCATTCTCTGATATGTGGCCCCTGCATTCTTCAACCCAAAAGGCATGACATTATAGCAGTAATTGGCCTTCTCCGTAATGAACGCAGTTTTCTCTTGATCCTCTGGATGCATAGTGATCTGATTATAACCTGAGTATGTGTCCATGAAAGAAAGTAACTTGAATCCGGACGAGTTATCAACCAATTGGTCTATATTCGGCATGAGAAAGGAGTCCTAGAGACACACCTTGTTTAGGTCCTTATAGTCGACGCATACCCGCTATTTGCCGTTAGGTTTTTTCACCATCACGACATTTGATAGCCAGGTTGTATATTGCACCTCGCGCACAAAGCCGGCTTCCAGCAATTCTTCAACATGCGCAACCAAGGCCTTTCACCTGTCCTCGCCGAGTTTTGGCTTCTTTTGAGATATAGGGGATGACCCCGAACAAATGGCCAGCTTGTGACAACATACACCGGGGTCCACCCTAGGGATCTCGGACGGTCGCCAGGCAAAAACGTCTTTGTTGCTTCTCAAGCACTCCTCTAGTTCTGCCTAAAGCTCGGGGTCCAGCATCCTGCCGATCTTAGTGAATTGACCGGGCTCGATTCCCTTAACGAGGTCCTCTAGCTCACCGTCTGGCTCAGTTTTCTGCATCTTCTCCTCTTCGCACAAATCCAATTCAATGAGGTTGACCGACTTCCCTTTTTCCTCCTCCTTGGACGCCTTGTTCCTTCCTTTCGAAGATGCTAGGTCGGCCTTATTGACTTTGACCGTGTCAAAATAACATTGTCGAGAATCTTTCTGATCGCCTTTGACCGTTACGATTTGGTTCCTTCTATTGACCAATTTTAACTGTTGGTGCTTTGTGGATACCAGCATATCCTAGTTGTGAATTGTAGGCCGTCCCAAGATGACATTGTATGTGGAAGGAAAGTCGGCTATTATGAATTTGACACGCTCAGACTTAAACGCATCCTTCGTTCCCAAAGTCAACTTCAAGTCGATGTACCCCTTAGGGCATGTATCTCGGCCATTGAACCCGGTCAGGGTTATTTTACATGGCTTCAAATCTTCTGGGTCAAATCGCATTCGTTTGAATGCATCACACAGGATAATGTCCATAACACTTCCATTATCGACAAAAATTTTCTTCACACAACAGTTGACCACAGTTCCTGTGATGACCAACCCGTCATGGTGACCTAGCGGTACATCTTCTAAGTCCTTTATGGTGAAACTTAGGACCGAGGGTTCGGGTTTTGCAGCATCCTTTTTGAAGTCCGGGCGATCTCTGATTGAGAGGACCTCCCTCAAATATTTCTTCCGATGACTTACCGAATCTCCTCCGCCCCCAAAGCCTCCGCTTATCACATTGCAATCATATTTGGAGTCCGGGAACTCGTCATCACTGTCTGTTGCTTTCTTTCTTTGTTCACGCCTTTTCTTTTTTGGGGGTGGGCTCTTGCTCCTACCCCCTTGGCGCTTATTATTCTGCCGCCCCTGCATCTGAATGATGAATTGACGGAGCTTTCCCTCTCGAACGAACTTTTCCACGGCATCTCTCAAATCCCAGCAACTGTATGTGGTGTGACCGTGATGATCATGAAACTCACAATACCGGGACTTGTCCATGTTAGCTTCTCTACGTATTGGCCGGGCTTACTCAACCTTTTTCATTTCGGTTGTTGACACCTCTTTCCAAATCTGTGCTTGGGATACCTTCAGGGGGTATATCTATCGAACCTTCCTTCTAGTTTACCTCCTTTTGGCTTGACCTCTCGATCACGTCCGCGAGATTCCGGTTTGCGACCGGTATATTGCTCTTTGGCCTTGGGAGGTGGACTTTTCCCCCTTTCCCTTGGCACTTGGCTCATCATTTCCATCTGTTCAAGCTCCAAGTACGTCTTTGACCGATCTCTAAAGTCGGCCAAAGTTTGAGGCCGATTCTTCATCACCGACTTCTTTAGCCGAGACGCACTATTGAGACCGGCTATTACGCAGTGTAAGTGCACATCTTCTTTTAGGCCGGAAACTTGGAGAGTAGTGTCTTTGAAACGATCCAAATACTTTTGTAAGGTTTCACTAGACAATTGTTTGACCTGATCCAATTGGAACTCGGTCTTCGGCTGCTTTCTGCTCGTTGCGAAGTTGAGCAAAAATTTGTGCTCTATGATTTTCATATCGTGGATGAAATGCAGTGGTAAAGAGTGAAACCAAGTCTGAGCAGCCCCTTGAAGGGTTCCTGCAAATAGTCGAGGAATCACATGCCCTACAATCTCTTTCACCCCGATCTCCATTTTAAAATTATTTAGATGATTCAGCGGGTCCTGGCTACCATTGTACTTTGGCAACTCCCGGGAATCGAGGCCCTTAGGGTAAGTGGCCGCCATAATCTCCTTGGAAAACCAGTTCAACATTCCATCCTCGCAATGCCCTTCAGCAATTGTTTTGGGCATGCTAAATGATGGGGGTGTTGCCTCGTGTTTGTTCAATTCCGAGTTCTCAATCGACTGCTTTCCTTTTGCCCGAGAAAGGTCGGCTCCAGAAAGTCGGTGAGTGTCCATGTTTATGCCGGTAGCCGTCATATCGCTAGTCCAGCTGGGCTTACCGGTGGTAGGATTCTCCAATATCCTTATACGCTCCTTTAGCAGCAAAATTTCCCGGCGTTCCTCTTTGGTGATCTTTCCTCGGTCGTCTCCGACTAGATTTTCCTCCTCATGATTCTCGCTAGGCTCCTCTTCGTTGGTGTGCATCGACGTCGAGGTCATGACCCGACTTGTGCCAGCACCATTCCGTCTTGTATCTTCAACCTGTTTCTCCTTTTGTCCCTACACACTCTTCCCAAGCTTGCCTTATATCTCGCTCCTCTTGCCGCCAAACGGCATTTCGGAGGTCCAAGTTTTCTTGGATAAGTCGGATATCTTCTTCTCTCTGAAGTCACTGACAAGTTTCCATATTTTCCATTCGTTGGATCAATGAATTCATCGTCCTATGCAACACTCTAGTGTCAGGGTGCTCATCTTGGAGATCACGGGTGGGAGGAGGAAGGTTCTGACGCTGAACCCTTTGTTGCTCTTGTTGAGCAACTAAGCTCGGGTGAGGAGAATACGTCGTATCTTCGGTTTCACCTTCCGTCACCACGGTGACATGGTTAGGATCCGGAACGACTGAATCAGAGTATTGAATCACGCGCTCCTGACGTAAATGCTGCTGAGGCTCATCTTGTAGCTGATCTTGCCGGAGCGCCTAATTACGGCTTCTAGTGCTTGCGGCCATCCTTAGTGGTCGTTAGTTGTTTTATATGGTCTGGGAATCAAAGTTTATGGTCCCCACGGTTGGCGCCAATGTTCTGTTATAGAACACAGATGTCTAACTTCAATGAGTTAGGGATCGTTAATGTTGGATCAATGACCTTTCAAGGATGCTTAAGAGTTAAGCACCAGAGAGAAGGCTTCAACTCGGTGATATCTATGAAGGAGATATCAACGAGTAGACTCAGACCACAGTGCTACACAAGGATGGCGATTCGCCTGAGGGTGGGGTGTGTGCATAGTGTGACTGAATGATAAATAATGGAATAGAGAGTATCTAGAGTGCACCTAGTGGGTAATCTCCTATTTATAGGGATTACCTAGGGTTTCACTCCCATGTAAATGTGTCTATCCATCAACCATTATGCGCCTCCCACGTTCTGCATACACCTGCTCCACTACATGTACGATCCCGCATAACAGACACGATAGAGTAGTGGGGAACCATTTACGTTAAATGGGTGTTTTACTGCAAGCCCTCTTGTTGGGCCGAGTAACTGATCAGCCCAATATACGAGTCCATAACAGCTAGTTCCTTTCATTCCCATAGAAGCTTCATGAAAACTTCCTATTACTATTACAAGTTTATTTTAAGATTATTTAGTCTTTTTTACTGTTCATCATTGTTAAAGAGAATCCTTATGATGTGCTCTGTGGTACTTGGGAAGGGGAGATTAGAAAAAGAATTAATGAGTACAATTTAAAAGAAATATAAAAATGAAATTATATAATTTTATTATATAGAAGAGGTAAGATATAAAAGTACAGAAAATTGTTGGCGAAAAAGAGTACTAAAAATTTTGACCTTGTTATGAAACTAAGTAAAATACAAGAGAGATTAAGATGAGGGAGATGAAGAGATGCAAGGGAGAAATGGAGAGCAAGGAGGGAGTGATTCTTCTTTCTATTCTCCTCTTCCAACTTTTGATATATGCCTACTATATTAGGCAATGAATCCTTAACTTCAACTACAAGAGTTACATACAAGAGAATAAATCTACATAATGGTTAACATGAATTTTTGTAAGTTATTTACATTAATCGTATAAAACTCCCACTAAGTCATTCATGTCATATGTTATATGACTCTAAGTGTAGAATTCCAAAAGCCTCATCTTAAAAGGTTATGGACATTCACACCAATATTGGAATATTTATAACAGACCTAAGATTTTCATATAAATTGAGACTCTTAACAATTTATAAAATAATAGAGAAAAGTCTTCTACTGTAAATTTAATTGATGAAAATGATTTGTCTACACAGATTACCTTGGAAATTTTGCAATGGAGTTGGCTTTCCTCCTTTCCATTGCACTTCTTTGCTCTAAAACGCTACTGTCTTGGCATAAAACACAAGCTGTTGCCTTTCTTTAAAAAAATAATAATAATAATCCGAGTATTGATTGACACTAAAAAAAGATCTTTGATCTTGACTTATCTTGAAAAAATATATCATGATCTTGAAAAAATATCTTGCAAGATATATTTTTAGTACCAGTTAGTGTCCTAAAATAATTTTTCAACACCATGAAGCATTTTTTTCAATATCGGTGAGTATCTTGAAGTATCATTTTAGTACCACTAAAGACTGCGAAATATTTTTCAAGATCCTAAAATAATTTTTTAATATCATGACACATTTTTTTAGTATCCTTAAGTATCTTTTTAGAATGAGTCCATACTCTAAAATATTTTTTAAGATCATGAAGTATTATTTCAAAGAGTAGCGGTGAGTATCATAAAATATCTTTTTTAACACTCAATCAATACCTTAAAATATTTTTTTCACAAAAAAAAAGGGGACACTAGCTTGTGATTTAAAAAGGGGACACTAGCTTGTGATTTGTGTCAAAACAAAGGCATTTCAGAGCAAAGGGGGGCAGCGGATTTAAGGAGGAAAGCCAGCTCCATGCTGCCATAGCCCATGCCGCCTTGCCCTCAACACTCAACAGGCAACCAAGCTAACCACTCCAGCCCACGCCTTTTCCTTCATTCCTCCTATCCCGAATCAGTCAGTGCGTTAATTATAAAACTTTCAAAAAATTAAAATTTATTTGTTCCTAAAAAACAACAATGATATTCTCCCTTTCTTTTTATTTGTTCCTAAAAAAAACAACAATGATATTCTCTCTTTCTTTTTATTTTTACTATTTCATAAACTAAAATACTAGTAGTTTTCCCCCAAATTCTCTGACATGCATATTTTCTATTCATTAAAAAAATGGTTAAGGACAATTTTGTCCCAAAAGTTTCTTTTAGGGAATTTTTTTCCAGAAAGTGTCAAAAAGAGAGTAATTTAATCATGACCTTTATCCCGTTAATTTTGATTGTTAGTCAATAAAATATACTAAAGCTGATAGTTCATATGTCATCTACATTTAGTTTTGTTAAGGTGTAAATTCTCATCAAAAGTCTATGTGATATCTATTTTATTTTGTCAAAAGTTAGATTTAAAACTTTCAGGGCAAGCTTTAAACCTTAACAAACATGATGTGAATGACAAGTGGACTATCAATCAAGATATTTACCAACTAATGGTCAAAATTAACTAGGATAACGGTGAGAAAAAAATTGTTCCATTTTTTACGGAGGCTAAATTGCCCCTCCAAAAACGTCTTGCTCCTTAGTGATAAATAGACCCTTAACCTTAAGAAATTAACACTTTATGATAAATGGAAAAATATTATTTAAATGTATATCTTAACAAAAATCAAAGATTCCCCAGACAAGTTCAGAGGATTCTCAAAGTGGGCAAGTATAAGTTGTAATTTCATTTTGAAGGTATATTAATGACATGTTTATTTCTCAAAATGCAGAGAGTAGATCATGAATGAAGAATGAGAAAGCATAGTACTAATACTAGTACTCTCTCCTTTTTTTTCACATTTAACATCCTTTTTTCTGCGGGACGACTATCAGGGGGCGTAGTAGGTAAAACTTACGGCGTCTAATTTTAATAATTAGATGCCTTAAGTATGGCACAAATGACCTTCCAAAATATACTTAAGGTGTCTAATTATCGAAATAGGACGCAGAACTTAAGACGTCTAATTTTAGAAATTAGACGCCATAAATCCACCTTTTTTATTTATTTTTTTAAAAAAAAAACAGATATGAGCGCCATCACAAATCAGAATTCAAAACCATAAAAGATAGGATTCAATTCCTATTTGACATGGAAGTGCTTCCTTGGAAATATTTTCCAAACATAATATTAGTAATAATCGGGTTCTTAAACCGGGACCGGATTGCCTGCCGAACCTAAAAACCGTCGAACCCCGGAAAACCGGTCCGAGCTAGAGTAAATCGGGGTCACGAGTTGGTCGAGTCGAGTAATTTAAAAAATAAAAAAAAGGAAGAAAATTGACTGAACGAGGAGGGAAAGGAAGAGAAAAAAAAAAGAAGAAGATGATGCAACTGGTGATGGAAAAAGAAGAAGGTGAATGAAGAGAAAAAAAAAAGATGAAAAAGAAAGTAGAAGATGATGCAGTATCCTTCGTATTTTGACCGTCCGATGCCATGAAAACGATTTCCAGCATGAGTGGCACCATAAAATATGAATTTTATGGAAGAAGAAGTGAAGGATCCAATCTAAATCTCATCTCCGGTGACTCACGAATCTGGGAGCATGAAATCTGAAACGAAGAAGAAAAGCAAGAGAGGCAATAAAGAAAAGAAAATGATGCCTCGAAACTCGGAAGTGGAGAAGCGTGTTTGATACGCTGAGCTTTAATTTTTTTAGGGATGTGAGTGTTTGATGGTTTGTATCCCAGTCAAGTTGCAAATCTGGGCCCACAAATTTGACTTGGTGAAAATAAATTAGAAAAACAAAGTATAAGTACAAATCATATCACAAGATCACGATCACGTGGATGATAAAATGTCTAATATTTTTGTAACATGAAAAATGGATATGAGGGGAAAAAATCAATTTCACACCTGGGTTTGGTCCCAATTTGACTGGCCCCACCCACCACCCTTAACCCAAGCACCCCCAACCGGCCTAATGACCTAGTCCGGTTTAAGAACATTGGTAATAATGTTTATCAATTCCTATTTTCCTACCACCCAACACCTCTAAACAAAAAGAGAAAGAAGTTCTCACAATTATTATATTTCGTGGCTTTCTTACGAACATGGCAAAAGGAAGGGCTTATCTTATGAGCAGATAAATGGAAAAAAAAAACAAATTAACAAATACCGGATCAGATAATAACTATGGAATAGCCAAGCGCAGGAAAATCATGGTGCGTACTGCGTAGGACAGCATCAACTGATAACAGGCTGAAATAATTTTTTGATTCCATCATAGAACCATGTAGAAAACAAAACAGACCTCAAGTCAAAGAATATCCACGACAAACTATAATTTTCCTTGTTAAAAATACAAGAAAGAAGCTATAAATCAATATCAACACATTAATTAGAGTCAAAAGTGTCTTGATTATCAACATGATGAGCATAACACCACAGGGTTTTCAACATCAACAGCTATCCTTTATGTGTACAAAATGTGCAAAAAAAGGGAGAAGTGTGATTTGATCACGAGCACACACAAAGGTGAGAAACATAATTACAAAGAGGAAGAATTATAGTAAGTTAAACAATCAAGTGAAGAATATTCTCAGTTTATTACTACCTGAATGAATTTAAAAAAAAAATGATAAACTTTATAAATTGAATACAAAACAAAACAATAAACACTACAAAAAAACAGCAAATTACCGACGGAATTAGGGACGGAAAAAATTTCATTGGAAATTACCCACCGAATTCCGGGGGTAAAAATTACCACCGCCTCCACATTTTACTTCCTTTTTAAAAAATTGGACGTCATTTTGAGAAGTAAAAATCATATTTTGTAGTAGTGTTAGTACGTTCTCTCTCTCACACACACAGTTGCATACTCTGCTTTCTCATTCTTAAATCATGATCTGGGACTCGGTTTCCTTACTCGTCCTTTGAACGAGCAGGGAGAGCTTGTCTCTACAGATGAGCTCCTCTGTAGAAAATCTAAAATAACGATAACCTTTGAACTAACATTTTTAAAAAAATGATTTTCTTTTTCTCTTAAAAAAAAAAGATCTAGACGGTGACGAGCTCTCCATGCTCATCCAAAGAAACCAGTAACGACATGATCTACTCTCTACATATGTGTGTGTACGGATGAGCTCTCCCTACTCGTCCAAAGAAACTAGTTCCAACATGATCTACTCTTTGCATGTGTGTGTGTGTACTTGCATCTTTATGCTTCTGTCACTTCGCAGGAACGTGTTTCCCTACCGTCCCATTTTTGGGGAGATTTGGTCGTCAAATCTCATCTAACGGTCCATATTTCATTATTTTTTAATAATAATAAAAAATTCAGGTCTAGATCAAGATCCCAATTTTTAATACCGTATCTTTTTATCCCTATTAGGTCTTTATTCTCTTATCTTTAAAATATTCCTAAAAGAATTTTAAAGATCATTTATTAAATATTTTTTTGATAGATTCAAAAATATTTTTCCTGTAACCCAATATCCGGAAATTAATTAATTTGAGATCTTTTAAAAAAAAGAGTATCTTTTTTATCCCATATAATCTAAGTACCCTAAAAAAAATTTAGGATAAATAATTTTTCTGGGTAATGACTATGACTAAAAAGATACTTAGGTACGGAAAATTATTTCGATCTTTAAAATAATTTTTAGGATCTTAAAAAATTATTTTAAAATAATTTTATAATCTAAAAAAGATACTTTAAAAACTAACTTCAAAATTGACAGTGACTGCGGGAAAAAAAAAATTGTCAAAACATTTTAACAAGCTATTAAGCCCATAAAAATATTTCGCCCCACTAATATAAGTTCCTAAGTCTAGCATACTAAAGATTAAAATAACATGTTTTTTTCAATTTCTTCACAGATGAGTATTTTAAAGGAGGATTTCAATTTTTTGGGTAATCAGCCATTTTTTGTACATCATTTTACAATAATGAAATTTTCTTCCACTATATAAAACACTCAGGCACAAGTCAGCTGGTTAAATGTAAAAGTATAGTAAATTGGTAAAATTAAAAAAAAAAATGATGTAAACAAGTAGAAGTGCATATAAGGTTCACTTTTTTTCCTAAGAAAATGATAGAAAAAGAATTTTAAAATTGAAAAATCCCAAATTATGTTTGGTATTAAGAGTTGATAAAGGAATGATGAAACTTAATAAGTAATTTACAACTCATTTTATGAAAAATACCTTATTTGGATTTTACAATTTCAAATTTCTTTTTCTAACATTCTTCATTTTTATATATATAATTTATATCCTTTTTTTTATTCTTTTTTCATTTAATATTACAAGGCAATAATTATTTATCATCAAGAATCCACACTTGTGTAAAAGGGGTGTATAGAGTTCACCTTTCTTCTATACCTCTATTCTCTATTTCTTTCTTTGACACCAAAAGCACTATTACAGAGAACTCTCGCTCACATAAAATACCAGGTAGTCATGTACTACTTCATCTGCTGAAGCTAATGCATTGAGGGGAGGCTCCATGAAGAGGAGGAAGGAGCTCAGAAAAATGATGAAGATAGCGAATACAAAAGCTGATCTGCAAGAATCACCATAATGTCTCACAAGTTTCAGCCCTTCTTCTTGACTACCTCTTCCTGAAGAAGAAGATGATGATGATGCATCTTTCAACTCAAATCTTGGGCTTGTGAAATACCCATAAGCCATCCCTGTGATTGCTGCTCCAAAGTGTGACCTATACAGTATATAAAGGTTATAAACTTATAATCTTCCAAAGTGAGAGAATTTAAGGCTAACTAGTTTTTGTGACCAGTGTTGGAGACATACCAGTCATCAATTGGACAAAAGTGGCTGAGTATGAAACTAGCAGCTGTAAAAACGATTGCTTTCTGGAACATGGCCTCTGATATATCCTTGTCATCAGCATCCCTGTTCTGCATTTGATATGCGAGCCAAGCTCCAATTATGGCAAATACAGGTCCCTGCATTTATGTTCCAAATATAGAAATGAAAAATAAATAAATAAAGATGAAAAAGAATGATTTACAGGAGGCTAAGGCTAGTTCAATCTCAGTTTGATTGTAGAAGGAAAAGGAGGAAAAAGATCCCAACAACTCTGAGGTAGATTTATCATGTCCCAGAACTCATAACTTAAGAACCAAACAAAGTGAATGAATATGGAACTAAGGCTAGTGCCATGTGAGATATCAGTAATTAGCTCATTGGTGTTGCATATAAGTTGGAGGTGTGTTGATTAAAATTAACAGAACCAAAATTAGAGAAGTCAAGAACTTACTGTGCCACCAACAGTAGGATCCGGTGTGTGCAGAAAACTCGTCAAATTGCCAGAAACTCCTCCCAATATGTAAATCAAGAGAAAGGTGAATGAACCATAGCCTCTGCAGACATGAGGGCCAAATGATACAAGTCCCCAACAACTGAGAGCCATGTCAAATATGCCAGAGTGCTGCACACGTCAAAAGTACCATATATTGAGGAGGTATCATAATTTATAAATTCAATTTCATTGAGATTCATCCAGAAATCAGTATAGCATATCTCCTAACTTGATTATTTTGTTATATTAACTTCAGAAACCTTGATAGTATATGTTATTGAGTTTATGAGTTGCATGCTGCTGTGGACAAAAAATTTGAAATGACATCAATCACCAAAACAAAATGCAGTGTAGAATGAAAACAAATAATGTATATGATAAAAATATGAAAGCAGACTAATTAGTTGATTATTTTATAGGCCAGCTCGGTCCAAGCTTGTTGAACCTCAGAGGCTAATAATCCAAGTATTTGAGCTTAGGTCTAAGATTAGGTTACTTGCACAGTTCTCACAGATAGTAAAGAGCTTCATATGAATGGTGCTCTATAACTGTAGAATGAAAACACGAACCCAATTCTCAATCTTGTACCAGAAACATTGGCGTCACTAGCCTCCACCATTCTCCAACGACGATCAAATGATTTATCTTAGCACCGTATAGCAGCGGAATAGAAAACAGCTCCAAGTCAGAGTTCCTTATAGGACTTGCTATTTCAAAGAGCAACACAGCGATGTTTATTGAAGCCAATGTACCACTGCACCAAATATGACACCACCAAAGAAGCATCAGAGGTTATTTATTCAAAAACTAGTCTTTGAGCAAGTGCAAACATAGATTAACACTGAAGACTTACATTAAGTAGAGATTGGAGGCTTCATCTTGCTGTATTGTATCTCTAGATGACCTTCCCTCACGTTGACCTTTTGTTCTTATAGTCACATAAGTCTGCTGTTTTCGAGAGTAGTCTCTTTCAGTTTTTTTCCTCATATTTTCTTCATTATGAAGCTTAATGTAAGTAGATGGAACATAAGACTCTTGGCCTGCACCTGCACATCAGATAAACAGGAACTAATAAGCACACGAAGAGAGTTCATCCTACTTGGATGATAAGTTTGCAGTTTATAACATGTTGACTGATTATATACTAGCCCTAAATTGTCAAAAAAAAAAAAGCTTAAATAACAATATATATATTTCTTGAGTAGGCATCTGTTTGGTTCAGGATAATGGACTAGTCATGATTATTCAAATCCTTATAAACAAATTTTCTTGGTGCTGCATCACAGAATACTAGTGTTTCATATTTACAACAGAAAGGTAACAAATGAGAAACTTAAACTTTACCATTATTTAGTTTGCCAAGATAAGCATTGAGAGACTCCAGGCCGTTTGTTGATTTGGATCGGCCCTTCTCGTTATACTCCTGAATCACCTGATCAGAAGAATCCGAAGGAGACAACAGTGTTGCATTATCTTGCAGTTTTCCAAAATAAGAATCTAATGATCTCAGCTGCTTTTCAATATTGCCTGACTCTGATGATGAACACCTAACTAAGGAAAATTGATTCCTCTTTGAATTACATCCCTTAATGAACTTTATTTGGCTATGTGGGCCACAAACTCTCTGTAGACAAGTAACTTGTTTCTTCATATTATGCAGAGAACCTCCTCCGGCTTGACCAAGACACCGAGGCACAATCTCTTTTTCAATCTTTGATTTGGGAAAGCGATCCCTATGCATATTGATAGGGTCAAATAAGAGCCTCTTGTCATTCTTCCTTGAAACGCTTTGAGTAGGTAAGTTTAGGTCCTTGTAGACAGCTTTGTAACTTGACAGAAATGCAGCCATATACCTGCGGGAAAACAACAGGCAAAAGACCCTGAAACAGTTTACTCAAAGCAATAGGTCATGTCTGTTCAAACTTCAAAGCATGAAAAATTAGTGCTCTAAAGATCTTCATAGCATTAATAGAATGAACTTAGATTCACCACATCAGGCAATCTTTCCAGCTTAAGTTCAGAGTTTGGTCCTTAGAAACTAGACAGAAACAGAGTGAAATTAAGTGCTATGCATTAATAAAACAACTTTTTTAAGCGTGTACTCCTCTTATTCTATTTATCAGGCACAGAGAGAGACTATGTTTATCCGTGACATAATCCACCTCATTAAATTTATTTTATGAATATACAATTTTGTCCCTAATTAATTGTTTTGTAGACTGTTATTCTAGTGAACTTCTCATTAAAGTATGTATATTAAATTGGGATAAAGTTGAAAAATAATTAAATTTTAAGACAGTTTTAGTATTTTTCTTGGTTTCAGTTACACAGGTTGGAAGTATCTTATAAATAGAAAGACAGACAGGAGTGCACTGGAGACACAACACTCAGTTCAACCACTACCTAGATGTACATAAAGAACAACAACAAAAAACTTTATACCCCTGGACTGAGGATTTTTCTTTCCTTTTTTTTTTGGAATCAAAAGAACAATCAACGCGTCAACAGACAGATTACATAATCATCCCAGACGTTTTTTCTGAAGTTTGGTTTGAGTCCAACCTCAACCTATTTGAACATGTTCTTGCATATATAGAAGAACCAAATCTTCTCTTCTTCACACATATTCCTCAATATGCCATTTTTCTCAAGACCTTGTTTCCCTTGCCGGTAACAAGTGGAAAACATAAAGCAAATTGAGCCAAAATCAATACCATAACATATTTTTCTAAGCCACCAAACATGGAGTGAAATGAATAGGCACCCCTTACCTGACTGCGAGGTTCTGTGCAAATATGGAAGTCGGTTTTTGTGGAAGGAAATTTCTGGAACTCTAAAAGAGATTGTTGTATGAAGAAAGATTCTTGGCACCCACATGTTGATTCTTGCTTTCCTAGGACTTGCCTTATTGAGCTGTGTCTGTGTTGATGGCGGACAAGACAGAGCAAGGAGACGACAAGTAATGTCTTAGTCTGTGAGTTTGAACCTTATCTCTGTGGAACCACTTATGTTTTGCCACAGCTGGTATGTGAAATCTAACCCTTTTTTAACAGCCAGTCAATGAGCAGATTAGGATTTGGGCGGGCCCCACTTCACTTGCTTAATTTGTGGCTCCGCCTAACGATTTCCGTGGCCTCAATTTTGCAAGTTCGTTTCACTTGACGACGATATGTTTGTTTTCTCTTAATTGCCTATTATAATTTTTTTTTTAAAAAAAAAAAAAAACCCCTCTTTTAATAAAAGTATTAAATATGAGAGGAGGAAAAAAAAAGGAAAACTATGAAATTAATAAAGATTGCATACAAAAAATATTCAATGAGGAAGATAGAATGGATCATTGTCATATATTTAAAACTAAAAACAACATTCGACTAGATCCTATTCCTATATATGTTTAAGAGTGAAACATAAGTTTTTTTTAAGAAATTTATTGTTTTATTTTAATACTAGTATGCCTTTTTAAAAGGCCAAAGCAGCAATTTTTTGACATATTCTCCACTATACCTTTATTTACACAATAAGTTTAATTTATTCAACACATAAATTAAGAGCAAATTTGATAATATATTCAAGGGTTAAAGTGAAATTTTATTAACAAAGCTTTTCCCAATAAGTATCTAGCATTAAAAAAAAATTAAGAGATAAATATATGAGTAAATAATTTAAAATAGTGCGAATTCATCAAGACCATTAAATTTCATTAAAGATCCGTTAGATTTTACTTCAAATTGGCCTTGATAAATTTAATGGACATTCGATGAAATTTAACTACCCTAGTGAATCTACATCATTTTAAATTATTTATTGGTATTTTTACCCTTTCAAAACTTATTTGTGTTAAGACGCTCCTCTAAAAAAAAATTGTTAGTAAAATTACACATTAACCCTATATTCAATATTTCATTACATTAATAACATTTTGTAGCACTCTCTAAACATTAAAAAGTTTAAAACTGTCAATAACTTATAACTTAGTAACATTAAAGTTGTCCTATAAGTGAAAAGTTACGAATTTTGATTCTACTTATAATCTCACGTCGATAATATATTCCTCTCTAATTCAAAAACACAAAAAGTTTTCAGACTAACTTCATCTAAATTTATTTAATAAAAAATAAATAAACATGCAAGTTATTTCACATCTTAATTATTGTTCTTATGTTTTATCTATGTTCTTCTCTCTCTAACACTCTCCCAAGGCCTTGGTACATAAAGATGAATCTAAAGGGGATACAAATCCCATGCACTCCTTATCTACCATAACGTGTCAGCAATCTGGTTATCTTCCCTTGTTGCGTGTTCCAACTTCACATCCCAAGCCTGCTTCAAAGGCTGTTGTATAATAGTCAGATTCGAGTATCAATTTCCACACTAGGCTTTAATTCCTTAAATTAAACACAGCCCATTGTTCAGCTTCAATAACACTGTGGGCCCCAATAGCATGTGTGAAGCCTACAATCCAGCCCAGTGGCCAATCACAAAGGGTACTACAAGCTTACTCAACACTTTCTGTAAGCAACCCCTCGTTCTTGGGTTTAACTGGCGAAGGGGTCGGACTTTCTCACCTAAAAGGAGGGGATTCAATCCCTGAATGGTTAGTCATGACGTAAACATCTCTTGAGGCCTACAAAGTAGTGGAAATGTTGGGAAGGAGCGTGATACTTCTAACCCAAGATATGACTTCAAACGCTTTGTCCTTAGGCGTAGGTAGTTCTCAACCCTTTTCCTAAAATTTTGTTATATAAAAAAAAAAAAAAACTTTCTGTAAGCTAACCATTCTTGTTCCTTATTTATAAGAGCTATTTAGAGTCTCTCAACTTTTTTTATTTTATTAATTTCTTATTTTACCTTTGTCTTTTTCCAACTTCTCATATTCTCTCTTATTCACTCTCTCCTCTCCCCTACCACACATTCTCTCTCTTCAATATATCTTTTTCCAACGTTTCATATTCTCTCTTATTCCCCCTATCCTCTTCTAAAATACTCTAACTAGTCTTTATTATATGGCACCAACTAACAATTCTCACAAACCAATAAAAACAATTAAAGTCAATAAAGTTATCCTACAATTTAAGGAACTTCTAATATTACCCCTACTAATTGCACTAAATTCTAATATCATATTCCCTCTGGTCTTTATTATAAGGCACCAACTAACAATTTTCACAAACCAATAAAAACAATTAAAGTCAATAAAGTTAGCCTACAATTTAAGTAACTTCCAATATTACCCCTACTAATTGCACTAAATTATAATATTATACTATTATTACTCTCACTCACTACCCTTATTTATTAGGGGCATACATAGAAAAGAATAATTAATGTTCCTTAGAAACAAAAAAGTGCTTTATAAAAAGGACCAAATAAACTTCCTTATAATAAACAATCGATGGAGTATTAATTATTACTCTCATCCACTACCCTTATTTATTTATTTTTTGGTCAAAACTACCCTTATTTATTAGGAACATACATAGAAAAGAATAATTAATGTCCATTGGAAACAAACAAATGCCTTATAAAAAGGTCAAGTAAACTTACTAATTTGTACCTTATAATAAGGACATGAAAGAGTAAGGGTATTTTTGAGAAAAAGATAAATAATTTTATATATTTACTGATTTTTACCATCTTTTTATCTTCACTATTCTGTTTAAATGTTTCATAAGAGAAGGAATAACCAAAAAGAGTAAACATTCCACACTTCAAAAAACTTCACTCACTTCGCTTTTCATTTTCAAAAACGAGTTAGGCTTTAAATAAAACCAATTTAACAGGCTCAATCCAAGGGAACGAAACTTGGCAACAAGTATAGAGTCCGAGCATTTGCAACGGTTGACTGACTAAAACTCAGGATTACGATAATGTGTATTTAGGAATTACTACAAATTCATTTAGCTTTCTTTTAAAAAAAAAAAAAACTAGAGACTAGTAGATTTCACCAATTTAAACAATCTTTTTTTTTTCTTGGGGCATTGCCTAGGCAGTAACAATGCCAATAGCAATAAATAGTATTTGCTTCAACGAAACTTCGGCAAGGTAAACTTCCATAATCAACTCAAAGCTCAGTGTGCTAGAACCCTACCAAAAAAACGTACAACTCAAATGGTCAAAGACCATATCATGAATTTCTATAATGATGATGTCCAAATCAGCGGAAAATTGACAATATCAGACAATATTACAAGTTCTAAGGGGGAAAAAATGGGCTTAACGTAATTTTACTGATCGCCGGGCATTGTCTTAATGATGTCAGAATCCCCTGAAAATAGAAGATACCAATCAATTAGGAAATGAAAACGGCAAAGTTAATTTCAAATATTCAAATTAAAAGTTAACCATAAATACCAGGATCGATGATGCTAAGGCAGCATACTCTGTAATACTTGCCGCAAGCAGTGCCCAGATCAACATTGTCTATGTTAAGAAAGAAACCCCTTATCAAATGATGATGGATAGTAGGAACATGGCAAAATAAGGTGTGACTCAAGCACATCCACTAAATGTTAAATAAAACACCCACTGACGTCAAGGAAGTATATAAAGTGGCATGTCAAAATACAAAATAAGAGAACAAGTATCTCATACTCAAAAGTCAACAACCCATTGCTTATGGCACTACCAATACAGCTGAACTCTCAAAAGAAAAGGAAAGAAACACAGATTAAATTCATATGCACCACTGAGAAGTGAAATTTCAAAGTAATACCACTATGTAACATCTCAATATAGTTTAGTAAGACTACAAATTAAATGAAACCAATTACAGAGCCTGCAATAAATTCAAACAGAACAATCAAATACCAGGTGGTTTGCCTGGCTCAACAAGATCACAAAAGGATTTAGACTTCCAAAATAAAGGGCAAAGCAAAATGAATAACTACTGAATCAAGGCAAAACAAAAATCGAGGGCAGCAGGTTCTGGTTTCTGCAGAACCCAATGTAAGTTGTGCGTTAACTAAACAATATTACTTCAACAATATACACAACAATTATGCAATTTTTATTCTTGCTGGAAAATGAAAATGCTTGACAAAATTTAATTTAAATTTCCATTCACATATAAACAATAAATTACTTGGCTAAACAATATAAACAATAAATTAACCAGAAGCTTTATAAAAATGGTTCACAAATAAAATTTGTTAATTGGCTATTTTCCTTAGAAAACCCCATCCAGAACCCAAAGAAACCTAATGTATGAGCTAGTTTGACTCAAATCAGCTCTTTTATGCAAGTTCTTTGCAGGTGCAAGTGAGAAAGCTCAACCATGAATTCTTGAAGCATAGTGCTTCTTTCTACTTCATGTCTAACACATGAATAGACAAACTTTGAAACACTTGAATTATGATTTAATAAAAGGGCCAACAATTACAAATTATTTCATGCAAGATGCATATTTCAATGAAGAAAGACGCTCACCATAATAACCAATACCATATTTTTATTACCTATGAATGTTCCTAATGAAATTTTCTAACTAAAATAGAAAATGAATCAGCAAGCTGAAAGGCATACCCGAACTATTCATCACCTAACGCTAACAGTCATATAAATATTCAGATAATGATTCGGCAGAACGAAAAAAGCTCTCAACAAAGTAAAACAAGATGAAATGATAAATAACAAATGCAGTACATAAGAATTAAAATTCTTGTTATTTCAGAAAGATGAGGTAGCAAAAGATACTCACTCCCATTGTAATGATGAACTCCAACCTTCGCCAACATAGCATAGTATTCTATTTCTGACTTCCTCAAAGGTGGGCAGTTGTTGGCAATAATAATCAGTTTCCCTGTAGAGAAGCAAACCGTAAGTGAAACAATTTCTACATCATTTGTAAATTACTCAATAAAGTAATGCTCCTTCGCAAAGAACTGATGTAATTTATATGCCCTGCCTACATTAAAAATATGAATCTACAATCTATAATTTGTTTTAGTGTAATCCGCATTCGCCCACTTAACCCGAATATCAAGTGAAAAGAATTTTCACAGCTAAACTTAGCAACTTAGTACAAAAGACTCATAAAACTAGGGAAGATGCGATCAGAAAAAGCCACTCAGCATAAACCATTACCTTTAGAGTTCCGAAGGGACTTCAGAACTGTTTTATAACCCAGGGTATATTTCCCGCTCTTCATCACAAGAGCGAGCCTGTTATTGATACTCTCATGGGTCTTCTTCTGAAGAAGTCAAATCAAAGAAACCATTAGCTAGCCGTTTGGATGATAAAGAAAGGCGAAGACGAAATCTGATTAGTTAATAACAATAAAACAACCTAGGATCGAATCAACCACATTCATTATGATAGAAGGAAAAAGAAATGGAGAAATTACCGTCTTCTTAGCTGCCACCATTGTGATCGTTCGGAGGACGGAAATGTTGGTATTCTCTCTGTTTCAATCCGTCAAAAGAAACCCTAATGTCCAGCCGCAAGGGTTTTATATATAGGAGGGGACAAAGGTTAGGGTTTTACCATGTCTTGAATTTCAATAATTTTTTGGTAAAATCCTTTTCAGGGCCATTTTTGACATAAAAATCTTCAAAAGACCTCAAAAATACGGAAATCTCGAAAAGGCCTTGATTTTCTTTACAAGCGATTTTCAAAATCTTTGCGTGAGTTGTTAACGATGATATAGTTGTTAATTAACAACAACTAAATTTCATTAACAACAATTTTCTAACAACTAAATCAACTCATTTAACAACTATATTAGCATTCTCGTTAACAACTATATCGCCTATGTTAACAACTTATGGAGATTCGAAAATCCGAAAAGGCCCTAAGGCCTTTTCGGGATTTCAAATTTTCTTGGGCTTTTTAGGATTTTTACGCTAAAAAAAGTACTTCTAAAAAAAGATTTTCCCAAATTTTTTAACCCGAATTAGATAATTAAATAAAGGGTTATGAGCGATAATACACATGAGGTTTGCATTTTTAGGATTTCAAAGACTACTTGCGAGGTTTTTTCAACCAAAAATACACATGTGTTACGTTTTAGGAAGCGAAGACTACGGCCAGTAGTTAGTCAACTAACGGTCAACGTTAATTTTGGATAGAAGTGAACAAGAACTTCCTGGTGAAATTACACTTTTGCCCCTAGTTTTAGGTGAAATTACACTTTTACCCCTTGTTTTAAATATTATCAAAAAATGCGAAAAAAATGTAAATAATTAGAAAAAAATTTGGAAAATTAGGAAAAAATTCAAACAATTAGAAAAAAAAATTAGGAAAAAATTAAAATAATTAAAAAAAAGTAGGAAAAATTCAAATAATTAGAAAAAGAAATTAAAAAAAAATAAGGAAAAAATTTACAAAAATTCAAATAATTAGGAAAAAAAAGTCAAATAATTAGGAAAAAATTCAAATATTAGAAAAAAATTATTTAAAAAAATAGAAAACATTCAAATAATTAAGAAAAAATTAAAATACCTCCGCTTGATGGGCCCTACCCACCACCGACAACCGTAAGCTAGTACGGAAACAAAGCCAAAGCCAGCCTATCATGCGGGGAAGTGGCCCGAGCGCGCCCGCCGCTCGCACGTTATGCGCTTATATTTTGGCTCGAGCTGGCTCGTAACAAGCCTGAGCCTGTTAAGAGGCCTGGCAAAAATAAACAAACGACAGAATATAGCATATTATGATTCGTTGCACAAACCATGTTTTGCGACAACTCAACAGACGACAGGCTATTTTGCACAAACCATGAACCCTAGAATTAAAAATTAATCGGGATAATCCTAAGCAATGAACATTCGACGGTCAAGGGATTGGGATAATCCTAAGCAATGAACATTCGACGGCATAAAAAATGAATTAGGCAATAAAAAATTAATCGCAACTCACAAAACCCACAAGAATCGGATTTAAGACAAATATGAAAAAAACTTAACCAATGAACCAGTCGCCGTGCAACTTGAAAGAAAGAAGGAATGGGATTTACATTACCGGAGAACGACGTACGACGGTGAAGGGATCGGATTTCGGTAGGACTCCCACGCCGTGCAACTTGAAAGAAAAAAGGTAGAAGGAGGAGGATCACGCCGTGAATCCTCGAGATGTTCGACGGCGGACGGTGAGGACTCGCGGCGGACTCGTGGCTCACGGGATGACGGGTTAGGGATTTAGGCGTGATGACGACGACTGACGCAGATCGCGGCTCACGGGAGGGGAAAATGAAATGCAAAGTTAGGGTTACAAATTTAAAATTTAGGGCAGACAGGGTGTAATTTTTTTTAAAAAAAATCAAATTTACAATTTTACCCCTCTTAATAGGCCGGCCTGTCAGGCTTTACAGGCCTATAGCAAGGCCTAAGCCTGGCCTTTTAACGCAAACAAGCCTCAAAATAGGCCTTGGCCTGGCCTTTTAGCCTGACAGCCGGAGCCATGTGAACCCCCGGCCTATTTCCACCTTTACCGCCGGCATGGGCGGCTGTCTGTCCGTCGGCGGGGCTTGATAACTAACTGGTAGAGGAGGAGTTGTATATACACGGGTAGGTGCGGTTGTTGAAGATCTTACTAAAGTAATTTGTTCATTGAAAAAACATATTAATTAATTAATTAAGATAATCTTCTTGTCAATTCTCCCTACGGAGATAAATCTAACGATGTGTGAAGTCGACGAAGAATCGGGTGGGGCCCATGGCGGGGGTATTTTAAATTTTTTTCCTAATTATTTTAATTTTTCCCTAATTATTTGAATTTTTTAATATTTTCCTTTTTTTATTTTTCTAATTTTTTGAATTTTCTTCCTAATTATTTTAATTTTTTAATTTTTTTTTCCTTTTTTTTTTCTAATTTTTTGAATTTTTTCCTAATTTTCCAAAAAAAAAATCTAATTTTTAAAAAATTCGAATTATTGGATAATATTTAAAACCAGGGGGCAAAAGTGTAATTTCACCTAAAACTAGGGGCAAAAATGTAATTTCACCCGAGTTATCGCTCACTTCCATCCAAAGTTAACGTTGACCGTTAGTTGACTAACTAGTGGTGTTGAAATGAGGCCCCAAAACGTAACTACGTGTGTATTTTTAAAAAAACCTCAAGTGGCTTCCTGCAAGAAACCTCATGTTGTTATTGCCCTTACCCTTAAATAAATTAATCAAACAAATATCACCTAACTTTATTAAATTTATATAGGCTTTCTTTTCATTTTTGAAATTTATATAAATTCATGATAAAATGCAATAAAATTTGTGAGATATTATTCAAATTGAAAATATATAGTATCTCATTTAAATCCAAAAAATACATAAACTTCTCTAATCTCTAAATATAAAATAGGGAAAATACATATGGGGCCATTTTTAGAGAAAAAGATTCC
The DNA here is from genome assembly GCA_019022615.1 of Acacia melanoxylon. Classification (NCBI taxonomy): domain Eukaryota; kingdom Viridiplantae; phylum Streptophyta; class Magnoliopsida; order Fabales; family Fabaceae; genus Acacia; species Acacia melanoxylon. The sequence goes on from JAFJYJ010000046.1 coordinate 3,500,192, forward strand.
AAAGGGGCCTAAGATTAGAAAATCCCAAAAAAAGCCCCAAGGCTTTTCTCGGGATTTTCGTAATCTACGTTAACAACAAAATCAGCCACATTAACAACAAAATCAATACCCGTTAACAACTAAATCAGTCGTATTAACAACAATATTTTAACAACTAAATCAGTCACATTAACAACAATATCATCCCCGGTTAACAACTATATCAGCCTCATTAACAACTCACGTAGATTCGAAAATACGAGGAAAAGGCCCCGAGCCTTTTTTGGGATTTTTAAAATCTTGGGGTCCTTTTGGGATTTTTTTTCTCCAAAAAAGACCCTTAAATGCATTTTGCCTATAAAATATGAATTTTCTTTTTCAATAAAACTATAAAATAAGCTTTTATAATTTACTCATTAAAAGAAGAGATTTTTCTTAGGTTTCGAAGAAAAACACACACGCTCAGGTGAAAAAAAAAAAATCACAGGCTGGCGAAAAAAGGAAAAAAAGACACACACACACACATATATATATATATATAATTTGTACAATTTGTTAAAAAAATATTATAACTTATTTTTTTAAAGAAGTTTACATGAATTTTTAATATGAAAATATATTTATATAAAAAAAAAATTAGCGTTAATAATCTAATACTTAATTATTGACTTTCATTGCTCAATAAATCTTAAAAAAAATCATGATGAATTGTCATGTTCTACAGATTAATTATTTTTATCGTAATTATGTGTTTTTAAACTAGTTTCAAAATTTTATTTTTATTTTCAAGTATAAAAAATTATTATAAAATGTTTTTATTATTTTTTGGGTAAAGGAGCAAAAATACACATACGCTTTACCCCGGAGCGTTCGGCACCATATGCAAAAAAAAGCAAAAATACACATGTGGTTACGTTTTAGGAACAAAAATATCGTTTGATCGATTAATTTTGACTTTTTTTCGATCGAACGATGACGTGGCATGTCCACGTGACATCATTTTGGACAAAACAGTTCTACGTGGCATGTCTACGTGGACATGTCACGTCATCGTTGAGTCAACAAAAAAGTCAAACCTAACAGTCAAACGGTATTTTTGCTCCTAAAACATAATCACATGTATATTTTTGCTCCCAAAAAGCATATGAAGTCCGCGGCTCGAGGTAAAGACATGTGTATTTTTGTTCATTTACTCTTGTTTTTTATATTATATATAGGGTTAAGGTGCAAAAATAGCATACGTGATTTTCTCCAGGAGCGCCAAAAGAAGCAAATGCTTTTTTAGGTGCAAAAGTGAGTATGTGGTTACAAATTAGGTGCAAAAATAGCGTTTGTCAATTAAATTTGACTTTTTCCGACGGACGATGACGTGGCATTTTAAAGGTGCAAAAATAATTTTATGATCTTAAAAAAATATTTCGTGTATTAGGTACTAAAAGGATACGAAAAAAGTATTTCGTGGTACCGACTGATCGTACTAAAAAGTATTTTCAGGATAATCGATTGGTACAAAAAAATATTTCATAATTTTGAAAAATTATTTTATGATCTTGAAAAAATATTTAAGGTATTGACCGGACTAAAAAAGGATCATTGAAAAAAATATTTGAAATGCCACGTCATCGTTCGTCAAAGAAAAAAGTCAAACTTAACGGTCAAATGCTATTTTTGCACCTAATTTGTAACCACATAGTCACTTTTGCACCTAAAAAAAAGCATTTGCTACTGCTCCTCGGAGAGCAAGACACATGTCTATTTTTACACCTTAACCCTTATACATATTATTTTTAAAAATTATTTTACTTTAAATAATAAATTTATTGATTACATATCCTTATCAAGAACATATAATTATATATATTGATATTTCAAATAATTATAAAACCAAAAACTATATAGCATTACATAGATATATTCAATACATTGTTTCCAAACAAAAAATTATATGATTGTGGTTAAATTATGATTAGTATCTTATATGGTGGCATCTTATTGATCTAAACTTTTTTTTTTACCCCACCTGGTTCATTGAAATCTTTGGTTCTGTCTAATCCGGATTTCGCCCTGCATTGTGTGTCCACGATCATGGGAAAGAGCTTTCAACATCATTTTCTTCATTCCCACGCCGAACCAAGAACATAGTTAAAGAAAAGTAAATCTCTTTCCACTTGGTTGTTGGTTATTGATCTAAATTTTTTGCTTATTTTGTGCTCAATCAATCTAAGCCCAACCGTAGATCCCACCATATACTCTCTCTTGGGCGCCCAACCTTAGATCATACCAACCAACACTACTAATAGTGCAGCGGTATTGAGATTCATTTTTCCCCTAGGTCCTGGGTTCGATCCCCCCCTCCCCTATCGCCTTGTATCAAAAAAAAAAAAAAAAAAAAAAAAACCCTTAGATCATATCATATGCTCTCTTACAGTCTCTCTTGGGCGCCAAAGCCCATATTCTCTATTTGAATCTTAAGAGGGGCATTTGTTGAGAAATATTGTCCTAATTATAAAAAGCATTTGTTGAGTATAAATATACTATAAAATTTGGTCCTATTTAACCGGAGGTAGTAACTTTTTATGCTCTAAATTTAAAGAGAGGTAACCCTTAATTTGTCAAATTAAAAATTCTTTTTTAATCATTACTTCCTACTTTTCCTGCCATCATCATAAACAAGAACACCTCGTGCACATTATTTTTTTTTAACCAAAATACACGTCAGTTTATTCAAAATTTATAGTAAAAGCGTAGTAATTGCCCTTTCTACCATTTATTATGCAATTGATCCTAATATGAATCCGAAATAATCATAATTAGTGTAAATAAAGTTAGGAAATAAGAAAAAAATCCCTAAAAATATATATAATTAACATAATAAAATAGGGATTTCTTTAGGAGAGCAACCTCTCCATTTTCCTTTTGTCCTCTTCTCTCATCTTTCCTTTTTAACCAATAGATCAATATTTGAATAGTTCATATTTAATTTTGTGTAAAATGATTATCAAAACGTTAAATTATAAGAAAGGAAAATAATTAACTAAATTTCAATTACTAGATTTTAATATGAATAATATAATACTAAAATAAAGAAAAAGAATATTTAGTATAAAACTAAATTTAAACCATTCAGATATTGATTTTATAATTATAAAAGGAAGAAGATGGGAAGAGAAAAGGAGACGTTACTCTCCCATATCTTACCCTTATCAAATATGTTCTATTTGGGCTAATAATTGTTCCCGCAAAGATGGCAAGCACATTAATTTCTTTCGGAGGTGTTATTTTGGACTAGGCGAAGTGAGGCTCCAGGAATGATGATGATCTTCTGAAGGTCTGAGTTTCAAAAACCCCCAATTGCTATAATATTGTGATTTTGTGGTCGATTATCATCATATAATAGTGTCTAATATTTTCATGTAATAATTTTGTTTTCGTGCATGTATACTGCCACCTTTAAGCGATGATTAATGAAAAAGTTTATGTCTTTTGATAGTTCTTGTTCATGATCATCTATCTTGTGTTATTAATCTCTTGTTGATGAAAAAGTTTCAACCTTTAAGGTGAAAGTCTTATTTCTAAAATTTTATTTCTCTGTTCTAAGAATTACATTTTAGACTGGTTGATTTGAAAGATGAGGTCGTTATGAATTAAAAATAAATTTTACATATTAACACCGGTTTTTAATGAGAAGCGGTCTAGAAAAGGTTGCCTTAGTATATATACTCATTTTCGCTTAGTCTTCATCCTAGTCTCTTTTAGTCTTGCCTTGCGTGCTCTTCCTCTCTCTGTCACCTCTGACTGCCATGATGTCCCCCTCTCTTCGCCATCGGGATGGCTTGGTATTCCTCTCAATTGGGCTCTTTCTCTTTGTTGTCGTCATTTTGCTCTTGCATTCAGTAAAAATCGTTGCTTTTCACCAACCCTCGATAGATGTTTTATTCTCATGTTCTGCTAACGTTTTCTTTGTTATCTTTGCTTGCATAGAAGTTTTAATCTTTGTCTTTCACAAGTTCTCGATACTTTTTTTCCTTCTTTGTCAAAATCCAGATTGAAAGTTCATTTTTATGGCTATCTGTAGAATTTATATTAGTTATAATTATTTTTTATATTGATTGCATTTGTTTTTTTATGGCTTAGAATTTATATTGTATAATGTAGATTTTAGGTACAATAATATCCAATAGGGCTTCTGTAAAAAAAAAAAAACGTACATTTTTTCAACAACAAAAAAATCTCACATTTTAGACCGGGTATGAAATTACCTAGGTTACAGAGTGAGCAATTTTGCATTATAAAGTGAAATTTTTTAACACGGGTTGTTAACCGGTATGAAAAAGTAAATTTTAGGACCGATTAGAGGTTTGGTCTTAATAATGATAGACTTTATAAATTGGTGAATACAAAATCGGACATAAACCTAATCTAAAAAGCTAATTTCAACTAGCATTAAAGCCCATTTGTTTAGTAGTGTAAACAAGAGAAAAATGAGACAAGAACTAGGAACATGTTTTATTTTTAAACAAATATATAGGGACGTGTTCAATCGACTTGATTCATTATTTGTTCCACCACACGATATCCATTATTATATGTTATTATACATGAAAATAAACATATGTTATCTAGTACTGGTGACAAAGATGTATACTGCCTTCTTCTTATGAATTGTAAGGCCTGAAGCAATTTAAACCCCATTTATCTCTTCTTCTTCTTTTTATACAAACCCCATTTATCTCTAGCCGGTGGGATTTTTTATTTTGGTTTTATTAAATTTTTTTAATTTTCCTTCCAGTGAAAAAAAAAGGTAAGGTCTGATATGGATGTCACATGACGTGCCTACTAGGCAACGGTTAGGTCTAGTGAGTCAACTAATGGTCACAACGTTGCATTATTTTTAAAATTATTTTGTAACCGTTTATAACTAAAAGCAAATTTCTTTATGAAATTGCCTAGAAGTTATTCTGTATCAAAACCTAGGTTTAAGCAAAAATTTACCAAACACTCTAAACATTATCCAGAAGTTATTTTATATCAAAACTTAGATTTTGGATCCAAAACGTATGTTTTGTAAAAAGCTATTTTTTTCCGCTTTTTCTTTCTTTTCTACCATCATCAGTATTTTTTTAAGTCTGGTAAGTATCCAAGTATTTTTTTAGTACCTTTCAAAGATATCCGAAATACTTTTTCAAGATTAGTCATTTCCATGAAATATTTTCTCAATATCTTAAAAAAAAATTCAAAATCATGAAGTATTTTTTTAATATCCTTAAGTATCTTTTTAGTACCTATTAGTACCTGAATTTTTTTTTCCAAGATTAGTCTGTACCTGAAATATTTTTTCAAGATAATAAAATAAATTTTTAAGACTCGAGAAGTATTTTTTTCAAGCATTCATTCGTGTTAAGATCTTTTTAGTACATATCTATACCTTGAAATATTTTTGTAATATTCTAAAATAAATTTTTAAGATCATGAAATATTTTAGTCTTGAAAAAATACTTTATGATCTTAAAAATTTATTTTACAATATTAAAAAAATATTTCATGACTAATCTTGGAAAAAAAAATTCAGTGTACTAACGGTACTAAAAAGATACTTAAAGATATTGAAAAAATACTTCATGATCTTGAAAAAAAATTTAAGATATTGAAAAAATATTTTAGGATAATGACTAATCTCAAAAAAAATATGTCGCAGTACTAAAAAAAATACTTAAGGATCCGAATAGCATCAAAAAAAAATATTGATGATCAAGCAAATGAGAGAAAAAGATCTAAAAAATAGTTTTTTTTTCCAAAAACTTGGTTTTGAAGCGAGAAAGAAAATAAAAAATAGGGGTGTTGACAAACTTATCAGAACACCTAAATTTTGAAACAAAATAACTTCTGAAAAAAGTGGGGTGTTAGACAGAGTTGTGGCAAAACGTTTTGTAACGCCCATGTGATCAAATCCATTTTGAAGATCAGTCCAAAAAACAGAATCAATTTTGAAGAACAGGTCAAATTTGCTTTTTTAGTCAGCATCAAAACTATTCCCAAACGACCAACGTGTGAGTTGGCGTAGATGGAAGTGATCAGGATTAGCCGCCTTGGGCCGGCTCGATCCTCTCGTCATTGGGACTCGCTTTGGTAGCGATCTCGTAAGTCCAAAGAAGTCTTCATAGAAATTTTCTGCCGCTTCTAGTGTGTGGCCCGATGTCAAACCCTCCAAAACCTTTATCTTATCAAAAAAAAAAAAAAAAAAACTATTCCCAAACGGGTGTTATACCAAATCTACATATCATAGTTCTTGGAGGGAAAAATCATAAAGAAGTTTTAGGTAAAATAAAATTCGACTACTAATAAACTCATTTTACATTTTTACGTTTCATCTTATGACATTTTGCATAAGGTTGAATCAATTGATAATTAAATTCCTCAACACTTTTATTTGATTTTTCCTTTATGCAATGTCAAATGTTCAGTACAGAAGCTACGGAAACTATTTATATAAAAAAATTAAAATAAAAGGTTTTCTTTTTTTAACAATAAAATAAAAGGGTTGAGTTAAACGTAACAGCTAACAAGTATCTATTTATTTTAGCGTCTATTTCAATTAGTGACTCATGCAAAACACCACACTTAATAAGGTTTTTTATTTTTTTAAAAAAAATAGAATCATTAATACTAGTAATATTTTGACTGGAGAATGTAATAACAAAAATGTAAGAAACTTGTATATATAACTTTTCAAAATAGGGTTGGGTGGGTAGATTGATAAAGATATAAGGTGTGAGTTACCCTGTTTCTATCCTAAAATCGCTAATTTATTAAGCCTGACTTATATTTTTTTTTCTTTTCATGAAATACAAAGAGTAAACTCCGTTCCTAGTAAAATTTAATCTTTTTTTATTGGTTACTAATGGATTTTTTAAATTAAATTATTACTATCTTTAGTTTTAAATATACAATAAAGTTTATAATCTTTATTCTATATTTGGAATTGACAGCCACCATGGGGAGGCCTCGAGTCATTAATTCAATTTGACAGAAGAAACCAAGGGCCTACAGTAATGTTTGGGCATTTTGACCATTTTATCCCTTATTAATTAATTAATAATCATTTTGCCCCCATTCAAAACCTATACACCAATCTGTCCCTATTTAGTCATTACATAGTTTTTTTAGTCGATTACATTATGTAATCAACTAGAAAAACCATGTAATTGATTACATCATCAAAAAAAATTTAGGTTAATGTAAATGGAGTAAATCACCAAGAGGGGGGGTGATTTGGAGATTTAAAAATTCTTTTCAAGATGCTCTGTAACTTGAACGCAAAATGACGAGTAACGAGTAAGGGAGAAGAAGCAAGACACAACAAAATCTATACTGGTTCGGTCTAAATCCTTAACCTATGTCCAGTCCCCAGACACTCTGAGATTTTCACTAACTTTCAGATCAGTTACACACTCTATACTCGAAAGTTATCCTCTCACTAAGATACGCTCCCCTTTCAAGTTGTAATATGATATTCTCAATCTTCAAGTCCTCTGACTTGATATTCTTACAATAAATGATTTCAATAAATGAAACTCTCTCTAAGAGTGGATAATAATAAACACTGAGGTGCAAATGTATCAAAAGATACTTTACAGTAGAGAACTGAAAGAGTAGTTGGAAACTTGAATGATTTTCGTTTTCAGCAGATTGGTTGTTGAGAAGACTTTAATGCAATTTCTTATATATGAAGAGAGCATTAAATGACCGTTGGAGTCTTCAATGTAACCATTGGAGACATTGGAGTAGCTGTTAGGAACACTTTGGTCTCTTCTCTCTTTACTCTTCAGTTAATCCAGTTGCACAAAAGATTAAGGTTGACTTCCCTTGAATTTAATCCGTTGGAAGAGCAGCTTCCTTATGGGGAAAGGAAACATTAATCCCTTAGCAACGTGCAAAGAATGATTGTCCAAAAGGATGCAAGATTTTTGGATTTTGCAATAAATGCGCTGACATCACTTTTTGCTTTAAGTTTAATCTTCATTTAATACTCTTTAAATCATCTGAAACTCACTAACAAACTGATTAAACATAGTTAGGAATAGTAATGAGTGATGATAAGAAATATTAAGATCAAACATAAAGATTTCACAAATTCGAGTAATTTGATTTTCAAACTGAGCGACACAAACTCAAGTTTGTTTAAGCAAATTGGAGTTTGCAACTCTTCTTTAGGAACCAAACTCGAGTTAATAAACTCAAACTCGAGTTTGCTTCTTTCAGAGAAGAATGTCACAATTTGAGCTTTGAAGAACATTTTGAGAATATGAGCAAAAATCGAGTTCATTCATGACTAACTCAAGTTTTGGACATTTATGATGAAAGATATGTTTAAGTCTAAAAGCTCAAAACTGGAGTTTTCAAATCTAGATGGATTTTTCAAAATCACAAAATAGAGCAAAGCTCTTCGCTTGGTCCAAACTCGAGTTAACAAAACTAAACTCGAGTTTCCATAAATGTTTGGAAAAAAATGGAAAACTCTTTGTATGGAGAAAACTGGAGTTGGCAAAGGTTAACTAGAGTTTCTAAGGCTTTAGAAATATGATATGCTCTCTGTATGATCCAAACTCAAGTTTGTAAAATGAAACTCAAGTTTCCTCAAGAGAGAGAAAACTTGAAAACTTTCTCGCCAAATGCAAATTGAAATTTATAAAACAAAACTAGAGTTTTCTCAAGTTCGAATGGAGCATAGCTCTCTTTTGTTACAAACTCGAGTTGACAATCGCAAACTCGAGTTTCCAACAAAGCTTGGGAAACTTGAGAATTCTCTGTCAAGCACAAACTGAAGTTTCCTAATGGAAACTGGAGTTTGGCTTATTTTCAAAAATATTGAGAGGTCTCTGTTTGGTACAAACTCGAGTTTGTAAAACTAAACTCGAGTTTGTTTTGATGTGAAAAACTTGGAGTCTTTCTCGTATCTCACAAACTCGAGTTTGCCTACGCAAACCGGAGTTTGGTTTAGTTCATAAACATCGAGCTACTTTCTGTTAAGTCCAAACTTGGGTTTTGCATTCAAAATTTGAGTTTACCTTTGTGATAAGTTTTTCAACTTACTAAAGACAAACTTTAACAAGAGTTTACAATTGTCAGTTATCATCAAAACATATAGAGAACTAACAGTTAAAACTTCGAAAGGCCATAACTTCTGGCTCGAGAGTCCGAATTAGGTGATTCTTTTTTTTTGATTCCACATAACTTTTTGAGATCTATGCATTGACATAAAAATTTGTGTCCAAATCAAGTCAAGTGAGCGTAATATAGTACAAAATTTATGATATTTAGTCGTAAAACTTTGAAATGAAAATAAAATTTAGCCACACATGGCTATAACAAAATCCATAACAAATAAATTAACTTCTAGATTTAATTAAGAGAAAGGAGGAAAAACATATATTAGCTTTTTCAATACCATTTGTTGTAACGTGAGAGATTGAAGGTTGCGCCTCGGGATAGAACAGCCTTTGTTGCCGTCAGAATCTGTTTAGTACGCTCTCCATTTTGCGTCTCGTCTTCCTCTGCTTCTTGAATTGCTTCGCTGTTGCGTTCAGTTTTTTTTTTTGCTGCCATCCAATTCGCGCCCCCTTGCGTCTTTGATCTTTTTAATATATATAACTTAGGTTTGGGCCTTGCAATCTTTGATTTTTGCTTTTCTCTCAATGATTAATGCTTGGCTTATGTCTCACGTCTTAGATTTTAATATATATATATATATATATAATGAATTGTTTCCTTTTATTTGATGTTTTATTTTTTATTAGATCACATAATATCTCCCGCACAATAAAGATAGGATATGAATATATTTTATGTCAAATTATACTTTGATCCTAAATTTAATTTAATGATAGAACAGTATATAAAATATAACTAAATAGGTATATAATATTAACAAATTAAATCCAACTAATTAAATCATAAAATATACACCTATTTAATTATAAAATATACACTTATCCGTTTTTCATATTTTGTTTTTGTGGATGATGTTATTTAATTTTTGTTGTTATTTTTTATTTTCAAAAATAAAAAATAATCATTTCAATGCGTAGATTTTGAAAAGTTATGTGGAATCAAAAAAATTCACTTGATTCAGACTCGAAATTTAGAAGTTATGGTCTTCCGAAGTTTTAACCTATTTTTTTTATATAATGTCTCGATTACATGGTTTTTTTAGTCGATTTAAATCGACTAAAAAAACTATGTAATCATTTGAATAGGCAGATTGGTATATAGGTTTCAAACATTGGTAAAATGATTATTAATTGATTAATAAGGGGTAAAATGGTCAAATAACCATAATGTTTGGGTACTTATTTTCAGCCTATTGTTTTTTTTTTTAAAAAAAACAACAATTTGTTTTTAAACAAGGGATAAGATATTGTCATTACCAATTTTGATCACTACCAATGTCACTACCATTTTTTCACCGTTAGATGAGAATCTCAACTCGAGATTTTGATCTAACGGTAAAAAAATAGTAGTGACCAAAATTAATGGTGACAATATTCTATCCCTTAAAACATAAAACAATTTTGAGATGTTTTTTGGGTTTACGTTTTTAGTTTTTGTTGTTGTTTTCTTTGCTTTTCACCCGACACTCTGAACCCCTCCAAACGTCTCGCGTTCGCCTTCCACCGTCACTTCTCAGTCTTCACTCAGAGGCTGTCGTTTCTGTCTCTCGCCTGGGCTCTTCCAGCTTCTGGTACCTTTCTCACTCCCATCTCTGTTTCAATTTCTGTATGGGATCCTCTCGAACAATACAAGTTTCTCTTATTGGGAATCGGATCAGCTTGGGGTTGCTTCGGCTTTCTTGCAGTTGTTCTTGGTCGTTTCTCAATTTGGTTTTTACTTTCTCTGCATTCCCAAGTTAATATAGAACCCAAGAGTAAACCCGATGTTCAGATTGATGCGTTGAACATCTGGACTAAGTATTAGCGTTTTTTATCGTGCAATTACTGTAGTTTGAGCCATTCCGAAAAATTGCAGTTACATTTCCTTTTTGAATTGTAAGTTGGTGATTTTTTTCTTTTGCTACTAGGTTCCAACTAACCTTCCATCAATGGCTACACCTCAACCCTTGCTCCGCAAATCTTCTCACTTCTCTGTAACCCTACGTTCATTTGCCACTACTGCAAAGCCTTCCCACCATAATGATCACAAAAGGAACCACAAATTCCTTGAACCCAACTCCTTCATTGGAAGTTGGGAGGCTCCCAAGGACCCAAAGGAGGCAGAGGCTAGGCTTGCCCAGCTTAGAAGAGACTATGCCAAGCAGGTTAAAGAGGTTCGCAAGGCCTATATTCAGGAGATGGAGCTCATGAGGCTCGAGAAGCAGAGGAAGGATGATGCAAGGAGGGAGGCCATTAGGGTTGCTAATGAAGAGCGTAAGAAGCTCAAGGCTGAGGTTGCTAAGGTCAAAGCTGAAGAGCGCAAGATTGCCCAAGAAGAATTTCGACAAACCCTTGTATGTTTCCTCCTCGTATCCATTTTTTTACCTGTATCTTTTGGGTTTTCTCTATTATTTTCTTGGATTCTGTTTGGTCTAAGGAAGTGCTTTATAGGATAATGAAATAATTAACAGGAAAGATAATCCAAATAATGGGAGATGGAAATGGTTTAGTAGTCTTACCGATGTTGTTTTAGTTATTATATATATATAATAAAACCTAGTGTATGATTAAGTAATAATTTGATATCTCCCAGAATTTTGAAGCATGTAGTCTTGTATTATATAGCTAATTACATTGTGTCCTAATACTGGATGGCCAAATCCTCACCTATTGGACTAGATGTAAGCCTGAAAGCTGCTCCATGAAAAATGAGTAAATTTAAGATGGAACAAAGAAACTAATTATTATGAAAGCCGGAAAAACACAATACAATTTCAGTAATTTTTCAAATCTGATTATAGAAAATGCATCATAGTTCTAATATTACCATAAGGAGCCCCAGTGATTACAGGTTAGTGTCTGTTGCAAAATGGTGTCGTCCTACCTGACCCAGCAAGACCATATACCTACTATGCTGACTCAACATCCTATTCTTGTTCTAACTGGTGCCAAACATGCACAGAAAGGCTCACACATAAGAAATGACACACAAGTCAGCAACATAATGAAAACACACCTGACATATAAAAAACAAGACAATTCCCACACATGAACTATTTCCCCTATTTGAAACTACTTTTTTTGAAGAGGTTGGGCTGGTGCATGACCATCCAACTCAGGGTAATGGCTTTGAATGGGGTAGACTCAGTCCTGTAAATCTTCCTCCTCATCTCTCTCAACCACAAGAATAATAAAATTCTGGGAAGTGGTGTGGCACTAATGGCCTGGGACAGATATTAGAAAGACATCTTTTTTCCTCTTGTATTCTATCTCCTTGCTTAGCTTGTGGAGATTTGTCCAAGCCACAGCTTATCTAGATGTCAGGTTAAGTGTGGGAGGTGGTTTGATTAGCTGACCTAACCTGAAGTAAACCTCTACTTGTGATCATCTTCAGACTGGATGGAATATTACTTGATAACACCCCCACATCCACTGAGAACTTCTTTGCTAGAGATGAACTCTTACTACTTGTTTGGAGGGCTGCAATCTCTTGCATCTTTGCTAGGTACATGACGCTAATCATTGAAGTCATTTTGAACTTTTGAAATAGAGCGTCTACCTTCAATTTCAACCCACTCAATGAACGACTGAGAGTGAAGAGAGTAACAAACTGTAAAGTCAGTTCTTCAAATTTCTCCCAAAACCCAGAAATTGAAGCTGACTATTTCAGCTTTACGAGCTCTGCCATAGGCATTATGACGTTAATCATTAGCGCTAGCGAAGATAAACATATTTAAGTTGCGATAACATTGTTGATTGTCTTTAGTCTAGGTCTATGGGCATTCTTTGATGAATTAATATATATTTAGCAAAACATGTGATATTGCAAACGCAATGCCTCATGTTTCAATGGGGAAAAAAAACAGCAGGGATACCAATTGCTCCACATTATTTAACTTTGGGGTGATAGTACTCTTCAATGAAGTGATGTGTTCGAAGGAGAAGCTTGGATGAATAATCGAATATATTGGCCGCCCCCATGTTTAATATTACCTTTAGCCTTTAATATAATATTCAATTGACTAATTTGGGGAGATTAAAGAAGTTAAATAAATTAATTAATTATAGCATATGTTATATGATCTCTCCGAAATACTTTTGTACATTATTAGATTATATATCACATTATAAGTGAGGTAAATTAGTTTATAGAAAAATGATAAATATAAATACTTTTAAGGTAATTTATTTAACTTTCTTAATCTCCTCAAATTAGATTTTATATTAAAGACCGGATGTAGTATTTTCCTTTTACATTTTCACTTTAAAACTGTCCACATTTTTCTGTCACTGATTTCTCATTTGTCTGTGTGTAGTTAAAAGAAAGAGTAGATAAATTTGAAACTTGGAGCAGGATGATGAGAAAGCATGAAGAGAAAGAAGAAAGAGTTGTTGCACATGCAAAGTTCAGTGTGGATTGATGAATCTGAACTGGAAAAAAAAGTAGTGGAAGCTATGGTCGATTCAAAACTACTTTGACTCCCTTGCAGTTCCTCAGTTTGAAATGACTGGAACATTGGTTTTGCACTTTTGCAGTTAGTGGAATCTTTGTCAAAAGCAGCCTCTTGAAAGAGTAGCTTGTGCATCAGGTTACAGGTTTAGGTTTGCATTAGAGGTTGGGCTGTAAGGTGCATGATGTATGGAAATGAAGTTCATGTTGGTGCGTATTGGAAATCTCGAATGTTATGGTACCATGTTTGAAGTGTCTTTTATTCAAAGAGGTTCTAGCAATTGGCCATTCAATTAATTTTATATACATCCATTGAGGTTGTTTAAAAAGACATTTCAAAAGGCTTCTAAATAAGTTTTGACAGCGTAGCTTTCCTTACACTTGAGAAATTTCATTGCCAGCTTAGGCCTTGGTTGATGAGCCCGTTTTGGATTTGGCATCGGTCAAAATGTAATGAGCCTACTAATTTTGTTTTTTGTTTTTTAATATCATCAACCGGTTTGGGGTTTGGGACCGTCCATTTCAATATAAATGTGTTTTTTGGGATTCAAACTCAAGACCCTAAAGGAATCTAGTGACATTAATGAGCCTACCGTACGGATTTTCTCTTGTTAGCTTGTTGAGAAGTTTGTGCCTGCATAAATGACTGTCCATTATTAATGTGTCTGGTTGTATCAATATTTTTTAATTCGTAGTTTCATATTTTAAATAAATTTGTTGAGTTAAAAGGCAGACATTATAACTCTTTAAATTATATGTAGCTCACTTAATACAGGACCTATGTTTATGATTAAAATAAACAATGCCGAATGATTTTTTAAAAAAATCCATAATCAGTAAATCACTAAATAAAAATAACATGATGATAATGTCAAGCATGATTCTCCCGAAGTGGTGTTAGAAAAAAGAAAAAAAAAAAAACACAGGGCGGCTAGTTATATTTAGCGTGACGGAGTTGGCTTGAAAGGACCCTCCTCCTAATTAGAATGTAAAATAATCATGTCAATAAATATATATATATATATATATATATATATATGTATGTATGTATATATATGTATGTATATATGTATATGTATGTATGTATATTGATGTCTCTCTTAATTCTGGTCATAAAAAAGTTATGCCAACAAGTTTGCTGAAATGTTTTTAAATTGAAACACTTGTGTTTTATTTACTTATTGTATAGAGAAATGGTACATCAAGTGTTTCTTTCTTCTTTGGCGGTTGGTCCCTCTTCATTATTTGCAAGAAAAAAGTTGGGTTAAAGGATAAAAAGTGCCTGAATTTTTCCATTGGTAGGTATTGGCCACCACAAAGTTTTAAGTTTTATAGAAGGATGTTGTCTTATAATTAGTAACTAAAATCAACTAAATATTGTCTTATAATTAGCAGGGAGTACATCAAAGTTTTAAAAATGTTAATTACCAAGTTTTAAAATATTCTCTTCCGTCCTTCTCCTTCCCTCCGTATTCCTTCCACCATTAAAGCAAACTCTGAGGAGTATTAACAAAATCAGAAGCCGTTCACGAGCTCCTCCGCCACCCCCATCGTCTCTCCCTTGTTTTGTTTGAAATAGTGGATGAGGGAGAGGGATATTATTATTTATTGCAAAGGTGGAATTTTAATAACAGACTTTTCTGACAAGGGCATTTTAACACCATTAAGTTTTCTTAGTTTCTAAAATAATGTACAACCGTTAAGAGGGTGCAAATGGACATTATGTGAGTCCCACATGATCGACATGTGTCATTTTTTTCCCTCCATTTGTCCATTTGATTGAACAGCTCAACACCATAGTCGTTATTTTTTATATAGCAAGTTAAGGATCCAAACATATCAAAATATATATATGTGTGTGAATTACCAAACATGTCTCAAGTTCCTTATAATCATTACATCAAGTTCTCTAATCACACATGATTACATGTATCCTATTTTTATGTATATGTGTTTATAGTTAAATGATAATAATTCAAAAATAGGACACATGGTCACTATGATTAGAAAATTTGACGAACTGAGTACAAGAAACTTGATATAAGTATTTTCCATTTCTATTTATCTGAATTAACAGAAGAAAACTCAACTATTAGAATTAGCCTCAATGGCATATGTACAGAGAGGAGTTAATGATATACTGATATACTTTTTTTTAAAATAAATAAAAGACAAGTATTATTATGATAATAAAAGGATTATAATACAGAGTTAACACATGGATAATAATGTAAACTAGAACAAAACAAAATTACTTGTCATAATAGAAACACACACAAAAAAGATTCTAGCATGGCGAGGATATCATACCAAACCGCACCGAAAAGGACTTGTTATAATGGTGTAACATGTTTGATTGTGAGAGTAAGCCTGACCAATAGAATAGATCCAACTTAGTGTTAAACTTCAACAGTGAAAGTGGAAAGAGGTTGGATTAGTCACCAAATGATGCCTTAAACTTGATGCTTTGTAAAGATATAATAGCATGACAAAATATGTTCATATTGCATTTATGCTCGACAAGAGATATAGACCATTCATAATGAAATGATTCATCATTTGGGATTTGCTTGAGAAGGAGCTGTCATCACAATCTTCTGTTGTGTGAAGTTGATCATACCTAAAATTTCCTTCATAGTTGCGCCCAGAGACAATAATCTTCCTACTTGTACAACTATGTTTCTCTTAAACCAAATGATGTTGAGGAGATCGATGGATGATTCCACAGAGAAGATCATTCCTACCATCTTTGTGCAGTTGAGATAAAGTGATCTTAAGTCAAAAAGACATTAACACGGTTGAATGTGAGGTCTGGGATTTTAATTTAGAAGCAACCAAATCAAAGTGCTTTAAGATAAGGACAATGAATAGCAATCAAAAGATTCTTCAATCATATATCCAGAAGGGCAGAGGTTAGAGGCACAGATATGATGCTTCCTGAGGACATCATTTGTAGGCTGAGCTTGATTCAATAGTTTTCAAACCAAGAGAATATTCTTGAAAGGAAGAGAAATTGACCAAAGGAATGAATTTTCAGAATTGGTCAGGGTTCTGATTCAGAGAAAGGTGGCTTTGGAGGCAAAGATTGAACCCTTCTTTAACTGTATAAACACATAAAAAGTGTCAATTACTTGTGATGTGTGTATATCAGCAACAAGACTTGCATAAGCCATTATTAGGATGTTTCATCACCTGAATTATTAAGGAATATTGCAATGAATTCACACATTTTACTCCAAAAAGCTTAAGCGCAGATTCGACGTCCTGAGTTTTGCATTCACTTGAAAACAACACTTTGGCCTTTCGAACCAAAAAAAAAACTCATAATAATGAATAAAACCAAACAATTTAGTAATTTAGAATATGATAACGTTAACTATCAAACGAGAATGATTATGTTAATTTCTAACTTGAAGTGCTAAAATAACATGGTCAATATAAAATCAAATATATATATATATATATATATATATATATATTAGAAAACAGATTGATTTTGGGGGGGGGGGGAAGCAAAACAACTCATGAAGCGTCAAATTATTATTATTATTATTTTAAAAAAATCGATGTTTCAATTTTCAAACAGATTTTTCATATTTTCAGATATTTTTCCTAAATTTTTTAGTTAAATCATTATATTATTTTAAGATAACAAAATCAATCTCAAGCATGGAAATTCAAGATCATATCATATTGTCTTGATACATATTTCGACCATCACCAAAACAAAAATTTCTACCCTTTCCATCTGTTATCAACAACCATTACAAAAATACATCAGAAAACAGATTGATTTTGACATGTAACAAACAGATTTTAACTTGCTTTAAGTTACAATTTTGTTAGTCTTGCCACTCTCTCTCATGTGATAAACACATGTTCCATTTTCAAATGAGGTTGGGTTTGTTTTATCAGAATGAAACTTTAAGTATTTTGGAAAGTTAATCAATTACCATTCATTTCACCTGCATTCCTCTAAAACTCCAAAAAAGGGATGGTCTAAATCAAATCTTTCATTTCATTTCCTTCCAGAAACATACCAAGAAAAGAACAATATTCCAGTGAAGAAGCAATGCCTTGCAAGCGATTCAAGACCAACCCCAAGCTAAAAAGGATCTCACACAAACAACTACTATGCACTCATTCAAAGTTCTAACTACAATCTGAAGATAGTAAATCACTCAATCACCAGGCCATAATCATCTCAGCAATAATAAATACAATCAAGGACGACTAAAACTTACATGTAAATCCCAAATGCAGTCCGCATTTTTGAAAATCTTTAAATCCATAAATAAAATCCTATTATCACACGGCATCTATATATATAATATGTTTCACAGTACATAATACATATCCTAAAGAGCCCAATGCTACTGTTGCCCATCGCCTGCTGGTTGCTTAGAAGCTTCCTTGATCTCATCTCCAGCATCATCCTGAAACCACAAATAAGCTGCTGGTTAAGGAACGATTTGAAATAAAAGCTTCAGAGTAAGGGGGGATTTTCCCCTCCCGTGGGGGCTCCAGCTAAGGTCATAGTTTAACCATCCATACTGTCCAAAATAGGCAGAGATTGCACTGAGCAATCCTTTAAAACATATCTACTAAAGCCATCAGCAGGTATTAGATGACATATGACTTTTTGCAACCACTAAACAATGTCTAAGAATCAAACATGTCATAGTTTCAGATTTCAGCAGAATTACAGGGAAACTTCGGTTATCCCATAGAAGAGAGCCCAAAGATCAGTGACTACTATAAGGAAACAACCAAGCCTGTGAGTATTAGGATATTCAGACCACACGGGTCACAAGAACACTACATGATTGTCCCCAAAGCAAGTTTAGATTGTTTTAATTCAGAGATTTTTTTATTTTTTTTTTGGGAATGAAAATGGATAATCTCTTTTCATCAAGACACTGTACAAAAATATCAAGCTTTACAAAACATCAGGATCCACATCTTCCCTATTATAAGGTGGCTGTTAAAAAAGGTAAAAACAGAATAATGATCAAGAGAGCAAGTTAAACTTGTGAATAAATTAAACCTTTCAAACTTATATTTAGTTTAAAAGAAATAGGACTATCTATGGCTTATTTCTCAAGAATTTAATTTTGCTAGCAATCATGGGTTGCAGGATAATATATAATTGTTCAATAGACAACACCAGAAAAAAAGATAGAGGGAGAGACCGTGATGTCAGATGTCCACAAAGTCAAATTGTCTCGGAGAAGTTGCATGATCAATGTACTGTCTTTGTATGACTCTTCACCCAATGTGTCAAGTTCGGAAATTGCCTCATCAAAGGCCTGCCAGATAATGAAAAAGATCACAGACACAGTAAAAATCAGGAGGAAGGAATAATAAGTTTCAAAAATTTAATCAACACTTCCACAACATGGTTTGAAAGATAAGATACATAAGAAATCAACCTTCTGATATTATGAAGAGAAGAATCTGGTGGTAAGAAATGAAAATCTTTGAAATCAGGAGTCAATTAACAAGAACTTCATTTCTTTCAACACAAATTACTACAACTATATGATTACAAAATATATCTTATTTGTGGACTTGGTCAATGGTCATCACTTTGTTCTGTTCAAACACCAACTAATCAATGTAATATAGAATAATTTATATCACATAATGAAGGCGACATAAGCCCTGCCATTTGTTATTTGATACAAAATAAGTTAGACCAACAGCAAAGTGGAGGCTAACAAATAAATATAATTCCATTTGTCAATGACATATCGAGATAGGACAGGCATACAAAAACAATCCATTTATCAAATCAAATACTTTATAAAAGTCAACAACAACCAATTTTGACTTAAATTAATCAAATTCAGTTCCATGCAAACCCCACTAAAATAATCCTGCAAGCACTTCAATTCAACCACATATCGTATGTTTTCAAGCCTAAATAACTAAAGGCACGATTGAAGTAAGCAATGGTACCATTGCCAAAGAAAATGCCAATTTCACTGTAGAAAACGCTGCTAAGAAATACAAGCAATATCTAGGACCCATCAATATTTTCTGTAATAAAAAGTATAGCGAGTGATACCTGCTTAGCCAGATTACAGGCACGATCTGGGGAGTTGAGGATTTCATAATAGAATACAGAAAAGTTGAGAGCAAGTCCAAGCCTTATTGGGTGTGTGGGGGCCAAATCTGCTACAGCAATATCCTAGAACAAACAAATAAAATCGGGGTTCAGTAACTACTGTAACATCAAGACTATCAAAACTAGAAATAATTTTATAGAAATGTGGAAACTGGTAAGCAGCCGCAGAGTATACTTATAAGTAAAAGTGAATGCCTACCTGGGCAGACTTGTAGGCCAGCAAAGTATTCTCGGCAGCCTCTTTTCTCTCTGCTGCGGTCTTGAACTCAGCCAGGTATCTATGATAATCACCCTTCATCTTAAGGTAAAACACTTTAGACTCAGCGGATGAGGCAGATGGAATAAGATGAGACTCAAGAAGGTTCAAAATCCCATCACAAATCTTGCTGAGTTCAGACTCAATCTTGCCTCTATACTCCTTTATAATAGCAACATGGTCCTCATTACCCCTGCTTTCTTCCTTCTGTTCAATAGATGAAATTATTCTCCATGAAGCCCTCCTAGCTCCAATCACATTCTTGTAAGCCACAGAAAGGAGATTCCTCTCCTCCACGGTCAACTCCTCAACATCTACTGTCTTAGCAACTTTCTCCATAAACTCAACCATCTCCTCATACCTCTCTGCTTGCTCTGCCAACTTGGCCAGGTAAACATTTTCTTCACGCGACTCAGTGGATGACATTTTCACGGCACAAATCTACCTTTGATTCTGCAAACTGATTTCAAAATAGGAAAACAACCCTATCAGATTCGTACACCGGCAAACGCAGCCCATCATTTCAGTTGAAGGAAAACAATCAACCAAGTGCGTCTAACAAAGTCAGTATCAGTGGCGACCAAACGAAAGAGACACGTCAAACATTCATCAGCCAAATTTCCTCTTCAACTTATCACAAGTCAGTCTCGTATATCAGATTCATTACCTAAATGCTAGACATTCATCAATACAGAAACACCGAATCCTTTAATACAACTTCGAAACAACGAAACAAGTAAAATAAAATTTAAAAAATAAAAATAAAATCGACAGCTAAATCAAGATGCACACTACCCATAAAATTAGGGCGGAGAACAAAGAAAAATCGAAAATAAAATTAAGATCTACATCCACGAAATAACACAAAGATAACTGAAGAATCGAAGAGAAAGCAGCCAAGAAAACACACAGAAGAGAAACAAAACCCTAGGATAAAAAAAAAAACCTGAGACTTGTATCAAAGACGTTTACCTTAGTGCGTGCTAACTCGGAGAGACTGGGATGGGAGAGAGCGAAGGGGTGGGATTTGGGCATAAAAAATGGACGCCGCTAGGATAGAGAGAGAGGGTGGGGAGGAACAGGAACAGATGGAGGTCCAATGGTGATGTGACACGTGGAAGTTAGCAGAGATTCCGTGGAAATTCGTCTTTTTTGGGCCACGCTGGCAAGCGTTGACCGTCAATAAGAGATCTCATGGGGTTAAATTGATGTGATATCATATAACCGCTAAAGTGTAATGTAATTGGGAGGTGTCATCAATCTTCACTTTTCACTTTGACCCAAAAAAAAAAAATCTTCACTTTTCGCGCCCAAATGAAAATGGGGTAGGAAATGTCTTTGGCCAAAAAACACAAAAAAAGACAAGATTAGGAAATTAGGAAACGACGTAGGGGAAAATATCTCACCAAAAAAAGGACAAGAAAAATGTTGAGCAAATTACTTCTTCAAAACGTAGAGTAACACTGTACCAAAAGGACATTGAATTATTGATAGTTGAAGTCCTATAAAATGTTGAACTATCCGTATCAATGCATTTCCAAGCCTTTTTTTTAGGACCCATTTGGATCAAAGAAAAGGTGAGAATATAAATGAATGGAAATGAAATATTTTCCTCGACGATGTATTTGTTTTGAAATGGAAAAGAAAATGGGTTGATAAGAAATTTTTTGTTTGGATGGAAGAAAATAAGATAGGAAAATAAAGAAAATATCATTTCACCCATGAATATAAAATATTATTTTAAACCACACAACGCCTTTTCGATCCTTCCTTCCTTCTTCCTTCGTCCTTCATCCTTCGAGAGGGGAGAGAGAGAGGTGAACAGGATCTCGAGCTCCGATCCGATCTCGAATTTCCTCCTCCATGTGTCGTGATTCTTGACCTCTCATTGCCGACAATGGCCGACGCCGCATCTGCGGTGGGGGGGAAAAAAAGACGATCGCCCTTGAGAGATTTGGAAGAAGACGACGCGACAGGCGTGAAGGAAGAAGCAACGTGAAGTGAGTGAAGGAAGAAGGAAAACGATCGGGCAAGGCATTCTCGGAATGCCTAATAAGGCATTGTGAGAATGCCTTGGGCATTCTCGAGAATGCCCAAAGCATTCCCAAATGCCTTAAGGCATTTGAATGCCCTGGACATTCTTGAGAATGCCCAAGGCATTCTTAGGAATCTCCTAAAGAATGCCTTAGGCATTCTCAAAATGCCTTGCGAATTCACAAGGTATTCTCGAGAATGCCTTGTGAATTCTTGAGAATATCTTCCTGAACTCCAGTACACTTGTTTTTTTTTTCTTCTTCTTCCTTTTTCCTTCACCCTTCACGCTCTTCCTCCTTCACGCCGTCTCCTCTTCTTCTTCCAATCTCTAATTTCTCAAATCGAAAAATTCAATCCTGGTTCACCTTTGCGGATTGAAGACACAAGAAGCTCGCAAGGCTAAGTTTGTCTTTCTCGATTTTCTGTAGTCGCCGGAAAATGGTTCCCACCAAATTTGGTGGGAACCCATTTTCCCATGTATAAGGGAAAATCGCCTCGCCGCCGGAAAATATTTTGACGGAAAATGCGAACCAAACAGCCGCACGCAATGGAAAATCGTCATTTTCCTTTTCCTTCCCCCAATTTTCCGTGATCCAAACGGGCCCTTAATAATACTATAACCAAAATGTCAACAAAGACATTACATTAACTTCAACAAAAACTCATAGCCTTTATCAATATTCACCTCTTGAATAAAAGGAGGAGATTAATCAAATAGATAAAAATTCATATCTACGCTATAAGAGTATATTGTTAATCGATCAGCAATAGTTATGATCTTTTTATATCCGTGAGTGACCACAACTTGTCAATTTCTATAAAGAAGCATCCAAATATCATCGCAATATCCTTGAAAGGATGATGTTGATCACATCCTCTCAACATATGATGACTTCCTATTTTTAGTAGATTTGAGACATATTTTGATATATTTGGGAAGTCATCAACACTAAATTAAAGAGATTTTGTTAAGATTTTAAGAGAAATCAATCTGAATGCATCATTCATGAGATTTCAATTTAAAATAAAAGTTTTTGAGTTTAGGAAATAAATAATAATAATTAGAAGTTTAGGAAATAAATTCAGTTTTATTATTATTACTATTATTATTATTATTAGTATAATATTATTTCCTTTTTGCTTTTTCATAATGTGGCGCAAGGACAAAACTGAGAGCACGGTTTGTTTCCAAAATAATTGATTTGATTTGCTGACTTTGGCATTCAATGGATGGGCCCCACACGGATTGAAAGAATGGGATTTGAATTGGAGAATATAAAGGGGAAGACGCATAGAGCATTCTAGAGGAAGCAACTGGAGACGCAGAACGAGAACGAAGATTTGGACGCACTGAGCAAGAGAGGGTTTCAGTTATCTTCATCATCTCCGGAAGGACGAAAGGACCGTGGAGGCGACGTAGACTTTCTTCTCTCTCGCTTTACTCTTTGAATCAAGTCTTATCTTTTTATTAGGGATTGTGTTATAGCCATGTGTGGCTAATTAGTTTTGCAACCTAGAGGACCTATGAACTTGTTTGGGTTAGAGATTATTCCCATTATTAGTTTTGCTTAATTTTATTTCAGTTTATTTAATCCCGTGTTTATTGTTATTGCTTATTGATTGATCACCATTGAGCATGTTTTGGGGATTTAGGATTGAACTTGACGAAGGGAATCTTAAATTGACCTTGTGATTAAATAATGTGGAATTATGTTTAAATTTAATGTAGAATTAGATTTTAATCTAATTTGCGTATAGGATAGACATATACCAGAAGCTGCGCATAATCAAATTAGAGTGAGCCCGATTTGAATTGCATCTTAATTAATTATGTGAGACATTGCATAATTATTTGAGGTAGGTGTATAAGTGAACCGAGACATTTATAAAAATTAATACTCTAGATTAACTGGTGAGGTTAAGTTAGAATTAATTTAGTGGGGATAAAATCTAGGAAACAAATAAGGGATTAGTGACTCTAGGTTTCATTCATTATTGTGGTAGTTTGTTTGTTTTGATTTTATTTTATTTTATTTTAATTAAATTAAATTCGATTTGCTTAACTTAAACGAAATTGTAAAATTAATGCTTGCGAAGTTGTGGGTACAAAGTCCTCGTGGGAACGATATCTTTCTTATCACTTTATTACTTAAGATTTACGGTAGTGCAGACTTCATGCGGAGTTTTTTAGGCTATAAAGTTTTGCCCTATCAAGTTTTTGAACATATAATTCATGGCCTCCATACATTCAGTAACTAACTTAATGTTTTTATACCATTTGGACCAACACAATTATAGGCCTTGAATAGAACCAATTATTTCTACAAAAACCAGAGGAACATTAACAAATTTGGAGTTAAAACCTACAAGCCATCTATCATTTTGGTCCTAAATGTAACCTCTGCATCCACTCCTTTCATCCTACAAGACTGAGCCATTGATTATTGCTTTGATGAAGTCTTCTTCATTTTTATTATGGTCTACATGAGAATTATTAATCCTCTTATCCATATCATCTTCCCTAAGAATATTCTTATCCGAACATGCTCTAAAGAAACTATGTTGTGCATTCATTCCCATATCAATCGCCTCATAATCAAACAACTTTTTATATAGTGATACTCATACATCTCAACAAAGATATCCAAACAAGGTTGGTCACACAACCTTCTTCATATATTTTTTGCCAATTTCATGAGTCAGATTCCATTTGATCTAGTCCGCCCCATGTAAAGAAGAGAATGTATTTTATTTTTCATGTTTTACCACTAATTTCCAGCACTCCCTAATTTCCAAGCGATTTTAATCATAATTCTAATATTTAGTGTTGTAATATTTTCCTTTGCAAATACGAAAGATAAAGATCGAGTCATTGTTATTGTCAAAGAATCATTTATCATTACTGTGACACTTTTATTTAAAAACAAATTCTTCTGAAAGAATCAATCTACATCAGAACTTTTATTTTTACCAATGGTTTCCGAGCCTTACTCTTCTGGATTCATCACCCTAAGCTAATAGATGATGAAGGATCCAAGCCTTCACTTATCATCAATTGTGTCCACTAATTCTTCATCCCTATACATGCTGATCATACTCATTCTATTCGTTTATTTACCATAACTTGATAAGAAATTCTATCATTCCTTCATGTTTTTTTTTCTTGTATATATGTTTGTCAAAGTTGTGTCTTTATATTCTTTTCTTAGGTTTCTTTAGCAATTATATTTTCACATTAATTTAGTGTACTTTGTAAAACTCTTACTTTCCTTATTGTCATCTTGTCTTGTTTAAAGATAAAATAAATTTAAAAATCAAAGAAAAAGTACTAAATAGGGCTTTGTTTTTTTTTTTAAAAAAAATAAAATAAAATAAATAAGACCGCCTTCACTTGATGCCGGAGCGTTTAGTCATGAAATTGATATCTAACCTTTCAAAATTCCATAATTATTTGTATTAAAAAAAGAAGAAGCAGTTTTGTTGATTCCATAAATTCACTAATAAAACCAGATTATCTAGCGATGTAAAGGCCTGTTAGATTTTTCGGGGTCTCAAGTTCAAGTCTCAAATGAGACATTTGTATTGGGAGGGGCAACCAAAAACCCTAAACCAATTAGGAGATGATAATATAAAAAAAAAAATCACTAATAATTATAAAAATCACTAATAATTATTTTTTTTGGCCTGAACTAATATATATTTTTTAGACTTCACAATTTTATTATAAAAAATTTGCAACTATTCTTCTAAAACTTACAAGTCATTTGTATAAAAAGGAAAAAAGAAATTGTCAACAACAAAAATCAATTGATATCTATCCAATTAGAATTCACGATTTTAATATATGACAAATTCATAACCAATCTCTTAAAATTAACAAGGATAATTGTTTTTAAAATGTTTTAAAGACTAAGCTCATATTACACACACATATGGGTTAAAGGAATTTTTGCTCTTAATTTGTTCTCTTGAAATACTGATATTATGAACAAGGATCTTACCTATAGACAACGTGGATCATCTAAATAAGATTTACCCACATATACAAAAGAGTTTAAGATCTCACATTGAAGCAGACTTAATTCAAATGACGCACCAGCTTCAACCTAGCCATATAGAACTTAAACTCTTTTATTTATGTGGGTAAATCTTATTTAGATGCTCCATATCGTCTATAGGCAGGATCATTGTTTTCCCTTATAATTTGACATACTTGTATATGTATATGCTATATGGAGCGGAGCTGTAATGAAAATTCAGATCATTGTAGAATTCTTGGAAAATCTAATATATAAGTTTAAGGCTTAAATAATGTGAATCCACTCATATTCTATGTCGGTCACCTCTAGATTTTTAGGACGTGATGGGATATACAATATTGTCTCTAAATATTTAAAAAGATGCAACGTTGTCCTTGCAAAAATATAAAAACCTGCCCACGAAGGAAAAATAACCAGACTTTGAATTAGGATTTGGGCTGTTACACAACCAAAGGCCCAAAGACAGATATTTTGAATAGGCCCATCATTTAAGAGGGCAAAGAGTCTTTCTTTCAATTAAAAAGACAAATATTATTGCATACCCAAGACTTGTACAGGAATAATATAGGGCTGGTGCCCCGTGTGTTTTACCAAAAAAAAAAAAAAGGACAAATATTATTAAGATAAAAGGATTATAAATTTAAAATACAGAGTTAGTACACGATCAATAATTTAAATTATAAAAGAAAATAGAATAACTCATCATAATAGGAAAAAAAACAAAAGCACATCATGCCAAACTACATCCTAAGAAAAAAGAAGAACCAGGTGGAGGGAGAGCCAAAAATAACTTCTTGATGCATATAATGATCAACATGTTTAAACTCAACCAACAGATCCAACAATGCCTGTTTGAATTAGTGGTAGAAGTTACTTTTCCATCATGATTTAAAACAAACGAGGTAAGTTTGTGAGATGAGTTTTGTCTCTACATAGAATATCAATGAAATTTTGTGGTCTTATGAAACAGAATGTGTTCTATGTGAAGTGAAAGAGGGTCTAAGGTTTGAGTCTCTTTTCACGCTGATTTTGCTAGAGCTTTATGGTTTCACTTTAGGCGTGATGTTAAAATTCGACGCAATTCAAAACCAAACTATGGCACATAAATCTGTTTTTTTTTTTACTCAAAGGAAACAACATGTGTAAAGGATAATTGTTAGTAATTAAGCTAAGAAAATATAACAACAAAAAAAAGGGTGAAGGAGCAAAATTACACATGGACTTTTCTCTAAAGTGCACTTAGCAGGTCTTTTCGGGAGAAAGCAAAATGCACGCGTGAGCTTTCAAAATGGGTGCAAAAATACCATGCCGTTAAATCCCTTAAACAACCATTACTTTTAGGTGGGCCCCACATCATTTTTTTTATTAAAAAAATGTCATACTTTTTCTAATTCCCAAACTGCCCTTCCCTCTTTCCTTCCACATCTGGACCTTCCCCTTCCCATCTCATACGCGTTTCAAATCCCATTTTTCTCTTCGATCCGAATCTCTCCTCTTCCCCCATTAATTAACCTAGACGCATGTACGGTTGGGAGAGACGCTAGAGGCCGCTGCAGACACGCTCGGGGAAGACGCCGATTCATTCCTCCATTCATTCATCCAATTCTACCCATTTTTCCACTCAAGGGACCCACCATTGTTTCTGACTGCATCAATTGAATCATCAATTGCCTCAACTCAATTTCTCCAGTGGATTCGTACTGTGCCGTGGCAATTGAATTCTCCATTTATTAATCAAATGGCCATGAGCTGCATAATATTTGGAGGAGGAAGCGTTGCCACCACTTCCAAAATCACCGGCACAGATTCGCCACCTCCACCAGCTCCTTCGACCGGAAGCAAAACGTCGTCGTCTCCCCCGTCGATTTGATCAAACGCCATGCCGGAGGCTTCTTCAAGACTAGTCGCCGATGCTCCTCCGCCCATCGTCGATTTCGCCGGAGGTTTTTGCAAGTCCAGCTCGCGTTCGCTCTCTCCGCCCATCGTCGACTTCGCCGGAGGTTTCTACGAGTCCAGCCCTGCCGTCCATCGCCGACTCGGAATCTCCGTTTCTCTGTCAGATATGGAAATCTTGTGCATTTTTCATCCCAAAATTGGTGTGCTTCGTATTGTTAAAATCTGGTTAGTATTGTTAAAATCTTTAAATTTCTTAGCCATCAGGGATGAAAATGCACATAGATCGTGCTTGGTGGATGTGCTTACTGCCACTCTGCTTTTGCAATGGAAGCTTCTTCTTCTTTCTGGTTTGATTTTGGGCTTGCAGTGATTCAATGGTGGAATAGTTCGATTTTGGTTGTTGTGTTTATATGTTCGATTTTGGTTATGTGTTTATGTGTTGCTTGTCTTTCATCCCCTCTGGATTTCGATCGTGGTTTTTTTTTTCCCAGATACTAGTTTCTAATCACCTTCTTGTTCATATGTGGTTTCTGGGTTGCTTTGGATTGAACCCCAGTATGTAATATTGTGCATTTGATGATGTTGATTCAAGGAACTGAATATGTATGTCATGGGAAGATCGAACTGTGTGTGTGTGTGTGTTTTTTTTTTTTTTTTTAAGTTTAGGGGCATTTTGGTATTTTCACATTACAATTAACGTCAGTTAATCTAATGGTGATGGTATTTTTGCACCCATTTTGAGAGCTCATATGTGTTTTTGCTCCTCCGAAAAGCACGTGGTGCTGAGTGCACCTTAGGAAAAAGTCTATATGTAATTTTGCTCCTTCACAAAAAAAAAAGACAATTAATTTTTATAAACTTTGTAAAAGTAAATGTCTATAACTACATACTCACCTTGAAGATCCCTCACCTTCAATGTTCTAAATTGCATAATCTCTCAGTGAATGACATGGGATGAGTTTTTTATGGTTAATGTCATTGGGCCTGTTTGGGTTGGCGATAGGAGCGGTGACTTAAAAGCTATATGACTTTAAAAAAAGCTCGGTAGGAAAAAGTCGGGTTATAGATAATGATTTGTGTTTGGATTGATGGTAGTAGAAGTGGCGGGCCCACGTCAAAAAAGCCGAAAGCATTTTGGAAAAAGTTTGGATTCGGGAACTTTTTCCTTAACGAGTTTTTTTGAGCGTTAGGAGCTTTAAGTCCAGTAACTTAACGCCGAACCCAAACACATCACGTTGAGTTTTTTTCTAAAGCCCCATTAACTCTACCGCAAACGCCTCCTAACGCTCTCCTAACACTCTCACCAAACAAGCCCATTATGGTCTTCTTTATTTGGGCGAAGTGGCCCTCAGTCAGGGAAAGAAACTCCCAACCGTGCCGGTGGTATTTTAGGGTACTAATTTGAGTTCTGTGAATTTTAAAGCTATTTTATTGTCTTACTCTTCTATCTTTTATTTGAGTTCTTTGAATTTTAAGAGGGGTGTGCACCTGTCTGATTTTTTTTAATTTTTTTTTTATACTCTACAAGATTTTTGGGTGCAATTTCACCTTTCATTGACACTGTAACAAAACCAGATGCCGTTAAGGTTACTCTCTCATCCTCTTCTTCCTCTCTACGACATTTCTCCTCGCCTAAACAGACTTCTTTCCTCCTCCTGTAAATATGGTCCTTCTTTTCTCACAGCAGTTGATTTTCCTCAACAACTTTTGGTCTACCCTTATAATTTAATAGTGATGTTATTATTAAATATGACAAAAATTACTCAAAATTATTTTATTAAAAAAAAAAAAAGTATAATTAAGGTGTATATGACATTAATAAGTTCACAAGATTATTCACTTTATAAAATATATAAGTGCATTATTAAATTATTATTGAGAAAGTATTAATCGAGTATATTGAAAAGAAATTAACAAAAATTAACTCAATTCCCAAATGTTATCTTATAATTGGGACCGGGTGTGCACCTCTTTTCTTTGGAATACGCCTGCAATCACCAAATCCAACAAATGATTTGGATTCAATTGAGGCAAATCTTAAAATGCAACCAAAAAAAAGAACGCAAAAACAGATTTAAAAGAGAAAGACAAGTGAGGAACCTGGGAGGCAGCGAGGGTGGGTGGCAAAGACGTGGGTTGAGAAATAATCATTGAATGAGATAATAGATAAAATGATTCAGCTATCGAAAAATGATTGAGAAAAGTTGTGTTTCCGATTTCTATCTATAAAAAATGGCCTCTTTTTTAATCATGTAGAAATACCTCTTTTTTCAATTATGGAATTACATATCTAAGATTTTGCTATCTTTGCTGTAAAATGATTAGAGAAATAATCATGCTAAATATTTTCTGAAAGTGATTCTTTGATTCTTTCCAGTTTCAATGTAGTAATTTTTTGTGGAAGCTGGAATTACGATTTTTTTTTAATAGAAGCAACTGTCAATTCAGGTGCTTTAAGCTTTTGAACTTCTTTGATTTTCAACTTGTTTAGTTTTTGCATTATATCCTTTATTTTCCCCACTAATGCTATCAGTGAGTGGCTTGAAGTCTTGAATATAAATTTTTGCATTAGTTAACGTATTGCACTCTGTTTCTCATGTTGAAAATCAAACCAGTGGGCCATTCTCTATTTGGTGGGCTAGGCATTAGTTTATCTTGTTTAGTGACCACATCCCAAGAGATCATATGCAGTAATTTTTTCTTACTCCCTGATCCTAATTATAAGATAACATTTGTACCACTTTGGTCCTATTTATAAATTCATTTTGACCAAATCTCACATACAGACATATCAAAGGAGAGGTAGTTAACTCAATAATTATGGGGTAAATTTTTAACTTTGCCTTCATTTATGATTGAGTATTTTTCAACTGTTTCTTATCTTTCTATCTTCATGAGTAAAATTAATATGAGTAAAATTGTCACAATCTCATTTATTATATAAAAATGGATTTATAAATATGACCAATTTTTTTTGGTCAAAATGAACTTATAAATAAGATCAGAGTGGTACAAACTTTATCCTATAAAATAGAACCGGAGGTAGTATATATCAATATTGTCATGGAATGAGAACCAAAGCATGTTTGTTTTAAGGTGGGATATATATATTATTGTATCACTCAAAACCTTTGCCATCCTCTCTTATGACTGCCTTTTTAACTTAAAAAAAGTGTTATGCATTTTAATTGTTGTTTCCCGAATTTTATTTTACCTCAAAATGAGTTTTTTAAATTGTTGTTTCCCTAATTGATTAATTCTTGCTTTACATTTTGTTGCAATCTATGAATTAGCTATTATGTTGATTGAATATGACAACTTTCAAGAGACTGATAATGTTGTTAATATTTAGAAGGAAGGAGTTCACATATGCTTTTGGCCATATTGGCATGAAGGAGGAGAAGAGGATGAGAGCGATTCTAACGGTGTTTGTTGTAGGGCTAATGAAGGGTGAAACTGATATACTTTTAATTAATATTTGAGATGTGAAATTGCAACCCAAAATATTTAAGGTTTTTTTTTTTTTTTTGGTTGGGAAAATCCCTCAAGGCCCAAGTAGGTAAAGATATTATCAAAAAAAAACCTAAAAAAAGTTAAATGTCGAGAAAAATTTCTGCGCTTTTTTGGTATTATTTCAGAAACGTTAACAACTAAATCAGTACAACGTTAACAACTAAATTAGTACACGTTAACAACAATTTTTTAACAACTAAATCAGTACACGTTAACAAGTAAAATAATACATGTTACAACTAAAGTAGTACAACGTTAACAACTAAATCAGTATACTTTAACAATTATGACATTTTCTGACATGTAACTTTTCTTTAAGTCTTTTTTGATAATGTCTTGCTTACTTGGGCAGTGAGGAGAATTTTCCCATTTTTTGATGCACCTTATACCTGACCCATTAAATTTTAATTGAAAAATTAGCAATTAATGAATTACGTGCCCTTTGATACACAAAATTGATGGGAAGGGAAAGGAAAATTAGCAAGTTTCTCTGTTTAGTGACGCATTTTTAAATAAATCTTCCCCAACCCATCTTTCTCGGGGTCCATCAATCTTCCCTTATATGTGGGAAGATCAAATCCCACCAAAATTGGTGGGATCTTAAGTTTTCATGTCATTGTTCACATTTTTGACAAATTTACCTCAAATTTGAACTTGGCGAGACATTCGAACTTGCGGGAATTTTTTTAATACAAATTCGAACTTGATAAAAGATATTTTTAAAGAATATATTTTAGAAAAAAATTATTTTTCTTTTTTTATTTTGAATTAATTACTTTTGAGGGTAAAGTAGACATTTTTTTGATTCTTTACCAACTACTACCCCTTCATTTTTATTCTACCAAACAACTTATCTTCCCTCAAACCATTTTCTCTCATTTTTCAAAATCTTTCCTTCCCTTCCTCTAAATTTCTTTCCCTCATCAAATTTTTCCCGCACTCAAATGGCCCAAGGTCTGTTTGGTTTGAGGAGGAAGATGGAGGGATTTTAGTCCCTCCCCTTGTTTGACTAATGATATTTTTCAGGAGGAAGGAGAAATTTTTTAAAATTTTCCCATTTCTTTCCTAAAAAACGTACCCACAAATCGGACGGACGGGAGAGATTATTAAAATATGTGTGTTAGTGGACTAAAATGTCCTTAAAATTTTGCTATTATTCCTATAATACCCTTTTTCTCCTTTGTAAGTCGATGCAGCTAAAACCCTGTTCCTATTCATCCTATTCGGCAGCTCAGCTGGTTACGGTGAGGCGAGAGTGCGAAGACTGACGACGACCGAAGGCGAAGACGTCGAAGTTGGTAATCCTTTCCGGTGAGTACCCTATTCCTATTTGGCTTCGGTTTATTTGACTGTGAGTCTGGTGAATTTGACTTCACGTCACTCTTGCAATCTCCAAGGATAGATGAGCAAGGGCTATTCGATGGCAACATCTGATATGCGTTGCAAAAGAATTGCAGTGTATCTGTCTTCATCTATCTTCATCTGAAACCCTATTCCTATGTTTAACTTTTTTTTTTTTAGTTTTCTAAATTTTGATGTTCGAGTGATTTAGCAAAAGAATGTCCGTGTATCTGTTTTCATCTATGAATGTGGTTGTATTAATTGCTATCAATACACTTGGGTCGTGTTTTTCCTATTTTTTCCAATAAAAAGCATTGATTCATGTGGATATAACAATCTAGTACAAGCAATCCTCCTAATACTCTCAATTTAATACTAAATATTCATCGACTTAAAAGCGGATTTCAAACGCTTGTAAATTTGCAAATCATACCTCCCTAAAAATACTTATGCTGAAAACAATAGGGAAGCCAAAAATTATTACCTAAGGTACCACAATGCTTTGATTACACATTACAGTACAAACCAAAGAAATTTATGCTCCTTATTCTGCCCAAAACCATTCAAACTTAGCAGCTAAAAGAACTGCAAATCACTTGAAGACACCCAATACTCATTAAAAAAACCAGACATTGTAATTCACATATGCAATGCTACTTCACTGTGTAGAAAAAGAACGGATGATTTTTTATTTTGAAGTCTGGGTGCACATTACAGTGCTTGAGAATGATATAGAGATGACAGAGATGACTGTGAGTTGTTTTGCTCTTCATTCATAGGAATGTGCCTATTTATACACATTGGGAGCCTCTAGCATTAATTACAGAATAGTCCTATCACTATGCTTAATTCCTATGATCAAACATTAAGCACAATATTTACACTTAAACGTAGAATATTCTCTAACAGTGCTTATTATTTCTGATATTTTTGCAATTTTGCTAAACTTCATTCTTCAGTTTTTGATAGAAAAACTTATTGTTATTTTTAAATTGGTAACAAATGCAGTTCATGGTTAACAACCAAATTGTGAATAATGGAAATGCCATAAACTAATGCTCAGCCTCCTTGACTTCCCCTTTAATTATAATTCCACCTTCAGAGTAACTTTTTGAAAGTAATATTAAACTATAATCCAAATAGACAGTCTTGACTTAAGATGTGCGTGGGTGTGGCAATCAGGCCCTTGAAAATGTTGCCTTCCTTCAAGCTATATAAGTCGTAAATGGTTGTTATAGCCTCTCCTCTTTTTTTTTTTCCTGTGATAATGATTATAAAGCATGCTTAGAAAATGGAATTCATTATAAGTAAAGTTGTCATGTGAAGATAATTCTCTCCCTCCCGAACCAAACAAGGTAACATTAAAATCTTTCTTATAATATAAGGGTAAAGTTGTCAATGTGAAAAATTTTTTTCCCTCCCCCCTCCTCCTAAATCAAACAGCCTGTTTTGGGTAATATTAAATCCTCCCTTTGTCCCTTCCGCTTCCTTCGATTAATCCAAACAAGGTAATATTAAAATCCCCTCCCCTCCCCTCCCCTCCGGAACCAAACAGCTTCGTTTTAATATTATAATCTCTTTGTCCCTATCCCCTCCTCTCCATTAAAATCCCCCCTCCCCCAAACCAAACAGACCCTGTTTTGGGGAAAAGGGAAAGAAAGAAGGTCCCACGAACAAATCCTCCCTTTGTCCCTCACCGTCAAGTCGATCTCAGCTCACATCTACGCCTCGCCTTCCCCTCGCCATTCTCGGCCTTTTGCCCCACCATCTCACTGAGCGGCACAACTTCTCTGTCCCTACCTCTCTTGTCGCATTGCCGTATTCGGCTTCATTTAGAGTACGGATGCTTCTCTCGCCATTACTATTGTGCTCGAGTTTAATAAAGTGTTTTTATAGATATCATTTCTTCTATAAGTACTTCTCTAGGGTTGGATTTTTAGTCGATTGATTTGACTACATTTAGGAGCTTTGCTCAGCTAGAGAATCGTTGGTCTTGGTTATTCTCTCGTACTTCGTTTATTTCGACTGATTCCTTATCTGATTTTGTGCTTTGATATCTTGCCACTCAACCTTTTCAATCTGACCATTGTATGCACTCTCTGATCATTTCTTACTTATTTCTTTTGCCAGAGCTCGATAGAAGCCGGGCCTTGTAACCTTGATTTTGGGTAGCATAGCCCCATTGTTGTCGCAGTTATAAATTTCTAATTATCTTTTACGAGTATGCTTCTTGGTTGTTCTAAAGGAGTTTCACACAAGAATTTCTCTCTCGTTAACACTAAATATGGTTTAAGGGATAAATGTGAGAGAACATATTTTTTTTAAAAAAATCTTTCTGAAATGATTGTTAATAACTTTGTAGCTAGGTATCTCTTGATTGAATCATCTTGAGGGGAGCAGGAAATTTAAACTTTGACAGCATGATACTTGAATTTAAACCTTGAAGTGTATTTTATGTTCAGTGTTTATTTAATGCATCTTGTAAGGATATAAATCTCTATTTTGAAATTTTATCAATTTCAAAAAATATGGTGGTTGGCCTGCATAAACTACGAAGTCGCTGGGGTTGATAGAATCTCAACGTACAAAAGACAAAAGGGTTGTTCTGGCCTAGCCTAAGTGACCAATCCTTGGTTTTGGCCAACTTTTGCTAACTTTTTTTGACTTGCTTCTTCAGCACATTGAATTGTAAGTTGTTGATTTTCCTTATTTTGCTACTAGGTTCGAACTAGCCTTCCATCAATGGCTACACCTCAACCCTTGCTCCGCAAATCTTCTTACTTCTCTGTAACCCTGCGTTCATTTGCCACTACTGCAAAGCCTTCCCATCATAATGATCACAAAAGGAACCACAAATTCCTTGAACCCAACTCGTTCATTGGAAGTTGGGAGGCTCCCAAGGACCCAAAGGAGGCAGAGGCTAGGCTTGCCCAGCTTAGAAGAGACTATGCCAAGCAGGTTAAAGAAGTTCGCAAGGCCTATATTCAAGAGATGGAGCTCATGAGGCTCGAGAAGCAGAGGAAGGATGATGCAAGGAGGGAGGCCATTAGGGTTGCTAATGAAGAGCGTAAGAAGCTCAAGGCTGAGGTTGCTAAGGTCAAAGCTGAAGAACGCAAGATTGCCCAAGAAGAATTTCGGCAAACCCTTGTATGTTTCCTCGTCGTATCCATTTTTTAGCTGTATCTTTTGGAGTTTCTATATTATTTTCTTGGATTCTGTTTGGTCTAAGGAAGTGCTTTATAAGATAATGAAATAATTAATAGGAAAGATAATCCAAATAATGGGAGATGGGAATGGTTTAGTAGTCTTACAGATGTTGTTTTTGTTATTATATATACATAATAAAACCTAGTGTATGATTAAGTACTAATTTGATATCTCCTAGAATTTTGAAATATGTAGTCTTGTATGATATAGCTAATTACATTTTGTCCTAATACTGGATGGCCAAATCCTCACCTATTGGACTAGATGTAAGCTTCAAAGCTGCTCACATGAAAAATGAGTAAATTTAAGATGGAACAAAGAAACTAATTATTATGAAAGCTGGAAAACCACAATACAATTTCAGTAATTTTTCGAATCTGATTATAGAAAATGCATCATAGTCCTAATATTACCATACGGAGCCCCATTGATTACAGGTTAGTGTCTGTTGCAAAATGGTGCCTTCCTACCTGACCCAGCTAGACCATATACTTACTATGCTGACTCAACATCCTATTCTTGTTCTAACTAGCGCCAAACATGCACAGAAAGGCTCACACATAAGAAATGACACACAAGACAGCAACATAATGAAAAGACACCTGACATATAAAAACAAGACAATTCCCACACACCAACTATTCTCCCTATTTGAAACTACTTGTTTTGAAGAGGATGTGCTGGTGCATGACCATCCAACTCAGGGTAATGGCTTTGAATGGGGTAGTCTCACTGACATAGTCCTGTAAATCTTCCTCTTTATCTTTATTGACAACAAGAATCATAAAACTCTGGGAAGTGGTGTGGCACTAATGGCTTGGGACAGATTTTTTTGGGCACCAGAAAGATATATTTTTTCCTCTTGTACTCTATCTCCTTGCTTAGCTTATGGAGATTTGTCCTAGCCACAGTTTATCTAGATGTCAGGTTAAGTGTGGGAGCTGGTTTGATTAGCTGACCTAACCTGAAGTTTTGCCCACTAAAGCCTGAACAGACTGGATGGAATATTACTTGATAACACCCCCACATCCACTGAGAATTTCTTTGCTAGAGATGAGCTCTCACTACTTGTTTGGAGGGCTGTGATCTCTTGCATCTTTGCTAGGTACATGACTGATGACACTAATCATGGAAGTCATTTTGAACATTTGAAATAGAGCTTCTACCTTAAATTTCAACCTACTCAATGAACGACTAAGAGTATCAAACTGTGCAGTCAGTTCTTCAAAGTTCTCCCAAAACCCAGAAACTGAATCTGACTATTTCAGCTTTACAAGCTCTGCCATGGGCATCATGACGTTAACCATTAGCGCAGCCAAGATAAACATATTTAAATTGCAATAACATTGTTGATTTTTCTTTAGGGTGTGTTTGGTTTGAGAGGAGGAGGGGATGGTATGTTACTATGTTTGGTTTGTTAGAGGGAAGGGGAGGGGGAATGATCATTTGTTTGGTTTAAGAGGGGAGGGGGAGGGTGGTTTAAGATTTTGGCTCCCCTCCCCTCCAAAATTTTAAACCAAATGAGGGGAGGGGAGGGGATCATTTTCACTTCTCCTATCCCATCCCATCCCCTCCCCTCAAACCAAACACACCCTTAGTCTCGGTCTATAGGCATTCTTTGATTAATTAATATATAGTTAGCAAAACATGTGATATTGTAAACACAATGCTACATGTTTCAATGGATAAAAAACAGCAGGGATACCAATTGCTCCACATTATTTAACTTTGGGGTGATAGTACTCTTCAATGAAGTGATCTGTTTTAAGGAGAAGTTTGGATGAATAATCAAATATATTGGCCGCTCCCATGTTTAATATTACCTTTGTTTTAATATAAGATCCAATTGACTAATTTGAGGAGATTAAAGAAGTTAAATAAATAAATTAATTGTAACATATGTTACATGATTTCGCTAAAATACTTTTGTGTATTATGAGATTATATATTACATTATAAGTGAGGCAAATTAGTTTAGAGAAAAATGATAAATATAAATACTTTAAAGTAATTTATTTAACTTTCTTAATTTCCCCAAATTAGTTAATTAGGTCTTATTTTAAGGACCGGAGGTACTATTTTCCTTTTACATTTTCACTTTAAAACTTTGTCAAAAAATTTCTGTCACTGATTTCTCATTTGTCTGTGTATAGTTAAAAGAAAGAGCAGATAAACTTGAAACTTGGAGCAGGATGATGAGAAAGCATGAAGAGAAGAAGAAAGAGAAGAAAGAGTTGTTGCACAAGCAAAGTTCAGTGTGGATTGATGAATCTGAACTGGAAAAAAAAGTACTGGAAGCTATTGTCGATTCAAAACTACTTTGACTCCCTTGCAGTTCCTCAGTTTGAAATGACTGGAACATTGGTTTTGCAGTTAGTGGAATCTTTGTCAAAAGCAGCCTCTTGAAAGAGTAGCATGTGCATCAGGTTACAGGTTTTGGTTTGCATTAGCGGTTGGGCTATAAGGTGCATGATGTATGGAAATAAAGTTCATGTTGGTACGTATTGGAAATCTCCAATGTTATGGTACCTGTTTGAAGTGTCTTTTATTCAAAGAGGTTCTAGCAAATGACCATTCAATTAATTTTATATGCATCCATTGAGGTTGTTTAAAGAGACATTTCAAAAGGCTTCTAAATGAGTTTTGACAGCGTAGCTTTCAGATTATAGTTGGATTGTGTATTTTTGAAAATTAATTCATATTTGTTACAATTAATAAAACTAATTTCTTTAATCTATTGAAATTAGTTAAGTAACACTCGGAGGTAACATCTAACAACCTTCAGCTTACACTTGAGAAATTTCATTGCCAGCTTTAGGCCTTGGATGATGTGCCCGTTTGGGATTTGGCATATGTTGAAATGTAATGAGCCTTTTTTTTTTTTTTTTTTACATTATCATCTGGTTTAGGTATGACTTTCTTTCGTAATA
Source organism: Acacia melanoxylon (assembly GCA_019022615.1). NCBI lineage: Eukaryota > Viridiplantae > Streptophyta > Magnoliopsida > Fabales > Fabaceae > Acacia > Acacia melanoxylon. The sequence goes on from JAFJYJ010000046.1 coordinate 3,539,114, forward strand.
ATATAGACTCAAACTTAAGATCCAAAAAAGAGGGATCTAACGAAGCCTTATATCATTAAACTAACTTTATATTAGTTAATAAGCCTACTACTATGAAACTGATTTTCTCTTGTTAGCTTCTTGAGAAGTTTGTTTCTACATAAATGATTGTCCATTATTAATGCGTGTGGACAGACGTTTTTTAATTAATATTTTCATATTTTAAATAAATTTTTGTAAGTTAAAAGGACAGACATTATAACTAATTAATTTATATGTAGCTCACTTAATACAGGACATATATTTATGATTAAAAAAAACAAAACCGAATGATTTACAAAAAAATGTATAATCTGTAAATAATTTAATAAAAATAACATAATGATAATGTCAAGAATGATTCTCCCAAAAAAATTACAGGGCGGCTAGTTATATTCAGCGTGACGGAGTAGGCTTCCGGCTTCCCTCCTCCTCCCATACGGCCATACAGACAACGATGAGTAGCAGAAGATGTTGAGCTTTTTTTATTTAATGGACGAAGAAAATGATGAGATTGTCGAAAAATCGAAGTTGAGGTGGTGTTAGAAAAAAATTAAGAATAAATTAGAATGCATACAACTATATATTACAGTAAGCAGTAGTAATACATTATTAATTGGAACGCTGAAAAGTAATCTGATTACTAATTAGTAATTAGTCATAACCCAAACAACCCAAAATGCCCCCAAGTCTGAACATCGTGATTTCCAGGTTTCCATCAGATTGCCAGTTACTTTCTGTCAAAGAATGAGAGAACACTGGGATTAACCTGAGCGTTGCGAAAGGATTACCGAAATCTACTAGTTTTTGCCTCAACGCTCAGAAGCCAACGTTCAGAGGCCACTTTTTTTAAGAGAGTGAGTTGCTGCGCTTGTTATCTGATTGCCGGTAATGGTTCTCTTCATATCTCAAAATCATATTCCTCTTTCTTGATTGTAGGCGCGCTGACTGATGTCATATAGGCTCTTCATTTCACTAATTCAACGTTTTTGCTGTTACATGGCGAATATCTACAGGGTTTTGCGTTTACATTGATTCGACCAGGGAATTTTTTTTTTCAAAAATAACCTTTTTCCTTGATCAAATTATCTGATATAGCATATGTTCTGCTTTAGCCTTTTTCCTTCTTTTGGAACTATGAATTCGGGGATTGGAAACACAGGAAGAGCATTTGTTGAGGAGGGTTTACTACTTGGATGGCGATAGTAAATTTCTGATTTGAGTCTGGGAATTGATGCTTGGAATTGGAACTTATCTTTTCTGCGTAGCTTTTGATTCTTTCTCGATATAAAAAATTGGTCACATTGTTGTGCTGCAATGAACAAATTCACATTCATATCATGTTGTTTACTGGGTACCCGGCTTTTAAACATACCATAGCATAAACTATAGGAACAAGGTTTAGGGGGCATCCTTCACGAATTAAACGCTTTATCGCTGAGTCCCAACTTGTGGGGTCACCGGATCTGCAATTGAGATATTTATTGATGCAATCACTTACCAGTTAAATGTCATTAATCATAAATCTCTGCAATTGACTGCTATTTAATAGATAATTGTTTTCTTTCTTCTTTCATTTTTGATTGTTTCCATTTTTAGGTTTAGATATTATTCTATCACAAATCCTGGTGGAACTGAGTTGATAGTTAAGCATGACAAAGGGAAAGAAGATAACAGTCGATGTAGATGATGGTGTGGACAATTGTTGGCGATGGTTAGTTCAGAAAGGACCTGCAACTATATTTGTTACTGTGTCAGTGTTTGCACTTTTGGTTCGTGCAGCTGTGTCACTCCATCCTTACTCTGGTGCTGGACACCCTCCAAAGTTTGGGGACTATGAGGCACAGAGACATTGGATGGAGATTACCCTTAACCTTCCAGTCAGGGAGTGGTATCGCAATAGCACCATCAATGATTTGAGCTACTGGGGACTTGACTATCCACCGCTTACTGCCTACCAAAGTTTCATCCATGGCCTCTTTCTCAGATTCTTCCACCCTGATTCAGTTTCTCTTTTCAGTTCCAGAGGTCATGAGTCCTATCTTGGGTGAGTATTTAATTCATTTCATTAGTTAGAGTCCTTTTAATTGATACCATCTGAATAAGAGTAAACTAACAATACAGCCTCCAAATCATTGCTTCAATTAGCTTATTGTCTGAAATTATTGGATGTGTTAGCTAGTCAATGAAACTAATAAACTTGTCACAAGTAGTTTTTCAACGTCCTTGAATCACTTAATAAATGTGTTTGGTTTGTTGTTTTTAGGAACTAGCTTTTACACATTTATTTTTGGGACTAAAGCTAAGTCTAATAATTTCATGATTGATTGTTTGTTTACCCATTTTCATAACTTAGTTTTGCTTATGAGCTTCTTTTCTTTTCTTCTAATCTTTTTCTCCATTTTGTTAATGCTGCAGAAAACTACTCATGAGGTGGACAGTTTTATCTTCTGATGCCCTTATATTCTTCCCAGCTGTCATTTACTTCATCATTGTTTATTACAATCGACATTCAAAAAGCCATAAAAGTGACACTGGATGGCACACAGCCATGCTTTTACTAAATCCTTGTTTGATCTTAATTGATCATGGCCATTTTCAGGTTTCCCAAATACTCTGATATTGTTTCATTTAACTTTTATCCCCTTCTCCTTTTTCTAGTTTTGGGTTCAGTAGTGCCTTGGTTTAAAATGTAACAATTGTTGTGTTTCAGTACAACTGCATTAGCTTGGGCCTCAGTACTGGAGCTGTTGCTGCTATCCTCTCTGGACAAAATCTTTTTGCTTGTGTTCTGTATTGTCTAGCCATAAATCATAAACAGGTTGATTTCTTTCATCGTTGAATTGATCCAAGTCATTTTAATTTAGTATGTGCTGTGGTTTTTTGGTGCGATTGTTTCTCTTGATGGCATTTCATTACCTGTCTGCTTCATTCCATATTGACATACTCATTATTTGAGGTCACAACTCAGACTACTGACAATAAAATTGGGAAGTCAATCATCTGGGTTCTGCAACTGCTTTGTTCCCCCCCCCCCCCCCCCCCTCCTTGAGATCAATACTTGGATTTTGTCAGCTAATTTGTATTCATTCCTTGAATTTGACTCTGATATGCTTCTTAGCTTAGCCCATAGATTTTCTTGAATCAATAAAGTTTGTAAAGTAAGCAAGATAAATCTTGATGACTTTTCTGTGAATAGACTTTACTGTTTCTTAGTAGATTACATTTAAAAAGAGACACTAAATTATCCTGAGTGTTTATTTGAATATTGTCGTGAGTTGGAAAAGCACAGGGTTGTCAGGTTAAATAGCGAGCAGCTGTAATGCCATTGACAGTAATATTTGTCGGTAATAATTATTTCATTTTCACTCTAGTGAGACTTTAACTTTTTCACTTGTTTCTGATATGGGACTACTGGTTCCGCTTGCCTCTACAGATGAGTATATACTTCGCACCTGCTTTTTTCAGCCATCTCCTGGGTAAAAGCCTGAGGCGTAAATATCCACTCTTAGAGGTGTCAAAACTGGGGCTGGTTGTTTTAGGAACCTTTGCAGCAGTGTGGTGGCCATACCTTTATTCAGTGGAATCCATTTTGGAGGTAAGTACGATATTGTTGACTAGTAGAAGGTGTGTTTCTGTGCTCTACTTTCCTTAATCCCTGGTGCCTCTTATGACATTGTATCTGCACCGCTTGTGGTGAAAGAGATATCTTCTTTGTTAGCTAACTCATAAGTTGATTTTCTTGTGGTACATGAAACAGGTTCTTTCTCGTCTTGCTCCTTTTGAGAGGGGGATATATGAGGATTACGTTGCCAATTTTTGGTGCGCCTCTTCAATTCTTATCAAGTGGAAGAAATTGCTTACAACACAATCACTGAAACTTCTCAGCTTGGGGGCAACAGTTTTAACTTGTCTTCCTTCAATGACTCAACAAATAAAATCTCCTAGCAACAAAGGCTTCCTTTATGGGCTACTAAATAGTTCAATCTCATTTTATCTATTCTCTTTCCAAGGTTAGTATAACATTTCTTTATTCTACATAAAATTTAGATTATTCTTCCTGGAAAATTACATTTTACCTTCTTGAGCCCAGGATTTGTTACAAAATTGGTTTGTAAACACCTCCCTAAACGTCAGATTGTAACATAAACATAGATTACCAATCGGAACCAACTGCAAGAGTACGCTTTCTTCAATTTTCACTGGTTGATATTGTGTTGTGATAAAAATGTGGATCTATCTGAACCCAAAAGGTAGAAAAATTGGATACAAGAGGCAGCATGAGAATCACGAGGTGTTTGTTGCATTTAAAATTTATGTATTTATTTTGTGATTAGAACTTAATTTAGGGGAGAACATAGTTTTCTGTTTTCTTATTGGGAAAATTAATTATTTAATCCTTATAGTTTCACCAAGTTTGCAACTCAATCCTTATAGTTTGACTTGTCGCGACTCACTTCCTGAAGTTTCTAATTTTTATAAAACAAATGGAGTCTCAGCTAACTCGTCCTATGTGGCGTCTATGTCAGGGCCACATCAGCAAAAAGTCAGCTTCACACTTCTCCCTTCTCTTCCTCTGCCAGTGATCTGAAACCAGGGAGGGAGAGAGAGAGAGAGATTTGAGCGACCTGAGGATTCCAACGCTGCATCTTCTTCAATGGCCCCCTAGGATGCCTCTCCAACATAACGTCTGTCTTGTTCTCCCTCCTTAAGGGTTCATTGAATGAAGCTTCAAAATAGAAACACCCATTTGTTTAGTTTAAGCATGAGAAGGCAGTCAAAACTCAAAACATTAAGAAATGTGCAAATAAATAAAATCACTCCATATATTCTTCCATGTATGGCATTTGTACCAATTCCATTCATTTGATTCCCCTGACACAACCTAAGATTTTACAGACCTCTCTCAACCTCACCCCATTTCTCTGATCAGCAGCCTCTTCACTTTTGAGTCTTTGATTGTTCTTAAAAGCACCAGCTTGCAGGACACACATGATGTTTCCATTGAAGAAGATGCAGCGTCCCCATGACGGTCAAAGAGGCATAATGGGGGCTGTTGAAGAAGATGCAAAGTGGCTGTCACCCAAATCTCTCTCTCTTCCCCCTCCTTGGTTTCAGATCATAGGCAGGGGAAGGAAGAGAAGGGAGAAGTGTGAAGCTGACTTTTTGCTAATGTGGCTGTGACATAGACATAGATGCCACATAGGACAAGTTAGTTGAGACTCAGTTTGTTTTATAAAATTTAGAAACTTTAGGGACTGAGTCGCGACGAATCAAACCTTAAGGACTGAGTTGCAAATTTGGTAAAACTATAAGGATTAAATAATTAATTTTCCCTTTCTTATCTATAGTCATATGCATTATGAAGATTTACAAGTTCTTATGTTTCTTCTACAGTGCATGAGAAGTCCATTTTGCTGCTCCTCTTGCCTGCCAGCCTGCTTGCTGTGGAAGAACCTTTTCTGTTTAGGTGGTTAATGCAATTCGCCATGCTCTCCATGTTTCCTCTGATATGCCGAGACGGACTGATTCCGGCATATTTGGCTTCATTTGCATTATTCATCCTGATATTCTATGCACCAGGTCAACGCAGAAATGAAGAGAGTAATTACTATTTCAGCACAAGGATCATGCGTCTGATCTTATGTGTTCTTTCTTTAAGTCTTCACATTGTTTACTTGGTCATGCGTCCTCCAGAGAAGTACCCTTTCCTCTTTGAAGCATTAATTATGAATCTCTGCTTCTCTCAGTTTGTGCTTGTCGCACTCTGTACAAATTTTAAGCAGTGGATGTTCAAACATGTCATATTGGAACTAATTGAAAAGAGAAAGAAGCTCAATTGATGTTCAACTTTATTCCTTTTTTTGTTAGTTAGTTTCTTTCCCTGTTGGAATCTGGACCCAGAGACACCTTTTTTTTGCATATCAGTTTGGCTTATAACCCTGTTCTGTAATTTTTACTTAATCTTTTATTCATATGTGCTTCTGTATTCTTGTTTAGTCCTGCTTCTGTCTACTGCACAGCTTGCCTCACTTCTTTCAAAATGACGGGGCTGATTTATTTTTTCTATTATGCACTGATTTTTTTTTTTTTTAAAAAAAAAAAAAAACTCAATTCTTCCTTGGTACTTCCATGACTTGCCTGGGTCAAAAAGTCCTCTAGCAGACTCATCAATTTTAGTTTCGGTCACATATACCTCTAATCATTAAGAATTCCTTGGCAATTAAAAATCTTCCCATAAAAAATATATATTTATCCTGGAAAGAATAAAATGAACATGCTTATGTAGTTATGTTCATATTTATTATAAGATTTGGATTGTCCAAATTTTGACAATTTTAATTTTCTATTTATAAAATTTTGATATTTTGGAATATTACTTTTTATTAAAGCGAAAATTAAAACGAAAGATGTGGAGGAAAGTATATTTATTAATAAAAGTGAGAAAAATTATAATTTTTTGGATGACCGAATACCAAAGTATAAAATTGAAAATACTAAAATTTTCTTAAGGAAATCTTTTACATTCCCTCATAAATTCTTTCCCCATTCTATTTTTAAAATTAATACAAAATTCTAAATCTCACTCAATTAAACAAATTTTTTCTCAATTTTCATTTTTTAAAAAACTTACATAGCTATCTATGGAAAGGAAAAAAACACACATCCTTTAATTTTATCAAAATTATGATTTTTCAAAAAGCAACAAAAATTTATATAATTTTAATGAAACTCAAGATATTTTATAATTTATTATATATGTTAACCAAGAAAGTTTATACGATGTTTTTAGAAAAAAATGTATGTTTGTTAAAAAAATTCATTTATTGTTAATAAAATTAAGAAATCTAAATAATTTATTATATCTAAATAACTAAATGATATATTGATTAAAGGAATATGAAGCTTGGGGAAAAACATTAAAAATATGAGTTTAATGGTTGTTAATTAATAATGTATTGATTATATGAATATGAAACTTGGTAGAAAAACAGATTTGATGATGTCAGATGTGAATGATGAGTGGTTTTAGTTTTGATTTTAGTTAATTTTTTATTATGAATCCAAAAGATAATGAAGAAAGTTTAGTTAGGGGAAATTTTGTAATTTTAAGTTTATATTATGGTGTTTGGTTCTTCAAAACAAAAATGATTTCCTCTAAGTCCTTTAGTTTAATTTTCCCTTTACTAAATTGAATTTAACAAATTATTGTTATTTTACATTAGACTTTTAAAAATAGGGAAAATTATAATAAAGGACCTAGGATAAATAATATTTATTAAGAAGGAACATAAAAATAGTAATTATTTTAAAAGATCGGAAATTAAATTATTAAAATAGAAAAGACTAAATTGCTTTACCAAATTTTCTATCTTCTCTTTAACTAAATCTGGAGTGATTTTTTTTTATAAAAAAACTAACGATTTGAAGTGATTGATGATTAATAATAAATAGATACCAATTCAAATTACCTCAGTCTTGCAAAGTGAAGCGACTTCACCTTCGACAGCCTAGTGATTTCATTAGAATAATCTGTAAAATTGTATAAAAAAGATATGGTCATTTTGTAAGAAAAACTGCATTAACATTTTCGTTTTTGTTGATTACTTGCATCTAAGTGGTTGACTCTGAATTCTTCATCTCCCAGAGTTCTTCCTAGTAATATTCTTGTTTTTGTTTATCTTAATTTATTTTGTTTCTTTTATAATATTCAATAGGCATATTTTTTGTTATTGTATTCCACCGTCAATATATTGTTTACCCTGATATGAAAAAAGCAATAAGCATTATGTGTGTCTAATTCTGCATTATGTGCATAAAGGGAATAGTTAAATAGCGTTTGGATCCCTCTTGGATAATGCTTCAATAATTGATTCCCTTTGATAGTTACTCCGTATCAGCGAAAACCCCGCACCTGAATAACCTTACTGCCGAAATGGCAAAGACTAGGAAGAAGATGATTTGGAAATAACACAAGGACAATTTAGTCTTTCTATTTTAATTTCTGGTCTTTTAAAATAATTATCCTTTTTATGGTTTTTCTTAATAAATATTATTTATACTAAGTCCTTTATTATAATTTTTCCTAAAAAATATGTAAAATTAAAATAAAGGAAATTAATTATTTACCTAGTAGTTTAAATTAAAATAAGGGAAATTAATTATTTACCTAGTAGTTTCACTTAGTAGTAAGTATTTTAATCTCTAAACTTCGACTTGGTATAATTCAATTCTATAGTTTTGACCTTATCAAAACTTAACTTCTAAATTAACGCTACAACCCAATAGTCAATCCTTACAATTTTAATAATTTAAAGTATTAGTCCCAAAATTTGAAGAAATAACTCATAATTTTTATAATTTTATATTCTAAAATATAGGGATTTAACATTTTAAATGGTTAAAATTGAGTTTCAACCTGGGCATAAACTATAAGGAATGCATTGAACCAAATTAAAATTTATGGAGCGAATTTCAATCGATTTAAAATTATAAGGCTAAATAATTATTTTTTCCTTAAATAAAAGTACAATTTATATGCTTTTTTTTTTTCAAGCATAGGTATAATCTTACTAAAGACAATCATATTTCAGATATTATTGAGAACTAAACATAAACATAGGCACTTCTCCCAGTAGAAATTCGAAGATTAATTTTCCACGTTGAGAGCACCCTCCCCCTATATTCAACCCTGTTAATCAATTTATTAGTATTAATCTTGACGGGTCAGTCTAAATAAAATGTGGAAACAAGAATCTAAGCCCACGGTTTTTTTTTTTTTTTTTTTTTTTTAGAATTTTTCGAAAACAGAGGGTCCAAGTTAAGTTACCGCGGCCTTGTTGATATATACTACCTCCGGTCCTAATTATAGGAACACTTTCATACTGCAATTTACATTATAAAAGTATTTCTATAATTAGATTCTGGTTCTATTTATAAGTCCATCTTGACCAAAAAAAATTGGTCCTATTTATAAGTTCATTTTAACTAAATAAATGAGCTTGTGACAATTTTGTCTATATTAATTATACCAATAAAAATAAAGAGAGAAGAAAAAGTTGAAAGGTACCCAATCATAAATAAGGGTAAAGTTGAAAATTCACCTTATAATCATTGATCTAACTACTTCTCTTTGGTATATATGATTTGATAAAAAAAAAGACTTATAAATAGAACCATGATCTATATTTAAAGATCAGTATTCCAACTCAGCACTCATAAGATTTTACTTGGTGCTTCAATCAAAATCTCCTCTAAAGTACATTTATGGAATTTCTATTTGACATGGCTAGATTCTGAATCCATTACCGAACTACCATAATATACCCACTATTCTGATAATCGTACGTGATTCTGTGATTCTCTCTCCCAAACATTGTCCTAAAATGATTCTTAGACGAATACAAAGCCCCATTTGGATCGAGGAAAATGGAGCAATGAAATAAGAAAATGGAGATTTTCCAACGGCAACGGGTGTTTAGATCAAAATTCCATCGGAAAACGTTTTCCTGTCTCTGCCAATTTTCATCCCGATGAATGAAAATGGATTCCCACAAAAAATGGTGGGAACCATTTTCCTACGCCTTAAGAAAACCGCCAAAAGACCCAAATGCCCCGAAGTGCCCCATTTTTGCTGTGTTGGAGGTTTGAGACTTTAGCGTTTTCTTGTTGCTGGAAGCGAGATCCTTGAGCAAGGACTTCATGAACCCCCTTTAAATAAATAAGCTTGACATGCGATTCTTGCTTCTTCCAAGCCTACCCTACCCCTACCCCTACCCCCACGACAACCCATTCCACATCTCCGACACGAACGGCACAACCAGAGCAACCCGTCGATTCAGATTAGCCCATTATTGTTTCACAATCTCTTCACTTTCCCCTAAACAAGCAAAGTATTTTGGTGATAATGCTTTAATGTGATTTGAAATCGGCGAAATTCAGTCAAACGACCTTCGTTCTGTTGCTCCCTCCACAATTTTGATTCACAAGTTAATTGGAAGAAGAAACGGCGTGAAGTGAGTGAAGGAAGAAGAGAAGGAAGCGGAAGAAGAGAAGGAACAAAAAAAGGGAGTGCAGGAAGGCATTCTCGAGAATGCCTAAGGCATTCTCAAATGCTTTGCGAATTCGCAAGGCATTCTCGAATTCTCGAGAAGCCTTCCCGCGGGCATCCATTTTTTTTTCTACCTGCAAGGGTAAAATGATATTTTGCCTCATTTTCCTACCTTATTTTCTTTCAACCATATAAATTTTTTCCTATCAACCTATTTTTTTTTCAGTGCCAACCAAACGCATCGAGGCAAAATATTTTTCATTCCATTCCATTTCTATTCCTTTCCATTCTCACATTTTCTTTGATCCAAACGGGGCCAAAGATTCTTTTTCTCTCTTCTTTTGGAACCGGTTTTGGTGCCTATATAAAGGATATGCACTATCTGCCTAGCGATCGCGTCACAAGTCATGTCAGGATGCGATCCGGACGATCCATATTTTATTTTTTTTAATTCTTTGATTTTTGAATAAAAAAATCTTTTTTTTTTTTGAAAAAAATATTAAGGGAGATTATCTCTATTTTAAATTCTATATCCATTAAAATAATTTTTTTAAAAAAAAATAATAATAAAATTTGGATCGTCTAAATCTAATCGAACGATCTAGAAGAGAAGAGCTCCCCTTCCTATCCTTTCTTTAGAAAGGCAGGGAATCTCATTCCCTTTTCTTTCACTTTTCCTTTGCCGCTGCTATCGGTTAGTACTCTCCGCTCAGTCCTTTCTTAAACATCCTCGTGATCTATTACGTCATTATTTCATTTTCAATTAAAGAAAATTTAAACAAACCACATCCAATAAGTATTTTTGCCCCTTTTTTAAACGTTAATAGTTGTTTTTCTCTCTAAAAAAAATATGTTTAGGATGCATTTTAAAAAAATCTCATATATATTTGTACACTTTAATCCTTTAAAAAAAAAAATTTGTCAAGGTGTATTTTTACATATATTTTAAAAATTCAAGTTAATTTTTCCCTATAAAACATTTAGTACGGGACATGATTTTAAAAAAAACCCCATATACATTTTTTTCTACATTATTTTTTCCCCTAACCTTCGCTCAGCCTTTTCAATTCAATCAAATTATTTAAAGGATGATTAAAGTGCAAAAATATATACAAATCCTATTTATAAGTCCCTTTTGATCAAAAAAATTGATTTTATTTATAAGTCTTTTTTGATCAAATAAATAAGATTGTGACAATTTTACCCATAAATTGTACCAATAAAAATAAAGAGAGAAGAAAAGGTTGAAAGGTATCCAATCATAAATGAGAGTAAAGTTGAGAATTCACCCCATAATCATTGAGCTAATTATCACTCTGGTCCTATTTATAAGTCTTTTTTGACCAAATTACACATACCAAGAAGAGGTAGGTAGCTCAATGATTATGAGATAAATTTTTAATTTTACCCTCATTTATGAAGGGGTGTCTTTTAACTTTTTCTTACTTTTTCTTCCTTCTCTATTTTCATTGGTATAATTAATGAGCAAAAGTGTCACAATCTTATTTATTTGGTCTAAAGAGACTTATAAATATAATCAAATTTTTTAATTAAAATGGACTTATAAATAGAAAGTACATCTCTAAAAAAACTTATAAATAGGACCAAAGTGGTATATGATTATTCTCAAAAAGTTTCCAGCATCGAATATTTCATTTGATTAAAGTGCAAAATTAACTCGCGGCTTCTAAAATTAAGGTCAAAGTCAGAAAACGTCCGTATTGAGTCCATTAAACGAGGTTCCGTGATCATGGAAGTGCCTCCGCACCCCTGCTTTTAGCTTTTCCAGGACTGCAAGTCTCATTTCCCTCTTCCTTGCTGGCTTCTGCTTCTCTCATGGCTGCTTTCACCAGCCTCCTCGCTATTCCCTGTTCCATGTCAACACACACACCTCTCGTTATTCTTACCAAACACAACAACTAATGACACAAACACATGACCCTGTCAGTTTACATTTGGAAGGTTACATTACGTGGGTTGTTTCTGACCTGTAAACAACTTCTTGCTTGCTTAGGTGTTCCCATAAACCGTCTGAAGCAAATTAAATATGAGAAACTGATCGTCTGGATGGACTTTTTGGGATGATATTGACGGCTCACAACTGAGAATGGAAGAGACTCTATATTAAATTCTTCCCTTATCACACACGCATCACCTATGGATCCCAAAACCTGCAAAAACATATAAGGATTTTAACTACAGTTGGTTCTTGAAACCACCAAAAGCTGATATTTTTTCCTTGACGTTGCCTAAATGAGCCCTTTGACGTGCCCAACTTGTTTCAGGGCCACAATTTCAGAATCAAAACGGTGCCTCGATCGAACTTCGTCTCTTACTGTTTCTATGTTAGCATCGTGTTCTGCAGAGAGTTGAATAGCTGTTACTTCTCTCATTGCCCTCTCCATTCTTCCCAGCACCACTAGCGAGTCTCTCTAGAATTTGCAATATATAACATGCTAATTACAGATTTCTCCCTTCTCCGTGATCTTCTCTTTTGTCGGGAGTTGATTCGATACCTATATTCTTTCTTTTCGTCTCAGTTACCTTTGCCCTTTTAAAAGTTTAGTTATTTTGCATCTCAAAAAACTGAAAAAGTATACACCTTAACCTGGTTCGAATTGTACTATTTCCTTTACATTCCAAAACCATCTTTGTACATCTTTCTCATTACAGAGCTAACCCCAAAATTATTACTATCATCATAATTAATTAATTAACAAAGCTAGGCAACAGAAAAGCCTCTGTATAAAAAAGAAGGTCGAGCCTATTAAGCCAAAATTGAAGATCCCCAAATTAAGCCGAGCATTCGAGCCCCAGATTCACGCTTGCCACTTTCTTATTAGCCGCCGAGTCGCTAGCTGAGTGTTGAAATTGAAATTCTAGCTTTCTCTTCTTGACCGGTATCACGTGAACCTCACGTGTCACCGGTTTGATCCCCAGCGTCAGCTCCAGCCCCAGGTCGGCCCCATCGGCTCCGTCGCTCTGTTTGGGGGTTGATTCCGGCTCGTCCCGGAAGAGCATAGAAGTCTCGGCGGTCTCTTCTGACACCATGCTCTCACTCTCTTTACTATCCCCTTCCGCCGACGCCACTTTTGGCGGCGCCTCCTCGGACTGGTGGCTCAGCGACGACTCGTGGCTCGCGGACCGGTTCGCCGGCTCATCAACGGTCGCACAGCACACTGTGCATCCCCTACGCGGTTCTTCCGGTTCAGCGGACTTCAACTCGGTTTTTAACTCGGTCCCCTTGTTCGTCTTCTTGGTCTTCCCGGCGGATCGCTTGAACCGTGACTTGGACTTGACTCGTTGGGAATCGTTCGACTCGGTCGAGTTCTTGTCCTTGGTCACATGACGGATGTCGTAAGGCTTCAGCGGTGGACCCTGCCCACTCTCAGCGGCATCGGAGTTGATCGGAGTAATCGGATCACCCTTCAGAACCGCTTCCACGGCGGCCTGACAACGCGGCCAGTTCCCGGACCATAACAGACCCACGGACCCATAAATCGGGTTAAGTATCCGACCGCATGCTTCGTACAGCAGAGACCGAAAAATAGCTGCAACAAATAAAAACACAAACAACAATCAATATTCGATTGATTCCCGGAAAAGTGAAAGAAAATGCAAGAGAAAGAGAAAGCAGAGGTAACGAACCAGGACGAAGGTGTTGAGGGCCAGCGTTGATGAGATTCAAGAGGCCAGCTCGGCCGTAGAACTTAGCGAGGAACACGGTGGCGTTAGCTTGAGATTCCGGCGATTTGATCCACTGCAAGCAAGGTCTGATGCTACAATCTTCACTGCAACCTTTTCTGAGAACACGACATCCATTACAGCTCATCCGCATTTTTGCAGAGAAAGTTGTGACGAGGTACAGATGATGAAGACGGTGAGAAAGTGATAATGATGAAATTGGAATTTGAGATTTGTAAATGTTGATTGTGTAGGAGAGGGTTGAGTTTGAAGAGGAAGGAGGGTATATATGTGCGTGAGGGAGAAGGTGAAATCAAAGGAAGGAAGGAAAGAAGCCGCTGGATTTTTGGGGGTTTCAGGGTACGCACCTGTTGTTTCAATGAGACTGTTCCTTTTTAACAATGGTTTCCACATTCCAGGAGTTTCCTCAATCATATGCCCACTCGCACCTTCAGCGCGTGCTTATCTCCCTTGCATGCTGGCGTTCTTACGTAAGATGTAGTACTAGTACCTGCTACATATACAGCATTCTAATTATCACCTCCTATTTAATTAGTTACAATATGGATTATAATAAATGATGTCATCAAATAATTAGTAAGTATTCTCCTGACCATCAATGTAAAATTTATTTTGTAGTTTAATGTTTTTTTACTAAAATAAGTCTCATATTAAAAATTAGAGGTAGTTTAAAATATCTTACTTTATGTTAAAAATATAACATTTTATTTTGTTTAGTTTCTAAAAAAATATTTTTCTCAACAATATGCATGAGAGAGTATGACAAAAAATAAGAAATTATGGGTTAAAGAAAATATGTTTAAAACGTTTATTAGTTTGAACTTTGAAGGAACTAATATGTTTTTAATACACAAAAAGTAAGTATTACGGAATTTCAAAATTAACTTCTTCTACCTTATAAAATATTCAAACAAATACTTTCTTCCTCAGTTCCCTAAAAAAACTTAAATAAGGTACTAAAAATTAAAAAAATTATTATTCATAATTAGATATAGTTATCATGAAAATTGTGAATTTAATAAATAAATAAATAATTTTTTTTATTATAAATCATGATTGAGTATTATTACCTATTTAAATTTAATATCCCCACAATATTATCATTAAGGAAAAGATAATAAGTTATACGTCACATATAAAAATTTTGTTGGACCAAAATATAAGTTATTTTCTTAAATTTGTTTGTATTGTTAAATATTTTTTCCTAAATATATTAAGCTTTTCAATATAAAATGAAGCAACTTTTAGTGTAGGTAAAGATTAAATTATTTTTAAACAAGTTTAATTAATTAGGTTATTTTTATTCAATTTTTAAAAACATATAAGATAAATATTAGGGAATCCTTAAATGTAAGATCTTTTTTGAATTTGTTTTAACAAAGCATTTTTTTTTCCTTGTTTTACCCTCAATTAAGTGTATGTTTGAGATAGCTTTCAAACATATACGTTCATATAAATCAAGACAAATTTATCTCACATACTTATTTTATATATCTTAAATCAGGTTAGAAAAGTAATTTTTACTTTAACCCAAACATGTACTGATTATTATATAAAATATATTCTTTTTTATCATTTTCTTATTATTGGTCTCTCTTATCTATTTATAAATAGAGACATTTTTGTTTTTAAAAAAATCATGCCTAATTATTATATTTAACTATTTTTATCTATTTTTTCAGCATCCGTGATTCGGTAAAATGATTCTTATGTATATATACGGACGAAATATTTTCTTAAGTGGTACAAGCCTCCAAGGATAGGTAGGATAAGTTGGAACGGAAAGAGACACAAGTTGAGAAAAAGCGCGTGTAAAGCACGTACAAGTGTCAGAGTCTGTTCGAATCGCCACGTATTCGGATAGTAATGAGCAAATAAGAAATAGAGAAAAGGAAACCAAGGAGGGAAAGCTCCTGGTTTTCGGGAAATAGTCCAAAACCGCTCTCCATCAAAACCGGAGACTGGTTTCTGGTTTTTCATTCCCATGTTCGGTCTTTGGACTGTGGGCGGACTTTAAAATTACAACAAACTGTGGGCCAATTGCTTTCTTTTTCTTTTTTCTTTTTGTTAAAAAAAATTTATATCTTGTACCTCATCATGATTAATTATTAAGATCACTTCCTTCTTAAAAAAAAAAAAAAAAAAAAAAAAAGATCACTTCCAAATTTTATTGAGGGAAAATGATAAATAAATATCATATGAATTTGTAAAACCTCCAAAAGTCTATCGAATTTGTAAAAAGACTGAGAGATACCAAGACGACGCAGGAGGATATACAAATTCGGGGCCAAATTATCATTTTGCCCTTAATTCTAAATAAATTAAGAAAATAAAAATACCCTAACTGTAGGGCTGCCGGGCGCCGGCCACCCTTGTTGGTTTCCGCCATTTCAGAAACGACAACGATGGATTTGGGAACTCAGTACGGTGGATTTGTATGGGTGCCGATCTGAAATTGGTCAATTTGAGAATTCTTTTAAGGCAAGAATGGTGGGAGATGAAGACGGAGGGAGGAGGTGACATCTTTTTCTGAGGAATGTTGATCGGTGGTGGAGGGAGGAAGGAGCTGAAGGAACGATTTTGTTGTTGTTGAATGTTGATCGGTGGTGTACTGTGTACAGGTTGAGGGAGGAAGAGGCAGGAGGGAGTGATTTTTTATTTTATAAGGGTTAGGGGTAGTATAGGCATTTCAAATTTTATTTTTGTAATTTATCATTTTCCCTTTTCCATCTTTTGCATACCAAACATCCTTGTAGTAAAATATTTACCATTATCTTCTCTTTTATTCCTTTCCAACCAATTATTTAATCCAAAACGGGCTCTAACTTATTCTATTAAAAGACGGGGCAAGAGCCCAAACTCAAACTTAAAACAACATACACTGATATCCTTGATTAACCACCACCTACAATCAGTGAGGTGGATGTTGATAAGGGTAACTAAGCATATTTTGTTTGTATTTTTTTGTCTTTAAGTAACTATTGCATGGATCTAGATTTTATTCAAAAAGACAACATACTCTTTGGTTTAGAAGAGCCTACACTATCCATGTACAAACTTCTGTCTGAACCCTTAAGTGCCCTATGTAGAAGATGAACGATATTTTGTTTGAAGAAATCTTCATTTTGAAAGCCAGTTCGCTCCTCCATTTCTTTCTCTATATATATGCCTACTCCATTATTTCCTTCTTCATATATATGCCCTACATTCACCTCATAACCTACGAATAAAAAATCAGGTGAAACTATAACAAACAATTACGAACTTATTACATTTTCTAATGAACAGAGAACGGGGGTATTTGTTTTTTCAAAATTGATAGATTTAATTTAGAGTAATTTATTTAGTTTTATTCTTAATCTCCCCACATAACTCAAGTGAGTCTCATATCAAGGACTGAAGACATTGTAGGATAACTCAAGTGAGTCTCATATCAAGGACTGAAGACATTGTAGGATAACTCAAGTGAGTCTCATATCAGGGGATCAAGGCATCTCACGCTTATTATTTGGCGAGGAATGCCATAATACCTGGCGATGCGAACGTGATTCTAATTCCTACGATTCCCAGAAGATGCTTTGATATGACTTTAAAAGACCAACTGGCCTGCCACTGCTAGTTCAATTACTAGTTTGTTGTATTAGAGGGCTAGATTTCCATACTCTTCCATATCTTACCTTTTCAATGCAGGCACATGTCGTATTTCTCAAAAGAAAAAAAAGAAGACATTGTAAGATGGATCTGAGTTTTTTTTTTTTAAAAGAAAATCCTATTAAAAAAATCTAATTACTGATATAGACAAAAAAAAAAGGGTGAGATGAATGTCACTTATGAATACTACCTTTACATATTTAGTTATCAAACGTTGATCGTTAGGGATGAGCAAAATCGTCTTATTCTTAAACCTTTCAAGAGAAATTTTGCCCCCTCACAATTTTTAGATGCCCAATATCCATATAAAAAACTCTCATGGCATTTAAACATTCAACCGTTGGATATTGTATGGCGGGCGTACGAAGTATGAGTATGAGTATGACGCACTACCTTCCATGTTTCCTTATTTAGTTGGAAAACCCAAATAAAGTAAAAGCAGCTTATCCTTCATTGGTACACTTGTGTCTCCTTAGAATGATGATCCATTCATATACTCAATTACTTATTTCTGCACATACACTTATTATTTACTCCCCGCCTTAACTTTATGGCCTGGATTTTGATAATATTTGTATTCTTGTTCGTTCTTATCATCTTTCAAGGAAAATTTAGAATGAAGGGACCTAAAGAAAAAATATATTTATGGAGAATGACTATAAAAATTATAATTATTTAGAAGGATCAAATATAAAATTAAAAGTACTAAAATGCCTTTAATAAAATCTTCTACATTGCTTCTTACATTCTCTTTCTCATTTTATTTTTAAAACTAATACAAAATTCTAAGATTCATTAAATTAAACAATGATTTTCTCAATTTTCACAACTTGAATAGATATCTATGAAAAAAAAATTATGCATTATTCAATTTTTTAAAATTAACAAATTTTTTTTTTAATTAAAAGTGGAATTATATAGTTTTAATAAAAGTCAAGGTCTTTTATAATTTATTATATATGTTAAACCAAGATAAAGTTTGTAGGACTTATTTATGTTTTAGAGGAAATTTATGTGGGTTAAAAAATGTATGTAATGTTAATAAAATCAAAAAAATCTAATTAACCTATTATATCCTAAAAAATATAAAATAATTTTATTTTTATAAAAAGAACTTAATTGACATCGATGATAATATAAATCGGGCAACTTGATAATATAAATTGGTGAAAAATAAAAATTAAGAAAAATATGAGTTTATCAATTGTTAATTAAATAATATAGTGGGTAAAAGAAAGATATAATCATATCATAATTGGCAGTTTTAGTTTTAGCTATTTTTTTAATTTTGAATACAAGAGATAATATATGAGGATTGATTATGGGCAATTTAGTAATTTTACATTTATATTATGATGTTTGGTCATTCTAAGTAATTACAATTTTTATGGTCTTTTATAATAAATAATATTTTCTTTTGGTCCTTTATTTTAATTTTTCCATTATTAAATATATTTTTGTGTGCGTGTGAGTGGATCTTGACTCTTATAAATGATTTGGTTTGGATTCTCAATTTCTCATTCTTTTCTTTTGGTACAGGCTAGGAAGTGTAAATGGTTAGGTATATGTTGCCTAATCCTATTTATAAATCATTTTAAACATATTTTATGAGAACCAAAAAAAAATCTTTAGGCATCATTAATTTTACGTTGAATGAGAATAAAGTCTACATAATAACACATGAATGATAAAATTAAACATTTATATGAAAAAAAAATTAATGATGTGATTTATAAATAAGTAAGAAAAATTCTTCTACCCTTTATAAATAGCATGAGAAGAGTACTTTTTTAGAATATTATGTGAAATTCATGAATCATGACAAATATATTGGATTTTGTGGGGTGGATCAACGTAAATGTGTCTTTTCATTGCATTATATTAGTGGTGTATCTTTCCCTTATTCACATGAGAGGCATCTTAATTTTAAATCATTCAAATTTATTAAATTTAGGATATAAATAAATGTCCAATGGGTTTCATTATGAATTTAATAAAGTTAAGTGATGTTTATTTGTTAATTTTGAAGGGAAAAAAGGAGGTGCATGAACCATCATAATATTGAATTGTTTAATTAGTGGTCAAATCATTGAAATCCAGGACAGCTCCTGGTTTTTGGGAAATGATCAAACGCTCTCTGGTTCTGGTTTTCATTCCCTTGGGCGCTTTCTGTGCGTTCCACTCTTCTTCTGCTTTCACATTACCTTTCCACATTTTAATTTAATAGTTAGGATTTTTCGCATTATTATTACTGTATTAATTAATCCCAATGCTTCCTTATTTAACGTATTAGTTACTTTCAATTCAGACTGTTTTTGGTATCCTAAATATTCTTCCGTTATTTATAGGACATTTTTAGCATGGTTTACATAAATTAAGAAAAACATTACACTTCATTAACTACATCTTAATTAAGTTGGTAGAGAGATTTTAGGAATTAAGTTAGCAGATCATGGTTTTTTAAATTTCGTAATTAAATTCTCGATTGTAATCATCTTAATTAAAAATTCATGATTTTTTGAATTTCGTAATTATAATAATTTTTTTTAACTTTATCTTTATTTAATATTTTTAAGACCGGATCCTTTATAATCCGGTCCAAAAAGTTCTTTATATTTACGAAAGCGCCATAGGTCATACTTTTAAGACTGATCTTAAAGCTCTTTTTTGCACTAGTGAAATTCAATAATTTTTTAACTTCATCTTTATTTAATATACACTGTCCATCAAAATATAATATTTTTTTTGGTCAAATCAAAATATAGTATTCAAGTAACTACATAATTCAAAAAAGTTGATTAAAATTGATTAAACACATAGAAGACGAACAAAATGTAACTAACTTTCCTAAACCACCCTTATTTATGGAGAGGGTAAGTAGGGGGAGAGGAAGTACACCATGTCCATGAGAATGAAGTCAAAAAATAACAAATGAATGACAAAAATGTATATTCTTGTGGAAAATTTAATGAGGTGCATTGTAAATAGGAAAAAAAGTTCTCTTTCTACCCTATAAATAAAGGGATTAAGATTTCTCCAGTGACGGGAGATAGGGGTGGATTAAGATTTCTCCAAGGCCTAATTTCAGCCTGTTTGCCTTAACAGCCAGGCCCAGGACGGGAGATAAGACTGTCAGTAGGCTGTTTAAGCAATTAGACTTGTTTTCCGGATAAGTAAAGCTGTTTGAGGCTGTTGTTGCTTACAAACTACATCGTTTCACTAAAAAAACATCTAATTTGCTCCTAGGTACAAGATTTTTGAAAAAACCAGCCGCTTAACGTGAAATGGTGCCTAAAAATAAGCCTGTAACAGGCCACAGGCCAGGCTCAGGCCGCTTCCCTACATAACAGGCCTGGCTTGTTAAGAGGTAGGTCCGGGCCTGGCTACCGCTTTCACTTAACGAGAGAGGAGATCATTGTTTCACTAAAAAAACATCTAATTTGCTCCCTACACTATGAGGCGCTGAGAGGAGATCACCGTTCATCATCTTCTACACTATGCTTCTAATCTTCACTTGCTTCCGTAATGGGACCAGTTCAATTTCTGCAATTGGTAGATTTCAGGGTTTTTTCATATTTTTGCATCATCTGGAGAAGATTTTCATCCTGATACGTGTCACCATCTCGATCTTAGTCACAGGAGAAATCTTAATCCCACTTTTTATTATACATCATGTACCCCCACAATCCCCAATTTTTGCTGCTGCTTCTTGGAAATTCGACAACGAAAGGAGAGGCATCGGGGAGTAAATTCAAAGAGAGTGCGAGGTGTAATTGTCATCGAGCTTGTACTTTGAAAATGGAATTTTTGATAATGGGTGGGGATGATAGAAAGTCGGGTGGACCCAGGGATAATGATATGCGACGTTGATATGCCAATATATTCACGAAGAGATCGAAGTGAGCCGGATGGTTTCCGGTCGTTGGGGGTTAGGGTTATTTGGGAGCAAATTAGATATTTTTTTAGTGAAACAGTGTAGTTTGGGGCTTACTGGAGAGAGTCTTATCTCCCGTCACTGGAGAAATCTTAATCCCATAAATAAATAAGATTGGAGGAGTATAAATCACTACTTTTGGTCATTAATATGAGATCGACTTAACTAATCTGGGTAGATTAAGTAAACTAGTTTAATTAGTTATTGGTTAAAAATATGTATTGGCCTTTTATAGATACCATCTCAAGTGATTTGTATTGAAACTACCTCTTTATGCAAATTCTTTTGACATATGTAATCAATACATACATTTTAGAAAAAAAAATTCATAAATATAGAGGACAAAGCGAATTGATGTCTTATATTTAGTATCACTCCAACTAATGACCCATTTGGTGCGCGGAATTGATTTTGATGGGATTTAGAGGTAGAGCTGGGCATCTGGAACGACCCTTGAAGGGCTAGGGCGGTAAGAAAAACATATATTTTTCAAGGTTTGGCCCAAGAACATGCGGGCTAGGGTCAACATCCCTATGGGGCCGGAAGCTATTTTTATAAATTTTAACTATTTTTTTGCATTTTTTTTCAAAGATATATAATTAGTAAATTAAAACAATTAAAGTTCTAATTTATCAAATAAATGTTATCAACATTAAGGTATAAACAACACGCATCATGCAACAAACAAACATAGTCACTAATTCATAATCAAAAGTAAACTATTGTCAACCAATAACTTATACAAAACATAAGAAGCTTACTACTAAACAACATAACTATGATGACTATCATGAGTACGGTGAACTTCGCAAGCTAAAGTAGTGAAGCATTGATGATCTGATGCCGTGAATCTGTGATGCATTGATGCGTGACTATGTGTGCGTGAGACCGAGACAGCGAGATTGAGGTGAGAGGCGTGAAGTGAATGCTAGAAATGAGTGAGACTATGAGAGTGGCTGAGTGAGTGAGTACTGAGCAAATAGCTTTCTTCACTGTCAGACTCGGTCAGCAGGGCAAGTGGACTACTACCAACTGAGCAAGTTAAGAAAAAATTAACGGGCCTAACAGTTTAAGCCCTCGGCCCTACATGGCTGGTCCTTTTAGGCCCGACTTCATTTGGAGGCTCCATTTTATAAGCCCGGCCCTTAAAGGACTATGACTTAAATGGGCTCGGCCCGATTTCTAGGCTCTATTTAAAAGTGTGATTGTTATGTCTTGGGTCGAGTCTGAATTTTTATATAAAAAGACCAAAATGCCCTTATAATTTTTTTTTTAAAAACTCCCACGACGACATTAATGAAACCAAATATGGAAAACCGCAGTCAATCGGCCACCAATATTACATCCACCTTGCCGAAAATATCAAACCAGATCTGGAGAACCTTTGCTTAAACATCAAAATTAGGAAAAAATATCTTCAATCTCTTAAACATATGAAGAATCAAATAAAACAAAGTTAATCCATTGTTTAATCTTGCTAAAAAATCAAAGAAGAAGATATGGTGATGAACGGAGTTGAAAATTTAGAGATCATCGACGAGATCTGTGAATGAAAACGAAGAGGATAAGTCACATTGGGGCGTCCACCTTCAAAATCAAAGGAGGGAGGAGGAGGAGATCATCGATATCTTGGAATAGAACTAGGAGACTGTTGGTTAATTTTGCCTATTACATGACTTTCATGCAAAGGTTCATGAGGTTGAAAACAAAAATTTTGTTTAATCGTTGCGGAAACCCATAACTCTTTACGGTTCTCATAAATTATTAACCTTAACTCATTACATTAATTAGTTAATAATTATTAATCCGTAACTCTTTACGGCGCTCATGATGATTCACAACAATTTATAATATTCATGAACTTTGGGATTACTCGTTAAAACAACTATTGAGGATTAGGATAACTCGACAACACAACTATTAGATATTAGGATTACCTTAGATCACTTGAAGACCTCAATGTTGTTGATGTCCTCTAACGTTGATCCACACGGCTACCTCCCGATTGCAACGAGAACTCCTTCTCTTGAAACCTCTCACTCCTTGAATGCTTGCTAGGCGAAGACAAGGTTGATGTTTGATTTCCTTGGGTTTTACTCTTTTCAAGAAGGTGATGGTTTCTTGGAACTAGGTTATGGATAGGATGAACAAGGTTGGAACCTTACCCTTTTATGGATGGTGCCTTTTCCTCTCTAAACTTTTAGTAAAGACCTAAATTTAGAGAGCATAAGGGTTCTTGTTTTTCTCCTAAAAAACGTGCAAGACCAAGGCACACCAAAAATCAAGACTTTATAAGAGTCTAACCTTAATTTAAGTGCTTACAAAAAGGTCCAATCAAGCTTGAATTGGAAAATCCAATTCACAATTAATTAAATTCATATCTTGATTGATTGATTGGATTTAAGATGATGAATCAAATTCATATTTTGATTGATTGAATTTAATATGATGAATCATATTCATATCTTGTCAACCAAGTCACATTAAATTCACATCTTGAATGATTGAATTTAATATAATGAATCATATTCATATATTGTCAACCAAGTCATATTAAATTCTCATTTTTTTTTCTTCAAAAAACGTCCATAAAAAGGGCATATAAAAAATCAGCACTTTATAAGAGTCTAACCCTATTTTAAGTGCTCACAAGAAAAGCCCAATCCAAATTTGAATTGGAAAATCCAAATCGTAATGAATTAAATTCATATCTTGAATATTAAATAATAATTTAAGATGATGAATCGCATTCATCTCTTAAACTAAAATTCAAAATCATTTTAAATCAATCATCATTTTATTTTTTATTTTATTTTGATCAAGGCGATAGGGGAGGGGGATCGAACCGGGGACCTAGGAAGGGAAATTAATATCTACATCAATCCCCATTTATTATTTCTCCTATCTACATCCAATCTTTATGGATCTTTATATATATATATATATATATATATTAGATAATTCAGAATTATCTTTTATAACTTATCCCTTTTTTGAATTAAAATTCAAATATCCTCATTGGGCTTGGAGTCTCACTCCAACTCAATTACAAATTTACTTTTGATAAAGCCCAATAACAATTATTGGTCCAAGTTTGCTAATTTTAAACAAACGGGAATAACCTTTGTGTGTGACCCATTAGGCCCAATTAGTCAATCGACATAAATAAACTTGAACAAATTAAAATTCCTTTAACGGGTCCAATTTATTTAATGACCTCATAAGACACTAGCAATGTTCTGTGGCCCCAGAACTAATTGAGTTAATCAAGTGATCTACCTTTCATATTTGGATACTTTGCAGGCATCATCCCTCACATCGTCATTCACATTTAGTCGAGAGCAAAGATAGAGTATTATCTCTCTTAATTGACTAAATGTAGCTAATTCACAAAACTAGGAATCTTCTTATATTAACTCTACAATAGATCATGACTCTTCATGATCACTGTCATCGCGCGCACAAACTCCCGAGTTAATTAGAAGCTATCTAAGCTCTACTAGGTCTTGTGAATGACTAATCCTTGAAGGACTCGTGAGTCCTCTCAAAGATATCCATCTATAGTTATGTATTTGAGTTACACCCAAGAGTACACTGTTCTCCCCATTTTCAGGCTGATAGAGTTGTACAGTCAAAGTATAACTCTAGGACATAGTGTTCGATGACATCCTTAAGTCTAGGACGATCCGCGCTACCAAGTGATGAGAGACTTTACATATCCAATGATACTCTCTACAATGAATCTTTGTGGAGTCTCTTGGTGGGTCATTCGGTGCTATATCGTTTCCAACAGATCCACCCACGACATCGCCTAAGGCATCACCATGCTTGTATTCCATGAGGTCCCTACCTTGTATCTCTATACAAGTAGACGATGTCGTCTTAGTCTTATTGAGATCATCAATGCCTTTTCTTAGTGATTCAAGACTAGGAACAAATTTTAGGTAATAGATATACAGTGTTCTCGAGTCCTCATGATCATGATATCTTATTATTGATTCTCGAGATTAACACATATTCTATTTATAGGGCTTTTATCTTCAAACACATATTTACTTTAAAATAAATGGGAGACATAAATATGATAAAGATAAAATATGCTCATTTATGAAATACTACAACGTAGAAAAAAAGTGATAATCTGTTCTTATGGATTGTCTCTAGGACACCTAAATACTAATAGAGACACCTCCCTCCACGATCAAGGTTTATCTAACAAAAAACAACTCTCTTCCACCATAACACAAGATTAGAACAAGGGAAAGAGGGTGAAAATTGTAAAAACTCTCATTTCCATGGAGTTTTCCAAATTTCCATGGGTTGGCACATGGAAGCAAATGGAAATGAAATTGTTTCCAATTCCATGGCACCAAGCAAATATTCTCATGAAAATAAATTTCTATTCGATTTTCATTTTGATGGCCTCATGGCCACCCGGGCCCCTTTAACAAAATGGTGGGGCGGGTTCAAAACGGGCCCTTATTCCCCACCACCACCTTCCTCCTCTGGCCAAATAATAACATTTTTACTATTTTTTTTTGCTCTATATCCTTAACAATTTCATCCTTCTCTCTTTTGAAGATTTCACAGAGATATCCCCCAATCTTCTCCAAAAGCTCTTAAGGCACCATCTTCCCTAACCTCCCTGTCACCCATTTCCACTTCACGTATGATTTCAACTACACACCACCATTTGGTACGAGAGATTGATTTTTTTTTTTTTTTTTTTGGGGGGGGGGGTGGTTTTGAAATTTTCATGAGTTAGAATTTAAAAAAAATTATTTAAAAAATAAAATTTTAATAAAGAGAAGATGTAAGATAAAAGAATATGAAAGATTAATTAAAAACTTTTAATTCCACTTCTCTATTTCTTTCTTTTTTTTAAAAAAAAAAAAAAATTGAACTCATTAAATATTAATCCCTCGTACCAAATAGTAGAGACAATATACATAAAAAGACAACCACTCCTCTATCCTTCCACAACTTCACAACGTTCCATCTCCAATTTTCCAGAGCAGGTCCTTCCTTAGGAGGTCTCTACCCTCTAGTATAATACTTTTCTTATACTTAATGTAAGACATATTTAAATAATTTAAAAAGATTAATGAAGTTATGTTAATTAATTAATTATAATAGATATGTCATATTTTTTCGAAAACACTTAAATCATCTTCCTTAATTCTCCACATTTCCTATATTTGAGGGAGTGGTAATTTGGAAAATATTTAATAAATATGAGAAATATATCTTACATTTTTTTTGAGGTTAAAAAATAGGTCTTATATTTTTTTTACCAAAATCAATTGTGCGGTGGTGCCGGGGAATATATCCAACCAAATAATCAAAGAATTATGAGGTTAGACACTTGGACTGATTAATTGGCCCGCTTAATTCATAAGAAAATGGGGGTTTTCTGTATTTATAAAATGCTCTTCCACAAAAAGCAAAAACGGGGAAAACAAAGTCCACCATGAGACATACTCCTTTTTTTCCCCCAAAAAAGTCTACTTTACTCCTATACTTGTGGACCAAGCTACGTGGACTAGACAGGCCCACATTCCTAGACTTTACCCATTGAATGACTTGTCATGCACATGGTTGAGGATATAAGATCATAATCCTATACAGCCCATGAGGGCTATTATCCTATAATCCCACTGTTTTTAAGTAGAAGTACTTCCATCGAGAGCAAGTAGTAAGAGATATGCTCTCCTATCACCACGTCCTCGCTTCGAGATGTAGGAATGAGAAAATGGTGTTGGGAGCTCTTCCCCCACAATCGTGAGCCTGACGCGGGGCGAAATCCAAATTAGTCGAAATCAAAAGTTTCAGTGAACTGGGTGGAATACCAAAAAAATATAAGTACTTCATCTTCTAGTCTCAAATATAAGTCATGTTTTATTTTACACTTACCAATAAAAATAGATAAAAACATTAAATTTTTCATAATCTTAAAGTGAATTTTAATGTTATTATTACTTACTATATTAAACTCTAACATCATCTTTTTTTTTTTTTTACTTTCTCACACTCTTATTAGATATTAGATATGGGTGTGGGTGTATATATTTATATATAATATTTAGTACTATTTAAAACTAGCAAATTCTTTATAAGAAGAACCAATGAAACCTTCTGGAAAACGCCATATATAATAAGGATGGGGAGTAAAATTTTATCAACTACACATTTAAAAAAATTAGTTTATCATAATTAATAATTACTTCCCAGGTTCTTAGTGTAAGCCTTAGTTACCTAGTTTGGAGAGATTAAAAAAGCTACATAAATTACTTAATTATAACACATGTGACATGATTTATCCAAAACACTTCTATGTAATATTAGATTGCATTTATAAGTTACTACCATATAGATTTTCAACTTTCAAGAAAAATGATAAACCTTAAGAGATAAAATAGAAAAAAAGTCATACATTTTGGACCAAAATTTACTACAAAACTTGATTTTACATTTAGGACCTAAAGAATATATTCCTTCAATTAAAAGTTTAAAGATAAAATGCCCTTGTAATTGATGCTTAACGTTTTCTTTATCCTAATTCAATCATGCTCATTTGATAAAGAATGGTTAGTTAGGCATAAATGTGGGGTTAGGTTATATTTTAATTTATACCTTCAAGATATCTCGTGTTTATATATATCTTTTTAAAAAATATCAACATAATGTTTTAAAAAATATATTATTATTTGAATGTGAGTGTTGATATTTGGGAAAATCCACCCATTTTAGCAACAAACGGTCAAAAAAACCAAGAAAAAGTCACACGTCAAAAAAAGCGCCGCGCTTTTTTTGTATTATTTCATAAAACGTTAACAATTAAATCAGTCTCATTAACAACTAAATCCGTACTCGTTAACAACTAAATCAGTAGCATTAACAACAATATCCTAACAACTAAATTAGTCTCATTAACAACTAAATCAGTATCCGTTAACAACTATATCAGTAGACGTTAACAACTAACGTTTTATGAAATAATACCAGAAAAGGCTCTGGGGCCTTTTTTGACATGTGACTTTTCTTAGACATTTTTTGACATTTTTTTTTTATTAAAATGGGCCCTGAGATAGATTTTCCCTTGATATTTGGCTTGGTCAGGACTCAGAAGTGGGAGACAATTTTGAATGTCTAGTAGGTAATGAGAGATCAGTGGGTGAGAAAATTTGGGCTTATCTTTCTCTTTGCTATTCAAATTTGAGTAACAGTTATTTGCAAATGGAATATGCTACTTCCTGCTTACATGTTGTGCTCTTTGTAATTCAAAAGTAACACATAGAACAATTAGATTCTCTTACGCAAGATTCACTCATCTCTTTACACATAGTACCTTTACCTCAAGTACTTAATCTAAAATTTAGTTTGTCATATAAAATCTATTTAATTTCTCCAGTTCATTCTTGTGACTATAAAATATGATATGGATTGCCATTAAATTTTACAATATACTTCATTGTATTGGAAATTATCCTCGATGAAAACCCTTTTTATGAATGTTTGAAAAATAAAATATAAATTTGTGAGACAAAGGGAGTTGGAATTTTACATTTAAGACCAAAATAAACCATTTAACTAGTTTTTACATATATTAATTACTAGAAAGATAATTGCGGCTGATTCCTTGGATTATTGAAGGATGGATATTTTTGCAGCCATGTAGACGTAACTTGAGAGAAAAATCAACACGAGAGGATGGAGTCCATGTCTTATAATTACACTTGTACCCCCGACTGCAAAAAGCTTAAAGATATAGTTATCTGTGTAAAGTTAATTAGAGGATCCAAACTCTGGTAGTTGATGTCATAATTTTAAAAAGTGTGAAGAAATTAAGAATGGGGCGTGCCATTTGGATGAATAAATTAAGTTCTTGTATTTTGTCCTTGTTAAGCAAGATCAGTAATTACCTGCATTTCCCCAATAAAGGTTGATTTAATTGGTAAAAAGTTGGCGCTGATAGTTCAAAAAATCACGATTTCAAATTCAGTTGACAATGTGAGGACCTTGTTGTCGGCTATTTCTGTAATTACTTCTATAAGCGTTTTTTGAGTTCTGAGTCAAACCTTAACCCTAACAATTCCCCGGAACCCAACTCACCTAAATTTTCCATATTTAAAAAAGGTAATTGCTTGCATCTTCATGGTATATCTTTAGGTCCTCCAAATATATCCTTCAAAACCCAGATCTTGCTAGTGTGGAATCTGCATCTTCAATTGAAGCTCCTACCTGAGTTTTTGGATCTGAATAATAACAAGGAATAAAGCTCATAGAAGACAATGAAAACTCATGGAGATATTCCTCCTCTAACCTCTTAGTTGTATATTCAGATCTCTTGAAACCCTATCCTGTCACAGTGCAATTATTATAAAATATCTCAGTAACCTCAAACATATAAAAGTAAGAAATCTAAAATAGGAGTGCTTTTGGATGAATGATGAGGAGATATGATTGAAAAAATAAAGAATGAAGGAGACAGATCAGAGGATAGAGAGGCACATGACCGTGGAAGCAACATAAATGCTTTAGAGATATTTTCTTGGAATCTTATGCATATTCTTTCTTCCATTCTTATTATAGAAATTATAATTGTGTTTAACCATCTTCATTTAATTACACACACACACACACACAATAGCAAATTAAGATTTATATGCAGTTTATATAAATCTATTTTCTTTCTTTCTTCATTTTGGTATATATCTCCCATGACAGATGATTTTCCAGTGTAAATAGATAAGGGAGACTCACATGCATGCGAATGTTCAACAAACCAACAAAAGAGATAAGAGACTGTCAGGTGAAAACTACATTTCTGTTCATATATATATATATATATATATATGTTCATACATGCATCTGTATGTTTCTTTCTTTCTTTTGTGCCCTTTCTAGATCTTACTATTTACAGAAACAGCAAGTTAAGTTTCAACTGTCATATAACAGTCTTCCAATTTTTTCACTTCAATTAAAAATACTAAATCAAGTCCAACATAAATCACATATATTAGATCGCGGTCAAGCTTCTTTTCAAATTTTTGAAAAGAAAACCTAAATCCTTATGAGATGATTAATATGAGGATTTGAGCTAGAAGTACACGTAAGTTCAACTAAAATTCCAAAAATGCATCTTCTCATACTTTGAAGTTATACTCGTATTACTCTCTCATCTCCTAAATGTATAATTTAATTAGAGGATTTATTTTGATCTTAAATATAAAACTTCAATTCATTTTATTCTCCAACTTCATAATTTTCCCCCCCTAAAACTATCTGATTGATGGTACATATAAAAAGATTTCTATCAATGAGTAATTCCAATATAAATGATTAAAAATAATATTTTAGGGAAATCAACACACATTTTCTTACAAATAACTAAATTAATTTTCTTTGTCTGCAAATTACTCCCTCCTATCCTATTTATAATCTCCAAATTACTGAATTACACAATTTAAAAAGTTGGTTAAAGATAATAAATATGCAAAAAATGCAATTTACTTTCTAAAAACACCCTTGTTCATAGAGAAGGTGAGTGTGAGAGATAATGAGTAGAAAAGAAATGTGAGAGGCATATATATATAATTAATTATGAGTAAAAATTTTAAAAAAAAAACCCAATAAATGATTAGACATTTTTAAAATTAAGCTTATAAAAAAGATAAATCACATTCAAAAAGCTAAAACTTATAAATAGAACTCGAGAAAGTAATGATAGAGTATCAGGACTGGAGTGAGTACTTTCACAAATAATCCCAATTAATTAGCATGAAATGTAAGTTTCATTAACTTAAAACCTGTGAGCCTCACCTAAACCTTGTTGAAAGAGCCAAATCAAGGACAACTACTTGTCCTAACAATGACAAAGAGTATTCACTAAAGCAATAATGAATTTTTGGTTAAAAAAAAAAGAAGCAATAATGAATGATACATATGAGAAGAAGGCGTGGTCACAAATTGCATTTGAGGCCAATATACGGTAAACTCTGGTGCGCCAAGAGAAAATATCAACTTCACCTCCATCACACATTTTCACTTTCTTCCATATCAAAAAAGATAAGATTATGGACTTTCTTCCACGTGGCACTCCCTTACTGGTCCATCACGATAAGGCTTCTCTTCACAAACTTTCATTCTCGTGTGGCCATGGTTTAGATCAGAGTGATATGCCGTCACCTTCGTTATCCAACGGTCAAGTTTTTTGCAGATTCATAGCCCTTCATTTTCAAACCCTTGGATTGGGAATCTCCAAAGTTAAGCATTATAAATAGCTAGTTCAAGCTCAAGCTTTTGCATCTCAGTAGTGAAGTCCTAGTACAGTAAAAGAAAAAAAGAAGAAGGAAATGGCTTCTTCTGTGCTCTCTTCTGCCGCCGCTGCCGTTGCCGCCCCCGCCCAGATCAACAAGATCCCCGCCTACACCGGTCTTAAGGTTGGCGCCGGCTTGCCAGTGAGCAAGAAGACCATTAACACAGACATCACCACCCTTGCTAGCAACGGCTCGAGAGTAAACTGCATGCTGGTAAGATCATATCCCCATACACAAGAGAAATTGTTGAATTGATTTAGCTTCATGATCTGTTATTATAATGGGAAAAAGAAAACTTATACAAAAATGTGTGTGAAAAATTTTAAAAAACAAAAAACCAGGTGTGGCCCCCACTCGGTTTGAAGAAGTTTGAGACCCTCTCGTACCTGCCACCTCTCTCCCCTGAGTCTCTGCGCAAGGAAGTAGACTACCTTCTCAGAAAGGGATGGGTTCCTTGCTTGGAGTTCGAAGTTGGAGTAAGTTGTGTGGAGATTTATATATGTCGTTTTAATGAGATTTGAGATATGATTATTATATTTGGATGTGGCAGAACGCATTTGTGCACCGTGAGAACAACAAGTCACCAGGGTACTATGATGGAAGATACTGGACAATGTGGAAGCTGCCCATGTTCGGATGCACAGACGCAACTCAGGTGATGAAGGAGCTGGAGGAGCTCAAGAAGGAGTACCCTCAGGCTCACGCCAGAATCATCGGCTTCGACAACGTTCGCCAAGTCCAGTGCATCAGCTTCATCGCCTACAAGCCTCCCGGCAGCGGTTAAATTCCCTCTCAGCAAATACCACCTTGATTTGTGTTTGTTGAATTCCCCATTTGTGTTTTTTTTTATGGAACTATAAAATCATCCTTTATGCTTTTGCTTTCTGTTTACCGGATTTCCTCTGGAAACGAATATATATATATTGGATGAGACATGATCTTTTTTATATATGAATAACTATTTGCCTTGCTTCATCACATCCCTTTATTGTCCTTTTGTGATTTTAAACCATCATGCGCGTTTTAGATTATCATTAGCATCCCTGGAAGCTGATAATGATATCAGTGAAAGTGAATGAACCCATTCTCTAGCTCTTGATTTCAGAAGTTAAAATCATGAAGCGATATAATACGTCCAGATCCACTTTATTGAAAAAATTGAAGTACAAAGTGGATTTTATATTAAGAATTAGAGACAGTAATATGTAAAGGCCTTCATAGGGGATTGATCTATAGAATGCATGTTAGAGTAGGGGATGCAGAATTTAGCTTATGGCACAGCAGACACTAACTGCATCTCTTTACACAAAAAGGATGAATACAAGAGGTTAAACTATTCTCTTTGCCTATTATGTAATAAGTACTGTGCTATGATGGAAGTCCCCATATAAGAAATATAACAAATCTTGCCACATGGTCCACAAAAAATGAGGCCAAATTTCACAATGAATTGAAAGTATTCAGCCACCATCTTTGTTATTTGTCTAATACACCAAAAGTGGCACATGAGACAACACAATAAAGAAGTTTTTAGTTTTACACAGACCATGGCCTTTGGACTAGCTTGTGAGGAGCTCCAAGCTAGTTCAGAAAGAAGAAAGATGTAAATCGTCAACCTGAGAAGGAAATTTGAATTTGAAGGTGAACGACGCAGAAAATATCAGACGGAATATTATCAAAATTGTAGGTCTGTTTGGTATGATGAAATTGAGAAGGCAATAATGGAAATGGAATTAAGAATTTTGCATGTCTGCTTTACATGAATTAGGCTTCCGTATTGAATTGAGTTCCATAATCACAATGGGTTTAATTCAATTCCACAATTTGGCCCATGGAAATGAGATGGGGTTCGTTATGGATGAGAGAACCGATGACTATTTGGGAAGCAGCAAACCATCCATGATCTTGGACGAACCAACCACAATCCGCCTCTTCAATACTGAACCCATTACTATTCTAGTTCGCATCACCATCAATTCTTTTTTCAATGAAAAACACAATTTAACTATAATCTTGATATGGTTACATGACAGATCAGATTCGAGTATTGTCAATTTTAACTAGGGATACCACATAATCAATACATATATAACGTTAAATGCTTAACGGTTAAAAAAGAATAAGCGTTATGTATTTGAAGATGGAGGTCA
The DNA here is from genome assembly GCA_019022615.1 of Acacia melanoxylon. Lineage (NCBI taxonomy): Eukaryota > Viridiplantae > Streptophyta > Magnoliopsida > Fabales > Fabaceae > Acacia > Acacia melanoxylon. The sequence goes on from JAFJYJ010000046.1 coordinate 3,572,942, forward strand.
TGATAAAAGCCGTAATCAACGCTATTCCAATCTTTCCTATGACGTGCTTCAAGTTTCCAAACAAAACCTACAAGGAACTAAATAGCCTAGTGGCGGATTTCTGGTTGGAGGGTCGAAACAAGACCCATTGGGTGGAATGGAATAAATTAACTAAACCAAAAGTTGAAGGTGGCATGGGCTTCCGTAATTTCACCAAGTTCAACAAAGCTCTACTAACAAAGACGGCTTGGAGGCTCCTCCAATCTCCAAATGACCTTTGGGCAAGAGTGCTAAAAGGCCTTTACTTTCCAAATGGCTCCTTCATAGAAGCAACCCATGGCCACAGAGCCTCATGGTGCTGGTCAAGCATCCTATATGGAAGGGACCTCATCAAAGATGATTTTGTTGGCAAATAGGCAATGGAGAATTAGTTCGGATATGGCATGACAAGTGGATTCCTTCCGTCCCTTCTCGGAAAATAAGCCCCACTGGTGAGAGTTCCCAGCAACCAAACTCAACTGTGGCTACGCTTATCTCCAGTGAAGGGAACCATTGGGACCTCAACCAAATAGCATACCGTGTGGATGACCATGTTCGTGATGCCATCATGGCGATTCCCCTACCACGAGTACCAACCGAGGATAAAATCATGTGGACCCCAGCAAAAAATGGAGCATATTTGGTCAAATTGGGATACTACTTGGATCCCCCAAAACGCAAGGAAGGGGTCCCACCAATACCGCAAGCTGGCCTGTCGACTCTGGTAACTAGTGAGGTGTGGAAAAAGTCTTGGAAAATTCAGGCCATCCCCAGAGTTACAAATTTCATATGGCGGATTTTAACCAATGCGGTTGCCACGAATGATGCACTATTCAAACGAAGTAGGAGCCCTACAGCCACGTGCCCCATCTGCCAGTTCAATTGCGAATCAACGGAACACCTTTTCTTCCAATGTGCATGGGTGCGCTGTATCTGGTTTGGCAGCAGAGTTACTTTTAGATGCGACACAGAGACGATCTCAAGCTTTAGAAAATGGTGGTTGGAGATTATGGATCCAAGTAGCTCGATTACTTCATCTGACACTGCTCTTATTAGTTGGCTATTGTGGTACATTTGGAAATCAAGGAATGAATTCATATTCAATGGTGTGAATCCTGATCCTTCAGTGGTGATTGATCGTGCCCAGCAAGCTATGTCCGACTACATGAGTGCTCATAAGTCTCCATCAGTTGCAGAGGATGTTACTCCAAAGTCATCTCCAGTGGTCAAATGGGACCCACCCCAAATGCATAAGATTAAAGTTAATATCGATGGTGCTTTCCGGGACTCAACAAAACCAGCAGCGATCGGATGCATCTGTCGTGACTACAGGGGCAACATGCAATGGGCGTTTGTCGATAAGATTAAGTCCATATCAGCGTTCATGACAGAAGCATTAGCTATGAGGAGAGCACTGATGATCATCCAAGACCTGGGAAACAAAAACGTTATTATCGAGACAGACTGTCAAACTCTTGTGCGATGCATGGAAAAGGATCAGCTTGCTCTGTGTGAATGGCAGTCACGTAGTATCTTGGAGGACATCATCGGTTTTCTAAAATAGGATCCCAGTTTTTCAGTCCATTTTATTCCTCGCCAGGGGAACAAAGTAGCTGATCTATTAGCTACCCTTACTGATAAGGGGGTGTGCCCCATTGGGTGGGTAGAAATACCCTTACCTCCTTTGCATTCAGTGCTGGAAGATGATAAGAAGGACCTCATGATTCCTCTAGGGCAACGGGACTCTCAATCCAGAATCACAGGGTTGGATTGATTTGTGTAGTTTCTATTTAATTGGTAGTTGTTTTATTCTGGATCGAGTCTATATGTCTTTATGTTTCCGTTGTTAGTCTCACTCTGTCGTGTTGTTTGTTTTAGCTTCATCTTTGCTTCTGCTGCTTCTTTCGAATTGCGTCTGTACCTGAATTTATCCCAGTAATGAAGTTTCCTAGAATTGTTAAAAAAAAAAACAAGAATATTGTAGAACATATGTCAAATGCGCCTTTTATTCTATATTACTTTCATGAATAAATTAAAATTGGATACTTCATATGCCTTTATATAGAGCTAGAATAACTAATCCTAACCCTAGTATCTTATCATAATCTTATCTACGGATAACATCATATCACACTAAATTCAAAAGTCAAATAACAATTATTCCTAATATTTCTCAATAGACTAATTTCATAATATTTTCACACTCCCCTTCAAGTTCGATTATAAATTTTGATCATGTCCAACTTGCTTATACAACTTTCAAAGGTAGGTTTTAGTAACACTTTTGTTAACATTTCCGCACCTTGGAGATTTGTAGGTAGGTAATTCAAACATATTCACTACCCAAAAAAAAAGGATATTAATAACGGAAATTAGTGAATCTATCAAGACGAATTAGTGATGGAAATTAGTGACGAAAATATTCCATCGCTAATTTTCGTCACTGAATGCATTTAGTGAAGGAGTAAATTCCGTCACAAATCTCTCTCAAATTTGTCACTAATTTTCGTCACTAAGTTCCATCGCAAGTATGTCACAATTGTTGTCACTAATTTTGGGGATAACTTATTTTGAATTTGTGACGGAATAGATTCCGTCTCTAATTTTTGTTGCTATTCTGTCACTAAATCCTTCGTCACTAATTCCGTCCCTAAATTGAAATTTTCAAATTTTAATCATTTAGAGAATAAATGATAATATAATTATTTCAATATATTGTCAATTACCAAAAAAAAAAAAAATCACCAGGTAGGTGGCATGATGTTGAGTAGGGCATCGTCATTATCATCTTGTCATTAAAATTTATTGAGACATGGAGATGAATTCTTAGAAAACGCATTCATATACCATTAGATTGGAGTCATCTTGTGACTTCATATTAAAAAGCAAATAAGAAAATAATATATCGACTACTCTCATTTAAAAATCAACATAATTAATAAATGAAGAAAGAATTGTATAATGAACAATATATTGATGAAATTAATGACACATGATGGTAACCATTAATCGACAAATGGATGTAAAGGCATACAAATTGATGGTTAAATTCCAAACTTTCTTGTCATTAGTTTCTTCTAGCGCATGTCTGGATTTTTTTTTTTTTTACTTATGTAGGACATTCTTTATTTCCATTACCTGTGAGTTTTGTGATTATTCATCCTCATGACATCCCTGGTTGTCTGATTAACGTATATAAGTATTAGTTTTTGTGTTCATAATCAAGCTTATTATTAGCTGTCTAGCTTTACCGCAAGCGTACAGATCGTAAGTAGTATAAGAATATTGTTTCCATGAGGACTAAGGCTAAAGTGAGCTAGTTATTGCAATTATATTTTTATTTAAGTTGAGCAGATTCAATTTTTCTTTTAGTTTTAATAAGTAAAAGGAAATAAAGGAAAACAAACTAGACTTAACTTCATGAGTATTACAATCCTAGGATTATCTATCCCCTTTTTATTTCATGAACTCAGTTAATTCACCCTCAATAAGTAATAAAATGAAGATGTGTGTTTGGTTAAGATTAAAAGACATTTGACAGCTCTCTCGAGTCCAAACCAAATATTCATCCTAAGAAATTGACCAATTTCTTGCATCAATTGATAAGGACTAACTTTAAATGCCAATCTTAAATCTGATAATGTTAGGTTAGTAACTATATCTCTATGATACTAACAAACCATCCCATTCAATACCTAAATTTCAAGTCTAACATGAGTTTACCCAAGTTCTACACTTAAATTATTTTTCTCAAGAATAATTTAAATGACCAAGACAACTAAATGGTGATTAGGCACTTAAAGCATTAAGAGCAAGATAAAATCAACACAAAACTTCATTCGATGCAAGATAAATTATCTTTTTTTTTTTTTTTTTTTTTAGTGATGGTTCCTTCCACCTTTTCTCTGATGAAATGTGTGTCGATTTCCACATGTTTAGATCATTCATGTTGAACAGGATTTAAGGCCATGCTTATAGCGGCCTTGTTGTCATAGTAAAGTTTGAGTGGCAAGTCTATGCTGACTTGTATCTCATCCAACACTCGTTTTAGCCACACCTATTCCATTATTCCTTGAGCCAAAGCCTTTAACTTGAATTCAGCACTACTCTTTGATACAACCCTATGTTTTTGGCTTTTACAGATTACTAGATTTTCCCAAACAAATGAGTGGTAGCCAAAGGTTGATCTGCAATCAAGGTGTGCTCCTCCCTAACTTGTATCTGTGTATACCTAGCTCTATAGTTCTTTGTTCCTGTTTTTGGAAGAATAACCCTCTTCCTAGAGTGCCTTATAGATATGTCAGAATTCTATAGGTTGCTTCCATATGCTTTTTCTTTGGCTCACAAGCTACACTTACTGTAAAAGCTATATCAAGTCTCGTTTAAGAAAGAAAAATTAGTTTATCAGGTCTCGTTTAAGAAAGATAAATTAGTTTTCTAGCGAGTCTCTGATATCTTTCTTTATCAAAGGCCTCTTCTTTATCATTATCTTCTTCTTAATCCATATCATCATTAGATTTACTATCTTCTTTCAGCTCTCCCTCATTATTCTTTAAGGGCTTCCTTTTCTTCTTTTTCGGGATCTCAATCAGGGTTTCTTAAGGTTTGCAACCTAACATACATGTTTCCTTCAAAAGGTCAAGTATATACTTTCTTTGGGAACATAGATCCCTTGTTTTGACCTTACTATTTTTATCCCAAGAATGTATTATAAACTTCCAAGTCTTTGACTTCAAATTCTTTTCCAAGTGCAACCTTTATTCTTGCTAATTCCTCATTGTGATCTCCTGTGAGAATTATGACATCAACATACACAATAAAGATGCACTTATTTCCTTGCTCAACTTTTACAAATATCGGGTGATCTGACAATCCTTATTTGCTGCATTCTAATTTTAGACCATTTGAGAATCTTTTAAACCATGCTTTAGAAGATTGCTTCAAATTAAACCATACAAAGATTTCTTCAGTTTGTATACTTGATCATTTTTGTCTTTTTAAAACTTAGAGGTAGAGTCATGTAGACTTCTTCTTTTAACTCTCTATTTAGGAAGACATTCTTGATATCTAGTTGGTGAAGTGACCATTCTAGATTAGCTTAAAAAATACAGATGTCTAACAAAAGTCAAAAATAAATGCATAGAAAATGTCCTTTGTTGCCAGCAACATGGGCAATGGTCAAAAATATTTCTGATGTGGGAAGACTCGTTAAGATAAAACACTGTTCATAGACCAACAAACAAAAATCCAGCTTGGTTGATGGATAGTGGTTATATTGTTCACATGAAATTTGACTTCAGCCTATTCAAGTGCATCGAAAAGTCATACATCTCAAGGGTTTAAACCAGAAAATGGAGACAATTTATTGACAACTTGTTTAGATTGGTAACCCCAAAAGCCTCGCAAAAGCTAGTTTAATAGCTGAGAAGCTAATTTAAGCTCAAAAATTATGTTTGGATTGGCATGAGAGCCAAATGATTTTTTTCCATCAACGGGATTGTGTCTAGCAGAAGAGGCTAGTCCCTCATACGTCACAACATAGTGAATAAATGTTTGAATTCTATGGGTAGATATGCTCATATTTAGTGCCTTAATATGATTGCTTCATATTAAAAAGATATATGTGCGCATGCGCACTTAGTAGAGAAATGAATCTTTTCCCAAAAGCCAAGTTAGACCTTAAGCCGAATTTTATAGCTTTTGGGTTTATAAAAGCCAAATGGGTATTCAAAATGGCTTTTTTTTTTTTTTTACAAAAACGTGTCCAAACATATATCATCGAGAAAATTTAGAAAAGGACTTGTGTAGCCAATTAATGTCAAATGACCCCCAATAAATTTTGAAACATCACTGTTGAACTTGGAGGCAAAATAAAATAAAATTTCATGCTGAATTGACATGAATTCCCCTGCATATTTTTTTTTTTTTTTTTTTAAAAAAAAATAGTTAGCAATTTTGGAGCTCCGGCAACGAGCCCCAAAAGCCCGCTGACCAGCAGCTCGGGCTCTGATGGCTAGAAAATAAATTTCCACCCATCAGAAAAATTTCAGTAAAAGACCTCTATAGCCAATTAATAGAAAATGACACCCAATAAATTCTGAAACATCACTAAAGGCCTTGGGGGTAAAATTAAATTAAATTTCATGCTGAAATGACCTGATTGCCCTTGCCTTTTTTTTTTTTTTTTAAAAAAAAAAAAAAAAATAGTCAGCATTTTTGGAGCTCCAACAACAGACTTGAACGCCAACTAACTTGTGGCTAGGGCTCCAGTGGCCGGAAAATAAATTTCCACCCATTAGGAAAATTTCAGTAAAGGACTTCTATAGCCAATTAATATCAAATGGCCCCCAATAAATTCTAAAACATCACTGCAAAACCTTGGGGGCAAAATGAAATTAAATTTCATGCTAAAAAGACATGATTGCCCTTATCTATTTTTTTAAAAAATAATAGTCAAAATTTTTGGAGCTCTGACATCGGGCCTTGAACGCTGGTTGGCGGCTGGGGCTCCAATGGCTAGAAAATAAATTTCCACTAAAGGAAGCCAAGTGGGGATTTGAAGTAAGAGAGGCATGACCACAAGACTAGCAAAACTCTCTAGATAACATGTGCAAGAAAAAATATATGTAACAGGCTTATATCCCTACCTACTTTAAATCATAGTTAACAAGTGTCTTACACATCACGAACAAGTAGAATAGCCCTATGAACAAGTGAAATATTTTTATAAACAAGATAAATTAATTTATTGAGATGATCAAATTTGTAAATGCCTTATACAACATGAGCAAGTTGAATAGTCTTATGAACAAATGAGATAGTTTTACAAACAAGTTAAATTATCAATTGCTCATTTACAAGTGTCTTACACTTCATAAATAAAGTAGAATAGTCCTATGAACAAGTTTTAATAAATTTTAAATTAATTCATCTTATTACAAACAGTATTTTAAAATATAAAAATTCAATGAAGCATTTCATTTTTTAAATAATAATAGTCCAATAAATAAATGAATTGTATATAAATTAAATTATTTTTAGGGGAAAAAAGGATAATTTCAGTTCAATTAACCAAGTTATATTGGTTAATTAATTCATAGGAAATTGTCATAAAGTTCAATCAAAATCAAATAACACATAAATATAACACATTCTTTTTAATTCTTAGATATTACTTGTCCCTTCATAATCTTTACCACTTCCTGGTTCTACTTTTTAAATTTCTATATTTTAAAACACTTTTTGGAATAAGATAAATTAATTTAAACTTTATTAAAACTTCATAGAACTATTCCACTTGTTCATAAAGTGTAAGACACTTGCAAATAAGTAATTATTAAGAAATTAATTTATTTTGTTCGTATGTTTTCTTACTTCTTCATAGGACTATTCGACTTACACATGATGTATAAGGCACTTGTAGATTTGATCTTCTTAAGAAATTAATTTATCTTGTTAATAAAAATATTCCATTGGTTCATTGGGCTATTCTACATGTTCATGATGTATAAGACATTTGTTAATTATGATGTAAAGTAGATAGGGATATTATGTATACTTTCTCTTGCATATATTAACTAAGGAGCTTTGCTAACCTAGTGATCATGCCTCACTTGGGGTGCCAAGAGGGGGTGGGTTACCCTTTGCTGGAAATTTATTTATTTTGAAGCCACTGGAGCCCTAGCCGTTGGTTAGCCGTCGTTCAAGGACCTGTTGACGGAGCTCTCTGGTGTCTGGCCTGCCGTACGCTGTGGCTGGAAAAAATGCTAACTATTTTTTTAAAAAAAAGTAGGCAGGAGAAATCATGTCATTTCAGCATAAAATTTAATTTCATTTTGCCCCTAAAGTCATGCAATGATGTTTCAGAATTTATTGGGGGCCATTTGACATTAATTGGCTACAGAGGTCCCTTATGGAAATTTTCCCTAAATCATATTGCACCAATTTTTTTTTTTTTTTTGATAAAGATATTACACCATCTTGACAAAATATAATTGGGATGAAAGTCATGTTTCCGAGAATTAATCCAATTAAGCTCTCCAAAAGGCAAAAGGACCATCATTATTAACGTAAGCGGGCACACATATCAGTAGGAGGATGCATTTTCAAATGGTCAAGCACAAAGTAACTGGAATGCTACTACTTAATTCACACAGACCTAGGTGGTCCTACAGCAGCCTTGCCACAAGGAGGATGCTAGTAATTTGTACTCTTCACTTATCGTCTAACAAGGATAAATATTGGGTTTATGTCTTAAAATACAAATATTTAATCCTCAATGGTCCTTTTTCCCTTTAAAATACCAATTCATAAGAGAAGATAAGAAAGAAAAGGATGTTGCATTGTCCTGTTGCAATGTTGAAGACCAAACAACTGATGTTCTAGCAGAAGGCCATACATAAGATCAGATTTAACAGCTAAGAGAAAAGCCAAGAGTTTTCTTTAGTTTGTGCTTCCTACAATGGATGAAGATGTTCATCAAAGTATGGTTGCTGTCATAAACTTATCTAAAGTTGTGTTTTGTTCTGGTTGGGTTGTTCACATGGTGGGGAAAACTTTGTTTAAAGGAGTTTAGTGAAAGTTAGTGACTTACAGAAGCTAATTAAAATTCATTTTTTGTGATATTAATTTACTATACAGAAGCTAATGCTGTTGCATTTTCTATTCCAGTTTTCCTCACACAGAAACAAAAATACTCTGCTCTCACATTGCAAAACATGGTCCAGGTTTTTGTCCTTCTGGTTTCTTCTTTCTTCTGGTTCTTGTGTTGAATAAAGAAATAAAGTATTGAACATGTAAGATTTGAATCTTTTAAAGGTAACATGTAGACATCTCTTCATTAAATTTGGATTCTCTTCATTCAAGAGAGAAAAATGACTTATTTCAAATAACCTTCTATTGTCTAATTTAACAGATTTGGATCGTTATATCAGTTGAGTGGTTAGAATTTGTTCAAAATGAACATAATCTTCCTGTTTCAAAGTAAACATTTCGCAGGAAAGACCAAACTAGCAAACAGGGGATATGAGAGATTGAGAAGCTGGTTTGAGAGATATTTTCTGCAGAATCATGAAGCCATTTCACATGGTTGAACTTTCACTGACTTCCATACCTGGAAGCCGCTCAAATCCTATTTTATCTTTTTCAATAAAAAGCATGGGTTTCATTCAATGACTTCAAATTCAGCCAAGAAAAATGAGAGAGAGAGAGAGAGAGAAATCATTACAACTAGACAAAGCTACAGCTCAGCTCACAGCAGAAACAAAATGAATAAAAACATTCTCTCTTGAAGAAAACAGCATCTCATTTTGTGAACTTCCACTGAAAAAGCTCTTTTATTGCTGAAAAAGCTCTTTTGTAAACAGCATCTCATGTTCACATATTGCTGAGATTTCTTATACATTCCAGATTATTGAGATTTCTCAGTCAAATCCTGTTTTGAGGCCCATCATGTACTTTGATGTCTACTTTACAATGAAATTAAGAAGAACTTGTTACTGCATTTAGAAGAAAAGTTCAGTGAAAGGGATAGTTGCCACTTGCTACTGTGAATTGTAAAGAAAGAATGAAAGATACACAAGACCACATCTTGCGAGAACCAGTGTTGGTGTCTATCCTTTAAGATAGGCAAGGTACCATGAGCTCAACTGATTTGGACTCAATCTAGATTTATTTTTCTCAAATGATGATTTTTAAATAAAAAAATCATTTTAGTAAAAAATGTTAATGAGAATATTATCTTTATTTTAGTTTCTCAACCCGCTAAAATACTTTTTAAGAAAATAAAAAGTAAAAAAAAAAAAAAAAAAAAAATCTGAATCTTTAAACCAGCTGAACTCATGGTGCCTATCTGAAGTGGTTCCATCCTCCTCAACTACCTAACAAAAGATATGAGACGAGACTGTCAGATAAAATGGCTCTTCATTTACCTTTCACCTGCAGAAAAAACCAAAACCTGGTTAATCATCACTGTTACTACGAAAGTTCACAACAGTTAAAAAAATGAGAGTGTTCTTAACTTCACTGAAACCTTACCACATTTTTCGAAAAGGGATGGTCAAAAATTGGCTGAGGGAAGCAAAAAGTATCAAACTTCACCACCATCACACATTTACAATGTCCTTCGGAAAGAGATAAGATCATGGAGCTTCCTCCACGTGGCACTGCCATAGTGGTGGCTAACGATAAGGCTAACATTCAACCGTTTATTTTGTTTTGCAAATCAAGAGCCTCTCGTTTTCAAGCCATAGGATTGGAAATAGAGGAATTAAGGCATTATATAACAAGCAGAAGCTGAAACTTTTCCATCTCTCACTCTGTGTAATAGAGTACTAGTATAGTAACTAGTAGCAAAAGGCAACAAAAACAAAGGAGAAAGAGATGGCTTCTTCTGTGCTCTCTTCTGCCGCCGCTGCCGTTGCCGCCCCCGCCCAGATCAACAAGATCCCCGCCTACACCGGTCTTAAGGTTGGCGCCGGCTTGCCAGTGAGCAAGAAGACCATTAACACAGACATCACCTCCCTTGCTAGCAACGGCTCGAGAGTAAACTGCATGCTGGTAAGATCATATCCCCATACACAAGAGAAATTGTTGAATTGATTTAGCTTCATGATCTGTTATTATAATGGGAAAAAGAAAACTTATACAAAAATGTGTGTGAAAAATTTTAAAAAACAAAAAACCAGGTGTGGCCCCCACTCGGTTTGAAGAAGTTTGAGACCCTCTCCTACCTGCCACCTCTCTCCCCTGAGTCTCTGCTCAAGGAAGTAGACTACCTTCTCAGAAAGGGATGGGTTCCTTGCTTGGAGTTCGAAGTTGGAGTAAGTTGTGTGGAGATTTATATATGTCGTTTTAATGAGATTTGAGATATGATTATTATATTTGGATGTGGCAGAACGCATTTGTGCACCGTGAGAACAACAAGTCACCAGGGTACTATGATGGAAGATACTGGACAATGTGGAAGCTGCCCATGTTCGGATGCACAGACGCAACTCAGGTGATGAAGGAGCTGGAGGAGCTCAAGAAGGAGTACCCTCAGGCTCACGCCAGAATCATCGGCTTCGACAACGTTCGCCAAGTCCAGTGCATCAGCTTCATCGCCTACAAGCCTCCCGGCAGCGGTTAAATTGTATCCACTACTTTTGTTGGGGGTTTTCTGTCTATTTAAATTGTACTTATTTGTAACAACGTTTTTCCCTTTCATGTTTTAATGTTTGCTTCTGTTTCTTTTTTTTTCCAGTGGTGTCATCGTGTCATCCTTTTGTCTTTGTATCATCATGTATTTCGGATTTCCAGTTTAAATCAAAGTATGAGACTTAATGAATAAGTGTTTTCTCTCTCCCCCCAATTTGCTTCATGGATTCTATATTGTTCAAATTCTGTATAATATTTGTTCTTCAATGTCACAAGTTTAATTCTTTCTCTGTTTAACATCATCAAAGAAAAACAAGTTTTATAGATGAAGGCTTTAGGCCTTGGGGGATATGTTTGTTAATTGAAACTTGTGAAGACCAAGACAAAATTGCTTCTTGTCTTGGTCCTCCAAAACATGAAGGAAAAAAAATCAGAAGCGAAATGCTTGAGGAAGATTCTGAACAGAACACTTTGAGAATATGAATGTGTTGAACTTAACTTTTAGTTTTCAGCTAGAAAGATTCTGAACAGTCAGATAATATACTTGGAAAGCTTTTGCTTTACTTGTTTAATGCACTTTTGGATGTTCAATATATATTCAAGAATTGGTCTCTAGAGAGCATGACAAATGAACATCATTTTGTCATAGAATCATGCCCTTTTGAGAGAATATTATGGTTACAGACACTATTTGATAGGATCTAATTCTGGTTACAAAAGATCTCAAAATCAAGGTCAAAGTATATTCAAACAAGAACTTTTTTAGAATCCTGGGCCATATCTTCTTGCTTCCTCTGGTCAATTAGAATAGTTCATAAAATCATGAGCAACATCATTGTTTTTCTCAAAGTACCAGACACAGAGTAGAATGTAGTATGATCTGTCATGAAATTATCAGAATCACCCATTAGTGATCAGAGTGTTATCCTATTTTCCCTGAACAAGTTTCTAATTGGTAGTCACAGATTACTGGTTGATAAATCATTAATGATCCTGATATTAATGGATGTGACTTTATTTTGTGAATGGACAAATTTTCTGGGAAAAGTCAAGCTAGGAGCCAAACCAACATTGCATTTAATTTCAATGGCCTTTGAGTTTTAATCAAGGCCTGATAATTTGACACTATTGAAAGATACATTTGTGGACAAGGCTGTGAGAGGATAAAGAAACGGATAAGGAGTTTCTCTTTCCTTCACCACCAAATGCCCCCACTGTGCATTTAGCAATTTGAAAGTTGTAGGGTCCATTTCAAAGATGGCCAATAGAGAAAGAGAAGGGGGGAAAAAGAGAGAGAGAGAGAAGAGTCTGATTCAAGAAAAGCTTCAAAAGATACACTCATTTGTTATTTACAACTTTTCTCTCATATAGGCTATTTTCTTTAATTTCGTTCTAAATTTTTTATTTTGAGAATTATAAAAATATAACTTTCATGTTAGTCAGACACCCTTTGAATTATATGTGCACAGTTCAGATTCTTTGATATTTTAGTGTCTATATCAATGTTCCATACTTTAAAAGTTATAGGATAATACTCATAGAGTAAATTATATGAATCATCAAAAGTTTTTGCTGAAATCATACAATTTATTTCTTAGTATTTTCCTTTTAAAAAATGATTTATCCATATTTATCCTAAGTCTTTACAAAATTATCATCGGTACTTTACAAATTTTGTACATATAAAGTATAAAGACTCCGATTTATATCATTCTCACCAATAAAATTTTAATTTTAATGGGTGAATTTTTCCCAATCTTCCCATTATATACATGTCAACTTAAATAAAAGACTTAAACTCAAAAAGACATATAAACATATCAATACTAGGCTCAAATTCAATACGTCACCCAAACATAGCAGGTAACACTACCGCTGGGTCAACTTGCTATTGATCGATATTATTACCAATTGTGTGGGAATGTGGGTGTAATTTACTCTGTAATATTGTAATATAGTACAACTAAAACCCTTTTTTGTGTGGAAAAAGTAGTGAGATATGGAGTTTAGAATATGAGGTATTGAGAGGATAAGTAACATATCATGTATGTGTATGTGGTGTAGATCGAGTCACGATGAAGTCATTTTTCATGAAGATCAACATGTATGTATGCTACCACGAAAAGGGAAGAGAAGATCAATGGTCATTGTCACCAACTTGCTACTTGAGGCTGGAGAATGGGTTAGGTGATCTTTATTTGTTTGGTTGTTTCTGTTTTGTCCCATTTTGTGATTTTCTTCTATTCCCCTTACCAACAATCCTTTCTTTTTCTATGTACACAAATTTTTTATCATAGCAATTAGATCTCAGGTTGCAAATTGAAAGTTACTTTATTCGTGATCATAAATGGTAAAAGTTTTAATAGCTTATGGATGATTATTCTTTAGTGTCTAATCTCTCTCTCCTTTCTTCACATGATTTAAAACCAACAAAAAATCATTTTTAGACCATTTATAATTTATAATTATGCATTATAAATATATTTAAAAAATGAATGCTGGAAAAGATATGAAAAAACATAGATGTAGAGAAAAGAGTATATTGTATTCAAAATATAAATCCTATATATGCTGAAAAAATTCAATTCAAAATCACTTTTGTCTAATTTTTTATGTTTTGGTTTGAGAGGAGAAGAAAAGAAGAAATTTTTTGACCTCATTGCCCATAATTTTTTTTTTCAATATTCCATAGCTACCCTTGCAACAACAAAAAAACCTTTTTTTTTCTCATCAATTTTCCAATAGACCGGGCAGTCGCCTCCCCCTCCCAGGCTCTGGCAGAGTTTGCCGACTCCGACGAGATCTGGGTCTTTCCTCCAAGGGACGGCCAAGTACGCGGCTGAGGGCGTAGGAGAAACGTGGTTCAGGTGGTGTGGGCTAATAATTTGGAGGGAAGACGGAGAGGCCATCGGTAGGTGGGGCACGGCCGGGGCTGAGTTGGTTTTGGGCGGAAGGGACACCGCTGCAATTGCCCATAGACGGGGTCAGGGTCGTGTTAACGGCAGTTGCAGAGAGAATGGTCTCGGTCGGCGACCTGGGAGTGAGGAATCTTGAACCCAACACAGGTCTTGAATTCCGAGTTTGGAATTTATCTCCAACCACATAACAACGGCCTTGAGTTTGAAATCGAGCAAGGCATGCGTCCTTGACGATCACCGGCAGCTAGTAGAAGGTGGGAAGAAGATGGCTCTGTGGATAGAAGGTCGCGATTCAGAGGAAGTGGGGTCCCCGCGTACAGAGAGGTAACAAATGGGGAAAGAGATAGAGCGGTGGAAGATGAAAACGGCGAAGACGGCGGCGGCATTGGAATGGCGGAGACCAACTGCATAGGGCGAGTGTCGACGACAGAAACGGAGCTGCCAGAAGGGAATGCGGAAACCGATGTGTAATTTGGTCAGGACAAATACAAATTTTCTCTACTCTTCCTCCTCTTTCATCTCCTCCCCTCGAACCAACCACAGGAAAGACAAGCTGTTTGGTACAAGAAAAAGAGAGGGAAAATTTTTATAAGTTGAATTTTTAAAAATTAAAAAAGTTTAATTTATTTTTCTTACTATTTTATTTTATATCTTATCTTTGTGAAAATTTGATAATCCTACTTCTTCAATTTTTTAAAATTCAACTCACAGAAAATTTTACCTCACATCCCCTCCCCTTCCCGCCAAACGTCACATACCAAACAGCCCATGAGTGTAGCTTGAATAAAAATGCCTAATTCTTGTTCGCCTGCAAAGAAGAGCCTCGGTTTGAAATTTTTAAATTTTAAAAGTTAGGACTTAGGACCGAGCTTGGTCAGGTTAAATTAATTTTTTCACAGCTGCAATGACAAAAGAAATGTCAAGACCATATTGGGTTAAATAATTTTTTTCACAGCTGGAATGACAAAAGAAATGTCAAGACCATATTGGGTTGAGTTCATTTTTTAATTTGTGGTTGGATCACCAATTAAACTCAACTTAAACTCATTTTGCTTCCAATATTTTTATTTTTATTTTTGGATAAGAAAAAGTTTTGGAGGGGTTCGACATCGTGATCACTGAAGCCAGCAAGACGGCAGCTATGAAGACTTATCGTGACTTACGAGATCGCTTTACCAAAGCGAGCCCCGATGACAGAGGATCAACCCACGACCCAGCGCCTAATCCGGATCTCTTACCATCTACGCCAACTCACATTGGCTTTGCTTCCAATATTTTGATTAGTATCATCTCTCTTAATTGACTAAATGTTGCTAATTCACAGAACTAGGAATCTTCTTATATTAACTCTATAACGGATCATGACAGATATCCTATAAGGACAACGTTTATCAACATTTGGCATCATAACAGGCCATTTGGGCGTTTGCTCTTATGATCAAAACGCTGTTCAAAGTTCAAATCACGACGTTCTTCTCTGGAAGAACTAAACTCAAGTTTAGGTTCTGAAGAAAAGTTGCAAACTCCAGTTTGCTCAAACAAACTATTTAATGGGTGCATCGTTTCCTTTTATTATGTGCACATCAAATTTAAATGGTTTGTTTATATTTATTTTATGGTAGCTAGTAGCGTGGACGCCTTTCTTCTGCAGTTTTTATAATAAACTGATTGCTTATGTAACTCTTTTGTCAACATATTAGGATCACCATACTTTAATCTAATTGAAAGGGATTAAAAATTGAATTACATGAAAAAAAATACATCAAACTATTCACCCTGCACTTCCTCCCGCGTCCAGATTTCAAAGAAATCTGTCCAGCAACATGAATGGATTTAATGTGAAAAGATAAAGGTGATAAGTAGATATTTTATGATTAAATAAGTATAAATTCTGAGATATATTGAGTTGAATTTATTAATATTTTGTACTTATTTAATTATCTGGAATGTGTATAGAATAACCCATGATTGATAGTTCCTTTGATGTATCTCAAAATTCTCTTTGCTGCACGGAAATGATCTTGCTTTGGCTGCTCCATATATATATATGCTAATTACACCAACTGCATACATAATATATGGTGTCATTTTTCTTCAAATTGATTTGTCTTACTTATAAATTGAAATACTACCTCCAGTCTCGATATAAACTAGGTTGAATTTTTTAGAGATAGTAAGGAAGCTAAATGATTTATTTATATTTATGTTTTTTAGACCAAACCAATTTGTCCTCAACAGCTATACTTTTGAGTAGGCCCAAGTCTGAACGCATCTTCAACGGTCACAAACTTCAATCTAGTATAAATACATGAAGATTTGAAGTCTGCAAGCAGAGAAGTAACACACAGAAAAATTTTAGGCGTCCTAAAATATATTTTGGACGCCAAAAAACTAGTTAATTTAAGATACTGGATGAATTTTTTTTTTTTCAGAAAGAGCTTATTGGACACCTAATTATCCACGTGTTCACGGCTAGTCTATCCTTTCAGTATAATCTCGGGATTTTTGGTGTCCTTAATGTTATTCAGGACGCCAAAAATCAGTACTAATCAGACTATTTTGTGCTTTTTGGCGTCTTAAAAGTTATTTAAGGACGCCAAAAATCATACATAAGGCGTCCTAAATGAATTTTAGGATGTCTTAAATAAGACGTCCTAAATGAATTTTAGGAACACCTAAATATATTTTATATTAGGACCAAAGGAGTATTATTCATCTATACAGGTACCACATTTTAACTTATCACTACTTATTTTTAGTTGTCTTTTTTTACGTAAAAAATAGGGGATGGAAGAACCACAACAAACATATATAATCATATAATAACCATCAGAGTTAGTGTTACAGTACGCGAACGTACCTTCGTTGTCGACTACGATACGTTTTACGGAAAACAGTAATTTTTGACAGCGGCCCGACAGCGGTACGACAGCGATGCGAGGAACTTCCGGTGCACCAAGAGAGCTGATGCTGTGAGCAGTCTAGTGTATGAAGCTAATGCGAGAGTGAGAGACCTGGTTTATGGTTGTGTTGGAATATATAGTGTAAAATTGAACCACGAAACATTGTGTTTGTTGTCTTCAGCACAACATTTTTATCCTTTTATGGAAGAACTTGGGGAGTTTGAACATCATGTGGCAGAATTTTATTCTAGATACTAAATCTGAATGATGGGTTTGCTATAAACGATGTAGAAGATGGATTCAGTAGGAAGGACTCTCACTTTTGGTGAAGTTAGGCAATCGTTTGGGATGATTAGTTAAGTTCAATGTTTGATAAGTTTCCAGCTTTATATGTAGACTTTAATTTGACGAGTAGATTTGTCTTCATGATCCCTCATTTCTATGTTTTCAAGTGGAATGAACTCATTAAAGTGATTAGAGGATTGAAAACACTTAAGTGAGTAATGACAGTTTAGTCACGAATTTCGGAAATGACAGTTTAGTCCCGAATTTCAGAAATGACAGTTTAGTCCTGAATTTCGAAAATGACAGTTTAGTCCTGAATTTTAGAAATGACAGTTTAGTCCCGAATTTCGAAATGACAGTTTAGTCTCGAATTTCAGAAATGACAGTTTAGTCTCGAATTCGGAAATGACAGTTTAGTCCCGAATTTCGGAAATGAAAGTTTAGTCCGAATTTTAGAAATGAAACTCACATTCACATTTTTTGCAAAGGAATATGGTGCAGACGCATTCAGATTTTGAAAAGGAGAAGGGTTGGTAGTGGCGGGTCCCACATATTTGACTAGTATTGGATCTCACATATTTGAGAAAATGAGGCGCCTGACTCAGATTTTACTAATATGAATATTTCCAGATGATCCTATATTTGTCGGTTGGAGAAGAAGCGGTCAGTGCCGCTCTCGTCCGAGAACTGGAGGAGGGGCAAAAACCCGTGTACTTTGTTAGCAGGGTGTTGCAAGGTTCTCATGTAGCTGACCCCACCTAGTGGGATAAGGTTTCTTCTTGTTATTGTTGTTGTTGTCGTCTTCTATCGGAGACTGTGCTATCCTATTCTATACAAAATCTCATCTGTTGGCATGATCCAATATATTGTGTACGTAAATATGAGGTTAACCGTTACCCGGGTTGATGGACATGAACCTCATTTCTTAACATAGCGTCGGGTTCGGGAGGACCAAGCACGCAGGAGAAAGCGCAAGTTGCGCCGCATGAGATCCGGCTTAAGATCTCTTCGTTGACACCGAAGCCGCATCTTGCGGCTTCGTTGTTTTGGTGGTGGACTTGTTTCTCCACCGCCTTGCTTTTCTTTGAAATAAAGTTCGTGCTTTCCTTGTTGCTTAAACTTGGTACTTTCCTCATCAGATACCCGATCAATGATATACTGAAAATCATCCCTCCTCCTTCTACACCGAGAAAGAGGGAACCCCAAATATCTTCCAATGTCATTAGAAATCTGCATATGAGTCAAATTTGTTAATTGTACCAAGAATTTGGTTTCAACAGAGATACAAGTGAACAACATGACGAAAGGACTTGTTATTTCCATTATTGAATTTGTTAATAGTTTATCCTTGTATGATAGTGGAGGGGCTCTACTCCGCAATCAAAATTTGGGATGATAAATGGGTTCCACATGTTAATTTCCCAAAGAAACCCTGTAATCCAAATGATCCTTTTATTGCACCAGACATGGAAATTATTCGTCGACGGATCTTCGAATAAAAGAGGCAGTGGGGCGGGGATTATCATTGAAAGCCCAGAAGGAGTCTCCTGGGAGTTTTCCCTCCGATTTGAATTTGCAACCTCAAACAACCAGGGAAAGTAATTCCTTTGTGAAAGCAATGAGGAGGTAAGTAATGTATCTTTGAATAATGCCTCGAGAATCTCAAAATGATAGCTCCCAAAATTCGAAAGATATTACTAATGAGACTAGTTTGAGTGAATGTGTTAATGTACTTAACTACTTATGGATGTGAGGATTAGGTTGTGGTGTTACTTTCTTAGGCGTCGTTTTTATTAATATCTTAATTTATTTACACATTTTATTTTCCACTCTATTGCATCCATCTCATTTCAATTTGAACCATATAACTTAATTGAGTGTGTGTGTATTATTGCAAAACATCATCATACATATTTAAAAATTACATGATAATTTTTTAAAAAATAAAAGAGATTAAAGATAATTGATTATTTGAAAGATCCAAAACAAATAATGATGTGCTCATGTTTGGACATAATAGGGAGCTGGCATCTGTAAACATGTTATTAGATAGATAGAAGGTTGTTCCATATGATAGATTTGACGGAATGGAGCCTTCAAACAAATTTGAGCTGAAATCAAATTGAAGAAATAATTTTATACTGATGGATCTCGGCCGTCCAAATCTGGATCGGACGGCCAAGATCCGGGGGCGAGTGATGGGGAGGGATGGGGAGAGGCCCCGCTAAGGAGAGGATCCTCTCCCGACATGGTATTGGAACGTGATTGATGTACGCAAAAAGATGGTAATGAATTAAAAAGGAGAAAAAAATTCACTAGAAAAACCTCAAGTGTTTGGAAGGCACATTTTGAACCTCATGAGAATCAATATGGATGAAGGTTCTGGCCAATCAAGGGCTCCACCTCAGTCAAGGCAAACTAGATCAAGAGCCACTCATTCCAGAGTTCAAGAAGCTCAAAAGGGGATCGAAGCAGAAATGGAACCCGGCTCGGTATTCATTTCCCATTTACCGAGTTCCAAATGGCGGTCTTGAGCTATCTTCGGCTAGCCCCTTCACAGCTCCATCCCAATGGGTGGGGCTTTATTCTGGCCTTTGAGCGCCTTACCCATTAACAGTTATATCAAGACACGTTAACAACTAACGTTTTATGAAATAATACCAGAAAATGCCTTGAGACTTTTTTTTTGACATGTGACTTTTTTTTTTAGCATTTTTAGCATTTTTTTTTTTGCTAATTGATGGATTTTGGCGGCCGGGCACCCCCACATCTAGGGGGGATGAGTATGAGAGAATGAAGAAAGAAAATCGCAATTGTAACGCGCCGACAAAATTTTGAGTAAGGGTGGTAAGTTTGGAACTTGCCCGAAACTAGCCCGGAGGGTCCAAGGGCAAACCACCCAAAATCCGACCGTATAAAATCAAAAGCTTTATTCAGAGCTCCTAGAGATGGAAATTGTTATACACTCAATTTCTCTAGAAATGGCTCTGGTTCTGAAAAATGTTTTGTTAGTGATCTAGATGATAGTTGGTTATGACATAAGCGATTAGCTCATGTCAATATGATCCAATTCTCATCTTGCCAAAATCTCTCACCATGAGAGGACATCACAAACCACTACCACGGTCACATCTTAGTTTTTATTTTTATACCATCTCAAGAACCCACTACCTTCTCCCACAACCTTCATAACGGTGGCCGGCTGGCGCGTAAGTCCCGCGGCTCTCCTATTAAGTTGGTTGTGCAAACCTTTCATAACGGTGGCCGGCTGGCGCGTAAGCCCAAACAGCAATATTCTGATGAAGGCCCAAACAGAAACTCTTTATGTGGCCCAAATCCCAACAACAGTCAATTACCCAAACAGCAATATTCTGATGAAGGCCCAAACAGAAACTCTTTATGTGGCCCAAATCCCAACAACAGTCAATTCAATTATTGGATGCAAAGGTAGATTTTTATATCTCGGCCATGATTTGTACATCGGATCGTGATGATGATTGATGAGAAATTTAAAGGAGTTTCTCTTTGTTGATGAGGTTGAGAAAGTGAGGCTTTAATTATAGGTACATTAAGATCGTAGGTAAAAACTAAAAATGTTTAAATTAACTATTTTGATGACTTATAAACACAAAATATAACGAAAAACGTTTTCATAATTTATGATTTTATAGACAACGTACAAGTTGAAAAGTTTGGACAAAGCATGCTTCAGTTATTAGTGTTTTGAGAGGATAGGCTTATTAATTCATTGGTAAGATTGATTCCCTCTCCTTCGTTGAGAGAACCTTCCCTTCCCTCTCCTTTGTGAGAGACGACCTCACCGTGAACAGCGATACCCCCTTTCATGCAAATCCATGTTTCAACAACTCAGTTGCTGGTTTTCCATACTATATTCATCACTGTGGTGTGCTCGCCCTTTTTTTACTCACTACTCTCACCCCCCAACAACCACCCACCAATGGAGAAAGGAAATAGCAGTAGCGGGAGGAAAAGCTCTAGAGCTGTGCAATTGAACATGAGTTTGATAGTTAACACTCAGAAAGGTAGAACTCTTGTTGGACGATTGGAAACCGACAAAAATCTGAACAAAGGCATAGTGATTGCTATGATAAAAAAAGGCTGGGGACTGGACAAAGGCATGGAGATCCACGAACTACCAGACAACAATGCGTTTCTTTTCCAATTTCAACAGCAGGATGATCATCTCAGAGTGCTGAAAGGCCGACCTTGGTCGATCCAGGGTGCTCTACTGAATCTACAACACTGGGATGAGTATACAGTATTTCATGAAGTGTATTTTGATTTATGCCCATTCTGGATTCAGTTTCACGGTCTCCCTCACGTGGCTTTTGACTGTGAGAACGCTATAAAACTGGGAGAAGCTCTAGGGAGAGTAGTGATGATTGAGTCCCCTGAAATGAACCACAAACTCTCATGGACCTTCATAAGAGCCAGAATTCTAATCAACTTTCGCGAACCACTCTCCTCAAGCTTTTGGGTTCCCAGTCCGCAAAAGGATTTGATATGGGTTACAGTGAAGTACGAACGACTCCAACACTACTGCTACGACTGTGGACGAATTGGGCATGAAGCGAGGAACTGCAAATTCCTCCCAGATAACTGTGATGAAGAGGATATGGATGAGCGACCTGGCAATGGATTAGGGACCCCACATGTGAAAACCATTGATGATGCGGTGGTGGTGCTTGATCAGAATTGGGACGAGAAGGCGGGACTGAAGACCAGACAACCACTGGCGGCGGAACACTCCGCCTGGGGGAGGGTGGCAGATGACCCTCACAAAAAGGAAACAGTGCTAATCTGCGCAAGGATCCCGCAATCGCATTAACGAGGGGCGTAGACTTAGGCAACGGGCAAATTCCAAATGAAGAAACTTTTAATGGGCACGCGCAAAGGTCCATCAGAATCACGGAAGTTCCTATGATCACGGATCCCTTAACTGACATCCCAAAACCTTTGCAGCCTTTAGTGCCAGGTCAACAAGGAAACAATGCTAATCTGCGCAAGGATCCCGCAATCACATTAATGAGGGGCGTTGACTCAGACAACGGGCAAATTCCAAATGAAGAATTTTTTAATGTGCACGCGCAAAGGTTCATCAGAATCACATAAATTCCTATGATCATAGATCCCTCAACTGACATCCCAAAACCTTCGCAACCTTTAATGCCAGGTCAACAAACTCCAACGGATGGATCCCGTAATCTCAGCAATCTCAACAACCCTGACACGGACCCACCAGTACCCGATAACCCTGACCCAGACACCCAGATACCAAATCCTAGCTATCGAGTTGAGTTTCCACAGACTGAGAATGATGCTCAGACCATGCTAGTTCCACTCACGGGGTTCTCTCCGATCTCAGCTGTCACCTCTGGTCTGAATAGAATCCATTTGAAGCGAAACCTAGAGCTCCTAGACATTAGCGAGCCCCCAAACCCCACCAAGAAGCGTCTGATTTTTCTAGAACCAAGTGAAGGTAGTGTTTTACCAAGCCATCCCCCCATCCTGGTATAATTGACGCCCAATGCATGAATGTCCGTAATCTGAAGAAAAACATGCGTGGAAAAAAGCGTAAACACCCAAGTAAGCCTAATGACCTACCTCCTCCGGCTAATTCTCTTCATCTCATGCCCCTTGCACCAACCCAAACTGGAGACTCTGGCCACCCTGTCCATACCACAAATATACCAAAACCCACCAATGGTTGCCACCAAGCAGCCATCGGTTCGCCATGAGTCTGTTATCTTGGAACTGTCAGGGGTTTGGGGTTCCCCTGACAGTCAAACACCTTAAAGAGGTCTGCAATAAACAAAAACCCAATATTGTCTTCTTAATGGAGACCAAGAATAAACGTACTTACGTTAGCAAAATTCGGCAGAGATGTGGCTTTGATGAAGAGTGGATTATTGAGCCACAAAGGTTAAGTGGTGGCCTTGCATTGTTTTGGGTGAAAGATACTATTGTTAACATCATCACATCATCCAACAATGTTATTCATGCCTCTATCTTTGATCCGTCTGTTGAGTTCCTGCACTATATCTCCTTTATCTATGGCCCCCCAACAGAATCAGACAGGCTCACCACATATGCGAGTATCATCATGTTTGCACAAGCAAGATCAGAGAGTTGGCTCTGTTTGGGAGACTTCAACGACATTGTATCTCATCAGGAAAAACAAGGAGGGAACCCGAGAGCCATTCGGAAAATACTTAATTCCCAACAATTTATTTCTGACTGCTCTCTCATTGACCTGGGCTTCAATGGATCATGGTTCACCTGATGTAACCGCAGGCAGGATGGAGCAACGATCAGAGAAATGATTGACAAGGTTATAGGGAATGAAATCTTCTGTCATCAATTTCCCTTTGCTCAAGTGTTTCATATTGACCCCTGAGGGTCTAATCATCATCTGTTGTTTGTTAATCTTAACTATGTTTCTTCTAATAAAACACGTCCGTTCAGGTTTGAGGATTATTGGACTGCTCATAATGATTTTTTGCAGGTTGTTCATGAAAGCTGGAACGAGGGTGCTTACCAGCACAATAGTGTTATTAACTGCTTTGCTCTTACACTTAATGATTATCGAAAACATTTGATAAATTGGAGCAAACAGAATTTCCCTAACCGAAAGAGAATACTTGAATACTTGAAAATTAATTTAGCCTCTGTTCGGCAGGGTAATCAAAATGAGGCAAGTAAGAGGGATGAGGTTACCTTTGCAGCGTATTGAGGAATTGATGGATCAAGAGGAGAACTACGGTGGCAACGTTCACGTATCTCTTGGCTCCAAGCAGGGGACAAAAATTCCAATTTTTTTCACCTTTCTACTCTTATCATACGGCGGAGAAATCGATACTCAGTATCAAGAATGAAAATGGCGTGTGGATTAGAGATAAAGGTATAATCAATAACATGTTCACTACCTTTTTCACTGATCTATTTACTACTTCAGGACCAAGACACCTACTGGGAGCTATTCAACCAGTGGCAACAAAAATTGATGACGCCTCAAATGACCTCCTCCTCCGTCTTATTGGAGGAAGTTCACCTAGCAGCTTTCGATTTGGGAGGGTCTAAGGCCCCAGGTCCAGACGGCTTTTCAAGTAAATTCTACCAATTTTCTTGGGTGGAGGTAGGTGAGACTATGTTCACAATGGTCAAGGACTTTTTTGAAAATGAGACTCCCCTGGAAGAAATCAATGGCACTAATACCAAAGATTGATAAACCTGAGTCAGTCTCTCATTTCCGTCCTATTGGCCTTTGCAATTTGTTGTACAAAATAATCTCCAAAGTCTTAGCCAATAGAATGAAAAGCTGCCTGGATAAGTGCATTTCCCCAAATCGAGGAGCTTTTGTTCCTAGTCGATTAATCCAAGATAACATTATCATAGCCCACGAGGTATTCCATTATTTAAGACGAAGGCAAACCGGCAAAAGGTACGAATTCGCCTTAAAAATGGATATGAGCAAGGCTTATGATAGGGTTGAGTGGGACTTTCTGAGAGATGTATTGTTAAAATTTGGTTTTTCACAAAAATGGGTAAGACTTGTAATGAATTGTGAGGAAACTGTGCACCTCAACTTATGCATTGCAGGCGAAAAAATAGCCTCCATTAGCCTGGGTAGAGGACTCCACCAAGGGGACCCGTTATCACCTTATTTGTTTATCTTGTCCCTAGAAGCTCTTTCCTGTATGATTAATAATTCAGTTTCACAGGGTCATCTAACCGGGATTAAATTAAGCCATTTCTGCCCTGTAATATCTCATAGTTTTTTCGCAGATGATGCTTTTTTCTTTATGAATGCAGATATCCAAAATTGTCAAACACTGGCTAGAATTATTCAAAGCTACTGTGAAGCATCAGGACAATCTGTAAACTTGGATAAATTCAGTATAGTGTTCTCCTCTAACACACCGCAACCAATTCGGCAGGATATCTGCAACATCCTTGGCATTGGGGAGAGCTTAGACCAAGGCAAATACTTGGGCATCCCGAGTGTTTGGGGGAAAAACAAAGCATCAAGCCCTTGCCTATGTTCGTGAAAAAGTGAGCAAGAAGGTCCTTGGCTGGAGTTCAAAGCACCTTTCTTTTGCAGGGAGAGAAGTCATGATAAAGGCCGTTATCAACACCATCCCAATCTTCCCCATGACATGCTTCAAATTTCCTAGCAAAACTTGCAAAGAACTGAATAGCATGGTTGCAAAATTTTGGTGGGAAGGCCAAAATAAAACTCATTGGGTTGCATGGAAAAAGCTTACTTAGCCCAAGGCAGAAGGGGGCATGGGTTTTCGAGATTTCAACAAATTCAATAATGCCCTCCTAGCTAAAACCGCCTGGCGACTTTCTCAACAACTAGATGACTTATGGGATCAAGTTCTCAAAGGGCTCTACTTTCCTAATGACTCCTTTCTTGATGCTAAAAAGGCCATAGAGCCTTATGGTGTTGGTCAAGCATCTTGGATGGGAGGGAATTCATAAAAGATTATTTATGTTGGCAAATTGGGAATGACAAATTAGTGCACATATGGAAAGATAAATGGATACCCATTCTTCCCACTCGCGGTTTAAGTACTGATAACGAAGAATTAAAAGAGTCCAACCTGAGAGTGGCATCACTACTCCCTTGTGATGGAGGGGTTTGGGATTTAACCATGATAAGGCCCTATATTAATGATCAAACTTGCGAGGCCATTCATGCCATTCCAGTCTCTCGGGTCCCCAAAGAGGATCGACTTAGATGGGTCCTATCAATAGATGGATCCTATTCAGTCAAAATGGGCTACAACCTAACAGGAAGAGAGCCGCAAGCCCAACCTACAGGAGTTTTGACTCATCTGCCCAGTGACACTTGGAAAAGAACGTGGAAAATAAGGGCGCTTCCCAAAGTCGTTAATTTTGTGTGGCGGGTCCTGTCTCAAGCCATAGCCATGAATGCCGCCTTAGTACACCGAAGATGAGGAAGCTCAGATTTGTGCCCTGTGTGCCAAGCTACAACGGAGACGATAGATCATCTTTTCTTCTAGTGTCCCTCGGTCCGTTGTGTATGGTTTGGAAGCATGATGTCCATTAAATCAGATCGGGTCTTTTCCCAAAGCTTCAATCAGTGGTGGACGAGCATTATGAACTCTCAAGGGAGCTTTATTGATTATGATATAGCTCATATTAGCCAGTTGCTGTGGTACTTCTGGAAAAGCATAAATGAGAAATTGTTTAATGGAGTAGAACCAGACCCCATTAGTGTTATTGAACGTGCGAAACGCTCACTAGCTGACTACCGGAAGACGTGCTACCCTGATAACAATTCCAGCCGAATTAATGAATCCACCAAACCAGCTGCTTCATGGAAATCGCCACCTGAGCACATGCTTAAAGTAAACATTGACGGTGCTTTCCATGACAACACAAAGTCAGCTGCTATAGGTATTATTTGCCGCGATCACTGGGGAGACATGCACTGGGCGTTTGTAGACAAGGTCAAATCTATCTCAGATCTATCTCAGCTTTCATGATTGAGGCGTTAGCACTGAAAAGGGCCTTAATGATCGTCCAAGATCTGGGAAATAAGAATGTTATTTTTGAGACCGATTGTCAAACAATGATGCGCTGCCTGGAGAAACGCCAACCAGACCTCGGTGAGTGGCAATCTCGTGGTATTCTTGATGACATACTTGGAACGTTAGAGTCTGAATCTAGCTTCTCAGCTCAATTTATCCCTCAACAAGGGAACAAAGCAGCAGATCTACTCGCTGCATCTACCTGTAAGGGGGTGTGCCCAACCGGGTGGGTAGAAATACCCTTACCCCCTTTGTTACCTATTCTAGATGAGGACGCAACAAGTTCCAGGAACCTTCGAACTACTACCGCGACACAACCCAGGCCGGTGGACCCTGGTTGATGATCCTCCTATATGATAGCTATAGGAAGTTGTTATTGTCAGTAGTTGTTTTTCAGTTTGGTCGTCTGTGTGTAGTGGTGTTTTTCCTTTGATATTATTCTGCTGTCTGTTTTGTTCAGTGTTGTTTCTTTCTAGCATACTCTGCCCTGCGTCTTTGTAAGTCTGGTTCCCTAGTAATGAATTTTACGTAGAAGTGTTAAAAAAAAAAGAGGATAGGCTTATTCATGTTACATAAATTCATATACATGGACGTAACTAATAAGAATGATAAAAGTATAGGTGGTGTTTCATGTGACATCCACCAAGGATCCAAGTTCTACGTGGCAGCCATGTCATATGTGGCATCTTTAGTGCCTACAATGTTTTTTTTATTAATAAAGTTGCATATTTATGGACATGAATAAGACTTATTAAATTTGTACCCATGTAGACCAACATTATGAGTATTTATTGCAACAACTTAACGCCTAATATCTATTCGGATTATTGGTAGAAAGTTGTTCGCTTTTTTCAACGTAATTTACGGTTTATGAGGTAAATGTGTGAAATGAGTTTTATCTCAACTTTGTGTGAACATGCTTTTCAAACGTTAACTCAAACATACACATACACAATTTGACCTTCAATGCCATGCTGAAGATCTTGGGATTGATTGATCCTTTTTGGATGATATGGACACCACTTTGGTGACTAGATGCCACGTATAGTGTGTGTGGTTGTCATATGCTATGCCACGTTAGTTGCCATATAGTACATACCAAACAATTTCTAATTTTAAAGGATAACAAGTATAAGAAAAGCTTAAAACAATTCTAATAACAATTTCACAAGTTGTGGTTTTCAAGGCATCATCCCAACACTCATCATCTTTACCCTAATAACTGCAAACGCTTCTTATCTTCATTTGCATATGTTCCAATCAGATCAATGAATCGATAAACTAGTTTTTTAGCTGGTCTAGTCAAGAGTTTTGGTTTTGTACGGGTTGAACAAATTGGATTTTTTTCCCCTTTTCTCATTAATATCGTTTTAAGTTTAAAAAAATAGTAGTTCGCGAGATTTGTGCTTTAATAACTTTGTTTTGTTAGATTATGTATGGTTTATACATGAATGTTTTATATAGTTGTGCATTAATAATTTTTATTTAAATATTATTTTAATTATGACTTATCTAATCGGGAGTTGATTCCGATTTGAACTATTAACCCTTGAACTCTGTCTTAATTGATTTATTTACACCTTGCTTGCAGCAGACAAACGCTTCTCTCTTATCTCACACACACACACACACACACACACACACACACACACACACACACACACACACACACACACACACACACACACACACACACACACACACACACACACACACACACACACACACACACACACACACACACACACACACACACACACACACACACACACACACACACACACACACACACACACACACACACACACACACACAAAAAGCTTCTCTTGAGCCTTTACAAAAGTATTGAAGCACACACACACAAAAAGCTTCTCTTGAGCCTTTACAAAAGTATTGAAGAAATTCCAACAAACCTCATCTTATAACGGAAACACTATCTAGCAAAGATGTAGGAGAGCTCTTGCTTAAGGCAACATATAACCTTGATTGCATCAAACAAAATAAAATGAGTGTTAAATAAACTTATACCCCACATCCATGAAAGTTGAAATAAAATAATCGAATACAAATATACAACTGTAAATTTTTTTATTAATTTTTTTTTTGCCCAAGATTTTTATTACAGAATGAAATATGGTAAATTTTATGACAAAATGATAGAAAAATATTGTCAAAGTATGTAAAAGATAATTAAGAGTGGTGAATTTTAATAATTCGAAATTGACTGATTTGGAATTTTAATTTATAATATTGACAAATGTGTGAAATCACATAATTAAGTGCCCTTACCTTTTTTTTGAAAAAAAAAAAACCCTAAAATCCCTTGTCGGCCACTGGATCGTTGAGGTTGGCGATCAGTCGACAGACCTCTGATGTCTTCGCCGGCAACCAGTGACCAGAGCTCGGGCGGCCTAATTTTTTTTTTTTTTTAAACAAAAGTTGTCAATATAGATACTTGAACTGTTAATAGTGATACTAAAATTGTAAATGGAGGTCTTTTTTTTTTTGAATTTATGAGGTAAAAGTTGTCAATATAGATACATGAGTTGTTAATAGCGATACTAAAGTTGTAAACAGGGTATTTGTTTAGTATCTCTATTAACAATGTTCCGGTGTAGAACACGAATGTCCAGCCCGGTAGGCTGGTGCTTTGATCTTGAATCGAATGGCCCTGCCGGAATATCTACGAGACAGATATCCGGGAGAGCGGAGGATCACTGTACATAAATATGAAGGCTCTTCGCCAAGGGGGATGAGGGTTGTGTTTTGTGGGAGAGTACACAGTGAGACTGAATGTAAATAGGTTTGAGTTAGAACGTGTGCACCTTAGGGTTCGACCCTTGTATATATAGGGTATACCTCGGTATCATAACTGCCGGATCTATCTTATCCATTGATTATAGATATGATAGGATCCTCCATGATTGTAGGTAAATCTACATATATGATATATTTCGTATTGGGCTGTCCCAGTGTTGGGCCTCAAGTAGGTCCGTAACAGTTGCCCCCCCAGCCCGGTAGTTCAAGTTTTTAAGTTGCTGAGATGTACCTTGCTCCTCGGGCTGGGTTGTTCCTTGCCCTCAGGCCGGGGTGTACTGCCGGGAACCCTACTTGGCTTCTGGACCCGAGGTCATATCTCAAAGGTCTGTGCCCACGCCTGGGCATTCGAGGATCCGAGGTAATGCCAGGTGGATCGCTTGATTTTGAGGTTAAGATCCTTCCGCATTCGCCATCATGACCTCCTGACACCTGACCTTCCTAGATTGGTGAAGGCTTGCAACCGTCGCTCCTAGCTGCCTCCGAATTTCGTGCGCATTTAATGCGCCCAGTACCCATCGTACGTCACTCTTACTCTAAGGGCGAATTGTCTCTTTTGCCCTTATTTCTCCAACGTCCCTTCACATTTCCCTCCATTTCTTACATTTTAACCACTCCTCTCTTTTTCGCCTTCCTTCTGAAAAGCTCTGGTTTTCTCTGGTCTCCTTGCATTCGACGATCTCTCAACGTCTCTCAGTTTCTTCTGCTTCCTACTTCACCGTCTCTTCATCCTATCAGGTATGTCGTTTGATTCTCACCACTCTTTTCTTTTCTTTTGTCACATCCACTGTTTGTTTACTTTGCCTTTGTTCTTTATTACTGCTTCCCAATCCCCCGATATGTTTTCTCTTGCGTTTCCTGGTTGGGTTTTGGTTGGGGTTTCTGGGTAGATCCTACATTTTGGTTTCTTGTCCATAGCCATGTCTTTGCTCATGGGGGGGATTTACGCCACGTTCCTTATTGGTCATTTTATGCCTCTTTAGGTTGCACCCCTTGGTGTCCATGGGTAAAGTTAATCACCCTTCCTCATCGAGTCAGGATTTAACCCCAGAAGAGGAGGAAGCACTACATGCACATTATCCTCAAACTAGTCATTGGCTGCTCGGCACTCCTCTCTCTGAGGAGCAAAGACTAGCCTCCTTTCTCATTGGTGGATCTGGTAGGAGGACTGTTGGAGCGTCTCGCCCCTCCGTTGCTAGGTCTTGTAGCACTGGTTCCAATACTAGGTCCTACCCTGGGAGTCGGGATGAGACCGAGGCCGTATCGGTACAACCTATCAATTTTTATGAGGCTCCCAGTTGTCCTAGGTCGGAACCCGTTCTGGAAGGGTACCTCGGCCCTTGCTGGGACTGTATCACCTCAAGTTCATACCATATCGCAGATGGTGAAGATTCTCGGGCCAACATCATTCTGGGATCTTGTCGTCATAGGTCGTCCCCTGACCCAAACCCGAACTCTGAGGGTCTGCGTCATCCGAGTCCGCCCATTCTTCCCTCTCCTCGTGATAGCATGCCTGTGTCAGGTATTCCCACACTTGCTGATCTCAGTATTTTTGTTTTGTGTTATAGGTAAATGGAGTCATCATCTTCACCCATTAGTGCCCGAACTAACACCGGGGAGTCGGATTCCTCCAGTCCCCCTAAGGATATGCTTGAGCGATACCCCTGGGTGACGCGTGACGTACTAATAACTCGATCCCTTATGACCGCTATCGACATACACCAAATGAGGCTGGGGGAATTGGAAGGCTGCTGCCTGAGTCCCCCTAATGATGATGAGCCTATTTTCTCTTCGAGGGAGGAAGGACTTACCAACTTCCTCTTTTTTTACAAGGCTTATATGTCCCGGCTCGGTATTCGCTTCCGGTTTACCGAGTTCCAGATTGCTTGCTTAAACCACCTCCATCTGGCCCCCTCACAGCTTCATCCGAACGGGTGGGCCTATCTAGTGGCCTTCGAACGTTTGTGTCGCTCCTTTTCGGCCCCCATTCCCTGTACTGCCACCTTGTTTTTCTTTTGTCCTTTTACCCCCCGTTCTGGTAAAGAACCGGAGAAATTAAAGGGGCTGAGTTCCCTCCGGGGTGATCCAAATAGGAAACTTTTAACAGCTTTTTCAGATTCCTTCAAACATTTCAAAAATAGTTATTTCAAAGTAGTGGCCAAACCCGGTAAGAAACCCTGGTTTTTACAAGGGGCCGAAGCCAAAGATGTGGAGTGGAGGTTCCCCCTATATTGGACGTATGACTATCATAAGCTGACCTCCACCTCGTACCAAGTCGAACCTGACGATCTTCCAGCAGAGGAGGTTTTGTCGATAGACCACCTGGTGTCTTATGTTAACGCATATGGCACCAGAAGCGCGGCATTCTTTATTACCAGTGCTGGTTCCAAGCCGGGATACGTGATTAGTATGATCCTTTTGGTCGTTTCTCTTGAGTGTGTTTATGTTTCTGCTATAGTCGATTATTGACTTTTATTATCTTCCTCTTGTAGCTCAAGCTATGGCGGAATTGCCGAGGTACCTGTCCGTCGTGGCCCCCGACACCGGTGCTCCTAGTAAGAAGGGTACCCTGAAACGGCCTTCTTCGGAGGCCTGGAAAGGGCAATCCTCTGGAGTCTCCCCAGCTGCCGCGACCTAGAAGGCGATGACCTCAACCCAAGCTCGAACATCTCTGCCTCCTCGAGCTGGCCTGGTCTCTCAATCCGCCAAGCCGACTGCCAAGAGCAAAGATGTTTCTCTCTCGGATCCGCCAACGCCACCATCTCCACCCAAGGGTCCTTCTGTTCCTCCCCCTGGCTTCAAGATCGCTTGTGGTCTTGCGTGGGAAAAAGGAGTGGCCGAGGATCTGGAACTCACGTTTTTGCCTCCCCGTCAGTTTATGAATGCTCTACCCCTTGCAGATATCGACGAGCGGTTAGTTCATGACGTGCAAGATCATCTTTGCAAGTCTGTCGGGTTTGCCCAAGCGTTGCTTCACTTAAAAGGGAAATATGTTGGGCAATCTGCTGAGGTACGCCGGCTGAAGCTGGAGAAAGAGCAGGCCAAGCAGGTGAAGAAGCGGGTTGAGGAAGAGCTTGATATGACCAAGGCGAGTGCCGAGAAAGCCACCGAGGAGCTCCTTCTGACGAAAGAGGTGATGGAGAAGACCTCCTCAGAACTTGCTTCTCTTCAAGACGCCTACGCAAAGGGTTTGGATGCCGTTAAGGCCCTTCAGACCCAACGTGCTGATTTGTACTCCGAGCTCAGCCAAGTCAATGTCGCTCTTGCCGAGGAGAAGAGAGCCCAGCTCGACTGCGTGGAGATTCTGAAGGAGGCCACTGCGGATTGCTTCAAGATGGCACTTGCTCAGATTCGCCATCTCAATCCTGGGGTGGAACTCAAAACTGACGGGTATGACCATCGAGCTTACGTGAAAGATGGCGCCCTGTATCCACCCCCTCCCTCCCCTGAAGACGACTCCTTGTCATTTGTGGACAAGGAACAAGGTGGAGAAGGGGCTTCTAATGCAGATCGGGTTGGTGAGAGCGGTGGAGGGACTTCTAAGTCTACCCCAAAGGTACTGCTCTTCCGAGCTGAGTGTCGGGCATTTAGCTTCTATTGTCCCGGTGTTCTAAACCGGGTTAACTTTGTAATTTGTGACAATTTGTTAATATTGATTTCGTTTAATTTATCAATATGAACTTTAATTTACCAATTCTACTTTGCGTTACTAGTTTTATGACCGGGCCAGGGTCTTGTATGCGCAGTATCTGCTAATTGTATTCTTCCGATGGGTTAATATCGGGTATGGGGGTAGGGGTGTTCTATATTACCCGAGCTACCGAGTTCTGGATTCGTTGTCCAGGTTCTTTACCAGGATAAGGGCAAACTATCACATGTTCCATGCGCGGTGTAGAAACACACGTTTAAACATTTCGACCTGATCAGGGTCTAGATGACAATTCACCTCCTTATCTAGGAGCATGTTTTCGATGCATCTGATTGAAGAAATAGTGGTTTCACCATTTCGCAACCTAGGCGTGGTAGCCCCGATGTAATCCCTTAAATTGGGTTCCGTATCTGACCGGGTTTGATGACCTCGGTGTAATGAATTTAAACTATCGATAGTGCATAATTGACGTCTCCACTGAGGAGCTCTTTATTAAATAACCTGCTCGAAAGAGCTAATAAGTTCAAGTATGAGAATTAAACAAGCCAAAATATAAACAGAAAATCAAAATACTGCAATTAAGGAATAAAAGAATTCAAAATACTGAAACTTGATGCGTCGGTTCAGCCATTGCTTGAATAAGGCACCGAGATCTAACTGTAGTAGATTCTTAGCTTGTCAGCGTTTCAAGTCCTTTTTTGACCGGCTTCCTTCCTAGGGTCTCCAGCATGTACGCCCCCCTGTCGAGCTTTTCCTTGACCCGGTAGGGACCTTCCCAATTTGCCGCTAGCTTGCCATCTCTGGCGTTCTTGTTTCCGACGTCCGCTTGTCTTAGTACCAAGTTGCCCATGTTGAAGGAGCGGGGCCTGACCTTACGATTGTACTTAGCCGCAATGAGTTGCTTGGTGGCAAGGTCTCGGCAATGTGTCGTGATTCTAACCTCGTCAATAAAATCCAATTATGTCCTCAGTGCATCATTGTTCGATCCCTCGCCTTCTTAGAGGGTTTTCAACCTCCTCCAAGATGGTTGGCCTATTTTGACCGGGATCATCGCCTCGCATCCGTAAGTCAACCGAAAGGGGGTTTCCTGGGTCGACGTTTGTACGCTGGTCCTGTAACCCCATAGTACATTATAGAGCTGTTCGATCCAGGAAGATTCCGCATCTTCCATGCGCTTCTTTAGACCATCAATGATGACTT
This sequence comes from Acacia melanoxylon, assembly GCA_019022615.1. Lineage (NCBI taxonomy): Eukaryota > Viridiplantae > Streptophyta > Magnoliopsida > Fabales > Fabaceae > Acacia > Acacia melanoxylon. The sequence goes on from JAFJYJ010000046.1 coordinate 3,607,449, forward strand.
TGTTTGCTGCTTCAGCCTGGCCGTTAGACTATGGGTGTTCGACTGAGGCAAAGTGATATACGATATCAAGATCCGACATCATACCCCGGAATTCCTTATCGATGAATTGAGTCCCGTTATCCGTGACTATTTCGGCCGGTATTCCAAAATGAGAAACGATGTTGTGGCGAAAAAATCATTGTATACGTGCCGAGGTGATCGTTGTCAAGGGCTCGGCTTCAATCCACTTTGTGAAGTAATCAACCGCGACCACGAGCCATCTTAACTGTCCGGGAGCTGCTTTGCATGGTCCGAGGAGGTCCATCCCCCATTTGAAAAAGGGCCAGGGAACGAAGATGCTTTTTAATTCTGCCGGTGGGGTCCAAATGATCTTCGCGTGTTTCTGACAGCTATCGCATCTCTTTACTGCTTCCTTGGAGTCTGCCACCATGGTCGGCCAGTAGTAGCCAGCGCGCAGAGCTTTTCTCGCTAGAGCCTTCCCTCCCATGTGTTGTCCATTAATCCCTTCTTGGATTTCGGTCAAGACATACGCATCGCATCATGGGAGAATGTAGTCCTTTTCGATATAGCTGATCGTCCACCATAGTGTACATGGCGGCCTCGCGGATTAATTTCTTGGATTCTGTCACGTCAACAGGAATGATTCCTCTTTCTAGGTAATCCTCGATCGGTTTCCTCCAATTCGTGGCGGATGATATGGTCATGACACAGCTCGGCTCGGCCAAGTTTTGTTGGACCACGGTCCTGTGGTTTCCTGAACCTTTTGTACTGGCTACTTTTGATAGAATATCCACTCTCGTATTCTCCTCCCGAGGGATGTGATTGACTGTTACTTCCTCGAACTCGGTAATCATATCTCTTGCTCTGTTTAGGTACTTTGCCAACAAAGGACCCTTCGCTTGGTAAGTACCCTCAATTTGAGCCGCTACAAGTTGTGAATCGGTTAAGACCTTAACTTTCCGTGCTCCATGTTCTTTAGCCTGTTGGAGCCCGGCCAATAAAGCCTCGTATTCTGCCTGGTTGTTGGAGGTTGGGAAGTTGAAACTGAGCGAGTGTTCAATTGCGACCCCTTCTGGGCTCTCAATTATTACTCCAACTCCACTTCCCTTTGAATTTGACTAGCCATCAACGTAAACCTTCCACAATTGGAGGCCGTTTGCTTCTTCTGTATGTGCCGGGGTGAGTTCCCTTACAAAATCCACCAGCGCTTGTGACTTGATCACATGCCGGGCTTCGTATATGATGTCAAACTTGGATAACTCTATTGCCCAACTGATCATCCGTCCTGCCAGGTCTGGCTTGTGCAGTACTTGTCGGATTGGCTGATTGGTTCGTACGATGACTTAGTGTCCCTGGAAGTATGGACGTAAACGCCTTGCTGCCATTAGTAAGGCAAATTCCACTTTTTCAAGCTTCTGATATCTGAGCTCGGAGCTCTACAGTGCTTTGCTTACAAAGTATATCGGTACTTGGCCGGTCTTAGTCTCTCGGACCAAAATGGCGCTTATGGCTTCTTCGCCTACCGACAAGTAGAGGTATATTGTCTCGTCGGGTTTGAGTTTGGCTAGGACTGGTAGGGTTGCCAAACATTGCTTGATCTTTCCAAACTCAAACTCGCATTCCTGGTTCCAATCCCCTTGCGCCTCCTTCTTTAATAATTTGAAGAAAGGTAGAGCGTTCTCCGCCGATCTCGGTAAGAACCTTGTCAAAGCCGCCAATCTCCCCGTCAGCTGATGCACCTCCTTTTTACTCCTAGGTGCTTTCATGTCTAGCACGGCCTTACATTTGTTTGGGTTTGCTTTGATTCCTTGGTTTGTTAACAGGAAGCCTAGGAATTTTTCGGCTGGGACTCCAAATGCGCATTTTGCCGGGTTCAAACGGATCATATGCTTCCGCAACTTGTCGAATATTTGTTCTAAGTCTCGGATATGGTCTTCCGGGTCTTTTGATTTGGCGATCATGTTGTCGATGTAAACTTCCACGTTTCGATCGAGCTGGTCTTCAAAAACTTTATTCATCATTCTTTGATATGTGGCCCCGGCGTTCTTTAGTCCGAAAGGCATCACATTATAACAATAATTGGCCTTCTCTGTCATAAAAGCTATCTTCTCTTGATCCTCGGGGTGTATCGTGATTTGGTTGTATCCGGAGTAGGCATCCATAAAGGATAACAGTCGGAATCCAGATGAGTTGTCGACCAGCTGGTCGATGTTGGGCATTGAATAGGAGTCTTTAGGGCAAGCTTTGTTCAAATTAGTGTAATATGTGCATACCCTCCACTTACCGTTGGGTTTCATTACCATGACCACATTAGACAACCATGTTGTGTATTGTATTTCTCGGATGAATCCGGCATCTAATAACTCGTTGACATGTTTTTCCAAGGCGATCTGCCTGTCGGTCCCTAGCTTCCGCTTCTTCTGCGCCACCGGGACGGATCCCGGTCGAATGGCCAGCCTATGACAACAAAAGTTGGGGTCGATCCCGAGTATTTCTGACGACTTCCAAGCGAATAAATCTCGATTCCTTTTTAGGAACTCTTTCAACTCGTTTTTTAGCTCTGGGGTCATCATCCCACCCACTTTAGTGATCTGCAACGGGTCTTCTCCCAGTACCACATCTTCTAATTCGTCTTCCAGTTCGGGACGTGGGATCTCGGTCTCTTCTCGTAGATCCAACTCCACCAAGCCAACGGGTCGACCAGACTTTCTTCTTTGTCTGGTGTCCAAGCTCTTTTCACTTTTTTGAATCCAGGGCGGTGATGCTGTCCCATTCTCCTTCTCTCGGATCATCTCATAATAACATTGCCGTGATTCTTTCTGATCTCCTGTGATGGTTACCACCTTGTTTTTGGTGCTAACCATCCTCAACTTTTGATGTTTGGTGGAGACTAGCATGTCCCAATTGTGGATAGTCGGCCTGCCTAATATCATATTGTATGGGGAGGGGAAATCGGCTACTATGAATCTTACCCTATCTGACTTGAATGCTTCTTTTGTTCCCAATGTCAGTCTGAGGTCGATGTATCCCTTGGGAGTAGATTGTTCCCCGTTGAATCCAATGAGCGTTGTTTTACATGGTTTCAGGTCTTCTTGATCTAAATTCATTCTTTTGAAGGCATCCCACATAATGATGTCCTCCAAGCTTCCCTCGTCTACAAAAATCCTCTTTACCTGGCAGTTAACTAGGATTCCAGTTATCACCAATCCGTCTTGATGGCCTGGTACGACATCCTTCAGGTCATCTCTTGTGAATTGCAATGGCGAAGGTGTCGGTCGGTCATGGTCTTCTTTAAACTTGGGGATGTCTCTTACCGACAGAACTTCCCTTAGGTATTTTCTCCTTTGGTTTGCCATATCTCCGCCTCCTCCCATGCCTCCACTAATTACACTGCATCTGCGATCGGCGTCTATTTCTGGGAACTCCTCGTCATCATCTGACAGCTTTCGCCGAATTCCATCAACCTTTTGTCCCGGGACCAAACTCGTACTTTGGTCTTCTTGCCTGCGCTTTTTGTTTTTCCGGCCAAGTGTTTTTATTACATATTGGCGTAAGTTTCCCTCTCGGACGAATTTCTCAATTGTGTCTCGAAGTTCGTAGCAATGATTCGTGGTATGCCCCGGCCCATCGTGGAATACGCAGAACTTAGAATGATCCGTCGTAGGCCGGTATCTAGGAGTCTGAGGTCTGTCGACCCTCTTCATCTCAGTTAACGCGACCTCCCTTCATAATTGGGAGCATGAAACATTAAGCGGGGTATACCTTTCATACCACGGTTTGCTCTCAAACTTTTCACCTCTAGTTCTGTTATCTCGGATTCACTTATGGGAATCTTCTGTTCGACTATTTGGCTGGCTCTTGCTTGCCGGAGGTGTGTTCTTCCGCTTCTCACTTTCAATCGAGTGTTAAACTCGGTGAGGGTGTAAACCCAGTTTTTGAAGATCGAATCAGCCAACCTGGACGAAGGATCCAAGCCATCGATGAGGCAATGTACATGAACGCTTTCTGGGAGCGAACGCACTTGCAAGGCGACTTCCTTTAATCTATCCAAGTATTTTTGGAGAGTTTCCCCGCGTTGCTGCTTGATTTTACTCAGGGTGAACTGCGATTTAGGCTACTTCTTACTAGTCGCGAAATTTAGCTCGAACTTTCGCCCTACATCTTCAAAATCATAGATAGATCTTATTGGTAAAGTATGGAGCCATTTTTGGGCAGGTCCGATCAGCATGGCCGCAAAAAGCAGAGGAATGACCGGGCCCGAGATTTTCCGTACGAACATAAGCAGTTCGAAAGTATCGAGGTGTGACCACGGGTCCTGAGTGTCGTCGTATTTTGGTAGGTCTGCCAAATCAAACTCTTTCGGATATGGGGCATTTGCGATTTCTTCCGAGAACGGACTACAATTATGCCCTGCAATGTACTTCACTCGTTATTCCCTGGGAGAACCCTGCGGTCGGGCCGTCTTCTCTATATCTCGGTCTTCATCATCCGGAGTCCTTTCGATACGAAGCTTCTTCAGGACCGAGGTATGGTTGCGAGCCTAAACGCGTCCGGGGTCCGTGTCCGGGGAGGCTGTTCCCGTGGTACGCTGAGTAGATCTCGGCTGCTTGTTATGAGGAGGGCTATCGGAATTTCGTGTCATCTTTCCTTTCTTCCCTTGCTGGTCACCTTGGTTTTGCTTTCGAGCTGATGCCTCAATTTGTTTGAGGTGGTCCTGCATGATCTGTTGTATCACTCTGAGGTCTTCCTGACGCTGGAGATTATTTCGCTTTTCCATATTTTCCATTCGTCTCAACATCGATTCATGGGTCTTCTGTAAGAGGAGGAAGTCTGGACTCGGTGTTGAGGTTTCCTGTGTCGTCGTATCTTGAGGTTTTGCCACTTTTGGAGGGGAGGAAGCCGTGTCAGAAACGTCATCCCCTTCATTCGTGGCATTACCTTATGGGATATCGTCAGGCCGCGATGGATCTCGAGTTTGTTGTTACTGATTCGTCTCGGCCTGCAATGGATTTTCAGGCTGCTGGTTTCGACTGCTGCTTCTGGTATTAGCCATTATTGGTCACGGGGATCAAAATTTAACGTCCCCACGGTCGCGCCAATGTTCTGGTGTAGAACACGAATGTCCAGCCCAGTAGGCTGGTGCTTTGATCTTGGATTGAATGGCCCTACCGGAACATCTACGAGACAGATATCCGAGAGAGCGGAGGATGACTGTACACAAATATGAAGGCTCTTCGCCAAGGGGGATGGGGGTTGTGTTTTGTGGGAGAGTGCACAGTGAGACTGAATGTAAATAGGTCTAAGTTAGAACATGTGCACCTTAGGGTTCGACCCTTGTATATATAGGGTATACCTTGGTATCGTAACTGCCGGATCTATCTTATCCCTTGATTATAGATATGATAGGATCCTCCATGATTGTAGGTAAATCTACATATATGATATATTTCGTATTGGGTCGTCCCAGTGTTGGGCCTCAGGTAGGTCCGTAACAAACAACATAGGTATCTATATTGACAACTTTTACCTGAGAAATTTCAAAAAAAAATATATTACATCCCAAAGCTTCAGTAAAAGTTATTAGGAAATATTCAACAAATATCTCGTTTACAACTTTAATATCGCTATTAATAACTTAAGAATCAATATTAACGACTTTTACTTAAGAAATGCAAAAAAATAATAGACCGCTAGAGCTTCGGTGAAATTTATTAGGAAATATTCAACAAATAGCCCATTTACAACTTTTGTATCACTATTAACAATTCAAATGTGCATATTGACAACTTTTTTGCTTGAGAAATTCATTTATATATATATATGGCTTTTTTTACAACTTTAGTATCGTTTTTAACAAATCAAGTATCTATATTGTAAAATTTGTTTAAAAAATTCACACACAAAAAATATTAGGCCGTCAAAGCTCCGACAACCGTCGCCTACAAACACACTAGAGCTTCAGTGACAGCGGCCAACAAGGGGTTCTAGGGCTTTTAAAAAAAAAAAGTAAGGGCATTTATATAATTTCACACATTTGTTAACATTTCAAAATTTATAATCAGTCAATTTGGAATTATTGAAATTCGCCATCCTCATTTGTCTTTGAGAAATTCTTTTGTGAACCTAGTTTGCCACGTCATTTTTTGTCTAACCAATTAACATACAACAATTCAATTAATATTAATCTTAGTTGGCTACTCATGTGATTCACATTTTTATTTCTCTTAAAAAATAAATATCTCACTTAAGATATCACAAGTGATGAAAAATTAAATCTTGTGAAATGTATTAATTTTATTAAAATGCCAACTAATATTTAGGATGTATGTCAAATCAACCCATGAGTAGTTGTATTTTAATTGGTTAAGCTATAAATGACATGATAAACGAGGTTCATACGGGAATTTCTCTTTGTCTTTTTATATATTTTGATAGTATTTTTTGTGATTTTCCCAAATTTTATTCATACAAGAAAGAACCTATAATAACAATACTACTATGATGTTATTTATAAGTCTAAATTAACTAACTCTCATATACCAAAGAGAGTTAGTTAACTCATTAATTATAGGATAAATTTCCAATTTTATCCATATCTATGATTGGTTCCAAAAATCAACATGAATATATTTTTTTTTTATTGTAATTAATAGGGGCAAAAAATTAAGAAACGCATTATTATCTGGACTTGTAACAAGGACCAAATTTTTTGATCAAAATAAACTTATAAATAGGTTGAGAATGGTAGGATCTAATTTATATTTACCATCCCAAGATTCCTAATTGTTCTTAGAAATCTCAGAAGCATTTTTCCTGAAAGAAAATTATTCAATTATGGGTATGACAAAATAGTCGAAGCAATTCTTTCCCACATAAACAAATAAATTTCTACAACAAACTGGTGTCACTCTTGCATTACAAAAAACTATTCCAGAATATGTGAGATCTCCACATTTTCCTTTAAACTTGTTTAAACACTCTTGTATGAACTCATAATTTCTTGGACTCTGTTCTGGTGTTGGAGCTTCATCAAGCTTCTAAAATTCTTCTGGATTTGAGATTCCACATGTAAACCATAGAGTAGTGATGCCAAAAAATGACATCGTTATTGTTGCAAATGAGTGTTTTGGTCGTGCCATGATTTTTATTTTTATTTTTGAAGATGAAAATGTTGTTTAGTGTGTGTTACGTACACTTTCACATCTTTAATCACATAATAATAATTAAAGGAGCTTTCTTCTAGAAAACTGATCTTGAAATAACTTACGCAAATGAAGTTTTATAACTCGAATTAGCAAATGAAAGATATCAGAAAAGGACCTTCAAAACATAATTATCCCCTCTCATCCTTAATATAAAACATATTTATTTAATTTGATTAGATTAAGAAAGTTAATTAAGTTAGTTAATATGATATTTATTTTCTAAAATATTTTAGTCATCTTCTTTAATTCTCTCATCATTGTCCTCCTTAATTATTGTTAAGAGAACATCAACAAGAGTAAACTAGAAAAAAATTGAAAAATATAAAATATATATACATCTCTCTCATATATAGAACCAAGACCAATTTTTAAATAAGTCTTATATTAAGGACATAAGGAAGTACTTTTTATTAGCAAATGATTCACTAAATGTGAAAAATATAAGAGAATGGCCTTCGCTTGGTAGAAAATAAGGGAATAGGAGATTCATTCAGTGTGTTGCAGACACACAAACCTAAAGTGAATGGTATTCCCTATAGTCCTTTTTACAGGCTCCAATTTGACTATACATATTAGTTGGAGTTTAGTTAATTAGCAAGCAGTATTATACTTAGTTAGGATTGCGGGGTGGAAAAAATAATAATGCTTCAGACAACACATATTACTACTTCCCGTCTCTTTTCTTTTTCTTTTTTTTTTTGCCTATACGGTATAAGAACTTCGTCCTGACTAATCCGAATTTAACCCAGGTCGCGCACCTGGTTATAGTAGATGAGCCTCACAGTGAGACTTTTCTGCATTTACAATGCTCGAACTCGAAACCTTGCTTAAGCGACACAAACCGCTTACCATTTGTGTCAACCCTTGTTAGTTACTACCTTCCGTCTTTTCTCTTTTTTTTTTTTGGTTGCCCATTCGGTATCCAGAGCTTCACCTTGATTAATCCGAATCCGACCCGGGTCGTGCATACCTTCCATCTTTAATATAAGAACCAGTTGGCTAATTTGAATAGATTAAAAAATTAGTTATATTAATTATCTATAACAAATATATGTCGTTTTTCTTAAAATATCATATTTAATGTGTGCAAAAGAGATACTTTAGGGAAAAAATAATAAATTTGGAAGACGAAATGATATTTTATATTTAGAACCAAATCTAACTCAGCAACTAATTCTCATATTAGAGATCAATGGAGTATTATTTATTATGAAACGTACAAAACGTTCTTACAAACCACCAAACATTTAGATCAATTGGCAAGACATTGTTCTAGCTTAACCAAGGTTTCAAGTTTTTTTTTTTTTGATAAGAAAAAGTTTTGGAGGGTTCGACATCGATCACATGGCTGAAAAAAGACGGCCATTTCATGAAAGACTTGGGAGACTTACGAGATCGCTACCAAAAGTCGTGACAATGAGGGGATCGAACCCACGACCCAATTGACCTAATCCAAGGTTTCAAGTTTGATACTTGGAAACACAACAATATTAGGTGATTAGTCTCGGCCCGTAGAATTCCTCGTGACAAAGGGCTGGCCTAAAACACCAGGTGCCAAAAAAAAAAAAAAACAGTCCTTACAATAAGAAACAAAACAAGTATAAGCAATGACAATCTTGTGAACGCATCTTCGTGAACCAACATATTGAAAGTGAAAACCACCTTCCATCACCAACCAAGTGTTCAATAACAAAGCTTAAAAGGACAGAAAGCAAGAAGAGTAGAGTTGTTTAAGATGTGAACAGACTCAAAACACCTAACATATCAAAGAATTTGCCACCTAAATAATTCTTGAGGCCAAACAAGAGTATAGGGCAATCCAGTTAAACAAAACTAAGTATCCTCTTGCGGTGTTTGCTCTCAAATTCTACATTAATACACAAATAGTCTTTGAAAATTTTTCTCTACATTCTTATCTCTTTACTATAAATCCCAATAGCAAATACCCAAGAAAACTTTACAAGTCTTTATCCCAAGCTATGCAAGGCAACAATGAAGGAGTTACAGTTTCACACATAAAATGAAAACTAATGGGAATAAACCAAACCAAGAGCTTACAAGATGCATTAATGAGAGAATACTTGATTAATCACTAAATATGAGACAATCTTTGAAATTGATCTAAATAGGATTTACAAGGATGATCAGAATCACAAATTCTATACATGACACGTGGTGATCATCTTATGCTAACCAAAAAAAAAAAACACCCAGATTCGACCGCCTTATATTACAATAGAACATGCTCTTTACAGATCAAACCTTCTCCACAATACAGGGTTTGCTTTTCTGCTGTTCCATCATCAAACTATCCACAAAAATATCAGCATTAAGATGATCACCAGACCAAAACATTTGATATATACATAGCTAACAACTTGCTTCCGTCCAAAACATTCAAAATACTCCCTAGTTTTGTCAAGTTTTTGAAGGTGGTGGCACTTGGCTCCTTATATGTACACTTCCTCCGAATGAAGTTTTAAGCAAAAGCAGGGATGCTCGAATTCTGACGATCCCTGTTGAGGCAATCAAATCCTTCTACCCTAACTGCAGCCGGGGTGGGTCCAAATTTCATCCTAGCACAACCTCCTTTACGTGATGCTGAGGAGGGAGATGGTAGTCCTGATGGGGATGAATTTCCCAGAATGGAAGCATTCTTTTCATCTCCGAACCTCGCATCTTGAACCAATGGATTTGCAGCTCGGACAGGAGGAGACCCACAAAAATATGGTGGTGATGCAGCTACCTGATTTGCATATTCTTCCCCATGATTCTCCTATTGAAATTAAGATACCAATTAGCCAATGTACTTTCACATCCATGGAAGATCCATAAGGATAAAAACTAGAATTTCGGAAACTATCAGTCTCTGTAACGAAATTCAATCACAAGAGTTCTAGATATTTAAAAGAAAAATATCACGTTCTACTATGCAGTTTGCAGTACCAACGACTTACCTTCCTAAGAATAATGTCCAGAAGCTCTGCCCCAGCTTTAGAGTCAGACCCGCCAGTTTGTTGGCTGCAAGCAAAATTACAAACACAGAACAGATCAGCCAAACAACACTTCTAAAAGACAATAATTTCATCAAATACCATAAACTGATTATGAGTAGTACCTCAAATGCCATCTAAAGGGCCTTATAGGCATATCAGATAAAACCCCAACTCGGCGTGGCTTAGGGCAAATGACGGGGTCCTGATCAGTATTAGGGACAGAACCTCTCATGACATCACAGGCTGCAAAGGCGTTCTGCTGAAGACTATAACAATTCATCTTGGAAAACAATTTCACTCCTCAGTAGAACGCCTAGGCACGGGAATAACAGAATATATTAAGGACACGCCCTACAATCAAGGCGGAAATTAGATCTAGAGATCAGATGAGGAAACCTGAACCATTTCTTTACTAATTCTCATGAAGGCGAGGATAAAAAAACGTACATATCATTATGAACACCAGATCTAAATTCTAGGCTTAGAAAAACCTTCAAAGTTATTTTCAAGTCACGCAAAATAAAAAATAATAATAAACGCTTTGCCAATTTTTATGCTAACAAAATAGAAATCTGGTGAATAGAATAAATCCAGCTACAGAACTAAAAGGAGGTTACAATATAGATCTTCGATTGAGTACACAGAAAAACAAAAACAAGGTAGAGAGAGAATTTCAGCAGATCTGGCCGAGAAAACAACTTTTTCAAACATATTTACCCAGCTAAGAGGATGAAATAGATCAGATCTAAAATGAAGAGCTTCATAACAAAAAGAAAAATAAAATGGTGAAGGAAACTAGAATAAGTACAGTAGTCCAGACATCGATGGTGAAGTACCTTGTTGGGAATCTCCACAAAGAAAAAACTCAACGGAGCTTACCACGAGGAGAACAGATTTCAGGGAGCTGGGTCCAATTTATAGGGCTGAACGAAAACATGTTTTAGGGTATTGGGGTTCCGGAGATCACTGTACGACGTCGTTCTCAAGTTGATATTCTTGACGTCACACGTGTCCAGTGATTTTAGAGGCCAAGGATGAGTAATTTAGATCCTACGTTTTTTCTTTGATTACTAATCACTAATTACTCCTAAATATAGGAGTTTGAAGATATTTACTTTATTTCTAAATATTTAGATCAGATTGTATTCATACAGAGTATTTTAAGAGTATTTAGTCTTAAGGTTTTTTTCATACAAAGTGTGGTGGTCATGCGATTAATAAAAGCGTATACACATGGAAAACACGAAAGAAAAAAAGTGATAGGGGATTGATGATTACAATGAAGAATTTGAAGAAGGTAGGATAATCAAGGTCGTCTTTTACTCCAAAATATAGGAGTTAGAAGATATTTACTTTTCTAAATAATTACATCAAATTGTATTCATAACAAGTATTATAAGAATATTCGGTCCTATGGGTTTTTTCATATAAAGTGTGGTGGAGTTGAGATTAATGAAAAGCGTAGGTAGATGGATAGAACAGAACGATAGAAGGAAAAAAAAAAAGTGATAGAGATTGGTGATTGCAATTGAAAATTCAAAGTTTAAGGTTGGATCATAATGAAATGCTCGTTTGCTCCTAAATAAAGGAGTTAGAAGATATTTACTTTATTTATACATATTTACATCAAATTGTATTCATAACAAGTATTATAAGAGTATTCAGTCCTAAGGTTTTATATATAAAGTGTGGTGGTGATCTGATTAATAAAAAGCATAGGCACATAGAAAGTACGGTAGAAAAAAAGGTGATAGAGGATTTGAAATTGCAATGGAGAATTGGAAGCTTAAAGTAAGATAATAAAATACTCTTTTACTCCTAAATATAGCGGTTAGAATATTGGGATAAGGAGCGATTTACACGTGTGATTCTTAAAGACGAGTACGTGCGAGATTTATTTGGAGAAAAAATCTGGCGTGTAATTAAGTTTTGGGAGCGTTGATCGTCATGGCCGTAGTTAGTCAACTAACGGTCAGACGGTTAACTGGATGGAAATGAACACGATGCTTCGGGTGAAATTACATTTTTGCCCCTAATTTTAGGTGAAATTACACTTTTGCCCCTAGTTTTAAATATTTTTTTAAAAAAAAAAACTAAAATACCCCGGTGGGCCCCACCGCCGCCACCCCTCCTCGCCGCCGATCGCCGCATGGGCGGCCGGTGTCACCGGTGGCCGCCTCCATCGCCGGCCGGCCGGTGACACCGGTGGCCAACAGCGACCAATAAGGCGGCAAGACGCGAGCCGTGATAAGTGGGGCCCACCGGGGGGTATTTTAGTTTTTTTTTTTTAATATTTAAAACTATGGAGCAAAAGTGTAATTTCACCTAAAACTAGGGGGAAAAGTGTAATTTCACCCAAGTTCGCTCATTTCCATCCAAGCTTAACCGTTGACCGTTAGTTGACTAAGTTGGCCACAATGGTGACGCCCCAAAACATAATTACGTGTGTATTTTTGCCCAAGGTTGAAATCTTGGTCAGCCGGGCGCTACGCCTCGTAAATCACATGTGTAAAATTGCTCCTTTACCCTAGAATATTTACTTTATTTCTAAATATTTTGTCAAATTGTATTCATACCGAGTATGATAAGAGTATTCAGCCCTAGGTTTTTTAATATAAATGTGGTGGTCACGAGATTACTAAAAGGCATAGGCACATGGAAAGTACGATAGAAATAAATATGATAGAGGATTAGTGATTGCAATAGAGAATTTGAAGCTTAAGGTAAGATAATGAAATACTCTTCTACTCCCAAATATAGGAGTTAGAAATTATTTACTTTATTTCTAAATATTTACATCAAATTGAATTCATATCGATTTTTATAAGAGTATTCAGTCCTAGTGTTTTTTTTTTTAATATAAAGTATGGTGGTGATGCGATTAATAAAAAGCATAGGCATGTGGAAAATACAAAAGAAAAAAAAAGGTGATAGGGGATTGGTGATTGTAATGGATAATTCGAAGCTTAAAGTACCATAATGAAATACTCATTTGCTCTTAAATATAGGACTTAGAAGGTATTTACTTTTTTAAATATTTTATATCAAAATGTATTTATAAAAATTATTATAAGAGTATTCATTCCTAGTTTTTTCATATAAAGTGTGGTGGAAATACAATTAATGAAAAGCGTAGGTAGATGGAAAATACGATAGGGAAAAAGGTGAGAGAATTCGAAGCTTAAAGTAAGATAATAAAATTCTCTTTTGCTCCTAAATATAGGAGTTAGAAGATATTTACTTTATTTATTAATATTTACATCAAATTGTATTCATAACGAGTATTATAAGAGTATTCAGTCTTAGGGTTTTTTTTATATATAAATTGTAGTGGTGATCGGATTATAAAAAGCATAGGCACATGGGAAGTACCATAGAAAAAAAAAATGACAGGGGATTCATAATTTCAATAGAAAATTTGAAGCTTAAAGTAGGATAATGAAATACTATTTTACTCCTAAATATAGGATTTTTAGAAAATATTTACTTTATTTCTAAATATTTGCATGAAATTGTATTCATACCAAGTATTCAGTCCTAGGTTTTTTTTAATACAAGTGATGTGATGATCCAATTAATAAAAAGCGTAAGCACATAGAGAGTATGATAGAAATAAAGGTGATAGGGGATTGGTGATTGCAATGGAGAATTGGAAGTTTAAGGTTGGATAATAAAACAGTCCTTTGTTTCTAAATATGGGAGGTAGAAGTTTTTTACCATATTTATAAATATAATATTTTAACGTGAGTAAATTGAGTTCTGAATTCCACTTTATTCAAAAAGATCCCTGAACATAGGCATTTTAGTCGAAGGTCTCGATCCGAATTTATCGATGGTTAAAAAACCTGATATAAGCCCAAAAAATGGATTATGAAGCTCTTTTTACTTTATTTCTAAATATTTATATCAAATTGTATTCATATCGAGTTTTACGAGAGTATTCAATTCTAGTGTTATATTAACATAAAGTGTAGTGGTGATGCGAGTAATAAAAAGCATAGGCACATGGAAAATACAAAAGAAAAAAGGGTGATAGGGGATTGGTGATTGTAATGGAGAATTTGAAGCTTAAGGTACCATAATGAAGTACTCATTTGCTCTTAAATATAGGACTTAGAAGATATTTACTTTTCTAAATATTTATATCAAAATGTATTCATAAAAAGTGTTATTCAGTCCTACAAGGAAGGCATTTGGTGTCTGCTCGCTACAATGCCCCATAAAATAGTACACTCTCCCTTCAGATTTTAATATAAGATACATTTATCTAATTTAGTTAGATTAAGGAAATTAGTTAATATAATATGTATTTTATAAAATATTATAGTTATCTTTCTTAATTCCATTATTTATTTTCTTCTTTGGTTATTATGGGGAAGTATCAATAGAGGTAAGTTAAAAAAAAAAGATAAATATGAAAACTACGCACATCTTATATTTATTATTAAGATCAATTTTTTAAATATGTCTTATATTAAGAAAGAAAGAGTATTTGATTATGGAAATAATTATCTCAACTAATGAAGGAAAATGCCTTTTTGCTGAATATCTTGACCAGATTTCACATTAATGAAAAAATAATTGAAGATTACAAGGGAAAATAGACATTGTAATAAAGAAAGGAAAGAAGATGAATGCTCGGGGTCACAAAATAGGAAAAAGAAGGTTGAAGATTATTTGCAAAACCAAATAGGAGACTTTCCACATTGTTCAAAACTTCAAATTGTGAGAGTATATGAAGATGAAGCTTATCTGATTTTGTTTTTTAAAACAACTTTTTTGGTTTTAAAAAACAAAAATCTAAAAAAATTATTTGAAAAACTATTTTTACTAAGTTGTTTTTATAAAACTAAAAATAAAAATAGTCTTTGGGTTTAATGGCGAAATATTTTTTCGCCACACTTACATATATAAAAGTGAGAGGGTCTCACTAATATTTTCTCTCTTCTCTTTACAATGAGACCCACACATTTTTATGTGAGTGTGGCAGAAAAAATATTTCTGTGGCAAAAACAACAACATTAAACCCATAGTTTTTATGTGTTTTCTTATTTTTGTTTTTCTATTTTTGTTTTTTTTGAAGTAGTTATATATCCACTATCGACACCACACCACACCACCGGGCACCGGCGACGACCATCACCACGTCACCGCTAGCAACAGACACCGCCACGTTACTTCAAAATTCTTAAAACAGATATTTTTTTTGATTTATTTTCAAAACTTGTTTTTAAAAACGCTTTTCTAAAACTGTTTTGGAAAACAAAAGGACAGAAGATAAGGAAAAGAAGCTTATCCATGAATATTATTCATCAAGAGCTTAGACGTGTGCTGAAGCAATATCGTTATTATGAAAAAAAATACTCAAAGTGCTCAAGTAACCACTACCTACCTTTTTTCCCGATGAAACCACTAACTACCTAGTTTAGAGCTAATTAAGTGAGTTTGTTATTATTAGTTATTTTGGTTCTATGTGAATTATATAAAGCCCTAGTGTTATAATAGTTTCGGGTGAGTTGTGTAAGAGACCCTTAAGTGTGACAATTTTGAGTTGTAAATGAGTTGGAACGAAAATTTACCATTAATTGTTGTCTTAGTGTCTATTTATTTTAGTGGTGGAAGCCTCTATATATAAGCTCTTTTTAAGCCCAAAAAATGGATTATGAAGCTCATTTTTAAATTGTTTGAATAAGTTTTAGACTGCAATCCTGATCAATTGTGATTTTAGTTTCATGTAGTTTCTCAATTACCCAATATCACTTTTAATAGAAGTTTATAAAAGGCCCCTAGGGAATGTCTCCACTTCGAATTCTCTTACTTTAGAGGCGGGAGGTATCAGGGATCTACAAGAAAAGAATAACTGGTAAGGTAGAGACATATGTACCTTAATCCCGAATTTCTTGCGGAGTGCGCTCCAAACGCCCGCCTTGGGATCATAGGTGAGTCAACCCCTCTCCTAAAATTTTATATAGAAAAAAAGACTTTTTTTCTTTTCTTTCTTAAAATTAGATGGACAGTTCTGAGTTACAAGTAAGATTGAACTTTCAATCTCTTACTTACTTAGAGTTTTCATATCATTAGACTAGACCACGGCCTTTTCTACTTGAACTTATAACAATATTACTATAAAATATTTTAAACAATTTAAATCTTATTTATATATTTTTTGTTATTTAATTTTATAAAAATGTTGTCATATCAAATCTCAAACCCTAAAAGTTGATCTAATGATAGAGATAAGAAGTAGAAAATGAAGACGTTCCTCTAACTTGTTGAGAATTTCTTCCTCCATTTATTTTAAGGATGAGTTTATACGTTGGTGATTATAACGAGGTTAGACTTTAGTGTTGAACTATGCATCCTTCTTCCTTCACAACTAATCTCAATAGTTATTTTCTCTTCTCTTCCACTATTATTTGAATAAGCTTCTCTACGATCTCTTCTTCCTGCTGACCCATGTGTGAGTTGCATCGTTATCGTGTTGAACTTCCCTTTTTCCTTCAGCTGCAAATACTCATTATCATTAACCCTTTAATTATATAAGCATCACACATAATGATCCTTTATTTGGACCTCTAAGACTATTAGGCTTTGTGAAAATGACTATAAATGCACTTGACACCACACTGTAAACCTAGAATATAATATTAAGAGAAAATCATTAGGTTCTAAAAGAAAAAACATAATCACCAAAAAGTCTAAATAACAACTAAGTAGTACGGACTTATTATCATTTACTATACTAAAACTTATAATTGTACGCTGCTCACTTTAGTGATTATATATATGTATTCATTTCTTAGATCTCATAATATATACTTGAATTGCAGCACATGACATTGTTATAGTTACTGAAGTACATTTATCCCAAACTTCTTCTCGTTCTTGGAAATCTCAGAAGCATTTTTCGTGAAAGCATATGATTCAATTTTAGGTATGGTCAAATAGTCGAAGCAATTTTTTCCCACGTCAACCTCACCTAATAGAATAATAATTATTCTTGTTAGTATAAAATAGTATATCTTTATATAAGATATCAAAGTGTAATAATCTAACGATATTTTTTTTTTTGTAGTTTTTTATTTTTTTACCTCGATTTCAATTTTCGAACTTCAGTTTGTGAAAAGTTTGGTTTGGAAAATGTTAATCTAAATAAGTATGAAATTTCATCTCTTGAAAAGTATGAAAGCAGTTATTAAAAAAACATGCAAAATCAAAGAGTTTGTCTTTATGTGAGTTGTTTTTTTTTTCTAAATTATATTGAGGAACCGACGGAGAATAAATATTTGATTCGAATATCCCGTTAAAGGGGGGAAACTTCTTAGAAACTTCCTTAAAATTTCAGAAAAATGAATTAAAAAAATGTAAAAATCCTTTTCAGCAGAAGACAGAATGTAATTTTTAAAGATAATACCATAATATTGACGTGAAGAAAGAAGTTGACCGCGACGTGGACAATGTAACAGTTGTGGGGATTCTTGTTAGTATTTAGGTGTTCTAGAGACAATCTGTAAGAATAGATCAACACATTTTTTCTACATTGTAGTATTTCATTATTAATAAATGAACATATTTTATCTTTATTATATTTATGTCTCACCTTTATTTTAAAGTAAATATGTGTTTGAAGATAAAAGCTCAAGGAATAGAATATGTATTAATATTAAGGATCAATGATAGAAATCATGATCATGAGGACTCAAGAACACTGTATATCTATTACCTAAAACTTGTTCATAGTCTTGAATCACCAAGAAAGGGCATTGATGATTTCAATAAGACTAGTACGACATCATCTACTTGTATAAAGGTAAGGACCTCATGGAATACAGACATAGAGATGCTTTAGCTGATGTCGTGGGTAGATATGTTAAAGAACATATAGTACCGAACAAACCCGCCGAGAGACTCCATAAAGATTCATTGTAGAGAATATCATTGGATATGTAAAGTCTCTCATCGTTTGGTAGTGCGGATCGTCCTGGATTTAAGGATGTCATTGAATACTATGTCCTAGGGTTATACTTTGACTATACAACTCTATCTGTTTGAAAATGGGGAGAACAATGTACTCTTGGGTGTAACTCAAATACATGAGTATAGATGGATATGCTGAGAGGACTTACAGTCCCCTACAAAGGATTAGTTATTCACAAGACTGGTAGAGCTTGGATAGCTTCTAATTAACTTGGGAGTTTGTGCGCACAACAAATGATCATGAAGAGTCAAGATCCGTTATAGAGTTAATATAAGAAAATTCCTAGTTTTGTGAATTATCTACATTTAGTCAATTAAGAGAGATGATATATACTCTATATTTGCTCTCGACTAAATGTGAATGACGATGTAAGGGATGATGTCTGCACGGTATCCAAATATGAAAGGTATATCACTTGATCAACTAAATTAGTTCTGGGGCTGCAGAGCATTGCTAGTATCTTATGAGGTCATTAAATAAATTGGGCCCATTAAAAGAGTTTTAATTGGTTCAAATTTATTTATTTCAGTGACTAATTGGGCCTAATGAGTCATACACAAAGGTTATTCCCGATTGCTTAAAATTAGTAAACTTGGACCAATAATTGTTATTGGGCTTTACAAGAGTAAAGATGTAATTGGGTTGGAATGAGACTCCAAGTCTCATAAGAAGCAAAATGGCGTCATATATATGGTCCCGAAAGTGAGAAATCGGTTTCCACAAAAAGGGCCCAAATGTGTTGGAAGACCCAACGGGGTCTTTGACCAAGTTGAATTTGGAATTTGAATTTTGTATTTAAGTTTGAAATTTGAATTTGAATTCAAAAGGTTAGGTTATAAAAGATAATTCTGAATTATCTAATATATATATATATATATATATATATGAAGATCCAATAATGATTTGATGAAGATAAGAGAAATAATAAATGAGGATTGATTTGAAAATGATTTTGAATTTTAGTTTATCTAATATATATATATATATATATATATATATATATATATATATATGAAGATCCAATAATGATTTGATGAAGATAGGAGAAATAATAAATGAGGATTGATTTGAAAATGATTTTGAATTTTAGTTTAAGAGATGAATGTGATCCATTCAATCAATATATGAATTTAATTCATTATGATTTGGATTTTCCAATTCAATTTTGGATTGGGCTTTTTTGTGAAAGACTTAAATTAGAGTTAACTTTTATAAAGTCTTGATTTTTGGTGTACCCTTTTGATGGACGTTTTTTGAGGAAAAAATAAATAAATGTGATCCATCATCTTAAATTCAATCCATCAATCAATATATGAATATGATTCATCATATTAAATCTAATCAATCAATCAAGATGTGAATTTAATGTGACTTGGTTGACAAGTAGCGGACCTATTACCTAAAACTCATTTCTTAGTGCATAAGCTGAAAATTCTTAAGGCAAAAGAGCTAGGAATTTTCGGCACACAAAGGCTATAAAAGGAGGAGAATTGGACCTTTTTTTTTCCCGTGTTAGCAATTAACCCTCAAAACACTCTTAACCACCGTTAAGGAAAAGATCACAGATTTTTTTTTAAAAAAAAAAAAAAAATGAAAGGCGGGAACGCATTACCCTTTTTTAAATATCAACAAATTGTAAACATTAAAGCATGCATGCATAAGCAGGAGAATATTTTATTTTATTAAAAATTAGTAATTATAAATGGTAATTGTCCTTTTGTCGAAAAAGAGAAAACAAGAGGGAGGAAGAAAAGAGTGAATGACGAGAAATTGAGGTGTAAGATGAGAAAGTAGATATATAAAAAAGTGAGTAAATTAATAATTATGGGATGTAAATGTAACACAAGAAAAGTGAAAAGGGAACAAACAAGATTCAAATGCGGTTATTAGCTCACCAAGCTGGCTTCCACCAATCTCACAAACCTAATTTGACTTTGTTGTCAAAGTTAGGATTTTCCCAGGAATATCAGTTGTATCGGGAAATACACTCATCATCGTCGTTGAATATCGTTATCATTGATGAGCAGCATTCTTTAGGTCTTGGAGGAATACCTTTTAAGTTTAAATAAAAATAAGGCGGGAAATTAATTAAAACATTCTGCTTTAATTTGCTCCCACCATTTACTAATCCTCTCATATTAATTAAATATAGAAGCCAAATTAATAACGAGAGTTGGGTCTAGAACAAAGTGTTAGTCTTTCATAATATCAAGAACTAATTAGCTTTTACTTTTCTTTTTTTTCTCTTCTGGGTTTTTACAATTTCTGAACTTATATCCGTTTTTTTTTAAGTTTTTAATATTTGGATTATGTACTAATCTTTTTTTTTATATATAGCATTTTGATATTTTATTTTTTTAAAAAATCGAATCCTCACTGAAAAAGTACCCATATTTAGTGCTTAATAGTGGCTTTATTATTATCTGTAATAGAAAGATACATGTATTCAAGGCAAAAAAAAAAAAAAAGTTAGATAACTAATAATTATAATTTTAAGCAAGTTATTTGTAAAAAGAAAAAAGAAGAAAACCTAAAGTACTTGTATAGTTTTGACTCATTCACCACGTTTTGACTCAATATAACTAAGTCTCTAGAGTTTTGATTTAGTTATAAGGGAAAATCTTATATAAAGACGGTTGAAATAGAAAAGTTCTACATAAGGTTGATAAACTCAACAAATCTTAAATTGGTGATGACCAATTTAGAATATTTGAATATTAGTTATTTTTCAATGATATCCCTAACCCTAACCAAGTAAAAAAAAAAAAAAAAGGAAAGGGAAGGGAAGAAGTCGGGATATTGCTCTCTTTCAACAAAAAAAAAAAAAAAAAGGGATATTGCTCTCTCTTATCTACCTTGTGGAGTGTCATGAGAAGTTGTCACTCGAAGTCGTCGCTTTCGCCACCATTAGAAGTCACCGCCGTCGCCGTGAAGAAAGAGTGGTGTCCAGGAAGAGAGAATGAACCTTGACAAGAAACTTCAAGTAAATATCATCAGATTTGGGAGCAATTTGTTTTGTCTTTTTGCTCTTACATCCTGCTTTCAAATCGATTCCTTGCAATTGATGAAAATGAGAAAAGAAAAGGGAGGCGAGGAGATGAGGATGAGGATGAGGGTTTAGGAGCATGCTTAATACATTTAGTTCAACAGGGTCCTAACTCTTGGGTCAATGTTCATCGATTCCTCTTTTGATGTTTACATCATCTTCATCTCATAATTCCTCTCCCCTCTCTTCTGTATGCACGATCGAACGCTTGCATTTCCTCTAAGGATTTTCAGTCTGTTGCGCGTAAACAATCCATCTTTAATTTTGCTTTTTTGTTTAATAATTAAGGGATATAGACGTAATTTGTCCCAAATTCTAAATCCCTAATTGTGTCATATAACCTAATTAATAATTTGTTAAGTTTAATAACATAAATTAGAATTTGGGTATTTCAACCGTTTTTATATGGAATTCTTCCTAGTTATAACTTAAGTTTTGATTCACTTATAACTTAATACTTAAATTTTGACTCACCACAATTTAGTCCTTATAGTTTTAACAATTTTATCATTTAATCCCTATATTTTAGAAAATAAAATCATATGCAAAATAAATGTTAAGGACTAAATTTTACTCCTTCCATCCCTATATATAAGAGCCTTTTTCTTGAATGAGTTTGTCCCTAAATATAAGATCTCTTTTGAGTTCGTCTCAATAATTTAATGCACTTTTTTTTTCCCATTTTGCACTCAATTAATTATTATACTACATACATTCTCTTTAATTCTTTTTCTCATTATTATTCTCTCTCATCCATTCAAAAATATGGGCATTTTTGGGGAAAAAATAAATTTCTTATATAATTATTACATTGAACTATTTTTAAGCGCTTTTTATAATTTTGCGATTCGGTTGAAGCATTTTTATATATAGGGATTGAGGGAGTAGAACAATTAAAATTATATGGACTAAATTAGATTAAGTCAAAGTTTAGGAACCAAGTCACAACCGAATCAAAACCATATAGGCTTAACTGCACCTCGTTAAAATGTATAGATCAAATTACAACTGAGTCAAAACTATATGAATCAAAACATTAGTTCTCCACCACTTACTACTCCTCTTATTTTATGAAAAATTACAAAAGGTTAAGTAAGTCTTTTCAAAACATATATGTATTGGTTTTTCTAAAGTAGCCTTATTAATCATTTGAATAATAAACTACTCTCTTGAATTTTTTATTTTTTTTTAAAAAACTTTCTAATGTGTCTAGAGTCTAGACAATAAGGAATGTTTAGAAAATAATTACCCTTTTGCATCAAAGCCTATTTAGTAGATGTGAAGTAGCAAGTTGAATTTTAATTATGACATCAAGCCATTAATATGACCTTCTAATTCTTTTTAATAAAAATTATCCTTATTTTCCATACTAATATAATCCTATCCATGTGATTCACCAAAATATCAACCATTGATTTTTTTATTTTTTTTTTTTTATTTTGGGACAATGCGGGTCACAGCCCATTTTATTATATCAAAACTCCATGTGGGCAAACAATCCCCAAAATCATTGTGCAAGTATTTCCTCACTCTCTGCGGTGGAATCAACCATCGATATTTTTTAATAAAATAAAAAAACACGTCACTTTAAAATATCGGACCGCTGATTTTGAATCAACCGTTGATTTTGAATCAACCGTTGATTTTATTTTAAAGGAATTGTACCCCTTTTTTTTCCCGATTTGATGAGTCTTTTACTCTTTTCTGGATGAGTATATCTAACACTATTACTGATATTTCTAATTTCATAGATGTTTTATTAGAAAAATGAAAGTGGAATTTAAATCAACAAGAGGGGGTGAATTGGGGATTTTAAAAATCTTTTCAGAATAGCTACATTTTTTTGGACACTAAAACGAGAGATGAGCTAAGATGAGAGTAGAAGAGCAAGACACAAGGATTTATCTTGGTTCGGTCCAATCTCTTGACCTACGTCCGGTCCAGGACTCTCCGGGTTTTTCACTATTTCAAAAGATTACACACTCGTACTTTCAAGAGTAATTCTCTCACTAAAACTTACTCCCCTTACAAGTTGTAATCAATGAACCCAATCACCAAGTCCCCGAGACTTGTGATTCCGTACAATAAATGCTTTACAAGAATGAAACTCTCTCTAAGAGTGTATTATGATAAACACCGAAGCTTTGTATCAAAAGTCACTTTCACACGTGGAAGAACTAGAGAGTAGTTGAGAGTTTTGAATGATTTTCGTTTTTCAAAGATGTGTTTTTTTTGTGGGAAACTTGAATCTTGCTCTATTTATGCTCGAGATCATTTAATGACCGTTGCCAACTTCATATATCCGTTGAGGGATTATTCTAGCCGTTGGAGGCAATTCGAGCTTTCTCTCACTAGTCTTCATTTAATCCAATTTGTGTAGAAGGTCGAGTTGATTTCGAGACAAATCAATCCGTTGGTGTAGCGAAGTTTGGAAGTGGAGAACATTCTTTAATGCTTTGCAAGCGTGTACGAGATGGATTACAAGAAGTATGCAACTTTTCGGTTGAAGCATTTAATGTTCGACATGCTTTTTGCTTTTCCACTAAATCTTCATTTAATCTTGTTTAAGCAAGTGAAACTTACTAACAAAGTGGTTAAACATAGCGGGAATATGCAAGAATGATAATAGAAAGTATTAGGATCAATCAAGAAGGTTTCAGATTCGCGATTTGAATTTTAAATTAGTAATGAAAACTCGAGTTTTGATTTCAAAACTCGAGTTTTAGACTTTGATGAGTAAAATTGATTTAAGTCCAAAACATCAAAAGCTGGAGGTTTATTTGCAAACCGGAGGTTTTCAAAACGTTGAAGTGTATCAAACTTTCGTCGGCCAAAACTCGAGTTTTGATATCAAAACTCGAGTTTTCATTTAAACATGAAAACTTGGGTAAATTTGCGCCAAGACAAAACTTGGAGGTTTTAGAAGAAAGCGCGGTTTTCAAGACTCGAGAAAATTCAAAGACTTTCGTCAAATCAAAACTCGAGTTTTGAAATCAAAACTCGAGTTTTCACTTTTGTGAAAACATTGTTAAAAACCAAACTGGAGTTTTCATGGAAAACTGGAGGTTTTGGAAGCCGAGAAAATCCAAGAACTTTTCGTCGATCAAAACTCGAGTTTTGAAATCAAAACTCGAGTTTTAACTCTATGTGAAAACATTGTCCAAAACCAAAACTGGAGTTTTCTTGAGAAATCTGGAGGTTTTGAAAATGAGCCAAAGAGCGAAAGCTTTACGCAACTCAAAACTCGAGTTTTGCCTCAAAACTCGAGTTTTCACTTGTTGGTGAAAACTTGGAATATTTCAAGTTAATTTGAAAATCGAAGGTTTTAGCCAAAGCTGGAGGTTTTCAAAATCTCTAAATGTATGAGACTTTTCGTGAGTCCAAAACTCGAGTTTTAAATGAAAATCGGAGTTTTGACTTTCTCAAAAATATTGAGAAGTCTCTGTGTAGTTAAAACTTGAGTTTTGAAAGAAAAGCGGCGGTTTTGCTTTGATCGAGAATTGGTTTCTTCTCGTAAGGTCAAAACTCGAGTTTTGAATCCAAAACTCGAGTTTTGCTTTGACAAGATAAGTTTTTTTAATTTACAAAGCAAAACTTTATCCTTTGCTTACAACTTGTTGGTAATTATCAAAACCTTTAGAGAACTAACATTCTCCCCTTTTTGATGATGACAACAAATGTAAACAAGCGTAATTTGATTTTGAGGTTAAGTTTGCGAATATCGGTAGATTGCATTTTGAAATTCAGAATTGTAAAGCCGGAGAATGAATTTACACAAAAATGACAGAGATGAGCAACGAAGCACGAAATCACAAGTTGTATCTCATACCCAAAGTTCAATCATAAATTGCACTAAAATACAACTAACAAACATAAGGACGGAAGCATGGTTAACATTAAAATTTGCAAAATACCAAAGATCAAATATCATAGCTATAACTTAATCTCTCAATTGCTTTTAACTTTGGTCTTGGCCTTTTAACTTTGGTCTTGGCTTTGTCGCTTTCTCTCCCCTTTGTCATCTTCAAAAGAGAGTGGAGGAGAGAGAGGATTCATGGAGAGTGAGTATGGGAGTAGGAGGAGGTGAGGGGGGTGAAGAACCTCGTAGATGGGGTGGTTGGTGATGGTTCAGGATGAAAGGGTTCAGTTGCTGGGGTAGTGGGAGATGGAGAAGGAAGAATCTCAGTGGCTGGGGTAGATGCAGGAACAGGTGAAGAAAAGATTGGAGTGGAGGGAACAGGTGAAGAGGTGGGAATCTGAGGACTGGTGAAAGTGAAGGAAGGGGATGAGGAACCAGAAGCAGGGCCTGAAGTGCTTGGACCAAACAGAGGTACCAATATGGAGATGCTTTAAAATCTTATCCACTTTTTCACCGAGATCCAAGTTGGAGACAAGCCGAGTAGAGAATTTGGCATCAAGATCCTCGGCCTTGCTCTTGATTTGACAAACCGTTTAGCAACCCCTTCAATCCGAGTCTTCATTTCTTCCGAGCATCCACCATTTCGTGGTTCCCACTTCGACTTGACCACCGGCTTACCAATTTCGAACTCTAATCGATTGACAAGGAAGCAAGTGCCTTGTCCACAATATTTTGGATTTTGGAATCAAAATGCGGGCAATGATGACCGAGAAGCCGGAGGAGCAGATTGAGCTTCCGAGCTTGGGAGTGTGCTCTAGCTTGTGATGCTCTAGGTTGAGACCTTGAAGGTGCACGAGATTGCCCGGATCCTCGGCTTCAAAGGTGATGTGCATTAAATTCAGTTGAGCTCTCCCAAAGAATGGAGGGTACTTGAGAGTCTTGGGCAAAGCACCTACATACCAAATCTTGTGATAGAACATAATGACCGAGATTAATGAAGGAAAAGGTATGTGAGAAAGCCTCCGACGAGCAAACTTGAACTTGGTCATTTCTTGGAAGATCCAGTGACCGAGATTGAAAGGCACTTTATTGACAAAGGCAACAAAGAGAGGGTAATCTTTTTTAGCAAAGTGGTTATAATTTCCACCTTTCTGGATGAAATTTCGTGAATAGATATACCACAAGACTCGATTTGTATTGGACATTGACCCGGGGTTGAAAGTGAGCAAGTGAAGCGATCTTGAGGAAAGGGCTCATTGGGTGCGAGGGTCCCAAATATTTCCGATTGCTATAGGAAATGTCGGGAATAGGAGGTGGATTGTCAATCTTTAAGATATTGTTGAGAATGGTAGGAGACAAAGTGAATTTGACACCCCTAACAGTAGTAGTGATTCGTTCCTCAACTATGTCACCACTAGAATCCAATTCATTGTCATATTCCATATTAAAGTAAAATAATCTGACAAGATTGGTAGCAAAAGGAGCAGATATAGAAATGAAAGACTCATAGGGTTTTAGCCAAGGAGATAAGTCCAAATGACATTCCTTGAGAAAGTCCGCAAGAATGACTACTACGGGACAAAATTCTCTTTTCATATATTGTTCCTTGAATTTGTTGTTTTGTTCAATGAGAAAGACCATCGAGAGATGATTCTAAAACCCGGAGGTGGGGAAGGATGAAGATAAATATCGATATGGCATTGGCCATGATTGGAGAGGCACGCTTCTTGGTGATTAGAAGACGATGAAGGAGCTTTGGATGAAGATTGACCGGGTTGTGATACGAAGCTCTCTTTGTTCTTGCGACGTCGTGACCTTTTTCTTTACGGCCGAGAATCTTCGAAATCTTCTTTCCTTTGCCCTTTGGTTGAGTTCCTTTCTCTTCGTTGCTTGCGACGATACGAGGTCCCGAAATGACACGCCTTTGGACTTGGAGGAACCAGTGGGAGCTTTCTTTTTCCCTTTTGAGAGAGGCGAATCGGAGGAAGGAATTTCCGGGCTAATTCCTCCGATTGAGCGATCTACCCCTTGATGAAGTCGCTTGGGTACCGCCTTCGCCCTCACAGGTCGCTAAGGTGGAGGTGGAGACCATGATTTTGAACCTTCGTTGCTCGAATCAGTGTCGGAATCCCCAAGAGAGTGTGATTTCGAGGCCATGAGAGATTTTGAGTAAGGGTTTAGGTTGAGAGATGAGAGAATCAGCAATATGAGAGAAACCCTAGATAAAACTTGAGTTTTAGGTCGAGTTTTGAAGAACTTAAAACAGTGACCTATATATATATATATAACCTTGACAAAACTCGAGTTTTCAATTCAAAACTCGAGTTTTGATAGTCACTTAGCAGTTAATCGGATGACGGGTGTTATGTGACCCTTTGAGTTTCCATGGCCAAAACTCGAGTTTTCACTTCAAAACTCGAGTTTTCAATTTTTTTAATCCCGACTTACCAAAATCAAAACTCGAGTTTTGATATCAAAACTCGAGTTTTCACTCTTCGACAGTGAAACTCAGATTTTGAATTATCCTGCATACAACATGTCTAGACACTCCGATGCTCAAGTTAGTTCTTTATCATCAAAAAAAATATAGCTAACATTTAGATAGAGAGAAATACTCACAACTCATTGGGATTGACCATTCCCAATTCTCTTCTAATGAAATTGAATTGTTCTTTAGCTAGAGGCTTTGTGAAGATGTCGGCAAGTTGAAGATGTGTTGGGATGAACATAACTTTGACATCTCTCTTTCGAACATGATCCCTTATGAAATGATGCCTCACATCAATATGTTTGGTCCTTGTATGTTGAACGGGTTTTTCGCCAAACTAATCGTGCTAGTATTATCACATAGTATTGGGATCTCCTTCGAGTGATTCCCAAGTCGATAGTTGTTGCTTGAGCCATAAGACTTGAGCACAAAGAACTAGAGGCAGCAACATATTCGGCTTGGTGGATGATACAGCCACACTTGTTTGCTTCTTTGAACCGGGAAACAAGTGACCCACCGAAAAATTCGCATTGGCCACTTGTGCTCTTCCTATCTGTCTTATAGCCGCATGGTCTGAATCGAATATGCCACCAAATGTTCAGTTGACCTTTGGGAAACCATAAGCCAAGAGTCTTTGTGTCGGCAAGGTATCGAAGATCCTCTTCACATTCTCGCATGAGATTCCTTGGGAGCGATTGAAACCTTGCACACATACCCACAC
Source organism: Acacia melanoxylon (assembly GCA_019022615.1). Taxonomy (NCBI): domain Eukaryota; kingdom Viridiplantae; phylum Streptophyta; class Magnoliopsida; order Fabales; family Fabaceae; genus Acacia; species Acacia melanoxylon. Next base: position 3,635,742 of record JAFJYJ010000046.1, read on the forward strand.
TAAATTGGATGTACGGGCGACTTGTTTGTGAGATAGAGCAATGATCCTATCATTCCTCTATATTTCGTTATGTTGAAGTCCTTGCCCTCTTCATCGCATCCGGTGAGGCGGTGGAACTCATTGGTGTGTCGGCTCCATTGCAATGATCCATCCCAAACTTCTTCACAGAGATCATTGAGGTACTTGTCCGAGATATGAAGATTCCATCTTTTCTTTGCTTGATTTGCGGACCAAGGAAATAGTTGAGTTCTCCCATCATGGACATCTCAAACTCTCCCCGCATACTCTTAGCAAAATCTTCACACAAATCATCATTAGAAGCACCAAATATAATGTCATCAACATATATCTGGACAATTAAAATTTCACTAAGCTTATTACTCTTTATGAAGAGAGTTGTATCTCGCTTTTCCTCTAATAAATCCTTGATCAAGAAGGAACTTGCTTAATCGCTCATACCAAGCTCTAGGAGCTTGCTTAAGACCATATAATGCCTTTTTGAGACGATAAACATGATCTGGATGATGATCATCTTGAAAACCAGGAGGTTGTTCTACATAAACTTCCTCTTGAATAAAACCATTTAGAAAAGCACTTTTTACATCCATTTGATAGAGCTTGAATCTTTTGACACAAGCAAAGGCTAGAAGAACTCTTATGGCTTTCAACCTTGCCACTTTGGAGCATAAGTTTCTTCATAATCAATTCCTTCTTCTTGATTATAGCCTTTAGCAACCAATCTTGCCTTGTTACGGACAATGATTGCTGATTCATCTCGTTTGTTTTTGAATACCCATTTGGTGCCAATGACCGGATGGTCCTTGGGCCTAGGTACCAAATCCCAAACTTGATTTCTATCAAATTGATGTAACTCCTCTTGCATAGCTATTACCCAATCATTGTCTGAAAGGGCTTCATCTATTTTAGAGGGTTCAATATGAGATATGAATGCAGAGAAAATTACTTCATTTAAAGTCTTGTTTTCGGTTCTTACCCCTTGACTTGCATCACCTATTACTTGGTCCAAAGGATGATCCTTTATGAACTTCCAAGCTCTAGGCTGAGACTGATCAGGATTTTCGAGATTGTTTTGGGGATCAGCCTCAAAAATATTTTCAAGATTTTCAATAGATGCAGGAGTGGTTTTCGAAAAGAATTGATTTTTGAAAACATTTCCTTCTTCATCATCCAAGGATTTATCAGTTTTGGATTCAGAAAACAACATGCATTGATTCTTCAACAATTCGAGTATGAGTATTAAAAACTCTATAAGCTTTACTCCTATTTGAATAGCCTAAAAATATACCTTCATCTCGCCTTGGGATCGAATTTTCCCAAGTTATCCTTACCATTGTTGTGGATGAAACACTTGCATCCAAACACATGCGGATGAGCTAGATTTGGCTTTCTTCCCTTGTACAATTCATAGGAGGTTTTGCCCAACTTCTTCCGGAGATATGCCCGATTTGAGATGTAGCAAGCGGTGCTCATTGCATCGCCTGAGAACACTTGAGAAGTGTTGTTTTTCGTTCAACATAGCTCTTGCCATCTCGGTAAGAACTCGGTTCTTTCTCTCCACAACTCCATTTTGTTGAGGAGTCCTCGGCCGAGAAGTTATGATCAATTCCCATGTTATCGCGAGAACTCGGCAAATGCATGGTTCTCGAATTCTCCTCCATGATCAGTTCGAATTCACGAAATAGAAAGACCTTTCTCGTTTTGAACCTTCTTGGCAAAAACGACAAACCGATCAAATGTTTCATCTTTTGAAGATAGAAATATAGTCCAAGCAAATCTAGAAAAGTCATCAACTATGACCAAAGTATATAGATTGCCACCAAGGCTTTTTACTCTATTTGGTCCAACTAGATCCATATGAAGTAGTTGAAGAGGTCTATTAGTTGAAATTTCATTTTTAGATTTGAAGGAAGATTTGGTTTGTTTTCCTTTTTGACAGGCATCACAAACCATGTCGTTTTTAAAATGAAGTTTTGGAATACCAATAACCAAATCCTTTTTGAGTAATCTTGTCAAGTTGGATCATATTGACATGAGCTAATCGCTTGTGCCATAGCCAACTACCATCTAGATTACTAACAAAACATTTTTCAGAACGAGAACCATTTCTAGAGAGATTAAGTGTATAACAATTTCCATCTCTAGGAGCTCGAATAAGGCTTTTGATTTAATATTTTCTAAAGAGAGAACATCCTTGCTTACTATCAAGCATTCCTCAGAATCAAAGATAACTAAGTTACCTTTATCAGTGCTTTGGCTTACACTGAGGAGATTGTGGCAAAGTCCTTCAACAAGGTAGACATCTTTGATTTGTGGTCCTTCATTGTTGCCAATTTCACCAATTCCAAAGAATCTTTCCAGATTGGTTGCCACCAAAGGTCACCTTGCCACCATCTTTGGGCTTGATTGAAGCAAACTTAGATTGGTCTCCGTCATATGTCTTGAGCATCCACTATCAATGTACCACTTGTTGGGATTTGATGCTCTTAGACAAACCCGTAAGACAAAACAGATCAAGTCTTAGGTACCCATCTTTTCTTGGGTCCTTTGGGGTTAGTATGTGTCTTAGGAACCTTGTAGGATCCCTTAGGCACCCATTGATAGTTTCCCGTGGGCTTACTCTTTCTTTCCTTCTTATGAAAACGGGAAGAAGTGGTATGACCCTTTCGATTACAATAATTGCAATGTGCAAAAGGATTTGAAGAATGAACAGATTTTTTGAAATATTTCATATAATTCCTTTCTCCAAATTTCTTTTTCCCTTTCCTTTTATCAAAACTTGGTTTGTAACCAATTCCGATCTGTCATTTGTAAATCTTTGTTCTTTCAAGATGACATTGAGCATTTCACTTCCTCTAGTGAATTTCTCAAGTGCCTTTGTAAGATGTAAATTCTTTTTCTTTAGATCGGGACAATCTTCACAAACAACATTTTCAAGATGGGAAAGCTTTTCAACTTGCGGTTCAAGAGTTACATTCTTCTTTTTCAAAGCAAGATATTTTTCGCAAGTTTTTCAAATTTCGTTTGAACAACAATGTATTGCAAACAATTCATCGTAGGATGGTTTTGAACTGTATACCTCATCATTGTTGTCATGTTGCTCTTCTTCTTCAAAGCAACTAAGCAAATGTTTGCTTTGTCTTCCTCATCGCCTTCATCTTCATCGATGAGCTATCTCCCCAAATAGCCGAGACATAGGCTTTCTTTTTGAATCGGTTGAACTTCTTCTTTTCTTTGTCCTTGTTGTTCGGTCGAGGGCACTCGATTTGATATGACCAGGCTTTTCACACTCGTAGCAGATAATTGGCTTCTTTGTCTCGGTCTTTGGAGCTACCTTTGTGAAACTTCTTGTATCCTTGATCCTTTCGATAGAATCGATTGAATCTTCGAACAATCATGCCCAGTTCTTTTTCTTCGTCTTCCTCTTCATCATCTGTCTCTTTAGCTTCTTTGATAGACTTAAGAGCTATGCCTTTGCTCTTACTATGGATTTCATCAAGTCCCTTTCGAACTTGATCTTGCCTTCATATTCGATAGGCTACCAAATAAAGTCGCTTTCTGATTGCATTGATACGCCATGAGCTTCTTCAATGGCAAAGTAACCTTGGCTTCCCATTCCTTGCGAGAATGTTCAAAATTTTCGACTTGAACTGGTTCATCATAGATTTTTCCCAATGCAGCAAGTTGATTGATCGGATGAGTGAATCTAAGCCGGAACTCATCAATAGATTCCCCGACTTCATACGAAGAAGGTCGTACTCGATCATAAGGGTGTTAACTTTATTCTCCTTGACTCCGAAGTGGTTCCTTCGTGAGCCAACTCCAATGCGTCCCACATTGCTTTAGCGAAGTCTTGGAGCATATTCGAAAGTATTCACTCGACTTAAGGCACTTTGGAGCATGAGAATGGCTTTCTTTGTTAAGAACAATCGCTCATACGGTCATTCTCATCGTATTCTTCTTCTTGCTTTGGAGTTTTTACTCCATCTTTGGTAGTTGAAGGAACATAGTCTCCTTTTTCAAACACTCTCCCGAGACCATATTCGAAGCCATTACGAAGACTTTGAATTTGTTTTTCAGGAATGAGTAATGCTCTCCGGTGAATCCGGTGGTCGGTTGATCGAAGCTCCATCGGGTAGAATACCTTCCATAGTGATCCTTCTCGAGATGTTAATCTCTTGAGAGAGAAAACCAGGCTCGATACCAAATGAAAGTGGAGCTAAATCACCAAGAGGGGGTGAATTGGGGATTTTAAAAATCTTTTGGAATAGCTCTTGTTTTTGGACACTAAAACGAGAGATGAGCTAAGATGAGAGTAGAAGAGCAAGACACAAGGATTTATACTTTGGTTCGGTCCAATCTCTTGACCTACGTCCAGTCCCGGACTCTCCGGGTTTTTCACTATTTCAAAAGATTACACACTCGTACTCAAGAGTAATTCTCTCACTAGAACTTACTCCCCCTTACAAGTTGTAATCAATGAACCCAATCACCAAGTCCCCAGACTTGTGATTCCTTACAATATGCTTTACAAGAATGAAACTCTCTCTAAGAGTGTATTATGATAAACATTTGAAGCTTTGTATCAAAAGTCACTTTCACACGTAAGAACTAGAGAGTAGTTGAGAGCTTTGAATGATTTTCGTTTTTCAGTGAGATGTGTTTTTTTTGGGAAACTTGAATGCTTTGCTCTATTTATGCTCGAGATCATTTAATGACCGTTGCCAACTTCATATATTCGTTGAGGGATTATTCTAGTTGTTGGAGGCAATTCGGGCTTTCTCTCACTAGTCTTCATTTAATCCATTTGTGTAGGAGGTCGAGTTTATTTCGGACAAATCAATCCGTTGGTGTAGCGTGTTTGGAAGTGGAGAACATTCTTTAATGCTTTGCAAGCGTGTACGAGATGGATTACCGAAGTATGCAACTTTTCCGGTTGAAGCATTTAATGTTCGACGACATGCTTTTTGCTTTTCCACTAAATCTTCATTTAATCTTGTTTAAGCGTTTGAAACTTACTAACAAAGTGGTTAAACATAGCGGGGAATATGCAAGAATGATAATAGAAAGTATTAGGATCAATCAAGAAGGTTTCACAGATTCGCGATTTGAATTTTAAACTCGTAATGAAAACTCGAGTTTTGATTTCAAAACTCGAGTTTTGGACTTTGATGAGTAAAATTGATTTAAGTCCAAAACATCAAAGCTGGAGGTTTATTTGCAAACCGGAGGTTTTCAAAACGTTGAAGTGTATCAAACTTTCGTTTGGCCAAAACTCGAGTTTTGATATCAAAACTCGAGTTTTCATTTAAACATGAAAACTTGGGTAAATTTGCGCCAAGACAAAACCTGGAGGTTTTAGAAGAAACTCAGCGGTTTTCAAGACTCGAAAATTCAAAGACTTTCGTCAAATCAAAACTCGAGTTTTGAAATCAAAACTCGAGTTTTCACTTTAGTGTGAAAACATTGTTAAAAACCAAAAGCTGGAGTTTTCATGGAAAACTGGAGGTTTTGGAAGGCGAAAAAATCCAAGAACTTTCGTCGATCAAAACTCGAGTTTTGAAATCAAAACTCGAGTTTTAACTCTCTTGTGAAAACATTGTCCAAAACCAAAACTGGAGTTTTCTTGAGAAACCTGGAGGTTTTAAAAATGAGCCAAAGGCGAAAGCTTTACGCAACTCAAAACTCGAGTTTTGCCTCAAAACTCGAGTTTTCACTTGTTGGTGAAAACTTGGAATATTTCAAGTTAATTTGAAAAGCGAAGGTTTTAGCCAAAACTGGAGGTTTTCAAAATCTCTAAATGTATGAGACTTTTGTGAGTCCAAAACTCGAGTTTTAAATGAAAAATGGAGTTTTGACTTTCTCAAAAATATTGAGAAGTCCGTGTAGTTAAAACTTGAGTTTTGAAAGAAAATTGGCGGTTTTGCTTTGATCGGAGAATTGGTTTTTCTTCGTAAGGTCAAAAACTCGAGTTTTGAATCCAAAACTCGAGTTTTGCTTTGACAAGATAAGTTTTTTTAATTTACAAAGCAAAACTTTATCCTTTGCTTACAACTTGTTGGTAATCATCAAAACCTTTAACTAACAAAAAATACTACTTCAATTTTAAAATTCTGTTGTCAACCAGAATAATGAGATTAATAACAACAGTAATACAATAACATCTTGGTTTTGTAAAAAAGATTTTGAGATTTATGTAGTATTTTTGTGAGATTGTTTTAAATTTTATTATTGTCTCCAATTTAAAAGATTAAAATACATGCAACATAAGTGCGCGTGATTTGCGCCCTTCGCATAGACAAGAGAATGGATTCTATTTTTATTTTATTTTAAAGAAAAGGGATTCTGAATTTCTAAATGACTGATTGGGGCCCTTTTGTCTTTGACTATTGGCATTAGGACTAGGACAACTAGCATGTGCTTCCTTTTCTTTTTTTTGCTCGAAAGCATGTGCTGCCTTTAGTCTTTAAGTATTATAACACTCCACGTGGTTCACGTTATAATATCTATTTATTTCATTGGGAGAAGATATAAAATAAAATAAAATAAAATAAATAAATCCGTATTACATTAGTGATACCCTCTCCCCTCTAAAATATAAGACAAACAAATTTTGTTCTATATTTAAAATAAGAGGTAATATTAATACATTTTGAACCAAAAAAATATACTACTCATAGTGTCCTTAATATAAAATATGCTTGGAGAGTTATTCTTAATTATAAGACTTTTTTTTTAAATATAAGATTTAATTTTTACATTTGTTAGTAATAATTAAGAATAAGAGGGAATGGAGGATTAAGGGAAATAAGTAGGGTATTTTAGATAATAATGTCATATCAATTAGTTTAACTAATTTTTTAATATAATTAAATATAAAATAAATATGTTTTATATTAAAGACCAACTGAATAATAAATAAGTTCCTCAAAATACCAATGTAAGGGGGTGTAACGGTAGGTGCGCTCCAACTGCAATTCACTGGAGCTCTGGCAACAAGGGCAATGGTTTTTTTTTTTTTTAATTTAAATAAAAGGTCAAATAACAATAAAACATGGTAAACCGATTACAATAATAATAAGGAAGATTGAGTACAAGCGGCCCATAACTTAAATGGGAATAATTCTTTCAAATTAATTTTTTTTGTGCTAATACAAACTTGGATTTAAGATTTTGTATTTAAGTGGTCCAAAGCTCATTTCAGTGGCATCGCATCAAATCATTTTTTTTTTTTTTTTTTTGACATGATGGCTTGGTTTAAACATTTGAGAATGTTCTATGGTAGAACACAAATGTCTAGCCTCAATAGACTAGTGGATTGTCTATATAGGATCAAGAATACTCTCCGAGATATATATGCTTAGATACCAAAGAGATTGTGATTGTTCTAGGATGTCTATAAGGAAGACACCGAAGAATACCAAATGATCACTGTGCTATACGAGTATGACGTTTAAACAAAAGGGGGTAGAGTGTGTACACAGTGAGACTGAATAGTAGAATGGATAAATCGAGAGTGTGCACCTGTTAGGTTAATCTCCTATTTATAGGGATTACCTCTAGGGTTTCGGTCATTGGGCTTTGTATGTCTCCAGGCTCTTGTTCCTGCCCCACTACCTGTGCATGTTTGCCCCACTACCTGTATTATCCCTAATTATAGCCGGGATTATAAGGTAATTAGTGTTTTACCTGATTGTGGAGGGATTTTGTCATAAAGTGTCCTTGCTGAGCCACATAACAACTAGCCCCAATATGTGAACCCATAACAGTTGCCCCCAAGCTCGGTAGTTCAGGGCTCTGAGCTGCCAAGATTAACTGACTACTTAACCCGGACTTTATGTCCGACTTACTTAGCCTGCCTTTCGTGACTTTCACTCACTTAAACCTGGAGAATTGCTGAATTCCTGACTCATTTGCAGCTTGCCCCCAGACATGCATGCCGAGTTAATTTGCTTTGAAAACTCTCTTGCTTTCATAATAACTGGGATTTCATTTGCATCTTCAAATTGCCGGATTCGTATATTCCCGCCATGTGTTGCCCCTAATCTGGGGTGTCATGAAAGAATAGAATACAAATAGATTCCATTTGCTAATGTCGTTGACATCATGACGTAAGACCGTTATTTCCCACGTACTAGCCACGATCGCCGTCTTTGAAATCTGTGCGCATTAAATGTGCACGTCGTTTCATAGCAGTCATCATTGCACTTTTAGGTTTTCAAATCTGATTCTCAGTGATAATTGACTTCGCTGCTCTGACTCTTCATATTCGATCGTCTATATATTTCAATTTCCTCCTCTTCTTATCATTTACGTTTAAAGCTTCTCTTGCGATCTCAAATGTTTAAACCAAGCCATCATGTCAAAAAAAAAAAATTGAGATGTTCCGATTTCCATTTAATTTACATAATTTGGCAAGCATGGTGCATGGCATAAAATATGAAAATTAAATTTCACCGGTTCATAATTTTCATCACTTCTATCACATTTTTTTAAAAAAATCATAATTGCATTTCCATGCGAGATGAGCTTCCCTCTCCTCATCGAAACGTGTCCACCTACCATGCCCAAAGGCTTAAAAGTCAAAAAGTGGCCGAAGAACTGTGTTTTTTTCCTTTTTTTTACCAATGGCCGCATAACTATAAATATCATGTACAGGGAAACATATTTTTTTCTTTTAACTTCAAGGAAATGTAATTTTAATCTATGTGTATGACCACATATATTGCTACTTCAACTAATAATTAAGAAATGATAATTAATTTATTAAATATATTTTTATTTAAAAAATCTCAACTTTACTCATATCAATAGTAACTAATAAGGCTTAGAAGGAGAATGAAAAATATAAGGGTTATATAATATCTCAACGTTTCGCCATCGATATTGTCAGTTTTAAGGACCTGCCACCTCTCACAACTTTAAAATGTGTCAAGAGATGAGGTATCCAGACCCTTACAAGACGTCTTTCGTTCCCCCTTACAAATCGATGTGGAATATAACATGTCACATTTAAGCTTTAGTTTTAGGAAAAATGTAATAGATAAACATTAATTCCTCTTTAAATGACTTATATTATGGATCAAATAATTCTCTAAAAGTGACTTACATTATGGATAAGATGAAGTATAATTTTAATCATTTATAAGAATTTTTTGAAAATATTTTAATTATTTGCAAAATCTTTGTAATGTGACTTATATAATTAGGCACAACTCCGCCCTAATATTTTTTTTTTAAAAAAAATAATAGAGGAGGATGAGAGTTTATAAGCTGAATCCCTTTGCGGATTGACGGATAATTTTCCATAATAATAATAATTAAGAAAAAAACCCTAAGTAAGTGAGATCTCGAAACTTTCCAAGAGCATAATAGTCATAATATGTTGGGATGCTGTACCCATAAATAACATTTTTTAAATAATGAGTTTTAAATTCACATCCTTCCATAGTACTTCGTGATATTCTTATTATAAGACACTAACTAATAAGTGTATCGGGTCCTTTTTATAAGTGCTTACTTGTTTTCAAAAGGATATTAAATATTTTTTCCCATGTATACCCATAATGAATAAGGGTAGTGGGTGAAATTAATAATTAATACCCCCTCCAGTACTAAATATAAAACAAAGTTTGTAGTAGAAATTATATTATAAACTCTTTCTTATATTTAGAACCGGAGGTAGTATGATATTAGAGTTTAAGTATAATTATTAAGGGAATATTGAAAATTACTTAAATTTTAGGATAAATTTAATTATTTTAACTATTTTATTGATTTGTGAGAATTATTAGTTATTACTTTAACTATTTTATTCGTGTTTTAATAGTGGTGGATGACACTTAAATTTAAATATTTTATTTTGGTACAAAAACAAAGTCATTTTTAGTCCATAAAAAGAATGAATAAGGGTCGATTACATTTTGATCACAAATTTCCAAAATGTTCTTTTTAGTCCATAAAAAGGATGAATGACACTTAAATCTATAAATCTTTGTCTATTGATCACAAAATGAGAACATAAATTGCATCATGCACACACGATCATAATTGGAGGCTGAAAAGGAAGGCTCAAAATCATTTTCACCAAACATCATCATTTGGTTGGGTTTAGTTTGAGGTGCGTGGCACGTCTTCCTTCCTTTCACAATTTAAGCGCCATATAACGGAACGACATCGTTTCATTTCTAGGAAGGTGAAGCCTGAGGAGGCCACGTAAGAGGGAGGTTGAGAGAAACTACTGCTTCAGAAATAGACCAGTCTGAATCTGAAGCTTTGCATCTCATAAGCAACCATCTCTCTCAATCAATGAACCAAACAAAAAAAAAAAAAAAAGGTTAAGCGCCATATAACGGAACAACATTGTTTCATTTCTAGGAAGGTGAAGCCTGAGGAGGCCACGTAAGAGGGAGGTTGAGAGAAACTACTGCTTCAGAAATAGACCAGTCTGAATCTGAAGCTCTGCATCTCATAAGCAACCATGTAACACAGAATCATTCTCTTAATCAATGAACCAAATTAATACTTCCTCCGGACTACAAACTATATGCTATGTTTAGGATTGAAGGTAGTAATATGCCACCTTCTCATACGAGATTGGGTTGATACATTCGAACTCTTATCAAGAGAAGCTAACCGTTACATTGATTTTCTTGGCCTACTATAGTTATCAAATGGAAGTTGAAACTGTCATCATAATGTTACTCCTGCGACCTTCTCATATATTTACATTGTATAATGCAAAATCATTTAAAATAAATTAACCTAAAAATAGAAAACTATTTACATGTTGGGACTTAGAATAAACCTTTCTCTATGGAGGGAGGGGACGGATCTAGCTCCAGATCCTCATAGAATTCCTCCTTCTCTTATCTTCTCATAATCTCATGTCCACTATTAATCTTTTTTTTAAAAAAAAAATGAAAGGCTTAGATTTAGCATTTTTTAACACATTATAATGTTACATAAAAATAAATTTAAATTATTCACATTTTATTCAAACAGTTCACATCTGAAGCATATATAACTTATAAAATACTGTATTAAATATTAATATATTTAATCCATTTTTAAATAACAGGGTAGGGATGAAATTTTGAAAGTATCAGCTTCTAGAAGGGAATGTCAAATATATTTCCTAAGGAACAAGAAAGTTTAATCAGAAATACCCAGAGACTACCCAGTTAGTCCTAAAGACCATTATCGACCTAATCTCTACACACCTTACGCAACCTACGAATTGATGTGCAGTTATATACGTTATGCAGCACAGGGCAACTTTGTTACGTGTCATGTGGCCTACCTACTTCCATTGCACCTTTATTTAATGAGTTGAATTCTTTCTGCATAGTATAGAAACAAATCTTTGAGGAGTGATTTGTTTTATTTCTCTAGGTCTTTTATATTGGATTCGATTCCTACTTTGTTTTTCTGCATGATCTTGTATGGACGTGTTCATGTTTATCCTAGAAGCATGTATCTGCCAAATAACTAGAATCACTTCTCTCCCAATACCATTTTTTACGGTTCATTTCCTTTGATTCTCATATTCCAATTCCTTCAAAAAAAAAAAAAAAAAAAAGGTTCTCACATGCTAATGGTAACCCCAAGTATTAGAGAAATGCTACTTACAACTATAAACATCTCATCTGCAACATCAAAGTCACGGCAAATTAAATATGATGGCACTCGTTTTTTTATTTTTTAGGCTACAACATGATGGCATTTTAGAAGTAGGCTACAAAGCGTAAACGTTCCAGAGGAAAAAGGGTGTCTCCATCTCAGTGCTTTCTGCTGGAAGCCTGAATGAAATCCACAGATTGCGAGTTTGGTTCTCAAGTGAATCTTTCTTTCCCCATGAAGATGATCCTGGAATTTGCAACAGGTCCATCGAAAAATCAGAGGAACAGAAAATAGGACATGGCTGCTGCATCTTGCAATACATGTTTTGAGTCAGTTTGATCAATGTCCCTCTCTTCCCAAACAAGCCGTGAAAAACCAGAGTTCACATTTCACTCACTGGAAAACAGATAGCAGATTATTTCACTGGAAAACCACCCTCCCATGACAAACGCTATCCTGTTGAAAGAAAGCTGTAGAATTAGAAGTTAAAAAATTCATACTGATAGGGGTCTGTTTTGTATGAGGGAAATGGAGAGGGGGGGATTTTAATGAGTTCGAGTTAAAAGAAATGGAGAAGTGGGGTTATAAAATTTTAATGAACAAATATGAAGTAAGAAAAATTAATTAAAAGCTTTTAGCCCCACTTCTCTAATTTTTTTAAAAAAAATCGAATCCATTAAAATGATCCCTCCCCTCTCCTCACCTCATACTAAACAGACCTAAAGGATCTCAATAAATTAAGTGCACGTTAGGCTTACATGCAAGATAAACATTTCCATGGTTATAGCATGGTATATACTCAATGAAAGAATCTCTTGCGACATCTAGCTGATCCAAGCTCCTCATACTCAGACTTGGTCACGCACATAGCTCTAAAATCTGGACTAGATGCCAACAACGATCCTCCACGCCAAACACCTAATATGGGACTGTAGAAGAAATACAAGTTCTTACATGAAAATTAACAAAGACAAAACAGGAACATTTCAAGAAAGATATTTACTCTTGTTGAGGAGTTATCTTAACATGGTAGTCATCAGGAACTAGAGGCCGCAGCTCCATCTCTCTACAATTCAATCGGTATCAATTATCTAAGTTTGAATGCCAAGTTATTTAGAACAGAAGGCAACGGAGCTTAAGAAGGGGGAAAAATCAGAAGTACAGAATGAAATGTCTCAGGAAAAGAACTTACAATCTTTTAGCAAATTGAGGAAATAAGGTGCTTCCACCTGTTAAAATGATGCTGACAAGAAATACAAATGGTGTTGAGAAATAAACCAACAACCAAGGATGTATGCAACTGCAGTAACCTGCAAATAGATCCATCAAATTCAAATACTTTGGAAACAAAAAAAATTACCTCTCATAGAGTACAGGGTGGAGTTGTGGATGGCAGCAGTTAACAGCTCGTACAATGCATTCTGCTAGTCCAGCCTCATTCATTCCTGCCAAGCAGAAGAAACACAAGTAGTAGGCAAAGGATCAAATTAGACTAAGATACTATCTAACCTTAATTAGCATTAATAGGGAATAAAGCCTCAATGTTCAATGGTTTCTTCATTCTCGTGTTCCAAGCATAATGCCCAAATAATATTCAAGTTTCACAAAAAACAAAATATTTTCCTCATGTGATACTTTTAAGCAGCTTGAAAAGTGTTTGAAAATAAAAAGAATTGATAGTAAAACTAAACAATACTAATCTTAGTCATTTACAGCCCTCTGATAAGGCCATCATTAATAGTTTCCTGCAAGAGACTAAAGTGACAGCAGAGCACATTTCATTTGTGAGTAGTACTGGAACTACCTAAATCAGCAGGATGGAAGATCATTTCTGGGACAAGAAAGCGTTCATTTGTCAAGTCAAACTCCTAAAGGAGACAAAGTGAATTAAAGAAATTAAAATCAGTTGACATGAATGAATATTGAATTTCAAGTAAAAGGATGAGAACAACATTTTTTGTCAGATCAACTCTCCTTCTGTCCTCAGGCCTTTCAATCATTTCTGTATTATTCATATCCTCCTTTGTTTCTGCTGGGGCCAAAGGAGCATCATCAGCCAGAGTAAGAAATCTGTGTACTTGATCAGGATATTTAACAAAGCCTTTTGTGTATGTAACACCATCTGGAAGGACATAAGTGCATCTAAAGAGATTTTCTCTTCCAGGTTTCCTACAGGTACAGAAGGACAAATGAAAATCATTTCCATCACTTTATTGTACCAAGTAACATGTGGATTAGACACAATTTATATAGCATAAAAAAAAACACATACTACAAACACATATTGACAATGGTTTGGAATTATAAAAGTGAAAACTTTGCAACAAGCCACAAGCACTAGAAGAAATCCAAGGAGTATACACATCCAACGAGAGGTACAGAGATTATCCAGTAGATTTTTCTTAAAGCAGCAAGATATTAAAGCAATAATAAGTTGAACCATTTTCAAGTGAGGTAAAAATAAAGTTCAGCGACAGGAAAAAAACAAAGTTGATAACCTTCAATAAACAACAATGTATTACCTTGCAATCTGGAGGTCCCGGGGAACATCAAGGGAAACAAAGCAGAGATTCTCCTTAACATCATCCATAATAAAAGTCTCCTCCATGACGTTGACAGCCCTAAAAGAAACCAACTCCTTCAGATAATTGGTCAACGCTTTGCCACCCAAATCGATTCTCTTCACAGCATAATTCAAAGTGAAGTTCTGAAACACAGGTGAGGCGTGTGTGAATGAAAACCCACAATCCACAACAAGGCTGCACTGGGCTCTAGAGACAAGACCTTCAGGCCTGCAGCTGGCCTCATAGAGATGAACCAAAGAGGGCGGGTCAGCCACATAAAGAGATTTAAAGTTGAAATCCTCAAAGACAAGCTCATCCATTGATTGTTGAATGGAAGGAAGGGTGAAGAGGGGCTCAGTGAGAAGGAGAGAAGAGTTTGATGGGTTTATGTGGAGGATGGAGGAGAAGAGGTGGGCCCATATTTCTCGTTGAAGTTCCGGATTTATCATGTAGCCTCTGTCCATGGGCCGTCGAACAGCAGCAGAGGTGAGGTCCACTTCACTGACTGAGGATGGTTCCATCATGGTGGTGGTGGTGGTGGGGTTGAGGGGGTTTGGGTGGAGCCATTTTTTGGAGGATGGTGGTCGGTACAGGCAATTGGGAACAACAACCAAGGGGTCACACTCTCCGCCATGGCCGGCTTTGATTAGGCCTCCACCATTGTCTAGCACCACCACATTGTGTGGGGACATGGTAGTGATAACAATTACAGAATTGAATGGGCGTGAAAGCTATTCACATCCCCCTCGCTCTTGCGTATGCAGCACAGAATACAATTTGATTCCCATTTGGCGTGAATGGGCTGTACACGAGTGAGCTTAAACCAAGATTCTTGATTTTAAATTGAAGTAATCTGTTACCTGTGGATCGCATACAAGGTTACCAAACTTGCACATTCAAGAGAGTAAACTCGACACGTAAACGCAAGAGTACGCGTAAGAGTCTACGTTTGTAAAAGAGCAAGTCAGCGATGGATTTAGCATAAGCTACAGGTCAAGAGGACCTAATAGTCATAAATCTCCCATTTTTCTCACCTGTTTAAACTCTATAATTCAAAAAAAGCTAGATACTTGAGGGATTATAGTGATATTTTCAAATGCATACTACTCGCTTAGTACAGAGAGCTAGCTCTGCCCTATTTCAAGTCTTCGGCTTACCTAAAAGAGCAATTGGAGCTGAAGCTTCAACAGCAGCAATGGCCAGCGTCAAAAGCCTGCGGAACCCCGCACTGCCGGCGGCGAAACGCCGGTTTCTAGCTTCTGTAACGGGAGGAGTGACCTTCGAGTTAGACCGCTCGCAGTTCTGCCCTTGTGCTGTATTGCGAAAGAGCCGAAAGAGCGGAGATGACCCATGGGTTTGATAGAATAGGAATTTCTATTATTTTTTTGGAGATTCAATTTTAAAATTGATTGATATTTTGATTAAATTTTATCAATATTTCATAGAAGTCTGAAATGGATTTTATTAATTAAAATTTATCAACATTACCTAAAATTAATAATTTGAGTTTGAAACCTAAAATTTCTAATTCCCACGTCAAATTGAAATAAAGTACTAGCTTATTGAGCTAGGTATTCAGTTTCCAATTCGTTCATCTTGGGAGAATGTTCTACTTCTTCCCATCCGAAATATAAAAAGTAGTTGATTTTTTAAGAGATAAATTATTTAATTAAATAAGTTATATAAGTTATTTAATTATATACCTAAAATTTATAAAAAAGTAAGGCGGATGGCGATTATCAGCTTGAAATATAATCTCTTTTAGAGGCTGGTCCTTTTTTTTTTTTTTGCTCAAGCAGAGGCTGGTCCTTGGATAAAGCTTCCCAATTAATTTTATAAATCTTTCATCCAACGTAACAATCGCCATCTGCCTCATTTTGGACGGATAGTTAAAAAAATTATTTTTAAGAATATTAAAATTAAATTGAATATCTCACTTAATAGAATATAAGCGTGTTGTTAAATTAATTTTTGGAGAAGTATTATTAGGGGTAATATGGGAAAAATATGACAAAAATTGTTCAAAATTATTTTATATAAAAAAAAGTATAATTTAGGTGTATATGACATTAATGAGTTGCAAACATTATTTACTTTATAAAATATATAGGTATATTATTAAATTATTATTGTCTTTAATTATTATTGAAAAAGTATTGTATTATTTGTATTTTTAATTCAAAACCAACTCTAAAATTTGCTAATATAATTAGTTTTCCTCTAGTCCTAATTATAAGATTAAATGATAAACTAATATATAATTTAAGGATCCAAACTAATTATATGATAAACTAATATATGATTTAAGGATACACAATATATGATATGATTAAATAAATTATTTACCTTCCTTAATCCCTTAAAAAAAGAAGTCAACTCCATCTTATAATTAGGACCGGAAGGAGTATATCAGTTTATTAATTTAAAGTTTAAATATATATATATATATATAGGAAAAAATATATATAAATAGTTAAATACTCTAAATTAATTTAATTAGTTTCCTTAATCTCTTCAAAAAAGTTAATTTTATCTAATATTTAGGATTGGGTATTATATATACTTTGAGCAAATATGATTAATAAATGTCATGATATGGGGTTAAGTTTTTTTTTTTTTTTTGATAAGAAAATTTTAGAAAATGGGTTAAGCCAGCCACTTATATAGTCAGGCGTGACACTTAAAACTCGGGTTATAAAGCATTATTTTGCGTTTTGTAGATCCCAAGATCGCTCCCCCAAAGACTTGTGAACAACTTTTAGAATTGAACCCCTCCTTTTTAGTGAGGAAATTCGACCCCACGAAGGGGAAGGGGTATATGGGGTTAAGTTACAAAAACATGCTATGTCTTTATATTGCATGTACTCTGTGCTTTTATTGCACATGAAGGAAGTATATATAACATACGATTTGTTATAATATATTGATATTATATTAAATAATGATATTGATGTTTATACCTGTGCGACTGTAATTTTTGCTCATTAAGACTGATTAATTTCTAATTCTAAGTTAGTATTACTTAGATCAATTTAATTTAAATATATTTTCTCATGCATTCAATTGAAAAAAAAAATGCATGATTCAGGTGATATAATACACTACTTTTCAATGCAAAACGATTTCTCTCTTATCTTTAATATAATATCTATTTACATAATTTAATTAAATTAAAAAAGTTAATGTCATCTTCATGAATTCTATCATTTCTTTCCCTTTTTAATTATTATTATGTGAGCATCAATAGTGGTCTAATAGTAAAAGATTGACAAATACAATAAATATGCATCATATTTAACTTCAAGTTCAGCTCATTTATTAGGTACCCAAGGGAGCATTAGTTAATCTTAAGATGTGCAAAGACGTTATGTTCAAGGAGGCATGTGCACCACAAGATATGAGCAATTCTTTTTTGGTAAGAGGATGCGAGCAATTTACCCATGTGGATTTCTATGGGCCTATTTAAATTGACAATGGAAAAATGCTAAGTTAAAATAAAACTCTTTTTATAAACTTATCTCGCATATTATAAATCACGTAGGAAAAATAACTTTTATCACTAATCCAAACAATTACTTTGTTGGAAGGTAGGTACATTCAAAGTGTGAGCAATATACCTATGCATTTTTATGATGGGAGGCATGTACACGCCAAAGTGTGAGCAATTTACCCATGTGGATTTAACTAATACTAACTCCAATTGTTATATTAGTTAGATAAATAATTTACATATATTTAGAGAATTCGTTAGGTTAATTATTTATAACAAATGTTTGTTGGTTTTTCTAGAATGTCCTTTATAATCATGTGTATTGTAATCATCCTTGATGGATACCCTTTTTATTTGCTATTAATAATGGTACTTTGGAAATAAATAAATAAATATTAGAGGTAAAGTGAACTAAGATCTTATATCTAATATTACTTTCGGTCTTAAATATAAGATATTATTTATTGTGCAATTTACACTATAAATTATGTCTTCCTAAATAAATGTTTTGTATAGCTCGGATATTTAGAAGGGAGATAGTAGAACGGACAACGGAGGTAGTATGCTAAAGCATGGCCCAGTTTTTCAGAAAGTTGAACGAGACCTCCGAGGCATGTTCTCAATTCGAGCATGAATGTCATGAGATTTTAATTTAATTTCAATGATGTAAGTAACTAAGTTTAAAGTTTTTAATATGTGAATGATAGTTATAAGGCGGCCCAAGATTAATATATCATATATAAGGAAATATCTATATATGGAGAATCTATCATATCTTTTATCAGAGAGATAAGATAGATCATACGGTTATGATATCAAGGCAAACCCTATATATACAAGGGCATAACACCAAGGTAGGGGGTTCTAACTAAAAACTTAGTCATTATACGATCTTTGAGCACATCCCCACGGACACATTCCCATTCCCCCATTGAGGCGAAGAGTCTAGTGTATGTCCGGTGATCCGACTCTCTCAGGTATCTACTCCATAGATATACGGTGTAGTCCTTCGATCCAAAAGCAAAGTACTAGCCCATCGGGCAGACATCGGTTCCACACCGAACATTGGCGCCGACCGTGGGGACCGTAAATTTCGATCCGTGACCACCGATGGCAAACACGAAGTTGCGGTCGGAACACTCAACCCGCAAATCCACAACGGCAGGTTGAGGTTACTCAAAATAATCAAGCTCGCGGCCACCGGTGGAAGCCCGGGGGAACGTCTCAGATATGGCATCCTCCCCTCCAATAGTTCCCAAAACTCATAATTTAGCCACGACGGAGGTTTCGTTCCAGAATCCCGATGTCGTTCTCCTGCAGAAAACGCAAGAATCAATTCTGAGACGCATGGAGAATAACGAAGGCGCACTAACCTCCAACGCCAAGAAGACCTCGAATAATACGCGTAGATGATGGAGGATCGGTTTAACAAATTCGAGACGTTAGTTGGAAAAATAGAACGAGAAGACTCGCTGGAAAGATCAGAAAGGGAATCCCCAGATACCAGCAATCAGTCCCCCAGTAGACGTCCGAGGCCAAAACGTCGGGATACAAGTCGAGTTTCTCAGGGGATAGGATCAGTTCGGACTAAGCCTTCAACATCTCGGCCTTCAGCATCAGAAGCAAAAAAGTTACGCCTCGAAAAGAACGCACAAGTCAAAGACCGTGATAAGAGAAGGATACCTCGGTCTCAGGGGTCTCCTGAGGAATATAAGATGAAATATTTGACGGATCTCAACCGAGGTCCCTTTTCTGAGGAGATTGCCACCGCTCCGTATCCAAAGAAACTGGACTTGATACATCTCCCGAAATATGATGGGACCCAGGACCCACATACCCATCTTGATACATTCGAGCTCGGAATGTTTGTCCGTTTAATTAAGGGCCCGGTCATCTTAAGAATTTTTGCAGCAACGTTGACCGGACCGGCTCAGAGGTGGTTTCATATCTTACCTACCGACTCAATCCACGACTTCGAAGAACTCGAGAGGAAATTCGAGTTGAATTTCGCGACTAGTAAGAAGCAACCGAAGTGCCAGTTTATGTTGAGTAAAATCAAGCAGAAAAAGGGGGAGACCCTCCAGAAATACCTAGACCGATTCAAAGAAGTAGCGTTGCAAGTTCGCTCGCTCCCTGATGACGTCCACATACACTGCATAGTAGATGGCCTGGATCCCTCGTCTCGGTTAGCTAAGAATATCTTCAAGAGCCAAGTCCACACGCTCACTGAATTTCATACCCGAGCTAAGCAATACTTGGACGTAGAGCAGATGGAGATAGCCAATGCTGTCGGGTCAAAGAAACGAGGAAATATATCACCAGAGCAGAAGGGCCAACCGCGTAAGTCAAAAGGGAGAAGTCCTCAACGTACCAGAACCGAGATGGACGCATTCGGGAAGGACGACCTGAGGCAAAAGGATGATATGAAAGGTACACCCCTTTAAGCGCCCCTCGTTCCCAGATTTGGAAGGAGGTGGCCCAGACCAAGATGAAAAGAATGAATAGACCTCGTCCTCCCAGAATTCGATTCACGACCGATCAGTCTAAGTTTTGTGAGTTCCATGATGGACCGGGACACACAACGGATCAATGCTTTGAACTCCGGGACACTATAGAACGATTCATCAGAGAGGGCAAGTTACTCCAATACTTGATACAAACCCAGGGGCGTAAAATTCCCAAACGTAAGCAAGCAGGCCGAAGTAAGAATCCAGACAAAAACCTGAAGAAAGACGAGAAGCATCGGAGGTCGGTCGACGAGAACGATGAATTCCCAGAAGCCCAATTCCACTGCAATGTTGTCAACGGAGGCTTTGGGGGGGAGGAGATACTATGAGCCAGCGCAAGAAATATTTGAGAGAAGTACTCTCTGTCAGGGATCTCCCAAAATTCAAGGACGATTCAACCAAATCGACGCCGCCACCATTGGTTTTTACCAATGAAGAATTAAAAGACGTGGTACCGGGACACCAGGATGGGTTGGTTATCATGGCCACTTTTGCTCGATGCCGGGTTAAAAGAATTTTTGTCGACGCAGGGAGTTCGGCAGATATTATTAGCTGTGACGCCTATAACAGGATGGAGATGGATATAGAGGATTTAAAGCCATGCAAAACGACCCTCATTGGGTTTAATGGAGAGCATTCACCTCCAAAAGGCTATATCGACCTAAGATTGACATTGGGAACCAAGGAAGCGTTCAAATCAGAACGGGTAAGATTCATAGTAGCTGACTTCCCCTCCCCGTATAATATAATACTAGGCCGACCAATGATTCATAGTTGGGATATGATAGTATCCACGAAACACCAGAAATTGAAGATGGTAAACAGGAAAAACAAAGTAGTTGTAGTCAATGGAGATCAGAAGGAATCTCGTCAGTGTTACTTCGAGATAGTCTGAGGAGGAGAAGGGGGACCGTCATCCCCACCTCGGATTCAAAGAGGCGAACACATCCTAAATGCTGAAAACCTGAGAAGAGATGGACGACCTGTTAGCATGGTCGAGCTCGACCTGAGGGACGAGCCCGAAATCCCACGTCCAGAACCAGAGGGCGAGCTTAAAGAATTAATCCTGGGAGGAAATCCCTCCAAAACAACAAAGATCGGAGGAGCTATGAATCATGATTTAAAAAACAGGTTGATCGAATTCCTAAGGCAGAATCAAGACGTATTTGCTTGGACGTCATCCGAAGTCCCTGGGATCGATCCTAATTTCTGCTGTCACAAGCTGGCTATCCAGCCGGGGTCTAAACTGTTAGTATGTAGGTGTCTTAGAGACAATCTGTTGAACACCTTGTACTGTTTGATATTTCATGATTAATATATTTGAGCATAATTTATCTTTATCATATTTATGGCTCGCCTATATTTTATGGTTAGTATGAGTTTAAAGATAAACGCCCAAGGAATAGAATAGGTGTTTACTCGATGATCTATGATAGGGATCATGATCATGAGGAATCGAGGACACTACATGTCTATTGCCTGAAACATGTTCCTTGTCTTGAATCACCAACAAAGGGCATTGGTGATCTCAATAAGACTAGTATGACATCATCTACTTGTATAGTGATCAAGGTAGGGACTCATGGAATGCGGCGTGTTGATGCCTTAGCTAATGTCGTGGGTGGATCTGTTAGAGAACAAATAGCACTGAACTGACTCGCTGAGAGACTCCACAAGGATTCATTGTAGAGAGTATCATTGGATTTGTAATGTCTCTCATATTTGGTAGTGCTGATCATCTTAGACTTGAGGATGTCATCGAACACTATGTCCTAGAGTTATACTTTGATGTCTAACTCTATCCTCCGAAATATGGGGAGAAACGAGTGTCTTTCTTGGGTGTAACTTGAATACATGAAAGTATAGATGGACATCCGAAAGGACTTACAATCCCCTACAAGGATTAGTTGTTCACAAGAGGTAGAGACTTGGATGACTTCTAGTTGACTCGGGGAATCTATGCATAGTAAGTGATTATGAAGAGTCATAATCATCTTAGAGTCAATAGAAGAATATTCCTAGTTACGTGTAAAAGCTACATTTAGTCAATCTAGAGAGGTGATACTCTATCCTCGCTTTCGATTAAATATGAACAACGTTGTAAGGGATGATCATGCACAAGATATCAAATTAGAAAGGTAGATCACTTGATCAACTTAATTAGTTCGGGACTACGCAGCATTCTTTAGTGTCTTATGTAGTCATTAGATAAATTGACCTATTAAAGGAGTTTAATTGGTTCAAGTTTATCTATGTCGATAATAATTAGGCCAATGGTCACACACTAAGATTATTCTTGATTCTTAAATTAGCAAGTTTGGACCAATAAATGTTATTGGGCTTTTGTCAAGACTATTGATGTAATTTGGTTAGAACTTCAAGCCCAATTATAAAAAGGATAAGAGATTAAGGATAATTTATGAATTATCCAAGGATGTATCCAATTAGGATTGGATAAGTGAGAAATTTGGAATGAGTGCATTGTGGGACCCATGAATAGTATTTCTTATTGAAATAATAATATAATATAATATTATTATTTATTAAAATATTATTAAAAAGTTATTAAGGGCGGCTGTGCGTTTTTTTAATGTTATTTTATGTTGGGGAAAATTACTCGAATGACCCAAGTTAAATAAATTACACCTAAGGACCCATTTTCCAACTACTATAAATAAGACTCATTTCCCCCATTTCAAAACCACCAGTTTCTTCTTCTCTCCTCTCTTCCTCTTAAGGAAGTTCTCTTCCAAGGCTCTAAGTAGTCTTTATAGTCTTGAGGTAAAAGATCCAAACTTGAGCTCTCTACCTTATTCGCTAGCAAGCATCCAAAGTGTCGGGATTGAGGAGAATGAGTTCTCATTTGCAATCAGGAGATAATCGTGTGGATCAACGTTAGATGACATCATACTCTTTGACGTCTTCAAGTGATCACAGGTATTCCTAAAACCCTTTATGTGTTTTAACGAGCAGATCCTAAATATGTATTGTAAAGAGTTACGGTCGGTACATAGTTCATTGTTCATGAGAATAGTATTTCCACACGGCGCAGTAAATATTATTTACCGTATCAGAGTCAAGATTTACGAGTATGCTCGTGGTGGGCAGGCTTAGTCTCGATCGTCACATCGAAAAGAATTATTCTTGGGCAGTAAATATTATTTACCGGCGCAATAAATATTATTTACCGGTGTAGTAAATATTATTTACTGGCACAGTAAAAATATTTACCATCACGGTAAAAACATTTTTAATGGTACTATTCACATAAATAGTAATTTACTATTGGCGCAGTAAAAATTATTTACCTTCACGGTAAAAATTATTTACTGGCACAGTAAAAATTATTTACCATCATGGTAATAATATTTTTACTGGAACTACTCACATGAATAGTATTACTATTCACATTAATAGTGAATTTGTAATGTGGGTTCCGCAAATACTGAAAAATTTTGTTTTTCAATCTCGTGAACATATTGCTTGAATGTCTAGCAAGAACGATTTTTACCTTCATAAACCAGTGGCACAGAAAAAGATAAATATTGGAGCCGACAGGCGGAAGGCTTTGGAGTAGCATGTGGATGAACTTTTGGAAGCCGGGTTCATCAGGGAAATATAATACACCACGTGGCTCTCCA
Organism: Acacia melanoxylon; assembly: GCA_019022615.1. Taxonomy (NCBI): domain Eukaryota; kingdom Viridiplantae; phylum Streptophyta; class Magnoliopsida; order Fabales; family Fabaceae; genus Acacia; species Acacia melanoxylon. The sequence continues at coordinate 3,659,584 of JAFJYJ010000046.1, forward strand.
ACGTAGTTATGGTAAAAAAGCCAAGCGGAAAATGGAGAGTATGCATGGATTATACCAATTTAAACAAGGCATGTCCAAAAGACTCCTACCCGATGCCTAACATCGATTAGCTGGTCGACAACTCCTCGGGTTTTCAGTTGTTATCCTTCATGGACGCGTACTCCGGTTACAATCAGATACCCACGCATCCGAATGATCAAGAGAAACACTTTCATGACCGACAAGGCCAACTATTGCTACAATGTAAAAAATGCCAGGGCGACTTACCAGCGGATGATGAACAAGGTATTCTTTGACCAGATCGGGCGAAACATTGATGTATACATCGATGATATGATTGTAAAAACAAAAGACCTGGAAGACCATGTTCGCTATCTGGAACAAACATTTGATAAATTGAGAAGGTTTCAGATTCGTCTGAACCCAGCCAAATGTGCGTTTGGAGTCCCAGCTGGGAAGTTCCTAGGTTTTATGTTGACAAACCGCGGAATTGAAGCCAATCCGGATAAATGCAAGGCCATCCTAGACATGCAGCCGCCGAGGACGAAGAAGGAAGTTCAAGAACTAACTGTGTCGCTTGGCCGCACTTACTGTGTTTTTACCGAGGTCGAGAACGCGCTCCCATTCTTTAGGTTATTAAAAAAGGAAACACAAGGAGGATGGAATACAGATTGCGAGACAGCATTTGATAAGATCAAACTTTGCTTGGCGACCCCACCAGTTTTATCAAAACCTAACCCGGGTGAGTCCTTATTTTTATACTTATCCGTGGGCGAAGAGGCAGTAAGTGCGGCCCTAGTGAGAGAAACTGAGGCCGGCCAGGCCCCAGTCTATTTCATCAGTAAGGCATTACAGAGCTCGGAACTACGATATCAGAAGCTCGAAAAGGTTGTTTTCGCCCTGTTGATCTCGGCAAGAAGACTTAGGCCTTACTTCCAGGGACATCGAATCATAATCCGAACCAGTCAACTGCTCCGACAAATACTCCATAAACCAGACCTGGCAGGAAGAATGACTAGCTGGGCCATCCAGCTATCCGAGTTCAACATCTCATACGAGGCCTGACATGCAATCAAATCTCAAGTACTGGTAGATTTCGTTATGGAACTCACCTCAACAGATAGGACCGACGAAGTCCAAGACAGAATATGGAAGGTATATGTTGACGGTTCTTCGATTCCAAAGGGTAGCGGAGTCGGAATCATAATAGAGAGCCCGGAGGGTGTTGCCATCGAACCCTCCAATTGAAGTTTCCAACCTCAAACAACCAGGCTGAATATGAAGCTTTACTTGTAGGATTATTGCAAGTCAAAGAACATGGAGCACAGAGAGTAAGGGTTTTCACCGACTCTCAACTCATAGCTGCACAAATAGAGGGCACCTATCAGACAAAAGGTCCGTTATTGGCTAAGTACCTCAATAAAGTCAGAGAGGTGATCTCCGACTTCGACGAGGTAATTGTCACCCACATCCCAAGAGAAGAAAGCACCCGAGCCGACATCCTTTCGAAACTCGCTAGCACAAGGGCCCGGAAGTTTTCGAACCGTCATCCAAAGCAAAACCTAACAAAACCGAGCAGTGTCATGACTATATCAGCGGCCACAGATTGGAGAAGACCGATCGAAGACTACCTTGAGAGGGGGATTATACCGACGGACTCAATCGAAGCAAAGAAACTAATTTAGGAAGCCGCTGTCTACACGATGATGGACGACCAGTTGTACCGGAAGGGCCTACATTCTCCAATGATGCGATGTTTGGATCCATCCGAGGCCAGGTATGTGTTGTCCGAGATACATGAAGGCATGAACGACTACCACATGGGGGCAAGGCCCTGGCCAGGAAAGCTTTGCGTGTCGGATACTACTGGCCGACAATAAAGAAAGATGCCATGGAAGCAGTCAAAAAATGTGAAAGTTGCCAGAAACACGCCAAGATCATTTGGCCTCCGCCAACTGAATTAAGCGGCATCTCGGCCCCGTGGCCCTTCTACAAATGGGGAATGAACCTTCTAGGGTCATTCAAAGCAGCCCCGGGGAAATTTAGGTGGTTCATTGTGGCAGTAGATTACTTCACAAAATGGATCGAGGCCGAGCCCTTAACTTCTATCACATCGGCACGGATTCAAAAGTTTTTTCGACACAATATCATCTCCCGATTTGGAATCCCAGCCGAAATAGTTACTGACAATGGGACCCAATTTATCGACAAAGGGTTCCAGGGTATGATGTCGGATCTGGATATCGTGCAGCATTTCGCCTTGGTTGAACATCCACAATCAAACGGCCAGGCTGAAGCAGCCAACAAGGTCGTTCTGGACGGCCTTAAGAAGCGAATGCAAGATGCAGAGTCCAACTGGATCGAACAACTCTACAGTGTGCTCTAGGGGTATAGGACTAGCGTCCAGTCATCAACTCACGAAACCCCGTTTCGGTTAACCTATGGATGCGAGACGATGATCTTGGTCGAGATAGGGCTCCCTTCATGGAGGAAGGCCCAAGCAATACAAGAGGGAGGTGAGTCAAACGACGACGCCCTGAGAACCGAACTGGACTTAATCGACGAGATCAGAGTCAGGGCACATTGCAAGGAGCTAGCTACCAAACAACTCATCGCGGCGAAGTATAATAAGAAAGTAAGACCCCGTTCTTTCAACAGGGGTAACCTAGTACTTCGACGTGCAAATGTTGGAAAAAAAACGCCAGAGACGGCAAGCTAGCAGCAAATTGGGAAGGTCCGTATCGGATCAAAGAAAAGCTTGACAACGGGGCATATATACTAGAAACCCTAGGAAGGAAGCTCGTCAAAAGAACCTGGAATGCCGACAAGTTGAGGATCTACTATAGTTAAACCTCGGCTCGGACGTCGCTCATGATTTAACTTGGTTTATTTTCATTTATTTAAATTCACGTCGCTTACATTAGTCGTTTTCCATTAACATTATAAACTCTTTGAAGTTTTATCTTATATAAGGAACCCGTATTGGACTTCTTATTTCAAGTACGTGCTAATTATAACTTAAGTTGTTTACACCGAGGTCCACATACCCGGTTACACCGCGGTCTTAGAACCCGGTTTCAATTAACACATCTAGATGGATCGACACAAGGGCCGATGTGCCTTGGTTTCGAGCAATGTGAACCCACCCGTAAAGGTCTTCACAAAATTGACGCGTCAACGCTCGCTCCTTGATAAAGAAGATGAATTGTCATGCCGACTCCCGATCGGGTCCAAATGTTTGGCTTTGAGTTAGGATAACTCGGCCAAACATGTGACATTTTGCCCTTATCTTGGCGATTTAACCGGACGAGGAGCTGGAACTCGGTAGTGCGTTAAATAAACACCCTATGTGGTTAACTAAGAAAACCCTACCAAACGTCCCCAGATGGCAAGTCTGGATGATAGCGCAGATCTGCATCACGACCCTGGCCCGATCAATTAAGGTTAGCATTTTAAGATGCTCAATTAAACAGAAAAAAGTTAATTTATAGATTAATTTATAAGCTGAACCATAGCGGCAATATTCAAACACAATACAGAAAGGCATTGACGCCCAAATAAGACAAAAAACAAAAACTAAGTGGCTGGAGCAGGTGGGTTGGAAGGATCCTCCATCGGGATGTCGGCTGAAGAGTGCACCTCCCCATCACCAATCTGATCTCCGTCATCAAGAAGTGATGTCGAAGTCACCTCGGGAGAAGCAGGAGGGGGGACGAGTTTGCCGCCTTGGATATATGCCAGATGGTGAAATCCCTCAATGTTAAGTGTAACATCAGGGTTCAGATGGCGGATCTGTGCCAGGGCCATTTTGAAGGCATCCTTAGCCGTTTCCTGAACAGTATCAGAGCAATCGGCATAAGCTTTCTGGGACTCAGCAAGGGCCGCCCTGGTCTCATCCAACTCCTTCGCCAGGACCCCACGCTGTGATTGGACTACCCGAAAGGCGTCGATGTTATGTGCATGGGCTTCTTTTAACTTGACCAGCTGTAGGTTAGCCTGGTCAAGAGCCTCTCGGGTCATCAGGAGCTCCTCAGCGAGTTTACCTTTCTCAGCCTCAATCCCTGGCAGAGCATCCTCAGCTTTCTTTTTCGCCATCTCGGCCGCCTCGAAGCTTCCGCGCCTTACCGGGCCTCGGGCCTCAACAAGACCATCCTCTCCTCCCGAACCCCGTTCGGGCAAAGACCGGCGTTAACATAATTTCTCTTGACTATTTCGAATGCCTGCACCACCCTGGCAGACTTCAGAGTAGCTTTCTGGATGCTCCACAGCTCAGTCTCATCAACCTCGGTAAGAGGGATAGCATCGCATATCGCCGAGGCGGAAGGAGGAGAGACCGACAAGGTTCTTGGCCCGCCCTTTACTCCAAGTAAGCCCACGTGGGAGCTTCGGTAGCGGTGGAGGAGGAGGTAGGGTCGAAGAGGAAGGCGCAGCGCGATCTTGGCCACAACAGAGGCGAAGTCGACCCGGGGCGAACCGCGCAGGGTTTGGAAAGGGGACGTCCGCCGATTCTAACGAGCTCTTTTTCGCCCTCTTTGCCTTTGCCAAGGCATCGACCATCATTCTGGATCTACGGGGTTCTGGGGCCGACCTTTTCTTCTGACCTTGGGTCGCATGAGTAAGATAGCGAGGCAGAGGCTCCATGGCTTGGGCTACATAAAAGGAATCAAGCTACCATTAGCAAAACCATCCAGAATTAAAGACTTAAACTGAAAAAGGAAAGGCATAATCAACAAAAGGTAATATACGAAGAATTTGATGAAGCTCGGCAGGAAGAGCCGAGAGCAAAGATCCAACGATCTTCACTCCGTGATTGTTTACATATGACGCCAGCTGAGTAACATGGCTGACATCAGTAGGGAGAGATCGTCACGATCAACCTGATAGCTTGAGGAAAGATTTTTATGATGGTCTTCTGTCCAGTAAAGGGGGAATCTCCACTCAACATCTTTGGACTCCGGCCCCAGGAGGAACCAAGGTTACTTACCGGGTTTGGCAGCAACCTTGAAAAAGGAATTTTTGAAATATTTGAAGGAATCGGAATAAGCATGTAAAAGTTTTCTACCAGGGACTCCTCGGATAGAAGTTAGACCTTTTAAGTCTGAAGACTCTTTGCCGGAGCTCGGCGTAAAAGGGACAAAAAAGTAAGAAAATACGGTGGCGGTTCAAGGAAGGGGCTCGGGAAAGGATTTACAAAGTTTTTCGAAAGCTAACATGAAGCCCCACCCATTAGGATGAAGTTGGGATGGGGCCAGGCGGAGATAGTTCAGGACCGATGTCTGAAACTCGGTAAAAGGAAAGCGAATACCGAGGCGGGTGTTGTAATCACGGTAGAAGAAAAATAAGGAAGTACTGGATCCCTCGCGAACAGAGCATATCGGCTCCTCATCTGATGGGAGACATAGCTGGCAGTCATCCGTATTACCCAGCTCAAGCTTATTAATGTCGTCTTGGGACATTAATGAATACGTAGCCAAAACACGATGAGCAACCTGGCATATTTGTGAACGGGATTAGGGTCAAGACTCCTTAACTCGACTCCCGGTGGATCGAAGGCGTTCGGTCGGAAGATGAAGGTGAGCCCATCTATACCTAAAAACAGAAATAAAGAAAGTTGAAATCAGAATCCTATAATCATACCTGAAGAATGCAAGTCAGGCCGAGAAGGTAAATTGACAAGACCAGGAGGACAGGGGCTCTGAACGGCCGAACTAGGAATTAAGTCGGACCTATCTCGCGCGGAGCTAAGAACAGCCTCCGCTCGGGAATCGTTCCCAATCGAGATGAAATACGAGCGGGTGGCAAGACGGGGCCCCAAAGACGGGCCGAGGTATCCAACAGGCATTGGAGCCGCTATCCTTATGGGCCGGGGAGGTTCATAAAAACTTAGAGGATCTTCCGGAAAGGCTACGGAGGCATCTCGGCCTTTTATTTCCAGAAATCTCTGAATGGGACGAATGAATGAGTTTCTAACAGAGGCAGGATGGGACCCTCCGGCACTTCCCCCTCTTGACCCACCATGGAGCAATATTTTGGACCTTTCTTCCTCGGGTAAAGGGAACCCAATATCCAATGACTTGCCCGAGGGACGCGCCTCTTCATCATCTGGGTTCGGAGTTTGGTTCAGAAAGGATGAAGAAGTAGGCCTAACCATCTAATACAGAAGAAACAGATGCAATAAGGAGTAGAAGATGCAAAAATAATGAAGAATCCTACGAACGAGGGGAAAGACACCTAAGGGAAGACGCTCAGAACCCCCACGATGACCCAAAAAGCTCTCACTCACCAGAACAAACTCAGATAGTAAAACCAGAAAAACCCAAACAGACGAAAATAATGCAGAAAAAGAACAGGAATAAACAGCATCCTGATACAGGAAGAGAAAAAGAAAAATTAGCAATACCTGAGAATGAGGAATGCAGGAAGAGTTGAGGTGAGGATTAAAGGAAGCTTTGTTGCCGCGAAACTGTCGTACCTGAGAATAGAGAGAAACAGAGAAAACTGGAGAATGCAGGAATGTCAAGTAATCGAGAAACGAAAGCAAGTGTAAGTAATGGAGGGAAGAGTAAAATAAAATTTCAAACGGCAAGGGTAAAAGGGGAAATTTATCCTAGGCGTAGGGATGACGTGCAATGTGCACTGAGCGAATTAAATGCGCACGAAATCCAAAGACGGCGAAGCAGGGCGGTTAAAAACCCTCGCCAGTCCGAGGACGCCACATGGCAGGGAGCAATGATGGAGAAGGCGGAAGGTTTTTTGACCTAGAAACACACCCCAGACTCTTGGCCTTATCTCATACCTCGGCCCCTGGGATAAATTTCTCAAAAATAGAAGAATCCTGAAAATGTCAGGATTCGGCACACCTCTATGAAGGACCTCGGATCTTGAGATCAGACCTCGGATTCTTGAGAACGTAACATCCATGGCCAAGGTTAATAGTGAACCGGTTCAAAACTTCACAAAACGACACCTGGCTAAAGGATTAGTAATACCTCGAACTACGTGGGCTTTGATCCCTTTCTAGGGTACGTAGGCCCTAGGCGACATTCCTAGGTCAAGCCCAATCAAGTCAAAACTCCAACACGGTAGGCTAACGGGAATATCCTACCTCGGCATTGAACCTTGGGCGGAAAGAGCCAGAGCAGGATACATCTCAGCAGATCAAACCCTTGAACTATCGAGCTGGGGGGCAACTGTTACGGTCCGGCCTAACGGCCCAAACGCCTAGGCGGCCCAAGATTAAGTATATCATATATAAGGAAATATCTATATATGGAGAATCTATCATATCTTTTATCGAGAGATAAGATAGATCATACGGTTATGATATCAAGGCAAACCCTATATATACAAGGGCATAACACCAAGGTAGGGGGTTCTAACTAAAAACTTAGTCATTATACAATCATTGAGCACATCCCCACTGGACACATTCCCCATCCCCCCATTGAGGCGAAGAGTCTAGTGTATGTCCAGTGATCCAAACTCTCTCAGGGTATCTACTCCATAGATATTCTGGTGTAGTCCTTCGATCCAAAAGCAAAGTACTAGCCCATCGGGCTAGACATCTGGTTACAGACCAGAACAAGATTTAAACCATTTTAATTTAATTTCAATGATGTAAGTAAGTAAGTTTAAAGTTTTTAATATGTGAATGATAGTTATAAGATGACCTTTAATTTAAATTTTACATATATTAAAATAAAAAACTATTTAAAATATAAAAATTAAATTAAATATGAACCCTAAAGTCAACCTAAACAGTCAAAATATAAAATGTGCTCTCCTTTTTTTCTCTCAGGAAAATGTGCTCTCCTTTAATAATGCATAAGATACAATAATATAATCCACCTGTAACATCTAACTAATACCTAGATGTGAGCTCATCCATTTATGAAATACATTTACACAAAATTTAATAATTTTTCTCCGGTCCTAATTATAAGATATAGTAGACTTTTTTTGGAGAAATTAAGGAAGCTAATTAAATTACTTTAGAGTATTTTTATTTTTATTTTTTTCTTCAAAGTAATTAGTTTGACTAATACACTAATATATAATCTAAAGATACACAAGATATAAAATAATTAAATAACTTATTTAGCTTTCCTTAATCTCTCCAAACAAAGTCAACTATGTCTTATAATTAAGACTGACGGTTAGTAACATACTACCTCCAGTTCTAATTATAAGACTTAGTTGACTTTGTTTGAAGATATTAAGGAAATTTAAATAAGTTACTTAATCATTTCATATATTGTGTTTTCTTAGATTATATATTAGTTTATTAGTCAAACTATTTAATTTGAAGAAAAAAAATAAAAAAAATAAATATTCTAAGCTAATTTAATTTGCTTGATCTCTTCAAAAAAGTTAATTACGAATTTTATGTTTGAGTATAATATTTCAATTTTTTCATGGTGCAAAAACAGAGTATACGCCCCAAAAAACACAGTATAAGCCCAAATTTCGATCTCGTTGTTTATTTTCCCGGTTCCTTCCGGGTTCCTTCTCTTCGTCGTCGAAGTCTTTCCCGCGCTCCGGCGGATTTGCGAACGGCGATTCGACTCAGGCAACATGTTCTTCCTCCAAGTTCACTCGGTGGATTCCGACCACCCTCTCTCCTCTCAAATCACCTTCTCGACTGTCCAATCCAACAGAGATTCAAGCCCTTGTCCTAAATTCAGCGAACGTAGAGGCGTACTGCATTTGTTCAGAAGCATATCGCACTCGTCGCTTCCGAATCCTACTTCTCGTTCTTCTCTCGTTTTTATCGTTGCCGTACCCAACTACCTCTCCTACGAAGACCTAATTCGGTTTTATGAATCCCACATCGATCATGTGTCCGAGCTTCTCTTCATCAGGTACCATTTATGATCTTTTTTTTTTTTTTTTCAATTTCTTTGGTCGGTTCTGTGGTGTTGGGAGAATTCTTTTTGGCTAACTGGAAAGCTTGGGTGAATCACATCAGCAGCGAAAACTGTAATGGTGTGTTACTGAAGTATTTCTTGTTCTTGCTCTTCTAACCAAAGGAACGCTTCTTGAGTTTTAATTAAACAGGAACGATGGGATGGAAGATCGGTATAGCGTGTTGATTAGACTAGTTGATCAGATTACAGCGGATGGATTTTATAGTAATTTTAATGGGAAGAGGTTTTCTCCTGGTGAGGTAATGAGTTCAGAGTCGGCATAAATTTAATTTCTTGTATGCATTTTCTCAGCTGCTTCTCAAATCACTCTGTCTTGTCTAATTTTCCATTTTCCTTTACTCCTACTGATTGCCAAAATTCAGGCTGAGGTATGCCACGTTTTGTTTTTGCATTCCGTGGAGTATACAGAATCTGCAGAAGTTGCTCAAACTCCTCCTGGAGGCTGTACAGAAATACCAACTTGCCCAGTTTGCCTTGGTGTGTTCCATTTGCCTGAATTGTAACTCTGTCCAGAATGATGATAATCATGTGAGAAGATATTTATGATTTCTGTCTTTATTGATTTGTCTGAATGCCAGAGAGACTGGACCCTGAAACAAGTGGAATACCCAGCACGTTGTGTGACCACTCATTTCAATGCCCTTGTGTTTCTAAATGGACTTATTTGTCCTGCCAGGTGAGCAGATCCCACACTTATTCAACTCTGCTTCCACATTCTATTCCGCACTAGAGTTTTTATGGTTGAATTAATTTTATTGTCCTAACATTTTAGTTTATATGAAAGTATAACCTTTTTGCTTAATATGCTATGTTTATTTGGGAGGTGATATTGGTAGAATGGTAGCTGATAACAAAAACTTTACATTCTTCTCACTGAATTTGGTGAAAGCATCAATTAAATGTTTGATAAAAAGTTGCTTTTTATTCACTACTGTTCTTGCATTAATTCTTTGGCAGCTAAACTTGCGTTTTCATTTTGGAGGGATTATGTCAATGTGAAGCTAGAATAAATACTAGTTATATGCTCTGGAAACTAGAAATACACTATACATAGTAGTGCTTGGGCTTTGTCACATGTGGGGATGAGAAACCTAACAGTAGAAATATGCTATATATGTGGATGGAGAATGCTGTTGTAAATAGCTTATAATGTTTCTATTTTAGGTCTGTCGATTTTGTCAACAGCAAGATGAGAAACCAAACTGTTTTGTTTGCGGAACAGTAGAAAATCTATGGGCTTGCATTATATGTGGATTTGTTGGATGTGGAAGGTAATGACTATTTCTTCAATCTTCTCCAGTAACTTATCTACCAAAGGTCCCTATTTTTAATGATAGAAAAGCACCGTCATTTTCCTTTTGTTATATAATGTGCAGTTTTCTTACTGCCTATTTGAGGAGGATTTGACAACCATCATTCCTTTTTGCAGATATAAAGAAAGGCATGCTATACGTCATTGGGAAGACACACAGCATTGCTATTCCCTTGATTTAAGAACACAACAAATTTGGGATTATGTTGGTGACAGTTACGTACATCGGTTGAACCAGAACCAGTCTAATGGCAAGTTGGGGGAGATGAATTCTCATTGCAGTTCACAGGAAGGAGATTGTGGTATTTGTGAACACAATGAAGATTTAGGAATTGATGGAGCCCTCTTTAACAGCAAAGTTGAAGCAGTATGTTTCTCCTCTGTTGCTTGTTATCTTATTCTGTTTATTGAAGTTATGATAACATCATTTCCTGTGGCCAACCCATTTGTTTGTTGATTATTCCACGGTTTTTCTGTGTCTTGCTTTACCATTGCAGTTAGCATCTCACAGACTTGCACTAAATTGTTCACTTTCTTTCTGACACTTCCATATATGGTCACTGATTAGCTGAAAAACTTGAGTGCAGACTGCGGATGAATATAACCATCTTTTAGCAATTCAGTTGAAGACTCAAAGACAAGTGAGTTAACTCTCAGTTCCTGACATTCTGTCTCTGTGAGAATGGAATAATTGAGTGAATGGCCAAATGGGAATGCTTGCTTCTGAGGTTTACACTTTCAGACTAATTGGATCTTCAACTTCAGTATGGTTGGAATTAGGGACATTAGAAAAGGTTGCTTTTAGGTGCCCCCCCTCCCCCCAAAAAAACAAATTGGAAGGTTGCTTTTACACATGAAGATTTGCAGGCTAATCAGAATCTAACCTAGGCTTCTGATTCTTCTTTTGTTTCTAGTATTACGAATCCTTGCTAGTTGAGGCTAAAAGTAAAGTGGAAAGTACAATATCTGAAGCGGTGGAGAAAGCTGTAGCTTCCAGAATGCAGGACATGCAAAGTGATCTGGAAAAGTTTACAGAAGAGAAAAATGCTGTTGCTGATGTAATTATATCCGCTTTCTCTTGCACTTTTTTGTCATATTTTTCTTTTAAATGCTGGAGTTATGATGTCTCTGTAAGAGTGTCATTCCGTTGTCTTTCAGGTGAATAGGAATCTCATCAAAAGTCAAGAGACGTGGCGAAACAAGGTTAAAGAAGTTGAAGAGAGGTATATGCATTCTTGTTCCGCCCCTAAGATTTTTATAGGAGAATTAGGTTCTTAATTTAAGTCCCAACAGAGGAGACATGGCTTATCAGAACTTTATTTCTCAACCCTTCTCAAGTTTTTGGGATTGGGTTGGCAAGGAAATGTAGTCTTTTTACCCATGCAGGGTTAAGTACTAAGCAAATGTTGTATGATTATAGTAGTTGTTTTTCTTCTTGATAATGCAATATTTTTAATGAATTAAAATATCTGAATCTGCTGTCTTTAGGGAAGCCATGGCAATGAAGTTGAGGGATGAGAAAATCCGTGATCTGGAGGAACAAGTAATGCTGTCAACCACCTTTAATCTTTGTCCATAGAGAAGCTTTCAAAATTGTTCAATGATGGTCTAATACATGATACAAACAGATTAGGGATCTCAGCATCTACATGGAAGCTCAAAACGCAATTGATAAGATGGAGGATTCTAGTGGGATTAAGGAGGGAACACTCTTACCAGTGGAATATCAGCAGTCTTCTTCAGGAAGTAAGGCGAAAAAGAACAGAAAGTCTGGTCGAAGATGAAATTAGTTGGTAACCAAACTCGGTCCAAGGAGAGTCCTGCTGATGGGTACTGGAATTGCCTCAGCTTTCGTCTCTATCACAGCAGTGTAAATGTGTATTGGTGAATATTGCTTTCTTGCTCAGTTTAGATAGTAAGTAGTTATAACTTGTGATACCATTGTGTTGTTGATAATAGAACTCCAATGAAACAGACAAATTAAGCCATTCAAGAGGAACATGTTTGAAGAATATACTATCACAGAAGTGAAGAACGAGCAGCAAGAGGTATTGTGGACTGATTCGTGAGCGTTCCAATATTTCTCACGGAAGGAAGGGCCTCAAGCTTTGTGATGCTTTCAAATCTTCTATATGAACACATTCAGGTTGTTATTTCATAGAAAAACAATCTTGGACAACCGAATTGAGCCATGAACAAGATCGCTGCTTCCAAATATAAATGTTCAATTATAAGTCAGTAGTCTGTTTTTATCTTCTTTCAAGTATTCAAATTATTTCGGCCGGGCTTTTTTTCAAACTATATTACATACAAATTTTTAAACTATAATAGTTGAAATTCAACAACTACAATAGTATCTTTTCTTAAAAATATAATTATTAGAATTTTTTATTTATTTACTTGACCTAAATATTTTTCTTGTACATTACATTGTATGGAGTTTTGTGTATAACATCTTTTATTAAAAATATAATTATTGGAATATATTTATTTTCAACTACAAAAGGAAGGTCAATAGGGACTCATTCATGGTATAATTGACAAGATTATTTGGCACAAGAGAAACATTTTTCTTCATGATGGAAAGCTTGCTTCTCTTAAGGATGTTATGGAAGAGATTGCTGGTTTGATTTCATTCTCGCAACATGTCTTTCATAATGCCTCTTCTCAAGAACCTCCTCTTCCTTCTCCTATTAATCTTGGGTTATGGCAGAATCTCAATGACAAAGACAACTATTCTAAGACAAACAGAAATGTGGTTATCAACGATATTGTCATGGTATAATTTGTTACAATGGCTCTCCCATTCAAAATCTCTTGTGCCTAAGGAAAGTGATTGTCCATCTTCCTTTTAATTGCAATCTCTAAGATAAGCTCTACTCTAGATAAACCCTTCTTCATTCTTCACAATCAACTTTTTATGAAAAAAAAATCTTTACAATCAACTCCAAGTTCATTAGGGAATTGGCTTATCTCCTTTGCCATTGCCATCATTTTCCTCTCCTTTACCCTCATCTTCCATTCTCAACCATTGGATCAAAATTTCAATGGTTCAGATTTAACATCTTATAAAAATATTATTATAATTTTACTTAAAAATATATAAATAAATATAGACCGCTAAACTTTAATCTGAAGAGCGGTATATTATTATTATTATTATTATCATCACATAGTAGAATTTCTTCCCTTTTTCTTTACTACAATTATCAACTGTTTAGATCAAATTTTAGTAGTTTAAATTTATTTATATATTTTAAGTAAAATTATTATGATATTGAACCATTGAAATCTTGATCCAATGGTTGAGAAGGGAAGATGAGGGTAAAAGAGAGGAAATGGATGGGAATGACAATAGAGAAGCAAAATTCCGTTGATCAAGTCATAAGTCAAGATATCCTTTCTTTACTAAGATTATTTCCCTCTGTCTCGTTTCATTCAGCACTTATGTAATCTTTCTTTTTGCTCATTTGCTTATGTTGTACTCTAAGTTCCTTTATCTTTAATATATCATTTTGTATAGTTAAGGAGTAAAAATATATATGTTTTTTTTTTTTTTCCGATGAGCGCCCAGTAGCAAGTGTTTTTTTTATGTGCAAAAGTGACTATGTGGTTACAAATTAGGTGCAAAAATACCGTTTGACCATTAAATTTGACTTTTTTTTTGCTGACTGGACGGTGACGTGGCATTTCAAAGGTGTAAAAATACACATGTGGTTTGTCAACAAGAGCGTCGAACACCAATTTTTTTTTAAAATTTAATAATTTTATTTTAATTACTACCGGGTACTAAAAAGATATTCAGGATACTAACCTGTACTAAAAAATTACTCCATGATCTTGAAAAATTATTTTAAGATTTGAAAAAAATATTTCGCAGTCTTGACTAGTACTTAAAAAGATACTTTGAGAATATCGCCTCGTGCGAATAATATTTCATGATCTTGAAAAATTATTTTAGAATCTTAAAAAAATATCTTTGAAGTATATTTTTAGTACCAAATAAGACCGAAATATTTTTTTATGATCTTAATATAATTTTTAAAGATCATGAAGTATTTTTTAATCAGGTTAGTATCCTTTTAAGATTAATCAATAGCTTGAAATATTTTTTCAAGATCCTAAAATAATTTTTCAAGATTATGAAGTATTTTTTTATACCGGTCAAGATCATGAAAGTACTTTTTAGTACAGGTTAATACCCGAAATATTTTTTTCAAAGATCGGTCAAGATATACTTTTAGTACCGGTCAATACCTAAAATATTTTTTCAAGATCCTAAAATAATTTTTCAAGATTATGAAGTATTTTTTCTGCACCAGTCATTATCCCGAAAGTACTTTTTAGTATCGATAAGACCAGAAAATATTTTTTTCGGTATCGATCAAGATCCTTTTAGTATCGATCAATACATGAAATATTTTTTCAAGATCCTAAAATAATTTTTCAAAATTATGAAGTATTTTTTTTTCTCGTATGCGGTCAAGATCCGAAAGTACTTTTTACCAAACCAATACCCCGAAATATTTTTTTTTCGATCGATATCCTTTTTAATTTGGCGGGTCAATACCCGAAATATTTTTTCAAGATCCTAAAATAATTTTTCAAAATTGTGAAATATTTTTTTTGTACCATTCATATCCTGAAAGTACTTTTTAGTACCAGTCAGTAACTTGAAATATTTTTTTTCAGTATCCTTTTATACCGGTCAATACTTGAAGTATTTTTTCAAGATCCTAAAATAATTTTAATTGAAGTAAAATTATTAAATTTTAAAAAAAAAATTGGTGTTGGGCGCTCTTCTTGATAAACGGCATGTGTATTTTTGCACCTTTGAAATGCCACGTCATCGTCCAGTTAGCAAAAAAAGTTAAATTTAACGGTCAAACGGTATTTTTGCACCTAATTTGTAACCACGTGTGTCTTTTACATCTAAAAAAACACTTGCTACTGGACGCTTTTCGGAAAAAGTATTTTTACACCTTAACCCTTTTATATAAAAGATTTATGAACAGGCCTATTTGTTAGTTTTTTTTAACCAAAATTAACTACACTTGTTATTTATTTTTGACCCCACCCCTGCCCCTATCCTCTTTTGCTGTCGTTATAGCCACTGGACTTTGGGGCATGATATGGATATGATTGGTTGAGGGCATAAGGATAGAATGTTATTGGTCAAAGTAGTTTGTTATTAGCTACGAGTATTTCACTCCATTATGTTTTAAGGAAATTTTCACTACACCCACGGGATTAATATCTAATAGTCCCCAAAACTTTCTGAAACCTTACTACTGCACATTCAAAAACCAAAATGATATTAAAATTTGTGGGTGAAAAGACAATTGTACCCATTTGACCGAAGCATCGGCTTCCGAAGAGAAGACGCCGACTGCAGGAGCTCTGGCTCGATCACCGGAAAATTTAGTTGTAAATCACTTTATTTTAGTTGTAAATCTTCATATTCTTGTTGTTAGTTCATATATGGACGTTTCTATTATGGGACTTATTAATTTTCTTACATTTCTTGCAAATTGTCATATTTTTGTTGTAAATCTTTATATTGCAGTTGTTAATTCATATACAGACACTTCTATTTATGGGGCTTGTTCATTTGCTTATTTAACAACATGAAAAAGGATGTTTACAATGAAAATAAGGTGATTTACAAGAAACATAAAAGTAATCAACAAGTTCTATAAATTTAAGTGTTCATATATGAATTAACAATTGAAATAAAGAGATTTACAATAAAAACATAACAATTTACAAGAAACATATGGGAATTAACAATTCCCATAAATGAAAGTCTCCATATATGAATTAACAACTGAAATATAGAGTTTTACAGCTAAATTAAAGTGATTAACAACTAATTTTCCGGTGGCCATTGTTGTCACTCTGGCGGCTGATACTCTGGCCAAACGGCAAACAACAACTGAAGCTTTGGCGACTGTGGATTTGTTTTTTTAAAAAAAATATAGTAAAGTAAGGGTAAAATTATCTTTCCACAAAGAAATTTAAATTTTGTTGTGATCCTTAGGGGTGCTACAGATTTTAGAAAGTTTTAGGCATGTTAGATATTAATCCCCTACAGTACGGGCATAATGGAATTTTCCCCATGTTTTTTTATAAGCACAAATATATTTTTAAATGAACGCAATCATGTTTGAAGTATGGAGGTTTTGTAAACACTTCCAATGAAAGTTCATTGCGAAACGAGAAGGGCCTATTTGAGAGTCAAAGAATTTGTGGTGGTTTTGGCAATGATGGAGGGATCCGGTTTTCCTACTCGTCCTTTGAAGAGTAGGGTGAGCTCCTCCCTTTGGGTAGGATTTGCACGGTAAAGAATATAAAATAAAGATAATATTTGAATTAACATTTTTTTAAAAATGATTTTTTCATTTTCAAAATAATTTTTTTATAAAAAATAAAAAAGTAAAACAAAAATGAAATCTCGACCGTCCAAATCTTATCTGAATGGTCCAGATGCAGCCCAAGGAAGGAGCTCTCCCTGCTAAGCAGGGGAACCATGACAGAGGGGTGGGTGGCTATGGTGGTTTGGGTGTAGACATAATGGAATCGGTCCGATCCTCCGGGATCTAGGGTAAAAAAAATATTTGTTTTTCAAAGCATCTTCTCAATGTAGAAAGATCTGGGGAGATTATAAATTTTGAAGTTACTATTCCAAATTTTAACTATTTTTCCTCCGTTTTTTTTTCAAAGAAATATAATTAGTAAATTATAACATTAAATTCTAATTTATCAAATAAATATTGTCAACATTAATATAAAAAACAACACGAATCATCCAACAAAGAAGACAATCACTAATTCATAATAAAAAACAAACTATGTTCACAAATAAACTCACATAAAACACAAGAAGTATACCACTAAGCGATATTACTCATATTAGTA
The DNA here is from genome assembly GCA_019022615.1 of Acacia melanoxylon. Taxonomy (NCBI): domain Eukaryota; kingdom Viridiplantae; phylum Streptophyta; class Magnoliopsida; order Fabales; family Fabaceae; genus Acacia; species Acacia melanoxylon. The sequence goes on from JAFJYJ010000046.1 coordinate 3,676,741, forward strand.
CGATAACTTTTATTGTGTGCCGTAAATCTTCACCATTATCATCAATTTCAATGACATTTGATTGTCTTCGGTTTGAGTTGGCTCGATTCATGAGTAAGAATATCATGAATTTCTTCTCCCGTATCGTGAACACATTATAATCTTTATCTCGCAACAAATAAAAAACCAAATCATAAAATTAGAATATATTTATTATGTATTTGTACTTAAATGGATAAATAACTCTATAAGAAATACAATATATATATATATATATATTAGTAAATTACTATTATATGTGAATCCATGATCCAAAAATAATAATAATTAACTAAAATAATTCAGAGACGGTTTGAGGCCCTCCAGGGCCGGCCCTTTTAAGCCGAGGCCCTATAGGGCTGGCCCTCCAGGATTTATTTCATTAAACTCTTCCAATTTTCAAGCCCGGCCCTTGAAGGGTCAGGGCTTAAAAGGGCTGGACCGATGGGCTCGGCCCGTTTTCCGGCTCTAGGTAACATTGATTAATATGGTACTCCCTCCGGTCTTAATTATAGGATATATTTACCAGATTTTGGAGATATTAAGGATAAGAGTTAAATTATCTAATTATATTCATTTTCTTAAAATGCCCCTATTTAAAATTTAAAGTGGCATCAGGAAAAGATTGTTGAATCAACAGCCCCCGCAACATACCTCTCCTACCTCACACGACTTCTCTGACGGCATCATTGATTTCTCCTAGCTTTCACATAGTCTGGCATCGTCGACTTCTCCGAGCTCTCACACATATGATGATAAAATATAAAGAGTTGTAAACATTACTTATTTCATAGAATATATAGGTGCTCTATTAAATTATTATTGTGTTTAATTATTATTGAGAAGTATAAATATGAATATTTTAGGAAGAAATTGACAAAAATATAATTAGGACCAAATCCAACTTTCAAATATTGTTGTATAATTAGGATCACAAGGAGTATATATTAAAATTATACATCAAATATTAAAATTATATTTTTATTTACGCAAAGAAAATAACTTCAATCAATTGAATGAATTGATAGTTAATACTCGTCTGATCCTAAATATAAAATAAAGATGATTTTTTTGGAGAGGTTAAGGAAGCTAATTAAATTACTTTAGAGTATTTTTTTTTCTCCAATCTAATTGGTTTGACTAATAAATTGATAGTATATAATTTAAAAATATATAACATATGATATAATTAAGTAACTTATTTAGTTTTCTTAATATCTCTAAAGAAAGTTAACTATATCTTATAATTAGGACCGTAAGGAATATAATTTAAGGACAACCATTTCATAAATCTCATATGAATGTTGCTATATTATTATATATTTGATAAAAGGAATTAATATGAGGTCTTAATGAAGACACTTAATTACTAAGAAATTTCAATAATAAATAAGGAGTATACAAATATGTAAAAACAAGTAGTATTCTGATAAGCCGATTTAAAAAAAAAAAAAAACAAGTTTTATGATAAGAAATGATAACACCCATTTAGTCCTAATTGGTAATTAAATAATTTGTTTTGGACCTCATAATAATTCCTCATTTAATCCACACCATCAATGCTTGATTTCCAATTAATGTTATTATATGGACTTCTGGCGGCGTTCTATTTCCATAATAAATAAATAAATAAATAAAGAATCACACATCCTTACTTCTGGCAGAGACAGCGTCAATTGTGTGAGATTCTGACTGTTCGCCACTGGCGCCAAGTCATCAACCACCCTTCGTCATCTATCTTCGTGTTCTTCCCCATTCATTCGTTCCAAGGGGGAATCTACGCTGCTTGCACACTGCATACGACTTTCCTTATAAATTTCGAGTGGATTCTAAGGGGGACCCACAAGGCTTTACTGGCGCGGGCACCACCACCCACTTGCTCTTTCATTAATTTGTTCTCATTACTCCTTTTTTTGTTCCCCAGACAGTTGCTTTTCCTTTTTTCTTCGCTGTGTGTGACGTGACTTTCTTTCAATTCTGTTTCTGGTCGTATTAATTAAGCGAAACCAATTCTTAATAATATTGCTTAGTCGAAGGTAATTGAAGGAGTAAACCCAGGAGAGAACAAGTAATGGCCCCGAGGAAGAGGCTACCGGGAGTAGACGATGAATTGCAGAAGATTCTGGATGCTAATATGGATCAAGTTCCCTCTAGAAGAAGGGCTCGTGAGGCCTTCAAGGATATTCAGCTTGGGATTGATAATATATTATTTAAGGTAAGATTTTGCTTGTTTGTGCCCCCCCCCCCCCCCCAAAAAAAATGTTGGAATTGATAAATCATCTGTTTCCTATTTTGAATCTGTATTTTTCACCTTTCTTCCTGGGGTATGAATACTGATGTCTTTTTTTTAATGATAAACTGTATTGATTCTATTTGTTTATTAATCGGGTATAACAGCGATTGGTTCAGTGATGATTGGTTAGGCGCTTGACATTGCAAATCTGAAAAGACCATATGTGGACCTCTTTATTGTTATTTAATGTAGATATAGTTTGATAGATGGAGGGAGAGTAAGAGCAGTCCATTCATGAATAAATGCCATACAACTGCCCAATAGTTTATGGAAGATTTCGTTGTGGTAACACTGCTTAAAAAGAGGAAGATTTTTTAGGCTGAGCTGTATAATGAAAATAGGTAGGCTAAGTCATACTTTTCTTTTTGTAGTATCCACAACTTATATACTTGTATATATTTATGTATGCATCTGTAAAGTAGTCTGTCTACATTTGAGAATTGAAATAAGGAAAGAATAGCAAGAAAATAATAGTGTCGATGCAGGGCATTGATCTTTTGGTAGGAAGCCATCCAGTGATCTGCAAAGACGAGTTGTATTTGTATTGTCTTTCGTGGGTCCTGAGTTATGGTACTATATCAACATTCAAAACTATTTAGGAAATTACTGAGACACTTAATATTTCTTGAAATGATTGGGTCCCTGCTTTCTCTTTTCCTGTTGACTTTAGTCTTATAGCCTTCTCTCTTCTGCTCTCTGCATGATCACATGCTGAATCATGTGCAACGGAGTTTGTACTTCCCCCTTGGCCATGCACTTTAAAACTCTTATAGCAAGCACTTTAAGTCTATACCAATGTGTTTTCCTTTCCAAAATCCCATGGTTTTAAGATTTTGCTTCAACTGTCATTATATCTAATGAGGTTACCGCTGATGGAGTTGGTTATGTTTTTACTTTCTTAAAATGTTAATATTGATTGATGTCTTTATGTTTACTGTTGCAGGCTCCATGTGATCAAGTAAAAATGGAGGAGGTAAGGACTCTGGATTAGAGCAGTTCCATGAAAATTTGGTTATGTTTCTATAGTTCTCGTAAAGGGTGGGCTTGGTATTTATGTAATGTTAATCAGTCTAATCCTAGCACTGGCCTTTTTGCTAGGCTTTTTTTATTTCCACCTCTTGATGCATGTGATGATCACCTGATGTGTTTGTTAACAGTCATATGAGGTGAACTCAAGGGGCATTGAAATCTTTACTAAAAGTTGGCTTCCTAAGACATCTAAGCCTAAAGCAACAGTGTTCTACTGTCATGGCTATGGAGACACTTGCACTTTTTTCTTTGAAGGCATGTATCTGGTATTAAAAATTTGTAGATACAGGCATCTTTTTTCATTTTAATTTTAATTTACCAACTTGTGTTTATCATGAAATATTTACAGGAATAGCTAGAAAGCTAGTGTTATCTGGTTTTGGAGTTTTTGCTATGGATTATCCAGGATTTGGTCTTTCAGAAGGTCTTCATTGCCACATTCCCAGTTTCAACAGGCTTGTTGATGATGTCATTGAGCATTACTCGAAAGTCAAAGGTAATTAAACTCAACATGAGTATCACTAGCTCAATACTATAAATGAGCTTTGTCTAGAAATTCAAGTACTATTGTCTGTCTAGTTTGGCATTATGTTTCTTCTATGAGGGGTGCAACTTGGGTTCTGTAGCACAGTAGACAAATAGTTAGGGGATAGTGCTGTCAAATACCTTTTCTATAACTCATGTTTTCCTTCTAAAAATAATATGTATGATTTGACTCACCTTAAAATAAGATCATGACATAGGGGATGGGAAAAACACATTTTTTGAGTGCTTTCAGTGGGAAAAGTAAATGTTTGACATTGGAAGTGTTGGCACATAAGGGGATTTTTTTTTTCCACACTTTTGTTTTGTTTTTGGAGTTGAGGGTGTGGGGAAGGAGGGGAGTTGTAATTCAACAAATGTACAGTGGCTAAAGGGTTTGTTGTATATCTGGAAACTTTGCCTGAAACTTTTTCAGGTTAAATTCATAGTGATCTTAGTCACATTTTGTGATAATCTCTGACAATGAATGAGTGATGTTATTACTGTAATTGCAAGAACATAAAAGAGTGAGCAAGGAAATATTTTGATGACCCGTTTAGAATCTTCTAGTTCTTTCTGGTAAATTAATTATTAGAGCTTCTAGATTCTGTGGATTTAACATGGAAGTTGTATGCTAAGGCCTGGAATTATAATCTATATGCACAAACAGTTATTCTTCATTCTTCACTAATGTTAAGCAAATGATCTGCTTATGTTTTCATGTTATACTTAAGCAACTTAAATCAATGGAGTGTGAATATTTTTGTACCTTTGCAAAACTGTTGGCTTGCTTGATGGCAGAAAACCCAGAGTTGCGTTCTCTTCGAAGCTTCCTTTTTGGACAGTCTATGGGTGGAGCTGTTGCTTTAAAGATGCACCTGAAACAACCTACGGCATGGGACGGTGCCATTCTAGTTGCACCTATGTGCAAAGTAAATTTTCCAAGAAACTCAGCCAGCTTAGGATTCTGGTGGATTTTTTGTTTGGGGGAAGTACGCTTGTCCTTTTGAACTAAGGTCAAATGGGATTATTGGTGCATAAACTTAATGCATCAAAACCTGTCCATGAACTTTATACTAAAATGAAAAAATTGTTTGAGTTAAGGTTTATTGCAAGAGGCTGCCTCCTCTATTAAATTTTTAGAGACCAGCATTGGATTGGGACAAGCATGCAAATATTGGAGGCTACGTGGCCTTTTGCAGTTAATTATAGCTGAAGTTTTAACATTTTCATTGTAGTCTAAAGTTCAGGTAGGCGTTTTATTGAAGCTTGAAGTTCATGTACCATTTTTCTCTTTAGGCTTTAGTTTGAAGGGATAAAATGGAATTTCTCCTTTTGCTATAATCTCTTTTGACCAGAAGCTCTCTGTAGATTGCAGATGATATGGTTCCTTCATGGTTGCTCACTCAGATTTTGATTTGCATGTCTCGTGTCCTTCCAAAGAGTAAGTTAGTTCCTCAAAAGGATCTAGCTGAGGCAGCATTTAGAGATGTGAAGAAGAGAGAACAGGTTTGGACTTTGAACTTGAACAATCTCATAAATTAACTAAATCTTAAAACCATGATTAATCTTATCAACTCCTTAATTTTGCTCATTGGCTATTTCTATCTTCTTTCCCGGCTCTCAACTGCATTTCCATCATTCAATTTTATGCAAATAATTATATAATTTCCTAACATTTTTCTGCAGGCAGCGTATAATGTTATTGCTTACAAAGATAAACCACGCTTGCAGACGGCAGTAGAGATGCTTAAAACTACTCAAGAAATAGAACAGCGATTGGAAGAAGTATGTATGCTGAACTTCCAACTTGTCTTCTTTAGTTATTTAATATCCCAATAGACTGCCATTGTACGCACAAACTGTTTTTGACTGTGAAACCATCACTGGAGACATTTTATGCCTGGCCTTGAAAATGAGACACCAATTGCCTGCTGCTTCTCCATGACTAGGAGCAGCAGGGTCTGATCTAGGATAGTTGTTACAAGTAGAAAAGCTAGAATAAGTAGACAATTTAATTGTCCGTGAAAATTTTTGCCAACATAAGCTTTAGTGGTAGGACTTACATTCCCCTATACAAATTAGTCCCTCAAACTTTATGAACTGTTACTCATGCATATCTAGTTAGTTTATTGTTGTAGAGTGAATATACAATTTGGGCCAATGTAAAGAATTAAGGTGTAGTGAGTAACAATATCTAAAGGATGAAGTTTCATGGAGGAATATATCTAAGGACTTGAGGATGTTAGAGACTTAGAGGGACCAAGTTTTTTATTTTATCAAAAAATAAATATCTAGTGGGTTAAGTTAGAGTAATTCGGGCTTTATGGGCTTTGAGATGAGGATGTCACGAGGTGAAGATGTGGAGGATTTCATGGTTTTTTGCTGTAAAAAGAAACTTTGTTTTGATCTGCTCTCTCATGCGTACTCTCTGTTCTGTCTTGTTTAGTCTATTCTACCCAATTTTTTCCCTGTTAGATTTGGATAACAGGTGTTTCTCGATCTCTTGTATGTATCGAGTTCATTGTTTTTTTCTTTCTTTTGGATGGGAAAAGAAGTAAAAAAAAAAAATCAAATATAAACCATAAGTAGTATATGATATCACTTGAATCTATTTTGCCTCATCAGTTAAGGCCTAATTACATGATATATAAAAAAACATTCTTTTGAACTTTGGGCTAAAATGAAAATGTTAAACTCTAAAGAAAATTAACCGCAAGATTTCAGCTGATCCTTTTCATCTGCATTGTCATCCAACATAAAGCTGGTCCTTAGTGGTTGTTACTTGTTAGTTTGAAGAAGCTGCAACTTCTTGTTTAAATTATCATGTGCTTAAATTGATCAAAATTGTATGAAACAACAATACGGTGAATATATTTGCATGTTTTTTTAGATGTTTATTTGATTGGGTCAAATTCAAGCATTGTTGGGCTTAAGTAGGAGTAATTTTCCTAAAGGCATTTTTTGCATTCACACATACTTAAACTTGAGATCTCATGCTCATAGACAGATACAGGTGGGGCTAGGGGTGCCCCCCTAAAATTATTTAAAAAAAGAAAAGAAAGTAATTTGTGGATGCATGTTGGAATCGATCTTGACTTGTGAGGTGAAGGAAACATGTTCTAACCATCAAGCCAAATGAATGAAGGGTATAATGGTGTAAATTGATATGTACTTGCAGTCCGTTTGGATGGACTTTTTAAAAAAGTGTTTTTTTTCTATTGTTTTTTTTAAGCTTTTGGTTTTTTTTTTTTTTTAAAAAAAAACTATCATCTAAACACATAAATTAATAAAAAAAAAATACTTTTTTTTGTGTATAAAAAAGTGCTTTTTTATTATATTATTAAAAAAAGGTCCATCCAAACGGGTTCTTATCTGAGTTCTGTGTTAGATATATATTGGCTTGAGGTTATATTAAATGCTTATTTTTAATTTATTTATTTTGTTTTATGATGTAATTTGATATGCACTCATCTTTTCCGAAATAGCATTCCATTATTATATATAGTTTCCTTTTTTTTTTTATGATGTAATTTGATATGCATATCAAGAGATGACATTTTATATATCCCCAACCCCACCGAAATCACGTTCATTTTCTTCCTCTTGCTTTCTACTCATCTGCCTTTTTTTTCAACAGCTTATTTACAAATTTTGAGAATCAATAAGGTACTCAAAATCATTTTTTTAATATTAAATTTCCTTCATGAAATTTATTATACATGATTTTATTTTTCCAATGATACTACTTTTATACTGATTAGAGATATTTTAGGGTTAGAATTTTAAGTAAGTTTTGAGTTTTGTTAAAATATGGCTATGAGAATATAGATGATGACTAATTAATAGTTAGTTTTAATTGGTTTACTTTTGTCTAAAATCATATTTGTCATGAAATTATTCATGCTCTGTGATGAAGACTAATTTCTTGATGATTATTTGATTACATACATTGAAAAAGACCAATTTCTTAATGATTCTTTAATTACATACATTAAAAAAGAAATTGTTTTGAGTTTTAACACGAATTCAATTATAGATGAGTTTAACAATATGAAAACATGTAGAGTAAGAGTTAAGTGAAGTAATCTTAATTTCTGTAATAAATTTCTTTCAATTTTTTTGTTTATTAGATTTGTATTGTATTTCAAGTACTTTTGTTTATGGTATCATTTTTTTATTTTCGCCCCGTCAATAAAATTCCTGGGTTCGTCACTGACACTGCTCATGCTTAAGCAAGCAAAGCCCGTTCCACTAGAACAGATATGTGCTGGTTATATTTGCATGCTTCTCAGAATGCTGCAATTTAGTTGAACCTTTAATCACACTTAACTAAAACTCACTTCAGAAACAAGTAGACAAGTTAGTTCACTGTAATTTGCATACCTATTGACACCAGACTGGCACCTGTAAAGAAGTTAACTTTCTTAGGGATTTTCATCCATATTCCAGTAACTTGTAGTAATGAATGTTGTTTAAAACTTAGATATATTGATATTCACATATAAAAGGTGTGATTTGCAGGTTTCTCTGCCATTGTTAATTCTTCAAGGGGAGGCTGATACTGTGACTGATCCTTCAGTGAGCAAAGCCTTGTATGAGAAAGCAAGCAGTTCAGACAAGACACTCAAGCTTTACAAGGAGGCTTACCATGCCCTTCTTGACGGTGAGCCTGATGATATCATCATTCAAGTTTTCAATGACATTGTTTCTTGGCTTGACCAGCACAGCTCATAACAATCTTCCTCTTCCCCCATTTTTCATTGGAATATGAGCATCTTAATTTCTCGAATATTCAAAAATATGTATATATATATATGTAAATCGAGCGTGATTAAAAAGATAGACAGAAAAAAAAGGTGGGAGTGAGGTTGGATTGAATATGATATAAATTATTACAGCTTGTTTGTAACACATGGGAAAAAAACTAGATTATTGGTTGTTCTTAACATAGGATTTGATCTGAAGTGAGTTATCCTATAAATGAATAATGTGGTTCGTTATATATTTTATACTATTATTATATACATTGTGGGAGAGACAATAAAGATCTATCTGACGGTTCTTATTAAATTTTTCATTAACTCTGCCCTTGCAACGTACTGAGTTTGATTTGATATCCAAAAATAGCTTCTTTTTTTCTTTTTTTTTTCTGTTTGTCAAATATCGTTTGATTGACATGGATAATGAAATTTATGTATTTAGAGATCCCAAATAACTTTATCTTGGTATATTCTATGTGATGTTAGCAATGTTCTTAAGATCGGATTACTCATTGAATTTGCCAAGACATTATTAGTTTACATTTACTCGTTTGATCACAGTAGATGAGAATGGGGTTTTAATTTACTCTCTTTTAGTCTTTAATGTGAGTCATATTTATCTAATTTGATTATATTAAGAAAGTTAGTTAATATAGTTAATATAACATGTATTTTCTAAAAACACCTTGGTGATCTTCCTTAATTCCTTCATTTTTTCTCTTTATTGATTATTGTTGTCAGAGTATCAATATGAGTAAATTAGGGAAAAAAAGACAAATATGAAAGACATTTAAGATTAATATCAAACTTTTTAAATATATCATATATCAAGATCATATTGTAATCTTAATCAATTTATACTTTTATTAATTATATAATACTAATCCTTTCCATTAAATGGTCTGTTCGAAAACAATAGTTATATAATACTAATCCTTTCCATTAAATTTGTTCGGTTTGAAATATTTATTATAAGAATAAAAATAAAAGAAGAATAATGATAATGTTTTTGAATGGAATAAAATAATTATATTTGTTGTGTTATAAAAAAAATGAATATTGCATTTTATTGTTGTGTTTGCTGGGATGGAAAAAAATATCAAAATGAAAATGAGAGATGATCAAATGGTTATAATACACTTGGTATGAAAATATATTAAAATATTTATTACTTGTGTATATATATTTAAAAAGCATTATACAACTATTTTAAAGAAAATACTAAAATATAATATTTTAATTAATTTATAAAATATAAGATCTTTAAAGCAAACTCTTAAGAAAAAAAATGTTTTTAAATATTTTATCAGCTTTTAAAATAGTAATTTTAATTGTAGAATAAAAACCAAAATAAATTTAATAATATAATATAATAAGGTGTCAATGTAACTTTCCATGTCATTCTAAAGATGACTCCATTCAAAGAAATGTTTGGCGGAATCCACATTCCTAAACTTTTGGGAATATTTTAATGCAAAAATTGAAACCAAGAAAAGAGATACTGGAATCCTAACCCCTATTCTTAATTTCTTATCACTTGCCTTCCATTATCATGAACCAAACAGGGCCAAAAAGACAAACCCTAAAAAAGTAATTTCATATTTTTTCATGATTATGTATTTATTATTGTTAAAATAAAATATAGTGAAAGTTCAAAGGACAAAAGAAGTTTGGGGATGCTAAACTTTTGGGATATTTTATGCAAAGGTTGCTTTGCTAAATTTCTTAATTTCTTATCACTTGCTTCTTGTTTCATCTTCCGTCCACTCAAACTTAAAAAAGTAATTTCATATTTTTTTGATTATGTATTTATTACTGTTAAAATAAAATATAGTGAAAGTTCAAAGGACAAAAGAAGGTGGGGATGCAAGTGCGATAGTTTATGAAGGTTGCTTTGCTAAATTTGGTTAACTTTGCTTTCGGTGCTCTTGTTTCTCTTCCGTCCACTCAACTTCCACCATTTTTAAAATATAACAAAAACCACTTTGATTTTGGACTATAAAATTACCACTCTCCAAAACATTTTTTCCAAAAAAAAAAAAAAAAAAAAAAACTTCCACCATTTTTATAAGTGCCTATACACTACAAAATATATAAAACTTTTTTAAAATATAACAAAAACCACTTTGATTTTGGACTACAAAATTACCACTTTTGTTTGGTGAAGTCTGAACGTTTTAGTTTTGCCCTCAATCATGGCCTTTTCTTCTTCTTCTACTTCTTCTTCTTCCTCCTTGTGCAATTCTCCATTAACATTGAAGGTACAGTTTCCCTAAGGCCAAGACTATGTTTTGCACTTTCTGTTTACAATTCCTTGAGGTCATTTTGGATTTGGGTTCTTTCTTTTTTCTTCTAGGAATGGTTTTAGATGAATCTCTGGTTTATTTGAATAAGCTCTGCTTTTTAAATCTGATTCAGGTAACAAGAGTGTTCTTTTCCAGTATGCCATAAAGTGATTCCAGGAGTGTATATGCAAACTATGTGTGTGTGTGTGTGTATATATATATGATCTAACAGAGTAAAAAGCTATGGAAAATTTCAGTTTTGTTTACAAGTGAGGTTTGTTTCTTGTAGATTGGTGAGCTTGGTACTGTGAGAAGTGGTGGTGATTTCAGCAAAATAGAAGGGTGAAGTTGAGAGGAGAGTGGAGTTTCATAGGAGGGTCCAAAATCACTTTGAAGCCATCCCAAGTTGTGACTTCTCTACTTTGTCAAAAAAGCACTGTAGTTTGTGCTTCATGTATTCTCTTTTCATGCTCATCATCATCCCCTTCTGATATACTCTCTTTAATTCTTAATACAACAGCCAAAGGATTTTTATTGGAAATAATAAAGAAGCTAAATAAATTATTTAATCATATAATATATTGTGTATAATTAGAGTATATGTAAAACAAATTACTTTGGAAAAAAAAAACAATAAATATAAATACTTTATTTAACTTTTTAAATATCTTCCAGAAAAAGTTTACTGGCTCTTATATTAAGAATAAAGAGAGTGAGTGTATATATATATATATATAAAAGTTGATATGGTAATGTTATGATGCAGGGTTGTCAAGCTCTGAACTTGCCAGCAATGTGTTTACACTGGGATCAGTAGCTGTTCTTCCTTATTATACACTTATGGTCGTTGCTCCCAAAGCAGAGATAGTATGAACTCTTTTGATTTTGTTCTTAATTTATATGTTGTTAGAATAGTTTCATAAAGTTATTTTTCAGAACAAGTTTCAGGGAAGGAACAAAAATTTGGATCTTTGTTTAAGAAAAATCATATTTTGAAGTGAAAAACATGTATAAAAACTTGTTTGGAACAATTGTTCTTAAAATCAATTTAGAGAAAAAAAAAAAAGGAAAATAATTGAGAAGAGTCATGGAGATAGGATTGTTTTGGTTTATATTATTTATGTAGTTCTCATTACTGAAAACTCATGCTCTACACTTTTTTATTTCAAATCCACAAAAGTAAAAATAACAAAACTGATTTTTTGAAAAAAAAAAAAAGAACACGTTGCAATTTTTTATTTTTTCAAAAAATTTCAATAAAAATTAATCATGAAACAAGTTTTCATTTTAAAAGATAAACAAATTGTTCTGGAAATAAGAAATGGCCCGTCTCTTATTGTGCTTTGGACAAATACAAAAGAGAAAGATAGTGACTTTAGTGGCCACGTTTATTTATTAAAGGGTTAAATACCAATTTTATCTTCAAGATGGGCGTCGGGAAGAATTTTACCCTCGAAGTTTTCGGCGTACAGAAGAATGTTGCTTCTCCGTTAAGCGTCTTTAACGGTCAACGTTAGGGTTTTTAACGGAGGAAAACATTCTACATTTTTAAACTTCGCGCAATATTTTCCAAAAAAGTAGCAATTTTGTCCTTTAAAGTTAAAAAACGTAGTAATGTTGCCCCTCCGTTAAAAACTCTAACGGTCAATGTTAGTTGGCCGTTAGAGTTTTTAGCGGAGGGGTAACATTGCTACATTTTTAAACTTCAAAAACAAATATTTGTTCAAAACTTCGCGACAAAATTCTTTATAAGCATATCTTGCGACAAAATTGGTTCTTAACCCTTTATTAAAAAAGAAGAAGAAGATAGGATCACATGTTGGCTTTATTGGTGGGAAAAATGAGCAGCAATGTTTCATGGATAATACCACTTCCTTTTTATATTACTAAGTCTTATTCTTAATATAAAATTTAGATAACTAATTACAAATATTAAAAAATTAGTCAAAAACGTATTTTGATTTCCATAAAATACTCTCTTTATTAAGGATTGAGGGGAAAAAATTATAAATTTAGAAAGAAAAATGAGTTAATTTATAATTATTTTATTTAGTCCCAATATAACCTCATATACTTATGATCGGAAGGAAGTAGATTAGGTTTTGAATATATATTTAGTTGGTGCATGAAGTTGATAGTTTGAAAATGGGAAAATGCAGACTAAAAAGTCAATGGAAAGTGGGATACCATATGTGTTGCTTGGTCTTCTCTATGCATATCTCCTCTGCCTTTCTTGGACCCCAGAAACCCTTCAACTCCTTTTTGCAACCCAATACTTGTTGCCTCAGGTCACTCTTCTTACCAATAATTTGTGATTCAATTATTTTAAAAAAGGTTTAACGTTTCTGCTGTAAAAATATCTTTTCTGTCATATTCACATAAAAGTGAGTGGTCCCATTTTCAAGAGAATAAAAAAAAAAATTTGTGAGACTCACTCACTTTTATGTGAGTGTTGTGACTGAAAAAACATTTATGCAACAAAAGTATAAATATTAAATCCTTTTTAAAAAATGAAAAATTGTTAAAAATATCCCGTTACAGATTTTATTGCCTAAAAGTACATGTACAACTACCTTTAACCATATGTTATACCTGCTTAAGGACTTGTGCTTAAGGATTTGGGACCTTAGGTATCTTATTATGAATTTTGCAAGGAAAAATCACTTCAAGGTCTCAACTTGAAAAAAAAAATTAGAAAAATCTCATAGCTTGTTAATAATAAATGAAAGAGCTACCATTGATAAGTTATGTGACTTTTTTGATATTTTTTTTTAAAAAAATGGAACCTTAATGTGATTTTCCTGTTTTGCAACTAAAATCCAATGTTCCATTTTTACATGGGTCTTGTATTTTATGCTTTGTGATGCAGCTGAGTAGTATAGCGAAAATGTTCTCCAGTGACATCACTTTAGCCTCTGCTTGGATTCACTTAATGCTTATAGACCTCTTTGCTGCCAGGTCACTTTCTTATTACTATTTCCCTTTTTCTTCTTTGATGATTCATTCTTTTTTCATACTCATCCTTAGATTATTACAAATGAATCCAGGCAGGTTTTTCTTGATGGACTAAAGAATCAAATTGAGACTCGCCATTCAGTTTCTCTTTGCCTCTTCTGTTGCCCCATTGGTGTTCTTTCTCATTTCATCACCAAACAAATCACCAAAACTGCCATTACAGAGACAACCAGGGAATCATAGTCGTACTGTTCTGCTTCCCCCCCCAAAAAAAAATCTATTTTAAGCTTAAAAATATGTTTAGTCAGTTCTTGTGTGGATCATATTTAGTGGCACAATTAACACTTCACCCCCAGTTTTGGCAATGCCTTATATTGCTAGAAACTATTTTCAAAACCTCATGTTTTACGTACCATTATGATTTGTGAGCTGCATTCAATCAAATTGCAGGAACACAAATGCTCATGTATTCCAATGCAGGCATTCATTAATAATTGGGTTAAGATGCTAATTTGTTTCGGAAGTTTTCGTTGAGAAACAATGTTGCTCCGGAAGTATTTTTAGGTTCAATATTACCGCAGAAATTTCAAAATGTAGTAATATTGCTCCATAACATCAAAAAATTAAACTAACGTTGATTGTTAAAAAATTGACGTTGATCGTTAACTTTTTAACGGTAAGGGACAGTATTTCTCCATTTTAACGGGCCTAATGAAGTCCCAACCGAAAACAAAAGCGTAAGATTTTGTTTGCCAAAGCAGATAATATCACAAACGAGCACTTGAGCTGTTACAAATGATTACATTCATTGCAAGTGGGTCACCGGTTGTTTCCTTATTAGCCTATAAATAGGAGCTTTCATCATTTGTATGGACACATTTGAATGAATGAGAATATGATGGCTTATAAATTTTCTCTTCCTCCATTTATCTCTCTTATTTTCCCCCTCAATTCTAACCCTTTCCTCCTCCCTTCCCTCTCTGTTTCAGTTGTTCTTAACTTCCCCTGTTTTCTTTATTTTCTTTCACTAGTCTGTTTGAGTGAGAATTAGTGTGTACTGAGTTTTACATCAAAGATATAATTAAAAAGGTTTGTTCCTCTAAATTTCATTATATCAGACAACAGCATCTAAAAGTTGCAACTTGAGGCAGGAAAATTGAGCTTATAAGGTCATCATCAATAATAAAGTCAGAGCACAATTGGAGTAATCCTATAGTAAACCTTTCAGCTAATCCTAAAACAAATTTAAGCTAGAAGGAAAAAAAAAAGAAGCTTACAATCAATAGAAGTAAGTACTTCTAATCTTTTAAATTTACTAAAGGTAAAAAGAATCCTTTAAATTTTTGAGGGTTCATTCTAATCCTTAGGGCCTGTTTGATTTGAGGGAAGGGTATGAGAGGGGAAGAGTCCCATGGAGAATATCGACTAAATTATCATTAATAAGAAGATTATCTCTTTTTGTTGAAATGTATATTTTTAAAATATTGAAAAAAAATTTATAAACTATTTAATAAAGATGATAAAAAATTTTCTTCATCCCTCCCTCCACTCAAACCAAACAGGCCTTTAGGGCTGTTTGTAAGGAGGAAAGAGAGGGTAGTAGGAAATTTTATGAGTTTGTTTTAAAAAATTGGAGAAGTGGAGTTAATTTTTTTAATAAAGCTAAGATGTAAAACAAAAGAGTAAGAAAAATAAATAAAAAACTCTCAAGTCTCAATCCCACTTCTCTAATTTTTTTAAATTCAAGTCATAAAAATTTCCTCTCCTCCAAATCCTTCATACCAAAACAGTCTCTTAAGTTTATACAATATAATTTTATTTCTTAAATTTTAACACAACTAACGTAGCTAATAGGAAATGTTGACGAAGTAAAATTAAGGGTAAAAGAGCAATTTTACACATGTGTTTTACCCATGGCTTCAAGCACCACGAGCTTTTTTCTGGATCAAAAGTACATACGTGGTTACGTTTTGGGAGCAAAAATACCACGGGCCTTTAGTTGACCGTCAACTTGGATGGAGTGAACAGTAACGCGGGGGAAATTACCCTTTTGTCCTTAGTTTTGGTGAAATTACCCTTTTGCCCTTAGTTTTAATTTTTTTAAAAAAAAAACTAAAATACCCCCGTCGGTGGGCCCCACCACCGGCCACCCCCGCCTCACCGGCCGGCCGGTGTGGGGTGGGCGTGGTGGTGTCGGGCCGGGTATTTTAGTTTTTTTTTTTAATTTACTTTCCATCAGCGTCCATGTTATCGTCCATATCGTTGTCCAAATCGAACATCGGTCCAAATCAACGCCACGTCAGCGTTCCATCCAACTGACGGTCAACTAACGGCTCGTGGCATTTTTGCTCTCAAAACGTAACCACATGTATATTTTTTGTCTAGAAAAAAGCTCGTGGTCTTTAAGACTCCTGGACTAGGAGAAAAGCCTATTGTATTATTGCTCCTTAACCCTAAAATTAAATGGTGAATGTGCAATGTTAACGAAATAAGATTAAAATTTTTAAACGAGAAATACTTACCATTCAAAAAATTATACTTATGCTGATCTTTAATATAAACATTCATATTTAGAGAGTTGATCTTGGTTATAAATAAAAGACATATTTTTTTTTTGTCAATTTTTTCATAATCTATCTCTATTGATGCTCTAATCATATCTGTCAACAATAATCAAGAAGAAGAAAGAATGGTGGAATTAAAAAAAAGATGATTATGATATTTTAAAAAATATATAATATATAAAGTAACTTAATTAAACTTTTTAATCTAATCAAATTAGATAAATATATTTTATATTAAAAACCGAAAAATGACACCAAATTTAATCTTAATTCTAGTTGTAACCTTAAATTTTGGTTGGAAAAAGCCCTCCCCCAACCTACCGTCTCCCTCCTCCATTCTTCATAGATGGTCGCGTCATATACTGTTGGTTTTATTGAATCCTATAATTATCATATGATAACAGAGTATTAAACATTTGAATTACAATGTAGACACTCTATTAATGGAGCTTTTAAAGACTTTTTCTTCACAATTCTCATTGATCACCCTCATCTTTATGGTTTAGAGATGAAAACATGAAAAAAGAAGACATTTAAATGGTTTTTTTTTTTTTTTTAACTGCTTTATCCATTTCAGTCCTCAAATTGCCATGCGACTTCCATTCTGTAAGAAAACAAATATGAAGAAGAATGGGAATGAATCCTGCAAACTTTTCAAATCTTAAACCTTAACGCATTTTTTTATACTAAAATGAGGTGACAACTATAATTAAAATTGAATTAGGTGTTACTTTTTTTATTTATTTGTTTGTATGTATTTCTCATTTTAAAAAAAATTAATCATGCTTCGCAACATTGCATAATCACTATTTAATTTTGTTTTCTCAGAATTTTCTATTAATATTATTATCAGTGTTAAATTTTAAGGATTAAAAATGTACTTTATAATTTTTTAAAATAATTTTTTATTAAATAAAATAAAATAAATACGATATTTCGTTTTATTAAATAAATGAATAAAAAATATGGGCCGTCAAAAGTTAGGGCAACATCGCATCTTCTGAGGTTGCTATATAAGATTGTGTTAACCTCCACGGCGCCTCCTCTCACTCTGTATGTGGAAGCCGAACACTTGCAGCTAAGGTCGATCTGAACTTATCGGCTTCCGCTAACCTTTTGGTACGTTCAACGTTTCTCTCTTTTTCGTTGTTACGTTCTTTTTTTTGGTGCCGGTGATATATCATTTCGGTATGAAAGATTCAACTCTTTAGCTCGTCCATTTGCTCTCTTTGAGATCCGAACTCATACGTATTCTCCAATGCAAATGCTCTCTCGAATTGCTTGTTTTCTCTATATATGCCCCTCTTGTCGTGTGTTAGTTTTGAGTGGATTTGCATTTACGTTGAGAATATCAGTTTATTATTGTGAAGTTTTTAATTTTATATTTCGAGAACATTTATTCTCGTTTTGTTGTTGGAGAATTGTAGTTGTTATAATAGGTGGCGTTTTATCATTTTGTGGAAGAATTTAGAATAGATTAAC
This sequence comes from Acacia melanoxylon, assembly GCA_019022615.1. Classification (NCBI taxonomy): domain Eukaryota; kingdom Viridiplantae; phylum Streptophyta; class Magnoliopsida; order Fabales; family Fabaceae; genus Acacia; species Acacia melanoxylon. The sequence continues at coordinate 3,694,652 of JAFJYJ010000046.1, forward strand.
GACTTCACATATTTCATATTTATCATTCTGATTCTTCATCAGTGATAGTTTGATTTAGTTTTATGTTTGCCTTTCTACCAGATGTACATTGTTTGGTTTTCATTTGGAGGGACAATTAATATTTTTTTGTTGAAGTATTCAACAATAGAGCAGAAACTTCTCATATGTTACATTTATCTTCTGATTCTTCGTCAGTGAAAGTTTTGCAATAGAGGGTTCTTTTTATTGACTCTTTTTTGAAGTATTCAGAATAGGGTGTGTTTTGATTGACTCTTGCTTACCTAAGCGTGAGGCATCCGATGTGAATTGTCCAGTAACGTGTAGCAGCAATTGGTTCAAGTTTATTCTGTTTTCATTTCCTTGTTTAAAACCATGAAAATAATTTTAGTTGATAAGTAACTGTTTTGTCTTAAAACAGATTGGCCAAAATGTACACTTCAAGAAAGAAAATCCACAAGGATAATGATGCTGAACCCACTGAATTTGAGGAGACAGTGGCACAGTACCTATTTGATTTGGAGAACACTAATCAGGAGCTTAAAAGTGACCTGAAGGATCTCTACATAAATCAAGCAGTGTAAGCATGTTGCTATACTCACTTCACTTATGCTTGTCTAATTTTTCTTTTTGTAACAAATAAAACCATTACGAGGATGCTTCATTATGCAGCCAAATGGATGTTGCTGGGAATCGCAAAGCTGTTGTGATCTATGTGCCTTACAGATTGAGGAAGGCATTCCGCAAGATTCATCTCAGACTTGTCAGAGAACTGGAAAAGAAATTCAGTGGAAAGGTTGTTATCTCTGTTTCTTGTTTATCATCCAAAGTACTGTCTGCCGAGTCTCATTATGGTTAACTGTTTGTATGAAATTTCCATGGATAATCAAATTGTGTTTGCTGAAAGTCATACTGAATTTACAGGATGTTGTCGTGGTTGCTACAAGAAGGATTGTGCGGCCACCAAAGAAAGGTTCTGCTGTTCAGCGACCACGTACCCGTACCCTAACAGCTGTCCATGATGCCATGCTGGAGGATGTTGTGCATCCTGCTGAAATTGTTGGCAAGCGTGTCAGATATAGGCTTGATGGATCAAAAATAATGAAGGTTAGTGCATTTTAAAGCATATTTTGTTCTACTTCTCCTTGTATCACAATGTCTTCAAATATTCATTTATGAGTTTTTTTCAAACTCAGGTTTTCTTGGACCCCAAGGAGCGCAATAATACCGAATACAAGCTAGAAACTTTTTCTGGAGTTTACAGGAAGCTTACCGGGAAAGATGTAGTATTTGAGTTTCCAATCACTGAAGCCTGAAATGCTTATTCGTTTGCTGGAGTCTGTATTTTAGTGCAGTGTTTTATTTCTAGCAATATTACAAGTTTTGTTTTATGTCATTTGAAAATTTGAATTTTCGACATGGGTTTATCGCTGTCTATCTTGATCACATTGAAACAAAGAGTACTTAGTGATGTGGCCCTGAATTTAAAATTGAATTATTTCTGGGTAATTTTCCTTGTTGATGTTATGTTGTGCTGTTCTACCTCTTGCAGGTGTTCTGATGTGAAGTTTATTCTTGTTCAGACTAAAACATCAAATTATCTTCCTATCGTATCTGATATGCGTAGATGATAAGCAAAAATTCTTGTGCTTTTGTTTTCCTCAATTTATTGAAAGAATTCAAATTTGAAGTAAATAAATTGTCACAATGGCTAAGGGATAAAGTGAAAAGATGTATAGTGAAAGTGGGTATTTTCCATACTCGCTCACTCAGTTGCTATATTACATATTTTTAGCTATATTTTACAAATTTATAATTTATAACGTTATTTGTTTTGAATTCTATACTTTATATTAATATTGGAATTATTGCAAGTACTATAAATATTCAAGTTAAAAGGTAGGTTGTGTATTGTTGGCCAAAAGGGTATATTATTCATATTGCAGGGGCATGGTAAGAATGCACAGGTCTTGATTATCATCACTCTGAGGTCTGAACTGTTATATGCATATTATTTACCAAATGGGAGTCCCCAACAATGGAGCATTTTAGTGGAATAAAAGCCCTAATTTGCAAACTTACTTTCCAGCCATTACAGTTCAAAGCTGAAAAATTATGTGTAATAAAATCTATTTCGATATAGGAGTTAGAGCATCAAAGTTTGTAAATCAGAGTTTTGGCCAATCCTTGCATGTTCATGAAGTGGCGTCCACCCAACTATTCAACATTTTTGGCACTCTTCGTCTTTGGGCTTAAATGGTAAAGGGGTCGGACATTCTCACCAAAGGGAGGAGGAGGCCGATCCGGGGAAGGTTAGTTAAAGAGTTGGTTGAGCAGCTAGGTGTTAGGGTAATAGACCATTTACCCAACATCAACATCGTTATCATCTAGGAGAAAGAGAGATTTCGCCGTGCCTTTGGATCGTGGGTGAACCCAACCCTTTTTCTAAAATTTGTTTTCTCATGTATCAAAAACAAATTTTTGGCACAATGACGTGTGAAGTTATTCAATAGAAAACTATCCAGCAGATTTAAGTCTCAACTTGTATTACATTTTACTCATGATTCTACAAAAATAACTAGGTCAGTTTAAAATCTAACACTGTTTAGAAAAATTCTAAAGCAAGAAGTTCAATGAAAGTATACAACTCAAAATATTATGCTACCTTTTTATTGGAAACTCTGAACAAATGAATTCTTTCCCAATGATACTACGTACATTTCTATGGTATAAATCCAAAACTCAGAATTGCAGACCAGACTAGTAGAAGGCTTTCTTAAACTTGGGAAACTTGAAAGAATTTACTATTAACCCCAGCCCTATGCAGAACCAATTTTGCTGCTAGACGTATTTTAACCAAGGTGTTTGCAGCAGCAAAAAAAACATGTCCTTCAGCGACGAAATGGAGTCTCCTTGATCTTCCAGACTTCTGAAACTGCTCCCTCTTTCATTACCAGAAAGATGGAGGGACTTGGAACTATTTGGTGGGTTAGTGATTCATCCATCTCCATAGGGAGAACACAGTGATCAATCTCGAATTCATCAAATAGTGGGCGGTACTTTGTTACATGTTGATCTACGACAGTTCCTCGCAGGACCTCAAGGGGACCCTGCAACAGATTATATAATTCATTCCTCAAAAACCCAAACCTATGGCATGATTCTATTGATGTGCTCCCCTTCTCATCACACCAAGGAACATAACATCACTTTTCCATTATTCTATTTTACATTAAAAAATAATAACAAACCCGCATCCCTTATCAAAATTTTTATATCTTTGAAATGCCTTGATGGTCATTTTCCGCTAAAAGGATCACTTCTCATCATGTGTTAATACTTACTTACCTGTTTGTATGTGAGCATGGGATGAAGAGTTTGGACATCTCTATGTTTAGGAGTAAGGCCAGCCCGCATGACATTGTCCAAAGTAGCCAAGCATTCGATGCACTCACCACTTATATAAACATGTAGCCCCTAGGAACCAATTTCACATAGTTTAGTAAGAATGATACTATGACACCAATATCACTAGTATACTGCTCTCCTAGGCTCATCGCTAGTTTCAACTCGAGTCAGCAACTTGACTTGAAATCAACTCGAGTTGGACTTTCTTGTCTTGCAATTCTCCGTGTTCGTAAATCTTAAATCTTTGCTTATGATCTAATTACTTCTTATCATCACTCATTATTATTCCTAACTATCTTTAATCAGTTTATTAATGAGTTTCAGATGATTAAATGAGAGATTAAATGCAAATTAATCAAAAAGCATTTGATTACGTCAGTTGCATTTAATGTGGTTGTAGAAAACAAAGCACAATTTGGGCAACCATTCTCTGAGCATTCTAAAGGCATTCATGTCCCTTTTCCCAAATTAAGAGATTGATCATCCAACGGTGAACAATAGAAAGAATATCTAAGTGGCGAATGACGGTGTTCATTTGCAAAATCAAAGGCTGTGAGTAACGAACTAACTTCATGTCTAACGGCTACATTTAATACTCACAATGGTTCATTGAAAGCTTCTCAACGGTCATTAATTTCCCTCACCAAATATAAAAAGAAGCATTCAATATGATTGAACAACCGAAAACATAAACGCTCAAACGAACTATACGCATTTACTGTTTCATTCATTACTGTGTAATATCTTCGGATATCTAATCTTCAGTGTTTATTTATTTACTCTTTTAGAGAATTAAATTATATTCATCATTTATGTAAAGAAACTCAAGGTAGTAGGACCTTAAGAGTGAGTGTATTCATTACAATTTGTAAGAGGAAGTGAAACCTAGAGAAAGAATTATTTCGAGTATAGAGTATGTAATCAATTGAAAGAGATAGTGAAATACCTAGAGAGTCTAGGGATTGGACGTAGGTCAAGAGTTTAGACCGAACTAGTATAAATATCTTGTGTCATCATTTCTCCATCTCTCTCTCTCTCTCTCTCTTCTACTATGTTTCTGAGTTGAGTTTCAAGGCTAATTCAATAAAGTTTTTAAATCACCCAATTCTCCCTTTCTTAGGTGATATTCCGCCTTTCAAAAATCACCATATATTACAGCATTAATCTCGGTGCAAGCAAGACACCATTCATTATCAGAACAACCACAAACAACATATTCACTTTCAAATGCAAAATTAGGATAATCATCATACCATTCAGTAAGAACATTATCTACAACATCGTTAATCACATCAATGCATAACATTGAATGCTCTTCCCTATGATATTTCATGGCATCAAATATATTAAAATTCACAAGAATATCACCAAACTCCATAGAAAGAGTACCAAAATGCACATCTATCTTATTTCTAGTTGTTTTCATGAAAGGCCTCCCTAGAAGGATAAGGGACCTACTCATAGGAGATTCATCCTCCATCTCTAAAATGTAAAAGTCAATAGGTAATAGTAATTCATTTACTTTGAGTAAAACATCTTCAATCAAACCAACAAGATGATCATTACTCCTATTAGCTAACTGGACAACAACTCCAGTATGACACAAAGGCCCAAGACCAAGAGATTTATAGATAGATGTAGGCATGACATTAATAGAAGTACCTAGATCTAGCATGAAATCATAAAATCTATAATTAACAATAATGTAAGGGATAGAAAACATTCTTGGATTCTTGCACTTATGAGGCATGGGTTGGAGGACTGTTGACACATTCTGGTTCAAGCTAACACATTCAGTCCCTTTCAGTCGCCTCTTGTTGGTACACAACTCCTTCAGAAAGTTGGCATATTTTGGGAATCTGCTTGATTGCAACCAAGAGAGGAATATTGATCTCAACCTTTTTAAAAGTCTCAAGAATGTCCTTGTCTTGTGCCTTTTTTGCCAACTTCTTGGATTGAAGGGCTCTTTGAGGGAAAGGAAAAGGAATGGGAATGTCAGGTTCCTTTTTCACCTTGCTGCACTATCTCTTTATTTTTAGAGTCAATCTTCACATTTTTTGATTCTTTATCTAATGTGGATGTAGTCACAAGCTGCAACTTGTTTAGGCTCTTTCAATTGCTTGCCAGATCGTAGGGGATTGGGAATTGTTTGTGAAGTAAGAGTATTAGATCCCTGAGGTTGTAGCTGATTTAATGATGTTGCCAATTGCCCAATCTGAGTTTGCAAACTTTGTTTAGAAGTTTCATTTTCGATGAGAGTTGTCGAGGTCTCGTAAAATAACCAGGATCAACAAAAGATTTGCAGTATAATGAAACCTGGATCGTTTCTCAGAGGAATTCACAGTGAGTCTAAATTGAATAGTAGGAACAGAAAAATGGTAAATGGTTGGGGGTTTTTAGTATGCAATCAAAATAAATCAAAGGACTAAAAAGAGAATACAAAAAGCGAAATTAACATATTAAAACAATTAACCCATAATTGGGATTCTAGAGATTTCCGTCATTGGACGAAATTTGACCGAACTCGTGATTGATTTTGGAAAAACCAAAATCTCTACGTTTGTCCAGAAACTTCCTCAATTGGACAATCCCTCAGAATTTTTTCGAACACAAGATGTGTCACTATGCGACCACACAATTTACACTTCAACCCGGTTCAAACTACGTCCTTGGGATATCAATCCGGATATTAAATCTAATATCCGCACTATGTCCTAAAATTGAATTCGATCAAAGTAAACAGAAACAAGTTTGATTATCGATTAAGCGTAGGTACTCTGGATGAATCATGGAATACTTAACTATGGGTCAATAACAGAAGCTCAGCCAAACATGGTTGTACAGAATGTGTTAGTTCTCTATGTGTTTTGATGATGTCTAACAATTGTAATATCTATTGGGTCAAATTGTAAAGTTTAAGCTCAAAAAATTTGTATTAGAACTATTTGGAAAATGATCTTGATATTTAGTAACTCAAGTTGTTTTCTGCAACTCAAGTTATAAGATTCGAAAATCAAAATTCTACAAAGTCAATAACTCGAGTTGTCACTTAACAACTCAAGTTATGAGTTGTACTTTAGTTTCCAAAAGCTTCATCGCGATATCGATTTTGTGTATCGATATAACTCGAGTTACAAGTAAGAACTCGAGTTATAAAAATTGCCAAAACTTTCTGTCTGAATTTAACATTAGAAAAACTCAAGTTATAAAGCATAACTCGAGTTATTCTTATAACTCAAGTTATATTATTTGCGAAAGTTTTCTGAATGATTAATTCCAAGAGAACTCAAGTTATAGAGTATAACTCGAGTTATGAAACTCCAGTTATTCTTCATAACTCAAGTTATTTTATTCACAAATATTTTTGGAAAATAAGAACACTAAGGGAACTCGAGTTATAGGAAGTAACTCAAGTTTTGAAACTCAAGTTATCATTCACAACTCAAGTTCCGTTTCGTGGTTCAAGTATTTTCAAAACATGAAATAACTCGAGTTATGAAATGCAACTCGAGTTGTCTGTATTAGAATTTGAATTCAACGACTTCGTAATCCAAACTCTTTGATTAAAGCTTGGGTACTTGATATTATTGATTATCATTATTTCTAACCAAGTTTAATCAATTTGCTAGTGTGTTTGGACATGATTAACAAGCTTTAAGTTTCAAATTTGCATAAAGTAAATTCTTGTCGGAAGCATTAAATCTTTGAATCGGATATCAAGACACGAAAGAGGTAATCGACTTCTGAGCAAGCGAAAAGCAATCCAACTATTTCCAAGACAATATTCTGACTGAGTCTCAACGGACAATTTGAATAAAGAATGTCAATGGGAATAACGGTCGAATGTCGGAAGCATACGAAGAAACCGAGCAAAGGATTTTCAACGGATATATTGATTACTCACAACGGCTCATTAAGTTCTTCTCAACGGTCATTAAATGCGAGTATCTATAAAGGTCAGAAGCATTCAAGTCTTCAACAACCGAAACTCTGCGCATTCAATTAGCCATTAAGAGCATTTACAGTTTCTACACACAGAGATAATATCTTCGGATATATTAAGCTTCGAGTGATTATTATTTCGCTCTTTTAGAGAGTTTTCATTGATTATCCTTTCTTGTAAGAATCTCAAAGTATTGGGACTTTGAGATTGAGACATTTGATTACAACTTGTAAGGGGGAGCAAGTTCTAGAGAGAGAATTGCTTCGAGAGTTACGAGTGTGTAATCATTTGAAGTTAGTGAAATCCCGGAGAGTCGGAGGCGGGCGTAGGTCAAGGATTTGGACCGAACCAATTATAAATTCATTGTGTTCAATCTCCTTACCCTTACTCGTTTATCTACGTTTCGCATTCGGCTTACGAGCATTTACGCGAGAAAATTTTATATCCCCAATTCACCCCCCCTTTTGGTGATATTCCGTCTTTCATGAACAAGCAGCAGAAATGAAGAAGTTCATCATGAACACGATGAACAACTCGAAAAAAAATATGAACTTCTGTTTTAATCCAAAAATTCTTACAAAATGTTATGACAATGTGTTTTTAGCCATCATGCTAACTTAACCTAAAATGGAAAATGGACTAGAAATCCGACCCAAAATAGAAACAACTAATAAATGGTCTGTTAATTACAAAATTCGGGCCCATTAAAATCCCAGAAAAATGCTTCTAACTTTGGGTCCAATTTTGACTGCTTTCTTGTTCGAATTTTGCCTTTCAATTATTCATATCAATTGTAGCTCACTGAATCATCTAAACAAATGAGACAAGAATGAGGCTAATAGGATATCTGGTTCAAGAGTTATGGTGAAAATAGTGAAGCACTGTAAATTTGAAATTTTATCACTAAAATGAATTAAATCTAATACAAAAGCCAAAGCCCAATTAAGCATAAAAGTCATTTATTTATGAACTAAACAATCCTAAATTTATTAAACAAGAAAAGCAATTAAGTGTAATAATATGCAATTATCAATAAGGACAAAAGAAACACCTTAAAACTGAATATTGTTGGTTCTCAGTTTATATTTTTTAAGGATAACAAGATTTGTAAATGAATAAGGTTTTGAATAAGTGAAAAGTTCTAAAGATGGAAGCTTACTCGAGCACATGTTAACTTACTCGAGTAAGAGGTTGCTCGAGCAAGGTATCTCAATCTGGTTGTTAAGTTGTCTAATAAGTCATAATTGAGCAAGTTTTCTTTATACTTGAGCATAGGCAAGATCTGCTCAAGCACTATACTCGAGTAAGCTTACTAACCTTTCTTACAGCTCTGCTTACTCGAGCAAGGATATGATCTGCTCAAGCAACATACGCGAGCAAAGCTTCTGATCTGCTAGAGCATGAATGGTTTATGAACATAATCTCTTTATTACAGGATGCTTACTCGACAAATTGAGTGACTTACTCGAGTATATTCGTTTTATACTCGAGCACAGCTTCTATGTTTAACTAATGAAATATTCTTTGCAGAAGTTACTCGAGCAAACAGAACCCTTACTCAAGCATGATACTTGAGCAAGATGAATTATCTACTTGAGCACATACGTCTTGACATCTCATCCTTTGTTCTTATCAAAGTTTACTTGAGCACACTGAAATACCTGCTCGAGCAGAGGTAAATGTCTACTCGAGTAAGCTTGTTTATAAACTCTCTCCTATAAACTTATTTGAATATTTCTCAAGCACATATCTATGTCTTACTCGAGCAAGCATGTCACAGAGAGTTCATTCACTTTGTCTTCTTCATATTTATAAATTCAAATAAATATGATTAACATCTGATTTAGTTTGAATACTACTTATTATCATTTACAATGCTATTAATAATCTTTTGAGTGAGTTTCAGATCAATAACAAAAGGTTTTCGGGCAAATCGTCGAAAAGCAATGAATGTGTCGGAGTATTAAATACGTTACAGAAAATAGAGCACGCACATGAAATGGAATTCAGAGCAGGTCAAATGATCATTGTGCAGACACCTATTCTGGCGAAAGTGATAGCGACACTTCCTTAGTCAACTAGACCAAAGGCATGTCATATGAATATTGTCGACAGTGATCCGAAAGCGACATATCCTCAAATCTTCAACAACGATGATTTGTGTCTAAAGAAATACTTATGTGTCTAACGAAACAATTGAGTTCTCTTAACGACTCAATTGAGCTTCACCAACGGTCATTAATGGCGATCAACTATATAAGAAAGAGCATTCAATTTGGAGCAACCAAAAAAAAATTCCAATTCTAATATTCATTTATTGCTCACTGCTAAGTTAGATTTAGCAATATATCTTCGGATATTTTTGTACTTTAGTGATTATAAATTCACTCTGTAAGAAAGTTATTTCTTTGTTTGATTATCTATAAAATCTCAAGGTAAAGGGACCTTGAGTATGGGTGTAACGATTACAACTTGTAAGGGAGAGTGAATCCTCTAGTGAGAGGATTACTTCGAGAAATAGAGTGCGTAATCATGAAAGTGATAGTGGAAATCTCAGTGTTTGGGAACTGGACGTAGGTCAAGAGATTGGACCAAACCAGTATAAATTCTCTGTGTCTATTCTTCTTCTATCCTCACCTTGTCAATTTGATTTTCGGGTCTAGTTTCAAGTTAATTTTTAATCACCCAATTCACCCTCCCCCTCTTAGGTGATATTTTGTCATCAAATATGATGAATATTAATCACATAACTCAATAAATATGAAAGAAGAATATTTAACAAAAATAATTGCAAGATGCAAGATGGTAAGATATATCTTAAGAGATTAATTTCCCAAGTTAAGATACAAATGTGCCGCTGAAGTTTAAGCTGAGAAGCAATGTTACCCCATAAGTGTTAAATTGAAGCCATATTACTCATTTCTGTTAAAAACTTAACGGTTAATGCCAATTTTTTAATGGTCAAAGTTAGTCTTCTTAATGGAATATGGTAACATTGCTATGTTTTGAAACTACTGGGGTGACATTAAACCTAAAAAAACTTTTAGGGCAACAATGCTCTTCAACAAAAACTTCTAGGACAAATTTGTACGTTAACTTTTAATTGCCCTAGCATCCATGATTATATTGGAGTAGTTGACATGATGATATTGAGGAGCAAAGAATTTGATGCAAAATGAAAATGGTGATCCCATATGATGCTCCCCATAAATATTATAAATGAATTTAAAATATGGAAAAATCTTACCACATTATTTTGATTGAATTAATTTCAAGCCATGAACAAAAATCCACTAGCATCAACAAGATGTCATGAGTATCTTATACAAAGATTTCATAAAGTAAAGAGGATGAGTTTTATGAATCTCAAATCACCAATGGATAGACAAATATACACTTCTTTTAGAAATTGCAAATGAATCAATAAAATACAACAACATAAATCCATAAATGAGTATAAGAGAGAGTCAAAATATAAGGGGAGACATCATAAATAAAAGATATATGTAGAGAGAAAAAGAGAGTGTTATGGACTCATATATTGGGCCAGTTAGTTATTCGGCCAAACAAGAGGGCTTGCAGTAAAACACTCATTTAGCCAAGTAAATGGTTCACCACTACTCCATCGTGTATGTTATGCAGGACCGTACAGGTAGTGGAGCAGGTGTTTACAGAACGTGGGAGGCGCATAATGGCAGATGGATGGATACATTTGCATGGGAGTGAAACCCTAGGTAATCCCTATAAATAGGAGATTACCCATCAGGTGCACTCTGGATACTCTCTATTCCATTATTTATCATTCAGTCACACTGTGCACACACCACACCCTCAGGCGAACCGCCATCTCCGTGTAGCACTGTGGTCTGAGTTCACTCGTCGATATCTCCTTCATAGATATTGTCGAGTTGAAGCCTCCTCGCTGGTGCTTAACTCTTGAGCATCCTTGAGAGGTTCACTGATCCAACATTAACAATCCCTAGCTCATTGGAGCTAGACATCTGTGTTCTACACCAGAACATTGGCGCCGACCGTGGGGAACCATAAACTTTGATTCCCGGACCATATAAAACCACTGTCGACCACTGAGGATGGCCGCAAGCACTAGAAGCCGTAGTCAGGCGCTCCGGCAAGATCAACTACCTGATGAGCCTCAGCAGCATTTACGTCAGGAGTGCGTTGTTCAATACTATGATTCAGTAGTTCCGGATCCCAGCCACGTCATCGTGGTGACGGAAGGTGAAACCGAAGACACGACGCATTCTCCTCACCCGAGCTTGGTTGCTCAACAAGAGCAGCGAAGGGTTCAGCGTCGGAACCTTCCTCCTCCCACCCATGATCTCCAAGATGAGCACCCCGACACTAGAGTGTTGCATAGGACGATGGATTCATTGATCCAACGGATGGGAAATATGGAAACTCATCAGCAACTTCAGAGAGAGGAAGATATCCGACTTATCCAAGAAAACTTGGACCTCCGAAATGCCGTTTGGTGGCAGAAGGAGCAGAAGCGGATAAGGCAAGCTTGGGAAGAACGCGTGGGACAAAAGGAGAACCAGGTTAAAGATACAAGACGGGATGGTGCTGGCACAAGTCGGGTCATGACCTCGACGTCGGTGCACACCAACGAAGAGGAGCCTAGCGAAAATCATGAGGAGGAAAATTGGGCCGGAGACGACCGAGGAAAGATCACCGAAGAGGAGCGCTGAGAAATTTTGTTGCTAAAGGAGCGTATAAGGATATTGGAGAATCCTGCCCAACTCTCTGCTTGGGATACCGGTAAGCCCAGCCGGGCTAGCGACATGACGGTTACCGGCATAAACGTGGACACTCACCGACTTGCTGGAGCCGACCTGTCTCGGCTAAGGGAAAGCAGTAGATTGAGAACTCGGATTTGAACAAATACGAGGCAACACCCCCATCATTTAGCATGCCCAAAACAATTGCTGAAGGGCATTGCGGAGATGGCATGTTGAACCAGTTTTCCAAGGAGATTATGGCGGCCACTTATCCTAAGGGCCTGGATTCCCGGGAGTTACCAAAGTACAATGGTAACCACGACCCGCTGAATCATCTAAATAATTTTAAAATGGAGATCGGGGTGAAAGGGATAGTAGGGCACGTGATTCCTCGACTATTCGTAGGAACCCTTCAAGGGGCTGCTTAGACCTGGTTTCACTCTTTGCCGCTGCATTCCATCCACGACATGAAAACCATGGAGCACAAGTTTTTGCTAAACTTCGCAACGAGCAGAAAGCAGCCAAAGACCGAGTTCCAGCTGGATCAGGTCAAACAATTGTCTGGTGAAACCTTACAGAAGTATTTGGACTATTTCAAAGACACTGCTCTCCAAGTTCCCAGCTTAAAAGAGGATGTGCACCTACATTGCGTAATAGCCGATCTCAATAGTGCATCTCGGCTAAAGAAGTCGGTGATGAAGAATCGTCCTCAAACTTTGGCCGACTTTACAGATTGGTCAAAGACGTACTTAGAGCTTGAACATATGGAAATGCTGAGCCAAGTACCAAGGGAAAGGGGGAAGAGTCCACCTCCCAAGGCCAAAGAGCAATATACCGGTCGCAAACCGGAATCTCGCAGACGTGATCGTGAGGTCAAGCCAAAGGGAGGCAAACCAGAAGAAAGGTTCGACAGGTATACTCCCTTGAAGGTATCCTAGGCGCAGATTTGGAAAGAGGTGTTGGCGACCGAAATGAAAAAGGTTGAGCGACCCCGACCAGTATGTAGGGAGGCTAACTTGGATAAGTCACGGTACTGCGAGTTTCATGATCAACACGGTCATACCACAGACAGTTGCTGGGATTTGAGGGATGCTGTGGAAAAGTACGTACGCGAGGGAAAGCTTCGTCGTTTCATCATTCAGACGCAGGGGTGGCAGAATAATAAGCGCTAAGGGGGCAAGAGTAAGAGCCCACCCCCGGAAAAGAAAAGGCGTGAGCAAAGAAAGAAAGCAACAGACAGCGATGACGAGTTCCCGGACTCCAAATACGATTGCAATGTGATTAGCGGAGGCTTTGGGGGCGGAGGGGATTCGGTAAGCCAGCGGAAGAAATATCTGAGGGAGGTCCTCTCAATCAGAGACCTCCCGGACTTCAAGAAGGATGATGCCGCAAAACCCGAACCTCCGGTCCTAAGTTTTGCCAAAATGGACTTAGAAGATGTACCGCTAGGTCACCACGACGGGTTGGTCATCACGGGAACTGTGGTCAACTGTTGTGTGAAGAAAAGTTTTGTCGATAATGGGAGCGCTGTGGACATTATCCTGTGGGACGCATTCAAACGAATGCGGTTTGACCTAGAAGATTTGAAGCCATGTAGAACGACATTGACCGGGTTCAATGGCCAGGATACATGCCCTAAGGGACACATCGATTTGAAGTTGACTTTGGGAACGAAGGATGCATTTAAGTTTGAGCGTGTCAAATTCATCGTAGTCGACTTTCCTTCCCCGTATAATATCATCTTGGGACAGCCTACGATTCACAACTGGGATATGCTGGTATCCACAAAGCACCAACAGCTGAAATTGGTCAATAGAAGGAACCAAATCGTAACGGTCAAAGGTGACCAGAAAGATTCTCGGCAGTGCTACTTTGACACGGTCAAAGTCAGTAAGGCCGACCCAGCATCTCGGAAGGGAAAGAGCAAGGCATCCAAGGAACAGGAAAAAGGAAAGTCGGTTAACCTCGTTGAATTGGATTTGCGCGAGGAGGAGAAGATGCATAAAACGGAGCCAAACGGTGAGCTAGAGGACCTCGTTCTGGGAACCGAGCCTGAACAAGTCACTAAGATCGGTAGGATGCTGGACCCCAAGCTACGGGAAGAACTAAAGGAGTGCTTGAGAAGCAACAAAGGCGTTTTCGCCTGGCGACCGTCCGAAATCCCTGGGGTGGACCCCAGTGTATGTTGTCACAAGCTGGCCATTTGTCCGGGGTCAACCCCTATATCGCAAAAGAAGAGAAAACTTGGTGAGGACAGGCGAAAGGCCTTGGCTGCGCATGTTGAAGAATTGCTGGAAGCCGGCTTTGTGCGTGAGGTACAGTATACAACCTGGCTATCAAATGTCGTGATGGTGAAAAAACCTAACAGCAAATGGTGGGTATGCGTCGACTATAAGGACCTAAACAATGTGTGTCCCAAGGACTCCTTTCCCATGCCGAATATAGACCAACTGGTGTATAACTCATCTGGATTCAAGTTACTCTCCTTCATGGACGCATACTCAGGCTATAATCAGATCGCTATGCATCCAGAGGATCAGGAGAAAACTGTGTTCATTACGGAGAAGGCCAATTATTGCTACAATGTCATGCCTTTTGGGTTGAAGAATGCAGGGACCACATATCAAAGGATGATGAATCGAGTGTTTGAGGACCAGTTGGGAAAAAATGTGGAGGTCTATATAGATGACATGATTGTTAAATCTGCATCAGTAACAAACCATGTACAAGACTTGCAACAAACGTTTGACAAACTAAGAGAATACCAGATCCGCCTTAACCCGGCCAAGTGCGCTTTTGGTGTTCCGGCAGGAAAGTTTTTAGGCTTTTTGCTTACACACAGAGGCATCGAGGTTAACCCGGATAAGTGTCAAGCCGTTTTGGACATGCAAGCGCCAAGAAATAAGAAGGAAGTCCAACAGCTGACGGGAAGATTGGCGGCACTAACTCGGTTTTTACCAAGATCAGCAGAAAACTCCCTCATTTTCTTCAAACTCTTTAAAAAGGAAACCTCAGGAGAGTGGAATGCAGAGTGCGAAGCAGCTTTTGCAAAGGTCAAGCAATGTCTATCAACCCCGCCTTGGGCTTAACCAGGCCCGAACAGGGGAAGATCGATTTTTTGTATTTACATGGGAAATGAGGCAGTCGGTGCGGCTTTGGTTAGAGAAGGGAAGGAAGGCCAACAACCGGTGTATTTTGTAAGTCGAGCCCTGCAGAGCTGATAGAGATTTGCCGTCATCTCCCAAAATAACCAGATTAGAAAAGATTTGCAGTATAATGTAAACTGGGTCGTTTCTCTCAAGGAATTTGCGGTGGGTTTAAATCAAAGAATAAAGAAAATGAACAACAATAAATTGGGGGTTTTTGATTTGAAACAGATTAAAACGAAATTAAAGCCGAAACAGATCTGAAATATGCGAAACGAGATAAAAACGAGATTGAAATAGATTAAAACGATCAACCCAACGTTTAGATTCCAGAAACTTCCTTCATTGAACGAAATATAAACGAACTCGTGGTTGGCTCTGGACGAACCGAAATCTCTGCGTTCGTCCAGAAATCCCTCGACTAGACGATCGTCTAGAATCTGTCCCGAACAGTGGCGTCTCACTGTACAATCGCACAAACAACACTCTAACCTAGTTCGAACTCGGTCCTTGGGATGAACCAAACCGAATATTAAATCTAATATTCGAACTATTTAAATCGGATCCGATAAGATGAAAACGAAACGAGTAAAGTTACCGATTAAGTATGAGTTCTACGGACGAATCATGGAATCCTCAACGTTGGGTTAACCACGGAAGGTTTAGCCAAACATGGCTGGGAAAATCGAAGAATAGACGAAGAACGCGAAGAACACGAAGAACATTTCAGAGAATCTGAAAACCTCTATTTTGATCCACAAAACAGAATAAAAACGTGAATGCAATGTTTGTGGCTGCTGCCTTACTTAACCTAAGATGAAAAACGAAATGGGGCTCCAATCAATAATCCAGGCCCAAAACAGAAAATAATACAGAATGGGCTTTAGTCACAAATTCGAGCCCAAATAAAACATCTGACTTTGGCTTCAAAATCGACAACTTTTTTGTCCGAATTTTCCCTTTATGTCTTCATAACAATTGTAGCTCTCTGAATCATCTGAAATATGAAACAAAAATGAGGCAAATCCGATGTCTGGTTCAAGATTTATGGTAAGATTAGTGAAGCAATGTAAAACTGGAATTTTATTAATAAAAATGGCTAAAATATAATCAAAGGCCCAAAGCCCAAATAAGTATAAAAGCCATTATTTATTAACTAAAAAGTCCTAAATTATTAATCAAGAGATAAAAAGAAGTGTATAAAATATTCAATTATCAAATTCCCCCACACTTATCTTTTTGCACTCATGAGCAAAATTCAAAGAAAAAGATCTAAAGGAGAAACTCTTCTTTTCTACAAATTGCTAACAATGCAGAAATTGAACAAGGAACACAAAGCTTCATTAGAACCAATCAATCAAGACCCAAAATCCCTTCATCTCAAATTACAATTCCTGGTAATCTCAATCAATGATGCTAATCACAAATGATGGTTTCTCAAATGATGCGCTCAATCAATCAATCTCTCAAGTGTTTAAGGTAAATAAGTGTATCGCTCAAATTCTACTCAAGAAAATTGTTCTACCATAAGCTTGCTCAATTTCTACGTCTCCACTACTCATAACACATGCATGCACAAATCAAGAAAGCTTATTATTAAAGGTTGTAATGGGGTTAGGGTGAAGGTAGGTAATAGTATGGAATGAGAGGCTAAGCACCCAAGAAATTTAAAAGAGCATTGATTAAAATCACAATGAAAGACTCTTTTTTTTTTTCTTTTTCTGCCTTTTTTTTTTTGCTTCTTTTTTTGGAAACTATATACAAAATCACAATGACAAAACCAAACATCTCCCCCCCACACTTAAACTGTTGCACTCCTGAGCAACCCCCACACTTAAACACAAAACCAAGGTGAAACCAATGCTCAATAAATCTCCAAGGTGCGGAATAAAATGGTTTTACGATTAGGCTTGTAATGTGGCTTAGAAAAGAATGAGTCGAAAAGGCACAAATGGGCTAGCAAAGGAAACATAATGCAAGGGAAAGCTATTTGGCCAAAGTGGGAAAATAAAAGAAAGAAAACAAGCTTCTATCATATTTATGCATGTAAGTGAAAAATGTAGTTTCAACAAGAAAAGGAGCAAGTTCTAGAGAACACAAATCGGAGAGCGGATGCACACATGAAAAGAGAATGGGAAAAGATGAATTCCATTCAAGTAGGCCCAAAACCTCACAAGGTCAATACCAACTTAGGCAATCAACAACATCAAATCAACTACCAAGATATGTAATCGAAGAGTCAAGAATCACGAGACCAAACAGAATGATCCATTAAAACCAAAATGTCCTAGTTCATAATATATAGCAATCATAGAAAGATGAGCGTATTTATTTTCGAAAAGCAAAGTGCAAATATGAAAACAAATAAAAGAGAAAGAGGGAGAGGAAAGAAGAATACTCCCCAAGGGTTTAAGGAGGATAAGTGGCATCAATGAGGAGAATCTCGCGCTTCCTCATTCTTTGGGATCCTCATGGAATTGCTTGAGGCGATGCCCATTGACCTTAAAGGTTCTCCCTGTGGGTGGATCACATAGCTCAACAGCACCAAATGGAAATATGTTAGTGATCTCAAAAGGGCCATCCCATTTAGATCGAAGCTTACCAGGCATAAACTTCAGACGGGAGTTAAACAGAAGAACTTTCTGGCCCACAGAAAATTCTTTCCTCAGAATATGCTTATCATGGAATGCCTTAGTCTTTTCCTTGTACAAACGCGAACTCTCATAGGCATCCAATCTAAGTTCATCCAACTCTTGCAACTGCAGCTTAGTTCCATGCGAGACTTAGCCAAATCCATGTTACACTGCTTAATGGCCCAATAGGCTTGATGTTCCAACTCAATCGGAAGATGACATGCCTTACCAAAGACAATCCGATAAGGAGACATCCCAATCGGAGTCTTGTAGGCGGTGCGATATGCCCACAAAGCATCCTCTAATCGCTTACTCCAATCTTTCCGGAGTAGAGTTAACGGTCTTCCGAAGGATTTGCTTAATCTCTCTATTTGAGACTTGACTTGACCATTGGTCCGAGGATGGTATCTTGTG
This sequence comes from Acacia melanoxylon, assembly GCA_019022615.1. NCBI lineage: Eukaryota > Viridiplantae > Streptophyta > Magnoliopsida > Fabales > Fabaceae > Acacia > Acacia melanoxylon. The sequence goes on from JAFJYJ010000046.1 coordinate 3,712,932, forward strand.
GAGACCTTGTGAAGCACTCCATACTTGCGTAACAAGGCACCTATGCTTCGGTTGCAAAAATGGGAACCCGGTCACCGATAATAGCTCTAGGAATGCCAAACCACGAGAAAATGTTAGACCTAACAAAATCCACCACCACTGGAAAGAATCATTAGTCCGAGTGACTTTCGCCTCAACCCATTTCGAGACATAATCAACAGCTAGGAGGATGTAAGTATAACCATATGAAGCAGGAAATGGACCCATAAAATCAATACCCCAAACATCAAAGATCTCACAAAACAAAATAGGGTTTTGGGGCATCTCATGCCTACGAGAAATACTCCTACTCTCCGACGGTTATCACATGACTTACAAAACGAGATGGGAATCATGAAACAAGGAAGGCCAAAACAATCCACAATCTAACACTTTCCTAGCAGTTCTTTGGGGTCCAAAGTGACCACCACGAAGCGAAGCATGAGCAAAATGCAATATAGAGTGAAACTCATGATCGAGCACACATCTCCGAACTACTTGGTCACTACAAAATTTCCACTGAGATAAGGGTCATCCCAAACATAGTATTTAGACTCACTCTTTAATTTAAAGGTTTGGGCCCTAGTAGAATCTTCGGGCAAAACACCGGCTACCAAGTAGTTAACCAGATCGCATACCATGGAAGCTTACCTTGTAGTCAGAAGCCGCTCATCGGGAAAATCATCCCGAATAGAAGAGGGGTGAGAGGAAGAATGGGTGATACGACTCAAGTGGTCGCTACCTAGTTTTGTGCTCCGCACTTGTCTCGAATCTCAACATCAAACTCTTAGAGCAATAGCATCCACCGGATGAGTCGTGGCTTAGCATCATCGCCTTTTTCAAAAGAAATTTCGAGCAAAGCATGGTCGAGAGAAAACAATTACTCTACTAGCTAGCGAGATATGACCTAAACTTATCAAACGCAAATACAATAGCCAACAACTCCTTCTCGGTAGTGGTGTAATTGGATCGGGCGGGATCCAAAGTTTTGGAGGCATATGCAATCACATGAGATGCTCTATCGACCCGTTGTGCCAAGATAGCACCAACCGCATAGTTGGAAGCATCACACATCACTCAAAGGGAATGCACCAATCGTGGGAAATTTGGATCATGGGGTTGTAGTCGAGGCAACGCTTCAAATGATCGAAGGCCGCCTTGCAAGCATCATCAAATACAAAGTCGGTGTCCTTATGTAGAAGGTTGGACAAGGGTCGGGGGCGATCTTCCGAAATCCCTAATGAAACGCCGATAGAAACCCGCATGACCAAGAAAAGAACGAACTTCCCCGCACGGATGCGGGGTAAGGCAAAGTAATCACATCTATCTTAGCAGGGTCTACCTCAATCCCTTTCCTAGACACTATGTGTCCCAAGACTATACCGACTCAACCATAAAGTGACACTTTTCATAATTCAAAGCACAAGATTAGACTCAATGCACCTATGCAAAACTCTAGATAGATTAGCTAAGCATGCATCAAAATCAGACCCATATACAAGTGAAATCATCCATAAAGACCTCCATACAATCCTCTAGAAACTCGAGAAAATACTTACCATACAACGCCGAAAGGTGCCAGTGCGTTACGAGAGGCCAAAAGGCATCCTTCGGTAGGCATATGTTCCAAAGGGGCATGTGAAAGTCGTCTTCTCCTGATCCTCAGGAGCAATATGGATCTGGAAGTATCCGGAGTAGCCATCTAGGAAGCAGTAATGAGACTTGCCAGCCAATCGCTCTAACATCTGATCAATGAAAGGTAAAGGGTAATGATCCTTGCGAGTGGCTTGGTTGAGTCTCCTATAGTCAATGCAAACTCTCCAACTATTCTCGAACTCGAGTAGGAATGAGCTCATTCTTCGATTGGCTACTACGGTGACTCGGATTTCTTAGGAACCACCGGACCGGCCGACCCACGGCTATCGAAATGGGATAGATGATACCGGCTTGTAGAAGCTTAGTGACCTCCTTCTTCACCACATCAAGGATAAGGGGATTAAGGCGTCTATGGGGTTGCCTCACCGGCTTAGAGTCCTCTTCCAACAGAATTCGATGCATGCACATGGAAGGGCTGATGCCAACTATGTCAGCTAATGTCCACCCAATGGCTTTCTTGTTCGCCCTCAATAAGCTTAGCAGCCTTCTCTTCTTGATCGGCATAAGGTTATTTGCCACAATGATCGCAACCTGTTCATCCACCTCCGAAATGCATATTTCAAGTGATGCGGAAGTGATTTCAACTCAAGTTTGGGTGGTTGCTCGTAGATGGGAGAAGCTTGGGTGGTTGTTGCAACAACTCGATGTCATCACACCGAAATTCCGAAACCATATTCAAAGAAGCAGAAGAACTATGTCTACACAGCTCAATGTTAACATCAGAATTCAGCTCATCAAAATCAGAGTTAAGTTCATCAAAATCAAAATCAGGATGCACATCAGGATCAAGATGAAGCTCAAACTTAGAATCAATATCGAATCCACAAGTAATGCGGAATAATCACTCAAAGAAGTCGAATCACCAAATAATGCAGCATTAACCAAATGAGTGCAAACAGCACCATTCATTATCAATACATGCACAAATGGGGAGAATCACTCTCGGATGAAAAATCGGGATAATCAAGACACCAATCAGCAAGAACATCATCCACAAGATCATCAATCACATCAATACGAGAAAATAGAATGCTCTTCCCTAGGATGTCTCATGGCATCAAAGATATTAAAATTTGAAATATCACCAAATTCCATGGAAAGAGTACCAGAATACACATCTATCTTCGTCTAGTTGTTTTCATGAAAGGCCTCCCTAGAATGATTGGTGACCTACTACTAGAAGACTCATCCCGCATATCTAAGATGTAAAAATCAGCGGGGAATATCAATTCATTAACTTTGACTAATACATCTTCAACTAAACCGGAAGGATGGACATTACTCCTATTAGCTAATTGAACAATAACACCGGTTGGACGCAAGGACCAAGACCAAGAGATCTATAAATAGATGCAGGCATGACATTTATAGAAGCACCTAAATCTAGCATGCAATCATCAAATTTATAATTACCAATAAGGCAAGGGATAGAAAACGTCCCTGGATCTTTGCACTTACGAGGCATGGTAGGCTGGATGAGTGCTGATATGTTCTGGTTCAAACTCACTCGTTCATTCCCCTTCAGTCGTCTCTTGTTGGTACACAACTCTTTCAGAAACTTGGCATATTTAGGAATTTGTTTGACTGCATCTAAGAGAGGAATGTTGATCTCTACTCTTACGAACGTCTCAAGTATATCCTTCTCTTGTGCTTTTTTCGCCAACTTCTTGGGTTTAAGCGCTCTCGAGGGAAAGGAAGAGGAATGGGAATGTCTTCCTCTTCACCTTGCTGGATTGCCTTTTTATTTTTAGAGTCAATCTTCACATTTTTCGACTCTCTCTCCGATGTGGAAGTCACATCTACATTTGGTTTAGGTTCCTCCAATTGCTTGCCGGATCGAAGGGAGATAGTACTCACATTCCCTTTAGGATTAGGAATTGTTTGTGAAGGGAGAGTGTTGGATCCCTGAGGTTGAAGCTGGTTCAATGATGTTGCCAACCGCCCAATTTGTGTTTGCAAAGTCCGAATAGAAGTGTCGGTTTTCTGTTGAAGCGCATATTGGCGTGACAAATTGCTTCATCATATCCTCTAGTGAAGAACCACTACTACCGGTACTAGGCATTTGTTGTGCGCGCCTATGGGGGTGCACATATGGTCGGGTCGAGGAGGTGGTGCGGCAAAGGAGGTGCGAGTGTTGTTGGAAATTTTGCGGCATGTATCTTGTCTCTGCTTTGGTAATTCCCGAAGTCGCGATATTGGTTATTCAGTTCGATTCGATTCCAACGAAATTGGGGTGATTTCTCCAACCGGGATTGTAGGTATTGGAGAAGGCATTATTCTTTGGTATTGTGGCTTTCCCGGAAAAACACCCACCGCAGCTCCGACCGGTCTTGAGAAGTAGGATCATGCAAGGTAGGACAAGAGTCGATGTAGAATGATAAGGGTCGAACAAAACCACATGAGTACCCAATGCGAGGAGGGGAAGATTGTCTTGTCTGGGTCACCGCCAACCGCCTCACAAGGGAAGTCGGATCATCAAGTCTATTCTCCAAATCTCGAGAATCGTATTGGACCGGAGGTGTTTGAATATGGTAAACGGGAGTACCATTGGCCCTAGTGCCAAATTGCCGAGAATTAGCGACCATAGTAGATATCGGCTCTCGGGCATCTTCGGGTGTCTTGCTATCTAAGGCCCCACTCACCGGACGCATCCACGAAACTTTTATCCATCGGTAACAAACCGGAATAGAAATATGTAATCGGGAGTTGGTCCGAAATCGGTGGTGTGGACGGCTTGCACACAAGCGCTTGAACCTCTCCCAATACTCATACATGGTCTCCCCATTGATTTGTTTAACACTAGTGATCTCCTTCTGAATAGCAATGGATTTTGAGGAAGGAAAGAACCTCACTAGGAATAACTTCTCGCATATCATTCCAACTCCCAACAGATGTCGGTTGCAAATTGTATAGCCAATCCTTAGCCACGCCATCTAGGGAAAATGGAAAAGCTCTCAGCTTAATGTGGTCCTCATCAATTGCTTGAGGTTTCATTGTGCTGCAAACCACATGGAACTCCTTGAGATGCCTGTGAGGACATTCACCTACAAGACCATGAAACTTGGGCAACAAATGGATAAGACCAGATTTTAATTCAAAGTTAGCAGCAAGTTCAGGATATTGAATACACAAATTCTGATTGCCCACATCAGGGGTAGCTAATTCTTTTAAAGTGGGACGAGCTACTTGCTCTTCTGCCATAATGTATGAGTTCGCAAAATTGCTACTAGAATCAGTGAAAACAATAAGACTAGCAGAAGTACTATCAGAGTCAAGATCAACAGAATGGACACAATCAGACTCAAACTCAAGTTCAATGTCAAATTCAGTATCAATCCCACGACTAAGCCTAACAATTCCTCTAGCAGTGAGAATTGTTCTTTCAATTTCAGGATCAAGTGGCAACAAGTCTTCTGGATCAATAGTTCTCCTAGTACTCATGCAGCATAAACACAAACACAAGGCAGAATTTGCAGAAAATCAGAATTACGAAAATGCCACTAAAAGTGGTAGAAAGTAGAAAACACTAAGATGACACAAAAACACAAAAACCTATGTTGGAATTTGACCAAAACAAGTCCAAAACAGCATCAAATGATTTTTAAAATTTATGGGACTTGGACAGGGCAACTCCTAGACAATTGGGGAATACAAAAATGAAATAAAAAAACTTCAAAAAATGAAAAAATGGTCTAAACGATGGAATTTGGCAAATCGGAGCATACCACATGAGAAATCAAACTTTTCTTGTGTGCCCAACGTTTTTGGCCATTTTCTATCGCCTGGAAAAATTTCAGCTCATTCGGAGATACTCCAGAAAAATTGACCTAGTAGAAATCACAAAATAGAAACTTAAAACAAACGAAAATGTGGTCTAAACGTTGGAATTTGGGGAAAATAGGGCGGACCTCACTCCCAAGGAGAGTGACTCTTGTTCAAAATGCCCAATTCCTTATGACTAAGACTGGTTTGAGTGATCCGGGTCAGAAAAAATTTTTTACGTCAGCCACCCAAACCACCAAAAACTACCATTGCTTAACGAAACCGATGCAAATTCCCCAGGCGGCGCCATATTTTGACAGAGATTTTCCGTCATCTCCCAAAATAACCAGATTAAAAAAGATTTACAGTATAATGTAACCTGGGTCGTTTCTCTCAAGGAATTTGCAGTGGGTTTAAATCAGCAACAGCAAAACAGAACAACAATAAATTGGGGGTTTTTGATTTGAAACAGATTAAAACGAAATTAAACTGAAACAGATCTGAAATATGCGAAAGCAGATAAAAACGAGATTGAAATAGATTAAACGATCAATCCAACGTTTAGATTCCGAAACTTCCTTCATTGAACGAAATATAAACGAACTCGTGGTTGGCTTTGGACGAACCGAAATCTCTGCGTTCGTCCGAAATCCCTCGACTAGACGATCGTCTAGAATCGTCCGAAACAGTGGCGTCTCACTGTACAATCGCACAAAGCAACACTCTAACCTAGTTCGAACTCGGTCCTTGGGATGAACCAAACCGAATATTAAATCTAATATTCGAACTATTTCCGAAATCGGATCCGATAAGATGAAAACGAAACGAGTAAAGTTACCGATTAAGTACGAGTTCTCCGGACGAATCATGGAATCCTCAACGTTGGGTTAACCCGAAGGTTTAGCCAAACATGGGCTGGGAAAATCGAAGAACAGAGACGAAGAACGCGAAGAACATGAAGAACATTTCAGAGAATCTGAAAACCTCTATTTTGATCCACAAAACAGAATAAAAACGTGAATGCAATGTTTGTGGCTGCTGCCTTACTTAACCTAAGATGAAAAACGAAATGGGGCTCCAATCAATAATCCAGGCCCAAAACAGAAAATAATACAGAATGGGCTTTAGTCACAAATTCGAGCCCAAATAAAACATCTGACTTTGGTTTCAAAATCGACCACTTTTTTGTCCGAATTTTCCCTTTATGTCTTCATAACAATTGTAGCTCTCTGAATCATCTGAAATATGAAACAAAAATGAGGCAAATCCGATGTCTGGTTCAAGAGTTATGGTAAGATTAGTGAATCAATGTAAAACTGGAATTTTATTAATAAAAATGGCTAAAATATAATCAAAGGCCCAAAGCCCAAATAAGTATAAAAGCCATTATTTATTAACTAAAAAGTCCTAAATTATTAATCAAGAGATAAAAAGAAGTGTATAAAATATTCAATTATCAAGAGCTCCGAGCTAAAATACCAGAAGTTGGAAAAGATGGCTTTCGCCCTGCTTGTAGCAGCAAGACGACTACGTCCATACTTCCAAAGCCATACGGTCGTAGTGCACACCAGTCAGCCGATACGACAGATCCTCCACAAGCCATATTTGGCTAGCCAAATGGTTAGTTGGGCCATCAAATTATCTAAATTCGACATTGTGTATGAGGCCCGGCATGCAATCAAGTCGCAAGCACTGGCGAACTTCGTGATGGAATTAACGTCGGTGGAAGACCGGAGCGACGAAGCTGGTAACACTTGGAAGTTGTTAGTGGATGGATCGTCCAACGAAAGGGGGAGTAGAGCTGGCATCATCATTGAAAGCCCAGAAGGAGTTTCTTTGGAACACTCCCTCTATTTCAATTTCGCCACTTCAAAAAACCAGGCCGAGTATGAGGCTCTAATTGCAGGGTTACTGCAAGCCAAAGAAAACGGAGCCAAGAAGGTTCATGTGTCTACTGACTCCCAACTGGTCGCGTCGCAAATAAAAGGCGCATACCAGGCAAAAGGTCCTTTAATGATTAAGTACCTGGGGAAGGTTAAACAACTCATGGCCGAGTTTGACAAGGTAACCGTGATGCATATCCCACGAGGAGACAATGTAAGGGCAGACATTTTGTCAAAATTGGCAAGCACCAAAAGCCCTGGAAATCACCGCACGATTGTCCAGCAGAATCTGTCAGAACCCAGCTGCATGATGGTAATTTCAGAAGCAGGTGACTGGAGGAAGCCGATTGCCGACAATCTGGAGAGAGGAACCCTCCCGTTAGACACAGCAGATGCAAAGAAGATGGTAAGGACAGCGGCTTCCTATGCTATGATAGGAGATGAGTTGTACCGTAAGGGCTTTCACTCTCCGTTGATGAAATGCCTTGATTCAACCAAAGCTGAGTACGTATTGTTAGAAATCCATGAAGGGATTAATGGGCATCACATGGGGGCCAAGGCGCTAGTACAGAAAGTTGTACGGGCCGGATACTATTGGCCCACAATGGAAGCAGATGCTAAAGAGCATGTACGAAGATGTGATAACTGTCAAAAACACGCCCACATCCTACGAATTCCCCCCTCAGTTAACATCTATCTTGGTTCCATGGCCCTTCTACAAGTGGGGCATGGATTTGTTAGGACCATTCAAGATGGCTCCCGGACAACTGCGATGGCTCATAGTGGCTGTGGACTATTTCACAAAATGGATAGAGGCAGACCCATTAGCGACAATTACTTTGGCAAGGGTGCAAAAATTTCTTCATCGAAATATTATATCCCGATTTGGGATCCCAGCCGAAATTGTTACCGATAATGGAACCTAGTTCATTGATAAGGGTTTCCGAGAGATGGTGGCCGACTTCCACATTGAGCAGCACTTTGCTTCGGTCGAACATCTACAATCCAATGGGCAAGCCGAGGCGGCCAACAAGGTCATCGTGAAGGGGTTGAAAAAGATAATGGAAGAAGCCAAGTCAAATTGGGTAGAACAGCTATATCTAGTTTTATGGGGACATCAGACTACTATCCAATCAGCAACACACGAGACCCCGTTCAGGCTGACTTATGGCTGCGAGGCAATGATCCCGGTCGAAATAGGGGAACCCTCATGGAGGAGAATCAAGGCTCTGCATGAGGAAGGCGAGAATAGTCGGGCAATTGCAATGGAGTTGGATCTAATTGATGAGGTCAGGGTTATGGCCCATTGCCAAGAGTTGGCTGCTAAGCAACTAATTGCTAACCGATATAACAAGAGGGTCAGACCCCGGATGTTCAACAAGGGAGACCTCGTTCTATGGCGAGCCGACATAGGTAATAAGAATGCCAGCCATGGTAAGTTAGCCGCCAATTGGGAAGGCCCATACCGGATAACAGAAAACCTTGGCAATAGTGCCTACAAACTGGAGACACTGAAGAAAAAAGCCATAAAACAGACATGGAACGCGGACAAACTTAAGGTGTACTACAGCTGAAGAACCAAGTCCCACCAGAACATAACAGGGGGTTGAGTTATATAAAGTTTTTATTTCGGGCAATTCCCATGAGTGATATGTACCAAAGGTATTAATGCCTGCTTTATTAAAGCTAATGAATCTTGGGTCTAGGAACCTATTTTCAGGAAACTCAAGTCCATACCACTGCTATTATTAAACATGTAGGAATTTGAGGTACTTGAAACCCAATTCCAAAAATCATGTCCAAATTAAACATGTAGGAATTTGAGGTATTTGAAACCCATTTCCAAAAATCATGTCCAAATTAAACATGTAGGAATTTGAGGTATTTGAAACCCAATTCCAAAAATCATGTCCAAATCAAGCATGTAGGAATCTGAGGTATTTAAACTCGTTCCCAAAATCATGCCCGAAATAAAACATGTATGAACCCCGAGGTAAATAAACCCGTGGTTCAAAAATCATGTTCTCATCAAAAGCATAAGATCGATGGTTGGCGAATCACTTCTGAAACCATGCCTGCATTAAAACATGTAGGAGTCCGCGGTAAGCAAACCCGTCTCCAAAGATCATGTTCAAAATAAGCATGAACGAATAAATCCATGGTGACCATACCGGTTTTCAAAATTTATGAGAAAGTTACGACGCATATGAATCCATGGTAAAGAAACTAGTTTTCGACAATCGTGATCGATATAAAAGCATGTAGAAATCCGTGGTAAATAAACCTGATTTCAAAAATCATGTTCGAGAGACAACATGTTTAAACCCGAGGTAAACAAACTCGTGTTAAATCATGCCCTCATCAAACGTGTATGGATTCATGGTTGACAAACCAGTTTTCTACGAACACGTCTACGAAAGGCATACTTGAATTCATGGTTGATTAAGCAATTTTCTAAAGTCACGCCTACTCTAAGGACGTGAGTGAATTTATGGCACTCATGCAAATCTTCAAACATTATGTTCAAAATATGCATGAATGAATCCATGGTATCTGCACCAGTTTTCAAAATCAATGCAAAGGTTAAATCACGTATGAACCTGAAAAGCATGAAATGTACTAAAGCTAAGTAGTTATATTTGGTAGAGAGTCATTAAAATTGTATAGGAATTCCAAGCCGGGATACAACCACGGCAGCAAAAACTAAGGCCTAAAAAAGAAAGGACCTTGAAACAAATATTCATTGCTACGATTGGGCACGAGCCTAGGAGGAAGAGGGTAGAGCTTGTTCTTCTTCTTCATTTTCATCCGCGCCGGGAGGAATCAGCTTGCCTTCCTTGCCAACATAGGCCAAGTGGCTCAACCCGGACGTGTTGAAAGCAATATCCAAGTTAAGAGCGCGAATCTGCGCCACGACATTATTGAAAGACTCTATGGCTGCATCGGCATACTCGGTAAGTTGCGTCCTGGCCTCCAGGAGTTCATCTTCTCTGGCCGTCAGCAGAGCTTTGCAATGGTCTGCGTCAGATTGTGCTTTCTCTACGGCCATTGTGTCGTGGAAATGAAGATCTTCCAAACGATGGATATCGAGCTCGGCCCTGGCTAATTTCTCCTCGGTCTTACACAGATTGATCTTCAAGGCCGTCAGATCTTCCTGCATTGTCCCTTCTTTAGCCTTGGAGGAATGTAGCTCCTCTTGCTGTTTGTCTTTCTCGGCCTGTAAGGACTGAAAATCCTCCCTCAGTTTGGCATGTGCTGCCGTAAGGGCCTACAGTTCATCCCGGGCTTGATTTCTATCTTCGGTGATCTTAGTCACCTCCGCATTCTGCTTCAGGGCCGAAAGTTCTTGTTTCATGACCTCGGTCTCTTTCTTCAGCTGAAATAGCTGGGCATTGGCTAAGCCATACTTCACTTTGAGGATAGCATAAGGCCGGACCAAGGAGATGGCTCTGTAGCCATGCAATTCCATCTCAGAAATATTTTTATTGGCAGCTTCGGATAAACTGGTGGCGTCGTGAAAATGGGCGGGAGGACGAGTGATATCCAACACTTCTTGTGTCAGCCCTTGCTCCCAAAGGACGCCTTCAGGAAGAGCATTGACACTGATATGGCCCATTGATAAAGGCAGGGTCGAGGTTGTTGGCATTGGAGAAGATACAGAAGGAGAAGCCGAGCCATCTATGGCGGGGGACTCCATGTTCGGAGCAACTTGCTCCACCACGGCTGGTTCCGCCACGATTTGCTTACCTTTGGATTTCTTGTAGGCAGCAGCATCCTCATTTCTTGAGGGATTTTTCGGCGTAGGGCATTTCCGGGAGGCGGTCTCTTTGGAAGGACCTTGGAGGTCCACGGTAGTGATGGGTCCACCCAAGGCCGGAGCATTTGGATTCACCCCGGCACTCTCGGAGCGCGCTCCGAACAAATTCAGAAATTTGGGCCTCCCCATGGCTTGAGCTGTGAAAATAATACAAGAAGGTCAATACAATTGCCGGCAAAGGCAAATCAGTTAAAAGAAAAGATTGTACGATGTGCAGGTTAATGTATATGCGCTTAATTTCATACTTGTCGACGAGCGTCGCCTAATCAAAGGCGTGGAAATGTAAGTAGCTGGATCCATAGGATCCTTTAAGGAACCGACAAGTTTCACGAGTCTCATCTGGGCTCTTTCCTCGGCATCAGAAAACTTTTAGGATGAGGAATATAATCTTTAGGCTTGAGAGTGCGGTGACGTATGGACCAGTATAAGGGAAACCTTTCCTTGGTTTCCCCAGTTTCAGTCCTTTGCACAAACCATGGTGCTTGACTGAGATTTGCTTCAACTTTAATGAAGGCTGATTTGAAGTTTTTCCACGACTCTATAAAGGGCTTGAATAGACGGTGATCGCGGATGCTTCGAAGTGTTGTCCAACCGAACCACTTCGTGTTACTTCTAGCGAGGACATTTTTCTCCAAAGGAGAGAAAAAAGACATAAACACAGGAACTGTGCAAGCAAGGGCTTTTTCTTCACAAAGACTCTCAAAGGCAACGGCAAATGCCCAGCCGTTGGGATGAAGTTGGGAGGGGGCGAGGTGTAGATGGTTCAAAAGTGTGATTTGAAAGTCGGTAAAAGGAAATCTCACTCCAAGAAGGGTGATGACATCCCGGTAAAGGAAAAAGAAGTGAGGATTATTGTTGTGTTGACGGCAAGAGTCCACGGATTCACCCTCCAGGGGCAGTCGGACAGTATAACCCTCCCCATCCCCGATCCTTAGGTGGGGCAGATCATGCGCGGTAAGGGTGCTTTTGATCCGCGTAACACAAATATTAACGGCAGGATTTGACTCGGTTTGAGCCTGAAAGGAGGCAGACGCGCTGGACTCCTCAGTCGTAGACGGGACGGGTTGGTGCGATGATGAAGCCATCTATACCTAAAAATCAAATAAGAAGGTAAAGATCAGAGAATGATATATACCTAGGGCAATAGAACTATCTCAGTGAAAGCCTAAAGATGCTTGATCGAGAGGAGTAAGGCCAGAAAAAGCTGGGGTATTTGGAGGAATAAGGTTACATCGGCATCTATCTAGCAACAAGTTGGCATCCCTGTTGCGTCCTTGCTGAGCTAAGTCAATACTTTTGTAACAGCACTCGTTGCATGGTGTCGGACCTCGGGTTGACAATCCTGGGGTAGGAAGGTTTTCTTTCAAACCCGGGTTTGAAGTTTTTGAATAAGATGTTGGAGGAGAGATAGATAACCCATGAGAAGAAACCAAGAAAGGTTCAACGCTTTCCTTATGTCTGCCTCTGCGTACATGGGAATGGTGGGATTTAGTCTTTCTAGTTTTGCTTTTGGCGGAGGACAATTCCCAAAATGAGAGTGTCGTGGACCCAGGAAGGTCATTGAGGCGAGGCTCTGGTTGATTGAGGGGCACAAGGTCTTTGGGTTTAAAAGCATACGGAAAAGTACGGGCCATTATGAACACCTAGAAAAGGCAGCAGATGCTAAGAACCCACCCAGAAAACCCAGAAACTCATCAAATACCCAGAAATGCATTCAGAAAACCCAGAAGGGCACTCAAAAAAGTTGAATACTCATAAAATGCCACCCCGAAAATTACTAAAGCAGTTCGTACCAGTTATCAGAATCATGCAAGGATAGGCAAAAAAGAAAACAGTGGCATTACCTGTTGAAATTCAAAGATTTGCAAAAGGGCCGCTGGAGCAGAAAAGCACTTCGAGAGGGAGGCGTATTTTCTGAGAGTAAGGAAAGGCGTGAGTGTAAAGTGGTAAAGTGAAGGAGCAAAGAGAAATATATAGACGTTGCGGATTTGAAAGGTCAGGGGTCGCGACGTAATTGCTAAAATCTGGAAAGGCGCTGACGCTTCAAATGAAGTGACGTACGCATTTAATGCGCGCAAATATCAAAGGCGGCAGTAATGACCAATCCGCAAGGGCGACGGTTAAGCACTATGGCCTGTGAGCACCGTGATGTGTCAAGACACGTGGCTAGCAGGTGTAGCTTTATCAAAAATCATGGAGCAAATTTTCTTTTTTGGAAGACGGTTTGCTCATGAAGGGAGGTTTGCTTTAATCAGCCCGGATTGGAGGGCGGTTTGCTCAAATTCAATCCGTTCTAAAGGGCGTTTTGCTTTAAATCAGCCCGGATTGGAGGGCAGTCTGCTCAAATTCAATCCGTTCTGAAGGGCGTTTTGCTTTAAATTAGCCCGGATTGGAGGGCGGTGTGCTCAAATTCAATCCTTTCTGAAGCACGGTTTGCATTAAACTAGACTGGCTTGGAGGGCGGTTTGCTCAAATTCAATCCGTCCTGAAGGGCGGTTTGCTTTAAATCAGCCCGGATTGGAGGGCGATTTCCTTTTAGCACTAGTTCGAACTGGACGGCGTTTTCACAAAGGGTAGATTGGATTCAATTCAATATACGTGTAAATGAACAAAGGGCAAGGCTAAAAGATACATCCGTGGCTTAAAGACAAAGAATTAGCGAGATGCAGAATGAAAAAAGGAGAAACCAGCAAGAGATAGAAAGTATTTTCCATTAGTAAATGAATCATTTACATAACATTCTTACGGGAAAATAAACTGAGTTCTTGATTCTAAAAGGGAGATACAAAGTCAAAACACAACCGAATCCGGTTTGACTAATTCCTAGTGGGATCTTCTCAAGTTGTCACAAAGGCGGGCACCCGGAATCCTCAGTTGAGATCCACGAGTTCGTATGAACTCTCGCTGCATATTCGGTGTAGATCCCTATTAGCATTGCGATGAACCTTAAGGTCCGGAACAAGTTTCATTCCGAAGGGCCATCGAGTGGTGAAGATCCTTGAGTCAAGGATCCTCAAAACAAAGATCTCCACCAGTAACCAACGGAACTTGATTGAGATCCCAGATGGAATATTTTGCCAGGCAGATGAAGACTGGCAAATATATCTGGACTCCCAGATGCCCGTTGGAGGATGTGAATGAAGACGGCAAATATATTTGAAGGTTTGCCGCGGCGAAGACTACTTGCGGCGTTCGGTTGGTATTTGTCTTTTCTTCCTTACTTTTCGCCCGCTCATCCGGAAAAATTTTAAAGGGAAAAATGAAGAGCGAGATCCCGATTTCCCTGGCATCCACAATTCTACTCGTCTGGAATAATACTTCGTTGGTAAAACTAAACAGAAGGATCAAAAGTCTGAAAAATGTGGAATGGGGCAAATAGGGTGAAGAAACAGGAACTTATATAGGCATTTTGATATTGGGAACATCAGGGGTAATTAATGCCTCTTTAATCCTAATGTTTAAAATGCCAAGGGCAGTTAATACATTCTTAGTAGAAAAATGTAACCATCAGGAGTAATTAATTCCCTGTTTATGGGAAATAACAAACGCCAGCGGTAATCAATGCTTTCCAAGTGGGAAAGTGCAATGATGGTTGGATCGAGAAGAGGCGCGAGCATTAAATATGCATGCAAATCAAGAAGGATTGTGGCGAAAAGGCGGTGATTCCATATCCCAAGGTGGATAGGTGAACAGCTGCCATTATCTGTACAGAATCACGCCTGAGTCACGCCTACGAATACTTTCAACCCTTTATGACAACCGATATTGGGGGCAACACGTGGGAGAAACTCGCAATCCTGTTAAGGCCGGCTTTCATGAAATAACAAAGTCAATCTCGGTTATCATAATAGGAAAGAGATGACTGCGGAAAAGCCAACCCGCCACAAAAAGCCAACCTGTCATTCAGAAAATGAAGAGAGTTGGCAAGATGGCAGGAGCTTATAAGTCGGTTGTGACCGATTTCACAGTGACGGTTTTTAACCAGGGATCACCCGACAGAACAAGTTCCAGTTGTTATAAAGGTTGAATAGATGCTTGAAATCGGGCCCGTCATTTATGATAGAGAGCGATAAAGCAAGGCGAGCAAGGAAAAAATCCCGGAGGATTCTTTCAAAACTTGGACTCGGATAAACAAGGGCCGGGTTAGTTAATACGCTAATCTCGGCACATCAGAAACCTGAAATACCGAGCTTGGGGGAAACTGTTATGGACTCATATATTGGGCCAGTAAGTTATTCGGCCCAACAAGAGGGCTTGCAGTAAAACACTCATTTAGCCAGGTAAATGGTTCACCACTACTCCATCGTGTCTGTTATGCAGGACCGTACATGTAATGGAGCATGTGTCTGCAAAACGTGGGAGGCGCATAATGGCGGATGGATGGATATATTTGCATAGGAGTGAAACCCTAGGTAATCCCTATAAATAGGAGATTACCCACCAGGTGCACTCTGGATACTCTCTATTCCATTATTTATCATTCAGTCACACTGTGCACACACCCCACCCTCAGGCGAATCGCCATCTCCGTGTAGCACTGTGGTCTGAGTTCACTCGTCGATATCTCCTTCATAGATATTGTCGAGTTGAAGCCTCCTCGCTGGTGCTTAACTCTTGAGCATCCTTGAGAGGCCATTGATCCAACATTAACAATCCCTAGTTCATTGGAGCTAGACATCTGTGTTCTATAGCAGAACAGAGAGATACCCACACTCACATAGTAGCACAATATATACTTTTTTTTCCTCGAAGCACAATATATACAATACATATTATAATGTAAATATAAATATCTGTTACTATAACAGTATGAATAAAAACTATTAAATATAAATATATATATATATATATATACATAGTAATATCTAGATATAATATATGTAGATGATATGACAGTCACAAAAACGGTAAGTAAATAAAATAAAATAACAATTGTTAAGTGAGTCAGCCATCATATCATTAAGAAAAAAAGTGGTAAATACTAATTAGACAAGAAAAACTTAAAAATGGAGACATTTGGCCGATGAATGTTAATTACATAACAATATACCACTTTGGTTCTATTTATAAGTTCATTTTGACCAAATCTCACATACCAAGGAGATATAGTTAACTCAATGATTATGGGGTAAATTTTCAACTTTGCCCTCAGTTATTATTGTATATTTTTTAACTGTTTCTTCTCTCTCTATTTTCATGAGTATAATTAATGGGAAAAACACTTCTCATGTTGTAGGAGAAGTGTATTCTCATGTTACACACACATGAAATGGTTATATGTGGGTCCCACCATTTCATGTGTGTGTAGGAATCTTCTTCTTCTCATGCAACATGAGAAGTTTAAACCCTATAATTAATATAGGTAAAATTGTCAAAATCTAATTTATTACATGAAACTGGACTTATAAATATATGATCAAATTTTTTGTTCAAAATAGACTTATAAATAAAACCAGAGTGGTAAGTAACATGAATGAGATTAATCTCATGCTCCAATAAAACATGAATGTGAATATGAAGATTGGGCTGAGAGGTGTATGTAAACAAAAATAAAAAAATAAAACATGAATGGGAGTATTTGGAATAATCTAACTTTTTCTCGTGACAAATGTATAGAGAATTAAAATTGTGCCTGACCATATTAGATAAGGGAAAACTAACAATATTTGTGCATTATAGAACATCATACATGTAACATAAGAAGACATTAACCTATAAGGAGTTTATACTTCAAATTCTCAAAGCAAACCCATGGTTATAACATGTTGTAAAAGTAAGAAAAATACAAGAGAGATTGAGATGAGAGAGATAAAGAAATATGAGAAACAATTGGAGAGCAAAGATGGGGTGATTATTATTTCCCTTCAAGCTTACAACTTTTAATATATATCTACTATTTCTAGGCTAAAAGTCGTTAATTTCCATTACAAGAGTTACAATAAAAGAGTAAATCTACATATTTGTAGAATATGAAGTCTTTGTAGGTTATGTACATTAATCATAGATAACTTTCACTAAGTCATTCATGTTATAGGTTATAAGGAAAATGACAGAAAAATACTATTTGAATTTTAAAATCCTATCAATAAAAACAGTAATAGGATTAACAAATTATTTTGTTATAAAATCATCTATCTCTCATTTTGAATTTTAAATGTTATTTTTTTGAGATTTTCCCTAGATTATATGGCTTTAAAAGTAGAATTTCAAAAAATATCGCTTAGAAGGTTATGGGCATCCACATTTATTTATATTGTAATATTTATAACAATCTCGATGATAATTACATGCCAAATGAAAGGCCGAAAAAAGGACAACATACAAGAAGTTGAATTTGCTATAGGATGAACCTCCACGTTACATAATTTGAAGAACGATTGGCCACAACAGTTCACACACACATAATACCCTCATTTTCATAATTTTTATAAACATTGTATTTTGACAAATAATTAACAAAATATAAAGGTGAATATGTATCTTAAAGAATTATAATCTATTGATTATATTCTTATCATTTTGGAATTAATTAACCAATGTTAAATTATGAGATTACATTTAAGGGTTATTCAATGTGATATAAATAGCACATAATAGATAGCTAACCAAAAGGGATAAGAAAAGGTATGAAGACACTTAATTAAATTAGAACAAATTAGCAAATGCTAATTGGCAATTAAGCTTGCACTAAATAAATATTACCTGTCTGACTCCGGTTTGATTTCGTTCTGACTCACTGACCCTTTACCCAATACTCCCACCGGTTCAGTGACCGGTCCGGGTTCAGAATCTTGATATAGACTTAACAATTTAACTTGAAAAATATGACTTAATCTCCCTAAAATACCCATGTGTACAGTGTAATGTTACCTAAAATACCCATATGAAACATAATCTAGTGGTTAACAATTTAACATGGGCATTTTAAAAAGATGAAGTCATAGGTTAAATTGTTATGCCTATATATGCCTATTATTTTTATTAGACAATCTAATATTACACATGGATATGGGTACTTTAGGGAGTAAGGTTGTCAAACTCATGAGTTTAAGTAAAAACTCGTGATAATGACGTAAATTCGTATTGTGAACTCGAACTGTAAGCTCGTAAGAGTTAACTTTCACTATTAAATAGGTATTAATAGTGTATAATAAATAATTAAAATATACAAAAATGACAACAATTTAATTTAAATATATTTTAAATCCAAATAATTGAAATTAAATCCATCAATATTCAAAATTTACCATATTTAACAAAGAAATTTCTATAAAACTCACATATAAAGCCGCTGAACATGATCAAATAAAAAAAAGTTAACATAAGTTTAATAGTAAGCTAACACGGTTTTGTAAATTTGAAACGTAAAAACAGTAAACTTGGTATATAAATTAGTAAGTTTAACCGAGTTTACAACGGTCACGAGTTTATCAGTGACTTGACTCAATTTGGTAAACTAGAAAAGTAAAAGCGGTAAACTCGGAGAGTCAATTCGCAAGTTTAACAACAATAGTAAGGAGATTAAGTCATATTTTTTAGGTTAAATTATATTTATGGTAGAATTTAATGTTACACATGGGTATTTTTGGGGATCAAGTCATATTTTTAATAATTAAATTAATCTAACTTACTTAATCTCTCAAAATTTGTTAAGTGCCTAAGTTAGAGCTGGGAATCAGGGCTGGCCCTATAGGGCCTGGGGTAAGGAAAACATCTGTTTTTCAAAGCCTGGCCCGATAGCACCAGGGCGTGGGCGCCCTACAGGCGAAAATTACTATTCCAAATTTTAACTATTTTTCCTTTGATTTTTTTTTAAAATAATTAGTAAATTGCAATAATTAAAGTTATAATCTATCAAGTAAATGTTATCAATATTAATACCTAAACAATCTAAATCATTTAACAAATAAACACATTCATTAATTCGTAATAAAAAAACAAATAAACACAAAGAATATGTTTTTTCCTATTTTTTAAAAAAATATTAAACAAAGAAATTCTTTATGTATCCCCACGACAAAATGCCTTTCCTCTCGTAATTTTGTATGTGTCTGCAGATTCCTTCGGTTCATGCATGATTTTACCGATAGGTAAAAATAATTATAGTTATTTTACACCAAATATATTTATAATTTATTACTTATATAATATTGTAATACCAAAGTATGTGTTTATTTAATATGAAAACATTCCCTTAAAATTTATAATAACTAATTATGTGTTTTAATACAGATAATAATAAACATAAAAAGGGTTATAGTTTAAATTTTTAAAAAATCTAAGTAATTACAAATAAACACATTCATTAAGTGGAAGTCAAGTAATTATTATTATTATTTTTAAAAAGCTA
Organism: Acacia melanoxylon; assembly: GCA_019022615.1. Lineage (NCBI taxonomy): Eukaryota > Viridiplantae > Streptophyta > Magnoliopsida > Fabales > Fabaceae > Acacia > Acacia melanoxylon. The sequence continues at coordinate 3,732,418 of JAFJYJ010000046.1, forward strand.
CGGTTAAACGCCTACTGATTAGTCTCGGCGCCTCTGGCACGCCTGCTTGCGCCAATTTTAAATTTTCGACATATTTTGGGACAGCGGCCTGGGTGAGAAATGGCCGGCGATGGAACTGGCCGATTTCCCGACTCTAGCCTAAGTGGTGTGGCATAATAGGAAAGTCTCCCCCACCTCCCATATTTTGTTTTAAAAAAAAAATGTAAACGGTCCAAGCTTTAAGTCTGACTTTTTGACCCCGAAAAATTCCAAACTTGGCTCTAATTTCTTCCCTTTGTCCTTTATATATATATATATATTAAAAGAAAAGAATATAATAATAAAGGGTGGGGCCCACAAGCTTTATTTATCCCAAACCCCATTTGTTTGCCCCTTGCCAAATCTTTGGTCTCTTCTTCCTCAGCGTCGCCCACCATTTATTTAGGAGATAAATTTTGAGAATCAACAAACTTCTTAATAACTTCTTTTTTATTAAATTTTCTTCATAAAATTTATTATATATGATTTTATCTTTCTAATAATACTACTTTTATGCTGATTAGAGAATATTTTATGGTTAAGATTTTGGACGAGTTTTAAATTTTATTAAAAAATGAGTATGAGAATATAAATGATGACTAATAGTTAATTTTAATTGGCTTACTTTTGTTATTAATAATATTTTTAAAATCATATTGATATTTCATTCATAATCTTTATATATTAGATTTGTACCGTATTTTAAGTACTTTATTTATAATGTAGCATATTTTATTTTCGCTCCCCCATCAATTAAATTCCTATGTCCGTCCCTGGATACATCTGCTTTGTTTTTTTTCAAGAATAATAGATTACAAGTGAGTAGGTTTTGTTATATAGATGTGATATTCCAAGATCGGATTAGAGATATGTTATAACAGATTCGAGATATTCTAGGATCGGATGGGTTATAACAAATCTGAGATATTCTAGGATTGGAAGGGAGAATTCAAATTTTAAATACAAGAGAATTTAATTAATAACTTAATCCTATAATATCTCACTTATAATAATATTATCTACACAGAATAATATAATTACCACAAGTGGCTCATACATTAAATACGATGGAGTCTTTTATAAATGTGTTATTATGATATCTTTATATTATTATTTTTTATCTGAAAGCGTACATTTTTTTAATTAAGAACTAAGATTTTTATCTTATTTTATTTTCCATTCCATGCACCAGATCATCACTAGAGCACCGCTGATCTCACTTTACACAAACACGCAGTCGTTGCAGGTAAAGGAGGGGCAATGGACTATAAAATGGTCAAGGAGAGAAGCTAGACGCGATTCCTTATTCCTTCTTCGCAGCAATGGAAGGGGGCACCCTATTCCTTCCCCAAGAAATCACCACCAACATTCTCAAACGACTTTCTGTTAGATGCCTTTTACGATTTCAAAGTGTGTGCAAGCTTTGGAAAAATCTCATCAAAAGCCTTTCTTTCGTTGAGGCCCACCTCCACCACTCCAGTGATCAAAGCCCTTTTCTTGTATGCCCTGGGAATCTCGATGTTAATGGCTTGTCGTTCTATTTGCTCGATTGCGAGAAGCTCATCTTCAAACTTGAAAGCGCAACTGTGTTAGGTGGGGATGAGATCATTGGTTCTAGCTATGGCCTACTCTGTTATCAAAGGTTTTTTGGATTAAGGTTTGCTGCTTTCCTTTTTCTTCGGAATCTTGCCACTAGAGAGACCATACTGGTGCCCAAACCTATTGACAACTTTAAGGGCGATGGCTTCTGTGACTACGGATTTGGGTTCAGTCCAATTGTTAATGACTACAAAATAGTGAAAATTCACTTTAGCCACATGTTTTTGAAGGTTAATGGGATGGAAGTGTATTCATTGGGCTCGAGGTCATGGAAGAAAGTAGAATTTGAAAATATACCGGATATCTCCAAAGCTGTCACTGCCAACGGAATTTGGCTTATCTCCAGAGCTGTCACTGCTAATGGAGTTATATTTTGGCGTATTAGAGCTGTCACTGATAATGGAGTTACGTATTGGCTTATTGGAGCTCCTGAGATAATAATTTCATTTGATCTAGCAACCTTTGCGCTTGCATTGATTCCAATGCCTCCTTTATGCTCTATGTCAAGTTCTAAGCTTGCTGTGTTTGAGAACAAACTTTCTGTGCTTTCCCTTTCTTCAACTTTTGTTATTGAGTTGTGGGTGATGGAGCAGTATACAGGTCCTTTGTCAAAGGAAAATTGCAATTGGACTAAGAAATATACTATAGGTCCTTTTGCAAGCTCGTTAGATCCGGTGGCTATTTGGAGGAATGAAGTAGTTTGCCAGGGTGCTGTGAAGACCGGACTTGAAGCTGAGAATGGTCCGCTAAGAGATCTATATCTGTTAAATCCTACTTCTGGTGAATATCGGACCATTACAATCAGCAAAATGGTTCATGATTTTTTCAATTTTAGTGAAAGCCTTGTACCGCTGAACAGCAATCACATTGAAGACCTTGATCTTAACTCTTAGGTATTATATTGCAGATTTACTTAGTTTGAACACTTTTGACAGGAACAAACCCATAATAGTATGTTGTTTATAACTGTACCTGTAATTCTTGTTGTCCATATTGTTATTGAGAAATGAGAATTATCAAATATAATGTTTCTAACTTTATTCGACCTATCTATAATACCTGATTGTTCTCTCTGTTTTTTTTTTTAAAGAAAAAAATGTATGTATAATTTGATTGCTGGTGTATGGTTTAATTATGCTAGACATGCTGTCTTGGTAATCTCTTAATGATTTTCTATCATAGAGAGAGAGAACATGAGTGAAGCTAATTTGAGTTTTTTGCATTTTCATTTTCATATTTCCAGGTTGTGGAGACAGTTTTCCACCTTACAAGGAATTGTATGCTCTTTTGATCGATGGTGGATAATAGTAGTTTCACGTGCAGTTCAGCTTACAGTGCCTCTATTATTTTATGCTATTCCAATCATCCTCACAAGTCACAAGGACCCTAATGCATTATTGGTTGAAAGATCTGGTTAAAATCACCAACTCATAGCTTACCCACATGAAAAGAAATTTTAAAAAGCCAGATGTTTAGAAAATATGGTCTTTTGTGTGTGTTGCTATTGTAGAACCATGATGATTTCGAATTCCATTTTTCTTGGGTCTCTAACTTTATTAAACCTGGCTATAATGTGTGCAGATTGTTCAATTCCGTTTAAAAGATCTATGGACATTGTTACTGTACTATGGACTATTTGGGACTTGTTACTCATGTAACAAAAATGTTAACATGATGCTGAATGTGAAGTGGAGAATGATGAACCAAAAGCTGTTTTTATGTTATTGTTTTCTTAAACCCCCCCCCCCCCCCAAAAAAAAATAAAAAAAAATCTCACTACTAATACTTTTGAATTTATGGTGTTTGCTACATTTAGATGCAGTGTGATCTTTTTGTTCTCAAACTGTTTTTTCCATTGACATGGTTATATAATTTACTTGCTGGTATGGGTTACGCATACTTTGGATTTGTTGTCTTTTTTATATGCTAAGCAAATTTGAATTGAATACACTGGTCCAGTGGTCTGTATAAGTTTGTTTGCAGTGAGTTTAAGCACCAACTAAATGCCATAGGTATGATGATTCATACTGTCGTACACAAGTTATCAAAAGTAGGATGGATGAGATTTTGATAACATATCCACTGGGAAAAGCACCAATATAGGAACTTTTTACAAAAATTGTACCTAATTAGAGCAAGTGGGAAAATATTTACCAATGTAATGCAGTTAATGGTGTAAAGAGGATTCACGCCACTAGTGGTGTAAAGGGATGATTTTTAACCACTAGGAATCGAGGCGTATAGGATTCCATAAAAATTATTTATATATATATAATAATAATAATAATAATAATAAACGATAAAAAAAGTGGAAAAGATTCTACTTCATTTAATTTAATGATAAAAAAAGAATAAAAAAAGTAAAAAAGAAAAGCAAAGCATGTTTGAAATAACTCACTAAGAATTCCCTTTAAAATATTACGCGGTACAATTATTTGTTATACACCAAATATTTGTATAACAACAATATTGATTTTGGGATCTGTATAAAAAAATGTACCGCGTAAAAGTGTTTGTATAACGGTTTGTACACTTTTTTATACAGATCTCAAAATCAATACCGTTGTTATACAAAGTATAACAAATATATAGATGTCGGGAATCTGTTGTTATAACCAATCGTCAACCGCGTAATCTTTTAATCTTTTAAATCATTATTATTATTATTTAATATTTAAGTTATTTCAGCGATTTAGTGGTTCATGCCACTTTTCTTTTCTTTTGATTCCAAATTAAACAAAGTAGAGCTTTAAATTATTCCAATTTTTATCATTTATCATTATTATATATTATTACTATATTTAATATTAATTTTGTTCTTTTAATGGAATAAGACGCCTCTGATTTAGTGGTTCATGCCACTTCTTCACGCCACTAGTGGCGTGAACCCCATTAAATTTACTTAATTATTTTCATAAGTGTTTAGACTTAAATTTGTGATGAATTTAATGTGGCGTAAACTCTTTACACCACTAACTGCATTACATTGGTAAATATTTTCCATTGCTTTAATTGGGTACAATTTTTGTAAAAAGTTCCTATATTGGTGATTTCCCCATATCCACTCTCTTCATTGCTTGCTGTTATCTACCATGTCTATGCCAAAAAATATTGTCATCAAATTGTTATGCGTATATTGGAAATTGTTTTTGGCATTTCTCAAAGGACTCAGTGAGGGTACACTAACTTAAGTGGCTGGATTTATGCTGTTTGTTTGAACAAGGAGGATTGCAATTCATCGATGTTGAAGATTTTGATACAACACTAGGCGTACCATGTTGAGGAAGTATTTAGACTCAACAGTCTTATAGCTTTTGGCCTTGTCACAATTCTTCCAAAATATGAAAAGATATCTCTCATGCTGGGTCGTTCGTTACTGATAATTTATGTTAGCATCTTGGGGATGGTTCATCAATTTCTTTGTCGAATAGGCAATCGTGGCCTTTAAAGCAGGCAGATCCTGGTTGCTCTTCAATGAGAGTTTCAGAACTTCTACTACTCCACCTATTTGGGAGTTTGGAATCTTCCAATACAACTCTGATATCAGCTCATGTACAAAGCTCGTTACATCTCAGTGCAATCAATTGACGCATAGGGCTTCTACTATGGAAGCTCAATATTCAGCCTCGAATCAGATTGTTTCATGGAAAATAGCATGAGGTATTTTGCGAACTTTGTCCATCTATGCAGATTCTGAGGTATGCCCTTTTTGCTCTGCTGATCAAGAATCTGAATATATATATGTATATTTATAGGCACACATCAGATGTATAACGGCCCTGTTTCATTGTTTTCTTGTTGCAGATTTTTCAAAAGCTTATCTCCTGTGGCTTATTGTTCCTAGATTTGTGTTGAGAAGTGACAAAAACCAATAACAAAAGAAACTCGATGATTTACCTTCAACCTCCAGTGTGCACGATGTACTCTTTGGAAATGAACTCCTCTGTTTCAGAACCAAAACGCAGAGAAGATTGGACCACGTTTTGACTCTCACTCACCTTCCTCGTTCACTCTCTCTTTCTTTCTCTGTTCTTTGATAATTAAAACAGAGCACACACACACTAACTCTCTTTCTCTCTATCTCTTTCTTCCTTGCTCTCAATTCTCGTTCTGCTTGGTGGTCGAAGCAAAAGAGTGAATGAGACGAAAATGCAGAAAGAAGCATAGGGTATTTATAATGAGTCAAGGGTCCAGTTCAAGAGGAAAACTAATGGTCCGAGGTGCAGAAAACGCTGGGCCGAGATGCGCAAGCAGTCAGTTGGGTTGGAGCTCGAGAAGCATGGGTTTACTGTCCCTGCTACTGCGCCGAATCCGTGAAAGTAGCTGAATGAATCTTCTTTTGCGTTTTCGTTGATTTTTTTTTTTTTTTTTTTTTATATAAAAAAGTTTAGGAGGGTTCGATTTTCTGCGTTTTCGTTAAACACGTCATGATTTCTTGTGTGTCTCGGTGTTCTCGGCAATTACGTGTTTATGAGAGCAAAATAGGCAGATGACATAGATAATAATATATGAAATGAAAGGGGGAAATGGGCTGTGTTTATGTGGGCCGTATGGAATAGATGAGAATGAATAAATGGGTTGTGTGCTTTGGGTGAGAGCATGAGAAGATCCAAAATGAATATATGACAATGAGAGAAGAGTATATGTATGCGCTGGATGAATCAATAAGGAGGGGAATTTGCTATCTTGCATGCAAAGAATGTGGGGTCCACTCCAAAGAAATCCTATTTGACCCTCTACAAGGTCTTTATTTGCAATTAGGTCCTTAACTTATTTAATTGCAAATATTGGATAAATGCTAGAATTAAATCCTTAATTTCATAATTATACTTAAATCCTAAAATAAAAAATTTAGGATGTTACAATTTCCAATAGCAAGTCTGGATTTCCTGAAATTTTAGCAACATGAAGAGTACTACAATCTGAAGTTTGAGATAAATGTTGTAAGAGTTGTACCAAATACATTTGGGGACCATGTTGCTTGTTACCCGTAATTTTGTAGAAGAAACCACTTTAAGGGAGCTTGTGGGGCTTGCTTGCAATTCACATAATTTTCCCCTATACCAGAATTGCATAAACAGTTTCTCGTAGTCCCATAAGGTACTCTTAATCGTTTTCAGCCACGTCAATCACAAGACAACATCAAACGTGTTAAGCTTGATAATTCTGAGATCGCACATAAAATCTAGCCCTTGCATTTTCCCTTAAACCCATGCCAAAGACCAAAAACTTGTAACTTTTGACCCCCGACAATTTGTACAGCAGCAAGAAGATCAGTTGTAGCCTTCCAACCCAATTTCACAGCAAAGTCGTAGTCCATGAAGTCATGGGTGCTACCGTTATCAATCAGCACCTGAATTGTGCGCTTTCCCACATGCCCTTGAATCCTCATTGAGTCATTTGTGTCGACCCCATTGATGGCATGAAGAGAAATGAGTGGAGCATATTCATCTCCACTGTCTGGTTCAATATCGATTTCAGGGCTATTTTCTGCGTTTTCAACAAATTCCATAAACTGCAATCTCATTCTCTGCCTTTGGAGACAACTATGGTTCCTGGTGAAAGGCAATCAATTTTTTTGCCCTATGGCCTCATCTTCGGATGAAAGAACATAAAAAAACATTTTGACAAAATAATAATTTTTTTTTTTGCCCTATGTTCTGCCTCATCTTCGGATGAAAGAACATGTAAATTGGGAGTTGAAATTTTTTGCTTATTTTGTTGTTGTTAGTTGTTAAAATGGGAATACATGAAAATAAATTATCTATTAAAACTTGATAGCATCTAAAATGAAAGTTGCAAAGTTATTTTGATATTGTTAGTTATTAAAATGCATATGTATACTTGTATATTTTGCTATTTTAGTTGTTAAAATGCTTAGGTGCACTTCTAAATTTTCTTATGAATTTTGCTATTATAATGTAATTGAGATTTATAAATTTTGCTATTGTACTTGTTCAAAGGCTTATGTACACTTGCTAATTTTGGTCATTTCACATGAAAACATAATTTTATTTTTTTTTTTTAATAAAAACCCAAAATGATATAACTAATTAAAAATTAGGGGTGTTCAAAGTGTACCGGTCTAAACCTGGACATTTTGAAACCGGAATGTTACATTCCGTCAGAGACTGGGACAGATTTGGACCAAGATGGGATTCATCTCACCCTAGAGATCCCAGTCCCGTCTTAGATTTTGAACACCTCTATTAAAAGTTATGCACCAAAAAAGATATCTTAGATTTTGAACACCCCTATTAAAAGTTATGCACCAAAAAAGATAGCAGAGAAACATGGTTAGAAAACATTCTAGTAAATATTTCTGGGATAGGATATTATCACTACCATTTTTGGTCACTACCACTTTTTCACCGTTAGATCAGAATCCCATCTACCTTTATCATTTCTCTCTCTTATCAAGATTCTGATCTAACGGTAAAAAAGTGATAGTGACATTGGTAGTTACCAAAAATGGTAGTAACAATATCCTATCTCAATATTTCTAATGAAATGATACAAACTGGGAATAAAGAAAAATCATGGAATAAAGATAAAATTTCCCTTAATTCTAAACTGAAATTTCAAAAATCTTGAGACCTATTGGAAATTATGTATAGCAGTGGGACTTTATTGAAATATTACAAGTCAGCACTTCTCATAAGCTAATTCCAATGCAATTCATTCCTCATATTTTATGTAATGTAGAAAAACGTATCAATTTTGGAGTTACTTGTGAAAAACATTGTGTGTGTGTGTGGGGAGTATATTGCAACTTTTTTTTTTTGGTGAAAGAGGTAGGCCTCAGCCTAATATATTAATCTGAAACAAATGTCCCATACAATCATTGATAACAAAAGTCCTAAGATTAATAGGACAAGAACACAAAACAGAGGAAGAGATAAGCCCTTCCTTTGCTAGTAAATCAGCAACAGCATTCTGTTTACGAGAAATATGCCTAAACTTAACCAGCCACTCTCGCTGGAGCATTCTTCGGATCTTAAGAAATACTAAACTGCAGAATTCATCATCTCTGCCAGAATTAACTCTATCAGCCAGTATTTTGGAATCAGTCTCTACCTCTAGCATCCTGATACCTTCATCCCATGCAAGTTGCAAACCGAATAGGGCTGCCCATTCTTCCGCTTCGTATACCCCACAAATACCCAACATCTGAGTAAAACCTGCCACCCATATACCTCTATGATCTCTAATAAGCCCACCACATCCAGCCTTGCCGTCGCTCAAAACTACTGCCCCATCAATGTTTAATTTCATCCAGGCAGATGGTGGCTTACTCCATCTCTTATCTTTTTTCCGGACACATTGTCTGATTACACAGAATATCCTCAGTATTTATGCAAAAAGATTTCCAGACACTGCCTACTATTCTGTTTGGATCTGCAGGTTTTAAAAAATCCTGTTGAAAGGAAAATTTATTCCTCCAATTCCATAATAGCCAGAGTGCAACTCCCCACACAAGGTTCCATGTCATATTACTATCTCTTCCTATTTCCTCTTTCAGATTGAATCTAAACCAGTCTTTTAAGGAGCAAGAGAAAAAGATTGAGATATACCTTGCACTAACAAGAGATTGCCAAAGATTCCTCGCGTATACACAATCCCTCAAAATGTGAAGAACATCCCCGCATAGCCAACATTAACAAAGAAGCCTACCAAGAGAACAACATTAAATCATAGATGAATTGAATCGATCCATCTACTATTGATCTATACTTAGCTGCTTCGTTAATTGCATAACAAGACAGTTATTATTATTTTTTTTATGTAAGAACACTGAATAAATGTCATAGGCCAACAAAAACTCCTGTATCGCTCAGCTCTAACATCATAATATCCAAGCAAAAGACAAATATCAATGACATGCTTGCTGTATTAAGCATACAAAACCAGTAAGATCTCTAATACTACGATACTACCAATAAAAAAGATTACAGTTTTTACCAGTTTCAGATTATAAAACGTAGCAAAGCAGGCAGGTGCATGACTATCTGGGGATTTGCTGAGTTCACCAGCCACCCAAGTGGGAAGTGGCCAAGCCTATATATTATTATACCTAACCAAAAAAAGAACAGTAAGATTCGCAGTAATTATTACATGAAATTGAATTTGGTATTAGGTAATGTGGAAACAAAATGAAAGAGGAGTATTATACCCATTTGTTTTAAAAAAGAAAAAGAGGGAGGAGCATTGATAGGTCTTTATAATATGAATTTAGAGATTTTAGAAAGATTAGAGTAGCAAGAAGATGAGAGGATTGAAGGAGAAGAAGAGGGGGAATAAGAGAAGAACAGTGAAGAGATAGAGAGAATCTTTCTGAATAATACTATGGAAATTCACTAACTTGGCAAAACTGACTTACAATAGGACTAGGTCCTTATTTATGGGCTAGCTAATGTTTAATTGCCGCCTCATCACACTAACTACCTCTTCACAGTTTTCAATGGCTATATCCTTCTAAAAACCTAACTAACATTTTAATTGCCACCTTATTCATTAACGGTGAACAACTAACATTTAAATTCCTTACAATTATATATCAAGCATTCAGTGTCATTGGTCATCAAAAAAAGGTGCAGAACGCCTATGAAGAAATATTTGTAATTGTCCTTGACTGAGCTGATGAGATAATTACTATCAACCAGGTTAAAAAATGTCCAAATGATTTTCTGAATGAAAAATCCACCATAAATATTACAATTATTTACAAGTAAAGTAGTTTGAGTCTTAAGTCAGGCCGAAAATATACTTGTCTTCAAAAGTCAAAACTATTTGAAGCTTCCTTGATCCTTCCCTGATTAAAAGGTCCAATATGATTTTGAAGAGCCTAGTGAAGAGAAATGTAGTCAAAGATTATTTTACATGCTGAAACACAAAATACAAAACATTAAAAGCATTCCCACAAGGATCATTTCTATCAAATGTTGGTACTGCAGATGTGTTCATCAAAAAAAGAATGTTCCCTTTGTTTTAAGCTGCTGCATCTTTTTGGAAGAGCCTTCTAGGTTATATCTGCTAGGAAAAATAAAATTCAGACTGTGGTAATCCTAGTCAGAAGTGGTCAAATGTGTTAAATTCTTGTGGTGGGGTGAACATGGTTAGTATTAGGATGGTAGAACCAGAACTGTTAGATGAGGACTGGAAACACGACTTGAAGGGGGCTATAAGAAACCCGTTACCATGAGATCGATGCAAAAAGAATTAGTTTCAAAACAGTATAAATTTATAATTAAAAATCGTTTTTTTAGGGCCTGAATAAAAATTTACGAGTTAGAGATAGATATACCTATGCATTTGGACAAACATCTAGAATGCAGATAATCAGGACCACAGATATCAGCAGAACTTACACAAAGCACAGAGAGAGAGAGAGAGAGAGAGAGAGAGTTAAACGAGTCATCATGCCAAACATTGGAGGGGAAAAAGGGCAGTTATCTTGTGTAATATCTGGTTAAACCAGACATGATGACCCATTAACTCTAACTGAGAATAAATCAACCTATGACCAAGGACTTCAGCAAGTTTGAAGGGAGAGGGAAAAAACATAAATCAAACCTCAATCTCAGTGGGTTAACTTATATGATATATCAGTGAAAAGATACATGAGGAACTAAAGCGAAGCCCGGTTGCGTTGTCAGTCATGCCCGGGATTGATGAATGTTACATGAGGCAAAATAAAAGAAAAAGTTCAAAAGTTTCAAGCTTTAAGTCAACTTTTAGATGAAATGAAATGTCATTGTGAAGGTTTCGGCCAAGAAAAAAAAGGTTCAACATGAAGGGTGCCCCCTAACAGGTAAACAACATTAGATTAGAGGTAAAAACAAGGCTTACAGAGGGAAAATAATAAAATTATGACCAATATGGACACATTCGCAAACTCATATGCCAGCACAAAAAAAAAAGAAAAAAAAAGAACCACACAAGTTGCAGATTGTTCAAGGAACTAATTACCTTGAATTGAGTATTGAAGGAGAAGAGAGGGAACAAGAGAAGAACAGTGAAGAGATAGAGAGAATCTTTCTGAATAATACTATGGAAATTCCCTAACTTGGCAAAACTGATTTACAATAGGACTAGGTCCTTATTTATAGGCTAGCTAATTGCTGCCTCATCACACTAACTACCTCTAACAGTTTTCAACAGCTATATCCTTCTAACAACCTAACTAACATTTAAATTCCTGCCTTAGTCATTAACGGTGAACAACTAACATTTAAATTCCTTACAATTATATATCAAGCATTCAGTGTCATTTGGTCATGAAAAAATGGTGCAGAATGCCTATGAAGAAATATTTGTAATTGTCCTTGACTGAGCTGATGAGATAATTACCATCAACCAGGTTAAAAAAGGTACCAAATGATTTTCTGAACGAAAAACCCACCATAAATATTACAATTATTTACGAGTAAATTAGGTTGAATCTTAAGTCAGGCCGAAAATATACCTGTCTTCAAAACTATTTGAAGCCTCCTTGATCCTTCCCAGAAAGGTCCAATATAATGATTTTGAAGAGCCTAGTGAAGAGAAATGTAGTCAAAGGTTATTTTACATGCTGAAACGCCAAATCCAAAACATTCAAAGCATTCCCACAGGGACCATTTCTATCAAATGTTGGTATTGCAGATGTGTTCATCAAGAAAAGAATGTTCCCTTTGTTTTAAGCTGCTGCATCTTTTTGGAAGAGCCTTCTAGGTTATCTGCTAGGAAAAAAAAAATCACACTGGTTATCCTAGTTTAAACTGGTCAAATGTGTTAAATTCTTGTGGTGGGGTGAGCATGGTTAGTATTAGGATGGTAGAACCAGAACTGTTAGATGAGGACTGGAAACATGACTTGAAGGTGGCTATAAGAAACCTGTTACCATCTATCTGGTTGAGATTGATGCAAAGAGAATTAGTTTCAAAACAGTATAAATTTATAATAAAAAATTGTTTTTTTGGGGCCAGAATAAAAATTTACGAGTTAGAAATAGATACACCTATGCATTTGGACAAATATCTACTATGCAGATAATCAGGACCACGGATATCAGCAGAACTTACACAAAGTTCCATATACTGGGAAAACACACAACAGACACAGAGAGAGAGTTAAACGAGTCATCATGCCAAACATTGGAGGGGAAAAAGGGCAGTTATCTTGTGTAATATCTGGTTAAACCAGACATGATCACCCATAAACTCTAACTGAGAATAAATCAACCTATGACCAAGGACTTCAGCAAGTTTTGAAGGGAGAGGGAAAAGAAAACATAAATCAAACCTCAATCTCAGTGTGTTAACTTAATTGATATAGCAGTGAAAAGAAACATGAGGAACTAAAGGGAAGCCCGGTTGCGTTGCCATGCCCAAGATTGATGAATGTTACATGAGGCATAATAAAAGAAAAAGTTCAAATGTTTCAAGCTTTAAGTCACCTTTTAGTTGACCAAAAAAAAAAAGTCACCTTTTAGAGGAAATTAAATGTCATTGTGAAGGTTTCGAGGGAAAAATAAAAAGGTTCGACATGAAGGGTGACCCCCTAACAGGTAAACAACATTAGATTAGAGGTAAAAACAAGGCTTACAGAGGCAAAATAACAAAATTATCACCGATATGGACACATTTGCAAACTCATATGCCAGCACAAAAAAATAAATAAAAAAAATAACAAAGAACAAAGAAGCACACAAGTTGCAGATTGTTAAAGGAACTAATTACCTTGAATTGATAAGTTTATTTTACATTATACAAATTGGAGGCTGAAGCCTACTGTAAGAATTGCCAAAAACCCAGCCTTTCATTGAAAACCAGCCAGCGACCTTCCTCTCTGATAGTCCATGTGTAAAAATCAATGTTTATGCTTCAGCCATAAGAAAATTTCAAGAGATGACTCAAATAAGTCATCTGTCAATATGCAACAATTTTTTTTAAATAATTATCTGTAGTAATAAACTACACAGTTAGTTTCCTTGAGAATAAATTGAACCAAAATTAACAGCCACAACTAGTCAGCTAAAAACCAACGTACCAATGGACACCTCAGATGGGATAAGGGGCAAGTATAAGAGCAGTATGAGACATGGTCTTCAAAGAGACAAAGCTTGGAAATTTACCATATTAAAAGGCGGCCTTACTCCCCTGTTACTTTCTTTTATATAACAGTTTACCAATATGTACCAAGTGACTTCATTAGGTATAAACCCATTCTCCACACCTTTATATAAAAGTAAACATGCGTCATTAAACAAACCCTCCTTGCAGTATCTACCTATCAGTGTGTTATATGTAATAGCATCAGGACATATCCCTTCAGCCTGTAACCTGTCAAAAAGGTTTAGAGCCTCCTGAACATGACCAATTTTGCATAGACCATTAATGAGGGTATTATATGTGACTATATCTGGTGCGAATCCACGATGAATCATATCTCGAAGAAATAAAAGGGCATCATTTACTTTTCCAATTCTACATAAGGCATTGATCAAAATGTTGCAAGAGATAGTGCTAGGAAAAATCCCTTTACCGAGCATCTCATCAAACAATTTCAATCCTTTTTCAATAGCCCCCACTTTGCAGAAAGCTTTGATAAGGCCATTGTATGTGATATTGTCTAGAGGGCACCCTCTAAATAGCATTTCATCAACAAGCTTAAGCGCTTGCTGAATTGAATCTTTCCCAAGAAATGCATGAATCAATATGTTATATGTTACAGTATTGGCAATGACACCCTCCAAGAACATGTCACGATACAATAGCAAGGCTTCTTCCAACTTATTATCCTCACACAGACCATATATTACAGAATTGAATGTATATATATCAGGTTTACATTCTTTACTGGACATTTCAGCAAAAACTTGTAAAGCTTCTTGAACCTTCCCATTTTTACACAAGGCACAAATCATGCAATTGTATCCCACTGTGTTCAAATTGAGACCCTTAGCTGACATTTCATTTAAAAATTTGACGGCTTCCTCTAATAGGCCTTCCCTGTAGTAAGCATTAATCAATATGGTATACGTAATAACATTAGGTTCAATGCCAAATGATAGCATATCATAAAAGCATTTACAAGCTGACAATAACTTCCTATTCTTGCAAAATCCATGGATCAATATGTTAAATGTGAAGACATCAGGCGCATGGCCTGCAATTAACATGTTATTGTACAACAAGTCCATGGCTTCATCAAATCGTCTAATTGAAACATATCCATTTAATAATGTATTGAAGATCACATTATTTGGGTTGGGAATTTTGCTAAGCAAGGCCCTTGCTTCATCAACTCGACCAATTGTACACCAACCATGCATTAAAACACCATAAGTTATCACATCAGCAGCAAAACCTCGAAAAAGCATTCGGTTCAGCAATTTGTCAGCCTCATCAATTCTTTTGGCCCTACAGAGACCATGGATAACATCATTGATAGTTTCAACATCTGGTGTACAGCCCATCAAGAACATTTCTCCTAAAAGTTGCACAGCTTCATTCACTCTATTACTTTTGGAAAGTGTGTGTATCAGGGTCTGATATATCACTGAACTTGGAACACAACCATGTTTTGTCATGTCTCTTAAAATTGAGCAAGCTGAATCCACCTCATTAATCATACAAAATGCTTTCATCACCGATCCAAATGTGTAGACGGTTGGAGAAATTCCTCTGCTTAACATGTCATAGAAAACATTTGGTGCAACTTTAGGACAATTTCCAGAAACCAGTATGTCTAATACAACATTGTATGTCCTAAAAGTAGGCTCACATGAATAAACACTCTTCATATCTAACAAAAGCTTTGTAGCTTGCCCAGGCAACCCAGCTTTTCCATAGTATTTCATAATCGAAAGAAAAAGTGATTCTTTCATGACAATTCCTTCTTTTTTCATCTGCAATAACAACCTGTCTATGATTTTAAACTCACCAGCTGCACCAAGCTTATCAAACAAAATGTAGTATACATCATGGGAATGACAATATCCACTCTGGGAACCTGCCCATTCGAATATCTCCATTGATGTGGGCATGTCAAGTGGGAGTTCCAGCAATTTGCAAAGCTGAACAGGACTGATTCGATTAAGAGACCTTCGAAGCTGTTTAAGATCAAAAGGCCTAAGCAATCTTTCCCATTCGGTCTCATTGTCAGACCCATTATCATTCAAGACTATACTACTCCCAAGTGCATTGACTGCAGCTGAGCAAATTGCAGAAGAATGGATTCTGAACAAAACCCGAGTCCTTTCCCACACATGGATTGGGACTCTTAATGTTCTCAACATCAATTTTTAATAAAGGGTCTAAAAATTAAATCAAGGAAACTAACAGCTTGAAGAGAGGAAAACCACTTTGTGTCGGAATAAGGCCAGCTGATGACAAAATTTGCTAATTTACATCTCGAACCATGTTTTGAATTGTGATTGAACTTGTTGTAGAACCCTAAAATTGGCAAATCCAGAGTACAATATAAATGGTGAAAATAAAACATCCCTGCTCCGAGGTGAAATTTTGGAGTTGATTCAATACAACAAGAGACGGTTCGGTGTCTTAATCATTTGATTGGCTTCTAAGCTTTTTGAAGCTTCCAATATGAACTAGAGACACTGATTCAGTTCTTCTTGAAGATGATTCACTCTTTATGGAACCAATGGGAACGACAAGCACCATGAAGAGATCCTGATTGGAAAAATAACAAGATAAGACACTCTTTATGTTCACCACATTTCAGATGCAACTAGTTTTATATGTTATCTATTTTTATTGAATAAAATATTGTACATCGAGATTATTTCATGTGAATAATAATTAAAGGCTTGTTTGGATCATGTATTCACCACCTCATAATTATGATTGAAAAGCTGTTTTTGAAAGCTAACAAGCACTAAATATGTTAAATACTCTACAAAATCTTAAAATGTCAAAAAACTTAAAATTCAATCCAATAATCATGGTAAGCAAATAAAAATAATAATTAGTTCGACTCAATTAATCCCTCAGAGAACATTCCGTTTTTTGGGTTCAATTATGTTCCTTAACGGAAATAAAGGAATAGCTGAATTGTCCCTAAATTACCCCCGAACGTAAACCGAATTGAATCCAATAACCAAACCGAATAAACGAATTTTTTCGGTTCCGTAATTGGATTTGGGGTATAGGGTGCCAAGTGGAGACCAGACAATACTTTAACCGATTAGCAAGTGTTTCAATAAAATATGTAGAAGGATTCAGTACAAAAAATATGCACATAACATACATATTCAAAAGGAATGACAAAGAAAATACGAATTCAAAGCACAAAATCTAGATAAGGTGGAACTCACTGATAAAATCAATGCTGCAAATCCCACTCGCAAGGTAGAGAAAGGCAATTCCTATAAAAAAAAGCAAGAAATAATAAATTTCAAGTATGAGTAAGCACTACTATGGTAAGAAAAAATCAAGCTTCGTCTCAGAAGAACATATGCAATTAAAAAAATTTCTGGGTTCAATTATGTTCCTTAACGGAAATAAAGGAATAACTGAATTGTCCCTAAATTACCCCCGAACATAAACAGAATTGAATCCAATAACCAAACCGAATAAACGAATTTTTTCGGTTCCGTAATTGGATTTGGGGTATAGGGTGCCAAGTGGAGACCAGACAATACTTCAACCGATCAGCAAGTGTTTCAATAAAATATGTAGAAGGATTCAGTACAAAAAATATGCACATAACATACATATTCAAAAGGAATGACAAAGAAAATACGACTTCAAAGCACAATATCTAGATAAGGTGGAACTCACTGATAAAATCAATGCTGCAAATCCCACTCGCAAGGTAGAGAAAGGAAATTCCTATAAAAAAAAGCAAGAAATAATAAATTTCAAGTATGAGTAAGCACTACTATGGTAAGAAAAAATCAAGCTTCGTCTCACAAGAACATATGCAACTAAAATTTTTTCTATCAACTCAGAAGACATTTACATATATAAGAGAGCGAACCCTACCGGAGGAGGAGCATCATCGGAGAATTGAGGGCGAGCATCGGGCCATCGACGTTGGGTATTGAAATTGAAGCAAAACCCAGAAGAATCCCTATGAAAAACACGAAGAAGAAGGTGTAGAAACTTAATCTCCAAGACTGAGGAGACACTGGGTCAATGCCGAGAGAGTTAGGAAACCGCGAGCAGACTCAGGACTGAGTGGAAGACGAGCAGAGCGGCCGAGTGGAGAGTGGTCCAGGTCGCCGTGGAGATGGAAGAAAGAAGCTGCGACCTTCGAGCTGAGGCGAGACGGGATACTGGATACCTAATGCATTAATACTTTTTTTTTTTGATATATAATGCATTAATACTTGACTGTTCAACTTGGATAGATGCACATCAGGCCCAACATTTCACATTTAATGTGATTTTGGGCCGGTTTGGGATAATAAAAGCAGAAGTGACTTATTTATAAGGAAAAATTATAATAAAGAATCTAAGAAAAATAATATTCATTAAGAAGTGATTATTTTTATGGTCCTTCTTAATAAATATTATTTTTCTTAGATCCTTTATTATAATTTTCCCTATTTATAATTTGATTTTTTTAAATGGAAGATAGGATAAAAAGTTAGATAGTAAATATGATTTGTGTTTGGATTGACGGTGGGAGAAATGACTTTTTTCTAAATAGGCTATTAATTGGATGATTATTTAGTTGAAATGAAAAATGTCAAACTGTGTAAGAACTTGGAGAAGTTGACGATGCTAGACTCGAAAAAGTCATATGAGGTCGGAGATGTACAAACACATGGGGCTATTGATTCAACAATGTTT
The DNA here is from genome assembly GCA_019022615.1 of Acacia melanoxylon. Classification (NCBI taxonomy): domain Eukaryota; kingdom Viridiplantae; phylum Streptophyta; class Magnoliopsida; order Fabales; family Fabaceae; genus Acacia; species Acacia melanoxylon. The sequence continues at coordinate 3,750,837 of JAFJYJ010000046.1, forward strand.
TCCTAAAGTCATTTTAAATTTTAAATAAGGACAGTTTAGGAAAATAAGTATAATTAACTGATTTAACTACTATCATTAATCTCTCTAAAATTTGATAAATATATCATATAATTAAGACTGTGAGTAATAGTTACAAGCAACATTTTATATATATAAACAATAATTTGGCTTTGTATAAGAATGTATTGTTTTTTTAAACTCAATTAATTATAAGCTTCTCTTATATCTTTTTCCCACTTCTTCTTACTCATACTTATCATCTTCATAAATACTTATAAAAACAATAAATTGCCTTTGTGTAAAAACAATAAATTGTCATATAATTAAATGCTTTAATGTATTTTTTTTATATTCTTAACCTTAATTAATTGCATGCCTCTCTCTCTCTCTCTCATTTTTTTCCCACTCGTTCTCTCTAATATCGTTTCCCACTTATTCTCATTGCCCATTTGGATTACATTAGTGTAGTGGATGAAGTAGGCAATTTGCAACCTTTAAAGTTAAAAAACTAAGGCTTAGAGCCTACAATTAATTGTTACTTTCACATGTAAATGATGTAACAAACTAATAATATGCTTTCTTTGTTGCTTTCTTGTAAGTGATTCCATATTCTTCATCCTTTTGACAATGTGGAGCCTTGATGCAAACTCTAGGAATATTTGATGTCTTCAAGGCTTTAATTGCAATTTTTTGATGCTTTGTATTTAATAAATTATGGATGTTATTTAATGTTTCAGTTATGGATATTTGACTATTTGTTATTTTGTTAAGATATATGATTGTTTTTTTTAACTTTAAAACTTAAGTTGTAGACTTATATCCGAATATTAGAAGTGTAGAGTTATGGATTTCATTTAAAGTTTGATATTGTTTATTAGGTATGGTACTAAAGTTTTTTTTTTAGGGTGTCGCGAGGTTACGGGGTATCGCCGGCAGGCGGGGATGGGCCGCCCCGCCATTGACCCATTATTGCCCCGCCCATAAATTTTAGAGGCTTCATTATCGGGGGGCTGGGCGGATTTGGCCGCATTTTGCCGCCCGATGATCTCTTAGGCGGGGCATCGGGCAAGGGTCTCGCCCGTGATGCCCGCCATGAACACCCCTATCTCTAATATCTTTTCCCACTTATTCTCATTCACACTTAACATCTCCAGAAATGCTCTCATCTCATTCCATTTTATAAAAATCCAAACTTTGAGTTGCTTTGGTCCTTTTATAAGAAAGTTTAATTATTTGAACATTTAATGAGTTTTCCTCAATTTTACCCCTCATTAATCATATGTATTTCATTAAATAAAATGTTAGTGATATTTGCATTTACTTTATTTCTCTCTCATACTTGCTACTCATAAATAAAGGCATATTTAAAAAATAAAGTTTATTTCATATATATTTATTATTATTATTTTACTAATTTTAACAGCTTTATTAAACCGCATAATTCAGTTATTGAGATCTTATAAATAGGACTGATACTTGAAAAAAAAAATTATATTCCTTATGTATTTATTGTATTTAACTAATTTTAACTAGCAATTCAATTTCAGTATGTGATTGAAATGATTTTTTTTTTTGGGGCCAATAACTCGAAGTAGTGCAAATGAAATAAATAATAATGAATCCCTAAATATGTATACTGACTTCTCTAAAAATACTTCACATCTTATAAGTAGAGAACAGATTCTCACAAATTGTTTCACCCAATAATTTTTGTTTGCAAATTTTCTCGGGAACAGTACTTTTTGAAACATTTGTATCTGATTAATAATCCATCTTATGCTTAATACTACCTCTAATCCTTCATATAAAAGTTTTTCTATATGGTAAACTATATATGAGATTTTATATTAAGGATTAAATGTAGTATAAGATCATGTTGTGATTCAATATTTTTACTGGAGTAAAATTTACCCTAAGGACGGATAGAGTTATATTTTTAGAAGACAAAGTCAAAAAGTATTAAAGAAACATTAATATTACTATCCCACATATATAGTTTCAGCGAGGCATCCGCAACTACCAGTTGCTGAGACATGAATTTTAGTTAGGTTGACTGATGGATTTGACTCAACTTTTGTTTTCATTTTATGTGATTCTATTCTATTCTTTGTTACGCAAGTGATTCAACTTCTCACGTTCATTTTACGATAAATGTTAGATTGCCTTGGCCCGCAAAGTATTCAATGTCTAGAACCTAACTTCTTGGTCCGGAAAGTAGAAATTTACATCTTAAGGATCTGTTTGGCATGGGAGAGAGAAAGAGAGGGAGAAAAAAAAATTCATGAGTTTGATTTTTTTTTAAAAAAAAAAATAAATATAAAAGAAAGATAAAAGGTTTTGATTAATTTTTATTTTATTTAATCTTACATATCTTCTTCATGAAAATTTTATAACACGCTCCTCCATTTCTTTTAATTTGATCCCTTAATTTTTAAAGTGTTTTTTAGTCTTCTAACTCTAGTACTATGAATCTCATTAATAGAAAATGTAGACGTTGCAATTTGAAATGCTAATAAATTCAGTTTATTTTTTTAAAAAAATAAATTGAATGGATTAAAATACTATCATTTGAGAATTCTTTATCAACATATAAAGGGTTAAATACTAATTTTGTCATGAAAGTATTGGATAGGGAGTTTTTTGGTATCATTTTTGCCCTGGAAGTTTACAAACATAGCAATTTTGCCCATCGGTTGATCTGGATCGTTGAATTGTTGCTCTTCTGTGTAAACTTCAAGAAAGCAAATTTACTTCTAAAAACAACTTTCGGGGCAACATGCTCTTAAAAACAACTTCCGGGCATATTTGCTCTTTTTTGTAAACTTCCGGGGCAAAAATGATACCAAAACACTTTCAGGTGTTGAATGCTCCCTAACCAATACTTCCATGGCAAAAATAGTATTTAACCCACATATAAAATTACAGTGTTCTTTTTGTTAATAAAATTTAGAGTAAAATACTATGAGATCCTTTACATATTGCCTCAATTACACTGACCTCCCGTCTGTTTTGAAAATATACAATTAAGTGCATATGGTTAACATAGTTAAGAATATTCTTTTAAAAAAATTTAATTAATTTTTTTTGTTTACTAATGTATTCTTCATTATACTAAATCTATTTTGAACAGTGCCCTTTTTGGGCCATGATACTCAATCTCTATTTTTGAACAAATTGTTATGAATAATTTAAGAGTTTTCTTTTTTCCTCATGTGTATTTTTTCCTTTTTCAAATATATTTTATAATATTTTTGTCATATTGGGACATAAATTTAATTAATTTCTTTAATGTATATATAAAAGACTTAATTGAAAATTTAATTAATTATTTTAATAAATATATACGAATTGGATGTGTTTATTAATTTTTTAGTAAGAAATTCAAAAATTATATATTATAAATATAAATAATTCACATAATCTCTCAAAGTTAACCCACTAAACTATAGGATAAAATAAAATACATTTTAAATACATTTATATTTATTTAAAATAAATTTAAATAAATGTTATGAAAAATATATTAAAAAAATAACTTCTATAATATAATCAACATTAATAAATTTTATAACATTCTCTGTTATAATTTTTTTTTTTTGGTTGTATAAGTTTTGATCAATGTAAATGTTTAAATAATTATTTTATTAAATGGAGGGTATTTTGGGCAAAATCAAACTTTAAGAGTTAAATTTAACGGTCAACCAGCGGTTGAATGGATGGAAATGAAATTTTAAAAATATAAGGGAGGTTTGTATAACATGCATTTTAATTTTAAGGGGGTTTATATAGGTTTTCAAAATAGATGGGAGGTTGGGCAAAAAAAAAAAAAAAGATGGGAGGTTTATATAATTTAAGTAAAACAGAGGGTAGTCAATATATTTTACTTTAAAATTTATGATGTTGGAATCATATGGCTAAAAAGATATTTTATGAAATTAAGAGAGCAAACCGAAACATTATAACATTATGGGATCAAATGATCACTTTTACCATTATTTAATTCTTATGAAAATTTTTCAAAGTGATCACTAATTCAAAATGGAAGAAGTGTATATATTTTATGGAAAATTCATTTCACGTCCCAAGTGACCAAGAAAATGTTAAAGAAAAATCGAAGGGAAATTCAGATGTCAGAAAAGTCTTAAAGAGTTATTAATCTTACAGATGGAGTTGTTAATCCCACATATGAGAGTTGTTAATTTCACAGAAGTATTTGTTAACGTGACTTTTCTGACATTTGAATTTTCCTTGTAACTTTTTTGACATTTTCTTGGTTCTTTGGGTCCTGAAAGAAATTTTCCCTATATTTTATGAGTGATATAAGAAATGGAAGAAGTATTGATGATGATGAAAAAGATTCTAACCATGACTGAAAATTTGAATTGTGTGATAAAAATATGGCTACAAAATTTTTATTACCTAGTCCTAGTTTCTTTTTTATACGAAATTTGTTTGTTCGGAAAAGATAAATAGTAGTTAATGGAAAGATAAGAATGAAATAGTTTAAATTTTGTCTTGCGTTTTAAATGAATAAAGAGAACTTTACCAGAATACTCTTTATTCCCTTTATCACCCATTAGATGCATTCATAAATTATATAAGGGTTAAGGTGCAGATTTGCCAACGAACTATTACCTGAGGAGCGTCTGGCACAAAAAACAATTGAGGAGGCCAAATTGGCCAACGAACTATAAAAAAGTGAAAAAAAAATATCAAATAACTATTAAAAAAAAACAACTATCACAATTACGTTAAAATATGAGGCACTGGCGTAGGACGGTGGCAGAGACGCTGGAGAAAAGAGCCAGTTAAGCCTTCTTGTTGGATAAGCCAAACACCAATAGAGATGGGACCCATGTGAAAGGCGTTGGCGCGGCAGGCAATGCTTGTGGCGCGGTTCTTGCTTGTGGCATCGGAGGATGCAACCAGGTCTTAGGCGCGTGCCGGCCGAAAGCTATGACCGCCGGATGAGTTCAAGAGGGTGAGTGGAACACCTAGCAATAACAAGAAGCTTTGGAGACGCCGACGTCGCCGACACTGTGACAGTTAATGGAAGATGGAGACACCAAAATAGTGACGGGGTAATAGTTTGTTGGCGAATCTGCACCAAATTGTGTTTTTTTTTTTTTTTTTTGTAATGTGTGGCCGACGTTTCCTCAATTTTTTTTTTTTTTTTTTTGGTGTCAGACGCTCTTAAGGTAATAGTTTGTTGGCAAATCCACACTTTAACCCATTATATAAAATATATAACCAACTTAAATTCGGATGAATTATATAACAAGGGTGAGTCCGGGGCAATCCATAATGATTCAATTTTTATTGGACCTCACAAAAAACCATGTTTGGTGGCAATGGCGGATCTTCATTAGGGTCCCCCCCAAAATGTTTAGTTTAGTTTTTTTTTTTAAAAAAAGGGACTAAAGTACAAATCTTTAAAAACTTTGTAGAGAGTGCTATAATTTCTGAAAACTATGGATATTTTTCCGTAATTTTCCTTAGTCCCTTTTCTTCATTGATTACAATTTTCAAAAATTTCGGGGACTTTTCTATAACTTTTCCTAGTCCTCAAAACATTCATTCTGACCCTCCAAAATCTTAAATTTTCTTCTTAAACACCTACAATGTAAAATTAAAAACTAGTATCAAAAGTCCAAGAAATAATTTGTATGAATAATTAACAAATTATCATCATTTTACTCCTAATATCAAAAGTCCAAGAAATCATGACAAACCTCATAATTTTTTTTTTAAAATTTAATATAATGTAAAATTTAATATAATATTTTAAAAATGTTATATAATCATAAATTTTTTTAAATTAGTTAATAAGTATACATTTGGCCCCCCAAACATTTTCTCCAAGATTCGCCACTGCTTGGTGGGTTGCTTCAGGACTGGCTTAGACTTGTATAGAATGTCTATTCAGAACATGGGTTTTGTGGTCCAAATTGCAACATTATTGAAGGGAAAATCCTTTTGAGGGCCCTTTTTGGTGTAAAAATCTCAAAAAAGGCCCTCAAAATATGACAATACCTGAAAAGGCTTGGGCCTTTTCGGGTATTTTCAATCTTACGCGAGTTGTTAATTTGGGCGATATAGTTGTTAGTTAACAACTATATCCCCCAACTAACAACTATATCACCCCATTAACAACAATTTTTTAACAACTAAATTAGCCTCCATTAACAACTATATCGTCACCCGTTAATAACTATATCGGTCCCGTTAACAACTCCCCCAAGATTTCGAAAATACCTGAAAATGCCTTAGGCCTTTTCAGGTATTGTCAGATTATGAGGGCCTTTTTTGGGATTTTTACACCAAAAAGGGCCCTCAAAAGGATTTTCCCATTATTGAATGACAATGAAGCCTCTGACATTGTCCCTATCGATCTGTGTGTTTCCTCTATCTTTGTACTTTTTAAATCAAATTATAAGAGCTAAACTTGTGAGGGTGCATTATTTTTTATATAAGAGCTATTTTGATTTTGTCTCATCATTTAATGCTTTTTTTTTTAAAAAAAATTACCCTTAATTAATTATACGTCTCTCTCATTTATTTTTTCCATCCCTTCTCTCTCATATCTATTTCCACTCATTCTCTGTCTCACTCGCCTTCTCTTTAAATAAGAACTTTTTAGGAAAGTAAGTGATTGATATATATATATTACATATTTACAGTCCCTAATCAATTTTAACTAATTTTTAAATTGCGTAATTTAATTATTTAGTTCTTATATTTTGAACCAGGATGTAGTAATTTTGAACTCCAACCAACTACCTAAAATCTCTAGAATCCATAAATATTCTGATGATTCATTTGTAGAAGAATCAATCAAACTATGTTATGAACAATTAACATTGTTCTCCATGAATACACCTACCACTATATGAACAAAATAAACTAGTTGGTTCTCCCCTCCCCTCCCCTCAAGAGCAAGTAAAATGCTCGAAAAAAGTAAAAGCCTTACGTCATTTTTTTTGGTCAACAAAAAGCCTTACGTCATGATAGGTGTAACACCCTAAATTCCATACTACTTATTGTGCCCGGTGACATGTAGTATTTAGGAATACGGTGTTGATAGATCAGAGTAAAGCGGAACGAAGAGCATGCACTAATGTTTGGACAATGAGTAATTGATATGAAATGCCCAAGCATAAGCTGGTAAATTAAATATCCTGAAAGAATATTCATGTGAAACAATTATACGGAATTTGTATAAATAAAACTCCAACATCATAACTATATAATCTTAAACCAAGCCTTAACTAGACTTGTGGCTTGGAACTCAATATAGTTAATCAAACCCATTGGTCAGGTCGGTGTTTAAGTCTATTGGAAGTCTCCCCATCTTTCACGGCGACTTATGACTGAACCACATAGACCAACCCTTTCTTAGTTTAAGCTCCAAATGGTTTGAAACAACTCTATCGAATTCATGCCAGAAATTAAGCCCTATCAGACTTCTTCCGACTCTCGTCTTGGCTAGTACATCTTCATGCTTCGTCCATCAGTGCCTTCTGTTAACTCTTAGAAATTGACTACATTCCAGCACATTTTCTCACTCTTTTTACCTATTTTTGGTTCAAAATGTGCATATGAAATGAATTGTATAGAATAAAATTTGCATATTAAAGTGTCAAACAAAAATCAAAGAAATTCTTGTTATATCCTATAGAGTTTGTGGTTTAACTGAGAATTGATAAATCCTCTCTTTTGTAGGAGGATAGAGACAAGTTTTGAAGCTCTATAAGAACCTAGAAACAATGAAAGAAATAAAAGAAGTGAAGCATTGCAAAGTTAGAAGGAACCTGTACAACTGGCCACAACAAGTTGACAAACTATCCATAGCAAGTACTGGTCGTGGCAAGTGACAAACTGGCTGCGACAAGTCGTGAAAAAGTGCAGAAAGTACAGCTGCACGTTTTTCATTTCAAAAGCAGAAAAACCCTATTTAACCTAAAGGGAAGGGCCAAAAATGCACTCTTGGCACAAGGGAACAAGTGGGCACACAAGGGAAGAGCTTGGGAGAGAGATTTGGACAACCTTGGAGGCTTGGGTGCTTAACCTAAGAGAGATTTTGGAGATTTCACCTTGGTTCTTCCTATTTTCTCTCCTCCTCCTCTTAGCTTCTTCATGTATTCAGTATCTTTACTTAGAATCTCTTTGCATATGAACATGAGTAGCTAAATCTTCTATTCTAGGGTTCTTTTGACCCTTTGTATGGATTAATACTTGAATATTCCTCTCTTTTGGTAGATATATATATATGTGTGTGTGTGTGTGTGTTGATTTCAACCTTGGCTTAATGCTTCTAAGTGATTGGTCTCCATTTAGATGATTTATTCACTTAGGTTTTGACTTGAGAGAGCTAATCTAGGTGTAGAACTTGATTGAAATCATGCTTGCCTTGAAGTTTACTTGATAAATGGATGGTTTGTTGGTAAAATAGAGATATATTTACTAATCTTGCATTGTCACATTAGGGTTGTTGCTTAAATATTGATTCTCATTAATTGTAGCAAGAGATTGTGCATCTTAATGAGAAGAGAAACTTGATTTTGACTCGAGAGAGCGTGTCAAGTGTTTTTGAACCTTAGACTAACACAAATATGTATTGAAATGCTATTAGAGAGGAAATTAACCAAGTTTTATGAAATGCAAAAGGGGAAAAAGAATCCTAGGCTCAATTATCCTTGAAGTCAAAGAATCAACTGCCTTTATCAATTTTATGTTTTAGAAATAGTCTTTAAACATTCTCATTCCAAATCAAAACTTTGTTCTAGCTCAACTTGATTAAATTAACTAAGCCTCTTGTTTGACCAATTTGTTAAACAAATCCTCGTGGGAACGATACTTTACTTATCATTTTATTACTTGCGAAGCTCGTGCACTTGCGAGGCGAACAAGTTTTTACTTAGATCCATGTTCCATTCCTGAACCTTTAGTCAGGGCTAATATTCAATCGAATTGAATCTCAGGTAACAGTTAACCTCTATATCAGATATAACAATATATATGATAGATATCCATTATATATTAGCATCAACCATACATAGCACACAACAGATGTAAGGTTGCAACAATACATAACACCCAATACACACAGCAAATGTAATGTTCACAACGTTTGCACTAACCCTGTGCCACATATCCACGTGTCTTCAGCACTAGGAAAACATACTTACGGCATTATCATGACTATAACCTGCACAAAGCTGAATGTAAACAAACATGTGACCTAAAACCCATATCTTAGTCACTGTGTATGGCCCAAGACCTCGTCTTGTCCATGACTTCATGAATCATTCAATCATATACAGACATACAAGATATAGGCGATTAAAGTTACCAGTACATGAATGTACCTTTCACCGCGTAGTTACTAAAACGCCCGTCCTTTGAATTCGACTCTGGACTTCCCGGATATCCTATAACGTTATCGTCGGATTATTTCCTTTTCCATAACTTATATGATATTGTGATAAATATCATATTGCTTAGAATAATATCCTTAAGGTTTATTTTTACCTTTTTACCCTTGGTGGATTTATTATTTCCATTGTTACCCTTACATTTTCTCAAAACGTAATTCCAGCATTTTATTGGCAGATTTTGCAGTAACTTTGGAAAATCATAATTAATTTTATAAAAATCTTTTTTGAGTGTTTCAAAAATCCTTGTGACCCTTGACATGTCTATTTTCAAGAAAAAAAATATTTCCATAAGCCATAACATCAAGAATCATCCTAGGTTTAATGTTTTCAATCATTGTTTAGATTTTAATTTCAGAGATAAGGCTTAAATTAAAAAATTCTTATCTCCTTGTTCAGAGCTCAAAATGTTTCATATTTGATATATTTAGAAAGCCCTGGATGTCTACTTTATTCATGTAAAATTTCGTGATTTTTAAAGCTCATTTGATACCTTAAATAATAGCCTCAAGGCGACTGACTTTAACAACCTAGTTTTCTGGAAATCTTCACAATCTTATTCCATTAATATCATGAATTATTTCCCAACATGTTTTTACCTCATTCATCATTTTAAATGCAATGGAGGCCTAAAAACATGTAAAGGAATTTATTCCATAATTTTCCAGATTAAACTAAACATTTACAAAAACTAAAAGCTCATGGAAACAAGAACCTCAACTTAAACTTGAAACCTTACTTCCTTCCTTCTTGCCTCAATATTTCTACCCCTCTCTCTATCTCAATCAGCTTTGATTGAGTTTTTGGTGTGAGGAAAGTGTATAGGAAATTATGGTGATTGGATAGGATATATGAAGAAATTAATTAAGTTTAGCTTTGAAAAGTCAATATTCTCAACTAGCCAATAAGGATATTGAACTATAAGATATTTTGCTAAATGAAAAAGCACATTAAATGGCTAATATGAGGGAGGGTTGTCGGCACACAAGAGAAGTGAAGAGATTGAGTCTCATAAAGTGATAGTTAATTCTTCATTTTGACCCTTATATATTTCGAAATAATTAGCCTCTCTTGGCCATTATTATATTCTTAAATTATGGCCTCAATAGATGTCTTTTATTGCCCTTCAATAATCTTAATTAGGACAAGCTAATTTGCCTATTATTTGCTAATTGACACTTAATTTGATTAATTGTTTTTATAAATTTTTCATGGCTCATTTGAACTTAAAATAGTCACTATTCTATGTGACTTTATATCACATATGTTAAGCAATTTAATATGGTAACATATTCCTAAAATACAAGATTTTCGGTAAATCGAAAATCGGATATTACATTTCTCCCACCGTTAGTTTAAATTTGCCCTCGAAATTTGAACTTATAACCTTGGGGAAAAATTCTAGACATCTAGTCTATTCCCTTCCATGCATGCTTACTACATATAGACCCTAACAATCTCATTCATCTTGTACCCAGATATAGTGTTCAAATACGGGACCCGCTGGTCCATTCTCATAGTGCTTGGTTATGCAGACCTTACTACTTGACTCATTCAACCTCTCGACTTATCACCTATTGGCCTTCCGGCTCAATCTATTACCACAACACTGGAAATTATAGCCTTACCACCTAGGAAATCATCCTCAGGCCTTAGGCATCTCAACTACTACCTGGTACAACGAATGTTTTGCCAAACTCAAGAGGAGGGTGAATTGGTGAAAGATTAAAAACTTATGATCTTTGAAAATATTTTCGCGTCTTCTAAATCAACAGTTAGATATTCAAATAAATATATATTGAAAATAGAAGAGATAAGGGAAGAGAATATGCAAACTATGATTTATACTGGTTTGGCCCAATCCTTGACCTACGTCTAGTGCCTAAGCTCCACTTGAGTTTTTCAATCCATTATCCTCTTGTTTAATCCGGGCACAAGAGAAGCCTATACAATCCCACAAGTTTACTTGGCACTTGTGAAGCCGAATCTCTCACCGAGATACTCCCCCTTACACACTATAAGGATACAATTGGTTTCTCACTCAAGATCACCCAATCTTGAGTAACTCATAGATAAAATGATTACAATGAATCTTCTCTCTCAGAAGTGAATAAGATAAACACTGAAGTACATTGCAAATAATCTCACTCTCTATAGAAATTTATATGATCATTGAGGTAATCGAAGAGTAGATGATATAGATGTCAGAGTATTGGCATTTTTATAATGAAGCTGTAATCTCTTGTCTCTTCATCTATCTTGAATGCTTCTCTATTTATAGGAAATTGTCATTTGTCCGTTGTGAGCATTCGACCGTTGAGCAACTCTTCAAACTTCCGTTAGGCACATGTGAATTTCGTTGGGTACAGTCAACCGCTGATACATTAAATGCGTTATCTGTTGATGTACTTGTGCAGAGAAGTTGACTAAGAATAATTGTCGGAATAAGTATACCTTGAAGGAATGATTTCGTCTACTACGCGGTTTCATTTTGTTTGTTGGCTCTGTTTATGGCGAGTGTTAAATGCTTCTGACACGTTGGATGACTTTTTGGCTAATCACAACTTAACTGTTCGTTAATCAAGTGAAATTCGCTCAAAAAGATGATTAGATATGATATAAATGAGTTTGAGTGAGATTAGATAGTAATAGGAAAAGACTCAGTATGATTAAGATTACAATTAATGTTACAGTGGAAAAGTATGATAATATGAAGGATGTTACTTGAGTAACAAAAATGTGTTACTTGAGTAATATCCCAAGCTTTCAAAAATAGTATCGATTGGAATCAAATTACTCGAGTAACAATTCTGTTACTTGAGTAATTTTGTATGACTTCAAAAGAAGATAATTGTTGGCACGTGATTACTCGAGTAACATAATTATGTTACTTGAGTAATATTTCAAGTTAACAATTACTCGAGTAATATAATAACATTGCTCGAGTAACAGTCAAGCAGAGAGCAAATAATGAATATGAGATAAATTACTTGAGTAAGACATTACCTTTACTCAAGTAAGTTACTCGGGTAACATTTACCTTTTACTCTGGTAGCATTGCAACAATGAGCATAATAAGAGCATGATGCTAGTTTACTCGAGTAACATAGTTCCTTTACTCGAGTAAAATATGTAAATCACTCTGAACATTTACTGATCGATATTACTCGAGTAACATAGCCTCTGATATAAATGTAGGCTATTCAACTAATATAGTACTTGAGTAATACCAAAGTGTACTCGAGTATCCTTCATGATTCATCAGAGTGTTGCCTTTACTCAATTGATCTTGTTCAATGATTAATCTCTACAATATAGTGAATCTCAAAACACAATAGTATTGGCAGCGGAAGGGTCAATTTCCAGCAAGCGTAATGCCTTCGACATAGCTCCAAATTTGGCAAACCATCTATGCCTAGAATTCTCTTTAAGTCTTCTTTCCAATACAAAAATAATTAGCTCCAAACTCATTGTATTTTGTCCATTATCAACAGATGAATGAAGGTTGTTCTTGACCAGCGTTTTTTGCAACATCCTGAAATTGATATTTTTTTTCATTATCTTGATGATTTTGAAAAGGTATTTGAGTCTAGTTTCAAATGGCATCAGTTTTAACTCATTTGGATTTGTTGTTTGTGAGATACACTCAAAGCACCGAAGCTTGGTTTGCTGTGTGACGTTGATTGATGTGGCAACTTGTAAAATTCATATCCCTCTCATCTAAACTCCTTTGGACTTGAATGTTTGTCAAAATGATGCATTGGGAGTCTAGTTTCATACAAAATTGGTTTCACCTCAATCGGACTTTTGGTTGAGGAGATATCATCAAATAACCAGAGTTCGCCCAAGTGAAACGTGAAAAAAGTCGAACAAAGTGGCTGAAACACACATCTACTTGAGTAAGGCTGTTTTCTACTTGAGTAAGACTAGAATTTATGCACAAGAAGGAGCTGTTTATGCATGGGACTGTTGTAATTGAACTGTAGCACCTCCTATTCATTGAGAAGCTTAAATTTGCTTATTTTAACTCCGAATTGAGTCATTCCAACTTCCATTTGATCAAAGAACCTTGAATATTGATATTCTCATTATATTTGGAAAGATTCTTCTCTTCTTTTGATCATTCTCCGTCATTTGAACTTCACATCAACTTGACATGTACATTAAATATAAGAATTAGTCAAAGTAGGAGATAAATGTAGTATGCAAACTTTTTACTCTTGATATTGATAAGTATATTTGACATAATCAAAACTAAGCATAACTAACAAAGTCATCACCACAATCAGCATTCCATATAGTGCCAAGCATCACAGGTCTTATGGCCCAGGGACACCGCCCCATGCAAACTTGTACACCAGGTCTTATCGCCTCAAGCCTCTGCTCGTCTATTTTATCTGAACTTTTTCCATTCAAGCTCTCAGACTACTCTCACTTACCTAGCATTATAGCTGACAACTACTATCTAGCTTAAATAGTTATGTGTTTTAGACCTTTCTAATAGTTTTTGTTCCTATATCAGAATTTCCAATTACACCACCTTTCTTTCAACACAATAGCATCGACAATCATGTCATCACTACCCATTATGTTGTCTTATTCTCAATTTTTAACAATTGAGAGCACACGCCACCACTTCAACCACTTGGTACAGTGAGCGCCTTATCCCAATCCCCAAATCTGACCTCGGTATCCCTTTGGCCTCAAGTCAAGTTACTAGGCATCAACAGTACCGTCAAACCGGCCTCTACATCCCTCTGGCCTCAAGTTGAGTAACCAAGCATCAGCAGTACCGTCAAACCATGTGGGAGAACCTCCGCCCCTCCCATAAGAGACCCAGTGTTCACACTGGCACATAAAGTAGCAGCCATATCTACCTGTAACCGGTCCAGCCATAGATAGTCAGGCCCTTACACGTGCCTTTAGTAGCGACCCCATCTACTGGGAACTTGGCCTAGCCATAGACAGTAAGGTCCTACAAGGCAAAAACATATGCCCCTACAAGGCGAAATGTTATGGATTGGGTGTGTTCATCGCTGGTGCGGCTTTCAGCAGGTGTATTGGCAAGTTAAAAAAAAAATTCAATTTTAAACCTATTCGGGAACCAGACAACTAATCCTAAAAGGTCATTACTACTTAACGAATTCTACCTTAGCCTGTCGGCTACTTCTAAGACATTGCTCGCTATTCTTGGGTTTCACAGTTTCTTCGGGACACTACCCGGTGTTCATGGTTTAATGACAGTGGGCTTCTGCCAGCATATAGACACAATAGTCTTACAAGACTTTGGGCTTTTCATCGAATATATACATGTTCAATGACCTATGGACACACAGGTCCTAAAGGTCCTACTGCTCACCATGAACATTTGAGAGGTACACATAACCACTTTGTCCTTACGAGGACATACCCCAATCTCGTGCAGCCTCAATTGCAACCACTAGATCCAACTGATCCACAACCATTGTGTCCCTCTATCCTCACGTACTTCCCAATCTACCGGACTGGAGTTGAGTCATCAGGCATCAGCGGTGTCGACCATCGTCGTGGGCCATACACCTTCCCGACGTGGCATGAATCAAAATTCTCGGATTGGTGTATTTGTTTTGGTGTATGCTTTCGTCTCTCAAAAACTCATTCATTTGGAGCCATCTGATACGACGCCTTTGATATTGGTTTGGTACTAGGCATCAACCTAATAGTAAATCCAACTCCCCCTACTGGTGGTAATCCGCTGAGAGCTTCTAGAAACATCTCAGTGAATTTGTTCACAACTAGAATGTCTTCTAGTACGAGTTTAGTTCCTCCCCGGATACCACAACACAATATATGCTATATAGCATTGGAGCACTCTATGACGATATACTGGATTACGTAATCCTTTTTCTCTAGGGAACCTATGAGACGTGGGACTCGTTATGATGTACTTACCTTGAGAACCGATACACTGGTAGCTCTACTCTATGGTTCGTTGTCACGACGGCTCCACTCTTTGGTTTGACGTCATGGTGGCTCCACTCCACGGTACTTTACTCGGCGCTTCACTCAATCCCTTTGATTGTTCAGCCCCTCCGTAGGTAGCCCTTTCTGATCAGAACTCCCCGAAGGTAGCCCTCTCCGATCAAAACTTTCTATAAGTAGTACTATCTTCAGTTGATTGTCTTTGAATCATTATAACAAGAACTTGGATCTTATCAGGTTAACCTTTAAGTGGTTTCGTAATCTGCTGTCTCTGTTTCTGCCATCTCATCTAGGGTCATTCTACTTATGGACTTTCACTATTAGTCCAGCTCCAGGCATAATCCTTAGCTTAACTTTACTTATCGGGTAACTAACCACTTCTTAGGGAATCTATTAGCCACTAACATCTCTACGATTATCGGTCCTACCTTGAAACTATAACCCGTGGCTACCAAGGTTCTAGCTATCGTATGGTTCCATTATGGAACTAACTCTCATATATTGAAACCTAAGGCAACCTCACTCATACTTCCTTAGGGTTCCTACTCTCAGGTAGTGGAACCTAAGGTAATGCTCAGTCATATCTTGGCCTAAGCACTATCTATGCTTCAAGCCTGTTATCACTCTATCGATTCTCATGGTATCCCAAAGGATCACCATGATTCATACCGCAAGGTATTCAGGTTTTAGCTCAAAGGATCTCAAATCCTTATGCTACATCCCAGGGGTTAAAAATCCTGATATTTCTTTCGCCTAAGCACGCTTAATCTCTAAAGCGTTTGTCAGATCTAGGTATTAATACTAGTACACATACCACTGGGTATTGACAACTCTCATAAGTGTATGGCATAACTGCCTCCCCAGAAATACTGGATACTTTCCCTTTTCTATCTACTACACCCTTTTTATGTAATGGACCACCATCGTCAAGGACTCAGTCAAAGATCTCTGTCCCCATAACCATGCTCTGTTGCACATATGGTGTTCGGCCTCTACTAGGTAGGGATTGTCCCCTCAGGGTAACTTAGTAAGTTACTGTTCCTATAGGAAAACTTAATCAATAGGTCACTGTTTCTACAGGAAAACCTAAACAGTAGGTTACTGTTTACAGGGAAACCTAAGTAGTACCGACTTCTCTGCATCGCTTCCCTTTTAAATTCGTTGCGGAAATTTAATTCAGACCCTGATTCTACATCAGGAGTCCTAGAGTTTAGCAACAAAACCAATATTCTGTGTCATCTCCTCTATCTCTAGGGTCTTAACTACCCGAGCCTAACCTTTTTCCTTAGGGTATACGTCCTTTCTCTATCACAATACCAGTATTATATCAGTACTCCTAACCTAGACGTCCAAACCATGCTCTGATACCATAATTGTAACACCCAAAATTTCATACTACTTACTGTATCTGATGACATGTAGTATTAGGAAAATCAACAGAGTTTGAGGTGCTACAGGTCAGAGTAAAGTGGAACGGAGAGCATGAACTAGCGTTTGGACAATGAGTAATTGATATAAAATGCCTAGGCATAAGCTGGTAAATTAAATATCTCGAAGGAATATTCATGTGATACAATTATCCGAAACTTGTATAATTAAAACTCCAACATAATAACTATACAATCTTAAACCAAGCCATAACTAGACTTGTGGCTTGGAACCCAATACAATTAATCAAACTCATTGGCCAGGCCGGTGTTTAAGTCTAGTGGAAGTCTCCCCGTCTTTTTTGGTGACTTATGACCGAACCACATAGACCAACCCTTTCTTATTTTAAGCACCAAATGGTTTGAAACAACTATATCGGATTCATGTTAGAAACTAAGCCCTATCAGACTTCTTTCGACTCTCGTCTCGGCCAGTACATCTTTAGGCTTCGTCCATCGGTGCCTCTTCACGGCTCCGTCCATTGGTGCCTTCTCGGATCCAGGTTCCATTCCTGAACCTTTAGTCAGGGCTGAGATTCAATCAAATTGAATCTCAGGTAACAGTTAACTTCTATATCAGATATAACAATATATATGACAGATATCCATTACATATCAGCATCAACCATACATAGCACACAACAAATGTAAGGTTAGAACAATACATAGCACCCAACACACAACAAATGTAATGTTCACAACATTTGCACTCACCCTGTGCCACGAATCCATGTGTCCTTAGCGTTAGGAAAGCATACTTACGACATTATCATTACTATAACCCACACAAAGCTGAATGTAAACAAACATGTGATCTAAAACCCATATCTTAGTCACTGTGTATGGCCCAAGACCTCGTCTTGTCCATGACTTCATGAATCATTCAATCATATACAGACATACAAGATATAGGCAATTAAAGTTACCAGTACGCGAACGTACTTTTCACCGTGTTGTTACCAAAACCCCCGTCCTTTGAATCTGACTCTGGACTTCCCGGATATACTATAACGTTATCGTCAGATTATTTTATTTTCCATAACTTATATGATATTGTGATAAATATCATATTGCTTAGAATAATATCCTAAAGGCTTATTTTTACCTTTCTACCCTTGGTGGATTTATTATTTCCTTTTATACCCTTACATTTTCTCAAGACGTAATTCCAGCATTTTATTAGCAGATTTTGCAGTAACTTTGAAAAATCATAATTAATTCTTTACAAATCCTTTTTTAGTGCTTCAAAAATCCTCATGACCCTTGACATGTCTATTTTTAAGGAAAAATATTCCCAAAATCCCATAACATCAAGAATCATTCCCAGGTTTAACGTTTTCAATCACTGTTCAAATTTTAATTTCAGTGATAAGGCTTAACTTCAAAAATTCCTATCTCCTTAGTCCTTTTTATAAGAGCCACACAAGAATTTTCCGAACATTTAATGAATTTTTCCCATTTTTTATCTCTCATTAATTATATGTATTGCATTAATTAAAATGTTAGTGATATTTATATTTACTTTATTTCTCTTTTATACTTGCCCCTTATAAATAAGGGCATACTTGAAAAATAAAGTTTATTTCAAACATATTTATTACTTTTTACTAATTTTAACAGCTTATTAAACTGTGTAATTCAGTTATTGAGATCTTATAAATAAGATTGGAGGGAGTACTTGTAAAAAATTACATTCCTGATGCATTTATTGTATTTAACTAATTTTAAGTAGCAATTCGATTTCTGTGATTTGGGTAGTTGTTGTGGGGGTATTAAGTTTTGTTTGATTAGTTAAGGATGATGTTTTAGCAATGTTATGAAGTATAGCTGGATTTGTTATTTTACAATTTTACTTTAGTTTGCAAAACCATTTTGGGTATTATAATTTATCTGATTTCCATATCATTAAAAAAAAAACTAGATGGTGAATAATATAAATAGTTTTTCATGAAATGCAATTGCTATCATTATTATACTATGAACAGTCCAAGATATGAGCTCTCATTATTTAAATAAGTGATTTTGGATTTGAATTTTAACTCTTTTATATATATATATATATATATATATATATATATATATAAATTTAAGAATAAAATACTCTTACCTTCCTTGTATTTTGCCTTAGTTACATGAACATCCCATCTATTTTAAAAATATACACTTAAGTCCAAAAACAATTAACACCATAAATAATTTTTATTTTTGATTACAATTTATATTAAAATAAATTTTATTTACTAATTTACCCTTCATCACTAATTCCCTAATTTTGACTAAATTGTTCAACTAATATAAGAGTTTTTTTCTTATTTTTTTCTTTTGCGAATAGTTATCTGTTAAATTTTGTTAACATTGAGATAAAGACTTAATTAATTTAATTAATGTAGACATAAAAAATTAATATGATTAATTCTCTTAATAGATGATTACTTCAATAAATGTGTTTATAAATGTTCGTGCAAAAAATGTATTAAAAAAAATTAAAAGGCTACATTATACAAAATCCCCCTAAATTTTGGGTTAGTTGCATATAACCTCATTGACATTTTAAATTTTAAATTTAGGATTAAGTACCATTTTTGTCCTGGAAGTTTACGCCGAGGACCAATTTTGCCCTGGAAGTATAAAAACGTAGCAATGTTGCCCCTCCGTTAGGGTTCCGTTAATAGCCCTAACGGTCAACATTAGTTGACTCCATTATGTTGACATGCATTGTCTACGTGGCATTTTTGTCACTTTTTTTAATGGGTTAAGTAGCAATTTTGCCCCAGAAGTACACGCCTAAAGAGCAATGTTGCCCTGGAAGTTTATTTTTGGCTTAATGTTGCCTCGGAAGTCTAAAAACGTAGCAATGTTGTCCCTCCATTAATAGCCCTAACGGTCAAACGTTGATTACCCCCAATGGATTGTGCCATTAAGAGTGTGTCTATAACACCAATTTCCTCCTTTTTTATTTGCAATTTTCCGCAAGAAATTTTCCTTTGAGATTTAAAGGTAGAGAACACCTTAGCTAAGATCCACGTCTGAAATTTTGTGATGAATTCTAAGTGATTTAAATAATTAATTGTAGGGTTAAATACCAATTTTGCCACGAAAGTTTTGCTAAGGAGGCACTCAGCACCCGGAAATTTTTTTGGTATCCTTTTTACCCCGGAAGTTTACAAACATAATGATCTTGCCGATCGGTTGATCTTGACCATTGGATCGTTGCTCTCTTTGTAAACTTCTAGGGCAAATTTGCTTCTAAAAAAACTTCCGGGGCAAATTTGCTCTTAAAAAAAACTTCCGGGGCAAAAATGATACCAAAAAAACTTCCAGGTGCTGAGTACCCCCTTAGCAATACTTCCATGGCAAAAATGGTATTTAACCCTTAATTGTATTTGACACTTTTTGTAAGTTTTATTTTCTTAGTCATCTCTTTTTACATTGCACTAGAGGTTCGTTAGTCGTTTGCGTAAATAATTCTGCAGGCGAGTGATTATTATTTGAAAAAATTCATTTGAACTATGTGCGACCTCCTCGTTTTATTTTTTGTTCGGACAAATATGTTCTTATTTTTTTGTTTGATTTGTTCAAAACATTTTTTCTGGACAAATTCCGCAGGCAAGTGATTATTGTTTGATTTGGGAATGCCTGCGATGGAAAATGCTATGAGGAAGAAGGAGTAGGCTATGTTTACTTTTTTAAAAATAAAAAAATAAAAATTAATTGCCACCCCTACTTCCTCCTGTCATAATTATAATTATAAAACCGGGTTGACTTTTTTTTTGAGAAATTAAAAAAACTAAATAAGTTACTTAATCACAGTACCTCCAGTCTTAATTATAAGACCAGGTTGGCGTTTGACCGTTAGGGCTGTTATTGGAGGGGCAACTTTGCTACGTTTTTAGACTTCCGAGACAACATTAAGCCAAAAATAAACTTCCAGGGCAACATTGCTCCTGAACGTGTACTTCCGAGGCAAAATTGCTACTTAACCCATAAAAAAAAAGACAAAGATGTCACATAGACAATCCACGTCAGCATAACGGAGTCAACTAACGTTGACCGTTAGGGATATTAACGAAACCCTAACGGAGGGGCAACATTGCTACGGTTTTATACTTTCGGGGCAACATTGCTCCCAAAGAAACTTCCAGGGCAAAATTGGTCCTCGGTGTGTACTTCCAAGGCAAAATGGTCTTTAACCCTTAAATTTAACCCCCTGACTTTTTATTTTTTTACTACTAACACTCTGCCGTTAATTGACCTATATCTTTCTAAGCCACGTTATATTAACATATGACACGTGTAGACATAAAAAATTAAATAAAAATATGATTAATTCTTTTAATAGATGGTTACTTCAATAAATGTGTTTATAAATGTTCATGCAAAAAATGTATTTAGAAAATTAAAAGGCTAAATTATACAAAACCTCCTAAACTTTGGGTCGATCGCATATAACCTCATTGACATTTTAAAGTTTAAATTTAACACTATTCACTTTTTTTTTTTAAAAAAAACTATTAACACTCTGCCACTAATTGACCTATATCTTTCTAACGGAAATTGCCATGTCATATTAACATATGACACGTGGCATTCTACTTGGCGTCCTATGTAAATTATTAATTTAATAAAACCCCATACTTTTACTAGTTACAAATAACCCCTTGAACTTTCAGCAGTTATAATTAACCCCTGACGTTTTAAAATTTTGATTTATAATATTAGACTTGTTGTTATTATTTTTTATCATTTTAATAAGTTTATTAAGATTTTTCCTACGATTTTGTTCTTCTAGTTTTTGCCATACAATTTTTTTTGATAAATTATAGTAAAAATCTTAATAAATTCATTAAAATGATAAAAGTAATGAAATGGGGTTTAAATGTTTAAGATTATAAATTAAAATTTTAAAAGAGTTAGATTTGATTTTTGAAATTTTAAGGGGCTATTTGTAAGTGGTTAAAGTTTAGGGGGTTTTATGAAATTGGTAATTTATATAGGAATTCACGTTGGATGCCATGTATCATATGTTAACATGATGTGTGAATTTCTGTTAAAAAAAGCTAACGGTCACTTAACGGTTGGAAGTTAATAAAAAAAGGTAGAGGGCTTAAATTTAAAATTTGAAATTCAGGGGTTTATATGCAACTAATCCAAAGTTCAAGAAAGTTTTGTATAATTTGGCCAAATTAAAATTTAAAATTAATATGAGTTATATAATATCACCAATTTACATTATTAATAACATATGGTGAGTAAAAATATACCTTTCAAATATGTTTTCAATCATGGTGTCATGACAAAAAAAGAAAGAAAGAAATGAAATATGTTTTTAGAAATTTAAAAGAATACTAAATAAATAAGTTTCAATAAATATGATAAAAAATTTAAAAATTTACTATACAATAAAAATTAATAAATGTTATAATATATTGGAAATTTTGAACATATATGCATTAGAATTATTTTTTTGTTCGTATAAAAAATTATTTTTAGGCGAATAAAAAATGTTTATTCATTTGTTGAAAGAGGGGTATTTTGATCAAAACAAATGTTTAAAAGCCAAATTTAATAGTTAACTAATAGTTGGGTAGATGAAAATGAGATCTTAAATATGTACGGGATGTTTTTGTAACATGCATTTTGATTTCAAAGGAGATCTATATATGTTTTCAAAATAAAAAAGAGGTTTGCGTAACTTAGATAAAACATAAGAGTAGTCAATGTATTTTACTCAGAATTTAATTGGAAGGGCTCTATCTTTGGGTTTTTTTTTTTGGGTTAAGGAGCAATAATACACATCAAGTTTGCCCCAAGGAACGCCCAACACCACTAAGTTTTTTCTTGAGCAAAAGTACACACGAAGTTACGTTTTGGGGCGCCAAAGACACCACGGCCGTTAGTTGACTGTCAACTTGGATGGAAGTGAACGAAGAACGCGGCTGAAATTACTCTTTTGCCCTTAGTTTTAGGTGAAATTACCCTTTTGCCCCTTAGTTTTAAATATTATCAAAAAATTAAAATAATTAGAAAAAAATAGGAAATAATTCAAATAAAAAAAAATTAAAATAATTAGGAAAAAATTTCAAAAAATTAGGAAAAAAAATTAAAAAAAGGGAAAAAATTCAAATAATTAGGGAAAAATTAAAATACCCCCGCTAGTGGGCCCCACTAGTTCTTAGCCGACTTCACACATTAGATTAGATTTATCTCTGTAGGGAGAATTGACAAGAAGATTATCTTAATTAATTAAATAATTTTTTTTTTCAATGAATAGCTTACCCTAGTGCATCTTCAACAACTGCACCGGCCCGTGTATATACAACTCCTCCTCCACCAGTTGGTTATCCGCCGCCGCCGGCGACGGACGACGGTTGCCGGTGGTGGGGCCCACTGGCGGAGGTATTTTAATTTTTCCTTAATTATTTGAATTTTTTAAAAATTATTTGAATTTTTTTCTAATTATTTGAATTTTTTCTAATTTTTTGAATTTTTTCCTAATTATTTGAATTTTTCCTAATTTTTTGAATTTTGTTTCTAATTATTTTAATTTTTTTAGAATTATTTGAATTATTTCCTAATATTCATAATTTTTTTTCTAATTATTTTAATTTTTTTCGAATTATTTTAATTTTTTCCTATTTTTCCTAAATTGTTTTAATTTTTTTCAAATTTTTGAATTTTTTTATTCCACGTCGTCGTGTTAGTCGAAAATAAGTAAGGCCCCGTTTTTATAATTCAAAAAAAGGGCTCTCAAAAGCGTGTCTTTTCTTTTGAAAAAACTTCACGGCAAACTTGATGTGTATTATTACTCCTTAACCCTTTTTTTGTGTGTGTACATGGCTCTCTCTCTCTCTCCAAAATTTAATTGGAAGGGCTCTATCTTTGGGTTTTTTTGGTGTACAGGGCTCTCTGTGTGTGTGTGTGTGTGTGTGTGTGTGTGTGTGTGTGTGTGTGTGTGTGTGTGTGTGTGTGTGTGTGTGTGTGTGTGTGTGGGTGTGTGTGTGTGTGTGTGTGTGTGTGTGTGTGTGTGTGTGTGTGTGTGTGTGTGTGTGTGTGTGTGTGTGTGTGTGTGTGTGTGTGTGTGTGTGTGTGTGTGTGTGTGTGTGTGTGTCTGTCTTGTAAGTTCCAGGAGAATTCCAATAATTGTCTGATCTGGAAAACGACCAAATTGTGTGTAGATCCACTAACATCATGGAGTAGTATGTCTATTAGATTTTGCGAATCGGATTCAACAATAACCTTTCTATATTCCAGATTCCAAGCGAGTTGGAGGCCTTTCAGGAAGGCCCACTCTTCAGCTACATTAGGATTACAATGCCCAATTGAGGAGGAGAAACCCGCAATCCAAATTCCATAGTAGTTTCTTATAACCCCCCCACATCCTGCTCGGTTTGCTGGTATAGAGACTGCGCCATCAACATTGACTTTAAGTCAATCATGGGGTAGAGCTTGCCAAGTTGCAATGGCATTTGGCACTGTAGGATTTTCCAAAGGAAGAAAACTAGTAGGAACAAAAAGTTGCCATGAGTGTAAAATGACTTTAGCAGGATCGCGTGGCTTTACAAAATTATCATTGAAGACCAACTCATTTCTCCAGGTTCATAGTCTCTAGATGCTCACATAAAAAATTAAGTTCCAGTTGAGGTTTTGATTTCCACTAAAATCCTTAGAAAAATTTAATAAAAACCAATCTGACAAAGAAGAAGCAAAGAACCTAAGATAAAACCTTGGATGGATAAGAGCATGCCACATGTTTTTTTTCATAGAAATAATCATACAAAATATAAATGATGCTTTCCACTTGAGTATGACAGTATGGGCATAGCGGAGAGGAGGAAGCCCATCTGCTGCACCACACATTTGTAGGAAGCCTATTAAGGAAAGCTAACCACATGAAGACCCTGATACATTCAACTCCAGGCCACTTCCATATATACTTGAAGCATTGATGAAAGAAGGCATCATCGTGCTTATCGATTATATGATAAGATGATTTTACTGTGAAGAGACCATTATGTGAACCAGTCCATAAAATGACATCTTCTCCTGCTTCTTGCATTGGAGTAGGGGATGAGACTAATCTTTGTAAAACCTCACAAGATACAATTGAGCTCAGCTAAGACAAATCCCATGAATCATTATCCACCTACTTAGAGACCTTGGTGTTTTGCTCTTCTTCCGAAAGCAATTGCAAGCACATATCCTTAATTTTTCTTCCTTGAAACAACCAAGAGTCAGAGAAGAAGTTAACTGACTTACCATTACGAACCCTCCAACCTAAACCTTGATTGATAGTGTCTTTTTGTTAACAAATGAAACACCATAGTGAAGAATCCCCAGGGGTAGTTTCAAACAAATGGGAATTATTTCTCGCCAAATATTTATGAAACAAAGTTTCAGACCAAAGTCCATTAGAGGCAGACACCAACATCCATGCTAGCTTATATCCGAAGGCTTGGTTCATTACTGAGAGTTTTTTGCAACCAAGACCGCCATAATGCTTGGGATGGGTGAGAGAGTTCCATCCCACATTATGGAAGCTTTTATTTCTAGATTTTTGCCAAATAAACTTGCACTGCAAGCGCTCAATTTCTCTATTAATACTTCAAAGTAGCTGAGCTACCTGCATAGGGTAAAGAGGAACAGAGCTCAATATAGACTTAGATAAAGTAATCCTTCTAGCCATGGACAAAGAATTCACTTTCCATGTAGATAATTTGGACTGAACCCTATCAATGATGTATTGGAAAGTTTCTCTTGGTTTACGCTTCCGAGAACATGGGAAACCCAAATACTTACCAATGTCAGTGGTTACCTTCATTAAAGTAGTACTCTGAATATCCTTTTTTAGCTGATCATGTACTTTAGGAGAAAAGAAAATG
Organism: Acacia melanoxylon; assembly: GCA_019022615.1. Lineage (NCBI taxonomy): Eukaryota > Viridiplantae > Streptophyta > Magnoliopsida > Fabales > Fabaceae > Acacia > Acacia melanoxylon. The sequence goes on from JAFJYJ010000046.1 coordinate 3,776,538, forward strand.
GAAGATTTATCATGGCTAATCTTAGCTCCTGAAGCCATGCAGAAAATATCAAGGCATTGCACAATGCACTCTGCCTGATCTAATGTAGCCTCTCCAAATAGTAAAAGGTCGTCCGCGAACATGAGATGAGAGATGGCTGGACCAAATTTGGATGTTTCAAACGGATGCCACTTGCCTGCCCTTACATAGCCACTGATAATCTATGATAGGCGGTCTATACATAAAACAAACAGGAAGGGATACATGGGATCCCCTTGGCGGAGCCCTCTACTTCTACTTCGATTAAAAGAGCCTATTTTCTACCCGTTCCACAAGATGTTATAGGTAGCTGAGGTTACACACTCCATGACCAGGCGTATGAAAGCAGAATCAAAACCAGCGTCCGATAATACTTGTCTTAGGAATTCCCAGCTAATTCGATCGTATGCCTTTTCTAAATCAATCTTTAAAGCCATAAAACTGCGTCTTCCTTTTGCTTTCTTCATTGAGTATAGAATCTCCTGACCAATAACAATATTGTCCTATATCAGCCGTCCAGGAATAAAACCTGCTTGAAACGGGGAAATGAGTTTTGGCATCACCCCTTTTAGTGGGCTAGTTAAAACTTTTGTTACGCACTTGTAATGGACAATGCAAAGGGAGATCGGTCGGAAATGGCTAACAAACTCAGGGTGATCGTTCTTGGGGATCAGAGCTATAAGAGTTTTATTAGCTTCCCCCAGAAACATATTTCTAGAGACACTTCTTTCACAAAATGGAAGACAAAGGGACCAACTTCACCCCAATTTGATTGGTAAAAAATAGGGGAGAAGTCGTCCTCACCAGGGGCTTTGTAGGGTCCCATAGCGTTAATTGCCGACTTAATTTCCATATCTGACGGAGCAGTGCTAAGATTATTGATAATGGAAGCATCTAGTTGGGGAAAATTTGTATCAGTGGCCAAAGGCATAGAGTCCACATTCTCAGGTTGGAAGAGCTTTTTAAAGAAGGACAATACTAAGGATCTGATGGCATCATCTTGCTCCACCTATTGTCCCATATCATTTTTCAATGCTAATACTTTGTTTCTCCTTCGTCAAACTTTGGTCTTTAAGTGGTAGTATCGCGTTTTACGATCACTCTTAGAGATCCAGATAGCCCTCGACTTTTGGAACCACATGAGCTCCTCAGCTTTTAGGACCTCATTCAATTCTTTCTGAAGGCTAAATTCTAGATTGCAGAGAAAACGAGAGAACAGGTAAGCCGCAGATGATTGAATGCCGTTCAACTAGGCCATGATGTTAGCTTTCCATTTCCCAACATTTCCAAAAACTTCTTTGTTCCAAATTTCAATTGCAGATTTGAAATTTTGCAGGTTGTCTAACAGGGGAGTGTGAGAGAACCAAGAGCTATCCATAACATCTTGAAAATTTTCATGTCCAAGCCATATAGCTTTGAAACGGAATGGCTTATTTGGACGAGAAGTGATCGTCCTGAAACCCACAAATAATAGAAATGAGTTATGATTAGAGAAGTCGGTTCTAGGAAGTACCTTAGCATAGGAGTCAGGCATGGAATCGATGAAGTGGCTATTGGTGAACGCACGATCAAGACGCTCAAAAAGTCTCGAACAACCGGCAAGACGGGGACCTTTCCAGGTCATTTTTGGTCTGATTGCTCTTAAGTCAGAGAGCCCATACTCACAAATATGGTCACGAAACCATTGCATACGGCGTAAATTTCCTCCCCTTCCACTGATACGTTTGTTAACAGTCAAAATATCATTAAAGTCATCGATCAAGGCCCATGGCAGAGAAGATGGCTGCGAGAGCCGAAGTAACTTGTTCCAGAGGACAGATCTCAGATCTGAATGGGGAATCGCATAAACTACAGTGATGAGGTAGTCTTGCAGGAGAGAACTATGGCATCAGAGATGAAGGAATTGGCGATCTTCTTCAATAACATCCACCATGATTCGGGCGCTATCCCAGGCAATGGCCAGCCTATCCGAATGCCCAATACTAGGAGAGATCCGAACCTTATCAAAACCCAGATAGCCCAGAGAACGAAAAAGAGAGTTATCACTGGCGTGAGTTTCAGCTAAGGCAATAAGATAGGGCTTGGGCCCATCACAAAGAAGTCTGAGATTACGGAGAAGGCCCTTACCAAAGGCCCCTCTTGTATTCCAAAATAAAAAGCAATCCATAAAAACTTGGTTAAAAAAAGGACGCCCAACACTTATTGAGACATTTGGGTCTCATGCACCAATATATCACCACTCGTTATGGAGCTCTGTGGATCAACAAACATTGGGCTATCAAGATAAGCCCATTGCTGACCTGCTTGGTCTCAATAAAAGGTGAAGATTCCGCTCTAGGAATTCGGCGTGTGGAGGCGGCTCTCCCTCCCATATTGGGTGGTCCTAATGACAGTCTAGTTTGGGGAGCCTCAGGAGATGGGCGGTTCTCTCTTCGAAGTGCTTATTTTCTTGTTGAGCCTAATCCATTACCGCTAAGGGATAGGATCTTTAAGGAGGTATGGAATTGGAGAGGGGTGGAGAGAAGTCGTGTCTTTATGTGGAAGGCTTTTCTGGATAGGCTTCCCACTAATTTGTGGCGGAGTTCTTGGTCGTCTGCTTCCGCTGTATGCAGTTTTTGCTCTGTTGGGTGTGAGGATATTTTACACATCTTGCGGGACTGTAGGTATGCTAGATGAATGTGGTCCGTCTTATAAAGCAACGGTTTGCCTCTTCCTTTTTCTCTTGTAATTTTCGAAACTGGTTGACTCTTAATTTTAACCATCATGTTGGTAGGAATTGGGGTGATTTGTTGGAAATTATTTTTGGGGTAGCTATTTGGAAACTTTGGGGTTGGAGAAACCAAAGTACTTTTGATAACAATTTTGTTAAACCTTGTAATCCTGTTATTGTTTTGTCTTTGATCTGGATGAGATTTGTATCTTTGGATGGTTGTGAGGGGCCTATTTGCTCATTCGGATGTTGGTCAAGCGCGGCTTGGGAGAAACCACCTAGAGGGTGGGTCAAGTTGAATGTTGATGGGGCTATGGAGTTGCAGTCTTCTAGGGCGGGATGTGGAGGTGCTATTAGAGACTTCTTGGGTAATTGAATTGTGGGTTTTAGCAGGATAATTGGGATATGTAAGGCGTCTACGGGTGAAGAGTGAAGCGATGGTGAAGGCCTCCGGTTGGCTTGGGACCTTGGGATGAAGAAAATCATCTTGGAATCAGATTCGCGCGGGAAGTCATTAGTTTGATTCTAGATGATTTTTATAATCGGTAGTACTTTGATTGTTAAAATCAAGGATATGTTGTGTTGGGATTGGCAAGTGGATATTCGTACTAATAGGGATTCTAATCGTGTCGCTGATGCCTTAGCTAAATCAGGCATCTCTAAGTCTTCTCTTTTTGATATTTGCCCTATTTATCTTAGGTCTTGGGTTGATCAGGAGAGCTTTGGATTAAATTCCTCCTCTGTATAATCTTTCTTGTAATCTAGGCGCTTAGCCTTCTTTTATATCTTTTATATCAAAAAAAAAAAAGGGGAGAGTAGCATCTTCAATTGGGCCTTGTATTTGGACCTTTGTTGGATCCTATTCTATCGTAGCAATTACAACCTGAGGCCCAACTAATTCTTCCCTATAAGTGATCTGTAAGAGTCCGTGTCGCTCATTGGTATGCTCTTCTCTTTTGTCTCTCCCTCTTTTATCCATGCATCTGCTTACGTTTGGTGTTATCTTGGTAGCCACATTGATCTCCTGAGGTTGTATATGTGCATTAGCATTATTCTGCTCAGACTTTGCTGTCCTCTGTTTTCCATTCCGTACATTGGTAGTGTGCTTGTTGTTGCTACGAGGTACCTCAAAAGTGCTCTGTATAATAGCCGCAGGTTGACCAGTTTGTTGCACCTTGTCGTCCACGTTGGCAAGCAGGTGAAACGAGAACCGGCCACTGATTCTTGCTGCTCACCGCCCTGTTTTTCTTTACTTCGGCGAGGCTGCCAGGATTTTTGCACAACTCTCCTCTGAGGATTCCTTAGGCACGTGAGCTTCTGCATTGTTGCTCGAAGCTTTAGTATTATGCACCGAGGCCCCGCCTGTATCATCATCCTGTAGTTTTCTGTGAGGGCAAAGCTCGTGACGATGACCATAGACCCCGCAATGAGAATAGAGCATATGAAGTCCATCATATTCAATGTAGTAGTCCTCTCCGTCAATTGAGAATCCCGACATTAATTGTTTTGTTAAGTCTACCAGAACGCATGAATGGGCATAATGGCCTCGTAGATGGCATGATGTATTAATATCGACCTTCACCGTATCTCCAATTCGGTTTCCTATACAGGATAATGCTTCCTTATCATAGTATTCCAGGAAGATGCTTAGGAGATGAACCCAAACCGCAACTTTATCGATCTTTGCATTAGCCGACTTGAACTGTGGTTCCCATGGTCTTATTGTCAAATAGTGATAGTAGATCATCCATGGTCCTCCGGTAAGAGCATTCTTACAATCCTCTGTGTTTGTAAATTTAACGACAAAGAAGTCGTGCCCCATGTTGATCAGTTTGATTACTCCTTTCTTGGCCCATAAGAACTGGACTCGTGCCTTTAGTGCTTTGAATCCAATGTTTCTGCCTAGTAGCTTGATAATAACAGAGCTATGCCATGCCTTGTACATTCATTTTTTCATTTTTCCAGAGAAAATGAAAGTTGGAAAATTCCTTCTGGGGTCTTCAATCGTCTGGCAGAGAGGGTCACTGTCATCGTTTGTCTGAGAGCTATCAGACATAGTGTCATCAGAGAGGGCCTCATGATCTCCATCCATATCTTCTTCTGCAACATCAGTGTTACCATGAGAGACTCCCTTCAGTTTATCAGCAAAGGAAATGGCTCCTTTCGAGGATGATGCATTCTTCGTTCCCAGCTTGGGCCACTGTCCCTCTAAAGCCTCTGCCTGAAGAGATTTGTTATTCTCAAGTTTCTTAGAACTTCGCGCCAGTAAGTCATCTTCCTCCCTAGAAGGAGGAATGAGCAAGGTTTTGGAACCAGGGAGAACGAGAGCGTTTTCCATTTTGTCACAGGGCTCTCTCTTTGTTGTCACGTCTTGTGGCTAAAATAATAATAATAATAATAATAATCTAAAAGTCACAAATTGTAATTTATAAACCACGTAACTTTTTATTTTTTATTATAATTTTTGAATATATTTGATCCTCTCATAATTTTTTTCTATAGATCAATAAGAAAATTGAAAATAAAATTAAGGAATTCATCTTAAATCTTGTGCATATGTCTAAGTATAAAAAGGCGTATATTGATTTGGATTTCGACATGTAATCTTAAAACACAATTTTCTTCGAAAAAAAACTACATTTTTATTGATTAATAATCAATTGTAGAGAAAAGTATGACTACTCGCACATAGTATACCCGTATCACAAAAGTAATGTAATGACAAAAAGGTAGCATTATTTTCAAAAAGGTGGCATTATATAATGAAATTTATTACAAAAGTAATGTAACGTTTAAAAGGTAGCATTATATAATGAAATTTTATTGAGAATTGAAGCAAGTACTAAAATTAAATAGATCTTCAATTATTGAACAATTTATTACGAGTGCGCGAGAACTTTTTCTTCATTTGATCTAAAACAAATCTCTATTTAGATTACAGTCACAATAATATCTAGTGTTTTGAGGGGGAAAACTACAGTCTCTAGTGATTGATCATAAACCCAAGGTCTAAAATTATCTTTCCACCATTAATGTTCATTTTGTCATGCACGAATATCCTCCAATTGGAGATAATCATGTTCGAGACACTGTCAAAAACTAAATATGGGCATATCTTCAAAATGACCATGGTTTGCTACGTTGTGAGGAATTAGTCTTTTCTACTATACCTAGACTCCATTGGTCACCAGTAATGTTCTTTCTTTACCTTTTTTTCCCCCTCTTTTTTTGGTAAGAAAAAGTTTAGGTGGGGGTAGACATCGGTAACCCACCAGGGGGCACACCTCACTAGTGCAAAAAAGGGGTTTTAAGATCGCCAGGGGCGGAGCTAGGAATGAAAATCATGGGGGCGAAAATTACAAAATGAAACCCAGTGGAGTCAATATTTGAAATTAGAGGGAGAAAATTACAAAATTGGACCTAAAATTTTTGGAAATTATGATTTAGCCTCATAAAAATTTCAATGTTTTCAGTTTAGTCCCTTCATGAGACTTTTTAATAGGGACTAAAGTGAAAACATTAAAATTTTTATGAGGCTAAAACATAATTTCTAAAAATTTTGGGGGCGGGGGCCACCCCTGATTCTGCCCTAAAGACCGCCTTATTTAGATCGGGGTATCGATGCCCCAATCTTAAAGGTATGACCGGTGGCTGTTTTGTAAATATAAAGAACTTTTTGGACTGGATCATTTAGTCATAGGTCTTAAATATATTATTCGGCCGGTTAACAAAACAACCGGTCTTAAAAATGTAATTAAAAAAATGAAATATCAATTACTTTATAGAGAAATCTCATACAGCCGAACTTATATTTTCTGTGGTCCAAAATAATAAGGAAAAATTTAAATATAAAGGTCTAAAATTTTTAAAACCGCATATATTTAATAGGCGGTCTTAAAAGTAATGTTGGTTATGATTAGTTTTGATGATGTCTTATATAGATGCCATTGTTAAAAGCAAAAAGATTGAGTAGTATATTGAGTAATATAGTTATCTCCTACATTGACTAACTGCTATATTTAATGTAGATTATTCCAAGTTAAATTAAGGAGAATAATTAAGAAGGAGATAAGAGATGAAATAAAGAAGTACTTGCAGAGATTATTCCAAGTTAAATTAAGGAGAATAATCAAGAAGGAGATAAGAGATGAAAGAAAGAAGTACTTGCAGAGGTTGTCAAGAAAGCAAGATGTTATCAATGGATTTTGGTGATAACCAAGTAGAAGAGAAGAGACCAAATAAAGAAGAACATGCATATACATTCAAGTTCTTGTGATCTTTGGAAGTCTCTATGATAAGCGAAGTTGGAATGAAGCTTCATCACTTTCTCGGATATTGAAAAAGGTAGAAGCTGCAGAGAATGATGAGCCCAAGTTAAATGATGAAGAATGATCAAGTTGGGAGATGGAAGAAGGAAGAACTTGTTGAATGGAATGAAGATATCATTATTCAAGTTCTAAGATTGATGCTAGAAGCCTTCAAGATCATATGGAAGTTGGAATGGCTCAATTAAGAATTAAAGTCAGCAAAAATCAGCTTCAGGATGAGAAAACTCGAGTTCCAAACTCAAAACTCGAGTTTCCTACTTCGCTACAGTATTTTGCTCCTTTGGTATGAGAAAACTTGAGTTAAGAACTCAAAACTCGAGTTTAGGACTCAAAACTCGAGTTTGGAACTCAAAACTCGAATTTTGTAGTGTCTTCAGCATCTTTGGCGTCTCTGGACTAGGAAAACTCGAGTTTCCAAGTCAAAACTCGAGTTTCAACACTATTCAGCAACTCTTCTCTACTCTGTTTCACGTTCAGCTTGGGTGATGTCTGGTAATTTGATGATATCTTCCAAACCAGAGATCCGATTGAGTTGAAACCAGTGGCATATAAAACTAGACTCCCAATGCGTCATTTTGATATAAAATTCAAGCCCAAAGGAGTTCATATAAAGGAGCTATGAATTGTGGAAGTTGACAGATAAATTCACGCCACACAGCAAACCAAGCTTCAATGTTTTGATTATAACTCACAAACTACACATCAGATTGAGCTTAAATTAGTGGCATATGAAAGTAGACTCACAGAGCTTTCCATCAAGAGTTGAACGAACCAAAACAGAGTTTAGACCAGGGAGATATGACCCTCTAAAGTTGAAGGTTTGTTCAAGAAGGCTCAACAAAGTCAAAACTCGAGTTTGTAAGAACAAAACTCGAGTTTTCAAGTTTAGAGTAGCGAACTTGAGCATCTTCCAAAACTCGAGTTTGTAAGTCAAAACTCGAAGAGCAACTGGAGTAACACAACAACTTCAAAACTCGAGTTTACAATGAAAACTCGAGTTTTCATCTCAGCTTCAGAAAATCACCGTTTCGAAAATCCTGATTCTTCTGATAAACATCCAGATGATTACCCAAATGATTTATAACACTTCTTAACATTATTTATATCATTTGTGTACATGTTTCAGATGATCAAAGGCTGTTAAACTGAAGATCAAAGGGAAAGTAAATGCTGATGTCATAGCTGGTTCAGTAAACGAAGTTCTAATGGCTAGTTTCCATCTGAGTCTAACGGCTATATTTCTTCATCCAACGGCCATATAATGATCTCTACCTATAAAAGAAGATAGATTCAAGACAGAAGAAGCAAGACACAAGCCTACAACTTCAAAATGCTCATACTCTGATCTTCATCTTATTTTACTCTATGTTTTCCAAATGTTTACATAGTTTATCAAAGAGAGTGAAAAGATTTGTAATGTTCTTTAGTGTTTATTCATCTTCTCTTTCAGAGAGAACATTTCTGATTATTAAATCATTGTAAGAATCTCAAGTCATGGGACTTGGAGATTGGGTTATCGATTTACAACTTGTAGGGGGAGTGTATCCTAGTGAGAGGATAACTTCGAGTACGAGTGTGTAAGCGATTGGAAGGAGTATCTCGGTGAGAGATTCGGCTGCACAAGTGCCCGGCTAAACTTGTGAGGTTGTAAAGGCCTTTCTCTTGTGCCTGGTTAAACAAGGAGATAGTGGAAAATCTCAAGTCTTTGCTTGGGATTTGGACGTAGGTCAAAGATTGGGCCGAACCAATATAAATCTCTGTTTGCATATTCTCTTCCCTTAACTCTTACATTTCTAGCATATAAGTTTTAATGATTGATTATCGCTTTATGAATTATTATTGTCATACAAACTACTTTCAGTAAATTGCGAAAAGATTTTCAAACTTACAAAAGTTTTATCATACACCCAATTCACCCCCCTCTTGGGTGATAGCCAGGTCTCATCAAGTTATACTTGTAAGACCGGACATAAATTGAGGCCGATACAAAATATAGAAAAAACTTAAACAAAAAATTAATTAATTTTAAGACCAGAGTTTTAGATGGATCAGTTTTAAAGGTTAACTTTTAAGACCGTCTTTTAAATTTATCTGGTGTTAAAATTAAATATTTTAAGATTGGACTTAAATTGTGGCCGGTACAAAATATTGAAGAAAATTAAACAAATAATTAATTACTTTTAAGACTGTAGTTTAATATTGACCGGTCTTAAATGTTAAATTTTAAGACAGTCTTTTTTTATATCCGGTCTTAAAAATAAAGCGCCAAATATATTTTTCTTCGCGCGAAACCTTTCGTTACTCTCTCTAAAGAACCTATGTTCCTGTTGCAAAACTCTTCCTGTTGCATTACCTCCCTTCCTCGCCCACCACCATTAGCCTCTGTTACTCTCTCATTTGTTCAGGTATTCCTCTCTTCGTGTCTCAAAAATGAACAGAGAAAACGATTCCAGTCCTGTTCCTGGAACGCCAGTTACTGGTGTGACTGGTGTGAGCCAGAGCAAACCCTTTTCATCTCACAATCAGCCTCGTAACCGCCACGCACGCCGTAGTAGAAAAGGCACACAGTTGAAAGAGCTTTCCCTTAGTCAGACTGTCAGGGATAATCTTGAGATTCAGTTTGATAAAAATTTGGCTCTTTGTGATCCTAATAAAAACAAGTATAATAGTTTGTTGGGTCACTAGCACGCAGCAAGGTTAGCATCTTGACAGATGAGTGGAAAAATGTCGACAATGCCACAGTAAAGGATCCAATTTGGGACACTATTCGGCTTACATACACTGTTCCTAACAGCCAGGAGTTGAAAGACTCGACATTGTCGTATTGTGCTGATCGCTGGAGGAAGTTTAAGGCCTGTCTAGCTAACAACTATATTTTTGCCGAGCTTCCAGTTGGTGAGCCTCGCCCTTGCGACAATTACACATTTCTTGATGAACAAACTTGGCAAAAATTTGTTTAGATTCGGACTACTCCTGAAGCTTTGGTGAATTTATATTTGGTTCTTTTTGCCCTTTTTTGTTTGCTTATTAACCTGTGAGGATATGTGAATGTTATTGTGTTCATCTAATCCTGTTAGTTAGATGGTTTGGTGTGTGAATAGAAGTATACATTTCCATCCTTTGTGCTGCATCAGATGAGCATGTATTAGTTCTTATGTGAATGTGACTGTAGATGGAGTAATACAGTAAAAGTTCGCTATTGTTCTGTGCAAGTCTGATATGTAAACTATGAAAAGGTAAAATACTAAGTAGGTAATTAGGGAAATAATAATGACATAATATCTCCTATGAGGTCGTTAGTCAGTTAGGAAGGTATTATGTTATAGTAGGTAGTGGTTAGACATTGTTGTTAGTTAATTAGTATGTTAACTGTGTAATGGTTTCGGTGCAAGCTGTTATTGGGCCTTAAGAGTCAAGCCTTTAACTATATATAAGAGGTTAGACTAATATGTGTAGGAACCAGTTATGATGAATGAATGAATTGACTGAGTTGGCAGCAGTTCTACAACTCCCTTTCCTCTGTTTGTCCCAATTTCTTCTACAATTCTACATTTTCCATAATAGTTGTTTTCGATTCTGATTCACAGAAAGTAAGGAAACAAGCACAAGCATTGGGAGAAAGAATGAATGCCCGCATAGAGCTTCTCATGGCGGATATGAAAAGGCCAAAAAAGAGTTGATGGCGGCCAAGCGGAAGAGATTGGAAGATGAAGCTGAATCCAATCCTTCTGCGATATGTGATCCGTCATCTCCACAACTGCTCAAACCATGGTTAGATACAAGATAACCGCTTGTAGGGGTACTCCTGAAGCTTGTGCCTTCCTGTATGCTCTATGCCAAGTTATAAGCTTGCTGTGTTTGAGAACAAACTTGTTGTGCTTTCTCTTTCTTCAACTTTTGTTATTGAGTTGTGGGTGATGGAGCAGTATACAGGTCCTTTGTCAAAGGAAAATTGCAATTGGACTAAGAAATATACTATAGGTCCTTTTGCAAGCTCGTTAGATCCAGTGGCTATTTAGAGGAATGAAGTAGTTTGCCGGGTGTCTTTGTGAAGACCAGACTTGAAGCTGAGAATGGTCCGCTAAGAGATCTATATCTGTTAAATCCTACTTCTGGTGAATATAGGACCATTACTATCAGCAAAAAGGTTCATGATATTTTCAATTTTAGTGAGAGCCTTATACCGCTGAGTAGCAATCACATTGAAGACCTTGATCTTAACTCTTAAGTATTATACTACAGATTTACTTAGTTTGAACACTTTTGACAGGAACAAACCCATAATAGTATGTAGTTTATAACTGTACTTGTAATTCTTGTTGTCCATATTGTTATTGAGAAATGAGAATTATCAAATGTTTCTAACTTTATTTGACCTATCTATAATACCTTATCGTTCTCTCTGTTTCTAGAAAAAAAAATGTATGTATAATTTGATTGCTGGTGTATGGTTGAATTATGCTAGACATGCTGTCTTGGTAATCTGTTAATGATTTTCTATCATAGAGGGAGAGAGCATGAGTGAAGTTAATTTGAGTTTTTGCATTTGCATTTTTATATTTCCAGGTTGTGGAAACAATTTTCCACCTTACAAGGAATTGTATGCTCTTTTGATCGATAGTGGATGAGAACAGTAATAGTAGTTTCATGTGTAGTTCAACTTACGGAGCCTCAATTCCAATCATCCTCACAAGTCACAAGGACCCTAATGCGTTATTGGTTGAAAGATCTGGTTAAAATCACTAACTCATAGCTTACCCACATGAAAAGAAATTTTAAAAAGCCAGATGTTTAGAAAACATGGTCTTTTTGTTGTTGTTGTTGTTGCTGTTGCAGAACCATAATGAATTCGAATTCCATTTTTCTTGGGTCTCTTAACTTTATTAAACCTGGCTATAATGTTTGCAGATTGAACAATGGGTTAAGGGGCATAAAATGCACATGTGTTTTATCTAGAGGAGCCCCCAAAAGTGCTTTTTTTAGGTACAAAATTGCACACGTGTTACAAATTCGGTGCAAAACTACTGTTTGACAGTTAAGTTTGACTTTTTTTACTGACTGGACAATAAAGTGACTTTCAAAGGTGCAAAAATACACATGCAAGGCTTGAAACCATCTTAACCGTATGATGTTTAACGAACAAAGTATGGTCGTGCCCTTGAGTATACTGTGTATCTTTAAGACCTGAGTGAATATGTCAAACCAAGCACGTAGAGATTGTTTCAAACCAAGCCCATAGAGATTGATAGAACTAATTCCAGTCACTACAGACTTAAAGTCATCAGCAATCCTCACAGTCACTCCATTGGTGATAGGAGTATAGGATGAGAAGAGAGTCTTATTGTCAGTCATATGATCTGAGATACCTGAGTCAACAACCTAACAATTTCCAATACATAAACATTTTATCACATCCAAAGCTTGAAAGAAATTACCTCTCTTGACTACTGTGGAAGTAGGTTGTTTTGTAGTCTGTAGTATGGCTAGCATTTCCATGATTTTTCTTAGCAAGTCACTTTGGGATGATTCTTTGAGCCTTCAACCATATAACCTCTTTTTTTCCCTTTCTTTGGCTTCTAGTTAGCTGGTTTACCTTGGAGATCCCAGCGGATGTCTTTTGTGTGCCCTAGTTTCTTACAATGATCACAGAATGGTCGGCCTTTATAACCTTTTGATTCTGTGGATCGAACAACAAGTGCTAAGGCCTTGAAAGGTACATGAGTAGCAACGAAATTATTCTTATTTTGAAGCATTGATTTGCTCCTATCCTCTTTATTGCACAAAATGGTGTAGACTTCACACATAGAAGGCAAGGGCTCTTGACTGAGAATCCAAGCCCGAACATTATCATAAATCACATTAAGACCAGCTAGCAACTTGAAGACTCTTTCCTCTTCTTTCTCTTTGCGATCCTCTTTAGCATCAACCTCATAATGATGGGTTTGATTCCTTAGGGTATCAAACTCTTGTCAAAGTGCTGATTTTTCAAGATAATAATTATCAAGTGACATGTGGTTCTGTTTCATTTGCCATAGTTTTTCTTGATATCAAATATACGGGACCTATTCCCTATAGGGCTATATGTCTCACAGAAGGCCTCCTAAATTTTGCGGGCTGATGAAGGGTGCATGAAAACTCTTAAGTGAGGAAGACATTACATAAGCAACCAAGAGGATATCAATGCATTTTCTGACTTCCATTTTTGAAATGCCTTGGTTTCTGATTGTGGGGGGATTTATACTTCACCATTAATATATTCAAGTTTGTCCTTTCCATGAGAGCAAAAATCATGGATTGAGACCATTCTTAATAATTATCGCTGGTAATTTTGTCAAAAACAATAAGAACAGTAGAGATTTTATCAGACCCAGATCGTGGCACAGAAGAAGAGGCATAAGATGAAAGCGAAGCAAATCACCAAGAGGGGGTGAATTGAGGATTTTAAAAATTCTTTTTAAAAACACTCTGAAGCTGAACACGAAAATAGAGCAAAACAGAGGAGATGAAAGAATAGCAAGACACAAAAAATTTATACTGGTTCGGTCTTAACTCTTGACCTACGTCTAGTCCCCAGACACTCTAGGATTTTCACTAACTCTCAGAATCAGTTACACACTCTGTACTCGAAAGTTATCCTCTCACTAGGATACACTCCCCTTTACAAGTTGTAAACTGATATACCCAATCTCCAAGTCCCACGACTTGAGATTCTTACAATAAATAATTTCAATAAATGAAACTCTCTCTAAGAGTAGATGAAATAATCACTAAAATAAAAATGTATTAAAAGATACTTTACAAGTAGAAAACACAAGAAGTAGTTGAAACTTGAAAGCTTTTTCGTTTTCTGCAGATTGGTTGTTGTGAAGACTTGAATGTAACTCCTTATATATGAAAAGAGCATTAAATGACCGTTGGATTCATTAATGTAATCGTTGGAAACATTAATGAGCAGAATAGGTTAAGCTTGGTCTAGTCTCTCTCTTGATTAGTGTTAATCCAAGTGCACAGAAGTTTATGGTTGACTTCCCTTGAAATAAATCCGTTGGAAGAGCAGCTTCTTGATAAGGAAAGAAAACATAAATCCCTTAGCAATGTGTAGAGAAGAATGTCGCGATTTGAGCTTTGAAGAGTATTTTGAAAATATGGGCAAACTCGAGTCAATTAATGACCAACTCGAGTTTGAGACTTTTGAAGTGAAAATATGTTTAAGTCCACAAAGCTCAAAACTGAAGTTTCTAAAAGCAAACTAGAGTTTTCAAAATCACAAAATAGTTAGGGCTCTCTGCTTGGCACAAACTCGAGTTACTTAAATCAAACTCGAGTTTCTTTAAAAGTTGAAAACCTTTGAAAACTCTCTATCAAGTGCAAACTCGAGTTTACAAAGATAAACTCAAGTTTTCTCAAAACTATGGAAAACTTTGAAAACTCTTGGCCAAGTGCAAACTTGAGTTTGGCATATCAAACTCAAGTTTGTTCAGGATGAAAAAGCATTAAGACTCTCGGCCAAGTACAAACTTGAGTTTGGAAAACTTAACTCGAGTTTGGTCAAGTTCACAAATCCTTGAAAGCTCTCTGTGTAACACAAACTTGAGTTTGTTAATAACCAACTCGAGTTTGCCTTAACTTGAAAAACTTAAAGTGCTCTCTGTATGACTCAAACTCGAGTTTGCCAATACAAACTCAAGTTTGTCTTATGTTTGGAAAACTTGAGCTACTCTCTGTCAAGTCCAAACTCAAGTTTGAAAACCCAAACTCGAGTTTGCCTTTGACAGTAAGTTTTTCAACTTAACAAAGACAAACTTAAACTTGAGTTTACAATTGTCAATTATCATCAAAACACATAGAGAATTAACATAAGAAATTTTAGACACATTGATTGTGTAGTGAAAAAAATTGGTTGACTAGTTGACTACTTTAGCTTACAAATTGTAGCTCTTTAAGTAACACACCAACAAAGATAGAGAGCACACAAATGCTTCGACATATTGAGACTTTGAATAGGAGGTGAACCGAAGATGTGAGTGGATAGGCAATATCGACACTTTGAACAGAGAGTGAAAGTGGGAAGATGTCAAGGAGTGGATTACGCCAAGACTAGATAAAGCTGGAGACAGAGACAGAGGCTGTCGATGCTAGTTCTGATAAAGGCAGAGAACCTAGAGAGCGTTGATACAAGGACCACCGATAACCAAGGATGGGTTGAGGACCACAGACGAGTTCGAGATGGTCGAGGACGCCAAGATTGATAGGTCAGACGAGCTCGAGACTAATGACCACAGATGAGTCAAGGACCACAGATGATCGATATGGTCGAGGATTTGTAGAGATGCTATTGAGACTTCGTCGAAGACCATGGATGGTCAATCATTGTTTAGAAGCCTATCTCCATTACTTTACTCATGATAAACCCAAACAATGGAGTAAGTTCTTTTGCTGGGCAGAATTTTGTTTCAACACAGGATATTACGTAACCACAAATGATACTCCTTTTAGGATAGTTTAGAACGTGACCCTCTGCTTTTGCTTCCTTATGTGAAGGGTGAAACATCAGTAGCTAAGTTGGAAGAGCAATTGAAAACGTGTATCGCCATGATCAAGGTCTTAAGGGACAACCTCCTTAAGGCACAACACTGGATGAAGCTACATGCTAACCAACACCGACGAGACCTTGAGTTTACACCTGGAGAAGCAGTTTGGTTAAGGATTCAGCCATACCGCTACCATTACTTGGCCAAGAAGCGGTTTGACAAACTTTCCCCTAGGTTCTTTGGACCTTTCAAAGTTCTTAAGAGGGTAGGTAAGGTGGCATATGAACTTGAACTCCATTCTAATGCCAAAATTCACCTAGTATTTCATGTATCCTTACTTCGTAAAGCCCTTGGCCAGCAATCCCTCAACCCTCTACCATCGCTTCCCCTCTCGTCAGATATAAAGCTCACTCTTTCACCATGTCGGGTCTTGAAACATTGTTGGAACCAAGAGAAAAAGCTTGAGTTTCTTATTAAATGGGAGCACCGTCCTGTAAGAGATGCCACTAGGGAGGAATATGACTTAGTTGCTAAACAATTACCTCATTTTCGACTTGAGGAGAGTCGTTTTTCCAAGGGAGGATATATGATAGAAATCTTCGCTATTGGTTGATTTATTCAAGGAAAGGAAAGCGTCTCAAAGAAGAATAAAAGCTTAAACATTATTTGTTAAGCTCAATTGTTATTTGCTTGTTATTTGATGAATTGAGTCTATTTTTATTATTATCTATAAGAAATCAGTAAATAAGTGGAATATTTCACTAGTAAGATTTAGTTGCTAGAATCTAGGATTGTTAGTCATTTGGATTTCATATTTGGATTTCGCTTTTGAATTTTGAATTAGAGTCTCTCTCTACAAAATATCCTTAGAAATTGGCATATTGCCTCATCAATAAAGGTATTGAATATTTCAGAGAGCAAATTGGCTTAGGAGATCCTCTTGGGATGTTTTAGAGAGGAGGTGAGATTCTTGCCTACTCTTTATCTCAGATTATTTTATAGCTTTACCAACTTATTATATCATGTTATCTTATAACTTTCCCATCTTATCAATTAATTTACTCGGTACCTTATCATACATGCTATGTCATGATCTAGGTTACGAGTAGCTTTACATTTATATATAGGCAATATATTGGCTCTTCTGGTTAACCATCATCTGCCTCCTATAACTACCCCTTCATTATGTTATTGCTATTATTTCTATTCCATAACATAATCATTAACCCTATTTTTCTTTCATGTCTTGTTGCAAGAGCATGTTGGTTTGTTATAATAATCTGGGCATGAGAATTGATGGTCATTTGGATTGGGTCATTAATCAATGAATAATTCATTGGTCAGATGGGTTGGTAGAATAGTCATAACATTGATTTTCAACAATTATTCCAATTATATATGTTAGATACCCTGTGGTTTTTTCAAAGTCAAATATGTTATGCAGTAGGCAATTT
This sequence comes from Acacia melanoxylon, assembly GCA_019022615.1. Classification (NCBI taxonomy): domain Eukaryota; kingdom Viridiplantae; phylum Streptophyta; class Magnoliopsida; order Fabales; family Fabaceae; genus Acacia; species Acacia melanoxylon. Next base: position 3,793,579 of record JAFJYJ010000046.1, read on the forward strand.
AATTGACTACAACATGTATTCTTGAACAATAATTACAAAGAACATATGAGAACGGCTTAATCATTTCCAAAGAGACACAGGGTGATAACATGGAATGACTATATCAAAAATTGAGGATATCCACTGGTTAATAGAATTTAAACTATCAAAACAAAGTTATCAAGTTGGCAAATACACATCCAAAATCATGGTGGATGACTTCGCATGCTAGACATGGGCCTTAGAGCTATAGTTTTTTGCATTAAGGAAGGCTTAACAATTATAGATGGCACAATCTCATATTTCACAAATTTCACAATCTCCTTTAAATTTGTCTATCAAATTATCTAAAAAGTCTTGCATCACGATACTACTGAACAATCACAGTATGCCTATATGGCAGATCCATTGTTTGCATATAGATATTGAGAGCATGTTTTAACGCCTGAAGAGCCTCAACATTTGAAACTTCCCAAGAAGTCACCTATCCAAAGATTTTCTCAGCCTAAGCACGATTAACTTTGTGAGGCGCTAACCATCAAGCCAAAAGAATATGTTGTTAGCAGAGGTACACCGTATATTATTTATGCCCCAGAAACCTTCCTCATCCTACCAGATATGGGACTCATCATGGTAAGACCATGACAAGCTCCCCCACCCATCCTAGTGATGCCCCCATCACCCAGTAAGGGTCCCCCATTCCATCCACAGGAGAGGCGGCCCACCACCACAACCCATCACCGAGTGAGGGTCTACCCCTATCTCCCTGCTCGGGGACAACCACAGCGAGATGAGGGGAGGTTGGCTCTGATACCACTTGTAACGCCCAAAACGCCTAAGCACATGAAACTTCCCAGGAGGTCACCCATCCTGAGATTTCTCCTCCTGAGCACGCTTAACTTTGTGAGTGCCAACCAAAAGGATTGGGTTAAGATCCTTGATGTGGCTCAATTCTCTTATAACTTGCAAAAGAGTGAGGCAACAAGAAGGAGTCCCTTTGAAGTGGTGATGGGACAACAACCACACACTCCTCATGCCCTTGCCACCACCTACAAGGTCAAGAGTCCAGGAGCATACCACATGGCAAAATCTTGGCAAGAACAAGCTAAGGTAATGAGATCCTTTCTTGTCAAGGCGGTCAAGTGGATGAAAAAGTTTGCAGATAGGAAAATGTGAGCCTCTAAATACCAAGTTGGAGACATGGTTATGGAGAAGCTTCTTCCTCAACAATTCAAAGTGTTCTGAAAGGTACACAAGGGTCTCATCCGCAAGTATGAAGGCCCATATAAGATTTAGGAAGGGTAGGAAATGTCTCTTACAAATTGGACCTACCTCTTAACTTAAAGATTCATCTCGTCTTCCATGTTAGTATGCTCAAGCCGTTTCATGAAGATGAGGGTGATCCTGATCGAGCCATCTCGACGAGCGCCTCCAACCATGATGAAGTCATTTGATCGAGAGGTAAAAGAGGAGCTAGCTGATTAAGTGGTACGATGACAAGGGGTACCGCTAAGTAACCATTACCTAATCAAGTGGAAAGGATTGCTAGAGAGCGAAGCCACATGAGAACCTCAAGAAGCTCTTTGGCAATTCGAAGACCACCTACACCGATACAAAGATAGTTAGTGACGAGGACGTCACCAGATTAGGTGGGGGAGAGTGTCATGCACTGTAAGGAGCGCTAGATATTTTGTGCCAAAGACACTTTAATGGATGTTTTTAGATAGATTCACATTGTTGTAGATACTTGTACATAAAGATAGAGTTGTATAGAGAATTCTAGAACTCTCATGAAAAGGAGAAATATCTAGATATTTTGGGAGAAGGTTCTGGAGAACCATTCTCAACCGTAGGAGGTGCCTCGCTCATTTATAATCATCGAAAGTAATAAAAGTCATTTGTATTCAAGAGCTTTTCTCTCTAAGAGTTTTAATTCTCTCTAAAGTTCACTTAGTCCTTTGGTTTCTTTGCCTACTTGTGAGGGATCGGTTGACTCAGCCAAGATCAAGAGGGAGTGATCAAGCTAAGGCCAGCACGGTTTTGGGAAGTTTTGCTAAGACCGTGACAATGCGCTGTCTAGATTCTCCTATGTATCTTTTCTTATATAATGTGAAATTATCTTTTATATATATATCCATACAAAAATAAACTGAGATTCTTTTCTTTCATGTTTTGAGAATTTCTATCCATCTTTGTTTATGTCCTTGGTTTAGATCCAAAGAGACAAACACGTAATAATTTTATTATCTTAGTTTTTTAAATACTCATTATCTTTAATAAATTTTTAAGATAATCTATCATGTGCAACTCACAAGTATGTTTATCCAATTGTTTGAAATTGATATTGTTACACCCCTACCGGCCTCGCCTTTACAAGTGGCGGGTAGTGTGACCATTTCCTTATATTCGTGTACTAGAGTTATTATGCAGCAGAGCATGTAATAATTTAGACAATATAATACTGGTAAAGTAAATAAGTATCCAAAAAAAGAATAAGTTCCCCGAAGGGTTAATATACAGTCATCTCGAATAAATTTCAAAATAAACTAAAAGTAAAATACAATCATCTGAGGCATAACAATGTATAAAAAAAAAACATATCTAGCAATATCCATAAAAATTCTCAGTCATGCTCCACAGTCTTACCCTTAGCCTCCTGCTCCTCCCTAGGTGTACTACCTATACTCTTATAATAGCTTGGGATTCACAGACGAATCCCAGAGTAACTATTAATCTCATATCCAGAGTATATACAAATTATGTAAGAAAAATTATAACACAAAATATAAGCATTCAGTAGGTCAAACATAGCGAGGCACAAAGCCTAATCCGGAATTAGCAGTTCTCACATGTAGGGCACACATAACACAGCCCTAGTCGCACACAGCGGGATTCCGGTACCAAAGCACTTGGAAAACAATAACACCGAATGCATACACAACCATGGTAAAGCATACATACATATTCATACAAAGCATACGAGATTAAGGTTACTTACCTGCAAACAATTGATTAGTCGAATAACCAACCTCCGACAACTTAGTAGGAATTATAGACAGCACAATATAAATGGTATTATCATCAATATAATTTTTCTCCTAAAAGTATGTAACTATATAACTTGAGTGAAGGGTCCTTTCAATATTTGAAACTCATTAATTCTTTTTATTAATGAGTATCCCTTCATTAGTCATTAATCCTTTATGTAATACCCGAAAAATCCTTATTTATCTTAAATACAATATGTTGATAAATAATACCTATTAAAAATAGGTGAATATGTGGTCTCAAATGTTGTAGTGTATTTATTTTATTTTCTAGGCAATTTGTCTTTAGAATTAAAGTAATCAATGACCAAATTTTCTAAAGTCTATTAGGGATCATAAAATACCATAAAATTGTCATAAATAAATTTAGTCTTAATTTAATCATAAGAGACAATTAAATGGCATGAAAATACTTATTCCGATTAGTGAAAATTACCAACAACTAATGGGCAAATGAAGTTGCAAAATTAAAATATTTATATTAATTTTCGTAATGAATTAATTATTTAAATTAAAAAGGCATAATTAAGGAATATATGAGATTAATTAGTAATTAAAGGCTAACAAAAACTCAAGATTAGCATAATTAAAGGGATTTCTAATGATCATGATTAACATAGTAACCAATCATACTTTGACAATTAGGCCTAATGGACACCTAAAACACTATATTAGGAATAATAACCAAGATTAATTTAACTTTCCCTAAGACAAAAGTGGGGGGGGGGCAAAATTATGCTCCAATTAAGGGGAAAATGATTAAGCAAATATTAAATCCAAGAGCACATGCAATCTTAAACAAATAGTAATTAGATTTTTCCAAATTAAAGGCCTTAATTAAGCATCATAAAACTAAATCCTTGTGAATTAAATTGAGCCAATGGGAGATTTTCCCTTTGATTATATGAGACAAGTTAAACACATATTGAATAGTCAATTGGGGGAGTGATACACGGTTCACTCTTGGCTTGTTAAATAAGAATACAATTGTTTAATATTAATCATATAATCACATGCAAATGAAAGGGCAAGATTAAAACTAATAAAGTTAGATCCAAAGGTTCTAATTAATTACCTAATTAATCTTAATCCATGTGACATTTTATGAACCAATAGGAGGCTTTCCTCTTTGATTATATGAGATAAATGAAACACAAAGTCAAGATCCAATATAGAGAAGGGGCCACGGTTTTAGCTTGCAAAAAGAGGGAGGAAATTGATTAATATTATGATATCATAAACTTGTCAAAGAAGTAGGAGAAAACTTGTTGAAGAAGGGAGAAAACTTGTTGAGGAAGGAAGACAACTTGTTGAAGAAGTAGGAATTTTCCTATAAATAGAGGCATCACCCCTCTTCATTCTTCACACCAAAATCAACCCAAGAGGTGATTTTCTAAAGAGAGTAGAGAGAAGTGAGAGCTAGTGGGAAGGAAGAAGGAGTAGCAAGGTTCTTCAAGGGTAAGTTCTCAAGTTCTTGAGTTTTAAGCTTTTAAATTCGTAGATAGATTTTGCTTTGATCTTAAATATGCTAGAGTAATTTTATTTTCATGTTTTTATGGTTAAAAATGGCTTCATTTCAAAAAAAAAGGATGGAAGAAGTGATATAGCAAAATTTTTGGAAGCTAATCATCAAAGTAACGAAGTTCTGGCAAACATTTTCGGTAAAAGTTTCTTAAAGCCAGCCATGAAAACGCCATAATTTTATGTTGAAGATGAAGATAATTAATTCTGAAATTTTTCATGGTTAAATTAGACATATAGATATTTTCAAATATACCTAGAGTGTGTCATTTTGAATTTTGTGCAAGGAGATAAAAATTGTTGAAAATAGGCTACGAATTCTGGGCGAAATTCTGGGCAGAGTTTAGAAACCTTAAACCTGGGAATGACTCAGGGAATGTGGGAAAAAATGAGTATTTTTAATTAAAATTAGACATCCTAAGGATTCCGATGAATTTTACGGATCCTCTTTTCGATTTTTGTAGAATTAATTATGAATTTTCAAAGTTAGTGAAAATTCTGCCCCGAAATGCTGAATCAGCGTTTTTGAGAAAATAAAGGGATATAATTGGTGTAACAAATCCATCTGGGGTAAAAAGGGCCGGTAGTGGCTAGAATATCTCCTAAGATATTATTTACGAGGTAATAATGCAATAATACTGTTATAGGATATCTGGGAAAATCGGGAGACGTACCAACCAAGCAAGCGTACCGCTAACCAAACGGACTAAGGTACGGACGCGTACTGTAACACTAACTCTGATGCACATAGTATACTTATATGTGATAGATACTTTCATAAAGTCATGGACGAGACTCTATCTTGGACATGCACCGTGACTAAGTTTATGGGGCTTAGATCACTACATATACATTCAGCTTTATACACGGGTTATGGTTTTGATAATACCGTTAGAGTTTTCCTAGCGTTGAGGACATGATAGGCCATCGTGGCACGGTGAGGTGCAGAAGACTATACATGTGAATTGTATAGATAACTTTACATGTGATATGGACTGTTAATATATTAATCTTACATCTGTTGTGTGCTTATGTGTTGATTATTGCTGTAATGTCATGAATATCTGTCATACATACATTGTTATACATGAGCATGAGGTTAACCGTTACCTGAGGTTCGATGGGCATTGGACCTAAGCTCTTACTATAACTTCAAGGTCCGAAGAACCGAGGACCGAAGACAAGAGTAAGCAGAGTGAACAACACGCGTGAAGACCCGGCTAAAGATTTTTAGATATGTATTGTTATAATACCCGATAAATGCACCGTTCGTTATGAACAGACAGATACGCCACAATTAATGATATATCAGTTACTCACTCTTTTACTTGCTCCGATGCTCTACTCTAATGGAAAAAAAATATATTCCACTTTCATAAAATGGGGTGTTACACTTCATTTTCGCACAAGGTTTAGGAATTTCCAGAAATTTGACCTAACTTCAAAAGTTCATAACTAATTGTAGAAAAATCCGATTGAGGTGTTCCAAAAATCTACGTGACCCTTGACATGTCTATTTTTGACTAAAAATACTTTCCAAGGCCAAAGACACATAAATAACTCCCAGTTTACCAAAATGCCCTTGCTGGTTTTTTAGCTTTTTAAGTTGTATTCCTTTATTTCTTGACCCTAATACCTTCTAAAGCATGCCCTAAATTCTTCCTTATACATAATTCCATTTTAAACCCTTTAAAACCATCAAAATACCAAAATAAAATCATAACCCCATGATTTAGCGGCTGACCGAAAATACACTTAAAAATAAACATACACAACTTTCATTTTTGTAACATATATGCCTTATTTTATGCTTATCCTTCCTTTCTAATCCATGAATATGAGCTTTAATATTATTTTCATACTTTTATTATTCAAACAAAACCTTCACCAAGCATCCAACTCAAGATAATAACTATATTTAAATCTTATAACCACATGAATCATAAGAAAACCATAGAAACTACTTACTTGACTTGTGCTTGGGTTTTTCCTTAAATTTCCTCCTCCTTGTGCTTTTCTATTGGTTTCAGTCGAGGCTCCCAACAATCATTCAAATATTGTTTATTAATAATACCCCATGCACATCTTTAAAGATTGTAGAAAATAGAAAAAGAATTCATGAGCACTTTACCTTGATGCTAGCTTACTTGTTCCATATATAAATTTTTTGTTTCCTATTAATTCATTTTTGCTTTTAAGCTTTCATGTATTTTCTTTCCTTTCTTTTTCCTTGGTGTTTGATCTTTAATTTAGCCAATCATATTAAAACAAATATTATTTATCATGGATTTAACAAATAGTCCATATACCCCAATAATATGATATTAATTAACTTTATACAATAATTTACATGAAAATGGGGTTATTACATATATATTTTGGTCCTTCAATAGTAGTTAATAAGTATACAAAATCTCCTCTTTTGGTATTTTGGCATCCGAAAAATAGAAAACTCAGAGCAAACGAATTTTCATAAGTTTTGAACACTTGAAAACCTCAAGTTTTTGAGGTTTTTTTTTTGAAAACCTCACAAGTTTTGTGAAACCCGAGGTTTCTAGAAAACCTCCAAAATTATGAGAAAACTCGAGGTTTGCTCTTGTGTTTTTCCGCGATTTTGCAAGGTTTCACATTCAAAGTGAAACCTCGAGGTTTTGGCATCCGTGAGAGCAAACGGCTTTTCACCGATTTTGAAAACCAAAAGGTTTTGATTTTGCAAGGTTTCACATTCAAAGTGAAACCTCAAGGTTTCTAGTAAAACCAAAGGCTTTTTGCTAATTTGAAACCTCCAGTTTTGGAGAGAAACCTAGGTTTGATGTTTTGGACTTAAATCTCTTTCACTTGCTACAGTCCAAAACTTGAGGTTTGAAGAACAAACCTCGAGGTTTCAACGCGTCTTTGAAATTTCAAATCTGACGAATTTGAAATGCCTTCTTGTTTGATCTTAATACTTCCTATGATTAATCTCTAATGTTCCTAGATATGTTTAACCACTTTTTTAGTGAGTTTTAGATAAATTAGAGAGTGTTTATTGAAGGTTTAAAGCAAAAGCAAAAAGCATGTCAGAACATTAAATGCTAAACCCAGAAAGTTGCATACTTTTGGGTAATCCTTCTGCACACGCTTACAAAGGATTAATGTCTACCTACCACATCCAGTAGCTGCTATTCCAACGGATTAATATTCAAGAAGTCAACTCGATCTTCTCGTACAACCTGGATTAAGTGAAGAGTAGAGAGAGAAAACTCCAAAATGCCTCCAACAGCTAGATTAATGCACCAACGGTCATAATGGAGCTTGCAACGGATCTTTAATGCCCTCTTAGTATAAATAGAGTAGCATTCAATTTCTCTCAACAACCAAGACTACAGAAAACGAAAATCATTCAAAGTTTCCAACTACTCTTGAGTTTTTCTGTGTAAAGTATATGTTGATACATTAAGCCTCAGTGTTTATCAATATCCACTCTTAGAGAGAGTTTCTTTTCTGTATATCATTTATTGTAAAGGATCACAAGTCTGGGGACTTGGTGATTGGATTCATTGATTGCAACTTGTAAGGGGGAGTAAGTTCTAGTGAGAGAATTACTCTTGAGTAGAGTGTGTAATCAATTGAGATAGTGAAAATCCCGGAGAACAGGGGACCGGACGTAAGTCAAGAGATTGGACCGAACCAAGTATAAATCCTTGTGTCTTGCTCTTCTACTCTCATCTTAGTTCATCTCTATTTTTAGTGTTAAAAAACAGAGGTATTCGGAAAAAGATTTTTAAAATCCTCAATTCACCCCCTCTTGGTGATTTAGCTCCACTTTCATATTTGAATCTGATAAATATGGTGTTATTTTGTTTTGAACCAGTCACCAAAAGTTTATGAACATATAAGTTGGTAAAAGAAATAAATTTATGAACCTATAAAAATAATATGGCATATTACATTTGATTTTCAGTCAAGAAAAAGTAAAATTAAGAATCTATGGCTTTGTTTGATTTTTTTTTTAAGTAGTTTTATAAGATGGTTTTGGAGAACAAGTTCTGAAATGGGAAAAAATTACTTGGAATATTTTTTTAAAAAAATTATATTCAAAAACAAAAAATATAAAAAAAATATAAAAATGAGAAAGTTGGAGAGTAGAAAAAGAGAATGCAAGTCAGGAAATTAAGAGGGAAAGAAAAGGAGTATTTCTCATTCATTGTGTGTATCAGACCCTGTTTGCTTCAAGGAAAATTGGAGGAAGGAAATGGAAAATGGGCATTTTCTGTCCTGCGTGCTTGTTTGGTTCACATTTTCACAGGAAAACGTTTTCCAACGGTGGGTCATTTTCCCTTAAACATGGGAAAATCGATTAACACCTATTTTGGTGGGAACCCATTTCCGATGGATCAAGAAAATGGGAGAAGACCAACTTACCCTCTTCAACGCCGGGGGAGAGGAAGAGAGTGACCCTAGAAAATATCATGGAAGGAGGAGGAAAAAGCCCTCGACGGTAGCCTCTTTGACACCGATGGTGTAGATCCGTCAGTGGCCACATCAGAGGAGGAAGAAGCCATTAAGGATGGCCTCTTTGGCGTTGTCGCTATAGATCCGTCAGTGATGGAGGTGACAGAGATGGAAGAGTGTCGATAACTCATTGGAGGCAACAACGTAGTGGATGAGAGCTTTGGCAAAAGTGAGAGGAAGAAAAGCAAGGGACGAAGAGGAGGAATACGAGAGGATGAAGGTACAGAGGGTGAGAATGAAGAAAAATGAGGAAAAGGTGAAGAAGACGAGAGGGCAAAGGGGAAAATTCAACACTTCAAGTGCTAAATTTAGCCACTCGAGTGCCACACTCGAGTGTGAAGAAGTGCACACTCTAGTGTGGCACTCAAAGTGCACACTCCAATGTGCATTGCGTGATTTCATGTTGTTTAAAATAATATTTTATCCTTAAAGGAAAAATGATATTTTGTCTCATTTTCCTCCAACCAAATAAAAATTTTCCTATCAACCTATTTTCTCTTTCAGTGCGAACTAAACATATCGAGGTAAAATATTTTCCGTTCTATTCCATTCTTTTCATTTTCATTCCTTTCCATTCCTATCTTTTCTTCGATCCAAACAAACCCTCAATGCTTTGTATTTGACCTTGATATATAGGCCTCCAATCATTAAACTTTAATCCCAGGGTTACAAAGAAATAAAGAAGAATATTATAACATTAACCATATGAAACTACTCCCAAGCCATTCATTAGGGCAGATTATGGGGCATTTAAAGATATAGACTCCTATGAGAAATCCTAAGAGCTAAGGGTTATGGATATCCACTCATGCAAAAAATCATCTTGGTAAGCGTTAAGATATGTATTGTAAACTTCCTTCTTTTCAATTGTACATTCTCTGGCGGTTGTTTAACTCTTTTATTTTATACCGACATTAACTTTCTGTGAAAACAAACTTCTACAAGTGTTTGGGGAGATAAAAACTTTTTATGTGTATTTCTCCGACTTGTCCTTTGTATTTTTATTTAATATAATTATAAATTGTGGTAATCTAATCAAAATAATGTAAATTTAAATAAAGTATCAAAATTTAAAGCCATGGTTGTAAGTTGCAACCGGAAAGAGTAGATTTATTTTGGGCGGGGTGTGGCGGTTTTAATTACAAGTTGGATCTAAATGAATTACTATGGAAGAATAGTAACACTTCATGTACCCATTAATATTCAAAAATTAATAAACTTATATTTCAACATTTAAATTTGAATTATTATTTATTTTAAGTTTAATAATGTTTTTAAAAAATATAGAAAAAATGAAATAAATTTAAATTTGAACATTTTTGCCATATATTATTTGGACTTATCAGAAATCAGTTTCACATAGTTCAATAAGAATGATACTATAACACCAATATCACTCCGATAGTGCTCTTCTAACCTCAATGCTAGTTTCTTCTTATCTATTAGCACCCTATGTTGATTAAAAGTACAATTATTTTTACACAATGTATGAGGAATGAGCTGCACTTATCAGCAAGGCAGCTTGTTATAGGATTTACTATATTGAACTGGTTTTTGGGGAAAAAAAAACATAACAATAAGAAATCTTAATTAAAAAGTGAGCAGTTTTTTTTTTTTTTTTTCCAGATAGAATCGTAGATTCGTAGAAATACACCCAACCTGGTCTTCCAAAGTCAGACGACTTGTCAATTTGCCTACTTCTTCGGTAACTTTGTTTTTATCTGCAAACAATGAGGCATATTCACGTTTTACAGTTACTTCACTATCTTGATCAGTGAGTTCAAAGATTGGTAATGCATTTTTAGAGCCAACCAGATTCATAATCTCAGGTACAGTTTGAAGCACAACCTTCAGCTCCTGGGTAAAAAATAACGTCGAAGATCAATAAATTTATAATGCCCTTGAGACAGTAAAACATTTATGTGCATCAACCAAAAAGAAAGGTCCAAGTCCAGCCCAAGATAGAATCCTATGAACCAGGAGTTACAACATTGACATTTGTCCCGTTGTTAAGTTTACATTGACTGTGAAAACTGAAAATCACATCACCGTCATCTAATTTAAAATTTTATTAAATATATTAAAATAATATAAAATTAAAAAAATTAATATATTTTTTTCTTTAACTTTCTAATGTGATATTGAGGCTAAGGGGGAAAAAAAAAAATCAGAGGGACAACATATTAGACAACACATTGAACTATGTATATATTTTGTAAAATTTTATGTACAATTGTTAGAATGCACTGAACTTTGATTCTTATTTCAAAAGTCGTCTTTGTCAATTTGAAGACTTCAAATGCTAGTAGCTAAAATGTACTACTGGGCTCAACTTCTTATATGCATTGTAGATTTGTAGATGTACAGTAATCACTTTCCTTATATATGAAAGTCAGCAAGCAACCTAATAACATCCCAACACAATTCAATAAACGAAGCAAATATGATTGGCTGAAAAACCGTTAGTTTCCGTTTCAAGCATAAGACTGACATGAAATAATATATTTTCACCGGTCTTAAATATAAGAAAAATTTAATTATTTTAGAGAAATTAAGGAAGCTAATTAAATTACTTTAGAATATTTTTTTTTCTCCAAACTAATTAGTTTGACTAATAAAATGATATATAATACAAGAATACACAATATATAATATAATTAAGTAAATTATTTAACTTTTCAAAAAAAAGCAAAACTAAACAACTTTCAAATGTATAGACTTTATTGACCGTGCTCATTTTAACTGCCAACTACTTGGATGGTTCATGACAGTTTTTTAATCTTTTCATTTTTGCCAGATTCATGACAGGTTTTTTAAGCCTTGTCATGACACACGCTGATGGCATTTTTTTTGGATTTCCCTCTCCATCTTCTTCTGCTGTTCCTCTGTTTCGAAAGCTGATTTCGCCCTTTGCTACAAACTCTTCTTGGTTGTCTCCTTGACCCTCCACTGGAACAAATTAATAATAATCATCCATTAAAAAAAAAAATATATATATATATATATATATATATACACACACAAACACACACAAGTTGACCGGGAAAAAAAAGTACACACACAAAACCCATCTACTATTCTAAATATAAGATTTAATTGACTTTTTTAGAGAGACTAAAGAAAATAAATAAATTACTTTAAAGTATTTATACTTATTATTTTTCTCTAAACTAATTTGTTTGACTTATAAATTAATATATAATATAATAATATACAATATATGCTATAATTAAATAATTTATTTAGTTTAAAAAAAAATCAATTTGGTAGCGGAAGGAGTAATTAGAGGAAGAAGAAATTAGAAGAAGCAACCTTTTCCCGCAGAAACATTCAATCTGAGCTCCTTTTGATAATGAGCTCCATATTCATGGCCTCCACCGCCAAACACATCTGAAAGAGGGAAAGAAGCATTTGGACTCCATATGGTGTGTGTTTTGATTGACTCTTGCTTACCTAAGCGTGAGGAATCCGATGTGAATTGTCCAGTAACTTGTTGCAGCAATTGGTTCAAGTTTATTCTGTTTTCATTTCCATGTTTAAAACCATGAAAATAATTATACTTGATAAGTAATTGTTTAGTCTTAAAACAGATTGGCCAAAATGTACACTTCAAGAGAGAAAATTCACAAGAATAATGATGCTGAACCCACTGAATTTGGGGAGACAGTGGCTCAGTACCTATTTGATTTGGAGAACACTAATCAGGAGCTTAAAAGTGACCTGAAGGATCTCTACATAAATCAAGCAGTGTAAGCATGTTGCTATACTCACTTATGCTTGTCTAATTTTTCTTTTTGTAACAAACAAAACCATTACGAGGATGCTTCATTATGCAGCCAAATGGATGTTGCTGGGAACCGCAAAGCTGTTGTGATCTATGTGCCTTACAGATTGAGGAAGGCATTCCGCAAGATTCATCTGAGACTCGTCAGAGAACTGGAAAAGAAATTCAGTGGAAAGGTTGTTATATCTGTTTCTTGTTTATCATCCAAAGTACTGTCTGTCGAGTCTCATTATGGTTAACTGTTTGTATGAAAATTTCCAAGGATAACCAAATTGTGTTTGCTGAAAGTCATACTGAATTTACAGGATGTTGTCGTGGTTGCTACAACCAAAGAAAGGTTCTGCTGTTCAGCGACCTCGCACCCGTACCCTATTTGCTGTCCATGATGCTATGCTGGAGGATGTTGTGCATCCTGCTGAAATTGTTGGCAAGCGAGTCAGATATAGGCTTGATGGATCAAAAAATAATGAACGTTAGTGCCTTTTAAAGGTGTTGTGGTATAGAACACAGATGTCTAGCCCTAGGTGGACTAGTATGTTGATATAGGATCAAATAGCTCCCTCTCAGATATCCATGGGTGGGATACCCTTAAGAATAGACGATCACTGTACACAGCATAAGGGGGGTGGTGTGTGTGCATAGTGTGGCCGAATCGTAAAGAGAGAGAGCTTAGAGTCCGTGTACCTTTAGGGTTTACCATCTATTTATAGTGGATACCTTAGGGTTAGGGTTTGAACTGTTGGGCCTCTTGTGCCTCCAAGCCCAAACGTTGTGCCATCAGATCTGTGCAATATTTGTTGCCTCTTGTTGGGCTACACCTTGAGTAGGCCTAATATTTTATTCCATAACAGTTGCCCCCCAGCCCGGTAGTTCAGGTCTCTGAGCTGCCGGGATGTATTATTTGCCTGATATGGAACGCGGATTTGGCCGAGATGTATCTGGCTTATCCGGGTTGTGCTAGAAGAAATAAGATCCCTTGTTTGCTTTCGTAGCAATTTTTCTCGGTCTATATTCCTGCATTTAATAACATGTAAGCAAATCACATTCATTGGAAAATACTTACTGTTGTGTTTTGGTTTGTCATAATCTTGGCTACTGAAAATCATGCTTTTTCACTAACAACCCATGTTGCCCCCTAGGCCGGTGGTTCAGGTCTCTGGGCTGCCGGGATGCATTGATAGTTTAACCTGGCTCTCCACACGGAACTCAGGTTTTAACTTTACATAGAAGCTTGGATTTTAACTGTAGTCCGACGTCAAAAATTATCACGGGGCCCGAGATTTTAACCAGATTTGGTTTAACCAGGTTCGCCTTCAAGACTTTACACGGATCCCTGATTTTAAACTAGATTTAGTTTAAACCGGGCCCGACTTCAAAACTTTGCGCAGATCCCTAATTTAAACTAGATTCAGTTTAAACCGGGTCCGCCCTTGAAAGTTTACATGGATCCTAGATTTAAACTAGGTTCAGTTTAAATCGAGTCCGACTTCAAAAATTTAGATAATTCCAATTAAGGAACTTTACATAGGCTCTGGATTCTAACCAGATTAGGTTTAACCGAGGACCGTCTTCGTCCCCTTTTGTAGGAAACGGACTCCATATGAATCCCCGATTTAAACTAGATTTAGTTTAAATCGGGTTCGCCTTCTTTTCCTTTACAGGAGTTTGAGATAGACTTGGCGGCATTGCCGTCGCAACATGATTCATGACAACGAGTATGTATCTCGGATTCATGCATGTATATGCATTTCTAAAATGAATCGCCCCCCAATCCGGGTTGTCATTAAAATGAATCGCCCTCAACTCTGGGTTGACATTAAAATGAATCACCTCCCAATCCGGGCTAAATTAAAATTAACCGCCCTTCAGCACTTGTTGATTTTGAGCAAAACGCCCTCCAATCCGGGCTAAGTTAAAATTAACCGCCCCCCAGAACGGGTTGACTTTCGAGCAAAACGCCCTCCAATCCGGGCTAAGTTAAAATTAACCGCCCTCGAACGGATTGATTTTTTAGCAAAACGCCCTCCAATCCGGGCTAAGTTAAAATTAACCGTCCTCAAGAACGGATTGATTTTTGAGCAGAACGCCCTCCAATCCGGGCTAAGTTAAAATTAACCGCCCTCAAGAAAGGATTGATTTTTTAGCGTAACGCCCTCCAATCCGGGCTAAGTTAAAATTAACCGCCCTCTAAGTTAAAATTAACCGCCCTCAAGAACGGATTGATTTTTGAGTAGAACGCCCTCCAATCCGGGCTAAGTTAAAATTAACCGCCCTCAAGAACGGATTGATTTTTAGCGTAACGCCCTCCAATCCGGGCTAAGTTAAAATTAACCGCCCTCAAGAACGGATTGATTTTTGGAAACGGGTTTTTGTACCTCTGATTCCTACATGTTTAACTCGGACATGATTTTTGGAAACGGGTTTCTGTACCTCAGATTCCTACAAGTTTAACTCAGACATGATTTTGGGAAACGGGTTCATGCACCTCTCGATTCCTACATGTTTATTTTATACATGATTTTGGGAAACGGGTTTATGCACCTCTGATTCCTACATGTTTAATTTCGATATGATTTTCGGAAACGAGTTTTTGCACCTCTGATTCCTACATGTTTAACTGAGACATGATTTTGGGAAACGGGTTTATGCACCTCTGATTCCTACATGTTTAATTTCGACATGATTTTTGGAAACGGGTTTTTGCACCTCTGATTCCTACATGTTTAACTGAGACATGATTTGGGAAACAAGTTTATGCACCTCTGATTCCTACATGTTTAATTTCGACATGATTTTCGCAGCCGTCACAAATAATCCAATAAAGGTTTTTAAATAGACGGATCCCATATTTTAACTATATTCAGTTAACCGGGGTCCGCCTTCTTTTCCTTTGCCGCAAAACTTTACACGGAGCTTAGGTTAAACTAGATTCAGTTTTAATCGAGTCTGCCCTTTCTTCTTCAGGAATTTCAGGCATACTTTGGCTCTTTGATATGAAAAATTTCATTTGCTCCTTTGCGGAGTCAAATTCTATTCAGCAGTCTGATTTTGCAGTACGCTTTTAAGATGGGCATATAGACCTCAAGACCCACAGAGCCTCGAAGAGCATTTCCTGACGTTCTTTCATCAGGTCCGACTTCATCATCGGGTTCCATTTGGTTGCAGGTGGAATAACGCAGCAACTTCGAACTGCATGATTGCTCTTGAAGTGACTTAGCCAAAATAAACGATTAGCCACATATAGAAAGTGCAAAAAGTCAAATGCTCCATCACTGATGGGTCCCATTGGTTTTAATCCTTATAAGAAAATCACCATTTTCAAGAGCCTTGCTCCTGTGCATTTCTAAGGATAGCTTTAGTATTGCTTCCTTTAAATCAGTCCATGAATACTTCCTTTCATTTTCCAAGACTAGCCTTTGCAATGGCAGGCTCATGCATCCAATGGAAAAAAGACAAAGTCAGATGGTCTTTCACATCGTTTTTCATTTGAATAACCAATGACTCCAAATTGACTACAATCGTAGTTCATATGAAAGAGCTATTGATGACCATGCTTTTCCACAATCATTGAACTTCTCCCCAGATTAATTCAAAGCATTAAGTTCCCTTATCTGCAAAAACAAATTGCCCAACTCTTGATGTAGTGTTTCTTGATATCCATTGCACATCCCTGTCTATCATGGAATTAATTTAGCCACGACTGCACAACGAGAGTATTGGGCCTTGATGACCCTTGCATATCATGTAAATTTTTGCACTTAAGACCTCCAGGAAATGTTCATTCCTTTCATGAGGTAATAGACTTGCGGGAGGCCAAAATTGGGAAGAAGCTTGAGAAATCTTGTGTTGGAAGAAGAGTTGCTCCAAAACATTAAAGAGACTATTTTCCCAAACCCACACGTGAAGTTCAATACAACCAGTGAATTCTTTGACACACTCGTCTAGTCTTGGCTTGTTTTGGAAATGTTAGAAGTGAGTAGGGCACATAGATATGCCAAACACTTTCATTCTTTCCATGTCAACACAGGCTATTAAAGGCCCATCGGCAAGTATTAAAAGAAACAAGCCCCTTGGTAATTTGAAAGTGTGCATTCTTCTCCTTTTTGAAGATCTTGCATGTTGGGACATACTTGTGCAATAAGTTGAAACACAATCTGGGTGTTAATGAAGGGGACATGATTACAATCGACATGCTTAAAAAGTTTTCATTCATCCCTCTTTCATGAATTTCATCAACCATCAAATGACTAATCCCAGTCAACTTAGGATCTTGAATCAGGCGAGGAAGAATTGTATGTGCATAAAGTTACTCACATTCACAAAATAGGAATATACATGACAAATCACGGAGCGAGAAAAATTGTTGGAACTTTTAAGAAAAACTGCATCCCAAATTTTTGGAACTATTTCATCGTAATCAAAATGTATTTTCCAGATTAAAAGGAAAAAATACCTTCTGTCGTGATTCCTCTGGAAGTGGGAAATGCAATCTTGCCATCCTTGATCATGTTATTGTCTTTCATCATGTCTGCATCATCCTGTGCAAAACAATTCTGACAAAACACGTTTGCAACTGATTCTTTAAATGCAACAAGGGTTGATTCTTTCATCATGTCTACATCATCCTGTGCAAAACGATCGTGAACTTGGATGGTTGAGCTGTAAACCAGCATCTTACACCACTGCCAGAGCAGGTTCACGGATAGTATGTGAACATATGCTTTCATCATTTGATTCACACGAATACCCAACAGCAACAACCATCTGAATTTTGACTTTAACGCAAATCCGAGATTCACTGAGCGCGGGACCCAGCGACGTTGCAGAATATTTATACTCAGTCAATACTGTCTTTAATGCATATTGACCGGGATAGAAAGTCGGTTGGCAGCATTGTGGGACGCAATTTTCCACCTCGGCAAGAATGAATGAATCTCGGATGAATCCGCCACCAGTCTTACTTTCCGGTGGTTGACTATAAGTTTCATCCCAAGTCGCTCAGCAAGACTAGTCAGATCATCCTCTTTGCTTTCTCAACCATGGTTCATGGCTGGGCTCTATGATCTCGGCTCCGTCGCCGATTTCAGTTACCTCGGCTCTGTCGCCATGCCGTGTTCAATGATCCCGACTTTATCGCTGTGCCGACTTTAGCTATGGGTTCAGTGATCTTGACCCCGTTGTTGTGCCGGCTTTAAATCTCGGTAGTAGTTGAATCTTTATCTCTGTATTAACCCTTTTATGAAATTTTCATCTTGGCATGTCGGGATAATAAAAAAGCCCACATCTCGCCAAAAACTGAAGTTACTGTTTGTGTCGATCCACTATCATAAAAATTCTAGAGGCTACCAGAACGGGATGCCGTGGCGCTATGAGCTATGGGTCAACATCACCGAATGACCGAGATGACGTGGTTGAGTGTGCTGGTGTGAGTCTGAGGTGCTTCAGTAGGATTTTACAGAAACAAACCACACTGCATGCTTACGGTGATCTTTCCTTCCAACACTACAGATACGTAACTTTACTGGAAAGGGCTCCCAGGTGCAAACATGCCAGAATGCTAAAATGCACTGGCCGAGTTGGATACCATCCCCACCATTACGAATAGTAATCAAACCCAAATAGCAGCCGAGTTGCATTGGTCTAATTACAAAAGAATAATTTAATTTCAGCCATCCCATCCCTGAAAGGTTATGGTTGAGAGCGATTCGGGGATCCCAATTTGGATAAATGAAGGTACCTTGGTCATGCACCGGGGAATCTATTTGGATAAATGAAGGTACCCCGGCTTGGATCCTCCACACAAGCAACCCGGATGGAAATAATGATTACCATGGTTTGAGCCTAAAAGAACTCATTAATCCGGTATGAGATTGCACAGGAACAAAGCCAAGCGACATCCGAGGTTCCTCTTTCCTTGCCACGCAATCCCTCAAGATTGGGAATTCTTTAAATTTGTCATTAGTCACGAGAGTTCACTTCTCGCCATTTAAGCTCTTCATGCTCAAATCTGCTTCTCGGCCTCTCCACCTCCACAAAGCTCTAGGGCGTGAATCAACGTGCTTCGCTTTCGTTCTTGCGAAACACTTCCAGCGACGCAAGCTACAAAGCCTCAACTTTTCGCATGCATCTTAAGCTCTTTACCTTTGTTTTTTAACAGAGCCCTGAATGCTTCTTCGTTCGTGAGTCTTGCGTTCAGGATCTTCAATGTAATTTCTCTCAGAGATCATGGTCTGGTTTTGTGCCTTTCTCGCATGATGATGAGTTCTTATTTTGACCATCTTTGGTCACGGGAATCGAAATTTATTGAGTCCCCACGGTCGGCGCCAATGTTCTGGTATAGAACACATATGTCTAGCCCTAGGTGGACTAGTATGTTGATATAGGATCAAATAGCTCCCTCTCAGATATCCATGGGTGGGATACCCTTGAGAATAGACGATCACTGTACACAGCATAAGGGGGTGGTGTGTGTGCACGGTGTGGCGAATCGAATCGTAAGAGAGAGAGCTTAGAGTCGTGTACCTTTAGGGTTTACCATATATTTATAGTGGATACCTTAGGGTTAGGGTTTGGGACCATTGGGCCTCTTGTGCCTCCAAGCCCAAACGTTGTGCCATCGATCGTGCAATATTTGTTGCCTCTTGTTGGGCTACACCTTGAGTAGGCCTAATATTTTATTCCATTACAAAAGGATATTTTGTTATGCTTCTTCTTGTATCACAATGATCTTCAAATATTCATTTGAGTTTTTTTTAAACTCAGGTTTTCTTGGACCCCAAGGAGTGCAATAATACCGAATACAAGCTAGAAACTTTTTCTGAAGTTTCTGGGAAACTTGGAGGAATTTAATATTAACCCAAGCTCTATACAGAAACTTCGATGTTTGCATTAGCCAAAAAAAACATGCCCTTCAGCGACGAAATGGTGTCTCCTTGATCTTCCAACTTCTAAAATTGCTCCAACTTTCACTACTAGAAAGATGGAGGGACCTGGGACTATTTGGAGGGTTAGTGGTTCACCCATCCCCTCAGGGTGAACACAGTGATCAATCTCAAATTCATCAAATGGACCTGGGACTATTTGGTGGGTCAGTGGTTCATCCATCCCACATGGAGAACACAATGATCAATCTCAAATTCATCAAATGGTGGGTGATACTTTGTTACAGGTTGATTTATGGTAGTTTCTCCCATGATCTCAAGCGCCCTGCAACAGATTATATAATTCATTCTTCAAAAGCTCAAACCTATCACATGATTCTATAGATGTGGCTGTTTTTCCCCTTCTCATCAAAGGAAGGAACATAACATCACTTTCTCATTCTTCTCTTCTACGTACCTTACAAAATAATAACTATTGAATTTAAAGGGATACAACACATTCTATTAATATCTCAAATAAAAAGATACTCCTTCTAGTCCTTATTATAAGGCACAAACTAGCAAATTTATTTGGTCCTTTTTATAAGGCACTTGCTTATTCCCAATGACCATTAATTATTTTTTTCCATATCTGCCCATAATTAATAAGGGTAGTGGGTGAGAGTAATAATTAGAGTTTAGGGCAATTAGTAAGGTAATATTGGAAATTACTTAGATTCTAGAACAATTTTATTGACTTTAACAACTTTTTTTGGTTTGTGAGAATAGTTAGTTGGTGCCTTATAATAAGGACCAGAGGGAGTAGTACATATGGACCTTTATATAGGTAAACCTAGAGCTAACCAAAGAATCTAATCTAATTAATCAAAATAAATCAAATCAAAATAATTAAGGTATAATATCCTAAGAGATAATATATCCATATCTAATCCTAAGATATAATAAATATCAAACTTAATAATACGATAATGTTTAATCTAAAAATCCATAATATTCTAACACTCCCCATCAAGCTGGAGAGTATATGTCGATTATTCTCAGCTTGCCTCGAAATCATTCTCAGTTTGCCTCAAAATCCTTCAAACTTCGTTAGTCAAGATATTTGCAACCTGGTCTACAGATCTTATATGACACAGAGTCATAATACCTGCTTCAATCTTCAAAAGCCTTAGACTTGGAATTTCAAAGATCAGAGGAAGCTCTGATACGATATTGGAATTTAGAGGCATAAAACACTCTCATCGAGATTGATGTTCGAGAACCAGGGACAGTAGAAAAGACAACGTACATCGTTGAAGGTTTTGATTTATTGTGGGTCTTGAGGCAGACTTAGCTCTGATACAAGGTTTTGATTTATTATAGGTTTGTCAGCAAACCTAGCTGTGATACCAATAAGGTATCAGAGCAAAGTCTTCCCATACCCATATTAAATCAAAACCTTCCATGCCGTACGCTGTCTTCTCTAGTTCTCCAGTTCTCGAACACCATTCATAATGAGAGTGTTTAATTCCTCTAAATTCCAATAATAACAAACCCACATCCCTTAAGGGTCTTAAAGAACCACCAGAACTTCACAATTCAATACCATTCATTAATTTCACATCTTAAAGATTCGCTAGAGACATTGAATTGGGATCACCAGAGACTGTTAGTAAGGATGGCCCAGAGTTATGCGTACCCATTCAAAACTCGGCGTAAGGCGTTTCGAGTCCAGAATTATGAGAAAAGAGCATTGTGACTCTAGAGTCTTCGATTGGTGGGCCCCAATCGTAGTTCTTGACGGCGCAATGGAGAATTTGAATCTTATCCTCATCGGTTTCCATTGTTGAGAGAGTATAAACTTGTTCCACAAGTACGTAATTGCAAGAAAGTGAGCAATCGTACTATTTACAGGAAAGTATTGAAAAGAAAAGTGAATGCGAATTGCGATGACGGTTATGTGAGATATAGTCATATTGCTTGCTTCAATCTCCAAAATCCTTAGGCTTGGAATATCGAAGATCAAAGGAAGCTTCAAAGGTCTGTGTCTAAAGGCAGACCGAACTCGATACCATATTGGAATTCGAGGAATAAAACATTCTCATTATGACTGTTGTTCAACAACTAGAAAACTAGAGAGGACAGCGCACAGCGTGGAAGGTTTTGATTTATTGTGGGTCTTGAGGAAGTGCTAACTGTGATACCACAATGGTATCAGAGCTCGGTCTTCCTCAAGACCCACAATAAATCAAAACCTTCCACGCTATACGCTGTACCTAGCTCTGATACCAATATGGTATCACAGCAAGGTCTGCCTCCAGACCCACAATATATCAAAACCTTCGACGTTGTACGCTGTCAGCAGACCTAGTTGTGATACCAATATGGTATCAGAGCAAAGTATTCCTCCATACCCTCATTAAATCAAAACCTTCCACGCCGTACGCTGTCTTCTCTAGTTCTCGAACACCATTCATAATGAGAGTGTTTTAATCCTCTAAATTCCAATAATAACAAAACCGCATCCCTTAAGGGTCTTAAAGAACCACCAGAACTTCACAATTCAACAGCATTCAAGAATTTCACATCTTAAAGATTCGCTCGAGACATTCAATGGGGAGTTATCATATATACCTTCAACAAGAAAGGAAGATTAGAGCCCCACTTTTCAAGAACCTTGTCGCCAAGAACATTAGGATTCTTCGACGGCCACGAC
Organism: Acacia melanoxylon; assembly: GCA_019022615.1. Taxonomy (NCBI): domain Eukaryota; kingdom Viridiplantae; phylum Streptophyta; class Magnoliopsida; order Fabales; family Fabaceae; genus Acacia; species Acacia melanoxylon. The sequence continues at coordinate 3,815,980 of JAFJYJ010000046.1, forward strand.
TTAAGGCTCTCATTTTCATCACCAGAGACTGTTAGTAAGGATGGCCCAGAGTCATGCGTACCCATTCAAAACTCGAGGTAAGGCGTTTCGAGTCCAGAATTATGAGAAAAGAGCATGTGACTCTAGAGTCTTTGATTGGTTGGCCCCAATCGTAGTTCTTGATGGCGCATTGGAGCATCTGAATCTTATCCTCATTGGTTTCCATTGTTGCGAGAGTATAAACTTGTTCCACAAGTACGTAATTGCAAGAAAGTGAGCAATCGTACTATTTACAGGAATATATTGAAAAGAAAAGTGAATGCGATTTGCGATGGCGGTTATGTGAGCTAGAGTCATATTGCTTGCTTCAATCTCCAAAATCCTTAGGCTTGGAATATCAAAGATCAGAGGAAGCTTCAAAGGTCTGCGTCTAAAGGCAGACCGAACTCTGATACCATATTGGAATTCAGAGGAATAAAACACTCTCATTATGACTGCTATTCAACAACCAGAGAACTAGAGAGGACAGCGCACAGCTTGGAAGGTTTTGATTTATTGTGGGTCTTGAGGAAGTGCTAGCTCTGATACCATAATGGTATCAGAGCTCGGTCTTCCTCAAGACCCACAATAAATCAAATCCTTCCACGATGTACCTAGCTCTGATACCAATATAGTATCATAGCAAGGTCTGCTTCCAGACCCACAATAGATCAAAACCTTCGACGTTGTACGCTGTTAGCAGACCTAGCTGTGATACCAATATGGTATCAGAGCAAAGTCTTCCTCCTTACCCACATTAAATCAAAACCTTCCACGCCGTACGCTGTCTTCTCTAGTTCTCTGGTTCTCAAAAACCATTCATAATGAGAGTGTTTTAATCCTCTAAATTCCAATAATAACAAACCCGCATCCCTTAAGGGTCTTAAAGAACCACCAGAACTTCACAATTCAACAGCATTCAAGAATTTCACATCTTAAAGATTCGCTAGAGACATTGAATTGGGAGTTATCATATATACCTTCAACAAGAAAGGAAGATCAGAGCCCCACTTTTCAAGAACCTTGTTGAAGAACATTAGGATTCTTCGACGGCCAGGACTTGAGGCTCTCATTTTCATCACTAGAGACTGTCAGTAAGGATGGCCCAGAGTCATGCGTACCCATCCAAAAATCGACGTACGGCGTTTCGAGTAAAGAATTATGAGAAAAGAGCATTGTGACTCTAGAGTCTTCGATTGGTCAACCCCAATCGTAGTTCTTGATGGCGTGTTGGAGCATCTGAATCTTATCCTCATCGGTTTCCATTGTTACGAGAGCATAAACTTGTTCCACAAGTACGTAATTGCAAGAAAGTGAGGAATCGTACTATTTGCAGGAATGATTTGAAAAGAAAAGTGAATGCGAATTGTGATGGCGGTTATTTGAGATAGAGTCATATTGCTTGCTTCAATCTCCAAAATCCTTAGGCTTGGAATATCGAAGATCAAAGGAAGCTTCAAAGGTCTGTGTCTAAAGGCAGACCGAACTCTGATACCATATTGGAATTTAGAGGAATAAAACACTCTCATTATGACCGTTGTTCAACAACCAGAGAACTAGATAGGACAGCGCACAGCGTGGAAGGTTTTGATTTATTGTGGGTCTTGAGGAAGTGCTAGCTCTGATACCTCAATGGTATCAGAGCTCGGACTTCCTCAAGACCCAAAATAAATCAAAACCTTCCACGATGTACGTTGTACCTAGCTCTGATACCAATATGGTATCACAGCAAGGTCTGCCTCCAGACCCACAATAGATCAAAACCTTCGACGTTGTACGCTGTCAGCAGACCTAGCTGTGATACCAATATGGTATCAGAGCAAAGTATTCCTCTATACCCTCATTAAATCAAAACCTTCCACGCCGTACGCTGTCTTCTCTAGTTCTCGAACACCATTCATAATGAGAGTGTTTTAATCCCTAAATTCCAATAATAACAAAAACGCATCCCTTAAGGGTCTTAAAGAACCACCAGAACTTCATAATTCAATACCATTCATTATTTTCATATCTTAGCTAGGACTTCCTCTAGACCCACAATAAATCAAAACCTTCGACGTTGTATGCTGTCAGCAGACCTAGCTCTAATACCAATATGGATCATAGTAAGGTCTGCCTCCAAACGCACAATAGATCAAAACCTTCGACGTTGTACGCTGTCAGCAGACATAACTGTGATACCAATATGGTATCAGAGCAAAGTCTTCCTCCATACCCACAGTAAATCAAAACCTTCCACGCCGTACGTTGTCTTCTCTAGTTCTCTGGTTGTCGAACACTAGTCACAATGAGAGTGTTTTATGCCTCTAAATTCCTATAATAAAAAACCCGCATCCCTTATCAAAAATTGTTTGTCTTTGAAGTTTTTTATGGTTATTTTCTGTTAGAATCACTTCTTATCATGTGTTAATAATTACTTACCTGTTTGTATGTGAGCATGACATGCAGAGTTTGGACATCTCTGTGTTTAGGAGTAAGTTTTTCGCCTATGCTAATGGCTTCATCAGGGATCAATTTCATATAGTTCATTAGGTATGATACTATTGAAGGTGGAATATCACCTAGAGGGGGGGTGAATAGGTGATCTCAAAAATCTTTTCGCTGTATGATAGATAAACAAAGAAAGTAGTAAAGAAGTAAAGATGAGACACGAGAGAAGTTATCCCGGTTGGGTCCAACTCTTTGGCCTACGTCCGGTCCCGACACACTCGGGATTTCCACTATCTTACAAATAGAATTACACACTCGCCAAAAGAGGGATGATCCTCTCACTCTTGGACTCACTCCCCCTTACAAGTTGTAATCAATACACCCACACTCAAGATACTTCTATCTTGAGAATTTGAACGAATTGTAAAAGCAAGTTGTAGAAAACTCTCTCACAGAGTGAATAGAATGATGAACACTGAAGCTTAGTATATCCGAAGATATAATCAAAATACAATTTGAACTATTTGAAAACTTTATCACTGTATGCACTGGGGTGTATTTGTTGAATTCAATCCTTCGTGTATTTGTATTGGTTGAAGTTGATGACCGTTGAAGGATTTAAATGTGTCCGTTGGAATATTTAAATATGTCCGTTAATGGAGCACTCATGTCTTCTGGTTGCCCATAATCAAATGTCTCTTCGGTTGGGTCATCTTGCTGGTTGACACCTTGGGTGAGGAGAAACTTTAAAGATGCTTTACGGTTATGGGTCCTCTCCGAGTCATGTCGGCTCGTTTCTCCATACTTTCGGTGCGTCAAGCACATCCGTCATGCTTTGAACCAAGATTCAAGGTCTGAAATACACTCACAAAGATGATTAGAATAAGATATAATCAGATTAAGAATGAGTTTTAGTTATGAATATTCATTGAAGGTATTCTTGCGTAAACATGTTCTTGCTAATACTCGTGTGTTCTTCCTCTGAATGTGAAACCTTAATGTATAAATCTGAAAACACTTAGGAAGATGATTAGTAATATTATAGTTAATGAGGAATGATGTTTGAGAGGTCAAAACAATTAACTAGATCATCTATAGAGAGTTACAAATGAATCTGGGTTGCTGTCGCTAACTGGTATGGGTGCTGATAGACCATTCTCGAGAATTGCAGAAGCCATACTCGAGAATCACTCAAAGAATCAATCTGCAGATTGAGCAATTCTGGATCGTTCTTGAGAATTACCTAGTGATTCTCGAGAACCATTCTCGAGAATTGCATTTCAATTCTCGAGAGTTCAGTAGACAGAAGCAAACTTCAGTTAATGCGATCGAGCATTCTCGAGAATTGTTTTCCCATTCTCGAGAACCATTCTCGAGAATGACTTCCTCATTCTCGAGAATCACTTGTAAACCAGAGAGCACCGAAGCGAATATCGATGAAACAAATGAAATACTCGAGAATCCTTTCGATTCTCGGGAACCATTCTCGAGAATTAAAACTTCATTCTCGAGAATTGCTTCAGAAACAGAATACAACGTAGAAGCTTTGTCGACCATTCTCGAGAATCATTTTCTGATTCTCGAGAATCATTCTCGAGAATTGATTCTCAATTCTCGAGAATTACTCGAGAAACAAAGTCTCGATTCGCTTTCCTCGGTCCGATCATTCTCGAGAGCATTTGGTGCATTCTCCGAACCATTCTCGAGAATGTAATCCTCATTCTCGAGAATTGCCATGCTGTGATTAACAATTAACAGGATTTTGATAGACATTCTCGAGAATACAAGATCTGATTCTCTAGAGTTATTCCTGGACATACAACATGATTTTCAAAACTTAAACATTAGTTATCATCAAAACATTTAAGAGCCAACATTCTCCCCTTTTTTGATGATGACAATACAGAGAAGACTTTTGAAAGTTTTGAAAATGGAATCAATGATTAGTAAACCGAAGTAGTTTTCAATGATCACAGAGTGCAGCATTTCAATGACTGATGTAATAAAAATCCATTCATAGTTAATATATAATTCACTACACCAAAGTGAACTCCAAAAAAAAAATTCCATAGACAGAGATACATCAGAATGGACTAAGCTAGAATCTAGTAAGAAGCCTAAAAACATTCAAGGATCGGTTCTTTTTGTCAGATTGCTTCTGTGTGGTGCTTCCTCTTCTCCTTCTTCTCCCTTTGTCATCCATCAAAGAGGGGGAAATAGGTGTTAGAGTAGAAACAGATGGAGGCTCAGGATCAAAGATAGCTGGATCAACAGGAGGTGTAGACACAGAATCAGGAGCAGGTTGAGAGCATGATGCTGGAGGCGCAGGAACAGGATCTGACATGGGAATATCAGAGGCGGGTGGGGAACAAGTCTCGGGATCGGAATTGATGTAGTGGTCATAGCGAGGAGAGGATTTAGTATGATTCGAAGACTCAATAAGAGGGCTTCCAAACAATCTTCTCGTCGTTGAACTGATTTTTTAATCTCTTGTTGCCGATCATAGAGACGAGAAGAATTGGTGCATCTCTTTTTTGAGGTTTTCCACTGCTGAGTTCACATGTTGTTCAAGATGAGCATCTACTTTGATCATCTCATTACTTATGGCCTTGATCATTGATTTTATTAGATTGCCATAAGAGTCCAAACATTGAATTACAGGAGCCATAGCTTCCGAATTGCGCAGTTGATCGAGCTTGGATTGCGACTGTGCAAAAGAAGGGGCGAAGTAGAAGCGAGTGCTGTGAAGATTGGCCTTCGTCTTGTCTTTGCTTGGATGTTGATGGCTTAGGATCAGTGGTGGACTTGACTTCCTTCTTCCCGAGCTTCGTAAATGAGATCTTCATGTATAAAAGATGAGTCTTGCCAAATTTCTTGGGAAAAACAGTTTCGTCATTGTCAAGAAGATACCAGATGTTAAACAAGCCCAGAATCCTAGAGACTAGGTTAGGATATGGAATGGTATTCTTCTTGGAAACTTCAGAATTGGATAAAAAGTTGGATATCTCAGAAATAACCTGTTTGCCAAGGTTACGTGGTTGCTTGGCCATAATGGAGCCCATCGGTTGGTAGTCTTTGTTCACAAAGTGTGTAAAACTACGACCTTTGTTTACTAAATTGCGATCGTAAAGGTACCAAAGGATTACGGTGGTGTCTGGCATGTCAGATGGTTTGACTTTCAAGGGATTTGCATCATATTGCTTTGTAGGGAGAAGAAGTCTAAAACATTCATGCTCAGATAATGTGGGAGGATCTTCTGGAGGATCAATGACACCCAGAAATGAATTGATAGTGGTTGCTGTGATCTTAATGGATTTGCCTCTAACATTAGTATGCAGCAGAATCTCACCATCATCAGTCTTTTCCTCAACCATATTAAAATAGAAAGTTTTAACAATTTGAGGAGAATATGGGGCGGATATCTAGCAACGGCATATAAGACTTTAACCATGGTGAAAGATCCAAATTACACTCCCTCCTAAAGTCATCTAGATTCAACCAGGCATGACAGTAGGACAAAAAGGTCTTCCTTCATATGAAAGAACAAAATTAGGATCGAGATGGGATTACCAGAGGAGCTTTACAGAAGCCTGGAGGACAATCAAGGACATTGAGTTGCCCAATTAGCTTGGAAGCAAACGGAGGAAGAGTTGAAAGAGGAATCTCATGATGAGTGTGGGGAGGTCTCCCGAATCCGTTCTTCAATTTCCTTAGTTCTTCTTTCATAAAAATGTGGTTTTGAACTTGAATAAGGCTTGGACGACTTGGTTGTTGCAGAACTTACGGGTTTGGACGAGAGATTGAGAGCGAGGACTTGGATTTTGAGTTTGCATTTTCGTTTGCTTGAAGCGACGGATTGCGATTTAGGGCGGGAGCTTTCTTTGCTTTTGGCCTTCTCGGATGGCGAGAGAGTGAGTCTGTGAGTCACATGAGGAGAGTCCATGATCGTTACCGATTTAGCCTTCTTCTTCGATGGTTCGTCTTCTCCGAAACTTGAACTTTAGGCGATACTTGGTGCGTGGCTTTTTCTTGAGTGGTTGTTCGGGATTCGAGAGGATGAAGATTTCGTCATGATCTCTCGACAAAGAATCACGAGATGGATGATGAGTTTTGGGAGGATGAAGAGACGAAGAGAGACGACGGAAAAGATGAAGAGAGAAAAAGCTCTCGAGAGTTAGAAAGAATGAGTCGAGGGAACAGATGCGACGAATGAAGGTTAATGAAATGAAGGGACGAAACGACGGGGTTATGAGTGAAACGACACAAGGCTTGGCGACGCTAGGATCTCACCTTTCGACAATTCTCGAGAATCGAAATTGATTCTCGAGAACCGTTCTCGAGAATGATACTTCATTCTCGAGAATGATCTCGAAAAATGAGTGACTCATTCAAGCGAGCATACTATCGCTACGGTTCTCGTGAATCGTAAATGATTCTCGAGATCCATTCTCGAGAATGAGACTTAATTCTCGAGAATTATAACGGTGAGGAAGAACTCCAGTGCGGAACCTATTTTTCGATATAGTTCTCGGGAATGCCTTAGCCATTCTCCGAATTGAAAATATAAGCATGTGTGACCATCACCAATACCCGATATTTCTCGAGAATGAGCTCGTATTCTCGAGAATGTTTAAGTCCGAAATGATACTTACCAGGCAACAACGAGATATTGTTGGCTCCTATGTTTTGATGATAACAAATGTTTAAGCATTTAAGTTTTGAAACTATGATTGAATTCTCGTTTTGTGTGCTCCAAGAATGACTCTTGAGAATTAGATCTTGATTCTCGAGAATAGCCGCAAAAACCGTGTTAACCGATTTCCTTGGCAAAGATAGCATTCTCGAGAGTGGATCTTTGGATTTCGAAGAATGATTCTCGAGAATTCCAAGCAATTCTCGAGAATGATCGGATCTCGAACGAAAACGAAATATGTCACTCAAGTAATTCTCGAGAAGCGAGATTCAATTCTCGAGAATGATTCTCGAGAATTAGAAATCGATTCTCGAGAATGATCGTAAGCTTCAATTCGTACTCTCTAGGTTACAGGTGATTCTCGAGAATGAGAAAGTAATTCTCGAGAATGATTCTCGAGAATGGAAAAATGATTCTCGAGTATGCTCGACTACATCAATTGTTGTCTGCTTCTGTTTACTGGATTCTCGAGAATTGAAATGCAATTCGAGAATGGTTCTCGAGAACCACTAGGTAATTCTCGAGAATAAACGAAAATTGTTCAATGCACAGTTGATTCCTTGAGCGATTCTCGGTCAGTTTTTTGCGATTCTCGAGAATGATCATCAAGACTCTCGAGAATATTCGACAAAGATCAACTCGCGTAAAAACCAAATTCCTTGTAAATCTTATTTAATTCATCCAGTTAATTGTTTTTAACTTCTAATACATCTTTATATATTGGCTGTGATATTATTGATCATCTACCTAAGTGATCTACGGGTTCATAACCAAAGTTGCCAAGATCGACGTAGAATTCCAAAAATGCTCATTGTGACTTAATTGCTGATTTGAGATTTGTTGAATATGACATACCGCTTGCTATTCGATTTTAACTATGTTTAATAAGTTTGCTTGTGAATCTACGAAGTTCAAAGTTTTTCTTTTTCGAGTTTAAGTTCTTGACAGCCGGGCACATTGAGAATGTCGCGAGCAACGAGCCGACAAAAGAATCTTATCATAATGGTGCCCATACGACAAAAGCTTCCGAATCATTAAACTATGATGATCTCCATTCAAGAACATCTCGAGCAACAAGTCGTAAAGACATTCCACTAAGCAAACTTCAAACATGGGCAAGCAGAAGGCGCGAGTGCGCTATTAACGGACATACTCAAATATTCCAACAGACACATTCAAATCCTTCAACGGTCTTCAACTTCAACCAGTACAAATACACGACGGATTGAATTCGACAATGACGAACCAGTGCATACATTGATAAAGATTTCAAATAGTTCAATTTGTATTCTGATTATATCTTCGATATACCAAGCTTCAGTGTTCATCATTCTATTTACTCTGTGAGAGAGTTTTCTACAACTTGCCTTTACAATTCGTTCAAATTCTCAAGATAGAGGTATCTTGAGTGTGGGTGTATTGATTACAACTTGTAAGGGGGAGTGAGTCCAAGAGTGAGAGGATCATCCTTCGTTGTTTACAGAGTGTGTAATTCTATTTGTAAAATAGTGGAAATCCCGAAGCGTGTGTCGGGGATTTGGACGTAGGTCAAAGAGTTGGACCGAACCAGGATAACTTCTCTGTGTCTGTCATCTTTACTTCTTTACTGCTTTCTTTGTTTATCTATCATACAGCGAAAAGTTTTTTTTTTTTGAGATCACCTATTCACCCCCCTCTAGGTGATATTTCACCTTCAGATATTACTCGAGAATTGGTTCCAATTTTCGGGAATGCTTGGGAAGAACAAGAGAACCTCACCATCAATTCTCGAGAATGACAAACTCATTCTTGAGAATTATCAGTTCTGCATCAGTGTTTACTAATGGACCAAAACCTGCAAAAACAACATCTAGAAGCTCCGATGCTTAAGTTAGTTTTCAATCATCATCAAAACATAATTAACAAGATTGAGCTGGCATTTACAATTCATTGGGATTTACCATTCCCAATTCTCTTCGAATGTATGTGAATTGTTCTTTTGCCCGGTTTGGTGAAGATATCGCAAGTTGCAAGTGAGTAGGGATGAACATTCGTAACATCTTTCTTTTGGACATGATCTCGATAAAGTGATGTCTAACATCAATATGCTTGGTTCTTGTGTGTTGAACTGGATTCTTTGCCAAGCTTATTGTACTAGTGTTGTCACGAGAGGATTGGAATCTCCCGTAGATGAATTCCCAAGTCTTGAAGTTGTTGCTTGAGCCATAGAACCGAGCACGGCAACTTGATGCAGCTACATATTCAGCTTCGGTTGAGGATATGGCCACGAGTGGTTTGTTTTTTTTGAACCATGATACAAGTGATCCTCCAAGAAATTCACACCGTCCACTAGTACTCTTTCTATCGATCTTGTATCCAAAGCATGATCGTAGTCCGAATATGCCACCGAAATTCTTGTTGACCTTTAGGGAACCGAGACCCAATTCCTTTGTATCCGAAAGATATCGAAAGATTCTTTTGACATGTTCGGCATGCGATTCTTTAGGAGCTGATTGGAATCTTGCACACATTCCTACACTAAATCGAATGTCAGTGCGCTGGAGTCAAATATAGTAGGGATCCAATCATTCCTCTATATTTGGTTATGTTGAAGTCCTTTCCTTTCTCTTCATCGGCATCTAGAGAGGCAGTTGAGCTCATTGGAGTGTCGGCTCCATTACAATGCTCCATTCCAAATTTCTTGAGCAAATCACGGAGATACTTCGTTTGAGATATATAAATATACCGTCCTTCCGTTGTTTGATTTGTAAACCGAGGAAGTAGTTCAACTCACCCATCATAGACATTTCGAATTCACCTGCATTTTCTTGGAAAATTCTTGAGAGAGAATCTTTAGTAGCACCAAAAATAATATCATCCACATATATTTGCACAATTAAAGTCTCATTAAGTTTGTTAGTCTTAATAAACAAAGTTGTATCCGCTTTCCCTCCGATAAAGCCTTGATCTAATAAGAAATTACTTAATCTTTCATACCAAGCTCTAGGAGCTTGTTTGAGACCATATAAGGCTTTCTTCAAACGATAGACATGATCTGGATGATGATTATTTTCAAAACCAGGAGGTTGTTCAACATAGACTTCTTCCGAATGAATCCATTTAGAAAGGCACTCTTAACATCCATTTGAAAGAGTTTAAATCCTTTGATGCACGCAAAGGCTAAGAGTACACGTATTGCTTCCAATCTAGCTACTTGGAGCATATGTTTCCTCATAATCAATCCCTTCTTCCCCGATTATAGCCTTTGGCAACCAGTCTAGCCTTATTTCGGACTATGATTGCTGATTCATCTCGTTTGTTCTTGAATACCCACTTAGTCCCAATGACCGGATGGTCCTTAGGCCTAGGTACCAAATCCCAAACTTGATTCCTATCAAATTGGTGTAACTCCTCTTGCATAGCTATCACCCAATCATTGTCTGAAAGGGCTTCATCTATTTTAGAGGGTTCTATATGTGATATAAAGGCGAGAAAATGTTACCTCATTCAAGGTCTTGTTTCTAGTTCTTACACCTTGATTTAAATTACCTATTACTTGGTCGGGGATGATTCTTAATGAACCTCCAAGCTCTAGGCCGAGATTGATCGGGATTTTCAAAGTTGTTTTGAGAATCGGGTTCAAAAACATCTTCGAGAATTTTCAATAGAGGCGAAGTATTTTTTGAAAAGAATTGATTCTTAAAAACATTTTCCTCATCATCATCCAGAGGTTTATCTAATTTAAATTCACAAAACACAACATGTATTGATTCTTCAACTATGCGAGTTCGTTTGTTAAAAATTCTATATGCCTTACTTCTATTTGAATATCCAAGAAAAATACCTTCATCGGATTTGGGATCAAATTTTCCCAAATTATCTTTACCATTGTTATGTACGAAGCACTTACATCCAAAGATGTGAAGATGAGCCAAATTTGGTTTCCTTCCTTTGTAGAGTTCGTAAGAAGTCTTATTTAACTTCTTTCTGAGATACGCTCGATTGGCAATATAGTTGGCCGTGCTCATTGTATCTGCCCAGAATACTTGTGAGGTCTGATTTTCATTCAACATGGCACGAGCCATTTCGTGAGTACACGGTTTTTCCTTTCAACCACACCATTCTTTGTGGTGTTCTTGGAGCGAGAAATTATGGTCAATTCCGTGAACATCACAAAATTCTCCGAATGCTTGATTTTCAAATTCTCCTCCATGATCCGTTCGAATAGCCGTAATGCATGTACCTTTCTCATTTTGCACCTTATTGGCAAACACAACAAATAGATCAAATGTTTCATCCTTGGAAGATAAAAAGATAGTCCAAGTGAATCGAGAGTAATCATCGACAATGACTAGAGTATATAAATTGCCACCAAGGCTTTTAACTCTTCTTGGTCCAACTAAATCCATATGGAGTAATTGAAGAGGTCGATTAGTCGTGATTTCAGTTTTATTTTTGAAAGATATTTTAGTTTGTTTACCTCTTTTGGGAATCACAAATCATATCATTTTTAAAAGCGAGTTTAGGCAAACCAATTACTAGATCTTTCCTTAGTAACTTATCCGGTTGGAACATGTTTACATGAGCTAGACGCTTATGCCACTGACCAACTTTCTTCTAAGTTGCTAACAAAGCATTTTTCGAATCAATTTTAGGTAAATCTAATGTATAACAGTTTCCTTCTCGAGGAGCTTTAAACAATACCTTCAGTTTACCTTTATCAATTGGGAGATCATCTTTGTTGACAATGAGACATTCTTCTAAGTCAAAGATGATCCAGTTGTTCTTATCAGCACTTTGACTTATACTTAAGAGGTTATGGCAGAGGCCTTCAACAAGATACACGTCTTTGATCGAGGTCCATCCTTTGTACCAATCTCTCCAATTCCGAGATTTTTCCAGATTGGTTTCCTCCAAAGGTAACTTTGCCACCATCTTTTGATCTCATTGCAACGAATTTGGTTTGATCCCCATCATATGTCCGGAGCATCCATTTTGTCAATGTACCATTTGTTGGTTCTTGATGCTCTCGAGACAAACATGTAATTCAAATAAGATCAAGCTTTAGGTACCCAACGTTTCTTGGGTCGTTTTGGGTTAGCTCGGGCCTTAGGGAAAGTATGAGTTCCTTTAGGTAACCACAGGTAATTACCAGCAGGTTTATCTCTTCGATTCTTTCTATGAGAGCATGATGAAGTAGAGTGTCCTTTTCGATTACAATAGTTACAATGAGCAAACGGATTTGAGTTATGAACTGATTTCTGGAAATAGTTCAAATAAGATTTTCCACCGATTTTCTTTTTGCCTTTCCTTTTGTCAAAGATAGGATTATATCCTATGCCGATCGATCATTTGTAAACCTTTGAGTTTTCAAAATCACATTAAGCACTTCACTTCCCTTAGTGAATTTCTCAAGTGTTTTCGTAAGATGGAGGTTTCTTTTCTTTAAATCCAGGCATTCATCACGAGATAAGATTTTTATCGGAAAGGTTTTCAACACGTAGTTTGAGAGTTATGTTCTCCTTTTTAGGGCAAAACATTCATCAACAACCTTTTCAAATTCAGATTGAATTTCATTATATTCATCAAATAATTCATCATAGGTTGGTTGCGAATCATGTACCTCATTGTCGTTTTTCTCGCTAGTTCTTCTTCTCCACTTTGAGAGGACGTTGGCGATCTCTTCTTCGCTTTCTTCGTCGAGGAACCATCTCCCATATTCGATACATAAGCCTTCTTTTTGAATTGATAGTGCTTCTTCCTTTCTTTGTCTTTGTCTTTTAGTTGAGGACATTCGACTTGTAATGTCCTGGTTTCTCGCATTCATAACAGATGATTTGTTCCTTGCCTACGAACTCACGTCATTACTTGTGTCTCCTTTTTGGAATCGTTTACGAAGCCTCGATCTTTTCTCGTAGAACTTCTTGAATCTTTTAACAAACATGGCCATCTCATCATCGTCCTCTTCATCTTCTTCGTTTTCTTCTTTTTCCTTTATGGTGTTAAGAGCAATTCCCTTGTTCCGACTGCTGTTAACATTGTCTAGGTCCTTCTTGAATCTTAGTTTGCTCTCATATTCAGACAGGCTTCCGAATAAGGTAGCAACTGAAGCCATTGATTCTCCACGGGCCTCATCTATCGCAGTGACTTTAGCTTCCCAGTCTTTTGTTAGAACATTGAGGATCTTTCGAATTCGAGGACCTTGATCATAGTTTTTACCTAAAGCCGCCAATTGATTTGTCGGATGGGTATATCTTAGTTGGAACTCGCCATGGTTTCTCCCGACTTCATTCGCAGACAAGTCATATTCGGTGGTGAGAGTATTAATACGATTTTCTTTGATGCGGAAGTACCTTCATATGCAATTTCCAGTGCCTTCCACATTTCCTTTACAGTTGATAGATTGCTTATTCGAAAGTACTCCTTTTGACTAAGAGCACTTTGAAGCATTAAAATTGCCTTCTTGTTGAGAGTGACATTCTTCTTATCATTCTCATCGAATTCAGCTTTCGTCTTTGGAAGCAGAGATTCCTCCTTCAATCTTTATAGGTATGTAATCTCCTATTTCTATCACTTCCCAGAGACCATATTCGGTAGCCATTACGAATATTCTGAATTTTCCTTTCCAGAAGGAGTAGTTTTCACCGTTGAATCCTGGGGGTCGGTTAATTGAGGCACCATCAGGTAATATTCCATCCATGATCTTTCTCGGGATGTTAAGCCCAACTGAGAAACCAGGCTCTGATACCAAATGAAGGTGGAATATCACCTAGAGGGGGGTGAATAGGTGATCTCAAAAATCTTTTATTTGTATGATAGATAAACAAAGAAAGTAGTAAAAAGTAAAGATGACGGAACACGAGAGAAGTTATCCTGGTTAGGTCCAACTCTTTGGCCTACGTCCAGTCCCGGACACACTCGGGATTTCCACTATCTTACAAATAGAATTACACTCTGCAAAAGAGGGATGATCCTCTCACTCTTGGACTCACTCCACTTACAAGTTGTAATCAATACACCCACACTCAAGATACTTCTATCTTGAGAATTTGAACGAATTGTAAAAGCAAGTTGTAGAAAACTCTCTCACGAGTGAATAGAATGATGAACACTGAAGCTTAGTATATCCGAAGATATAATCAAAATACAATTTGAACTATTTGAAAACTTTATCACTTGTATGCCTTTGGGGTGTATTTGTTGAATTCAATCCTTCGTGTATTTGTATTGGTTGAAGTTGATGACCGTTGAAGGATTTAAATGTGTCCGTTGGAATATTTAAATATGTCCGTTAATGGAGCACTCATGTCTTCTGGTTGCCCATAATCAAATGTCTCTTCAGTTGGGTCATCTTGCAGTTGACACCTTGGGTGAGGAGAAACTTTAAAGATGCTTTCTGGTTATGGGTCCTCTGAGTCATGTCGGCTCTGTTTCTCCATACTTTCGGTCGTCAAGCTCCGTCATGCTTTGAACCAAGATTCAAGGTCCGAAATACACTCACAAAGATGATTAGAATAAGATATAATCAGATTAAGAATGAGTTTTAGTTTCTTGAATATTCATTGAAGGTATTCTTGCGAAACATGTTCTTGCTAATACTCGTGTGTTCTTCCTCTCGAATGTGAAACCTTAATGTATAAATCGAAAACACTTAGGAAGATGATTAGTAATATTATAGTTAATGAGGAATGATGTTTGAGAGGTCAAAACAATTAACTAGATCATCTATAGAGAGTTACAAATGAATGCGGGTTCTTTGTCGCTAAGCGGTATGGGTCGATAGACCATTCTCGAGAATTGCGAAGCCATACTCGAGAATCACTCAAAGAATCAATGCAGATTGAGCAATTGGATCGTTCTTGAGAATTACCTAGTGATTCTCGAGAACCATTCTCGAGAATTGCATTTCAATTCTCGAGAGTTCGATAGACGAAGCAAACTTCGATTAATGCGATCGAGCATTCTCGAGAATTGTTTTCCCATTCTCGAGAACCATTCTCGAGAATGACTTCCTCATTCTCGAGAATCACTTGTAAACCAGAGAGCACCGAAGCGAATATCAGATGAAACAAATGAAATACTCGAGAATCCTTTCTGATTCTCGGGAACCATTCTCGAGAATTAAAACTTCATTCTCGAGAATTGCTTCAGAAACAGAATACAACGTAGAAGCTTTGTCGACCATTCTCGAGAATCATTTTCGATTCTCGAGAATCATTCTCGAGAATTGATTCTCAATTCTCGAGAATTACTCGAGAAACAAAGTCCGATTTCGCACGGTCGATCATTCTCGAGAGCATTTGGTGCATTCTCCGAACCATTCTCGAGAATGTAATCCTCATTCTCGAGAATTGCCATGCGTGATTAACAATTAACGGGATTTTGATAGACATTCTCGAGAATACAAGATCTGATTCTCTAGAGTTATTCCTGGACATACAACATGATTTTCAAAACTTAAACATTAGTTATCATCAAAACATTTAAGAGCCAACAACTATGACACCAATATTACCAGGATAATGCTCTTCTAATCTCAGTGCTAGTTTCTCCTTATCTGTTAGCGGCCTATGCTAATTAAAAGTAAAATTGTTTTTACAAAGTGTATGAGGAATGAGTTGCAGTGTTCATCACTAATCAGCAGGGCAACTTGTTATAGGATTTACTACATTGAACTGGTTTTGGGAAGAAGACAATGAGAAATGTTAATTTAAACGTGAATAATTGTTAAATTTTAAGCTTGCCTTAAAATCCGTCAAACTTCATTAGTCAAGATATTTGCAACCTGTTCTGCAGTTGCTGATCTTATGTGAGATAGAGTACTAATGCTTGCTTCAATCTTCAAAATCCTTAAACTTGGAATTTCGAAGATTAGAGGAAGCTTCGAAGGTCTGCGTCTGGAGGCAGACCTAGCTCTGATACCATATTGGAATTCAGAGGAATAAAACACTCTCATTGTGACTGGCGTTCGACAACCAGAGGACTAGAGAAGACAACGTACAAGGTCGAAGATTTTGATTTATTGTGCATCTAGAGGCAGAGCTAGGTTTGCCTCTAAACCCACAATAAATGAAAACCTTCGACATTGTACGCTGTCGGCACCTAGCTCTGATACCAACATGGTATCAGAGCAAAGTCTACCTCCAGACCCACAATAAATCAAAATCTTTGACATTGTATGTTGTCAGCAGACCTAGCTCTGATGCCAATATGGTATCAGAGCAAGGTTTGCCTCTATCCCCACAATAAATCAAAACCTTCGATGTTGTACGTTGTCTTCTCTAGTTAGTTGTCGAACACCAGTCACAATGAGAGTGTTTTATGCCTCTAAATTCTAATAATAATAAACCCGCATCCCTTATCCAAAAAAAAATAATATCTTTGAAGTTATTTTATGGTTATTTTCCGCTAAAAGAAACACTTCTCATCATGTGTTAATACTTACTTGTTTATATGTGAGCATGACATGAAGAGTTTGGACATCCCTGTGTTTAAGGGTAAGGCCAACCCGCATGACATTGTCCAAAGTAGCCATGCATTTGATGCACTCACCACTTATATATGCATGTAGCTCTTTTGCAGTTTTGCCCCTATGCATATAATGGCTTTGTCAGGAATCAGTTTCACATAGTTCAATAAGAATGATACTATGACACCAATATCACCAGGATATTGCTCTTCTAACCTCATCGCTAGTTCATCCTTATTAGTTAGCGGCCTATGTTGATTAAAAGTAAAATTGTTTTTACACAGTGTATGAGGAATGAGTCGCAGTGTTCTTCACTTATCAACAAGGTAACTTGTTATAGGATTTACTATATTGAACTAGTTTTGGGAAAGAAGCACCTATCAATTTGCCTACTTCTTCCGTAACTTTGTTTTATTTTCCAAACATAATCCTAACAAACAATGTTGCATATTCACGTTTTACAGTTCCTTCACTATCTCGATCAGTGAGTCCAAAGACTGGTAATGCATTTTGAGAGCCAGCCAGATCAATAATCTCAGGTATAGCTTGAAGCACAACCTTCAGCCCCTGGGTGAAAAATAACACCGAAGATTAATAAATTTATAATGCACCAAAGACAGTAAAACATATAAGAAATTATAAGGATCAGACATATAAGAAAATTATCCCACGGACAGATAAAGAATTGTTTATGAAACAGAAACTCAACGAAAGTAAAACAAAAGATTTCGTGAAATACAAAAGAATACCTCCAGAGGGATAAACCCACACAGAGCTTCAAACTTTGTAATTGTCAAAGCCATCTTAGGTTTGTGATTCCTGGCCTCATAGGAAACTGGTGTACCCATGTCTGATTGAGTTGTAGAATTTTTTTTTTGTCCTAAATATAAATTTACTTAAAATTTAATAATTATTGTTTTCCATTTTTATCCTTACTTAACTCTCATTGGAAATATGGAAAGATGAGAAATATGTATGACAATTAGTTAAAATAAACTTATAATAAGGACTCAAGTGGTAAATTTTTGGGAAAATTCCATTTAAATACCAGATGAATTTGCAAAACCCCCGAGAGGTCCTCCGAATTTGTAAAAAGGCGAGAGGTATCAAGGACCTATGAGGGATACGCAAATTCGCGTGAAATTACCTTTCTACCCTTACTTTTAAATAATTTTTTTTAAAAAAAAAAAAAAAAAACCCCACCCCCACCACCGCGTCGGCCGGCCGGCCACCACCACGACCACCACGCCAACCACCGTCACCGGCCACCACCGCCGCGGCATGGTGGTGGTGGTGGCCGACCGTCGTCAGTAGTGGTGGTGGTGGTGGCCGACGACGATGGTGGTGGGGGTGGGGGTTTTTTAAAAAAAATTATTTAAAAGTAAGGGTAGAAATGTAATTTTACGTGAATTTGTATATCCCTCATAGGTCCTTGGTACCTCTCAGTCTTTTTACAAATTCAGAGGACCTATGGGGGTTTTGCAAATTCATCTGGTATTTAAATGGAATTTTCCCTAAATTTTTATGATAGTATTCTGATTTAGATTCATGAGAAATTTAATTTTTAGTTGATAAATTTTCAAATTATGCTCTAGTAGTCAATTTGGTCTCTATGAAAAGTTGTGTTTATTGCTTAAGGGTCTATTTTGATCTATGTTCATGAAACTCTTTTTCAATTCATGGCCAATTAGTTATGTAATACTATTTGATAAAAAACTTTATATATTTATGATTTCTAATTTATATGCATGTTTATTTATTAACTATATTTAATTTTGTATTTTAGCATTGCCAAATTTTCCAAGTTATTTGTTTTTCACTTTTTTATAATTTTAATTTTTCTTTTATAATTATCACAATATATACATATAATGTATATACTCCCTCCGGTTCTAATTATAAGAACTATTTACCAGAATTTATAGAGATTAAAGAGAGAAGTTAAATTAGTTAATTATAATTATTTTTCGAAAATACCCTACTTAAAATTTAGAATGACATCAAAGGCAAAATTTGTGAATAAGAGTTGTAGTAACCACAAGTTATGGATCACAGATTCATATTAATTCAGATATCAGATATGTCCTGGTTTTAAATTCGATGGTCATTAATTGTAATTCCTATAAATTAAGGACGGATTCATATTGATCTCCATGATTTTAGTTTAGTTTCACAATATATATATATATATATATATATATATATATATATATATATATAAGTTACGTTGATAAAGTCAATTAAATAAAAACAAAGAGGATTCATTATTTATATTAATCTTCAATTTTAATTTGTGGAACCAATAAATAAATACTTTAAAAAAAATTTGGCCAAAAACAGTATAATTGAAGCGTATATGATATTAATGAGTTGCAAATATTACTTACTTTATAAAATATATAGGTGTATTATTAAATTATTATTGTCTTTAGTTATTATTGAGGAAGTATCAATAGAGGTATTTTAGGAAAAAAAAAATTGACAAAAGTTAAAACTTAGTCTTATAATTAAGACCAAAATCAACTTCAAAATGTGTTCCTATAATTAGGATAGGAGGGAGGGATCGGAGGGAAGGAGTATGTATTATCTAATAAGAGTCATGTCATTTTCAATCATTTTCTATCTAAACTTATTCTCAAAATAATCATTCAAATAAGTTTCAATTTCAAAAAAGTCAATTTTGCTACTGTCAATCCAATATGATTTTTACAAACTTAAGATATGATAAAATTCATATTATAAATGTGATTTATATTTAAATTGACGATTATAGAAGCCCACCCGCACTGTGAAAAGCAGTGTGAAAAACAAGTCTTATTGGCTTTTTAAAAGTAGCTTTTGGTTTAAAATCCTATTTGAAAAAATATTAAGCCAAACAACTCATTTTACTCTCAC
The DNA here is from genome assembly GCA_019022615.1 of Acacia melanoxylon. NCBI lineage: Eukaryota > Viridiplantae > Streptophyta > Magnoliopsida > Fabales > Fabaceae > Acacia > Acacia melanoxylon. Next base: position 3,835,464 of record JAFJYJ010000046.1, read on the forward strand.
CGTGCTTTTTCCTTCCTGTCGTGTTTTTTCATCCCCACCGCCTTCTCAAATAGACCGTACATCACGTTTTAACTGTAAAAAGGGAGATACATAAAATACAGGAAATAAGAACATTATTCATTCAGTAAACTATTCTCTCAGAACAAATGCTAAGCAACTCAAATTTGTCCTACTTATCATAAAGACAGTTAAATTTTGAAATTTAAAAGGGACTGTATTATTGTAATAAAAAATTTGTTTGGATTTGGATTTATCCAAATCCATCAAATTTTATGCATCCAAATAAAGGGTTTGGTCCAAATCCGAATCCCCATAATCCAAACATAATAACCTCCATGTTTTGACAAGCTATCGTTTGTCAAATTATAGCGTCCAACAATTTAATTCTAGCTTTAGTGGTCTAGTCTTTATGCTAAAATTTAAACAATGTGGCTTCAGCTTCAATCTTTGTGCGACACACAAGGCCCAGTGAACAAAAGAGGACAAATAATCCTCCCAGAGAATTAATAATTAATGGGTTAAGTAGCAAATTCGCCTGAAAGTATATGCCCAGGAACAATGTTGCCCTGAAAGTTTTTCTTATCTCAATATTATTCTATTCCGTTAAAAAATTAATGTTAACTATAAAAAAATTGATTTTGACCGTTAATTTTTTAACGAAAATGGGCAACATTACTAAATTTTGAAATTTTCATGGCAACATTGAAACAAGAAAAAATTCCAAGATAACATTACTCGTCAGCGAAAACTTCTAAGACAAATTTGCTAGTTAACCTATAATAAAACAAGCAAAAGCAGTAAACAACACTAGCTCAAAAAGGCCTTGCAATCCCTTTGTAAATTCTCAAAGGAAACTCCTCTAGAAAGACCATTTGTTGATTGGACAGCGAGAGAGAGAATTCCTGAAGAAAATTTGCCAAGAACTTTGTTAAAACTTCTAGCTTTCTGCTCCAATCATAGACACAACAAGCCTGCAGAGACAGCACCCGGCCAAAAATCTTTCTGCTCCTTATGACTCCCAAACCCCTGAACACAACAGCTTAGAAAGGTCTACATCCATTGGTGGCATAATTGAAAAATACTACAGAAGAGATATATTGAATGAAGCAAATCAGAAATTCTCCCTCAATTTGTTTTGTTGTGGTAAATCTTGTACTTTTTGTGGCATGAAAATTGTATATGAACTCAACCAAATCATTAAATGCGAAATTCAATTATCATCATAACGAGCTTCAAACACTTAAAGAGTATAAATCATTAGACATGGGTATTAACATCAAAAATATTTTCAAAGGATGACTTATTTACAAGCATACACCTAAATGTTGTTGTATAAGAGCAGCATCTGACATAGAGGAACATAAATTCCCACACTTTACAGAAACTTGACACCGGAAAGTATTCCTGAATGTCAAGCCCCTTGATAGGCAGTTTGGTCTGTATAAAACATCATACAGCCCAATCATGAAACGAATTCAATAATCTCGGGGCAACATTAAATGAATTGCGATGCACAAATCATCCATATAGCACATGCCGTGAACATGATATGAAAACAAGACTCGGGCATAATAAGAGGCCTCCGTCTCAATATTCATAATTCCCCATAAAAACTCAAAAACCCAATATACAGCCAAATCAAGCCCGACAAACAAAGGGGATCGGCGGGGAATGAAATTGAAAAATTGAAATTTTCAAACAAGCAATCGAATCCAGCGTCCGATGAATAGCGGTAAGCGGGACCCACTTGAGGCCACCACCGCTGAAGAGCGAAGTGGAATCCTTCGAGGAAATCACAGGTTTCGCCGCCGGTATAGGCGGAAGGCGGAGCAGAGGCATAATGGGATGAAGAATCCGTGGCATTGGAAGAGGAGGGAAGTGAGGCAGAATCTGTGGAGGCCGAAACGCTGGGAGCAACAGGAGGAGGGTCCGTATGACCGTATCTGTGATCATTCTGTCGTTTCAGTGTTAGAGAGCGTACCTTTCCTTTGAATTCTTCGGACCTGCTCCCCTTATCTCTTTTTTCTTTTTATCCTCATCATCAGCCCAATTACAGAGAGAAAACATCAAAATAGCAAGACACATTTTCTTCATCTGATTTTCTTCATTTTCCTTCAGTGGCCTCTCCCTCATCCGATTCACACACCCTCACATTTTCTTCATTCATCCGATTTTCACTCTCTCTGAAAACTCAGCCACTCGTCACACACACATACACCTCATCATCCTTCCAATCTCCATCCATTCCTTCCTTTCTTGAAGCTGAAAAAACACTGAGAGAGGCTGAGAAACTTTGAGACATAGAGAAGAGAGAATCACGGGAAGGAAGACGGAAGAGGCTCAAATTTTTTCACATGAGTAACATTTCATTTTTTAATTATATTTATTGTTTAATAATTTGATTTAAATTTTAATTATATACATTTATTTATTATAGATGCTTAATAAATGTATAACGGTAGGATAGATGCTTAATTACTTACTAATTATTAATAATTATAAATGATAAAAAAGAGTAAATAATAATTAGAATTAATAATTTAGGCAATTAAAATATTTAGAATTTATTATTAACCTTAGGATACAAGACTAATTAGTAAATTAATTAATTAGTGAATTAATTATTTATTTTTATGTCAATTATAAACCTTAAGATAGATGAATAATTATTTAATATTTTGTAAAATAATAATTTCATTTATAAAATGTAAAATATTATGCTTTTCTAAATTTGATTTAAGAAATTTGTGAGAATAATAATTAGTGAATTAATAAAAATATTTTATGAAATATGTTGTATATTATTATTTATAGTATCCTAAGATAGATAAAATAAGCTTAAAAAGATAATAATAATTAGTCAAATAATTAATTCAGTAATTAATTATTTAGGGAATAATAATTAGTGACTTAATAATGTGTTGTATTATTATAAATTTTTAGTAGTCAAATGGATGACCAACGCGCCCACAATATTGAGCCCGGCCCCAAAGAGTGGGGAGTTCTTAATGAGAAGATGCAACCGTCACACCGATCACAAGTTGTGTGGAACACATGAGATTGCAATTCTTTGAGGGTGAGGCGAGCCTCACAGGGGTCTTTGGGAGATGTCCAGGGCCCAAATCTCATCCCACTAGATTTGCGCGAAGACCTTATTCGTGCGGGTTTACGGCACGTGTCTTGCATGAAGAGACTCCGGTATGTTTTAAAATTCTTTATGTAATTAATTATATGCATTTAGTTGTTTGTACATGATACGGATAATATAGGACCCTTACATATTTGTTGTCTACTTTTATGTTGGTGTAGATTGACAGAAACCTTATTTCTGCTTTGGTTGACATAAACCTTATTTCTCCAATCGCAACCTTGTCCATGATTCCGATATTTCATTGAGAACTTGGCTGTAGTACTGTCAACCACTTGAGCTTCATGATGTTCATTCATGCAATAATGTTTTATTGCGGCTTGCACATCATTCTTAGACCCGAACTCTTGTTTCAAATATAATCCATCTCCTCTTGCCCACGGACCCCAGCCCAAGCCTTCCACATCCAATATATCCTCATGTGGGTAATCTTTATCAACAGCCTCATAATGCGGAATCTCATTCCAAAACGGTGTAATATCTGCATATTAACACATAATACAATTTATGCGAAAACATGGTAACTAATAAAAAATAAATTATATAATAATACAACTCCATAACTAATCCTGATGATTGTAACATATCAGTCTGCTGTGACATGACATTACGATGATATTCGTCATCTGCATCACTATCAGTCTGATCATGGTCATTAGCCAATAAAGTGTCGTCATCTTTTTCCTCTTGCTCCTCCTCATTGTCAGGTTCATCTATCATATAGTCGCTTTCTTCTCCATGCACAACGGTTGATTGTGTTGGCTGAGGTGTACCAGAATGAGCCATATAATGTGACTGATGGAGTCCATGAGTCAATATTGGTACACCCTCCTCTGGCGTCTTAATATCCACATATAACTCAGCAAATTGGGACGTAGGGTTTTCCTCAAATGTTTGAACAAAAACATTCACATCCTCATCATCGAATATCTCAAAACCCGCATATGTGCCGTTTCCACAAGGCATTCTACCCGTCACTGAAAATATTACCTGATTTTGTTGCAGCTTTAATTTTCGACGGATCTTTTCCTTTAAATCTTCAGCAGACATGCCTCAAACAATATACATTGCTCTTTTTTCACCTTCAAAGATCAATCCGTTTGCACCTATATTTTTAGAACCATTATAATATACAAATGAACAAATTTGATTCATTTTTTGCAAAAAAAGAAATGAAGAAACAGAATGAGGGGAGATGGAGGACGGAGGGAGTTTTGCAGTTGAGGGAAGGAGTGAATGATAAGAGGGAGAGGGAAGGAGTCACGAATGAGAAAGAGAGTGAGTGAATGGTGAGGGAGAGGGAAGGAGCTAAATAGGGAGGGAAGGAGTCACGGGTTGGGGGGTGGGGTGTGGCTAGGGGTGCATGTGCGTCGGGAGTCCCGACGCCGTGGCGTAGTGGCAGTGGCATCAGTCAAACGACGTCTTTGACTGCATTATATCGGTACATATTTTCCGAACAGCTCTAATTAGGTACAATTTTTGTTAAAAATTGTTATTTTGGTGTTTTTCCCCATTTACACATTACCCTAGAGAAAAGTTAAAGAAATATTATAATTTTTTAAATTAATTAGATGGACATGATTTAAAGATTACGAGGGATAATAAAAAAAATGATGATGAAAAAAACCTAAATAGGTTTTTTGTCTCCTCCATTATTTAGCTCATTTTGTCTCTCTTGTCGATTTGGAAAAGTGAAAATTACACTTTTTGGCCCATAAAAATTAATCTCATCTTTTTTGAAAAAAAAAAAAAAATCCCTATCCTATTAGACAATTTTTTAAAAAAAATTTCTGATATCAAAAAAAATATCATTGACAACTCATTTAGTATGTGATTAATAACCGATCAGTGGGTTTTTTGAAGAAAAAAATATATCATTTTTTGTTGTTGAAGAAGGCCATCTTTTAATGTTTTTATTTCTTAATGTACTATACATACATATAAAAAGAAATGTCGTAATATATATATATATATATATATATATATATATGTCTTTAAAAATTTTTTATTTGAGAATTTTTTTTTCTAAATTTTATTAATTTTTATATAAAATATTTTTTCTAAAATGTAAAATGATTAATATGAAGTTAAAGGTGTGTCTTTATTTGTTTTGAGAATATGTGACAAGTATTTGAGTATATGATTATTTTGCTAGTGATCAAAGATATGAAATGATATATAGTATTTTAAATTTTGGTTAGTGTGATGAGAAATTAAATTATTTTCAATTTTTTATATCTCACCGGTCTAAGCCCTAGTTGGCTCCGATCTAACTCACTAACCCTTGATCCAATACCCCGATCGATTCAATGGCTAATACAGGTTTCAGAACCTTGATCTTATCACTCGAGTTATCTCTTAGGGTATGTTTGGTTTGAGGGGAGGGAGTGGGAGGGAAGGGAGTGGAAATGAGTAAATTGACCAAATTGCCATTAATAAAAAGAATATTCTTTTTTGTTAAGAGTATATTTTTGGAATATTGAGTTTTATCAATTTAGTAAAGAGGGGTAAGTGATCTCTCCTCAAACCAAAATGCCCTTAGAAAATTATTTTCTAGAAATCATATCACTATCTTAGTCACCATGATGAGGTGGTAATGATGGTAAACTTCTGCATGATTCAAGTCGTCACTCGAGTGATCATTGTTTAATACCGGATTTTTAGCAAATCCTGGAATTTAGAGATAAAGGAAAATTAATGAATATTTTAATGAAGTAAATTCATGAGATAAAACTGTTATAGAAAATTGTTATAATTATAGAGTAAATTGTCAAAAAAAATTACAGAAAAATATGATGAATAGAATGACTGAAAATGATATAATGGTGATAAAAACAGTCTAAAAATATTATGATAAATACTGAAAGATCATGAAAAATTATGAGAAAAATATGGAATTGTTATCCCTAATTATGAGAATTTAATAAATTATTTCAGAGGAAATAACATGAAGAAAAGTTTAAAAAGCATTTTAACCATAAAGTAACACGATGGGGTAAACATTTTTAATATTTTACATAGGATATAAAATGACAATATCGGTATAAAAGTTTGTAAGATAACAATATCTGTAAATTAGTAAAGATGAATATCAAGAAACCTGATCCTAAAAAGATCACTAAACGAAGAAATTAGGTCTCGATTAAGCCCTAACGAAGGCGAGGGTAAAACGAGAATTTTGGTAAAAAATATTATATTTTTAAAAAATGGAAAAAATTATGGAAAAATAATTAAAACTGAATTTTTAAAAGAGGGCGAAATTATGGTTATTTTTAATTAAAAAGAATTGTTTAAATAATTAAAATGATAATTAGAATAAAATAATAATATAATGCGGTGAAAGCATATAGGCCGAGGGGAAAAGTTAGAAATAAATTACACAGGTAAACCAGAGGTAAAAGTCTTTTCGACCGATCAAATTAAGAACAAGTGAAATTTTACACGAAGAAAGAATTTTTGTGCGTTGTTTCCGCAACCGAAAACCCTAATTTCAAATAAGACGAAAAATTGATCAGATAGAGTAGAGCCGGATAGGCAAAGTGAGAACTTATAGAAACAATTGCGTGTTTTCAAACACGGATTAAGTTAGGCAACAACCGGACGTTTTACGATTGGTGAATTGTTGTCGAAGTTGGTTCTATCGGAAGCTATTTTCGTAATCGACGCGATTGTCCGAATATCTTCCGACGCAGGAGAATACCTGGATATGATCAAAAAGAGGATCCAAATAGATAATATGAAAGAGGATTAAAAGACCTTCAAAGTTACACGCTCGCATTTTTGAGTTTCGTGAAATCGCGCGAACGGACATCGATCGGGTAGCTTTATCGGACCGAGGCCATAAAGCAAGATGAAAACTCAATCTTTGACTTTTGGGGGACCAAGAGGTCGGTTTTGACCATGAATGGCCAAGATTGCTTTGTCCTCAAAAATGCGATCCAACGGAATCCGATCTCGAAGACTTTTGTGGAAATTCCCACCTTGTCCCTATTTTTCTCTATAAATAGCAAGCTCTCTTGCTCTTCATTTCCATCAAAAAATCTGAAATCTAGAGAGAGAAGCTCTGGAAAAAATTCTGCCTTGCTCCGAGTAAGTTCTTCGGTCCTTAGTTTTTAGTTTCCGTAGTTCTTTCGGTAGTTATAGTAGAACTGTTGTTTTGATCTAGGAAGTTTCAGAATTTATTCCTATACTTGTTTTTATGCCTCATTGCATTGAAAGATGCACGACGAGGTAAAAACATAGTGGGGATAATTTTGAAATGGAATACGGTCAAAGTAACGAAGTTACGCGAAATTCCGCCAATTAGGGGTAGTAAGGGCAAAATGGTCTTTTTCACCTAAAATGCCCGTTATGCTGCCGAATATTCATAAGTGTGTTATTATTCGAGTAGAATACTTCGATGTCGAACCCATTTGTCAAAATTCCATCGTTCGCCGTTTGCCGCTATTGAGCCATTTGTTTCGTTTTGTTTTACGTACGCCGTCAAAAATACCGTTTTAGTAGGAAGAGCCGGATATCGCAACTAAGGTACGGACGCGTCGTAACCCTAACTCTATGCTTCTTATATACTTCGCGTTATAGATACGTTCATAGAGGCGAGGTTCCGTTGAGAATCGTCGGAGATACTTACGGCTTACCCACGGATTATAGTATTGGTAATGCCGTTTGAGTTATTCCTAGTGCGAGGACACGTTAGTGGCGTGGCTTTGGATATGTGCGAACTAGTCGAGAGAGAGACTTTACATCTTGTTTTGTGCTTATGTTACGTCCATGTTATTGATCATACATCTCGTTTGTTTGCTTTTGTGATAATATGTTGTATTGAAATGAATATCGTTGTACGTATCTTGTTTTATTTGAGCATAAGGTTAACCGTTACCGAGATCCATATGTGGAATGGATCTCGGTTAGCATCGAGGTGCGGAGGACCAATCTTAGGCGATCGAGGCAAGCAACCGAAGTAGGCCGTAACGTGTCTACGTTGTTTATCGTTTCCTTTAGTTTCTTTAAAGAATTCTGGATAACTGTAATCCAATACTCTTACACTATGGTCCATATTTTTGAATGTAATGTAAATTACTCGCTCCAATGCTCTACTCTGACTACACTGCTTGAAATATTTGGAAACGTTTTAAAAAAAAAATCTGCCGTTTTCAAATGGGATGTTACAATTGTCTATCACTTTTAGTGAGCAATATGGTGATGAATTATTTTCAAAAAACACATTGCTCAAGTAATCACTCGAGTGATCAACTAAGATTTTTATAAACACCTAATCACTATTTCAGAAATAAAATAACCAATTTTTTGTCCCATTACTCAAGTTATCACTTAAGTGATATAGTGATTTTTTCAGCAATGGGTTTCAAGAAAACATTTTAAACCAATGTGCCTTCTCCAAAACACTCTCTTAATCTTTCTTAAACTTTGTTATCATTAGAACATAGGATCTAACACTTTGGATGGACCACGGACCTAACGGTATTCTCAATTTATCTACCTTAAAAATTATTTATGACCACATTTTCACCTAATAAAATATTATTCTATTGGGTTCTCAAAATGCAAAACATTATTACTAGTTTTACATATTCAGCCTAAAAAATTTATTTTCATACCCAAATCAAAGCATTAAAATTTGTTAATCACAATTTTAATGTGCATGATCTCTTAAGTTATTCAATATAAAACTATCATACAGATTTAAGTTTAAACTTGTATTACATTATACTTAGGATTTTATGAAAATAACTGGATTACTTTAATCCAACACTAAGAAAAATTCCGAAGCAAGAACTTTATGAAAGTATACATCTTAAGATATTGGCCATGCTATCCTTTATTAGAAACTATGAACAAATTGATTCTTTCCCAATAGTACTATACTACATTACTATGGTGTGACACGCTGCATTTTCCTGTATACTCTTATCACTTCTATAAAACCAAAACTCAAGAATTTCAGACTTGGCTAATAGAAGGCTTTCTCTTAAACTTAGGAAGCTTGAAAGAATTTAGTATTAACCCCAGCCCTGTACAGGATCAAGTCTGATGCTTGACGTATTTTGACTTCGGTATTTGCAGCAGCAAAAATAACATCTCCTTCGTTGACGATATGGACTTCCATTGATCCTCCCACTTCTATAATTGCTTCCCCGTCCATGACCAGAAAGATAGAGGGACCTGGGACTGCTGGGAAGGTCAATTTTTCACCCATAGGGAGAACACAGCGATCAATCTCAAATTCATCGAATGGTGGGAGGTACTTTGTTACATATGTATTTACAACAGTTCCTTGCAAGATCTCAGGTGGCCCCTGCAACAGTATTACATTGCCATTACTATAGATTCTATAATTCATTCCTCAAAGATCTCAAACCTATCACATGATTCTATTGATGTCCCTGTTTTTTCCCCTTCCCATAATTCTATTCTACCTTGAAAGATAATAACCAACCTGTAGCAGTTAAGAAAAATTGTAATCTTATTTTTTCTATGAGAAACAGGGCAATATCCCACAACTGATAGTTAGAAACTAGTCCTCTCGAGACGTAGAAATCACCGAAGTGGGTTTTGCCTCAATGAACAAAGTCTTTTTCATGCATGCAGCCTAGTTCAAACCTAAGATATCATGTTTAAGGGACTCAACCATCTACCAACTATGTCAGGCTTTGTTGGTAAAAAATTTTAATCTTTGAAGTGGTTAGTAATCATCAATGTAAGTGCTTTTATGGTCATTTTCCACCAAAAGAATCACTTTCTCACTGTGTATACCTTACTTGTTTGTACGTGAGCATGGAACAGAGAGTTTGGACATCTCTATGTTTAGGGGTAAGGCCAGCTCGCACAACATTGTCCGAAGTTGCCATGCATTCGATGCACTCGCCACTTATATAAGCGTGTGGCTCATTTGCCCCAAGGCTTAGGGCTTCACCAGGATTAAGTTTCACATAGTTGAGTAAGAAGGATGCTATGACACCAATATCACCTGGATACTGTTCTTCTAACCTCAGCACTAGTTTCTCCTTATCTGTCAGCTCCCTCCCCTGTTTAAAAGTGAACTTGTTATTACACAAAATATGAGGAATGAGGTGCAGTGCTCATCACTTGTCAACAGTGCAGTTTGTTATAGGTTTTATTATATATATTGAACTGACTTTGGGAGCAATGTATAACAAAGAGAAAATTAAATTTAAACAGGAGCAAAAGTTTTATTACAGATAGAACTGTACAAAAAGTAATCACCCAACCTCACTTTCCTTGGTCAGACGACTTATCAATCTGCCTACCACTTCAGTGACTTTGTCTTTATCAGCAAACATAATCTGGGTAAATACTGACGCCAACTCACGTTTCACTGTCTCTTCACCATCTTGATCAGTGAGTCCAAAGACTGGTAATGCATTTCCAAAGCCCACCAAATCCATAACCTCAGGTACAGTTCGAAGAACAACTTTCAGCTCCTGTGTGAAAATAACACCAAAGGTTGCTCACTTGGTTCAAGTAAATTAATAAATTTACAAAGAGGAAAGGTCCAGGTCCAGCCCCAAGAACCCATCATGGAATGCAAACTCTTCAAATTACATAAAATGAAACTCTGAAAGTATAGATTAAGATCAAAGCACATGCATCGCAACTTTTTTGAACCATAACTCAGCTGAAGAATTATTATGTATGCGGATATTTTAGAGGATAGCACTTTCCACCTGCTTTCATAATAATTAAAAAAATATAAGCCACTGGAAGGAGAAAGAGAAAAAAGGGGGGGGGGAAAAGAAAAACCAAAGGCAGTGGCTTCTTCTCTATCTGCAAAATTTGATATGGACAATTAGACTCGTGTTAGAAAATGATGCATGATTAATAATGCATGTCAACTTCCGGATTAATCATTTATCAACTAACAAGTAACAACAAATAGTTTTCTGAAAAAGTTGACTGTGAGCTTGAGGAGGATTTATTTAAAAAGTTGACTGACTTTTTTTAGAGAGATTGAGCTTGAGGAGGATGACTATTTATGTTTGAAGAAAACAATAAAAATAAAAATAGCAACAAAAAGTATCTATGCCTCAAAAAGTATCTATGCCTCCAGTTATGAAAGAGAACAATCTTGGGAGTGATAAACTCAAAACATGTCAAACTACAGTCAGATGGTAATCGAAGGTTTTGAATCTCAGGCACTCAATAGTAGCTTAGTATCAATATCGAGTCTTCTTCTGCACAAATTAGAAAATGTAGTCTAGATCTGGTTAAACAGTTAGAGTTTTAAAATAAAGCGGGAAAGCCAATCTGGTTAAACATATATTTTCAACGGTTAATGACACTAATATATCAATGATCTTTTCATACTCATCAATAATCCGCAAGACAGAATCTTGTCAACCAGGGTTACGTGATTGACTTGGTCTCGTTGGTAAATTTAAATTGACTGTGAAAACTGAAAATCACACAATCATCGAAATTAAAATTTTATTTAATGTTTTAAAATAATTTAAAATTCAAAACATTTATTTATTTATTTTTAATGTGATATTTAGGCTAAGAAAAGAAAACGGAAACCGTAATTTTCTCAAAAGTATGTAAAAACATTCTTCTGGTACAACATTAGGGAAGTCTACCTAACAAACAAGAGGCCGTTCTTTTGCCAGAAACTGAAGTGCAAAACTACCGAATTTAAAAATTGATGATTAATAATTTAAAAATCCAACCTGATTGTAATAAATTTTGCAATCAACGTCAGTAATAATACTTCTGACTTCTGAGAAAAGGTTCGAGATATTCCGACTCACTTATCTTATAATAAGGAATTAAGGATCAAACATATAACAAAATTCTCCCACAGAGAATCGTTTCTGAAACAGAAACTCAACGAAAGTAAACTAAAAGCGCGATTAACAAACGAATACCTCCAGAGAGATGAACCCACACAGAGCTTCAAACTCTGTAATTGCCAAAGCCATCTCTGGTTTGTGATTCCCGTCCTTATACAAATCAGGATGCAATTTGTGCAAAGTTTTGGCTAATTCTTTATTTGGATGAGCCTGTATTGACAATGCCTTTGCCACCGAGAGTACCTAAATTAAAGCCACAGAAGCACAATTCAGTACCATTCATTAATTTCAAATTTCGAAGATTCTTTAGACCTTGAATTAAAGTTATCGTACCTTGAACAAGAAAGGGAGATCAGAGCCCCACTTTTCAATAACCCTGTCGCCAAGAACATGGGGATTCTTCGACAGCCACGACTTAAGGGTCTCATTTTCATCACCAGTGATCAGGAAGGATGGCCCAGAGTCATGCGTACCCATCCAAAACTCGGCGTAAGGCTTTTTGAGTTCGGGGTCGGATCCGGAATTCAGGGAAAAGAGCCTTGCAACTTGAGAGTCTCCGGCTGGTCGGCCCCAATCATAGTTCTTGACGGCGCATTGGAGCATCTGAAGCTTATCCTCATTGGTTTCCATTGCTGCGAGAGAGCAGAAACTTGTTCCACACTAACGTAATTGCAAGGGAGTGAGGAATAGTACTAAAGAGAAGGAAACTGAATGCAAACTACGTCACTGCTTGTGCTTGCTGCTATTTGAAACGGAGAGGAAGAAGAGGAAGAAGGAGAAAGAAGAGGAAGGAGGGGGAGAGAGAATGAAGAGAGAGAAAACGACGAGTAAGGGAGGAGTTAGAGAGAGAAAAGGAAGGCAAGTGGGGTATGATTCTGTTTTTGCAGTTTCGTTTCTTATCCTCAAGCGAGTCGCTGTCCAAGAGCACGAAATTTCTCAATGACTCAATGTGGAAGGAAATTCGATTTTCAATTTTTTTTTTTTTTTTTTTTTTTTTTTTTTTTTTTTTTTTTTTTTTTTTTTTTTTTTTTTTTTTTTTGCGGAGAAACTCGCGTTTCTTTCCAAATACGTTACGTCAGTAATAAATAAAAAGAAAAATTCATAAATAAATTTCAAGGACGAATTAATGATAATTTCATAATGCATGTTTCCTAAATAACACTCTCGTATCCTTTAAGTTTATTTAACTAATTTGATTTGGTTAAGAAATTTAATTATTTTAATTAATATGACATATTTTTCTCTAAAAAATCATAATCACCTTCTTTAATTCTTCTCACATTCTTATATTTGATTACTATTGTGGAAATATCAATAAGGATGAACTATAAAAAGATTAACAAATTTAATAAATAAGTCTTATATTTATGATCAAATTCAACTCTTAATTAACTAAATGTTACGTTAAAAAAAGGAAAAATTCCATTAAAATAGATTTTGAATTTGCAAAGCCCTCATAAATCTTCCGAATTTGTAAAAAAGACCGGAGGTGCTGAAAAAGGCGCATGATGGATATGCAAATTCGGGTGAAATTACCTTTTTTACCCTTACTTTTAAATATTAAAAAAAAAACCCTCCACCCCTCCCGGGGCCGCCACCGCATGTGGCGGCGGCCGGTGGTGGTGGCCGCCGGCGGGGAGGGGTGGAGGGTATTTTTTTAATTATTTATTTAAAAGTAAGGGAAAAATGGTAATTTCACCCGAATTTGCATATCCCTCATAGGTCCTTTGTACCTTTCGGTTTTTTACAAATTCAAAAACTTCTGGGGGTTTTACAAATTCAAAAGGTATTTTAATGGAATTTTCCCAAAAAAAATGGGAGGATAAGAATATTATAATTCAAAGAAGCAAAATACTCTATCTGGTCTTTATTATAAGATATCAACTAGTAATTGTATTTAATCTTTTTTATAAGCCACTTGCTTATTTCTAAAGCGCATTAATTATTTTTTTCATGTATGCCCTTAATTAATAAGGGTAGTGGATGTGAATAATAATTAATATAATATTAGAATTTAGTACAATTAGTAGATGTAATATTGGAAGTTACTTAAATTGTAGGGCAATTTATTGACTTTAACTGTTATTATTAGTTTGTGAGAATTATTAGTTGGTATTTTATTACAAGGACCCGGAGGCAAAAGTATGATAAAAAAGTCAACACATAAATAAAGTATGTTCCATGTAAATTTTTTGTGTTATTAATTAAATTCTCAACAGTGGATAAATGTCACAGAAATAATGTTAACATTTTTTGTTTGTTGGATGGAAACTAAAGCCAAATTCATTTGCAAAATAAATAAAATCAACCTAATTTTTAATCATATAAAAAATAAAAGACGGTATAGTTTTTAATTTTTGATAGTATGCCTCGTACAAATGCTTTTTGTGAGCAACACGCATGGAATGCTTTTATGAAATTTCAAGTTAGTTATAAATAAGTGAGATTTGGGGAAAGGGGGTTTCGATATGTATGGAAGGTCAGTCTCGTCTGATTTGAGCGGCACGTGAAATGCATTATTTTTAATGGAATTGGCTTCAGTCTGCTGCCCTCCGCTGCTGCGATGAAACGACCCCGTTTGGCGCAAAAAAATGAGATTGATACTTTTTTTAAAAAAAAAAAAAAAATAGAGATCTTGATTGGTATTAAAAAAATACTTCAAGAATCTTGAACAGTATTTAAAAAATATTTTATGATCTTGAAAAATTATTTTAGAATTTTCAAAAAATATTTCAGTGGAGATCTTGCCACCAAAAGATATTTCGGGATCTTGACTAGATCTTGAAAAACACTTTATAATCTTCCAAAAAAAAATATGAAAATCTTTTGATTGGTACTAAAAATATATTTCACGATACTGACTGGTACTGAAAAAAAAACTTCATGATTTAAAAAATTATTTTAGGATCTTGAAAAAATATTTGAGCAAGACCGACACGTCTTAAAAATATACTTCAAAATATTTGTTAAAGATCCTAAAAAAAATTTTAGATCCTAAAATATTTTTTTCAAGACCATGAAATATTTTTTAAATACCATTCAATATCTTGAAGTATAAAAATATACTTCAAAATATTTGTTAAAGATCCTAAAATATTTTTTTAAGACCATGGAATATTTTTTAATTATCGTTCAGTATTTTGAAGTATTTTTTTAGTACCAGTCAGTATCCTAATTTTTTTTTTTTTAAAAAAAGGCATCAACCTCAGTTTTTTGCGCCAAACGGGGTCGTTTTCATCGCGGATGGATGGCAAAATGAATCAAGACAATTCCATTTTTAATCGCCTGAAATGACAAAATAACGCTCTGTTTTCTCATAAAGAGAAAGGCACGAAGCGGTGATGCTACAGGCTAGAGCTGGGAATCACGTTTGGCCTGGCCTGATAGGGCCTAGCCTAACAGGGCCAGCCCTACAGAGCCTAGGTAGTAAGAAAAACATCTTTTTAAAAAGCTCCGCCTAATAAGTAAGCTAGGGCCGTAGGCCCTACCTGAGGTTTGAAAATTACTATTCCAAATTTTAACTATTTTTCCTTTGATTTTTTCAAAGAAATATAATTAGTAAATTGCAACCATTAAAATTCTAATCTATTAAATAAATGTTATCAACTAAACAATATAAATCATTCAACAAATAAACACATTCATTAATTCGTAATAAAAAACAAATAAACACAAAGAATATTTTTTTTTCCTTCTTTTTTCAAAAAATATTAAACAAAGGAATTGCTTTATGTATCCCACGACAAAATGTCTTTCCCTCTCGTAATTTTGTGTGTCTGCGCAGATTCCTTCGGTTACGCATGCATGATTTTTGCGACGGGTAAAAATAATTATACTTATTTTACACAAAATATATTTATAATTTATTACTTATATAATATTGAAATACCAAAGTATGTGTTTATTTAATATGAAAACATCTATTCTTTAAAATTTATAATAACTAATTATGTGTTTTAATATAAAATAATAATGAACATAAAAAAAGGGTTATAGTTTAAACTAAAATAATCTAAGTAATTACAAATAAACACATTCATTAAATGAAAGTCTAAGTAATTAATTTTTTTAAAAAAAAGCTACAGTTAAACGGGCCTAACGAGCCGACTTGATTAAGCCCGAGGCCCTGCAGGGCCAATTTCAAATTTCTTGTCTATTATCAAGCCTGAGCCCTGCAGGGCTAGGGCTTAAACGAGCTGGCCTGATGGGCTCGGCCCGATTTCCCAGCTCTACTACAGGCGTGTGTCATCTGGCTAGGAATCCACATTTCATGTTCATCTAAAAGATAAATATCATTCTAGTCCTATTTATAAATCTCTTTAACAAAAAAATTTAGTCCTATTTATAAGCTCATTTTGACCAAATAAATGAGATTGGACAATTTTACCCATATTAATTGTACCATTGAAAATAGAGAGAGAAGAAAGAGTAGAAAAGTACCTAATCATAAATGATGGTAAAGTTAAAAATTCACCACATAATCATTGAGCTAACTACATCTTCTTGGTATGTGTGATTTGATCAAAAGGGATTTATAAATAGGACAAGAGTGGTATGTAATACTTATCCTCAAATAGAAGGGGCTTTTTTTTAGTTGTTAATTTTCTGAAAAGATACTCCTGTACTGAAAATTAATTAACTTAAGATACTTGTTATTAAAAAAATATTTCATATATTAGATATTAGGTACTACTGGAAAAATATTTTAGAATACTAGTGTTATAGGAAAAATATATCTAAATGCAAGAGTAAAAATTAATAAATTCAAGATACTGGTGCAAAAAATATTTTAGAATGCAGCATACAATTTTATCCCAATAAATAAAAATGCATAATTTTTTTTTTTTTAAAAAAATAGTCTTCACCTCAAAATTAGAAAATAATTACTACATGCTCATCTTTTGAATGAGTACGAAATGTGAACTCCGAACTAGTACATCCTCATGCTTTACCAAATGAATTTTCTGAAGTAGCTTTGATTTTTTTTTTTTGCCATTTGGTAAATTATTTAAGAAAAACCTACACATTTCGTTTAGAGCCAATAATTCGAGCTCCCTTGCCGCAACACGCAGACTAAACAGGACATGCTTGTGCAACCTGCCCCTTGCCGAGTCGGCATTTTGCTATCCCAAGCCTACTAGCCACTAATTATTTTCTTAAAAAAAACATGTCACCTCTCACTCATTTAATTTAATCTCTCACTCATTTAATTTACCCTCTCACTCATTTTCCCTTTCACTCTCATTCACATCACACTTCCAAAACACATTTGTATCATGCAAACATTTTCACTCTCACATCCCTCTCTTTTTCACCCATTCACATCATAAAAACATATAAACACCTCTTTTTTTAAGTTAACTGTAGTAGAATAAATAAATATAATATATATAAAAAAAGTAAATAAAAAGTATGAAGGAGGAGAACACACCATCAAATGAAAGAAAATAAGGGTATTTGGGTTTATTTTTTTAAGAAAATTTGAAAAAGAAAAAGAAATATTTTTAAAAGGTATAGGCCGCCCGCCCGCAGGCTGAACAAAACAGGCTTGTGTAGCACACGCCCTTGGTGGGCCGGCATATAGCCAAGTTGAGCCAGCTACTTTTGGTGAGCTGAAGGGTTGGACCTGTGGGCTCCAGCCTGCTATGGTTTTGTTTTGGAAGTATTTTCAAAAGATATAAGTTGTTTTTTAAAAAAGGAAAAATCCTAAAAAAAAAAAATAGCTCCTGAATTCCTAAAACCCCAAAAGGTCACTTGAACATACAAAAATACATTTATGAAAAAGGGTAAGAATATGAGATTTTATAGTTTTGATGTTTTTACAAAATTGACTTTCACTGACTAAACTTATTAAAAACGTTATTCAAATGGTAAATACATTAACTAATATTGTCATTGGCATTACAACTGTAGTTAGTGATTAATTGTTCACTTTTACAAATTAGAATGCAATGTTTTAATTATTGAATACACTTGTAACCCAAATCACAATATTTGTAAAGGTATTTACAATTTCAATAACGCTTTCTATACGTGCAGTCAGTGAAAGACAATTTTGTTAAAGTACAAACACTTCAAAATCCTTAATTCCTATCTTTTTTACTATTGTCCTTTTACTTATTCACATGACTTTTTTAGGATTTTGAAGTTTGTGAAGGATTTTTTCTTGGGATTCTCACTAAAAAAAGTTAATATTATTGTTAATTCTTATAATTTGCTTAAATTTTGGTTTTGGTGGTACCTATAATTTTATATGGTTAGTTTTAATCTTTATAGTTTTATTATTCAATGGCAAATTGGATACCATTGTCTTTAATACTTCACCTCTAAGATACAAAGTCTTGTTATCAGCTTATCTAAATTTTTTTAAGGCCAGAAATAATTACTAACAAGTTGATAATTGAAAATGAATACTCTATATTTCAAATTTTTAAGGGTGAATGATAGATTTTTTTAAAAAAAATTACAAAATTCTAAATCATATATTTCCTATAAAATGAATTGAGAATTATCAGGACTCATTTGGTACAATGGAATTGGGGTGGAAATGAAATTTGGGCTCAATTTCATGAGGAGCTGTGTTTGGTATGATGGAATTGGAAAATTTCCCAATTCCATGTCCACCAAAATGGCTGGAATTGAATTCCATCATCCCTTAAGATTTACAATTCCATGTGTTATGGACTCATAAATGAGGCCCATTTGCTGAGTGGCCCAATAATGACAATTTGTACTAGGATCCGACTATAATGAAGGAAGATCCTAATTAGCCTATGATCAAGGCATTAATCAAGGAATATCCTAACCGAGGGTCCAAACCCTAAATGTCGCAGCACAAATGCATGGGCTGAGGCGCACAAAGCCCAAGAATCCAAACCCTAAGGTAATCTCTATAAATAGGAGATAAACCTAAAAGGTACATACTCTCGATTCATCCTATTTACTATTCAACCTTACTGTGCATACACCCCACCCCCTTTTAGCTAAACAATATATTCGTGTAGAGTGATCCATCATATTCCTTTTGTTATTTGCCTTATAGATATCTTAAGGTATTTACCTGATCCAATATCAATACACTAGCCCACCAGCTAGACATCTGTGTTCTTATACAAAACATTGGCACCAACCGTGGGGATCTATAAATTTGGATTCCCGTGACCAACGATGGTTAACACCAGAAGCAATAGTCAGATGCCGCAACTAGAGGAACGAACAGTGCAGCATCAGCTGCAGCCTAACAATATGATCATTCTAGACTATAACCAAGTGCAAGCGGAAGATGTATCTGATACGGCATCTTCCCAAGCATTCACGGCGACCCCTCGGAATAGGATTGTCCAACAAGTTCAGCAACAAGACCCTCCTCCACAGTTTCAAGTCGAGAACCCAGACATTTGAATTTTGCAAACGACAATGGGTTCGTTGTTAAGGCGAATGGGGGAGATGGAGCATCGTAACCGTCTTCAAAGGCAAGAGGATATCCGACTAATGCAAGAGGATATAGATTGTTGCAATGCACTATTGCGGCAAGAAGAGATGCAAAGAATGCAGTCGTTGGAGGAATGCCTTAGACGAATTGAGAACCTATTTCATGATGTGAACCGGGATGCAAGCGGCCCTAACCGGGTTAATGTCTTGGCTTCAACTCAAGTGGACGCTCAAGGTCCTCAAGTCAATAATATTGAATGGAACTTGGCCAATCAAGACCGGATTCGAATCCCTGAAGTTCAGATCCCGGACCTTGCCCTCGCGAAGGACAAGCAGGGTGAGACCAACCAGGATGTTGGAGATAAAAGCTGAGATGCAGTACCTTCACCAAATGCGCTTGGAAGATATAGGAGGAAGTACGGTGAGGGGCAGAATAACAGAAGTCCCTTTACTGACGAGATCACAAATGCTCCATACCCGAAGGACTTTGATTCAGCCGACTTGCCAAAATATGACGAAAGCTAGGACCCATAAGCCCATCTGAATACATTTGACATGGAGATGTTTGTGAAGGGATTCAAGGGACCCATTGTTCCTCGTTTATTTGCTCGGACATTGCGAGGAGCTGCACAAGCGTGGTTTCACACTTTGCTTCCAAAGTCAATCCAGGATTTTGATGATCTGGGAGAGAAATTCATGCTAAATTTTGCAACAAGCAAGAAATAGCCGAAATCTGAGTTTACTCTCGACAAGGTCAAGAACCAACCAAGAGAAACGCTCCAGAAATATCTGGATTGCTTTAAAGATGCTACCTTACCAGTGCATGGATTGCAAGAAAATGTACACGTCCATTTAATTATAGCCAGACTGGATGCCACATCTCGGCCAGAAAAATCAATCTTCAAGGAGCCCGTTAAGACCCTGGTGCATTTTAGAGAGCGGTCCAAGAAGTACCTGGAATTAGAACAAATGGAGATCGCTAATAATGTGGCAAAAGAGAGGAGGAGGAGTTCACCTCCGAGAGGGAAGGAGCAGCCTAGAAGTCAAAGGCAAGACTTCCACGGAAGAAACCCAGACAACAAGTCCCGGGGTAGCAAGTTTGAAGGAAAATATGAGAAATATACTCTCCTGAATGTTTTGCGCTCTCAAGTTTGGAAGGAGGTAGCCTTAACCGAGATGAAAAGAGTTGACCGACCTCGACCGCTTCATAACAAAGCAGCCTAAGACCAATCTCGGTTCTGTGAATTCCATGACCAACCGGGACACACTATGGATTAATGCTGGGATCTTAGAGATGTTATAGAAAAGTTCGTTTGAGAGGGCAAATTGCGACAATATGTGATCAAAAACCAGGGGTGGAAGAATAATAAGCGTCAGAAAGGGGGATGAAGTAAGAGTCCAGCCCTTGAGAAGATAAGGAAAGATCAGAAGCATAAGAAATCCGAGTATGGCAGTGATGAATTCCTTGAACCCGAGTTCGATTGTAATGTTATTAGTGGAGCACATGGAGGAGGGGGAGACACGATGAGCTAGAGGAAGAAGTACTTGAGGGAAGTTTTTTTCAATCAGAGACCAGCCAAAGTTCAAGGAAGACTCAAGCAAACCAGAACCTCCCCTATTATGCTTTACTAAAGAAGATTTAAAAGACGTAGGTCCAGGCCATCACGATGGTTTGGTGATTTCGGGAACACTAGTGAATTGCCTGGTGAAGAAGAATTTGTGGATGCCGGAAGCTTGGTAGACATTATCCTCTGGGATGCCTTCAAAAGGATGAACCTCGATCCAGAGGACTTAAAGCCATGCAAAACAACCCTTACAGGTTTCAATAGGGAGCATACTCATCCTAAGGGGTACATTGACCTCAGATTAACACTGGGAACAAAGGAAGCGTTCAAGTTAGAGCGGGTTAGGTTCGTTGTTGCCGATTTCCCGTCCACTTACAACATGATCTTGGGGAGGCCGACTATTAACAACTGGGATATGTTGGTGTCCACCAAACATCAGAAGTTGAAAATGATAAGCAACAAGAATGAAGTTGTTACCGTCAAAGGAGATCAAAAAGAATCCCGGCAGTGTTACTTCAAAACGGTCAAAGAAAGTGAAGGTGGTCCATCCTCTCCACCTAGGCTTCACAAGGGAGACAAGAATTCAAGCAAGGTTAAAGCAAAGCAACAAGGCAAACCAGTAAATATGGTTAAGCTGGATATGTGGGATGACAAGATCCAGAGACCAGAGCCAGATAGAGAGTTAGAAGATCTTATCGTGGGTACTGAAGAACCGGCTATCACCCAAGAGGGGGGGTGAATTGGGTGTCTGATAAAATTTTCGAAAATTGAAAATCTTTTCGCAAATTACTGAAAGTAGTTCGAATGACGAAATTAGTTTATAAAGCAATAACCGAGTCATTCAAACATGTATCTTTGGAAATGTAAGAGTTTAGGGAAGAGAATATGCAAACCGAGATTTATCCGGTTCGGTCTAATCCTTGACCTACGTCCAGTCCCAAGCTCCACTTGAGATTTTCAATCCACTATCTTCTTGTTTAATGGGCACAAGAGAAAGCCTTTACAACCTCACAAATTTAGCCGGGCACTTGTGCAGCCTTTACAATCTCCTTCCAAGATATCCTCTACGCACCGTAAGAATACAATTACCGACTACGTAAACGAAGGATGATCCTCTCACTCTTGGACTCACTCCCCCTTACAAGTTGTAACTGTACACCCATTCTCAAAGGTTCCACAACCTTGAGATTTGATCACTAAACAGATAATCAAATAAGTGTTTGGACTCTCTCACAGAGTAGATGAATAATAATCACTGAAGTACATAATCTATCATCTCACTCTCTACGTAAACTATATAAACATTGAGAAACGAGTGTATGAGATAAGTGTTGGATTCAGAATATCAGCATTTCGACAGTGCAAGCTCGTATCTCTGTTTGTTCATTTTGAATCCTTCTCCTTTTATAGTTGATGGAAAGCATTCGACCGTTGAGCAATTCTTCCCGTTTAGGATATGATCGTTGAGTGTCCTTTGGAAGTAGCCGTTGAGTCTCGGTTTTGGCAACTGCATTTAATGCTCTTCTGACCCAATTTGCTTTCTGCTAATCTGTTGTTTAATCTATGATAAACTCACTTGAAACTCATTAACAAACTGATTAAAAGCAATTAGGATTAGTAATGAGTAACGTTATGAAGCAATGAGATTAAACACAGTGATTCATTGTTTATGCAAACAGAGATTTGAAAATAGAGGGGTCTTGCTCGAGTAGGAATCCATTCTTGCTCGGGCAAGCTTCTCATGAATATGTTCTTGGACGCCGATGCTCGGGCAAAGTATTTTGCACCTTTCGAGAATGGTGCTCGAGCATGATAATTATCATGCTCGGGCAAGCTACATTACGAGAGGCTTGAAAGTGTTCTGCTTCATTGTTGCTCGAGCATGGTGCTATTCTTGCTCGGGCAAGACATTGACAGAGGCGGAGAAGTGAGAGCGCATCGTTGTTGCTTGAGCAACCCAGAAAGCATGCTTGAGGAGAAATAGAGATTTGGTGATGTTGCTCGAGCATTAAACCAGGCTTGCTCGGGCAAGCTTCTTAATCAACGTTGTCTCAGGGTATGCTCGGGCAAGTTTTCTCTCCTGCTTGGGCATGGTGCTCGAGCATCATATTTTTCATGCTCGGGAAAGTCATAGACAGAAGCGATAACTTGAGAATGAAAGATGCTGCTCGGGCAACGTTTTGCCTTTGCTCGAGCATCAAGCCTTCTTTGCTGCTCGGGCAAGACTTCCTGATTTGCTGAGTTTTGCTTCTGCCTCGATGTTGCTCGGGCAAGACTGTGACCTTGCTCGGGCAAGGTCATGCTTCCTGATGCTTTCAGGCGTTGCTTGAGCAAGCTTCATTTTGCCTTTGCCACGATGTTGCTCGGGCAAGACTATGACCTTGCTCGGGCAAGGTCATGCTTCTTGACGCTTTCGAAGGTTGCTTGGGCATGATTACTTTGACTTCCTCTAGAGGATCCGATGTTGCTCGAGCATGGTTATAACCTTGCTCGGGCAAGGTCATGCTTCTTGACGCTTTCAAAGGTTGCTTGGGCAGGATCACTTGTACATCACTTTGACAGCAATTTCCAACGAGCATAACGTCTTCGGTAAAAATCCAAATTTAGAAAATCATCCCATCTCAGAAAGCTCTTCAAATATTCCTTCCATTTCAATAAGAATCAACTCCAAACTAGTTGTATTTTGTCCATTAACATCAGATGAGTGGAGGTTGATCTTATCCAACGTTTTTGAAGAATCAGAACAGACTATCAACTTAAAAACATCATAAATCCTTCAATTGATCTTCGTTTTCCGTGTTCTTGATGTTTGTGGAAAGGTATTTGAGTCTAGTTTCCAATGGCACCGATTTCACATCAATTGGATTTTTATATTGAGAGATATACCCAAAACACCAAAGCTTGTTCCTGATTGTGATGGTGATATTTATGGCAACTTGTAAAATTCATGGATAATTAATATGACCTCTTTTTGGCTTGAATTGTATATCAAAATGACGCATTGGGAGTCTAGTTTCATATTCCACTGATTTCATGTCAATCCAATTCTTGGTTTGGTAGATATTGTCGAATTACCATAGGTCGCCAGAAACAGAGTTGAACAGAGTAAGCTGAAGAATGTTGTTGCTCGAGCAAGGGTGATTTTCTTGCTCGAGCAAGAGCGGATTTTGAGCGAAATTAGGCTGGAAATGCACCTTGCTCGAGCATAAATTTTGTTGTGCTCGAGCATGACACTGTGCATGCGGAAAAAGAGCTGAAATTACATAAATGCCCCCAAACAACCCAGTATTCATCCGGAAGCTTGAACTTGCTTGTTTTAACTCCGAATTGAGTCGTTCCAACTTCTATTTGATCACAGAGACTTGAATATTGATATTCTCATGATATTTAACAAGTTCTTCTTTCTTCAAACTCCATTCTTGATCATTTAATTTGGACTAACCTATAATAAACAAAGTAGTTAGTCAATGTATATGATATAAACTTTTTGCTCTAGATAATGGCATCAATATAAGACATCATCAAAACTAAGCATAACTAACAGGTACTGAGCCGGGGCAAGTTACCAAAGTTAGGAAAATGCTAGACCCGCGGTTCGAACCGAGTTGGAAGAATTTCTAAAGAAGAACCAGGATGTGTTTGCCTAGAAGTCGTATGAGATACCCGGGGTGGATCCTGAACTTTGTTGTCATAAATTGGAAATTCATCTTGGGTCAGTTCCGGTAGCGCAGAAGAAAAGAAAACTTGGCCCAGAGAGGGGAAAGGCCCTGGGGGAACACGTGAAAGAATTATTAGATACCGGCTTCATTCGGGAGGTGCAGTATACCACTTGGTTATCCAACATGGTCATGGTGAAGAAGCCGAATGGGAAGTGGAGGGTTTGTACAGACTACACCGATCTGAATAAGGTGTGTCCTAAGGACGCGTATCCAATGTTCAATATTGACCAGTTGGTTGAAAACTCATCCGGTTTCCAATTGCTTTCCTTCATGGACACATATTTCGGATACAACCAAATCACCATGCACCCTGAGGACCAGGAAAAGACGACTTTCATCACTGAGAAGGCCAATTACTGCTATAATGTGATGATGCCCTTTGGGTTCAAGAACGCCGGGGCAACGTATCAAAGAATGATAAATAAAGTGTTTGAAGACCAGCTCGGCAAGAATGTAGAGGTGTATATCAACGACATGATTGTCAAGTTAGCAGACCCAACAAGCCATGTCCGAGATCTACAGCAGACATTTGACAAGCTGAGAGCCTACCGAATTCGTTTGAATCCGACCAAATGCGCCTTTGGAGTCCCAGCTGGGAAGTTCTTGTTGGGATCCGTACACGCAGCGGAATTGAAAACTTTTACGAATCCCATCCGAGGATTGCTCAACCACGTTTAAATCAAGGTTCGTTAAGGAACCGTACCTATACGAACTGCTGTGCGTTTCGTCTCATTCTAATTTGAACTCGTGGGCTACCTTCTCGATCAACAGAAGTCGACTCTATGAATCTCCTTCCTCTACCGGTATCCACACGAACAGTCTCCAACACGGACGGCAGCGTGCTAGCGCCTTCAGTATTTTCGCGTCTCTCTCTTTTCTCTCTAGGGTTTCTCACGGCTTTCTAATTTGTCCGTCTCGTTAATACGACTAGATCAATATCTATTATAAGGTTTCTAAAACTCTAATAAGCCGTATTAAAATATTCAAAATTAATCCAATCAATTTTGAAATTCGAGTTTCAATTAAAATAATATATTAATTAAATCTATCAAATAGATCTAATCTAGTATATTTATTTAATCGAATTATAAGTCTACATATTTAATTTATCTTTATAAATTAAATATGAGATATGATATCTTTTTATTTAATTAAATATGAGATACTATATCTCAATTTAATTAAATCGATATACTATATCTTTATTCGAAAATTAAATCGAGATACAATATCTCAATTTATTATAGTTATTTAATTTATCAAATAAATTAAATAATATATATAATAATATTATTATCTATAAATAATATCATTATTAATTTTGAATTTAATATATATATATATATATATATTCATCCTAGATTAAATACAATATTCATTAAATCTTAGACATATCTAAGATTCAATGAATCTGGACACTTTTACTCGTGTTGGGCTATTCTTGTGTGCGACCCTGTAGGCCCACATGAGATTGGCAGTGGGTCAGTACTGTATCAGCCCATAAGTCACAAGCGGCCTCTAGCAAGACATTGCGACTACCCAATACATATGGGGATCGATGATACGATACAATCTATCGTACAACCATGTCACGCCCCTTTTGTCACACGATAATTTGGTCAAGGATGAGGCATGGATAATGTCAACTTCCTATTTTTGACCACTACTTTCTCAATTCTTGAGTAGTCTAATAATTGAAATGGAAACTCCTTTCCATCGTAGTATGACCATACATTTCTCAAACTCACTCATCGAGGGGCCCAGTATTATCTCTCTACAAATGTGATGGACAAATTCCATCTTGACCATTCACATTCCTCTGCATGAGAACCACTGATCCCGATCCAAGCCTTTATCATCACCTGGTCAAATGTGACTTTTGACTAGGTCAAAGAGCGACGACTCATCATCATGTAGGAATCCATGATGATCTCAGGTCAAAGGGCGTTGTGACGCAGTTATACATGAGAAAAGCTTATGACTTAATCCATGCAGCTTTCTCATAGTGGGTTGGTTCAGCACCTTGTACTCTTACAAGTGCCCATGACTTTGATTCGTATCTCTATACCTCATCAAAGTCATACTGGTCTTATTTCATCTTCGCTCCCGCGTAGATGACCGACCAGGGACATTTAGGATAATCTATAAGATATATCCAGGGATACAGTTATCACTATAAACATGAAAATGAAATGATAATTAAATGAAGATGACTTGCCCCTAGGGCATAATTTCCAACAGTTCTTAGGATTCCTGTTAACGAACAGAGGAATTGAAGCTAACCCGGACAAATCTAGAGCCATGTTGGACATGAAGGCCCCCAAGAACAAGAGAGAAGTTCAGCAGATGACAAGCAGATTGGCTACCTTGACCAGATTTTTGCCAAAATCGGTGGAAAATGCTCTCCCCTTTTTTAAGTTATTAAAAAGGAGGCTCAAGGCAGATAAAACCCAGAATGTGAAGCGCGTCCATGAAGATAAAGAAGTGTTTAGCTGCCCTACTAATCTTGTCTAGGCCGGATCCGGGAGGAGTCCTGATTTTGTACTTGTCCATTGGAAAAGAAGCGGTAAGTGCCGTGTTAGTTAGGGAAATGGAAAATGGTCAAGTGTCTGTTTATTTCATAAGTTGGGCTCTGCATGGCTCGGAGTTGAAATATCAGAAGCTCAAGAAAATGGAATTTGCCCACTTACCACTACAAGGCGACTCCATCCTTATTTTCAAGGGTACCAAATAGTGGTCAAGATGAGTCAACCAATTCGGCAGGTGCTCAATAAGTCGGATTTGGTCGGAAGAATGATCAGCTGGGCTATAGAGCTGTCCGAGTTTGATATCACCTATGAAGCCAGGTATGCCATTAAGTCACAAGCATTGGCCGATTTTGTGATAGAGCTAACCCCGTCAGATAAAGGGGAGTTCGGGGATGCTGAGATTTGGAAAGCATTCGTCAATAGCTCGTTCAACACTAAAGGAAGCGGAGTAAGGATTATTGTAGAAAGCCCAGAAGGATTTTCTATGGAGCAATCCCTTCGGCTCAATTTCCTGACATCAAACAATCAAGCGGAATATGAAGCTCTTTTAGCCGGGTTGATTCAAGCAAAAGAAAATAGAGCTAGGAAAGTTCATGTTTCCACTGACTCTCAGCTCGTCGCGGCACAAATTCGAAGGGTCATACCAAGCTAAGGGTCCTTTGCTGGTGAAGTACTTAAGCAAAGTAAAAGAAGTTATGGCCGACTTTGATTAGGTAACCGTCACCCACATTCCAAGAGGAGAAAATACCAAGGCTGATATCTTGTCCAAGTTGGCAAGTACAAAGTGCCGAGAAACCACAGAACGGTGATTCAACAGAGTTTATCTGAACCAAGTTGCGTTATGGTTATCTCGGTAGCCGACGATTGGAGAAAACCAATTTTAGACTACCTGAAAAGAGGAGTCCTCCCCGATAACTCACTTGAAGCAAAGAAGTTGGTGTGAGAAGTAGCCTTACACATGGTTGTAGATGATCAGTTGTACCGCAAAGGTTTGCATTCTCCAATGCTGAAATGCCTGAATTCGGAAGAGGCCAAGTATGTTTTAGCCGAGATCCACGAAGGAATCAACGGGCAACACATGGTGCCAAGGAACTATCCTGGAAAGCTCTGCGAGCCTGATACTGCTGGCCAACTATGGGGGCAGATTTGAAAGACCATGTTCAAAAATGTGGTAGCTTCCAGAAGCATATGGTCTCCCCCAGCGAAATTAAAGTCCATATCGGCTCAGTGGCCATTTTTCAAATGGGGAATGGATTTGTTGGGACCATTCAAAGCGGCTTCGGGACAATTACGATGGCTCATAGTAGTTTTTGATTATTTTACCAAGTGGATAGAAGCGGAACCCTTGACAACAATCACCTCGACTTGAGTGCAAAGGTTCTTCGAGAGAAACATAATCTCTCGATTTGGGAACCCATCCAAGCTGATAACGGATAATGGGACCCCATTTGTCAATAAGGGTTTCCAAGAAATGATGTCTAGTTTCAAGATCAAACATCATTTTGCCTCTGTGGAGCATCCGTAATCAAATGGACAAGCTGAAGTAGCGAACAAAGTCATCATGAATGGAAGCGAATGGAGGAGGCAAGGTCCAGTTGGGTCGAGCAGTTGTACTTTGTCCTATGGGGATACCGGACCAGTATTCAAACATCCATTGGGGAAACTCCATTCAGATTAACCTATGGATGCAAGGCTATGTTCCCGGTGGAAATAGGTCAACCCTCGTGGAGGAGAATCAAGGCTCTTCAGGAGGAAGAAAAGACGAATAAAGAAGCTTTGGCAGTAGAGTTGGATCTAATAGACGGAGTCAGAATTGCGGCACATTGCTGAGATATGGCAACGAAACAACTCATCAAGGCTAGATATAATAAAAAAGTGAAGGCCTGGTTATTTGAGAAAGGTGACTTGGTGCTTCGAAGAGCTAATGTGGGAAACAAAAATGCCAGAGATGGAAAGCTTTTAGCGAATTGGGAAGGCCCTTATCGGGTTAGAGAAAAGCTCGATAAAGGAGCCTACATCCTGGAGACTCGGGAGAATAAGTTAATCAAGAGACCGTGGAATGCAGATAAGCTAAAAGTATACTACAGTTAAATCCAAGTTCCATGTAAAGATGTGTATGTTGCCAAATCTATTTTAAAGCATAAATTTTCTTTTTGGAATTATGTAAAGATGACTATGTTGTCAAGTCGATTTTAAAGCATAAGTTTCCTTTTTGGAATTATGTAATGATGACTATATTGCCAAGTCTATTATAAATAAATGAAGAAATTCTTAGTTGAGAATTACGTGTCAGATTGCTTGAATCGTGCCAGTTATGGATAAATGAATCCAGGGTAACGAAACCCGATTTCAAATAAAGCGTGGAGCGAGAGTAAACGAATCCAGGGTAATGAAACCCGATTTTAAATAAAGCATGGAGCAATGAGTAAATGAATCCAGGGTGGTGTTGGTCGATTTCCTTGATGGCAAGTGAACCAGTCGAACAAGTAATAAAGTGTAAGTAGAGTATCGTCCCATAGAGACTGAGATACCAAAGAGTGACGCTCGATTGCTATGATAGTTGTGCAAACAGAAAGTAAATATGATTGGTTTGAGAGGTTTTTGTATTTATGCTAATAATAGAAAAAAAAATGTAGTTTTAAGAAGATATCAGTAGAAGTTAGGCTGAACTCGAAATCACCCTTAAGTGCATCAATCCCCCAGTTGCTCTACCCATTGCTATAGCATCCATATTGCATAGCTTCCGCAATGCTACATCATAGCTACTAACTACAACGCTATTTGGTTAACCCATCACTATAATATATCGAAGCTTTCGCGTCCGATATATATGATACTAGCTATACTCCTTCCATATTCCTATGGCAACTTTCTAGTTAGATCTGCATTACTCACAGGGTGTCATGGTTATGAGAGGTAGACCCATTCCTGAAGCCTACAATAAATAGGTCAAGCCTTGCATCGGCTGCCTAGCAAACACTGTTTCTCAGAGGTCTAACCTCGACTCCTTGCCAGTAAGCCGAGGCCACAAATCTAGCCCTTAGCTTCCACTAATCGACTAGTAATTAATTCACTGATAAGCAAACCAAATCTATTAAATTAAGAACTTGCAACTGGGTTCATTTAACACTTAAGAATTCATCCTCGTTCAGCCATAGGAAAATTAGTTCATGACTGACGAGGGAAACACAAAACAGATAGTAACAGAATGACCCATGATCTAAATACTAAAATAGAAGAAAAATAGAAAGCTTGATGAAGTTCCAACGGCGTGGAAGAAGCCCTGTCACGTCACCACTCCACGTCTTCTTCTCTCCGTCTTACTGCAAGGAAGGATGTTGGGTTATCCTGGAATTCTCGTGCCTGTGAAATCTCTCACTCTTCTTTCGAGTCTTCCGAATGTGAATTCTCGTTTTGGCTCTGTGCGACACTCTCGCTAGGGTTGACTTGCTATTTCCTTTTACACTCGGACTTTCTTGTGGCGCAAGTTCTAGCGAGCTGGGCTTTCCAAATCTGTTGAGATCCATCGCATCTATAGTAGATTGATTCTGCTGATCCTGCGGGATTCTTCAAATCTTTCAGTATCGATCCTCCGCATCTTTTATTTTATTACGTCAGCAATCTACCTATCGTTCTCGACCTTTATTATTATCCCCGAAACCATCTAGATAAAAAGGTCAGAAAATATGCCGCATAGCATTGCGTCCTTTACTTTGCTATAGCTTTCGTGATGCCTTTAATTGCACTTCGAGTTGTTGTCAGAATGCTATAGCATAGTATCAGCTTTGCTATACGTTCTTTAAAAACAATGTAACTTGTTCCTTTCTTAGCACATGTTTAGGATGTAAATGGTTTCTATCCTTCAGTTCCTTATATAATGAATATATGCCTTTTTGCTTGGATTGTTTGTAGTTAAGCTTTCATTTACCATACAGTTCAGTCATGAAATCTAGGGAAAACATGGTATAATTTGTGCTCATCAGGTAGTTAAACCCGTATTCAACTCAAGCATGAATAAATCAACAAATGAAATCGGGATCTTTGGACCCGTTTTTAGAAAAAGTGAATGTATAGTGATATGCTTTCACAATTATGATGCATCAAAGTTTTATTCTGGGGTAAGGAGGCGAATCGTCATGCTGACCCTAATCAGGTTGAAATCTTTAAAGTTTGGTTAAAAAATTGAATTTTGAACGGATGCATGGAAATAGGCCGGGCCGCCGGATTCTGGTCGGTCGAAGCCTTTTTAAAGGCCTACTTACAATGTAGGTCTTTAAAAGGCCTCATATTACACGTGCCTTGGAGGCCATAAATAGGCTTTGTATACTTTAAGCCTACCAAAACTTATATAAATATATCTTGAAGTTATAATATAAGAATGAAAAAAAATAAATATTATCTTATTTATATGATATAAATATAAATATATTTATTTAATATTTTAAAGCTTTAACAAAATAGGCCTGGCCTATTTACATATTTAGGCCTTTAAATAGGCCTTGGCCTGGCCTTTTTAACAAACAGGCCAGGCTTGACCAGGCCCTAAATAGGCCAGGCTGTAGGCCGCCTGATAGGGGCCTGGCCTATGACGGATTCCCCTTATTCCGGATTGTAATGTGATAGATTAATTAAAATTTTCACAAATATGATACATGGTTTTCATACCAGATGAAGATCTAAGCAGAATCTGCGCAAATATTTTTTACTCTGGCCTAGTCATTGAATAGAATTTCAAACACAAGTTTGAGTTCATAAAGTGAATTCATCGTTGCGGTGAAAATAAAGCTTGGAGGTGTATCCGGGTTGATCGAGAAAAGGATTATATTGATGATTCAGGTGTTAGGTTACATAGAAGTGAAGTGTAAGGACAATAAACCGAGTTGAGAACCCCGAGAAAAATGTTAAAAAAGCAAGCGACAAGGGGCTTCAGTACCCTGCCCAAAAATACAAGCAAAACTGGCATCTTGGCCCTTCAACTGGGTAGAGCATCATCCTCCGGTTGAACCTCTTCGTCTCCATCTTCATCTTGTCCAAGTGGGATTAATTTCCCATCCTCAACATAAGCTTGGTAGTGCATGCTAGAGATGTTCAACTCAAGGCCGGGTTCAGAAGCCGGATCTGTTCCAAGGCGTTGTCGAAAGATTCGCAGCGGCACCGACACATTCCAAGACATCGGCCTCGGTAGTGCGGAGCTCGTCCTCAGTGGTTCTCAGCTGGACTTCAAGCTGCTCATGCATGGCCTGAACCTATTGCACGAATAGAACATCATTTTCATGAACCTCACAAAGATGATGAAGCTCCGAGTTCGCGGTGGCCAATTCTTTTTCGGTGGTGGATAGACTTGTCTTGATCGCTAGCAGCTCCTCATGCATCTTATCCCTCCTCTCCTCGGCCACTTGTCGCTCCTCTTAAGCTTTGTTTTTCTCCTTACGAGCCTCGTCCCTCTCCTTTGTAACTTGTTGCAGCTCGTCATGGCATTTGGCGTATTTGTTTTTCAATGAAGCCATGGTCTGGAGTAAGGCGAAGGCCTTTAAGGAGTGTAACTCAATCTCCATGAGCTCCTCTGCCTCGTCGTCAGTTAGGAGGGTTGGTTGCAAGAAGCGTTTAGGAGGACGCAGAGTGGAGATGAGCTCTTTTGTCACCCCGTCCTCCCAAAGGTTCCCCTTTGAAGGCCTTATAAGCGGGGAAGGAAGGGGCTCGAACACTCGAGGAGAAGTGAGCGGGACTTCTTGAGTAGAGTTCTGAGCAGCAGAAGCCGAGGTGTCTTAGGCCGGGATCCCCTTGGTACTTTTGGATTTCCTTGTCGGGATCTCCTTAATACCCTTGGATTTCTTGGCATGGCCTTCACGTGCGTTCATCCCGGCCGCGATCGGTCCAAACTCTGGAGCTGGGTGCTTCTTGGCCGCTCCAATGTTAGGAGCTGCCTCGATACGTTTCAATACTTTAAGGAATCGAGGCTTCCCTACACATGGACCTACAGATTAAACATAAAGGTTAGTGATTCATTCAACAGAAAATAACACAAGAATGGAAAATACAAATGTGAAGTCATACTCGCTGTCAAACCTAATCCGACCTGAGGTTGGGAAATCCATTCGGACGAGCTAATGGCACCTTGTTTTTGGATATGTCCAAGTATAAAAGACACCGCTTTGGTTTAGAGTCAGAAAACCCCTTTTGGGGAAAGCGGTAGGAGGAATGAGAAAATTTATGATGGTCCCAAGTCCAATACAATGGGGAACTTCTCCTCCACACCCCCGGATTCGAGGGTTTTAAGGAACCAAGGCTGCTATCCGCACTCGGCAGCAACCTTGAAAGAAGCCAGATTTGAAATTTTTGAAATTGTCAGTGAAAACATTAAAAAGTTTCCGGCTGACGGCACCCCAGAGTGAGGTCCAACCTTTTTTATTTGAGGGATCTTTGCCGGCGCAGGCTAGATGGTCAGTGAAAAAGTAAAAGAAAACCGGAATTGTACAAACGAGTTGATTAAACCTACAAAAATGCTCGAACGCGATAACAAAAGCCCAACTATTGGGATGAAGTTGGGAAGGAGCAACATGCAGATGATTTATGAGCTCAATTTGGAAGTCGGTGAATGGAAAACGGATACCGAGTCGGGTAACCAAGTCCCGGTAGAAGAAGAAGAAATGTGGACAATTCCCTTCCTATTGGGAGCAAATGGGTTCATCGTCCGGGGAAGACGAATGGTATAGTTCCCTCCATCGCGGATGGGGAGTTTGGCAACCTCGGCTGCAGTTAGAGTAGACTTAGTACGTAGCACTTCGTCGGTAACCCATGGATCCGCGTCCGTTGCAGCTCTAGTGGGATTTGTGGAACTTGACTCATTTGACATCAATCTCTCGGTATGGTGTGAGGAAGGTGAACTCATCTTATACCTATCATAAAAAAAGTAAAAAATTAGAAACTGAGAGCATACCTGAATCATGGGAGCCACTATACAAAGAAGAAAAAGCTGGCAAACTAGGAGACTCTTCTCCAAGGAACCGATCCTCACTACCAGAGGCCGAGATGGTTTTGGAAATTAATTTATGACAGCAGGAGGCTAAAATAAACTCGGCTTCAGAGCCACGGCCGCTGTTGACGAGATCGATGCTTAAATAGCAACAATCATCGCACGGATCGCAGACGTTCCTCAGTTGGTATCCTGGTCTGGCTTGGTGCTTTGGATAGAAAACATGAGAAGCCGAGATAGATGTGCTATGATCCCGGCTATGAATTTTAGGAGGAAGAGTAAGGGATCCCGGGTCAGTAATGTGCAAATCACGGTTCTTATGCTGTTGTGTTTAGGCTTTCTTCCTACTCACACTACCCAGGTTTGCGAAGCAACACCTCTTCTTCTTTGGTCTGAGGAATTCCCCAGAACCAGTTTCGTGCTCTGGGAGGAACCTTTTGAAGTACCTCATATTCCTCTTCTGGAATCGCTTTACCGTGAATCGAAGAGATTAAGGAGTATCTTTATCCATGGATATTTAGAGAACGACCAATGACACACAATGTGTCTGTAAAAAAGGAAGAAGAAAGAAAAAAGGGGTGTAGCGAGAGCCAAGATTCAAAGATTATTCAAAGGAAGGCACCCAGAAACCTAGAAATCAAAGTTTACCTAGAATCCCATAAATACTCATCAACACCTACCCAGAAACCTATAATGCAACATTTTTGCAAATGCAGTCGAGGAAGCAAGAATAAATCAGTCGGAAGAAAGCAGCGAGAGTACCTGGTTTTATGAAAGACGGAGGAACTTAAAATGGCGGACTGGAGGATCGTACAGAGACAGTTCTCTCAAGAAAGTGAGAGGTTTCTGAGAAGAAAGAGGAAACAACGAATGAGTGAAGTGGTGAGAAAAGGAGGGAAATTTGAATATAAACGTTACGAATTTGAAGAGTCAGGGGCAGAAAAGATAATTCCCTCCGAAAGCATATTCCCCCCCCAAAAAAGGCAATGATGACTGATGCGAAACAACGTGAGCATTAAATGCACGCGAATACCAAAGACATCAGTAGTGGATGTTGCGTTAGAAATGGCGGTTTTACGCCATGACGATTGCAAAGTGTATAGTTGTAAAGTTGTCAAAGCGACGCAAGTAAGCCTATTTTTTTTTTCAAACAGCCCGATTGGGGGAAATCCTAAAGGGAAGCCCTGTTTCTTAAACACACAAACTTGGAACCCGAACGTTTAACGCGAAGGAAAACCCGAGTTGGATGGAAAGAAATAGCCTGTTCCAATCAAAGTAACCAGGACCACGTCTCTTGGGGCAGTCCACAACTTCCAACACAAATGAACCTGAAGATCATCATAACTCAGACGAAAGTTCAAACAACGCGGAAATAAGATCCGTCTCTACTTTGGAACCCGATTAAATTCATGTTTAAGGCTAAATAATCAATGCATCCCGGCAGCCCAGAGACCTGAACTACCAGGCTGGGGGCAACTTTTATGGACTCATAAATGAGGCCCATTTGTTGAGTGGTTCAACAAGGAAAATTTGTACCACGATCCGACTATAATGAAGGAAGATCCTAATCAGCCTATAATTAAGGCATTAATCAAGGAATATCCTAACCAAGGATCCAAACCCTAGATTTGGCGGCACAAATGCATGGGCGGAGGCACACAAAGCCCAAGAATCCAAACCCTAAGGTAATCTCTATAAATAGGAGATAAACCTAAAAGGTACATACTCTCGATTCATCCTATTTACTATTCAGCCTCACTGTGCACACACCTCACCCCCCCCTTTTGGCTAAACGTCATATTCGTGCATAGTGATCCATCATATTCCCTTTGGTATCTGCCTTATAGATATCTTGGGGTATTTACCTGATCCAATATCAATACTAGCCCACCGGCTAGATATTTGTGTTCTTATAAAGAACACCATGTTTGTGGATTTCATCTTTGCCCTTTTCCCTCTTTTTCATATTTCAGCCCGATTGCTCCCCTCGGCCCTCACACACCGTGACCTTCACCAAGAACCCACGACGGCCACCACAGTCAACCCACGACGACCAACCCAAGAAGCCAATGACAGTGACCTCCGACTTGTAAACCCTCGTTAGACCTAGCTCTCCTCTTACCGGAATCTAGGTCGACTAGCGGGCGAGCGATATTGTTTGATTTGAGCTCGTCATCAACACCGACGCTATGGTGGTGGTCGACGATGCCAAAGAGTTCACGAGCGCAAAAGAGGAATGAAGTATTTCTTGCGGTTGTTCTCCGCCTCCTTTTCCCAACATCAAGCACCAAGTCAATTCGTTCTTGCCAGCAATGGTTTTTGCTTAACCTCAAGATTGAAATTCCTATAAATCTCCTGTGGTGTCCTATGGTGTTTTGTGTTCATAGATCTAAAATCTTACTTGAAAAAAGTTTGAACGATGCAGGAGTTTTGAAGGTGGAAGTTGATGAAGCTGGAGGAAGAATTTTTTTAATTTAAAAAGGCCTTTTGGTCTCTTCACTTAAAAATTAGGTTTAACTTTCATGACATACCAAACTTTGTTTTAAACCTTATTTTTATATTCATATCCATATTCATCTCCATATCTTTTTCCATTTCATTTTCATCCCCCTCAAAAACAATTATGTCATTTTCCCAAATTTCATTGGGTCCGCATTCCATGCTCATCACCTTATGAACACCTAATTTCTTATTATTATGATGAGATCTCAAATGTTTAAATTTAATCTAAACGATTCAAATTTAACATTTTTAATTTATAAGTTTTCAAATGATAAATATATTTTTACTAGAAGCGATAATTATAAGACTATCTTTATTTTAGAGTAAAATACATCAACCTCCCCTCTATTTACTCTAAATTACAGAGACCTCCCTTCTGTTTTAAAAACCTATATGAACCTCTTTCAAAATCAAAATATATGTTACATAAACTTTCCTTCTAGTTTTGAGATTCAACTTCCATCCATCTAACCGTTAGTTGACCATTAAATCACAACATTGACTCATTATTTTGACAAAAATGCCCCTCCTTAAAATAAATATTACTACTTATCATGTAATCTTTGGCAAAAAGATAATCATTTAATTACATATCTTTATTCAAAGTTTTTAAAAAAATTAGTATATATTTTTATATTTTTGTCATACTTTTAAATTTATCATATTATAAAGTTAATTAATTTTATCATTATAAATTTTAATTTTTAATCTCTTTTATTTATTAAACTTATCATGTAATTTTTAAATACACATGATGATGTTTTGCAATAATACATACATACATATATTCAATTAAGTTATATAATTATAAAATGATATTATTATGAGATTCGCATATTAATATCTTACAATTTAATTTTTTTAAGAATATTTCATTAAACATATATTCTTAAAAATAATTACTCAAAGTTTAAACAAGTTATTAATATTTACCACATAAACCGATTACTAAAAATTATTCTAAATTAAATTTATAAACAATATTAAATAGATCATTAATGAACATTAATATTAAGAGATAAATTAGGGAATTGGTATAATGAGGGGTAAATTAGTAAACAACATTTATTTTAATATGGTTTTTAATTTAAAATTATACCTGAAGAATATTTTTAGAATATTTTTTTAACGTGTTAATGATTTGGCCTAAAGTGTATATTTTCAAAATAGAGGGGAGGTCCATGTAATTAAGGCAAAATAGAAGGGTAGTTAGAGTATTTTACTCTTATTTTTAGCTCTGTGTATAATAAAATAAAAATTTATTTAAAACATTAAATTAAATTAGAACCATCTAAAATTAATTTATTGGTAAAGATGTGTGATGAGCACTTTTTTTTTTGCCTCGTCAAAGCGATGAGCACAAATTGTGCTCTCAATTTCATTCGTCCTTTTTGCTCATCAAATTCGATTTGCCTAATATGGCAAGTCAATCTCTACTTAAATATCGTGCCGAGTCAATGTTTCAACATCAAAAATGGTGCTATCGTGCCACTACAATCTAGTCAAAGATGAAAAAATAAATATGACTTAATTGTGATTGTTGAATTAGCAATTATAAGAAAACATTTATTTTTTAAAAGCAGAGATTTAAATTCAATCTTCCTAAATTGAAAAAATTACATTGAAAGTGTTTTTCTTAATTGCTTATTTGAACTCAGCAAGGTTTTTTGAATAGGAATGATTTAACAATATCAAATATTAAATATAAATTGAGTTTTTTTTGGAAAGCCATATTTTTTAAGAAAAAATTAATAATTGATTAATTAAAGACCATAAATTATTTATACAAAACCTAAAAGTTTACAAAGTTATTGTTAGATTTTGAAAGAAAATCAAATAATTAACGACACATTAGTTAAAAAGGGGAATTTTTACCAAAATAATAAGGTTTTTTTAAAAAATTACCAATCTTGGGCACTTTTGAAACTAATACCGAAGTAGGGTAGTTTTGGACCAGTGCCGTTGGGTAGTACGACGGCACTGTTTTTGCCATCAAGGACCCTGACGGCACCACTAGTGCCGTTAGGGAGCATAACGGCACACAATTTGTGTGCCGTTAAAAACCCTAACGCTTACCGTGTGCCGTCGAGGTCTCGACGCACAAATTGCGACACCAATGTGCCGTCATGGACCCCGACGGCACGACGGCACAAATTAACGCACACCAATGTGTGTCGTCATGGACCCGACGCACACAGTGCCGTTAGGGCTTCTAACGACACACATGTTGTGTGCCGTTAGGGAGCCTAACGGCACTAGTGTCGTATCACTGATTCGATCGACCGCCTTCGACCCGTGACTCTCCCAAATTTAGCAATTCATTCCTGACTTCAGCACCCGTGACTCCCCCAAATTCAACAATTCACCCGTGAGTCCCTCACTATTTAGCTCCTTCCCAGACCTCAGAATTCACTCGTCCCTCTTCATTCTTCTTCATCTAAAAACTCCCTCCGTCCTCCATCTTCATTCATTTTCGCATTTATTTATTTTTTTGCAAAAAATGAATCAAATTCATTCATTTGTATATTATAATGGTTCAAAAAGTATAGGTGCAAACGGATTGAGCTTTGAAGGTGAAAAAAGAGGAATGTTCATTGTTCGAGGCATGTTCGCTAAAGATTTATATGAAAAGATCTGTCGAAAGTTAAAGCTGCAACAAAATCAGGTAATAGCGTCAGTGACGGGTAGAGTTCCGTGTGGAAACCACAAATATGTGGGTTTGGAGATATCCGATGATGAGGATGTAGATGTTTTTGTTCAAACATTCAACGAAAACTCTACGTCAGCCGAATTTGCTGAGTTATATGTTGATATTGAGACGCCAGACGAGGGTATACCAATAACGACTCATGGACTGCATCAGTCACATTATATGACTCATTTTGGTACACCGCAGCCAACACAACCAAACGTTGCTCATGGAGAAGAAAGCCACTATATGGTAGATGAACCTGACAATGAGGAAGAGCAAGAGCAAGAGCCAGAAGATGAAGACATTTTATTGGCATTAGACCATGATCAAAATGATAGTGATGGAGATGACGAAGATCATCGTAATGTCATGCCTCAGCAGAGTGGTATGTTACAATTATCAGGCTAGTTACAGAGTTGTATTATTATATAATTTATTTTTTATTAGTTACCATGTTTTCGCATAAATTGTATTATGTGTGAATATGCAGAGATTACACCATTTTGGAATGAGATTCCACATTATGGGGCTATTCATGAAGATTATCCGCATGAGGATATACTTGGATGTGGAAGGCTTGGGTTTGGGGTCCGTGGGCAAGAGGAGATAAATTAGATCTAAAACAAGAGTTCGGGTCCAAGAATGATGTGTAAGCCGCAATAAAACATTATTGCATGAAGGAACATCATGAAACGGAAGTGGTTGAGAGTAATACAACCATTTTTTCTATGAAATGTCGGAATCATGAACAAGGTTGCGAATGGAGAGTAAGAGCAATTAAATCGAAGAAAAGCAACACTTGGGTCGTAACGAAATGGGTTGCAAATCATAGTTGTGTGAGCCAAACTCTCTCCCAAGATCACAAACAACTTGATTCTAATATTATTTCTGAGGCCATAATAGGTATGATGCACAATACCAAGTGAATAATTTGTGAATTCATTTGTGTTTTTGTGATCGGTACATTATTTTTGTGATCGGTTTTGCGAGACATGATCAAGGAAACACCTTCGGTACTGTGAGCATGATACAAGAAATGGTGATTTGGAATGTTTCGTTATCATGTTTCTTACGGGAAGGCATGGAAGGCAAAACAAAAAGCAATTGCTAAGATTTACGGTGATTGGGAGGAGTCATATGCGTTCTCGCAAGATGGTTCGAGCACATGTTGAAATTTTGTCCGGGATCTGTGTATAATATTCAACATGGACCGTATATTGTTGATCGATGGGTTGTTAATGGGGTTCAGGTTTTTCAACGTACATTTTGGACCTTCAGTCAATGTCGTGAGGCGTTCCAATGGTGCAAACCAGTCATACAGGTGGATGGTACGCATTTATATGGTAAGTATAAGGGGACATTATTGATTGCCACCGCCCAAGATGGAAATAATGAGATCCTGCCGATTGCATTTGCAATTGTTGAAAGTGAAACGAAGGAAGCTTAGGAGTATTTTTTGTCTTCCATACGACTGTATGTTACAAATAAGATTGGGCTATGTCTTATTTCTGATCGCCACAAAAGCATAATAGCAGCAATCGGCAATGCAATGATTGGATGGCAGCCTCCTAATGCGTACCATGTGTTTTGTATTCGTCATGTTGCAAGCAATTTTAATACCCGCTTCAAGGACCAGGAGTTGAAGAAATATTTAACGAGATTAGGTATTATAGTCCAACTGATGTGCAGTGACGTTCATTTTTCTCATTACTACAAGGTTATAATGTTGTGTCTTTCTATCTTTTTTACAGGATATGTTCCAAACAAAATACACTTTGATGCTGCATATACCCAGTTCTGCAGTTACAGTCGTGAAGTGGCTGCATGGATTGAAAGAATTCCAAAAGAGAAATGGTGTCGAAGTTATGATGAGGACGGACGAAGATACGGTCATATGACGACCAATCTGTCGGAATCAATCAATAAGGTTTTCAGGGGAGCGAGGAACATGCCCATAACATCATTGGTGAAATGCACCTATAGTCGACTTGTTCATTACCGGGTCAAAAGAGGGACCAAAGCAAAACAAGATGCAATGATTTGGAAAGCATTTTTCGATTGTTATTACGGATGCTATGGCAAAGAATGGAGATCGTGCTTCATCGATGCGTGTTCGGGAGTTTGATGTGGCGCGTACCACATTTGAAGTAGATGATTTGGACGATACATACTCGGTGAACTTGACTCAGGAGAAATGCCAGTGTGGCAAGTTTTAGGCATTCAAATTCCCATGTAGTCATGTAATTGCTGCATGTTCGGCGGTATCCCTCTATGCTGATAGTTCGTGGACCCAGTATTCTCAATCTACAACATTATGAAAGTTTACTCTTCGTCATTTCAACCGATCGGCAGTGAACAAGGAATACCGACCACTTCCGGACCAAAGCTTATCCCTGATGAATCGAGATTACGTGGTATGGGCCGACCTAAATCTACACGCATTCACAATGAAATGGATGAGATGGAGGTCCAACCTAGCTCCAGTCGAATTAGATGTAGTATATGTAAACAGTCCGGACATAATAGGCGTTCATGTCCTACAACACGCACAGCTAATTAGTTCAAATTTGCTTTCCAATTCCTTTGAATGAGATGTAGTAATTTCAAGGAAAAATTAACCTTCATGTTCTCATAAAATTATTTGATACCTTTTTATACTTGTGTCTTTATAGTTTTAGTTGATTTTTAATTGGATTTTTCCAGTGACGTTCAAGAGCTACATTATTTATTACATAATACATAACATGAAGGTAATATGACATAGTAAACTAAACATTAACAGTAAACGTACAGTCGTCCATGCAAATATTACACAATACAGTAGTCGATGCAAATATGACATAATACATTATGTCGATGCAAATATGACATAATACAGTAGTCCAAGCAAATATGACATAATACAGTAATCCGGGCAAATATGACATAATACATAACATGCAATACGCTCAGGGGGAGTATATGGAGGCCATGGTCTCAAACGCGCATCACGATCAGGGTTCCTACAGATGCCGTCAGGATGGCGCGTAAAATGGAAATCCTCTGCAGCTGCCCGTCTAAAGTCATCAGAATGGTCACCTCCGCCGTCCAACGTGTGGTCTCCTGGCTGGTATGGAGTACTACTAGATCCAGCCTCAGTAAAACCCTGTACATGAAACGAGGGACGGAAGGCAGTAAAACGGGTCCAGTGGAAGCCAGGAAAGCCGTATGGAGGCTGATATGCACTAAAACCCAGTTCAGGCTGGTAAGGGTTGAATGTAGGAAAGCCAGTCTGTGAACTCTGAGAAGGCCACTGATATGAGTACGGAACTTGTGTCTCTGGAGCGTGCATCGTCTCTGGCAGTGGGTAAGTAGGTCTCGGTACATGTATTTCTGGAGGCACTTCTGCTTGCATCTCCTATGGGTACCATGAAACGGGAGTATAGGTCATATCGGGCCATACAAGAGGTCTATATACACCTCCGCCACGTGGACCACGCTGAGGTATCTCATAAGCCTCCATCTCTTGCCGTGGTCGTCGATGACCTAGTCCCCGTCCCTCCTTTGCTCGGGGCGGCACCTCTAAAGCGGGATCCGGTACACCGACTAAGAGACCACTTGGTGCGCTCGGACTAGGCTCTGCTATGCGGCCAAACTGTCTTAGTGCTCTCAGTAACTGGTCACATACCTTCTGAACCTCTCTCTTGCTGTATTGGGAACTAAATTGTGGCGAATTCATCCACCAAATCCACTCTACACCGTCAATCTGCATTTAAAACAGTAAAATAACGGAAGCAAGATCAATACGTACCACGTGCCCCAGCTTGGCGACCTGTCTCGTCATATACCGTCTGGTGTATGTGAAGAACCAAGCCATGTACTCGGAGTTCGGGGAAATTGGCCCCTTCGATGGATCTGTAGTCTCGATGCGCTCATATCACGTGTTCCATAATTGAATAAATGGATCCATCTTGATTTCCCAATCAACATCCATCTTGCCGCGTAAGGTAAGATCATGTGCACCCTTAAGCTGTGCAGCCTTCGCCGGGATGTGTTGCTGCATGCCAAATTGCAGCATGCCAAATTGCAGCATGCAGCGATCAGGCTGGTGTATCTCGATAATGTGGAAAGCAAGTACGGGCGTCACCGCCCTCCATCGCTCCTGCACTTGAACATCTGCACCCATAAAGTCATATTTGGTGTCCCTATATGGCTCCCACTTCACCTGTACATGTAAACAAACGGTCACACATATAACACGAATTAGTTTACACTTGTTATTCTCTAATCTCACATTTATTATACATACATCGTCTCGACCCATCTGGTCAAGCTCTATTCGATATGTCTTTAGCTCACGTCGCAATAACCGCAGGTCGACATCATTGAACCTGCAATATGTAAATCAATATCATTAGTCAGACGACATGCAAATAAGAACATAAGCGCTCAACTACCCCAACAAGTTCAAAATATTCATTATATCATACTGCTTCCATACCTGCGTCCGTAATGATCATCTGCGTCACTCGGCGGTGGAATGGGAGGTGATATGGCAGGAATTCTGGACCATGCCCATATACGCAATAATAACAAACAACCCCAATGTCTTTTTGAAGTTGATGTGGCCTGACATAGCTCGCGAAACAGTATGGCGAGTACAGTAGACCCCCAACTGTATGTAGCAGTCTCCGTAAGGTCACCACCCAGTAAT
Source organism: Acacia melanoxylon (assembly GCA_019022615.1). Taxonomy (NCBI): domain Eukaryota; kingdom Viridiplantae; phylum Streptophyta; class Magnoliopsida; order Fabales; family Fabaceae; genus Acacia; species Acacia melanoxylon. The sequence continues at coordinate 3,879,543 of JAFJYJ010000046.1, forward strand.
TGTAGATATCGGCAAGGGACCTCTGAGCTGGACTTGTCACACAACAAAAATCCACCGAATAGTCGCATGAGGTAAGCACGTGTGTACAAAAGCTGACCATCAACAGTTGTTGAGTGCTCTTCCCAATGGCCCCAATGATGAGAAAACCAGGTCATCTTGATGGCTCCGCCAGTAATTTCAGATGGGAGTGGAGTCCGACCCATGTGTTTTTGCATAGTTGCTGCCCAGTTGGCATGCGTCTTACCGGAAACAACTCGACCCTCAGTGGACAAACCTAAAATGGCCTCTACATCCTGTAGAGTAATAGTCATCTCACCAACCGGCATGTGGAAGGTGTGAGTCTCCGGCCTCCACCGCTCAACCAAGGCAGAAATAAGGTATTTGTCAATCTGCACCAACATAAAAGTAGACCACTGATATGTAAAGGTTCTATATTATCCGTATCATGTACAAACAATTAAATGCATATAATTAATTACATAAAGAATTTTAAAACATACCGGGGTCTCTTCATGCGAGACACGTGTTTTAAAACCGCACGCATAAGGTGCTCTTGCAAATCTAGTGGGATGAGATCGGGTCATGGACATCTCCCAAAGACCCCTGTGAGGCTCGCATTGGCCTCAAACAATTGACATCTTCTTCGTTCCACACAACTTGTGATCGGTGTGACTGCTGCACCTCCTCAAAAAGAACTCCCCACTCTTTGGGGCCAGGCTCAATATTTGTGTGGCCGCGTTGGTCATCCATGTGACTAATGAAAATTTACAAAAACACAACACATAATTAAGACACTAATTATTATTTTCTCACTAATTAATTTTATATAACAATTACTCTATTTTTATGCAAGTGTCTAGTATACGGCATTATCAATTTTGTCCCAGATGAGGTAACTTTTAAATGATTACTTTCTACTTGATAAAAAATTGAATCCCTCCTTGTATTATATAAAGTAACCAGGAAACTACCCCAACCTTCAAATAAATTTTTTTGACCGACAAAATAGGCAAATAATTACGTATCATCGTATGTTATGTATGCATGCAGTCATCAAATTGCTAAGTGGAGGCTTAATCCAACTTCTTTCCTTTCCCAAACAAATAGTTTAATTGATGAAAATATTTATAAACTATTTAAAACAAGGTTTTTTTAAACCTGAAAATAGAAGGTTCAAAGTTACTATCATTTTTTGCGATAAAAGTAAAAGTCGTATAAAGTATAAACTAACACACTATATAATTTAGCCACATAATAATGATAAAGAAAAAGTGTAGACACCTTTGTTTGGTTATTACGGGACAAACTCGTGCCACTTTCGTCATTCAAAATATATGATCTAGCTAGTTGGAAGGTTTATTTTAGTCAACTAAACAGAAGAATAATATAAGGAGCAACACTTAAACTCAAAAAATTTAACAACCGTGCAGGATAAAACTAATATAATTAGGACCAACTATATCTAATCACCTTATCCTATTTTCAAATACAACCAATTTAAATAATTTTACGGGAAATGTTAATTATTAAACAATAAACATAACAAAAAAATTAAATGTTACCTGTGCAAACGTGAAGTCGAAAGTGAGAGAGAGAGTTTGAGCCTCCTCCTTCTTCCTTCTAGACAAAGTTTCCGGCGAGAGTGAAAAACATAGATGAGCTACATAATGGATAGAGGGAAGAGATTTGTGTGTGTGTGCGTGTATGGGTGTGGGAGAGAGGGAAGGGTTGTGTGTGTGTGTGAGTTGGGGGAGGGGATGGGTATTTTTGTTAAGGAAGAGTGAAGGGTTGTGGGGAGGGGGTGGGACAGAGAGGGAAGTGTGTGTGTGTGTGAGAGTTGTGGTGGGGGGTGGGGTCTTTGTGTGAGTGTGAGAGTTTGGGAAGAGGGAAGGATTGTTTTGGGGGGCGCGGAAGAGGAAGGCAATGGGGGCTGTAGAGGATTTTGGGGAGGGGGTGGTGGTGGCCGACGAAATGAGGGGGGTGGTAGAGGATTTTGGGAGAGGGGGGTCCTGACGTGCAGCATGCATGCAGGAATCCCTGACGCGCGTCAGGGATTCCTGACGCATGCAGAACGTGTGCCGTTAGAGAGCCTGACGGCACACCATGCCGCTAGGCTCTCTAGCGGCACACGCGTTGCGTCAGGATGCGTCAGGAATCCCCTGACGCGTGACGTGTGCCGTTAGTAAGCCTAACGGCACACGGTGCCGCTAGGCTTTCTAGCGGAACACGTGTTGTGTGCTGCTAGAAGGCCTAGCGGCGGTGTGTGCCGTCGGGATCTCGACGGTGCACATCGTGTGTGCGTCGTCGGTGCCGTTAGGGGGTTTTTTGTGTGCCGTTATGCTCCCTAACGGCACTAGTGGTGTCGTCAGGGTCTCCGACGGCAAAAACGGTGCCGTCGTACATTCCGACGACACTGGCCCAAAACTACCCTACTTCGGTATATAGTATCAAAAGTGCCACAGATTGGTAAATTTTTTTAAAAACCTTATTATTTTGGTAAAAATGGTGTTAAAAAGGTAAAAGTGAATGCGCAGATTATTTTGTTTTCTAAATCATTCTAGCACAATTTCTTAATAATTTTTAACTAGAATCATAAAACTTTATTAGTGTTTGAATTAATAACAAAACAATAGATTCACTGTTGGCGTAGCTCTAATAGTTATTTGAGAAACGTTGCCTATCTCTCTCTCACACACAGTTTTAAACAATTTTTAACTAGGTGCCTATAATTTTTATTTGTCAGGACCTTATACTTTCACATATTTTTAATCAGGTTCTTATAGTTTTTATTGTCCTTATTCTTTTCCCGAATGTATGTTTTTTTTTATCAAGTCCTTGTAAGTTTTTTGGACTTTAATTTATCAATTTAATTGAAATTTAAATAAATAATATTAAAATGTAATTTATTAATAATAAATGTAAATTGATAATTATATAATTAAAAATAAGTAATACAATTATTTTGTATATTTTTAGAAAAAAATTATTATTGTAATGAAAATTTTATAATTATAAAAATAAATAAAAATTAGAATTAAAGCATAAATCATATAAATATATGTTTAAATAAAAATTAAGAAGAATATTTTAATAATTCATAAAAAAAATAATGTTAAAATAAAAATATCATGATAATTTGTTATTTATAGAATAATATTTTATAATATTATATAAATAATAAGATGATATTTTATTTTTATAGAAGAATATTATAAGAATTTTTTGAATAAACAATAAAAAAGTAAAGGGATCTAATTAAAAATTATGAGAAAATATAAGGACTTTAGAAAAATAAAAAAGAACTACATGGACTGATGAAAAACTAGCGGAACTATAAGAACAAGATAAAAATAATTGTTTTTTTATAGAAACCTAATTAAAAATTGGTTGAAAATATAAGAACCTACGGATTAATTATCCTAATTTAGATAATTAAGTTGTGAAATATTAATCCATAATTATCTATTACAGTATTAGTTACTCTTTCCAGTTCTTTTTATAAGAAACATGTGATTCGGAATGTTATTTAAAATCAATAAATATGTAATTTTTTGTACATTTCTTTTCACTTATAGCCTTGTTTAGAAACAATATATATGAGAGATAATGAATATTCATTTTGTTTAGAAAGAGTGTGTATAGTGTATGGGAAATAATGAATGAAAATTCATTTTAGAAAGATGATAAGTGACATATATTTAATAAAAAAAATTAAACTAATTTAAAACATCAGAGAAAGCGGATTTATTGTTTATATTAAGCATCACTCCGATAAAAAATGTTTTTTTTTTCCTTGAAAAAAAAAGGGAGGGGAGAGAGTATTTTGTAGAAAAGTAGAAAATAAAAGAATTGCAGTTAATGCGCAAGAATAACAAGGCAGATGGACATTGAAATTGAAAGGAAGCATCGACCACATCACATTCATAAAATAATGTGCCGATAATGAAACCAGTGATGAGATGACATCAATTCTCATTGAGTCTGCATTGGACTTTGAAGTTTGGACCCTTTATCTCATTGAAAAAGGAAATGAGATCTTCTCCTTATCTTATTTCTCATTAGCCTCATCTGAGCCTTTGATTGGAAAAGTGAGAGAAAAGTTAAATAGTATTATATTAATTGGACGGATGTGATTTAGAGATTATGAGGGATGATGAGAAAATGATAATGAGAGAAACCCAACCATTTTTTCTATTTGAATTGTGTAGTTGAGATTAGAGTCACGGTTTATATTTAATTTTTTCTAACTATTTTAAAATATAAAAATTATTTTAAAAAACCGATGACATCAATTATCATTGAATCTGCATTGGACGTTGAAGTTTGGACCCTTATCTCATTGAAAAAGAGGAACCACTTTCCCTACTCATAAGGATGAGTAGGGAGAGTGTCTGTGATTTTTTTTTTTTTTTTAAAAAAATATGGAGAATATTTTCTATCTGGACCTTGTAGAGATCAAGACGGTGTAGATTCTGATTTTAAAATAAAAGAATTATTTTAAAAAAACGGATGACATCAATTATCATTGAGTCTGCATTGGACATTGAAGTTTGGACCCTTATCTCATTGAAAAAGAGGAACCACTTTCCCTACTCATAAGGATGAGTTGGGAGAGTGTCTGTGATTTTTTTTCCCCCCAAAAAAATAGGGGGAATTTTTTCTATCTAGACCGTATAGATGAGATCTAGACGGTTTATATTTATTTTTTTTCTAACTGTTGATTTTTAAATTGAAAAAATTATTTTAAAAAACATGATAGATTATCTTTATTTTAAATTCTCTACCAATTAAATAATTTTCATTTAAAAATTAGTTGTAAAAAAAAACATTGGACCGTTCAAATTCCATTTGGACAGCCCAGATGGGAAGAGCTCCCCCTCCTCATTCAAAGGATAAGTAGGGAAACTAGTTCCTTGAAAAAGAATAGTCACACGTCCAAAAAACAAAATTCGATACAAAAATGTTTCAAAAAATTTATTAAAAGAGATAGGGAGAATCTCAGATAAATACCATATAAAATTTCAAAATCCCTAAAGGTTATTTAACATTTGTAAAGGACATAAAAGTGACAGGAATCAAATTTGGATTTTAAAATGTTGAGCAAATCTAGAACAAGATCGAGATCAAGCTCCAGAAAAAATGGTTTTCCAAGTTCTCTACCCCCCCTCGCCTTTGTCTCCCTTCGGTTGAAATCGTGGTGTTGTTGGTGGTTTTGGAAGAGTGGCGATCGAAGCTCGCTAGCGACGGTGAAGATGAAGATGAAAATTATCCCTGGCAAGGAAGAGAGGCAAAGGTGGAGGAAGATGAAGGAGTGGTTCATGATATTGGAGAAAAAGGCTAAGGAAGAAGAAGGTGAATCACAAAATTCGTAATGGGATTGACAAGTTTAGTAATGTTTTGACAAAAACGTTTGTGGATGAAAACATGTAAGTTAGGAATCACCAATATTTGTGGCATTTCACCAAAATTCATAATGAGATTGACCAGTTTAGTAATTGTTTCGACAGAAGGGTTTACTGATGAAAACATGTAAGTCAGGATTCACTAACATTACTAAATTTGTCAATGTCATTAAAATTCTTGTTAAAACCATTACAATTTTTGCCAAATATTGGTGAATCCTAACTTACATGTTTTCATTAGCAACACTTTTGTCAAAACCATTACAATTCTTGTCAAAATTATTATTAAATTTGTCAATCTTATTACGAATTTTGCGAATCCCGTTCTACTGTTCACATTCTTCTTCCTCAGCCTCCTGTTTTTTTTTTCCAATATCCTCAACCACTCCTTCACCTCTGCCTCTCTTCTCCGCCAGTGACAACTTTCATCTTCACCGTCGCTAGCGAGCTTCGACCATCACTCTGCCATAACCACCGAAACACCACGATTTCAACCGAAGGGAGATATAGGCGAGAGAGAGAGAGAGAGAGAGAGAGAGAGGGCTCGGACAACCATTTTTTCTAGAGCTTACTCTCGATCTCGTTCTGGATTTGTTGGAACAGCCTCGTGGAGTTGCCATGGTGGTGGGAAGAAGAAGAGGAAGAGAGGGCATAATAGTAAATTCATTAACATTTTAAAATCTCAATTTGGTCACTATCACCTTTATGTCATTTACAAATGTTAACAGACATTCGGGGGTTTTAAATTTTCATATGGTATTTATCAGGGATTGTCCCAATCATGAAAACCCAAATTAGTCTCATGAAACTACAAAATCCAAAATTAGTTAATGGATTAAAAAGTGATTTCAAAATTAGGAAAAACTTCCTTTCTCTTTCCTTTAGTCCATAATACAAGGTGCGTTAACTAATTCAAGGAAACAATAAGTGACAATTAACTCATTAAATATATCATAAATTGAAAATCTTTTCCATTTTTACCCTATAACAAAATGTGTTTGAAAATTTAAATGAGTGAGAAAAAATGAAAATGAAAATTAATTACCGTGACAAAACTAGAAAATGATCATTAGTTACGTTACAAGTAACTTAGTATTTTGAAATAAGTTATTCTTATAGATACGTATTATATTGTGGACAAAAAGGAGTACTTTACTGCCTCTCACCCAAAAAAGAATGTGAAAATGAAGTATACTGGAAAAATTCTAGAAAAATAATTTGGAAATTATAAAAAGACAAATCAATGATTCTAATATATTCAATCCCATATCAGTACAGCTGGACAAATTTGGGATTATAAAATCTTGCTTAAAGACGCCATTGCCCTTAGATTTTCACCCGTCCATCTCCCCTCTGAGCCTTAAAACGTGTACCCTGCCATCGTTCATACATGTACAAACACGAAACACTAGATACGAAGAAAAAATTAAATATGGCGAGATTATTAAGGAAATTATAAATACAAATTAAATAAACAAAAAGATTTTATCTGAAAACCCCCCTCAATGGAGGGAAAGAAGTCATCACAGGCTCAAGAGGTACCCGATGACGGTACTGCAATTTCTGGCTCTACAAAATTAAAGATGCTTTCCGAGAGGTGCTTGACTGCTTTATCAAAATTCACAAAACCCATGAACTAAAAATCATATCCGTCCACTGTCACAATCTGGATATACTTCTCCGATGACTTCTCCTTCATGATCACTGGGTTCATTGAAGCATTCTCACCAAAGGCACCATTACTTGGTCATCAGTCACAAGATTTTAAATTCCCTAGTCGTTTCTTAACCCCAAATCAAATGCCTTGTTCGTTCTATTTCTAAATATCACCCAAACTGACAATCATTTGGGTAAATTATAGAATTCAGAAGCAAAATTGGGGATTTAAATTTACCTTATAGTGGCTCCAAGCCTGTTGCCCAGAGGGCGCGTTGTAAGAAACGGGGCAAAATGCGATGTGAAGATTAGAGAGGTTCAGGGTCCCTGAAACTGGAGACTTCGATGTGAAGATGTGACACGCGAAGGTCTTCTTGAGCTTCTCGTTGGGATAGTCAGAAGAACAAGAGCTTGCATTGGCTTCACCATTACGGAAGGACGGAGATGAAGACGTGGTGGTTGAAAGTAGGGAGGAGGAGGGAGAAATTATTTCCAAGGGTGACTTTTGCTCCTATAAGGTAACCACATGGTGAAGGAAAGTGTGTGACTTTTGCTCCTAAAAGTCACAAGATGCTATTCTCCCACCTATGCAGCTGGACCTCACAATTCAGATTCAAATGATTCACATAATCAGCTACCTGAACATATCTAGGCCATAAAATAGACACAGCTAATCCTGGATTACCAGGTTTCTCATAACTATTATCAAAGATAAAGTGATTCCGCCAATCCCACAGCAACCAAATGGCAACACCAAAGAAACTACTCCAGCACCCCTCCCAACAGCCCCCTACCTGGTTAATTAAATTCAGCAGCAGCCACTCGCGTAAACCAGCGGAGAAAAAGGCAGAAAAATACCGGGGATTAATCAAATCCAGCCACTTTGCGTACCTACAATCACGTAAAATATGTAAAATGTCCTCCACGCCTGAATTACACATACCGCAACCTGCAGAGCTATCCGACCAAGAACTCCTCCATAGATTGGTAGGTAATTTGTCCAAGGCCACCTTCCACATGAACACTCTAATTCTCTCAGCACCCCTCCGCTTCTCTGTCAATGTGACCGGCCATTGACAGAGCATTGGCTTTCCAAACACTCAACTTCTCCTTTACCCTATCAACAACATATTGGAACTTCTCTATTGGCCTTCTGTTCCTAGATAACGGGAACCCCAAGTACCGACCAATCTCACAGGATATATTCATTTGAGTTATCTCTCTTATTTGCATCTTAGTATGAAGGGGCACTCTAGGAGAGAAGAAGATAGAGGACTTGCTAACATTCACCTTCCCTCCAGAAGCTCTCATAAACTCCTGTACGCAATTCATCATACAAGTGGCCTGCCTTACTGAAGCAACTCCAAACAGCAGCAGATCGTCTGCGAACATTAGATTAGAGACACAGGGTCCCCCTCTTCTAACATAAATAGGTTGCCAACTACCCTCCTCTACCGCATCGCATATCAAATGAGATAATCTGTCCATACACATAACAAACAAAATAGGAGAAAGCGGGTCCCCTTGCCTAATTCCCCTCAACGGAGTAAAGGCATCAGTTTTAGATCCATTCCACAAAACATTAAAGGAAACCGAAGATACACAATCCATAACAAGATTCACAAAATCGTCTCCAAGTCCCGTATCAATAAGAACTTGCTTAAAAAACAGCCAACTGATCCTATCGTAAGCCTTTTCCATATCAATTTTAATAGCCATAATACCCTTCTTATTCCTATTCTTCCCCATAATATGAAGAATTTCTTGCCCCACAATAATATTATCCTGAATGCATCTACCTTTAATGAAACTAGCCTGGTATGGGGAAATTAGTTCATCCATGATTCCCCTTAATCTCATAGCTAAAAATTTTGTAATGCATTTATAATGTACTGTACATAGAGAAATAGGTCTAAAGTGAGACACTACCTCAACGCTTTCTCTCTTGGGGATCAAGGTAATCAGGGTACGGTTTGCTTCTGACAACGAACCTTCCCTCCTAAACACCTTCTTCACAAAGTCACAAAGCGAAGACCCCACTATTTCCCAGTTTGCTTTATAGAACAATGGAGGAAACCCATCAATACCCGGGGCCTTATAGCTCCCCATAGAAAACAGAGCAGCCTTTACCTCGTCATCCGAAGGAACCGTGGCAAGATTGATCAGATCACGATGTTCCAAAACCGGAAAACCCAATCTAGTCACAAGTACACCATCACCCAGCGGGGGAGAACAATAGATGTTCTTGAAATGTCTAAGAACTACCTGTTTCAGCTCCTGATCATTGTCCACCCAATTACCGCATTCATCCTTTAGCATGAGAATTCTATTCCTTCTGCTCCGAATTTTAGCTTTGAGGTGATAAAATTTGGAATTTCTATCGCCTCCACAAATCCATTTGCTCCTAGATTTCTGAAACCATTTGATTTCCTCTAGTTTCAGGGACCTCTCCAGCTCCTCTTGCAGCTCAATTTCCAAATTGCACGGAAACTCAGAATGAGGATACCCATGCGCACACTGTATACCATTCAGCCTTCGCTTAAAATATCTTTGTTTTTTTTGTTTCAATCATCCCAAACACCTCTTTATTCCAGGACTCAAGAAGTGTTTGGAGAGTATCCAACGAGAGATCTAAATTACCAGCAGGAACCTAGGCATGACGAAGAAAATCAGAGAAATTGTCATGCCATAACCACATGCCCTCAAATCTAAAAGGCCGGATCAATCCCCCTGAATTTAAACCAGCCGTGAACCTCAAACTCAGAGGGTTATGATCAGAGAAGCAAGACCGAGGCATTACCTGCACTGAAGACTCCGAGAAGGCAGCGACAAAATCCGAATTTGCAAGTACTTGGTCCAACCTTTCAAAAAGCCTCTGGCCGCCCCTCACCTTAGGTCCCTTCCAAGTAAATCTGGACCCCACAGCTCCAAGATCCACAAGATTACATTCTCGAATTCTATTTGAAAACAGAGAGCATCGTGCGACCTGTAGCCCCAATCCTCCCGTTCTTTCCGATGCACAAGCGATGTAGTTAAAATCTCCTAGGACCACCCACGGATCCACCATCACTACAAGAAATTCAGTTTTTTGCGGCGGAAAAATTCCCTCATAAAATAGACTTTTTCTCTCGCAAAACCTATTTGCGGCGGAAAATCTGCCGTCGCAAAAAAAGCCAACGCAAAACTAATTTCCGTCGCAAAAATGTACTTTTCCTCGCAAATTCATAAATTTGCGAGGGAACATATTTCCTCGCAAATTTCAAATATCGATTTTTTTGCGAGGGAACGATCATCCCTCGCAAAATTTTCAAAATTTGCGAGGGAAACATTCTCCCTCGCAAATGGTTGGATTTTTTGCGAGGGAAGATTTTTCCTCGCAAAATTCAGATATTTGCGAGGGAACATTTGTACCCTCGCAAAATATTTAACTTTGCGAGGGAACTATATTCCCTCGCAAATGGTTGGATTTTGCGAGGGACTGTTGTTCCCTCTCAAAAGGTTGAAACTTTGCGAGGGAATATTGTTCCCTCGCAAACATTTGGATTTTGCGAGGGAAACGTTTTTCCCTCGCAAAATCCAAATATTTTTTTTTTTAAAAAAAATGAAAATAAAAACTTTAAAAAATTAGAAAATAAAAATACTTATATATCATAAAACTAAATTGTAACATTCATAAGACTTTACATAGCAAAAACAAAATATTACAAATTATAATGTTTCAACCAAAATGAACTTAAAAAGTCTAAAGTGCAGGAGTCTGGTCTTTATCACCACCAGTACGTCACCACCACCAGGACCCTTACCCTTGTCCTTCAATAAGGATTTGGAGAAGTGCTCGCATCTCGTAATCATCTCTCCTTGCTCCCTCATTTTCTCTCCTTGCTCCTTCACCGCTTCTAACACCTTTACCCTTTTATCTTACGCAAAACCAACATTACGAAGTCGAGTTTATTTTAACTATTTCATTTAAATGGTCGAGGAATAATGGTTTGAAATTGGTAGCAAAAGTATAACGTCTACTCCGGGAACACTTCCACGGTGTTGGATGAACGCTTCATAGACAACTTGAGTTCGGCGCGAGAGGCACCCATCCCAAGACTCTCCCCTTCTTGTCAACTCCACCTGACTGAATGAAGAGACTCTCGTTGTCCGAATAAGAGGACGTCGGGTCGTTCTCAATCTGCGACGCTCTCTCCTGCGTCAACTGCTTAAAGGTGTCCTACAAGCACACAAAAATACATCACAAATACGACATGTAAAATGAAATAAATGTTAATGTTTGAAACAAATAATAAAACTAATTAATATCTCACCGCGCATTGCTGGGACTTGGCGTTAATCCAGTGCCTCCCACCACCTTCACCTCAGCAAAACGCATAGAGGCTACAACATAAATTCATTTTTCAGCAATGCAATTTGATTATGAATCAGAAATTAGGTCTCATGCACATACATGTAACACTTAGAACTCAACTAGCTATTCCAATTTCTAATCAAGCACAATAACTCGGCAACATCCAGAGGCAAGAAATCAATTTGCAATATAGTTTTTTCTCTCCCTTCAGATTCTCATGGTTCTGAATTCTGAGATATGGGATTACTAATTAAGTGGAATGAAGTTTTACATTTAGAACCAAACCAAACACCCCAAGTAGTTCATAAATTTAGGATCAGAGGAAGGACATGCACAGAAGTATATGTATATAGTACATTTACTTATAAATGGTATATGAACTTACTTAGAAATTGAGATAGCTTGTTCAATAATCTAGACCTATTAATTTCACAAATATAAAAGTATATAATACATGCAAAGAGAGATAGAGACTAATAATAATAATAATTAAGTATTTAAAATGGGACGAGGACTTAATGGGACACCAATAGTTTCATCTAATCGAGAATGATGGACATGACACAAGGTAATTGAATATAGTCTCATTGTGCTTAAAGACAATAGTCTCAAGGTGAAAGGTGTTAAATATGTCGTGATCTTGTTTTTGAAGTGTAATACGTTCCTTTAGGGACCATTTGGTATAAGAGAATTGGAGAGGAAAGAAAATTTTAATAAGTTCACTTTAAAAGAAATAGAGGGTGGGGTTGTAAAATTTTAATAAAGAGAAGATGTAAGATTGAGTAAAAAAAATTATAAGTTTTTAACCCCACTTCTTCAATTTTTTTAAAGATCAAGCTCAATAAAAAAATTTGTAATCTCCCTCACGCCAAAACAGACCCTTAAGACGTTAAAAGTGGCTGTTCACTCAAAAGATGGCCTTTTGGGAAATATTGAAGAAGATTGGAGAAGATTGTGTGAAAGTGCAATCGTGCTCTAACTTGTCTTGTGTGTTCTGTTTTCTTTTTCTTAATGAAAACAAAAGAAAATTTGACTTTGCTCGTATGAGACTCTGAGGGTGGTGCTAGTTGAATTAAAAAAGGGGAAAAAAATTCATATTCTTTGCCGTGACAAAATTTTCACTACTGATGGCTTGTTTGTATATATATATTTGTAAAGGCCATCAGCTAAATGAATATTTTCCATCAAAAGAAAATAATTTGTCGCTTATCAGAAAATATTTTGGAAATTACTGAAAACGAAGAATCATCAAATAAACCAAGTGGCGGACCTAGGATATTAGGTTTGTGGGTGCACGATTAGTGGACCCGAATTTTTTTTTAAGGAAAGTTTTAAACGCATTGCAAGGGTGATATCAACAACAAAATTGATTATTAGAAAATTGGCAAAACAGCATATTAAATACAGATACGGAAGTTACAGTAAGATCGAAAACAACAAAATTGCAGGGGTGATATCAACAAGGTATAAATGCACAACAATTAAAAAATCAGAAAATTAAAAATCAGCAACGAACAAAGGAAAGTACTCTAGCCAAGATTAGTCACTCATCTATTGGTTTAAAATTAAAGTAAAAAATGCAGAACTCACAATTTCGATGATCAAGCAATTAACTTGTATCGCATCCGGGGAAACCTAGTACGAAAAGTTGGGACTCAAGGCGAGAAAGAAAGCACTTAGTCTTATTGCGAGGCAAGATTCTACATAAAAGAGCCTCTATTTTATAAACCTACATAAACTTCTCTTGAAAAGCTACACAAACCTAAATAAAATTGAGACAAGTCAATGGAGCTATCACACCATTATATGCAATTTTCCGCTTAGAAACTCCCAATGTCTTGATTTGATTCAACACAAATCATCAAAAAGCGGTTCATGCTTATAGAAACATAACACAACAATGATTAAGGTGATATTTTCAAACTATAAAGAGTGCAAGCGTAGGTTTTAATCTTTTATAAACCACCCCTGGAATCCAGTACAAATATAAATTACGTGAATCTAATTTACTCTTCAACTTGCCCACCCTTCTCTCCTTTTTCATTCTTTGTCACTCATACAAAGGACATGCAACTAGCTAAATAATATTTCAAGCAACAAATCCCACAAATAGGCTGACCATACCTTCTATTTTTCTTCCAAAGCCTCCTCGGCGGCCAGCTTTCACTTTTGCACGAATCCTTCTCATCATTCCCGCAACAATAGTAGGCATCTTATTTGAAGCCATACTCATTCCAATCAATGAAAAAACAGAGCAGCAAAATCTTTAAAAGCCAAGGCAAAAACAAAGAAACCTTTGAGAAAGCATACCCCTCGCGGGGAAGATTAAGAACCCGGTTGCATCAAAATCAGCTCTCCGAACAAATTTGTAATCAAAGTTGTAAAACAACATTATACTCAATCTGTAAATATTTCCAGATTCAATTGCGTCAATATCCAAAAGATCATTTTACCAGGTCGAAAGCCAAATTAAAATGAAAAAAAAAAACAGAGCAAGAAAATGGTGCAACAGCATCCGACAACGGGTTGACAACCACGCAGAGAACAGATAACGCGGGGAATAAATTCAAACCTAGATTCAAAGCCCGATTGAACAAGTCAATCTTACCGGATTGGGAGAAGACGAAGCCCTAGGGTTCGAACCTTCTTCAATACCTGCCGCCTGCCGGAGAACAACCACTCAGAGCTGATAACGAAGGAAGGCGTCCAACGGCGTGCTCGATCAAGTGTGGAGACGCGGAACGATTTGGAGTCTCGGATCGGTGAGGAGTGAGAATAATGAAATTGAAAAAAAAACCAGAGAGGATATGAGGATGTTTAGTTCGAACCGGACTTGTAGATTGTTAGGGAAAGGGACGATGGAAGCGTTAGAGACTCAAGGAGGAAGATGGAGGAGGAGTCCGACGGTGATGAGGCGCGGGTTTGGGACAAAGAAAAATAGGGTTTTGGAATCACGATTATTTCATTTGACGCCAAATTCCACCAAAGTTCCTGCTGCCTCCCGCCTGAATTTTTTTACTCCAAATGTGCGAAATAATGGTACCACTTATTAAATAAAAATCAAATCAAACATAATAAGCTTTGATTTTTCATTTTTTTCTGTGATTCTATTTTATATATTTAATATTTGAGATTATTTTAATTTAAATATGTCGCCGGTAAAAAAATTACATTTTCAAAATTTAAACGGATATATTTGAGATATGAAATCATTGTTTAAAATCGGTTCTTCACTCGCAATGGTAAAATTGTTCATATCAGATATTTTAATTATATTATATTACATCATATATTCTTCTCACTCAATTTTTTAAATTTCTTTTATTAATTATTGTTGGAAAAAATAATAATTTAAAAATAATTTTAAAGATTTTACAATATATAGGTTGTTTTGATTTATAGCCTTATTGAGAGTGTTTGAATATATTTAAATTTTTCACTTTATGATCTTACTTTCTGTGTGTGTTTTTAGTGATAAGTTGGGGCTATTGAGTTTAATTAAATTATATTTCATTTATTAGGGAAAAAGACGAAAAGATATTTGAAATTGTAAAATATCAAATCAGATATGTTACCAAAAAATTAATTTATTTTTTCGTAAGAAATTATATCAAAAAAACATGTTTATTGTATAAATAAATAAAAATATATTTTTTTAAAAAAAAGACTTTCGGCATCGCCGCCAAAAAGTTGCCACTTTGAAAGTGCATTTTTTTGTAGTGTAGGCTCGGGCATGTGTTTGATTGGTTGTGACAACAAAAAAATAGATATAAAACATTCATGATAATTCAAATTTTAATTAATGATAAATACATAAATAAACTTAATTTAATTATATCTTTCTCACATACCTTAAACTAATTACTATTGCCACCATTTATATTATTTTTCAAAGTTGATCATTTTAAGTTTTGAACGAGTTTGTTGGATAACTCCAGTTTCTTTCTATGTCCCACGAACTCATTGTGCATCACGTGTTTTTCCCCCAATTATTTGTTGTATTAAGGGTTGTAAACTGTAATAGTCCAAAAAAAATAGAATAATGGGATAATGGATGATTAGAAATAAATATTTATTTGTCATTTTAGATACTTTCAATTTTATTTAGGTAATCTTTTTGATTTATTGAGTGATCCTTAAGTTTAGGATCAGTAAATTAAGATACTTGTAAATTAAATTAATAATTTTATTTATTTATTTATTCTTGGTAGTTACTCCCATAATATTAGTTGTGGATTAATGGGGTAGATTTAGGAATATCTTAACAATATTTTGTTAGAGTATCTTAAATTATTTAGTATCATAAGATATCTTGATTAAAATATTTAAATATTTGAATGAAGATATTAGGATTATCTTTTAGTTTTATTTGCTGCCTTTAATTCTTTCCATTATTTTGATTTCTATCGGTAATAATAATAATTATAATAAACAAATACCTTTATTTTGTTTCAGCCCAATTTCAAATTAAGGTGCCGTATAAATTTATTGATTAACAAGGGCATTTTAGTTTTTTTCCCCTAGTAAAACTGTAATGACCCAGTAATTATTTTTTTAAAAAAATCTTAAAGAGAAAATAAATGATTAACTAATGAAGTAAGATAATAATATAATTAGATTTGTTCTATTTAATGTTTGTATTTAAATTTTGGCGTATATATGTGTATAATAATTATCTAATTTTTGATTAAAAAATTAACAATGTGTTGTAAATTTCTAGGGATGGTGGAACTTCGGTGATGGCTTATTGTTGACTTTTGAATTTAAATGGTTTGTGTGCAAAGTAGGATATTTTCTTTTGTTTCAGCATTATGAAATTACTATAATATCCAATAGCCGATTTTCAATTGTGTTGAACTTATAATCTAGTGAGGTACTTGACCATTGTAAATTCTGTGCATCCTTGGAAATGGATTTTGAGATGTTATTTCTAAACTTCCATGCGGGGATCCTTGTTATGAATTATTCGTTGTTAGTTCCACTATAAGAAGTTATTTCTCATTTATAAATAGTGAATTGATCCCACGCATGTTTGAAAACATTTTTTTTAGAGGACTGAATACAGAACGCTGGTTACTAACAGCAGTATTGTTAGTCATTGGCGCACCATGGTTAACTCGAGCTCGCTTGACATTCGTGAGTACAGTACTCACGCTTGATATTCGTGGGATTCGTTCTCATGCTTGTTATTCGTGGGTTTTGTACCTGAGCTTGTTTCGTGGCTTCGATCCATGCTTGGTTACTTACCCTTGTGGACTGTGTGTCCACGCTTGTTCTCGTGGCTTCGTCTTTGCGCTTGGTTATTTACCCTCGTGGACCGTGTGTCACGCTTGTTGTCCGTTCTGTTGAAGTCCCATGAGAAGTTAGAACTTGTGACTTATTTATAAACTGATTTTGAAAAGGGAAAAAATGTGTTATCATGTACTTGGTTTTATTCATTTAATGATCTTTTATACATCTTTAATTATGCTTATTAATAAACTTTTATATGGATTTATGTTTATGATTTCTTTTTCTTTCTTTTTTTGCTCAAGATGTTTATGATTTCTTAGTTGGCCGTTGGAATTAACTTTTACCCCTCTATTATAAACTTTCATGGTTTCAATTTATGCCTCCGTTTAGAAGTTGAAAATTTGTCATCATGATTTTATAATTCAAGGTTAAGTCTATCTAAATAATTTCTTTCATTATTATATTTATTTCTGTCGATGGGACGTTATTCACCGGAAAAATATTTTTGGTCCCAGATAGTGTAGTGACTCGATATCTCGACCTAATTGAAGTTGAAGAATTGTGTTGATCGGTCTCTATAGTGATGTAAACTCAAGCTTTGACATTATGTTTTGGAAATCCCATTCTAGGAGCTCCACATAATCTATAGGCGGGATCCCTATTTTCCTTTGTAATTTGGAATATATTTATATGTATATGCTATATGGAGTGAAGCTCTGAATACTGTAATAAAATTTTGGATCGTTGTAGAATTTTTTTGGGAAGTCTAATTTATTAGTTTAAGGCTTAAGGAATGTGAGTCCACTCATATTCTGTGCAGGTTACCTCTTAGTTTTCAGGGCGTGACATAAACCGTAAATCTTATTTATGGTTGGCGGAAGCATATTGCTTTTTTTACCATTCCATTAACTTTTTTTATATATATATATATATACAAGTCAAACTTCCATATGGTTCTTTGTGTTTTTTTAATAAGCAAAACAACAGAATTCAAGAAGCATTGATTCGAGACAATTTTTCTAGATTGTCCCTCATAAAACCACAGTTTATGCATGGAGGAATGTGAAAGGTCTGCGTCTTTGTGGTGGAGTGAATTCAATTTAAATGAAAATATATGAGTAGTTGTTAATATGAAGATTTTTCTTTCATTTTTCAGTGTTTTTATCTTTTCTTTCTCTAGTTCTTTTTTTTTTCCTTTTGTTGTTGTTGTTGTGAGAGATGACATAAAGAATGATAACGATTATGAATTATGCTAATGTTAATGTGATTATAATATTTTTGGTGGATCAGGGGAATGATTATTGAAAAAAATATCCTTTGGGTTCAAATGACTAATAACATGAGTCTAATGATAATTCAATTAATTGTTTTACATAAACATTGTACCTTTAATTCTTCATCTCACATATAATTATAATCTCTCTCTCATACATCATACCACACCCTTCTCATGTATTGCAAGTGAGCCTTGTATTATTTAAATTTTATACATGAACTACATTAAATTTTCCGAGACAAAATATTATAAAATAAATTATGACAAAGAACAACATAAAGAAATTGAAAAATTTAGTCTAAATTTTTTAAACGCTTTAAGAAAAAAGAGAACTTCGTCGCATACAACTAATCGACTATTGTCAACGCCCATAAATACCAAACTGTTTTTTTACTCATTTTCTCCAAAATTTCATACAATTATATATAAAAATAATATTATTTTCACCCTAAAAATGAATTATTATTTAATTATATTATGACACATAGTCAGGGGACGCATTTTCTTCAATGTAAAATTAATCATACCAAGATTTGTGACCAACTCATTTACCAATTAGTGTAAAGCTAAACCAGATAATAGACCATATATTTATTTTTCGTGTATTGGAAGAGTTTATAAATAACATATTGTATATTTTTATAAATAAAATTATGAATTGCAAAATAAAGGTTTTTGCGGGGAACTAGGTTTCCCTCGCAAAAAAGGTTTTTTGCGAGGGAAAGCTGGTTCCCTCGCAAAAAACCTCCTTTTGCGAGGGAAACCTAGTTCCTCGCAAAATTGTGTGAATTAGGAGGGAAAATTCCCGCCATTTTCCCCCATTTTGCGAGGGATATATTTTTCCCTCGCAAAGTTGTGATTTTTGCGAGAGAAATATCTTTCCCTAAAATGGACCACTTTGCGAGGGAAAAATATTACCCCGCAAAATAGGGGAAAATGGCGGGAATTTTCCCTCCATTTCCCATAAATTTGCGAGGGAAAATAACTTCCCTCGCAAAATGACCATTTTGCGAGGGAAATTGTTTCCTCGCAAAAGCCGTCGCAAATTTCACTTTTTCTAGTAGTGCATAGTGAGAGCATAGGACCGCTACTCCACCCATATAGCCGCGTTTAAGGCGTGTCGGGTACCGCAGAGATAGCTGTGAGAAAGAAAATCCCACCACCTGGGAGACGACACTTGCAGTGAAAAAATTGACGTGTCTGATTAACTATCTCTACCGAAATTTTGTCAGACCGCCATGCCGCAAAAAGGCCCCCAGACCTGCCGACACTCGGCTCGCAGGCAGTACGATCAAACCCCAATCTAGAAATACATTGAAGTTTCTCATGTTTCCTAAAAAACGTCATTATCTGTCCGACGGGCTCGACCCATTTGACCATCTCTAAAATTGGGAAAAAGGTGATTGTGGTGCCATAAAAGGTTGTATGGATGTGAGATTATGAGAGGCATGTCCAATGCATTATTTGTAATCCCCACTGAAATGACAAAATAGTACTCCGTTTGCTCGAAAGAGAAACGAAGCCATGATACTAAACCACGTCGTATCTGAAGAGACATAGGGAGATAAGTGGGAGAGCTCTTCTCTCTAGCAGCCTTTGGTCGGAACAATGTTATGTGCTCGAATGGGTTTCAGATCCGTGTGAACATGCCATTTGGTTGCCTTGCTGCTCTTATAGTATTATCATATGCTCTGTTTTTCACTCTTTTTCTTGTAGGTCAGGATCTGGTCCTATAATACTTCATCCGGCTTTAAATATAAGACATAGTTGACTTTTTTTTAGAGAGATTAAGGAAGTTAAATAAGTTACTTAATCTTATCATATGATGTGTATTATTAGATTATATATCGTTTATTCATTAAACTAATTAATTTAGAGAAAAAAATCACAATACAAATATTCTAAAATAATTTATTTAGTTTTCTTAATCTTACTATAAAAATCAATTCTATTTTTTATTTAGGAGCAGAGGAAGTACCACTTATGCTGATTCTTCAAGCTGAACCAGCCTTTCTCACTTTTAATAGTGCAGAGTTGCAGACGTGTCCTAGTTTCAACCTTTGTTGGATCTTCGTTATGGTTCTAATTGGATGCGAGGGCGGATCCGAAAATTAGGGAAGGGGGGCACCATTGGCGGGAGATTCGGGGGTTCGGGGCGGCGCCCATTTTTTTTTTTTTAAGCAAAATTTTAAATACATTAAATACTCAAATGATATAGTAATGGTGCTATCAATTTCTCAATAATAACCTGAAAATTTCAATGATCTAGTTGCAAGCTAATTCCCAAGAATCACAGTAGTGAGAATTAAAAGAGCTCAAGACAGCATGGAATTTCCACAAGGATTTCTCTAAAAAATCATCAATGACAGTATAAGAATAGTGGCATCAATTAAAAATATGCAATACTCACACTATGAATTATTTCTTAGTCCAGCCAAAAAATCACTTCATGATTGTAACCACTTCCTGAAATCAGGATGTCATATTGACACTGATGGGAAAACTGAAATTCAAGCACAAATGCAATCCAAACATATTGAAAAACAAAAGTTACATAATAGCAAAAACACCAGCAAGACAACACATTTGCAAATAAACAGGAAATAGTGATTGTGGATAGGAAGAGGGATTAAAGGAGGAAGCAAGTGGTGTGAGTGCAGAGAGTATGATGCACATCATTGCCTACAAAGAAACGCTTCCTTCCTCATCTTCTTCATAAAATACTACTACTTCATTGGTTCTTTTTTAACAGAGCAAAGAAAAGAAAAAGATATGGAAATAATAAGAGGAGGACCCACTCGGTTTCAAGTAGTAACACAATCCCTAATTGGTTCACACAACAACCACACTGAACATGGCAACCAACGAGCAAGCTCTTAATCGAAGAAACCAAGATTTTAACCGAAAAAACAGTGTGATCTTTGTAGGAAGCATTTCTGAATTTTGGGACGACTCATTAGAGCCAATTAATTTTGGCGCTTTCTTTAAGACCCAACTGTGTGATCTTTGACCAATAAAGCAAACGATTAACCATAAAATCTTAAGTGTCAATATTGTGGCTTTCAAATTTCAAAGTCCTTTAGCTTGACTCGGCCATAGCAGTGACAATGGAAGTTGCAAACACAATCACATTAATTCATCAGTGCTTCTATTCCTTGCTAAACTTAATTGTTTCATATGACTAAATCAAGGCTTTGCGTTTCTTCTAATTGTTACCTCCCCCTTATCAACAAAGAAATCTCTAAAATTAAACAATATAAGCAACAAAAAACAGAGCAGAAGCGCCGACCTTCAAGACGCACGACGAACGACAAACGGCGAACCAAAGCCAACAAGAAGATGAGAGGCGAAGAAGAACAAAAGCTCCGACCTAACCCTGCGTCTGCGTATGCCTTTGCCCATGATTCTTGCCTGATTCAACTTTGAAATCCACATATACCTATTCTGATTTTAGCCCAAATTTTTTTTTAAAAAAAAAAAAAAAAAAAAAAAAAATCCGGACGACGTCGTTTAAGGGGGGGCACTTGCCCCCCTAGTCATACACCTCGGTCCGCCTCTGACTGGATGGATCCTTTGCTGCTTGCTTCCTTGTCTCATTATACATACAATATGCAGCCAATCATCGGGCGCTTTTTCCAAGCTCCATCCTTCATGATCCCCACGCCAAAATAGTCTCTCTCTCTCTCTCTCTCTCTCTCTCTCAATAAAAGTTTAGGTGAGGTAGACACCGGTAATCCGCTAGAGTCAGGGTAGCTTTTAGGCTCAAAGAATACTTACAAATCATTCACCAACGAGGCCCTTACATCGACCAGCGGGTATCAAAACTTCTCCCTTTTTGGAGTGAAGACTGACGCTTTAGTCAACCATACCACTCTTCGTTGCAACTCTTGCTCCCTTTTGTTCCTTATCCCTTATCACCCCTTTAGTTTTAGATATTCCCTGGGCCCAATTATGGTTCTATTTCTTGATCCACTCATATATTTCTTTTGCTCTTGGGCCCAGTATATATTAATATGTGCGTCTTAAATGGACCTCACCTTTTGTCCTATTGAATATATGCTTTGTCTTGCTTTAAAAAAATAAAACGATATTTCAGAGTAATAAATATGTTTCTTAACATTTTTGTCCCTATATTAATTGTAATAAATAAAAAGAATTCATTCGACTTTTGGAACCAATTATAGATAAGGGAAAAATTAAAAATTCAGTGCATAATAAATGAGTTAACTAACTCTTATTGATATTTGAAAGTTAGTTAATTTTAACTTATGAATATGATCAGAGTGGCAAGTAAAAAAAAAAAAGAATACTACTTCCGTTCAAAATATAAGTACTAAATAACTAAATTACACAATTCAAAAAGTTAGTTAAAATTAGTTGAAAGAAATAAATATATATATAAAAAAAAGTATTGCTACTCGTATGTTTTACAGGGGAAGTCATATATAGCATTTTGAGTTTTCGAAGCTTATGCAAGCAAAAAATATAGTATGTAGTTCTAAATCATTGCTTTTGTGAGGGAGTATCAATATGATAAATTAGGAAATAATTGATAAATATGAAAAGTTATGTCTTATATTTATTATCAATATCAATTCTCCAAATATATCTTACTTCTTTTATTCCTATATATAAGGTAATCTCACCAAATTACAAGATTTTAGAAAACAGTTAAAATTAATAAATATGTAGAAAATATATTTTTTTCCCTAGAAGACCCCTATTTAGAGTCGGGAAAACAGCCGAATCGTTAGACCGACCTGTTTTGGTCATTTTATCATGAGGGCCGGGCTTAAAAATTTGCCCGTCAAGTTGCTACCGAGCCTAAAAGAGCCGGCCAGTTTAGTCCTTTTATTTTTATATTTTTTTAAAAAGTATTCATATAATACTAGAATTTTATATTATTAATGATGTTGTAAATATTTAGTTCTTATTATCTTTTTTTTAAAAAAAAAAAATTGAGTATAAAATGGCTTAATTTATTGTGTAATATATTTACGTTTGGATTGAGGGTAGTATACGTAACTTTTGTGTAATTAAAACTTATTTAGCATGACAATTTCATAAGTGGCTTTTGAGATAATTATAAGAAGAAAAAAAAAACTCCTATGTCTCTCCTCCCACCCTCTCCTTCTTGACTTCCGTCTTCTACTATCTTCCTCCATCTATAGTAAATATTTCTCTATCATCCATAACATCACCCCTTTCACTTGGTCCCAAAACCACCATCACTCTCTTCTGACCACTCAAGAATCAACAAAATCAAACCATTTTAGCAAAGAAAACTTCAAAGAAAAAACAAACCAGTGGATGATATTCCTCCTTACTTCGTTCACTCCATTCTACCCTTGGTCTTTATCTCCTTCTCACCGTAAAATTCTATTGGAAAAGAAGGAACTGGAGCCGTCGACTTCCTCTTCTCTTTTCTAGCGTGTCACCTCTGATCTAGCAACAGAGAAGATGAACAATGCTTTGAAGTCCACCTCTCTTTGAAGTCCACCTCTCTAGTTCACGAGTTCTCAATCTCTGATTCTTACCGCCCACCACTCTCTTTTCAGCAACAAGGACGATGAACAATGAATAAAAAATTTTGCCGCCTCCTATGGTGAACTCTGAGAAGACGATGCTCTCTGCTCTCTCCTCAACTGTCAAAAAACGCTCAAAGAAGGAGGACGGTGAGGTCGGCTCTTGATCCTCCTCGCCGTCGTCAATATGATGGACAATGGATGAGCAGGTGGTGGTGGGTGGCGGGGAGTGATGAGATCGTCGGTGATGAGAGAGCATTGAATAAGCACTTAATACCAATCGATAAGCTCCAAATTTCAGTTTCTCAAATAAGCTACTTTTATTGCAAAAGCACAATTGGACTGACCCCTATACAAAACATACCCGAAAGGGAAGTATCGAACACATCACATTCATAAATAATTTGCTGAAGTGGAAAGGAGAGCTTTTCCATATGGACTATCTAGATGAGATTTGGACGATCTATATTTATTTGTATTTTTAAAAAAAATTATTTTAATGGATAGAGAATCTAAAAGAAAGATAATATCTCAACTAACATATTTTTTAAAAATGATTTTTCATTTAAAAATCGACAATTTTAAAAAATTAAATCTGGATCATTTAGATCACATTTAGACGGTCCAGATGGAAGAAGAACTCTCCCTACTTAATGAGCAGGTAAACTGATTCTAAAGTGGAAACCAGTGATGAAATTGAGATGACATTGAAGTTTGGAACCTTATCTTATTACAAAAGAATACTCATCTGTCCCCAAAAAAAAAATGCGGAAATATTTCAAAAAAAAAAAAA
Organism: Acacia melanoxylon; assembly: GCA_019022615.1. Taxonomy (NCBI): domain Eukaryota; kingdom Viridiplantae; phylum Streptophyta; class Magnoliopsida; order Fabales; family Fabaceae; genus Acacia; species Acacia melanoxylon. The sequence goes on from JAFJYJ010000046.1 coordinate 3,903,781, forward strand.
TCAAAAAAGATAAATAAAAACACGTGAAGTTGTGAAAACCTAAATCAGTCTCATGAAACTACAAAATTCAAAATTAGTTCACGGATAAAAATTATATGATGGACACTTGTGGTTGGGAGGGAATTCCTTGACTGGTTAGAAAACTAGGTAACAAAATTATATGATGGACACTTGTGGTTGGGAGGGAATTCCTTGTCTTGTTAGATGATTCATGAGGAATAAAATGAGACACTTATGTGTTGCCTTCTACTCGTACGTACCTCTGTTTTTTCTCGCTTAATTGAATATACTTGTGCCTCTACAAAGTTTACATATGTTTACAAAGGAGGGGTCATAATAATTCTATATATTCCACATCTGATGATAAGATAGAATGAAAATCGTCTTCTAATGGTAGAGAATCAACCAATTTATGATGGTGAAAATTTTCTTTGATCACCTTTAATATATATAATATATAAATTCACGAAATTAATTAATATGAATAATTTGTATCTAAAAATAGAGAAGGGTAATACAATGTCTGATCAACCTCCATGATTTCCCTATAAGCTCAACCATCTATATCGAATATAATAATTGTTAACCGTATAGAAAAGTCTCTATTTGGTCAATTTGTTTCATTTTAATTTCTAGCAACATAAAAACAACTCTTTATTTACTTCTTCTAATTTCTGTTTCTCCACCATGTACAATGTCTTAAAGATTCTCTATATCATACCTTAATCAAGAAAGGAGGATTTGATAAGGATTTTTTGAAAGTCACGACTTTAAGTGTCTCATTTTCATCACCAGAGATAGGAACGATGGCCCAAAGTCATGCCTACCAATCCAAAACTCGGCATAAGGCTTGTGGGGTTAGGTGTCGGATCTGAAATTGAAAAAAAAGCCTTGCAACTTTAGAGTCTCTGGTTGGTCGGCCCCAATTGTAATCGTAGTTCTTGACGAAGCATTTGAATCTATGAATCTTACCCGGCACAATTTCCAGGATTACAATAGCAGAAACTTGTTCTACACATACTTAATTGCAAGGGAGTGAGGAATAGTACTAAAGAGAACGAAACTGAATGCAAATTGTGATGGCGGTTATGCGACCATCACGGTTTGTGCTTGCTGCTATTTGAACCGCCAGAGATAGAGGAGGAGAAAGAACAGAACTACGGGTAATGATGACATTAGAGAGAGAAAAAGAAAGGCAAGTGGGGTATGATTCTGTTTTTGCAGTTTTGTTCCTTTCTCAAGCGAGTCCTTTCTTTAAGAGTACGAAATTTCTCACGGGGAAACTCAATTTTCATAATTTTTTTCAAACAGAGAACTCATGTTTCTTTCTCAGTACGTGCCTGTAATAAATAAAAGAAAAATTTATAAATAATATCAAAAATTGTTGAAAAACCCCGTGCTGAGTTTAATATGTCTCAATTTTTAGACTCAAATGAGGAGGTTTATATGGCTCTCCTCCTGGTTTCACGCCTTCTCACCCCAATCAAGTTTGCAAGTTCCAAAAGTCTCTTTATGGCTTGAATCAAGCTAGTAGACAATGGTATTCTAAAGTGTCATCTGCTTTGATCTCTTATGGTTATCTTCAATCAGCATCCGATCATTCATTGTTTTATAAAGCATCTTCCAATGCATTTACTGTTCTTCTGGTTTATGTTGATGATGTGGTGCTTGCTGGAAATAATTTGGATGAAATTAAGTTGGTAAAATAGCAATTACATTCAGCTTTTACCATTAAAGATCTTGGAGAACTTTGTTATTTTCTTGGTCTTGAACTTGCTAGATCTAAGGATGGTTTATTTTTATCCCAACGCAAATTTGCTCTTGAATTGTCCCTTGAAGATTTGTATTAACAACGGGAAATGAAGATTCTGGAAATGCATAGATTTTTTTTGGCTTGTAAATGTATATATTTACAACAACATTTAAACACTTGTCCTATGGATCCCCATTTGAAGCTTTCCAAGGACAATGGCACTATTTCTTTTGCTTGATCCATTTCTTCCTTATCGAAGGTTGATTTGGTCTTTATTTACTTGGGATCTATTACTATTTTTATCCCAACGCAAATTTTCTCTTGAATTGCTTGAAGATTTGAGTTTTTTTTGTCCATTTGAAGCTTTCAAGGACAATGGCACTCTTTTGCTTGATCCTCTTCCTTATCGAAGGTTGATTTTTTCGTATCTTACTACCCCCGTGATTCTCATTTATCTACTGCTCATCGGGTTCTGCGCTACATTAAATCTTCTCTAGGTGCTGGAATTTTCTTTTAAGCTCAATCTGATTTACAATTACGTAGTTTTAGTGATTCTGATTGGGCTGGCTGTTTAGATACTCGGAGATCTGTAACTGGTTTTGCTATATTTCTTGGTTCTTCTTTAATTTCTTGGAAAGCCAAGAAACAAGCCACTGTTTCTAAATCTTCTTCTGAAGCTGAATATCGTGCTTTGTCTTCAACCACATGTGAGTTACAATGGTTGATATATCTCTTGAATGACTTCAACATTTCTCATGTTGCTCCTGCTGTTCTGTATTGTGATAATAATTCTGCCATTCAAATTGCCAACAATCCTACATTTCATGAAAGGACCAAGCATATTGAACTTGATTGTCACTTGGTTCGGGAAAAAGTTCAAGCAAAGGTTATACGTCTTCTTCCGGTTCGGTCCTCTAATCAACTTGCCGACATCTTTACTAAGCCTTTGCATCCTACTAGGTTTCATGAACTTACTTCCAAGCTGGGCATCAAGAATATCCATGCTCCAGCTTCCCCGGGGGGGGGGGGTGACAGGTGTAACATAGAAAATTAGTTTTGTATTTGTTTAATTTGTTGTGTATAGTTATATTAGTTGTGTAATTAATATTTAGTTATGTAAACCAGTTTGTATAGTTTTCCTTTCCTATGTATTACATCAGTTGTGTATATAAACACACTTAGTCTCAATAATATTCAGCATATTATTTTACCATTTTTCTATTGGTCACATGGTACCAGAGCACTTTCTCTCTCTATGTGCTTTTTCTTTTTTCTCGATCACTATCCCCTTTCTATATCCATCCAAATGAGAACCCAGCACTAGTTCTTGTCGCTCCTCCACTCGACGGAGCAAATTATCACAGCTGGTCCAGATCGATGCGTAGTGCCCTCCTTTCGAAGAACAAACTTCGCTTCATCGACGGATCCTTGGTTCCTCCGTCGTCGACTGATCCCCAATTTCCGGCATGGGAACGCTGCAATAATCTCGTCCAAGGATGGCTTACTCGTTCTCTCTCCCCAACAATTGCCAAAAGCATACTTTGGTTCGACTCTGCCTCTGAAACTTGGACCGACCTTCACTCCAGATTCTCTCAATCGGACTTGTTCAGAATCTCTGATTTGCAAGAAGAAATATGCAACCTCCGGCAAGGTGACTTCAGTGTGAGTGAATATTTTACTCGTTTGAAAATTCTTTGGGACGAGATGATGAATATCCGTCCACTGCAACATTGTTCTTGCGGTTCACTCACCACTGCTCAACGTCACAGAGATGAAGACTAGGTGATTCGGTTCCTTAAAGGCCTTAATGAGCAATATAATCCTACTAAGTCACAAATTATGTTGCTCGATCCTCTGCCTTCAATCACTTGTGTTTTTTCTCTTGTTGTTCAACAAGAAAGATAGCTTCATCCACTTGCTTCCGCAAATTCCAAAGTGCTTATGGCAAAGACTCCACGATATACACCTCCTGGTCAGTCACACTCACAGAAACTCTGTTCATATTGTGGTAAACCTCGCCACACTGAAGCTACTTGCTATCACAAGCACGGTTTCCCTCCTGGATTCAAATTTCGATCCACTGGCTCCTCTGGCTCTTCACCGGCTGTTAATCAGGTTGGGAATCCAGGTTCTGGTATTGTTCACTCAACTTCATCTGCTAAAGCTTCATCTCTAGATTCCAAATCTTTATCAGCCACTGTTCTGCCTCAACTTTCGCTAGAGCAGTATACTCGTCTCCTCTGTCTCTTAAACTCTGCGTCTTCATCACCTTCAGTCAACCACCTGTCTGCATCCATTTCCACTCCGGCTGAAGGTAACTCAGTATCTCAATCCCCTGTCTCCTGGATTATTGATTCAGGAGCGACTGATCATGTTTGTTGTTCATTGGATTTATTTTCTGATTATAAATCCATTTCTCCAATTAATGTTAGTCTTCCTACTGGTGCTAAGGCTGTTGCTAGCTTTTCTGGAACAGTTAGAATATCTGATTCTTTAACTCTTCATCATGTTCTTTTTCTTTCCAATTTTTCTTTCAATATCCTGTCTGTTTCTAGATTAACAGCTGCACATAATTGTTTTTTTTTTAACCTTTTAAGTATGTTCCTTAAATGGTTCATAAAAAGATTTGAACTCTTTGGGGATTGCAACTCATCTGCAAAAATAAATAGAAACAAATAATAAAAATAACTATATATAATATTAAAAAAAAAAGACAATACATCACGGTAATTAAGACGTAATATCAGAAAAAAAAATGTTTTACTTTCAAAAAGAAATCATGTCCCTATATTCTGACAACATTTTAATTGGGTTCTCATAATGTAATTTTTTTCCCAAATGAATCCTGACATTTTATAAACATTTCAAGATAATTCCTATTAAAGTATGCTTAAAAATAAAGGGGAATGATAGTTATATGCCAAAAGATAAATGTAATCATAGTGAAATTGAGAAAAAATTGTTGAAATATAAGTTGCACATATTGATCAAGACAGTTCTACATATAGAAGTCTCAGTTACAAATCATACATTAAAAATTTATAGAATTATAGGCCATTTTCATTTTTTTGCAACTGAATTTTGGAACTTATTTTTCAGGAATATTGAGAAGATAAAAATTTTGACAAATTATAGGTCAATTGATGAGAACAAAAATCATACAATGTCATCCAATTCTAATTATATAAAGGAATTTGTCACAAAAATCATTGCATTTTTTTTTTCAAGGCCTTTATTTTTTATGAAACAATCAAAAATAAATTATTGCAAGATATTTTTCTTGATTTATGTCGCACTTTTTTTTTTTTTAATTGTAGTGAATATAACGTGATTGGAAATTTCATTAATTTGTATTTGCATTTGCATTTTTTTTAAAGAAAGCTTTCAGTTATCTTGCAAATTAGGATAAATATGGAAGCAAATAAAAGAATAAATTTCCTTATATAATATATGAGCCGAGTTTAAGACCAGGAGTTGTGTTAAATATATTAATTAGATTGAATCTCTTTTTTTAATAGAAAAGTTACATTTATAATGCCATAAGCTCTGTAAGAAAATCGTATATTTTTATTTTATAAATAGATCAATTTTAAAATAAGGAAGGAAAAAATCCATCACCTTTGAAAAAAATTAAGTAAATATAAAGGACAGAATAATTTCATTTATATTATATAATGTGAATTTAATTTCGATTGAAAAAATGGTGTGTGGTAAAGTTTATGCCCCCTTATTGATCAAGCTAAAGGCCAAGGATGATACCTAATGTCAGTTCTCTCTTAATTAACAAATCATGTACAAATTAAAATATTTTGATAGCAAAAAGCAATATATTATTGATATTAAAAAATACTCCTCCGATCTGGTCCTCAATGTAAGACATATTTATCTAATTTGAGGAGATTAAAGAAGTTAAATAAATAACTTAAATATAGCATGTGACATTATCTCTTTAAAATATTAGTATATAACATTAGATTATATATCAACTTAGAAGTTGAATAAATTAGTTTGAAGAAAAATGATAAGTGTAAGACAACATAAAATGAATAAAAAATGTCTAACATTTAGACAAAAATTCACCCTAAACTAGATCTTATATTTACGATATGAGTAGTAAAATTCATGGCAAATTTTCATTAACAAAGTGGTTCATTCCTTAAAACTCCATGAATTTATAATAAATCATATTATTCATAAGATATAAAGAATAAGGTTAAGGTGTAAAAATGCATATGAATTTTTCTAAAAGAGCGTCAAATATCATAAACTTTATTTAGGTGTAAAAATGCTCATTAACTTTTAGAAAAAAAGGGGCTAAAATGCACCCAATAAAGGGAAAAAAAATCCCCTTTTTTCAAGAAGTTCATGGGGGGTTTTTTTTTTTTTTTGTACCCAAATAAAGTTTTGGTATTTGACCCTCTTTTAGAAAAATTTATGGACATTTTTGCTCCTTAATCCTAAAGAATAAAACTAACTATTGGGAAAAAATAAAAATCATTTTTCAAACTTTTTTTGCATTCATTTGTACAAAAAAGGCCTTTTAGACTACTGCATTTAGATTATCACATTTAGACCAGTTATAGAGGATAGGTCTAAAAAGTATGACATGTGGCAGTTTTGTAAATATAATTTTTTTGTAGATTGGTTCCTTTAAAATAAGGTCTAAAAGATATTATTATAACTGGATTTTTGAACATCGAGTAACGACATAAAGAAATCTTATCATTTAAATTCCTCCTTACTCCAGCCCATCACAAATACAACTGCCATGATAATTATATATTAAAGTAAGCTTATAAAATATCATCATTAGGTAAAACCTCAACGAACCAATATGTCCTTCTTGAAATTCAAAGGACTAAACTGTCATTTTGAAATTCGGGACTAAACTGTCATTTATGAAATTCAGGACTAAACTGAAATTTCCGAAATTTGGGGGCAAAATCATAATTTTTGCTAGGCACAAAACTGTAATATTCAGTCTTTATTATAATAATGTTATAATACATACATATATATAGTTGGAGGTAAAATTTATTACCCCCTCCCCCTTTTACTTAAAGCCGACCACGTTTCTAATATGCGCGCACACACACACACACATATATATATATAAATTTTTCTACAATATATTAATATATTATAATAATAAAAATTATTATTATTATTTTAACTGACATTACAAAGTTCTACTCCTATACTAAATTTTCTTGATAAATTAATTATCATTAATCTGTCTTATCATTATTCTAAATAAATTTCAGGATGTTTCACTATGCAACAAATGAGGTGAGCAAGCAACAGGTCAACCTAAAGATCCGTATTCTTGAAATATATAAATCACTATTGCATGTAGTCATGAACAAAAATATTAATATTGTTTACTGGTGGGACAACAAAACTTCTGTAGTTATTCCTGACGAAGACATTTTCTACTTAATGGCATTTCTGACCTCTGCAGTTCCTACTTCCAATGCACCTGATGGCTTGGAATATATTTTAACGCAAAAAATATAAATAATTCTAGAATACTATGAAAGTGACCATCTTGGTAAGACGATGATTGGTGCCACGTGTACATTAGTCACACTTATAAAAAGGATGGTTCATTCGTTGCTCATTTCTTAGAATTAGAGAGATATGAGCTTATATTGGAAAGAGTTTTAGAAGGAAAAGATGGTCCAACTCTGTGGCTTTTAACAGAAACTTAAACTTTGTTATTTCTTATTTAACAGTTTTAAGCATCATAGTCTCCCACTTACAACATCTCAATCTTACTATCCACAGTAGCAGCTTCTTGCCCTTCGAAAATACCACTGTTGATATTTCTGCTTTTAACCTTGTCATGATAGCGTATATTTCTGCTTTAATAATAGTATGAAGGCCTAGGGATTTGTAGAAGCCCATCAACCATTCTCCTTGAGCATTTCTTATCACTCCCTCGCAAGTCGCTTGGTATTGGTGGCGCACCGATCCATCCACATCAATGCGGATCACATTTACGGGAGGGGGTCCAAGATGTCTCCACTATCCTACCCAATTGGAAAATCTGGTGTTGTAGCTTTTGGTTGGCACTGTTCTCCAAGAGAAGGTAGTTGCACTGGTGCAGCATCTCCCTAGCATCTGTGTTGTCTCCCTGAAATAGAAATTTGCATCTGGTTGGACAAAGGGTCCAGCATCCCAAGCGAAAAATTCTTGTCCACGAGAAGTTTTGAAATCTTCCTTTTCCAGGCTTATGATTTTTGTTCCAATTGAGCCAAACTTGTAAACTGCCACTGAAAAACTGAGAAAAATAATTAGTTTTTAAAATTTGCTTCCAAAAGTTTCTTGTTCGATCACAATATCTAATTATGTGAATCATACTTTCCTTACTATTACAATGAAAAGGACAAGCATTATCATCAGTAAGGCCTTTCCTGCACGAAGAGAGTTAGTAACAAGTCTCTCTTGACCAACTTGCCATATAAAATGTTTATCTTTCTTAGGAATTTTCCATCTCCACATCTAAGCCCAGAAGTTATTAGTGTGAGCTTCTCCTTTGTCAGAAAGGTAGTGATAAGTAGATTTCACAAAGAAGCACCCATCTTTTGTAGCTCTCTAAGTAAAGCAATCTGGTAAAGTATTGGATGGGGATGCATTTTAGTAATAATATTTATGATATCTGGAGGTAAAACTTCATGACATATGATGAAAGCGGAGCTAATCACCGAGGGGGGGTGAATTGGGGATTTAAAAATTCTTTTCAAAGTGCTATGTATCTTGAACACAAAACAGAGCAGAATAGAGTAAGGGAAGAAGAAGAAAGACACAGGAAGATTTATACTGGTTCGGTCTAACCTCTTGACCTACGTCCAGTTCCTAGACACTCTGGGATTTTCACTATCACTTAGAATCAGTTACACACTCTGTACTCAAAGTTATCCTCTCACTAGGATACACTCCCCCTTACAAGTTGTAATATGATATTCCCAATCTCCAAGTCCCCTTGACTTGAGATTCTTACAATAAATGATTTCAAAATGAAACTCTCTCTAAGAGCAGATAATATAATCACTGAAGTACAAAATGTATCAAAAGATACTTTACAGTAGAAAATTGAAAGAGTAGTTGGAAACTTGAATGATTTTCGTTTTCTGTAGATTGGTTGTTGAGAAGACTTGAATGCAGCTCTATATATATGAAGAGAGCATTAAATGACCGTTGGATTAATCAATGTAGCCGTTGAACACATTGCTTAGTTGATTAGGAACACTTTGGTCTCTTCTTTCTCTACTCTTCAGTTAATCCAGTTGCTCAGAGGATTATGGTTTACTTCCTTTGAATTTAATCCATTGGAGGAGCAGCTACTGGATAGGGAAAGGAAACATTAGTCCCTTTGCAACGCGTGTAGAATGATTGTCCAAAAGGATGCAAGCTTTCTAGACTTTGCAATAAATGCATTGACGTCACTTTTTGCTTTAAGCTAAATCTTCATTTAATATTCTCTAAACCATCTTAAACTCACTAACAAACTAATTAAACATAGTTAGGAATAGTAATGAGTGATGATAAGAAGTATTAAGATCAAACATGAAGATTTCACAAATTCTTGCAATTTTGATTTTCAAACTTTGCGACACAAACTTGAGTTTGTTCTTACAAACTGGAGTTTGTAACTTTGCTTCAGAAGCTAAACTGGAGTTTCCAAAACAAACTGGAGTTTCCAAAACTTCAGAAATATGTTATGCTTTCTGTATGATCTAAACTCAAGTTTGCAAAACCAAACTCGAGTTTCCTCAGAAGAGAGAAAACTTTGAAAACTTTCTGTCAAATGCAAACTGGAGTTTATAAAACAAAACTGGAGTTTTCTCAAGATCAGAATGGAGCCTAGCTCTCTGTTTGTTACAAACTCAAGTTGACAACCACAAACTTGAGTTTCCAACAAAGCTTGGAAAATATGAGAGCTCTTTGTTAAGCACAAACTGGAGTTTCCAAATGGAAACTGGAGTTTGACTTAGTTTAAAAACTTTGATAGCTCTCTGTCTTGACTAAACTCGAGTTTGTCTTTAAATTGAAAAACTTAGAGGCTCTCTGTATGCCGCAAACTGGAGTTTGTCTACACAAACTGGAGTTTTTGGCTTGGTTCATAAAATGAGCTACTCTCTGTCAAGTCCAAACCCGAGTTTCGAATCCTAAACTCGAGTTTGCCTTTGACAGTAAGTTTTTCAACTTACTAAGACAAACTTCAATCTTGAGTTTACAATTGTTAGTTATCATCAAAACACATAGAGAACTAACATATGCTATTGTCCCATCGCCCATTCATCAATAATTGATCCCTTGTCATCTCTTCTTCGTTAACAAAGGAAGGATTCTGAACAAAGGATAAGATGGGTTGAGCAAGGGGAAGCCAAAGGTCAGACCAGAATTTGGTTCCTCCTTGTTATTAACCCTTTTTCCAACTCCATTGAGGAATTTATCCCAAACTTCAACTATTGTTTTCCATGCAGAGGAGGAGCTTCTCTTTTTGGAGACATTAGGAAGTATAAGGTCACAACAATTATACTTGGACCAAAGACATTGAACCCAAAGAGCATCTTTTTTTGTTAAGAGACTCCAACAGAGCTTTATAATGAATGCTTTATTTTGACGACGTAAGCTCTAGAAGCCCAGACCCCTTGTGTTTTCACTTGGGTAATTTTATTCCAAGCAACGAGATGCATTTTTTTTCACATATTCTTCTTGAGACCATAACTTCCTTGAAATTCTCTCGATCTAGCTGATAGTACAAATTGGAAGAAGCGTTGATTGCATACAGTAGATGGGAAGAGAAGATAAAACAGAGTTTATAAGCACTGATCGTCCTGCAATAGTCAGAAATTTGCTTTTCCACATGGACAGTTTTTTCTTGGCTCTTTGCACAATGGGATAATAAGTGGCTTTTGTGACTCTTTTATGAATAATCAGTACCCCCAAATATTTTCCAAGATCAGCAGTGATCCTAATCCTAAGCAGCCGGCTTAGCTCAAGAGCTCTGTTAAAATTAACATTTTTAGAGCAAAACATATGGGATTTGTCTAAATTGATTCTATGCGCTGAGACTTCATAGAAACTTTGCATCACTTTACAAACTTCAACCATCTGGTTGCTAGAAGCTTCTGTAAAGAGGATGAGGTCATCGACAAAGAACAAGTGAGAGATATGAGGACTGCCTCTCTTGAAGCTGAAGGGTTTTCACTGTTGGGATTCACATTCAGCTTTAATAAAATGACCCAAGCGCTCCATGCAAAGGAAAAAATATAGAGGCTAAGGGGGTCTCCTTGTCTAACCCCTCTAGTAGGGGTAAAACTCGAGCTTTCGTCACCATTCCTGAGGATATACATAGTAGTAGAAGAAATACAGGCTATAATGAGATCAATGAGATTGTGTTCCAATTTAATACATTTGAGAGTATCTTTGATAAACCCCCAGTCAAGTTTGTCAAATGCTTTCTCCATATCAATTTTGATAGCCACAAATCCTTTCTTTCTTCCATTTATTCTCATTGAATGAATAATTTCTTGGGCAATTAGGATATTGTCGCAGCTAGATCTGTTAGCAATGAAGCTGCGTTGCTCTTGACTAATAAGATGGGGCATGACCTCTTTAAACCTATTAGCCAGAAGCTTAGTAATGATTATGAAGCTCACATTGCACAAGGAAATAGGACGAATATCCTTTAACGTTGAAGGATTATCCACTTTAGGAATAAGAACTACCTTGGACTGATTTATGTTGGACATATTTGAAGGGTTGCTAAAACAATCTTCAATGAAATCACAAATTTTATCACCCACAACATTCCACTGGGTCCGAAAGAAGTCAGCCTGAAGACCATCAGGACCCTGAGCCTTAAAAGCTCTCATGGCAAAAGTTGCATTTTTTATCTCGATCTTGCAAACTTTTCTTAACAAAGATATAAGATTATTATCATCAATAATAGGAAAATTGGAGCACCACCCCTCAGGGTCTTTCACAAATGCATCATGAGTATAGAGATTTTTGAAGAAGTCTTAGGCCAACGATTTCATTGTATCATGGTCTTCAACCTACTCCCCCTCATCGTTCTTGATAGCCCCAATTCTCTGCTTCTTCCTTTTAACCATGGTTAAGGCATGAAAAAAATATAGTATTTATGTTTTCTCCTTGAAGCCATTTACTTCTAGATTTTTGGAACCATACAATTTCTTCTTGGGTTGCTACTTCATGGTATTCGTCCCAGAGTTTTTTTTTTCCAACCAAAACAACCCAGTCTATAAATTCATTCTCTTGCTTCTGTCAATTCCCTCCAAAAGCCTAATCAACTCTCTTTTTTTTAGAGAAGTTTCCCACACGGTTCTCATTCCATTCTAAAACAGAACTTCTAAAATTTTGAAGACAATCAAGCCAATTTTTCTCTCGCCAAGCTTCTTTGGTGATATCTTTTAAGTCATTTTCAAGGGACCAAGCAATTTTTTAGGAAAAGGTTTTATGAAGTCCTTTTCGTTGAGGTAAAGGATTAGAATTCACAACCACAATCCTACGATCAGATTTAAATTTAAGCTCACGTCGGACAATAGAGTTGGGTAAATGATTTAGCCAATTGAAATTGGTAAAAACCCAATCCAATCGTTCCTTAAGCCCCTATCTTTCCCAAGTGAATTTTCCCCCCTGAACCTTAGATTCAATAAGCCCAGTGTCTTCCATGCAATCTCTGAAATGTTGCATAGAGGTCCATGAAGGCTCAGCCCCTCAAATTTTGTCAGTTGGGGGATAAATAGGCATCGAAGTCTCCCAAAACTAACCAAGGAAGCGTAGAGTTATTTGCTAACATGTGAAGGGAATTCCATAATTTGTTCCTGCCAATAGAGTTAGTTTCTCCATAAACCACAGTTATAAGGCTCAAAACATTATTTACCTGATCATTAACATGGCAGTGGAGCATTTGAGTGGTAGAATTGAGATAGGTAATTGTAAAATCATCCTTATTCCACAAGAGCCAGATACCCCTAGAAAAACCACTAGATTCAACCCGAATCCAATGACTAAAGCCTAATTTACAACAGACCTTGTTGGCTCTATCTCCACTAATTCGAGGCTCCAGAAGGTAGAGAATATCAATATAATATTTTTTTAACAATTTCTTTAATAATTAAAGGGAAGGTCTGGCTAATGGCCCCCTACAATTCCATGAAGCTATAATCTTTAAAAATATATATAAAATAATATGAAAAAGGTAGGGAAGCACATACTTACCTGATGTGCTCAGCGTCTCCTTCCTGTCCCAACTCAAATTGAGTTTCAGCTACCAAGGATACATGCTCCTCCATAGAGTCTACAGTGATGTCACTATTTGTGTTCAATTGATCTGGTGGTTTTGGATTTTGAACTTGTAAAACCCCTTGACTTATATCCAAAGGCGAGGCAATTTGATTTTGCTTATTAGGCATATCAGATGGTATACCATTTTGATCCTCTTTTGCCTTATGCTCCAGTGAGTCAATATTTCCTTGAACTAAGCTATAGATTCTCTTCCCTTTGTTGTTCTTGGTCAGGAGGTGTTCATGGCCCATAGGAGGGTCTGATTTATAATGGAGCCCATCCCCATGATTGGTTGAAATATTAACTTGCCCATTAGATACTTGTATAGAACAGAATATCACCAAGAAGGGGGTGAATTGGGGATTTAAAAAATCTTTTCGAAAGCCTCCACAATAACAAAGTATAACAGAGAGAATGAGAGAGAGCTTGACACAGATGATTTATACTGGTTCGCTCTCAACTCTTGACCTACATCCAGTCCCCAGACACTTTGGGATTTCCACTATCACTTCAATCGATTACACACTCTGTACTCGAAAGTAATCCTCTCTCTAGGATTCACTCTACCTTACAAGTTGTAATCAAATAACCCAATCTCAAAGTCCCATTACTTTGAGATTTTTATAGTGATTTATAATCAGAAATAAACTCTCTAAAAGAGGAGATAGATAAACATTGAAGATTATAAATATCCGAAGATATTACACAAGTGTAAGAAACAGTAGATGCATAATGATCATTTTTACTTTTTTTTGTTTCCGGCAATTGAAGCGAAATGAATGCTTCAACTTAAATATGGTGAAGGCAATTAATGACCGTTGGAAGCTTTCAATGCACCGTTGAGAATAATGAATATAGTCGTTGGACTTGAATTGCGTTCGTTACTCTAGTCGCTTGATTCATTCCATGACTGTCGACATTCTTCGTTGACATTCTTTGTGTTCTTACCGTTGGATGATCTGGCATTCAAATAAGGAAAGAACCCATAAATGCCTTTTGAATGTGCATAGAATGATCGATCAAATCAGTGCTTCGTTTTCTGAACCATCATTTAATGCATCTGACGTAATTACATGCTTTTTGGTTAATCTTCAGTTCATCCATTATCTAATAATTTGAAACTCACTAACAAAATGATTAAATATAGTTAAGAACAATAGTAAGTGATGATATGAAGTATATAAATCACACTTAAAGATTTAGCATTTACAAAGACGGTGATTGTAAAACAGAGATACGTTACACTCAAGTTCAATTCAACCAAACTGGAGTAGGCGACTCGAGTTTAGCATTCTAGGCTCGAGTCACTAGTTCATCTTCTTTGAAAATAAGTTGAAGTTTAAAATGAAGATGTCTCTCTATGACTTATGCTCGAGTTTAAAACAATTAGCTCAAGTGTATGACTCGAGTCAACCAAGGTTAGCTTGAGTCAAATTATTCTTTTCACAAATGAACTTTGAAATACCTTTCTAGAAAAGGTTTGAAATCGTGCCAGCTCGAGTCATTAAGTGATGACTTGAGTCAACTCCATTTACTTGAAAATTGATTACAAAAAGGATGCTTGAGTTAAGAGATATAGGCTCGAGTTAGGGACTTTGAATTTGAAAATGAGTTTAAATCCATAAAGTATGACTGGAGTCAATTCTCACAGACTCGAGGCAATATCATTTCACATAATATTTCATAAGAGCTCTTGACTCGAGTTTTGTGCGACTGGCTTGAGTCACTTTGTGTTCAAATATTTTTGAGAGCTCTCTGTCTTATCTTAACTCGAGTTTTACAACCTGAAACTCGAGTTAAAACTGACAGTCAGTTACTGGTTTAAGTTTGATCAAGTTCAAAGCATTTTGACTTAAACCATTAACTTCATTTCGTTTATAATTGTCAGTTATTATCAAAACACATAGAGAACTAACAACTTGGGCTTGCGGGTTCCATAAGTGGTTGGCCCACTAGGTTCATGGAAAACCCGTTTAGCCCATTTGTTGGTGGCGTGCTGGTTTTGTCTTTAGCCGCATACTCAGTTCAAAGCTTTAGATCTTCACGCGTTTTCTTATGCGTCTTGCTAGCTGGAGTCTTCTGACTTTCTGAGTTGACTAATTTACGAGCCGTTCTGAAATCGCCATTTCTGGAGTGGATTTTCACTGAAGATTCATCTTGTGTCAGGTTCAATTCCTTTTCTGTGTCTTCTATCACAGCGAAACGAGATTTCTGTCTAATGTGTGTCGCTTTCGTTGATCTATTTCCAGTACCCAAGGAATGACGCTGTCCTTTTCTAAAATTAGGTCGTTTTGGCACTCAAGATCTGTTTGTCCAGCAGATAATCATCCAAGGACTGAAGGTTTCTTCATCCTCTAAGGGTTTTGCCGGAGTTTTCACCGGTGATTGATTTTGTGGTTCCTGTGATGCATTTCCGTCGCCATGGGAGTTGCCGTTGCATTTGTTCAGGCATTGTTCCCTTCTGTGGCCAAATTGACCGCATGTGAAGCAAATAAGGTTAAGCCTTTCATACTCAACATTAAATATTGAACCTACTGCAATTACTTTCTATACTAATTTTTGTTGGAGGTTTAATTCCTCACAAATTTGCCTTTTCGATTTTTGGTGCTGGGGATTGAAAATCATGGAGGGTGTTCATGTCAACTTTCAAGGTTCTACCGATCCTGTTGTCCAGTCTCGAAATGCAATTTATGTTGTAGCAATGAATTGGTACATCTAGGATACAAACCCCCAAGTTGCCACTCGTCTTAGAGGATTCTGGTAAGGGTTAAAAGGGAGTCCAGTGTTGTACTAGTACACAGTGTTGATTGATCACCCAGGGATTATCATAGAGTACTTTCTGGTAGTGAGCTCTCCATAGTTCTTGGTCTTGAAATCTAACAATAAAATAGTTGTTGGGAGATCGATAAGTTCAAAGCTTGAGATTCCCCATAAGTTTTTCAAGAGATCCTTTAGTACATAAAGGTTGAATCTATTTCTAAGCACAGTTAGGATTAGGGCATAATTCCATGGTTCACAACACTCATTGTATTCCTCCTGTGTTCAAGGCGCCACTGGATATAACTCTTTAAGTTTTTTTCATCTCCTCTATTTCTTTAGGTAGTTTCTAGCAAATTTCTGTGTCATTAGTAAATAAGTCCTTTTCCTCCAATGTATGATTACTATGAGCCACACCATTGAATCCCATTAAGGAGGCGGGGGAGGAGGAGAATTTTGTGGTATTTCCCTCATTTTTGTCTTTGGCTTCTTTACTTTCAGGGATTATGTTTCCCGCTATGGCCATCTTAGATTCGGTATCTGACATTGTGTCATCTATAATGGTTTGTGGAACTTCTTCCACTTTCTTCCGATCATCCTGCCTTTCAGTCGGTGCCTGATCCTGCGGCACCTTACACTGCCCAAAATCCATCAGTGAGAGTTGTTACACAGTTTCCAAGAGAGAGCGTTTTTGTTACAAAACAAATGTTCACTCAACCATGACATCACACTCTATCCCCTTATTAAGGCATTTTGAAAACCACTTGGTGTGCAAGTTAAATTGAGTTAGTCAAACTTGCTTCCTTAATGAAGAATGCTCACAGAGACACTGAATAGCAATACACATCAATTATCATACCTAACAACGTGCTCGATAAAACAATTTCAATGAGTGCAAATGAAAATATATAAAATCAAAACCCAAGTGTTACAACTCAATTCAAATTACAATAATCCAACTAACAGTGATTTAAAACTTAATACGTTTTAAGACGTGGTGTGTAACTTAAAATGATTTGAATTTTTAAATTTTGGAATTACAGTATCCAAAATATTAAATGCAACCAAATAAATGGTCATGTAACAATTGTCATAGTTTTAATGTTGAAGAATTTTTCAAGAGTTCAACAATATTTTGCCATCTCAATAGTTGAATTTAGATTAGTTGGTCATTTTCTAATGCATGTAATAAATAAGTCACACATGATTTAAACCGCAGGTTATACTGAAATATCTTTTTGAACCTATTGGTTTATAATTTTTTTTATACATCTTTGTGTTAATAGTAATGAAGATGCTTTCTATCCGCACAACTGGCGGGTAATTAATGCAAGGCGAAGAGATTTTGATATATAGAATATATATGAACCCATCTGAATCTAAAATGCTTTTCAATATGACAAAGAGGAAATTTCCAATTATAATTTCATTTGCAATGACGATAATTAAAAGTCAAGGTCAATCGATGTCCAATATAGGTCTATACCTACCGAGCCCAGTTTTTTTACATGGACAACTATATGTTGCACTATCGAAGGTTAAGAGTTTCAATGGGTTGAAATTATTTATATTGGATGAGTTCAATAAATGTAGTAGTACTATAATAAATGTAGCTTATAGAGAAGTTTTTCAAAACCTTTTATTGCAATAATAGCATGAAGATAATCTTCCTCATCACCATAGGATTATGTGAAATGTCTCATGATTAAGATGTAATGAATTGATTGAATAATATCATTGTAGCATAGGTTGATGATCATTTTAGCCAATTTACAGTTTTAACATATCCATGCAACACACGGGTTGAAAGTGTTGTTCATTCTAAACTTTGAAGTTGTAATTCCCATTCCCTTTCACACCATTTTTTTTAAAGCACAAGAGATGAAATGGAACACCCAATGGGTCTGTTTGGGTTGGCGGTAGAAGCGGTGACTTAAAAGCTATTTGACTTTAAAAAAAGCTCAGTAGGAGCGGTGGCTTAAAAGCTATCTGATTTGTGTTTGGATTGATAGTGGTAGAAGTGGTGGGGCCCATGTCAAAAAGCTGAGAGCTTTTTGGAAAAAGCTCCATGATGGAGCTTTTTTCTTAATGGGTTTTTTGAGCTTTTTCCTTGACGCTCAACCCCAACGAACCAAAAATCAGTTGGCAGCGTTACTAAACTTTTTTTCAAAATTGCTGGTTCTAATGCTCCTAACGATGCACTCTAAACAGGCACAATATCTACGGATCTATCCCCAATGCGATAACGTAGCAGTGACCCATATGAGGTCATGGGAGTCCACATAAGGTGCTTAGACCTTGTGTGCTTATTATATGCTTATACCTCAAATTGAGGTATAAGCATGTAATTATTTATTTTTTTAAAATTTTTTATATATTATATTTATTTATATTTAAATTATGTTACTTGCTACTGCAATGATTTTTGCATCCAATTATCTCAAATTAATTAATTTTCAGTCCCGCATTCAAAAATATTTTCTGTAACACCAAGATATTATAAACTAATTAATTTGAGATATTGAGTGCAAAAATCATTCGAGAAAGCAACACATAATATAAATATAAATAAATACAATATATATATATATATTACATACTTATATTTCAATTTGAGGTATAAGCATGTAATAAGCACATAAGGTCTAAACACTTTATGTGGAGTCGAGGTGTGGGCCCTCATAGATCTTTCCCAGTCCAAATCATAATTAAATATTAGTACCGTACTTAAATAACAGCCCTTCCCTGCACGTCTGTCCTGCCCGTGAAAAATATCTTTGGCTTTAATCCCTCCCATATTTCTTCAACCCAGTCAACAACGAAGACCTCGAACCTCTCGTTTTCTAAACTATACTACACGTGCTTTTGAAAACTACTTCCAGAGATGTAGTACGTTAACCGCACAACTAAACAAATACAAATTCACAGTCCTCACGCCGTCAAAAGTATGAAACGTTCTGATTCTAACCCTCATGCTCTCCAAAATGGTTGTGCCATGTATCACCAAGAGTAATTCCTCCACTTGAAAAGAACAACAAATGAGAACACCATCTAAGTTATTATGCTTCGTATATGATCAAAATACCTCTCACCCTTACCATAAAATCTCATCTAATTTATACTAGAAATAAAATCTTATATTAAGAATTAGAGATATCATTATTCAAGTGATATGTGGCCATCTAAGTTGTTTAATTCCGCTTTTATCATTGTTGCCAAATTATTCTATGAATGCATCAAATCTAAATAAAAAATAAAAAAATTATGCTGTCATAAAAGGTTGTCCTTATCATGTTTCTCCCCCATCTTCTCGTTCTTCAATCTTCGCAGTAACAGTTGAACGTGGTACTGGACCATAAAATTTATTAAAAAATTCAACAAGATAAGATAGATTCTTAAAGACTTCAAGCTTATTGTTTCATTTGTAGTGCATTTTGGGCATGATTGTATAATCAAACATTAATTTGAGTTAGGAACATTTGTATTGAATTAAGTGTAATTAAGAGTAAAATTGTCATAATTTGTTAATTATTCATGTAAATGATTTCTTAGACTTTTAATGCTATTTTGTGTTTAATCTTGCATTGTAAGTGTTTAAGATGAAAATTTGAGATTTTGGAATGTCAGAATTAATATTTTGAGGGTTAGAAAAAATTATAAAAAATGGCCATAAATTTCTAAAAATTGCAAATCAATAAAGAAAGGGATAGAGGAAAATTGTATAAAAGTACCTAGATATTTTGAGTGTGGTTGATTTATCTCATATTGAGTGTCGTGATTATACTTTCATAGGAAACAAGTGTATTAAAATGATTTTCAGACACACGTCAGGTGGTTTTTCATAATTTATCTATGAGATAACCAAGAATGATTAATTATTAATTGGATAAATTAGATTCAACACAATTGCTTAAAGTTTTCAATATCACTTCATGATAAATTAACTCCTGAATCATTTAAAAAAGCTAAGAAAGCCATTAACTTTGCTATCAAGACCCATTTCCTTATATCTATCCCATTTTATAGAAAAGCCCAAAAATATATTATAGCTTTTAATTAAATTGCATCACTTTTTTAGCTATTAATTATTATTTTTTTTAAAAAAAAAAACTCAACCAATTTCTCTTGAAGTATTTAGATTATCTAAGGATCAATAAAAAAAACTCATCGAGAGAGAAATCTTATTTAATTTTTGAATGCGTACCCAATGGTAAAGTACAAAATCCCTCGTCAATAGCAAAACAAACTCAATGGGAAACGGTAATCTCTACTTAGTAACAGTAGTTCCGGCCAGAAGAACTTGTTGGACCACCGTCTCCAAATTCCTGAACGAAGATCCAGCTCCCTCAGAAGCAGCTTCCTTCGCCATTTTCTTCCATTCCAAAGCCTTCTTCTTCATCTCCTTCCCCTTTTCCCCTTCCATCAACTCCCTCACCAGCCTCTCCACTCCTTCCCTCTTCACATCACTGTCTATCTCCAGTCCAATTCCCCACTCCTTGCACGAGAATCGACAATTGGTTTGCTGCTCTGCGAAGAACGGCCAACACACCATCGGAACTCCATCGCACATGCTTTCCACCGTCGAATTCCATCCACTGTGCGTCAAGAACCCTCCGATTGCAGGGTGAGCTAGAACTTGCTCTTGTGGGCACCAGCTGTAAAGTCGTCCTCTGTTTTTAGTCTCCTGTATGAATTCTGCAGGAAGAACTGCGTTGTCGTCTCCAACGAGGTCGGGTCTGATAACCGACAAGAACGTTTGGTTGCTGTTAGCAAGTCCCCATGCAAACTCTATCAATTGTTCGTTTGTCATCACCGTGATGCTCCCAAAGTTTACGTACACAACGGAGTTGGGTTCTTTGGTATCCAGCCATTCCAGACACTCTGTCTCTTCCTTCCAGAGGTTCGATCCGATTGAATTCAAGTCTTTGTCCGTGACATCGTTTATGAGCAGATTTAAGGGACCGATGGAGTAGACAGGAGGCAGAATGGAGGATAATCCTTCCAAGACGTCATGCTCCAGAGCATCGAATGTGTTCAAAATGATGGCAGATGCTCTCTGAGCTCTGTCACACTCCCCTGTTATAAAATCAAGCATAAATTCATCTGGGTTCGTGGTTCTGACGAAGCTTGGGATGTCCCTCAGCCGGATTTCCTTGATTCCTGGTATCCAATCTATCAGTGTCCAAATACCCGTCGGTTAAATAGCTGGGGTCTGCAAACGTCAACACAAAACAATGGGGTTTAAGTAACAAAGTTAATTACTACTCTGTAAATTCCACGTAATCCATTAAGCTATCATCGAAGTTTATACCTTTGAGAGGCGTCAAACCCTTCTCTATGAGGTGGCGAACGTGAACATAACAGAGAAAGCCACAGGCACTAGTAGTCCAGAAAAGAACCTCTGGAATCCCAAGTTCATGAGCAGCATCAAGCGTGAAGCTCATAACCCCATCGGAAACTATGCAGGTAACGGGAGGGACATCGGAGGAGGTGTTAAGTTTGTGAAGCAGGTCTCTGAAGGGAGGGAGGCAGGTTCTGCGGGTGGACTCGCAGAGGGAAGGTATGTCCTGTGTGGCGTCGACGTCGGAGACGGGAAGGCCATCGGGGATGGTTTTAAAATGGAAGGAAGGGAGGCCGTCGAGGGAAGTAGGACCTCGCGATCTGAGGAGGCGTTTGTGGTTGAAGTCGGTGTTGACAAAGGTGATGTGAAAACCACGAAAGTGGAGGAGCTTAGCGAGTTTGAGCATTGGGTTGATGTGGCCTTGTGCTGGGCCTGGGATGCACAAGGCATGAGGTTTCTCCGATACAGTCAATGAACCCATTTTCTCGGATACAACTCACTCAGGAAAAACAAGTCAGAGGCAGAGATATACATGGTGGCTTGAGACGTCGTTGATTTATATTGATTGAGCCCTAGAGGCGGTGTTTATTTTTTTACTCTTTGATATTCTGCATCGCTGCCATTACCTTTGAATAGAGACAAGATCAGGGCAATTGGAGTCAAACTTGTCAGCCACAATGCTGATCAGCTAAGTCTCATGCCTTTCTTAAAAAACAAATAATAATGAGAGAAGCTAATCCGCTGATGAAGGGAAAATTTCACCGTACCGTTTTTGCAGCCATTTAATATCCAGCTTTAAAAAATCTCTAAAATTAAACTGAAATTAAATTTGTATGAAAAAAATATTATGCAATTACTTTACAAGTTAAATATGATTATTTATAAGACACATGTGAAAAATTACAAGTCAAATATGCTTATTCACAAAATAAATAAGTGAAATTACAAAATTATTTATTAACAAGTTCATCAACATATTAACAACTATTGCTACACTATTAAATAACACATTTTTCCCTTCACACACCAGGTGTTGTAACTACAACCACATTATATACATTGCATTTAACTATGGTTACCTTGTTAGTTTACAAATATAAAGGAGGGCAATAGAGGTGAACATTTTAATACCTACAAATTCAAACCCAATCAATATTCAAATAAAAAAGATGACAATTTTTCATATTTTAGGGTAAAACTCAAAATCGGTTCAGATGGTCAATAGAAAAACCAATGAAAAAAGGGAATAATAAATATTATAGAGGCGTTGACATCAGTTCCGTATCTTCCTCTTTTAGCTTTTGTCATGATCGACACCTCCGTTATGAGTTTGTTCGCCGCTAATTCTGTATTCAGTTTTTCACATAATCCTTAGTTCCCTCTTTCTATTTATTCAATGGGGGTATTTTGGACTTTTTGACATTTGAAATATATTGCAAAAAGTATCACGAGACTTCACTGTAAATTTGAGATTTCAAAGGACAATTTTTTTCGTAGTTTCTTTTACTCGAGACTTAGGTGCATTTTTTCTAAAATAAATCAATTTGATATGATCTAGATAATTGAAGTTAAGTGCGTCAATATTCATAAGTTATTATGTTCAGTTAAGAATTTCTTATGAAGTTGATATACCGAGTCATTCAACGTGATGAAATACACGAAAAGGTGAAAAGCTAACATGCATTTAATTTAACAATAAGTTTACACAATTGTGATCAAATCGTCTTTGAACAGATAGTAATAAAGCCGAACACGTTAGAATTTTTTATAGCAAGTTAAAGAAGATAAAAACTATTAGTGAGTCAAATAAGTGGCCGGGCACGACTTTTCCCTCGCGTGGCCTCCTACTCAGGCTTCTCCTGGTTTGACCAAGGGCTAGTTTGGTTTGGGGAGGGGGAGATCTTTTATCCCTCTTTACCAAAAAAACCCATAAAAACTTTTTAATATTCTTAAAATATACTCTTAACAAAAAAAAATATTTCCTTCATTAATGATAATTTGGTCAATTCCCTTCCTTCTCACTCCTCCCCTCAAATCAAACACACCTAAAGAGAGGACAGTTTGATCTTATATACTAAAAGTAAAATACATATATTTAATCATAATTCTTGAAAAGAATTTATCTACAGTCTTAAGTATAAATGGGCAATATTAGTTGAAGGCGTCTTAACAAGTTAAACCTGTAATAAATGCTCAAAACACATGTATTTGTCGTATTTGTTTGGGAAAATATCACTGAGGTCCCAACAGAGAGAAAAAATATAAAAAAAGTTTCAATTCTAAATCCGCTATCAAAAAAGTCTAAATGATTGTGAGAATATTGTTGCCAAAATGACTTTTCCGTATCAAATTTTTTTGAGTTTTTTCTCCGGCGTGTAAAATTTTAGAAACCTGAAATTTTTTTGACAATATAAAAAGTCATTTTGACAACAATATTTTCATAGAGAAATTTTAACAACAAGAAAAGTCATTTTAACAATATGAAACACCATTTTGACAACAAGAATTTTTTTATATTGGAATTCCGTAATTAAAATAAAAAAAGTCCCTAGAGACTTTTTGATAGGCTAAAAAGTATACTTTTAGTCCTTTAAGTTTACATGAGGTATACTTTTGGTCCCTTAACTTTATAAAGTATACTTTTAGTCCTATATTTCTAATACCGTTAATTTTACTAACGGAAAATGCAAACTCAAGTGATAATGGTGTAAATTTAAGTGATGATTTGTGTAATTAAATGCTATCAAACTTAAATTTAAAATATGGGTAAATTGAAGAATATATAAAAATTGTGTAATTAAATGTTATTAGTCATAACTTAAGTCTGCAACATTAGTGTTTTCCGTTAGCAACATTAACGGTGTTAGAATTTTAGGACCAAAAGTATACTTTATAAAGTTAAGGGACCAAAAGTATGTCTTATGTAAAACTTAAAGGACTAAAAGTATAGTTTAGCCTTTTTTATAAGAGATTTTTATTATTATTATTATTATAAGAGATTTGGGGTTGAGACTTGATATTTTTTCTCTTCCTTCCTTCGGACTTACTGATAGTTTCCCTATTTGTTTCCTAATTACGTGGTTTGTGTCCCTCCGCCATAGATTGTTGTTGTTGTTTTTTTGTCTGTCCGTTTTGTGGGAGGTGTTTAAGGAAAATGCACATTTTGTAAAGAAAAAACCACCTATATTTTGGGCTTTTTTTGATTTAATCTTGGGTTATATAGCAAATTTACCTCGAAAGTTTTCACTGAGTAGCAATGTTACCTTAAAAGTTTTTCTTATCTCAATATTACCCATTTGAAGTTTCAAAACGTAGCAATGTTGCTCATTTCCATTAAAAAGTTAACGGTCAACATTAGTTTTTTAATTGAATAGGGCAACATTACTACGTTTTGAAATTTCCAGAAGATAAGAAAAACTTTAAGGACAACATTGATAGCTGATACTTTCGGCGGGGTAGATCTACTACTTAACTCTTTAATCTTCAATAAACTACTTATATTTGAAAGTTGATGGAGTAACAGATTAGGTGTAATGGATTCATTATCTGCAGGATCGAATGTGACAGTATTAAAAAAATGTTGGATTAAATGTAGAAAGAAAGAACCCAGGGATATCTGAAGTCCTTGTCAATGCAAATGGAATTACCAAGTTTAAGCGGGATAGGCGGCGATTAGGATCGACTCATGAACGAGACACATGTTGGGCCAGAGTTAAATTTTTGGGCCTGCTGCTGGACTTTGGCAATGTAGCATTCTTCTTTTTACCATTGACGTGGTGTTATGTAACCCGGATTAACTTTGTTGTATTTAGAGTTGGGAATCAAGGCCGGTCTTTGAAGGGTTAGGGTCTAATGGGGCTGGCCCCGTAGGGTTTAGCGTAAGAAAAACATCTCGTTTTTTCAAAAACTGGCTTTGAGAGCACCAAGGCTAGAGCGCCCCTACGCCCGAAAGTTACTATTTCAAATTTTAACTATTTTTTCTCCGTTTTTGTTTAAAGAAATATAATCAAGTAAAGTACAACAATAATTGAAGCTCTAATTTATCAAATAAATGTTGTCAACATTAATATTCAAGAGGGAGTTTTAGCTACTGTAATTAGTGTGTGAGACTTGGAGTCCTCACCGAAAAGAAGGAGTTAACTTGGTTTCCCTTCACGAGCCTCAATAGAGGGCAGATTAGAGATAGCTATGGTGGGTTATTCTTTGTATGAGCATGTTGAGCTTTTTGACCAATTTGCCCCTTATTAAATAACTATTTACCAAAATGACCATGTCTGGAAACTATTTACCCATATTCCCCTGTTTAGTCGACTACACCCCTCATGTAGTCGACTATAACGCAGGACATTCTTTTTTGTAAATATTCCCATGATTTAGTCGACTAAGCTACGGTGTCTTAGTCGACTACATCGCGATAGAGGGGTTTTTTAAAAACCCTAATCACGGCATAATGGAACCCTAATCGACTAAACACCAATTTCCCCTTCCAATACTCTCTCTTTTTTCTCAGTTTTAGTGCAGCCCATCAAGGTTTAATACCATCCCACCTTGTTGAAGGTATAATTGTTGTGTAATCTTTATAGTTTCACTTTGTTAAGCTTTTGTTTTTGTTTGTAACCTGAAACCCTTCCTTTTGCAGCTCCCAAATTTTGGTGTGAAGGATGAGTTCAAGTCCAAACACACACGTTACTTTAAATTAAGGGTTGAGATTTTGTATCTTTTAAAATTATATTATAATATTACATAAAAATTAAAGATAAATCGTTAAAAGTTGATTTGGAAATAAACAAACAAGATATTGTTCACTTTTCAATCCAATCTAATGATGAGATGGGAACAAAGGAAATAACCCAAATCTATTATCTTCCCTCCCTTTCTATTTCTAACCACAGTATTAGGTGAAGATTTAGACTGTTTAAAATTGATCTATTAAATCATACGAGTATCATAATCAAAATAAAAAATTAAATTCAAATTGCTAAAATTAAATCTGAATAATTTAAAATTATATTAAAAAAATAATAATAAACCATTTTATAAGAGATTAAATATGAATAATTCAAACATTACCCTATTAATTGGAAAAAAAAAAGATATAAAAAAAACAGAGAGAGGAGAGAATATCGCCGATTAAATCACTGTTATTTGTGTATTGCATGATGGGAAAGGAAAAAAATATTATATTTCATGTTTTTTTAAAAATTTATCTATTCTATTCACACTATAAATAATCTAACCTATATTTTAGATTTTACGCACCATGGCTCACAACAATTTATTTTTTCGCCAACTCACACCAATTTAATATTAAACAAACATTAAATTAAATATTTATTCACAAAAATATATATAATATGGATATGGATATTTTTTGTTTCCTTAAAATAGATGGAGACTAATATAATTATTTATAATGTCCATATTTTTAAAGTATCAACTTTCTAGTTAGTATTTATAAATATAAAGATGTTTATATTATTATATAGGGTTAAGGTGCAAAAATGCACATGAGCTTTTACCCAAAGTGCACCCAGTACCATATGCTTTTCGGAGGTGCAAAAATACTCATGAGCTTTCAAAATTGGGGCAAAAATACCATCTCCGGTAGAAGGCGTTAATGTATGTTAGTTTTGTGGTGGGGCCCATCATATTAAACAAATAAAAAATATTAAGATTTTGTAATTTCCTCACGCTACCCCTGTCTTCATCTGTCGCTCTCCTAGCCCTCCGACATCTGTTAGATATGATTAGTTTTGATGATGTCTTATATAGATGCCATTATTAAAAGCAAAAAGATTGAGTAATATAGTTATCTCCTCATTGACTAACCTTTGTATTTAATGTAGATTAGTCCAAGTTGAATTATAGATCAAGAAGGAGATAAGAGATTACTGAAAGAAGAAATTGGAGAAAATGTCAAGTTCAAGAAGAGATATTGAAGAAGGTAGAACTTGCGAGAGAATGATGAAGCCAAGTTAAATTATGAAGAATGATCAAGAGAAGAAAAGAAAGAAAGAGTTGAGTTATAGAGATTCATCAAGGAGAAGATAAGAGTTCACAAAGCAAAAAGAACTTGCGAGAGGATGTCAAGGAAGCAAGAAGTTAATTTCAAATTGGGATGTTAAGTTCAAACTAAGAAGCTAAGTTCAAATTGATATGTTAAGTCAAAAGAAGAAAGAAAGAGTTAAATTATGGAGATTGATCAAGATGGGAGATACAAGATGGAAGAACTTGATAAAAGGAATGAGAATATCATTATAAAAGTTCCAAGATTGATTCTAGAAGTCTCCATGATCAAATGGGAGTTGGAATGGGTCAATTTGGAGTTAAAATACGTAAAGGGAGCTTACGGACTAATATAACTCGAGTCATGAGGTTGCAACTCGAGTTAACCACTCTGTTACAGCATTTCGAGTTTCGGACTGATATAACTCGAGTTATACTAAGTAACTCGAGTTGTGTAACTCGAGTTATCACTAAAAACTCGAGTTAAGGTGTATATCGACAACTCGTTCACCTCATTTCACGTTTCAGCTGAGCGAGGTCTGGTATTTCGATGATATCTCTCAAACAAAAGATCGGATTGAGGTGAAACCAGTGGAATATGAAACTAGACTCCCAATGCGTCATTTTGATATATAATCCAAGTCCAAAGGAGTTCCGATGAGGGAGTTATTAATTCTACAAGTTGGATCCTAATTTCACGCCATACTGCTGACCAACCTTTGGTGTTTTGAGTGTATCTCACAAACTACAAATCGGATTGAGTTGAAATTGGTGGCATATGAAAGTAGACTCAAAGGGCTTTCCATCAAGATTTGAACCAACTAAAACTGAGTTCAGACCATGGAGATATAGCCTTCGAAAGTTACTATCAGTTCAAGATGGTTCAAGAACGCTCAACATACAATGAGTTTGAAATGAGTTGTTAACTAGGCTTGGATAACACAAGTTAGGACTGGAAACTTGAGCCAACATCAATCGAGAGGCAGACAGAGAAGAATGAATATTGAGAAGAGATTTTAGCTCGAATCAACAAAGTAGCGAGCACTATTCACAACGTCTCGAGAATTCGAAGTTAATGTTATCAAATTGATTACCACTTGCTAAGCTTCTCAATATTATTAATAATCTTTGTGAGCAAATTTCAGATGATCAAACGAAGGATTAACATCAGATTACGAAAAAAAGATGATTACGTCAGAAGCTCCAACGGTAATATTTTCCAACGGTCATTTACGCTTACAACGATTGAAGAATTGCTCAACGGTCATAAATTGCAACTAACTATAAAAGGAGAAGCATTCAAGATAGAAGAGGTTGGAGATGAGAGCTTGCACTGTCGAAATGCTGATATTCTGAATCCAACATTTAGCTCACACGCTCTCTGTTCTCAATGCTTGTATAGTTCATCTTAGAGAGTGAGATTATTTTGTACTTCTGTGTTTATTCATTTACTCTTTTAGAGAGAACATTTCTGAGTATTAAATCATTGTAAGAATCTCAAGTCGTGGGACTTGGAGATTGGGTTATCAGTTCACAACTTGTAAGGGGAGTGTATCCTAGTGAGAGGATAACTTCGAGTACAAAGTGTGTAAGCGATTGAAAGGAGTATCTCGGTGAGAGATTCGGCTTCACAAGTGCACAGGTGAACTTGTGCATTTGTATAGGCTTCTCTTGTGCCCTAGGTTAAACAAGAGGATAGTGGATTGGAAATCTCAAGCGGAGCTTGGGGACTGGACGTAGGTCAAGGATTGGGCCGAACCAGGATAAATCATTGTTTGCATATTCTCTTCCCTAAACTCTTATATTTCCAGCATATATGTTTGAATGACTGACTATTGCTTTATAAAGTATTTCTGTCATATGAATTGATTTCAATAAGTTGCGAAAAGATTTTCAAAATTATCTAAAGTTTTATCGGACACCCAATTCACCCCCCTCTTGGGTGATAGCCAGGTCTAACATTTGGTATCAAAGCAGGACTCTTGTTTAAAGGACTTAACAGTCTCAAGAGTTGTTAATGGCTGAGTTTGGGTGTTGTTCGCTTTCGAAGGTTTTGATTATACCGTTCCACCATTTTTCAAAGATATTGATTTTTTGTTTTGGAAAGCTAGAATGACTAGTTTTGTGAAAGCAACTGATTTTTATATGTGGAATGTTTTTATAAATGTATTTGATTTCAAACCGAGAAATGATTGGACAGAAAAAGAAATGAAGATGTTTTCATTGAACATTAGAGCAATGAAAATCCTATACAGTGCTTTAACTGAAAATGATTTTGAGAAAATCAAGTCTTGCTCTAGTGCTAAAGAAATCTGGGATACTCTTGATTTTATATATGCTTCTAACAAATATGTTGAAGTTGAAAGTGTTGATAGTTCATTTGAGACTATATGTTGTACATCTACATCGATGAACAAGCGGAGATTGAAGAAGGAGAAATCATAGAATATCTTCACGATCCATCAAGACAAAACAAGAGGAAGACAATTCCGGGATGAGCTCATGGACGATTGTGATCAATTATTATCTAGAGCTCAAGATGCACATATGGTAAAAAGTTCCAATTCTTCTTGTGTAGTTAAGAAAAATGATTTTGAACATTTGCATAAAATTGTTTTTCAACCAATTGCGATTCTATTTTGAAAAACAAAAATGTTTTCAATCATCTTTGGAAAATCATATGGGAAGAAAGAATATCGAGATATGGGTCATTTGACATTGCATCCATTCGACCAGTACAATTCTTACAAAACTATTTATAATAAGCATCATTCTATTATTTGCAATTATTGTAGAAAATCTGGCCATATTTCTCATTTATGCTATATTAGGAGAAATTATGATGTGGGAAACACATATGTTTGGGTTCCGAAAGGACAAGTAAGGTCCACTACTAACGGATCAAGGACCCAAGTATAAGTGGGTACCAAAATGTCCATCTAGTGCTTTATGTGTGCAGGATAACTTGAAAATCAATAGACATAAGGGTACTGAGAAGATGAAGAAGAATCCAAGAGTTTCTCATAAGCCTAAAAGGAGACTCACATCAAACAGGAGAACTCTGGGAGCACCCATTGCTAGAATTACAAAGTCAAATCATAGGAAGCAATGGACACCCGTAAGAAGAACACATTCTGCCTCAAGAATGGACTACCATAGAGTACCGTTCAACTATCTTGAGGAGAACAAGAAAATGAGAATCTCTCAAACATCAAATAGAAGACTATTGAAGTCTATATCACCTAAGAGAGCTTTGCCAACACCCGTAAGAAAAATGAAGAATCAGTGGGTGAACAAAGTCAATCCTCCAAGTACCTAAGGCAAAGGTATACAATGGTAAAACCTCCTATGCTATTATCTTAAACATATATTGAGGTTTTATATTTTGTAACCTTAGGAATGATCATTGCAAATGATTCGAGATTAATTTTCCACATCCCTTAAAAATCCACTTGATAAATTTATAAAGGGATTGCAATGATCAATAGCTTAATTCTTTATGCATACATGATGATTTAAAAAAAAGGGTAATTCTTTTATGCATAAATTCATGATTAACTCATTGTGCTCAATTATTCTAAATTGATAAAAGCATGTGAATTCTGGCTCCTACAAGCTAACAATGAATGGATCCAAGCACGGTTGGATACCATGGGAGAAAAAGGTTTATGTGTCTCTGTAGGATCAAAGAAAAAGCTTCTCAAGAATGCAACTATATAGAGAAACAATTCGACTCTTGAGGAAGCCAAAGAAGCAATGGTTGATGTTGATGGTGAACGTCGTAAGAGAACTTATCTACATCAATCCATCCAAACCAAGCAAGCTTCAATAAGGACAAGAGGAATTATGGTGATATCTTACTCTAACCCCATATTGTGATTACATGTTCATTTTTAGGTAATGAATACTTGTCCATTATTGCATTCCTTTAGCAATCAATCATTTATGTTGGTTCAAAATGTTTGCAGATTACTAAATGGACCATAAGTGAACTTGTGCATAACTTTTCGAGTTCATGTTTTTGAAATGCACAATTCTAAAGTTTGTTTTTTATTTCAATTCACTCTGATTTATGAAAATGCATACAAATGATTTTTAGAATGAAGTAACTCAAGTTATTAATCATAACTCAAGTTATGGTTGAAAAACCAGGCTATCACCCAAGAGGGGGGGTGAATTGGGTGTTTGTTAAAACTTTATGAACTTTGAAAAACTTTTCGCAACTTATTGAAAGCAGTTTGAATGACAATAATAATGATTGATAAAGCAATAGTCAGTCATTCAAACATGTATAGATATTCAGGTATATATGCTGGAAATATAAGAGATAAGGGAAGAGAATATGCAAACTTGATTTATCTTGGTTCGGCCCAATCTTTGACCTACGTCCGGTCCCCAAGCTTCACTTGAGATTTTCAATCCACTATCTTCTTGTAACTTGATTACACGTTACGTACTTGGAGTAATCCTCTCACTAGGATTCACTCCCCTTACAACCGTAATCAATACACTTGCTTGATCACACACTCTGCACTCAAGTAATCCTCTCCCTAGGATTCACTCCCTTACAAGTTGTAATCAACACAATGTGTTTCCCACTCAAGATCACCCAATCTTGAGTATCTCACGATAGAATGATAGGATGTGTACAATAACTCTCTTCTCTCTCGAAGTAGATGGATAAGCACCGAAGCACAATTACAAGTCATCTCACCCTCTATGATAAGCTATGTAAACATTAAGACAGAGAGTAAATGATATGAAAATCGAGTATTAGCATCTTGAAGATGTCAGCTTGTGTCTCTGCGTTTTTCTGCTCTGTGTACTCTGTGTTCTATATGGAGACTTCAAATCTTCAGGTATTTATGCTAATTGAAGCTTGTGACCGTTGCATATCTGTTCAGGCATGAATCCATTCGAAATTATAGTCATTGTGAATATGGTTGAGATATAATTTGTTGGGAACATTTGCAGTCTTGAATATTTGAATATTGGCTCTTCAAGAATGTCTCCCATGATGTTTAGCTTTTGTTGGTGGGTGCCTTGTTGTCCGCTTGAAGAATGGCCGAGTTTCTTTCGTTGTCATCGTCATCCACTTGCTTCGCTCGAAGATATATTAAACTAATACAAGTGGGCTTTGAATAATAACTTGTCATAAAAAGTGGTTTTCAAATGTTGAATATGTTGAAGCTTACGTCCGTTGGAGCATTTCACCATTTGAACGTTTGAATCCATTGGAGAACCTTATAGTTGAGTATTCAAATTCGTTTCCTCATTGAATTGGTCTTCTTTCTTTGTTTCGAAAAATTGCAAACAAAGTTCATCTTCATACTCTTGACGAGACTTTGATTTCGTGAAGTTGATGTTATCTCAAACTTTAATCACCTGAAACTTATACACAAATGATATAAATGATGTTAAGAAGTAGTATAAGTTGTTTGAGCAATCATCTGGATGTTGTTGATGAGAAACAATATGGTGATTTTCTTGAATCGGATGTGTAAATACATTGCGGAGTTCCAAGCTCGAGTTTACATAGGTAAGCTCGAGTTTGGTCTTCATTTAAACTTGGAGTTTTGCCTCACGGAAGTCTCAAGCTCGAGCTTGGGACTTGTAGACTCGAGTTTGGGTGTTTATCGGGACTGTTTGCACTCGTCGAGCTAAACTCGAGTTTGGTCACTTATAGGCTCGAGTTTGGCTTTTTCCCAAAGTTCATTTCTTCTCGGAACTCTCGAGCTCGAGCTTGTAACTTCAAGCTCGAGTTTGGACTTCTTCAAAATCATCATTTCCTCTCTGTAACCCGTAAGCTCGAGTTTGCTACTTGTAAGCTCGAGCTTACTATTTGTAAACTTGACCTGGCTGATTTTGGACTTTGTTCAGTGAGCTTGCAACTTTGTCCACTTTCGAGGGCCATATCTCCCTGGTCTGAATTCCGTTTTGGTTGGTTCAACTCTTGATGGAAAGCTATTGGAGTCTACTTTCCAATGCCACGGATTTCAGCTCCATTGGATTTGTAGATTGTGAGTTACACGCAAAACATGGAGGCTTGGTTTTCAAAGTGTGGCGTGGATTTCTATTTCAACTTCCACAATTCATAACTCCGTTATATAAACTCCTTTGGGCTTGGATTGTATATCAAAATGACGCATTGGGAGTCTAGTTTCATATGCCACTGGTTTCACCTCAATCGGATCTCTCGGTTTGGAAGATATCATCAAATTACCAGACGTTGCTGTGGCCGAACGTGAAACAGAGTTGATCCGTAAACTCGAGTTTGTCTTGATGAGCTCGAGTTTGCCTAGTCCGAAAACACCAAAGCTGCTGAAGACACTTATAGACTCGAGTTTAGAGTGCTAAGCTCGAGTTTGGACATATCGAAAGGAAAATTACTTGACAAAGAAGGCAAAACTCGAGTTTAATACTTGAAGGCTCGAGTTTGCTCATCGAAACCTCATATTTGCTTGACTTTAACTACGAATTGAGCCAATCCAACTTCCATATGATCTTGGAGGCTTCTAGCATCAATATAAGAACTTGGATAATAATGTCTTCATTCCATTCAGCAAGTTCTTCATTTTTCCATCTCTCAACTTGATCATTCTTCATCATTTAACTTAGGCTCATCATTCTCTGCAACTTCTACCTTCTTCAATATCCAGAAGGCTGATCCTATTCTGAACTTCTTCCAGAATATCTTGTGTTGGCTTTCTGTATCAGCATTATTCATGTGTAGTCCATTGTAGCTCAAATATGATGAAGCTTCATTCCAACTTCTGTTTGATCATGGAGACTTCCAATAACACATATAGTGCAAGTTCTTCTTTCTTGAGTCTCCTTTCTTGATCATTCTTCATTATTAAACTTTGCATCTACATTAAATATAAGAATTAGTCAAAGTAAAAGCTAAATGTAGTATGCAACCTTTTTGCTCTCAAGAATGACATCTATATAAGACATCAACAAAACTAATCATAACCAACATTCTCCCCCTTTTTGATGATGGCAAATACTATAAGAAAAATATGTATGAATATGTAAGTATATTAGATGCTCATATTTTTCTTGCCATTCTCTCCCCCTTATTTGTCATTAGCAAAAAGATGAAGTAAAGAAGAAATGCTTAGAGGGACAATTATGAAACCAGATTAGAAGTGTCAAAGAACTGATTTTCTCTCCTCGATTTGAAAGTGTTTTCATTCTAAATATGATGCAATTTGGAATGTTTTTATGAAAACAAATTTGAAAGAATTTGGAGAGGTTTTCAAGAAATCTTTCATACTTAAAGCATATAGATACCAAACATATGCAACATTTCTACTGAATATAAAGAGATAGAGTTTAGAAATGCTCATGTTGGTTTTGCAAATGATGAATGATCGATCTGTGAAGTCCATTTTCTTGCTTTGTTGTATGAGATCATCTGAAGTGTGCTCAATAGAAGGATCATGAATATCCTTTGAGATGTGAAGATGAAAGTTCTAGCTTCTTGAGGGTTATCTCATCTCGAATGATTATGGCAAAGTACTCAACTTCCATCCTTTTCTTCATAGATCATCTATGTAGAGCATATCTCAACTTCAT
Organism: Acacia melanoxylon; assembly: GCA_019022615.1. NCBI lineage: Eukaryota > Viridiplantae > Streptophyta > Magnoliopsida > Fabales > Fabaceae > Acacia > Acacia melanoxylon. Next base: position 3,938,538 of record JAFJYJ010000046.1, read on the forward strand.
TGAATGATCGCCAAAGCATCTTTCCTTAATTGAATAGTTTCTCCTTGTAGTGCATTAAGGAACGTTGTAACACATAACAAAATCTTCTCGCTACAAATTGAAAACTTTCTTTGCAAAAGAGATTTGTTAGTGCAACCAAATATCAAAGTATTCCTTTCCAAATGATATTTAAAAATAATGAAAGGAAAATATAAGATATTTTCAAATATGAAATTAACTCATCATCAAAACTAATAGAAGATAGTGAATACAGATGAGTATGCTTGAAAGGGTCTTCTTCAAATAAAGAAGATGAGCTTTAAAAGTATAAAACACATATGAATGTGAAGCTCCCCCTTAATGAATGCATGAATAAAACAGCTGTAGCTCCCTTTAATGATACCAAATAATGATGTGATACCAAGTGTTATGGTCCGGAATTCATCTAACTCCAATGGACATAACATGGTATCTCAGAATTAAGAACTTTCAAGTACACATGGGTGGACTTGAAATTGGTATGAAGAAATCACTTATGCTTTTTATGATGATAAAAGAGTTTTTAAAGGCATAAGGATCATTTTAAATAAATGATTACTCTTAGGCTAAGATTCATGAAATAAAATGGAATGAATGAAATCAGGTTAGCCTAGCATGATTATGACATATGCATAATACAATACCTCACTTGAGTAATATCGTAATTACTCAAGTTATAATCCTCTGTAGTCCATAGATGCATTACTGGATAGCAATTTTAATTGTACTGAATGCATCTTAGAAGTTGAAATCCCAAATGAGCTTTGTATAGGATTTCAAATTAGTTTATGCTCATAGCTTCTCATCAAGCTAATATGCTCCTTATCATCTTGGCCTAACCCTCTTGCTTGTGATGGAATGTCAATCAAGTGATGTCCACGAATTTGCGACATAGCCATTTGAGATGGTCTATTCTTGTTTGCCTTTGTTCTTTGTATTCAACAACGAGAACATTTTGGTCAACTCCTGCAAAAATATGTGTCCTTTGGTACTCAATGATTCTTGAGTCCACACAAGATTAGACATGATAACTCTTAAGCTCTTATAGAATTAAATCATATGATATTTGAGTAAAGAGTATATCAAAATCAAAGATCGAAACATAGTTTTACCCAATCAATTAAATTCAAGCCAATGAATCAAATAGGGTAACAACTAAATGATATCAAGAATGTTATTTTTCAATGACACTTTGTAAATACACTTTTTATGCAGAAAAGATGTCATTGATAAAATGCATATAAGTTTGATCAAAGAGCATAGAAAATCTTATCCATAAAGATGAGCATTTCACGGTTTATGAGTGAGCTCGATTTTTCAAGAATGATAATGAAATATGCAAAGTGTTTCAAATCTTGAATGTTCTTTCAAAATATGATAATGCATTATGAAATCAAATTTTTCATGAATGCAAGATTCATTTTTGAAACATGCTTGAAAACAATGTTCATTTTAAACATGGTGGAAGTCAACATGTTAAAGAATAGATCAGAATGCTTCAAGATTAAGAAAACATGTGAAACATTGAAGTTTACATGTAGAAGAGTTCTCCCAAGAGCAAAAGTCATAATGGTAAAGCATTTTGAAACATGCTTTGCATAACGATGAAATATATGAGCACAATGACTTTGCTATTGTCTAAGAGATGATCTTGCCTTTTAGAATAGAGTCTTGAAGTATATGAATATTCAAAGCAAGAATATAAATATAGTTACTCGAAATGGATGAAGATAAATGTATATTTGAGTAACTTGATCAATAAGAGTTTATCCAATAAGCATAAGATTTTCACAAATTGAATTCTTTTACGGAGATAAGCTTGAAACTCATATAGATAATCAACTTGTTAGATATAAGATCTAACTTGATTGAGAATGAAGAATGAGGAGTTCAAGCATCATATTGAATACCAAAGGTCAATATGTGAATGATAGGAAAGACTCAACTTGATAAATTTGAAGCATATCCAACATTCAGCATACAATATTAACTTCCAGTTTTGAAACATCATTTAAATGCATTTAAAGTATGGATAATTTTCAAAAACATATGTATGCATTTTCACAAAACAGTGTGAATTGAAATCCAAACAAATTTTACACTTGTGCATTTCAAAAATATAAAATCAAAAAGTTATGCACAAATTCACTTGTTTGATCATCAAAAACTCACTAACAAATTGATTAAACACAGTTAGGAATATTAGTGATTGATGATATGGAGTATATAGATCATACATGATGTTTTTGAAAAGTTCGAGCAAGGTGATTTCAAAAGCATGGTTGACTCAAACTTGAGTTTTGAAAGGCAAACTTGAGTTTGGAAATTTTATTCAGATACCAAGCTCGAGTTTCGTATCTAAGCTCGAGTTTAGAGCTTTGTCAAGGAAACTATCGTGAAACCATCTTGAAAAACATTTTGAGCAAAATGCAAACTCGAGTCTATTAGTGAGCGGAGGCTCGAGTTTGACACTATTCATGTCAAAAATAATTTTAATCCTCAAAATGTAAGCTTGAGCTTAGAAAGGTAAGCTTGAGTTTGCTATTTAGGAAAACTTTGAAAAGTTTCTGCCTGATGCAAGCTCGAGTTTGAAACGTTAAACTCGAGTTTACATGATCTGTAAATTCTTTGAAAAAGACAAACTCTACATTGAAAATGGTAAGCTCAAGTTTAGGGAAAGGTTTTCTCTTGACAATAGTTTTCGCGAGGTAAGCTCGAGTTTGCAACGGCAAGCTCGAGTTTACACATTTGTAAACTCATTGAGAAAAGTCTCCGGAAGAAGCAAGCTTGAGTTTAAAAATAGTAAGCTTGAGTTTGAGATTTGAGTAACTTGATAAAATTCTCAACTTTTCCTAAACTCGAGTTTACAAGTATAAGCTCGAGCTTACTCCCGAATATGAGTAAACTTTAAAAAATGTTCAAGCTCAAGTTTATGGACCAAGCTCAAGTTTAGAAAATACAAAATAGCTTGGTTTGCTTTCTGTAAGGGGCAAGCTCGAGTTTGCATAGCCAAGCTCGAGTTTGGCACTGACAGTAAAATTGCTGATTGAAATTGAATAAGTTTCAAAACATTTTAACTTAACCCAAGACAAACCAAAAATGAACTTCATATAATCATAGTATGAGGTAAGAATTAGATATCACCGTAATTCCTCTTGTCCTCATGAAGCTTGCTTGGTTGAGATGGATTGATATAGATAACTTCTTTTCCAAGCAATCACCATCAATAACAAGCATAGCTTATTTAGCATTCTCAAGATATGGATCATTTATGCTACATTCTTGAGAAGCTTTCTTTGCTCCTACAAAGCCATATAAATCTTCTTCTTTCTTGGTATCCAACCTTACTTGGATCCAATCATCGTTAGCTTGCAGGAACCAAAATTCACATGCTCTTATGAATATAATTAATTCAGTACAATTGAGCATAGTGAACTAGACATGACTTTATGCATAAAAGAAATACTTTGTTTTCAAATCATCATGAATGCATAAAGAGTTCAACCTATTGAACATTGCAATCTGTTTAAAAATACATATATCAGGATGTAAAAACCCAATTTAAAAACAAATAGTTTGCAATGCTCATTCCTAAGGTTATAAGATATAAAACCTCAATGATTATTTTAGATGATAGCATAGGAGGTTTTACCATTGCATACTAGCCTTAGGTACTTGAAGGATTGCATTCGCTCACCCAATTTGTCATTCGTTGATACTTTGTCTTTTTGAATTTAGTATTGGGATGAAGCAACTCTTTCTCACATGATGTAGACTGCAATAATCTTTTCCCTTGTGCACAAGAAATCCTTCTTTTCTTATTCTCCTCATGATAGTTGAATGGTACTTTGTGATAATTCATTCTTGAGGTAGATGATACTCTTCTTGCTTGTATCCATTGCTTCCTTTGATGTTTAAACTTTATAGTTCCAGCAATGGCTTTTCCACAAGTTCTCCTAACGAGGTGAGTTTCCTTTTAGGTTGATGAGAAACTCTTGGATTCTTCTTCATCTTCTCAGTATCCTTATGTCCATTGATTTTCAAATTGTCCTGCACACTTAAATCACTATATGGACATTTTGGTACCCATTTATACTTGGGTCCTTGACGGTTAGTATTGGACCTTGATTGTCCTTTAGGAACCCAAACAAATTTATTTCTCACAGTAGAATTTCTCCTAATATAACATGTGTAAGAAATATGTCCAGATTTACCACAATAATTGCAAATAATAGAATGATGCTTATTGTGAACATTTTTGCAAGAATTGTCTTTGGTGATGAGAGTAAGACTTCAAATAATCTTTATTTGAGCATTCATTCTTCCCACATGATTTTCCAAAGCAACATTTTCGAAAATATGTTTGTTTTTCAAAATAGAATCGAGTAAATGGTTGAAAAACACTTTTAAGCGATTGTTCAAAAACGTTTTTCTTATCTACACAAGAAGTATTGGAATTGTTTACCTCATGTTCATCTAGAGCTCTAGATAGTGATTGATCACAAATGTCAATGAGCTCATCTTGGGAATCCTTTTTCTCTTGTTCTTTTGTGTTGGTTGAATCAAGAAAGCATTCTCTCGATTTCGCCTTCTTCCATTTGTTCATCATCCATAAATGTGCGGTTGTAATTTCGATGAACTTTCAACACTTTCAACTTCAACACAATTGTTAGAAGTATATATAAAATCAAGAGTATCCCAAATTTCTTTAGCACTAGAGCAAGACTTGATTTTCTCAAAATCATTTTCGATTAAAAGCCTTTGTATAATATGTTCATTGCTCTAATGTTCAATGAAAACGTCTTGAAGTCTTTTTGTCCAATCCTTTCTTGGTTTGAAATCAAAAGCATTTGTAAAAACATTCCACATATAAAAATCAGTTGCTTTGATAAAACTAGTCATTCTAGCTTTCCAAAACCAAAAACTAATATCTTTGAAAAGCGGTGGAATGGTAAAATCAAACCCTACGAAAACGAAGAGCACCCAAAATTAGCCATTGAAACTCTTGAGACGGTTAAGTCCTTTAAACAAGAGCCTAGCTACGATACCAAATGAAAAACCAGGCTATCACCCAAGAGGGGGTGAATTGGGTGTTTGTTAAAACTTTATGAACTTTGAAAAACTTTTCACAACTTATTGAAAGCAGTTTGAATGACAATAATAATGATTGATAAAGCAATAGTCGATCATTCAAACATGTATAGATATTCAGGTATATATCTTGGAAATATAAGAGATAAGGAAGAGAATATGCAAAGCGATTTATCCGGTTCGGCCCAATCCTTGACCTACATCCAAGGTCCCCAAGCTTCACTTGAGATTTTCAATCCACTATCTTCTTGTAACTTGATTACACGTTCGTACTTGGAGTAATCCTCTCACTAGGATTCACTCCCCCTTACAAACTGTAATCAATACACTTGCTTGATCACACACTCTGTACTCGAAGTAATCATCTCCCTAGGATTCACTCCCCTTACAAATCAGAGTATTAGCATCTTGAAGATGTCAGCTTGTGTCTCTGCGTTTTTCTGCTCTGTGTACTCTGTGTTCTATATGGAGACTTCAAATCTTGGTATTTATGCTAATTGAAGCTTGTGACCGTTGCATATATTGCTCAGGCATGAATCCATTCGAAATTATAGCTGTTGTGAATATGGCTGTTGAGATATAGCTGTTGGGAACATTTGCAGTCTTGAATATTTGAATATTGGCTCTTCAAGAATGTCTCCCATGATGTTTAGCTTTTGTTGGTGGGTGCCTTGTTGTCTCGCCTTGAAGAATGGTGAGTTTCTTTCAGTCATCATCCACATTCGAGAAGATATATTAAACTAATACAAGTGGGCTTTGAATAATAACTTGTCATAAAAAGTGGTTTTCAAATGTTGAATATGTTGAAGCTTACGTCCGTTGGAGCATTTCACCATTTGAACGTTTGAATCCATTGGAGAACCTTATAGTTGAGTATTCAAATTCGTTTCCTCATTGAATTGGTCTTCTTTTTTTGTTTTCGAAAAATTGCGGCAAAGTTCATCTTCATACTCTTGACGGACTTTGATTTCGTGAAGTTGATGTTATCTCAAACTTTAATCACCTGAAACTTATACACAAATGATATAAATGATGTTAAGAAGTAGTATAAGTTGTTTGAGCAATCATCTGGATGTTGTTGATGAGAAACAATATGGTGATTTTCTTGAATCGAGATGTGTAAATACGTGAGGTTCCAAGCTCGAGTTTACATAGGTAAGCTCGAGTTTGGTCTTCATTTAAACTTGGAGTTTTGCCTCACGGAAGTCTCAAGCTCGAGCTTGGGACTTGTAGACTTCAGTTTGGGTGTTTATCGGGACTGTTTGCACTCTGTCGAGCTAAACTCGAGTTTGGTCACTTATAGGCTCGAGTTTGGCTTTTTCCCAAAGTTCATTTCTTCTACGGAACTCTCGAGCTCGAGCTTGTAACTTCAAGCTCGAGTTTGGACTTCTTCAAAATCATCATTTCCTCTACGTAACCCGTAAGCTCGAGTTTGCTACTTGTAAGCTCGAGCTTACTATTTGTAAACTTGACTGGTCGATTTTGGACTTTGTTCGGTGAGCTTGCAACTTTGTCCACTTTCGAGGGCCATATCTCCCTGGTCTGAATTCCGTTTTGGTTGGTTCAACTCTTGATGGAAAGCTATTGGAGTCTACTTTCCAATGCCACGGATTTCAGCTCCATTGGATTTGTAGATTGTGAGTTACACGCAAAACATGGAGGCTTGGTTTTCGTGTGGCGTGGATTTCTATTTCAACTTCCACAATTCATAACTCCGTTATATAAACTCCTTTGGGCTTGGATTGTATATCAAAATGACGCATTGGGAGTCTAGTTTCATATGCCACTGGTTTCACCTCAATCGGATCTCCGGTTTGGAAGATATCATCAAATTACCAGACGTTGTTACTGTCTTCGAACGTGAAACGAGAGTTGATCACCGCCAGTAAACTCGAGTTTGTCGATGAGCTCGAGTTTGCCTAGTCCAAAAACACCAAAGCTGCTTGAAGACACTTATAGACTCGAGTTTAGAGTGCTAAGCTCGAGTTTGGACATATCGAAAGGAAAATTACTTGACAAGGCGAAGAACTTCGAGTTTAATACTTGAAGGCTCGAGTTTGCTCATCCGAGAACCTCATATTTTTGACTTTAACTCGAATTGAGCCAATCCAACTTCCATATGATCTTGGAGGCTTCTAGCATCAATATAAGAACTTGGATAATAATGTCTTCATTCCATTCGGCAAGTTCTTCATTTTTCCATCTCTCAACTTGATCATTCTTCATCATTTAACTTAGGCTCATCATTCTCTCGCAACTTCTACCTTCTTCAATATCCGAAGGCTGATCCTATTCTCGAACTTCTTCGAATATCTTGTGTTGGCTTTCAGTATCAGCATTATTCATGTGTAGTCCATTGTAGCTCAAATATGATGAAGCTTCATTCCAACTTTCGTTTGATCATGGAGACTTCCAATAACACATATAGTGCAAGTTCTTCTTTCTTGAGTCTCCTTTCTTGATCATTCTTCATTATTAAACTTTGCATCTACATTAAATATAAGAATTAGTCAAAGTAAAAGCTAAATGTAGTATGCAACCTTTTTGCTCTCAAGAATGGCATCTATATAAGACATCATCAAAACTAATCATAACCAACAATGGTTTTCAAGAAAATCAGTTTTACAAACATCATAACTCGAGTTGTCACTAAAGAACTCAAGTTATGAGGTGTACCTTAAGTTTCAAAAAGATCATCGCGATATCAGAATTTGGGTATCTGATATAACTCGAGTTACAAGCACAAACTCGAGTTATAAAATCGCCAAAGACTTTCTGTCTGTTTTTAATACTAGAAAAACTCGAGTTATAGAGTATAACTCGAGTTACATAACTCAAGTTATTTTTATAACTCAAGTTATGTTATTTGTGAAAGTTTTCTGAAAGATTTGAGTTTCAAAGCAACTCGAGTTAATCAGGATAACTCAAGTTGGACAACTCAAGTTATTCTTATAACTCAAGTTATAGTATTTGCGAAAACTTTACGTATGATTTGAATTCCAAAGAAACTCGAGTTAGTCGGTGTAACTCGAGTTACCCAACTCCGAGTTATCGTTCATAACTCAAGTTATCTCGGTTGAAAAATTTTCTATTGAAGAACTAACTCAAGTTCGGGAATAACTCAAGTTTGCGAAAGTGAAATTGTTGGATAAGCTTCAAATTTGTTTGGTAGAATTTTCCCTACCACTCACATATTAATCTTTGGTATTTAATGTGTTGCTTGAACTCCTAATTCTTTATTGTCTAACAAGTTGATCATCTATGAGTTTCAAGCCTATATCCTATAAAAGAATTCAATTTCGAGTGTTATGCCCTCTTGTATAAATTCTTATTGGCCAAGTTATTCCAACGCTTATGAATGTTTATTAGTGCATTGAATGTTATTGCATTAACCTCTAATGGAACAACTTACTAGGATAATATTATGAAACTCTAGTCATTTAGACTAATGAGTATGTGCTTCATCATCTATGAATCCTAGTAGCCATTTTGTTACTCAAATACATCACATTTGCCTTCATCCATATTTTGAGTAACTATAGCCCTGTATTCAAAATCTTATCTTGAATATTTGTATATTTCAAGACACAATTCTAAAAGGCAAGATTATGTCTTGGTCAATAGCAAAGTCATTGTGCCTATTCCTTTCTTACTTAGTCATTTTGGCTAATTTACTTTCCTTATGACTTTTGCTTTTGGAAAAATTCTTCAACATGTTAACTTCAAGGTTCAACATGTTCTCCGAAAAGTGAAGCAATCTAACATGTTCTTTAACATGATTGATTTCCACAATATTTATCGTGTGCATTAATTTTTCAACATATTTCAAAATATATATATATATATTCTTTGTGCATTAAAATCTCAATTTCATAATAATGCATTACCTTTGGTTGAAAGAATAATTGATATTTGAAACAATATGCATTTTTCATTATCATTCTTCAAAAACTTTGATCTCATTCATAAACTATAAGTTGATAAATGTTTATCTTTATGGATAAGAACTTCTATGCTCTTTGCTCAATCATCCATGGATTACATGAGATTCATATCAATGACATCTTCTCTACTTAAAGTGTATTTTCAAATTGTCATTGAGAAATAACATTCTTGGAATCATTCAGCTCTTACTTTATCTGATTCATTGGTTTGAATTTATTTGATTTGATAAAATTATGATCTTTGGTCTTTGATTGTTATACTCTTTGCTCCAATGTCATATTGTTAAATTATATAAGAGCTTAAGAGTTATCATGTCTAATCTTGTGTGGACTCAAGAATCATTGGGTACCAAAGAACATATATTGTTCAGAGGAGTTGACCAATATGTTCTTTACAAAGAACATAGGCAAACCGAGAATAGACCATTTCGGTGGCTATGTCTGCAAATTCTGTGACAATACCTGAGTAACATCCTATCACTAGCAAGAGGTTTAGACCAAGATGATAAGTTATGAGTAGAAACAAATTTTTGAGATCCTGTGCAAAGCTCATTTGGGATTTCTTCTTCTAAGATGCATTCAGAGCACTTGGTGGTTATAAAAGCTCATCCTCTTCAAGCTCATTCACATCACGGGAGAGCCTCGGTATTGATTACATCATCGATAATGGCTAGCCGAGATGCATCTATGGATTACAAATGATTATGACTCAAGTAATTACGATATTACTTGAGTAAGGTATTGTAATATACATATATCATAATCATCTTTGGGCTAACTTGATTTCATTCATTCCATTTTATTTCATGAAGTTTAGCTCGAGCAAACTCATTTTTAAAATGATCCTTATGCTTCATCATTTTTATCATCATAAAAAGCATGAGATTTCTTCATAACATTTGGTGTCATTATAAGAAACTTCATACTTTTAGTTATGCATTCATTAAGGGGAGCTTCACATTCACATGTGTTTGATATCTTATAAGCTCATCTCCTTTATTTGAAGAAAACTCTTTTAAGCATACTCATCGCATTCACTATGTTTTATTAGTTTTGATGATGAGTTAATATTTGAAAATATCTTATATTTTTCCTTTCATTATTTTTAAATATCATTTGGAAAGGAATACTTTGATATTTGGTTGCACTAACAAATCTCTTTTGCAAAGAAAATTTTCAATTTATAGCGAGAAGATTTTGTTATGTGTTACAACTTTGGCGATCAATCATTGAAGCTGAGGAAATGGATGAAAGCTGAACTACTGATCATATTCATTCAATGAGATACAACTCAAGAAGCCAGTACTTTAGTGTCATTTTACATCTCAAAGGCTATAAGGCTATTTAGAGCACATCACAGATCTCAAAGCTAGCAAATGGACTCAACAAATTGATCATCAATTTGCAAAAACCAACATGAGCATATCTGAACTCTATCTTTTATATTCAGTAGAAATGTTGCACATGTTTAGTATCTAAATGCTTTAATTGTGAAAGATGTTTTGAAACTATTTTCAAACTCTTTCAAATTTGTTTTCATAAAAACATTTCAAATTGCTTCATATTTAGAATGAAAACAATTTTAATCGGGGAAAGAAAAACAGTTGCTTGACTCATTCTTATATGGTTTAATATTTGTCTCTCTAAATATATCTTCTTTATACTTCAAACTTTTTGCTAATGACAAATAAGGGGGAGAGAATGGCAAGAAAAATATGTTGCATCTAATATATTTTCATATTCATACATATTTTTCTTACGGTATTTGCCATCATCAAAAAGGGGAGAATGTTAGATATGATTAGTTTTGATGATGTCTTATATAGATGCCATTATTAAAAGCAAAAAGATTGAGTAATATAGTTATCTCCTCATTGACTAACTGCTGTATTTAATGTAGATTAGTCCAAGTTGAATTATAGATCAAGAAGGAGATAAGAGATTACATAAAGAAGAAATTGGAGAAAATGTCAAGTTCAAGAAGAGATATTGAAGAAGGTAGAACTTGCAGAGAATGATGAAGCCAAGTTAAATTATGAAGAATGATCAAGAGAAGAAAAGAAAGAAAGAGTTGAGTTATAGAGATTCATCAAGGAGAAGATAAGAGTTCACAGCAAAAAGAACTTGCGAGAGGATGTCAAGGAAGCAAGAAGTTAATTTCAAATTGGGATGTTAAGTTCAAACTAAGAAGCTAAGTTCAAATTGATATGTTAAGTCAAAAGAAGAAAGAAAGAGTTAAATTATGGAGATTGATCAAGATGGGAGATACAAGATGGAAGAACTTGATAAAAGGAATGAGAATATCATTATAAAAGTTCCAAGATTGATTCTAGAAGTCTCCATGATCAAATGGGAGTTGGAATGGGTCAATTTGGAGTTAAAATACGTAAAAGGGAGCTTCTGGACTAATATAACTCGAGTTAACCACTCTGTTACAGCGTTTCTGAGTTTCTGGACTGATATAACTCGAGTTATACTAAGTAACTCGAGTTATCACTAAAAACTCGAGTTAAGGTGTATATCAGCAACTCTGTTCACCTCTGTTTCACGTTTCAGCTGAGCGAGGTCTGGTATTTCGATGATATCTCTCAAACAAAAGATCGGATTGAGGTGAAACTAGTGGAATATGAAACTAGACTCCCAATGCGTCATTTTGATATATAATCCAAGTCCAAAGGAGTTCCGATGAGGGAGTTATTAATTCTACAAGTTGGATCCTAATTTCACGCCATACTCGCTGACCAACCTTTGGTGTTTTGAGTGTATCTCACAAACTACAAATCGGATTGAGTTGAAATTGGTGGCATATGAAAGTAGACTCAAAGGGCTTTCCATCAAGATTTGAACCAACTAAAACTGAGTTCAGACCATGGAGATATAGCCTTCGAAAGTTACTATCGAGTTCAAGATGGTTCAAGAACGCTCAACATACAATGAGTTTGAAATGAGTTGTTAACTAGGCTTGGATAACACAAGTTAGGACTGGAAACTTGAGCCAACATCAATCGAGAGGCGGACGAGAGAAGAATGAATATTGAGAAGAGATTTTAGCTCGAATCAACAAAGTAGCGAAAGCACTATTCACAACGTCTCAGAGAATTACCGAAGTTAATGTTATCAAATTGATTACCACTTGCTAAGCTTCTCAATATTATTAATAATCTTTGTGAGCAAATTTCAGATGATCAAACGAAGGATTAACATCAGATTACGAAAAAAAGATGATTACGTCAGAAGCTCCAACGGTAATATTTTCCAACGGTCATTTACGCACAACGATTGAAGAATTGCTCAACGGTCATAAATTGCAACTAACTATAAAAGGAGAAGCATTCAAGATAGAAGAGGTTGGAGATGAGAGCTTGCCTTTGTCGAAATGCGATATTACGAATCCAACATTTAGCTCACACGCTCTCTGTTCTCAATGCTTGTATAGTTCATCTTAGAGAGTGAGATTATTTTGTACTTTGTGTTTATTCATTTACTCTTTTAGAGAGAACATTTCGAGTATTAAATCATTGTAAGAATCTCAAGTCGTGGGACTTGGAGATTGGGTTATCGATTCACAACTTGTAAGGGGAGTGTATCCTAGTAAGAGGATAACTTCGAGTACGAGTGTGTAAGCGATTGAAAGGAGTATCTCGGTGAGAGATTCGGCTTCACAAGTGCACAGGTGAACTTGTGCGTTTGTATAGGCTTCTCTTGTGCCCGGTTAAACAAGAGGATAGTGGATTGGAAATCTCAAGCGGAGCTTGGGACTGGACGTAGGTCAAGGATTGGGCCGAACAGGGATAAATCATAGTTTGCATATTCTCTTCCCTAAACTCTTATATTTCCAAGCATATATGTTTGAATGATGACTATTGCTTTATAAAGTATTTGTCATATGAATTGATTTCAATAAGTTGCGAAAAGATTTTCAAAATTATCTAAAGTTTTATCGGACACCCAATTCACCCCCCTCTTGGGTGATAGCCAGGTCTAACAACATCTTCCTTCGATGGCGTCCGACAACAAATCTCTCCAGGAAGTAGCATTCACCGATGTGCCTCTGAATCTTAGCTCCATAAAAAGCCTCTCTTTTCTGCCTTTCGTTCTATTCTATATATTCCCGATCCCTCTCGGAGAGAGAACTCTTTCACCATATCCTAGAATTTTAATGGATTGTTCACTATTCAAGTTGACCCCGAGTTGTTGTTCCCCTCTCCGTCCTCGATTCAATTTCACTCCATCGATTTCATACTTTTCAGCTTTACGGGTTGTCGGATAGGGATTTAGTTTTGTAGTATTGTATCGACAAAAACTTGCAATTTAAGGAGCCGAAGCGATGGGAAGCGCAAGACCCCTAAACTTTCTTCCCGTTCCTAGGGTTTCTGCTTATCTGGTCGTTGGGGGCTTAGGTTTTTTTTTTTTTTTTTTTTTTTTTTGGTTATTATTAGTTTCTTGAAGGAATCTTTGGTGTGAACTATATTGCTATCGCGAGTACAATGCGTTCCTGTGTTAGTTTCAGCGTCATGTACTGTTTAAATTTGTTCAACTACATTCTCAACATCTGAGTTCTATAATTTTTCAGTTCATTGGATGCCTTTTGAGTTTTTAGGAATTTGATGAAATGAGTGAATTGAATGATGATACCTTTTGTAGGGATTTGAGATTTTTGGAGATAGGTGATGGAAACTAAGATTTAGATGAGAAGGTTTGAGGGTGTGATCTCGATCCTTTTCCCGATCCTCGATCTCGAGCCTGGTTGTCTCCTAGCTCCGTCGGCCCGTCTTCCTCTGAAAGTCATAAAAAGAAGGAGGCCGTCGAAATTACGGAACAAGAAAGGGGGCTTTGTTTGATCTTCCTTTTCAACGCATTATGTAGCTCCTCCTTCTGGACAAATCATTGGAAGCCATAGTGTTTCTTCGAGCTTCTCTGCTTCTGTCCATTCGGCCCTGTTTATTCTTTGAAGAGGTAAATGCTAGATGGGTAAAAATGAGGTAAATGTTTGATCAGCTGCATTCTCAACATCTGAGTTCTGTAATTCCAGCGATGCTTGGTGAAAGAGGCGGGTCTGAACAATGAAAGAGATCTTTGAAAAGGAAAAAAACCCCAATGAAAGAGATGAGCGTCAAACTTTGTTTTGCAGCGTAACATTGAACAAGAAAACGAAAAAAGGGCAATAAAATAAATTTAGAAAAAAAAGGTCAAAATAAGTAGGTCACTAATCAAACTAATAATTAATAATGATCCTCTCCGACGCTCGACGTGGTTTACAAATATGAGAATCCTGCAGATTTATTTATTTTTTATTTTTAAAATTAGGGGTATTTTGGTATTTTCATAATAATAGTGTGGGACCCACTACAAAAAGTAACGGTGTTAAGTTAGATTTAACGGTCATGGTATTTTTGCCCTAGTTTGAAAACTCATGAGTATTTTTGCACCACCCGAAAAGCATATGATCTTGAATGCACTATGGGTAAAAGCTTATGTGCATTTTTACACCTTAACCCACTATAAAAAAACATCAAATTAGCCACGGAATTTGAGACGGAAAAAATTACGTCGCTAATTTCCGACGGAAATCCGTGGGAAAAACATGTAAATTTTTTTTTTAAAAAAATTACCCACGAATTCCGTGGGTACTTTGACAGTTTACATTACCCACGGAATTCCGTGGGTAATTTAACCATTTTTGTTTTTTAAAAATAAAAAATAATTACCTACGGAATTCCGTGGGTAATTTAACAATTGTTTTAAAAAAATTAAAAAATAATTACCCACGGAATTCCGTCGGTAATTCTGTGGGTGATTTTTTATATTTCGGAAAAAGAAAATTAGAAAGAAGGACCTAGAGATAATACTATTTGTTGGAAGGATCGTAAAAGTTGTAATTATTTAGAAGGATCAATTATTAAAATATAAATTTCCAAATACTAAAATTCCCTTAATTAAACTTCTTACATTCTCTCCTTCAAAATCTCCAACATTCTATTTTAAAAGTAATTTGAATTATATGTTTTGATTAAAATTACAACCGCTAAATCATAATTGTTTTTTTTTTAAAAAAAACTCTAACTCTCATCTACATTCATATATATCATCATTATATCTTTTAATTATTATATAGACGCTGACACGTTTATTTGATACTCTTGCAATGCCATGACACATTCAAACAAACTTTATCGCATGAGCTATTATTGGGGAGATACAAAAAAATTTGATGTCTTCATATCCACTTGTCATGCCAATATGGTGTGGAGTGTACCGTGATATAAGATATAAAATTGAAAGAAGGAACAACTAATTACAAAAAGATTCCCATTAGAATAGGAGTACAAATCATTAGAGGTTAAAGCATGGTATGATGGTAGATTAAAGATTACTTGTCACTCTCTCATTATTTATTAATTAAAGAAAATACTTCTCAAATGCATTTATGCGAGAAGTATTTTCTTACAATTGTGATGATAATATATATATGATAATGTTATCTAATTGAATTTGCATATATGAACAAAATTTATGTGACATGATTAACGAAAGTATGTTGAGAAGATAATCAACCTATGGTGTTAAAGTTTCAAAAAAAAAAAA
This sequence comes from Acacia melanoxylon, assembly GCA_019022615.1. NCBI lineage: Eukaryota > Viridiplantae > Streptophyta > Magnoliopsida > Fabales > Fabaceae > Acacia > Acacia melanoxylon. The sequence continues at coordinate 3,954,176 of JAFJYJ010000046.1, forward strand.
AAAAACTAATAAGATATAGGAGCACATAGTCCTAACTTGGACAACTTAAATATCAAAATTGGACCCACCCAAAAATAAAAAATAAAAAATCAAAAACTTAGTTTAAGTCTAGCTTCAAAAGTAGTTAGTGTCATTTATTTGGTGCAAAATGAAAGACAATGGCTCATGGAAATTATGTGCACTCAATTCATCAGTTTCTTATCTAATCTCGGCATAAAAAAAGAAAAAAAAAACTTCTTTTAGAAAATGCATATAATGTTTTTACAATGCATATAATGTTTTTACATTTTTATTATGATATTTCTTGTTTTTAAATAAAATGATCAATATATTATTCTTTCTTTCTTTTATAATGTAACTAGCACAAACCCCGAGTACGATATGCGGGTACAAGTCTAGTAAAATGATAATTTATATTGCTTTCAGTGTTATTTAAAGATGTATCAATTGTATTTGCAATTGTTTTATATGATAGCAAAACTAATTGTATTTATCACCATATTATCATGTTGAAAATTTTATAAATTCTTGTAAAAGACCGAAAAAATTCATTTATTCATTAATTTTCTAGAAAACTTCAAAATATAAATTTTTTTCGATAGAATGGAATATGGAAATATAAGTTCATATATAATGATTACAAATTTAATTGTAAATACTATCCATGTCGACTTCCTTAAATTTTTTAAGGATGAAATTTTACATTTCAAAAGCGATTCGAAGTTTTTTATTTGCCAATCTTTAATTTATCTTTAATTTTAAGTTCGTATCCACATGTTTCAATTATAATTTTTGAATCTATGATACTTGAAATTATTTTTAATGAAATAAACAACATGAAGAGGTCAACTTCCAAAGAAATCTCTCTCTCTCTCTCTCTCTCTATATATATATATATATATATATAGCCAAATTAAAATTAAGGGTAATGCAATCTTTCGATCCTTCAAAATAAAAAATTTACTTATATAAGAAGACAGATAAATAAGGAATTATCTTAGTTAATTTATTTATAATATGAGTCCCTATAGGCTATTCTCTCCTTTCAATCCGGTACTTCTCTTTTATTTTTTTTTTTGAATTTAAAATTTCCAAACTTGCTCCATAAGCTTTAATAGCAAATATTTCATAATTAAAATTTGGTCCAAGAAATAAGCCTTGATTCTAGGAATCAGCTTTTAAAAATTATGTTTAAATTTTTCTTAATTACTTTGGGCCTTTATATATTTAATAATAATTCCTTTCCTTATTTTTCTCTAACTACATCTCATATATCTGCTCGTTGTTTCACTAAATAAAAAAACATGAAAAAAATAGTAAATTCAAACGAGTTATTGATAAAAAAAATATATTTAGTTATTATTGAGGAAAAAATAAGATGGGTAAAATAGTGTGTAACTACCTTCCCCATTATCCCTCTTTGATAACCACCTTGCTTTTTATTTTTATTTTAGTCTCTCTCTCTCTCTATATATATAACCAAATTAAAATTAAGGGTAATATAATTTGTCAGTCATTCAAAATAAAAGTTTACTTATATAAGAAGACAAATAAATAAGGAATTATCTTAGTTAATTTATTTGGAATTTGAGTCCCTATATTTTCTCTAACTACATCTCATATATCTGCTTGTTGTTTCGAAATAAATAAGGGAGAAAATTATTAAACGCCAAAAAAATGATTTCAGGCGTCTGAGAAAATTATAGGACGCCAAACGCACCCTAAATAATATACCCCATTTCAATTTATTCATTCACAGTAGTCGACCGATTGCATTTCCCTTCCTCGCGCGAAATCCCTAAAATTTCTCCCTCGCTCTCCCACCGTCGCGCCTCCGCCTTGCTTCCTGAAGTCCACCGTCGCTGAGCTCCTACACCTCTCACTCCGTCAGACCACTGTACGCTGTCCCTCTCCCATCGTCTTCGCTGCTCAGCTCCTACTCCTCTCAATCCGTCAGACCACCGTACACCGTCCCTCTCCCACCGTCTTTGTTGCTCGTCGAACCCAGTGAGGTAAACCTATTAAGCCTCGGTTCTTCTTTACATTTATTTTGGTCTGAAGAGTAGTATGCTTGAGTAGTCTTTTCTTGTACCAAATACTGCTATGTGATTTTTTTGCTCCTTGATGTTGTTCGCCATCCCAGATCGTTCGCCGTCCACCACCCTTTCCTTCCTTCCCTCCTCTAGATTCCTATCTGATCTAGAGGTTCAAAATGCTCGATCTGATATATTTAACTTCTCGCGGCTCCTCCCTTCACTGTGCAATGCAGATTCCTCTCTCATCTAGAGGTTCAAAGTGCGATGGAGATGACGGAGTTCAAAAGGGAAGGTACGATGGAGAATCATTTTTTAATTTTAATTTTTGTCACAGCGTCCTATCTTTTTGGATCAGAAGAAAATCTGGATTTTTTTCTATTTTTTTTTGTAAATCAGTACGTCATGTTGATGCCTTCTGTAAGTATATGCTGAGAATTTATTACCTCGGTTCTCAGGTTGCGATATTATTATTTGGAATTGTTAGTGATAATCTAAGCTGCTCTTTGTATTTGGTAGGCATTGTATGCATCCATGGATCAATATCTTCAGGGCTTGTTTATTCTTGCAAATGACCCTGCTGCAGAAGTGCGAAAATTGGTAAGCACTTGTTGTCTTCTTATTGCTCAAGTATATCATATAGCATCAATAGAAACTTATTTTAAGTATAGTATTATTGCCAGTTTTCTGATTAATGTAATTTTTACTCGTTTGAATTGCTGATCCTTGAGGTTAAGGCCTTCCCCCTTGGCGTCACATCTGTGTTTCCTCAATTTTTGATGTTATTTCTAACAATATTGTCTTTTAAAAATATTAGACTCTTGACATTTTTTGTTTTTTGTTCTTTTGATCTTGGAGAGCATGTGATAGTTGGCAATTTGGTCCTCTGTTAGTCTTCTAGAGTCCTCACCGCCTGTTATTGGGAAACTACATTTTTGTGTGTGAGCTGTTAAGAAATTATGATCAAATATTGAATCCATCCTTCTAGTTTTCACTGATGACTAGGTTTGTGCAGCATTCGTTCAGCTAATTGAAGTCTGCCCATCTTTCTTAGAGGTGGGAATCTTGTCCAGGTTCATTATAATTTCAATTCGAAAATTGGTTGTAGCCTATTAAATTGCTGAATCCTGCTTCTCAGAATCTGTCTATTTGTTTTTCTTTGGTCTCTAATTTGCTTCTCTGATTCAATTGTTAACTACATTGCAGCCACATCTGAGGAACGTAATTGAATACATGCTACAAGTCAACAAGGACAGAGATGATGAAGTTTCTCTTGAAGCCTGTGAATTTTGGTACTATTTTAGGAGAGAATAGCGAGAACACCAGGGACTTCTTGTTCAATTAATCTGCAGTTATTTTTGTGGGACTGGGGTGTGGGTGTAGGCAGGACTTTTTTTCTTTTTTTTTCCCAAACTGGAATATACTTTATACGCTACCAGTACAGAAATATTAAAAATCTGGTCCCTGAGTTGGACCTTTTCTTTAAATATCATCCTTAGGCTATTCTTATTTCAAATCACTTTAGTTCCCAGGTTTGCTGTTATAACCAGCCAGAGAATTTTTCCAACATGTCCAACTGAAGATACTTTAATCTGAAACTTATGTCTGAGATTGTAGTGCAATAAGGAATGAGGTTCCCCTAACTTGGCCCACTTATTCTGACAGTGTGTTGGCTAACTATTTCCTGTTTCTATGATAATCAAGTTTATGCAAATGCCAGAGTTGTGTATTTTAAATTTAAGGCAGTGCTGAAATTCTTCTACTTTTTCTTGCTGGCTAGGAGCTTTTTGCATCACAACAATAATCTTTGTAAATTAAAAAATTGTAATTATGCTTGCAGGTCTGCTTATTGTGATGCTCAACTACCTCCAGAAAACTTGAGGGAGTTCTTGCCTCGTCTTATTCCTTTAATTCCGGTTAAACTTGCTTTCTTTTAGATAAGTTGAGAGATGTGTAATTTTCCAACCCTGGCTGTTGTATATTTGTAGGTATTGTTGTCAAACATGGTTTATGCAGATGATGATGAATCAATTGCTGAAGCTGAGGTTTTCTCTTAGATATTCTCTCAAATGTATTTGGAGATGAAATCCTTCCAACATTGATGCCTATTGTTCAGGTAATTTAACTACTCATGGTCATTTATGAGGTTTGAACTATCATATTGCCCAGGGGATGAGTTCCTGGTGAACTGGTCCTCCCCTATTTTTAGAGTGCACACGTTAACTTCTTCTGAGCCTTTCAAGGAGTTGCTTCTAGATACAAACTATTCCATGATTCAATTTTTTCAGTGAGATATTTCTAGGATGTCTTAATTTCTAAGATTATGTGCAGACCAAGTTGTCAACCACTGGTGATGATGCCTGGAAAGAAAGGGAAGCTGATGTCTTGGCTCTTGGGGCCATAGGTGAAGGTTGCATTAAGGTCTATATCCTCATTTGTCAGAGGTATTCTGAGTTAATTGATTATCTGATGATCTTAATCTTAAGCAAAATGTTTGATTAAGGACAAGCTTAAATTGATTTGAATATAGTAAAGCTATGTTGTAAGCAAAGTGAATTATTTGTTTGAAAACTTCCAATCAGAAAATTTTATTAGTGGCTTTCCTGTCATCTGCTTTATTTTTTTTAATGTTCACATGGTTGATTTTTGTTTCCTTTTTCACTTCACTATCTTTATTGTTACCAATTGGTTGTTTATTGTCTAATTCATACTATTAAATAATTAGTGATTCTGCATTTGTAGATTGTGACATTTCTCATCCCTCTTCTTGATGATAAATTTCCCCTGATATTAAATCATTAGTGATTCTGGCTCTGCATTGAACAATGCTGTATCTGCTATATGTATAAATAATGTCTTAGTCCAAGCCTGTTTCCAAAAAGAAACGGCAGCAAATTAGCAAAAACCAGTTGATTCTTATCTTGAGATGGAGCTTTCACACTACTGTGGCTTGAAATCCATATATGCTGCTGCTGCTGCTTTCAAACTTTATTAACTGAACATTTATTCTTCCTCCAAAAGAATCATTTGTTTTTCTTCTTGAAGAAAGCATTTGTTGTTCAAGTGTACATTTTAAGTTATTTTACTATCGTTGCCAGAATCTTTTTGAAGGCAGTTGCAGTAAAATTAATGGAATATTTTTACCTTGGCTGTTTGATGTTAATGATTGAAAGAAAGAAGATAATTTGTATTGTGGGATTTGGATAGTTCTTTGAATTAACTCAGTAAACATCTAAAGGTTAATATTCTGTTGTCTTTATTTAGCTAAAGAAAGGTTAACATGTAACTTATGTATTTCATTTGCAGGATGAATTTCTGAGACGAAAGGAATCTATGAATTCTGAGGGAGGTATCATGTCTAATCAAGATGAATTTAATTTGTGGTTAGAGGTTACTGGTGGTAAGAACAAGATGGGGCGAATCTATGGGTTGGGATCTGAAGATGATATTGGTTCTTCTTCCACACCTCCTTCTGTCAACTCTACGGTGGATCCAGAAATACAAACGGAGATGACTCAAATTAAAGAAGTTGTTGCAAGCTTGAAATCAGAGAATGAAATGAGCATTGCAAGCACTTGGGATTAACTTAACTAATCTCTCTAACCCTACCACCAATGATAAGGCTCCCCCTCAAGACAATGAAAATGATAGTTGAATATTTTTATTGTTTTTGTAAAAACTAACTTGGTGACTGTTTGCCCATGTAGTACTTTAAATTGTGACATTTATATATATGTGCTTTGAACTTGTTAAGCTTTCTATCTATATGATTATTTTCTTGTTTCAGTGCATTTTAATTATTATAAGAAAAAACGGCCTAAAAAAACGTTCAGCAAAAAAAAAAAAAAAATTGCTCAAATTACCCACGGAATTTCGTCCCTAATTACCCACGGAATTCCGTCCCTAATTACCCACGGAAATTATCCACGGAATTCCGTCGCCAATTACCCACGGAAATTACCTACGGAATTCCGTCCCTAATTACCCACAGAAATTACCCACGGAATTCCGTCCCCAATTACCCACGGATTTTTCCGTGGGTAATTACCGACGGAATTATTCCGTCCCTAATCCGTCGGAAATTTACTCACGGAATTTTTTTCCGTCGGTAAATTGACCGTCCCCAATTACCCACGGATTTTTCCGTGGGTAATTACCGACGGAATTATTCCGTCCCTAATCCGTCGGAAATTTACTCACGGAATTTTTTTCCGTCGGTAAATTGATTAGCTACGGCATTTTTACCGACGGCTTTTGTTCTGTCGGAAAAATTTTACCCACGGAATTCCATGGGTAATTCCGTGGGTAAGTGGAGTTACCCACGGAATTCCGTGGGTAAATTCCGTGGCTAATATGGGTTTTTTTTGTAGTGACCCTATTATATATCATATTTCAAATTTCAAAGTTGACATGATTTTATAACAGGTGCTGATGACGTTGTCGTTATTAATAATTCCATATCAAAATAAATAAATTGTAACGATTTTTTGCCGCTCAGATGCTTAGCTTGACAGATTAATTTTGACCGAATTATTTTGAAGAAATATATATTTAGAAGATTGGCTAAAAACCTTATCATCTATTCGTTTAATTAATGGATAGCAAAAAAATTTAAATGGGTATAAAGGTATAGGAGTAACAGGAAAATTTCAAAAAAATATATTGAAAATTTGAAAACATTAAATTAGTGATTTCCTATTAAAATAAGTTGTAAATTGTTAAAAGTATACTTAAATTGTTGTAGGAAACAAATTTTAAATTTTGATTTTTTTTCCTACATAATTTTTTTTTTCTGTAATCATATATAATATTTAATATATATATCTAGATAAAAGGAGGAGTATTTTTTTTTTCTGATTATCAAAAGAGCAGTATTTAATGGGTCCGCCTGCTGTGAGGTGTCCGTTCGATGTAGTGACGGGTAGATTACGTGCGTGCGTGTTTGAACTCATCCATCATTGACGAGAATTTGAGATCTGCAAAATGAAGGGTTTTAGGTTACAAACAAAAACAAAAGCTTAACAAAGTGAAAACTAAAGATTACAGCAACAATTATCTTCGACAAGGTGGGATGATATTAAACCGATGGGCCACACTAAAAGCGAGAAAAAGAGAGTATTGGAAGGGGAAAGGGGTCTTGATGACTAGGGTTCTTTTATACGCGATTGGGGTTTTAAAAAACCCTCGATCGATGTAATCGACTAAGCACGCATTAGTTTAGTTGAAAGTTGACTAAATCGGGGATATATATATATATATATATATATATATTTTTTTTTTAAAAAAATGCCCCGCGTTTTAGTCGACTACATGAGGGGTGTAGTCGACTAAACAAGGGCATATGGGTGAATAGTTTCCAGACATGGGCATTTTGGTAAATAGTTATTTAATAAGGGGCAAATTGGTCAAAAAGCCAGCATGTTGCTCTATTGAGATTAATACAAGATTCTTCATCTTTTCCATATTGTTTCTCTAATTGCTTGTTTGGTTCCTATGTATCTTTGAAAAATTGAATTTTGAACATGCCAATGCACCTGCTGTAATTTTGAATTTTCGAATAAAATGATTTTTAACATAAGTTGAGACCAGTTGTAGTTGTCACTTCTGAACTATATTGTCTTATAGAAGGGGTCCTTGTGAAACCTAGAATTGGAATTGAATTTGAATTACGTTGTAGTAGAAGTAGTACGGAATTGGAAGAGGCCATAAATTGTTGTAGAAAGACTCAATTTGCTGGGTTTTGTCAGATGTTTATGAAATGTTTTTTTGAATCGCTAGTCATTGATAAAAGCTTAGTTGAACAAAGTTTTGAAAGAAATAATTATTTTTATGGCATGTGATTACGAGAGATTTTCAAAAGTTGTATGAAAGGTTGAGACTTGCACCAGTATTGAATGACGGTAAGACGATATCTTCTTGAAGTCGATAGGCTGGAAGACGATATCTTCCTGGTGGCGTGTGCCTCTCAATTGTTGAACCTCATGAGATGAATTATCCCACCTACGAATTGAGTTGGCAGTCAAAATGTTTTTATTGAAAAAGTGAAAGCACTACTTTTATACAGTGCAATTATGAAAATGTACTACGACCACCAAAATTTTGAATATGTGAAAATCAGAAAGTTGAATTGAAGACAACATATAAGAATTGAAAAGTAGTAACTTGATTGTCATTACTAATGTGTTGACAAAACCAGAGAGGAGAGCTCAGATCTTCATCCTTCACTCCCTTCACCTCCGTCGCGAACGACCTCTGCTCTCACCTCTATTGTCACTGGCGACATAAGGAGGAGAGTTCCAGAGTTGGAGTGGGAGCGTCGCGAGAGAACGAGAGAGACCACGGCACCGTTCATCACCACCGACCTTCCTCCGATTTCCCACCACCACAACCGCGACAGGCACACATCAGAAGCAGAACCAGAGCGCTGCAGGAGTTCAGATCAAACCCTCTAATAGACCGTTACCAAAAGTCGCGGCTTCATTCTTCTTCTTCACCATTTCGTTGTTTGTCACTTCTCTCAACCACTATCACCTCCAGTCTCTCGATTTTCGTCAGAGGATGCTTGAACTGGGACTTCGAAATAGAGAGGGAAACTGAACACCACAGTCACCTCCGACCACAGCCTACTCTATTTGCTGTCAATTTTGTTGTTACCGTCGGCGGGATTCACCATAACAGTATCTTATTCTTCGTCATCCTCTCACCACCCCAGAAGCTTCACTACCGAAAATCGTCAATCTCCTGCTCTTCATCGCACCACTACCGGTCACTTCCTCTGCTTTCCAGCCAGTTTACATTGCCAGAGATAGCCACAGACCTACTTCATTTTCGTCATCACCTCAAATTCAACATTACTCTGTTTCATGTATTTCATATTGTGTTAGATATTCTCCACTGGTTATGAGAAGATGGTTAGAGCTAGAATGTGCTACAAATACAAAAGGAAATTTTGTTAGTTTTTTATTAGCTCAGTTCATGTATTATTATATTTTCTCTGGATTAAGTTTTGTATTGGTGTATGTTTGTGAGATTTGAAAGAGTGTTCATTTGTTCTTGTTGATCAATATTTGTGTGCATCTTCCCTTTCTACATTTGTTGGAGAATCCTACCGCCAATCATTAACAGCACTTCCATCTCTCAACTGATTCAATGGACCATAAGCTCTCCGTTGACAATTTCCACGACCATCTTCAGTACCTTATTCCATAGTTAATATGTTCGATGCCAGCATTCTCCCAAACAATTAGCAAAACCATGATGACTTAGCAAAGTCCTTTGCCACCACACGACAATGTGAACGGATCACCACCGAATTGCTTCGAAGTTCAAGAGATGAAGTTGGTGGCAGTGAGAATTTTAGAATCCGAAAACCTGAACTCAGCGACTAATTAGAGAAGACGGGGCAAAAGCAATGAGCCAATGACCATTAAATTCTGTAAAGGCAGGCATACATTCAAATCACAGCAAGGGGGTGATCACAAACTCCATATGCAAATACGGTGTACCGAACTCAATGGTGCAAGTATCCCCCGGATGCAAGTAAAGAGGATGATTAAAATCCAACATTTGACCACCATCCCCTCCATTACTTCATTTTGATTCCTCTCTCTTCCAACCCCAATATTAAAGAAACGATCTTTCTGCTAACAAGAACCGGAGACCGAGAAAATAGCCAGACCTAGAACCTCAGGACAGAGACGAGGAAGACACTTAACGGAAATCGTTTGACGCTCGAAGGACCTGAGAAACTAGATTTGAAGCCTTTTTGCATCTCTCCTTCTTTGCAGTGGAAATCGAACCAGTGCCTTGATTGAAGGTGGAATATCACCTAGAGGGAGGTGGATAGGTGATTATGAAATTCTTTCGCTTATTGCTCAAGAACACTTAAAACAGAGATAGAGAGAAGAGCAATGAACATAAGAGGTTATACTGGTTCGGTCCAACTCTTGACCTACGTCTTGTCCCCAGAAACACTCTGGGATTTCACTATCTCGTAACTTGATTACACACTCTGTAACTCTCGAGTAATCCTCTCACTAGGACTTACCCCTCTTTACAAGTTGTAACCAAATAACTACAGACACAATTACACACTCTGTAAATGAAGGATGATCCTCTCACTCTTGGACTCACTCCCCCTTAAAAGTTGTAATTGTACACCCACACTTAAGGTTCCACAACCTTAAGATTTTACAACACACTAATCAAATAAGTGTTTGGACTCTCTCACAGAGTAGATAAATGATAAACACTGAAGCTTAGTAATATCTGAAGATATATATGTACAGAATAGAATTTGATCGCTTTGAAAGCTTTGTATGTGTATGCGTCTGTTCTGCCGTTGATGAATTCAATCCTTCGAGTATTTATAAGTTGAAGCTTGAGGACCGTTGGAAGGATTTGAATCTGTCCGTTTGAATGTTTGAATATGTCCGTTGGGAGTCTTCAAACATCCGCGCCTTCTGCTTAGCCACGATCGAGTGTCCGCTCGGTTGGGTCTCTTTACAGTTGTCATTCACGTGTTCTCGGACAAAGGATAGCTTAAAATATTGATTCTCGTGCTTTTGCTATTATGGGCTAGCCTTAATTGGGTTCAGCGCTTTGTCTACGTGTTCAGGTCTCTCTTGGTGCTTGATGCTCTTCAAAATTCAAACATATGTTGATCATCTGAAACTTGCTAACAAGCATGATTAATAGCATTGAGAAGTATAGCAAGTAGAAATCAATTGATAACAATCATTTCTGAATTCTTGGACATTGTTGCTATGAGCTTTGCTGTATGAGAAATTGTTGACTGACTGATAAATGGTGTCTTTGGGTTCTTCATATAATCATCTGCAACTTATACAAAAATGATATAAGTAATGTTAAGAAGTAGTATAAGTTCTTTTGGAATTCATCTGGATGTTCTTGATGAGAAGCCAAGATTTCAAACACGATGATCTTGAGAACAGTGTGATCATGCTCGAGCAAGATCATATGTTTGCTCGGGCATGCTTCTTATGGGATAGTTAAAACCGCTGATGCTTGGGCAAAGTATTTTGCCTGCTCGGACATGGTGCTCGAGCATGAATATAATCATGCTTGGGCAAGCATCTTCACAGAGGTCTGGAAGTGCTCTGCTTTGATATTGCTCGAGCAAGGTGATATTCTTGCTCGGGCAAGGCATAAACAGGTGGAGTCATGAGAGCACTGTCGCGCTTGAGGCAACCGGAAAGCATGCTTGCGGAGATTCGAGTTTTGGTCTTGTTGCTCGAGCATGAAAATTTTCTTGCTCGGGCAAGACTTTTCATTAGGTAGTGGAAATGACTTACGCTCGCTGTTGCTCGAGCAAGTCATAATTCTTGCTCGGGCAAGGTATGCACAGAGGTGAGAATTTGAGAGTGATAGATCTTTGCTCGGGCAACGTTTTGTGTAATACCCGGATTTTAGCAAATCTGGAATTTCTGAGGTAAAGGAAAATTAATGAATATTTTAATGAAGTAAATTCATGAGATAAAACTGTTATAGAAAATTGTTATAATTATAGAGTAAATTGTCAAAAAAGTTACAGGAAAATCTGATGAACATAATGACTACAAATGATATAATGGTGATAAAAACAGGTCTAAAAATATTATGATAAAATGCGAAAGATCATAAAAAATTATGAGAAAAATATGGAAGTGTTATCCCTAATTATGAGAATTTAATAAATTATTTCGAGAGGAAATAACATGAAGAAAAGTTTAAAAAGCATTTCGAACCATAAAGTAACTTGATGGGGTAAACATTTTTAATATTTTACATAGGATATAAAATGACAATATCGGTATAGAAGGTTGTAAGATAACAATATACTGTAAAATTAGTAAAGATAAATATATGAAGAAACCGATCCTAAAAAGATCACTAAACGAAGAAATTAGGTCGATTAAGCCCTAACGAAGGGAGGGTAAAACGAGAATTTTTGGTAAAAAATATTATATTTTTAAAAAATGGAAAAAATTATAGAAAAATAAATAAATCTAAATTTTAAAATTAAGGGGCGAAATTATTGGTATTTTTAATTAAAAAGAATTGTTTAAATAATTAAAATGATAATTAGAATAAAATAATAATATAATGCGGTGAGTCGGCTTATATAAAGCGAAGGAGGGAAAAGTTAGAAATAAATTCTACAGTAAACGAGAGGTAAAAGTCTTTTCGATGATCAAATTAAGTACAAGTGAAATTCTACACGAAGAAAGAATTTACCAGACGTCGATTCCGCAACCGAAAAACCCTAATTTCAAATAAGACGAAAAGTTGATCAGATAGAGTAGAGTCGGATAGGCAAAGTGAGAACCTATAGAAACAATTGCGTATTTTCAAACACAAGATTAAGTTAGACAACAACCTGGACGTTTTACGATTCGACGAATTATTGTCCGAAGTTGGTTCTATCGAAGCGATTTCCGTAACCGGACGCGTTTGTCCGAATATCTTCCGACGCACCGGAGAATGCCTGGATATGATCAAAAGAGGATCAAAATAGATAATATGAAAGAGGATGAAAAGATCTTCAAAGTTACATGCCCAGATTTTTGAGTTTCTGCGAAATCGCGCGAAACGGACACCGATCGGGTAGCTTTATCGAACCGGAGGCCATAAAGCAAGATGACAACTCATTCTTTGAATTTTTGGGCCAAAGAGGTCGGCACCTACGGATGGAGGGCCAAGATTGCTCCTCCCAAAACCCTAGATCCAACGGTTCAAAAACAAAGCGAAAATTCCCTTTACGTCCGAATTTTTTCTATAAATAGCACCCTTCCCTTCTTCATTCTTCACACCTTTTCTTCTCTCTACCTTGGCCGAAACTTAGAGTGAGAAGCTCTGCCAAAGTTGTGCCTTAGCCCCGAGTAAGTTCTTGTCCTTAGTTTTTAGTTTCCGTAGTTCTTTCGGTAGTTATAGTAGAACTGTTGTTTTGATCTAGGAAGTTTGGGAATTTATTCCTATACTTGTTTTTATGCCTCATTGCATTGAAAGATGCACGACGAGGTAAAACCATAGTGGGGATAATTTTGAAATGGAATACGGTCAAAGTAACGAAGTTACGCGAAATTCGCCAAATAGGGGTAGTAAGGGCAAAATGGTCTTTTTCACCTAAAATGCCTGTTATGCTGCCAAATATTCATAAGTGTGTTGTTATTCTGATTAGAATACTTCGACGTCGAACATTTTGTCAAAATTCCATCGTTCCCTTGTTTGTTTGCATTGTTTATTTTGTTTTACGTACGTAGTCAAAAAGTACCGTTTTTAGCGGAAGAGCCGGATATACGCAACTAAGGTACGGACGCGCGTCTGTAACCCTAACTCTATGCTGCTCATATACTTTTGCGTTATAGATACGTTCATAGGCGAGGTTCCGTTGAGAATCGTCGGGAGATACTTACTGGCTTTACCACGGATTATAGTATTGGTAATGCCGTTTGAGTTATTCCTAGCGCGAGGACACGTTGTGGCGTGGCCTTTGGATATGTGCAGAACTAGTCGAGAGAGACTTTACATCTTGCTTTGTGCTTATGTTACATCCATGTTATTGATCATACATCTCTTTGTTTGCTTTTGTGATGATATCTTGTATTGAAATGAATATCATTGTACGTATCTTGTTTTATTTGAGCATAAGGTTAATAGATTACCCGAGATCCATATGTGGAATGGATCTCGGTTGTAGCATCAGTGTCCGGAGGACCAATCTTAGGCGATCGAGGCAAGCAACCGAAGTAAGGCGGGACGTGTCTACATTATCTATCATTTCCCTTAGTTTCTTTAATCTTTAAGAATTCGGATGCGTAATCCAATACAATTACACTATGGTCCATATTTTGAATGTAATGTAAATTACTTACTCGCTCCAATGCTCTACTCTGACTACTCTGCTTGAAATGTTTGGAAACGTTTAAAAAAAAAAAATTCCGCCTTTTTCAAATGGGATGTTACATTTTGCCTTTGCTCGAGCAAGCCTTCTTTGCTGCTCGGGCAAGACTTCCTGATTTGCTGAGTTTTGCTTCGCCTCGATGTTGCTTGGGCATGCCAAAATTCTGTGCTCGGGCAAGGTTCCTTGGCTGGCCTTCTTTTGCTTCTGCCTCGATGTTGCTCGGGCAAGAAATATTTCTTGCTCGAGCATGATTGTTGAATCATGCTGCTTTCGAATTTGGTATAAATCCAAGTTTAGCAAATCATTCCATTTCAGAAAGCTCTTCAAATATTCTTTCCATTTCAACAAGAATCAGCTCCAAGCTAGTTGTAGTTCGTCCATTAACATCAAAAGATTGAAGGTTGTTCAGATCAGCATTTTCTGCAACATCCTGAACTGAGCATCAACTTTCGAAGATCATATCTCCCTGTTATGAACTCCGTTTTGGTTGGCTCAAGTCTTCCTAGAAAGCCTTGTGAATCTACTTTCATATGCCACCAATTTCAGCTCAATCGGATTCTTCGTTTGTGAGATATTCTCAAAACACCGAAGCTTGTTCCTGATTGTAATGGTGATACTTATGGAAACTTGTAAAATTCATAGATACTTCATATGACCTCATTTTGGCTTTAATTTTATATCAACATGACGCATTGGGAGTATAGTTTCATATACCACTGAGTTCACGTCATTCCGATTCCTGGTTTGGAAGATATCGTCAAATTACTGAAGGTCGCCAGAAACAGAGCTGAACAGAGTATGCTGATGCCACGACCTTGCTCGAGCAAGGCCTTCTTTCTTGCTCGGGCAAGAACGGATTTTGAGCGTTTTTGGGAGAAAATGCACCTTGCTCGGGCAAGAGCTTTGTTGTTGCTCGAGCATGACTTCAGAAATTTAATTTGCTCGAGCAAGACACTGTTCAAGTGAGAGAAATAGCTGAAATTACATAAATGCCCTCCAACAAACCAGTATTCATCCGGAAGCTTGAACTTGCTTGTTTTAACTCAATTGAGCCGTTCCAACTTCTATTTAATCGTGGAGACTTGTAGAATCAATCTAGGAACTTGTATAATGATTTTATCATTCCATTAAACAAGTTCTTCCTTTCTTTCTTCTTTCTCTTTTCTTGATCATTCTCCACCATTAAACTTCACATCTACATTAAATATAAGAATTAGTCAAAGTAGAAGATAAATGTAGTATGCAAGCTTTTTGCTCTTACGAATGACATGTATATAAGATATCATTAAAACTAATCATAACCAACACTGATCGCGTGACTTTGCTGACGGTGGAACCAATAATCCAATCGTGGATTCAAGAAACAAGACAGGTGAAGAACATTCAAATGCAATCACCAATAAACACGGCGGCATCGAGAGAATTGTTTTGCAATCCATTCGCCAGAGATGATAGAAGGTGTTGGCGCGAGAAGTAGGGTTCAAGAATAACGATGAAACCCTCGGTGGTGCTCGTATCGCAGCAATCGGAGGCTCGGGTCGGGTGAAGACTGAGATCCACGGATCTTGATGCTGGACCTTGGAGAATCTAGGTGGATCTTGAATTTCTGGCAGGTCTTGGGCCTTTTCTTGATTTTGGGCTCTCAAGACTCAATGAAGAAAATGGACTTTGCCTTAATTCTTGATCATAAAATGCAGTGTTGAACCATAAAACAACAATGGGCAATCAAAGAACAATAAATCAGATGCATTAGGAATCCAAAAGCAACTTGGCTTTGATACCATGTTAACAAGTATGATTTAAGAAGATAATATGTAGAAAGAAGATGAAGAATCTCATTGTATGAACAACAAAGAGCCATATGCTCATACAAAAGTAATCCATAGGGATTATCTCTAATCAATAAACCCTAATTTTAGGGATCTAGGAGGACTTCCCTCTCTAGGGATAGAGACTCAAATTAACATCTCTTTAATATGGTGAGAGCTCCACACTCTACACACATGGTGAGGGCTCCACACCCAACACACCCTTCACAATAGTTAAGACCCTTTATTTATAGATTAGGCCTAACTAACTAACAACTAAACAACTAATCCCTTATATTTTTAACAATGAGTAATCAGAGTATACAAACACAAAGTCGTTTGATTGGAAGGATTCTATGTGCAAATAGAAATCGAGACAAGAGCCATCAATTAAACTTAGTCTTGAGAAACAAAATACTACTAGTATAAAATTACATTAAATTTAATTGCCGATTACTCATAGCTCATCAAGTTTCGAGAGGAACCCACACAAGCACAAATAGCCGTTCGTTCGCACTCATCGCTCCCCCAACTCTCTTTCGACTTCTTTCAAAGGGTTAGGGGTATTATAGCATAATTAACAACATTCAAATATCCTGAATTAGGTCATAGACGTAAATTAAATTTTTCTGGGCTAGTTGGAAAAATTGTACTCCCCTAGATTGGTATCAGAGCCAGAGGGGAATTAGAGATGTGTTGATTAGATCTGGACTATAATTTACTCTATCTGGATATCTCGTTGCCTGATTCATAGATATGCTTTAGATCTGTGCTCAAAAAAAAAAGTCTAGAATTTTCCCCTAAAATTTTATGCTTGGTTTTTCTGCATATGGTGGCGGAGTTTTTTCAGTGGGATGTCTAGGCCATAAGTCCCATGTGTTGAAGCAGGCGATTTGCCCCACAGTAGGCTACCATATGTGTGATTCTCTAAAGCATAAGGTTTTACGTGAAAACCAGATTCATCACTTAGTACCGCCTTATGTGCTGGTGTTTAGGATTTCGAACATTTTATTCTGAGCTGTCTAGATTAACGACTGCAAGGATAACGCCTATTTGGGATAAACCTGATTTAACCCAGAGACATGGGTGAAAATCCTTACAACGTTCAGACGTTCAGATGGGAATGTTCTCTTCTTACTCTTCTGATCTAAGAGCATATGATCTAAAGACTCTCTTGAATGGCCAACTAAATATTATGATCGGTAAATTACAATAAATATTTAATCGATATACCCCTATTTTACCTAATGGTAATGATACTAATTGAAGGGAGATTTACAATTATTGTTCATCTCGTTTTACTTTTCTGCTGTTTATTTATCTCGTTTATCAATTATTGTTCTTCTACTGTTTATTTTCTCTGTTGTTTACATTTTTATAATATTTTAATTATGTCTTCTCTTTTTTGCGGTTTTCATAAACGTTCCTCTTCCTCCGCCTCCTCTTTCTCCTCACCGACACGTTCAATAAACTCTTCTTTAAACCTTGAGGATCCAAAGTACTCCTCCCATAATATTTTTAATGAAGAAATCCAGTTTAATAACATCAATCAAAATGTTGATAATTGGACTCTTCCTCAAATTGACCATAAAACCCTCTTCCAAAAGAATAAGAAATGGTTTTTCCAGTCAGATTATATAATCAAGACTGTTGAAGAATCAATTCCTATTCATCCTGAAAAGGAAGAATTTTTCCTTCTTTCTCCACAATCTCTTTCCAAGCATAAGGAAAAGTACAATTTTATACACATCGGTTGTGTTCAAATTACACTTAAACCTCTTGTGCGTAAAGGGTTAAACATTTCTGGTCTTGCTTGTCTGAGAGACAACCGACATAATCATTTCGAAGATTCCCTTCTCGCCGCGGCCGAATTTGGCCTCCATAACGGTCCCGTTTATTTCAATTGTTATCCAACCCAAACCATTGATTTAAACGATAAACATGTTCTTGAAGCTTTGAAGCGAATCTTTCGTTGATGGATTTTCCATGAAACCCGGATCTATTCCCGTTACCCTAATGTATAGGATATAGTATAAGGTCTCAAATTCTTCAGCTTTTTCCCTTCTTCAACAACCAACAGACAATGGACAAACTATTGTCTTTCTCACAGATCCTACAAACACAAACATTACCATTCCTCGAACAATCCTTTGGAAGGATGTTCATCTTCCTGAGACATGGGTGATGGAAAAAGCTGTACAAGCTATACCAAAACTCACTTCTCACATAACTAAGATTTCACAAATGCAATCTGGAACTGTCCATCTTTCCTTTGACAGATCTAGACGATCAAATTCCTCTTCTTCTGGATCTATGTCTTCAAGATATGAAGATTTTAGATCACCTACTCCCAACCTTCCACAATATTCCTCCGATAGACCTACTCCCTCACCACCTCCGGTCATTCATCTGCCACCACCTCCTTCTCCTATCACTCCACCTTCCTCTTTTCCTCCTCCAAACTCAGAAGAGGATAAGCCTAATGTTGGAATACAAGGAATTGATAATTCTGGTACAATTTCTCATGCAAACTATCAAAAAGAGGATGATCTAGATTACGTAGCTTCAATGTCTTATACGGATTTAGGTGAGTCTCACTCTGTTGGTGTTCTTGAACATCATTTTGAAATTGATAAACAAAGTTTACAAAAGGAATTTTACTCGAAACAAAATACTTTGCAAAGAAACTGGTTTTTAGATCATTTCAAAGGACCATTGCAAAAGCAGATCCAAGAAAATTTCTACAATTTCCTTGACAAGTATGAGATGAATATTCCATTTTTTGAATGGTTTGGTTCAGCATCTTGCTTTAGTTGCTGTAATCGTTGATCAATTTGCCTTATAACACTAGTGTTGGTTTTTTGTTGTATGCTTGTTGCTAGTTTTGGATCAATCTTGAAAGGTTTAAATAGGGGTTGTTTAAGTGATAGACCTTCAGTCTTGACTTGTGAAGAAGACGAAGAGCTTGATGAAGTGTTAACTACATGATCTCCAATAATTTGAAGATACTGATTTGTGTAGTTATTTTGTTTGATGATATGGATGATGTCCTTAGCATTTGGGGGATCATCAGAGGTTCTGGTTTTGAAAGGAGAAACAAGAATAGGTCTATCCTTACTATTGAAAATATCAGGAAGTTGATATGTCCCTTTTGGTGGAAGTTTTGAAGAAAGCATTTGGTTATCAGAAATTTTCCACTCTTTTTTGGTCATATTTATTTATTGTTGAAATGGATATTCTATTCCTTGTTGTGAAGCATAAGCTTCAAACCATTCAAAAAATGGAATATTCATCTCATACTTGTCAAGGAACCGTAGAAAGTTTCTTGGATCTGCTTCGCAATGGTCCTTTGAAATGATCTAAAAACCAGTTTCTTTGCAAAGTATTTTGTTTCGAGTAAAATTCTGTTGCAAACTTTGTTTATCAATTTCAAAATGATGTTCAAGAACACCAGACAGTGAGGCTCACCTAAATCCGTATAAGACATTGAAGCTACGTAATCTAGATCATCCTCTTTTTGATAGTTTGCATGAGAAATTGTACGGAATTATCAATTCCTTGTATTCCAACATTAGGCTTATCCTCTTCGAGTTTGGAGGAGGAAAGAGGAAGGTGGAGTGATAGGAGAAGAAGGTGGTGGCGAGATGAATGACCAGGAGGTGGTGAGGGAGTAGGTCTATCGGAGGAATATTGTGGAAGGTTGGGAGTAGGTGATCTAAAATCTTCATATCTTGAAGACATAGATCCGAGAAGAAGAGGAATTTGATCGTCTAGATCTGTCAAAGGAAAGATGGACGAGTTCAGTTGCATTTGTGAAATCTTAGTTATGTGAGAAGTGAGTTTTGGTATAGCTTGTACAACTTTTTCCATCACCCATGTCTCGGGAAGATGAACATCCTTCCAAAGGATTGTTCGAGGAATGGTAATGTTTGTGTTTGTAGGATCGTGAGAAAGACAATAGTTTGTCCATTAATCGTTGGTTGTTGAAGAAGGGAAGAAGCTGAAGAATTTGAGACCTTATCCGTATCCTATATATTAGGGTAACGGGGAATTGATCGGGTTTCATGGAAAATCCCGAACGAAAGATTCAGCTTCAAAGCTTCAAGAACATGTTTATCGTTTAAATCAATGGTTTGGGTTGGATAACAATTGAAATAAACGGGACCGTTATGGAGAATAACATGCATATAACTAAGAGGGGAAACAGAGAAGTAGAGAAAGCAATAACGAAATTAAAACATAAGTAAAGAACTTGGAATTAAACGTGCTAAGAGAAAATAAGAAAAGCAAAGTAGATCGGTAGTAAACTACGCTGATCTAGTTCATAATCAGAGAGAAGAGTAAGGAAGAGATGCAGATGCATAAAGACATAAAGAACACAAGTTTATTCAAATCATAAAAACTTACAGGAAAGCAGAAGGCAGAAGAAAGCTTAAAAGAGAGAGAATGGAAAGGGTGTAGAGAGAAGGCAGAGAGAATGGGTAGAGAGAATGGGTAGAGAGAGAAAGTTTGCTAATCAGAACCTTGATAAAAATCAATTGCAAAGATTATATGGAATTTTTCCATAGCAAAAAAAACTCAATGGGAAACGGTAATCTCTACTTAGTAACAATAGTTCCGGCCAGAAGAACTCATTGAACCACCGTCTCCAAATTCGAATGAAGTTCCAGCTCCGTAGAAGCGGTTTCCTTCGCCATTTTCTTCCATTCCAAAGCTTTCTTCTTCATCTCCTTCCCCTTTTCCCCTTCCATCAACTCCTCACCAGCCTCTCCACTCCTTCCCTCTTCACATCACTTTGTCTATCTCCAGCCCAATTCCCAGCTCCTTGCACAAGAATCGACAATTGGTTTTCTTGCTCGCGAAGAACGACCAACACACCATCGCCACTCCGTTGCACATGCTTTCCACCGTCGAATTCCATCCACTGTGCGTCAAGAACCCTCCGATTGCAGGGTGAGCTAGAACTTGCTCTTTTGGGCACCAGCTGTAAAGTCGTCCTCTGTTTTTAGTTTCTTGTACGAATTCTGCAGGAAGAACTGCGTTGTCACCTCTTACGAGGTCGGGTCTAATAACCCACAAGAATGTTTGGTCACAGTTAGCAAGTCCCCATGCAAACTCTATCAATTGCTCGTTTGTCATCACCGTGATGCTCCCAAAGTTTACGTATACAATGGAGTTGGGTTCTTTGTTGTCCAGCCATTCCAGACACTCTGTCTCTTCCGTCCAAAGGTTCGATCCGATTGACTTCAAGTCTTTGTCTGTGATATCATTTATGAGCAGATTTTAAGGGACCGATGGAGTAGACAGGAGGCAGAATGGAGGATAATCCTTCCAAGACGTCATGCTCCGAGCATCGAATGTGTTCAAAATGATGGCAGATGCTCTCGAGCTCTGTCACACTCCCCGTTAAAAACTCAAGCATAAATTCATCGGGGTTCGTGGTTCCGACAAAGCTTGGGATGTCCCTCGGCCGGATTTCCTTGTGTTCTGTCATAAGAACACAGATGTTTAGCCCTAAGTGGACTAGTATGTTGATATAGGATCAAATAGCTCCCTCTCAGATATCCATGGGTGGGATACCCTTGAGAATAGACGATCACTGTATATAGCATAAAGGGGGTGGTGTGTGTGCACAGTGTGGCCGAATAGTAAAGAGAGAGAGCTCAGAGTCTGTGTACCTTTAGGGTTTACCATCTATTTATAGTGGATACCTTAGGGTTATGGTTTGGACTTATGGGCCTCTTGTGCCTCCAAGCCCAAATGTTCTGCCATCACATCTGTGCAACATTGGTTGCCTCTTGTTGAGCCACACCTTGAGTGGGCCTAATATTTTATTCCATAACAGTTGCCCCCTGACCCCGTAGTTCGGAGTCTCGAGATCGGGATGTATTATTTGCTTGATATGGAACGCGGTCTTGGCCGAGATTCATCTAGCTTATCCGGGTTGTGCTAGAAGAAATAAGATCCCTTGCTTTCATAGCAATTTTTCCCGAGATAATTTCTCCGGTTTATATATCTGCATTTAATAACATGTAAGCAAATCACATTCAATGGAAAATACTTATTGTTGCATTCTGGTTTGCCTTAATCTCCGCTATTGGAAATCATGCTTTTCCACTAACAACCCATGTTGCCCCCCCAGCCCGGTGGTTCAGGTCTCTGGGCTGCCGGGATGTATTGATAGTTTAACCTGGCTCTCCACATGGAACTCGGGTTTTAACTTTACACAAAAGCTTGGATTTTTACTGTAGTCTGGCTTCAAAAATTTGCATTGATCCCTAATTTAAACTAGATTCAGTTTAAACCGGGTTCGGCTTCAAAACTTTGCACGGATCCCTAATTTAAAGTAGATTCAGTTTAAACTGGGTCCCTACCTTCATCCCTTTCGTAGGGATGGAATCCACACGAATCCTAGATTTTAACTAGATTTAGTTTAAATCGAGTTCGCCTTCTTTTCCTTTACAGGAGTTTGAGATAGACTTGGCGGCATTGCCGTTGTAACATGATTCATGAAAACGGGTTTGTGTACCTCGGATTCATGCATATATATACATTTCTAAACATGCCTCCCAATCCGAGTTGTCATTAAAATGAATCGCCCTCCAATCCGGGTTGACATTAAAATTAATAGCCCCCAAATCCGGGTTGGTCTTAAAATGAATCGCCCCTCAATCCGGGTTGTCATTAAAATGAATCGCCCTCCAATCCGGGTTAAGTTAAAATTAACCGCCCTCAAGAACGGATTGATTTTTTGAACGAAACGCCTTCCAATCCGGGCTAACTTAAAATTAACCGCCCTCAAGAACGGATTGATATTTCGAGCAAAACGCCCTCCAATCCGGGCTAAGTTAGAATTAACCGCCCTTAAGAACGGATTGATTTTTTGAGTGAAACGCCCTTCAATCCGGGCTAAGTTAAAATTAACCGCCCTCAAGAACGGATTGATTTTTTGAACGAAACGCCCTCCAATCCGGGCTAAGTTAAAATTAACCGCCCTCCAATTGGAACCGGGTTTATGTACCTTGGATTCCTACATGTTTAACTTCCACATGATTTTTGGAAACGGGTTTATGTACCTCGGCTTCCTACATGTTTAATTTGTACATGATTTTCGGAAACGGGTTTATGTACCTCAAGGTGTGCCCCAACAAGAGGAACTTACCCTTGAAGAACCTTGCTCCTTCTTTCTAGCTCCAAGAGAACTCTCACTCTCTTAATCAAAGGATTTGAGGTGTTTGTGGTGATGGTGTGAAGAAATGTGAAGGAGGGGGTGAAGGTTAAAAATCGGTTCTTGCATGATATTCAAGCAATATGTTCACGAGGTTGTAAAACAAAATTTTTCAGTATTTGCGGAACCCACATTATAAATTCACTATTCATGTGAATAGTAATTACTATTTACGTAAATAGTACCATTAAAAATATTTTTACCGTGAAGGTAAATAATTTTCTTTGCATCGGTAAATGATTTTACCGCACCGTAAATAATATTTTCTTGCCCGAGATTAATTCCTTACGATGTGACAGATCAGACTAAGGCGCAGCCACGAGAACATACTCGGAAAAACTTGATTCCGATACGGTAAATAATATTTACTGCGCCATGTGGAAATACTATTCTCATGAACCATGTACCGTAACTCTTTACAATACATATTTAGGATCTGCTCGTTAAAACACATATAGGGTTTCAGGAATACCTGTGATCACTTGAAGACGTCAAAGAGTATGATGTCCTCTAACGTTGATCCACACGATTATCTCCTGATTGCAAATGAGAACTCCTTCTCCTTGAATCCCCGTCTCCTTGGATGCTTGCTAAAGAGCAAGGTGGAGGGCTCAAGTGTTTGGATATTTTGTCTCAAGACTATTAAGACTACTAGAGCCTTAGAAGAGAACTTTCTTAAGAGGAAGAGAGAAGAGAGAAGCTTAGGAATTGGTGATTTGAAATGAAGGCTATTTATAGAATTTTCTGAATGTGAATAGTGATTTATTATTTGAATATTATAATAATATAATATATTAATATTATATTATAATATTAAAATATTCAAAACGTTTCAGATGGTTTTCACGAGGGTGCGAGTTTCAATTTTTCATTTTGGGAAAATTACATCAAATGACCCAAAATGAAAAATTACACTTAAAGACCCATTTTTTACTATTCACTATTCACGTGAAAAAATAATTATTAATTAATTATTATCTTTATCCAATCGATTGGATACGGCCTTCATATCCTTATTCTTAATCTCCTAACCTCTTCATAATTGGGTTTGAAGTTCTAACCCAATTACATCAATAGTCTTGACAAAACCCAATAACATTTATTGGACCAAACTTGCTAAATTATGCAATCAAGAACAATCTTAGTGTGTGACCCATTAGGCCCAATTAGTTACTGACATAGATAAACTTGAACCAATTAAACTCCTTTAATAGGTCAATTTATCTAATGACTATATAAGACACTAGCAATGCTCTGCAGTCCCAGAACTAATCAAGTTGATCAAGTGATCTACCTTTCTAATTTGGATACCATGCATGTATCATCCCTTACAACGTTGTTCATATTTAGTCGAGAGCAAGGATAGAGTATCACCTCTCTAGATTGACTAAATGTAGCTTTTACACGAGAACTAGGAATATTCTTATTGACTCTAAGACGGATCATGACTCTTCATGATCACTTACTATGCATAGATTCCCGAGTCAACTAGAAGTCATTCAAGCCCTACCTAGGTCTTGTGAACAACTAATCCCTTGTAGGGGATTGTAAGTCCTTTCGGCATGTCCATCTATACTCATGTATTCAAGTTACACCTAAGAGTACACTCATTCTCCCCATATTTCAGACGGATAGAGTTGTATAGTCAAAGTATAACTCTAGGACATAGTGTTCGATAACATCCTCAAGTCTAAGATGATCAGCACTACCAAATGATAAGAGACATAACAAATCCAATGATACTCTCTACAATGAATCCTTGTGGAGTCTCTCAGCGGGTCAGTTCAGTGTTATCTGTTCTCTAACAGATCCACCCACGATATCAGCTAAGGCATCAACATGCCTGCATTCCATGAGGTCCCTACCTTGTATCACTATACAAGTAGATGATGTCGTACTAGTCTTATTGAGATCACCAATGCCCTTTCTTGGTGATTCAAGACTAGGAACTAGTTTCAGGCAATAGACATGTAGTGTCCTCGATTCCTCATTATCAAGATCCCTATCATAGATCATCGAGTAAACACCTATTCTATTCCTTGGGCCTTTATCTTTAAACTCATATTAACCATAAAATATAGGCGAGACATAAATATGATAAAGATAAATTATGCTCAAATAAATAAATCATGAAATACTAAATAGTAAAAGGTGTTCAACTGATAAAACAGATTATCTCTAGGACACCTTTATACTAACGAGGGGTTGGCTATTTATAGGGAAAATCAAGGACACAAATGGAAATTCATTGTGACCAAAATTTACCCTAGCCCTTGGATCAATTTTCACTTTTTGAAACTAAAATTTATAAATGATAGATCAGGAATCGGTTACAAACCAAGTTTTGATAAAAGAAAAGGCAAGAAGAAGTTTGGAGAAAAGAATTACATGAACTATTTTAGAAAATCGATTCATTCTTCAAACCCTTTTGCACATTGTAATTATTGCAATCGAAAAGGGCATTCTACCTCTTCTTGTTTTCATAAAAATGAGAGAAAGACTAAACCTTCTGGGAACTATCAATGGGTGCCTAAGGGATCTTACAAGATTCCTAAGTCACAAACTAACCTCAAAGGACCCAAGAAAAAATGGGTACCTAAGGTCTGATTGGTTATGTGTTGCAGGTTTGTCTAAGAGCATCAAATCCCAACAAATGGTACATTGATAGTGGATGCTCAAGACATATGACGGGAGACCAATCCAAGTTCATCTCAATCAAGCCTAAAGATGGTGGCAAGGTGACCTTTGGTGGAAACCAATCTGGAAAGATTGCTGGTATTGGTGAAGTTGGAAACAATGAAGGACCACAAATCAAAGACGTCTACCTTGTGGAAGGACTTTGCCACAATCTCCTCAATGTAAGCCAAAGGACTGATAAAGGTAACTTAGTTATCTTTGATTCTGAGGAATGCTTGATTGTGAGTAAGGACAATCTCTCTTTGGAAAATATTAAATCAAAAGCTTTATTCAGAGCTCCTAGAGATGGAAACTGCTATACACTTAATCTCTCTAGAAATAGATATTCTTCTAAAAAATGTTTTGTTAGTAATCTAGATGATAGTTGGTTATGGCACAAGCGATTAGCTCATGTCAATATGATCCAACTTGACAGATTACTCAAAAAGGATTTGGTTATCGGAATTCCAAAACTTAGTTTTAAAAACGATTTGATTTGTGATGCTTGTCAAAAAGGAAAACAAACCAAGTCTTCTTTCAAATCTAAAAATGAAATTTCAACTAATAGACCTCTTCAACTACTTCATATGGATCTAGTTGGACCAGCTAGAGTAAAAAGCCTTGGTGGCAATCTTTATACCTTGGTCATTGTTGATGATTTTTCTAGATTTGCTTGGACTATCTTCTTGTCTTCTAAAGATGAAACATTTGATCAATTTGTTTGCTTTGCCAAGAAGGTCCAAAATGAGAAAAGTCTTTCAATTTCAGGAATTCGAACAGATCATGGAGGAGAATTCGAGAACTATGCTTTTACCGAATTCTGTGACAACCATGGTATAGATCATAACTTCTCGGCCCAAGGACTCCTCAACAAAATGGAGTTGTAGAGAGAAAGAATCGAGTCCTCACCGAGATGGCAAGAGCTATCTTTGAACGAGAACAACACTTCTCAAGTGTTCTGGGCTGATGCAATGAGCACTGCTTGCTACATCTCAAATCGGGCGTACCTCCGGAAGAAGTTAAACAAAACCCCCTACGAGCTGTGCAAAGGTAGAAAACCAAATTTGGGTCATTTGCATATCTTTGGATGCAAGTGCTTCATCCACAACAATGGTAAGGACAATTTGGGAAAGTTTGATCCCAAAGCGGATGAAGGTATATTTTTAGGCTATTCAAATAGGAGTAAGGCTTATAGAGTTTTTAATACTCGTACTCGAATAGTTGAAGAATCTATGCATGTTGTTTTCTTTGAATCCAAAGCTAATAAAGCCTTGGATGATGATGAGGAAAATATTTTCAAAAATTAGTTCTTTTCAAAAACTACTCCTGCATCTATTGAAAATCCTAAAAATGTTTTTGAGGCTGATCCCCAAAACAATATTGAAAATCCTGATCAAACTCAGCCTAGAGCTTGGAAGTTCATAAGGAATCATCCTTTGGACCAAGTTATAGGAGATGTACATCAAGGAGTAAGAACTAGAAATAGCACTTTAAATGAAGTAATCTTTTCTGCTTTCATATCCCATATTGAACCCTCAAAGATAGATGAAGCCCTTTCAGATAATGATTGGGTGATAGCTATGCAAGAGGAGTTACATCAATTTGATAGGAATCAAGTTTGAGATTTGGTACCTAGGCCCAAAGACCATCTGGTCATTGGCACCAAATGGGTATTCAAGAACAAACGAGATGAATCAGCAATCATTGTCCATAACAAGGCAAGATTGGTTGCTAAAGGCTATAATCAAGAAGAAGGAATTGATTATGAAGAAACTTATGCTCCAAGTGGCAAGATTGGAAGCCATAAGAGTTCTTATAGCCTTTGCTTGTGTCAAAGGATTCAAGCTCTATCAAATGGATGTAAAAAGCGCGTTTCTAAATGGTTTTATACAAGATGAAGTTTATGTTGAACAACCTCCTGGTTTTCAAGATGATCATCATCCAGATCATGTTTATCGTCTCAAAAAGGCATTATATGGCCTTAAGCAAGCTCCTAGAGCTTGGTATGAGCGATTAAGCAAGTTCCTTCTTGATCAAGGATTTGTTAGAGGAAAAGTAGATACAACTCTCTTCATAAAGAGTAATAAGCTTAGTGAAATTTTAATTGTACAAATATATGTTGATGACATTATATTTGGTGCTTATAATGATGCTTTGTGTGAAGATTTTGCTAAGAACATGCAGGGAGAGTTTGAGATGTCCATGATGGGAGAACTCAACTATTTCCTTGGTCTGCAAATCAAGCAAAGAAAAGATGGAATCTTCATATCTCGGACCAAGTATCTCAATGATCTGAAGAAGTTTGGGATGGACCAATGCAATGGAGCGATACTCAATGAGCTCAACCACTTCTTTGGATGCTGATGAAGAGGGTAAGGAGTTCAACATAACAAGATATAAGGAATGATTGGATCATTGCTCTATCTCACGGCAAGTCGCCCGGACATCCAATTCAGTGTGGGCATGTGTGCAAGGTTTCAATCTGCCCCCAAGGAGTCTCACGCTGAAAATGTGAAGAGGATATTCAGATATCTTGCTGACACAAAGACCCTTGGATTGTGGTTTCCCAAAGGTCAACCTGAATATTTGGTGGCATACTCAGATTCGGACCATGCCGGCTATAAGACTGATAGAAAGAGCACAAGTGGCCAATGTGAGTTTCTTGGTGGTTCACTTGTCTCCTGGTTCAGCAAGACGCAAACAAGCGTAGCCGTGTCTTCTATTGAAGCTGAATATGTAGCTGCCTCAAGTTGTTGTGCTCAAGTCCTGTGGCTCAAGCAACAACTATCAGACTTGGGAATCAACCTGAAGGAGATCCCAATATTGTGTGACAACACAAGCACAATAAGCTTGGCCAAGAATCCAGTTCAACATACTCGGACCAAGCATATTGATGTAAGGCATCATTTCATAAGGGATCATGTTCAGAAGAGAGATGTCAAAGTCATGTTCATTCCAACAGACCTTCAACTTGCTGACATCTTCACTAAGCCCCTAGCCAAAGAACAATTTAATTTCATAAGAAGAGAATTGGGCATGGTAAATCCCAATGAACTGTAGGTATTTCTCTCCATCTCAATGTTAGTTATGGTTTTGATGATTGTTGAAAACTAATTTAAGCATCAGAGTATCTAGGTATCTTTTATGCAGGATGCTTAACAAATTTCGAGTGTTTGCTGATAAGAGAAGCAATACTCGAGTATTGGAAGCCATACTCGAGTATTCGAGAGGCAGAAGGAAACTTGAAAATTGGGGAGAAGCATTACTTGAGTCATTACTCGAGTGAAGGGGTAAAGTATTGATTACTCGAGTATGTAAGTGACATCACTCGAGTGAAGGTCTGGAACTTCAGAGGATCACCTAAAGGCCAATAGCTCAATACTTCAGTCATTACTCGAGTATCGAGTCAAGTATTCATTACTCAAGTATGTAAGTTGGCCACTTGAGTATTGAACCAGAATATCAAAGGTTCACATCACACCTTTGAAGTCCAGGTAAGTGAAACGTTACTTCATTACTTGAGTATTGCACTGCATATATATATATACTTACTGTTCATGTTCTTCATTACTCGATCCAATACTCAAGTTTTGTCCTATAATCTTCTCCTCTCTCTCACGCTTATTTTCACCATTTTCGACCCAAATCCTCACTCCACTCTCTGAAATGGCTTCCAAATCCACGTCCAAAGCCATCGTCGACACTGATTCCACCCAGGAAGGGACCCAATCAGCCTCTCCATGCTTGCTCCTCCTCCTCAATGACCTCCGAGGAGGAAATCAATCCCAAATCGCCTTCATCATGGGATTGATCGTTCAATCAGAGGAGTTAGCGAAAACATCCCTGAATCCTCAACACCTAACCCAAAGCAGAAAGGGGTGTCTTTCGATCAATCAATTCCAATCCCTCCAAAAAAAAAGAGATCGGCACCTGAACCATCTACTGCAAAAGGAAGAAAGAAGCTTCCTGTATCCTCCAAATCCAAACCAGCAAGGAAGAAGAGAGCAACTACTTCGCCACAACAATCTTCAAAGGCTCAATCTTCATTGAAAAATGCTTTCTCTTCACCTATCCAGTCAGAGGAAGAAAGAGAGCCTCCAGTGATGCCCAATGCTATTGAGGACATCTATCACAATTCCAATCCTCCCTCCGGGTTCGCCATTGGTATTACCTCTCTCTCAACTGAGCTTAGTGTCAAGTTTAAAAAGGATTACATGAAGAAAGATTTTTGCCCTGTGGTTGCAGTTGATTTAGTTCAGTTGCAACGAGAATGCAATATTGACTTGTCTTCTTGGTTCACATCCTATGAATCCTTTATTTCAATAGCAGCTCCCTACACTCCTAACTTAGTGAGACTATTCTATTTCAATATGGTATCTGCCAATATCCTTGATTCTGATGGTGAATTAGTTGAGGAGAGAGTCACCACTAGTGTTAAAGGTGTTAAATTCACCTTGTCAGCCTCCATCTTAAACACAATCCTTAAAATTGCCAATCCACCTCCAATTTCTACTCCTGACTATGGCAATAGAGAAATGTTCTCTACATTGAGACCCAATGAAGACTTTCCTGAAGACCAGGCCCACACTTTATCCTTTAAACCAGGATCAATGCCTCCTATCAATCGGGTTCTCTGGTACATCTTCTTAAGGAATTTCATTCAGAAAGAGGAAGTTTCTCTCACTTTTCTCAGAGAGATTACAGATTTTTCACTGCTTTTGTGAAGAAGCATCCTCTCAACCTTGGTCATTGGATCTTCCGGAAATGACCAAGTTCAAATTCTCATCCGGAAGAATTCCTACATGCCTTTTCCTCACTCATATATGTCATCCTCTACTATCATAAAATCTGGTATGAAGGTGAAGTTATGAAATATCCACCATACTTTGGCAAGGCTCAACTCAATTTGATGAAGATAACTTTTGAGGCTGAAGGCTCTGGGCAATCAAGAGCACCATCAAGATCTCAAGCCAGAGCATCTCATTCCAGAGCTCAGGAAGCTCAGTCTGCCCCTCCACCACCTTCCTCTCTACCTACTAATATTGGTGCAGAGATCAAGAAAGCTGTGGATGCTGCCCTTGCCTCATTATCTATACGATTGGAATTTGAGATAGGCAAGATGGTTCATGAAATTTGACAAGGCAATCATGCTATGGTCAATATTCAAGATGCAATGAAGGAGCAAGTTGACACTCTCCTTGGTCAGAATCATGAATTGCAGAAGAAGGTCGATGAGCTTACTTGCTAGAATACTGAGTTGTCTGATCAATTGATCGACCTTGACGCCAGAGTATCCACCCATTCTGTCACCACTTCTCTTATGAGCCTTAACGTGGATAAGATACTAAAGAACCTACATCCTGGCTCAACCTCAACCTTTGGCACCACATCTTCCCCTCTCAAACGTGAATCTCCACCATTTACCTTTCATACCTCTCCACCTGAGTCTTCCACTCCTATCCCTGACTCTTCACCCATTCCCGTCTCCACTCCTGCCACTGAGGTTCTAGCTTCTCCATATCACACAACCCCATCAACCGCCATTGTTCTTTACTCTCCACCCCCACTCCCTTCCTCGATCTTCTTCAAGCACCTTCTCCATCTCTTTTGAAGATGCCAAAGGGGAGAGAAAGGCAAAGATATAGTAGAGTAGAATTTGAGTATTGGAGATGTTTTTGAATTATTGAATTTGAATATTGGAGTTGTTTTGAATTGTTTTGGCAGTATTTATCTGATTTGCATTCTCTCGATGTATTTTGTTTTTCTATCAATGAAATTTGAATGCTTCTGCTATCTCTGATGGTTTATGGCTTATATCTTGATTTACATTAGTGGTCATTAACAAGTTGTATCAGCTGAAATTTCTGTCAATCACAAAACTTCAATCAAATTCACAAACTCTCTCAAATTCTAGAAAAATTTGTTTACAAGTGTTGTCATCATCAAAAAGGGGGAGAATGTTAGTTCTCTATATGTTTTGATGATAACTGACAATTGTAAACACAAATTAAAATGAGTTTTGATAAGTTGAAAAACTTACTGACAAGTGAATACTCGAGTATTGGTTTCAATACTCAAGTATTGAGTTGACAGTGAATGGTGCATTTTTTGCAAAATGCTCAATACTCAAGTATTGGTCTCAATACTCAAGTATTGGTCTCAATACTCAAGTATTGGTGTTATAGAGAGCCTTCCAAGTTTTTCATTATAAGTCAATACTCAAGTATTGGTTTCAATACTCAAGTATTGATCTTACAGAAACTCTTTCACTGAAATACAAAATTATCAATACTCAAGTATCCATATGGATACTCAAGTATTGGTCATACGAGAAAATCATTAAAGTATTCAACATGTGAATACTCGAGTATTGGTTTGAACACTCGAGTATTGGGCAAACGAAAGGTTTCAAAGTTTTTCACATGTTTATCAATACTCAAGTATTGATATGAATACTCAAGTATTGGAATGGCGAGACTTCACAAGTATTGAAAATAGTTCAATACTCGAGTATTGATATGATTACTCAAGTATTGACCCAGACAGAAAGTTTTGCTATTTCCAAGTGATTTGAATACTCAAGTGTTGAGATGAATACTCAAGTATTGACTTGGAAAAGTTTTCACAAAGTTTTCAAACAGTTCAATACTCAAGTATTGAGTTGAATACTCGAGTATTGAGCATACGAAGAGCTTGGCTCTTTTTCAAATATTTTGATAACTCAAGTATTGATTTGAATACTCAAGTATTGAAGTTTTGGACTTAAACTTATTTTCACATAAAAGTTCAATACTCAAGTATTGGTTGAATACTCGAGTATTGGTCTTACTCAAAAATTGTCCAAACGCTCAAATCATATAGTGCCTTCTCTGGAAGACGAATACTCAAGTATTCATCTGAATACTCAAGTATTCACATTAGTGCACAAGTGCAATACTCAAGTATTGAAGAACTCACTCAAGTATTGGGCGCAAGTATTCAAAATTCAAATCATACGAATTTGTGATTTCTTCGTGTTTGATCTTAATGCTTTCTATTTTCATTCTTATATATTCCCTGGCTATGTTTAATCACTTTGTTAGTGAGTTTCAGCTTGCTTAAACAAGATTAAATGAAGATTTAATACAAAAAGCAAAAGGTGTCGAACATTAAATGCTAAACCGGAAAGTTGCATACTTTTGGGAAATCCATACAACACACGCTTACAAAGGATTAATGCCTACCTACCACATCCAAGCTGCTATTCCAACGGATTTATTTACTAGAAGTCAACTCGAACTTCGCCGGTTGGATTAAGTGAAGATTAGAGAGAGAAGAAGACCAAAAGCGAACCAGAACCTTGGTTAATGTCACCAATGGTTATATGAAGAATTACAACAGTCTTTTAATGCCCTCTCAGTATAAATAGAAGAGCATTCAATTCCTCTCAAAAACTAAGACCTCAGAAAGCGAAAATCATTAAAGTCTTTATCTACTCTTAAGTCTTTTTATACTAAATATCTGTAGATACATTCAATCTTCAGTGTTTATCATTATCTACTCTTAGAGAGAGTTCTCTTCTTGATTATCATTTATTGTAAAGAATCACAAGTCTGGGGACTTGGTGATTGGGAGTCATTGATTACAACTTGTAAGGGGGAGTAAGTTCTAGTGAGAGAATTACTCTTGAGTACAGAGTGTGTAATCTTTTGATATAGTGGAAATCTTAGTGTGGCTGAGGACTGGACGTAGGTCAGTGGTTGGACCGAACCAGTATAAACCTTTGTGTCTTGCTCTCCTACTCTTATCTCTGATTATCTCTGTTTCCCTTAGTAAAAAACAGAGCATTTTAAAGAAAAATTTGAACATACCCAATTCACCCCCCTCTTGGGTATTCTGCTCCATTTTCACATTTGAAATCCAATACACACGCTCTCAACATATCTTCCAGCGTCTGTATTGTCCTTTCAGATTGACCATCGGTCTGAGGGTGGTAAGCCGTACTGAATTTCAGCTTTGTACCCAACGCTTCATGCAATGCTTGCCAAAATCGGATGTGAATCGCGGATCTCGGTCAGAGACAATGCTCTTAGGCATACCATGGAGTCTCACGATCTCTTTGATGTAAATCTCCACCAACCGCTCCGGAGAATAGTTGACACTGATGGGGATAAAATGATGTGATGATTTAGTTAATCAGTCAACAATTACCCAGATCGCATCGTGATTCCTGATCTTGGGCAATCCCACCACCAGATCCATGATTACATTCTCCCACTTCTATTCCAAAATTTCCAGTCCTTGAAGAGGACCAGGGGGTCGCCGATGTTCGATCTTCACTTTTTGGCAAGTCAAACATCTGGCCACATACTAGGTTACATCTGTCTTCAACCTGGGCCACCAGAGTTCGGTTTTTAGGTTCTAGTACATCTTGACCATTCCTAGATGTAAGGTATACTTACTCTTATGAGCTTCATCTAGTATCTTCCGCCTTAATTCATCAACCGTCGATACGTAGATCCGCTTCTTGTACCTGACCAACCCACTAGGTGATACTGATAGGTCATGGTCTTGAGTCTCGCCCCGAGATATCATCTCCCATATTGCAATAGCCCGTTCATCTTGCCTCTGAGCTTCCTCAACTTCATCCCTCCGATCATATTCTCTTTAACTAACAAGAAGACTCACAAGATAGGCTTCATTGGGCGCATTCAGACTCACACAAACCTGATTTGATAGGTTCAAATCTCTGAAATCTTTAAGTAGCCTCTGCTCTTGAATCATCATGTATGCCACCTACACCGACTTTCTGCTTAGAGCATCTGCAACAACATTCGCTTTACCCGGATGACACTTGATCTCCAGGTCGTAATCTTTTAGCAACTCCATCCAACGATGTTGCCTCATATTGAGTTCTTTCTGATCAAAGAGATATTTCAAACTCTTGTGGTCGAAATACAACTCTACGGTCGTACCGTATAAGTAATGCCTCCATATCTTCAAAGCAAACACGATAGCCGCAAGCTCTAAATCGTGCGTAGGGTAGTTCGACTCGTGAGGCTTCAGCTGACGAGAGGCCTAAGCCACCACTCTACCCTGTTGCATCAGGACACATCCCAATCCATGCCCACTGGCATCACTATAGACTACATAAGTCTCACTCGGATC
The DNA here is from genome assembly GCA_019022615.1 of Acacia melanoxylon. NCBI lineage: Eukaryota > Viridiplantae > Streptophyta > Magnoliopsida > Fabales > Fabaceae > Acacia > Acacia melanoxylon. The sequence goes on from JAFJYJ010000046.1 coordinate 3,988,970, forward strand.
TGGGATAATGAACACTGGTGCTGTAGTCAACCTCTCTCAGCTTCTGAAAGCTCCCCTCCCAGTCCTCATCCCACACAAACAATTAATTTTTCCTCGTGAGCTTTGTCAATGGTAAGGCAAGACGTGAGAAATTCTGTATAAATCTGCGGTAATATCCCGCCAGACCCAGAAAACTACGTATCTCCGTCACCGTCTCTGGCCTCTTCCAGTCCATAACTGCTTCCACTTTGTTAGGATCAACAGCAACTCCGTCGCGTGATTAACATGGCCCAGAAATCTCACTTCTGGTAACCAAAACTCACATTTACTTAACTTAGCAAAGAGTCACTTTTTCCCTTAGTACTGTCAGTACTATTCACATATGTTCTTCGTGCTCCTCTCTACTCTATGAGTAGATAAGAATGTCATCAATAAACACCACTACAAATTTGTCTAGGTGTTGATGAAATATTCTGTTCATGTAGTACATGAACACGACAGGTGCATTTGTCAATCCAAAAGGCATCACCAAGAATTCATAATGCCCATATATGGTCCAGAAAGTCGTCTTCGGAACATCACTAGCTTTGACTCGCAGCTGGTGGTATCCCGAGCGCAAATCGATCTTCGAAAAGAAACAAGAGCCAGATAATTGGTCGAGTAAATCATTGACCCTGGGGAGTGGGTACTTGTTCTTGACGGTCACTTTATTCAATTCTCGGTAGTCGATACAAAGTCGTAAGCTCCCGTCTTTCTTCTTCACGAATAACACTGGGGCTCCCCATGGTGACACACTGGGTCGCATAAACCCTTTCTCCAGTAGTTCTTCAAGTTGCTTCTTCAACTCATGCATCTCATTCGGTGCCATACGATACGACGCTTTTGATATTGATCCCGTTCCCGGCATCAATTCAATGGTGAATTCGACTTCCCTTTCTAGAGGTAACTCGGTGAGATCCTCTGGAAACACGTCAGGGAATTCATTCACGACTGAGATGTCTTTGAGTGAAGGTTCAGCTTCTGCCTTGACTGAGAAGAAAACCTTATATGCTTGGGATCCATGCTTCATGCATTTTTCAGCTTCTGCAGCAGTAAGGAAATTTAGACTCACATTGTTCTTGCCACTACTCTGTGAGTGTGGAAACGATATCTCCTTATTACCGCAATCGATTATTGCATTGTTCACCGTCAGCCAATTAAGACCGAGAATGACATCAATGCCATGTAGCGATAATCGGATAAGGTCTACAGTGGACTCTTGTCCATCGATACTCACAATACAATTTAGACATGCATCAAAAGCTAAAGATTTCATGCCAAGTGGTGTAGCTACTATCAGATCATAAGGTAATCTATAGGCATGCATACCTAAGCGATTTGCACAATCATATGAAATAAACGAATGACTGGCACTCGAATCATACAATGCCTGAAGTAGATTCCCATTAAGAGATATAGTACCTTGGACCATCTCTGGAGATTTTCTGGCCTCTGCATTGGTCAGTGCGAAAACTCAGCCTGGGTTCTGTGGCCTTATCTCCTCAGCTTTTTGGGGACAGTTTTAGCTCATGTACCCCGGCTTCTGACACTTGAAGCAAATTTGATTCCTATAACAGTTAACACCTGGATGGTACTTCCCGCATTTCGTACATGGTCGGGATCCCGGCATTCTCGGATAAGTTTGCTGCCCAGACTGAAATGGCCTCTTGTTTCCACCTTGGGGGTTATTCCAAGGTGCCTTCCTCTTCTGTGAGGAGTCTCCACGGCTAAACCCGCCACGACTTGCACTACTACTGTTGAAGTTTCTGGTTTTATGCAGCTCCTTCAAGTTACGTTCAATCAACCGGCAAGATTCTACCGCTTGAATCAATTCTGGAAATTGCTGAGATACAAGCCTTTCCCTTATCTCATACTTTAGCCCATATATCATCATATTTGCCTTCCAACTCTCATCATCGTTACGCTTTAGATATGATGAATATCGTGACAGATTGGTAAACCGGGCAAAGTAGTCATCAAACGACTCCTCGTGACCTTGTTGGATGTGGAGGAATTTCAACTCCTTGATCACTTGTACTGAGGGAGGAAAATATTGCTCGTTGAACTTCTCCAGAAATTTCTCCCAAGTAACGGGACAATAACGTGCCCGTAATGTCACTTCAATGCTTTTCCACCACCTGTTCGCATCTTCTTCCAGCTTATAGATTGCAAGTTGAGCCTTTCGGTTCTCTGGACATTCCATGACTTCGAAGATCTTGTCCAGCCTCATTAGCCAATCCTCAGCTGAATCGAGTTTGCCACGGAAATCTAGTGGCTTTAGCTTGCAGAATTGGGTGACCCAGTACTGCGTGTCTCAACCACTTTGTTGGGTTGAGGCAGCACTGCCATTGCTCTATTTGGTCAAGGAGGTGACTTAGATCTATCAGACTCCTTAGCTTCATCTGTGCATTCATCGTCTCGTTCGTCTTCTTCCTTAGCATTTTGTTGTTCTCCTTTGGCTTCTTGACCTTCTACTTGTCTTTCAACTTGTCTCCCCTGCCTGTCTGCACGAAGTTCTTCAATCATTGCCCGTTGCTCCTGTAGCATCGCCATCACTTCCTGCCAGGCATTCTGGTTTGGTAAATTAGGTATCTGACCTTGTGGTTTAGGTTCTTGTATTGGTATTTGTATCGTTCGAGGTTGTCTACCTCTTCCTCTACCTCTACCTCTACCTCTGCCTCTGGGAACTCCAGCTCCTCTTAGATTTGCCATTCTTAATTTCCTTATTTATTTAGAAAAACATAGATATTAGGGAGAAATTATCATTAAGAACATATTGCAAACACATTTATATTCAACATATCATCAATATGTTACAGTCATTAGTGCTTCCTAACATACTAGTCCAACTAACTTATATGTTACAGACACTGTCTTAGTCTATAAAGTATTTTTACAACCTCTCAGGGTTTTTAGAGAATTTTTATTACACACCACAAACTACACTACATTACTATTACTATATAGCTTCTACTACTTTTCTCCACAGCTTTCTTTCACTGACGCAGATCTCGCTTCTCGTCTACATATAGTTGGCCACTAGCAGTTTAAGATGTCGCAAGAAAGGGTGGAAATGGGCTATAGGTTCGCCATCCAGCAACTCATTTGTCTTCTCTATCCAGAATCGGGTTCGAGGGAAATGGTATCGAGTAGACTTCGCCCAATCTTCACAGGAGTAGGAAGGAATGAAGTGCATATCTCTCCTATCATACGTCGTCTTCACACGCGCTATGTATTTGTGGTATTCCTCCATTATAGTTGATGTACTTCGCTCGGCGAATATGTAGTCAAATCGCAAGATATCCACCAGCGTTTGATTTTGATCTAAGATATGGTTTAGGACGACAGGTACATACAGAGAGTAAGATTCACTATCAGAGATCTGGTTATGAAACTGAGGGTCGTCGAAGTTATCTTCAACAGACGAATTGCCTGATGGATTTGGTTCTTTTGGCTCCGGCGGAGGTTGTGCCATATCCAAGGGTGCAAAATTTAGGGGCTCCAGATCATATGTAGGTAAAGGTGGGTACTTCGGTTCATGATGGTACAGGGTCTGATCGAACCATATTTTTATATGATTTTTCATAATTAAATTGGGATTTTTAATGTATTTTCACTACAAAAAAACACACCATTAGTAGCGGTTAAAATGACATATTTGTAGCGATTTTAGCCGCCACTGATGACATTTGTAGCGGTTATGTAAACCGCCACAAAATCAACCGTGGCAAAACTATTTGTAGCGGTTAAAAAAAACCGCAACTAACAATATTCAAAAGTAGCGCCAATAATTTGAAAATATGTTGTAGCGGTTATATGACCGCGACAAATATTCCCGCATAATTTTGGGAAACATTTTGCGCAAATATTTGTAGTGGTTGGAAAACCGCTACAAATAACTCCCGCCTTTTTGTAGAAATTTTTGGCGGCCATTTCTTTTGAAATTTGTAGCGGTTCAAAACCGCCACAAAATATTCCCTCATTTTTTGTTTTTTTGTCCGTATGCTTTATTTCCATTATTTAGTAATTAAAAACCTAAACCAATGAAATAAAAATAAAAATAAAATTTTTAGTAATTAAATTAGTTAAATATTGTTTAGGCAATAATAATTTATATTTTGGATAAAAATAAATTATATTAAAATATCATATTTCATTATATAAGGTTAATATATAATAGAAAATAATGAGAATGGGAATGAGAATGAGGTAGAAAGAATGTGTTAAATAAAATCTAATTACTTCTATAAAAAATGTGTGTGAATGTGAATCGAATAGAAAATCGAAAGAAAATGTCAAAAAATACGAAATTCATCTCGCAAAATAACAAAAATTAGTATGAGTATATGGTAGAAAATAAGCATTAGATTTGATGCGGTTCAACAAAGACTTACCCCCTTCAAACACTTAAGCTATTTCAAAAACGTGAGTAAATGCGAGAGACAAGGTAAGTAGGAGTGAAGCAAATTAAATGGGGTTGGGTGGGGGTATTTATTACGATAGATGCGAATAATTTTGTAGCGGTTTATTTTTCAATTTTTTGTAGCGGAAGTAATTTGTAGAGTTTTATTACGTAGCAGTATTTTAGGTTTTGTAGCGGTTATAAAACCACTACAAATATTATTGTCTTTTTTTTTTAAAAAAAAAAAAAAAAAACAAGATTACGAGATAAACTATATATGACATAATCTGTTCTCTCATTCTTTGTCACCATCCCTACAAAGAAAGTTTGGATAAAATGTTACTGTGAGTTGAATATGTGTAAACACAAATAAAACTTTGGTTAAATGTTATTATTTCATAAAACGTATATTTAAAAACATACCGAACTATAGGTAAATTGTCATCGCCGTGCGGGAAGAAGTTTTCAAAAGCCGGGCCGGGGAACGGCTCACAATCGTAGGCGACATTATCACCATCGCCCATATCGTAAAGGTCCCGAGGCTTTAAGTGAACCACCATATTCCAATCCACGTGCCTCTCATCGGTGACATAATAAACCTGTTGGGCCTCGAGGCAAGAATATGCGGCTCGTTATCTTCGAAGACAGAGACCCGGTGTGAATAGGCGGGAGAAATTCACCGATGTGATGCCTAAGTCGTCGTCGTGAGTCCCCTAGGCGTTGTCGTATTCGTCCACGAACACTTGAACAGCGTCACGGGAAAAAAGCCTTGGTAAGTTATCCTGACCACATCAAGCAGCTTTCCATAATACGGGACGTCACCGAACTTCATGTTCCCGTCATTACTGCTCGCATAACTCCTCGTCCCAAACGTGCCATATACACCCGAGTTTTGGGTCGGCAAAGAATCCGATCTCGTGAAACGGTGCAAAACTTGAAACCATTGACATTGTATGCCATAAATCTTTGGGCATGGTCAAGCAGGCCGAGTGCGAGAGCTCTAAATTCTGGTGAGTGCGGGTTGTGGTCATTCGTTATTCTCCTCCTAAACCAACCGACGAATTCTCTGTGGACCTTTCTATCAATTTTGGATGATGTCTGCGTACGGATCCTCAGCTGACGCTTCACATAACTCCTGAATTCCCTACAATTAAACGTGCGATGACGAGCATTAAATGTTAGTATAAACTGAAAGGAAATATTTAGGATAACATATATGTATATATATATGTGTGGAATCCTTACTGAAGGTATGGTTCAACTTTAGTGCAATTGATCAAGACATGTCTATGTGCTTGAATCTTCTCAAGTACCGTGAGTTTGAAGTTCTCACTTCCGCCAACTGGTTTACCAACTCGAGGGACTAACAACTCTGTTCTTGATGACTCTGGCTCGGGACAATCGTCAACACGAGGCGGTCGGTTGAATGACGTCTCAATGTCATCAAAGTACTGGAACAAAAATACAAGACCTCATCCCCAATATAGCCTTACGCTATTGAACCTTCTGGCCACGCCTTATTCCTCACGTAAGACTTTAGTTTCCCAAGAAACCTATAAAGTAATGAAGGGAAAATTTTGATACATCAATGGTTAGACGTGGGACTAGGTAGTAATGCTAAAGTAAATAATTTTAAATGAGTACCTCTCAATAGGATAAATCTATCGGTAGTGAACCGGGCCAGCAAGCTTTGTTTCGTGAACAAGGTGTCTTGTCGTCAGTGAACCATGACCGTGAAAATGACGGAGGAAAGATCATCTCCAAATGACACAGCGTAAGAATGATTTTCTGTTGCAGCTGGTCGAGCTCCTCCACCACCAAAACCTTGGAACACAACTTCCGAAAGAAAGTACAAAGCTCCACCAAAACGATCGACACATCCAGTGCCAGCGTATTTTTGGTGGCCAGCGGAAAAAGCATGTTGCATAAGCACATGTGAGTCATGACTCTTCGGGCCGATAAACTTTCGAGCCGCATGTCAACACATCATGAAATGTTGCTTGAATACCCGTCAGGAACTTTTATCTTCTTCAATGTTGCGAGGAAGATTTCCTTATTCGGTTTTGTCAGTGTGAATTTTACCGGTTGAAATATGTCATGCTCATCCGGCCACGAGTCTCCACGAACCCCCATGTCCCGTAAATCTTTCCTCGCTTGAAGATGATCTTTTGACTTGCACGGTTCGTTTAGAATCGTGTACAACACATTGTCGCACACATTCTTTTCAATGTGCATGACATCCAGACGTGTCGGAGCAAATTATCTTTCCAATACGGAAGAGTGAAGAAGGTGCTTACCTTCCGCCATTCTTTGGGGCGCAGAACCGAAGCCCTAGTTGTCTTTGTCCCGGCCTTTCTTTGGATCATCTTTTTCCCATACTCAACTTCAACATCCACAAGCCGCTCTATGATTTCGCACCGGATAAATGCCTAGGAGGTCCTCTTTTCTCTTGTTGCCCATTGAAACGATTGCGTTGCAACCTAAACTTGTGCGTAGCATCGAGAAACCGTCGAAGACCCATGAAGCACCACTTGCGACTGTGGGGAAGGCGCACTGAGTCAACGTCAAAATTGCAAGCTGGACACCCAAGGCCGGTATGAACATTCCACCCCGATAATGTTCCCTGTCCAGGGAAGTCACTGATAGTCCACATTAACGCCGTACGCAAGTTGAGCAGTGTCTTGTCGTGCGCGTCATACGTCTCGACGCCAACATTCCACAACTCCGCCAACTCCTTGATAAGCGGTTGGAGATACACATTGATGTCATTTTCGGGTGCCTTTTTGCCTGGAATGATCATGAACATAATGAAGGAGCTCTGTTTCATACACATCCAAGGCAGCAAGTTGTAAGGTATCAAAACAACTGGCCATATACTATAGCTTGTGCTAAGATTCCCAAAAGGATTAAAATCATCGGTCGCCAAAGCAAGACGAACATTCCTAGGGTCCGCCGCAAAATCAGAAAAGTCTGAGTCGAACGCTTTCCAGGCTTCAGCATCCCGTGGATGTCTGAGTCTACCATCTTCGTTCTTGTCGGCTTCATGCCACCTCATATGCTCGGTTGTCTTAGACGACATAAACTTGATCTTTGTAAGCGAGGTTTCAAAGGAAAGTACCTTAAAATCTTTGCGGGTTTCTTCTTCTTCTTCTTTCCTTCGAATTGTCATGAACCTTAAAGTATGACACTTCTTACAAGTCTCCCTTCGAGCATCCTCTCCTCAATAAAGCATACAGTCGTTGGGACATGCATCAATTTTTTCGTAGTTCAGGCCTAATCTGTTGATGATCTTCTTGGCCTCATAGAAGGTTGTGGGAATGTCCGCGCCAGGGAAAGCATCTCGTAGTAATTCCAGCAACATCGACATTACCTTATTAGTGACCCCACACAAGCACTTGATATGGTACAATTTGATCAGAAAAGATAATTTTGAATATTTCTGACAACCTTGATACAAAGGACGATCACTCTCATCCATTAGGGCGAAAAATTCCTGAGCTGCATCATTCCTGAAGAAAACTGGTTCTAGACCCTGAACTTCTGCAGTGAAGTTGTCGTCTTGAACACCGAAAGCATCATGAACAACTTCATTAACCGGATCATGTTCAAGTACTTGATTTGCTACTTGTGAGGTTTGAGGAAGGTGAGCCTCATATCTCATACCATGTTCTTCACCATGAACTTGCCAGAATGTATATCCTTCTGGAAAAGGTTTGATAAGAAGATGTTCCATAGCGCCTTCTCGCGTTTGCCACTTCTTGAACTTGCATCTACAACAAGGACACACAATCTTGCCATTAATGCTAGCGTGAGAGAAGGCGAAATCTAAGAAATTTTTCAACCCCGCTAAATATACGGGAGAACTGCGCGGTAGCTTGATCCATGACTTATCCATCTGTAGTAAACAAAGCTAGGATACACAATATAAATGTAGAGAGAATGTTTAATTACCTTCATAACAACACCTGATGTTGCCACAAATTTCAAAAACAATTAGTTGCGGTTCCAAAAACGCTCCCTAATCTACAAAATAGCGAATTCGAATTGAAAATCCCGTCGAGATATTTGTCGCGGTTTTCATAACCGCTACAATAACCGCATCTATTTACAAGAAATTCAACTTTGTGGCGGTTTTTCCCGATAACCGCTACAAAGTTAATTATTTTACAACTCCTATTTCGATTAGCTATAATAAATTTTACATTTGTAGATTATATATTATAAGTAACATTATTAACCTAATATAAATGAAATATAAGTATTAAAATAGTCCTCGAATATATTAAAAACATACCATAGTCAAAGATAACAAATATTTAACCAAATAAAAATGTCAACCCGCCGCAATAACATAAAAAAGAAAACAAAGATCCAACAAGTTCAAAATAAAAACTAACTATCGGGAGCCCGATGATCGAGTCCCGTGGCACGACTCGCAGGTAATCTCGTGCTCGTCTTCAACAGACTGAGGCAGAGGGGGAGGCGAAGGCGGAGGCGAGGGGGAATCCTCGTACAAGAATGGAGGGGGAGGCTCGGGAGATGGAAACCGTCTGTCAGGCATCAACTCAGTCAAGGCCCCGGCCATAGCACACACAATCTCCCTCTGACTCGCAGCCCAATGGTCATACCTCTCTTGCATGCGTTTGTTCTTGGCATCTTGTGCGGCCTTACGTGCAAAAGAACTCCGCTCGACAACCTTCACGACAATGATGACATCAACCTCATCCGGTGGTGGCCTTCTCGAGCCGGAGGTGCCGGCATAAGAGCGGAGGCCTTACCGTACACCATGCTAGGCCCGGCGCCTAACCCCATACCCTTCACGTGGCCAGAATGCTCTTTTGGACCCACAGCAGCTTTCAAAGGGGCTGTAGGATCCACAGACCCTTGTGACTCCGGGGGTTGCGACGCTCGTAGCTCAGCTTGGCTCTGCTCAATCCGGGCCTGTCGCAAAGATTTCAGAAAACATTAATCAAACAATTTAATTCAATTTAAATATACAACATTAACTATATCAATAATTTTTTTTTGTAACTTACTATGATTTCCTCTGCGGCCTCGAAATCGGCGTCCCATCACGGTGTCTATGGGTGTGTGTGAACAACCGCCCATAGTCCATCTCACGGTTCTCCTCCAGAGCCTACTCTTCCTGACAGAGGTAAAAGAATATAAACTTTTTTATTATTTCAAAAACAAAACATTCGTCATTTAAAACTAAAATTAATTGATCTTTGAACATACCAGCTCACTGTAGGTCACGACAAACGTCTTGGTTCCTTCCGTGTGATGGACACGTTGATGTGACCGACTTCCGGGTGTTCCTATGTGACGGGGCTGCAAAGGAGGAGCAAACAAAATGTTTATTGAAATTAATTATAGGTTTAAACTATAAATTAAGTTAAACTATTAAATAATTTAAACCAAATGTAAACAATAAATTAATTTAATATATATATATATATATATTTTTAAACTACACTCAAACAAAATTAATTTAAAGAAATGTTAAACAATAAATTAACTCATACTTAAACAAAACGTAAACTATGATTAATTAAACAACCTACTTGTGCATCTGCACTCCTTCGATATTGGACATAACCCGCCTAGTGATTTGGGTCTACGCCGTCTGGGACGTTCTCCATCGCCGTGCGAGTCATAGTCGAATCTCCATTTCATTGGGTGTAGAGACGAAGCCTCCGACTCTTCCACCCTTGCCCCGATTTCATCGGTTCGTACCTCTTTTGTGGCGCTCGTAATTTAAACTTTTTTACATTACATAATGAAGTTATGTAGTTAGTAATTAAGTAATAAATAAATAAATAAATAATTAAACCCTAATTTATTACTATTAATATTTGAATTTAATTACACAACATAAGTTACCTGCACCACGTGAGTAAACGCTTTGTTCTTGTTATCTGAGGGAATCTTTCTCCAATCGTGGATATAGATTGGGAACCATGCCCAATTTCTGCCAAATTCTGATAGGAATCAGTTCATCAAATGACCACCATTTCCGATCGGCCGGGTCTGTGTCCGGGTTCCAGGGGACTATAACGCAGTCCTCGTCCATCAAAGTGACCGTGGCAACACCCAGCGTCCTCCTGCTGATGTTCCCTTGTTTATCTGCACAATTATAAACACATTGTTGTATTGCGTTTAAATAAATTAAGATTACACGTAAGAAATTTAAATTTAATTTATTGACTGAAAACTAATTATATTTACCTTCGACATCCACCAAAAATCCGGTGGAACGCGAAGACGACGGTCGGGGGTTCCCCTGGTCCCGCTGGTTCTCCTCATCGAGAAATCGCTTCGCCTCGCTCAAGGGAATCTCAATATGCATCTTCGGATTTTCGTCTATGTTCTTTGAAGGACGAGACTTTCGTCTTTATCTCCCCTACGGTCTCTAGGATTGGGATTTCTTCATCTTCAAATAGGGCATCAAACTCCTCCTCCACATTAGGGGCGGAGGGGGGATATTTGTAGGTCGACGCCCTCTTGTATGGCCCCCTCTACTACTACTGCCCCTTATAGGCCTTTTCTCTTGTTCAACAGCTTTTCCTTTTCCCTTATCAGCCAACACGTTGAAAGGTACAAGTTGAAAGGTTAAAAGGTGAAAAATCAAAACCTTTGCGCGGGGAAAATGAAAATAAGACGAACAGTTAAAAAACCGCTACAATGTGTAGCGGTTTCATAAAACCGACATCTTAACCGCTACAAATTGTGAGACCGTTGCGATTCGTAGCGGTTTTTTCGACAACCGCAACAAACTTGCCTCGTTCTTGGTGAACATCTCGTAGCGGTCTTACAACCGCTACAAATATAGAGACCGTTGTGATTCTGTAGTGGTTATACCTTAACACCGCTACAAAGTAAAAGTTGTAGCGGTCAAGGAACCGCTACAAAATGAAGTCCCTGTCTTATCTGTAGCGGTATCATATTAACCGCTACAAAAATACTTTTTGACAAAAAAATTCCAAACTAATTGGTTTACGAGTCCAACCAATTAGCTTGGTGAAAATAATTTTAAAAAAAAGAACTTTCAATTAATTTAATTATTTTCTTCGATTTTCTCAAAACACTCGAGTTTAATAAATTAAGAATAATGAGTTTTGAAAATAGTCTAACATGTCCGTGAATATTCGTATTCGTATAGCCACCAAACTCTCTCGGAAACACTCACCGACTCATTTTGATCGAGAGATATTTTACGAGAGATTGGTGGCTATAATGAAAACCAATCTTCGGTGCACGTTAGACTATCTTCAGAAGAGTAGAAGTTTTCACGTCAGAGATAAATCCAAATGTGGATTGTCAATGAAGGAACAGTCTCGGCTATAAGGAAGAGAGAGGCAAATATCTTGACATAAGAGATCAGTGCTGCAGATATCTCCATGCCTTCGACTACTCAGCCGAGAATGTTCATTCAGCGACAATGCAAATTTGGTAATCTTGAAAATTTATAATCAAGTGTACGGACAGATTAACTATTTATAGCTTCACTATTTGTAGTGGTCTTACTAAAAACGCTACAAAATCATATTATTTGATGCGATTTCAGCTTCGCTTCAATACAACCGTGACAAAACGCTGTCGTTCCGCCTTTCTTTGGCTGTTGCTTTCATATAACCGCTACAGAATTACTGCGAATAAGTTCGCGCCATTACGCGCTAATCACTGGCGCCAAATTTGTAGCAGTTTTACTAAGAAACCGCAACAAAGGTTGCGCCACAGAGATTCGCGCCATAGCGCGCCAACCTGGCGCCAAAATTTGTAGCGGTTTACACTATAGGAACAGCTACAAATGTCTCAGCAAACGTCATCTTAATGATTCCGCTGCTAATTTGTTGCGGTTCATTAAATAACCGCAACAAAAGGACGTTTCATTGTGATTTTGTGGCGGGTTTTTATGACCACTACAGACGAACCGCTACTAATTGTCTATTTTTTTGTAGTGTTTCTTGGACATTATTGCATAATTAAGCACTAATTTGAGTAAGGGACATTTGTATTGAATTAAGTGTAATTAGGGGTAAAATGGTCATCATTTGTTAATTATTCATGCAAATGATTTCTTGGACGTTTGATGCTACCTTGTACTTAATTTTGCATTGCAGGTGTTTTGGAAGAAAATTGAAGAAATTGGAAAAAAATGTCATTGGGGTCAAAATTAATGCTTTGAGGAATGGTGAAAATTACAAGAAAGTGCCCAACAACTTCTAAAAATTGGAAATGAGTGAAGAAAAGGGTCCAGAGGAAAATTACAGAAAAATCCCCAGATTTATTATGAATCGCGTTATGACCCAAAAGTATTTTGAAAATTCACGCTTAGGTCCCTTTTTGAGAACTTTCGGTCCTTACACTCAAGTCGTTGGTCAAAACTCGCGTTTTGACCGGGGACGTTCTGACCTAGCCGAGAGGAATGGGAGAGGCGAGGGATTGGGGAGTAATTAATTGAAGGCGGCGCATTCACACAGGAGAGGAGCTGAGGGAATAAATAAAATGAAAACATCATCGTCTTCAGCGGGACACACTTCACGACTTGAGGATCAACCTTCACGGATTCACTTTCACTCTACACCCTCGCCGGCGACTACCACCTCCACCACAGTTGTCGGCGAGTGACCTACCATCTCCACCATTTTCGGCGAGCAACCTCACCAAGTCACCGTCGACCAGAACCAGAGACTCGGACTGGAGCTTTTCATCACCATCGACCTTCTTCTTCTTTCCTCTTACCATCGTCGGTCTCGTCTGCACCATTGACAGATCGACCTTAATCTCCATCCTTCATCGTGACTTTCAATCACCACCACCCATCAACTCCGACCACACACCACCGCCAGCCCTTTCCTGTTCTTCCCATTCCACCTTCACCGCCACCCCATACTCCATTTCCGACGACCACAAAGACGCGCGAACGGGACCAGGGATTATTCTCCATTTTTGGCGATAAACACGAGACCTCTTTCACTCACCACCATCGTCCATAGCTGGTGGAGAAGGAGCTTAATGTGTGGCTAATCAATTTGCTTCTTGTGTGGTGGAATAGCACTTTGAGTTCCAAAGCTTAAACAGGGGAGTATTTTGTTCAATTTATTTTCTCTTATTACATTTTAATTTCCTAGTTTTAGGAATTTTATTTTGTAATTTTGAGACTTAATTTACCCGGTTGGATAACTTTGTGGATTGAACCTATGTGATTGGATTGAATTTTGTGGTTTGTGAATTTATAAATTTGTATTTCCCTATTGATTCAGTGAAATTATGTTTTCTACGTGGTATTGTTAGATAAGATGATTTAATTGGATTAATTGAGTGGCGTGGTATCGTATTCATATCAAGAGGAACCAAGTTGCATTAATTTAATCCTAATCACACACTAAGTGGTTTTAAACAATATCTCAAGAGGTAGTAGTTAGCTACGGTAGTAGGAGCTACTATTAATTGGGAATATTGGACTCAAGTGGTATCTTGAGGTTTTTCATCTAGACTTAGTGAGAATTTACTCCCATATTTAATTGAACTGTGATTGTCACTATTCCATTTCCAAGAGCATCCATACTCATTTTTATACTCCATTCCATTTTATTAAAAATACCAAAAATAATAGTTTAGCATTTAATTTAATTGCATTCTTATTTTAGTTTATCAATTGAAAAATCCAAAACCTATTTTTCCCCTTGTTTTAATTGCATCTTCATGGCATTTAGATTATTTAGGATTCAATAAAAGGCTCCTTGAGAGAGAGAACGATCCTAGGTTTGCCTATGCGCAATCCTTGGTTATTTTTGATTGTGGACCCCAAGGCTAAAGAGAAAAAATCCATTCATCAGGGTCCCAGTTCATGTGTAGGTGTAGGGGAAAAAGGGTACTCCAGTACAGGCTCAGGGTCGTACTCTGGTGAAGGATAGTATTCGGGTTCGGAGGGTACTCGGGTCCCGGATTGTATTCGGGTGCAGGATGATATTCAGGTTCAGGGTTGTAGGTCGGTTCAGGGTTGATCTTAATCCTTATGGGTCTAGGGTTCACTGATTTCCGTGCAGTGCGTCTCATCTTTCCATAATAGTTTCTAAAAGGGGACCTTTCTCTGTCCATCTCTACAACATCATACCAGGGTTTTATCAGTACTCAGATTTCAAAATATGCTCTTAAGATAAAGGCTTAGAACCTAACTCAATTAATCAAACAGATTGGTCAGGGGTCTATCGTGAAAGTCTCCCCGTCTTTCACGGCGACTTATTGACTGATCCACATAGACTAGCCCTGCCTTCAGCACCAAACTGTTTGAGGTAACCTTATCAGATTCGTGCCAGAATGAATGCTCTGATACCAAAAATGTAACACCCCATTTTTCAAAAGCGGAATAAGATAATTTTATAAGAGTAGAGCATCGGAGCAATCTAAAAGAGTGAGTAACTGATAAGCATGTGACAAAATACTAACTACGGTGTATCCGGTCGGTCATAATAGTGGTACATTTATCCAATTATTTAAATTCTAACTAACTAGAAATATAAATACAATCCCAAAATAAAACTCCAGCTGAGTCTTCAAGCGTGCTACTTACCCTTGTCTCTGGCTTCCGATCCTCCAGATCCTGAAGCTATGGTAAATGCTGAGGTCCAATACCCATCGGACCTCAGGTAATAGTTAACCTCATGCTCAAGTAAAACAATATATGTATGACATATATTCATTACATTACAGCAATAACCAATACATAGCACACAGCAAATGTAAGGTTACAACAATACATAAGCACACATCAGATGTAATGTCAACACAACAACAGTACATAGCACACATCACATGTAAAGTTATCCACGTCTGCACTATCCAGTGCCACGACAGCTCCCCGTGTCCTCAGCGCTAGGAAAACTCAACGGCATTATCAAGACTATAACCAGTATAAAGCTGAATGTGTAAACAATTCAAGACAGAGTCTCAACCACGGTGCATGACCCAAGACCAAGTCTTGTCCATGACTCTATGAAATTATCTATCACATATAAACATACAAGACACATCAGAGTTAAAGTTACTAGTACGCGAACGTACCTTAGTCCGTGTAGCTAGTGGTACGTTCGTCTGTTTGGTACGATTCCGGATATCCTATAATAGGATCACCCCATTATTTCCTTTATAAACAATATCCTAAGAGATATCTTAGCCACTATTGACCTTTTTACCCCTGGTGAATATGTTTTTCCAATTATGCTCTCTTATTTCCTTAAAAACGCAACTGATCAGCATTTCTGGGCAGATTTTTCGGGAACTTTGAAAAATCATAATTAATTCCAAACATATCGAAATGAGGTTCCGTAAAATTCCTCGGAATCCTTAGCATCTCTAGTTTCTGGGAAAAATAACGGTTTTCACTCGAAATCCCTGAGTCAATACCAGTTTAATGCTTTCCATTCACTGTCCAGATTTTAAATCCCAAAAAATGTGACCCAACTTCAAGAATATTTATCTCCTTCTACAGAATTCAAATGGCTACACATTTTGTATCAATGGAAAGCTATACATTCATACTATAACCATGTAAATTATCATGATTTAATGACTCCATTGGATACATAAAATAATAACCTATTTCCGACTAACTCCCGAAAAACTGAAATCGGGGAATTTTCCAAATTTTCACAATCTTGCTCCATTTGATTCCAAAAATTATTTCCCAACATGTTTTTACCTCGTTAGGCATTTTTCAATGCAATGAGGCCTAAAAACAATCATGAGAATTTATTTTACCATTTTCTAGATCAAACTAACATTTCACTAAAAACTAAAGACTAAAGGTCAAGAACTAGGAACTTACCCTTGAAGAACCTTGCTCCTTCTTTCTAGCTCCAAGAGAACTCTCACTCTCTTAATCAAAGGATTAGAGGTGTTTGTGGTGATGGTGTGAAGAAATGTGAAGGAGGGGGTTGGCTATTTATAGGGAAAAATCAAGGATACAAATGGAAATTCATTGTGACCAAAATTTACCCTAGCCCTTGGATCAATTTTCACTTTTTGAAACTAAATCTCCTCCATTTATATATGTGTGACATGCCCCCCACACTCAGCCATTAATGGTTGCTTTTAGTTAACACAAATGAATTGATTATTTCATTTCATGAAAAGAAAAAGAAAATCCTATCCACTACACAAGAGCTTGCCGACATCCTTCTCTTTTAATCATTTAATATGCTTTTAAATAGCAAAAAGAAACATTGTTTATTCAATCCAAAATTTCCATCAGATTTAATCCATAACCCATGCGCCTCTTTTGTTGACTTTTGGTGTAGATGATTCAATCTTTAATTAGCATTAAAACGAAATGTTTTTATTTCCTTTAATTACCATCCTCAATTGTAGGATTGGTTCATTAGTTAAATCATGGTCATTAGTGCTTTTATTATTCAAGCTTTATCTTGTCTTTCATTGGCCCTAAATTTTTTTTAAAAAAAATCAGCCCTTTGTTGATGTTTTTCTTTTGTCTTAAATCAATTTAAGTAATTTTACAATTAATCTTAATTAATTCAAGCTAATTTACTCATTAACTTTTGCTAATTCACTTTAATTCACTTAAGTGTTTTCATAGCATTTCTTGCCTCTTTTGGTTAGAAATTAACTATTATTTTATGAGCTTATTATGTCACATTTTATGATTCCTAATCTTAATATTATATTTTGCCTTTTGTTTATTTAATTCCAAGGGAAATTTGCCTTAAGTTATAATCAACTAATTATAATAATTTGAGACACATATTTACCTTCATTTTTACACTAATAATTCACCAAAATATCATACTTATATTAAATAGGAATTTTCCGGTATTACACAAATTGGGTCATCCACCCAAACCCAGGAAAATAGAATTGGGTCATCTACCGAAGAAAATGTTAGTGGGCCTACTGCCCAAACTCAAACTCAAACCCAAGCCCAAACACCTCAAGCTATAATCCCTTTCAATGAAATTATAAAAGTCCAAATGCAAGAGGAAGCCGGAAGAAAAGAAAAAGGAAAAGCCATAGAAGCCTCAACCTCCCAACCCCGAATTACGAAGCAATTCATTTGACACTTATTCTAAATTGCAATACTTCAGAACCCTTGTTAGAAAAACCGGTAACATGGAGATATCTGATCCACATATTAAATATGCCTCCCATTTTGCTTTTGATAAAGTGTTAGCCTACCCAGGAACTTCACCAGAATTAATAAAAATCTTATACCAATATGGAATGTTACATGCTATTTATTTACCCAATAATCTTGATCCCAAAGAAGTTAAAGAATTGCCACCTTGCAAGAAGCGGTCAAAATATATGTTGGAGTTGTAACACAACACAACGTGTATATCGATTTTATTCAAGCATTGCGAGAAATCACACCAGAGAAGTTTTATCCTCCAATTACTTTAATTAAGCTTGGAACAACAAAAAAGCCCATAGAGATAGAAGCAGAGATAAAAGAAGATATTGAAGATGACGAGGAATTTGAGAACAAGATGTCTAATATTAGAGCTCAGAATTATCATATTATATTCCAAGAAATGTCCAGAGCTATAAAAAATGAGAAGCAATGGGTATATTATTGCGAAATGACAACAATAATTGTAGCACTTGGAAAAAATTCACATGATCAACCACTATTCGTACAATGGTATGAAAGGTTGAGAAATAACAAAATGGAAAATTCAGAAAAGACGAAGAAGAAGATATGTAATCTATTGGCAGAATACTCCAATCACGGGTGCAAGAATTGTGAAGAAAGAGAAAAAACTATGTAAGATATTGAAGATTCGGAGACAGATCTCAGTGTCCTTTGAAAATTCGAAGACAACTGCAAGAAGACAAGGAAGGAAGCTTGCCGATACTGACAAAGTGCTGATAGGCTAATTTGGAATCTAGAAAGCAAAGAAATGCAAAAATGAAGGTGCAACGTGTTCGATGGAAGTATTGCCGACAATGTACAAAGTTGTAAAAAAAGTACATAAAAGACAAAAAGTACAAAAAGACAAAAGGACAAAAGCATCTTGCTTTTGCCATTTTGTATGTCACGGATGCAAACTTCAAGCCATTGGCATGTTATTGCTTTACTTTAAGTCATAGGTTTTCATAGGTATTATGAGTATGTCCTGTAAATATTCCCTTACGTGTAAATGTTTTGTGTCTTGTATCAGATTAGAATAGGAAGTAGTTGGGATGGCCGACTGTCTATAAAAACCCATGTAATTCTGCATTGTAAGACATCGAAAAACATCGAGAAATCAACACACCACTACTCTCATATTCTCTTGTACCCAGTTCACTTCAGAAATAAAATTCCAGCAATTTTATCATTTCCTTTTTGAAGCATACTTCAAATATTTGTGGAACAAATTTAAGGTATGAGTTTTTAACTTTCTAAGGGGGTCAAATTATGGAGTAATATTATCAGCAATTTATTAGTTATGGTCCGAAGAAGACACACATGGTTATTTTCTCAAATAAGGCTAAGGTTTGGTTATGATCATATAAAAAACCATAAAATCAAGTTTTAGTTACGCCTCCAGTAGGAAACAAAGGAAGGCTGTGCTGAATGTGGTATGAAGGAGGAAGGTCTGAGAGCTTTGTACTCTCTGTAAAAGTATTCCTATATGAAAGAGGACAGATATCCTTCCATGACCCGGATCATATTTGGTCAAACCCTGAGGCTTGATGGTTGGTTATAGTATCGTCATACCCATATCTTCTCTATATTTGAGCATATAACCTGGCTGTTCGCTTATATATATATATGTATATCTATATACTATATATATACACACACGTGTGTGTGTGTGTGTGTATGTATGTATGTATGTATACGTGTGTGTGTGTGTATATGTATGTATGTATATATACATGTGTGTATCTATATATATATGTATGTATGTATTTACTTGTTTTTGTATGGAAGGTATCTTCACAAGGAGCATGTAGCTCGCAATGACCTATAGGACACGTTCCTATTCCCTAACACTCACCACTATTAAGGAATGTTGGATGTAGGCAATAAGCCAGATTTTTTGGAGAGAAAAATGAGGGAACTAGTGGATATGGTCATTAGAAGGGTACTAAAGAAGAAGGATAGTTTTTCTTAGTGACATACTACCAAGGGTAAGTATACTGCTTCATTAAATTGGATGTTCATTATGTGTTGTTCTTAGTTTTATTGTTATTATGTTTATTGTACTTAGGGGTCATTGGATGCTCATTATGCTAAATCCCTTCAAGCAAATAATTTGGTACTTTGATTCGGTTCATGGGGATGTAGACAATCGACCACAGATGGTCGAGGTTTTCATATTCCTGTCAAAGTTTATTATAAATTTGGTGCTTCAATTTCTTATTGTGATCTTTTTAGAGTTGTTACTATTACGCCACAGAGGAAGGCCTCGACTGTACCTCATTACATGGCAAAAGCATTGCTTTTCCTTACAAATAAAAGAGAGTAGCAGTAATTTACTAATACTTACCATTTTGTGTTAGACTTGTTAGTGTTGGTTTTTTGTGTTAGAATGATACATTTCATTTTGTTTATTTGTAATGTCCGCATCAACCAGATCAGAGCTCTTATTGTGGGTACTGCGTCATGAAATTCATGAAAGACATAGTCACCAATCCCAACTCAGTTTTTAAGGTATGCATATATATGCATGTATGTGTGTTTAATTTAAATTAAAAGCAAGTCATATATATTTTAACATACTTTGTTTTTACATGTAGTATTTTGAGGACATATATTTTGAGCAATAGTTTCTCGGACAAATTGAAGAAGCCGTTGAAGAGTTGGCTATGACAATTTATTGTCAATGGATGGGAGCATAACAAATTTAGCTATAGAGTACCATTGTTTTAGTATGTTAGGTTCTTAGTTTAGCAAGTTCATATTTGGTTTTGGCTTCTGTTTTGGTTCCTACTTTTGGTTCCCCCCTCTTTTCCTCTAATTGATTTGCTTTTGGTTGGTAATTTGATTACCTTTTGGTTTTTGTAATTTGAACTTGTGTATATGATGACTGGAATGGATCTGCTTGATTGGTTTCTGTAATGCGCACACGCGAGCGGGCACACACACACACACACACACACTTTTTGATGACTATGGATCTGTTTGATTTTTGTATATGTATGTAATATGCTTATGTGGCCTTATCGAAAATGAACCCCAATTTTTCTTAAAAAAGTTGTCCACAATACTTTTGATTATTATCTAATAACTATCATATATTAACATATATATCATGGTTTTTTCAAATAATCGTTAAGTACATACATATCTTTTACGGTTAATTACCAACAACCATCAAATATACACTTTACCAATGACCAAAACTAGTGTGAAATACTTAACCGTTCATTATATGAACTGTAATATATTTGATAGTATATTTCACAGTTTTTAGTGGAAAACTGCTGAATATATTTTGCCATATGTAACAGTCATTGACTAAAAACGGTCAAATATAGGGCCGTATAAATAATGGTTGTCTTTAAACAACCGTGAAATATGTGGCCCTATATTTAAGGGTCAAAAAGCATTAAATATAAGTAAACATAACTACTAAATATAGACAAATCTGTAGTAATGTATGGGCATTGTCATTGTTGTAGGAAGTAGAACTTACCATTTTAACTGGAAAATAAAACTCATTCAGTCGGCTACAAGGAACAGAGCAATGAATTTTCAGAAAAAAATAGAATGTATGACTAAGATCAAAACCTACCTAGACAAGACAAAGTGAAAAAGAAGGAGAATTATGGAATTAAGAATGGAGATTACAAAATGTAGAAGAGAAATCATACCTCAAAATAAGGAGAATAGAGCACACGAAGGAATGCGATCTAGCTAGGCCTCCAAAACAAAAAAAGCGAGTTAGGGCAATCAAAGCGACTCGTGCAGCTGTCGAATCGAAGTTCAAAGAAAGCAGTAGAGGATGTGGTTCGCTTGAAAGTGACTATCAACGGCCAGAAAAGTCAACCGGAGTTATGGGGTTCTGAGGATGGTGGGGTAACGTTCGATCAAAGACAAATGTGTTAAGTATAATAACTTGGAAAAGTAGAGATGTGCGAGACAACATGTGTTTGAAAAGACTCTAGAACCGTTATGAAAGGTGGCCTTTTTCTTACAATTCTTAATTTACAAGCACAATGAACCTTTGAACAAAAGTTCACGGTTTTAACATCACAATCGTTAGGTTTTGTAAATGGTGACAGGTATTCTTAATGAAACTTTAAATGAAAGTTCATGTTTTAACATCACAATCATTAGGTTTTATAAATAGTGATGGTGATTTCGTAATAATCGTTAGGTGTAAGACATGGTATTCCAAAAAGTGGTGGAAGATGAGGGGCTTGTGGAGGAGTAGGGCGAATGGAAAGAGCTCTCTAACGTTTGACCATGATGAGGAAAGAAGGATGAGGTTATGAAAAGGTGTTTTTTTTATATATAGAAAAGTACTAAGAGCAAAAGGAATAGGTACTTCGCTCTAAAGTAACTAACTTAGGAGAATGAAGTTTTGAAAATGTGCTTTTTAGATTTATTTTTTACATGACGGTTGTTTATTATGAAATGTGTTTTTGTTAGCCATGCTTTACGGTCAATAGATATAACCATTATGTTTGTGCTTTCGCTAATGTAAGGTTGAAAGACGAATCGTTTGTAAGTGTTACATGATGGCTATTTCGAAAGAACTGTCACTTTTGTCACAAAATAAATGATGGTTATTAACTACAACAGTTAATTTTGTATTTTCGGGAATTCTGCTTTACAATACATGACGATGTGCATAATTAACCATTACTTTTAAGTGTTATATATCCTTGCACAACCTCTGCATCGACATGCATGATGTTTATTACTTGTAACCATTATGTATTATAAGCGTTATAAATGCATAACTATGTAGTAGTGTATACACATATGTGAGTGCATATTCCTTTTATAAATCAATGCTAAAGGAAAAAAACACTACAATTAATTTGGAAAATGAGCATTGTTGGAAAATATGCTCTTTGGTCACTTAAGCCTGATTGGGCTTAAGTGAGACTACAGCCCAAGAGCCCTATGGCCCTTAGGGTTTAGGGTTAGGTCTTGGTGTAGTAGTATATAAACCTACTTTCACCCATTGAGAAACCTAATTCACAAGGAGGCTATCATCAGAAATAAATCCCTAGAGGCGTACGTTCATCATCCGAACGGTTGCCCACACAACCATCCTATCCCCTCGAGAGATAGTCGGAAGATCGATCATAGAGCGGACTTGGACATTCGTGACTTGGACATTCGAGAAGAGGCTTTTAGATCGCTCATCTTTCCAGGTAATCAAAATGATGAAGGTTCATCTTTTTCTACATCGTCTCGGTTTGATACGCTTCCGCGCTTCTGGTGAGATTCCTACAATTGGCATAAGAGCCGGTTCGCGATGAGGAAAAGAATCGTTTTGATTTAGTTTATGCGATGAAATCTCGATTTTTCAAATCCCAGCTTTTTTTTCAAAATATTATTTTTTGAAAAATATGTCATCTATTTCTATATTTGTTATTGATTTCATGAGTATTATTCGTTTATAATTTAGATTTAATATTAGTTTTAATTTTAATCGGTTAATCGCTTTAATCTATGGTTAGATTTTCTCGTGTATTTCTTGATTTGTAACAAGGAGGCTAATCCCATATGATTAGGTTTCCTCCTTGCTTGTTCTTATGTTTTTTTCAAAATTTCTATGTATTTTTCCAAATTTCTGTAAAAGTTCGAGATCAAGAAACTTCAAGAATATGAACATTCGACGCCGTACGACACGTTTCGTGGACTTCGGACCTTGGATTTGGACGAACCATATATGGTTGGAAAGAGGACGGAAAGATGAACAATATGAGAGTTGAACCATCCCTAGAGGAGCAGGGACGCGCCCCCACGCGCCGGCACAAGTTCTAAGAGTAGGCTTCACTCGCCGTCAGAGATCAGGCACGTGAGGGCGCGTGGGGCCACCTTTCTGGGTGGTTCTGGCGGCCGTGTGATCGACTCTTTATAGCGGTCCTTCCCCTGGAGTTTCGTGATGAGATGAGTTCGGTTGACGGCGCGACAGTACGGACGGCTAGGGTTCCTCTTTTGCATCCTAGGGTTTCTCGCCAAAAAGTGGGTCTTTGGGCTTTTGGGCCCATGAATACCCTAAAGGGGCTTGAGACAGATACTATGGATGGACAAAGAGAAATTCCAAAGTTGTAATTTTCTATTTTATTTTAAATAGGAAATCCATGGTTTAAAGGTATTTGTTTAATTTTTTTTTGAAAATGATTTTATTGAATTGTGTGAATTATATGTGCGATTAACATGATGTTTGAAATAACATGTCATATAGAATAGGAAGATGCCATATTGATGCATAATCACATGTCATTACTGCATAAGTAGCTATTATGTCATGAATCGACTAGTATGATAGTTATTATGCGAGATTATTTAGTTTATCCACTAAATTAATTATAAATTATTATGATTTTATATTAAAATCTAGAATAATAATTGGATTAATTAATTGTGGAATTAAAATCTAGACAAATAATCCAGGGAAATTTCCTAAGATAATTGTGTATTTGATATTGATTTAAAAATACTCAAAATTGAACGATTCTTGGAAATTGAAAATTCTTATTTTAAAAATTATTGAATGGGTGAAGGTTTTAAATTAAGCAATTAATTTTAAAACTTACGGGCCCCAATTGTGGGTTTATTAGTGAAATGGTTATATTGAAGCCCCATCGGATAAGGATAATCGGATTTCGCTAGATTAAACCCTAATATTTTCAAAGTTTTAGTAAAGTTTTGTACGGCCTATCGTCGGCAACACTTAGACACTAAAGATAATTTTAAAAGTAAACAATGGTTAAATACATTCAACTTTGGTAAAATTGTTAACCCTCCCATCGAGGCTCTGGCAATGGAACTGAAGGCCCAAAATAACAATATTAGTTTTTACAAGTATCTTGCCCATCGTAAGCCTTGTGAAGATAACGAATGGATTGCTAAAAAATAAACGAATAGTAGTTATTAGAATCTACTAACACAATATCTGTTTGTTGTTAATTATAGTTTGTAATTAGTGTGATTTTTTCCTTATTTTTTCAGAAAAATGTCTTTCAATCCTTTAGCTACAATCTTGAGCCAAAAACCTATGGATGGTACAAACTACAAACAATGGAAAACAAATTTGGATATTGTTCTTCAATATGAAAAGCTCAACTTTGTTCTAAGCCGCCCCTATGCCGGCGCAACCTTCTGCAGATGCATCTGTGGCAATCCAGACTAAATTCCAGCAAGAGAAGGAAAAATGGGAGAAGGCGAATGTAGCAGTTCGCTGCTATATTTTAGCCAGTCTCGCCAATCACCTTCAAAAGCAAGTGAGCATGATTGAGAGTGGAGCAACAATGCTCCAGACTCTTGATGGCATGTTTGCTACGTCTAGCAGTTTTGCTAGGCAAAATGCGCTGAATTCAGTCACCAAGACAGTAATGTCTGGATGAAGTGTGCGGGATCATTGTCTAACAATGATAGCAAACTTTAAGAAGGCTGATGACCATGATGTCAAATTTGAACAAGATTTAAAAGTTGACCTTCTCTTACAATCACTTTGCTCGAATACTTCAATCAATTCAAGATGAATTATAATATGAATAAGATGCATCTTGACCTCACTCAACCGATGCACGAGCTTGAGAGTGCTGAACGAATCTCTAGTCAAGAAGGGCAGTGCACTATTTGCTAGTGAAAGTTCTGTGAAACCTAAGGGGAAACCCAAGGGAAAGAACAAGAACAAGAAAAAGAAGAAATCAGACATTCCAGTTGCCAAAACAGTTGCAATGAAGCAGACAAAAGGCAAGTGCTTCAAGTGCGGACAAAAGGGGCATTGGAAGAAAAATTGCCCATGGATGAATCAACCAGGTATGGGTAATTTACATGTGATTGAGGCTTGTTTAGTGGAGAATTACGATGAAAAATGGATCGTTGATTCAGGAGCCACTAACCATGTTTGTTACTCTATGCAGTGGTTCAAACATAGCCTACTTTTAAGTGAAGGACAAAGAGTTTTGAAGCTTGGAACTGGGGAGCTTGTGTCTGCACTAGCAGTGGGACAAGTTATTTTATCTTTTGATAATTGCAGAACTTTGGTTTTGGAAGATTGTTTATTTATTCCAGATTTTAAGAGGAATTTAATTTCTATTAGTTGTTTGGAAAAACATGGTTTGTGATTCGGTTTAATTCCTCGTTTCAATAAGAAGTAAATCTTCTTTTATTTGTTCGGGTGTATTGATTAATGGTCTTTATTTCCTTAATCTTGTTTCCTGTGAAGTTAATCATGTTGAATTAAGAGATGTTGAGCATAATAATTCATCAAAGAAAAGAAAAGTTTCCAATGAAACTTATCTTTGGCATTTGAGATTAGGTCATATTAACTCTAACGGGATACAAGGTTTGGTCAAAAGTGGGATTTTAAAATCCCGAACTTTGAACCGACACCGTATGTGAATCTTGTTTAGAAGGAAAAATGACCAAGAGATCTTTCAAGGCCAAGGGAAAACGTGCCACACTTCAGCTGGAATTGGTACATACTAATGTATGTGGACCAATAAATGTCCAAGCTAGATGAGGGTATCAGTATTTCATCACATTTACTGATGATTACTCTAGATGTGGACATGTGTACTTGATGCGTCACAAGTCTGAAGCTTTTGGAAAATTCCAAGAGTTTAAGGCTGAAGCAGAAAAGCATCTTGGTGTTCAACTTAAGACTCTTCGATCTGATCAAGTGGGAGAATACCTATCTGGAGAGTTCAGGTCTTAGCTGTTAAAAGAGGGGACATTTTCACAATTATCCTCTCCCGGGACACCCCAGCAGAATGGAGTTGCTGAAAGGAGAAATATAACCCTTTTAGAAATGACAAGATCTATGCTCGTTATTCATCTATTTCGATTCATTCGGGATTTGCCTTAGAAAGCGCTATGTATCTATTGAACTTAGCACCGTCCAAGTCGGTTTCAAAGACACCAATAGAATTGTGGAAAGGGTGTAAGCCCACCATGAAACATATTAGGATTTGGGGTGCTTCGGCACATGTCTTGCAATAGAAACCAGATAAGATGGACTCGCGTACTGAAGTATGCATGTTTATAGGCTATTGATGAAGACCTTTTGTCATTAGCCTTGGGTCCACAATCAACAATTAACCAAGGATTGCGTATAGACAAACCTAGGATCGTTCTCTCTTCTCGAGGAGCCTTTTATTGAATCCTAAGTAATCTAGATTTCATGCAAATGAAATAAAAACAAGGGGGGATTGAGTTTTGTTGGAATTAGAATAAAAATTAAAGACAGAATGAAAAGGGCGAGATTAATCAAATTAAAAACGATCAACTCGAATTGGGATTCCAAGACCTTCCATCATTGGACAACAAAAATAGAATAACTAAACTCGTGATTGATTCTAGACAAACCGAAATCTCGCATTTGTCCGAAGCTCCCTCGACTAGACAATCGCCTAGCATATGATCGAACACGTGGCGAGTTCGTGCAATCGTACAACGTTTCTCGTAACCTGGTCCGACCTAAGTCCTTGGGATTTCAATCGGGTATTAAATCTAACACCCAATCCATAATTATAATCGGATCCAATTAAAAATCAATAGAAACAAGTCGATTTACCGATTAAAGCACAAGTCCTCCGGATGACACCATGGAATCCTCAACTCATGGGTCGATCACAGAAACTTAGCCAAGCATGGCTGTGTAAAATGAAAATGTAGAAAAAAAATGTTCATCATGACCACGAAGAACATGAACAAGTTCATCATGAACATGAAGAACACAAAGAACAATTAAAGAAAATGAAAGCTTCTATTCCATTATAAAAGTAAATATCAAAAACATAATGAACGAATAAAGGAAAAAGATGAAGAACATAAAATCAAAATAAAATAATTAAAATGAAAGATTAAAACTAAGTCATACCAAGTAGGAGGCAAGAAATTAAAGACAAGAATTAAAGACAATACATGAAACTAATAAAGCAAAACTAAGCCATCCCAAGTAGGAGGCAAGAAATAAAAGAAGGAACTTAGAATGGGAGAGATCTTGGTCTCTTCAAGGTGTGTGTTTCTCTTCAGCCTCTCCATCTATTTATTGGAAAATTGGGCATCTCATTCATCCATTTTACAACTCATTTCGTCACTTTACTTAGTGGCCAACATGGAAGAATCATTGAACCACTTTACACCTCCAAACACGCATCTGTTTGCAAGCTGGATTACACCACGGAAACGGCGGATCTGGACCACGTGGTCGTCATATGAAATGTAGCCCGTGATGTCAGCTTTCCAGACGCGCAAACCGGAACTCATTTGGATGTCTGTAGCTCCATATATGGATCAAATACTGAACGTTGTTCCGGAGTCCAGTGATTGCAGCCTGTTTCGGTTTCTAAGCCCATTTTGGCCCTCTAAACATCTGAGTTAGCTTTTGGGCTCTTCATAGGATTTGTAGGAATTACTCTTAGCTTTCTGAAAATACAAATTATAGATCCATTGGAATTCTATAACTCAATTTATACCCAAAATACCGAATAGTATTCACTACCCAATTGTAGTAAGAATGTGACTAAAGTTCAATTTTGAATCCAAACTCAAGATGTGACCAAGATAAATGCAAATAAAGTCTAAAAACTCATTAGGAAGATGAAATCATATATTTAATTAATTGATCCATTAAAGCATGACAATGACAGAGTTTTTAGATCCTTTCGCATTTAAAACAATATGAATTTAAAGGTTATCAGCTATCCTAAAGGAACCAGAGGTTTGTTGTTTTATAGTCCAAAAGAAAAGAAGGTCATAGTGAGCACACACGCGAATTTCTTAGAAGATGACTATATGGCAAATCATAAGCCAAGAAGTAAGGTTATTCTTGATGAGCTAGTCTCAGATCAAGTTTCACCGCCACCTCCTCAGGCGGTTCCAAAGATTTATTCCCGTGGTTGTTCAAAGAGGGGAAAATATGGAAAATATACCTGAACATACACAGGAACCAGAAATAGAACTAGAAGTTCAGCATAATGATGAACGTATGGAAGAACAAAATCACGAATTGGTTAATCCACCTAATGAGGGTACTCATCAAGAAATTGTTAACCCACAAAATATGGACCACCCTGTAGATGCACAACATCAAGTGCAACAAAGTCGTAGTGGGAGATTGATTCGTAAACCTGCAAGATTTCTCTTGTTGGGTGAGTCATATCAGGATGTCATCATTGATGAAGATGATGATCCCACGAGCTATGACGAGGCACTAGGAGATATTGATGCTCAGGAATGGCTTGAGGCTATGAATCGTGAAATGGACTCTATGTATTCCAATTCAGTTTGTCTCTTGTAGATACACCTAAAGGGGTAAAACCCATTGGGTGTAAGTGGATTTACAAGAGAAAGAGAGGATCGGACGGGAAGGTTGAAACCTTCAAAGCTAGATTGGTGGCGAGAGGGTACTCCCAAATAGAACATGTGGATTATGAATAAACCTTTTCGACGGTTGCCATGCTTAAGTCCATCCAGATTCTCTTAGTGCATTGCGGACAAATCTTGATTATGAGATTTGGCAAATGGATGTCAAAACCGCTTTTCTAAATGGAAATTTGGAAGAGGAAATCTATATGCAGCAACCAAAAGGGTTTATAGCCAAAGGGCAAGAACAAATGGTATGCAAGTTGCAAAGGTCCATTTATGGACTTAAGCAAGCGTCCGGATCATGGAACATCGATTTGATCAAGCCATTAAGTCTTATGGTTTTGAGAAACATCCGATGAGCCGTGTGTGTATAAAAGGATCCAAGGTAATGCGGTGTCTTTTCGGCACTTTATGTGGATGATATACTCCTTATCGAAATGATACGGAGAGGTATTGTTAGGCATAAAGACCTAGCTGAGCAAAAATTTTGATATGAAGGACCTGGGGGAAGCCAATTATATTCTTGGTATTAAACTCTTAAGAGACCAGAAGAATAGGGTTTTGGCATTATCCCAGGCTAAATACATCGACAAAATACTTGTCAGGTTTAGCATGGAGAATTCCAAGAGGGAATGATACCCTTCGGGCATGGGATTCATCTCTCTAAGGAGCAATCTCCTAAAACTCCCGAGCGAGAGAGAACACATGAGTAGGATACCTTATGCATCAGCCGTAGGTAGTCTCATGTATGCTATGCTTTGTACCCGGACCAGATATACGTATGCGGTGGGAGTAGTAAGCCGGTACCAATCTAATCCTGAAGAGGAACACTGGGTAGTGGTTAAACATATACTCAAGTACCTATGGAGAACGAGAGATTATATGTTGGTCTATTCTAGTGGGAGTCTTGAAACTATTGGTTATACGGACTCAGATTTCCAAGGAGATATTGACTCAAGTAAATCCACCTCGGGATATGTGTACACCCTTAATGGCGGTGCCGTTTGTTGGAGAAGTGTAAAACAATCATGTGTGGTTGACTATGCCACAGAGGCTGAGTATGTAGCTGCTTCTGAGGCTGCAAAGGAAGCTGCATGGTTAAAGAAGTTCCTAACGGACCTTGGGTGATTCCAGTGTTAATTGTCCTATCACACTTTACCGTGACAACAAGTGGGGCGATAACAGTCCAAGGAACCAAGGTTTCACAAGAGACAAAAACACATACAGAGGAAGTACCACTTGATCCGAGAAATAGTTGAAAGAGGAGATACATTGGTAAGATAGCCTCAAAAGAGAACCTTGCTGACCCTTTTACTAAGAGTTTGCCTGAACGTGTGTTCGAGAGGCATGTTACATCTATGGGTCTTAGGAAGATTCCAAATTTGCTATAGCTTTAGGTAGTTGAAATTTCATTTTGTTATTTTGTGCTTTTTGAGCAAGACATTATGACATTGCATTTTTCTCGAATAGTATAAATGAGGTGTTTTTCATTTATTTTTGCACACTATTTGAGACTCTAAGGTCCGGATCAATTGTGGAGTATATGATCATATGGATACGTTCATAGAGGACATGGTCATAGGTTCTCACAATTGATGAATAGGTTCACGGCTATTAAATTAAGTTGGGCACTTTATTTAGGCAATATTTTATGAAATGGTTTTGTCCGAATCATTATAAAATATTGGTGTGAGTAAATACGTACATTGAATGGATCAAGGAGAGATTTGATTAAGGTTGCTCTTTCATCATAAGGAATCAAATCTCTAGATAACTATAGTCATGTAGTTGCTCTTAATCCCGAGTTTATTTTAAATAGGTAGTCGAATAGTTTTCATTCTTTGATTTACCAACGGTGAGGTTTGATCTATATGACGGCCAATAACTTGGTATTTTGGGATTGAAACTTTTTGGTTATCGGTGTTTATGAGATAAACAACATGGAATTTATAGGCAATGTCCACTTGATATGTTTCGGTACTTGGATATTGAAGACACTGGCCAGTGCATGTAATCCATTAGAGAAACTATCACAGTCAAGGGAATAAATAATTGATTGAGTTACAGAAAACTGGTCAATGCATATTCGTGTTATAACTATCATTAATCTTGGAGTTCACATTCAGGCTTTTAGTGGAGTAGCACCGAACTAGATAATCTTTAGCAGATTATCATGAGCCTTGATAAATGACAAATGATAGATCCCCAGGCTAGCTCGAAACAAGGGATGGGGTAAATTATCAGATGATGATGGCTTATGGGCTACATGGTCTTGGGTTTACAAACTCAAGTTTGTATCTCAAAGAGCAAGTGGGAGATTGTTGGAAAATATGCTCTTTGGTCACTTAAGCCCAATTGGGCTTAAGTGAGACTACTGACCCAAGAGCCCTATGACCCTTAGGGTTTAGGGTTAGGTCTTGGTGTAGTAGTATATAAACCTACTTTCACCCATTGAGAAACCTAATTCACAAGGAGGCTCTCATCGAAATAAATCCTAGAGGCGAGACGTTCATCATCCGAACGGTTGCCCACACAACCATCCTATCCCCTCAAGAGATAGTCCGGAAGATCGATCATAGAGCGGACTTGGATGTTCGTGACTTGGACATTCGAGAAGAGGCTTTTAGATCGCTCATCTTTCCAGGTAATCAAAACGATGAAGGTTCATCTTTTTCTACATCGTTTCGGTTCGATACGCTTCCGCGCTTCTAATGAGATTCCTACATTGCATGGCTGTGATATGGAAAAGTCGGGATTAGATTCGTGTGTCATAGTAGTGAAAGCTCTTGAGAGTGTATGTTTGTGTAAATATAGACTATTGAAAAATAAAGGGTTAATGTGAACATTTACCCATAATTAAGTATTCCTTCAGGGCATTAGACACCACAAACTTTCTTAAGTGCAAAAGTACACACAATTTTTAAAATTGTGTACAAATGTCACAGCTGTTAAATCAATTAACTTTAACCATTTACCAAACATTTCAACCATAAAAATTATTGAAAAAATGCATATGAAGTTTTCAAAATGGAACATACACATGAAGTTACCAACTACCGTAATAGTTTTGCACCATTTTGCAAATTTCATGCATATTTTTGTGCCATTATCTTAACCTACATGTTTGTTAAATGGTCAATATTAGTTGATTTAATGTTTGTAACATTTTCACACCATTTTAAAAACTTTATGTGCACTTTTGTACCTAAGAATTTATGGTGTTAGATGCCTATAGTGAAATAGTTAATGAGTAGATTTGCACCTTAATCCAAAAATAAATAAGAGTAGAAAATGAACATATAGTCGAATTATCATGGCTTGGTCTACTAACCTACGCCAAGCCTCCTTAGAACTTCAAAAATATTTTCTCTATAGATTTTACAATGAGCTCACCTACAACTCTTCAATCACTCATGATTTTTACATATAGTTCGCTCAGAACTAATGCAAAAATTGCTCAAAGGTCTATTAAGATCGCTCTCAGTTAACTAGGCAAGAATACAGCCAAATAACGGCACGGTTCAAATTTCCCACCAAGGGCAAGTTAGCATGAACTAGGCAAGAATACAATAGGCTCACAATATAAAGTTTATCATGAAATGAATGTATATTTCTTCGACTATATATTTATCCAGCTCATATAATGTAAGAGTTAAGCAATCAGATCTATATAGAACATAGATCCAACAATACCCATATGAGTGGAAAGTGAAGGAGGAATCAATGATCATCTTTAAATTACAACTCAATAATTGAGATAAATAGGAAATTATCAGACTATATACACACATATTGTTGAATTTTGGGATGAAAATTGATGCAACAAATTGAAGAAACAAGAAAGAAAAGAAATGTGAGCAAATGATGTATTGACTGAATCAAAGATATGATAATGATATATACAAACCATAAACTAGAAGTTTGTTGATTTAAATGAGATGAAGAAGTGAATTACATTGGCTAATCAAATTAATTACATAGTCATTGGCTATGGAGGAGGAATAAAACTAATTAACATTTCAAAATAATCATATATATAAGCTCCGCAAGTTCCATCAAAGACTTCCAATATAACAATATTGGAAGTCTTTGAGAGAACTTGGAAGCTCAATTAATCCAATAATGTTAATTACTTAATTGTATTACGAGAAACAAAGTGGGGGTCATATGGCTTTTATATATAGAAGTTTTTGGTGGAACAAATAATTAAAGGAATATAATCTAATCCCATCCTCACAGAGTCAAAAGAAAATAAATCTACTTATCTTTTTTCCCCCCAGATTCGTTGATAGATTGGCATTTATCTTAATTGTAGATTTTGATCGATCTGTCTTTATCGTTGACATAGGGAAGGAATATGTACGATAGAGAAAGCTGATTTTTTTTTTTGGTCAAAAAAGAAGATGAGGCTGACTTTAACTATGTAATCTTAAAAATTCAACGAATACTATAAATAAACTTCAAAAATTAAATTATTGGAACATTATATAAAGACTGAAAGCATTACACATATAAGTTAAGACAATATATTTCAAAAATTGTTTAAATGATAATGTAGATGAACAATTAATCTATAAGTCATTATAGACTCAAATAATTTTTTATGACATTCCAATTTTGTCTTTTTAACAAGCCCATGTAGTTAAATAATAATAATAATAATAATCAAATCCCTATAGTTTTTTCCCTATGTATTAGATCCTTATAGTAATCTAATTTTTAATCAAGTTACTGTAGGTATAGCTGACTGATAAAAACCAAGAAATAATAATAATAAGAATAACTTCAAAGACTTGATTATAACATGTAAAACTATAAGGACATGAAAAAAAAAACTACAAGGACATGATTAAAAAGAGGTTAAACCATAAGGACTTAATAAAAAGAGAAGAAAAAAAATATTGGGACATAATTAAAAATCATACAAAACTATAGGGACTTGAATATTAACTATCCATAATATATATTACATGATTAACTTGTTGGCAAGTTGTTAGGTAATCTTCCTTTATCAAATTGGCTTCTTTTACTTATTGATTTTGAAGTCCCTGAGTTATATTCCCCACAAAAATATTCAGAGAATATTTAGATATAGCAGATAAATTAGTCACGTTTGCGTACTCTATGAACAAATTGGTAAACTGTAACAGTTCTCAACTTGCTATATATATATATATATATCCTCTAGTCGAGCCAAAGGTCATGGATCGATGCTTTTTACCGTAAAAATTAAACCTAAGGCATATTAGAGAAAAATTAATTAACTGAGTATTTGGAATATTTTGATTGGAAGTATGATTTAGTTTACTTTGACCACCCTTCTTATTTTCATTGATAATAGAGAGTAGAGATCGCTTATCGATTGTAAAAAAGGAAAAATATGGTTAAGGACTAAAATGATAAGTTTTTTAATTTTTGAAATAATTCTACAAGACTAAAGTCATTTTTAAAAAATAATATAGACATGTTCTATGATTGAAATTCCTATAAAAAGATATACAATAATGCATTGGAAATTTAGTTTTAATTTTGAGAATTCTCCGATCCTTTTGTTAGAGTTATAATTAAACAATTAAACAAAAGAGTTATAATAAAAAATCTTTACATATTTTAAATTAACAATTAATAATTAATTTCTTTTTTTGATAACGGAAAGTTAATTTTCTGCATTATCCTATATATGTTACACTAGGCAATTTTTCTAAGTCTATAACGTACGTCATTAAAAAGTTTAGAAATATATGTACTGAAATAATGTTAATTTTGGCCATTCTCCTATTTCTAACATCATTAAAAAGTTTAAATAATATATATGTGAAATGAAGACCTTTTTCTCATAAACAAGGCATTTAGCGCCTAAATATTTTATAACAGCTAATGCAAGTGGAGTTTTAAAACAATTATGCCTGGGAAAAATATATAACTAGATTATAACTAGATTCAAAGCTTTATCAAGGTTATAACTAGATTCAACGTCCCCTATTTTAAATACCATTCTCCTATTTCTAACATCAAGAAATTAGTTTTCCCTAGAATAACATAATTAAGCATAGCACATCAGGGTTCAGAGTACAAAATCTGCCCATAAACCCACTACGACAACATGATTTCAAAAACACAGGCACATTCCAAGGAAGGGTTATAACCCAACCCACCAATCATTAACTCCTCACTGAACCCCAAACAAAATGGTCTCAACAAACAATCTGAATAACAATGTGAATCCACAAGACATTTGTATACATGAAGCTAAGGCCTCAGGCCCATTAACATTTTAACAGTTATCTTTTTTTTTTTTTTTCCTTTTTTTTTTTTGGTTTTAACTGTTATCCAAAATGTACAATGCTTGTTAATACACTTGTTTTCTTGCTGGGGCATGAGTCTTAGATTGGGGAGGATTAGGGGATTATCAATACCTTGTCACATCCATCCCCCCCTTTTTTTTTTTATAATAAAATTTTAGGAAAGGAGTTAGGTTCACCCACGATCCAAGGGCAGGGCAAAATCTCTCTTCCTCCTAGCTCCTAGGTGCCTAAAGTAAACGCCTGAGAGTAATATACGGCTCGCCCTGTGTAACATCCCAATTTCAAAAGCAATATTTTTTTTTTCATTAGAGTAGAGCATTGGAGCGATTGAGTAACTGATAATTATATTTAAATGCCGTAAGTCTGGCTGATTACAAAAGCGGTACAATAACTGAGAGTTTTCAAAAGAAATAACAACAGAAGTGTCTCCCTGGCTGTAACACCCCAAATTCCGTAGCATAAATCGTGCCGGTGACACGTGGTTTTATAAAATTCATCAGAGTTTTGAGGTGCTACAGTCCAGCGTTTTGCGGAAACGGAGAGCATGTACTAAAAATTTGAACAATTGAGTGACTGATATAAAATACTCAGACATATGCTGATGCCTGACGTATACTGATATATATATTACAAAATATCCTGAAGGAATTGTTCATGTGATACAGTAATACAAAACTTTATAATTACAATTCTTACGTGTAATTATACCCTCTTCAACCAAGCCTTGTGTAGACTTGGGGCATAGAACCTAACTCAGTTAAATCATCCCATTTGGCCAGGCTGGGTAGGTCTAGTGGGAGTCTCACCGAGCTAGGGTGACTGATTGACTGAACCACATAGACGACCCTTCTAGTTTAAGCACCAAATGATATGAAGTAACTCTATTAGATTCATGCCATAAGGTAGGTTTTGTTGAACTTCTTCCCGCATTTCCTTTGACCGGTGCCTTCTCACGGCTCCGTCCATTAATGCTCCTACTCATGACTCCATTCACAACGTCTTCATAAATCCTAGTTCCTTTCCTGAACCTCTAGTCAAGTCTAAGATTCAAAACAAATTGAATCTTAGGTAACAGTTAACCTCATATGAAAAGTATAACAGTATATGCATGGCAAACATTTCACATCATAAAAACACTATTCAACATATCATGCAATAACATTACACAGCCCCTGCAGTATGTATGTCATCCCAGTCTGCACACTCTCCGGTGCCACGATGTACAGTCGTGTCCATAGCGCTAGGAAAACTCAAACGGCGTTAACAATACTATAACCCGTGTATAAACCAATACATAGCACACATCACATGTAAAGTTAAATAGTCTGCACCACCTGTGCCACGATGTACACTCGTGTCCTCAGCGCTAGGAAAACAATCTCACGGCATTATCAAGACTATAACCCGTATCAAGCTGAATGTATATAAACAGTGATTCAAGACGGAGTCTTAACCACGGTGCATGACCCAAGACAGAGTCCCGTCCATGACTTTATGAATCATTCCATCTCATACATGCATACAAGACATATCAGAGTTTAAGTTACTGTACGCGAACGCACCTTCCTTCCATGTGAATAGTAATTCACTATTCATGTATACAGTACTATTCATAAATACAGCAGTATTTATGAATAGTAATATGCCGTCCTTCAAATCTGACTCCGGAATCCTCGGATATCCTAACAAATTACCATATCACTTAGAGTAATATCCTAAAGGTTTAATTTACCTTTCTACCCTTGGTGAATTTGTTATTACCATTTTGCCATTACATTTTATTTAATAAAAACGCTACTTTCAGCATTATGGCCAGATTTTCCTCTAACTTTGAAAATTCATAATTAATTCTAGAAATATCGAAACGAGGTTCCGTACAATTCCCCGGAATCCTTAAGATGTCTAGTTTTAAGTAAAAATACTTTATTTTACCCAGAATGTGAGAATAATTCCCAGTTTAATGTTCTTCAACACTGCCCAGATTTTCGTCCAGAAAACATAGCCTGACTTCAACTGGTTGTATCTCTTTGTACAGGAATCAAAACGCTACATATTATATATATTCGGAAAGCCCTACATATCTAATTTATTTCTGGAAAGTTTCGTGATTTATGGCCTTCATTTTCAACATAAAATATTAGCATTTTGTTCGCTGTTTGCCCAGAAAATTTACTGAAAATTTTGCCGAACTTCGTTACTTTGATCTTCAACTTCCAATAATTTTGCTCCATAATATTTTTCATCATATTTTCGAAATAAAGACATTTTTAATCATGAAATCAAAACTATATTGGAAGATTCAAGATCAAACTAACATTTATTCTAAGAACTACAAAACTAAAGACTAGAACTTAAGAACTAGAGAACTTACCCTTGAAGAACCTTGCTACTCCTTCCTCCCTCTTGCTTCTCATTAGCTCTCACTTCTCTCTTAAACTCACCTATTTAGTTTTGAGTTTGGTGTGAAGAATGAAGAGGTAATTGCTCTCTATTTATAGGGAAAATTTCAAGATTTTCAAGATATAAAATTACATGCTTCCCTTGCTTCCCTTGCCTTGCTTCTCATGCTTGATGCATGGAATGCATGGGAGATTAAAATATGACGTGAATAGTAAATACGTATTTTTGAATAGTGAATACGTATTTTTGAATTATTCATGTCCCATAAGATACCGATTCCATTTTATCATTTAATGTGTTAATCTTATTATATTGGTCTCATATCTTGCCTTTTGTTAAATTAATTCCAAAGTGGAATTTAGATGAAAATATAATCAATAGATTATAATTCCTTGAGACACATATTCACTTTTAATTAATATGCCTCATTTATCAAAATAGAGTATTTATGATAAATAGGAATTTTTGGGTATTACACTGGCAACACTCATGCTGTGGCAATAAAAGAAATCCTCCGGCTGGGACTCTAAGCGTCCGCTTGCCCTTATCTTCGACGCTCGGTCCTCCCGATCCCGAAGCTATTTTAAATGCTGAGGTCCAAATGCACATTGGACCTCAGGTAACGGTTAACCTCATATTTACATACACAACATATGGAAGACATCATAGCATTAATCGAAACATAAGTATATAGTAGATGGAAGATTAATATAACAACAGTACACTTCACGTGTAAAGTTATTTATGCTAACAGAACATTTCGCATGTAAAGTTATCTACGTTAACAGTACACATCTCATGTAAAGTTATCTATACAATTCACTCGTATAGTCGTCTATCACATATAAGTATACAGTAAATATCAGAGTTAGTGTTACAGTACGCGGACGTACCTTCGTTGATGGTAAACGGTACTTTTACGGAAAACGATATTTTTGACAGCGGGTGAAACAGCGGTACGACGGCGGTACAACAACGGTCTGATTATCTCAGATATCCTAAAATGATGATATTTATCAACATTTAGCATCATAACGGGCATTTTAGGTACAAATTACCATTTTGCCCCTGACTCCCTAATCGGCAGAATTTTGCCGAGCTTACATTTTGAGTCTAATCTTCCAAAATTTCGCGAACTCTTTTCCCAACATGATTTTCGAAATATATATCATATTTAACCCAAAAACATGATATCTAAAATATATTGAAGATTAAAGATCAAAACAACATTCCTACTACAACAACCGAAAGAAAACACCGAAGCTTAAGACTAGGGACCGAAGAACTTACTCGGCTTGGCAAGAACTTCGAGAGCTCTTCCTTCTCTCTAACTTCTCTCTAGGCTGCGTTTTTGGGATGTAGAAATGAAGATGGGAAGGCTTCTATTTATAGAAGAAAGGAGGGACAAGGTGGGAATTTCATCAAATGTCTTCGATCGGATTTCAACAGTCGGATCGCACTTCGCCACGTGGCTTCATCTTGTCCATACACCTCTTGTGCTGACATCATCCTTCTAGAAGAAGATGATGTCATGCATGCTGACTTACCGATAGCGTTTCCCGATCGATGTCCGAATCGCGTAATTTTGCCGAATCTCAAAAATCCGGGAACTAGGTTTTGTAGTTCCATTCTTTCTCTTTAAAACTACTGGGTTTCATTATACTTTTGATCCCATTAAGGGTATACGTTATCCGCCGAAGATTTTTGGACATGACATGATTCGAAATCACTTCCGATAGAACCGCTTCTTGCGAGAAAATCACCGGTTCGCAATATGATCGATCTAAGTAACCATATCCTTGGTTTGAAAAACACGGTCCATTTTCTATAAGTCACTTTTAGCACTATCTCGCCTTATCTTAATTATCCGGTACTCTTAATTACGCTGTTGGTTTCGAAACGACTTCGAGACCGCTCAATCCGAGATAGAATTTTTGGTTCAAAAAGGTCCAGTGGTAAAAGACTAAATTTTTATATTTTGAGGTAGAATTTCATTTCTATCTGTTCTCATATGTCTGTTGGCTCTTTACCATATATATTATTATTTTATTCAAAATATCTAGATATTTATTTATTTTTCTTTTATTTTTCTAAGCATAAAATATTTTATTTATTTTATTATTTATTATTTATTTAATTATTAATTTCAAATTTCTACTTTAAATTAATTATTTACTAATTAATTTACTTATATCTTAATCTAAACAATTAGCCACTAATTACTTAATTAGCCATTTACTAATTGTTGATAATTTTCATAATTAGGATAAATTATTATCTCACAACTATTTTACTTACATTGGTATTTTATGTCCCATGTAAAATATTAAAAATCTTGGGGCCATAAAGTGCTTTTAATATTATTATATTTATGCTTCTCTATTTTTCAAGGAAATAATCCCAAAAATTCCTAAAATTAGAGACAACATATTTCCCAAGTTTTTGTCAGTATTTATTGCCATATGGTATTTATCATAATATTTTCAGGGTATTACACCCTGCCCAACATCGGTATGTCACATCCATCCTTTTACCACCTTTAGTACGCATCTAGTAGTGCTATGGTTTAGATGATTCGTTAATTGAAGCCCATAAATTAAAATTTGCAATTTGATCATTGGCTTACTTTTCATTTGATAACTCAGATTTTGGTTCAACTTTAAAAACTCAACTAATTTTAGAAACATCATATGAGAGTGCTCTATAATTATTTTGAAAGCTCTTAACGTTATTTACATGAGAAAAATATTGTTCTTGCTTGATCATTCTCATATTAATATAGCTCTCTCATCATTTCCTAGACTTGCTCTGTTTTCGGATATAAATTGTACCTTAAATTTAAAAATTCGTAACTTTGTACATACATCCAATTTCTTAGTTTTAGGACTTGTTGGAAATCTCTATACGTCTTCTTTGCATACACCAAGCTTTATAAGAATTGGATATTGTTTACTATATATCATACAATGCAATAGTGGCTATGCTATGAAAAGAACTCAAACAATTAAGTAAAAAATAAACATGCTAAATTTATAGTTTCAAGGCTATTCTATGACTTTCAATTGGTCACAATCCATCTTAGCACTTCAACTATACATGCCAAGTCCACAATAAGAATTTACACAGTTCATGGAATTATTTATATATATATTCCAACTTCTAACAAAACAATGATATAGAAAATTAACTTCTCATTCCACTTAATATTGCCTCTTCCTTTAGTTTTTTCCCTTGGAGGTTTGTAACCTAACATGGTTAATTATTGGGGCATGAGATTCAAAGATCCCAGTGGCAAACAATCACCACTCAAACATACATGGAAAAGCTTAGCATCATAGTATGCCTGCAACTTAATGACTTCATAATATAATGACATGTTTATAAATACTACTATCATATCATGCATTACTTGTATCATGCATTACTTGTAATCACATTGGCCTATGACATGTTCAGACGTAATAACATATATAAATGCATGATTTTACATATTCACATAAGCATATAAACACGTCAATGCATGCAAGCAACAACCAAACATATAAAAGAAAGGTAAATTAAAGTTTGTTATACCTTGATCACACTTTAAGCTTGAAGTCTTCTTTGCCTCACTTGTGCCACTGGTTATCTCACAAATATCAAAGTCTAAAACATAATAACGTGTAACCGAAGATTATACACATGCTATTGGAGTCATCAAACTTGAACAACCCTTTACTTCTTACTTTGTTCTTTACTATCTCTTTAAGGGTGACCATGTGAGTTTTTGCTAACATGCTTCTAAATTTATTTTCATTACTTTTCCCCCATTTATTTTTTTCACCTTTACCCCATGTTTTTTTTTTTTTTATGAGGACTCCAGATATGAGCTTATAATTTTCAAAAGATCACACCTTTCCTCTCAAATTCCCAAGGCCGAGAGTCTCGTCCCCTTCCTTCTAAAACAATTGCCACTTTACTCTAGATTGGTCTCAAGCAATTTTCCATGGTTTCTAAATTGAAAATAATAATAATCCATAATCTCTTGGTTAAATCCTTATTTTAATTAATGTTATAAATATTTGGGCAGCATTTCTTCTTAGGAGAATGAGCTTCCAAAATCACAACAACAAGCTTTCCACTTGCAAAAATATTTTTTCAAGGTTAACCGCCATAGCTAAGGCCTATTATCCCTTAAATTGTGCCCAAAATGAGCTCTTATCAGTTCTTTTATCTTAATTAAGAATTTTGGCATTTTCTTTGATTTAACTGGAAATAAATTCCAATATTACCTCTTTGGGCAATATCTAACCAATAAAATCAATGAAATTATTTGGAGAACTCATTACTCTCATAAAATGATTTCCCCTATTTTTTCCAAATTATTTGAGGCTTCCTTCTATTTCATAATTAAATTTGGATAATCATCATTCATTTAGCCAAAATTCAATAATTGTTTCAAAATTCATTTTGAGGTAATTTTTCTCATTTATACCTAAATTGAGCCGCAAACCTAGTATAGGCAATTATGCTCTTCCTTCACGTGTCTCTCGGGAATTTTCCTGAAATCATGGGCGTAATTTCCAAAATTACCCTTGCTCGTACTCATAATTTTCATAAATTACGTGTTTTGCCCAAACTAGGGATGGTAGGTATACAATTTAACCTTGGCTTGGTGTACTATTTTATTTTTACTTTGGATAACCTTTAATTAAACATTTATCTTCTATTTGGAGGCGTCGAATTATATAGTTCCTGTGAATCATTCTATCTTTTGGACATTTTCGGGACTGTTGCTAAACTAGGCTTAATATTCTGCTTAATTCAAACTTATTCTTGAACTTCTAGCCCCAGATTTTGGGATGTTACATACCTTATGGCATTCTTTGCTTGTAACTAATCAAATGTATGTTGATGATACATTGGTATATATGTTCTTGAAGGCTTCAGCTCATGTTTCGATAAAAAGAGGTAGGTAGAATTTGCACTAGTGACTAATTATAAAATTTCTCAACTATATTACAAGTACACAACTATATAGTAATAAAAAATGAGATTGTTGCATCAATTTTCAGCCACTGTACAAATATTTTGTGGTGGATTACCAATATCTCGTGGCATTCTTTGCTTGTAACTAATCAGATGTATGTTGATGATATATTGGTATATTGTAATGAGTCAAATATCAGGAAACCTCATAAGTGTAGTGGGGTTTATAAGTTCAAGGACTCTCCCTTCTAATTGGCTAATTTATTGGGATTTGGCTCTCTATGTGGTCTTATAATTACCACATACATGTTCTTTAAAGCTTCAGCTCATGTTCGGATAAAAAGTGGTAGGCAGAATTTTTTGATTCTAAAAATCTACTTATTTATAGAGCACAATAACGTTGTGCGATATAACAAAATTAAGCCTGTTGTCATTGTGTGTATTCCTGGCTTTCTGCTATATAAAATTCATTTTTACAGATTCATCCCAATCCTGCGATGGCACGTATAATGGGGATTCACATATGCATGCTGTTCAAATCTGGAAAAACGCAGCTGTTCATATATATGCGTACTATATACTTTTATGAGTGTGTTTTGTGTTCCGGAGCTTCACAACGGAACTGAGGTTTATAAGTTTAAAGAGTTGTTCCACTTAATAAATTAGTCTTTTGAGACAAACTCTTCTTTTGGACTTGTGCTTATAACATTTGTGCTTTTCATTAAGAAGCT
Source organism: Acacia melanoxylon (assembly GCA_019022615.1). Lineage (NCBI taxonomy): Eukaryota > Viridiplantae > Streptophyta > Magnoliopsida > Fabales > Fabaceae > Acacia > Acacia melanoxylon. The sequence continues at coordinate 4,032,308 of JAFJYJ010000046.1, forward strand.
GTTTTTCTTATAGAGAGCTATCTATGGAGGGTCTTGACTAGCAAGACCTTGATGAGCTCTCCCTTTATACTAGTGTTAGAAATAAAGTGTAGTATCAAACTCATAATTTGCTTATATAGATATAGCAAGGAAAAAAAACAGAGAGAATAGATCAAAAGAATTGATAGAAGTTATGTGTGTAATTAAATGTTCACGCTTTCATATTGTTAGGCCAATAAATAAATAAATAAATAAATTTCCTCATTTTCTCCAACCAATAAACAGAAAAGAAAGTAAACGATCCTTGCATATAGTGTCTTTAATCTAGAGTATAATAGTTATACGAAATAGAAAAAGCAAAATAATAATAATAATAATCTAATCCATAACCTAGAGGCTAAGGTAGAAACATAAGTTACATATGAGAAGTCACAAAACGCAAGAACAGGAAGTCAGAGAGAAAAATAAGCTCCTCAAGATCACTCAACTGCTTCCAGCATTTTACAATACTGGAAGCCTTTGAGGAACTTGATTCATTAAGAGCTTAATATAACATACTGTCTTGTGAGAAAACCTTGCGATTGTTGTGCTTTATATAGAGACATTGTCACTGCCTTATTGGTTCATTCAATCACAAAAACAAGAATTAGAATAATCCCACGTGTTCAAGCTCAACAGTGTTTCAAGATGATACACATGCATATTTCCATATTCGATTCTCCATATCACTTTTTATTTGATTTGTCTATATCCAAATAAGAAAACTTATCTCTAGAATATATTAACAGTTGACTTCCCTGCCAGTTGTCCATAATCAACTAACTCTATATAAGGCCACGCTTGTCCACATTGGCTTCTCACAAGGTATAGCTGTAATCTAAGAATCGAAAGACATTATAATAAAGCTCTGCATGCAAGTCCCTCAAAGGTTTCCAATATTGAGCAATATGTGTGTGTGTATTGTTCGGTATTGGGGCCTTTGAGAGACTTGAGGAGTTTTTGGTAACAAGGAAATACTTGCTTCTCTAGTTCTAATGATGCGTGTGATTTCTTATCTTTATTTCTTCTTGTGTCTATATTTTAATCTGGAACATCACTGTCAGTTCAGAGTTTCTCATTCAAATACATATATATTGGTGTCCAGTTTTTCGTTTACATAAATTCGATTGTCAAATATTTACAATGATGAACTTCACAACATTTAAGTACCAGTCTCATTATAGTAGAAGTCCCCCAAGTATACAAACTATATGTATAGAGTGTTTATTATTAATCGAACTCAAGAATGGCTAGCAAATTAAATACTACATTTCAAGTAATTTTAACTAATAAATTTATATAATTCATGGAGGAATTCGGTGATGATAATTTATTATTAAACTAAAATAATAAAAATGCATGAAAATAAGTTGTCCAACCCATAGAGTTATAATTGTCCCATTTATTTGTTTAAAATTAAAGGAGATCAAACAACATTGAATTATGATTGAGGATTTCTTTTAATTAAAAGGGCAGGAACAAAATCACAAAGTTGGTTAAAATTAGTTATTTCTAATAATATCATAAAATACTCCACACAAAATGTTATTAGTTAGATTAGTTCAGTTAAGTAGTTAGGAAGTTTTATTGTTCATGAGAAACTTTCTTTAGAGAGTTACAGACAGATAGTTTTATCTGGAAATGTTGAAGTAATAAACAAATTAAAATGATGGGTATTAGGAGAACATGTTAAACAAATATATAACAGGATAAGAATAGAATAGGCTTTGAGACGTGAACAATAATAACTTTCTTTCATTTGTAAATTTGAAATATAGACATCAAAATCATACATCCATTCACTTTTTTTTTTTTTTTTTTTTAAAAAAAACAAATTGACGCGCCTTTTCAAACTTTAAGACATATTTTTAATTTCTTATCCATGAAAGACTTTAAATCTCACCAACACACATCTCAAACTACTAACAGAACATATCTAAAATAATAATGATAATTATAAGGAAAAAACGAGGGAATTATTATAAGGTCTCAAGGATGAAACTTAATTACCAAAAGTCTTAATGACAATTGAAAAGCTTACATTGACAAGTTACGGTGTATGAAATGAGAACACTTCACTTAAAATTTATTAACATACAATTACAAAAAATTACAGACATAAACTATACAAATGATCATATGCATCTTGTACACTTTCTGAGCAATCACAATTTTAGATGGGCACTGAATCCACTTTGGTTTTTGGTGGTCTACGTCTCTATAAACGATATTTCAAGAAATTTGCTTGCCTCACTTCTGACTTCATAATATTATTTGGAGCATATATACTTCTATATAGTTCTCGACTTTAAAAAAAGAAAATAAAAAAAAAAGAAAATTGGGAACAACTAGGATTATAACCTAGTTATATTTGCTATTATATAGGGGCACTTTAACACTATTAGTTATTGGTTAACCTAGTTTAGATTCTCTATAGTTGATCAAGAGATTTAGAGTTAGTATCCCTCCATTCCATATCTATTTTTTAAGGCTATGACACAGGGATTGAGAAACTTTCAATTAATGTAGTACTATATATTACTGCACCTTGACTAAAACCCACTCAGTTGACCAGGTCTTGAATTTCCAAAACAACAAAAGTTTTAAAACAAAATAAAAAAGCTAGGTACATATTCCAGTAGTACAAATTATATATATAGAATATAAGCACAGAGTATATCATTAAAGAGAATTGATGGAAATAAAAAACATGTTTAGCTTTTATTCTTATGCCATGAATGTGGAGTATCAAGTCGTTGTTTCCTTTATTAAAATTATATATATATGCGCGCGCGCTCTCTCTTTCAATATTATTCATTGTCGACATTTTGCTGCGTCTCAATTGACCGCTAGTTACTCCACGAGTCAATAAACTTCTAGACATCCAATCCCCATTCTTAATGCTGAATAAATTATATATACGGAAACATTAGTTTCTTAAAATTATATGAATTTCTATTATATTTTAAATTTATAGTCTTTTTTTTAAAAAAAAAAATGTCACTACTACAAAAAGTATATATCGCGTCCCCAAAAAATGTCATTGTTTTCAAAAAAGAAAGTAAGAAATAAAAGCGGTGACATTTTTGTAATTATGCAGAGAAATTTTGAAATATTGAGCATTCGTTTAACAAAAATAGATGCCAAAAGTATATTTTAAGCATTCCAGTTTATAAAAGGGATGTCAGTTTATAAAGGGATGCCCTTTATTGTAGAGTTTTGATAAAGAAAACCAATTTGGGATAACTCATTAGCACCTGTAAAGAGTTACAAGTTCCACAATGATTTGTGTTTCTGATAATAATTGAAATCATAACTCATGAGTATCGTAATAAGTTATTGGTTCTAATGAGTACCGTAAGTAGTAATGGGTTATAACTCATGAGTACCGTAAAAGTTATGAGTTCTCATGAGTGTTTAGCGTGGCGGTTTGCTAAAACCACTACAAGGATTTGTGATTAATCATAACTCATGAGAATATTTTGATAAAGCAAAATCATGAGCTTAAAAATGTTATAGAAAATTGTTATAATTATAGAGTAAATTGTCAAAAAAGTTACGGGAAAATCGATGAACATAATGACTAAAAATGATATAATGGTGATAAAAACAGTCTAAAAATATTAGATTATGCGAAAGATCATGAAAAATTATGAGAAAAATATGGAAGTGTTATCCCTAATTATGAGAATTTAATAAATTAGTTATGAGTAAACATTTTTAATATTTTCATAGGATATAAAATCGATTAATCGATATATAAAAGTTTGTAAGTGTAAAATTGGTAAAGATAAATATATGAAGAAACCTGATCCTAAAAAGATCACTAAACGAAGAAATTAGGTCCGATTAAGCCCTAACGGCGAGGGTAAAACGGAATTTTTGGTAAAAAATATTTTGCTAAAACCACTAAGTATTTTTAGGATTTGTGATTAATGAAGATAGTGTAGCATGCACCATTAGTGTACAAGGTAGATGCCAATCTCCAATGAAAGAGTCATTGACAATTGTTTTTTTCAGGATTAAGTTCGGAGAGAGGAAGCTACGTTGCAACCAATGTTCCATATGATGCATGTTGTAGAATCTTCATACAATAATTTGGGTCCCGAATTTTTTCTATAAATAGCACCCTTCTCTTCTTCATTTCTCACACCAAAAAATCTGCCTCTTAGAGAGAAGTTAGAGAGAGAAGCTCTTGAGAAAGTCGAGCAAAGTCTCGGGTAAGTTCTTCGGTGAGGATTTATCTTTAATTTTTCAAGATAGTCTATGGATATCATATTTAGGGGTAAATACGTTTTTGAGGGGTTCCTATAGCTTTAAAGTATGTAGTGGTTTTAAAAATAACCGCTAAAAATTTTTACGAGATAATCGCGCTGTTTTTTTGCCTCAATGGTTATTGTATGATTATATATGTGTGTTGTGTTCTGTTTGTTGTTGTAGCATACGTTATGTTATATACACGGTTATGTCACAAACAACCTTTTGTAGCGGGTTTTGATTTCAAACCGCAACAAATGTTGTGACTCATTTTCGTAAATCATCCAGACTTACGGCAATTTGAATAAATGTATCAGTTACTCAATTTTTTCCCGCATGCACCATTACATCGTGACAAATAGAACTGCCACAACCTTCGCACCATTATGTGCCAAGCTAGCGCTAATTTTGTAGCGGTTTATTTCTTATAACCATTGTTGTCAAAACCTAGTGTAAAAACGTACATTTTTATATGGGTCATACATGCTAAAATGCAAGTAACAATTGTCCTGAGCAAAAACTGGTAGAAACGCCGCTCAAACACTTAAAAACGATAAAAGCTTACGTTTTAATAGTTTCTACCGTTTTTACTTCAAACAAAAAAAGGATGATTTTTTTTTACCCGGATTACTAGAGAGTGAAGACAAGCACACTGACGTTGTTTTTTTATATTCACAAGCACACTGACTTGACCTGATAGTTTTGTGCTTCTTTTGCATTTCTTACAACTAAGCAAAAACATGATTTTGATTTGTTTTTTTGCCCGAAAAACATGATTTTGATTAATCCTTTATTATTGTATATAATAGGTTTTTAATTTACCATGAAATATTAAGTGATAGTAATCTCACCAGTTATATGATATTATTCTAAATAATTGAACATATTTTGATGAGGAAAGCTTGGTTGAAGTTGAAGTTAGGGAACCTATGGATAGTCATGATTTGGACATTCCAAATTTTACAAATGAACTTGCTGTAAGAGCAAGAGAAGAAGACATGTAAGATGATGCGTTTGATTTGAATCAATTGATATAATTTAGGAATTATTAAAATTTATTCATTTGATATTTTTGGACTTATGCTTTATATAGTTGTATGACTTATATCTTTTAATTATGAAGTTGTTCACTTTGAATTTTGAGTAGTGATTTATGATTTTTTGTTCCCATATATATATATATATATATATATATATATTAAATTTTGAGACTTTAAATAGTAGTGTAGTATCCTAATTTTCATAATTCATGTAAACATTGTATTTTAACAAATAATTAGCAAAATACAAAGGTGAATATGTGTCTGAAAGAAATATAATCTATTGATTATATTTTTATGCAAATTTTACCTTTGAATTAGTTAATCAATGGCTAATTAATTAACATCATTTAGGGACAATAAAATGTGACATAATTAGCACATAAAAGGATGGTTATATTATAACCAAGAGAGGCAAGGAAGTGTTATGAAAAGACTTAAAGTAAATTAAAGGAAATTAGCAAAAGCTAATGGGTACTTTAGCTTGTATTAATTAAGATTAATGGAATAATTCTTCAAGTTAATTAGTGATAATTAAGTACATCAAGAAGAGGGGCTGTTATTTCGAAAATTAACAGGCCAAAAAGGGGTGAAATTAAGTTTGCTAATAATGCTCTAATGACCTTGATTAAGTAGCAAATCAATTAACATATGACATTTGCAAAAAAAAAAGGACAATTAAGCACATGATTAAGGGGATAATTAGACTTAATCAGATTAGCCCCAAAAGTGAAAAATTGCAACTAAGATCAATGGTTGAGATTGTTGTACATGTAATTCAATCCAACGGTCCCAATTAATCACCTAATTAAGCTAAATCCTTGTGTAATTAAATTGACCAATGAAAGCACTTAACCATTGGATGTTTGCCACATAAAAACTCATCTAAATGGCTAAGGAAAAGGGAGGTGTTGGGCAGCTTGTTGTGGGGTTGAGATGAGGTCTCAAAAAGTGGTATTTAATCTAATGGTTTAAAGGAAAGTAAGAAACTTTCGGTGAATTACTATTTTAACCTTGGGATTTTTCCTATAAAGAACCAAGGTTCCCTCTTCATTTCTTCACATCAAAACATTTGATCCTCGTTGTGAGAGTGAGTGGCAAAATTCATAGGAAGAAAGAAGGAGTTGAAGCTTCAAGGTAATTCTATATCTTTAACTTGTAGTTCTTAGTAAAATTGTAGTTTAATCTAGAAAATTGTGGAGAAAATTCCTTTGCATGTTTTTAAGTTCAAAAAGAGGTTTAAAATGAAAAATGGATGAAAATCATGTTAGGGAATAATATTTAGAATCAAAAGATCAAGATTGTGAAAGTTGGAAGATTTCTAGTTTGTGAACTTCCTGGAGGCAGCGAACTTGTAGGTATTATTTTATATATGAAATGATCTTTAAAACTCATGATATTTTTCAGGAATAAAGTAGACATGTAGGGATTTCTAAATATATAAAATATGTAACGTTTTGAGCTCTGTACAAGGAGATAAAAATTTTTAAAGTTGGGTCATGTTTTTGGAAGATAATCTAAATAATGATTGGAAAACATTAAACTGGTATTGATTCATATATTTCGAGATAAAGACGTTATTTTTCCTTAAAAATAGACATATCAAGGATTATGTAGAATTTTGAAGCACAAAAAAAAAAGTTTTGTAGAATTAATTATGATTTTTCAAAGTTACGGAAAAATTTTCCCTTGAAATCCAGCAATTCGTTTTTGAGAAAAAGTAAGGGAAAAAGTGGAATAAATAATCCTACAAGGGTAAAAAGGTAAAAATGAGTGGAAGTAACCCTCTAGGTATTATTCTAGAGTAATGTGATATTAATTATGATATCATATAAGTTATAGAAAAGGAAATAATCCGATGGTAACCTTATAGGATAGCCGAGAAGTGCGGGGTTGGATTCAATGGTCGGGCGTATTGCTAACTACATGGTGAAATGTACGTTTGTGTACTAGTAACTTTAATTGCCTATACCTTGTATGCCTATATATGATTGTATGATTCATAAAGTCATGGAAAAGACTAGGTCTTGGGTTATGCACCATGACTAAGATATGGGTTTTAGGTCACCTGTTTATATACATTCAACTTTGTGCGGGTTACAGTCATGATAATACCGTAGGGTTTTTTTCTTAGCGCTGAGGACATGTGGATTTGTGGCACATGGTGAGTGCAAACGTTGTTTATAATACATCGGTTGTGTGTTGGGTGCAATGCATTGTTGTGGTTTTAACATTACATGTGCTATGTGCTATATATTGTTGTAACCTTACATCTATTGTGTGCGCTATGTATGGTTGATACTGATATTTAATGGATATTTGTCATATATTGTTATATATGCTATAGAGGTTAATTGTTACTTGAGATTCAATGGGTATTGAATCTCAGCCCTGACTAAAGGTTTAGGAAATGAACCTGGATCTAAGAAGGAGATGTGGACGTAGTCGTGAAGAGGCACCGATGGACGGAGCATATGGAGAGGCGCTAGTCAAAACGAATGCCTGAAGAGGTTCATCAGAGCATAGTTTTTTGGCATAAATTCAATAAAGTTAGTTCATACTATTGGTGCTTAAACTAAGAAAGGTTTGGTCAGTGTGGTTTCAATTATTAGTCACCGTGAAAGACGGGGAGAATCCCACTATACTAACACCGGCCTGGCCAATAGGTATAATAAACTTTGTTGGGTTCCAAGCCACAAGTTTAGTTAAGGCTTGGCTTAAGATTGTATAGTTACTATGTAAGAGTTGTAATTATACACATTCTAATTGTATCACATGAATATTCCTTGGGATTTTTAAGTTAACCAGCTTATGCCTGGGCATTTCATATCAGTTACTCATTGTCCAAACGTAATCCATGCTCTTCGTTCTGCTTTACTCTGATATGTCAACACCGTTTTCCTAAATACTACATGTCAACGGACACAATAAGTGGTATGGAATTTGAGGTGTTACAAGTAGAAAGTAGAAACTTTATGTTTCGTGTTGTTTCTACGATTTATGTTTCTACCACCATCTTCCATGTCTATGTAGAAACTCGATTTTGACAACATTGCTTATAACTGCTACAAAGTTTGTTACCAACAAGCATGCATTTTGGTGTGAGTATTGCCGTTGCAAATTTGTAGTAGGTTTAGAATAAACCGCTACAAAATCTCTTATTTTTAGCGGTTTTTCTTGACTTCTAGTAAAGGATAGTTTTTTTGTAGTGACTTAATTTAATTATCATTCTTCCCAAATACTAATTCCTATAATTTAAATTGTTATTTGAATAATAAAGGGAAAATTCTAATTAAATACCATTTGAATTTGTAAAACCCCCAGAAGTCTCTTGAATTTGTAAAAAGACTGAGAGATACCAAGGACCTATGAGGGATATGCAAATTTTGGTGAAATTATCCTTTTGCCCTTGGTTTTAAATAATTAAATAAATAAAATACCCTTCTCGGAGGGCCGCCGCCGCCAGCGACCACCGGCGAGGGGGTGGGGGGTTTTAAAAAAATGTTTTCATTGAAAGTGTGGGGGGTGGGTTCGAACCCCCAACTCCCCACACATCCTTGGGGCCGATTGGGCCACTTGGGCCACTTGGTTGCTTTGTTAAATAAATACATCAACAAATATATATATTTTTCTTAACATTTTTTCAATGGCCTTTACAAATCTCATAACGCAAATTACAAATCTCATAATGCAAATTATGCTTTTTTGGAGGTTTACACTTTTCAATTCTTTGATGCCCCTGCTTGAATTTTTTTTTTTTAAAAAAAATGAACTTTTAAAAATCTCATAACGCAAATTACAACTTTTTTTTTTGAGGTTTACACTTTTCAACTTTTTGATGCCCCTGATTGAAATTTTTTTAAAAAAAAATGCACTTTTACAAATCTCATAACGCAAATTACAACTTTTTTTGGAGGTTTACACTTTTCAACTCTTTGATCCCCGATTGAAATTTAAAAAAAAAAAATACACTTTTACAAATCTCATAACGCAAATTACAAATCTCATAACGCAATTTAAAACGTTTTTTTTAGGTTTACACTTTTCAACTCTTTGATGCCCCCGATTGAAATTAAAAAAAAAAAGTACTTTTACAAATCTCATAACGCAAATTACAAATCTCATAACGTAATTTACAAATCTCATAACGCAAATTACAACATTTTTTTGGAGGTTTACACTTTTCAACTCTTTGATGCCCCTGATTGAATTTTTTTTAAAAAAAAAAATGCACTTTTACAAATCTCATAACACAATTTACAACGTTTTTTTTGGAGTTTTACACTTTTCAACTCTTTAATGCCCCCGATTGAAATTAAAAGAAATACACTTTTACAAATCTTATAACGCAAATTACAAATCTTATAACGCAATTTACATATCTCATAACGCAAATTACAACATTTTTTTTGGAGGTTTACACTTTTCAACTCTTTGATGCCCCGATTGAAATAAAAAAAAAATTTGCGTTATGAGATTTGTAAAAGTGCGTATTTTTTTAAAAAAATTTCAATCGGGGCATCAAAGAGTTGAAAAGTGTAAACCTCCAAAAAAAGTTGTAATTTGCGTTATGAGATTTGTAAAAGTGCATTTTTTTTAAAATTTCAATCAGGTGCATAAACGAGGTGAAAAGTGTAAACCTCCAAAAAAAATGTTGTAATTTGCGTTATGTGATTTGTAAATTGCGTTATGTCACTACGACAAAAAAACTAAAAAACAACCTAAATAAGACCCAATTAACGTCCCTTTACCGAGGGACGTCTCGGAGGGGGTAGTTGATTTTGTGGCTTTTGGTGACCTGAATACAATTCAGGTCGCCTTATTAAGGCATCCTGAATTGTATTCAAGACGCCTCATAAAAGGCGACCTGAATTGTATTCAGGACGCCTAAATAAGGCGACCTGATTTTAATTCAGGTCGCTTTATTAAGGTGTCCTGATTTCAATTCAGGATGCCTTAATAAAGTGACCTGAATTGGAAATCAGGTCGCCTTATTTAAATGTTCAATTGAACAAAGGCGACTTGATTTTCAATTCAGGTCGCCTTATTTGGGTGTCGAATTGAACAAAGGTGTCCTGATTATATATTCAGGACACCTTTTATGAGTTTTTTTTTTAAAAAATATAGACTACATATTTAATCTTGCCCGAAAACGCTAACATGAATCAGTAGTAATATACACAGGCAACCAATACTAGCAAAGAAACAGATACAAACAAGAAGAAGTGTAAGTGCATAAGATAATATAATATCCTGTCCTGAATCAAACATAGTGCGGAAAAAACCAAAACCAAAACCAAACAAGGTATAGCTACTAGCTAGCGTGCCATCTACTTTCTAATAGCAACAAACACAACCTCTAGTATCTCTTCCAATTATCTGCCATGTTATTCCTGAAAGCACAGCATCCAATGGAATACATAATGATGAGGAAGATGAGGAAGACGATGTTCACAATAGCTACCTTCTTCCAATCAGTCTTTATGTTCTGAAAAAAACCAGCTTTGCAAGATTGGCAATTGAAGCACAGAACATTCGGATCATTGTTCCAAAGTTCACAGTCAGTGTCGGCATAGGTTCCATTTGATGGCTTGGTCCACTCCGTTGGGCTCACATAGGTGAAGTTACATGCGTCCGCTGGCTTACAACACCCAGACTGCACAATAGGGAGGAAGGGAAAATCATATAAAAAAGCAGTTAAGTGATAATTCTTATTCAGATCATGGGACTCAATATCGACTATCATAATTGAATTCACCAAATAATAAAAAAAAAATTAGCATAATTGACAATGTCTATGTGACATCTTTATCAAAGAATGAGACAAAAATACAAAGAAAAAGCAACCACACAATAATGCAGCATGGAACACGATAATGTGTAGCTCGGGAGCACGATACCAAAGTGTGACAACTATACTTGTCAAGGGCTCATTGTGCTCGAGGATCATACAAAGTTTGCCGGTCCAAAATTGTGCAATTTTAAGGATTCCTTCATAATCAAAAAGCAGACATGCAACATAAATGCCACCATCACAATTCTAGAAGAATCTCATGCAATATAAATGTCACCACCACAGTTCCAGAAGAATCTCAAGAAGCATTCATCTATCAAAAGATTAACATAAAACAGATTGATCACCTGATCTAGCCAAAAAATGCAAAGTAAACTTTATATATACCCATATGTGTTGAAGAAGATGTCTAGCCAACTTGTCTCGAACCAAATCGATGTCATAATGCGAGTACGGATCCACAGTCCCCAAAAACTGTAAATTGGAAAACAAGGTATAAGATAAACCAATGAAGTGAATGAAATAATTAACAACTCAAGTACAACAACAAAAATATCAGCATTTGAGGATCATGGAGCGATTACGTACATTTTGAAAACCTTGAATATGTCCGGTGGAAACGATGGATTGCATCCAATTGATAACATAGTATCCACACTCGGTGTTCCCTGGTTGCTAATGGCACTATAAATCAAAAGCAAATTATTAAAATGAATAAAGGCATATCGAAAGCTACTGTGTCAATGAAATAACTTGAATTGAAACTACTTACCTTCGGATAAAACCACTTCGGTCCACTCTGCTCTCGTGCTCCAAAAGTTTGTCTATACGTCTTGAGACCCCTATCAATAAAATGGAAATTAACAGACATGAAAACAATTCATTTAAAAGAAGAATCGATGATTTAGACAAAAATTAACTTACTCGGCAAACATGGTTTTGATATCCTCGTTTGGATTGCCACCTACGGAATCGAACCAATAACATGCGTTCTTGGCGGGACAAACAACACATAGGGTCCAATGACCCCTACAACATATACATATTAATATTAAATTAAGATAAGAAAGTAATTTATTCACAAAAATCTTATATAGACAAAACAAAAGTACGCACCTTTCATGTATTGGCGCTAGATAACAAGAAAAATCTTTGTCGCCCATTGTTAAACCAACATAAAGCGCCCTTCTGGGTAACTTATTGCGAGCCGAAGCCGTGCATGCAGGACATAAGAATCCATACGAAGCCGCTCGCTTTGTGTTGGCGCATATGTCACGGCAAACACTATGATCGAAATAAAATGATAAATGTTGTTGAATATATTAAACAAAAAAAGAGTACTGACATAATTAAAGGGTTAAAAAAACTTACAGGATTGCAAGTTGAAGAAACTGTATATCTAAACATTGCATATTCAGAAACTCTGTCAAATCTTTCTTGTCAATTGTTACCAGATATGTCTTTTCTGCACCGACAATGCTTAGAGGCATCTGCAAGCTTATAAAGTCGATGTCCTTGGACAACTCTCGCAGCTGTGCTAAGTAGGGAAATAAGCTCGCAGCTTATTCATGCTATGAAAACATAAAAAACAGATTATGAGTGGGTTAGCAATGAAAATCAATCGGGAACCTACTAATCATCAATCAGTAATGTATTTCCTACCTTTGGAGGTGTCGTCCCCATCTGAATAAGATGATGCAGCAAAAGGATGAACCATGTGATGGCAACGCCTAGTGTGGTAACCTCCTCATCATCAATCGGGATGGCTATCTTTTCTTCCCCCTCTCGCACACTTTTCACAGTCACCCGACGTTGGTCTTCTGGAATTTGCTTGTTATGGTGTTCGGTTTGTTCTAGGTAAACAAGAAGATCGGCAACAATACGCCGGTGTGGGTCATCCAAATATAGAGTGCAAGGTAGACCTCCCTGTGGTGTGTGAGAAGGTTTGCCATTACCGCCTGATGGAGGGTGAGAAGGTTCGCCAAGATTTATATCTAGAGGTTGAAAACTGTCTTTGCTGCTGGGGAAGGCCGGGGATTTGTGGGCTGTACGTTTCGTATTTGCCTTCTCTTGTACCATAGCTCTCATTTCACCCTGTAGTTGTTCCATAACCTCAGCTACGAGGGTTGCTCGAATTTTGGCAACAAGTTGAGGACTAGAGTTGTCTTCGTCATGCAAACGTGAACGCCGTCCAAAATATTTTGCGACACTAACTCCCCTTGTCTCCCCTCGAACAGCATCAAGGTAATCCAGCTTCCCAATCGCTGTTGACAAAATGTCCTGCCGTGTACCTGGCGTGAATGAACCTTGGTGCTCTGCTGCTCAAGTGCATCCTATACCATAATATTTTTCATAAATAATAACTAAACTCTTATAGTATGAAACAACTGAGGCTATTTAACTTCTAATTTAACTACTTACAATCTTTGAGGCGACCTCATCAACATCTTCATTTATGTATTTGTCACCCTTCATTCTCGTAGCTTTCCATTTTTTGTGACGAGGATGACGCTCAGGAGCCTGGATAGCAATGGAAGGATTGGATTGGGAAGCTTCTATCATTCGTTGTAACACTTCTTCCATCATCTTCCCTTCAAGCTTTTTATAGCCACCTCTAGACATGCAATGCGGATACTTATTTTTCACTTGACTCTCTCTATTGGCTTAACTTTTTTCTTGTGACACGAAAACAAACAAAATTGAGCCTATGATGTCAAGTAGATTCAAATAAAAGATAAGATATGACAGAAATTTTACAAGGAATTCAGGATTCTGCCGTGACGCCACAAATTCCCTCCAGTCCTCTGGAGAAATGAAATCATAGGTCATACATGGATCCTCGTTCCTCTTTGACCCTCGAATATACTTTTTAGTTAGCTTGTTCTTAAAATCTTTCCAACGGAGACGAACTTCGCCCATCCAATGCTTGTTCATTGCCTTATTGTTAGGGACATCAAATGTTTGCTACAAGGTAAAAGAGAAGATATGAAAGGAATCAAGTAATAAGACTAAAGATACAAATGCAGATATATCGAAAGTGAGATACCAAAATTTGTGCCCAAATCAACTCCTTCGTTTTATCAGGAACCATCTTCCAACTAGAGTATACAATACGTACTTTGCTTCTAGCCAAATAGCCTAAATAGCTAATGAAATTGTCTTCCTCTCTACCAATCGGATTCATATTGGCATCGAACTCCACATGCAGCCTCTTTTTCTGACTGTCACGACGAGCAATTAGCGCACCCATCTTCATGCTACCTCGACCCTTTCTCAAAACGGGTTCATCAACCCTATCACCCGATGACTCGTCAGAGCTGGACTTATTTCTGTTCATCAAAGACAAAACAATGTTAGATAGGTTATTAAATAATAAACAAATTACTAAAATGAACGAACATGTTAAACCACCAGAAAAATAACATAGTACTATTTCATAACTGAAAATCTCACTTTATATGGTGTCCCATATTCCTTCACAATGATCCTTTCTTTGCAAAGCATATTCTTCATCATCTACCAATTCTACTTCACGTGTTGTAGGTGGATTTGTTGTGAAAGGGAGTGTATCGTCAAGGTTCAAGGATTCTTCACCATACTTCTGTTTTTTACCGTGAAGTAGAATGGACTTTTTTTTTATTTGCAGGGTCTATAACATAAAACACTTGTTTCGCTTGACTTGCTAAAATGAATGGCTCATCTCTATGACCAAGTCTTTGAAGATCAACTGAGACAAATCCAAATTTAAGATCTATTACAACAACATTATTGCTAACCCACTTACATTTCAATAAAGCAACTTTGAACTTGTTATAGCTTAGCTCCCATATTTCTTGAATAACTCCATAATAGGCCATTGATGCTAACATCGGGTTCTTGTCTTTCGAACTCGAAAAGTGCATGGATTCAGCTTCAACCATCACCCCACTATTTTGCACAGAACTTCTGTCATCTTGGTCTTTTGTGTAGAAAGAATATCCATTTATATCATAACCGCACCAAGTGATGACCTGAAAAGAAGGCCCCCAGGCTAACCACTCGATTGTGTCTGACACACCGGTCTCGTGCAATATTGTCTCCTGGAACCACTTTATGAATGTCTTCTTTTGTTCATTAGCTATCTGCATGTCATTCTTCTCTGGATTCATATCATTCAAACTCTTTCCGTGTTTATCAATGTATGGTTGAACTTCTTCCATATTATACAAGATGTACAAGTGTGCCTGCAACACGGCTTCACGAGGCATATTCTTCAGTTTGATGCCTCGAGTTCCCTCGCTTATCCCCTCGTCATGCTAAGATTGTATCGTCGCCCCGATAGATAATCTTTGCAGAACTCCAGCCTCTTCAACTACATATCTTCAACTATTGAGGCTTCCGGTCGATAAGGATTTTTAGAATACCCTTTTAAGATCTTCATGTATCGCTCGAAAGGGTACATCCACCTTAGGTAAACTGGACTGCATAGCCTTACCTCCCTTACCAAGTGCACTATCAGGTGCACCATGATATCAAAAAAAAGTAGGAGGAAAATGCATCTCTAGTTGGAACAAAATAATATAACCCTCATTTTCCAATTCATCCAACTTTTCAATGTCAATAGCTTTGTTACAGATAGCATTAAAGAAAATACTCAATCTTGTTATAGTGGATCGCACTTCATATTTCATAATGCCTCTAATAGCTATTGGTAATAGTTGTTGCATCAACACATGATAATCATGAAACTTCATTTCCACTAACTTCAAATTGTCCATTGAAACACACCTTCTCAAATTAGAAGAATATCCTTGTGGCACCTTAATGTCATATAGACACCTACACAAACTTTTCTTCTCCGTTTTTGATAGTGTATGAGTTCTTTGGCTCCATGTATGCCCTCTTACCATCTTCCATTACTCATGGATGTAACCGTTATCTTATTCCCATATCAACCAGGTCTAGTCTCACACTAATTCCATCCTTAGTCTTCCCTGGTATGTGCAAAAGAGTACTGACAAGGCTTTCGCAAACGTTTTTCTCCACATGCATCACATCAAGTCTACGCCAATAAGGAAGATCAAAGAAAATTGATCGCTTCTTCCATATATTCTTCTCACTCGCAATCCTTTGGTACTTACCCAATATGACATTGATATCTTTCACCCGACTATAAACTTCCTCTCCGGTTAATACCTTTGGAGCCGTTCTATGCTCCGGTAAGCCGTTAAAACGCTTTCTTAACTTACGATATAGGTGGAACCGATGAAGAAACCTCTTATGATTGAGGTAGACCATTTTTTTCGTGCTTTAGTTGATGGAAGTTTGTGTCTGCTTCACATATTGGACATGCTTTATGCCCCTTCACACTATACCCTGACAAATTTCCATATGCAGGAAAGTCGTTTATTGTGGTAAAAATCATTGCACGCAACTTGAAGGACTCATTCTTATATGCATCAAACACATCTACGCCTTCCTCCCACAACTCCTTCAAATCCTCAACCAAAGGCGCCAAGTACACATCGATATTGTTCCGGGTTGTTTTGGTCCGAAATCATCATAGAAAGCATCACATACTTGCGTTTCATACATAGCCAGGGAGATAAGTTGTATATTACAAGGAGAACCGGCCATGCACTATGGGTGCTGCTAAGAGTTTGATACGGGTTAAAGCCATCTGTACAAAGCCCCAGCCGAATGTTTCTTTGCTCACTGCCAAATTGAGGGAACATTTCATCTATTTTCTTCCATTGCGGAGAGTCAGCCGGGTGTCGAAGATATTTTCCATCGGATATTCTCTCATCAGAATGTCATCTCAACTTCTTCGTTGTTGCTTCACTAGTAAACATACGCTTAAACAGCGGAATTATTGGAAGATACCACAATGCCTTCAAATGTTGCCTTTTTGTTGTCTGCTCTCCAGAAACACTAACTTTCTTCACTTTGTATCGTGAAGTTTTACACTTCGGACAATTACTGAGGCCTTCATACTCGTTTCTGTACAATATGCAGTCAATAAGGCAAATGTGTATCTTTTTATACTCCATACCCATTGTAGACAAGATTTTCTTGGCCTCATACATACGATTTGGAAGTACATTATTATCTGGCAACATATCACACAACAATTCAAGCAGTGACGTTAAAGTGCTATCGGTCCACCCACAAGTTGCCTTTAAGTTGACCAAATGTAAGGTCCCAGTCAACCGTGTATACTTAGTACACCCAGGGAACAAAGGTGTCTCTGCATCACTCCGTACGCGATCATATTCACTCGGGTGTGCAAAAGATTCTACCTTAACATCATGAATCATTTTCTCCATTTCATTATCATCTACCTCAACTTCATTTTCGTGGGATGCACCGGTACTTACTTCCTCACCATGCCATATCCACGTTGTGTATCGAAGGTGTATTTCATCACAAAGTAGGTGATCCCTTATATCAGCAATATCCCTTCGACTCCCATTTAAACAATTAACACATGAACAATAATACATCCCATTTTTGTGGCCACATTCCTTCTAGCAAATTCAATAAACTCTTCCACCCCATTCTCATATTCTTCACTAGTTCTCAAAGCATTCATCCAACTATGATCTATTTTATTGCAACCTAAGACATTTCCAACAACACTTAGGTTTATAACAATTTCAAGAACGACATGCTTTTTTCTCAATCTTTTTTTAAAAATTTGGCAGCATTTCCCCTTACAAGTAAGACATTCCAAAATTTCAATAACAAACAATTTTAGCTTCATTCAATAAAACTTACTAACTAGGGCAATTCAGATCAATATCAGCTATTAATTCCAACAGTTTCATCAATACAAAATATAAAAATATAGCTAAATTGTCTAAGTCATAAACTATAAATTATGGACTTCTAAGCACCTTTATTCATACAACAAAGTTTACCTAGTTCAATGCACATCAAAAAAAAATTATTTAACTATAATTACCTCAACTTTAAATTCTGATGCTTGAAATTTAGTTTACTCTATTCAACCTAAAAACAACAACAATAAAGACAACATAAGAATTATTCAAATTAACATATAGAGGGAATAATTTTATGACAAAAGGAACATGATTAAATATACCTACCCTAGCACCCCTCAAGCTCTTGTGAGTTGTTGTTGTGACCAAGTCACTTTACTCAAAAGGGTTATTAGCTTCCTGAAGTCGAAAAAGAAGTAATCACCGAGAACTTAACACTACAAATTTCTAGATAACTAAAATTGATCAAATATACTTTCAAAGAAACATGTTTTAATGCAATTGTGGAAAATTTCCAAGAAACATGTTTTATTTTAATGAGAAGTGACCAACAAGGACCAAAGGAAGGCTTCTTTTTTAAGCCAATTGGGGACAAATTCATTAGTATTATTTTTATTTTAATTAAAGAGGAATATAGTTAACAGTGTTAGCTAGCCATCAACATGCACAAGCAAGCTACTACAAAAAAGGAGCAACATAGATGTTGTTACTACAATTTTTTTTTAAGGAGCATAAGAGGCAACCCACTCCTTCATAAGGTTTAGAACCAAAAATGGAGTTCAATTGAAAAGTATTTTCAAATTCAATCGGGTATATTCTATTTGTATACCTCACTAGGGGCACATTCAACATTCAAAATTCAACCGGATGACAACATAGGCATGTAAAATAGGGAAAACTTAGCACATTGTAGCTTGATGCAATCATGATATGGCTAGAACATGTTGAATTGAAAACAGGCAGCAAGAATGCAAAACACACATCAGCAACATTTATATCACAACAAAAAAATAATAACACAAGAACAAGATAAAGCCCCATAAATTGCAACAGACACAACCATTGAAGGAAACTCAATGTCTTGATTTGTGATACAACACATCACATATTATTAAAAATACTTGTTTCAGAAATATACTTCAAAAGCAAGTCTATTATATCTATACTAAGAGAATGCCTAAAAAGACAAAGCTGGAAAAAGAAAATTGAATCATGGCATTTGTGTACAATAGGTCTCCATCCATTTCTTATATGTGACTTTAGATTCCATGATATTATCACATTTATGTTCGCAGCAAAAAACAAAGACTTAAATAACATAAATGTCTAGAAAAGCAGTCAATAAAGAGGGGCAAAATTATTAGCACTGGTACTTTTTATCAATAAGTTACAAGAGACAGAAAACAATCCACATACAAGTCGGGTGCTAGTAGTTTTTTCGGTGAAAGTTCCTACGAATGGAAAGAGTGAGTCTTTAATCCTCTCTAGAACATCCACAATGTCAACATCAAAGTATGGTTTGTAAGCAGCAATAGTGAAAGTCTGAAACCAACTGCGCTTCCTCAGAACCAGATACATGATTTGAAATTGTATATGCATAAAGTGAACAAAAAAACACTGGGTATAAACCTACCATAAAATATTCAGTAGCTTCCTCAGTTTCAAGCACATACATACGTGAATCAATTATATATATATATATATATATATTGTGTCAATACTCTAGTTTTACGATTCATGCCGTTCCTACTCACGCATAGATTCTTAAGGAAGGAGGGAAACAAACTTGAAGGAAGAAAGCTTGATGACGAGGTGACGCAGGGGGCACGCACACAGAGACGCCGCAAGAGAGGCGACTATGGAGATGGAGTGGAGGTTGACAGGAAGAACGAATGAGGTGGAGTGGAGTTGGAAGCCCACAGTCTATTTGTGCGGCGTGGTGGAAGTGGTGATGGAGGAGACTCCTGCGAAAAGGGAAATGACAGGGCTGGATTTGGGGAAGGAGGCCGAAGATGTGAAATGACAAAGGGTTTCTATCGCGCGGGTAAGGAGTGTAACTGAGGGGTCATTTGTGTTTTAAAATGAAAATTGGTGACCTGAAAGTAAATCAGGTCACCAATTTCTAAATATTGGCGACCTGAAAGTAAACAAGTCGCCAATTTTTGAAAATTGGCGACCTGAAAGTAAATCAGGTCACCAATTTTTTGAAAATTGGCGTCTTGAAACAATATCAGAACTCCAAAAATGAATTTTATTCCAAAACAAATTAAATACCATGGCGCCAAACAAAAAATTCTCATATTCCCCATGGCGGGAAGTAATTAAAACGTCCTGAAACTTTGTTAGAACGCCAAAAATCAATTTTACAAGACCTAAACTATAATTCAGGACGTTGAAGGCTCATTTTCCTTATATATAATTACAAGAATACCACTACCTTCATTTTTTACTACCTATTTCTTAATAAGGACGTTTTTGAGTGTAGTAATATCCAATTTTTGTAGTAGAGTGTGATTTGAAAAAGTGCATTTTTTTTTAAAAAAAAAAAATCAATCAGAGGCTTCAAAGAGTTGAAAAGTGTAAACCTCCAAAAAAACGTTGTAATTTGCATTATGAGATTTGTAAAAGTGCATTTTGTTTTAATTTCAATCAGGGGCATCAAAGAGGTGAAAAGTGTAAACCTCCAAAAAAACGTTGTAATTTGCGTTATTAGATTTGTAAATTGTGTTATGAGATTTGTAATTTGCGTTATGAGATTTGTAAAAGTGCATTTTTTTTAAAAAAAAAAATCAATCAAGGCATCAAAGAGTTGAAGAGTGTAAACCTAAAAAAAAAACGTTGTAATTTGCGTTATGAGATTTGTAATTTGCATTTTTTTAAAAAATTTCAATCAAGGGCATCAAAGAGTTTAAAAGTGTAAAGCTAAAAAAAAAACGTTGTAATTTGTGTTGAGATTTGTAAAAGTGCATTTTTTTTAAAAAAAAAATTCAATCGGGGCTTCAAAGAGTTGAAAAGTGTAAACCTCGAAAAAACGTTGTAATTTGCGTTATGAGAATTGTAAAAGTGTTTTTTTTTAAATAATAAAAAAATCAATCAGGGGCATCAAAGAGTTGAAAAGTGTAAACTTCCAAAAAAATGTTTTAATATGCGTTATGAGATTTGTAAAAGTGCATTTTTTTTTTTAAAAAAAAAAATCAATCAGGGGCATCAAAGAGTTGAAAAGTGTAAACCTCCAAAAATGTAATTTGCATTATGAGATTTGTAAATACCGTTGAAAAAATGTTAAGAAAAATATATATATTTGTTAATGTATTTATTTAACAAAGCAACCAAGTGGTGGGCCACTTGGCCCCAAAGATGTGTGGGGTGTTGGGGGTTCGAACCCCAAACCCCACACTTTCAATGATTTTTTTTTTTTAAAAAAAAAAACCTAAACCCCCAAAAAAACAAAATCCCGCCCCCGGCGCCCGCCCCAATGGCCCTCCCGGGTCGGGCGCGGCCCTCCGGCGAGGGTTTTTTTTATTTATTTATTTTAAACTAAGGGCAAAAGGGTAATTTCACCCGAATTTTCATATCCCTCATAAGTCCTTGTAACAATAAACTCAAATTATTTGGGAAAATATGACAACTTCTCGAGGACTCACAACTGACGACTTAGACATCACATCAATAAATTTCTCCCATCCAATTTGAAAGTGAAGGAAATCACCAAGAGGGGGGTGAATTGGGGATTTTAAAAATTCCTTTTTAAAATCACTCACACAATGAAGCTAAATGGAGATAGGGAAGAAGAGCTTGACACGTAAGATTTATCTTGGTTCGGTCTCAACTCTTGACCTACGTCCGGTCCCAGACTCTCGGGTTTTTCTACTATCACTCAAATCGACACTCGTACTCGAAAGCTATCATCTCTCTTGGATACGCTCCCCCTTACAAGTTGTAATCCCCGAAAGCCCAACCTCAAAGTCCCACAACTTTGAGATTCTTACAATAAATGAATTACGTAAATGAACTCTAAAGAGTGGATAAAGATAATCAACGAGGTACAATGTGCGATGAGAAGTATAAGCGTAAAAACGATTGATAAGCTTGTATCGTTTTCGTGTGTTACTTCGCGTACTTGCAGAACTTCAAATCTTCATGTATTTATCTTTGGATTGAAGTTTGTGACCGTTGAAGATGCGTTCGAGACTTGGGCCTATTCAAAAATATATTTGTTGAGTCCATGGTCTCTTGAATATAGTTTGTTGAGGATATTGCAGCTTTGATTCTTTGAATCGTCCGTTGTGGCTTTTAATTTGTTGCATCAATTTCGGCATAAGGGAATATCTCCAATTGATATTGAGCCGTTAACTCAGATTGACGGAAATCGGAAACATAATTGATTGATATCTTTCCTCTTTGAATGCTCAAATGTTTCCTAAATCAGATCTTTAGGTCTTACGAAATCTCATAAGAAAGCGGTTAAATCGGTTAGGAATATTGATATGAATCATTTAAATCATAAGCAACAATTTCGCGAGAATCAAGCTAAAGCATAAATCAAAACGAACAAAACGTACTCGGATGCGTTCATCATTTCCGATGTTCCAAGCTCGAGTTTACCTATGTAAGCTCGAGTTTGCTCTTCTTTTAAAACTTAGGTTTTGCTTACGGAAGTCTCAAGCTCGAGCTTGTAAGTGAGTAAGCTCGAGTTTAGCATTTGTCGGGGAAACATGTTTGAAATCATTTTGAGAGCCAAAATGGAAAAACGCAAGCTTGAGCTTATTAGTGAGTAAACTCGAGTTTGGCACTATTCATGTCAAAAATAATCTTAGTTCACAAAATGCAAGCTTGAGCTTAGAGGTGTAAACTTGAGTTTGCTAAACTCAAAATATGACAATGCTCTGTCGACCCAAGCTTGAGCTTGCAAGGGCAAGCTCGAGTTTGCCAAAGGTTTTAAAATTTTTAAAAGATTTTTGTCGGACGCAAGCTTGAGTTTACAACCTTAAACTTGAGTTTACTCTTTGAAGGAAAACTTGAAAACTTTCGCTCGATGCAAGCTCGAGTTTGGAATTCCAAGCTCGAGTTTACAAATTTTGTAAACTCACAAACTCTACAAGTACAATGATAAGCTCAAGTTTAAAGGATTACGCAGAGGTAAGCTCGAGCTTGTAATCGCAAGCTCGAGTTTACATTTTTGTAAACTTAGTGAGAAGAGTCTCCGGAAGAAGCAAGCTTGAGCTTAAAACTAATAAGCTTGAGTTTGCAATTTGAGTAACTTGATAAAAGCCTCAAACCTTCGTAAGCTCAAGCTTCAGTGTAAGCTCGAGCTTACTCGAATATGAGTAAACTTTGAAAACCTTCAAGCTCAAGTTTATGGACCAAGCTCAAGTTTAGAAAATGCAAAATAGCTTGGTTTTCTTTAGTATGGGGCAAGCTCGAGTTTGGGTAGCCAAGCTCGAGTTTGGAACCTGACGAGAATGTTTTTTGACTTGAAATCAATCAAGCTTTACAAATCTTTATCAAAAACATTCTCTCATGTTTACAATTGTTATTAATCATCAAAACACATTGAGAACTAACACAATTCACATTGGTCAATCTGAAGATGATGAGCCATATATTCTTGCCTCAGAGGCACACCATGTTTATTATGTCGAGGATGTGAGGCACAAGGATTGAAATATAGTGGTCCACTTAAACCTTGAGACCTTTATGACTTGGGTGATGGTGATAACATCACCTATGAGAGTAAGGCATTCTAGTCCGCCAATTTAAAAAACCTCTTCCCTAAAGGCAAAGACAATTTACCCATAGATCAGTGCATTTTTATAAGTTACGCTTTGTTATCACTTAATTTAAATTTAATTTTTGTACAAAATAATAAACTCACCATTAATATTTTCTCCACACATTTTTTTGTAGGGATGGCGATGGAGAATGATTAAACAAATTTAACTTTTGTTCTTGTAAACCTCAATGAATATTTTTCAAAAAAATTCTAACCAATATTTGTAGTGGTTTTGAAACCGCTATAAACACTGTCACCTCCACCGTTACAAATATATACTGCTACAAATACCGTCACCTTAACCGCTACAAGAGTTATGTAGATATCCCTATAAATACCCCCATCACACCTCATTTCAAACCCTCTTCCATTTCTTTTCACCCATTTTCTCTCTCATTTTTCCCCATCTGGTGATGATTTCTTGAAGAGTTGAGCAAGCTGATCAAATATGTTTTTTTTTTTGGAAATATTTGATTTCAACAATTTTTTTGGTATAATACTTATACTAATTATTTTTTCTTCTTCTTCAGAAATTTAAGGACTTTTCTCCATCATTTTCAGCATTCCTTCCATAATCAAATAACATCTAGTGGACAATATAAGTCCTTATTACCTACACATTATCAATATTATTCCTTATACTTATCTAACTTAATTTAATTATCATTCTTCCCAAATATTAATTACTATCATTTAAATTGTTACTTAAATAATAAAACATTCAACATAATATTGGACAACGGATTTAAATTATTCTTTTTCCTTTTTTAAATTTATGCAATATATATATAGTGATTTTTAAACCGCTACATATTTAAATTCAAATCCATATTAAATTTATGGCGCAAGTTTTGAAATTTCATTCAATATTAATAATGGTTTCATGACCGCAAATTTTTTCAAATTCCTGGATGTACTTAGTAGCGGTTTTGCAATGTTGACGCCAAATTTTCAATTTTCATTTCCCGCCACACCAAAATTTGGGCTCCAACGTTTGTACTACTCTGATAATGTGTTATCTACATACACATCTTGTAGTAGTATGACGAAGTTACTACCAATATAGTAGTGATTCAGTTTATGTGAGTAGCAGTTCTTAAAAACCACTACAAAACCGTTTGCAACAGTATGTTTTGTAGCGGTTTTCCAACTACTACTATTGTCCTTTGTAGTCGTTATAACAGCTGCAAAACTGTTTGCAACATTGTATTTTGTAGCGGTTTTGCAACTGCTACTATTATCATTTGTACTGGTTAAAACTGCTTTTAAAACACAATTTTAACCGCTACTAGTGTGGATTTATTGCCTCTAGAGAGAGCCATATCAGGCGAGAATATGTACAGGTTCATTAATCACCACAGTTCACAGATACACACACAATACTGAAAGAATGGCTCTTTACATTGTTCAAGAAGATATCTTCACATCGGTTGAAGGAGGGTCATATAAACTAATGATATAGTAATTTGTCCCTTGGGAAATTAATTATGTGAATGCTTCAAACTCGGTGCAATAGAGTATAATATATCTTGTTCTAAACATAAAACTTATCTAATCATTTTAAGATTCGAGAATCCATGACCTTTAGTTTCAATGAAAGATAATATGAGCTGTGCACCGTTGCAATTGGCCAATATATTATATTCATGGAGTACAAAAGTAATACATATATTCTCCATGTATTTAGAGAAGGAATCTAAAAAGACTTTTAAATGCGTTTGGGAAATAAGTCAACACTATATATAGAGGAATCCGATTCAGGTTGCTCATTATTCATTTTTGTCAACGTGTTGGAACCTTAATGCTACGTACATGTTATCACTTTATTAATTAATTTTATCATTTTCATGCATGATAAAATATATGAGCAACGGAGTAACAGTCACGAGCACAAGTCCTTAGGAGAACCACATCCCTAAAGGGAGCTGTTAGAGTTAGGGAACCCAAAGCCTTATTAATAAGGCCCCTTTTTCAAGGAAACCCACCCGATGTGGGATTTGTTACAATGCATTCCCCCCATGAGAGGGCAAGTACCGATGGCTCCACTTACGGCACTTGACTCAAGGGAAAAACCATTGTAACGGGTCACATGTCCTTGGGAGAGCCACACCCGAAACCTAGCTATTGGAGTTGGGGCATTCGTGACCTTATAAGGCCCCTCTTTTAAAGAAACCCACTCGATGTGAGACTCATTACAGTAACACCCTTTTTGAACTTATGTGCACTGTTTTCCATTTTTATAATTCGTTTAATGAAAAATGTTAGATTTCTTAATTAAACTATACGTAATTTCATCAAATAAAAAAACTACAAAAAAAAGGTCAACACTGAGGAAATTAACCATGGAGTTTAATTCTATTGCTAAACGATCAATAAAAATTTATAATGAGAAAATTTGAAATTTCTTTAGTAATCAATTTATAATGAATAATTTACCAACGGAAAAAGGTCCATTATATTGCTAATTTTTACAGGAAGTTCCTTCACTAATTGAATTCCTCAAGTAAATTGCTGTTTCTTAGTGAATCCTGTAACACCCTAATTTTCGAAAGCGTTTTTAAAACGTTTTGATCAGAGTAGAGCATCAGAGCAAATAAACAAGTGAGTATCTGATACAATACTAACTGAGACATATCTGTTTGTTCATAGAGAACGGTACATTTATCCAAGTATTGTCATTATAACTGTACAAAATCACAAAAAAAAAAATCTTCTGTTGGGTCTCCACGCGTGCCGCTCACTCTTCTTATGTAATACCCAAAAATTCCTATTTATCATAAATACTCTATTTTGATAAATGAGGCATATTAATTAAAAGTGAATATGTGTCTCAAGGAATTATAATCTATTGATTATATTTTCATCTAAATTCCACTTTGGAATTAATTTAACAAAAGGCAAGATATGACCAATGTAATAAGATTAACACATTAAATGATAAAATGGAATCGGTATCTTATGGGACATGAATAATTTAAAAATACGTATTCACTATTCAAAAATATATATTTACTATTCACGTCATATTTTAATCTCCCATGCATTCCATGCATCAAGCATGGGAAGCAAGGCAAGCATGTAATTTTATATCTTGAAAATCTTGAAATTTTCCCTATAAATAGAGAGCAATTACCTCTTCATTCTTCACACCAAACTCAAAACTAAATAGGTGAGTTTAAGAGAGAAGTGAGAGCTAGTGAGAAGCAAGAGGGAGGAAGGAGTAACAAGGGTCTTCAAGGGTAAGTTCTCTAGTTCTTAAGTTCTAGTCTTTAGTTTTGTAGTTCTTAGAATAAATGTTAGTTTGATCTTGAATCTTCCAATATAGTTTTGATTTCATGTTTTTATGATTAAAAATGTCTTTATTTCGAAAATATGATGAAAAAGATTATGGAGCAAAATTATTGAAAGTTGAAGATCAAAGAAACGAAGTTCTGGTAAAATTTTCAGAAAACTTTCTGGGCAAACAGCGAACGAAATGCTAATCTTTTATGTTGAAAATGAAGGCCATAAATCACGAAACTTTCCAGAAATAAAGTAGATATGTAGGGCTTTCCGAATATATATAATATGTAGCGTTTTGATTCCTGTACAAAGAGATACAACCAGTTGAAGTTAGGCTACGTTTTCTGGACGAAAATCTGGGCAGTGTTGAAGAACATTAAACTGGGAATGCTTCTTACATTCTAGGTAAAAGAAAGTATTTTTACTCAAAACTAGACATCTTAAGGATTCCGGGGAATTTTACGGATCCTCGTTTCGAGTTTTCTAGAATTAAATATGATTTTTCAAAGTTAATCGAAAATTTTGCCCAGAAAATCCAGCATTACGTTTTTTAAGAAAATGTAAGGATAAAAATGGAATAATAAATCCACCAAGGGTAGAAAGGTAAATTAAACCTTTAGGATATTATTCTAAGTGATATGGTAATATGTTAGGATATCCGAGGATTCCGGAGGCAAATTTGAAGGACGGGCATATTACTATTCATAAATATTGTCGTATTTATTAATAGTACCGTATATATGAATAGTAAATTACTATTCACGTGGAAGGAAGGTACGTTCGCGTACAGTAACTTTAACTCTGATATGTCTTGTATGCATGTATGAGATGGAATGATTCATAAAGTCATGGACGGGACTCTGTCTTGGGTCATGCACCGTGGTTAAGACTCTGTCTTAAATCACTGTTTATATACATTCAGCTTGATACGGGTTATAGTCTTGATAATGCCGTGAGATTGTTTTCCTAGCGCTGAGGACACGAGTGTACATCGTGGCACAGGTGGTGCAGACTATTTAACTTTACATGTGATGTGTGCTATGTATTGGTTTATACACGGGTTATGGTATTGTTAACGCCGTTTGAGTTTTCCTAGCGCTATGGACACAACTGTACATCGTGGCACCGGAGAGTGTGCAGACTGGGATGACATACATACTGTAGGGGCTGTGTAATGTTATTGCATGATATGTTGAATAGTGTTTTTATGCTGTGAAATGTCTGCCATGCATATACTGTTATACTTTTCATATGAGGTTAACTATTACCTAAGATTCAATTTGTTTTGAATCTTAGACTTGACTAGAGGTTCAGGAAAGGAACCAGGATTTATGAAGACGTTGTGAAAGGAGCCGTGAGGAGGCACCGGTCAAAACAAATGCAGGAAGAAAGTCAACAGAACCTAATGTATTGCATGAATCTAATAAGGTTACTTCACATCATTTGGTGCTTAAACTAGAAGGGTCGTCTATGTGGTTCAGTCAATCAGTCACCCTAGCACGGTGAGACTCCCACTAGACCTACATAGCCTGGCCAAATGAGATGATTTAACTGAGTTAGGTTCTATGCCCCAAGTCTACTCAAAGCTTGGTTGAAAAGGGTTTAGTTACATGTAAGAGTTGTAATTATCAAGTTTTGTATTACTGTATCACATGAAAAATTCCTTCAGGAGATTTTGTAATATATATATCAGTATACATCAGGCATCATCATATGTTTGAGTATTTTTATATCAGTCACTCAATTGTTCAAATTTTTAGTACATGCTCTCCGTTTCCGCAAAACGCTAAGCTGTAGCACCTCAAAACTCTGATGAATTTTTATAAAACCACGTGTCACAGGCACGATTTATGCTACGAAATTTGGGGTGTTACATCTTACTCTAGTCTTCGGTCCTCGGTTCTCCAGACCCTGAAGTTATGGTAAGAGCTGAGATCCAATGCCCATCGGACCTTAGGTAATGGTTAACCTCATACTTATGTAAACAATATATGTATGACAGATATTCATGACATTTCAGCAATAATCACTACAAAAGCCCATAACAGATGTAGGATTAGTAATACATAATCACATATGTAAGATAATAACAATACACAGCCACTGCACATGTATGTTATCCCGGTCTGCACTATTCACCAGTGCCACGATAGCATGTCGTGTCCTCAGCGCTAGGAAAACTTAACGGTATTATCAAAACCATAACCCGTGTAAAGCTGAATGTGTATGTAGTGATCTAAGCCCCATAAACTTAGTCATGGTGCATGTCCAAGACAAAGTCTCGTCCATGACTTTATGAAAGTATTTATCACATATAAGTATACAATAAACATCAAGTTAGTGTTACAGTACGCGTCCGTACCTTAGTCCGTGCGGATTGCGGTACGTATGTCGGTTCGGTACAACCCTTGATTTTTCCCGGATATCCTATAATAGTATTACCGCATTATTACCTCGTAAATAATATCTTAGGAGATATTTTAGCCACTACCGACCTTTTTACCCCTGGTAGATTTATTATTCCAATTATATCCCTTTTATTTCTCAAAAACGTTGATTTCAGCATTTTGGGCAGAATTTTCGTTAACTTTGAAAATTCATAACTAATTCTAAACAAATCAAAATGAGGATCCGTAAAATTCCCCAGAATCTTTAGGATGTCTATTTCTGAGGAAAAATACTGATTTTTGCCCAGATTTAGTGAGTCATTCCCAGTTTTTATTTTCTCAACGCTGCCCAGAAAAATTCCAGAAAACGTAGCCTATCTTTGGAAATTTTTATCTCTTTGCAAAAAAACTCAAAATGACACACTCTAGGTATATTTGGAAAGCTCTATATGTTTAATTTAACCATGAAAATTTTCAGAATCTTATAACCCCATCTTCTACATAAGATCATGGTCTTTTTGTTATTGATTTTTGAAAACGCCTAACCGTAAATTTCGCCAAAATTTCTCTACTTTAATCTTCAATTTCCAAGAATTTTGCTCCATAATATTTTTCATCATATTTTCGAAATAAATACATATTTAACCATAAAAACATGAAAACAAAAATATATTGGAAGATTAAAGATCAAAACACTACTTTTCTATGAATTTAAAACTAGAACTCAAGAACTAGAGAACTTACCCTTGAAGAACTTCCTCCTCTTTCTTGCTCCCCACTAAATCTCACTTTCTCTCTACTCTTGCTCTCTAAAACTTGCCTATTTTGGTTGAGCTTGGTGTGAAGATTATGAAGAACCTAAGGTGCCTATTTATAGTAAAACATTATGGCAACTTTGGTAAATTTCTCAAACCTACATCTTCTTGCATTTCAACCATTGGATCTAGGTTAATTATGAAACTCTAATCCTCACCTTCCCTTGCTCAACCCCCCCCCTCTCCTTTCTATCTTCTTCCATTTCTCATTAAAGATCTCTTAGCAAAGGTACATTATCTTGACTTTTTAATACACCATGTGTTAATTAGATTAATATCTAGATATTCTTCAATTCTCTTCCTATCAAAAAGCATTGCATTGTTGGCCAATTTCTCACCATGTGTGATTAGAAGAATATCTAGATTTTTATAAGATTAGTTAGCTCTTAATTATTGTTTGGGACTAGATGCAAATGGATGGTTGGTTACTAACTAAACCAGATACATTTAAGTATTAATTCCAAGTCTCCCATTTAGCTCCTTAATTTCAAAAATTACAACCATCATTAGATGTCTCTAGTTCTCTTTCATTAAATTAAGTTTAAATGTATAAGTTGGGTAAAATTATGGTGATCTTTTATCTCAAACTTATTATGTAGGTTTGCTTAAGATTTATTTCCCACCATTAATCTATGGTTTAAATTTCTCATTGATCCAAATTAATCAACTAGGAATTTATAATATTTACTTCTTGATTTAAACATATTAAACTCCTTCTTTCATTTCTAAAAGAATATCCTATCCAAAGGTACCTTATCCTCTTCCAAAATTACAACATGTGTTTGATTCATAATATCTAGATCTTTTGCACTTTTTCTTCTTCCTTAAGCATTTATAACCGTGGCCCCTTCCCCTTCAATCACTCTTGAATTGTGTTTCCCACATAGCTCAAAATATCCTATGTTCAAGGCTTCTTATTGGTTGATCTTTGTTTCACATAGATTAAACTTTATGAGGTTTAATTAAGGCCTTAGGATTTAGCTTTATTAGATTTAATCCAAGCCTTTAATTTGTGTTGGAAAAATCCTACCACTATTTGTTCATATTTTATGTGCTCTTAGGATTTAATATTTGTGTAATTATCTTGCCTTTTCAAGAGTGAATTTTTGTCACCCATATTTGAATTAGGGAAGGTTAAATTAATCTTGGTTAATATCTCTAATATAGTGGTTTAGGTGTTATTAGGCCTAATTGTCAAAGTATGATTGGTTACTATATTAATTATGATAATTAGAAATCCCTTTTATGCTAATCTTGGGTTTTTATTAGCCTTTGATCACTAATTAATCTCATACATTTCTTAATTATGCCTTTTTAATTTAATTATTAATTAATTACAAAAATTAACAGAAATATTTTAATTTTTGCAAATTTAATTGCCCATTAGTTGTTGATAATTTTCTTTAATTGAAATAAGTATTTCCATGTCATTTTATTGTCTCTTATGATTAAATTAAGATTATACTTAATTATGATACTTTATGGTATTTTATGATCCCTAATAGAATTTAGAAAATTTGGGTCTTTGGTTTATTTAACTCTAGGAGAAAATTCTCTAAATTAAATTAAATAAGCTACTCAATTTTGAGACCACATTTTCACCTATTTTTAATAGGTATTGTCTATCAAAATATAGTGGTTATGCTAAATAGGATTTTTAGGGTATTACAAATCCAAGAAGTTGAATTTTTAATTACACATTAGTTAATAATTAATTACACATATCTAGGAAGTTTACGTGATCTCTAATGCATATATACATATTCCTTCTTTACATCAATGATGAAGGAAAATCAAAAACTACAGTTAATCAAGATAAATAACAGTAAATAAACGAATCAGGAAAAGGAAGATTAGATTATATCCATAAATGGTGGGATTAGATTCGCGTGTCACAGTGAAACCTCTTGAAAATGTGTATGTGTGA
Organism: Acacia melanoxylon; assembly: GCA_019022615.1. Lineage (NCBI taxonomy): Eukaryota > Viridiplantae > Streptophyta > Magnoliopsida > Fabales > Fabaceae > Acacia > Acacia melanoxylon. The sequence continues at coordinate 4,064,362 of JAFJYJ010000046.1, forward strand.
TTGAAAGTTAATAAATAGGACTATAGGAGTAGGCAAGTAAACATAGTCAAGTATCCCATTTCGGTTCCTTAACATTCGTGTAGTTCCTTTATTTTTAAGATAATTTTCCACAATAATGAATTAAGTACAATTCCAGCATGTTTTTAAATGAGCTATTTTTACGCAGCTTACCCAAAACTAATACAAAGATATGATCAAAGGTTCGCTAAGGTCACTCTTAGTCACAGAATATAGAGAGTTTACCGTACAATGTATATTTTTTCGATTGTATGTTCTTTTTCTTATTCACGCTTATTCATATTTCTTAAAATACTATATATGATTCCAATAATCATAGAATAGAGAATTTACCGTGAAGTAAATAAGTCCTATTATTGTAGTTATAAACCTGACCAATATCAAGCTCTTTAGAATGCAGTTACTGTCTAGCTACAACTTCATATTAAGGTCATTGGATCATTTTTAGAGTTAACAATCCATGACATTTGGGTTTAATGGATAAATTTGGTTTATGAGCTACCAGAAATAGTAATGCATATATTCTCTAAATATATATAGAGAATCTCAAAGACTTTGAAATGGGCTACGGAAAGAAGTCAATATTATAAAGGCAGGTGGCTTAATTTCCTAGCATCATCTCAGTTGCTCATTGTTCATTTTTGTCCCCATTTTTGTCCACGTGTTGAACTTTATTTAGCTTTATTTTATCATTTTATTAGAAATAACATATATTTCATTACATATGCATGGTAATATATATTTATAGTTTTAACTTAGGATTATTGTTTTCCCTCCTCATAATTTTAATGAAAAGTATTATGTAAGTTCGTTCATCAAAGTTACATTAGTTAAGCTATTTCTAAAAATTATAAGTAATTTCTTTCAAATAAAACACTAGGAAATTTGAGTATTTAAGACATAGCTAGGAAGGCCACCTAATCTATAATACATATATATTCCATCCCTATGTCAATGATAAAGACAATTTTTTTTTTAAAAAAAAAGATAAATTCCAATAGAAAAACGAATATGGAAGCAAATAGAAGATGTAAGAGATATAAGGTTAGATTCTTTTTTCTCAACAAAACCTCTATATAAAACCCACTATCTAACTAGCCTTTGGTTCTCATCATATAGAACCCAATATCAATATGTTGAGATATAAAATCAAAATATATGGATAGTGAATTAATTAAGCTTCCAATTTCTCTCAAAGGCTTCCAATATTGTTATATTGGAAGTCTTTGATGGAACTTGAGGAGCTTATATATGGTTATTTTCTCGAAAAAGGGCTAGCATTTGTTTCTCATCACATCGAGATACAACATTCTTGCAAAATATAAATATCTAATGGATTAATCTTCCAAGTTTTTTCAAAGGCTTGCAATATTGTTTCATATATATATATATATATATATATATATATATATATTGTTATGGACTCGCATATTGGGTCCAATTGTTATGCGGCCCAGCAAAGACACTTTATTACAGAATCCCTCCACAATCTCAGGTAATACGCTAAATACCCTATAATCCAGGCTATAATTACGGATAGTATAGGTAATGGAGCAGGAACAAGGGCCTGGAGGCACACAAAGCCCAAGGACCGAAACCCTAGAGATAATCCCTATAAATAGAAGATTAACCTAACAGGTGCACACTCTCGATTGATCTATTTACTATTCGGTCTCACTGTGCATACACCCCACCCCTTTTTGGTTAATGCCATATCTATGTAGCATAGTGATCCACCGATACTCTTTGATATCTTCCTCTTAGATATCTAGGAGAAATCATCCTCTCTTTGATATCTGCTTAATAGGTATCTTGGAGATATTACCCGATCCTATATAAATCACCAGCTAGCCCATCGAGGTTAGACATTTGTGTTCTACCACAGAACATATATATATATATATATATATATATTGTGTGTGTGTGTGAAACAATATTTGGTGTTGTATGCATATACATATGTATATACACTTTTTTTTTTTTACATATGTATATACACACACTAACACTTAATCCTCAAAAAATCTCATATATATTTTTGTACCATAACCCTTAAAAAGTAGGGGAAAAAATGATCAGCTAACCATCAACATATATTTTTCCACCTATTTTGAAACCTCACAATTACTCTTACCCCTCAAAAAATTATTTGGTTTTAGGAAAAGCTCATGTGTATTTTTACACCTTAAACCTCAAAAGGAAAAGACATTTAATTTAAAAAAGAAAAATAATATGAAAAAAATGTCATTCAACACTTTGTCGGGATTACTATTAAATATTTCAAAATTTAAGACATCAAATTCCAAAAAAAAAAAAAAGAGAGAGTAGAAGGGAGGTAGAACTCCAAGATCAGAAACTGAAAAGAGAAATAAGGGGTCCTTTGGTTATTGAAAAGGATAGGAATGGAATGAAGTGAAAAAACAGAGAATAAAATGAAATAAAATAGTTGGCCATAGATAATTTTTTAAAAAAAGTATAAATATAAAAATAAAGATGATAGAATAGTGATTGACACGTATAAGGTCACAAATCTAGATTATATTCCCTCTTTTAAGAAAATGATGATCATATTGAAAAAAATCATAAAAGATATGTTTATGTTAGAATATATGATAATTACTATAGAAAAACTATTACTAGCATCCTATAAAAAGTTGAAGCAAATAGGACATTTTATGCTTTTGATTTTACCCACCATCGAGACATATCTAGGATCCCTTTCCTTTTAATTTTACTGTTAGTTATGAAATCCATACACACACATATATAACAGCATTCGAAGTCGTTGACGTTTAATTAAACCCACGTAGAAAAGGATTCTGTAATACCCGGATATTCAATACCCGGATGACCATTAATTATAAACAAATATTCCTTTAAATGTTATAGGTGAATATGTGGTTTCAAATAATAAGTAATAATTATCTTATTTCCTAAGGTAATTTCTATTGAAATTAGGGTGAATAAAGAGCTAAAAATCCCTAAATGCAATTGTGGGCCATAAAATACCTTGAAAATATTATGATAAATCCTAAGAGGCAATGAAATATTTATTAAAAATTGGAGAATATGTTGTCTCTAATTTAGGTAATTTTTGGGATTAATTTCCTTGGAAAATATTGAGGCAAGATTTAATATTATTTTGGGGATCATAATTGACCCCATGATTTTTAATATTTTACATGGGATATAAAATACCAATGTAAGTAAAATAATTGTGAGATAATGATTTATCCTAATTAAGAAAATTATCAAAAATTAGTAAGTGGCTAATCTGGTAATTAATGGGATAATTAAGGTATAAAGTAAATGAATTAAAAATAATTTAAATAATTATTTTTAATTAGAGAAATTCGAAATTATTAAATAAATAAAAAAATATATTTTATGCTTAGAAAAATAAATAAAAAAAATAAAAGAAAAAAAATATCATGATATTTTTGTAAAATTGTATTATTATATAATATAGTGAATAGTAATGGAATAAATAGGAAACAGATCCTATCTAGAGAACCAGGAATAGGAATTCCAAAGTCAAGGTAAAATATTGATCAGTGAGTTTTTACCTTGAGTGACCTCTTAGGAAGTTAATTCCGAGGTCGGTAGTGCATTTGCCTAATAAGACGAAATAGGGAAAAATGCGAGATAGTCACATTTTGGATCTGAAGAAAATAAATTATAACTCAACATCTAGAGATGAGTTTATAATTATCTGGACATATTTGGAATCAGTGAATTATTATCCAGAGATTGATGATTCCGAAAGCGATTCCGACACGGACGTGTTTGGACACGTTTTTCGAGAAAACTTCAACTGGACTGTTGGAACCCTGTAAGGGACCGAAATCTAAGTTAAAGTAGATATTATTGATGAGGAAGAGAAGATCTTCAAAGTTATGAATCCAGAATTTTGAGATTTCTCCGAAGAGACGCGAAACGGAGACCGAACAGGGAAAATCTGTCGAACCGGCCATAAAGCAAGTTGACTCACCATTTTTGGACCAATTGTTGCTGCCAAATCAGCCTTGAATGTCGACCAACATGCTGCATGGCTAGGAATTAAACACCATTATGCTTTGATTTTACTTGGTTATAAGGTAAGAGAAAATTACAAGATTTGGAATATGGAAATTACCAAAGTGGCACAATTTTTCCCTATATAAGGGCATGAGCACCTTCTTCATTTCTCACACCAAAAATATGCCTCTTAGAGAGAAGTTAGAGAGAGAAGCTCTGGAGAAAGTCTGAGCAAAGTCCGGGTAAGTTCTTCGGTCCACGGTCTTTAGTTTCGGTAGTTCTTTCGGTAGATATAGTAGGAATGCTAGATTTATCTTTAATTTTTCAAGATAGTCTAGATATCATATTTAGGGGTAAATATGATATATATTTCTAAAATATGATGAGGGAAAAGATCTGTCAAAATTCTAGAGAGATAGAGCTCTGGCGAAATTCCGCCGATTAGGGGTTCAGGGGCAAAATGGTAATTTTTACCTAAAATGCCTGTTATAGTCTTAAATATTGATAAATGTTATCCTTATAGGATATTTGGGTTAATCGTACCGCTATCGAGCCATTTGTTGTACCGCCGTCATACCATTTTTTTTACCCATTTGTTTTCCGTTTTCCAGTCAAAGTACCGTTATCTGGGAAGGTACGGACGCGTATTGTAACCTTAATCTGATGCTTATTGTGTGCTATATGTGTTTGCTGTGTTCATATACGAGATTCTGTTTGTTTGAAAAATGGTGGAGTTATGAGTACACGGGTTATGGCATTGTTAACACCGTTTAGAGTTTTCCTAGCGCTATGGACACGACATGCTATCGTGGCACCGGAGAGTGTGCAGACTGGGATAACATACATACTGCAGGGGCTGTGTAAAGTTATTGCCTGATATGTGGAGATGTGTTTTTATATTGTGAAATGTTGTGGATATCTGTCATGCATATACTGTTTACATAAGCATGAGGTTAACCGTTACCTGAGATCCAATGGGCATTGGATCTCGTTGATATAGCTTCGGGATCCCATGGTGTTCGGGACGAGGTGAAAGGAAAGAGGTCAGCATAGAGAGGCAGATGAAGTAAATAAATTATAGTCTATTTTGTCTAGAAATATTCGGATGACTGTACCACTTATGACTACCAGACATATTACTATGAATGTTATTCAGTGACTCTATTTCATATTTAAATTCGAAAAATTTCCAACTGCTCAACTCTGATCAATATCCGTGAGAAAACGTTTACGAAAACGGGGTGTTACATTTTTGGTATCAGAGCAGTTGTCCTGGCATGAACTTGACTATGTTATTACGTACAGTTTGGTGCCGAAGGCAAGGCTAGTCTATGTGGGTACGCCAATCAGTCACCCTAGCACGGTGAGGCCCCCATGATAGACACTTACCCGGCCATTCATTCGGTTAACGGAGTTAGGTTCAAAAGCCTTTTGAATTTTGAAACAAATTTTTGAAAAGAGTACTGATATAACCTGGTGTTGTGTTGTAGAGATGGACAGGGATGAGGAACCCTATGTTATATACTTAGGGAGGAGAAGGCGCGTAGCGCAATAGACATATCCGTGTAGAATAAACTTAAGAAGGAACCCTGAACCAGAACCACCATCCCCTGATCCATCGAATGTCTCATTCTATACACCCACACCGGAAGTAGAGCGGATTACCACCCTGGCCCCACATACCAACCGTACCCTGATAATATGTACGACCCTATACCAGCACAAAATGAACTCCCAAACTACATGGTTGACGTTATCCCAGTGAGCCCAGATAGTTCTCATCACTCCTCTGTGGGTGATAACTTTGAATATCCCGACATCCAAAGTCTGGACATTGCAGATAATGATGGTGCACGGTATGTCCTGGACAATCATACCACCCTTGTCCACACCACCCAATTCGACTTACAGTATGCTGAAGCATCTACCAATTCTCTCAAGACCCAGTATCTTTGCTATTTAACCCGTGTCGAGGACTTCTACCTTGCCACTATGAATTCCTCGACCCAATATGCTAATGGAGATTGGGTCAGATCCATTCTCTATCATTTCCCCAGGACCCCTTATTGGGTCCGAAAACCAATGACTGTTGAATGAGGGGAACTTGGAGAATGTGTGCCCGATTATCCGGGAAATTAGGCGTTGGGTGTGTGAAAGTATGTGAGAATGGTGGAATCCAGGAGAAATAGAGCAAGAAAGCCGTGGAAGATAGAAGTAGTTGTAGTAGTTTGTAAAACTACATATGCATTTTAAATTGTGAGTTTGTTTAAATTGTTAATTTGCAAACTATGTGTGTGAGACCCATCGATATGAGGGTCATATGATGATGCATACTATTCTGCCGTTGTTGTATGGTTTGAATTATTGTGGATAAATAAAGTATTTAAGTACACCTTGTTTGCTAACGGAACTAATGTCTCTCGTAAATAAATATCCTCTCCCCAGAATTGATGATCTTTTGGATCAATTATCTAATTCCAACATTTTCTCCAAAATCGATTTGCGATCGGGATATCATCAGCTGCGATTTAAAGCTAGTGACGTTCCCAAGACGGCTTTTAGAACCGGATATGGGCATTACGAATTCCTTGTAATGCCTTTCGGCTTAACAAATGCACCTCTTTGTATTCATGGACTACATGAACAGAATTTTTCGTCAACACCTGGATAAGTTTGTAGTGGTGTTTATTGACGACATCCTTGTCTATTCAAAAAGTAGAGAGGAGCACGAAGAACATCTGCGATTAGTGTTGAGTATACTCCGAGAGAGGCGACTCTTTGCTAAACTTAGCAAATGTGAGTTTTGGTTACCAGAAGTTAGATTTCTGGGCCATGTCATATCACGAGGCGGAGTTGCTTGTTGATCCCGGCAAAGTGGAAGCGGTTCGGGATGGAAAGACCGAGAGACGATGTGACGGAGATTCGTAGTTTTCTAGGTCTAGCGGGATATTACCGCAGATTCATACAAAATTTCTCACGTCTTGCCTTACCATTGACGAAGCTCACAAGGAAAAACCAACCCTTTGTATGGGGTGAGGACTGCGAGGATAGCTTTCGTAGACTGAGGGAGAGGTTGACCACAGCACCAGTATTGATAATCCCAGATCCAAGTGAGACTTATATGGTCTATAGTGATGCCAGCGGGCATGGATTGGGGTGTGTCCTGATGCAACGGGGCGAGTGGTGGCCTATGCCTCTCGTCAGCTTAAAATTCACGAGTTGAATTATCCTACGCATGACTTAGAGCTTGCGGCAATTGTGTTTGCTTTGAAGATATGGAGGCATTATCGTACGGTGCAACCGTAGAATTATCTTTGCGACCACAAGAGCCTAAAATACCTTTTTGATCAAAAGGAACTCAACGAGGCAGCGTCGGCGTCATTTTGGATGGAGTTACTCAAAGACTATGACCTGGAGATTAAATATCATCCGGGTAAAGCCAACGTCGTTGGATGCTCTTAGTAAAAAGTCGGTGCAGGTAGCACACATGATGGTTCAAGAACTGAAGTTGCTTGAAGACTTCAGGGATTTGAACTTATCAAATCAAATTTGCGGAAATTTTGATGCTTCAAGCGAAGTCTATCTTGCGAGTCTTCTTGTCAGTCAAGGAGAATACGATCTGAGAGACGAGGTCGAGGAAGCCCAGAAACACGATGAACGGGCTATTGCGATACGAGAGTTAATTGCGCAGGGTGAAACGCAGGACTATGACCTATCGATCAGTGGTTTGGTCAGATACAAGAAGCGGACCTACATACCCCCTATTGACGAATTACGACGAAAGATTCTGGATGAAGCGCACAAAAGTAGATATACTTTGCATCCAGGAATGGTCAAAATGTACCAAAACCTTAAGTCCGAACTCTGGTGGCCCGGACTGAAGAAGGACGTGACCGAGTACGTTTCCAAATGCTTAACTTGTCAGAAGGTTAAGATTGAACATCAACGACCCGCAGGTCCTCTTCAAGGATTTGAAATTCCGGAATGGAAATGGGAGTGCGTAACCATGGATTTGGTAGTAGGATTGCCCAAGATCAGGAATCACGATGCGATCTGGGTATCGTTGACCGACTAACCAAATCAGCACATTTTCTTCCCATCAGTATAAATCATTCCCCGGAACGCTTAGCAGAAATCTATATCAAAGAAATCGTGAGACTCCATGGTGTGCCGAAGAGCATTGTCTCTGATCGCGATCCGCGATTCACATCTCGGTTTTGGCAGGCGTTGCATGAAGCGTTAGGTACTAAGCTGCGATTTAGTACGGCCTATCACCCCCAGACCGATGGTCAGTCTGAAAGAACAATACAGACGTTAGAAGATATGCTTCGAGCGTGTGTGTTGGACTTTAAAGGCCATTGGGACCAACATCTACCATTGGTGGAATTTGCGTACAACAACAGTTACCATGCGAGTATACAAATGGCACCGTTTGAGGCGTTGTACGGACGGAAGTGTAAGTCACCTATATCTTTGGACGGAACTATCGAACGCGAGTTCCTCGGGCCGGATATAGTTGACAAGACTTCCGAACAAATTGCATTAATCAGGAAGAGACTCCTGGCAGCTCAGAGCAGACAGAAGAGCTACGCGGACAAGAGGAGAAGACCTCTTGAATTTGAAGTCGGAGACCATGTGTTTCTGAAAGTGTCCCCGGTGACCGGTGTTGGTAGAACACTAAAACGACGGAAGCTGAGTCCTCGTTACATAGGACCATTTGAAATCTGGCCAAGCGTGGACCGGTTGCATACCAAATAGCGTTACCCCGAACCTTAGCAAACTTCACGATGTGTTCCATGTATCCCAGCTGAAGAAGTACCAATCCGACCACGATCATGTCATTGAATACGAGACCGTTGAATTACGACATGACAATACTTTTGAAGTCGTACCGGAGCAGATCATTGAGCGTCAAGAGAGACGGCTTAGGCACCGGAGTATTCCAATGGTGAAAGTGGTCTGGAAGGGATTGTCACCTGAAGAGGCGACATGGGAGACAGAAGAAGATATGATACGGAAATACCCGGATTCGAGGTTAGTAGTTTAATCGAGACTAGAATAAATTTCGAGGGCGAAATTTTGTTTAACGGGGGAGAAATGTAATACCGGATATTCAATACCGGATGACCATTAATTATAAACAAATATTCCTTTAAATGTTATAGGTGAATATGTGGTTTCAAATAATAAGTAATAATTATCTTATTTCCTAAGGTAATTTCTATTGAAATTAGGGTGAATAAAGAGCTAAAAATCCCTAAATGCAATTGTGGGCCATAAAATACCTTGAAAATATTATGATAAATCCTAAGAGGCAATGAAATATTTATTAAAAATTGGAGAATATGTTGTCTCTAATTTAGGTAATTTTTGGGATTAATTTCCTTGGAAAATATTGAGGCAAGATTTAATATTATTTTGGGGATCATAATTGACCCCATGATTTTTAATATTTTACATGGGATATAAAATACCAATGTAAGTAAAATAATTGTGAGATAATGATTTATCCTAATTAAGAAAATTATCAAAAATTAGTAAGTGGCTAATCTGGTAATTAATGGGATAATTAAGGTATAAAGTAAATGAATTAAAAATAATTTAAATAATTATTTTTAATTAGAGAAATTCGAAATTATTAAATAAATAAAAAAATATATTTTATGCTTAGAAAAATAAATAAAAAAAATAAAAAAAAAAAAATATCATGATATTTTTGTAAAATTGTATTATTATATAATATAGTGAATAGTAATGGAATAAATAGGAAACAGATCCTATCTAGAGAACCAGGAATAGGAATTCCAAAGTCAAGGTAAAATATTGATCAGTGAGTTTTTACCTTGAGTGACCTCTTCCGGAAGTTAATTCCGAGGTCGGTAGTGCATTTGCCTAATAAGACGAAATAGGGAAAAATGCGAGATAGTCACATTTTGGATCTGAAGAAAATAAATTATAACTCAACATCTAGAGATGAGTTTATAATTATCTGGACATATTTGGAATCAGTGAATTATTATCCAGAGATTGATGATTCCGAAAGCGATTTCCGACACCGGACGTGTTTGGACACGTTTTTCGAGAAAACTTCAACTGGACTGTTGGAACCCTGTAAGGGACCGAAATCTAAGTTAAAGTAGATATTATTGATGAGGAAGAGAAGATCTTCAAAGTTATGAATCCAGAATTTTGAGATTTCTCCGAAGAGACGCGAAACGGAGACCGAAACGGGAAAATCGTCGAACCGCCATAAAGCAAGTTGACTCACCATTTTTGGACCAATTGTTGCTGCCAAATCAGCCTTGAATGTCGACCAACATGCTGCATGGCTAGGAATTAAATACCATTATGCTTTGATTTTACTTGGTTATAAGGTAAGAGAAAATTACAAGATTTGGAATATGGAAATTACCAAAGTGGCACAATTTTTCCCTATATAAGGGCATGAGCACCTTCTTCATTTCTCACACCAAAAATCTGCCTCTTAGAGAGAAGTTAGAGAGAGAAGCTCGGAGAAAGTCCGAGCAAAGTCCGGGTAAGTTCTTCGGTCCCCGGTCTTTAGTTTCGGTAGTTCTTTTGGTAGATATAGTAGGAATGCTAGATTTATCTTTAATTTTTCAAGATAGTCTAGATATCATATTTAGGGGTAAATATGATATATATTTCGAAAATATGATGAGGGAAAAGATCTGTCAAAATTCTAGAGATAGAGCGAAAAAACAAGCTCCGGCGAAATTCCGCCGATTAGGGGTTCGGGGGCAAAATGGTAATTTTTACCTAAAATGCCCGTTATAGTCTTAAATATTGATAAATGTTATCCTTATAGGATATTTGGGTTAATCGTACCATTGTCGAGCAGCCGCTGTTGTACCGCCGTCATACCATTTTTTTCCGTTTTAGTCAAAGTACCGTTATCCGGAAAGGTACGGACGCGTATTGTAACCTTAATCTCGATGCTTATTGTGTGCTATATGTGTTTTCTTTGTGTTCATATACCGAGATTCTGTTTGTTTGAAAAATGGTGGAGTTATGAGTACACGGGTTATGGCATTGTTAACACCGTTTAGAGTTTTCCTAGCGCTATGGACACGACATGCTATCGTGGCACCTATAGGAGAGTGTGCAGACCGGGATAACATACATACTGCGGGGGCTGTGTAAAGTTATTGCCTCGATATGTGGAGATGTGTTTTTATATTGTGAAATGTTGTGGATATCTCATGCATATACTCGTTTACATAAGCATGAGGTTAACCGTTACCCGAGATCCAATGGGCATTGGATCTCGGTGATGATATAGCTTCGGGATCCCATGGTGTTAGGGACGAGGTGAAAGGAAAGAGGTCAGCATAGAGAGGCAGATGAAGTAAATAAATTATAGTCTATTTTGTCTAGAAATATTCGGATGACTGTACCACTTATGACTACCAGACATATTACTATGAATGTTATTCAGTGACTCTATTTCATATTTAAATTCGAAAAATTTCCAACTGCTCAACTCTGATCAATATCCGTGAGAAAACGTTTACGAAAACGGGGTGTTACAGATTCTATGTCGGTTAAAATAAATAATTAACATGGGATGTGGACTTAATTTCTATTCAAGTTATATATTTTGACCGACCTATATCATTAGTTTATACGACCCTTCTTTATCCGATGTGAAGAGATCTTCTTGAAAAATGTAAAGAGCCCTCACTAAAATAAAATAAAATAAAAAACAGACGTTTTGTAGCAGTTAAAATTGCATATTTGTAACAATTTTAACCACTACACATGATAGTATTAACGATTTAAAGAACCGCTACAAAATACACCGTTACAAGATGTTTTATAGCGGTTTTTTAAAACCTCTACTCATGTAATAAAACAACTACTATATTAGTAGCAGTTTTGAGTTATCGCTACAAGATACGATTGAGATGACGAATTTTAAAAAATTGGCACCAAAATTTTGTAATGGTTGTAAAACCGCTACAAATATTTGATAGCCGAATTTGAATTAAAATTTGTAGAGGTTTTAAGACCACTACAAAATATTGCAGAATTGAAAATATACAAAACAAAACAAAACCATAATTTGAGCTAGTGTTACAATATTATGTTGAATATTTTATTATTTAAGTGGAAAATTAAATGACAATAGTTAACTGCTACAAATGTTGCTCACGAATCAGTGTGCCACTTGGCGCAAGATATACCGTTGTAAATTTATAGCGGTTTCAGTATAAACCCCTACAAATTAACCGCTACGAATTAACAATTTTTTTGTAGTGCCTTCTTGCAGTATTATGTGTATATTTGTGAATTGTGGTGATTAATGAAATTGTACATATTCCTCACTTGATATGGCTCTCTCTAGAGGCACCCAACTGGCTAGTTAACAGAAAAATCAATCCACACTAGTAGCGGTTAAAAAAGTGTATTTGTAGCGGTTTTGACTGTCACAAATGATAGTAGTAGCAGTTGGAAAAGCTGCTATAAAACACACTGTTCCAAACAGTTTTATAGTGGTTTTAACCACTACAAATGATAGTAGTAGTAGTTGGAAAAACCGCTACAAAACACACTATAGCAAACAGTTTATAGCTATTTTAACCGCTACTCATGCAAATTGAATCACTACTATATTGGTAGCGGTTTTGTCACACTGCTACAAGATGTGTACGTAATAAATAACACATTATTTGAGCAGTACAACGTTGCCGCCCAAATTTTAGTGTGGCAGGAAATGAAAATTGAAAATTTGGCGCCAACATTGTAGCACTTTTGAAACCGTTGCTAAGTACACCTAGGAATTTGAAAAAAATTGTGGTTATGAAGCCGCTACTGATATTGGATGAAATTTAAAAACTTGCGCCAAAAATTTAATATGAATTTGAATTTAAATTTGTAGAGGCTTAAAAACCGCTATAAATATTGCATACATTAGAAAAAGGTAAAATAATAATTTGAGTCTGTTCCAATATTATGTTGAATGTTGTATTGTTTAAGTAACAATTTAAATGATAGTAATTAATATTTGGGAAGAATGATAATTAAATTAAGTTTGATAAGTATATGGTTTGATATTGAGAATGTGTAGGTAATAAGGACTTATGTTGTCCACTAGATGTTATTTGATTATGGAAGGAAAATTGAAAATGTTGTGGAAGAATCGTTAAATTTTTGGAGAAGAAGAAAAAATAATTAGTATGAGTATTATAAGAAAAAAATGTTGAAATCAAATATTTGACTTTTTTTTTTTACCATAATTGATCACCTTGCTCAACTCTTTAGAAAATCTTCACTAAATGAGAGAAAACGACAGAGAAAAGGGGTGGAAAAAATTTTAAGAGTGTTTGAAATGAGGTGTGGTGGGGATATTTATAAGAATCTACATAACGCTTGTAGTGGTTAAGGTGAGGGTTTTTGTAGCAATTTAAATTTGTAACGGTGGAGGTGACAGCGTTTACAGCGGTTTTTGTTTAGTTTGTAGCAGTTTCAAAACCTTTACAAATATTGGTTGGATTTTTTTTAACAATATAAATTGAGCTCTACATGAACAAAAGTTAAATTTGTTTAACGCTACTACAAAAGGACCTTTTAACGTCTGCTTTTAAACCCTTTTTATGTCCATTTTAATGAGGACGCCTATGTGAGGGACGTACTAAATAAGACTTATGGCGTCCTTAATAGGAAGGGACTTCGTATGTCTTATTTACGGCGTCCCTTTTAAAATTGGACGCCATAGGGATTTTTTTTTTAAAAAAAAAAAAACCCCAAGTGCAATTAGACGAAGGGAGCAACGTCTTGCCAAAGCGGGTTACCTATTGACGTTATCGGTTCTTGGAGGATGAGACCAAATCAAGGGTCCCTAGAGTCCCAAGGAGAATGAGGCCTTGCAAAAGCTCGTAGAGAAGCATGGCCCTAGGAACTGGTCCTTGATCAGCAAGTCCATTCTCGGCTGATCCGGTAAGTCTTGCAGGCTTTGTTGGTGCAATTAGCACTCCCTTCAGATTGAGCACAAGGCATTCATACTTGAAGAGGATGAGACAATAATCAGGCTCATGCTTAATCCAACAAAAAATGGGCCACAATCTCTCGATTGGTCTCTCGCCGAACTGATAACGCTATCAAGAACCACTAGAATGCCATCAAATCAGAGCCCTTTCGACTCTTTCCTCATTGGCTGCTCCTTGCGCATCGATTTCAGATCTACAATTACAGTCAACTAACAAATGTGATTGGGGAAGAAGGTTGAGAAGTCGCTACAGGAGGCTAAGAAATAGTTACTTGTCGGTGTTGGTTTCAGATCCAAATCTCGAAGAACCATTTCAAATTGGTCAACTTTGCCTTCAACCACCTTGCCAGCGCAGGAGGAGCAAGATCTGGCCTTGCAGGAGTACCAAGGGCTAATGGCTATCGCTGAAGGAAGGAGGTGCTGGAGACGATGTCTGTACAACTGGATAGAGACAAGCTTTGATGCTCCATAAGAACTTGGAAACAAGGAAAGAAATAAAGGAAGTGAAGCATTGCAAAGCTAGAAGGAACCTGTACAACTGGCTACGGCAAGTTGACAAACTTTTTGTAGCAAGTAGCTCTCTGTGTAATTGGCCGCGCCAAGTCGACAAACTGGCTGTAGCCAGTCGTGAAAAGTATAGAAAGTACAGCTACGCGTTTTTATTTCAGAAGCGGAAAAACCCAATTTAACCTAAAGGGAAAGGGTCGAAAAACACAATTCTTGGCACAAGGGAACAGTAGGCACACAAAGGAAGAGCTTGACAGAGAGATTTGGACAACCTTGGAGGCTTGAGTGCTCATCCTAAGAGAGATTTTGGGGGTTTCCACCTTGGTTCTTTCTCTTTTGTCCCCTTTTCCATTTAGCTTCTTCATGTATTCACTGGCTTTGCTTAGAATCTCTTTGTATTTGGACATGAGTAGCTAAATCTTTCATTCTAGAGTTCTTTTGACCCTTTGTATGGATTAATGCTTGAATATTCCTCTCTTTTAGTAGATATGTGTGTGCGTGTGCGTGTGTGTGTGTGTGTTGATTTCAACCTTGGCTTAATGCTTCTAAGTGATTGGCCTCCATTTAGATGATTTATTCACTTGGGTTTGACTTGAGAGAGCTAATCTAGGTGTAGAACTTGATTGAAATCATGCTTGTCTTGAAGTTTACTTGATAAATGGATGGTTTGTTAGTAAAATAGAGATATATTTACTAATCTTGCATTGTCATATTAGGGTTGTTGTTTAAAGATTGATTCTCATTAATTGTAGCAAGAGATTGTGCATCTTAATGAGAAGAGAAACTTGATTTTGACTTTTAGAGAGCTTGTCAAATGTTTTTGAACCTTAGACTAACACATATGTATTGAAATACTACTAGAGAGGAAATTAACCAAGTCTTATGAAATGCAAAAGGGAAAGAAGAATCCTAGGCTCCATTATCCTTGAAGTCAAAGAATCATTTACCTTTATCAATTTTAAGTTTTAGAAATAGTCTTTAAAAATTCTCATTCCACATCAAAACTTTGTTTTAGCTCAACTTGATTAAATTCACTAAGTCTCTTGCTTGACCAATTTGTTATAAAAATCCTTGTGGGAACGATACTTTACTTATCACTTTATTACTTGCGTGACTCGTACACTTGCGAGGCAAACATGAAACCATGTAAAACTTGAAACCATTGCCATTGTATGTTGTGAACCTTTTTGCATGGTCAAGAGGCCCGATTGCGAGAGCTCAAAAATCTGGTGAGGTGGGTTGTGGTCATTTAGTATTTTGCATGCAAACCAACTTAGGAGTTTTTTGTGAACCTTTTTATCAATTTCAGAGGATGTTTGTGTACGGATCCTAAATTTACGCTCTACATGACTTCTAAATTCCCTGCAATTAATCATGAGATATGATCATGAAATGTAGGTAAAAAAATGTAAGCAAATATATAGAATAACATATGAGTGTACAATTTTTACTGAATGAAGTGTTCAAATTGAGTGAAATTAATCAAGACATGTCTATTTACTTGCACCTTCTTTGTTTCTATTAGTTTGAAGTTCTCGCTTCTTTCAACTAGATCAAAAAATTTCTTGGTGATGGCTCAGGTTCAGGACAATCATCTACACAAAGTGGATAGTTGAAAGACGTCTTAATGTCAAGAAAATACCTTGAACAGAAATATAGGACCCCATCACTACTACAAAAAAGTCTTTTGACGTCCTTTTTTAGCCCCTTTTACATCCTTTTTTTTGGGACGCCTATCTAGGAGGCATAGTAAGTCAAGAGTTACAACGTCCAAAATACTTTAGGACGCCAATATAAGATTTATGACGTCCTAAAATTTTTAGGACGCCATATTGCATTTTTTTAAAAAAAAAATGATTCGCCAAACCTGAGGCCTTAACGCCATTTATGCACATCTTCATCAGGTTTCCCAATAGCAGCACATATCACATATTCCCAAGTAAACAAAAAAGCATTCATTCAGATCCAAAATTAGCATATGTAGATGCACGAAGAGGGAGAGAGGAAGGAGCATAAATTAAGAATTAGATTGACAGATCCAAAATTCTAGATCAATCAGAAGAAAAGGAAAAAAAACAAATCATAGTAAAACTAGAGAGGAAAAAAAGAAGATCAAAGCAATAGTGGAGGGAGGAATCAAACTCAGCCACGATGGTTGCTTCCGTTGCCAGCGAGGGAGGAACTTCGGAGAAGGCGGTTAGCGATCTAAGAGGCAGATCTGGAACCTGAAAATCCACGGCGAGGGTGACCAGATCTAGTGAGAACAATAACTCTTACTACAGTGGGAAAACCAAAGGAGACAGCGGTGGAGAGTTTTAACAAAGAAGAAGGATGAGAACACAAAGTTTCACCTGGAACCTGAAGATTGACGTGATGACGACGGAGGCGATCAAATTTGCTACTCAACATGTCCGACGAGGAGGAGCGGCGGCAAAGATTGAGAGAATGAGATGATGAAAGGAGAATGCGAAGACGAAGGCAAAGATGAAATGTGAGAATGAAAAATGAAAAGTCACGGGATCGATGTATCTAAGCAAAGAAAGAGAAAAGAGTCACAGGATATCTGTTAAGTTTGAAATGAAGTGATTTTGAAATGTTGGTTTAACAAAGAAACAAAAAAATAAAATAAAAAGTCATGGGGGAATGAGATTTTCAAATGACTTGCAAAAAATACCCTTTTTGGCATCCTATATTGATTTTAGGACGCCAAATTTTTTTTTTGGTGTCCTAAATTGATTTTACAAACCAAAGAGACAAGTAAAGGGAATGGAGACACTTAGGCAAATTAAATTAAGTTAGCAAAAACTAATTGACAAATCAGTTTGTGCTAATTAAGATTATTGAAGGACAATAAAAGACATCTATTGAAGGCCATAATTTTCGTAAATAATAGGGCCATTAGAGGGCTGATTAAATGCCAAGAAAATCATAGGATTGTGACCCATGTAAAAACAATCCAATGGCCTTAATTTTTTTCAAGAATTAAGTCTTAATCATCATATATTTATATAAGCCAATGAGAGAAGTAGAGAAATAGGAAATAAACACTTGGTATTTAGGGACACCCAAGGCTTTGATTATGACATGTAATACCCGGATATTTAAATATCTGGAATTCTATATAAATGAGTATTTTTGATAAGTGTATTTGTGGTCTCAAAATAATGAGCATGAATTATCTTATTTTCTAAAGTAATTTTTGTTGAAATAAAGGTGCCAAAAGGCCAAAAAATACATTTTTGAGGCATAAAATAGCCTGAAATTATTATGATAAATCTAAGAAGGTTGTGGAATAATTATTAAAAATTAGGGACACTATTGCCCTTAATTATAAAAATTTAATAAATTATTTCCTTGGAAACATAAGAGAGAAGATTTAATATTATTGTAAAAACTCTTTTAAGCTTTATGATTTTTAATATTTTACATTGGATATAAAATACCAATGTAAGTAAAATAGTTGTGAGATAATGATTTATTCTAATTAAGAAAATTATTAGCAATTAGTAAATGACTAATTAAATAATTAATAGGATATTATTGGATGTTTAAGTTATAGGATAAAATTAATTAAAAATAATTTTAATAAGGGCTGAAATTCGAAATAAATAAATAAATAAAAATAAAAATAAAAAAATATTAAAAAATATTTTATGCTTAGAAAAATAAATAAAAATAAAAGAAATAAATAAATAAATATCTAGATATTTTGATTAAAATAATATTATATTTAGTAAAGAGCCAATAGGACATTTAAGAATGGA
Source organism: Acacia melanoxylon (assembly GCA_019022615.1). Lineage (NCBI taxonomy): Eukaryota > Viridiplantae > Streptophyta > Magnoliopsida > Fabales > Fabaceae > Acacia > Acacia melanoxylon. Next base: position 4,082,674 of record JAFJYJ010000046.1, read on the forward strand.
TAGAAATTAAATCCTACACCAAAATATAGGGATGTAGTCTAAGTCATCTGGACTTTTTATAAACTAGTGAAATTTTATCCCGGAGTGAGCGGTCTCATAAGTCATTTCTGGAACCAACAGCGTAATTAGGAGTACTGGATAATTAGAATAGGGCAGATAGTACAAATGAGAACCTATAGAAAACGAATTAGTTGTGACAAACCAGGGATAAGGTTTCTTAAGACAGAACATATTACGAACCAGCGAATTTCTGTCCAGAGGCTGACACTTCCGAAAGTGATTTCCGTAACCGATGGCGTCTGACTGAAAATCTTCAACAGACAACGGAATACCCTTAATGAGATCAAAAATTTAGCAAAACCCAGTGGTTTTAAAGAGAAAGAAGGGAACTACAAAACCTAGTTCCCAGATTTTTGAGTTTCGTCAAGATTACGCGATTAGGACACCAATCAGGTACCTTTATCTGTAAGTCAGCAAGATGACATCATCTTCTTCTAGAAGGATGACATAGGTAAGACATGTGTAAGGCCAAGATGAAGCCATTTGTCCAAGTGCGATCCAACGGCCGAAAACTGAGCAGACAAAGCATGAATAGTAACCTGAAAAAGTCTATAAATAGCAAGCTCCCTTCTCTCATTCTCTTCACAATTCTAAGAGCTTTCTAGAGAGAAGTTAGAGAGAAGGAAGAGCTGGAGAAATTCTAGATGGGCCCTGGGTAAGTTCTTCGGTCCCTAGTCTTAAGCTTCGGTGTTTTATTCAGTAGCTATAGTATGAATGCTATTTTTATCTTTAATCTTCCAATATATTGTAGATATCATATTTTTGGGTAAATATGGTATATATTTTGAAATATATGATGGGAAAAGAATTATGGCAAAAATTTTGGAAGATTAGAGGCAAAATAGCAAAGCTCTGGCGAAATTCCGCCGATTAGGGGGTCAGGGGGAAAATGGTAATTTTTACCTAGAATGTCTGTTATAGTCTTAAATATTGATAAATGTTATCCTTATAGGATATCTGAGTTGATCAGATCGCTGTTGGTCCGCTGTTGTACTGCCGTCATTCCGTTGTTACCTCGCCGTCGCCGCTGTCAAAATACCGTTTTTCTGGAAAAGTACCGTAGTGCCGTCAGTAAAGGTACAGACGCGTCGTAACCCTAATCTTGTACCGCTCATATACATATATGTGATAGATACGTTCATAGACTGAGGCTCTGTTTAGGGTCGTCAATCATACATACAGTTTACACGGGTTATAGAATTGATAACACCGTATGAGTTTTCCTAGCGTTGAGGACACGTATTGTGATCGTGGCACAGGGTATGTGCAGACATGTTGTTAGGCTTTACATATTGCTTTGTGCTTATGTACTAATATACTGCTATTTTGTTATGAATATCTGTTGTCTATATATTGTTTTATTTGAGTATAAGGTTAACCGTTACCTGAGATCCATATGGGAAATGGATCTCAACTGTAGCTTCAGGGTCAGGAGGACCGAGGGTTGGTGATCGGGGCAAGCAACCGGCGTAGGATTCTAGACGGAGATCTATTTACTATTTTCCGTATTTACTTTTGAATCTTGGATGACTGTATCATTACACTTACACTATGGTTACTACTCTATGATGGTTCAGTTACTCAGTTACTCTTTTGCTCTACTGCTCTACTCTGATTGAAAAAAAAAATCCCGCTTTTAAAATGGGATGTTACATGACATCACAAAGAGCACATGTTAATTAAGAGGTAAAAGCTTCTATAATTTTCTTGACTAATGCAACAATTGAGACCATAGAAAGATGAAATGTGCCAAAGTCATCCAAGGGTCCTAATTGAGTCTTGAATTTTGAATTGGATCAAGGGTGGAGATTAGAGATGAGAAAACTTATGGATTAAGTCTTGGAAAGATATTACACAAGGATGAAAGGGTAATTAGGCACATGTGGGGTCAACATGAGCTTGCCCCTTACCTATAAATAGCAACACCCTCCTCTTCATTTCTTCACACACAACAAGAAATCAAATCTGATTCTTGTGAGAAAGAGAGAGCTAGGCAAAAGTTAGAAGGAAGAAGGGAAGGAGTAAGAGCTTCAAAGGCAAGTTCTTAGTCTTTAGCTTTTTGAGTTTTGGTAGAATTTTGGTTTGATCTAGAAAATTATGGAGTAAAATTCTTTGCATGTTTTTAAGATCACAAAAGGGTTTAAAAGGAAAATTAGATTAAAAACATGGTGGGAAATAATTTTTGAAAGCCAAAGATCAAAATAGCAAAAGTTGGAAAATTGCCAATTTTAAAGCTTTCTAGAGTCCGTCGCTTTGTGGTCAATATTTTATGTAGAAAATGACCTTTAAAAATCATCAAATTACATGAATAAAGTAGACATCCAGCGATTTCTTTTGATATAAAATTTGTAATGTTTAGAGCTCTAGTCAAGGAGATGATGATTTTTGAAGTTAGACCACGTTTCTGGAAATTTATCTAGACACTGGTGTTCATGCGTCGATTTTGAAGAATCAAATGGTGTTTAAAAATTATGAAATTTTCCAAAATTAAAGTAGAAAGAAGGGGCTTTCTTTTTATGTAAAACAATTTTTTTTAGGGTTTTGTACAAGGAGATACAAATTTTTGACGTTAGACCCTGTTTCTAAAATTATAATCTATACAGTGGTTAAAGATGTAAACACTCGGAATAATCCAGAAACTTCAAGCTTTTGGAATTATTTTTCCATGAAAATAGATATGTCAAGGTCATGTATATTTTTGAATCACATCAATTGGATGTTTTTACATTTAGTTGTGATTTTTCAAAGTTGCTGAACAATCTGCTAGAAAATCTATAATTTCAAAATTAAGGAAAATGTAGGTTAAAAATGGAATAACCTATCCACTAAGGGTAAAAAGGTAAAAATAGGTGAGGAAAACCCTTTAGGATATTATTCCAAGCAATATGACATTTATTATAATATCATATAAAATATGGAAAAGGAGATAATGCATTGGTAATATGTTAGGATATCCTAGAGATCCAGGGACAGATTCAAAAGGACAGATATATTACTAAATACGTTGAAGAAAGTTATGTTCGCATACAGTAACTTTAACTCTCCAATGCCTTGTATGTCTTATATGATTGTTTGATTCATAATTGATTGGAGTCATGGGCAAGACTGGGTCTTGAGCCATGCACCGTGATTAAGATTGGGTTTTAGGTCACTTGTGTGTTAACATTTAGTATAGCTATGGATTATTATTATATATGATAATGCTGCATGCTTGTTTTCCTAGCGCTGAGGATACATGTCTGGGACACATAGCACTGGTGAGTGCATCCGCCGTTAACATTACATTTGCTATGTGCTATGTATTGTTAGTTGTTGAATGTTGTTGTTAATATCTATCATATATTGTTTATACTTTGCATATGAAGTTAATTGTTACATGAGATTCAATTTTATTGAATCTTAGACTTGACTAAAGGTTCAGAAAAGGAATCTAGACTAGGGAAGGCGATAAGGACAGAGCCGTGGAGAGATACCGGTCGGAACAAATGCCTAAAGTAGTTTATTAGGGCATAGTTTTTGGCAATGAATATGATAAAATTAGTTCATACCGTTACTGACCTTGTCAATTGATGTGATGGACTGAGTTAGATTCATGGCTTCAAGTCTAGTTAGAGGATGATTTGGGTTTGTATTATTGTATCACACGAATATCCCTATGGCATTTTAAATTTACCAGTATATAACTGGGCATATAATATCAGTTACTCATCATTCAAATGTTAATGCATGCTCTCCGTTTTACTTTACTCTAATCTGCTAACACCGTCAACTTTGTTGATATTCCTAATACTACATGTCAATGGACATAATAAGTAGTAAGGAATTATTTTGTGTTACAATCACAATGAAAAAAGATAGAAAAAAGATCATCTCCAAATGAGAAAGCGTAGGAATGATTTTTTGTTATAGCTTATCGAGCTCCTCAACTGCCAAAACCTTGGAACACAATTTCAAAAAGAAAGAACACAGCTTCACCAAAATGATGGACAAATCGAGAGGTAGTGTATTTTTATTGCCAGTGGAAATAACTGTTGCATAAGAACATGTTAGTCATGACTCTTCAACCCAACAATCTTTTGAGTTTGCATGTCAATACACCGTGAATTATTGCTTGAATACCCATTACGAACTTTTATTTTCTTCAACATTGCATAGAAGATTTCGTTGTTTAATTTTGAGAAAGTAAGTTTAGCAGGTGATATTTGTTATGCTCAATTGGCCACATGTCTTCACGAACTCCCCTACTCCGTAAATCTTTCCTCGATTGAAGATGAACTTTTGACTTTCCAGGTTCCTTAAGCAGTGTGTATACCACATTGTCGCATACATTTATTTCATTGTGCATGACATCAAGACTGTGTAAAAACAAATTAGATTTCCAATTTGGAAAAGTGAAGAGATATTTATCTTCTGCCATTGCTGAGCTACAAAAGCAAAAGTCCTATTAGCCTTTCTCCCTGCTTTTGATGCGTCATTGTTTTTTCCAAACTCGAATTCAACATTCTAAAGTTGCTATAAGATATCTGCACCGGTTAAAGTCTGAGGAGGTAATCTTTTTTCCAATTTCCCATTAAAACGATTCCATTGCAATTTAAACTTGTGTTTACCATCAAGAAACTTCCAATGACCTATAAAACACCACTTTCGACTGTGGGGAAGGTACACTTAGTCAAAGTCAAAAATTGCAAGCTGGACACGCGTCCCAATATACACATTTCACCCCGGATAATTTTTCTAGCCCAGGAAAGTCACTTATTGTTCATGTCAAGGCTGCACACAAGTACAATTCTGAAATAAGCAGTTGGACATACACATTGATGTCATTACCCTGTGTCTTTTTGCCTAGACAAAATAAAAAAGCTTTGCTTCATACACATCTGAGGGGCAAGTTGTATGGAACTAAGACTACTAGTCAAATATGATAAGCGCATAATAGCTATAGCTAATATAGATACGGGATCATGTGCCACTATCCTTAAACCCCATGTTCTTCCCAAAGAATCTTGGGCATTTCCATTATTATTAGCTAATTGAGAAATTTACATAATTGATGGAATAGCATGATCATTTATATATTTATCAAACTAAAATAATAAAAGAAATACTTAAAAATAAGTCGTCCAGCCCATAGAGTAATAATTGTTTCATTATATATTTGTTTAAAACCAAAGGAGATCAAACAACATTGAGTGTAATAATTTTTAATTGATGATGTTCTTCCGGCAATCTCCCTTTGCTCTCCTTCAACTTTCTTGTCTAATTTTCATTTCATAAGTTTGGTTAATTAGTTAGGAAATTGTATGTTTATTTGTCAATTTTGCTCTTACAATCAATGTTTCAATGTGACTTTTTGTATTTTTCTTTCTTTCAAAACCATATTATAGTATGGGTAAAGTTGAAATTCCTTTTTCCCCCCAATTTAAGACATTTGATTTAATGAATTCACTGTTAAATCTTAGTTCAAGTGAATTTGTTGAAGAGGCATATATTGTGCACCGGGGGAGTAGTTCACTTCTAAATAGAATAATAAGTCTAGGTAAAGGTTTATTAATGACTGTTTTTTCTTTCTTAGTTTTATCCATATTTAATTTTTATTGGAAAAGGAGAAAAAAAAAGAGGTGACAATAATTGGTAAATGTAGAAAGAAATAAAATTTTAATAAAACGACACTTTGAAAATTTTTATCAATGTAAGACATATTTCATAACTTCACTGTTATTACTTAATATATGAGAATTAGTTAAAATGTACTTGTAAGAGGGCCGAGGGGATATAGCACTCCGCGCCTATATAAAATCACTTGTATCATATTCTCGCATACTAATAAGTGCATTGAACTTATTAAAAAATTTATATTTACCCTTATTAATTTTTTTTTTTGTCTCTTTATACTTTACAAATGATTTTCACACATTTCTCCTATTTTCTTTCTTTCATACCAATAAAAAATTAATAGGGTTAAAATTGAGAAAAAGTCATTAATGATTCTATAAGTGACTTATATTTTGAATCAAGCTTTTTTCTTTTTGTACAAGTGACTTATATTTAGACACAGAGTAGTGTATAATGAAGTTAGGGTCAAAAAAGAAAAGTTGACTAGGCTTTGAATGTCCCAAACAACATAGTTTTAAAACTAAACAAGAAAATCTAAAATAATATATATGTCATGGAGCGATCGAGGAAGTACAAATATTATATTATCGCTGATCCGCGTGAGATTTTTCGAGTAGTACGAAATATAAAGTCTGAAATCTCGGCATATCTCTTAACAAGGGTTTGAGCCAAACCAATCAAGAAATGTGAAGAAGAAAAAGCAAATAAGAATATAGGTCTCATAAAAGAGGATTAATGGGAAAACATGTCCAGTTTCAAATATTTGATCTTAAAATATGCTTGTTCATAATAAATCCTTATATTTGATCTATGATTAACGTATCTCAGGATACAATTTATTTTGTATAGATTCTCATTTACTTGTGTCTTGAATTAATCCCAATGGTTTTTAACTCTCAAATTAAAGAAAGTACACATCTTTCTCTCACCTACACTAGGCTCACAACACTCACAACTCTTGCACTCACACACTCACAACTCCTTCAAACCCCCCCTCTCTATTCATGCATATTTTCTTCCACCTTCATTTATGGGAAGTACAAATCTTCTTACAACCATTAACTCTTGTGTAAGTGATTTAATTAACTTGAGCTTTTATTTATTTAATCACTTCCATTTTCAATTCAGATTTTGTTTCAACCATGTATACCTCTCTTTAGCTCTCAAATTTGTGTTTTCATTACTTCATAATATCTAGAAGAAAGGCTCTCATTGGTTAATTTTTACTTCATAAGGATTACACTTTATGATACTTAATTAAGGCCTTAGGATTTAGCTTTATTAGTTTTAATCCAAGCACTTGATTTGTGTTGGAAAAATCTAAACACTATTGTTGATATTTGTTCAAGATTTTATGTGCTCATAAGAATATCTTTGATGTCATCTTTTCGCTTTTAATTAAGCATAATTTCGCCACCTTCAAATGTGTAACACCCCAATTCTTGTAGCATAAATCGTGCCGGTGACACGTGGTTTTATAAAAATTCATCAGAGTTTTGAGGTGCTACAGCTTAGCGTTTTGCGGAAACGAAGAGCATGTACTAAAAATTTGAACAACGGGTATAATTTCGAGTAAGCGATATGAAATACTCGGACATATGATGATGCCCGACGTATATCGATATATATTACAAAATCTCCGAAGGAATTATTCATGTGATACAGTAATACAAAACTTTATAATTACAATTCTTACATGTAACTACACCCTCTTTAACCAATCCTTGAGTAGACTTGGGGCATAGAACCTAAATTCAATTAAATCATCCCATTTGGCCAGGCTGGGTAGGTCTAGTGGGAGCCTCACCGTGCTAGGGTGACTGATTGGCTGATCCACATAGACGACCCTTTCTAGTTTAAGCACCAAATGATATGAAGTAACTTTATTAGATTCATGCTATAAAGGCGGAGTTCGTTGACTTTCTTCTCGCATTTCCTTCGACCGGTGCCTTCTCACAGCTCCGTCTACTGGCGTCTATCTATAGCTCCATCCCCTGGTGCCACTTCTGGTTCATGCCCCTTTCCTATCTATTCATTCAGACTGAGGTCCAATGCCCATCGAACCTTAGGTAACGGTTAACCTCATGCTTATGTAAACAATATATGTATGACAGGTCTTCATGACATTTTCGCAATAATCACTACAAAAGCCCATAACAGATGTAGGAAATACATATTTGTATGTAAGGCAATAACAATACATAGCCCCTGCAGTATGTTTGTTATCCCAGTGCCACGATGTATAGTCGTGTCCAAAGCGCTAAGGAAAACTCTCAACGACGTTAACAATACCATAACCCGTATATTCATGATTTCATCAATTTCAAATGAGACAGAGTCTCAGTACAGGAACATAGCAATCATACATAAGCATATCGTAATCATCAGAGTTAGTGTTACTGTACGCCGCGAACGTACCTTCGTTGATGGTACTCGGGCACGTTTTATGAAAAACCGTATTTTTTTAACAGCGGTGCGACATTGGTTCGACTACAGATATCCTATACGGATTATATCGTTTTTATCAGTATTAAGCATTATAACAGGCATTTTAGGTACAAATTACCATATTTCCCCTGACCCCCTAATCGGCGGAATTTCGCCAGAGCTTCGCTATTTTGACCCTATCTCTCCAGAATTTTGACATATCTCTTTTCCCAGTATATTTTCGAAATAAATACCATAATTATCCCTAAACATGATATCTAGACTATTTGGAAAATTTAAAGATAAATATAGCATTTCTACTATATCTACCGAAAGAACTACCGAAACTAAAGACTAGGGACCGAAGAACTTACACAGGGCTCCGCTAGACTTTCTCTGGGCTCCTCCTTCTCTCTAACCTCTCTCTAAACTCGGTTTTGGGGTGGAGAAGAATGAAGGGGGTGAAGGCCTATTTATAGCAAAAGTCTTGGCACTATTCATCACTTTATCAAACTGGTTTTCAGCCGTTGGATCGCACTGTTGGTTATGATTAGTTTTGATGATGTGTTATATAGATGTCATTCCTAAGAGCAAAAAGGTTGCATACTACATTTATATTCTACTTTGACTAATTCTTATATTTAATGTAGATGCTAAGTTAAAAGATGAAGAATGATCAAGTTGGGAGATGGAAAAAGGAAGAACTTGTTGAATGGAATGAATATATCATTATTCAAGTTCTTATATTGATGCTAGAAGCCTCCAAGATCATATGGAAGTTGGATTGGCTCAATTCGAGTTAAAACAAGCAAATATGAGATTGTGGATGAGCAAACTCGAGCCTCCAAGTATTAAACTCAAGTTTACTACCTTCTTTGAAGTAATTTGCCTTTCTCGATATGTCCAAACTCGAGCTTAGCACTCTAAACTCGAGTCTATAAGTGTCTTCAGCAGCTTTGGTGTTTCGGGACTAGGCAAACTCGAGCTCATCAAGACAAACTCGAGCTTACGGCGGTGATCAACTCGTTTCACGTTCAGCACAGCAACGTCTGGTAATTTGATGATATCTTCCAAACCAGAGATCCAATTGAGGTGAAACCAGTGGCATATGAAACTAGACTCCCAATGCGTCATTTGGATATAAAATACAAGCTCAAAGGAGTTCATATGAGAGAGCTATGAATTGTTGAAGTTGACAGATAAAACCACGCCACACAGAAAACCAAGCCTCAATGGTTTGCGTGTAACTCACAATATACAAATCCAATTTAGTTCAAATCAGTGGCATTGGAAAGTAGACTCAACGAGCTTTCCATCAAGAGTTGAACCAACAAAAACGAAGTTCAGACCAGGGAGATATGGCCCTCGAAAGTGGACGAAGTTGCAAGCTCGCTGAACAAAGTCCAAAATCAGCCAGGCCAAGTTTACATGTAGCAAGCTCGAGCTTACAAGTAGCAAACTCGAGCTTACGGGTTACAGAGAGGAAATGCTGATTTTGAAGAAGTCCAAACTCGAGCTTGAAGTTACAAGCTCGAGCTCGAGAGTTCCGAGAAGAAATGAACTTTTGGAAAAAGCCAAACTCGAGCCTATAAGTGACCAAACTCGAGTTTAGCTCGAGATGTGGTGAGAGCAAAGCGAGGTCCCGATAAACACCCAAACTCGAGTCTATAAGTCACAAGCTCGAGCTTGAGACTTCCGAGGCAAAATTCCAAGTTCAAAGAAGACCAAACTCGAGCTTACCTATGTAAACTCGAGCTTGGAACTCCAGAACAGATTTACACATCTGATTCAAGAAAATCACCATATTGTTTCTCATCAAGAACATCCAGATGATTACTCAAATGATTAATACTACTTCTTAACATCATTTATATCATTTGTGTATAAGTTTCAGGTGATTAAAGTTTGAGATAACATCAATTTGACAGAAATCAAAATCTGTCAAGAGTATGAAGATGAACTTTTCTTGCAGATTTTCGAAACAAAAAAAAGCGAAATTGAACGAGAAACTTGAAGAAGCAACGTTTAATGCTTTGAACGGTAATGTTCTTCAATGGATTCAAATGTTCAATGTCCTTTAACTTCAGATTTGAGAAGATTTGAATTTGCTTTAAAGTCAAATAAAGCAACTCCATGAGCCACTTGTATTATTTTATTATATCTTCTCAAACAAAGCAAATGGAAGATGACTGGAAAGATGGATGACCATTTCTCAATGCGAACAACAATGCCTCCACCAACTAAAGTCAGTACATCATCATTTCTCAAACAAGACCACATGGGACACATTCTTGAAGAGCCAAATATTCAAATATTCAAATCTGCAAATGTTTTCATGACTATATCTCAACAGCTATATTCCCAATGACCATATTCTCAACGGCTATATTCTCCACGAATTCAAAGCACTCAAACAAGTCATTAAGCTTCAACTAGTATAAATACTGAAGATTTGAAGTCTCCATACGAACACGAGTACACAGAGCGAGAAAAACGCAGAGACACAAGCCGACATCTTCAAGATGCTAATACTCGATTTTCATATCATTTACTCTGTTCTTAATGTTTACATAGCTTATCATAGAGAGTGAGATGACTTGTAATTGTGCTTCGGTGCTTATCCATCTACTTCGAGAGAGAAGAGAGTTATTGTACACATCCTATCATTCTATTCGTGAGATACTCAAGATTGGGTAATCTTGAGTGGGAAACACATTGTGTTGATTACGGCTTGTAAGGGGAGTGAATCCTAGGGAGAGGATTACTTCGAGTACAGTGTGTGATCAAGCAAGTGTATTGATTACGGTTTGTAAGGGGGAGTGAATCCTAGTGAGAGGATTACTCCAAGTACGTAACGTGTAATCAAGTTACAAGAAGATAGTGGATTGAAAATCTCAAGTGAAGCTTGGGGACTTGGGACGTAGGTCAAGGATTGGGCCGAACCAAAGTATAAATCGGTTTGCATATTCTCTTCCCTTATCTCTTATATTTCCAAAGACATATACCCGAATATCTATACATGTTTGAATGATGACTATTGCTTTATCAATCATTATTATCGTCATTCAAACTGCTTTCAATAAGTTGCGAAAAGTTTTTCAAAGTTCATAAAGTCTTAACAAACACCCAATTCACCCCCCTCTTGGGTGATAGCACAGTTTTTCATTTGGTATCGAGCTAGGCTCTTGTTTAAAGGACTTAACCGTCTCAAGAGTTTCAATGGCTAATTTTGGGTGCTCTACGTTTTTCGTAGGATTTGATTTTACCATTCCACCGCTTTTCAAAGATATTAGTTTTTGGTTTTGGAAAGCTAGAATGACTAGTTTTATCAAAGCAACTGATTTTTATATGTGGAATGTTTTTACAAATGCTTTTGATTTCAAACCAAGAAAGGATTGGACGAGAAAAAAGACTTCAAGATGTTTTCATTGAACATTAGAGCAATGAACATATTATACAAATGCCTTAACCGAAAATGATTTTGAGAAAATCAAGTCTTGCTCTAGTGCTAAAGAAATTTGGGATACTCTTGATTTTATATATACTTCTAACAATTGTGTTGAAGTTGAAAGTGTTGAAAGTTCATCGAAATTACAAACCGCACATTTATGGATGATGAACAAATGGAAGAAGGCGAAATCGAGAATGCTTTCTTGATTCAGTCAACACAAAAGAACAAGAGAAAAAGGATTCCCAAGATGAGCTCATTGACATTTGTGATCAATCACTATCTGGAGCTCTAGATGAACATGAGGTAAACAATTCCAATTCTTCTTGTGTAGATAAGAAAAACGTTTTTGAACAATCGCATAGAAGTGTTTTTCAACCATTTACTGATTCTATTTTGAAAAACAAACATATTTTCGAAAATGATCTTTGCTGGAAAATCATGTGGGAAGAATGAATGTTCAAATAAAGATTATTTGAAGTCTTACTCTCATCACCAAGACAATACTTGCAAAAATATTCACAATAAGCATCATTCTATTATTTGCAATTATTGTGGTAAATCTGGACATATTTCTTACACATGCTATATTAGGAGAAATTCTACCGTGAGAAATAAATTTGTTTGGGTTCCTAAAGGACAATCAAGGTCCATTACTATGAGTCAAGGACCCAAGTATAAATGGGTACCAAAATGTCCATCTAGTGTAAGTGTGCGGGACAATTTGAAAATCAATGGACATAAGGATACTGAGAAGATGAAGAAGAATCCAAGAGTTTCTCATCAACCTAAAAGGAAACTCACCTCAGTTAGGAGAACTTGTGGAAAAGCCATTGCTGGAACTATAAAGTTTAAACATCAAAGGAAGCAATGGATACAAGCAAGAAGAGTATCATCTACCTCAAGAATGAATTATCACAGAGTACCATTCAACTATCATGAGGAGAATAAGAAAAGAAGGATTTCTTGTGCACAAGGGAAAAGATTATTGCAGTCTACATCATGTGAGAAAGAGTTGCTTCATCCCAATACTAAATTCAAAAAGACAAAGTATCAACGAATGACAAATTGGGTGAGCGAATGCAATCCTTCAAGTACCTAAGGCTAAGGTATGCAATGGTAAAACCTCCTATGCTATCATCTGAAATAATCATTGAGGTTTTATATCTTATAACCTTAGGAATGAGCATTGCAAACTATTTGTTTTTTAATTGGGTTTTTACATCCTGATATATATATTTTTAAATAGATTGCAATGTTCAATAGGTTGAACTCTTTATGCATTCATGATGATTTGAAAACAAAGTATTTCTTTTATGCATAAAGTCATGTCTAGTTCACTATGCTCAATTGTACTTGAATTAATTATATTCATAAGAGCATGTGAATTTTTGTTCCTACAAGCTAACGATGATTGGATCCAAGTAAGGTTGGATACCAAGAAAGAAGAAGATTTATATGGTTTTGTAGGAACAAAGAAAGCTTCTCAAGAATGCAGCATAAATGATCCATATCTTGAGAATGCTAAATAAGCTATGCTTGTTATTGATGGTGATTGCTTGAAAAGAAGTTATCTATATCAATCCATCTCAACCAAGCAAGCTTCTATGAGGACAAGAGGAATTACGGTGATATCTAATTCTTACCTCATACTATGATTATATGAAGTTCATTTTTGGTTTGTCTTGGGTTAAGTTAAAATGTTTTGAAACTTATTCAATTTCAATCGGCAATTTTTTGTCGGTGCCAAACTCGAGCTTGGCTATGCAAACTCGAGCTTGCCCCTTACGTAAAGCAAACCAAGCTATTTTGTATTTTCTAAACTTGAGCTTGGTCCATAAACTTGAGCTTGAACATTTTTCAAAGTTTACTCATATTCAGAGTAAGCTCGAGCTTATACTTGTAAACTCGAGTTTAGGAAAAGTTGGGAATTTTATCAAGTTACTCAAATCTCAAACTCAAGCTTACTATTTTTAAACTCAAGCTTGCTTCTTCCAGAGACTTTTCTCAATGAGTTTACAAATGTGTAAACTCGAGCTTGCCGTTGCAAACTCGAGCTTACCTCGCGTAAAACTATTTGTCAAGTGAAAACCTTTCCCTAAACTTGAGCTTATCATTTTCAATGTAGAGTTTGTCTTTTTCAAAGAATTTTCAGATCATGTAAACTCGAGTTTAACGTTTCAAACTCGAGCTTGCATCGACGTAAACTTTTCGAGTTTTCCTAAATAGCAAACTCAAGCTTACCTTTCTAAGCTCAAGCTTACATTTTGAGGATTAAAATTATTTTTGACATGAATAGTGTCAAACTCGAGCCGATCACTAATAGACTCGAGTTTGCATTTTGTTCAAAATGTTTTTCAAGATGGTTTCACGATAGTTTCCTTGACAAAGCTCTAAACTCGAGCTTAGATACGGAAACTCGAGCTTGGTATCGAATAAAATTTCCAAACTCAAGTTTGCCTTTCCAAACTCAAGTTTGAGTCAACCGTGCTTTTGAAATCACTTTGCTCGAATTTTTCAAGAACTTCCTGTATGATCTATATACTTCATATCATCATCAATCACTAATATTCCTAACTGTGTTTAATCAATTTGTTAGTGAGTTTTTGATGATCAAACAAGTGAATTGTGCATAAATTTTTTATTTTATATTTTTGAAATGCACAAGTGTAAAATTTGTTTGGATTTCTATTCACACTTTGTCTTGTGTGAATGCATACAAATGTTTTTGAAAACATATCCATACTTTAATTGCATTCAAATGATGTTTCAAATTGGAAGTTAATATTGTATATTGAATGTTGGATATGCTTCAAATTTGTCAAGTTGAGTCTTTCCTATCATTCACATATTGACCTTTGGTATTCAATATGATGCTTGAACTCCTCATTCTTCATTCTCAATCAAGTTAGATCTTATATCTAACAAGTTGATTATCTATATGAGTTTCAAGCTTATCTCGTAAAAGAATTCAATTTGTGAAAATCTTGTGCTTAGTGGATAAACTCTTATTAGTCAAGTTACTCAAATATGCATTTATCTTCATCCATTTTCGAGTAACTATATTTATATTCTTGCCTTGAATATTCATATACTTCAAGACTCTATTCTAAAAGGCAAGATCATCTCTTAGACAATAGCGAAGTCATTGTGCTCATATATTTCGTTGTGCAAAGCATGTTTCAAAAATGCTTTACCATTATGACTTTTGCTCTTGGGAAAATTTTTCTACATGTAAACTTCAATGTTTCACATGTTCTCTTAATCTTGAAGCATTCTGATCTATTCTTTAACATGTTGACTTCCACCATGTTTAAAATGAACATTGTTTTCAAGCATGTTTCAAAAATGAATCTTTCATTCATGAAAATTTTGATTTCATAATGCATTATCATATTTTGAAAGAACATTCAAGATTTGAAACACTTTGCATATTTCATTATCATTCTTGAAAAATCGAGCTCATTCATAAACCGTGAATTGATAAATGCTTATCTTTATGGATAAAATTTTCTATGCTCAAACTTACATGTATTTTGTCAATGACATCATTTCGCATAAAGTATATTTAACAAACTGTCATTGAGAAATAACATTTTTTGTATCATTTAGTTATTACCCTTTTTGATTCATTGGCTTGAATTTAATTGATTGGGTAAAACTATGTTTCACTCTTTGATTGCTATACTCTTTGCTCCAATATCATATTGTTAAATTATATATAAGAGCTCAAGAGTTATCATGTCTAATTAGTTGTGGACTCAAGAATCATTGAGTACCAAAGAACGTATAATTTTGCAGGAATTGACCAAAATGTTCTGTTGTTAAATACAAAGAACATAGGCAAACATAATAGATCATTTCAAAGTGGCTATGTCTGCAAATTCTATGACAATACCGAGTGACATCCCATCACTAGCAAGAGGCTTAGGAGCATACTCGCTTGATGATAAGTTTATGAGAAACTAATTTGAAATCCTATACAAAGCTCATTTGGGATTTCAGCTTCTAAGATGTATTCAGAACAATTGATAATTGTTATCCAAAGAATGCATCTATGGACTACGAGAGGATTATAACTTGTGTAATTACGATATTACTCAAGTGAGGTATTGTATTATACATATGTCATAATCATGCTAGGCTAACTTGATTTCATTCATTCCATTTTTCTTAGCACGAGCACATTTATTTTTAAAAATGATTCTTATGCTTTAAACTCTTTTATCATCATAAAAAGCATAAGTGATTTCTTCATACCAATTTCAAGTCCATCCTTGTGTACTTGAAAGTTCTTAATTCCGAGATACCATGTTATGTCTATTGGAGTTAGATGAATTCCGGACCTCATAACACTTGGTATCACATCATTATTTGGTATCACATCATTATTTGGTATCATTAAAGGGAGCTACAACTCGTTATAATCATGCATTCATTAAGGGGAGCTTCACATTCATATGTGTTTAATACTTTAAAAGCTCATCTCCTTTATTTGAAGAAAACCCTTTTTAAGCATACTCATCTACATTCACTATGTCTTATTAGTTTTGATGATGAGTTGATTTCATATTTAAAAATATCTTATATTTTCCTTTCATTATTTTTAAAATATCATTTGGAAAGGAATACTTTGATATTTGGTTGTACTCACAAATCTCTTTTGGAAAGAAAGTTTTCAATTTATAGCGAAATTTTGTTATGTGCTACAACTTTCCTTGAACGCAATACAAGGAGAATATGTTAATTTAAGGAACGATGCTTTGACAATCAATCTGAGATTTGCTTTATAAAGAATGAGGAACACCTCTTGGAACAAGCTGAGATATGTTCTACAGAAGAGCTCTATGAAAAAAAGGCAAAGGATTGAATCGAGTGCCGACATTATTCATTCATATGAGATACAACTCAAGAAGTCAAACTTTAGTCTCAAAGGCTATTCAGAGCATATCACAGATCTCAAAGCTAGCAAATGGATTTCACAGATCGATCATCAATCTGCAAAAACCAACATGAGCATTTCTAATCTCTATCTTTTTATATTCAGTAGAAATGTTGCATATGTTTGGTATCTATATGTTTTAAGTGTGAAAGATTTATTGAAAACCTCTCCAAATTCTTTCAAATTTTTTTTTCATAAAAACATTCCAAATTGCATCATATTTAAAATGAAAACACTTTCAAATCGAGGAGAGAAAATCAGTTCTTTTACTCTTCTAATCTGGGTTCATATTTGTCTCTATAAGCATTTCTTCTTTACTTCAACTTTTTGCTAATGACAAATAAGGGGGAGAGAATGGCAAGAAAAATATGAGCATCTAATATACTTACATATTCATACATATTTTTCATATAGTATTTGCCATCATCAAAAAGGGGGAGAATGTTGGTTATGATTAGTTTTGATGATGTGTTATATAGATGTCATTCCTAAGAGCAAAAAGGTTGCATACTACATTTATATTCTACTTTGACTAATTCTTATATTTAATGTAGATGCTAAGTTAAAAGATGAAGAATGATCAAGTTGGGAGATGGAAAAAGGAAGAACTTGTTGAATGGAATGAATATATCATTATTCAAGTTCTTATATTGATGCTAGAAGCCTCCAAGATCATATGGAAGTTGGATTGGCTCAATTCAGAGTTAAAACAAGCAAATATGAGATTGTGGATGAGCAAACTCGAGCCTCCAAGTATTAAACTCAAGTTTACTACCTTGCTGAAGTAATTTGCCTTTCTGATATGTCCAAACTCGAGCTTAGCACTCTAAACTCGAGTCTATAAGTGTCTTCAGCAGCTTTGGTGTTTCGGACTAGGCAAACTCGAGCTCATCAAGACAAACTCGAGCTTTAGCGGTGATCAACTCGTTTCACGTTCAGCACAGCAACGCCTGGTAATTTGATGATATCTTCCAAACCAGAGATCCAATTGAGGTGAAACCAGTGGCATATGAAACTAGACTCCCAATGCGTCATTTGGATATAAAATACAAGCTCAAAGGAGTTCATATGAGAGAGCTATGAATTGTTGAAGTTGACAGATAAAACCACGCCACACAGAAAACCAAGCCTCAATGGTTTGCGTGTAACTCACAATATACAAATCCAATTTAGTTCAAATCAGTGGCATTGGAAAGTAGACTCAACGAGCTTTCCATCAAGAGTTGAACCAACAAAAACGAAGTTCAGACCAGGGAGATATGGCCCTCGAAAGTGGACGAAGTTGCAAGCTCGCTGAACAAAGTCCAAAATCAGCCAGGCCAAGTTTACATGTAGCAAGCTCGAGCTTACAAGTAGCAAACTCGAGCTTACGGGTTACGTGAGAGAGGAAATGCTGATTTTGAAGAAGTCCAAACTCGAGCTTGAAGTTACAAGCTCGAGCTCGAGAGTTCCGAGAAGAAATGAACTTTTGGAAAAAGCCAAACTCGAGCCTATAAGTGACCAAACTCGAGTTTAGCTCAGACAGAGAGCAAGCAGGTCCCGATAAACACCCAAACTCGAGTCTATAAGTCACAAGCTCGAGCTTGAGACTTCCAGAGGCAAAATTCCAAGTTCAAAAGAAGACCAAACTCGAGCTTACCTATGTAAACTCGAGCTTGGAACTCCGCAACGCATTTACATCATCGATTCAAGAAAATCACCATATTGTTTCTCATCAAGAACATCCAGATGATTACTCAAATGATTAATACTACTTCTTAACATCATTTATATCATTTGTGTATAAGTTTCAGGTGATTAAAGTTTGAGATAACATCAATTTGACGTAAATCAAAATCGTCAAGAGTATGAAGATGAACTTTGCTTGCAGATTTTGAACACAAAAAGGCGTTGAATTGAACGAGAAACCCGAAGAAGCAACGTTTAATGCTGAACGGTAATGTTCTTCAATGGATTCAAATGTTCAATGTCCTTTAACTTCAGATTTGAGAAGATTTGAATTTGCTTTAAAGTCAAATAAAGCAACTCCATGAGCCACTTGTATTATTTTATTATATCTTCTCAAACAAAGCAAATGGAAGATGACCTGGAAAGATGGACAGCCATTTCTCAATGCAGACAACAATGCCTCCACCAACTAAAGCTGTACATCATCATTTCTCAAACAAGACCACATGGGACACATTCTTGAAGAGCCAAATATTCAAATATTCAAATCTGCAAATGTTTTCAACAGCTATATCTCAACAGCTATATTCCCAACAGCCATATTCTCAACAGCTATATTCTCCACGAATTCAAAGCACTCAAACAGTCATTAAGCTTCAACTAGTATAAATACCTGAAGATTTGAAGTCTCCATACAGAACACAGAGTACACAGAGCAGAAAAACGCAGAGACACAAGCTGACATCTTCAAGATGCTAATACTCTGATTTTCATATCATTTACTCTGTTCTTAATGTTTACATAGCTTATCATAGAGAGTGAGATGACTTGTAATTGTGCTTGGTGCTTATCCATCTACTTCGAGAGAGAAGAGAGTTATTGTACACATCCTATCATTCTATTCGTGAGATACTCAAGATTGGGTAATCTTGAGTGGGAAACACATTGTGTTGATTACGGCTTGTAAGGGGAGTGAATCCTAGGGAGAGGATTACTTGAGTACGAGTGTGTGATCAAGCAAGTGTATTGATTACAGTTTGTAAGGGGAGTGAATCCTAGTGAGAGGATTACTCCAAGTACGAACGTGTAATCAAGTTACAAGAAGATAGTGGATTGAAAATCTCAAGTGAAGCTTGGGACCGGACGTAGGTCAAGGATTGGGCCGAACCAAGATAAATCGGTTTGCATATTCTCTTCCTTATCTCTTATATTTCCAAAGACATATACCCGAATATCTATACATGTTTGAATGACCGACTATTGCTTTATCAATCATTATTATCGTCATTCAAACTGCTTTCAATAAGTTGCGAAAAGTTTTTCAAAGTTCATAAAGTCTTAACAAACACCCAATTCACCCCCCCTCTTGGGTGATAGCCTGGTTTTTCACGCACTTCGACACGTGACTTCATCCTTGCCATCCATGTGTTGGATGGCATCATCCTTCTAGAAGAAGATGATGTCACAAGCTTGCTTTATGTGACTGTACCGATAAAGTTCCCAGTTCGGTGTCCGAATCGCGTAACCTTGGAGAAACTCAAAAATCTGAGAGCAAGGCACTGAAGTTTTATTCTTTCTCTTTAAAACCACTTGGGTTAACTAAATTTTTGATCCCGTTAAGGGTATTCCGTAGTCTGCTGAAGATTTTCGGATAAACGCTGTCGATTACAGAAATAACTCACAAAAATTTGTTTTTCTATTGGTTCTCATTTGCACTATCTGCCTTTTTCTTTATTTATCCTGTGTCTTAATGACTCAGTTGGTTTCAGAAATGACTTCGGAGATAGTCCACTCTGAGGTAGAATTTGTAACATCTCATTTCCAAAAGCAGATATATTTTTTTCATCAGAGTAGAGCATCGGAGCGTAAGAGTAACTAATACTTATATTTCAAATGCCGTAAGTTTGGCTGTTTACAGTAATGGTACATTGTACCGAGTGTTTACAAAAGTAGATAACAACAGAGGAAAGTCTTTAGCCGGGTCTCTATGCGGCTTGCTTGCCTTTCTCCTTGGTCCTCGGTCCTCCTGAACCTGATGCTATGTTAAGAGCTGAGGTCCAATGCATACGGACCTCAGGTAACGTTAACCTCATGTTTACATACATCATATAAGTACTACAGATATACAGGGAATTTTGACGACACTTACTACGTTCAAAGTAGGGTATACATAATCAGATATATATGGCAATAACAATACAGTCGGATGTAAGGTTAAGGCACAACGGACATTGTACATAATCAGATATGGACGGCAATAACAATACAGTCAGATGTAAGGTTAAGGCACAACAGACAATTTACATAATCGGATATGGACGGCAATAACAATACAGTCAGATGTAAGGTTAAGGCACAACAGAGAAATATAGCATGACAGAGGAAATACATATATGCATACGATAACCATCAGAGTTAGTGTTACAGTACGCGAACGTACCTTGTTGGCGGTACAACGGTACTTTTACGGAAAAACAGAAAATTTGACAGCGGCGTAAACAGCGGGATGTCGGCGGTACGACAGCGGCACGATTAACTCAGATATCCTAAAATGATTGTATTTATCAACATTTAGCATCATAACGGGCATTTTAGGTACAAATTACCATTTTTCCCCTGACTCCCAATCGGCGGAATTTCGCTAGAGCTTCGCTGTTTTGACTCTAATCTTCCAAAATTTCGCGTAACTCTTTTCCCAACATGATTTTCGAAATATATATCATATTTAACCCAAAAACATGATATCTAAAATATATTGGAAGATTAAAGATCAAAACAACATTCCTACTACAACAACTACCGAAAGAAAACACCAAAGCTTAAGACTAGGGATCGAAGAACTTACTCCGGCTTGGCAAGAACTTCTGAGATCTCTTCCTTCTCTCTAACTTCTCTCTAGGCTAAGTTTTTGGGATGGAGAAATGAAGAGGAGAAGGCTTCTATTTATAGAAGAAAGGAGGGACAAGGTGGAAATTTCATGAAATGTCTTCAGATCGGATTTCCACCGTCGGATCGCACTTCGCCACGTGGCTTTATCTTGGCCTTACACCTATTTGGCTGACATCATCCTTCTAGAAGGATGATGTCATGCATGACATCACATGTGCGACTTACCGATAGTGTTTTCCCAATCGGTGTCCGAATCGCGTAATTTTGCCGAATCTCAAAAATCCGGAACTAGGTTTTGTAGTTCCATTCTTTCTCTTTAAAACTACTGGGTTTAACTATATTCTTGATCCCATTAAGGGTATTCCGTTATCTGCCGAAGATTTTCGGACAAACGCTGTTGGTTTCACAAACGACTTCTGAGACCGCTCAATCCGAGATAGAATTTCACTGGTTCATAAAAGGTCCAGTGGTAAAAGACTAAATTTCTATATCTTGAGGTAGAATTTCATTTCTATCTCGTTCTCATATCTCCCGTTGGCTCTTTACCGATTATATTATTATTTTATTCAAAATATCTAGATATTTTTTTCTTTTATTTTTTATTTATTTTTCTAAGCATAAAATATTTTATTATTTATTTATTTATTTAATAATTTCGAATTTCTCCCCTTAAATTAATTATTTACTAATTAATTTACTTATATCATAATCAAAACAATTAGCTACCAATTACTTAATTAGCCACTTACTAATTGTTGATAATTTTCATAATTAGGATTAATTATTATCTCACAACTATTTTACTTACATTGGTATTTTATATCCCATGTAAAATATTAAAAATCATGGGGCCAAAAAGTGCTTTTAATAATATTATATTTATGCTTCTCTATTTTTCAAGGAAATAATCCCAAAAATTCCTAAAATTAGAGACAACATACTTCTCAAGTTTTTGTCAAGTATTTGTTGCCATATGATATTTATCATAATATTTTTGGTATTACGTAATTTCTTTTTGGTTTATATAAGGTCCAGGTGTTTTAGACTAAATCCCTATATTTTGGTGTAGGATTTAATTTCTATCCATTCTCAAATGTTCATTGGCTCTTTACAAATATCTATAATATAAGTATAGATATTTTATTTTATTTTTTATTTTTCTAAGCATTTTTTATTTTATTATTTTTATTTATTTTTTTAATTTCGAATTTCAGCCCTTAATTAAATATTTTTCAAATTCATTTATCTTATATTTTAATCCTCTTATATTATCCCACATTAATTACCTATTTAGCCATTTACTAATTGTTGATAATTTTCTCAATTAGGATAAATTATTATCTCACAACTATTTTAGTTAGATTGGTATTTGATATCCCATGTAAAATATTAAAAATCATGGGGCCAAAAAGTGCTTTTAATAATATTATATTTATGCTCTATTATTTTCCAAGGAAATAATCCCAAAAGTTCCTAAATTTAGAGAGAACACACTTCCTAAGTTTTTGTCAGTATTTGTTGTCATATAATATTTATCATAATATTTACTTATATTAGTTAGGGTTTTCGGCGTATTACAAAATGGATTAGGGAGGATTAAATCATCTTGGAACACTATTTCTAAGATAGTGTTTTTTAGATGTTATAAGGCTTAATTGATAGGTTACCATATTAATCATAATTATTTGTAACCCCTCATGTGCTAATCTTGGTCCTTGGATATCATTTGGATGCTAATTAAGTTTATATATCCTTAATCATGCCTTTTAAACTTAATTATTATCTAATTTCGAAAATTAGTATAAGTATTTTAATTATTGAAAATTTAGTTGCCTAATAGTTGTTGATAATTTTCTCTAATTGATTTAGGCATTTTGATGACATTTATTTGCCTTTTATGACATAATTAAGATTATGCTTAATTATGATAATCTTAGGGTATTTTATGATCCCTAATAGGCTTTAGAAAATTTAGTCATTGGTCATTCTAATTCTAGGGAGAAATTGCCTAGAAAATAAAATAAATACCATACAAAAATTTGAGACCACATATTCACCTATTTAAAATAGGTATTATTTATCAAAATATAATATTTAAGATAAACAATTATTTGGGTATTACACAATTTATAAAAGGGATGTCGGTTTATAAAGGGATGCCCTTTATTGTAGAGTTTTGATAAAGGAAACCAATTTGGGATAACTCATTAGCACTTGTAAAGAGTTACGAGTTCCACAATGATTTGTGTTTCTGATAATAATTGAAATCATAACTCATGAGTATCGTAATAAGTTACCAGTTCTAATGAGTACCGTAAGTAGTTATGGGTTATAACTCATAAGTACCGTAAAAGTTACGAGTTCTCATGAGTGTTTAGTGTGGTGGTTTGCTAAAACCACTACAAGGATTTGTGATTAATGAAGATAGTGCAGCATGCATCATTAGTGTACAATGTAGATGCCAATCTCCAATGAAAGAGTCACTGACTTTTTTTTTTCATCAGAGAGAGGAAGCTACGTTGCAACCAATGTTCCACTGCATGTTGTAGAATCTTAATAGAATAATTTGGGGTTTGAGGGGTTTCTATAGCTTTAAAGTATGTAGTGGTTTTAAAAATACCCGCTACAAATGTTTGTAGCGGTTTTGCCTCAAACTGCGACGAAACAACCTTCTGTAGCGGGTTTTGATTTCAAACCACAACAAATGTTGTGACTCTTCGACTACTGTAGCAGTTTTTCCCCAGACACCGTGACAAATAGAACTACCACAACCTTTGCACCATTATGCGCCAAGCTAGCGCTAATTTTGTAGCGGTTTATTTCTTATAACCATTGTTGTCAAAAACTAGTGTAAAAACATACATTTTTACGTGGGTCATACATCCTGAAATGTAAGTAACAACTGTCCTAAGCAGAAACTGGTAGAAATGCTGCTCAAACACTTGAAAACGATAAAAACTTACGTTTTAATAGTTTCTATCGTTTTTACTTCAACAAAAAAAAAGGATGATTTTTTTTTTACCCGGATTACTGGAGAGTGGAGACAACCACATTGACATTGTTTTTTTATATTCACAAGCACACTGAGTTTGACCAGATAGTTTTGTGCTTCTTTTGCATTTCTTACAACTAAGCAAAAACATGATTTTGATTTGTTTTTTTGCCCGAAAAACATGATATTGATTAATCCTTTATTATTGTATATAATGGGTTTTTAATTTACCATGAAATATTAAGTAATAGTAATCTCACCAGTTATATGATATTATTCTAAATAATTGAACATATTTTGATGAGGAAAGTTTGGTTGAAATTGAAGTTAGGGAACCTATGGATGGTCATAATTTGGACATTCCAAATTTTACAAATGGACTTGCTGTAAGACCAAGAGAAGAAGACATGTAAGATGATGCGTTTAATTTGAATCAATTGATATAATTTAGAAATTATTAAAATTTATTCTTTTGATATTTTTGAACTTATGCTTTATATAGTTATATGACTTATATCTTTTAATTATGAAGTTGTTCACATAATTTTGAGTAGTGATTTATGATTTTTTTCCCCACACACACACACACACACACACACACATATATATATATATATATTAAATTTTGAGCTCTGACTTTAAATAGTAATGTAATACCCTAATTTTCATAATTCATGTAAACATTGTATTTTAATGAATAATTAGCAAATTACAAAGGTGAATATGTGTCTCAAAGAAATATAATCTATTGATTATATTTTTATGCAGATTTTACCTTTGAATTAGTTAATCAATGGCTAATTAATTAACATCATTTAGGGACAATAAAATGTGACATAATTAGCACATAAAAGGATGGTTATATTATAACCAATAGAGGCAAGGAAGTGTTATGAAAACACTTAAAGTAAATTAAAGGAAATTAGCAAAAACTAATGGGTAATTTAACTTGCGTTAATTAAGATTAATTGCATAATTCTTCAACTTAATTAGTGATAATTAAGTACATCAACAAGAGGAGCTGTTATTTCAAAAATTAAGAGGCCAAAAAGGGGTGAAATTAAGTTTGCTAATAATGCTCTAATGACCTTGATTAAGTAGAAAATCAATTAACCTATGACATTTGCCAAAAAAAAAAGACAATTAAGCACATGATTAAGGGGATAATTAGACTTAATCAAATCAGCCCCAAAAGTCAACAATTGCAACTAAGATCAATGGTTGAGATTGTTGTACATGTAATTCAATCGAATGGTCCCAATTAATCACCTAATTATGCTAA
The DNA here is from genome assembly GCA_019022615.1 of Acacia melanoxylon. Taxonomy (NCBI): domain Eukaryota; kingdom Viridiplantae; phylum Streptophyta; class Magnoliopsida; order Fabales; family Fabaceae; genus Acacia; species Acacia melanoxylon. The sequence continues at coordinate 4,107,995 of JAFJYJ010000046.1, forward strand.
ATCCTTGTGTAATTAAATTGACCAATGAAAGCACTTAACCATTGGATGTTTGCCACATAAAAACTCATCTAAAGGGCTAAGGAAAAGGGAGGTGTCAGCCAGCTTGCTGTGGGGTTGAGATGAGGTCTCAAAAAGTGGTATTTAATCTAATGGTTTCAAGGAAAGAAGAAACTTTGGATTACTTGGTGAATTACTATTTTAATTTTGGGATTTTTCCTATAAAGAACCAAGGTTCCCTCTTGATTTCTTCACACCAAAACATCAAAACATTTGATCCTAGTTGTGAGAGTGAGTGGCAAAATTCATAGGAAGAAAGAAGGAGTTGAAGCTTCAAGGTAATTCTATATCTTTAACTTTTAGTTCTTAGTATAATTGTGGAGAAAATTCCTTTGCATGTTTTTAAGTTCAAAAAGAGGTTTAAAATGAAAAATGGATTAAAATCATTTTAGGGAATAATATTTAGAATCAAAATATCAAGATTGTGAAAGTTGGAAGATTTCTAGTTTGTGAACTTCCTGGAGGCAACGAACTTGTGGCTATTATTTTATGTATGAAATGATCTTTAAAACTCATGATATTTTTCAGGAATAAAGTGGACATGTAGAAATTTCTAAATATATAAAATATGTAACGTTTTGAGCTCTGTATAAAGAGAAACAAATTCTTAAAATTGGGTCATGTTTTTGGAACATAATCTGAACAGGGATTAGAAAACATTAAACTGGTATTGATTCATATATTTCGAGATAAAGGCGTTATTTTTCCTTAAAAATAGACATGTCAAGAGTTATATAGAATTTCGAAGCACTCAAAAATGATTTTTGTAGAATTAATTATGATTTTTCAAATTTACCAAAAAATCTGCCCTGAAAATCCAGCAATTCGTTTTTGAGAAAAAGTAAGGGTAAAAGTGGAATAAATAATTCTTCAAAGGTAAAAAGGTAAAAAATGAGTGGAAACAACCCTCTAGGTATTACTCTAGAGTAATGTGATATTAATTATGATATCAAATAAGTTATAGAAAAGGAAATAATTTGACGGTAACGTTATAGGATACCCGAGAAGTGCGGGGTCGGATTCAAAGCTCGGGCGTATTGTTTACTACGTGATGAAAGGTATGTTCGCGTACTAGTAACTTTAATTGCCTACACCTTGTATGCCTATATATGGTTGTATGATTTATGAAGTCATGGAAAAGACTAGGTCTTGAGCTATGCACCGTGACTAAGATATGGGTCTTAGGTCACCTGTTTATATACGTTTAGCTTTGTGCGGGTTATAGTCATGATAATACCGTAGGGTTTTTTTTCCTAGCGCTAAGGACATGTGGATTTGTGGTACAGGGTGAGTGCAAACGTTGTGAATAATACACACTACAAAAAAACAGTGAATTACCGACGAAATTAGAGACAAAAAAAATTATGTCGGAAATTACCCACGGAATTCCGTAGGTAAATTCTGTGGGTAAAAATTACCGACGGAATTCCGTAGGTAATTCTGTCGGTAATTTTTACCCAGGAATTCCGTGGGTAATTTCCGACGGAATTTTTTCCGTCCCTAATTCCTGTGGTAATTCGCTGTTTTTTTGTAGTGACATTTGCTGTGTGTTGGGTGCAATGCATTGTTGTGGTTTTAACATTACATGTGCTGTGTGCTATGTATTGTTGTAACCTTACATCTGCTGTGTGCTATGTATGGTTGATGCTGATATTTAATATATTGTTATATATGCTATAAAAATTAACTGTTACCTGAAATTCAATGGGTATTAAATCTCAGCCCTGACTAAAGGTTCAGGAAAGGAACCTAGATCTAAGAAGGAGATGTGGATAGAGTCGTGAAGAGGCACCGATGGACGGAGCATGTGGAGAGGCGCCAGTCAAAGCGAATGCCGGAAAAGGTTCATTAGAGCATAGTTTTTGGCATACACTAGTGGAAAAAAGGTTTTAAGACCGGCCAAAATAGGCATCGTAAGACCGGACTTGTTCCAGGCGGTATTAAAAGTCTAACTTTCAAGACCGAACTATAACCGGTCTTAAAGAATCTCTTTTAGACCGGACATTTAAAACATTAGGTCTTAAAAGTCGTACTATATACATCTGGATTTTTTTTTTCGGTTCTAAAACTCAACTTTTAAGACCGGATAGAAAATAGGCCGCTCTTAAAAGAACGGAATTTTAAGACCAGACAAAAATTAATCCGGTCTAAAAAATAGCGACTTCTAAGACCAGACGACTAATTATACCGGTCTTAAAAGACTGACTTTCAAGACTGGATTCATTATGAATCCGGTCTTAAATATTGAATTTTTAGACCGGACGGATAAATACGGCGGTCTTAAAAGACCAACTTTTAAGACCGGACAAATATCAAATATGATCACCTAACCTTTAAGACCGGACATGTAAATACATCCGGTCTTAAAATTTGAACTTTTAAGACCGGCCTATTTATTTCCGGTCTAAATTTTCTGAATTTTTTCCCTGTTCTGTTCTTCCTGATTATATATATTACACAATCAACCACCTAATCCAGCACATAAAATTCGATATTTTAAGCTACAAGCTATGAACAATTATGAATAAATTGAATTGGGAAAAGAATACAAATATCATTCACCATGAGTTATGTAGCCTCTTAGTTAATGATTATACTATGACTACAACAGCTAAATTAATTTATACAATAAGATAACTTACTTACAAATACAATGAGTTACAAATACAAAGACGTAAATCAACATACATGCCCAATATAATATTCACCATGCCTTCATCTGATTCCCACCCAACAACGTAATCCCTCTTTTATAACATGCCCCTTTGGATCGGATTCTGCCACAAAAATAAAATAAGAACAAACTTCATAGTCAGTGAAATTGTTCAAGAACATAGAAGAAATATAATATAGTTAAAACCTTAAAGTTTTCAAAGAATTCTGCATATGAATATTACCTTATGAATTAGTTCTTTTATAAAGGGATATCCTCCATATCCCTTCTTGATGATCATTTCTTATGTCGGGTTCATTATTCGCTTCATCTTCTTCGTTCATGTCCGGTAGACCCCTTGAAAAAGGAGTACTCCCAGGAAGACCATAATTTGAATGACTTTCCTCATCAATATCAATGACCCTTTTTCCTTGGAGAGCTACAGCACACATTTTATTTTCTTGATCGATGATATAGAACACTTGTTTCGCTTGGTCTGCCATAATAAACGGTTCATATCCAAAACTTCTACTATTGACATCGACTAATGTAAATCCTAGTCGATCGATCTGAACACCATTATTGACATTAACCCACTTGCATTTGAAAATGAGAAATCAAATTTTAACATAGTCCACCTCCCAAATCTCTTCAATAACCCCATAATATGGCATGACTGCCAATTTAGGCCTCTTGTCTTTGGAACTAGAGAAGTGCATAGATTCAGCCTCTAACATAACACCATTATTCTGCACGGTGCTCCTATCATCTAGGGACTTCGTGTAAAATGTATAACTATTGATCACATACGAATTCCAACTTATGATATTGTAATACCCGGATAATTATTTATCTAAAATATTATATTTCGATAAATAATACCTATTGGAAATAGGTGAATATGTGGTCTCAAAACTAGTGTAATAAATACATTATTTTCTAAGGTAATTTCTATTGAAATTAGGGTGAATAAAGAGCTAAAAATCCCTAAATGCAATTGTGGGTCATAAAATACCCTAAAAATATTATGATAAATCATAAGAGGCAATGAAATATTTATTAAAAATTGGAGAATATGTTGTCTCTAATTTAGGTAATTTTTGGGATTAATTTCCTTGGAAAATATTGAGGCAAGATTTAATATTATTTTGGGGATCATAATTGACCCCATGATTTTTAATATTTTACATGGAGCATAAAATACCAATGTCAGTAAAATAGTTGTGAGATAATAATTAATCTCAATTAAGAAAATTATCAAAAATTAGTAAGTGATTAATTAAGTAATTAATTAGATTAATTTCTTAAAACTTTCATAATTAATAACATGTTGTACATGCATAAATTGGGATGTATGACCCTAATTAAAGACCAATGGCTAATGAAGGGCCAAGATTAGCATAAAGATGATTACTAATGATCATGATTAATATAGTAGCCAATCAAATAGATTCAATAACACCTAAAACACCATTTTAGAATTAATGACCAAAGATTAAGCTAATTAAAGAATTAAACTTGTCTAAAAAGCACTAATTTCCATGGTTAAGCTAACAAATTGATTATGCAATGACTCATGTAATTAGTGGGCATTTAAGCACTTGATTAGAGAGTTAATTAGAGCTTATAAAATCTGCCCAAGAGTAATAAAAAAAACGTACAGCATGTGGGAGGAGGAATTAGATAAGATTCCATGATAATTAACACACCAATACATGTTGAAAAGTCAAACTTTTCAACTAGCCAATGAAAATCCATGAAATAAGCATTATATTGTTATTCAAAAATACATTAAATAGCTAAGAATACACATTAAATGCTGAATTAGAGAGGATGTCGGCACACAAGAGGGATGATGGAGATTTAATATTATAAAGTGAATATTAAATAAACTAAAGCATTTGGCAATTAATTGAAAGCACAAATCAAATGGCAAAAAGGTGTAAGCATGTCGGCACACTAAATGAAGTGAGGATATTGGATTTCATAAAGTAAAAATTAGATCCATGGTTTAAGAAGAAAGAAGAGAATTTGGATGACCTTGTAAATGACCCTTTTAGCCTTGGGATTTTCTCTATAAATAGCAAGGTTCCTCTTCTCATTTCTTCACACCAAAAATCACAAAGAAATCCTAGAGAGAGGTTAGAGAGAAGTGAGAGCAAGGAGGAGCTCTGAAGAAGGAGTAGCAAAGTCTTTGGGTAATTTCTTCGGTACCTAGTCTTAAGTTTTAGTTTTCGATTTGGTAGTTATAGTAGAAATGTTAGTTTGATCTTTAATCTTCCAAGTATTATTTTAATATCATGTTTTAGGGTTAAATATGATATATATTTCAAAAATTATGTTGGAGAAAGAGTTATGGCAAAATTTTGGAAGATTAGAGTCAAAGTAGCGAAGCTCTGGTGAAATTCCGCCGATTAGGGGGTCAGGGGCAAAATGGTAATTTGTACCTAAAATTCCTGTTATACTGCTAAAAACTGTTAAATATTATCCTTATAGGATATCTGTTATAATTGAACCATTGTCGAGCCATGTTGTTGCCGCCGTCGTAAATCTTCTTTGTTTTCACCATTGTCAAAAATTATTTTCCGTAAAACGTACCGTAGTCGACAACGAAGGTACGTTCGTGTACTGTAACACTAACTCTGATGGTTATTGTATGCATATATGTATTTTCCCTCGTCATGCTGTATTTTCTATGTTGTGCCTTAACCTTACATCTTTGTATTGTTATTGCCGTCCATATCCGATTATGTCCAATGTCCGTTGTGCCTTAACCTTACATCCATTTGTATTGTTATTGCCATGCATATCGATCATGTACATTTCTCCTTGTGCCTTAACCTTACATCCGATTTGTATTGTTATTGCCATATATATATCGATTATGTATACCCTACTTTGAACGTAGTAAGTGTCGTCAAAATTCCATCAATATCTCGTAGTACTTATATGATGTATGTAAACATGAGGTTAACCGATTACTCCGGGGTCCGGTGCATTGGACCTCGCTCTTAACATAGCGTCAGGTTCAGGAGGACCGAGGACCGAGGACCGAGGAGAAAGGCAAGCAGGCCGCATAAAGACCCGGCTGAAGACTTCTTATGTTTTTTGTAGTTACATTGACGTTAGACGTCCGAAAACAATGTCCGTTATTGTAATCAGCCGGACTTACGGCATTTGAAATATATGTATCGATTACTCAATCGCTCCGATGCTCTACTCGATGAAAAAAAAGATACTGCTTTTGAAAATGGGATGTTACAGATATCAACCTCAGGACCACGTGCTAACCATTTCATTATATCAAAAACATATTCATCTCCCTCGTCCTTTTGTTTGAACCAGTTTGCAACAGTTCTGTTATGCTCCCTAATCAACCTTTGTTCAGTCATTCGATGATTTTCTTTCCTTACAGCTTCTTTATGTGAAGCTATGCTGGCTTGAACTTCATCAACATTATTCAAGATGTATAAGTGGACTTGTGACAATTCATCAGGATCCACACTCTTTACCGAAGCCCTCGTCTACCCCCCGTCGCCGCATCCGACATTGAGGAAGCCCAATATGTCTTACTTTGGCCAAATAATTTTGACAAAATTCCATGGCTTCTTTAGAAACATATTTCTGAACAATTGATGCTTCTGGCCAGTATGCGTTCTTTACGTACCCTTTTAGGAATTTCATAGATATTTCAATTGGGTACATCCACCGTAAATGGATAGGGCCGCACAACTTTATCTCCCTCATTAGATGAACCATTATGTCAAAAAATGTAGGAACAAAAAGCTTCTCAAGGTGGCACAAGATAAGATATCCTTCATTCTCCAATTTATCCAACTTTTCAATCTAAAAAACTTTACTACAAACCGTATTGAAGAAGAAACAAAGTCTAGTCAAAACGACCCGAAGATCATATTCGACGATGCCTCGAATAGCTACTGGGAGTAGCTGTTGCATCAAGACATGACAATCATGAGACTTTTGGCCTACTAATTTCAAGTCCTTCATCGATACAAGCCTCTTAAAATTTGAGGAATACCCGAGGGAACTTTTGTGCCATGTAAACACTAACAAAAACTTCGTTTCTCATTCTTAGACAAAGTATGAGAAGTTCTAGGGGGACAATAAGTTCTCTTCCCATATGGCCTTAGATGTAAGTCTTCACGTATTCCCATTGCTTGCAAATCCAATCTTGCCTTCACACCATCCTTGGAACTACCTTGTATATTGAGAAACGTGCCAACAATACTATCACATGCATTTTTCTCCACGTGCATGACATCAATACAGTGTCTCACATCAAGATTGCGCCAATATGGAAGATCGAAGAATACATATCTCTTTTTCCATATATTTGTTTCTTTTCTACTCTTTGCAGTCTTACCGAAGATGACACTGATATTTTTCACCTTTTCATAAACTTGCTCTCCAGTCAATGCCACCGAGCATCTTCATACTCTTGGCCACCAAAAAAAGTTTTCTTTAATCGACGATATATTTGTAAAATGAATTATCTCCCTCAAAGATATGTGCTGGTAGTAAAAGTTTTTGAAAATGATCCGGCCGTGAATTGTTTCACAAATTTATGTTGGCAGCGATTAAGTTTGAAAATGTGATAGCACTATTACTTTTTGGTATAGTGCGGATTGCGAAATGTACTAAGACCACGAAAAATTTTCAATGGTTGAAATTTTGAAAATGAGACAACATAATGATTTTAGATAGCGATGACATGTTTGTCGGTGCTATGGTGTTAAAAGAAAAGCGGTGTAGTTGGAGTTTATGATATAGGAACAGAAACTATTAGAAAGGTCTAGAACAAGGTTAAGCCATATAGTAGTTGTCAGCTATAGTGCTAAGCAAGGGAAAGTAGTCCGAGGACTTGAGAGAAGCTCAGATGAAATAGATGGGCAGAGGCTCGAGGCAATAAGACCTGATGTGCAATTGTGCCTGGGGCGGTGTCCCTAGGCCATAAGACCGGTGATGCTTAGCACTATGTGGAACGCTGACGGGCATGTTGACGTTAGACTAGTATGTCTACTGTACATCTTAAGGCTAACAAAACATTCATTGTACCGAGTAATAGTGGAAATGCCTAAGGCCTGAAGATGATTTCCTAGGTAGTGAGGCTAGAATCTCTAGTGTTGTGGTAATAGATTGAGCCAAAAGGCCAATATGTGTTAAGCCGAGAGGCGGAGTAAGTTAGGCAGTGAGGCATGCATAAACCAAGCACTGTGCGAATGGATCGGTAGATCCTTAAATACTATACCTGGGTACAATATGAATGAGATTAGGGTGTGTGCTAGGTAAGCATGCATAGAAAGGAAATAGACCAGATGTGTGTCTAGAGTTTTTTTCCCCCAAGTTTATGGGTACAAATTCCGAGGGCGAAATTTAAATTAACAGGGGGAGAAATGTAATACCCTAAAATTCTTATTTATCATAAATACTATATTTTGATAAATAATACCTATAAAATAAAGGTGAATATGTGTCTCAAATTTTTGTAATTTGTTAATTATAATTTTAGGCAATTTTCCTTAAGATTAAATTAACAAAAGGTAAGATATGAGACCAATATTAGGAATCATAAGATGTGATAAGATTAACACATAAAATGATAATTATTTATGGCTAAAATAAGCAAGAAAGTGTTGTGAAAACACTTAAGAAAATTAAAGGAGATTAGCAAAGACTAATTGGCAATTAAATTTGCATTAATTAAGACCAATTGCATAATTCTCCAAATTGATTAGAGACAAATTAAAAGTATCAAATGAGGGCTAATTATATTTGAAAATAATTAGGCCAAAGATAATGAAATAATATCTCAAGTAATTAAGTCTAAATCTTCATGTAATTAAGTTAGCTAATGGCTAAATATAATTAAGGAGCTTGTAAGCACTTTATTAAGATGTTAATTAAACTTTAATCAAGCTTTGAAAAGTCAACAATTGCAACTAGAAGCAATGGTTGAGATTGTTGCTCATGTAATTAAATCCAACGGTCCTAATTAATAAATAAGCTAAATCCTCTTGTAAATTGAGTAGCCAATAATAAATCAAAGAATTGAGCTAAATCCTTATAGAATTAAATGGACCAATGAGAGAGATTAACAAATAGAAGGCCAAGATTAAAACTAATAAAGCTAAATCTAATGGTTCCAATTAGTTATACAATTAAAGCTAAATCCATGTGAAATTTAAGGAACCAATAGGAGGCTTGGATTATTGATTGAGACACATAAGAAACACATATTTATGAGCCAAGTGAGAAAGAGGGCCACGGTTTTGCTTAAGGAAGAAGAAGGAAGAATAATATTATATTACATTAATCAACACATGGGATCATTAAATGCAAAATGGATGAAGGAGAGGGGGAGAGAGGGAGAGAGAACACGGTTTGAGAAGGGAAAAGAAGAGGAAAGAAGAAAACTTAGTGAAGAAGAAAAGGGCAAAGTGGTAAATACACATGTGGGGCCCACAAGACTTGAACCAACCAATGAGAAAAATCAAGGATTAATTAGGCTTAATCCAATGTAATTAAATCTAGCCAATCGGAACCTTTTATCCATAAATTGAGTCTTCAAGAAGAATCAATTAATATGAACCATAGATGAAGGAGAATGATCCAATGGATGAGGATCTTGAATTTTTCCTATAAATAGAGAGCTCCTCCCTTCACAATTCTTCACACCAAACTCATACCAAATTGGTGAGTTTAAGAGGAGAGTGAAGCAAGAAGGAGGAAGGAGTAGCAAGGTTCTTCAAGAGGTAAGCTCTAGCTTTTAGTTTTCTAGTATTTAGCTTTTGTAGTTTTTAATATAAATGTTAGTTTAATCTAGAAAAGTAGAAAATAAATTCCTAGTCTTGTTTTTAGGCCTCCTTGCATTGAAAAATGCCTAATGAGGTAAAAACATAGTAGGGAATAATATTTGGGAAGCAATGGATCAATGTTGTGAAAGTTGTAGAAATTTTTGGTTTAAAATTCTGGGCAAACAGCAAATTAAATGCTAATATTTTATATTGAAAATAAATCCAATAAATCATGAAATTTTTCAAAATAAATTAGACATATAGTGCTTTCCGAATATATAAAATATGTAACGTTTTGATCTCCGGTCAAGGAGATATGAATTTTTGAAGTTAAGCCTTATTTTCGGAACTCAAATCTGGGCAACGTTGAGAAAACAGAAAACTGGGAATGATTATTGGTGTTCTAGGTTCTTGGAGTATTTTTCCTTGAAAATAGACATGCCAAGGATTCCGAATAATTTTACGAAACCTCATTTCGATTTTTGTAGAATTATCTATGATTTTCCAAAGTTGCTGTAAAATCTGCCAAGAAATCCAGCATTTCGTTTTTAGAGAAAATGTAATGGCAAAATGGTAATAACAAATCCAACGAGGGTAGAAAGGTAAATTAAACCTTTAGGATATTATTCTAAGAAATATGATATTTATCAAATATCATATAATAATCCGATGATAATGTATAGGATATCCGGGAAGTCCAGAGTCGGGCATTTTGGTAACTACACGGTGAAAGGTACGTTCGCGTACAGTAACTTTAACTCTAATGTGTCTTGTATGCATGTATGTGGTAGTATGATTCATAGGGTCATGGACAGGACTATGTCTTGGATCATGTACCGTGGCCAAGGCTTTGTCTTAGGTCACTGTTTACATACATTCAGCTTTATACGGGTTATAGTCTTGATAATGCCGTTGAATTGTCCTAGCGCTGAGGATACAAGGAGCTGTCGTGGCACTGGTTAGTGCAAACGTAGATAACCTTACATGTGTTGTGTGCTATGTACTGTTATTGTGACTAATCTTACATATGCTGTGTGCTTATGTATTGCTGTAATGTAATGAACATCTGTCATACATATACTGTTATACTTTTCATATGAGGTTAACTGTTACCTGAGGTCCGATGGGTATTGGACCTCAGCTTTAAGTAAAAGTCAGGGAAGGAACCTGGATCCGAGATGACACCGGTAGATGGACCCGTGAGAAGGCACCGATGGACAAAGCCGAAAAGGAGTACTGATGGATGGAGCCAGGAAGAGGTACCGGACAAAGCAAATGCCAGAAGAACGTCATCAGAGCATTCATTCTGGCACGAATCTGATAAGGTGACCTCAAACAGTTTGGTGCCGAAGGCAAGGCTAGTCTATGTGGATCAGTCAATAAGTCGCCGTGAACTCGGTGAGACTTCCACGATAGACACCTACCTGCCCAAATTGTTTGATTAACTGAGTTAGGTTCATTGCCCTAAGTCTAGCTACGGCTTGGTTGAAGATTGTATAGTTATCATAAAGATTTGTAATTATACAAAGCTCTATACTAATGTATCACATGAATATTCCTTCGGGAAAATTTTAATATATTAGCTTATGTCGGGACATCAGCATATGTCTGGGCATTTTATCTCACTTACTCATTGTCCGAACGTAAGTGCATGCTCTTCGTTTCCGCATTACTCTAAGCTGTAGCACCTCAAACTCTATTGATTTTCTAAAACTGAGTGTCACCCGACACGATTTCAAGTATGGAATTTAGGGTGTTACAATAAGGGAATTTTAGGAAAATGAGTAAAATTAACTAATTTAACTTCTCTCCTTAATCTCCCCAAAATAAGTTAAATATGTCCTATAATTAGGACTGGAGGGAGTATTAAATAATATTTCAAAATTTAAGACATCAAATGGAAAAAAAAAAAGAGTAGAAGGGAGGTAGAACTCCAAGATCAGAAATTGAAAAGAGAAATAAGGGGTCCTTTGGTTATTGAAAAGGATAGGAATGGAATGAAGTGCAAAAACAGAGAATAAAATGAAATAAAATAGTTGGCCATAGATAAATTTTTTTAGAAGTATAAATATAAAAATAAAGATGATAGAATAGTGATTGACATGTATAAGGTCACAAATCTAGATTATATTCCCTCTTTTAAGAAAATGATGATCATATTGAAAAAAATCATAAAAGATATGTTTATGTTAGAATATATGATAATTACTATAGAAAAACTATTACTAGCATCCTAGAAACAGTTGAAGCAAATAGGACATTTTATTCTTATACTTTTGATTTTACCCACCATCGAGACATATCTAGGATCCCTTTCCTTTTAATTTTATTGTTAGTTATGAAATCCATATACACACGTGTGTGTGTGTCTATATATATATATATATATATATAACAGCATTCGAAGTCGATGACGTTTAATTAAACCCACGTAGAAAAGGATTCTATGTCGGTTAAAATAAATAATTAACATGGGATGTGGACTTAATTTCTATGCAAGTTATATATTTTGACCGACCTAAAATTTGGACAAATTACTATACCATTAGTTTATACGACCCTCCTTTAACCGATGTGAAGAGATCTTCTTGAAAAATGTAAAAAGCCCTCACTAAAAAAAAAGGAAAAAAAAAGGAAGAAGAAGAAGAAGACGTTTTGTAGCAGTTCAAATTGCATATTTGTAACGGTTTTAACCACTACAAATGATAGTATTAACGATTTAAAGAACCGCTAAAAAATACACCGTTGCAAGATGTTTTATAGCGGTTTTTCAAAACCACTACTCATGTAATAAAACAACTATTATATTAGTAGCAGTTTTGAGTTATTGCTACAAGATACGATTGAGATGACTAATTTTAAAAAATTGGCACCAAAATTTTGTAATGGTTGTAAAACCACTACAAATATTTGATAGCCGAAATTGAATTAAAATTTGTAGAGGTTTTAAGACCACTACAAAATATTGCAGAATTGAAAATATACAAAACAAAACAAAACCATAATTTGAGCTAGTGTTACAATATTATGTTGAATATTTTATTATTTAAGTGGCAAATTAAATGATAATAGTTAACAGCTACAAATGTTGTTCACAAACTAGTGCGCCACTTGGTGCAAGATATACCGTTGTAAATTTATAGCAGTTTCAGTATAAACCGCTACAAATTAACCGCTACGAATTAACAATTTTTTTGTAGTGCCTTCTTGCAGTATTATGTGTATATTTGTGAATTGTGGTGATTAATGAAATTGTACATATTCCTCACTTGATATGGCTCTCTCTAAAGGCACCCAACTGGCTAGTTAACAGAAAAATCAATCCAAACTAGTAGCGGTTAAAAAGGTGTATTTGTAGCGATTTTGACTGTCACAAATGATAGTAGTAGCAGTTGGAAAAGCTACTATAAAACATATTGTTCTAAACAGTTTGATAGTGGTTTTAACCACTACAAATGATAGTAGTAGCAGTTGGAAAAACCGCTACAAAACACACTATAGCAAACAATTTATAGCTATTTTAACCGCTACTCATGCAAACTGAATCATTACTACATTGGTAGCGGTTTTGTCACAGTGCTACAAGATGTGTACGTAAATAACACATTATTTGAGTAGTACAACGTTGCCGCCCAAATTTTAATGTGGCAGGAAATGAAAATTGAAAATTTGGCGCCAACATTGTAGCGGTTTTAAACCGTTGCTAAGTACACCTATGAATTTGAAAAAATTTGTGGTTATGAAGCCGCTACTGATATTGGATGAAATTTAAAAACTTCCGCCGAAAATTTAATTTGAATTTAAATTTGTAGAGGTTTAAAAACCGCTATAAATATTGCATACATTAGAAAAAGGCAAAATAATAATTTGAGTCTGTTCCAATATTATGTTGAATGTTTTATTGTTTAAGTAACAATTTAAATTATAGTAATTAATATTTGGGAAGAACGATAATTAAATTAAGTTTGATAAGTATATGGTTTGATATTGAGAATGTGTAGGTAATAAGGACTTATGTTGTCCACTAGATGTTATTTGATTATGGAAGGAAAATTGAAAATGTTGGGGAAGATTCGTTAAATTTTTGGAGAAGAGGAAAAAATAATTAGTATGAGTATTATAAGAAAAAAATGTTGAAATAAAAAATTTGAAAAAAAAATCCATAATTGATCACCTTGCTCAACTCTTCAAAAAATCTTCACTAAATGAGAGAAAAAGGGGTGGAAAAAAATGTAAGAGTGTTTGAAATGAGGTGTGGTGGGGATATTTATAAGAATCTACATAACGCTTGTAGTGGTTAAGGTGAGCGTTTTTGTAGCAATTTAAATTTGTAACGGTGGAGGTGATAGCGTTTGCAGTGGTTTTTGTTTAGTTTGTAGCAGTTTCAAAACCTTTACAAATATTGGTTGGAATTTTTTTAAAAACAATATAAATTGAGCTTTACAAGAACAAAAGTTAAATTTGTTTAACACTACTACAAAAGGACCTTTTAACGTCTGCTTTTAAACCCTATGTCCATTTTAATGAGGACGCCTATGTGAGGGACGTACTAAATATGACTTATGGCATCCTTAATAGGAAGAGACTTTGTATGTCTTATTTACGGCGTCCCTTTTTAAATTGGACGCGATAGGTCTTTTTTAAAATAAATAAAAAATCCAAATGCAATTAAACGAAGGGAGCAGTGTCTTGCCAAAGCGGGTTACCTATCGACGTTATCGGTTCTTGGAGGATGAGACCAAATTAAGGGTCCCTAGAGTCCCAAGGAGAATGAGGCCTTGCAAAAGCTCGTAGAGAAGCATGGCCTTAGGAACTGGTCCTTGATCAGCAAGTCCATTCTCGGCTGATCCGGCAAGTCTTGCAAGCTTTGTTGGTGCAATCAGCTCTCCCTTCAGATCGAGCACAAGGCATTCATGCTTGAAGAGGATGAGACAATAATCAGGCTCATGCTCAATCCAGCAAAAAATGGGCCACCATCTCTCGATTGGTCTCCGGCCGAACTGATAACACCATCAAGAACCACTAGAATGCTATCAAATCAAAGCCCTTTAGACTCTTTCCTCATTGGCTGCTCCTTGCTCTTCGATTTCAAATCTACAATTACAATCAACTAACAAATGTGATTGGGGAAGGAGGTTGAGAAGTCGTTACAAGAAGCTAAGAAATAGTTACCTGTCGGTGTTGGTTTCAGATCCAGATCTCGAAAAACCATTTCAAACTGGTCCACTTTGCCTTCAATCATCTTGCCAACGCAGGAGGAGCAAGATCTGGCCTTGCAGGAGTATCGAAGGCTAAAAGCTATCACCGAAGGAAGGAGGTGCTGAAGACGATGTCAATACAACTGGATGGAGACAAGCTTTGAAGCTCTATAAGAACCTGGAAACAAGGAAATAAATAAAGGAAGTGAAGCATTGCAAAGCTAAAAGGAACCTGTACAACTGGCTTCGACAAGTTGACAAACTTGCCGTAGCAAGTAGCTCTATGTGTAACTGGCCGCGCCAAGTTGACAAACTGGCCGTAGCTAGTCCCGTGAAAAGTATAGAAAGTATAGCAGCGCGATTTTTATTTCAAAAGCGGAAAAACCCAATTTAACATAAAGGGAAGGGTCGAAAAACACAATTCTTGGCACAAGGGAACATTAGGCACACAAAGGAAGAGCTTGGGAGAGAGATTTGGACAACCTTGGAGGCTTGGGTGCTCATCCTAAAAGAGATTTTGGGGGTTTCCACCTTGGTTCTTCCTCTTTTGTCCTCTTTTCCATTTAGCTTCTTCATGTATTCAGTGGCTTTGCTTAGAATCTCTTTGTATTTGGACATGAGTAGCTAAATATTTCATTCTAGGGTTCTTTTGACCCTTTGTATCGATTAATACTTGAATATTCCTCTCTTTTGGTAGATATGTGTGTGTGTGTTTATTTCAACCTTGGCTTAATGCTTCTAAGTGATTGACCTCCATTTAGATGATTTATTCACTTATGTTTGACTTGAGAGAGCTAATCTAGGCGTAGAACTTGACTGAAATCATGCTTGTCTTGAATTTTACTTGATAAATGGATGGTTTGTTGATAAAATATAGATATATTTACTAATCTTGCATTGTCACGTTAGGGTTGTTGCTTAAAGATTGATTCTCATTAATTGTGGCAAGATATTGTGCATCTTAATGAGAAGAGAAACTTGATTTTGACTTTGAGAGAGCTTGTCAAATGTTTTTAAACCTTAGACTAACACATATATGTATTGAAATACTACTAAAGAGGAAATTAACCAAGTCTTATGAAATGCAAAAGGGGAAGAAGAATCCTAGGCTCCATTATCCTTGAAGTCAAAGAATCATTTACCTTTATCAATTTTAAGTTTTAGAAATAGTCTTTAAAAATTCTCAATCCACATCAAAACTTTGTTTTAGCTCAACTTGATTAAATTCACTAAGCCTCTTGCTTGACCAATTTGTTATAAAAATCCTCATGGGAACTATACTTTACTTATCACTTTATTACTTGCGTGACTCATGCACTTGTGAGGCAAACATGAAACCATGTAAAACTTGAAACCATTGTCATTGTTTGTTGTGAACCTTTTTGCATGGTCAAGAGGCCCGATTGCGAGTGCTCAAAAATCTGGTGAGGTGGGTTGCGGTCATTTAGTATTTTGCACGCAAACCAACTTAGGAGTTTTTTGTGAACTTTTTTTTATCAATTTCGGAGGATGTTTGTGTACGGATCCTAAATTGACGCTCTACATGACTTCTGAATTCCCTGCAATTAATCATGAGATGTGATCATGAAATGTAGGTAAAAAAAATTAAGCAAATATATAGAATAACATATGAGTGTAATTTTTACTGAAGGAAGGGTTCAAATTGAGTGAAATTAATCAAGACATGTATATTTACTTGCAAATTCTTTTTTTCTGTTAGTTTGAAGTTCTTACTTCTTTCAATTGGATCAAAAAATTTCTTGGTGATGGCTCAGGTTCAGGACAATCATCTACACGAGGTGGATTGTTGAAAGACGTCTTAATGTCAAGAAAATACCTTGAACAGAAATACAGGACCCCATCACTACTACAAAAAAGTCTTTTGACGTCCTTTTTTAGCCCTTTTTACGTCCTTTTTTTTTGGGATGCCTATCTAGGAGGCATAGTAAGTCAAGAGTTACAGCGTCCAAAATAAAATACTTTAGGACTCCAATGTAAGACTTATGGCATCCTAAAAATTTTACGATGCCATATTGCATTTTTTTTTTAAAAAAAAATGATTCACCCAAACCCTAGGCCTTAACGCCATTTGTGCCCATCTTCATTAGGTTGCCCACATAGCAGCACATATCAGATATTCCCAATTAAACAAAAAAGCATTCGGTTCAGATCCAAAACAAAAAAACATTCGTTCAGATCCAAAATTAGCATATGTAGATGCACGATGAGGGAGAGAGGAAGGAGCATAAATTAAGAGTCAGACTAACAAATCCAAAATTTCAGATCAATCAGAAGAAAAGGAAAAACAAATTACAGTAAAACTAGAGAGAAAAAAAGATCACAACAATAGTGGAGGGAGGAATTAGAATCAGCCACGAAGGTTGCTTTCGTTGCCAACGAGGGAGGAACTTCGGAGGATGCATTCGGCGGTTTAAGAGGCAGATCTAGAACCTAAAGATCCACGGCGAGGGTGATCAGATCTAGTGAGAACAACAACTCTTACCACAGCGGGAAAACCAAAGGAGGCCGTGGTGGAGAGTTTCAACGAAGAAGAAGGATGAGAACACAGAGTTTTACTTGGAACATGAAGATTGACGCGACGACGACAGAGGCGATCAGATTTGCTACTCAACATGTCCGACGAGGAAGAGCAACGCCGAAGACTGAGAGAATGAGATGATGAAAGGAGAATGCAAAGAAGGAGGCAAAGATGAAATGTGGGAATGAAAAATGAAAAGTCACGGGATCGATGTATCGAAGGAAAGAAAGAGAAAAGAGTTACAGGATATCTCTTAAGTTTGAAATGAAGTGATTTTGAAATGATGGTTTAACCAAAAAAACAAAAAAAAAAAAAAAAGTCACGGGGGAATGGGATTTTCAAATGACTTGCAAAAAATACCCTTTTTGGCATCCTATATTGATTTTAGAACGCCAAAAAAATTCTTTTTGGTGTCCTAAATTGATTTTACAAACCAAAGAGACAAGTAAAGGGAATGGAGACACTTAGGCAAATTAAATCAAGTTAGCAAATACTAACTAACAAATCAGCTTGTGCTAATTAAGATTATTGAAGGACAATAAAAGACATCTATTGAAGGCCATAATTTTGGTAAATAATAGGGCCATTAGAGGGCTGATTTAATGCCAAGAAAATTATAGGATTGCGACCCATGTAAAAACAATCCAATGGCCTTAATTTTTTCAAGAATTAAGTCTTAATCTTCATGTATTTATATAAGCCAATGGGAGAAGTAGAGAAATAGGAAATAAACACTTAGTATTTAGGGACACCTAAGGCTTTGATTATGACATCACAAAGAGCACATGTTAATTAAGAGGTAAAAGCTTCTAGAATTTTCTTGACTAATGCAGCAATTGAGACCATAGGAAGATGACATGTGCCAAAGTCATCCAAGGGTACTAATTGAGTCTTGAATTTCGAATTGGATCAAGGGTGGAGATTAGAGATGAGAAAACTTATGGATTAAGTCTTGGAAAGATATTACACAAGGATGAAAGGGTAATTAGGCACATGTGGGGTCAACATGAGCTTGCCCCTTGCCTATAAATAGCAACACCCTCCTCTTCATTTCTTCACACACAACAAGAAATCAAATCTGATTCTTGTGAGAAAGAGAGAGCTAGGCAAAAGTTAGAAGGAAGAAGGGAAGGAGTAAGAGCTTCAAAGGTAAGTTCTTAGTCTTTAGCTTTTTGAGTTTTGGTAGAATTTTGGTTTGATCTAGAAAAATATGGAGTAAAATTCTTTGCATGTTTTTAAGGTCACAAAAGGGTTTAAAAGGAAAATTAGATTAAAAACATGGTGGGAACAAAAATTTGAAAGCCAAAGATCAAAATAGGAAAAGTTGGAAAATTGCCAATTTTAAAGATTTCTAGAGTCCGTCGCTTTGTGGTCAATATTTTATGTAGAAAATGACCTTTAAAAATCATGAAATTACATTAAGAAAGTAGACATCCAGCAATTTCTTTGATATAAAGGTTGTAATGTTTAGAGCTCTGGTGTTCATGCGTCGATTTTGAAGAATCAAATGGTGTTTAAAAATTATGAAATTTTCCAAAATTAAAGTAGACAGAAGGGGCTTTTCTTTTATGTAAAACAATTTTTTTTAGGGTTTTGTACAAGGAGATACGAATTTTTGAAGTTAGACCTTGTTTCTAAAATTATAATCTAAACAAGTGGTTAAAGATGTAAACACTAGGAATGATCCAAAAACTTCAAGCTTTTGGAATTATTTTTCCATGAAAATAGACATGTCAATGTCATGTATATTTTTGAATCACATCAATTGGATGTTTTTACATTTAGTTATGTTATTATTCCTAATACTATATGTCAACGGACATAATAAGTAGTAAGGAATTATTTTGTGTTACAATCACAATGAAAAAAGATAGAGGAAAGATCATCTCCAAATGAGAAAGCGTAGGAATGATTTTGTGTTATAGCTTATAGAGCTCCTCAATTGCCAAAACCTTGGAACACAATTTCAAAAAGGAAGAACACAGCTTCACCAAAATGATGGACAAATCGAGAGGCAGTGTATTTTTATTGCCAGTGGAAATAACTGTTGCATAAGAACATGTTAGTCATGACTCTTCAACCCAACAACAATCTTTTGGGTTTGCATGTCAATACATCGTGAATTATTGCTTGAATATCCATTACGAACTTTTATTTTCTTCAACGTTGCAAATAAGATTTCGTTGTTCAATTTTGAGAAAGTAAGTTTAGCAGGTGAAATTTGTTATGCTCAACTGGCCACATGTCTTCACAAACTCCCCTGGTCCGTAAATCTTTCCTCAGTTGAAGATGAACTTTTGACTTTTCAGGTTCGTTATGCAGTGTGTATAACACATTGTCGCATACATTTATTTCATTCTGCATGACATCAAGACTGTGTAAAAACAAATTAGATTTCCAATTTGGAAAAGTGAAGAGATACTTATCTTCTACCATTGCTGAGCTACAGAAGCAAAAGTCCTATTAGCCTTTCTCCCTGCTTTTGATGCATCGTTGTTTTTTTCCAAACTCGAATTCAACATTTTAAAGTTGCTATAACATATCTGCACTGGTTAAAGTCTGAGGAGGTCATCTTTTTTCCGGTTTCCCATTAAAACGATTCCATTGCAATTTAAACTTGTGCTTACCATCAAGAAACTTCTAATGAACCATAAAGCACCACTTTCGATTGTATGGAAGGTACACTTAGTCAAAGTCAAAAATTGCAAGCTAGACACCTGTCCTAGTATACACATTTCACCTCGGATAATTTTTCTAGCCCAGGAAAGTCACTTATTGTCCACATCAAGGCC
This sequence comes from Acacia melanoxylon, assembly GCA_019022615.1. Lineage (NCBI taxonomy): Eukaryota > Viridiplantae > Streptophyta > Magnoliopsida > Fabales > Fabaceae > Acacia > Acacia melanoxylon. The sequence continues at coordinate 4,128,049 of JAFJYJ010000046.1, forward strand.
GCACACATGTTTAACAGTATCCTCTCGTACGCGTCATATGTTTTGATGCTGACATTCCATAAGTCCAACAATTCCGCAATAAGTGGTTGGACATACACATTGATATCATTACCCTGTGTCTCTTTGCCTAGACAAAATAAAAGAGCTTTGCCTCATACACATCCAAGGGACAAGTTGTATGGAACTAAGACTAAGACTACTAGTCAAATATGATAAGCGCACATATAGCTATAGCCCATATAGATACGGGATCATGTGCCACTATCCTTAAACCCCATGTTCTTCCAAAAGAATCTTGGGCATTTCCATTATTATTAGCTAATTGAGAAATTTACATAATTGGTGGAATAGCATGATCATTTTATATATTTGTCAAACTAAAATAATAAAAGAAATACTTAAAAATAAGTGGCCCAGCCCATAGAGTAATAATTGTTTCATTATATATTTGTTTAAAATCAAAGGAGATCAAACAACATTGAGTGTTATAATTGGTGATTGATGATGTTCTTCCGTCAATCTCCCTTTGCTCTCCTTCAACATTCTTGTCTAGCTTTTATTTCATAAGTTTAGTTAATTAGTTAGGAAATTGTATGTTTATTTGTCAATTTTGCTCTTACAATCAATGCTTCAATGTGACTTTTTGTATTTTTCTTTCTTTCAAAACCATATTATAATATGGGTAAAGTTGAAATTCCTTCCCCCCTCCCCCAAAAAAAATTTAAGACATTTAATTTAATGAATTCACTGTCATATCTTAGTTCAAGTGAATTTGTTGAAGAGGCATATATTGTGCACCGGGGGAGTAGTTCACTTCTAAATAGAATAAATAGAAAAGAAAATATAGGTGAAAAGAAAGATGTAGTAATAGAAATACCACTCTTGTCCTTATATTACAAGTCCCTTCTAGGAAAAAAAATGTCCTAAATATATATACGTCCAGGTAAAGGGTTATTAATGAGTGTTTTTCCCCCTTAGTTTTATCCTTATTTAATCTTTATTGGAAAATGAGAAAAAAGAGGTGAGAATAATTGGTAAATGTAGAAAGAAAGAAAATTTTAATAAAAGTACACTTTGAAAATTTTTATCAATGTAAGACATATTTAATAACTTCAGTTAAAATGTATTTGTAAGAGGGCCTAGGGGATATAGCACTATGTACCTATATAAAATCACTTGTATCATATTTTCGCATACTATTAAGTGCATTGAATTGATTAAAAAATTTATATTTATCCTTATTAATTTTTTTTATCTCTTTATACTTTACAAATGATTTTCACACATTTCTCCTATTTTCTTTCTTTCATACCAATAAAAAATTAATAAGGTTAAAATTGAGAAAAAAATCATTAATTATTCTACAAGTAACTTATATTTTAAACCAAACTTTTTTTTTCGTACAAGAGACTTATATTTAGACACAGAGTAGTGTAGAATGAAGTTAGGGTCAAAAAAGAAAAGTTGACCAGGCATTGACTGTCCCAAACAACAAAGTTTTATAACTAGACAAGAAAATCTAAAATAATATATATGTCACGGAGCGATCGAGGAAGTACAAATATTGTATTATCGCTGATCCACGCGAGATTTTCCGAGTAGTACGAAATATAAAGTCTAAAATCTTGGCATATCTCTTAACAAGGGTTTGAGCCAAACCAATCAAGAAGTGTGAAGAAGAAAAAGTAAATAAGAATATGAGTAAATACCCTTTTGGGTCCCCGACAAAAAACATAAACCCCATTTTAGTCCCTAGGGACTAAAATGAGACTTTTTTATGGACTAAGGGTTTTTTTAGAAATTTGCGAGGGACCAAAATGTTCACCAATCGACCCTTATTCATCCTTTTCAAGGACTAAAAAGGGTATTTCTTTGTGTGAGGAACCAAAATAGGGTCCGTGTTTTTTTCTAGGGACCCAAAAGGGTATTTACTCTGAGAATATAGGTTTCATTAAAGAGGATTAATGGGAAAACATGTCCAGTTTTGATTCTTAATGAGTAAATACCCTTTTGGGTCACTGGAAAAAAACATGGACCCCATTTTGGTCCATCACACAAACAAATGCCCTTTTTAGTCCCTGAAAAGGACGAATAATGGCCGATTGGTGAACATTTTGGTCCCTCGCAAATTTCCAAAAAGTATTTTTTAGTCCATAAAAAAGTCTCATTTTAGTCCCTAGGGTCCGTGTTTTTTGTCGGGGACTCAAAAGGGTATTTACTCTTTCTTAATTAAGCCCTGAAAATAATCTAGAGAGTATCAATGTGTAGTTTTCCTTTGTTAAAGTCAAATATGCTTCCAGTATTATTCCTCATGACATTTTGCTGCATCCCAGTTATATTGACCTCTTGTTGCTCCACAAGTCAATAAACTTCTAGACTCATCATTTCTTTGACCTGCTGCTATATAAGTTTAAAAATACCTCCTTCAGTACTGATTCAGAATATGAGAAAATATTTATAATGTTGGGTGAGCTTTGCAATTTATAGTAAAGTATTAACAGTGCGTGTCATTTCTTAATTTCCAAAAAATTCACAAAGAAATGTGCCTACTTTGTTCAATAAAATTCATATATCAAGTTACACTGTCGACCAATAATAAACAATATAATTTATTCTTCAGACTCTCTCTATATATATATTAAGGAAATATGTTCATAGTATATGGAACGTATAATAATTTATACTCTTCATAAGTTGTCAATAATATTATTTATATTTTAGTTTAAGAAATATACGGAAAAACTCTAAAAGAAGATATAAGAATATTTCCAACAACGTTCATACACCTATTAAATTAGATGTCGTTGCAATATGGTTCTCACAAAAACTAGTGTTTGGATGGAAGCACGTGATAACTGTTAGGAAGGGGCGGATGTTAAACCTTCATATCACTTACAAGAGTCTAAGAAAAAATGAATAAATAAATATATGGCAAAATTAAATGGCACAAGAGACGACTCAAAAAATAAAAACCATGGGTGTCCAAACTAAGAAAAATATGATCTACTATAATCAAAAAATTGATACAAGAGAGTCTCAAGCAAATGCACAAGCAATCATCCAACAAAAACTACAAGCTTACAATTGAGAACAAAGAAGCTAAAAATACTCAGCAAAAATGTCTCTGACCAGAAATATGTTTTCTCACACACCAAGCCTCAAAATGACAATCTTACCGTTGAAAATGGTGAACCATATGCACCATACCAGCTGACTGAATTTCAGCCTCATCCAAGGGTTGACAAGTTCACAAACTTCAATTTATTGAGACTGCCTTATGAAGATGCGTTTTTACTTTATCTCTTCTTTTCTCTCACATGATTGTGTGATTAAACCTCTCTGACCACTTCAGTCTACCCTCGACCTCATCAGTCTATCTGGCCTTCCCTATTTAGCCCTCTCTCCACTTAAATAAGTGAGACACAAACTCAAATTAGGAAACTCCGAGAGAATATTCTTTTTCGCAATTAACAATCAAGAAACTTTAATTTCTTTTTTTTCATCCTCTCACTCTTTTCCTTCTTTCCCATTTTTCCTTTACTTTACTTTCCTTTCTTTTCATAAACTAGGAAATACATAAAATAGGAAATGCATCAAATTGAACAATTTAAACATGGCCTTTTCTCCACAGAGGAAGGGAGTCCAAAACCCAACAATAACAACCTCAAAAAGGGCTGCACATATACTAGCAAGAGACCAAGTGAAGTATCATGGAGCCGCCGGAAAAGTTGGCGTGCAGTTCCTCCCACATGCTATAGTGGCGTGTGTGTTCATAATCTCTTGTTTATTGCACGGTGAATTGGTGTTGTGTGTTATATTATGTGATTTGCTTCAATTTGATCACTTGTTCTTCATGAAATTAATGTTGATGCAAATCCTCCTATTTATTTGCTCGATTGACACGTTTATATTCCATTATGCCTTCAATATAAGTGGATACCACCTATAATTCAATGTGTGATTCTAATTGCATTTGAAAACTTTATATTTGGCTTAATGACATGTGGAATTAATCAAGTAACTCCATATATCACTATTTTAAGCATATCAATTAAAGCTCCCATATTATAATCTGCAGTTTGAAATATATCTCAAGCAAAAATTCCGACCCATACGATAATTAAGTAGGAAAAAAGTAAAATCAAATATTTGATTATTTTTTTTGGTAAAGGTGCAAAAATACATATATGTTTTACCTAAATGAGCACCCAATACCAAATGCTTTTTTTAGGGGCAAAAATACATATATGGTTATAAAATAGGTGCAAAAGTCACACCACCATTAAATTTGACTTAACGGTGTTAATTTTGGAGGTGGGGCCCATACCATTTTCATGAAAATACCAAAATACCCTAATTAAAAAAATATATATTAAAAAAAAACCAAGCTCCATGTGAACACTCCCCCCATCTCCATGGAGCTTGGAGACTTTTTTTAAAATTAGGGGTATTTTGGTATTTTCATAAAAATAGTGTGGGCCCCACTCTTAAAATTAACACCGTTAAGTCAAATTTAACGGTGGTGTCACTTTTATACCTATTTTATAACCACATGTGTATTTTTGCCCCTAAAAAAAGTACTTGGTGTTGAGCACTCATCTGGGTTAAACACATGTGTATTTTTCCACCTTTACCCTTTTTCTTCATTTACAGGTTTTTTTTTTACTATGTAAATCAAACCTATTTTATATTTGAAAATTATAATAATTGAAAACATATTTTATTTCAAGATCAACTCCTTAAAATCAAGGATAAAGGTGCAGATTTGCAAACAAACTATTACCCGAGAAGCATTTGGCACAAAAAACAATTGAGGGTACCAAAATTACCAATCAATAATTAAAAAGTGAAAAAAAAAACACAATTAAGATGCAGATTGGCCAACAAAATTTTACCCCGTCATTGTTACCCCATCACTGTCTTGGTGTCTTCGTCTTCCATTGACTGTCACAGTGTCGGTGACGTCGGCGTCTCCAAAGCTTCCATTGTTGCTAGGTGTTCTACTCACACTCTTGAACCCATTAAGGTCCGTATGCAGCTTCAAGGCGAGAATCACGCACCGAAACCAAATCCAGCAGTCCATAGCTTTCGATCGACACGCACCTTGCACTCTAGTTCCATTTCTTCGATGCCACAAGCAGCAACCGCCGCTGCCACAACGCCTACTCACATGGGTCCCATCTCTGTTGGTGTTTGCCTTATCCAACAAGAAGGCTTAACCGCTCTTTTCTCCAGCGTCTCGCCACCATCCTACGCCGATGCCTCATATTTTAACATAATTGTGATAGTTGTTTTTTTAATAGTTATTTGGTACTTTTTTTCACTTTTTAATTGTTTATTGGTAATTTTGGTACCCTAAATTGTTTTTTGTGCCAGATGCTCCCCAGGTAATAGTTTGTTGGCAAATCTGCACCTTAACCCTAAAATCAAAGTTCCAATATATTTATGTCTTTGAAAAATAATTGCCATTATGCAGCAATTCTTTTTTTCAAAATATAATAATTAAATTATTTCCTCCAAATTAACCTTGGATCTAGCAGTTTTGATTAAGAGAAAATAGTGTTAATTCCAATATCGGAAATTGAAAAAAATAAAATAAATAAATAAACAGGGCCCCTTTGGTTATTGAAAATGATAGAAAAGGAATGAGTACAAGAGAATAAAATGAACTAAAATAATTGCCAATAGATAATTTTTTGTTAAAAAAGCAATATAATAATAAAGATGAGTGATTGACACGTATAGGGTTATAATTCTAGATTATATTCCCTCTTTTAAGAAAATGATGATTATATTGAAAAAATCAAAAAAGATATGTTTATATTAGAATATATGATAATTACTATAGAAAAACCATTACTATATCTATCTTATAAAATCTATACTTTTGTTTAACAAGCTGTTGGTTGAGGTGAAAATAAATCTCACCCTTTAGGGAGGAGAACAAATGTGTTGAAGCCTAGAAAGCACACTTATTAGGTAATGTGAGAACTATTTGCCCTCTTTAAGCCTTGAGCGGAAACCCTTAATCTAATATAAAAAATCCATACTTTTGATTTTTTTCCCTCACCGAGACATGGATTTTAGATAAGGATCCCTCTGCTTTTAATTTTGATTGTTAATTATAAAATCCATATTTTATATATATTAGATAGTGCATAATATATTGGTTCTTATGATTTCTTTATTTAGTTCTGTCCCATCTGCTTTAATTTTTAACTATAGAGTAGTCTGTCATAAGAAACTAAATATTATATTCACAGTGAACGGCATTCTTTGGCGTTCACTTTAATAAAACCGATGTAAAAAAGAATTTATGCGTCGGTTAAAATAAATAACATGGGATGTGGACTTTCTATATCAGTTATTTATTTTAACCGACTTAGAAAGCCTTTTCCATATCGCTTGTTTAACTGACATAAATTTTGAACAATATAAAAATTCATTCTTGCAGTAGTGCGTGGGTGTATCCATGAAACGTGATAATTAATGAACTTGAACATATTCCTCTCCTGATATGGCTCTCTCTAGAGGCACTCAACCAGCTACTTAACAGATAAATAAATGCATATATAGGATGTCAACCACTGATAAATAATTAGATTCTGAATTGATAATAAATAAATATATATATATAAATATATAGGGGATTCCTTAATTCTGTTTCTGAAAACAGTGACTCATATAATCTCTATATAAATCCTACTTCTTCAGCTTGTGATTTTCTCAACCCAAGGCACTGAGAAAGCAATTAATCCACTACGACAATAAAGCTCTGTGTTCAAGTTCCTCAAAGGCTTCCAATATTGTGCAATGTTGGGAGCCCTTGAGGGCCTTTTCCAACCACCAAGTGAAAAATTAACGGGAAAATCCATCTTGGGGCCCTTTTTGGGGAAACAAAATCTCAAAAAGGGTCCAAAGATTCTGAAAATCCTAAAAAGGGTCCTTGGGCCCTTTCTGGGATTTTCAGAATCTCCGCTGACAACTAAATCAACCAAATTAACAACAAAATCAATACATGTTAACAACTAAATCAGCCGTATTAACAACAATATTTTAACAACTAAAACAGTCACATTAACAACAATATCATCCATTAACAACTATATCAGCCACATTGACAACTCACGCAGATTCTGAAAATCCCAGAAAGGGCCCAAGGGCCCTTTTTGGGGTTTTCAGAATCTTGGGGCCCTTTTTGAGATTTTTTTTCCCAAAAAGGGCCCCAAGATGGATTTTCCCAAAATTAACACATGTTGCTTCTGATTTTAAGCTAGCTCAAAAAAAAAATTATGATGAGTTATGGGCTTCTACAAATCAAAGCTCTCATGCAAGTTCTCAAAGGTTTCCAATATTGAACAATATGTATGTTTATATTGTTCTTTATTGGCCCCTTTGAAGGAACTTGCGGAGCTTTAATTTCCAAGCATCAACAGTTGATCAGCTTGCCTCTGATTCTGATTTGTAAGTTAAGATCTTGTGATATCGAGTTGGGAGACGTTTCAAACTTTTTGAGAACTTGCATAAGAGCTTTAATTTATACACCTCTTTTATGGGGTGTGTGTATATATACACTTACTCTGGTCCTATATTTCAGATCTCGACAAGAAGTTGCAAGGACATAGCTTCTGCTTCTGATGCGTTGGTTATGATTGTAACATCCCATTTTAAAAGCGATTTTTCTTTTTCAATCAGAGTAGAGCATTGGAGCAAATGAGTAACTGAACCATAATAAAACATTAACCATAGTGTAATAGTAACAATACAGTCATCCTAGTGTTCAAAAGTAAATACATAAACGGTAAGTAAATCTATGTCCCGAAGCCAACTCCTGCTGCTTGCCCCTATGACCAATCCTCGGTCCTCCCGACCCTGAAGCTACAGCTAAGATCCAATTCCCATTTGGATCTCAGGTAACGGTTAACCTTATGCTCAAATAAAACAGTATATGGACAACAAATATTCATAACAATACAGCAGCATATCAACACATACGCACAAAGTAGATGCATGATCAGTATAATGAAAGAACATAAGCACAAAGCAATATGTAAAGTAACACAACATGTCTGCACATACCCAGTGCCACGATCACAACACGTGTCCTCAGCGCAAGGAAAACTCATACGGTATTACCAATACTGTAACATGTGTAAGCTGTATGTATAATTGACGACCCTAGACAGAGCCTCAGTCTATGAACGTATCTATCACATATATGTATATGAGTAGCATAGAGTTAGGGTTATAGTACTCGTCCGTACCTTTGTTGACGATATTTGGTACTTTTGACGGGAAAACGGTACGTTTTGACAGCAGTACGACAGCGGCACAACAGCGGCACGTGATCATAGATATCCTATAAGGATAATATCACATTTATCAATGTCCAACATCATAACCGGCATCTTAAGTACAAATTACCATTTTGCCCCTGTCTTTACTACTCCACTAAATTTCGCCAGAGCTTCACTACTTTGACTTTAATTCGCCAAAATTTTGACATATCTCTTTCCCCAATATATTTTTGAAATAAATATCATATTTACCCCTAAAACATGATATCTAAACTAACTTGGAAGATTAAAGATTAATTTAGCATTTCTACTATAACTACCGAAAGAAACACTAAAGCTTAAGACAAGGACCGAAGAAATTACCCAGGGCTTCGCTACAACTTTCTCAAGAGCTCTTCCTTCCTTCTCTACTCCAAAATTTTGAACTCAAGCAAGAGGAATTGGTGTGAAAGTATGCTTGTAGTTGCCATCTATTTATAGGCAATTTTGAGCTACTATTCATGCTTTTTCATATTGAATCTCAACCATTAGATCTTGGCTTTATTGCATGGTTCTTTCTTGGCCTTTGGATTGCTTGGCCGACCTCCCCCCTTGCTTTATACAGAAATTACATCATCCAAAATGATGTCACATACTTGCTTTTTGATCTTGTACCGATAAAGTTCCTGTTCGGTGTCCTAATCGCGTAATCTTAAACAATCTCGAAAATCCAACAACATAACCTTGAAGGTCTATTCTTCCTCCTTCAAAATATCTGGGTTAGCAAAATTTTTGATCCTATTACGGGTATTTCCTAGCCTGCCGAACATTTTCGGACAAACGCCGTCGGTTACGGAAATGACTTCCAGTAACACCAACTTCTGGATAAAAATTCACTTGTTTATAATATGTCATGATCTTAAAAACTTAGTTCATGGTTTTCTAGAAAGGATTTAATTTCTATCGGTTCTCATTTATCCTACTTGTTTTCTTTACAAAATATCTCATTTTATATTATTATTATAATACACAAAATTATCATATTGGCCCATTCTTAATTACATGGATTTAGGCATTTAAAATTGTTAGAAATTTTTGTAGCCTTTGATCTTGCTTTATTAGATTACATCCTAACCATTGACCATTGTTTAATTTGTCTAATTTAATTAGAATGCTTAATTAGGGCCTTAATCCTATGATTAGTAACCTTTTAGGATTTAGGGTTTTCATGTACTTAATCTCACCAATTTTTCTTAATTTTTTCTAATTAATTAGCAAGTACACTTTATGCTAACCTTAGCCATAAACATCAAATTAAAGGGTTTTACATAAATTACCTTGGATATTGTAACATCCCATTTTCAAAAGTAGTATAATTTTTTTTTCTCATCAGAGTAGAGCACCGGAGCGTAAGAGTAACTGATAATTAGATTCAAAATGCCGAAAGTCTGGCTGATTACAAAGGCGGTACAATGACCGAGAGTTTTTATAGTAAATAACAACAGAAGTGTCTCCCTGGCAACACTCATGCTGTGGCAACAAAAGAAGTCCTCCGGCTGGGACTCTAAGCGTGCTGCTTGCCCTTATCTTTGGCGCTCGGTCCTCCTGACCCTGAAGCTATTTTAAATGCTGAGGTCCAAATGTACATCGGACCTCAGGTAACGGTTAACCTCATATTTACATACACAACATATGGAAGACATCATAGCATTAATCAAAACATAAGTATATAGCATATGGAAGATTAATATAACAAAGATACACATCTCATGTAAAGTTATCTATGCTAAGACACATCGCATGTAAAGTTATCTACGTTAACAGTACACATCTCATGTAAAGTTATCTATACAATTCACTCGTATAGTCGTCTATCACATATAAGTATACAGTAAATATCAGAGTTAGTGTTACAGTACGCGAACGTACCTTCGTTGACGGAAAACGGTACTTTTACGGAAAACGGTAAATTTCCGACAGCGAGAAAAACAGCGGTGTGACGGCGGCACAACAGCGGCTCGACAGCGGTTCGATTATAACAGATATCCTATAAGGATAATATTTATCAATACCTAGCAGCATAACAGGCATTTTAGGTACAAATTACCATTTTGCCCCTGAACCCCTAATCGGCGGAATTTCGCTAGAGCTTCGCTGTTTTCGCTCTATCTCTCTAGAATTTTGACAGATCTTTTCCCTAATCATATTTTCGAAATATATATCATATTTACCCCTAAATATGATATCTAGACTATCTTGAAAAATTAAAGATAAATCTAGCATTCCTACTATATCTACCGAAAGAACTACCGAAACTAAAGACCGGGGACCGAAGAACTTACCCGAGACTTTGCTCGACTTTCTCCGAGCTTCTCTCTCTAACTTCTCTCTAAGAGGCAGATTTTTGGTGTGAGAAATGAAGAAGAGGAGCTTGGTATTTATAGAAGAGACGATGGCGAACGGATAAATAATTCGAACTTCGGTCTTGACGAATATGGACCGTAGGATCGCATTTTTGAGGACAAAACACTCTTGGCCCTCCATTTCTTGTGCAGACCTCCCCTCCCCAATAGTCAACAAAATGATGTCATCTTGATGGTGACATCTAAGCCGCATCGATAAAGTTTCGGTCCGTGTCCAAAACACGTAATCTTGACGAATCGCGAAATGCTAACGGCAGAGTTTCGAAGTTTCTTTCTTTCTCATTAGGAATATCTAGTTTAATGAAATTTATGATCCCATTAAGGGTATTCCGTTATCTGCTGAAGATTTTAGGACAGACGTCTATGATTACGGAATTGAATTAGGAAACACTAGTTTGTAGGCGAAATTCACCTGGTTCGTAATATGATCGATCTAAGTGACCTTATTCCTGGTTTCCAAAACTCGCTTGTTTTCTCTAAGTCACTTTTAGCACTATCTCGCCATTTCCTAATTACCCGGTACTCCTAATTAATTATTTTGTTGGTTTATGACTTCAATCCTATATCGGAGGTAGGATTTAAGTTCTAGTTGTTCCCACTTCTCCCGTTGGCTTTATACCGATTATATTATTATTTTATTCAAAATGCCTTCACATTTATTTTTTTTCTTTTATTTTTTATTTATTTTTCTAAGCATAAAATATTTTATTAATATTTTTTTTTTTATTTAATAATTTTGAATTTCTCCAATTAAAAATAATTATTTAAATTATTTTTAATTTATTTACTTTATACCTTAATTATCCCATTAATTACCAGATTAGCCACTTACTAATTTTTGATAATTTTCTTAATTAGAATGAATCATTATCTCACAACTATTTTACTTACATTGGTATTTTATATCCCATGTAAAATATTAAAAAATCATGGGGTCACTTATGATCCCAAAATAATACTTAATTTTGCCTCATTATTTTCCAAGGAAAATATTCCCATAAATTCCTAAAATTAGAGACAACATACTTTCTAATTTTTAATAAATATTTTATTGCCTCTTGGGATTTATCATAATATTTTCAGGTCATTTAATGCCCTAAAAATACATTTTAGCTCTTTATCTCTCCTAATTTCCATAGTAATTACCTTAGAAAATAAGATAATTATTACTTATTATTTGAAACCACATGTTCACCTATTTTCAATAGGTATTATCTATTGAAATATAATATTCCGGATAAATAATTATTCGGGTATTACAGATATTCTCTTGTTCAAGTTTAAACAATTAACCATTAATTACTTAATTAATCACTTACTAATTGTTGATAATTTTCTTAATTAGGATTAATCATTTTCTCACAACTATTTTACTGACATTGGTATTTTATGTCCTATGCATTATATTAAAAATTATGGGGTCATTTAGGGTTTCCAAAACAAAATTAAATTTTCCCTTTGTTATTTCTTAGGCAATGATTTATTAAATTGCTATAATTAAGGACAATATTCTCCCTAATTTTTAATAATTATTTAATTGTCTTTTAAGATTTATCATAATTTTCTCAGGCTATTTTATGACACATAATGTATTTCTAGCCCTTAGGCACCTTATATCTCTAATCTCCATGGTATTTTCCTTAGAAAATAAGATAATTATACACATAATTTGAGACCTATAAACTCACCTATAGCCATTTATTTATCTCAATATAAGATTCCAGATAAACAAATATCCGGGTATTACAATGATCTTTTCTTTTATTATGTTATTCATGCGAAGGACATATATATATAGTCAGATGTAGTTTACACATATCTATACGTAACTCTGTATTATATATTCAAGTTTCATTGATTCAGAATAGGCGTCTATTGGTATTATTTTGTGAATCTGATTATTATGTGTTAGATCGGTTCAGGTAAGCCAGCTTCAAGATGGTCATTGAAAAGAGTTGTAGATTAATGATCATTTTATTAAATGTTGAAATTAAGTACGTGTAAGAGATCTCCCATGAAAATATATATATATGAATTAAAACTCTTATTTAAGATCCTTAAAGGCTTTCCACTATTGTTTTCCATATTCATATATAATCTTTGTCAAACTGCTATTTTGTCATTCAAGATTTATTGATCTGATATCACACACACACACACATAAAAATATTTATTATATATTTTAGTTATCAATTAATAACTAGTCGTCATCTAAAGCTTACTCTCATCACTCGTGCAAAATACATATTTAACGACTAGATTTCGTTTCTGTTGTGAGAGGAACAATAGCGGAAACCAGTTTCATAATTTTTGGTGTCTGTTATTAACATAACAGCAATAAAAAAAATGTACTCATGGCGTCTGTAACTCATCAAGAGACGCGGTACATAGCATTGTGTTGATTTCATGGTTGTTGCATGTATACCAAACGCCAAAACCTAAATATAAATTTAATTTTTTGTTTAAACCTATTTTATAAGGGAAAGTGTTGATACTCGGCGTCTGTTACTGGTTTTGCTGTGTTTCTTAGTTCTTCCTTGATCTCTTGGCGAGCCAAAAAGCAACCTAGGTCTCTCATTCTTCCTCAGATGCCGCGTATTGAGCTTTAGCACCCACTACTTGTGAGTTACTATACAGTGGCTCATTTACCTCTTAACTGATGTCAATATGTCACATATAGATCCTGCTCTAGTATTTTGTGATAATCAATCGGCTATCTAGATTAGATTGCTTCCAATCCCACCCGAAAAGGGGTATTTCGCACTAGTGCCAAACTCAATCATATAATTTAAAATTGTATTGACTTAAAAAGAGAGTATCAAATAACAGTAGTAAAAAATACCCTAAAAAAATGAGTTCCGATCCTACATATATATGATGACCATTCATATATATTCTTTCAAGTCAGTTATTCAAATCAAATGGGAGAAAGCGGTAAAACTAGTTATGGATAATGCCCAAGAATTCAACTCTATATATATATATATATATAGCTATATCTAGTTATTAATATCTTCAAGCTATGAATAAGTTTTCTTTTCGGATAAAGACCTATCACAAAGTAATAAATGGTTCAAAATAATGGAGAATATATCACATGGAATATGGAAGATGTGTATTCTTGAAAATGAACGAAGGGGTGTTAATCTATGTACGTATAATAAAGCTTCTTCTTCTTTTTTTTTTTTTTTTTTTTTTTGCCAAGTATATATAATAAAGCATTTAGTTTCTCATCTGAGAGTAATTAAGAGCTGTGGTCATGCAAATTACTTTCTCCCATCCAAAATATGGGACTAAATAATTAATTTATAGATATTAAGAAAATTAGTTATTTATAAAAAATGTGTGGTGGTTTTCTAAACTACTCATTTTAATCATTTGCATTGAATATTACTCCCTTAATGGAAAACCCCTTATAATAGGAAGAGTCTAGATAAAAAGTTATAAATTTGGAAGACAAAGTGAATAGCGGTCTTACATTTAATTAGGCCCAAAAGAAAACTCTTTTACGAGCTCTTATATTTAGCAAAGGAAAGAGTAATATGAATTAATTAATAGCTCTATCTTAATCTTTCGATAAGAACAAATATATCTGTCTTAATCAAGTTCCTTAAACTTAATGGAGTGATCTTGAGTTTATCTATTTAATTTTCTGGGCTTGATTTGTTGGCTTCTTATACATATTGTATATGCTGGTGGCTATTGATATTTAATATATTTCTATTATTATTTAATTATGGAATTGAGTTTCTTTAGGTTTTGGTTGTTATATATATAGAGAGATACACACAGTGTTCGCGTATCAATCTTTTTCTCCATCAATACACACACACAATAACATTATTTATAAATCATGAATCGCGTAACTCATCGTTTTTTTCTTTTTCTTTTTCTTTTTCTTTTTCTTTTTCTTTTTCTTTTTTTTACCATAAGGGATAAAATGACGCCAGCTTGAAAACTAATGAAATCAAATCCATGACATCTCACATATAAAAGTGGGCTCATTAATATCATTAGGTCATAAGGCCATCTGTAACTCATCTCACAGTTTATGCAAATCGCATGCTAACAATCTAATGTAATTCCTATAGAAATGATATGCATGCAATACTGAGATTCTCAAACTTCTACCATTGCATGAATATATACACGTTTTCTCCAAAACAAGTTATATGCAAAAAGTATTAATTTGCATAGTAGCAGTGGTAGACCCAGGAATTTTAATGACAAGGCAAAAATAAAAATATTATATCAGAAATAAAATAAAAGTACTTGAAATACAATATATAATTAATATACAAAAAATAGAAAGAAATCTATTACAAAAATTAAGATATTCTTATCATATATGTTTTCATACTTTGTTAAACTCATTTATAATTGAATTCGTCTAAAACTCAAAATAATGTCTTTTTCAATGTATGTAATCAAAGGATCATCAAGAAATTGATTTCTATTCTATTTCAAGTTATTTATCTTAAATAATTTTTAATATTTTACTAAACTACTAGTATAACACAACACTCGCGCTAATAAAATGGTATATGAAGCTGAGTTAAGCTGCAATGAAGCATGCCATATTATGTTCTTCCATAAGTATTAGAAACTGGGGTCTACATCTGCATGAGAATAAGCCCTGTCATCGGATCCTGACATCTTTTTTCTTTTGGCCAGAATCTGATCCTCACTTGTAAAATCCCATGGTATATGAGATGACATGGTCAAGTTCACTCTATGCCCAAACACCTCCTTAAGCTCTAAAATATGGAAAACCCAATTTCCCCAAACTCCTCTTCTCTAGGGAGTTACAGGTAACCTTTTCGCAGTGGTTTCTGTTTGGCTCTTAAAAAAGATAGAGCAATACACTTTTTTTTTTAGCAAAAAACAGAGCAGTCCATTTGGAAGATAGGAAGTTGTGCTCTCTCTACATACCATAGAAACCAAAATAAAATCCCTCGATTGCAAAATCAGAAAATGAGAGCACAATTCAAAATTCAATCATCTATCCAAAAGGCAGGGTAGACACTTCCGAACCACTCGGTCAAGGAACAATGGAACCTCGAAGGCATCTATAATAGCAAACAATGAGATACAGACAGTGCTAACAGAAATAGAGCACAAATATAAACAAACAGTCTAAGAGACAAATGAACAAAGAAGAAGCAAGAAATAGAAAGTCATAGAACAGATACCCTCCAACGTTTGAGGCGTTCAATATGAACATCCTTTGTTCTAGGAATAAAAAATGGATCAGACGAACACGTCCTACTTTCAAACGAACATCCTTTGTTCTAGAAATTTTAGGGGGGGCAGGGGCCACCCCTAGCCCCCCGGGTCCGTCCCTACAAAGAATAGTAGTATATGCAAAAACATAATGTTTAGGTAGTATGATTATCAAAATATGTTGATAGCGTAATAAGCATGTAACATTAATATTACAAGGTAAACAGAATTAATTTGATTATCATTGTAAAAAAATGTCCGAATTGGTTTTGGATATAAAGGGAAAAACATTTACACCCGCGCATAATTGTTTTTATAGCTTCCAAATGTCTATTAGGTGATTATGATTTATAATTCATGATTTGATATCTATTTTAAAATTCAATCAAACTTAATCCATGATTTAATGTCTATTGTCAAATTCAATGTACTTTACAACCTTATCTTCAAATCCTAATAATAAAAACTGGGAATTAAATGGAATAATATCCTAATAAATTCAAATAACTTGCAAAACATAATGCAAGTCCGCAATTATTATTGAAGAGATTAAACTTTCTGGACAAAAGGGAAATTTACTTTGTTAAGGAGTAATTTGTAATAGTTTTTCAAAAAAGGAAATTACTTTAATGGGTATTAACTGAATGAGTTTAACATAATTACGCATGGATTAATTTAATGATATGATTTCCCAACCTGTTTTTTTGGTTAAATGGATTTTTAAGTTGGTGTTACAAGATTTCATATATAAAGTTGATGATTAACCAAATTGAATTGCCCAAGGGAATAATACTCCCTAATTTTTCGAATTGCATTTCCATAGTTTTCATTTGAGGCTTTTTCTTAAAAATTCAAATTTTAAATTATAACAAACAAACAAACAAAAGCTCCAAAATGGGAGGGTTTAATGCCTTGTTTAGTTTTCATTCGTTTTCCCCCTTTTTTCGGTGGTTGACAAGAAAAAAGACCTTGAACAAATGGACTTGATGTAACATCCCATTTTCAAAAGCAGTATATTTTTTTTTCATCAGAGTAGAGCATCGGAGCAATTGAGTAACGATACACTTATTCAAATTGCCGTAAGTCCGGCCGATTACTGAAGCGGTACATTGACCGAGAGTTTTCAAAATGAATAACACCCGAAGAAAGTCTTGATCGGGACTCGTACGGCCTGTTCGCCTTCTCCTCGGTTCTCGGTTCTCCCGAACCCGACGCTATGATAAGAGCCGAGATCCAATTACAATTTGGATCTCGTAATCTAAGTTAACCTCATGCTTAAATACGACTACATATACACGACAGGAGCAATCAATACAATAGTCCATAACAGATGTATGATTAAAAATACATAACTACGTATGTAAGATAATAACCACGTATGTAACATAACCACGTATGATACAACAATAATAACCTCGTATGTGACATAACCACGTATGTGACATAACCACGTATGTGACATAACCACGTATGCTACAACAACAAACAGAACACAACAAACATATATAATCATACAATAACCATTAGAGTTAGTGTTACAGTACGCGAACGTACCTTTTTGGCGGTACAACAGAACTTTTACGGAAAAACGTGAAATTCGACAAATGGAAAACAAAGGTATGACGGCGGCACAACAAATGCTCGATAAATGGTACGATTATCTCGATATCCTATAAGGATAATATTTAACAACTTTTAGCAGCATAACAGGCATTTTAGGTACAAATTACCATTTTGCCCCGAACCCCTAATCGGCGGAATTTCGCCAGAGCTTCATTTTTCGCTCTATCTCTCTAGAATTTTGACAGATCTTTTCCCTCATCATATTTTTCGAAATATATATCATATTTACCCCTAAATATGATATCTAGACTATCTTGAAAAATTAAAGATAAATCTAGCATTCCTACTATATCTACCGAAAGAACTACCGAAACTAAAGACCTGTGGACCGAAGAACTTACCCAGACTTTGCTCGAGACTTTCTCCGAGCTTCTCTCTCTAACTTCTCTCTAAGAGGCAGATTTTTGGTGTGAGAAATGAAGAAGAGGAGCTTGGTATTTATAGAAGAGACGGATGGCGTAACGGTAAATAATTCGAACTTCGTCTTGACGAATATGGACCGTAGGATCGCATTTTTGAGGACAAAACACTCTTGGCCATCCATGGTCAAGATCGAAATCTAAGAGCCCTAAAGTCAATGGATGAGTTGTCATCCATGATGGCTCTTGCTTTATGGCCTCCGGCCGATAAAGCTACCCGACGGTGTCCGTTTCGCACGATTTCGCGAAACTCAAAAATCCGGCGTGTAACTTTGAAGATCTTTCCATCCTCTTTCATATTATCTATTTGGATCCTCTTTTTGATCATATCCAGGTATTCTCCGGTGCGTCGGAAGATATTCGACAAACGCGTGCCGGTTACTTTAAATCGCTCCGATAGAACCAACTTCAAGAATGACAACAATTCACAATCGTAAAACGTCCGGTTGTTGCCTAACTTAATCTCGTGTTTAAAAAGATGCAATTGTTTCTATAGGTTCTCACTTTGCCTATCGACTCCACTCTATCCGATCAACTTTTCGTCTTATTTGAAATTAGGGTTTTCGGTTGCGGAATCGACGTCTGGTAAATTCTTTCTTCGTGTAGAATTTCACTTGTACTTAATTTGATCAGTCCGAAAAGACTTTTACCTCGGTTTACCTGTAGAATTTATTTCTAACTTTTCCCCCGTCCGCCTATAAGCCGACTCACCGCATTATATTATTATTTTATTCTAATTACCATTTTAATTATTTAAACAATTCTTTTTAATTAAAAATACTTAGAATTTCAGCCCCCTCTTTTAAAAATTCAGATTTATTTATTTTTCTATAATTTTTTCCATTTTTTTAAAAATATAATATTTTTTACCAAAAATTCCCGTTTTACCCTCGCCTTCGTTAGGGCTTAATCGACCTAATTTCTTCGTTTAGTGATCTTTTTAGGATCAGGTTTCTTCATATATTTATCTTTACCAATTTTACAGTATATTGTTATCTTACAAACTTTTATCTTTCGACATTGTCATTTTATATCCCATATAAAATATTAACAATGTTTACCCCATCAAAGTTACTTTATGGTTTCGAAATGCTTTTTAAACTTTTCTTCATGTTATTTCCTCTGAAATAATTTATTAAATTCTCATAATTAAAGATTACACTTCCATAATTTTCTCATAATTTTTCATGATCTTTCAAGTATTTATCATAATGTTTTTTTAGATCGTTTTTATCACAATTATATCATTTTTAGTCATTCTCGTTCATCGATTTTCCTGTAACTTTTTTGACAATTTACTCTATAATTATAACAATTTTCTATAACAGTTTTAAACTCATGATTTTGCTTTATCAAAATATTCGTTAATTTCATTTATCTCAAAACTTCTAGATTTACTAAAATCCGGGTATTACACTTGACATTTGTTCCATGAATTTGTAGTTGAGTATTATTATTGTCGTGTATATTTAAAAGTTAAATTTATCAAAATATTCTTCTTAAAAAATTGATATCAAGGTACCAATTAAATATCCGTGTTTTACGTAGATAAAGGGGCAGGGAATGATATTTAGATCCGAAAGATAAATTTAATGCTAGTGAAATTTTCAAAAAATTGTTGAAATATAAATTACAAATAGCGATTTAGACAATTATAAATATATATAAGTCTCAACTGCAAATTATACATTTAAATTTTATAGAATTATAGGTCATTTCCATTTATTTACAATTGAAATTCTCATCCACTTATATTTGCAAGTATGAATTGATATTTGCAACTTATGTTTCAGAAAAGTTTTTTGAAAAATCACTAAGATCATATGTAATCACCAAAAATTCTCACAGCTATGCAACAAGCAATGACAAATTCCAATGCATTGGAGGACAACAGGTCCATCCATGCATGCCTTTTTTTTTTTTTTTTGTGTCAGAAGTCGATCCATGCTACTAACTTATTTTATGATTGCATTCATTCTTTGAGATCTCATGGCGATTTTCTCAAAATTTTGAAGACTGAACTGCGTTAAATTCATCATTTGAAGCTCAAGTGGCAATTCTCATCATTTGGAAACATCATTTTTTCCCCAAAGGACTCCCTGTTTTTTTTTTTTTTTTTTTTTTTTGGGTTTTGTAAGAAATTCCTTTATATAAAAATAGATTACACTGTATGATTTGTGTTCTCATTAATTGACGTGTAATTTGTGAAAAAATTTATCTTCTCAATAGTACTAGGTTGCAGAAAGCCTACCCATCACCATCGCCACACCCAATGGCCCCATCCTTGCCACCAAGGAGATTTGCTATCGCAGCATGAGCGACTCCAACTCATCCTCTGTCGTGAATTACAAGCATGCTTCACAGCCTCCAGATCTGTTGTTCACCACCGGTTGCAGATCTAGTTTGCCCATCACTAAACAATATATCGAGCAATGACCTCGAGCACCGTGAAGAGGAGGAAACCCCTCGTAGGTGATGATTGATGATGAGGATACCGGAGCTTTTTTTCTTGGTGCTTTCTTTTGTTGAAATTCTAAATGGATAGTTCCATTGTAGTGTTTTTCTACTCTATTTCTTGATGCTTTCTTTTGCCTATAAAATGAATATGTTTTGAGAGGCTAATTTTATTTTATTTTTTGTTCCTAATTTTATTAAGTAGGCCTATGGGTAATGTGTGTTGGATTTTGGGGCGCACAATTCTTTTATTTGTCTTCTGCTTCATTCAGTTAAGACTTGAGAGGTTTTATTTTTCTTCTTATTTTTGTGCTTCGATGGACATAAAATGTTCTATTTCTTGGGTCGAATCTTAAAAGGTGCTGCTTATCGTCCATTTTCAATCATTCTTTTTCTCACGAGGCTTTAGCTTGTTCAAATTGCACCTTATATTGTGTTTTAGATGGTTCTATGGACTGCATAGCATGTGTGGGTGTTGTGGATTTGTGGATATACAACGACTGTTATTTAAATAATAGTCATTGAATTTCAACGACTGGTTTTTTAAAAAGTCGTCGTAAATCATAAACATTCAATGACACTTTTTTACACAACCCTTGAAAACAATCGTCTAAGGGTCTTAAAAATGGACGTTAAAAGTATTTTTTGTAATAGTGAGTCCTGAAAAACTAATTTAAAGGTGAGAAGTTCCATTTAATCCTTAATTATGTTAATAATGTGAATGCTTCAAACTCGGTGCAAGAGAGTATAATATATCTAGTTTTAACTTTATTAAAGTTATGTGACCATTTTAAGATTCGAGAAACCATGACCTTTGGGTTCAATGAAAGATTATATGAGCTGTGCACCGATGCAATTGGCCAATATATATTCATAGAGTACAAAAGTAATACATATATTCCTCATGTATGTGGAGAAGGAATCTAAAAAGTCTTTTAAATGGGTTTGTTAAATAAGTCAACACTATACAAAGGAATCCAATTTAGGTTGCTCATTATTCATTTTTGTCAACGTGTTGGAACCTTAATGCTACGTACGTACATGTTCTCAATTTATTAATTAATTTTATCATTTTCATGCATGGTAAAATATATAGGCAAGGGGGTAACTGTCACAGGTACAAGTCCTTGAGAGAACTACATCCCAAAAGGGATCTGTTGGAGTTGGGGCCCCAAAGGCTTTTTAATAAGGCCCATCTTTCAAGGAAACCCATCAGATGTAGGACTCGTTTCAATGCACCCTCCTCGAGAGGGGGCGTCCCCATGGCTCCACTCTACGGCACTTCACTCAATGAAAACACCATTGTAAAGGGCACAAGTCATTGATAAAACCACATCCCAAAAGCTAGCTATTGGAGTTGGAGAATCAGGCTAGGGCCCCTCTGTTGGAAATTATGCCCTAGGGGCAAGTCATTGTACTTTAAACGTTTATGTTATTTAAAGTATTCTCCTTTAGTTATCATTTCATTTGCATCTTTATAGTGATAACTGTTCCTTGGATATATCTTATAGAATATCCTAAATGTTCCTGGTCGGTCATTTACGCGGGAGCGAAGATGAAATAAGACCAATATGACTTTGATAAGTATGGAGATACGAATCAAAGTCATAGGCACTTGTAAGAGTACAAGGTGCTAGACCGACCCACTATGAGAAAGCTGCATGGATTAAGTCATAAGCTTTTCTCATGTATAACTGTGTCACAATGCCCTTTGACCTAAGATCATCATGGACTCCTACATGATGAGTCGTTGTTCTTTGACCTAGTCAAAAGTCACCTTTGACCGGGTGATGATAAAGGCTTGGATCGGGATTTGTGGTTTTCATGCAGAGGAATGTAAATGGTCAAAATGGAATTTGTCCCTCACATTTGTAGAGAGATAATACTGGGCCCCTCAATGAGTGAGTCTGAGAAATGTATGGCCATACTACGATGGAAAGGAGTTTCCATTTAAATTGTTAGACTACTCAAGAATCGAGAAAGTAATGGTCAAGAATAGGAAGTTGATATTATTCATACCTCATCCTTGACCAAATTATCGCGTGACAAAAGGGACATGACATGGTTGTATGATAGGTTGTATCGTATCATCGATCCCCATATGAATTTGGTAGTCGCAATGTCTTGCTAGAGGCCACTTACGACTTGTGTGCTGGTATAGTATTGGCCCGCTACCAATCTCATGTGGGCCTGCAGGGTCACACACAAGAATAGGCCAACACGAGTAAAAGTGTTCAGATTCTTTGAATCTTAGATATGTCTAAGATTTAATGAATAATGTATTTAATCTAGGATGAATATATATATATATAATTAAATTAAAAAATAATATAATAATATTATTTAATAGAAATTATAATATTATTATATAATATTTGTTTTATATTTAATTTATATGATAAATTAAATATTTAGAACAAATTGAGATATTGTATCTCGATTTAATTTTCGAATATAGATATCATATATCTAATTTAATTTGAATTGAGATATAGTATCTAAGATTTAATTAAATAGATAGATATCATATCTCGATTTAATTTATAGAGATAAATTAAATCGAATGCTTTTAATTCGAATTAAATAAATAGATTAGATTATATCTATTGGATAGATTTAATTAATATATTATTTTAATCCAAATTCAAATTTCAAGATTAATGAGGATTAATTTTGAATACGTCTAATGGTTTTTTTGTTAAAACAAAAAAAAGACTTACGAGACATTTTGCAAGACGTATTAGAAAAGCCGCAAGAAACCCTAGAGAAAAAAGACCGAGACACACAAAAATACTGAAGGCGTTAGCATGCTGCCGTCGGTGTTGTGTTGGTGAAAATACTTTCAATATAGAAATATCAGTAAGATAAGAATCTGTGTAATCAATATGTATAATCTGTAAACATACAATATTACTGCACAAGAAGAAAAACCAGTAAAAACTCACAAGACTGCCGAATATGGTAATGAACAATGCAAAAATCCAAGCCCAACTCACGTTGTTTTCTTAAGACAGTTTTGCTCCCTCTATATGGATGCCCAAGGTTGATGAGCAATTGTCTCCCAGGATAGAGCGGATTTATCGTCTTCAGAATGATGGCATTCTCAATCAGAAGCCCAAGCGAACACAACGAGTCTGCTTTCAGAATCGCATGGATGTGACTTATAACAAAATGCATTAAACTATATGTATGAGAGCGTAGTGTTAGAAAAATGAGATTTTTTTTCTGTCATACACATGTCTATTTATAAACAATGAAATGATCAGATGGAGTCTCCTCAGCGAACTGACGCGACCGGCGGTGGTGAACCGACGCGACTTCTTATTCATAACCCATGGGATTAGGCAAATATCCAACATGTTGGAGGCTGTTCGTGTGGATACCGGTTGTAATACCCTAAAAATCGTATTTATGATAAGTATCATATTTCGATAAATAATACCTATTGGAAATAGGTGAATATGTGGTTTCAAATAATAAGTAATAATTATCTTATTTTCTAAGGTACTTTCTATGGAAATTAGGAGAGATAAAGAGCTAAAATCCCTAAAATGCATTTATGGGGCATAAAATGGCCTGAAAATATTATGATAAATCTCATATGGCAACAAATATTGACAAAAACTTAGGAAGTATGTTGTCTCTAATTTTAGGAATTTTTGGGATTATTTCCTTGAAAAATAGGGAAGCATAAATATAATATTATTAAATGCACTTTTTGGCCTCATGATTTTTAATATTTTACATGGGATATAATATACCAATGTAAGTAAAATAGTTGTGAGATAATAATTAATCCTAATTAAGAAAATTATCAACAATTAGTAAGTGGCTAATTAAGTAATTAGTGGCTAATTGTTTAGATTAAGATATAATAAATTAATTAGTAAATAATTAAATTAAGGGGGAGAAACCAAAATTATTAAATAATAAATAAATAATAAATGAAAAAGTAGTGTGAAAAGGGTTATGGCTATTTCAAATAATATCTAGATATTTGGAATTTAATAATAATATATATGGTAAAGAGCCAACAGGACATTTGAGAATGGATAGAAATTAAATCCTACACCGAAATATAGGGATTTAGCCTATGTCATCTGGACTTTTTATAAACCAGTGAATTTCTACCTCGAAGTTGACTATCTCAGAAGTCATTTCTGAAACCAAATGAGTCATTAAGATACAGGATAAATCAGAAATATGACAGATAGTCAAAATTAGAACCAATACAAAACGAGACCGTTGTGACAAACCAGGGATTAGGTTTCTTAGGTCAGGACATATTACGAACCAGCGAATTATTATCCAGAAGCTGGCACTCCCGGAAGTTATTTCCGTAACCGATGACGTTTGTCCGAAAATGTTCAGCAGGAAACGGAATGCCCTTAATGGGATCATAAATTTCATTAACCCAGATATTCCTACAGAGGAAGAATAGAACTTCAAAACTATGCTCCCATATTTTTGGGATTCGTCAAGATTACGCGATTAGAACACCGAACTGGGAACTTTATCGGTACAGTCGCATAAAGGAACAAGATGACATCATGGATGATGCAATCTTCTTCTAGAATAATGACATGGGCATGAGGTCATCCAAGGCTTGAAGGGACAAGATGGAGCCACGTGTCAAAGTGCGATCCGACGGTCGAAAACTGATATGATAAAGTGATGAATAGTGTCACTTTTTCTTCTATAAATAGCCATTCACTCTTCACTTCTTCTCCACCCCAAAATCGTGCCTTAGAGAGAAGTTAGAGAGAAGGAAGAGCCTGGAGAAAATATAGCGGAGCCCTGGGTAAGTTTTTTGGTCCCTAGTCTTTTTAGTTTCGGTAGTTCTTTCAGTAGATATAGTAGAAATGCTAGATTTATCTTTAATTTTTCAAGATAGTCTAGATATCATATTTAGGGGTAAATATGGTATTATTTTTGAAAATATTGTTGGGGGAAGAGATATGTCAAAATTGTGGAGAGATAGAGTTAAAATAGCGAAGCTCTGGAGAAATTCCACCGATTAGGGGTTCAGGGGCAAAATGGTAATTTGTACCTAAAATGCCTGTTATAATGCTAAAATTTGATAAATGTGATATTATCCTTATAGGATATCTGTAATCACGAACCGCTGTCGTACCGCTGTCATACCGCTGTTTTTTGTCAGAAGTACCGTTTTCTGTCAAACGTGTCGTTTTTCGTCAACGAAGGTTTGTTCGCGTACTGTAACACTAACTCTAATAGTTATGGTATGCGTATATGTGATATGTGTGTTGTATGCATATAGGTGCTATGTGTATTGTATGTGGTAGCTGATAGCTCTGTTGTATGTCATATATTGTTTATGTTGTATGCTGTACGTTTGCGTACTGTAACACTAACTCTGATATTTATTGTATGCGTATATGTGATATGTGTGTTGTATGCGTATTGGTGGTGTGTTATTTGAATGCATGGTGGTGTTAGAGGATATCTGAACATATGCATGCGTTGGGAGCGGTACATCTATATTCGCTGGGAGCGGTTTATCTGCATTCTCTGGGAGCGGTACATGTAGGGGTGATTCATTTGTTGTGCTTATATACTGTATATGTAAATATGAGGTTAACCGTTACCTGGGGTCCGTATGCATTGGACCTCAGCTCTTAACATAGCGTCAGGTTCAGGAGCATCGAGGACCGAGGAGAAAGGCAAGCAGCACGCGTAGGGACTCGACTGAAGACTTTCCTCTACTGCTATTTACTTTTGAAAACTCTCGGTCATTGTACCGCTTCTGTAATCAGCCAGACTTACGGCATTTTAAATATATGTATCAGTTACTCAATCGCTCTGATGCTCTACTCTGATGAAAAAAAAATACTGCTTTTGAAAAATGGGATGTTACACCGGTAGAGGGAGGGGATTCGCAGAGTCTTCTCCTATTGATCGAGTAGGTAGCCCACCAGATCGAATTGAACGAGACGCTCGCAAGTTCGCATAAGTACGGTTTCTAACAAACCTTTATCTAAACGCCATTGATGGATCCTCTCAAGGGATCCGTAAGTTTTTTTTTTTGGATGAGAATCCTTCCACTGCGTGTATGGATCCCAACACCATCTTTTAAGGAAACTCATCTGATGTAGAACTTGTTACAGTAACACACTTTTTAAACTTAGGTGCGTTGTTTTCTATTTTATAATTCTTTTAATGAAAAAATGTTAGATTTTTCTTAATTAAATTTACTATACGTATAATTTCATCAAATGAAAAAACTACAAAAAAAATGTCATTACTGAAGAAATTAACAATAGAGTTTAATTCTATTGCTAAACTGTCACCAACGGAAAAAGTTCCATTGCTAATTTGATTAAAGGAAGTCCTTTCACTAATTGAATTCCTCAAGTAAATTGCTGTTTTTTAGTGAATACAAGAAATTGAATTTTAAATACACATTAGTTAATTGTAACATCCCATTTTCAAAAGCAGTATAATTTTTTTTTCATCAGAGTAGAGCATTGGAGCGATTGAGTAACTGATAATTAGATTCAAAATGCCGTAAGTCCGGCGATTGACATGAAGCGGTACAATAACCGAGAGTTTTTAAGGTAAATAACAACGAAGTGTCTCTCTGGCAACAACACCATGTTTGTGGCAACAAAAGAAATTCTCCGGCCGAGACTCTAAGTATTAATCAACATATGGAAGACATCATAGCATTAATCAAAACATAAGTATATAGCGAGATGGAAGATTAATATAACAACAAGACACTTCACGCGTAAAGTTATTTAAGCTAACGTAACATTTCGCATGTAAAGTTATCTACGTAAACAAGTACACATCTCATGTAAAGTTATCTATACAATTCACTCGTATAGTCGTCTATCACATATAAGTATACAGTAAATATCAGAGTTAGTGTTACAGTACGCGAACGTACCTTCGTTGATGGTAAACGGTACTTTTATGGAAAACGGTACTTTTTGACAACGGGTGAAACAGCGGTATGACGGCGGTACAACAGCGGTCTGATTATCTTAGATATCCTATAAGGATAACATTTATCAACTTCTAGCAAAGATAACGGGCATTTTAGGTACAAATTACCATTTATCAACTTCTAGAGCTTTGTTTTCACTCTATCTCTCCGTAATTTTTGAGATCTTTTCCCTCATCATATTTTCGAAATATATATCATATTTACCCCTAAATATGATATCTAGACTATCTTGAAAAATTAAAGATAAATCTAGCATTCCTACTATATCTACCAAAAGAACTACCGAAACTAAAGACCAGAGACCGAAGAACTTACCCAGGGTCCGGCTAGAACTTCTCTGGGCTCCTCCTTCTCTCTAAAACCTCTCTCTATTTCGGTTTTGGGGTGTGAGAAATGAAGAGGGGAAGGCTTCTATTTATAGAAGAAAAAGTGACACTATTCATTACTTTATCAGACTGGATTTCGACCGTCGGATCGCACTTCGCCATGTGGCTCCATCTTGGCCTTTCACATGTCTTGCCTATGTCATCCTTCTAGAAGAAGATGATGTCATCTTGCCGACTTACCGATAAAGTTCCCCGATCGGTGTCCTAATCGCGTAATCTTGACGAAACTCAAAAATCGAAAGCAACGTTTTGAAGTTCCATTCTTCCTCCGTAGGAATATCCGGGTTAATGAAATTTATGATCCCATTAAGGGCATTCCGTTGTTCTGCTGAACATTTTGGGATAGACACCAACGGTTACGGAAATCACTTCGGAAGTGTGTCTTACGGGACGTAAATTCGCCGGTTCATAATATGTTCGACCTAAGAAACCTTATCCCGGTTTGTCACAACTATTTCATTTTGTATAGGTTCTCTTTTTGACTATCCGACCTTTTCCCTTAAAACCCCGTATCCTAACGACTCATATGGTTTCGAAATGACTTCGAGATAGTCCACTCCGAGGTAGAAATTCACTGGTCTATAAAAAGTCCGGATGACATAGGCTAAATCCCTATATCTTGGTGTATGATTTAATTTCTATCCATTCTCAAATGTTATGTTGGCTCTTTACCGGATATATTATTATTTTAATAAAAATATCAAGATATTTTTTTTTCTAAGCATTTATATATTTTTTAAAATTTATTTATTAATTTCGAATTTCTCCCTTAAATTAATTATTTACTAATTAATTTACTTATATCTTAATCTAAACAATTAGCCACTAATTACTTAATTAGTCACTTACTAATTGTTGATAATTTTCATAATTAGGATAAATTATTATCTCACAACTATTTGACTTACATTGATATTTTATATCCCATGTAAAATATTAAAAATCTTGGGGCCATAAAGTATTTTTAATATTATTATATTTATGCTCTATATATTTTCAGGGAAATAATCCCAAAAATTCCTAAAATTAAAGATAACATACTTCCTAAGTTTTTGTCAATATTTGCAGTCATATGGGATTTATCATAATATTTTCAGGTCATTTTCTGCCTTATAAAATACCTTTTTCAAGGATTTTAGCTCTTTATCTCTCCTAATTCTCATAGTAATTACCTTAGAAAATAAGATAATTATTACTTATTATTTGAAACCACATATTCACCTATTTTCAGTAGGTATTATTTACTGAAATATGATATTTATCATAAATACGATTTTTAGGGTATTACATAAATACACAATATCTAGGAAGTTTACATAATCTCTAATGCATATATACATATTCCTTCTATATATAAATGATGAAGGCAAATCAAAAACTACAATTAACCAGGATAAATAACAGTAAACAAACGAATCTGGAAAATGAAGATTCGATTATATCCATACATGGTGGGATTAGATTCGTGTGTCACAGTGAAACCTCTTGAAAATGTGTAGGTGTGTGTTTGTAAATAATTTAAATGATTGAAAGTTAGTAAATAGGAGTAGGCAAGTAAACATAGTCAAGTATCGTTGTTCAGTTCCTTAACGGCTTAACCTACCTTTAGTTCATTTGAAACTTTTAAGATAATTTTCCACCTTAATGAATTATGTACAATTCCAGCATGTTTTTAAATGAGCTAGTTAGCTTACCCAAAACTGATACAAAGATAAAATCAAAGGTTCGCTAAGGTCACTCTCAGTCACAGAATACAGCAAGTTTACCGTACAATGTATAATTTTTCGATTATATGTTCTTTTTCATATTCATGCTTCTTCATATTTCTTCAAATACTATATATGATTACATCATAGAATAGAGAGTTTACAGTGAAGTACACAAGTCATATTATTATAGTTATAAAAGTGACTAATCTTAAACTCTTAAGAATGCAGTTACTGTCTAGCTACAACTTCATTAAGGTCATTGGACCATTTTTAGAGTTAACAATCCATGACCTTTGGGTTTAATGGAGGATTATATATATCTGTGTGTGTGAGAGAGAGTTATGCTTTATTACAACTAACGAATATATTCATGGTGTATAAATCTGGTTTATGGGCTACCAGAAATAGTAATGCATATATTCTCTAAATATATATAGAGAATCTCAAAGATTTTGAAATGGGCTAGGGAAAGAAGTCAATATTATAAAGGCAGGTGGCTTAATTTCCTAGCAACATCTCAGTTGCACATTATTCATTTTTGTCAACGTGTTAAACTTTAATTAGCTTCATTTTATCATTTTATTAGAAATGACATAAATTTCATTACATGTGCATGGAAATATATATTTATATTTTTTAACTTAAGATTATTGTTTTCCCTCTTCATAATGTTTAATGAAAAGTATTATGTAAGTTTGTTCATCAAAGTTACATTAGTTAAGCTATGGGTTTCATAAAACTATAAGTAATTTCTTTCAAATAGCTAGGAAGGCCACCTAATCTATAATACATATTCCATCCCTATGTCGATGATAAAGACAAATAAAAAACAAAAGATACATTCCAATAGATAAACGAATATGGAAGCAACTAACAGAAGATGTAAGAGATATAAGGTTAGATTCTTTTGTCACAACAAAACCTCTATATAAAACCCACTAGCTAACTACCCTAAATTCCTCATCATATAGAACCCATTATCAATATGTTGAGAGATATAAAATCAAATATATGGGCAGTGAATTAATTAAGCTTCCAATTTCTCTCAAAGGCTTCCAATATTGTTATATTGGAAGGCTTTGATGGAAGTTGAGGAGCTTATATATGGTTATTTTCTCAAAAAAGGGCTAGCATTTGTTTCTCATCACATTGAGAGACAACATTATTGCAAAATATAATATCTAGTGTATTAATCTTCCAAGTTTTCTCAAAGGCGTCCAATATTGTTTCATATATATATAGATTAAGGTATATTAATAGCGGAGGCATGGGAAAAATCGGATTTTTTTTTCTTAAAGGTAAGTCGATTTGCAAAAGTTTGTATGTGGAGTATTAAGTGTTGTATTTCAAATATATCAATCTTCCCAATTTAATTGAGGAGATAGAGAGTAGTGTCTGTGTGTGTAATAAAATTTGTAGTAACTATTAAGGTTAAAGATAGACAATAGGAATTTTTTAAAATAATTTTAATATATGATACCACCAACTTTTCTTAATTTCAGTTACTTATTTATAAGTGACTTATATTATGAATGAGAGGGAGGAGTTCATTCGCCCTCTTCTAAATGCAAAATTCCAGGCCTTACCAATATGATTTTAAAATTATTCAGTTATTGAGCTAAAGAAAGCCAAAGATGATAGATTTGGCTTTGTATATCATTGAAAAATTACGGCAACTATTCAAATTATTTCTCAACATAAGCTCTCTTTAACATTATGTTGTCTTTGGGCTGCAAAAGTTTAGATTTAGTTAAGTGAAATTGAATTATAAATTTTACTAGATTAGTAATAAATTTCGATTACAACAAATATAATTCTTGGTAGAATTTAAAACTCATCTACCAAAATTTATAATTCAATTCTTCAATATTTACAATTTATTTTAATTTCAAAAAATTTAACTAAGCTATTTTGTCAATCAATGTACTATGAACCTATTTATCACTGTTTTCTTTAAGAGGTACCTACCTATACGTCATTTTTGTTTTTAATTATGGTAACTAAAGTTTGACAATTTACTACTAATATTCATGAATTTACGGCTCAATCTTGTTTTCTATTCTATTTTCTTTATAAATACATTTCTCATTTCATTTTTAGATGGGGGAAAAAAATCTGCGTACCAAACATTGCCCTGGTATGTTAAGGGCCTGTTTGGTATGAGGGATTTGAGGTGGAGGAAAAAACAATTGAGTTGAATTTAAAAAATTTGGAGAAATTAGGCTATAAAATTTTAATAAAGAGAAGAAGAAAAATTAAAAACTTTTAATCCCTTTTTTTTAAAAAAAAAAAAATATTCTTCCGCTCACTTGTCCTCTCATACCAAACAGCCCCTTAAGGGACTCTGATTATCTACCTTCTAGTTCACATCCCTTCTTATTGTTGTGATTTTCACCATCTCTTTCTCTCTATTTTTTTTTTAATAAAAAAAGAAATTATGCAAAGCGTGTTTTTTATATAAAAAACCATTAATAAATATATTATGTTCTTTAATGAAATTAGGGAAAATAACTTTTAAGTCCCAATTAAGAGAAATAATATCAGAAAAATTCTTATTAACAAGTGATCACGAGGATTAACAAGTGAATTAGACAATCAGTTACCATTTGTTATGGGACTTATTAATGTATTATTTCTCTTGATTGAGACCTAGATGTCATCCTCCCATGAAATTAAGAGTCCAATCAAAATTTCATTCTGTCCCTGTTCCTCTTGGTAACCCCCCAAAAAAAAAAAATTATTATTATTATTATTATTATTATTATTATTATTATAATGTACAAGTGTCATGCATTAGGTTTTTGCTCACTTAAAGTATTTTCCATGGGTCTTTAGCAATGTTGTTCAAACCGAACCGACCAACTGTTGACCGGCGGTCCGTTTCACAGAGTTTAGTCGTTGAAGAAGTTAGGCCGGATCAGACTGTTCAAATCCACCTGTGAAGCTGCAATTCGGAGTTGAGCCATCACGTTGTTTCATCGAGGATCATCCGATGGCAATTGTTGTGGTGGTGGAGGCGATGATAATGGTGTTGTTCGGTCTTTAGGATTATTCAATTTGCTTTATAACATATTTATTATAACTAGCATTTAGAAATTTACAAATAAAATTCATCAGAATTTAAACTTCTTCGCTTTTTGTAAATTGAAATAATTAATTTATAAACAGTCTTTTAGATTATAAACTCGATTATAAAATATGTAATTATTATAATCTTATGTCATGCAGAAGATTTCTGTATACTAAAACTTTATTTATCATGGGTTTTTTTAATTTAGATTCACAATTTGCGGATACCATATTTAGTTCAGAAGACTCAACTAGCAATAAATAATCCTTTTAGAGAATCTTTCTCTCCATGTATGTAGTAGTTAATTTTTCTGGATATCCCCTCCAAATGTTGGTACAAAGCTCTTTTTTAAAAAAAGAAAGAGAAAAAAGGGAAAGTTTGTAACACCCCAAATTTCGTAGCATAAATTGTGCTGGTGACACATGGTTTTATAAAAATTCATCAAAGTTTTGAGGTGCTACAACTTAGCGTTTTGCGGAAACGGATAGCATGTACTAAAAATTTGAACAACAGGTATAACACTGAGTAACTGATATGAAATACTCAGACATATGATGATGCTAGACGTATACTGATATATATATTACAAAATCTCCCGAAGGAATTATTCATGTGATACAGTAATACAAAACTCTATAATTACCTTTCTTCTATGTAACTATACCCTTTTTCCGCCAAGCCTTAGGTAGACTTGGGACATAGAACCTAACTCAGTTAAATCATCTCATTTGGTCAGGCTGGGTAGGTCTAGTGGAAGTCTCACCGTGCTAGGGTGACTGATTGACTGAACCACATAGACGACCCTTTCTAGTTTAAGCACCAAATGATATGAAGTAACTTTATTAGATTCATGCTATAAGGTAGGTTCTGTTGAACTTCTTCCCGCGTTTGCTATGACCGGTGCCTTCTCACGGCTCCGTCTATCGACGTCTTTCTATGGCTCCTTCCACTGGTGCCTCCTCTGGTTCATGACCCTTTCCTGTCTATTAATTCAAGACTGAGGTCCAATGCCCATTGGACCTCAGGTAACGGTTAACCTCATGCTTATGTAAATAATATATGTATGACAGGTATTCATGACATTTTCACAATAATCACTACAAAGCCCATAACAGATGTAGGAAATACATAATAATGTATGTAAGGCAATAACAATACACAGCCCCTCGCAGTATGTTTGTTATCCCAGTCTGCACACTCTACGGTGCCACGATATACAGTCGTGTCCATAGCGCTAGGAAAACTATCAACGGCGTTAACAATACCATAACCCGTGTATATTCATGATTGCATCAAAAACAATTGAGACAGAGTCTTAGTACAGGAACACAGCAATCATATATAAGCATAACACAAGCATCAGAGTCAGTATTACAGTACGCCGCGAACGTACCTTCGTTGACGGTACTTTCGGTACATTTTACGAAAAACTGTATTTTTGACAGCGGCCCGACAGCGGTACAACAGCGGTACGACAGCGGTATGATACCGATACGATTTTCATAGATATCCTATAAGGATAAGATTTATCAACATTTAGCACTATAATAGGCATTTTAGGTACAAATTACCATTTTGCACCTAGTTGGACTAATTGGCGAAATTTCGCCAAAGCTTTGCTACTTGGCTCTATCTCTCCAGAATTGTGACATATCTCTTTTCCCAATATATTTTCAAAATAAATATCATATCTACTCCTAAAACATGATATCTAACTATTTTGAAAATTTAGAGATATATCTAGCAATTCTACTATATCTACCAAAGCTAAAGACCAGGGACCGAAAAACTTACCCAGAGCTTTGCTAGATTTTCTCCAGATTCCTCCTTCTCTCTAACATCTCTCTAAGATTCGAAATTTTGGTGTGAAATGAGAAGAGGAGGTGATGGCTATTTATAGAAGAAAAAAATGACAATATTCATGCCTTTTTTAGACTGGATTTCGACCGTCGGATCGCACTTTGACACGTGGCTTCATCCTTGCCATCCATGTGTCTCCCCCTTATGTCATGCATGATGTCACACTCTTGCTTTATGTGACTGTACCGATAAAGTTCCCAATTCGGTGTCCTAATCGCACAATCTTGGAGAATCTTAAAAATCTGGCAGCACCGCGCTGAAGGTATATTCTTCTTCTTTAAAACTACCTGGGTTAGCTAAATTTTTGATCCCATTAAGGGTATTCCGTTGCCTGCTGAATATTTTCGAACAGACGCCATCGGTTACGGAAATAACTTCCAACAGCACCAGCTTCTGGACAAAAATTCACTGGTTTATAATATGTCCTGACCTAAGAAACCTAGTTCACGGTTTGTCACAACGGTCTTGTTTTGTATAGATTCTCATTTCTACTATCTGCCCTTTTTCTTATTTATCCTGTATCCTAAGTACCCTGTTGGTTTCATAAATGACTTCGGAGATAGCTCACTCCGGGATAAAATTTCACTTGTTTATAACAAGTCCATATATTAGTGACTTAGTTCCTATATTTTGGTGTAGGATTTAATTTCTATCCGTTCTCAAATGTCCTGTTGTCTCTTTACAGAATATCATATTATTATAATTTAAATATCTAGATATTATTTAAAATATCCACAACTCTTTTAACACTATACTTAATTAATTTCTTTCTTATTTTAATTAATAATTTCGCCCCCACCCCCTTTTAATTAATTATTTAATTATTCATTAATTAATTCACTAATAACTTAATTAGCTTATATTATCTCATAATTACCTAATTAGCCACTTACTAATTGTTGACAATTTTATTAATTAGGATAAATTATTATCTCACAACTATTTTATTTACATTGGTATTTTATATCCCATGTAAAATATTAAAAATCATGGGGCCAAAAAGGGCTCATTAAAATAATATTAAATTTTCCCTTTATTATTTCCAAGAAAATAATTTATTAAATTGAAAAAATTAAGGACAATACTTTCCCTAATTTTTAATATTTATTTCACTGCCCTTTAAGATTTATCATAATATTTTCAGGTCATTTTATACCCTAAAAATACATTTTTGGGAGTTTTAGTTCTTTATTTCCATAGACTTTTACCTTAGAAATAAGATAATTTTGCTCAATAGTTGAGACCACATATTCACCTATTTAAATAGGTAATATTGACTCAAAGGGAATATTTAAAATAAATAATTATCCGGTATTAAATATCCGGGTATTACAAAGTTCAATTTTAATCTATTGTAACCATTAAAAATGGAAAGCCAGATGTTCGTGTATGATCTCTAATGATTATTATTGCTGCTGCTTGATTTGCAATGAGTTGTTGATTGATTTTCAATAGAAAAACAAAAAATAATGGGAGCAATGCACGAACATCTGAATCAAATGGCTATGCATTAATCAATATTTATAATATTTTTAGTTATTACTCAACTGGGTCGGTTCTATTTTGGGCAATATATATGTACACAGAATTGTTTCTATATTGTTATATACCTATAAAATGTTTTTATAAAAAACATTCAATCGTGCAATGAAACAAACCAATGAAATAAAGATCATGTTAAACTTACTAGTTGACTTATCGAGTTTGCCAATTTTACGTTTCTAACTTATAAAATCATGTCAACATATTTTAAATGTACACTGGATCGTCCTTATTATGATCATGATTATGTTAGCTTTGGCTTTCGAACTTTGATTTTGAATATAGTGATACTAATAATTTATTAATACATGTCTTTTGAAGGTTATTCATGATTTTCTTATTTTAAATAATTCATAATTAAATTGAATGAACGGCCTAGTTTTTTTTATTCTTTTAATGATTTATTCATATGGGTTAAGGTATGAAAAATGCCCGTGAACTTTTTGAAAAATAGGCTAAAATGCATCCAAATAAAGGGGAAAAATGTTCTGAGATCAAAGGCTATTTCAATAAATGCAATCTTCATTCGTCTTATCTATTTAAACACCTCGTTACTTTTGTTTCTTCAGTTCCAGCTCCTTTTCTCTCCTCTCTCGAATATATTAATATGGTACAATTAGTACTTTTGGTACACAAGATTTCTAGAGTGTCACTCTTTGAAGAAAGAATCCCAGAATTCCAAAATCATTGAATTACGAAATGCTGTGAATCAGCATTCCGTCTTTTCCATAAAATTTTTGTAGTGGTGAACCATGTAATTAAGACTATTTGACAACAGCGATTCCTGACATGTTTCTTCTTATATAAGATAATAGATCATCCATATTCCGTCAGTTGATACTTGTGAGAAACAATGGTATATAATTAAGCCAAGCATACTTACTAACTACTACATATGAAATTAAATCACTCCCAAAAGTTTTCCACAATTGACATAAAAAATGCTGCCTGCCGTAGTGTTAGTTGTATCTTTTACACACACACGCACACACATTGTATATCTCTTAACACTTAGACACACAACACA
Source organism: Acacia melanoxylon (assembly GCA_019022615.1). NCBI lineage: Eukaryota > Viridiplantae > Streptophyta > Magnoliopsida > Fabales > Fabaceae > Acacia > Acacia melanoxylon. Next base: position 4,165,034 of record JAFJYJ010000046.1, read on the forward strand.
CGCGCACATACTAGTAAATCATAATACTAGTAAAATATTAACAGTGCGTTTCATTTATTAATTTCCAGAAAATTCACAACGAAATGTGCCTAACATATTTAATAAAATTCAAAGCAAGTTACACTGTTGACAAATACAAACATCGTAATTTATTCTTCAGACTCTATATATTGAGGAACTATGTTCATAAAGTATATAATATATAATGTTATGAATATAATATCACAAATGTGAGATAAACACCTCAGAAAGGGCTATGCATATACCGATAATAAGAGGCCAAGTGAAGGGTCAGGGAGCTGTCAGAAAAGTTGGCTCCCCCCTTTCCTCGAACATGCAATGGTGACGTGTGTTCATAACACAAATAGATATATACACTCTCCTATTATCCTATATATTGCACGGTGAACTGGTGATGGGTGTGTTATTATACGATATGCTTTAATTTGATGATCACTTGTTCTTCATGAAATTAATGTTGATGCAAATCCTTCTATTTATTTGTTCGATTGACACGTTTATATCCCAATTTTCCTTCAATATTAGTGGATACCTGCACCTATGAGTGATTCTTGCATTTGAAAGCTTTATATTTGGCTTTTAATGACATGGGGAATTAATCAATTAATTCCATATATCAATATTATTTGCATACCAATTGAAGCTCCTTATAATCTGCCGTTTGAAATATTTCCCAAGCAAATTTCAACAATACGTTAATTAGCTAGTAAAATATAAAATTTATGATTTATTTGACCATGAAAAATTGAAAACCCAACCTTCTTGATATTTGAAATTATATCAATTGGAAATATATTTTCTTTCAAGATCAACTCCTTGTAATTAAAGTTCCAAGATATTTGTCTCTTTGAGAAATCATTGCCGTTATGTAGAAAAATATCGTCTTCAAAAGATCATGCTTAAATCATTTCCTGCAACTTAACCTTGGAGCAAGAAGTTTTGATTAAAAGATAAAAAAGCAGTTAATTAAAGAAAGAAAAATAATTTGAAAAAAATAATCATCCAACACTTTTTCGGGATTACTATTAAATACTATTTAAAAATTTAAGACATAAAAAAAACAAAAACAAAAGGTAAAAGGGAGGTAGAACTCCAAGATCAGAAATTGAATAGAGAAATAAGGGGTCCTTCGGTTATTGAAAAGGATAGAAATGGAATGAACTAAAGAAACAGAGAGAATTGTAACACTCCTAATTCAATGCTACCCATTATGTATATTAATAAGCAGTGTATATGAATATCATCAGAGTGAAGCGATTGAACGTAATAGTTGGGTTGAACAAATGAGTAACTGATACGTGACTATAACTTAAATCGTTTGCGGTGTATCTGGTCAAGGGAATATCAATACAGTTATCCAAATATATAGACATACAAGGTATCTAACAATATAAATACAGCCCAAAATATCAAAACTCTGGTTGAGTCCCTACGCGTGCTGCTTACCCTTTTCACCGGCTCCTGATCCTCCAGATCCTGAAGCTAGGGTAAATTTTGAAATTCAATGCCCATTGAATCTCAGGTAACAGTTAACCTCATGCTCAAGTATAAACAATATATGTATGACAGATATTCATTACATTTCAACATTAACCATACATAGCATACAACAGATGTAAGGTTACAACAATACATAGCACATTGCAAATGTAATGTTAATAGCACAACAATACATAGCATAGAACAAATGTAATGTTTGCAACGTTTGCACTCACCAGTGCCACGCCTCCACATGTCTTCAACACTAAGAAATAAACCATACAACATTATCATGACTATAACCTGCACAAACTGAATGTATATAAACAGGTAGTCTAAGATCGAGTCTTAACCACAATACATGACCTAAGACTTAGTCTTGTCCATGAATAAGAATCATCTATCAGATATAAGCATACAAGACACATCAGAGTTAAAGTTACAGTACGCGTATGTATCTTAGTCTGAGTAGCTGGTGGTACGTTCTCCTTTCGGTATTGATCCCTGATTCCTCTGATATCCTACATTGTTATTACCGCATTATTTCCTTCATAAATAATATCCTAAGAGATACCTTAGACACTATTGACATTTTTACCCTTTGTGGATTTACTATTACAATTTTACCCCTTCATTTCTTTAAAAACGCAAATTTCAGCATTTCAGCCTAGATTTTTCAGTAACTTTGAAAAATCATAACTAATTCCACAAAAATTGAAATGAGGTGCTTCCAAAGCCAAAATGACCCTTGATAAGTCTATTTCCTATGAAAAATAACTGATTTAACTTGAAATCCCTGAATCAATACCAGTTTAAATATTTCCACCCACTGTTCAAATTATCTTCCAAAAACGTGACCCAATTTCAAGAATTTTTATCTCCATGTACAAAACTCAAAACACTACGAATTTTATATCAATGGAAATCTCTACAGGTCTACTTTACCCATTAAAAAGTTCATGATTTTATGACTTCATTTGTCACATAAAATAACGCCCTTAAATCGACTGACTCCAGAAAAACTGAAATTGTGGAATTTTCCCAATTTTCACAATCTTGCTCCATTTATTCCAAAAATTATTTCCTATCATGTTTTTACCCCATTCAACATTTTAAATGCAATGGAGGCCTAAAAACAAACATAGGAATTTATTTCTTAATTTTATGAATTAAACCACAATTTTACCAAGAACTATCTCAAGAACTCACCTTAAGTTCTTTGCTCCTTCTCTCTAGCTCAAGATCTCTCACTCTCACTCTCTCAATGTCTAAATCAGCTATTGTTCCTTGTGTTGGTGTGGAGAATTTGTGAATGGGGTTGCCTCTTTTTATAGGCAAAGCTTCAAGGTTATTTTGGTAAATGTCAAGCAAACCAAAACTTCTTCCTTCTTCTTCCACCATTGGATTAAACCACTTTTCAAACTCAAATCTCATCCCTCCATAGAGCTGGTCGACATGCTTCATTCCCTAGTCCTTAAATGTGTGTTTTTTATTGACAAATTATCCTATGGCTCAAACTTCTAATTGATGCGTTGAAAACATTGACTTTTCAAAGCTAAGGCATGTGACCTTATCATTGCCAAAATATGATTCTAAATCAGCCATATACCAGCGAAAATGAAGACTTGGTGATTTCATTTGATAATATAATTAAGGGTTTAAAAGTTCATTAATGCCACATGTCATTGTGCAATTTGTTTGGTAACTAATCAAATTCATTTGTGCCTTATTAATCAAGCTTAATCTTGTCTTTCATTGGCCCTTAATTTTTTATTTATATCAGCCCTTCGTTGATGTTTTTCTTTTGTCTCAAATTAATTTAAGTAATTATGCAATTAATTAGTGCAACTTAATTATCCAATTGCTTTTGCTACTTTCCTTTAACTTAATTAAGTGTTTTCATAACATTTCCTACCTCTTTTGGTTATAAAATGACCATTATTTTATGTGCTAATTATATCACATTTTATGATCTCTAACCTCAGTCTTATATTTTGTCTTTTGTTTAATTAATTCCAAGGGCAATTTCCCTAAAACTATAATCAATAAATTATAATAATTTGAGACACATATTTATCTTCATTTTATACTAATTATTCACCAAAATATAATACTTATATTAAATAGGAATTTCCAAGCATTACAAGAATAAAATGAACTAGCTAAGTTGGCTATAGATAAATGGGAAAATGATAAGAAAATATCACTTGAACTTCAAAATCATGTTCATAGTAATGGGATTAATAAAAACAGTAAAATAATTGATAACTCGTTTTATTGGGAAATCACTTATTTAAGAGTTTAAAGTTCAAGTGGTATTTTCTTGGGATTTTCCCTATATAAGTTTTTGTAAAAAGTATAAATATAATGATAAAGATGATAGAATGGTGATTGACACGTATAAAGTCACAAGTCTAGGTTATATTCCCTCTTTTAAGAAAATGATTATTATATTGAAAAACAAAATCATAAAAGATATGTTTATATTAGAATATATGATAATTACTATAGAAAAACTATTACTAGCAATCCTATAAAAAGTTGAAGCAAATGGGACCTTTTATTTTCATACTTGTGATTTTACCCACCACGGAGACATATCTAGGATCCCTTTCCTTTTAATTTTATGGGAAAATTATAATAAAGGACCTAAAAAACATAATATTTATTAAGAAGGACTTTAAAAATGGTAATTATATTGATGGACCAGAAATTAAAACATTAAAATAGAAAGACTAAATTGCCCTTGGTCAGATTTCCTATATTATCTCTAATTAAATCAGAATCTGGAGTGATTGATTGAAAATAATAAATAGAGATCAAATCAGAATCTGGAATATGTAAGTTAGAGTCTCAACTAGTAAATTTTTATCTCTCCAAGGAGGAATCATAGGTTCTTCCGTTGACGAAGATCTCCCAGGCCTCCTCCCTTTGTGTTCTATGATCTTCAAGCTCCTCTCCCTGATAATTTTTTTCTCTCAGTTTTCTTTTGGTTTGGTTTTTGTTATCATCATTAAAACCTGATTAATCTCTACCCCTTTAGTATTGTATCTTTGTAACATCTCATTTTAAAAGCGGATTTTTTTTTTAATCAGAGTGGAGCAGAGTCGAATAATACAGCGTGAGAGTAACTGAGTAACTGAATCATTAACAAAACATTAACCGATGTGTAAATGTAAGATATAGTCATCCATGTTCAAAAGTACGAAAAGGTACAAATGGAAAGCAAGTAAATAATTCTCCGGCGGATTCCTACTCATTTTGTTTGCCTCGATCGCCCTCGGTCCTCCGGACCTGAAAGCTACCGAGATCCATTTACCATATGGATCTCGGTAACGGTTAACCTCAAACTCAAACAAGCAGTATATGGACACAGATAGTCATAACAACACAGCAGTATATCAATACATAAGCACAGAGCAGATGTATGATCATAACAATGACAAAACATAAGCACATAGCAATATGTAAAGCCCAACAACATGTCTGCACGTTACCCTGTGCCACGATCAAACACGTGTCCTCAGTACTAGGAAAACCATACGGTATTATCATGTCTATAACCCGTGTAGTTTGTAAGTATGCTGACGACTCGGACGAGTCTCGTATATGAACGTATCTATCGCATATAAGTATGTATGCAGTACAAGATTAGTGTTACAAGACGTGTCCATACCTTCATTGCGAGATATCCGGCTCTTAGGCTAAAAGCGGTACTTTCGACTACGTACGTGAAAACAACGAAACAAATGAAAGCAAACAAACGGCGGAACGATGGAATTTCGACAGCGGTTCGACGTCGAAGTATTCTAATCAGAATAATAACACTCTTATGAATATTTGGCAGCATAACGGGCATTTTAGGTGAAAAAGACCATTTTGCCCCTACTACCCCTATTTGGCGGAATTTCGCGTAACTTCGTTACCTTGACCTTATTCCATTTCAAAATTATCCCCACTATGTTTTTACCTCGTCGGGCATCTTTCAATGCAATGAGGCATAAAAAAAAGTATAGGAATATATTCGAAACTTCCTAGATCAAAACAACAAGTTCTACTATAACTACCGAAAGAACTACGGAAACTAAAAGCTAAGGACGGTAAGAACTTACTCGGAGCTAAGGCAAAACTTTTGCAGAGCTTCTCACTCTAAGTTTCGGCCAAGGTAGAGAGAAGAGGAGGTGTGAAGAATGAATGAAGAGTTCATGCCTTTATATAGGCAAACATTGGGCTACTTTGGTAATTTTCACTTTCCAAGTTTTGTAATTTTTCCTTTCTTTTCAACCATGTAAAATCAAGTTAAAATGTGGTAAATTCTTGTCCATGGGCTGCCTTGGTCGACATATAGGGGGGTGATGTGGCATCAAACCATTGGTCCAAGAATGGTGACTTAAGCTTACTTTATGCCCGATCCGATAGAATTTCCCCGATCGGTGTCCGTTTCGCGTAGTCTCTAAATTCTGAATTCATAACTTTGAAGATATTCTCTTCCTCATCAATAATATCTAATTTAACTTAGATTCCAGTCCCTTACGGGGTTCCCGGTCAGTTGAAGTTTTCTCGAAAAACGTGTCCGGCGCGTCCGATTACGAAAATCGTTTTCGGAATCATCAACCTCTGGACAAAAATTCACGATTCCAAATATGTCCATATAATCATAAACTCATCTCCGGATGTTGAGTTATAATTTATTTTCTTCAAATCCAAAATGTGACTATCTGCATTTTTCCCTATTTCGTCTTATTAGGTAAATGCGCTACCGACCTCGGAATTAACTTCCGGAAGAGGTCACTTGAAGGTAAAAACTCACTGATCAATATTTTACCTTGACTTTGAAATTCCTATTCCTGGTTATCTAGATAGGATCCGTTCCCTATTTATTACATTACTATTCACTATATTCAATTATATTAATATAATAATACAATTTTTACCATAACATTAAAATTTGTTTCTCTCTCCTTTTTCTTTCAAATTTTCGGATGGTACCTTATTATTTTTATTTTTTTATTTTTTATTTAATTTTTTATTCCAATTTTTCCAAAAAAATTCCACAAAATCACCTAATTGGTCCATTTTTGCATTTAGGCTTAAAAATACCTAAACTCACTTATTTTTCACAAAATTCTCCAATTAATTACTAAATATGTTCTTACTAATTTTAAGCCAAAAACCACTAATTTTAGGGTTTTACAAAATTACTTATGAATTTCCTTTACTTATGCTTAAGTAATTAGCCGTAAATTACTTAACTACTCTATTATCACTAGTCGATAATTTTCTTAATTAGAATGCCTCATTACCGATAATTCTAGCACCGACATTGGTGTTTCCATGTTTTATGCATTATTCTAGAATTTGAGAGGGTATTATGGTCATTACAATACTTTTTGAGCATTCTTATTCAATTTCTCCAAGCTCATAATTTATCAAATTATCACAATTAGAGATAATATACTCTCCTAACTCAAATAATTATTTCATTGTCTTTTAGGATTTTTCATAATTTTCCTAAGTCATTTTGCACACAAGGGGTATTTTGGTCATTTGGCACTTTGGCCCTTAATTCTCTAATTTCCCACAGAACTCATCCTAGAAAAATAGACTACAATAACACAAGTCTTGCAACAATAATTTCACTTATCAGAAATAGCCTAATTTATTTACCAAAATGTAATATTTCGGATAAATAAATATGCGGGTATTACATTTCTCTCCCCTTAAACAAAATTTCGCCCTCGAAATTTAATCTATACTAACTAGACTACGGCCATAAACTCTGGGTACTTCTCCTTCATGTCACTCTCGGTTTCCCCAGTTGTCTCGTTTGATGACAAACCCTTCCAGACCACCTTAACTATCTGTATAGTTTTAGTCCTAAGCCGTTTCTCCTGGTGTTCGAGAATTCGCTCCGGCTCGACTACAAAGGTGTTATCATGCCGTACTTTAACATCATCGTACTCTAAGACATGATCTCGATCTGGCAGGTACTTCTTCAGCTGTGACACGTGAAAAACATCGTGGAGATTACTCTGGTTCGGGGGTAACGCTAGTTGATACGTAACTGGTCCTCGCTCAGCTAACACTTCAATTGGTCCAACGTAACGCGGACTAAGCTTCTTTCTCTTCGTGTTCGCCGACACGGTTAAGCATCGGAGATAATTTCAAAAACACATGGTCTCCGACTTCGAACTTCAATGGTCTTCTCCTCTTATCTACATAGCTTTTCTGTCTACTGTGTGCAGTAAGGAGTCTCTTCTTGATCAGAGCGATCTGCTCGGAGGTCTCTTTTAGCATATCCGGTCCAAGCAACCGCTTTTATACGCATCATCCAAAGATAAAGGCGATTGGCACTTTCACCCATACAAAGCCTCGAACGGGGCCATTTGTATGCTTGAATGATAACTATTGTTATATGCGAATTCCGCTAGTGAGAGGTGTTCGTCCCAATTTCCTTTGAAATCCAGGGCACATGCTCGCAAAGATATCCTCCGGCGTACGTATCGTCCTCTCTCGATTGACCGTCGGTTTGAGGGTGATAAGCCGAACCGAACTTCAGCTTGGTACCCATTCCTTCATGTAGTGCTTGCCAAAAGCGGGATTGGAATCGAGTATCCCGATCGAGATAATACTCTTAGGGACCCCGTGCGGTCTCACGATCTCTTTGATGTAGATTGCGGCCAATCGTTCGGGAGAGTAGTGGATGCTAATGGGTATGAAATGTGCCGACTTGGTTAATCGGTCGACGATCACCCAAATGGTATCGTGATGCACGATCTTAGGTAGACCTACCACAAGATCCATGGTCACATTCTCCCATTTCCACTCCCATAGTTCTAGTCCTTGCGAGAAGACGGGGGTCGCCGGTGCTCAATTTTTACTTTACGGCAAGTTAGACACCCGCCTACGTGCGAGTTACGTCTCTTTTCATTCCAGGCCACCAAAGCTCAGCCTTCATGCTATGGTACATCTTGACCATTCCTGGATGTAGAGTATACTTACTCTTGTGAGCCTCATCCAGACACTTCCGCCTCAATTCATCAACTGGAGGTATGTAAATGCGCCCCTTGTGTCTGACCAATCCACTCGATGAAAGGTCGTGGTCTTGGGTTTCACCTTGAGAGATCTTCTCCCGCATGGAGATTGCCCAATCATCTTGTCTCTGAGCTTTATCAACTTCATCTCTCAGGTCGTACTCCCCTTGACTCACAAGAAGATTTGCAAGGTAGGCGTCACTTTGTGCGTTGAAATTCATGCAGATTTGGTTTGAAAGATTCAGGTCTCTGAAATCTTCAAGTAATTTCTGCTCTTGTATCATCATGTATGATACTTGCACCTTCTTCCTGCTTAGAGCATCTGCAACGACGTTTGCTTTCCCTGGGTGATACTTGATCTCCAGGTTGTAATCTTTTAGCAACTTCATCCATCGACGTTGCCTCATATTAAGTTCCCTTTGATCAAAGAGATACTTCAGGCTCTTATGGTCGCAGTATAATTCTACGGTCACACCGTATAGGTAATGCCTCCATATCTTCAAAGCAAACACGATGGCAGCAAGCTCCAAATCGTGTGTAGGATAGTTCGACTCGTGAGGCTTCAGCTGACGAGAGGCATAAGCCACCACTCTGCCCAATTGCATTAGGACACAGCCCAATCCTTGCCCACTGGCATCACTGTAGACAACATATGTCTCACTAGGATATGGGATTATCAATACTGGTGTTGTAGTCAACCTCTCCCTCAGTCTCTGAAAGCTCTCCTCACAGTCATCTCCCCATACAAAGGGTTGATTCTTCCTCGTAAGCTTTGTCAATGGTAGGGCAAGACGTGAGAAATCCCGTATAAATCTGCGGTAATATCCCGCGACCTAGGAAACTACGTATCTCCGTCACGTCTCCGGCCTCTTCCACCCGTAACCGCTTCCACCTTGCTTGGATCGACAAAGAACTCCGTCGCTAGATATCACATGGCCCGAAATCTCACTTCCGCGCCAAAATTCACATTTGCTCAACTTTGCGTAGAGCTGCTTCTCTCTTAGTATGCCCAATACTAAGCGCAGATGTTCTTCATGCTCTTTTCTGCTTCTGGAATAGACGAGTATATCGTCAATGAACACAACCACAAACTGGTCTAGGTGTTGTCGAAAGATACGGTTCATGTAATCCATGAATACCGCAGGTGCGTTGGTCAATCCGAAAGGCATCACAAGAAATTCATAATGCCCATATCTGGTTTTAAAAGCTGTTTTGGGAACATCACCATCTTTAACTCGCAATCGATGGTATCCCGAACGTAGATCGATTTTTGAGAACACAAGAGAACCGGATAATTGATCCAAAAGATCATCAATCCGGGGAAGTGGGTATTTGTTCTTGAGTTACTTTGTTTATCTCCCGATAGTCGATGCGCAGTCGGAAACTTCCGTCTTTCTTTTTCACAAATAGACCGGAGCTCCCCATGGTGATACACACTGGGCCTGGACGAACCCCTTCTTTAGAAGTTCTTCCAAACCGCTTCTTCAACTCCCGCATCTCGTTCGGAGACATACGATATGGTGCCTTTGATATTGACCGTACTGCATCAATTCAATAGCAAACTCCACTTCTCGGATAGGAGGTAACTCAGTGAGATCCTCCGGGAATACGTCTGGAAAGTCACTCACCAAAGGAATATCCTGGAGTGAGGATTCGGCTTCTGCCTTTACTAAGAAAAGTATCATGAAAGCTTGGCATCCCTGCTTCATGCAACTATCAGCTTCAGTAGCAGAGAGAAAATTCAGGCTCACGTCAATCTTGTCTCTGCTAGGTGAATTGGAAAATGACATCGTCTTGCTACGACAATCGATCATCGTGCCATTCGCCGTTAACCAGTTCAAACCGAGTATGATGTCGATGTCACGAAACGGTAATCAGATAAGATCTATTGTAGACTCCCGTCCATTCACACTCGCAACACAGTTCATACATGCATCAGAAGCTAAGGATTTTACGCCAAGAGGTGTAGATACTACTAAATCATATGGTAATCTAGAGGCATGCATCCCTAAACGATTTGAACAATCAAAAGAAATGAACGAGTGGCTAGCACCCGAATCATACAATGCCTGAAGTAGATTGCCATTTAGAGATATAGTACCTTGGACCATATCCGGGGATTGTCTGGCTTCGTATTGGTCAGGGCAAACACCCGACCCGTGTTCTGAGGTCTTGCCTCCGCAATGTTCTCCGGACAGTTCCGGCTGAAATGTCCAGACTTCTGGCATTTAAAGCAGATTGGTTTCCCATCACAGCTGGCACCTGGATGGAACTTCCTGCATTTCGGACATGATTGGGCTCCGTCGGTCGGTGATAGTTGTTGTCTCTACCGGGCTGGCCTTTTGTTTCCACCACGAGGGTTATTCCATGGTGCCTTTCTCTTCTGCGGAAAACCTCCGCGGTAGAATCCGCCACGTCCGGCATTGTTGTTGCTGAGATTCCGGATTCCACGCAAATCTTTCAAATTACGCTCTATCAGACGACAAGACTCCACAGCTTGAGTCATGTCAGGGAATCTCTGAGAGACCATCTTCTCCTTGATCTCATACTTCAGCCCGTGAACTAGCCTGTACGCCTTCCAGCTTTCATCGTTTTCCTTCTTCAGGTATGATGAATACCTTGACAGGTTGGTGAACCTGGCAAAGTAATCATCAAATAATTCTTCCTGACCTTGTTGGATTTGGAGGAACTCTGTCTCCTTGATCACCTGAGTAGACGGAGGGAAATACTGGTCGTTGAACTTTTCCAGAAATCTCTCCCAAGTGATAGGGCAGTAGTGGTTTTGGAGTGTCACAGCAACACTTCCCCACCATTGGTCGGCGTCACCCTCAAGCTTGTATATCGCAAGCTGAGCTTTTCTATCCTCTGGGCAGTCCATCACGATGAAATTTTTTTCTAAGCTCCTCAGCCAATCTTCTGCCAAATCTTTCTTTCCTCGGAATGCAGACGGCTTGAGCTTACAGAACTGAGTGACCTAGTATTGTGTGGTCCTATCAGTTCTTCCACGTCGAGGAGGTGTCTGCGATCTGTCAGACTCCTCGGCTTCTTCGCGATCACTCTGATCGTCTACTTCTTCTTCTTCTTCTTCTTCTCGTTCTTCTCGTTCCGCTTCTCTCTCCTGCAGTAATCTTTGTCCGGCCACAAGTTCTTCTATTAGAGTCTTCTGCTCCTGCAGAGTTCTCCTCATGTCTTCCATTTCATTATGCTCTGGCTGGTTCGGTTCCGGCCCCGGTATTGGTATGATCCGGGGTTGTCTACCCCTTCCTCTACCACGGCCTCGGCCTCGGCCTCTCGGAACACCAGCGCCTCGAATATTTGCCATTCTTTAATTCTTTTTCCTTTACTTAATAAGGACACATATAATTATTAGAATTTATACACGATATAATAAACACACAAAACAAACATTTATTTATATCTCAAAGATATTTTACATATTTTCATACAAGCCATAAATTACAACCCATTTATTTAAATATTTTACAATCCCTCAAGGTTTTTAGAGAGATTTATACAAATATATGCTAGTAGCTTCTACTAATGTTTCCCACGGCTTTCTTATTTGTTCCCCCCTTAGCTACATGTGCAGACGCACCAAACTCTTCAGGTAACGGAGGTGAAGAACGACATTTTGGATAGGGCCTTGACCTAGCAACTTGTTTGTTACCCTAGCCTAGTAGCGGGTTCGGGGGAAATAAGTTAAAGTGGATCGAATCTAGTCCTCAGGTGGAAATTGATTATTCAGGGCGTAATAGGACTTGACTCGACTAAGGAAAGCTAGATACCTAGTCATGAAGGTGTCCTCTGTATCTACAGCAAACATGTAATAGAAGGATAACATGCGGGTTAGTTCCATGTTATCATCTAGGGTATAATGGTAATCTTCTGTGGTTGCAGCTTCCTTATCCAGATTTTGGATTTCAGGGAAATCAGAATTATCCTTTACAGATGAGTGTGTGGGGCTAATTGGGCTGCTAGGCTCTGCGTTGACATCATGGATGTTTAGGGGTTCGGGATCATATAGGTTGTCCGGATACTCAGGCCCAGGGTGGTACTCAGGTTCTGGGTCGTTTTGGTGCTCCACGGGAAAATCAATATTCCGCATGTGCTCGAATCGATAATCTTGAACGGGGGTATTGGAAATACTGGGAGCTCAGGCTGTGGTTCAGGTTCTGGGCTCTTCTTGATCTTAATATAGCTTGGTTTACTTTTCTTTGCAAAACGTATCCATTTCCCATGGTATTCGGAGTATCGTCTTCCTTCTACATCCATCTCTACACATTACACCAGGTTAAGTTAGTACTCTTTTCAAAAAAATATGTTTTTTGAGAAAAATGCAACATTTCTAACTATGCTACTCAAACAGTTTGGCCAGGCCGGGTTTAATTCTATGGAAGTCTCACCGAGTATTTACGGCGACTGAGCGACAACCACATAAACCCTTTCTAGTTTAAGCACCAACTGGTTACAGTAACATAGCAGGAACTGTGCCAAAATGTACTCTCAGGTTTCAAAAGGCTTTTGAACCTGACTCCGTTAGTTGAATAGAAAGACCAAGCAAGTGTCTATCATGGGGGCCTCACCGTGCTAGGGTGACTGATTGGCTGACCCACATAGACTAGCCTTACTTTGCCACCCTCAGACTGTTCATACTAAACATAGTCAGATCAATGCCAGGACTACTACTCTGATACCAAAAATGTAACATCCCATTTTAAAAGCGGAATTTTTTTTAAATCAGAGTGGAGCAGAGTCGAATAATACAGCGTGAGAGTAACTGAGTAACTGAATCATTAACAAAACATTAACCGATGTGTAAATGTAAGATACGTCATCCATGTTCAAAAGTAAGAAAAGGTACAAATGGAAAGCAAGTAAATAATTCTCCCGGATTCCTACTCCATTGTTTGCCTCGATCAGCCCTCGGTCCTCCAGACCCTGAAGCTACAGCTGAGATCCATTTACCATATGGATCTCAGGTAACGGTTAACCTCAAACTCAAACAAGCAATATATGGACACAGATAGTCATAACAACACAGCAGTATATCAATACATAAGCACGGAAGCGGATGTATGATCATAACAATGATTGAGAACATAAGCACATAGCAATATGTAAAGCCCAACAACATGTCCGCACGTTACCCCGTGCCACGATCAAACACGTGTCCTCGCACTAGGAAAACCATACGGTATTATCATGTCTATAACCCGTGTAAGCCGTAAGTATGCTCGACGACTTACGAGTCTCGGTATATGAACGTATCTATCGCATATAAGTATGTATGCAGTACAAGATTAGTGTTACAGTACGCGTCCGTACCTTCGTTGCAGATATCCGGCTCTTCCGGCTAAAAGCGGTACTTTCGACGGCCGTACGTGAAAACAACGAAACAGCGGCAAACAGCGGAACGATGGAATTTCGACAGCGGTTCGACGTCAGAAGTATTCTAATCAGAATAATAACACTCTTATGAATATTTGGCAACATAACATGCATTTTAGGTGAAAAAGACCATTTTGCCCCTACTACCCCTATTTGGCGGAATTTCGCGTAACTTCGTTACCTTGACCTTATTCCATTTCAAAATTATCCCCACTATGTTTTTACCTCGTCGGGCATCTTTCAATGCAATGAGGCATAAAAACAAGTATAGGAATATATTCGAAACTTCCTAGATCAAAACAACAGGTTCTACTATAACTACCGAAAGAACTACGGAAACTAAAAGCTAAGGACGAAGAACTTACTCGGAGCTAAGGCAAAACTTTTGCAGAGCTTCTCACTCTAAGTTTCGGCCAAGGTAGAGAGAAGAGGAGGTGTGAAGAATGAATGAAGAGTTCATGCCTTTATATAGGCAAACATTGGGCTACTTTGGTAATTTTCACTTTCCAAGTTTTGTAATTTTTCCTTTCTTTTCAACCATGTAAAATCAAGTTAAAATGTGGTAAATTCTTGTCCATGGGCTGCCTTGGTCGACATATAGGGGGGTGATGTGGCATCAAACCATTGGTCCAAGAATGGTGACTTAAGCTTACTTTATGCCCGGTCCGATAGAATTTCCCCGATCGGTGTCCGTTTCGCGTAGTCTCTAAATTCTGAATTCATAACTTTGAAGATCTTATCTTCCTCATCAATAATATCTAATTTAACTTAGATTCCAGTCCCTTACTGTGGTTCCAACAAATCAGTTGAAGTTTTCTCGAAAAACGTGTCCGCGCGTCCCGATTTAAAATCGTTTTCGGAATCATCAACCTCTCGGACAAAAATTCACCGATTCCAAATATGTCCATATAATCATAAACTCATCTCCGGATGTTGAGTTATAATTTATTTTCTTCAAATCCAAAATGTGACTATCCGCATTTTTCCCTATTTCGTCTTATTAGGTAAATGCGCTACCGACCTCGTAATTAACTTCCGTAAGAGGTCACTTGAAGGTAAAAACTCACCGATCAATATTTTACCTTGACTTTGAAATTCCTATTCCTGGTTCTCTAGATAGGATCCGTTCCCTATTTATTACATTACTATTCACTATATTCAATTATATTAATATAATAATACAATTTTTACCATAACATTAAAATTTGTTTCTCTCTCCTTTTTCTTTCAAATTTTCGGATGGTACCTTATTATTTTTATTTTTTATTTATTTTTTATTTAATTTTTTATTCCAATTTTTCCAAAAAAATTCCACAAAATCACCTAATTGGTTCATTCTTGCATTTAGGCTTAAAAATACCTAAACTCACTTATTTTTCACAAAATTCTCCAATTAATTACTAAATATGTTCTTACTAATTTTAAGCCAAAAACCACTAATTTTAGGGTTTTACAAAATTACTTATGAATTTCCTTTACTTATGCTTAAGTAATTAGCCGTAAATTACTTAACTACTCTATTATCACTAGTCGATAATTTTCTTAATTAGAATGTCTCATTACCCGATAATTCTAGCACCGACATTGGTGTTTCCATGTTTTATGCATTATTCTAGAATTTGAGAGGGTATTATGGTCATTACAATACTTTTGAGCATTCTTATTCAATTTCTCCAAGCTCATAATTTATCAAATTACCACAATTAGAGATAATATACTCTCCTAACTCAAATAATTATTTCATTGTCTTTTAGGATTTTTCATAATTTTCCTAAGTCATTTTGCACACAAGGGGTATTTTGGTCATTTGGCACTTTGGCCCTTAATTCTCTAATTTCCCACAGAACTCATCCTAGAAAAATAGATTATAATAACACAAGTCTTGCAACAATAATTTCTCTTATCGAAATAGCCTAATTTATTTACCAAAATGTAATATTTCGATAAATAAATACGGGTATTACAATCTTTTTCAAACTTCTGTTTTGAATTTCCGAAGATAAATTCACATTTTTCATTTACAGTTATATACGTTAGCATTTTTCATTTACAGGTGTATACAGGATTTTGAATCGTAGGTTTCAAACTATCACGAATTAGTCAATTTTAAAAGAAATTTGTGTATGAAAGGTTCCTAGATATTTTTTTACGTACGGATTAGTCAACTTTAAGAGAAATTTGCGTATGAAATCTGTACAATGAAAGGTGTCAAGATATTGACCTGTAAGTTTTTTTTTTTTTGGTTAATTAGATAGTTCATTTGATACTTTTTTGATTTTGAAAGTTCTCAGGAAATTGGTTCAATAATAATAGAGCCTAGAAAATAATGGATTGTCAGCATTCATTAGAGATTTTTTGTTACTTTCATATAGGCGGACAAATCATTAATGAATTGAGAGGAGTGCTACGCTATGAAAGACAATTTAGTCTTTCTATTTTAATGTTTTAATTTTTGGTCCTTCAAAATAATTATCATTTTTATGGTCCTTTCTAATAAATATTATTTTTCTTAGGTCATTTGTTATAATTTCCCCTAATTTTATTGCTAGTTATATATATATATATACACACACACACATACATAAATACACATATATATGGCTTATTAGATAGAGCATAATATATCGGTTCTTACGTTTTCTTGTTCTTTAACTATAAATTGGTCTGTCATAAAAAATATATATTATATTTAAAAAAACAGCATTCGAAGTCGTTGACATTTAATTAAACCCACGTAGAAAAGGATTTCTATGTTGGTTAAAATAATTAATTAACATGGGATGCGGACTTAATTTCTGGTTATATATTTTGACCGACCTAAATTTTGGACAAATTACTATATAAATCATTAGTTTATATGACCCTCCTTTAGTCCTTTTTGTGTGTGTGTGTGTGTGGTATAACCCTCCTTTAACCGATGTGAAGAGCCATTCTTGCAGCAGTGTATGTTTATCTGTGAGCTGTGGTAATTAATGAACTTGAACATATTCCTCTCCTGATATGGCTCTCTCAAGAGGCACCCAAGTAGCTAGTTAACAGATAAATAAATGCATAAAGGATGTCAACCACTGATAAATAATTATATTCTGAATTGATAGCTTCCTTTTCTACTTTTCAAAGTATATATGGGATTCCTTAATTCTGTTTGTGACAAAAGTGACTCATATAGTGATCTCTATATAAAGCCCACTTCTTCAGCTTGTGATTTCCTCATCACAAGGCACTGAGAAAACACAGCTAACATCCACCAGGACATTAAAGCTCTGTGCGCAAGTTCCTCAAAGGCTTCCAATATTGTGCAATATTGGGAGCCCTTGAGTGAACTTGAGGAGCTTTTCCAACCACTAAGTGAAAAATTAGCACAGCTTACTCCTGATTTGAAGTTAGCTCAGAAAAAAAGTTTGTTATATGATGAGTTATGGGCTTCTACGAATCAAAGCTCTCATGCAAGTTCTCAAAGGTTTCGAATATTGAACAATATGTATGTTTATATTGTTCTTTATTGAACCCTTTGAATGAACTTGAGGAGTTTTCCAAGCATCAACAGATCTCAGCTTGCTTCTGCTTCCGATGTGTAAGTTAAGATATAATTATAATCTCTACTAAGCTGAAACTTGTAGCTTTTTTCTCTTCTGGTTTGAAAACCAGTATAGTATAAATGTATACTTCTTCTATCGTTCAGAATATCAGAACTTTAATACACACACACTCATTCAGCCCTTAATATAATAAATATTTACCTAATTTGATTAGATTAAGGAAGTTGGTGAAATTAGTTAATATGACATAGATTTTTTTAAAATACCCTAATCATATTTGTAACATCCCATTTTCAACAGCAGTATATTTTTTTTTTCATCAGAGTACAGCATCGGAGCAATTGAGTAACTCGATACATTTATTCAAATTGCCGTAAGTCCGGCTGATTTACGAAGCGGTACATTGACCGAGAGTTTTCAAAATGAATAACAATGAAGAGAGTCTTGATCGGGACTCTCAGACGGCTCGCTCGCCTTCTCCTGGTCCTCGGTTCTTCCGAACCGACGCTATGATAAGAGATGAGATCCAATTACAATTTGGATCTCGGTGTAACGGTTAACCTCATGCTTAAATACGACTACATATACACGACAAAGAATCAATACAACAGTCCATAACGATGTATGATTAAAAACACATAACCACGTATGTAACATAACCACGTATGATACAACAATAATAACCTCGTATGTGACATAACCACGTATGAGACATAACCGTGTATATAACATAACCACGTATGCTACAACAACAAACGAACACAACAAACATATATAATCATACAATAACCATCGAGTTAGTGTTACAAAGACGCGAACGTACATACCTAACAACACATATACGCATATAATAAGCATCAGAGTTAGTGTTACAGTACGCGAACGTACATACCTAACAACACATATACGCATATAATAAACATTAGAGCTAGTGTTACAGTACGCGAACGTACCTTTTTGGCGGTACAACGGAACTTTTACGGAAAAACGTGAAATTCGACAAAGCGGAAAAAAGCGGTATGACGGCGGCACAACAACGGCTCGACAAATGGGGTACGATTATCTCGGATATCCTATAAGGATAATATTTAACAACTTTTAGTAGCATAACAGGCATTTTAGGTACAAATTACCATTTTGCCCCGAACCCCTAATCGGCGGAATTTCGCGGAGCTTCATTGTTTTCGCTCTATCTCTCTAGAATTTTGACAGATCTTTTCCCTCATCATATTTTCGAAATATATATCATATTTACCCCTAAATATGATATCTAGATTATCTTGAAAAATTAAAGATAAATCTAGCATTCCTACTATATCTACCGAAAGAACTACCGAAACTAAAGACCGGGGACCGAAGAACTTACCCGAGACTTTGCTCGGACTTTCTCCAGCTTCTCTCTCTAACTTCTCTCTAAGAGGCAGATTTTTGGTGTGAGAAATGAAGAAGAGGAGCTTGGTATTTATAGAAGAGACGGATGGCGAACGGTAAATAATTCGAACTTCGCGGTCTTGACGAATATGGACCGTAGGATCGCATTTTTGAGGACAAAACACTCTTGGCCATCCATGGTCAAGATCAAAATCTAAGAGCCCTAAAGTCAATGGATGAGTTGTCATCCATGATGGCTCTTGCTTTATGGCCTCCGCCCGATAAAGCTACCCGACGGTGTCCGTTTCGCGCGATTTCACGTAAACTCAAAATCCGGCGTGTAACTTTGAAGATCTTTCCATCCTCTTTCATATTATGTATTTTGATCCTCTTTTTGATCATATCCAGGTATTCTTCGGTGCGTCGGAAGATATTCGGACAAACGCGTCCGGTTACGGAAATCGCTTCCGATAGAACCAACTTCTGGACAACAATTCACTGAATCGTAAAACGTCCAGTTGTTGCCTAACTTAATCTCGTGTTTAAAAAGACGCAATTGTTTCTATGGGTTCTCACTTTGCCTATCGACTCTACTCTATCGATCAACTTTTCGTCTTATTTGAAATCGGGGTTTTCGGTTTCGGAAACAACGCCGGTAAATTCTTTCTTCGTGTAAAATTTCACTTGTTCTTAATTTGATCGTCCGAAAAGACTTTTACTTCGGGTTTACCGTAGAATTTATTTCTAACTTTTCCCCTGGCCCGCGCTTCTATAAGCCGACTCACCGTGTAACACCCCAAATTCCGTAGCATAAATCGTGCGGTGACACGTGGTTTTATAAAAATTTATCGAGTTTTGAGGTGCTCTGCTTAGCGTAATGCGGAAACGGAGAGCATGTACTAAAAATTTGAACAATTGAGTAAGCGATATAAAAATACTCGGACATATGCGATGCTCGACGTATCGATATATTATAAATTTCCCGAAGGATTGTTCATGTGATACAGTAATACAAAACTTTATAATTACAATTCTTACATGTAACTATACCCTCTTCAGCCAAGCCTTGAGTAGACTTGGGGCATAGAACCTAACTCAGTTAAATCATCTCATTTGGCCAGGCTGGGTAGGTCTAGTGGAAGTCTCACCGTGCTAGGGTGGCGATCGATTGATCGAACCACATAGACGACCCTTCTAGTTTAAGCACCAAATGATGTGAAGTAACTTTATTAGATTCATGCCATAAGGTAGGTTCTGTTGACTTTTTCCCGTATTTCCTTTGACCGGTGCCTCTTCACGGCTCCGTCCATTAATGCTCCTTCTCATGGCTCCATTCACAACGTCTTCATAAATCCTGGTTCCTTTCCCGAACCTCTAGTCAAGTCTAAGATTCAAAACAAATTGAATCTTAGGTAACGATTAACCTCATATGAAAAGTATAACAGTATATGTATGACAGATATTCATTACATTTCAGCATTAACCAATACATAGCACACAGCAGATGTAATGTCAACACAACAACAGTACATAGCACACAGCACATGTAAAGTTATCTATACAAATCCATGTATAGTAGTCTGCACCTCACCGTGCCACGATGGCCTATCGTGTCCTCAGCGCTAGGAAAACAATCTCACGGCATTATCAAAACCATAACCCGTATATAAAGCTGAATGTATATGTAGTGATCTAAGCCCCATAAACTTAGTCACGGTGCATGACCCAAGACGAGTCCCGTCCATGACTTTATGAATCATTCCATCTCATACATGCATACAAGACATATCAGAGTTAAAGTTACTGTACGCGAACGTACCTTCCTTCCGTGTAAATAGTAATTTACTATTCATGTATACGGTACTATTCATAAATACGGCACTATGAATAGTAATATGCCCGTCCTTCAAATCTGACTCCGGAATCCTCGGATATCCTAACATATTACCATATTGCTTAGAATAATATCCAAAAGGTTAATTTACCTTTCTACCCTTGGTGGATTTGTTATTATCATTTTGCCATTACATTTTATTTAATAAAAACGCTACTTTCAGCATTATGGTCAGATTTACTTCTAACTTTGAAAATTCATAAGTAATTCTAGAAAACTTGAAACGAGGATCCGTAAAATTCCCCGGAATCCTTAGGATGTCTAATTTTGTGTAAAAATACTGGTTCTTTCCCAGATTTTATGAATAGTTCCCAGTTTTCACGTGTTCATCATCTGCCCAGAAAATTTTCAGAAAACGTAGCCCAACTTTGGACATTTTTATCTCATTGTACAAAGCTCAACACATAACATATTTTATATCAATAGAAAGATATACATGTCTTCTTTACTCATGTAAAATGTCATGATTTTAGGACTTCATTTGATACACAAAGTAACAGCCCTAACATTCGCTGCCAGCCCAGAATTAAAAACTGGAAATTCTACAACTTTCACAATTTTGTTCCATTGATCCCAAAAATTATTTTGCATCATGTTTTTATCTAATTTTCGTTCTAAACCCTTTGAAAAACCTCTAAAACATGAAAAGGAATTATTTCCATAATTTTCTAGAATAAACCCAAATTCTACCAAAATCTAAAAGCTAAAGCTCAAGAACTTACCTCTTGAAGTTCTTACTCCTTCCTCCTCCTCCTCTTGCTTCACCATTTCTCCTCTTTCTCTTATTCACAATCAGATGTTTGATTGTGTTTTGGTGTGAAGAATGAAGAGGATTCAAGCTCTTATTTATAGGCAAGAGGTGGAGTAGTTTGGTGGAAGAGTAGTAGATGTAAGAGTGGTAGATGTTGAAGTTTGGTGGAAGAGTGGTAGATGTAGAAGTTTGGTGGAAGAGTAGTAGATGTAGAAGTTTGGTGGAAGAGTGGTAGATGTAGAAGTTAAATACATACTTCATCTACCTTATACGTATCTACCAATATCCAACTACCATTTAATATTTATTTGCAAATATTAATTAAGTATTGGAAAATAAAATCCTTAATTCCATATAAGAATTTTCTTCCATAATTAACTCTCTAGGCCATAAAATATTTGTTCTAAAATTTATAGGCCAAAAATTATCCTCTAACTATTTTTCCTTGAATTATTGGGAAAATATGCCTCAAAATCAAAAAATAGCTTTAAAACTATTTAGGCCAAATTTTCATAATAAATTCCCATAAAATATTTCTTGTTTCCAAATCCAAAAATTTGGGATATTACATTCCTCCTTTTGGTTATAAATTAATTACCTTTTTATGTGCTATTTATATCATATTAAATAGCTCCTAAATAATGTCTCATAATTAACCATTCATTAATTAATTCCAAAGTGGAATTTGGATGAAAATATAATCAATAGATTATAATTTCTTGAGACAAATATTCACCTTTGTATTTAATATGTATTATTTATCAAAAAGTAGTATTTATGATAAATAGGAATTTTAGGGTATTACATTTCTCCCCCCGTTAAATTAAATTTCGCCCTCGAAATTTGACCGTATAATCTTGGAGAAAAACTCTAGACGTCTCGTCTATTCCCTTACTATGCATGCTTAACTAGCACACACCCTATTCTCATTCATATTGTACCCAGATATAGTGTTTAAATACAGGATCCACTAATCCATTCTCTCAGTGCTTGGTTATGCAGGCCTCACTGCCTGACTTACTCTGCCTCTCGGCTTAACACATTGGCCTTCCGGCTCAATCAATTACCACAGCACTGGAGTTTCTAGCTTTATTACCTAGGAAATCATCCTTAGGCCTTAAGCATTTCAACCTTTACCTGATACAATGAATGTTTTACTAGACTTTAAAGGTACCGTAGACATAATAGTCTAAAGTCACCATGGCACCGCATTTCACACAAAGTGCTTATCCATTACGGTCTTATGGCCTAGGGACACCGCCCCGTGCACACTTGCACACCAGGTCTTATTGCCTCGAGCATCGCTCGTCTATTTCATCTCGAGTCTTTCTCATTCAAGCTCTCGACTACTTTCACTTAGCACTATAGCCGACAACTACTATCCGGCTTAACTAGTTCGGTGTTCTAGACCTTTCTAATAGTTTTACGTTCCAAATTTTCCAACTACACCACTTTTCAACACAATAGCATTGACAAATCGTCGCTACCCAAAAACCATTATGTTGTCTCATTTTCAAATTTTCAAACATTGAAAATTTTCCGTGGTCTCAGTACATTTCATAATCTGCACTATACCAAAAAGTAATAGTGCTATCATTTTCAAACTTAATCGCTGCCATAACAAATTCATGAAGATACATTCACTACCGGAGTGGTTTCAAAAACTTTTACTACCGGTATATACGTTTAAGAGGGATAACTCATTTCACAAAATTCAACTAAAAGGCACACACCACCACTTTGCCCTGGCTTACTAGGACATATCCCAATCCTTTCATACAAACCATCACAGTGACAACGCATCTGCCGACCGATGTGGGAGAATTTTCATCCCCCACAAGGGCCCCAGTGTCCACACTAGCATATATAATAAAGGCTCTCCACCGCTTTCCCAGCCAAACCTAGTTCGTAGTCACGCCACTCACGTGCACCGCTTTCCTAGTCGACCAGTTCGTAATCACGGCTACCATTGTGCATCGCTTTCCTAGTCAAGTTAGTCCGTAGTCACGGTCACCACTGTGCACCGCTTTCCCAACTGACCAGTTCGTAATCACGGTTAGTGCCAAAGACAACACAGCGAAATATGTGCCCCTTTAAGGCGGAACTACTCAGATTGGGAATATTAACCATTGGTGCGAGTGTCAACCTCTCATATCCCATCAAACAAATTTTCAATTCAAATGAGCTTTATAACCGCCGCCGATTTCAAACACTTTAAAACATCTGGCAAGACCCAGCAAACCGTGTATATCTACAACAGCTTCTGTCCTTCCAGTTCTGTACTCATTTTACCACAACACATTTGAAAACTTAGTTTCAAACTTTGGGTTTTAACAAAAACCCCCTTTTTTAAGACAACATCATTTCAAAATAACCATCACCGTGGTCTCAAATTTCGTTGAAAATATTTCTCTCAAAAACTCAATTTCGAAAATTCATAAGTTCGAAAAATCCATTCCGAAAATTTCAAATATAGCAGGTGTATTGGTAAGTCAAAAATTCAATTTTTAAAACTATTCAGGAACCAGACAACTAATCTTAGAAGGTCATTACTAACTAACGCATTCGGACCTACGTCCTTGGCTACTCGAGCCATTCGTAGAATGCTCGTCTATTCTTCTTTAGTTTCGGGCTATTCGTTTTGGTGTGCGATTTCATTTCATGAAACTCATTCATTTATAGACATCGATACCGCACCTTTGATATTGGTTCGTTTCCAGGCATCAACCAACCGGTGAATTCAACTTCCCATGCGGTGGTAATTCGCGAGAGCTTCTAGAAACATCTCGAAAATTTGTTCACAACTAGAATGTCTTCTAGTGCAAGTTTTGTTCCTGCCGGAATACCATAGCACAATATATGCTATATAGCGCTAGAGGACTCTATGGCGATATACTGGATTACGAAAACCTTCCCTTTAGGGAACCAATTAGATATGGGACTTGCTACAATGTACTTACCTAGAGAATCGATATTGATAGTTCTACTTTATGGTTCGTTGTCATGGCGGCTGCACCTTACGGCTTGTCATCACGGTGGCTCTGCTCTACGGCACTTTACTCGGTGCTTCACGCAGTCTTTTATGACTGGTTAGCTTCTCCGGTCAGCATCCTTTGTAGGTAAAACCTCCTCGATCAGAACTCCCCGTAGGTAGCCTTCTCCAATCAAAACTTTCCACAAGTAGCGTCAGTTGATCGTCTCTGAATCATTATAACAAGAACTCATATCTCTATCGGTTCCTACCCTTTAGTGGTTTCGTAATCTTTGTCTCTATGTTTGCCATCTTATCCAGGGTCATTCTATTCGTGGATGTCACTATCCATTTACCTCCGTGCATAATCCTTAGCTTAACTTTCCCTATCGGGTAATCACCCTCTTCTTAGGGAATTTATTTACCACTAATATCTCTACGGTTATTGGTCCCACATTGAAACTATAACCCATGGCTACTAAGGTTCTATCTCCTTTGTAGTAATGAAGTACGACTTGTCATCTCACGCAAATCTTGAATGATGGTCACTTTCCTTTTGAAGTCAAGGTCCTTCGTAAAGTGTTCTCGATCAAGTCACGAAATCATTCACAACTAGTACATGTACTCTTCTAAATGTACACGATGAGATGTCGTGAACGAGAGAAATTTGGACGCACAATGTTTAAAATGTTAAACACCTTTTTGACATGATTTTGATATAACGTCCCAAACAACTCAACTTTTCGAGGAGTTTGCACTTTGTTAAGGGACTTACTCTCAGGCGTTGAACCTAAGGTAATCTCACTCATACTTTCTCAGGATTCCAACTCTCATGTACTGGAACATAAGAAATGCTCAGTCATATCTTGACCTAAGCACTATCTCTGCTTTAAGTCTATCATATATTCTCACGGTATCCCAAAGGATTACTATGTTTCATACCTCATGGTATTCAGGCTTTAGCTCAAAGGATCTCATCCTTATGCTACATCCCAGGGGTTAAAAATCCTGAGATTTCTCTCGCCTAAGCATGCTTAACTTCATAACGCATCGTCCGATCTAAGGTACTAATACCGATACACATACCACTGCATACCGACAACTCTCATAGGTACTAGTACGACATATGTGCCTCCCCAGAAATATTGGGTACTTTCCCTTTCCTATCAGTTACACCTTTTTTATGTAATGGACCACCACCGTCAAAGATTTAGTCAAAGACCTCCATCTCCGGAACCACACTACGTTGCATGCATGGTGTCCTGCTTCTACTAGGCAGGGATTGTCCCCTCAAGGTAACCTAGCAAGTTACTATTTCTATAAGGATACTTTAATCAGTAGTTCACTATTTTCTACAGGGAAAACTAAGTCTACCGACTTCTCTTTCATTGCGGAAATTTAATTCAGACTCGATTCCCATATTATAAGTCTTAGAGTTTTTCAGAAACTCTAACCTTTCCTTAGGGTATTTGTTTTATTGTATCACAAAACCAGTATTATATCAGTACTCTTGTCCTTGTTGTCTATACAATGCTCTCGAGACTAGCTGTGAAGCTAGCTCTGATACCAAAATTGTCTCGGTGGCGCAACCACGCCGTGACGACAAAAGATACCTCAGCCGCTAGTTTTACACACCGCATCACTGCGCATGCAACCATCTCCTCTGAGGGAAGCTTGGCCATGTCGGGGTAAGAGCCAATGCTTCGTCACAGATCACACTGTGAGAACCCCCGATCATGGTTAAATTAACCAGCTCTGATACCAAAATTGTAACACCCCAAATTCCGTAGCATAAATCGTGCCGGTGACACGTGGTTTTATAAAAATTTATCAGAGTTTTGAGGTGCTACAGCTTAGCGTAATGCGGAAACGGAGAGCATGTACTAAAAATTTGAACAATTGAGTAGGCGATATAAAAATACTCGGACATATGCGATGCCGACGTATACCGATATATTATAAATTTCCCGAAGGATTGTTCATGTGATACGAGTAATACAAAACTTTATAATTACAATTCTTACATGTAACTATACCCTTTTGACCAAGCCTTGAGTAGACTTGGGGCATAGAACCTAACTCGTTAAATCATCTCATTTGGCCAGCCGGGTAGGTCTAGTGGAAGTCTCACCGTGCTAGGGTGCGACCGATTAGTGACCGAACCACATAGACGACCCTTCTAGTTTAAGCACCAAATGATGTGAAGTAACTTTATTAGATTCATGCCATAAGGTAGGTTACGTTGACTTTTTCCCGTATTTCCTTTGTGGGGTGCCTCTTCACGGCTCCGTCCATTAATGCTCCTTCTCATGGCTCCATTCACAACGTCTTCATAAATCCTGGTTCCTTTCCCGAACCTCTAGTCAAGTCTAAGATTCAAAACAAATTGAATCTTAGGTAACGCTTAACCTCATATGAAAAGTATAACAAAGTATATGTATGACGAGATATTCATTACATTTCAAAGATTAACCAATACATAGCACACAGCGAGATGTAATGTCAACACAACAACAAAGTACATAGCACACAAAGACATGTAAAGTTATCTATACAAATCCATGTATAGTAGTCTGCACCTCACCGTGCCACGATGGCCTATCGTGTCCTCAGCGCTAGGAAAACAATCTCACGGCATTATCAAAACCATAACCCGTATATAAAGCTGAATGTATATGTAGTGATCTAAGCCCCATAAACTTAGTCACAGTGCATGACCCAAGACAGAGTCCCGTCCATGACTTTATGAATCATTCCATCTCATACATGCATACAAGACATATCGAGTTAAAGTTCTTTGTACGCGAACGTACCTTCCTTCCGTGTAAATAGTAATTTACTATTCATGTATACGGTACTATTCATAAATACGGCACTATGAATAGTAATATGCCCGTCCTTCAAATCTGACTCCGGAATCCTCGGATATCCTAACATATTACCATATTGCTTAGAATAATATCCAAAAGGTTAATTTACCTTTCTACCCTTGGTGGATTTGTTATTATCATTTTGCCATTACATTTTATTTAATAAAAACGCTACTTTCAGCATTATGGTCAGATTTACTTCTAACTTTGAAAATTCATAAGTAATTCTAGAAAACTTGAAACGAGGATCCGTAAAATTCCCGGAATCCTTAGGATGTCTAATTTTGTGTAAAAATACTGGTTCTTTCCCAGATTTTATGAATAGTTCCCAGTTTTCACGTGTTCATCATCTGCCCAGAAAATTTTCAGAAAACGTAGCCCAACTTTGGACATTTTTATCTCATTGTACAAAGCTCAACACATAACATATTTTATATCAATAGAAAGATATACATGTCTTCTTTACTCATGTAAAATGTCATGATTTTAGGACTTCATTTGATACACAAAGTAACAGCCCTAACATTCGCTGCCAGCCCAGAATTAAAAACTGGAAATTCTACAACTTTCACAATTTTGTTCCATTGATCCCAAAAATTATTTTGCATCATGTTTTTATCTAATTTTCGTTCTAAACCCTTTGAAAAACCTCTAAAACATGAAAAGGAATTATTTCCATAATTTTCTAGAATAAACCCAAATTCTACCAAAATCTAAAAGCTAAAGCTCAAGAACTTACCTCTTGAAGTTCTTACTCCTTCCTCCTCCTCCTCTTGCTTCACCATTTCTCCTCTTTCTCTTATTCACAATCAGATGTTTGATTGTGTTTTGGTGTGAAGAATGAAGAGGATTCAAGCTCTTATTTATAGGCAAGAGGTGGAGTAGTTTGGTGGAAGAGTAGTAGATGTAAGAGTGGTAGATGTTGAAGTTTGGTGGAAGAGTGGTAGATGTAGAAGTTTGGTGGAAGAGTAGTAGATGTAGAAGTTTGGTGGAAGAGTGGTAGATGTAGAAGTTAAATACATACTTCATCTACCTTATACGTATCTACCAATATCCAACTACCATTTAATATTTATTTGCAAATATTAATTAAGTATTGGAAAATAAAATCCTTAATTCCATATAAGAATTTTCTTCCATAATTAACTCTCTAGGCCATAAAATATTTGTTCTAAAATTTATAGGCCAAAAATTATCCTCTAACTATTTTTCCTTGAATTATTGGGAAAATATGCCTCAAAATCCAAAAAATAGCTTTAAAACTATTTAGGCCAAATTTTCATAATAAATTCCCATAAAATATTTCTTGTTTCCAAATCCAAAAATTTGGGATATTACATTCCTCCTTTTGGTTATAAATTAATTACCTTTTTATGTGCTATTTATATCATATTAAATAGCTCCTAAATAATGTCTCATAATTAACCATTCATTAATTAATTCCAAAGTGGAATTTGGATGAAAATATAATCAATAGATTATAATTTCTTGAGACAAATATTCACCTTTGTATTTAATATGTATTATTTATCAAAAAGTAGTATTTATGATAAATAGGAATTTTAGGGTATTACACACCGCATTATATTATTATTTTATTCTAATTACCTTCACATTTATTTTTTTCTTTTACTTTTTATTTATTTTTCTAAGCATAAAATATTTTATTAATATTTTATTAATTTTTATTTATTTAATAATTTCGAATTTCTCCAATTAAAAATAATTATTTAAATTATTTTTAATTCATTTACTTTATACCTTAATTATCTCATTAATTACCAGATTAACCACTTACTAATTTTTGATAATTTTCTTAATTAGGATAAATCATTATCTCACAACTATTTTACTTACATTGGTATTTTATATCCCATGTAAAATATTAAAAATCATGGGGTCACTTATGATCCCAAAATAATACTTAATTTTGCCTCATTATTTTTTCAAAGGAAATTATCCCAAAAAATTCCTAAAATTAGAGACAACATACTTTCTAATTTTTAACAAATATTTAATTGCCTCCTGGGATTTATCATAATATTTTTAGGCCATTTAATGCCTCAAAAATACATTTTATGGATTTTAGCTCTTTATCTCTACTAATTTCCATAGTAATTACCTTAGAAAATAAGATAATTATTACTTATTATTTGAAACCACATGTTCACCTATTTTCAATAGGTATTATCTATTGAAATATAATATTCCGATAAATAATTATCCGGGTATTACAATATTCCTTAGTTTTCGATTTCTTTCTTGATTATTGTTGATGGAGAATCAATAGGGATAAATTAGAAAAATATTGACACAGATAAAAACTGTCTTATATCCTTCCAATCCTATTTATAAGAGCATGATAACTGAATTACACGATTTAAAAAAAAACAGTTAAAATTAATTAAAAATAATAAGTATATTTTGAAACAACCTTATTTTCCAAGGATGCCCTTATTTATAAGGGTCAAGTAAGAGAGAAATAGAATCTACATAAGCATCATCAACCATTTAATTAATACAATATATATAATTAATGAGGGGCACAAATGAAAAAGATTCATTAAATATTGATACAACTCTTATTAGGAATTCGACTAAAAAGGATAAAGACAATTCAAATTTTGGACTCTTATAGAAAAGACCGAAGGGAGTATTTATAACCAAGATAAATTCTTCAAATATGTTTTATATTATTAAAGACCAGAGGAGTGTACATCAATAATAATATTTTGTTTTAGGGTAAAGATATAATTTTAACAACAAAGTTTTATTTAAGGCGAATTTAGCACCATTAAGTATTTACAAGTTGTATGGAACTAAGACTACTGGTCAAATATGATAAGTGCATAACAGCTATAGCCCATATAGATACGGGATCATGTGCCACTATCCTTAAACCCCATATTCTCCCAAAAGAATCTTGGACATTTCCATTATTATTAGCTAATTGAGAAATTTACATAATTGGTGGAATATCATGATCATTTAATATATTTATCAAACTAAAATAATAAAAGAAATACTTAAAAATAAGTGGCCCACCCCATAGAGTAATTATTGTTTCATTATTTATTTGTTTAAAATCATAGGAGATCAAACAATATTGAGTGTTATAATTGGTGATTGATGATGTTCTTCCGTCAATCTCCCTTTGCTCTCCTTCAACATCCTTGTCTAGTTTTCATTTCATAAGTTTGGTTAATTAGTTAGGAAATTGTATGTTTATTTGTCAATTTTGTTCTTACAATCAATGCTTCAATGTGACTTTTTGTATTTTTCTTTCTTTCAAAACCATATTACAATATGGGTAAAGTTGAAATTCCCCCCCCCCCCAAAAAAAAAAATTAAGACATTTAATTTAATGAATTCACTGTTATTTCTTAGTTCAAGTGAATTTGTTGAAGATGCATATATTGTGCACCGGGGGAGTAGTTCACTTCTAAATAGAATAAATAGAAAAGAAAATATAGGTGAAAAGTGTTATAAATATGTGGATGTCCAATACATGGATGTCCAACTCCTGCCCGTGGAATGCGTTCTGTGTGTAGGATATATTATTAAATCCTTTAATGGTTATCTACTAAGCCCACTTGGTGTATAGTATATGTGGGAAAATCCAATATAAATACCCCCAATGTAAACGAGATGATGGACTGATGAATAAGAATTCCCACCTCTCCTGATTCTCTCTCTCGTCTTTGTCCATCTCTTCTTGTTCCTCCTTCTCTTAATTTTATCAAGTTTACAACACGTTATCAGCACGATTTGTTCACCTGAGCCAAGCTTCTCTTCCATTCAGTGACTTGCACTCACCAGTGTCAAGCACAACCCATCCTCAACCTATATACTGCAACCACCAGCACAACTCACGGCGTAACCTATCGATTTTCATCAGATCTAGCAGATTCACCCACGTTTATGATATATCAGATCTCAGCTTCCTGTCCTGAATCGGCGCTGCTCCAGTTCTGGATTTTCTTGCCTGAATTGGACTCTTCTTAATTCCACCGCATTGGATGGCGCTTGATCTCAAAATATTCCTTCGCCGGAAAGCCACTGAAAATTCCGGCAACTCGCCGAGATCCGCGAACAGCTGAAATCTTAAGGAAAAATGGAAGAAACGTCGAGCTGAGATGCAGATCTAATGAACCAGAGGTAACGATCGACTGAAGTCTTCTCCTTCTTCATTTAATGGCGAGATTTAAACAAGGGAAGTAGTGAAGAGGTTGATGGACACAAACTCCGGTTATCTTCCGTTTCTTTCTCAAAATGAAAGATGAACTCTCCACTCAGGTACTTTTTCTATAGTTGGCTTCAACTATAATTTTTCCGTCCATTATGCCCTTTTGATAGATCTTGCACAAAGCCCACACACAGAGTAAGTAAGACGCATCACAAAGAAAAAGTGAGATAAGAGAGGAAGAGTGCATAGATCAGAAAATCGATGCAATACGATAAGATCTATTTTCTTTAATAAATAAAAAGGGAAAAACGCAGCCCGTCTCCCTCGTTTGATTAATATATACCACTATAAATAAAACAAAAGAAAAAAGCGGCCTCGGGAAGAATGAAAGAGGTGGGGGAGTTGAAATAATCATATATGTGGCCGACATGTAGCAAGAAGTCACGGGAGAAGGGGAGGAATGCATAATTGTATGTATTGCATAATTAGTGTGGACCCATAATTGATTATTATTTTTCATGTGTTTTCTCTATTATTTGTGTTGAGGAAGGTGAGATTTTTGACGTATGCTAATTATATTTTCTGTGTGTGGCCGACAAGATGGTAGGCACATTGATTGAATTGAAATATGTATGTGGATCCATATATTTATATTATATATATTTTATCACAATCTTGAAGGAACAAGAAGTCACGAGAAGTGTTATTTGTATGGGTCATATTTAATTATTATATTTATTATTATTATTTTCATCTTTTTGATAACTGGATGAAAACGAAGAAGGAAACTTTAACATAGGTTTGTATCTAGTCTCTTTCTTCTGTAGAATATGCATTGGTATCTTTGGAAGAGATATTAAAGTAGTATTAATGGGTCCTATCATGTGAATTTATTTAAAAGACTGCCTTTATTGAATTTTGGGTAATAATAGCCAAAATATTTGACTTATAGATCACAAGTAAGACTCGCACATGTTGCTATAGCAAAAGTATGATAGAGAAAGTATTAATTTAATGGAATATGCATTTGAAAATAAAAGGCTAGGTTTGAATAAGAAGTCACATGAAAAGCATACATGTTTATATTATTAAAATGTCATTCAGTGGTCTTAAATCATGTATGCATCGAAACATTTTAGGGTCCATATATATAATAATTTAAAAGAGAAATGTTGATAACGGGAGATTGTTGGTTGTCATGTGTTTATGCGAAGGCCCCATTTAATTTCAAACACGCACATATATCTATTTCAAAAGTATCACCCTCTCCTGTTTATATTATTTCAAATTTCTCTAACTTGATTACATGATTAGAAGTGATATATAATTTTATATGTCCTGGAGATAATCAATTAAAAAAGTGAAGACACAAATTTGCCTGAAGCAAAGTGATAGTTTGGCCTGAAGTTATGAAGAGACAAATTTGGCCTAAAGCCATGATGAGACAAATTTGGCTTGAAGTCATGAAGGTGTCTTATCCATGATTTTTATATGCCACCATTTGTATGAAGAAAGGTTGAATATTTGGCATTAAAAGACTCTCTTGATCTTTAGAACAATTTAAAGGGATTGTATAGCCACCAGAAGATTGTTGTTCTTCTAAAAGTTTGTTATAAATTGAGATATTTAATTTGCTCCTGCAGTAGTAATATTGTGAAAGAAATTTTAAGAATTATTCTGAATTAATTTCTTGATCTTATGTAGCCAAACAAAACAATGAGTTTTGTCTAGAATCATGAATAATGTCCAAATTGGCTTGATTTCATTCCCAGAAGTGAATGACAAGTGAATGACGTAACGCATGAATTTATATGGACATGTGTAAACGTGTTGATTTGTAATCATGTCTGTTACGTTTAAATTCCCACCTGAAGTGGAGAAAATATTGATAAGAGTCACAAAAAGTGTGACATTTGTTTGTTATTAATATCATTGCCCTGAAGGTTTACGTTTTGAATATTGTATGACACAATAAGATTTTATATCTATGTTTGTAAAGTATTGTCCAGAAGACAATAATTTATAGAGATTATGTCATAATAAGTCTAAAGGCTAATAGTCGCTAATAGTCCTAGAGACTAATTAGCATATTTTGAAAAACTAATGTTCAAACTATATATGACAGTATAAATTTGACAGAAGAGCTAATATTTTGTTACCTGAAGAAAAAAAAAATTATTTATTGAATACTCTACCAAGTATAAAAGAAACTTATTGAGTTTCAAAGATATCTGCAGAAATAGATATCATATAAAAAATATATGTTATTGTAAACCAGAAGTTTACAAATAATAATGCAAGGGATTGTAAGTGCAAAGTAGAAGTTTGCCAATACAAATCTAATATTTGTCAATGCTACAAATAAAGGGGCGATGAGCTGCAAAGAGATATGACCATATCTATTTTGGAATCAAGGCTCATGAGAAAGAATAAGCCCATAAGGTAATACTATGATTACTTTGTTGTTATTTTGTCATCACATCTCATAAATTTATTGCCATGAAAATCATGCATATGTGGTGGACTACGTATAGTTTGTGCATATATAGATTAATTGAAATATATTAATCATGAATCATGAGATTATCTAGCGATGTAATATTATATGTTTATTCCTGAAGAATTAACATGTTTTTTTTCTTCTTCAAAGTTTTATAGAATTTGAAAAATAATTTTGAAACACAAATATAAAGATATCATGTTTTTATGACTCACACTTGAGGGGGAGATTGTTAGAAAACAAGTGTGAGTTATAAATACAAGTGTGAGCTAATTTTTGAACATTTATATACTTCCCACACAAAGTCAAATAGATCTCCCAAGAATGTATGTCAGATTATGATTTAAATCATAATTTTAGGAAAATTGAAAAGTTTGTGATTGGTTGAGATATATGTTACAGTAAACCAGAAGTTTACTGATCCAAATAAATGTATTGTTGGCATGACTTGTTTGATCATCCGAGTCATATATATAGAATACAAATAAGATTATGTATTGATATCTATTGAAAAACCAGAAGATTCTTCTTAAATAACCAACATATTGTTCAAGAATAATTATGTGCTGCTTGTTCTCAAATAAAAATGACTATGTAAATATCATAGATCATGATTGGTAATGGTAATGGATCTCTGGAAATATATCAAACAAATCTATATGGGCCCATTGCAAACCAGAAGTTTGTAAGAATGCAACCTGAAGTTTGCAATAATGTTTGAATTAATCAAGCGCGCTATTTCCAGATTATATGATCCAGAAATCATGAATGCTTATGAGAAAAAAGTTTTCTATGTTGGTATATTTGATTATTGCAGCATTTATATAAGTCAACAAAATTCTCCCTATAAAATGGCTTTTGGTCAGGAGCCAGACAATTCCATCTGGAAAGTTTTTGAATGTGCAATACTTATAAATCCACCATAATGCATATAGATGGATATAGAAAGAAAATTGGGATAAATGTTGTGTAAGGATCTCCTTCTTCTTGTTTGTCTCTAAATGGAACAAAATGATGTTTCTAAAGGTAACAAATGGATTTAGGAGACTTACATTGCATGATTAGTCAATTGTGATTTGACATTGTTTTCCCAATATGAGGGGGAGAAAATAGGCAGATGAGTAAAGAGATTAGCTATAATAAATTATCATTGGCTCATTTTGATTCTCATACAAAATAATGTGAACTGGAAGTTCAAAAGATAACTCATGTACAGAGTTTAGCTAATCAAATGACAGAAGCATTTACTGACCCAAAGAAAGTGACAAAGTCATATGTCCCATCTGCTAATGCTCCTATTGATGTCCCTGAAGGACAGTCTATGATAAATGAATTGATAGCACGCCTGAAGCGTGATAGGTCCATCGGTTCCAAAGAAAATCCTCGAAAGAGAAAAGGAGCTAAGAATATAGATGATCAAGTTGAAAATAATCAAGATAAATTAGTAGCTCCAGAAGAGCCATCTCCTGAAGAGATATTATCTCCAAGTAGAGATATCTCCGAAGAGAATGTTGTAAGTCCCAGAAGAGACCAAGGTACCTGAAATATGTGAAAATTATGAGATCTCAATAAATTGTTATGAATAGAATCTGATGAGATTGAAATGAAGTTAACGTTGACGACATCTTTGCTTATAATATAACATATGATGTAATGAATGATATGAGGATCATGAGCCACAATCCATTAGTGAGTGCCAACAAGTAAAAGTATTGGCCCCAATGGAAAGATGTCATTATTGCGAGAATTAAAATATTGGCAAAACGAAAAGTATTTGGACTGCAGTCCATACAACCGATGATGAAAGGCCAGTGATGCAAAACCAGTTGGATACAAATAAGTTTTTGTACGAGAAGAAATGAAAAGGGTGAAATCACAAGATATAAGGTACGTCATAAACAAAGACCTGACTTTGAAGAAATATGTGTAGATGCAAATACTTTTGTTATTTGATAAAGCCTAGCTAATAAATGAAGGGCTTGGTCTGCATCTAGAGAATATTATAACTGCATGTTTGCATGATTCACTTAATAATGATATTTATATGAAAAGTCCCTGAAGGACTCAAGGTGCCAGAAGCACATATCCCTGAAGGACTCAAGGTGCCAGAAGCACATGTCCCTGAAGAAATTAATGTGCCAGAAGCACAAGTCCCTGAAAGGACTCAAAATGTTTGAGGCATCTAATTCAAGTTCTCAAGAACAATGCTCAATTAAGTTAAATAAGTCCCTTGGCCTGAAGCTATTAGGGCACATGTGGTATAATTGTTTCAAAGAATATTGGATGAAAAGAAGGGTACAAAAATAACCCAATATGCCCATGCATCTTTACGAAAAGACATAGAAATGAATTTGTTACAATTATTGTTTATGTTGATGATATCAATATCATTGGAACTCCTGAAGAGCTTCAAAAGACAATTAATTATTGAAGAACTACTTGGTCCAGAAGTACTATATTTTAGTACTATTGGAGTACTAATGTATCATGCTTATTAGCAAAATATAGTTCTTCACCAACACAAAGATATTGGAAGTAATGTTGCCATCAGAAGAAGCAATATTAATATTTTCATCGGGGGAGTAAAACCGATGTCATCAAGAGGGGGAGTCGATACACGCTGTACTTTTTTTCCCCTTATCTAGGTTTTATCCCACTGGATTTTCCTATAAAGGTTTTTAATGAGGCAAGTTTGGAAAGTGTATCAATGAATGATGTACGCTTTTCTTTATCTAGGTTTTTATCCCATTAAGTTTTTCCTAGTTAAAGTTTTTAATGAGGCACATTCATAATGGACATCCAAGGGGGATTGTTATGAATATGTGGATGTCCAATACATGGATGTCCAACTCCTGCCCGTGGAATGCGTTCTGTGTGTAGGATATATTATTAAATCCTTTAATGGTTATCTACTAAGCCCACTTGGTGTATAGTATATGTGGGAAAATCCAATATAAATACCCCCAATGTAAACGAGATGATGGACTGATGAATAAGAATTCCCACCTCTCCTGATTCTCTCTCTCGTCTTTGTCCATCTCTTCTTGTTCCTCCTTCTCTTAATTTTATCAAGTTTACAACAAAAAGAAAGATGTAGTAATAGAAATACCACTCTTGTCCTTATATTACAAGTCACTTTTAGAAAAAGAAAAAAGAAAATTGTCCTAAATATATATAAGTCCAGGTAAAGGGTTATTAATGAGTTTTTTTTTTTTAAATAGTTTTATCCTTATTTAGTTTTTATTGGAAAATGAGAAAAAAGAGGTGAGAATAATTGGTAAACGTAGAAAGAAATAAAATTTTAATAAAAGTACACTTTGAAAAATTTTATCAATGTAAGACATATTTAATAACTTCACTGTTATTACTTAATATGCTAGAATTAGTTAGAATGTACTTGTAAGAGGGCCTAGGGGATATAGCACTCTGTGCCTATATAAAATCACTTGTATCATATTCTTATATTTACCCTTATTAATTTTTTTTTTTTTTGTCTCTTTATACTTTACAGATTTTCACACATTTCTCCTATTTTCTTTCTTTCATACCAATAAAAAACTAATAGGGTTAAAATTGAGAAAAAGTCATTAATTATTCTACAAGTGACTTATATTTTGAACCAAACTTTTTTTCATACAAGTGACTTATATTTAGACACAGAGAAGTGTATAATGAAGTTAGAGTCAAAAAAGAAAAGTTGACCAGACGTCCCAAACAACATAGTTTTAAAACTAAACAAGAAAATCTAAAATAATTAATATATATGTCATGGAGCGATCGAGGAAGTACAAATATTATATTATCGCTCATCCGCGCGAGATTTTTCGAGTAGTACGAAATATAAAGTCTAAAATCTCGGCATATCTCCTAACAAGGGTTTGAGCCAAACCAATCAAGAAGTGTGAAGAAGAAAAAGCAAATAAGAATATAGGTCTCATTAAAGAGGATTAATGGGAAAACATGTCCAGTTTTGATTCTTAAGCCCTGAATATAATCTAGAGTATCAATTTGTAGTTTTCCTTTGTTAAAGTCAAATATGCTTCCAGTATTATTCCTCGTGACATTTTGCTGCATCCCAGTTATATTGACCTCTTGTTGCTCCACAAGTCAATAAACTTCTAGACGCATCATTTCTTTGACCTGCTGCTATTTAAGTTTAAAAATACCTCCTTCAGTACTGATTCAGAATATGAGAAAATATTTATAATGTTGGGTGAGCTTTGCAATTTATAGTAAATCATATTACTAGTAAAGTATTAACAGTGCGTGTCATTTCTTAATTTCCACAAAATTCACAAAGAAATGTGCCTACGTACTTTATTCAATAAAATTCATATAGCAAGTTACACTGTCGACCAATAATAAACACTACGTAGCATAATTTAGTCTTCAGACTGTATATATTGAGGAAATATGTTCATAATATATGGAACATATAATAATTTATACTCTTCATAAGTTGTAAATAATATTATTTTCATTTTAGTTTAAGCAATATACGGGAAAACTCTAAAAGAAGATATAAGAATATTTCCAACAACGTTCATACACCTATTAAATTAGATGTGGTTGCAATATGGTTGTCCAAAAAACCAGTGGCGGAGCCAGGAATTTTTGTCATAGGGGGCAAAAAAAATACTATATCATACATAAAAGTACTTGAAATACAATGTAGACCTGATATACAAAAAATTAAAAGAAATCTATTACAAAAATAAAGATTACAATCTGTATTAAGTCCAAAACGACCACTGCCACCTAGTATAGTAAATAAATAACAAGACAAACAAAATGCAACATCTTTACTTAGAGAATACTCTAACATAGATAGATACAAATCAAACCAAGAAAAGCAAAAAATGACGTCGATTCTTCTCTAACCCAGAAAAATGATAATTTTGAAGCTTGCAAAGAAATGGACCAAGTTTAAGATAAGCATGACGAATTTCATCTTGTTGATTTATAGGATATTCCCAAATTAGAAAGCGTAGTGCAGGATCTCTTTCCAATGAAGCAAGATCAACTTCTTTAACTTACCTCTTTATTTTCA
The DNA here is from genome assembly GCA_019022615.1 of Acacia melanoxylon. Taxonomy (NCBI): domain Eukaryota; kingdom Viridiplantae; phylum Streptophyta; class Magnoliopsida; order Fabales; family Fabaceae; genus Acacia; species Acacia melanoxylon. The sequence continues at coordinate 4,204,088 of JAFJYJ010000046.1, forward strand.
ATTCTATGAGACTTTAAAGAAGAAGTCTTAGTATTTAACAATTCAACATTAGGAGTAGACGAGGCAAGGACTCACTATTCTTTCTTTTAAAATAAGTATTAATGGTAGTACTCTTCCCCATAATAATCACCTAAAAAGAGCCTGAATTAATTTTCAAATTCCATATCACAAATTACATACCACAAAATCCATATCATAAATCACAAATTTTCTAACTAAACCCTAACTTTATTTTCCTCAAATCAATACATAAAACAAGTCAAAGAGAAGACGAGACTCTCCTCAAAGATACATATTAAAACATTATTACATAAAAAATTAAAAATAGAAAACGCTATTGTAAGAACTAAGAATAAATGATTGAGGACTATGCGAGGTTACCTAATGGGGAAGATCTCTCAATATCCTTGTGCCATCAAGGAATTACGAGGAGATTAGGAGAAAAAGATGTACAAGAGAGTCTGAATCAATACGTGCAATCATCTAATTGAGGAATAATGACCGTTGAAAATGAGGAATCAATATAGTGAATCAAATTTCAGCCCGATTCCGGTTAACAAGTTCACAAACTTCCCCCTTGTGAAAAGACAAAAAAAAAGCTTGGGGAAAAGCTAATCTTGTCTTAGGAAACTTTGAGAGAATGTTATTTTTCACAATTAAAAATCAGGAAACTTTAATTTCCATTTTTCATTCTCTCACTCTTTTCCTTCTATCATATTTTTGCTTTCCTTTACTTTCTTTTCTTTTCATAAACTAGGAAATACATCAAATAGGAAATGCATCAAATTAAACAATTCAAACATGGGCTTTTCTCCAGAGAGGAAGGGAATCCAAAACCCAACAATAACAACCTCAAAAAGGGCTACACATATACTAGCAAGAGACCAAGTGAAGTGTCATGGAGCCGTCGAGAAGGTTGGCGTGCAGTTCCTCCCACATGCTATAGTGGCGTGTGTGTTCATAACACAGATAGATACTCTCTTGTTTATTGCACAGTGAATTGGTGATGTGTGTTATATTATGGGATTTGCTTTAATTTGATCACTTGTTCTTCATGAAATTAATGTTGATGCAAATCCTTCTATTTATTTGCTCGATTGACACGTTTATATTCCATTATGCCTTCAATATAAGTGGATGCCACCTATGACTCAATGGGTGATTCTAATTTTATTTGAAAGCTTTATATTCACTACAAAGAAAATAATTTTCGTTGGCGACTTTTGGCGGCAACATTGAAAGTCGCCGCGGAAAGTCATACTTTCAGCGGCGACACATGATTGTCGCCGCTGAAAGTTATACTTTCCGCGGCGACAATTTGTGTCGCCGCTGAAAGTCATACTTTCAGTGGCGACAATCATATGTCGCCGCGAAAAGTATGTTTCAGTGGTGACCTAATGTCGCCTCCAAAAGTCTTTTTTTTTTTTGCAATCAATATGTTTATTAATGTCCTTTTTTATGAAAAAATAAATTAATTTTTTGGATCATTATGAGATAAAGAGAGTTTGAGATATAGTGTGTGTTGTGCATTTGTGAGTGAGAGGAAGAGAGTGGTTTTTACTAACGTAACATTGCATTATCACATTAATGTTGTTGCTTAAAGGTTATTTTCATTAATAGTAGCAAGAGATTATTCATTTTGATGAAAAGATAAACATGATTTTGACTTGAGAAAGTTTTGCCAAGTGCTTTTAAACCTACTTCTAACACATATATTCATTGAAATACTAGTAGAGAGGAAATTGATCTACTTTTATGAAATGCAAATGAGAGAAATAATCTTAGGCTCCATTTAATCATTGAAGTTAAAGAATCATTTGCATTTATCACTCTTTCCATACCGAAATTTGTCATGGCTCAACTTAATTTAATTCACTAAGCCTCTTACTTGATCATTTGTTAATCAAATCCTCGTTGAACCCATATCTCTGCTTATCACTTTATTACTTGGCGTGACTCGTGCACTTGTGATAGTGAACATGTATGTTAGAGAGATGAAGAATTTAACTATTAGTAACATATCTGATTTGATATCTTACAATTTCAAATCTCTTTTTTGTCTTTTTCCCTAATAAATACTCCCTCAGGTCCTAATTATATGAACTATTTACCATAATTTAGAGAAATTAAGGAGAGAAGTTAAATTAGTTAATTATAATTAATTTTTGAAAAAACCCCTACTAGAAATTAAAAATTACATCAAGGTAAAATTAATTGAAGCATAGCCCGCGTACTCAGTTCAATGCTTGCGGTTTTGCATTCCCCCACAACATAAGGAAACCATTAATAACTCTCGGTTTCTCTGCACCCTCAACATATTTAATTCATTAATACAGGGGAAAAAGAAGAAGAAATCGCAGAATTTTTTTAAATTTTTTTTTTTAAAAAAAAACTAGTATTCTCTATTTTATTGTTCTTATCTTCCGGTTTGTATTTTCCAGTGTATAAAATAAGAGTTTCAGTTTTTGAGTCGATAGCACTCCTACATATAATCGACTACCACAACTCATTCTATTTAGATACATCAGACACACACCTCATGAAAGAAAAGAGAGAATAAATCTGTAACATCCCATTTTCAAAAGCAGTATACTTTTTTTTCATCAGAGTAGAGCATCGGAGCGATTGAGTAATTGATACATATATTTCAAATGCCGTAAGTCTGGCTGTTTACAGTAACGGTACACTCTACCGAGTGTTTACAAAAGAAGATAACAACAGAGGAACATAACAACAGATGTGTCTCCGACCAGAATTGTCTCCGTGGCGTCCACGTGACCCTATGCGTCGCTTCTCCTCTCTCCTCGGTTCTCGGTCCTCCGGACCACGAGGCTATATCAAGAGCGAGGTCCCATGCATACGGACCCCGGGTAACGGTTAACCTCATGTTTACATACACAACATATGGACTACGGACATTCACAACATTAACTGAAGACATATACACAACTAATGCGAGATACATTGCACCCAAAGATAATCACACATATCGCCCCCCCGGTGTGGACACAATGCGAGACACATCACACATATCGCCCCGGTTGTGTGGACACATCGCACCCAAAGGTGGATATACTCTAACATCTATATGCACCCAAGCAACATAACAACTAAACACACACAGTACACCTAGCACATATATGCATAACATATGGACTACGGACGTTCACAACATTAACAGCACATATACACAACTAATAGATACATTGCACCAAAGCATAATCACACATAGCGGTGTGGACACAATGCACATCACACATAAACATCGCACCACCCAAACGGATATACTCTAACATCTATATGCACTCAAGCAACATAACAACTAAACACACACAGTACACCTAGCACATATATGCATAACATAAACATCAGCGTTAGTGTTACATTACGCGAACGTACCTTTTTAGCGGTATAACGGTACTTTTACGGAAAAACGGAAAATTTGACAGCGGCGTAAACAGCGGGATGTCGGCGGTACGACAGCGGCACGATTAACTCAGATATCCTAAAATGATGATATTTATCAACATTTAGCATCATAACGGGCATTTTAGGTACAAATTACCATTTTGCCCCTGACTCCCTAATAGGTGGAATTTCGCCAGAGCTTCGCTGTTTTGACTCTAATCTTCCAAAATTTCGCCAGAACTCTTTTCCCAACATGATTTTCGAAATATATATCATATTTAACCCAAAAACATGATATCTAAAATATATTGGAAGATTAAAGATCAAAACAACATTCCTACTACAACTACCGAAAGAAAACACCGAAGCTTAAGACTAGGGACCGAAAAACTTACCCGGGGCTCCGCGATTTTTCTCCGGGCTCTTCCTTCTCTCTAACCTCTCTCTAGTTTTCGAATTTGGGGTGAAGAAGAATGAAGAGGAAGGCTTGCTATTTATAGAAGAAATGAGGGACAAGGTTGGAATTACATAAAAGTTCTTCAGATCGGATTTCGATCGTCGGATCGCACTTTGACACGTGGCTTCATCTTGACCTTCCACATGTCCCGCTTATGTCATCCTTCTAGAAGAGGATGATGTCATCTTTGCTGACTTACCGATAAAGTTCCCCGATCGGTGTCCAAAACGCGTAATCTCGGCGAAACTCAAAAATCCGGGAACTAGGTTTTGTAGTTCCATTCTTTCTCTTTAAAACCACTGGGTTTTGCTAAATTTTTTATCTCATTAAGGGTATTCCGTTGTCTGCTGAAGATTTTCTAACAAACGCTGTCGGTTACGGAAATAACTTCCGGAAGTTCCAGCTTCTGGACAATAATTCGCTGGTTCGTAATATGTTCTGACCTAAGAAACCTTATCCCTGGTTTGTCACGACTAATTTGTTTTCTATGGATTCCCATATTCACTATCTGACCTATTTCTGATTTATCCTGTATCTTAAAGACCCATCTGGTTTCATAAATTACTTCGGAGATAGTCCGCTCCGAGGTAGAATTTCACCTTGGTTTATAAAAAGTCCGGATGTCTTAGACTAAATCCCTATGTTTTGGTGTAGGATTTAATTTCTATCCATTCTCAAATGTCTATCTTTAGAATATATTATTATTTTATTCAAAATATCTAGATATTTTATTTTTGTTATAAAACTAAAGATAACTTAAGGTAAATAAAGAAGAATAAGAGTAGAGAGATTCTAGAGAGAGAGAGAGAGGAGAGAAGTTCTTCATTCAAGTGTGTTTTGAATGTTTAGACGTCTATTTATAGAAGGAAAATGGGTCCTTAAGTGTAATTATTCAACCTGGGTCAAAATTTTCCCCAAAAATCACTAGATATTTTATTTTATATTTAAGTTAGTGAATTTTTATTTACGTATTTTTCTAAGCATTTTATATTGGGGATCAAGAGTTTTTTATATTCATAACAATTTTTTTTTATTTATTTTTATTTAATTATTTAATTTCGAATTTCTCCCTTAAATTAATTATTTTCTAATTAATTTACTTATATCATAATCTAAACAATTAGCCACTAATTACTTAATTAGCCACTTACTAATTGTTGATAATTTTTTTAATTAGGATTAATTATTATCTAACAACTTTTGCACTAACATTGGTATTTTATGTCCCATGTAAAATATTAAAAATCATGGGGCCAAAAAGTGCTTTTAATAATATTATATTTATGCTTCTCTATTTTCCAAGGAAATAATCCCAAAAATTCCTAAAATTAGAGATAACATACTTCCTAAGTTTTTGTCGGTATTTGTTGCCATATGGTATTTATCATAATATTTTCAGGTCATTTTTCTCGCCTAAAAAAAAATACATTTTTCATGGATTTTAACTCTTTTTATTTTCTAATTTTCATTATAATTACCTTAGAAAATAAGATAATTATTACTTATTATTTGAAACCACATATTCACCTATTTCCAATCGATATTATTTATGAAATATGATACTTATCATAAATACGATTTTTAGGGTATTACAAAATCAATTTCAAATATAATCATTTTCATTTAGTTAAAAATAATTTAATTGATATTATATTAATTATTTATTAATTTAATATTACTTACTTCAGTTAATAGATCTTCTGATTCTTGATATAAGATCTTGTTTATAGTATTAAATACTTCAGCCTTTCAAAGGATAGATATGAAATTGAAGAGTTTTGCATTTGATTCATTGTCATATACTACTTATGGTCCTCAATATTAAATATATATTTTTTGAGACCTTAAGGAATCTAATTAAATTACTTTAAAATATTTTAATTTTAATTTTTTCTCCAAATTAACTAATTTGTCTAACTTATAAACCGATATATAATCTAATGATAAACAACATATTATATGATTATGTAACTTATTTAGTTTCTTTAATCTCTTAAAAAATAAGTCAACTGGATATTATATTTTGGATAAAAAAGTATTATATTATGATAAGTTCCCTTATCCAATCTATATATACTAGTATATCAATTTCTATCACGTGTTTTACTTTTACATTGTTATATAATACTAGTAATATTTAAACCGTAATATCTCATTGTTCCTCATCCGTGCTTTGCAAAATTTGTTCAATTCAACTCTATTTCATAAATATTAATATTAGAATAATATTTAGGATGAATCACACACAGATATGTGTGTATTTTGAAACTTGAGTTGTTCTTTTTTTTTTTATTCAAAATTTAATTTTCTAATCGATATATTAATGACTCCTTTGGCTAGTCACTTTAATCATTTTGTTTATTTCGCTACAAAATAATAACTCATGATAATTTACAAATAATGTAAATTGCAAACCCTCAATCCCTAATTAAAGACAATTCGGGCCCCTGCGCAAGGATGACATGCACAGAGACATTTCGCGCCCCATTTTCACCTACAGTCCGCGCGCGCCTCTTTCATTTTCAGTCCTTCTGCTCTTTCCCTCCCATGCGTACGCCCCATTTTCACTGATTCAACCCGTGAGAAAATATGCTTTTTCTGTCAAAAGAAAGAGACATTGAACACACAATTGTTCAAGATACATTGATCCATTATTTCCTCAGATCTCCGTCTACTTCTCCGACGCATCATTCTCACCTCAATCTCTCAGGTACTTCATTCCCTTCGCCTGTCTCTGAGATTCTTTGTGTTTCTCTGAATTTAATCTCCAATTTTATCCCATTGCGAGGAATCCTTTCTGTTAGTTTTTACTTGTTTGTTTTGTGAAATTTATTTTATTTATATCAAAAATTTGAAAACCGTAAATCCCTAGATAATCTCCCTTCACTTCTATCAAGTTCAACAAGCCCATATGTTAAATCTCCCATATGAAAATTTTCCCCATTTGGATTATTGCTATCCGGTTGTCTATTGCGTTTGTGAAGGTGTGAGTGCGAGCAAGAAGTTCAAGCCGCTGATCCCATAGTATTTCCGAACTGGTAAGATACATATATAATTTCGGCCCTCTAAGTTCCCCTTTGCTGAATATGTTTGGTCCAATATTTTTCCCAATTATTTCCTTCCTTCCTTCATTTCGTTTTGTTTTTTTTTTTTATGTCTCGCAATCGTATCTTTGTGAAATCGATATTACTGGTAAGCAATGTTAGAGGCAATACATGTACCTCTCACTCTGACTTCGAAAACCTCATATACGACTAAACTTCTCTTTTCAATTTACAGAATAGTTACTTTTTCAATTTTGTATCTCTTTCACTTTGAGTTTGAAAAAGTTAAAGCTCAGTGAAGTTCAATGTAAACAAAACTCCATACAAATCAGTGGTATTGTTGCTGCCCAGGTCTGTCTTTTCTCTCTCTGTTATTTTTTCATAGGTGTTGAGTTCTAATTACCAATTGTAGTACTTGACGTAACTAATGGTGCAGATCTGTGCTCTTAAAGTTAATGGCTTGAAATATGCATCATAATGTGGTAGTTCTATCAATTCCTAGTATGTTTAACGATATAAGTTGTATATAATTGTGTCCTTCCTAGTTAATGTGTTCTAATATCTAGACAATTGTCTCTTTGACTGAGATCTAAGATTGATAAATAACCTTTATTAGGAATCTTTCAATTTGTATCTCCTGATGGAGTGTTATCATGTTCCTTGTACAGGCTATATTTAAGCCTCCAAATTAATTAAAAGCAATTTGAGGAGGGTTTAGGGTTTATGCTTTTGAGATATATAGTTCCAATAATTGCTTCAGATGGATGAGTAAATGCATCTAGTATATGCATGAGTAAATGCTTCAAACATATGTATTGATTTAAGCTCTCAGCCATAGTTTCTTATAACTTACAGCTTGAGGTGTCAGTGTTATGAAACTTGTTAGTTGCATGAGTGCATATATATGTGCCAACATAAATCATTGCCTAAAAACTTGGAACATTCTCTTTTCACTAACCTTAGTGTTTAATTTTAAGCCGCTAATATGTTGGACTTAAAGAGGATTGTAGGGTGCATTTTAGTAATTTCCTCTGTTTTTTTGGGTTTAGAGTTTGTTTTACTTGTATTTTGTACTTATAAACGAAACTTCTTATTTTGTTCTCATGTACTATTTCTCTGTTATCAATGCATTTTGCTTCAATAAACTATAAATTTTACTGGAAATTCTAATACTTCTTACGTCCTCTCATGTCATGTCTTTTTGGTTTAACTTATTATAACTCAGAAAAAAAAATCTTGCATTGTTTGCCAATACATTATTATTGAAAATGAAACCAAATTAAAAATGGAACCTCCGCCGTATTGTTAACAAACAAGATGAACAAGGCTAGACCTGAAGGATCAATTGCAGAGGGATATTTGGTAGATGAAAGTCTTACTTTTTGCTCACGCTATTTGAAAGACTTTCCTACGAAGTTTAATGTTCCACATAGGAATGATGAAACCAGTGCTGATGTCAACTGTTAGTTTTCCATATTCAAGAAAAGTGGTGAACCTAGGGGACATTATGAGCCAATCAATCTTTCTCATGAAGAGTATTGTCAAGCAACGATGTATGTGCTCCAAAATTGTGAAGAAGTTTGGCCATTTATAGAGTACGCCTACCTTACCTTAAGAGAGATTGTATTTGTTGTAATTTATATTTTTCTAACTTGTGTGAAAAAACATTTAGGGAACACATGAGTGAACTTGAAGCACAAGGATCACAAAGCCAATGCAAGGGGTTTCCTGATTGGTTTTGTTCACGAGTAGGTTATAATAATTCAAATGTTGGTATTTATTTAAATTATAATAGTATTGCATATTGAAGAAATGATTCTTGTTTGCATAGGTGGGAGTGTTGTCCAAACAAGGCCATGTAAGCCATGACCTTAGAAGTTTATCAATTGGTCCATTTGAGGTAGTCAATCGTTACTCTATGTTCATAGGAAATGGATTTCGCTTCCACACGAAAGATCGGGCAATAAGAAAAAAGACTCAAAACAATGGAGTCATGGTCAAGGGTGATGACATCAATGCTGATAAAGAATATTATGGTGTGTTAGACCATATTTATGAATTGTCTTACATTGGGAATAGAAAAATATACTTGTTTAAGTGTCATTGGTGGGACGTGGCTCATTATGACAAAAGGTATAAGGTTGATAAGTATGGGTTCACAAGTATTAATACTCAATGTTCATTACAAACTAATGAACCATTCATTCTAGCATCTCAAGCAAAGCAAATTTTTTATGTGGATGATCTTGTTCAACCTAGTTGGCTTGTTGTTGTCAAAACGAATCCACGTGACTTGTTCAATATGCCAATTGACAAAGATAATGATGTTAGTGGGGTAAATGATGTTATGGTTGATGAAGTGGCTTATCAACAATTGGTGGTTGACTTAAATATTGAGAATCCAACTAGTGTAGAACCTGATTTTATCATTAACTTGTATGGAGAAGATGTACAACACCAGACTTTTGTTCAAGCAGGAGAACCGTCACAAAGAAATAATTGTGATGTCATGGACATTGGATTTATCGATGACAACGAAACTCATTCATCGAGTCATGAAGATAGTAATGAAGAGGATGTGCTTGATGATTATGAGAGTGATACCGAAATAGAAAGTGACACAGAAAATGAAGTACAAGAGAAAGAATCAGAAGATACTGATATAAGTGATAGTGGCTCAGAAGAATCAATTGAATGAAATTATTGTTTCTTTATGGTAGCTTTTACTAATTTGTACATTAAGTCTTTATAATTTAAATTTGCTTTCACACTTTTTATGCTTGCTTAAAACTTAATTTGAATGTGGTGCATTTTTGCAGGATATGTCAGGATTACAGAGAGGTCGGGGTAGAAAAAATCATTCTTTTAGACTACGTGATGACACAAATAATGGGGGTACTTCCTCTACACCTCAGTCACTTGAGGAAATGCCTGCAAACTCTGCCCCAACTCAAGCTAGTAGTGCATGTACATTTGTTTTAGTTTTATATAATACAAATTACTACTCTACGTCACAGTGGTTTAGGTATAAGTAAGAGATAAATTAATACTAGGAACATACAAACAGAAAAAAGCCTTCGCCTTTAATTATTTGTTAATTGTTCATGAAATTACAATAATGCAAGCTTGCTTATGCTTCCCTCTTTTTATATATTCCTCGTCTCTCAAGCTTGAAATTACAATAATGGGTATGTTGTATACTTTGCATAGTCGATTGTTCCTTTAATTCCCTTGTTTTGGACGATGATTTATTTAAACGAGAAGGTGAAGTGTGATTTTATATTTAAAATCAAAGCAAAACCCCTTGCTAATAGTACTGGTGGTGAGAGTAACAACCTGCATGCTTCATGAGTTTTTTTCCCCCTAGTTTGAGAGGGGAATGAATTAAAATTTGGAGGGATGAAAACCCACATGTCTTGAATCTTGACTGTTCTATCATGCCATTAATATTGATGAGAGTAACAACCTGCATGTTGATCACGCCATTAATATGGTCGCTACTTGTAAGTCTTGAATCTTGACTTTCATTATTTACGCATGCTTAGCTTAGCTTAACAGCACCCTCCTTTTGACGCTTTAAGCCCTTTAATTTCTTTCTCCACGCATGCACACTGCAGCTTCTTATTACACTGGATGAATATACATTCAGCTACATATGTATGTATGTGTGTATAATTCATTATGGATATATATATATATATATTGCTCTTAATGGATGCTTGTGTCTTTAGGCTGTTGCTCAATTTTAATTGTTTTAATACTGTCACATGAATTATAGGCTCCTCTAATCCTAAAAAACAAAAAGGCAGAGGAGTGTACAAATTGAAAGAAGGAATATCACCAAGAGGGGGGGTGAATTGGGGATATAAAATTTTTCGCAAGAATCCTCGTTTAACCAAATGTAAAAGCAGAGATAAACAGAGTAGGGATAAGTGAGATTGAACACAATGGATTTATCCTGGTTCGGTCTAAATCCTTGACCTACGTCCGGTCCCAGACTCTCCGGGATTTTCACTAACTTCAAGCGATTACACACTCGTAACTCTCGAAGCAATTCTCTCTAGAACTTGCTCCCCCTTACAAGTTGTAATCAATTATCCCAATCTCAAAGTCCCAATACTTTGAGATTCTTACAAGAAAAGATAATCAATGAAAGACTCTCTAAAAGAGTAGAATAATAATCTTGAAGCTTAATATATCCGAAGATATTCTCTCCGTAAGTCGAAACAGTAAGTGTTCTTAATGACTAATTGAATGCACGAGCGTTTCGGTTGTTGGAGACTTGAATGCTTCTTCTATTTATAGGTTGGTAGCATTGATGACCGTTGAGAAGAATAAATGAGCCGTTGTGAGTAATGAATATATCCGTTGTAAATCACTTGCTCGTCTCCTCGTATTTCTTCCGTCATTCGACCGTTATTCTTTATTAACATTCTTTATTTGAATTGTCCGTTGGGAGGCAAGTGAGAATGTTTTCCGGGGAAGCGACCGTAATGCTTTTTGTATGTCCGGAGGTTTATTTCTTCTTTCGGCCGAAGTCGATGCGGGACTGCATTTAATGCTTCTGACACATATTGACTTTTCGTGATTTCAAGTTTAAAAACATGTTAGAAGTATCTGAAATACACTAGCAAACTGATTAAACTTGGTTAGAAATGATAAGAATTAATTACATAAGATACCCAAGCTTTAATCGAATGAAAACCAGAATGTGCAGAAAAATCATATTCAAATCTGATATGTATAACTCGAGTTGCTTCACATAACTCGAGTTATATTTAGTTCAGAAGATATGCGCATGAAGAACAGAACTTGAGTTATTCTTAATAACTTGAGTTGGCTAACTCGAGTTACTATGTTCAACTCGAGTTACTTCGAGAATCAATTATTCAGGAAATTCTTCGCAAATGGTATAACTTGAGTTATAGTAATAACTGGAGTTGTCCAACTCGAGTTATCTACTCTAACTCGAGTTTCGTGGAATTCAAATCGTATTTAAAGTTTTCGCATAAAACATAACTTGAGTTATTGCGAATCGGAGTTTTTCCAACTCGAGTTGTCTTTGAGTAACTCGAGTTACTTTTGAATTTAAATCATTCGAAAACGTTCGCACATAATATAACTTGAGTTACAAAAATAACTTGAGTTGGGCAACTCGAGTTATACTCGTAACTCGAGTTTTTCTCGCTTCGAAAATCAAACAAGAAAGTTTTTAACACTTAGGCAACTCGAGTTTTTCCTTGTAACTCGAGTTATATCGATACCAAAAATCGATATCGCGATGAGGCTTTTGGGAACTGAAGTACAACTTATAACTTGAGTTGTTTAGTGACAACTCGAGTTATCCTTCGTTTGATCTGATTTTTCTTAAGTGTAAAACTTGAGTTATGATAGGCAACTTGGGTTATGTAACTTGAGTTGTTTTCAACAACTTGAGTTACTGATTTTTCAAAATCATTTTGTAAGAAACTCAGTGCAATTTGTCTAAACTTAATTCTTCGCAAATTAACCCATTGATCATTACAATTGTTAGACATCATCAAAACACATAGAGAACTAACATTCTCCCCCTTTTTGATGATGACAACACTTGTAGAGTTTTGAAAAATGATTTTGGGAGTTGTATCAGCAACCATATCAGAAACAGTATCAGAGAGCAACATACTTGCATTTAAGAATTGTAAATTTCAAAATGAGTCTCATAAGCATAAACAGACAGTCAGAATGAGTCTCATAAACAATCTAGCTACTTGCACAGATTACAAAATACATAGATTAATGTAAACTAGAAAGCAAAAATGTCATGCAAGCATATGCAACATCAAGCAAACATCAAAACATCAAAACACTTCAAAACTCTTCATTTCTTCACTTTCTCTCCCCTTTGTCATCGGGCAAAATGGGTGGAGTAGGGGTCGTCGATGATGCACGCAGTGAGCTTGAAGGATGGGAAGTGGTGAGTAAAGTGTAAGGGATAGAGAGGGAGGTGCATGAGGTAAAGTGGGGGTTAAGGGTGAAGAGGTTCTGGGAGAATGTGGAGTGGAGGAGGAGCTAGAAGACTGCTCATCAAAGAGATCAGCTGTATCTCCTGAAGAGGAATATGCAGGAGAAAGAGGAGGAGTAGGAAGAATGACAGTAGGTGGAGCAGAAGAGATGAAGGGAGCGAGAAATAGGTGGGGTGGATAAAGCGGGAGTAGGAAGAATAGGAGTGGCATCCTGGATGAGATGAAGGTGGAATAGGCAGAATGAGAGTTGCTTCAGGATGAGGTGGAGAGGAGTGGGGGGTAAGTAAGATGGGAGTGGCAGAAGGTGGAATAGGTGAAGTATGAGGTGGTGAGTGATGGATAGGAGAGGTGATGGGAGAGTATGCGGGAGAAATAGGAGGGAGTGTTTGAAAGAGGGAATTTCCCTTGAGGGACCTGCCTGGTCTTGCTGCAGAAGCCTATCTAGCTTGGAGTCCAGGAGTTGATAGAGCACATGCATATTGTCAAATCTCTGGCCCATATCTCCAAAGTGGCCTTCAATGTTTTCCAGTCTATCATCAATAGAGTCCACCTTTTCTTCAGTAGATGAGACCTTCTCAACCAATTTACCCACTTCTGATTCTAGTTTCTCAGACAACTCATAGTATTGAGCAGTGAGAGTTGTCTGGAGAGAGCCAAATGTCTCTTGCATAGCCTTCTCCACAATTTTCTTGATAGTTTCACTCAGATTAGATGATTGAGGTGGGAGGTGGGACTCAGTCGATACGAGGCATTGATTGGGCCTCTGTATGTCTAGAAAATGAAGCTCTGGAGGCTCTGGATTGACCTGAATCCTCATGAAAGGATATATTCATGTAATTCAAATGAGTTTGCCCAAACATCTTAGGCTTGACAGGTTTTTCGTTAAGCTCCAGGTACCAGATTTTGTTGGTGTACAGAATCAGAGACACTAAGTTGGGAAAAGGTATTGTGGACTTAGAGCTTGAAGACACAAACCTAAAGTTTTTCATTTCTTGGTAAACCCAGTGGCCTATGTTGAAAGGTACTTTGGCTATCAAGGATGCAAAAAGGGCATAGTCAGTAGAATTGAAGTGAGTGTAGTTTTTCCCTTTTTGAACTAGATTCCTAGAGTATATGTACCATAAGGCTCTATGGATGGGAGGCATATCAACGGGGAAAAATTAAGATGGCCTTCATAGACTTTGTCAGGTCTAAGGATTTCAAAAAATTTCTTTTTATCATAACTGAATTTGGGCACAGGTGGAGGATTCTCAATGAAAAGCAATGAATTGATTATATCAGAGGAAATAGTGATTGATTTTCCTCTAACGAGATGTAATACATTTGTCCTCTATAAGAACACCTTTCCTACCAACCACATTAGCCATAGTCATGTTATAGTAGAATTGTTTGACCAAGGTAGGTGAATAAGCGGTGTTGATAGCCGAAGATTTTTGAATTGGTTCAACCAAGGAGACAAGTCAAGATTGCACTCCTCCTTCGGTTTAACCAAGTCCACATACACCGTGGGACAAAATCCACGAGAAGCATATTTATCTTGGAAATCTAAGAATTGGGCATTAGTCATGGAAGTGGGGTTACAGATAAATTCGTGATTAGGTGGTTTAATTATATTGGGTGGATTGAAGACATAAGTTTGTGATTGAGATACCTTTGGAGCAGAACCACCCAGACTAGAATCACCTTGTTCCTTTGAACCAGAAGCGACTATTTTGGAGCCAGCTTGAGCTTTGGAACTCTGAACATCAGAAGCTATGACCACTTGCTTCTTTTTCTTGTGAGGCGCGATGACTGGTTCCTTGTCCTTTCGAGTAGAAATCTCTGGGTCAATCTCTTTGCGTGTAGGAACTTCGGGAGGCTCTTCTATTCTTAGCTTCTTCGGCTTTTCAATGTGAGTTTGAAGCTTTGCTCGATGGTTTTCGCTTTCTCTTTGGTCGTGACGAAACGGGGAGGTGATGTAGAGACGGTGGGTGCATAATCTGAAGTAGAATCCTTCTGAGTTTTGGAATTCTTCGTCGATTTGGGTGCCATTTCAAAGGATTTGAGGTTTGAGAAAGTAGAGTGAAGGTGAGACGAAGGGAAAAACTTGAGTTAGGGTTTGAGAATCGTGAGAAATGAGGAATCAGATTCGACGATATATATAGCAGCAGAAAGCAACTCGAGTTTTTAAATGAGTAACTCGAGTTGTAAATTAAGAAAAGTAGTCGAGTGACGAGTGATATACCGGAACTCGAGTTTTTACTGATAACTCGAGTTGGGTAACTAGAGTTTTGTGCAAGAACTCGAGTTGTCTACTAAGCTCTTAGATTGTAAGGTTAATACGATAACTCGAGTTGAACAATGAACTCGAGTTGTATCGCAAACTATGTCTTGTCGTCGAGCGAATATGTAGGAGAAACTTTGTCGATTATTACATACTCCCCGCAAAAACAATCTATAGACACTCCGAAGCTTAAGTTAGTAATTTTAAGTCATCAAAACATGTAACTAACATTGATTGGGAAGAATTAACTTAAAACTCATTGGGATTTACCATTCCCAATTCTCTCCTTATGAATATGAACTGCTCTTTGGCCAGAGGTTTGGTGAAGATATCAGCAAGTTGCAGATGTGTTGGGATGAACATCACTTTAACATCCTTTTTCTGAACATGATCTCTTATGAAGTGATGTCTCACATCAATGTGCTTGGTTCGAGTATGTTGAACTGGATTCTTGGCCAAGCTTATAGTACTTGTATTATCACATAAAATTGGGATCTCCTTCAAGTTGATCCCCAAATCTGATATTTGTTGCTTGAGCCAAAGAACTTGAGCACAACAACTTGATGCAGCTACATACTCGGCTTCAGTTGAAGATACTGCCACACTTGCGCTTTTTTTTGAACCATGAAACTAGTGAGCCACCAAAGAACTCACATTGACCGCTTGTACTCTTCCTATCGGTTTGTAGCCCGCATGGTCCGAGTGCGAATATGCAACCAAAAAATCTTGTTGACCTTTTGGAAACCAAAGACCCAATTCTTTTGTGTCGATAGGTAACGAAAGATCCTCTTGACATGTTACGCATGTGATTCTTTTGGAGCCGATTGAAATCTTGCGCACATTCCTACACCGAATTGGATGTCTGGTCTTCGGCGGTTAAGTATAGCAAGGAACCAATCATTCCTCTATACTTGGTCATGTTGAAATCTTTTCCTTTTCTTCATCGCATCCGAGAGAGGCTGTTGAACTCATTGGTGTGTCTCGCACCATTACAACTTTCCGAGACCAAACTTCTTGAGCAAATCACGGAGATATTTTGTTTGAGAGATGAATATTCCATCCTTCCGTTGTTTGATTTGCAAGCCAAGAAAGTAGTATAATTCCCCCATCATAGACATTTCAAATTCTCCCTGCATTTTCTTGGAAAATTCTTCACAAAGAGAGTCATTAGTAGCACCAAATATAATATCATCAACATATATTTGGACAATCAAAATTTCGTTAGATTTATTACTCTTTATGAAGAGAGTTGTGTCGCTTGCCTCTAATAAAACCTTGATCAAGAAGGAAGTTGCTTAATCGCTCATACCAAGCTCTTGGAGCTTGTTTAAGTCCATATAGGGCCTTCTTGAGACGATAAACATGATCAGGATAATGAATATTTTCAAAATCGGGAGGTTGTTCTACATAAACTTCTTCTTGGATAAAACCATTTAAAAATGCACTTTTTACATCCATTTGATATAGTTTAAAACCTTTTACACATGCAAAGGCAAGAAGGACTCTTATGGCTTCCAATCGCTCTTTGGAGCATAAGTTTCCTCATAATCAATTCCTTCTTCTTGATTATAGCCTTTAGCAACCAATCTTGCCTTATTTCGGACAATGATTGCTGTTTCATCTCGTTTGTTCTTGAATACCCATTTAGTGCCAATGACCGGATGGTCCTTAGGCCTAGGTACCAAATCCCAAACTTGATTTCTATCAAATTGATGTAATTCCTCTTGCATTGCTATTACCCAATCATTGTGCGAAAGGGCTTCGTCAATCTTAGAGGGTTCAATGTGTGAGATGAATGCGAGAAAATGTTACTTCATTCAAAGTGCTATTTCTAGTTCTAACCCCTTCATTCACATCACCTATAACTGATCCAAGGGATGATTCCTAATGAATCTCCAAGCTCTTGGTTGTGAATGAGAATTATTTTCAGAAGAATTTTCAAAGACATCTTGAGAATTTTCAAGAGAAGGGGGTGGTTTTTGAAAAGAATTGATTTCTATAACCGTTTTCTTCCTCATCATCCAAAGACTTTTCAGATTTGGCTTCACTAAACACAACATGAATAGATTCTTCAACAGTACGAGTGCAAGTATTGAAAATCCTATAGGCTTTACTTCTATTCGAATAGCCGAGAAATATACCTTCATCAGATTTTGAGTCAAACTTACCTAAGTTATCCTTACCATTATTGTGCACAAAGCATTTACACCCAAAAATGTGTAGATGACTAAGATTTGGTTTTCTTCCCTTATATAGCTCATAAGGTGTCTTCGAAGTTTCTTAGGATGTATGCGCGGTTTGAAATGTAGCATCTTTGTGCTCATTGCATCGCCCGGAAGACTTGAGAAGTTTGATTTTCATTTAGCATTGCTCTAGCCATCTCAGTGAGAACTCGATTCTTCCTCTCCACAACACCATTTTGTTGAGGAGTTCGAGGAGCAGAGAAGTTGTGGTCTATTCCATGAGCTCCGCAAAATTCCTCAAACGCGTGATTATCGAATTCTCCACCATGATCGGTCCTTAAGCCCGAAATAGAAATACCTTTCTCGTTTTGGACCTTTTTGGCAAACACAACGGCCCGATCAAAAGTTTCATCCTTTGATGATAAAAATATAGTCCAACAGAATCTTGAGAAATCATCAACGATAACTAAGGTGTAAAGATTTCCACCAAGACTTCTTACTCTAGCGAGCCCAACTAAATCCATATGAAGTAGTTGAAGAGGCTGTTAGATGAAATTTCATTTTTGGATTTAAAAGATGATTTAGTCTCTGTTTTCCTTTCGACATGTATCACATATCATATCATTTTTGAACTTAAGTTTTGGCAAGCCAATGACTAAATCCTTTTTACGTAACTTATCAAGTTGAAACATATTGACATGAGCTAAACGCTTGTGCCAAAGCCAACTTTCTTCCAAGTTCGATAAAGCAATTTTCGAGAAGAAAATTCATTGAAATTGTTAGAGAGATTTAGAGTATAACTTGAGTTACCATCTCTCGGGGCCCTAAATAAAGCTTTTGATTTGAGGTTGACCAAGGGTAGATCATCTTTGCTAACAATCAAGCACTCTCTCGAGTCGAAGATGACAAGGTTGCCTTTGTACGTACTACGGCTCACACTCGAGTAGGTTATGACACAAGCCTTCTACAAGATAGACATCCTTGACTTGTGGTCCATCATTGTTGCCAATTTCACCAATTCCAAAGAATCCTTCCGATTGATTTCCACCAAAGGTCACGGTGCCACCATTTTTGGTCTTGAGAGTAGCAAATTTTGTATGATCACCCGTCATGTGTCTAGAGCATCCACTATCAATATACCACTTATTGGATTTCGATGCTCTCGAGACAAACCCGCAAATCACAAGATATCATGTTTTAGGTACCCATCTTTTCTTGGGTCCTTTTGGGTTAGTTTGTGACTCGGGAACCTTATAAGATCCCTTAGGTACCCATTGGTAATTACCTATAGGTTTACTCTTTCTTTCCTTTCTATGAAAACAAGAAGAAGTAGTATGACCTTTTCGGTTACAATAATTACAATGAGCAAAAGGGTTTGATGTATGAACAGATTTTTGAAATAATTCATATACAACTTTTCACCAAATTTCTTTTTGCCTTTCTTCTTATCAAAATCAGGCTTATAACCAATTCCGATTTGTCATTTGTGAATCTTTCTTTGGTTCAAAATCACATTGAGCATTTCACTTCCTCTAGTGAATTTCTCAAGTGCTTTTGTAAGATGTTCATTCTTTTACGTAAATCTCGCACAATCTTCACAAATGACATTTCCGGAGAGAGATTGTTGACTTGCATTTCAAGAGTAATATTTTTCTTTTTCAAAGCTATATATTTTTCTGCAAGTTTTTCAAATTCGGATTGCACAAGATTATATTCAGAAAACAGTTCATCATATGATGGTTGAAGATCATATACCTCAGTGTTGTTTTCAGTCTGCTCCTCTTCTTGAGCAACTAGGCATATGTTGGCTTTTTCTTCATCCTCAACTTCATCTTCGTCGGATGAGCTATCGCCCCATATTGCTGACACATAGGCTTTCTTCTTGAAGTTGTTGAACTTCTTCTTCTCTTTGTTCTTCAGCAGGGGGCATTCAGACTTGATGTGGCCGGGTCTTTCACATTCGTAGCATATGATTGGCTTCTTGGTTTCGATGCTGGAGCTTCCTTGTGGAACTTCTTGTATTCTTGGTCCTTCTTATAGAATTTTTGAACCTTCGAACTATCATGCCCACTCTTCATCTTCATCGCTTCTTCATCATCATTTGGCTCTTTTGTTTCTTTGTGCCTTGAGAGCTATGCCTTTGCCTTTACTATGAATTTCATCAAGTCCTTTCCGAACTTGATCTTGCCTTCATACTCGACAGACTACCAAACAAGGTGCTACCGATTGCATTGACGCGCCATGAGCCTCTTCGATGGCAGTGACCTTAGCCTCCCATTCCTTCGAGAATATTCAAGACCTTTCGACTTGAACTGGTTCATCGTAGAATTTTCCCGGTGCCGCAAGTTGATTAATTAAGTGAGTGAATCTAAGTTGGAACTCACCAATTGATTATCCCGCCTTCATACGAAGAAGATCGTATTCGGTCATGAGGGTGTTAACTCTATTTTCTTTGACTCTGTGGTTCCTTCGTGAGCCACCTCCAATGCATCCCACATTTCGTTTGCGGTGGACTTTGAGCATACTCTAAAGTATTCATTCGACTTAGAGCACTCGGAGCATGAGGATTGCTTTTCTTTGTTCAAAACAACCAGCTTCTTGTCATTCTCGTCGTATTCCTCTTCGAGCTTTGGAGTTCTTACTCCATCTTCGGTGGTTGTCGGAACGTAGTTTCCTCTTTCAAATACTCTCCCGAGGCCGAACTCGGAGAGGCCATCACAAATACTTTAAATTTTCCTTTCCAAAAGGAATAATGCTCTCAATAAATCCGGGTGGTCGGTTGATCGAGGCTCCATCGGGTAAAATTCCTTCCATGCGATCCTTCTCGAGATGTTAGTCTCTTTAGAGAAGACCTTGCTCGATACCAAATGAAAGAAGGAATATCACCAAGAGGGGTGAATTGGGGATATAAAATTTTTTGCAAGAATCCCTGTTTAACCAAATGTAAAACGAGAGATAAAACGGAAGTAGGGATAAGTGAGATTGAACACAATGGATTTATCCTGGTTCGGTCTAAATCCTTGACCTACGTCCAGTCCCGACTCTCAGGGATT
This sequence comes from Acacia melanoxylon, assembly GCA_019022615.1. NCBI lineage: Eukaryota > Viridiplantae > Streptophyta > Magnoliopsida > Fabales > Fabaceae > Acacia > Acacia melanoxylon. The sequence continues at coordinate 4,224,501 of JAFJYJ010000046.1, forward strand.
TTCACTAACTTCAAGCGATTACACACTCTGTAACTCTCGAAGCAATTCTCTCTCTAGAACTTGCTCCCCCTTACAAGTTATAATCAATTATCCCAATCTCAAAGTCCCAATACTTTGAGATTCTTACAAGAAAAGATAATCAATGAAAGACTCTCTAAAAGAGTAGAATAATAATCACGAAGCTTAATATATCCGAAGATATTCTCTCTGTAAGTCGAAACAGTAAGTGTTCTTAATGACTAATTGAATGCACAGCGTTTCGGTTGTTGGAGACTTGAATGCTTCTTCTATTTATAGGTTGGTAGCATTGATGACCGTTGAGAAGAATAAATGAGCCGTTGTGAGTAATGAATATATCCGTTGTAAATCACTTGCTCGTCTCCTCGTATTTCTTCCGTCATTCGACCGTTATTCTTTATTAACATTCTTTATTTGAATTGTCCGTTGGGAGACAGTGAGAATGTTTTTTGGGAAGCGACCGTAATGCTTTTTGTATGTCCAGAGGTTTATTTCTTCTTTCGGCAAGTCTGGGATTTGCATTTAATGCTTCTGACACATATTGACTTTTCGTGATTTCAAGTTTAAAAACATGTTAGAAGTATCTGAAATACACTAGCAAACTGATTAAACTTGGTTAGAAATGATAAGAATTAATTACATAAGATACCCAAGCTTTAATCGAATGAAAACCAGAATGTGCAGAAAAATCATATTCAAATCTGATATGTATAACTCGAGTTGCTTCACATAACTCGAGTTATATTTAGTTCAGAAGATATGCGCATGAAGAACAGAACTTGAGTTATCCTTAATAACTTGAGTTGGCTAACTCGAGTTACTATGTTCAACTCGAGTTACTTCGAGAATCAATTATTCAGGAAATTCTTCGCAAATGGTATAACTTGAGTTATAGTAATAATCGGGAGTTGTCCAACTCGAGTTATCTACTCTAACTCGAAGTTTCGTGGAATTCAAATCGGCATTTAAAGTTTTCGCATAAAACATAACTTGAGTTATTGCGAATCGGAGTTTTCCAACTCGAGTTGTCTTTGAGTAACTCGAGTTACTTTTGAATTTAAATCATACGAAAACGTTCACATATAATATAACTTGAGTTACAAAAATAACTTGAGTTGGGCAACTCGAGTTATACTTTCGTAACTCGAGTTTTTTCGCTTCAAAATCAAACGAGAAAGTTTTTAACACTTAGGCAACTCGAGTTTTTCCTTGTAACTCGAGTTATATCGAATACCAAAAATCGATATCGCGATGAGGCTTTTGGGAACTGAAGTACAACTTATAACTTGAGTTGTTTAGTGACAACTCGAGTTATCCTTCGTTTGATCTGATTTTTCTTAAGTGTAAAACTTGAGTTATGATAGGCAACTTGAGTTATGTAACTTGAGTTGTTTTCAACAACTTGAGTTCTTGATTTTTCAAAATCATTTTGTAAGAAACTCGGTGCAATTTGTCTAAACTTAATTCTTCGCAAATTAACCCATTGATCATTACAATTGTTAGACATCATCAAAACACATAGAGAACTAACACAAATGTTATAAAGTCGACTTGAAGACTAAATTTGGATCAAAGATACTGGTTAAACTATCAGACGACATGACAAGAGCAGTAGGTGGGGAAGTGTAATACCCGGATAATTATTTATCTCGGAATATTATATTTCGATAAATAATACCTATTGAAAATAGGTGAATATGTAGTTTCAAATGATAAGTAATAATTATCTTATTTTCTAAGGTAATTTCTATTGAAATTAGGGTGAATAAAGAGTTAAAAATCCCTAAATGCAATTGTGGGCCATAAAATACCCGAAAATATTATGATAAATCCTAAGAGGAAATGAAATATTTATTAAAAATTGGAGAATATGTTGTCTCTAATTTAGGTAATTTTTGGGATTAATTTCTTTGGAAAATATTGAGGCAAGATTTAATATTATTTTGGGGATTATAATTGACCCCATGATTTTTAGTATTTTACATGGGATATAAAATACCAATGTAAGTAAAATAATTGTGAGATAATGATTTATCCTAATTAAGAAAATTATCAAAAATTAGTAAGTGGCTAATCTGCGGTAATTAATGGGATAATTAAGGTATAAAGTAAATGAATTAAAAATAATTTAAATAATTATTTTTAATTGGAAAAATTCGAAATTATTAAATAAATAAAAAATAAATAAAAAATAAAATATTTTATGCTTAGAAAAATAAATAAAAAATAAAAGAAAAAAAATAAATATCATGATATTTTTGTAAAATTGTATTATTATATAATATAGTGAATAGTAATGGAATAAATAGGAAACGGATCCTATCTAGAGAACCAGGAATAGGAATTCCAAAGTCAAGGTAAAATATTGATCAGTGAGTTTTTACCTTCAAGTGACCTCTTGGGAAGTTAATTCCGAGGTCGGTAAGCGCATTTGCCTAATAAGACGAAATAGGGAAAAAATGCAGATATTCACATTTTGGATTTGAAGAAAATAAATTATAAGTCAACATCCGGAGATGAGTTTATAATTATATGGACATATTTGGAATCAGTGAATTATTATCCAGAGATTGATGATTCCGAAAGCGATTTCCGACACCGGACGTGTTCGGACACGTTTTTCGAGAAAACTTCAATCTGGTGTTGGAAACCGTAAGGGACCGAAATCTAAGTTAAATTAGATATTATTGATGAGGAGAGAAGATCTTCAAAGTTATGAATTCAGAATTTTGAGATTTTCCAAGATTACGCAGCGTTTCGTTACACGGATGAAACTTTATCTAAACTCGAGATGTCACCATCAAGATGACATCATTTTGTTGACTATTGGGGAGGGGGAGGTCTGCACAAGAAATGGAGGGCCAAGAGTGTTTTGTCCTCAAAAATGCGATCCTACGGTCCATATTCGTCAAGGCGAAGTTCGAATTATTTACCGTTCGCCATCCGTCTCTTCTATAAATACCAAGCTCCTCTTCTTCATTTCTCACACCAAAAATCTGCCTCTTAGAGAGAAGTTAGAGAGAGAAGCTGCGGAGAAAGTCTCGAGCAAAGTCTCGGGTAAGTTCTTCGGTCCTTAGTCTTTAGTTTTGGTAGTTCTTTCGGTAGATATAGTAGGAATGCTAGATTTATCTTTAATTTTTCAAGATAGTCTAGATATCATATTTAGGGGTAAATATGATATATATTTCGAAAATATGATGAGGAAAAGATCTGTAAAAATTCGGAGAGATAGAGCGCAGCGAAACTACGGCGAAATTCCGCCGATTAGGGGTTCGGGGGCAAAATGGTAATTTGTACCTAAAATGCACGTTATGCTTTGCTAAAATTTGTTAAATATTATCCTTATAGGATATCTGTTATAATCGAACATTGTCGAGCATTTGTTGTGCCGCCACACCATTTGTTTTTTCTCGCTATCGGAAATTTACCGTTTTAAGTAAAAGTACCGTTTTCCGTCAACGAAGGTACGTTCGCGTCGTAACACTAACTCGATGGTTATTGTATGCATATATGTATTTTCCTCCGTCATGCTGTATTTTCTATGTTGTGCCTTAACCTTACATCTGACTTTATTGTTATTGTCGTCCATATCCGATTATGTCCAATGTCCGTTGTGCCTTAACCTTACATCCGATTTGTATTGTTATTGCCGTGCATATCGATCATGTACATTTATCCTTGTGCCTTAACCCTACATCCGATTGTATTGTTATTGCCATATATATCGATTATGTATACCCTACTTTGAACGTAGTAAGTGTCGTCAAAATTCCATGAATATACGTAGTACTTATATGATGTATGTAAACATGAGGTTAACCGTTACACGGGGTCGGTGCATTGGACCTCGGCTCTTAACATAGCGTTAGGTTCGGGAGGACCAAGGACCGAGGAGAAAGGCAAGCATGCCGTATAAAGACCCGGTGAAGACTTCTTATGTTTTTGTAGTTACACCGACGTTAGACGTCCGAAAACAATGTCTGTTATTGTAATCGGCCCGGACTTACGGCATTTGAAATATATGTATCGAGTTACTCAATTGCTCCGATGCTCTACTCTGATGAAAAAAAAAATATACTGCTTTTGAAAACGGGATGTTACATTTTTGGTATCAGAGCAGTTGTCCTGGCATAGATCTGACTAAGTTATTCCAAAAACCTTTTGGTGCCGAAGGCAGGGCTAGTCTATGTGGATCGCCAATCGATCACCCTAGCACGGTGAGGCTCCCATGATAGACACCTACCCGGCCAAATTGGTTGAGTAACGGAGTTAGGCTCTACGCCTTTTAAAAGAGCATGTTTTGAAAATGAGTATGCGATATAGCCCTAAGTCGGTGTACCGACCGGAATTTGGTATACCATTCGAACGGTGTACCACCCTCGTCGGTGCATCATTCTAACCCGAGAATCGGTAAATCCATCGTCCATATTCATATTTGATATCGTCTACGATAATTCGATAACTCGATAATTCGATAAGTCGATAATCGTCGGTTTATCGGGACGACTATTCTGTCCTAGCGCAGAATTTATATGTGGAGCTGGGCCACGCCGGATGAAACTCTGAGATCAATAAAGATAAGTACATGCAGTATTTGACTCATGTAGAGAAAACTCCCGACACGTATTTCCATATTCGAGTAGAAAGAACCAACGAGAATCTGACGAAGGAAAGGTTGCGGGCGTCTGTTTATTTGCAGTATGAATAGAGTCTATGTGTGGTATAAATGCTAAGTGTGGTAAAGTCTTTGATATGCTACTTGTTGTTTTTATTTCAAAATCTAAACGTATACACTCATAAAGAGAAAGAACGAGATATGGCGAATTTACGAGTCGGAACTCTGAGCTCCGAGAGGCCGAGTGTACACACTAACATGTACCGAGGACGGGGACTTAGGAGATGGTCCAAGGTACTATCTCTTTTCAAAGGAATCTTCTCTAGACGGTATATGACGTAGGTATTAGCCATACGATTACGTGAATTACCTCTGTGACGTGTTCTATGTTTCTTAGTTGTTACTTTTCGACTGCGATTGTGTCATTGAGTAGGAGGTATCTTGTGTTGTCATGGTGTATGGGCGCTATGGAAACATTTAAGGTATCTTGTGTTACCATGGTGTATGGGCGCCATGGAGACATTTTGATATCGAGTGTCAACCGCGGTATATGGGTGCCACGGGAAACACTATATATCAAAGTACAAAATGACAAGATCTTGACGGTCAAACCCGAGCGAATTCTCGATCATCGAGCGAAGCGGCCAACATATAGAGAAAAAAATTTCGGAGCGATTAGTCCGAAGGTTAGTACGTACAAAGTCTAAATTATTATAGAGCAAATTTCGAGGGCGAAATTTTGTTTAACGGGGGAGAAATGTAATACCGGATAATTATTTATCGGAATATTATATTTCGATAAATAATACCTATTGAAAATAGGTGAATATGTAGTTTCAAATGATAAGTAATAATTATCTTATTTTCTAAGGTAATTTCTATTGAAATTAGGGTGAATAAAGAGTTAAAAATCCCTAAATGCAATTGTGGGCCATAAAATACCCTGAAAATATTATGATAAATCCTAAGAGGAAATGAAATATTTATTAAAAATTGGAGAATATGTTGTCTCTAATTTAGGTAATTTTTGGGATTAATTTCTTTGGAAAATATTGAGGCAAGATTTAATATTATTTTGGGGATTATAATTGACCCCATGATTTTTAGTATTTTACATGGGATATAAAATACCAATGTAAGTAAAATAATTGTGAGATAATGATTTATCCTAATTAAGAAAATTATCAAAAATTAGTAAGTGGCTAATCGGTAATTAATGGGATAATTAAGGTATAAAGTAAATGAATTAAAAATAATTTAAATAATTATTTTTAATTGGAAAAATTCGAAATTATTAAATAAATAAAAAATAAATAAAAAATAAAATATTTTATGCTTAGAAAAATAAATAAAAAATAAAAGAAAAAAAATAAATATCATGATATTTTTGTAAAATTGTATTATTATATAATATAGTGAATAGTAATGGAATAAATAGGAAACGGATCCTATCTAGAGAACCAGGAATAGGAATTCCAAAGTCAAGGTAAAATATTGATCAGTGAGTTTTTACCTTCAAGTGACCTCTTCGGAAGTTAATTCCGAGGTCGGTAAAGCGCATTTGCCTAATAAGACGAAATAGGGAAAAAATGCGAGATATTCACATTTTGGATTTGAAGAAAATAAATTATAAGTCAACATCCGGAGATGAGTTTATAATTATATGGACATATTTGGAATCAGTGAATTATTATCCGAGAGATTGATGATTCCGAAAGCGATTTCCGACACCGGACGTGTTCGGACACGTTTTCGAGAAAACTTCAATCAATTTTGTTGGAACCGTAAGGGACCGAAATCTAAGTTAAATTAGATATTATTGATGAGGAAGAAGATCTTCAAAGTTATGAATTCAGAATTTTGAGATTTTCCAAGATTACGCGTTTGACACCGGACGAAACTTTATCGACGGCTCGATGTCACCATCAAGATGACATCATTTTGTTGACTATTGGGGAGGGGGAGGTCTGCACAAGAAATGGAGGGCCAAGAGTGTTTTGTCCTCAAAAATGCGATCCTACGGTCCATATTCGTCAAGGCGAAGTTCGAATTATTTACCGATTCGCCATCCGTCTCTTCTATAAATACCAAGCTCCTCTTCTTCATTTCTCACACCAAAAATCTGCCTCTTAGAGAGAAGTTAGAGAGAGAAGCTGCGGAGAAAGTCTCGAGCAAAGTCTCGGGTAAGTTCTTCGGTCCTTAGTCTTTAGTTTCGGTAGTTCTTTCGGTAGATATAGTAGGAATGCTAGATTTATCTTTAATTTTTCAAGATAGTCTAGATATCATATTTAGGGGTAAATATGATATATATTTCGAAAATATGATGAGGGAAAAGATCGTAAAAATTCCGGAGAGATAGAGCGAAAACAAATGAAACTACGCGAAATTCCGCCGATTAGGGGTTCGGGGCAAAATGGTAATTTGTACCTAAAATGCCCGTTATGCTGCTAAAATTTGTTAAATATTATCCTTATAGGATATCTGTTATAATCGAACATTGTCGAGCCATTTGTTGTGCCGCCGTCACACCGAATTGTTTTTTCTCTATCGGAAATTTACCGTTTTCCGTAAAAGTACCGTTTTCCGTCAACGAAGGTACGTTCGCGTCTTTGTAACACTAACTCGATGGTTATTGTATGCATATATGTATTGTCCTCCGTCATGCTGTATTTTCTATGTTGTGCCTTAACCTTACATCTGACTTTATTGTTATTGTCGTCCATATCCGATTATGTCCAATGTCCGTTGTGCCTTAACCTTACATCCGACTGTATTGTTATTGCCGTGCATATCGATCATGTACATTTATCCTTGTGCCTTAACCCTACATCCGATTTGTATTGTTATTGCCATATATATCGATTATGTATACCCTACTTTGAACGTAGTAAGTGTCGTCAAAATTCCATGAATATCTGTAGTACTTATATGATGTATGTAAACATGAGGTTAACCGTTACCTGGGGTCCGGTGCATTGGACCTCAGCTCTTAACATAGCGTTAGGTTCAGGAGGACCAAGGACCGAGGAGAAAGGCAAGCATGCCGTATAAAGACCCGGCTGAAGACTTCTTATGTTTTTTGTAGTTACACTGACGTTAGACGTCCGAAAACAATGTCCTGTTATTGTAATCAGCCAGACTTACGGCATTTGAAATATATGTATCAGTTACTCAATCGCTCCGATGCTCTACTCTGATGAAAAAAAAATATACTGCTTTTGAAAATGGGATGTTACAGGAAGCAAGAAACTTTGCTAATTATTGTGGTTATGTTGTTAGAACCACAATCTCTTTTTGTCATGGTCTTGAATGGAATAATATTTATGAACAATTTAAAGATGAGATGATTTTGAAAGTAAAGGTATACTTTTTCCAAATATTTATATATATCTTTGTTTATTTATGTTTTCATAACAATTTTTTTTTGGTTTATATGTATTTTAGGACAAATTCGAACCTTATGATGCAACCAACGGAGAAAAGTTCGAACAAACTATAACAATGAACTTGCAAAATTCTTTTAGAAATTGGAAGACCAACTTGCACAAACACTAACGAATATCCTTCTGATGAGGAGAGGCGGGCTAATCCTCCTCAAAATATTAGTTCTGAAGACTGGGAGTTGTTACTAGCATATTTCCAGACTGATGTGTTCATGGTACCTTTCTATCTTTTTAAATGGATCATATATTTATTTTAGTCATTAATTCTTTGTTACTAATTTTTTTGTAGAAAAAAAGTAAAAGAAACCAGAGCAATCGAGGAAAACAAGTAACAAAGCATACTTGTGGTTGTCTATCATTTGCGGAGATGAAGTTTGCTACAGTAAGTTCAATCTCTCTTCACTTTAGTTTATGTTTTGAATCATTTTTTATTTTAAATTGCACCATGTGTCGTCTTTGTATATTATGCTTTGTAGAGGGACCCCACTACTGGACAGTCTCTACCCCCGGATCAATTGCACTGGTCCAACACACTAGGAAGAAAGCGAGATGGACGGTTAGAGTGGGCGGATCCACAACCGAGCAAATATACGTATGCATTGTGTTTTTATGTTATACTAACTACAATAATTTTTTATCTCATTTGTTTCATGCTTTAATTGTAGGTGACTTGCGAGAACTTCGCCAACAACAAGAAGAGGTAGAGGTTGATGCTCGAATGACCTCGATGAAATATTGATGACTATTCTTGGTGAAAGATCGGGGTATGTAAGAGGAAAAGGGTATGGAGCAGAGCCATTGAGGAAGCTAAGAGAAATCGCTCTCAATCCAGTGATAATTCAGCTGTGGAGACTATGCGCACCCAATTGTTTGAGGAGTTTGATAAAAAATTTCAGGAGGAGCGTGAAATGATGGAAGCAGGGCGCGCAGAGGAACATGCAAGGATGGAAGCAGAGCACGCAGAGGAACGTGCAAGGATGGAAGTAGAGCGCGCAAAAGAACGTGCACAATTTGATGACAAGATGAACCAAATGGAGCAGTGTAACATCCCATTTGAAAACGGCGGAATTTTTTTTTTTTAAACGTTTCCAAATATTTCAAGCAGAGTAGTCAGAGTAGAGCATTGGAGCGAGTGAGTAACTGATTCATAACAAACATCAACCATAGTGTAACATTGTAATGATTACAGTAATCCTAGAGTTTGAAAGTGAATAAGCGAAAGCGGTAAAGATAGATAAGTTTTCGGCTACACGTCTGCGATGCTTGCCTCGATCTTCGATCCGTATTCCTCCGGATCCCGATGCTATAGCCGAGATTCAATTCACCGCATTGAATCTCGAGTAACGATTAATCTCAAACCCAAACAATACAAAGTATACGAGATACGAGATATTCTAGACAATACAACAAGTATATCACTACATAAGCATACAGCAGATGCATGATCATTATGCCGACAAAACAAAAGCATTACGCAGTATGTAAAGCCCCACAATGTAAAACAACAATAACGACTTGCACTATTCACCGGTGCCACGATACCACTCGTGTTCTCGGCGCTAGAAAAACATACGGCGTTATCATGACTATAACCCGTGTAAAAGCTGTCTCGTATATTGGTCTACGAACATATCTATCACATATATGCATTTAAGAAGCACAAGATTAGTGTTACGACGCGTCCGTACCTTCGTTGACGACGTTAGGCACTTACGCGGAAAAACGTACTTTTTTACGGAAAAACGTGAAATGTTTGATGACACGTCGTCAGCGCAGAACGCAGCAAATCGAGTTTCGATGCCCTATAGGAGTAATACCACTTTCATTAGTGATTTGACATCATAAGCGGCATTTTAGGTAAAAATTACCATTTTGCCCTTCTACCCCTAATTTGGCGGAATTTTGCCGTAACTTCGTTACTTTGACCGTATTCCATTTCAAAATTATCCCCACTATGTTTTTACCTCGTCGGGCATCTTTCAATGCAATGAGGCATAAAAACAAGCATAGGAACAAATTCTCAAACTTCCTAGATCAAAACAACGGTTCTACTATAACTACCGAAAGAACTACGGAAACTAAAAACTAAGGACGGGAAGAACTCACTCGGAGCTAAGGCAGAATTTTTCCAGAGCTTCTCTCTCTAGAACCTCTCTCTAGGATTCGAATTTGGTGTGAAGAATGAGAGCAAGAGGGCTTGCTATTTATAGGGAAAAATAGGGACAAGGTGGGTATTAACAAAAAGTCTTCAGAAATGATTCTGGCCGTTGGATCTAGGGTTTTGTAAGATGCAATCTTGACCATTCAAGGTCTTGGCCGACCTCTTGGTCCCCAAAAGTCAAAGATTGATTTTTCATCTTGCTTTATGGCCTCCGGTCCGATAAAGCTACCCGATCGGTGCCCGTTTCGCGCGATTTTGTTGAAACTCAAAAATCTGGGCATGTAACTTTGAAGATCTTTTCATCCTCTTTCATATTATCTATTTGGATCCTCTTTTTGATCATATCCAGGTATTCTCCGGTGCGTCGGAAGATATTCGGACAAACGCGTCGGTTACGGAAATCGCTCCGATAGAACCAACTTCCGGGCAATAATTCATTTGAATCGTAAAACGTCCGGTGGTTGCCTAACTTAATCCCGTGTTTGAAAACACGCAATTGTTTCTATAGGTTCTCACTTTGCCTATCCGGCTCTACTCTATCTCGATCATCTTTCCGTCTTATTAGGAATTAGGGTTTTCGGTTGCGGAATCGACGTCTGGGTAAATTCTTTCTTCGTGTAAAAATTCACTTGTTCTTAATTTGATCAGTCTGAAAAGACTTTTACCTCTGGTTTACCTGTAGAATTTATTTCTAACTTTTCCCTCGGCCCCGCCTATAAGCCGACTCACCGCATTATATTATTATTTTATTCTAATTACCATTTTAATTATTTAAACAATTCTTTTTAATTAAAAATACTAAGAATTTCGGCCCCCTCTTTTAAAAATTCAGATTTATTTATTTTTCTATAATTTTTTCCATTTTTTAAAAATATAATATTTTTTACCAAAAATTCCGTTTTACCCCGCCTTCGTTAGGGCTTAATCGGGCCTAATTTCTTCGTTTAGTGATCTTTTCGGGATCAGGTTTCTTCATATATTTATCTTTACTAATTTACAGTATATTGTTATCTTTCAAACTTCTATCTTGATATTGTCATTTTATATCCTATGTAAAATATTAAAAATGTTTACCCCATCAGGTTACTTTATGGTTCTGAAATGCTTTTTAAACTTTTCTTCATGTTATTTCCTCTGAAATAATTTATTAAATTCTCATAATTAGGGATAACACTTCCATATTTTTCTCATAATTTTTCATGATCTTTCAGTATTTATCATAATACTTTTAGACTGTTTTTTATCACCATTATATCATTTTTAGTCATTTCGTTCATCGATTTTCCCGTAACTTTTTCAACAATTTACTCTATAATTATAACAATTTTCTATAACATTTTTATCTCATGAATTTACTTCATTAAAATATTCAATAATTTTCCCTTATCTCGAAATTCAGATTTGCTAAAATCCGGTATTACAAGAGAGGCTTCTAACTATCTTAATGCAAAAGGGGCAAGTATGACTCCTACTTCATCTACTCCTAGCCTTCTTTGTCTTTTGATTGATCGTTCTTCATAGTCTTATGTTTGATGTTTCCTTCCGATGGACAACCTTTAGATTTTGTTTAGAAAATTTAAATATTTCATGTTAATTTTGAACATTTATGTTGGTATCATTATTTGTTAATATATTGTTAGTTTCAAGTTTCTTATGATTTTAAGCAATATGGTACAGGTTTTAATTGTGGTACAATTTTTAATTTTATGAATCTATATTTAATTATTTTTTAAAAAAATTACTTTTGGTGGCGACATATGTCGCCACTGAAAAGACTATTCACGGCGACAGTTTTGTGGCCGCGAAATAGGGTATCAGCGGCGACAAGTTGTCACCGCGGAAGATGGTATTAGTGGCGACCATAATGTTGCCACTGAAAGGGATATCAGCGGCGACAATGGGGTCGCCGTAGGAAACTATATCCGTGGCGACAAAAGTCGCCAGTGAATTGAATAGACTATCGGCGGCGACCTAGTGTCGCCATTGAAACGAGTTTCAGTGGTGACAATTCTGTCGCCACTGAAAATGGTTTCTGTGGCGACAATTGTCGCCGTGGAAACACGACCTTTAGCCGCGACAAGAGTGTTCGTGGCTTCTGCTAAAACTTTTGGCGGCGACTGATTGTCGCCACCGATTGTAAACTTTTGGCGGCGACATTAAAATGGCGCCACGGAAAAGTATTCGCGGCGGCCGTTTCAAAGAACGACTTGGCGGCGACGTTTTGTCACCACGGAAAAGCTTTCGGTGGCGACATTTGGACTTTCAGTGGCAACAATTGTCGCCGCCGAAAGTCTTTTTTTTTTTTGTAGTGATTTGGCTTAATGACATGTGGAATTAATCAAGTAACTCCATATATCACTATTTTAAGCATATCAGTTAAAGCTCCTTGATTATAATCTGCAGTTTGAAATATATCTCAAGCAAAAATTCCGATCCATACGATAATTAAGTAGGAAAAATGTAAAATCAAATATTTGATTTTTTTTTTCGTTTACAATTTTTATTTTATTTTTTACTATGAAAATCAGACCTGTTTTATATTTGAAAATTATATTAATTGAAAACATATTTTATTTCAAGATCAACTCCTTAAAATCAAAGTTCCAAGATATTTATGTCTTTGAAAAGGCATTGCCATTATGCAGATTTTTTTTTTCTTTTTCAAAAGATCATAATTAATTTATTTACTCCAAATTAACCTTGGATCTAGCAGTTTTGTTTAAGAGAAAATAGTATTTTAATTTTTTAAAAAAAATTTAAAAATATAATCATTCAATATTTTAAATAATATTTCATAATTTCATAAATAAATAAAAAATAAAAAAGGTAGAAGGAAAGAAGAATTCCAAGATCGTAAATTGAAAAGATAAACAGGGACCCTTTGGTTATTGAAAAGGATAGAAAAGGAATGAGTAAGAGAGAATAAAATGAACTAAAATAATTGTCCATAGATAATTTTTTTGTTAAAAAAGCAATATAATAATAAAGATGATAGAATAGTGATTGACACTTATAGGGTTATAAGTCTAGATTATATTCCCTATTTTAAGAAAATCATGATTATATTGAAAAAATCATGAAAGATATGTTTATATTAGAATATATGATAATTACTATAGAAAAACCATTACTATATTAACATCTATATTTTTGTTCAACAAGTTGTTGGTTGAGGTGAAAATGGACCTCACCATGTAAAGAGAACAAATGTGCTGAATCCTATAAAGGGCACTTGTTAGACAACATGAGAACCCTTTGACCTCTCTAAGCCTCAAACGGGAAACCCTTGATCTAATTTGATTTTTTTGTTTTCCCCCACCGAGACATGGATTTTAGATAAGGATCCCCTTGCTTTTAATTTTATTGTTAATTTTGAAATCCATATGTGTGTGTGTGTGTGTAAAATTTAGATAGTACATAATATATTGGTTCTTATCATTTCTTTATCTAGTTCTGTCCTACTCCTATCTGGTTTAAATTTTAACTATAGAGTAGTCTGTCATAAGAAAATAAATATTATATTTACAAATGAACGGCATTCTTTGGTGTTCACTTTAATAAAACCGATCTAGAAAAGGATTTCTGCGTCGGTTAAAATAAATAACATGGGATGTGGACTTTCTATGTCAGTTATTTATTTTAACCGACTTAGAAAGCCTTTTCCATGTCGCTTGTTTAACCGACATAAATTTTGAACAATATAATCTTGCAGTAGTGTGTGGTTGTATCCATGAACCGTGATAATTAATGAACTTGAACATATTCCTCTCCTGATGTGGCTCTCTCTAGAGGCACTCAACCAGCTAGTACAAGATGTCAACCACTGATAAATAATTAGATTCTGAATTGATAAGAGCTTCCTTTTCTACTGTTCTATATGTGCGTGTGGGATTCCTTAGTTCTGTTTCTGAAAACAGTGACTCATATAATCTCTATATAAAGCCTACTTCTTCAGCTTGTGATTTCCTCAACACAAGGCACTGAGAAAGCAATTAATCCACGAAGACATTAAAGCTCTGTGTTCAAGTTCCTCAAAGGCTTCCAATATTGTGCAATGTTGGGAGCCCTTGAGTGAGCTTGGAGCTTTTCCAACCACCAAGTGAAAAATTAACACAGCTTGCTTCTGATTTTAAACTAGCTCCAAAAAAAAAAGTTTATTATGATGAGTTATGGGCTTCTACAAATCAAAGCTCTCATGCAAGTTCTCAAAGGTTTCCAATATTGAAAAATATGTATGTTTATATTTTTCTTTATTGGCCCCTTTGAAGGAACTTGAGGAGCTTTCCAAGCATCAACAGTTGATCAGCTTTCTTCTGATTCTAATTTGTAAGTTAAGATCTTGTTATATCGAGTAGGGAGACGTTTCAAACCTTTTGAGAACTTGCATAAGAGCTTTAATTTATACACCTCTTTTATGGGGGGAGGAGGGGGGGGGACACTTACTCGGTCCTATATGTAAGAGCTAGACAACAAGTCGTGTAATACCCGAATTTTTTTAAAAAAAAATGTTTTGATAAATAATACCTATTAAAAATAGGAGAGTATGTTGTCTCTAAATTATGTTATTTATTTATTATAATTCTTGAGCAATTTTTCTTGAATTTTAATAAGCCAAAGTTTAATTTTCTAATTTTCACTTAGGAATCATAAAATATCTTATAATTTTCATGTTACAACATAGTTGATATTTAACCATAAAGAGCTATAAAATATTATAGAAATACCTAAACCAATTAAAGAAAATCAACAACAATTAATGGACAATCAAATTTACATTAATTAAATTTTCATAATTAATTAAAAGACATAGTAAAAGTCAACAATTAGGGATATTTTAACTTAATTAGAAATCAAGAACCAATGAGGGTTCAATATTAGCATAAAGTAAATTATTGATGGTCATTATCAATCACACAATAACAAATATACTTAGTGACATGTTAAACACTACATTAGGGGAGCTAATTAAGGATTAATTATGGAGCCCCAAAGTCAAGAAGAGGGGGACGATTTTTGCAACAAGAAAGAGAAGGAAAGAGGTTATATTATATAATAAAGTATAAAGGTAAAGCTTTGAAAAGTCAAACTATCAACAAGCCAATTAGAAAGCTTAAGACATGAGGTTTTCTTTTTAGAATGATTAAATCAATTAGTTGATTTAAAACCACAATAAATGGCTATGAGAGGAGTGGGATGTCCGTACACACATATTGGAAGGGATTGAAGTCTCAATAAAGCATAAAGCATAAAGCATAAAAAGAAAAATCAATTATTTCACTCTCCAATTAGAAAAAGCTATTAATTAATGTAAATTAAAACAAAAATCAATTATTTATTGGTTAGGGATGTCGACCAAGCCTTGGGGGGGTGGAGATTAAGTTTCAAAAAGTGTTCTTTTAATCCAAAGGCTAGGGTGAATCTTGGTCACATTTAAATGCCAATTGTGTCCCTAAATTTTTCCTTTAAATAGACCCCCAACCTCTTCACAATTCTTCACACCATCACCACAAATACCTCTGATTAGGAGAGTGAGAGTGAGAGTTTCTTGGAGCTAGAAAGAAGGAGCAAGGTTCTTCAAGGGTAAGTTCCTAGTTCTTGAGTTTAGTTTTTTTTTTTAAAAAAAAAAAATCATAGTTAATTTATGCTTTGATCTTAAATCTCCAAGAGCAATTTTATTTTCATGTTTTTATGGTTAAAAATGTCTTTATTTTGAAAAATTGATGAAAAATGTGGTGGAGCAAAATTTTTGGAAGTTGAAGATCAAAGTAGCGAAATTCTGGCGAAATTTTCGGTTAGAAGTTTTCCAATGTTAGCAATATAGAGGCTATGATCTTATGTTGAAGATGAAGTTATTTAAATCTGATATTTTTCATGGTTGAAGTAGACATATAGAGCTTTCCAAATATACCTATAGTGTGTCATTTTGAATTCTGTGCAAGGAGATAAACATTCTCAAAAATAGGCTATGTTTTCTGGAATTTTCCAGGGCAGAGGTTGAAAAATGAAATCTGGGAATTTTTCGATGATTCGGGGTAAAAACCAGTATTTTTCCTCAAAAATAGACATCCTAAGGATTCCGAGGAATTTTACGGATCCTCGTTTCGAGTTTTTTGGAATTAATTATGATTTTTCAAAGTTAGCAAAAATTCTGCCCGAAATACTAAAATCAGCGTTTTTTTTTTGGAAAATAAAGGGATACAATTGGAATAATAAATCCATCAGGGGTAAAAAGGTCAGAAATGGCTAAAATATCTCTTATGATATTATTTATAAGGGAATAATGTGGTAATGCTATTATAGGCTATCCGAGAGAACGTACCGCTATCTGAACGTACAGACAAACAGACGTACCGCTATCCGAACGGACTAAGGTACATACGCGTACTGTAACATTAACTCTGATGCTTATTGTATGCTTATATGTGATAGGATTTTAATAGAGTGATGGACAAGACTAGGTCTTGGGTCATCACTGTGACTAAGTTTATGGGGCTTAGATCACCTGTTTATACACTCAGCTTGATACGGGTTATAGTCTTGATAATGCCGTGAGATTGTTTGCCTAGCGCTGAGGACACGAATAGCTATCGTGGCACTGGTTAGTGCAAACGTGGATAACTTTACATGTGTTGTGTGCTATGTACTGTTGTGTTATTATGACCTTATATTTGTTGTGTGCTATATATGGTTAATGTTGTAATGTTATGAATATTTGTTATACATATATTGTTTTACTTAAGCATGAGGTTAACCGTTACCTGAGGTCCGATGGGCATTGGACCTCAGCTCTTACCATAGCTTCAGGGTCTGGAGGACCGAGGGCTGAAGACAAGGGTAAAGCGGACGCTTGAGGACCATTTTGGAGTTTTAGTTTTATTTTGGGATGTATAATTTTTGAATTATGGGATAAATGTACCATTATTATAACCAAATAGATACACCATGGTTAATATTTCTAATACTCATTAGTTACTCACTTATTTGCTCTGATGCTCTACTCTGATAAAAATACATTATTGCGCTTTCCAAAAATGGGGTGTTACAAGTCGCAAGGACATAGATTGTACTTCTGATGCGTCGGTTATGATATTTTCTTTTATTCTGTTATTCATGTTATTATATATATATATATATATATATATATATATAGTCAGATGTAGTTTACTCATATCTATACGTAACTCTCTATTATATATTCAAGTTTCATTGATTCAAAATAGGCGTCTACTACTATTATTTTGTGAAACTGATTATTTTGAGTTAGATCCATGAAAATATATATATGAATTAAAACTGTTATTCAAGATCCTCAAAGGCTTTCCACTATTGTTTTCCATATTCATATATAATCTTTTTCAAACTGCTATTTTGTCATTCGAGATTTATTTATCTGATATCACACACACAGACACAAAATTTATTGTATATTTTAGTTAAGAATTAATAAGTAGCCGTCATCTAAAGTTTACTCTCACACTAGTGCATAATACATATTTAACGACTAGATTTCGTGTCTGTTGTGAGAGGAACAATAGCGGAAAGCAGTTTCATAATTTTTGGCGTCTGTTAATAATATAACAGCAATAGAAAATGAATTCATATATGGCGTCTGGTAACTCATTAAGAGACGCAGTACATAGCATTGTGTTGATTTCATGGTTGTTGCATTTATACCAAACGCCAAAACTAAAATATAAATTATTTTTTTAAACCTTTTTTATAAGGGAAAGTGTTGATACTTGTGTTATTGGCTTTGCTGTGTTTCTTGGTTCTTCCTTAATCTCTTGGCAAGCCAAGAAGCAACCTACGGTCTCTCATTCTTCCTCAGAGGCCAAGTATCAAGCTTTAGCATCCACTATGCTACTTGCAAGTTACTACACAGTGGCTCATTCACCTCTTAAGATGATGTCAATATGTCATATATAGATCAGATTGCTTCCAATCCCACCCGAAAAGGGATATTTTGAACTAGTGCCAAACTCAATCATATAATTTAGAATTGTATTGACTTAAAAAGAGAGTATTAAAAAACAGTAGTAAAAAAACCCTAAAAATATGAGCTCCGGTTCTACATATGATGACCATTCATATATATTCTTTCAAGTTAGTTATTCAAATCAAATGGGAGAAACCGGTAAAACTAGTTATGGATAATGCCCTAGAATTCAACTATATATAGTTATTAATATATTCTAGCAATGAATAAGTTTTCTTTTTGGATAAAGACCTATCACAAAGTAATACATGGTTCTATGTACGTATAATAAAGCTTTTTTTCCTGCCAAGTATATATAATAAAGCATTTGGTTTCTCATCTGAAAGTAATTAAGAGCTGTGGTAATGCAAATTACTCTCTCCCTTCCAAAATATGGGAGCTAAATAATTAATTTATAGATATTAAAAAAATTAGTTATTTTAAAAAAATGTGCGGTGGTTTTCTAAACTACTCATTTTAGTCATTTGCATTGAATATTACTCCCTTAATGGAAAACCCCTTATAATAGGAAGAGTCTAAATAAAAAGTTATAAATTTGGGAGATAAAATGAATAGAGGTCTTACATTTAATTAGGCCAAAAAGAAAACTCTTTTATCAGCTCTTATATTTAGCAAAGGAAAGAGTAATATGAATTAATTAATAGCTCTATCTTAATCTTCGATAAGAAAAAATATATCTGTCTTAATCAAGTTCCTCAAACTTAATGGAGTGATCTTGAGTTTATCTATTTAATTTTCTGTGCTTGATTTGTTGGCTTCTTATACATATTATATATGCCTGTGGCTATTGATATTTAATATATTTTCTATTATTATTTAATTATGGAATTGACTTTCTTTAGGTTTTGGTTGTTATATATACATACACACAGTGGCGGAGCCACGTTGGGGCAAAGGTCCGCACTTGCAGACACAAACTTGTGTGTCTCTGTTTTTTTTTTTTTTTTTTTTTTTGGGAGTGGAGGGAGGGCCATCCCTGAAGCAGAAGAGAATAAGAGAAAAGTGAAGGCCATGATGAAGGTTGGTAGGCAGTGGCTGTGTTGCTGCTGATGATGGGCGTTGCGGTGGAGAAGACGGCGATGAGGCGGTAAGCCCATGGCGGAGGATGGAGGCGACGAGTGGTGGGTGAGGGATGGGGAAGAATGAGAGAGAGAGAGAGAGACAGAGAGAGAGGGGGGGATATATTATTATTGCTACGCAGGGGGTCAGATGGTGCAGATATTTGCGTGTGGGAGAGAAGGAAAAGACATTTGAAGCAAAAGAAAGAGAAAGGAAAAAAAAAACATTTTACAAAAAAAAAATTGGAGTTGAAAAATTAGAAAAATTGGTAAATACCTTTCTGGTCCCTGACAAAAAACGCGATCTCCATTTTAGTCCCATACAAAAAAATGTCCTTTTTAGTCCATAAAAAAGACGAATAAGGGTCAATTATATTGGTTGACATTTTGATCCATCAGAAATTTCCAAAATGTCCTTTTTAGTCAGTAAAAAGGACGAATAAGGGTCGATTTTTTTTTTTGTAAGGGACCAAAATGAGATCCGTGTTAACGTTTTTGATCAAGGACGAGAAAAGGGTATTTACTCTAGAAAAATTATAAATTGTTTCATACACACTCACATAATAAGAATTAAAATGAATTAATTTGTGTGCTGATTGATTAATTAAGGGAATAAACGTTTGCAATTGTCCCTCTGATGTTCTAGCGCCTTCGTAGATTCTCATTTTCTTTGATATAAGATGTTCTATGGAAAAATCACTTACTTTGTTGGGTTGACTTTTGTTAAGGATAAGTTACGCAATCGGATAAGTGATGATTGATTTAACTCATGTGTGCTAATTTATGTTGAACGTGATATGTTTGATAAGATTGATGATGATGATATAATGCAATATTTTCAAGGAATGAATAATTGAATAATGCTTTTATAATCGTTTTGTTGTAATATCTTAGTTGACTCTTTATTATTATTTTTCTATGTTAAATTGAAGTTTTTTTTTTAATCTATATTCTTTTATTTTTCTCATGTATTTAAAACTTTTCTTTAAAAAAAAAAAAATCGGGAGCGCTACCCCCGAACCCCCAAATCCCCCTCACTAATTATGCGGACATAAATTCAAAGTTCTAGCTCCGCCACTGCATACACACACAACCTTCGCGTATCAATCTTTTTCTCCATCAATACACTCACACTAATATTATTTATAAATCATGAATCGCGTAACTCATTATCATTATTATTATTATTTACACTAAAACGGATAAAATGACACCAGCTTGAAAACTAATGAAATCAAATCCATGGCATCTCACATATAAAAGTGGGCTCATTAATATCATTAGGTCATAGGGAAATCTGTAACTCATCTCACAGTTTATGCAAATCGCATGCTAACAATCTAATGTAAATCCTATAAAAATGATATGCATGCAATACTAAGATTCTCAAACTTCTACCATTGCATGAATATATACACGTTTTCTCAAAACCAAGTTTTGCACAAGAGAGTAATGAGTAATGCACCAAAAAGTATTAATTGCAATAGTCTAA
Source organism: Acacia melanoxylon (assembly GCA_019022615.1). Lineage (NCBI taxonomy): Eukaryota > Viridiplantae > Streptophyta > Magnoliopsida > Fabales > Fabaceae > Acacia > Acacia melanoxylon. The sequence goes on from JAFJYJ010000046.1 coordinate 4,245,284, forward strand.
GGGTTTAATGTTTCTACTTTTATTGTAGAAATATTTTTTCTGACACACTCATATAAAAGTGAGTGGGTCCCACTAATATTTTCTCTTTCTTCTCTTTACAATAGGACCCACTCACTTTTATGTGAGTATGGCAGAAAAAAAATATTTATGTAGTAAAAGCAGAAACATTAAACTCATAGTCTAATATGCAAAAACATAATGTTTAGGTAGTATGATTATCAAAATATGTTGATAACATTAATATTACAAGTTAAATAGAATTAGTTTGATTATCTTTGTAAAACAATGTCCGGATTGGTTTTGGATATAAAGGGGAAAACATTTACACCCGTGCATAATTGTTTTTATAGCTTCCAAATAAATGTCTATTAGGTGATTATGATTTACAATTCATGATTTGATATCTATTTTCATATTCAATCTGTAACATCCCATTTTCAAAAGCAGTATATTTTTTTTTTTCATCAGAGTAGAGCATTTGAGCGGAAGAGTAACTGATATATAGATTCAAAAAGCCGTAAGTCTGGCTGATTACAATAACAAGACATTGTTTTCGGACGTCTAACGTCAGTGTAACTAAAAAAACATAAGAAGTCTTCAGCCGGGTCTTTATGCGGCTCGCTTGCCTTTCTCCTCGGTCCTCGGTCCTCCCGAACCCGACGCTATGTTAAGAGTGAAGTCCAATGCACCGGACCCCTGTGTAACGGTTAACCTCATGTTTACATACATCATATAAGTACTACGATATTCATGGAATTTTGACGACACTTACTACGTTCAAAGTAGGGTATACATAATCAGATATATATGGCAATAACAATACAAATCGGATGTAAGGTTAAGGCACAAGAAGAAATGTACATGATCAGATATGCACGGCAATAACAATACAGTCGGATGTAAGGTTAAGGCACAACGGACATTGGACATAATCGGATATGGACGACAATAACAATACAGTCAGATGTAAGGTTAAGGCACAACATAGAGAATAAAGCATGACAGAGGAAAATACATATATGCATACAATAACCATCAGAGTTAGTGTTACAGTACGCGAACGTACCTTTTTGGCGGTACAACAGAACTTTTACGGAAAAACGTGAAATTCGACAAGTAGGTGAAACAGTGCGACGACGGTACAACATGTCCGATTATCTCGATATCCTATAAGGATAACATTTATCAACTTCTAGCACTATAACAGGCATTTTAGGTACAAATTACCATTTTGCCCCCGAACCCCTAATCGGCGGAATTTCGCCGAGCTTTTTGTTTTCGCTCTATCTCTCCGTAATTTTGACAGATCTTTTCCCTCATCATATTTTCGAAATATGTATCGTATTTACCCCTAAATATGATATCTAGACTATCTTGAAAATTTAAAGATAAATCTAGCATTCCTACTATATCTACCGAAAGAACTACCGAAACTAAAGACTAAGGACCGAAGAACTTACCAGACTTTGCTCGGACTTTCTCCGAGCTTCTCTCTCTAACTTCTCTCTAAGAGGCAGATTTTTGGTGTGAAAAATGATGAAGGTGCTCATGCCTTTATATAGGCAAAAATTGTGCCACTTTGGTAATTTCCATATTCCAAATCTTGTAATTTTCTCTTACCTTATAACCAAGTAAAATAAAGGCTAAATGGTGGTTAATTCTTGACCATGGGCAGCCCTTAGTCGACATTGGGGAGTGATGTGGCAGCAAGCCATTGGTCCAAGAGTGGTGAGTCAACTTGCTTTATGCCGGTTAAATGATTTTCCCCTGTTCGGTCTCCGTTTTGCGTCTCTTCGGAGAAATCTCAAAATTCTGGATTCATAACTTTGAAGATCTTCTCTTCCTCATCAATAATATCTAATTTAACTTAGATTTCGGTCCCTTACGTGGTTCCTTGATCCAGTTGAAGTTTTCTCGAAAAACGTGTCCAGAATACGTCGTGTCGGAAATCGCTTTCGGAATCATCAATCTCTGGATAATAATTCACTGATTCCAAATATGTCCATATAATTATAAACTCATCTCCGGATGTTGACTTATAATTTATTTTCTTCAAATCCAAAATGTGAATATCTGCATTTTTCCCTATTTCGTCTTATTAGGCAAATGCGCTACTAAGACCTCGGAATTAACTTTAGGAAGAGGTCACTTGAAGGTAAAAACTCACTGATCAATATTTTACCTTGACTTTGGAATTCCTATTCCTGGTTCTCTAGATAGGATCCGTTTCCTATTTATTCCATTACTATTCACTATATTATATAATAATACAATTTTACAAAAATATCATGATATTTATTATTATTTTTTTCTTTTATTTTTTATTTATTTTTCTAAGCATAAAATATATATATATTTTTTTATTTTTTATTTATTTAATAATTTCGAATTTCTCCAATTAAAAATAATTATTTAAATTATTTTTAATTCATTTACTTTATACCTTAATTATCCCATTAATTACCATATTAGCCACTTACTAATTTTTGATAATTTTCTTAATTAGGATAAATCATTATCTCACAATTATTTTACTTATATTGGTATTTTATATCCCATGTAAAATATTAAAAATCATGGGGTCAATTATGATCCCCAAAATAATATTAAATCTTGCCTCAATATTTTCCAAGGAAATTAATCCCAAAAATTACCTAAATTAGAGACAACATATTGTCCAATTTTTAATAAATATTTCATTGCCTCTTGGGATTTATCATAATATTTTCAGGCCATTTAATGCCCTACAATTGCATTTAGGGATTTTTAGCTCTTTATTCACCCTAATTTCCATAGTAATTACCTTAGAAAATAAGATAATTATTACTTATCATTTGAAACTACATATTCACCTATTTTCAATAGGTATTATTTATCGAAATATAATATTCTAGATAAATAATTCATATTCAATCAAACATTCATGATTTAATGTCTATTGTCAAATTCAATTTACTTTACAACCTTATCTTCAAATCCTAAAAATAAAAACTGGGAATTAAATGGAATAATATCCTAATAAATTCAAATAACTTGCAAAACATAATGCATAATTTAAGTCCGCAATTATTATGGAAGAGGTTAAACTTTCTGGAGGAAAGGGACATTTTCTATGTTAAGGAATAATTTGTAATAGTTTTTCAAAAAAGGAAATTACTTTAATGGGTATTAACTGAATGAGTTTAACATAATTACGCATGGATTAATTTAATGATATGATTTCCCAACCTGTTTTTTGTTAAAGGGGTTTTTAAGCCGGTATTACAAGATTTCATATATAAAGTTGATGATTAACCAAATTGAATTGCCCAAGGGAATAATACTCCCTAATTTTTCGAATTGCATTTCTATATTTTTCATTTGAGGTTTTTCTTAAAAATTCAAATTTTAAATTATAACAACAACAACAACAAAAAGCTCCAAAATGGCTGGGTTTAATGCCTTGTTTAGTTTTTTCATTCGTTTTCCCCCTTTTTTCGGTGGTTGACAAGAAAAAAGAGCTTGAACAAATGGTCTTGAGATTTGTTCCATGAATTTGTAGTTGAGTATTGTTATTGTCGTGTATATTTAAAAGTTAAATTTCTTATCAATAAATTATAAAATATTCTTCTTAAAAAATTGATATCAAGGTACCAATTAAATATCAGTGTTTTACGTAGATAAAGGAGCAGGGAATGATATTTAGATCCGAAAGATAAAATTAATGCTAATGAAATTTTCAAAAAGTTGTTGAAATATAAATTACAAATAGCGATTTAGACAATTCTAAATATATATATGTCTCAATTGCAAATTATACATTGAAATGCTATAGAATTATAGGTCATTTCCATTGATTTACAATTGAAACTCTCATCCACTTATATTTGCAAGTATGAAATGATATTTGCAACTTATGTTTCAGAAAAGTTTTTTGAAAAATCACTACGGTCAAATGTAATCACCAAAAAGTCTCACAACAAATAATTAAACAGCATGCAAAGACCAATTCCAATGCATTGAAGGACGACAGGTCCATCCACGCATGCCTCTCTTTTTTTCCTTTTCTTTTTGCCGGAAGTCGATCCATGCTACTAACTTATTATAAGATTTCTTTTATGATTGCATTCATTGTTTGAGATCTCATGGCGATTTTCTCAAAATTTTGAAGACTGACCTGCTGTTAAGTTCATCATTTGAAGCTCAAGTGGCAATTCTCATCATTTGGAAACATCATTTTTTTCCCCAAAGGACTCCCTGTTTTTTTTTTCGAAATGGGTTTTGTGAGAAATTCCTTTATATAAAAATAGATCACAATGTATGATTTATGTTCTCATTAATTGACGTGTAATTTGTGAAATTTTTTATCTTCTCAATAGTCCTGAAAAAATAATTTAAAGGTGAGAAGTTCCATTTAATCCTTAATTATGTTAATGATGTGAATGCTTCAAACTCGGTGCAAGAGAGTATAATATATCTAGTTTTAACTTTATAAAAGTTATGTGATCATTTTAAGTTTCGAGAATCCATGAACATGAGCTGTGCACCGATGCAATTGGCCAATATATATTCATGGAGTACAAAAGTAATAAATATATTCTCCATGTATGTGGAGAAGGAATCTAAAAAGTCTTTTAAATGGGTTTGTTAAATTAAATAAGTCAACACTATATAAAGGAATGCAATTTAGGTTGCTCATTATTCATTTTTGTCAACGTGTTGGAACCTTAATGCTACGTACATGTTCTCATTTTATTAATTAATTTTATCATTTTCATGCATGGTAAAATATATAGGCAAGGGGGTAACTGTCACAGCCTCACAGGAACAAGTCCTTAGGAGAACCACATCCCAAAAGGGATCTGTTGGAGTTGGGGGACCCAAAGCCTTTTTAATAAGGCCCATCTTTCAAGGAAACTCACTAGATGTGGGACTCGTTTCAATGCACCCTCCTTGTGAGGGGATGTCCCCACGGCTCCACTCAACAACACTTCACTCAATGAAAACACCATTGTAAAGGGCACAAGTCATTGATAGACCCACATCTCAAAAGCTAGCTATTTGAGTTGGGGAACTCAAGGCAAAGGCACTTGTTACATTAACACACTTTTTAAACTTATGTGCACTGTTTTCCATTTTTATAATTTTTTTTAATGAAAAATGTTAGATTTCTTAATTAAACAATGGGAAAAGTATTTCTCCAGTCACTGGAGATAAATTTATCTTCAGTGACCCTTAAAACTACGTCGTTTTGAATTAATGAATGGTGTTTCGGTAAAATTTATATGATAAAAAAGTAAACAAAATTACAGAAACATCATTCATTAATCCAAAACGACGTAGTTTTGGGGGTCATTGGAGACAACTTATCTTCAGTGACTGAAGAAATCATTTACCCTTAAACTATACACGTAATTTCATCAAATAAAAAAGCTACAAAAACATATGTCACTACTGAAGAAATTAACAATAGAGTTTAATTCGATTGCTAAACTGTCACTAAACTGCCACCAACGGAAAAAGGTCCATTGCTAATTTGATTAAAGGAAGTTCCTTCACTAATTGAATTCCTCAAGTAAATTGCTGTTTTTTAGTGAATACAAGAAGCTGAATTTTAAATACACATTAGTTAATAATTAATTACACATATCCAGGAAGTTTACATAATCTCTCATGCATATATACATATTCCTTCTATATATAAATGATGAAGGCAAATCAAAAACTACAATTAATCAGGATAAATAACAGTAAACAAACGAATCTGGAAAATGAAGATTCGATTATATCCATAAATGGTGGGATTAGATTCGTGTGTCACAGTGAAACCTCTTGAAAATGTGTAGGTGTGTTTTTGTAAATAATATAAATGATTGAAAGTTAGTAAATAAGAGTAGGCAAGTAAACAAAGTCAAGTATCCTGGTTCAGTTCCTTAACCTACGTCTAGTTCATTTGAAACTATTAAGATAATTTTCCACCTTAATGAATTAAGTACAATTCCAGCATGTTTTTCAATGAGCTAGTTTTACACAGCTTACCCAAAACTGATACAAAGATACAATCAAAGGTTCGCTAAGGTCACTCTCAGTCACAGAATATAGCGAGTTTACCGTACAATGTATATTTTTTCGATTATATGTTCTTTTTCATATTCATGCTTCTTCAAATACTGTATATGATTACAATATCATAGAATAGAGAGTTTACAGTGAAGTACAGAAGTCATATTATTATAGTTATAAACGTGACTAATATCAAACTCTTAAGAATGCAGTTACTGTCTAGCTACAACTTCATTAAGGTCATTGGACCATTTTTATAGTTAACAATCCATGACCTTTGGGTTTAATGGAGCATTATATATATCTGTGTGTGTGAGAGAGAGTTATGCTTTATTACAACTAACGAATATATTCATGGTGTATAAATCTGGTTTATGGACTACCAGAAATAGTAATGCATATATTCTCTAAATATATAGAGAATCTCAAAGATTTTGAAATGGGCTAGGGAAAGAAGTCAATATTATAAAGGCAGGTGGCTTAATTTCCTAGCAACATCTCAGTTGCACATTATTCATTTTTGTCAACGTGTTAAACTTTAATTAGCTTTATTTTATCATTTTATTAGAAATGACATAAATTTCATTACATATGCATGGAAATATATATTTATATTTTTAACTTAAGATTATTGTTTTCCCTCTTCATAATGTTTAATGAAAAGTATTATGTAAGTTTGTTCATCAAAGTTACATTAGTTAAGCTATGGGTTTCATAAAACTATAAGTAATTTCTTTCAAATAGCTAGGAAGGCCACCTAATCTATAATACATATTCCATCCCTATGTCGATGATAAAGACAAATAAAAAACAAAAGATACATTCCAATAGATAAACGAATATGGAAGCAACTAACAGAAGATGTAAGAGATATAAGGTTAGATTCTTTTGTCACAACAAAACCTCTATATAAAACCCACTAGCTAACTACCCTAAATTCCTCATCATATAGAACCCATTATCAATATGTTGAGAGATATAAAATCAAATATATGGGCAGTGAATTAATTAAGCTTCCAATTTCTCTCAAAGGCTTCCAATATTGTTATATTGGAAGGCTTTGATGGAAGTTGAGGAGCTTATATATGGTTATTTTCTCAAAAAAGGGCCAGCATTTGTTTCTCATCACATTGAGAGACAACATTATTGCAAAATATAATATCTAGTGTATTAATCTTCGAAGTTTTCTCAAAGGCGTCCAATATTGTTTCATATATATATAGATTAAAGTATATTAATAGCGGAGGCATGGGAAAAATCGGAATTTTTAAAATATCGGAATTTTTTTTCCTAAAGGTAAGTCGATTTGCAAAAGTTTGTATGTGGAGTATTAAGTGTTGTATTTCAAATATATCAATCTTCTCAATTTAATTGAGGAGATAGAGAGTAGTGTCTGTGTGTGTATTTAAATTTGTAGTAACTATTAAGGTTAAAGATAGACAATAGGAATTTTTTAAAATAATTTTAATCTATGATACCACCAACTTTTCTTAATTTCAGTTACTTATTTATAAGTGACTTATATTATGAATGAGAGGGAGGAGTTCATTCGCCCTCTTCTAAATGCAAAATTCCAGGCCTTACCAATATGCTTTTAAAATTATTCAGTTATTGAGCTAAAGAAAGCCAAAGATGATAGATTTGGCTTTGTATATCATTGAAAAATTACGGCAACTATTCAAATTATTTCTCAACATCAGCTCTCTTTAACATTATGTTGTCTTTGGGCTGCAAAAGTTTAGATTTAGTTAAGTGAAATTGAATTATAAATTTTACTAGATTAGTAATAAATTTCGATTACAACAAATATAATTCTTGGTAGAATTTAAAACTCATCTACCAAAACTTATAATTCAATTCTTCAATATTTACAATTTATTTTAATTTCAAAAAATTTAACTAAGCTATTTTGTCAATCAATGTACTATGAACCTATTTATCACTGTTTTCTTTAAGAGGTACCTATACGTCATTTTTGTTTTTAATTATGGTAACTAAAGTTTGACAATTTACTACTAATATTCATGAATTTACGGCTCAATCTTGTTTTCTATTCTATTTTCTTTATAAATAAATTTCTCATTTCATTTTTAGATGGGGAAAAAAATCTGCGTACCAAACATTGCCCTGGTATGTTAAGGGCTTGTTTGGTATGAGGGATCTGAGGTGGAGGGAAAAAAATTATGAGTTGAATTTAAAAATTTGGAGAAATTAGGCTACAAAATTTTAATTAAGAGAATAAGAAAAATTTAAAACTTTTAATCCCATTTTTTTAAAAAATAATAATAATAATAATTCAACTTCAAAAAAAAAAATTATTCCGCTCACTTGTCCTCCTCTCATACCAAACAGCCCCTTAGGGGACTCTGATTATCTACCTTCTAGTTCACATCCCTTCTTATTGTTGTGATTTTCACCATCTCTTTCTCTCTAATTTTTTTTATATAAAAAAAATAAATTATGCAAAGCGTGTTTTTTATATTAAAAACCATTAATAAATATATTATGTTCTTTAATGAAATTAGGGAGAATAACTTTTAAGTCCCAATTAAGAGAAATAATATCGAAAAATTCTCATTGACAAGTGAACACGAGGATTAACAAGTGAATCAGACAATCAGTTACCATTTGTTATGGGACTTATTAATGTATTATTTCTCTTGATTGAGACCTAGATGTCATCCTGTAATACCCTAAAAATCGTACTTATGATAAGTATCATATTTTAGTAAATAATACCTATTGAAAATAGGTGAATATGGGGTCTCAAATAATAAGTCTTAATTATCTTGTTTTCTAAGGTAATTCTTTGTGAAAATCGAGAAAAGAAAAAGAGTTAAAATCCATGAAAAATGTATTTTATAAAGCAGAAAATGGCCTGAAAATATTATGATACATATCATATGCAACAAATACTGACAAAAACTTAGGAAGTATGTTGTCTCTAATTTTATGAATTTTTGGGATTATTTCCTTGGAAAATAATAGAGCATAAATATAATATTTATTAAAATCACTTTTTGGCCCCATGATTTTTAATATTTTACATGGGATATAAAATACCAATGTCAGTCAAATAGTTGTGAAATAATAATTTATCCTAAATAATAAAATTATCAACAATTGGTAAATGACTAATTAAGTAATTAATGGCTAATTACTTAAGTTAAGATATTAAGTAAATTAATTAGGAAAATAAATATAATAATAATATATTAAGGGGGCGAAATTATTAATTAAAATAATAATAAAATTAATTAAGTATAGTGTGAAAAGGGTTATGGATATTTCAAATAATATCTATATATTTATAATTAAATAATATTATATTGATAAAGAAAGAGCCAACAAGACATTTGAGAACGGGTAGAAATAAAATCCTACCTTAAAATATAGGAATTAAGTCTTTAACATCTGGACCTTTTATCCAGTGAAATTTTATCTCGAGTTGTCATTTCGAAACCAATCGTGTACTTAGGATACGGGGTTTTAAGGGAAAATGACAGAGATAGTCAAAATGAGAACCTATAGAAAACGAAATAGTTGTGACAAACCGTGAACTAGTTTCCTTAGGTCAGGACATATAGCGAACCAGCGAACTATTATCCAGAAGCTGGCACTTCCGGAATTTATTTCCATAACCGTTGGCGTCTGTTCGAAAATATTCAAAAGGCAACGGAATACCCTGAATGAGATCAAAAATTTAGTTAACCCAAGTAGTTTTAAAGAAGAAGAATATGTCTTGACTGATGTTGTGCTATCGGATTTTTGAGTTTCTCCAAGGTTCGATTCGGACACCGAACCGGGAACTTTATCGGTACAGTGCATAAAGCACATGGGTGACATCATGGATGATGTAATCTTCTTCTAGAAGGATGATGTCATCCAAGGCATGAAGGGCAAGGATGAGTGCCACGTGTCAAAGTGTAATCCGACGGCCGAAATCCAGTCTGATAAAGTGATGAATAGTGTCAGGATTTTTGCTATAAATAGCAAGCCTTCTCCTCTCATTTCTTCACCCAAAAATCGAAAACTAGAGACAGGTTAGAGAGAAGGAGGAGCCCGGAGAAAGTCTAGCGGAGCCCTGGGTAAGTTTTTCGGTCCCTGGTCTTTTGCTTTGGTAGTTCTTTCGGTAGATATGGTAGAATTGCTAGATATATCTCTAAATTTTCAAAATAGTTTGATATCATGTTTTAGGAGTAGATATGATATTTATTTCGAAAATATATTGGGAAAAGAGATATGTCAAAATTCTGGAGAGATAGGGTCAAAGTAGTGAAGCTTTGGCGAAATTTCGCCGATTAGGCCAACTAGGGGCAAAATGGTAATTTGTACCTAAAATGCCTGTTATGCTGCTAAATGTTGTTAAATATTATCGTTATAGGATATCTGTAATAATCGTATCGCTGTTGTGCCGCTGTCGTCTCGTTGTATACGCTGTTGCGCCGCTGTCAAAAAATTACCGTTTTTCGTAAAACGTACCAAAAGTACCGTCAATGAAGGTACGTTCATGGCGTACTGTAATACTAACTCTAATGCTTGTGATATGCTTATATACTATTGTTGTGTTCCTGTAATGAGACTCTTTCTCAATTGTTTTTAATGCAATCATGAATACACGGGTTATGGTTTTAATAATACCATTGAGAGTTTTCCTAGCGCTAAGGACACGACTGTACATCGTGACACTGGTGAATAGTACAGACCGGGATAACAAACATACTGCAGGGGGCTGTGTATTGTTATTGCCTTACATACATATATGTATTTCCTACATCTATTATGGGCTTTTGCAGTGATTTTTGTGAAAATGTTATGAATACTTGTGATGCATATATTGTTTACATAAGCATGAGGTCAACTGTTACCTGAGGTCCAATAGGCATTGGACCTCAGTCTGAATTAATAGATAGGAAAGGTTCATGAACCAGAGGAGGCACCAGTGAATGGAGCCATAGATAGACACCAGTAGGCAGAGCCGTGAGAAGGCACTGGTCAAAGTAAATGCGGGAAGAAGGTCAATAGAACCTACCTTATGGCATAAATCTAATAATGTTACTTCATATCATTTGGTGCTTAAACTAGAAAGGGTCGTCTATGTGGTTCAGTCAATCAGTCACCCTAGCACGGTGAGACTCCACTAGACCTACCCAGCCTGGCCAAATGGGATGATTTAACTGAGTTAGGTTCGATGCCCCAAGTTTACTCAAGGCTCGGATGAAGAGGGTATAGTTACATAGAAGATTTGTAATTATGAAGTTTTGTATTCTTTGTATCACATGAACATTCCTTCGGGAAATTTTTAATATATCGGTATACGTCGGGCATCATCATATGTCTGAGTATTTTATATCAGTTACTCATTGTTAAACTCATTGTTATACCTGTTGTTCAAATTTTTAGTACATGCTCTCCGTTTCCGCAAAACGCTAAAGTTGTAGCACCTCAAAACTCTGATGAATTTTTATAAAACCACATGTCACCGACACGATTTATGCTACGAAATTTGGGGTGTTACACATCCTCCCATGAAATTAAGAGTCCAATCAAAATTTCATTCCCTCCCTGTTTCTCTTGGTAACATCCCCCCAAAAAAATAATAATAATAATTATAATGTACAAGTGTCATGCATTAGGTTTTTGCTCACTTAAAGTATTTTCCATGGGTCTTTAGCAATGTTGTTCAAACCGAACCGATGTAACATCCCATTTTCAAAAGCAGTATATTTTTTTTTCATCAGAGTAGAGCATCGGAGCAATTGAGTAAGCGATACATTTATTCAAATTGCCGTAAGTTCCATTGATTCTGAAGCGGTACATTGACCGAGAGTTTTCAAAATGAATAACAACAGAAGAAAGTCTTCAGTCGGGTCTCTGTGCGGCCTGCTCGCCTTTCTCCTCGGTTCTCCTGAACCTGACGCTATGATAAGTGTGACACCCATCTTAAAAGTGCCTTTATTTATCAGAGTTTAAGAGTACAGGCATCGAAGTAGTTTGGACGACTTAATTGCGGAATAAAATTTTCTTAAAATAACTTAGTTTGAAAACATGAGGATAAGTTTTTCGCGATTCGAATCTATCCCACAGTGGGATCTTAATACATTAATCCAAAATAGACAAATGATAAACGATAAATATTCAGTCCGTCTACTCATGACTTTCCAAATAGTTCCTTTTCTTTGTAACCCTTACACCGCATCACTCCTCTTGATCCCGATCCACTACTGTCTCTTTCATGCGATCCGGAGTTCAAATGAATGAACCCAGGGGTAACAGTTAATCTCATATGCAGGTATGGAATGTAAATCACGGTATAACACATGTATAAGCATAGAATAATTCACGTAAACAAAACACACCGTAACCGCAGGTTAACGGCCAAGGACCATGACCCTTCGGGACACGCCTTTGTGTTAGGACACGCAGCCCTATGAGACCGCAGCCTCAAAATCCATAGCTAGGAAATAAACATATAAATTATCTAGCAAACATGATCAGTCATACAAGAATACATTCATACGGGCTAACAAGATAATGATTTACCACCTCAAACTTGAATTCTCAATTCGTCCGAAGGTGTTGGGATCAGCAGAGGTGTCAAGGTATGCCTTTAAACGTTTATCATTGTCATTAGTCACTTCTTGTGTCGCACAACATCTAACTACGCGAATTATTTTTAGATGGTTAAAACTAGATAAATCCCTAACATTCCCCGTAATTTCCTTACCTTTAGACTTGACCTTAAATTCTCAAAATTTTCATTAATCTTTGAAAATTCATAACTAATTCTCTAGATCTCCGTTTGGGGTGATTCAAATTTCTATTCAAAGTTCTATAAATCTAGTATAAGGGACAAAAAGTCTTCAAACCAAATAATGGCTTTATAATTTTCAGGAATTCAAAAAGATGACGTTACTTAAATCTGCAACAGAATTTCTCAGATTTTCTGAACAAACTTTACTAAATCATAACTCTCATTCTACAAGTCCGATTTAGGTGTTCTTTGGCTCGTTGGAAAGGGTGAGATGTATAATATTTACTGAAAAATTTTCAAGCAAGAACTAAAATGTTTACTATTTCAAAAACAAACCCAAAAATGACTGTTCATCAGAAGTACAGAAAACGTTTCTGATGTTTTGTCTAAACTTTGCAAAATGATAGCTCTTATTCCTCACGTCCGATTTAGGTGTTCTTTGGCTTTTTAGAAAGCTTGGGATGCATACTCTGTACTGTAAAAGTTTCAAATAAAAACACAAAGGTTTGCTATTTCGAAATCAAGCCCGAAAATCACTGTTCACCAAAAGTGCAGAAAACGTTTCAGATTTTGGCTAAACTTTGGAAACTCGTATCTCCCTTTGTACAAATCCGTTTTAGCTGTTCTTTGGATTTTTGGAAAGCTTGAGATGTCTACTATGTCATGTAAAAAGGTCATGGAAAAAAACAAAGTTTTAACTGGTCCGAAAGGCAACGTCATTTTGTTGCTCCAGAATCAAACCGAAAAGTTTCAGATTTGTAACTCAACTTCCAAAAATTATAACTGGAGTTGTAGACCTCCGTTTTGGGTGATCCAAAGCTTATTGTAAACCTTATTGAGTCTACTATATACTGTAAAAGTTTCAAGGAAAAACACAAAGGTTTACCCTAGAAACAGAGCCACGAAATACACTCTGTTTGTGAGTTTGAAAACAGAGTACAGAAAATGCAGCGAGTTTAAACCATGCGTTTTAAATCCTCAAACTCAGAAATAAACTTGTAAAAACTAGAAGGGAGAGGTGTAGGGACTCAACCTGGTCGATAGGCAGGCTTACACGAATGGTTACAACTTTCTTCCTTTCCTTCCGACTCTCACTCTCACGTTAATTTTTCGGTCTCTCCCTCTCTGCGTTTTCTTCTTTTCTGTTTTGTGTTTCTGCCTAGTTAATAATGAAAGGAAGTGTGGAGTGTGGCTCAAAAGCATGGAACACGAGCTGCTGTCTTTGCTGGCCGAATGGGTGGTGACGGTTTACACGCTGGCCATAATGAAAAGATGAAGAGCATGTGGTTGTGTTGGCCAAAAGTCATGGGATGGAGAAAGCATATTTCTTTGCCTTGCGTCTTCCTTATGCGCTGAAAAGGTTCTGTCCTAAATGGATATAATTATGGTGAAGGAATTTGTGCGCAAAAACTAATGCTTGGAACATGGGCTGAAATGTTTATGCACTTTGCATATGCTTCTAAATTTAAAGCAAGGAAGTGGAGTGGGATATGTCATTCGTGTGCTTTAATAAAGTGTTGCGCATGAGGGACCACGAGACTATATAAGAGGAAATAAGGTGCTGCATTAATGTAAGCACATGACTCGCACATGCCCGAATATATACCACAAGTGTATATATAAATACAACACTCATTTCCTACACTTGTATACTTTTTCAACTTCGAATATTGTAGCTCAAGATCCATAATAAGCCTTTCTTCGTTCAACTTTGTTTGCCCATTTAATTTACAAGCTCGGGTAGTAAGATTATCATTTTACCCCTATCTTAAATTTTTGACACTTGATTGTCAAATAAATTCTAGGAATAAATCCCTAATCGTATATAGGGATTTTCCTTTCTCAATTACCTTCTCTTGGCCATAAATTATCTCTTCCAAAAATTCCTGGAATTTATTCTTTTCCCTAAATATAAATAGGAAGATAGGCCTCAAATTCCAAACCTTCATTTTATTAATTATTCACGCCAAATCTTCACCATTAATTTCCATTCAATATTTCTAATTGTCGAATCCCAAAATTTGGGATGTTACATTTACTCCCCATGTTCAATAAAATTTCGTCCTCGAAATTTGAACATTTATACTTTGGGGAATAATTCTTGACACTTCGTCTATCCCTTTCTTATGCATGCTTGCCAAGCACGCAACAAGACTATACATCACGCTCATACAATATTCTCATCCTGTATCCAGTGTATTGTGTTCATTCATAGGACCTACTTGTCCATTCTCCGAGTGCTTGATTACTTAGGCTTCTCTGCCCATTATTATACACCTTTCGCTCATCCATTAATACAAGACTGAATATCCCGGGCCTTCTTCGCTCGGGATTCACCTTTACGCCATAAGCATCTCAACTACCATCGGTATAGTCGAATATTCCGCGGTCTCACAACATTCTCTAGACATACTAGTCCAAATACCACAATACTCATGAGTCATCCCACAAAGTATTAAGCACATAGGTCTTATAACCCGAGCTTCCGCTCGTCTATCACATATCCGAGCTTCTTCAATCTAAGCTCGTGAACTACTTTCATCTCGTTCTCAAAGACTATAGCGGCTATTACTATCGTCTACCTGGTTCAAATCTCTGGACATCCTAACGGTTTCGTTCGATATCAATAAAATCATTAAGCGCACCGTTTTCATTTAATTGTGTTGTTTCATTTTCAAATTGTCGCAAATTGAAAATTCTTATGGTTTAAGATACATTTCACAATCCGTACCATACTAACATTAATAGTACTATCACCTCTTAAAATCAATCGCTTCAGTTCAAATCTTTGTGAAAACAATTCTTTGTCGAACTATTTTCAAAAATATTTATTAGGCACACATTAATGAGCGGGATTATTCATTTCACAAATCTAACATTTGAAAACTTTTGCCACCACTTCAACCTTTCGGTGCGGTGACATACCTCAATCTTTTCATACACAAACCACCACATCGGCAATGCACTTGTTGGTCAATGTGGGAGAGTTTCCATCCTGGCTTTCGGAACCCGGTGTCCACCCGGCACACTAATGGGCTACCCCACCAAAATTCCCACCTAGGAATAAGGACAATGTCCGGGAGCCCCGCTCCAAATGCGTAGGTCCCAACCAAACAAGGCAATACATTTGATTTGGTACATTTTTTGCAAAGTGCGAGTCTCAAAACATATCCCTTCAAAAACTTTTACCTTTGCCAACGATTTAAAAATACTTTAAAACACATCGGCAAAACCCAACAAAATTGAAAACCGGTTTCAGATTTTTGGGTTCTAACAAAACCCTTTTTATGAGACAACAAATTTCACAAACCGACCATTCCAAGCGGTCTCAAATTGAAAATATTTCTTTCGAAAACTCTATTTCGCAAATTTTCACAAACTTAGCAGGTGCATTGGAAAATTCAAAATTCAATTTTCAAACATAACCAGGAACCAGACAAATGTTCTAGAAAGTCATCATTGCTAAACACATTTTAGCCTCTGTCTTTGGCTATTCAAATAATTGATAGAACACTTGGTCTATTTCATTTCAGTTGAAAGTGGAGCTTAATCACCAAGAGGGGGTGAATTGGGGATTTTTAAAAATTCTTCCGGAAAAGCTCATTTTTCGAAGACTAAAACAAAGTAGACTATGGAGTAGAGAAGAATAGCAAGACACAAGGAATTATCTTGGTTCGGTCCAATCTCTTGACCTACGTCCAGTCCCCAGACTCTCTAGGATTTTCACTATCACAATTGATTACACACTCTGCACTCAAGAGTAATTCTCTCACTAGAACTTACTCCCCCTTACAAGTTGTAATCAATGAACCCAATCACCAAGTCCCCTGACTTGTGATTCTTTACAATAAATGATATTCAAGATGAAAAACTCTCTCTAAGAGTGGATAATGATAAACACTGAAGATTGAATGTATCAACAGATACTTAGTACGAGAAAGACTCAAGAATAAATGAAGGCTTTAATGATTTTCGCTTTACGAGGTCTTGGTTGTTGAGAGAAATTGAATGCAGCTCTATTTATGCGAGAGTGCATTAAATGACCGTTGTAATCCCTCATATAACCGTTGGTGACATTAACCAAGGTTAGGAAATGTTTTGGTCTTCTTCTCTCACTAATCTTCACTTAATCCAGCTGGGCAGAAGTTCAGAGTTGACTTCTTGTAAATAAATCCGTTGGAATAGCAGCTACTGGATGTGGTAGGTAGACATTAATCCTTTGTAGGCGTGTGCAGAAGGATTACCCAAAAGTATGCAACTTTCGGGTGTAGCATTTAATGTTCGACATGCTTTTTGCTTTTTGCTTTCGGTCCTCATTTAATCTAGTTTAAGCAAGCTGAAACTCACTAACAAAGTGGTTAAACATAGCTGGGAATATGCAAGAATGATAATAGGAAGTATTAAGATCAAACATGAATGTTTTACAAATTCGTCAGATTTGAGTTTCAAATTCTACGACTCATACTTGAGTATGTTCTTCTATACTCGAGTGTGTCACTTTGTGCACTAATGTCTATACTTGAGTATGAAGAATGATACTTGAGTATGGTTCTTACAAAGAGGAACATCGTGACTTAAGCTTTGGATTATATCTTTGAAGTGAAAGTCATACTCGAGTTTGTCATTACATACTCGAGTGTGAACCATTTAACATGAAAATAAGTTTAAGTCCAAAGTCTCTATACTTGAGTATGTAGATCTATACTTGAGTATGCGAGTCTTTCAAAAAGGAAGAACTTTTACGTATGTCCTATACTTGAGTATGTATAGCCATACTCGAGTATACAACAATTTTGAAAATTTTGAAAAGCTTTTTGAAAGTCTTTTGTTTCACGCCATACTCGAGTATACAATAATTTTGAAAAACTCTTTGAAATCTGTTTCACATCCATACTTGAGTATGTAAAGTCATACTTGAGTTTACAAAGCTTTGGGGAAAGAAAGATAATTTCTGTTTGTCTCATACTCGAGTGTGTGACTACATACTTGAGTATTCTTATGTTCAAAAACTTTTGTATCTTTACGTATGGTGTATACTTGAGTATACACATGTACACTTGAGTATGGATAGGCATGTGAGAGATTTGAAAACTTTTTGATCATCCTATACTTGAGTGTATATTTGCATACTTGAGTTTAGAAAGTATTTGAGAAGAAAGATTATTTTTGTTTGTCTTATACTCAAGTGTGTGAGCATATACTTGAGTATGCTTATGATTAAAAACTTTTGAATCTTTCTGTATGACCCATACTTGAGTTTAGAAATGTATACTTGAGTATAGAAAAAAACTTAAGCAAGTATTTGAGTAGACTCTGTATGATCCATACTCGAGTATGTAAACTCATACTCGAGTTTAGCTTGATGTATAACTTAGAGTGCTCTCTGTGAGGACTATACTTGAGTATACCCATGGATACTTGAGTATAGTTCAGTTTAATCAAATTTGTGCAATTCTCTGGTAAGTCCATACTCGAGTGTAGATTCTCATACTTGAGTATGGCCTTGACAGCAAGTTTTTAACAATCTTTAAATTGTGTTTACAATTGTCAGTTATCATCAAAAACCTATAGAGAACTAACATTCTCCCCCTTTTTGATGATGACAACACTTGTAAACCAATATTTCATGAGTTTAAGAGAAGTTTGCATTTTGAAATGAGAATGTGCAAATTTGGACAGAATTTTACAGAGTACAGAAGCATGTAAAGATGCACTTTTTGAAAGGTAAATTTGCAACTGATATATCATAGATGAACAGTAGGAAGCAGTTACTAAGCACACTTTCTCAGTTTAACATCAGAATAATACAAACATGAAATACATAAACTGAGAGTAAAGCAAGGTGCAAACTTAAATTAAACTAAGACAATTGCAAAACCTCAAAAACACTCTTTGCCTTAAACTACTCTTTGCCTTTCTCTCCCCTTTGTCATCGTCAAAAGATGGAGTGAGATTGAGGGTTCTTGGAGAGGGTCAAGAATAGGAGTAGATGGAGGAGTGCGGGGTAGGGTATCAAGTATAGGGGTAGGTAGAACCACTTGTGGTAGGAGTGATGGGAGAGGATAGATTCGGGATTTCAGTGGTAGGAGTGGAGGTAGGAGCAGAGGTAGGATGGAGGGGACTAGTGAAATTGAATGATGGCGATGAAGAAGATGGTTCTTGATCAGTCTTAGGCATGGAAGGTGAGGACCCAAAACCAAAGTCAGATGGACCTTGACCACCCAACTGAAGATGCTTCAGAATTTTCTCAACTTTGTCATCGAGACTCACTTGAGAAACCATCAGAGTAGATAATTTGGCTTCTTGATTCATAATCTGATCAGATAACTCAAGGTGATTTCGCTCAAGTTGCTCTTGGAGTTTCTTGTTCTGAGTCAGGAGACTGTCAACATCTTCCTTTAATGCATCCTGTGCATCTACCATCAGATCATTTCCTCGTTTGAGTTCTGCTACTAGCTTGCCCATCTCAAAGTCAATTCTGATGGATAGCTTGGCGATTGCAGCATCTACTATTCCTTGAATTCTTGTCTCCAGATCAGAAGGAGCATATTGAGTTTCTTCATACGCCGAGGAGCTCTGGGCTGCGATCTTTGGAGCCCTGTGAGGTTTGGTGAGATCTAGAAGGAGCTCTTGATTGACCCGAGCCTTCTTCTTCAAAGCTTATTCGCATTAAGTTCAGTTGAGCTTTGCCAAAAGTGGGGGGCAGCTTCATTGACTCCGGAGAGCCTACATACCAGATTTTATGATAAAACATAATGACAGAAATCAAGGATGGAAAAGGAATGTGGGAAGACTTTCTAGAGGTGAATCTAAATTTAGACATTTCTGGAAGATCCATTCTCCTAGATTGATAGGTACCTTCTTCACAAAAGCGATAAAGGTAGAGTAGTCCTTTTGTGCGAAATGAGTGAAACTTCCTCCTTCGGAGAAAATTCCTTGAGAAAATGTACCAAATTGTTCGATTGATAGGAGACATTGATCCGGGTTTGAAGGAAAGTGTGCGATGCTGATTTTCAAGAAATGGCTCATTGGGTCTAAGTGTAGAAAAGATCTCTTGATTGCTATAGGTGGGTGGCGATTCAGAAGGAGGATTAGAAACTTTCAGTATAGTGTTCAGGATGGCTGCAGAGAGAGTGAATTTAACACCCTTGATAGTGGTTGAAATTTGTTCCTCAACTAACTCATCATCGGAATTGAGTATGTTTGTCGATTCCATATTGAAGTAAAATATTTTGACTAAATTGGGAAAATATGGAGCGAGAGATAGAAACAAAGGATTCATAGGGTTTGAACCAAGGTGATAGGTCGAGATTGCACTCTTCCTTCAATTTACTCAGATTGAGAATGACAACTGGACGAGAATTCTTTGGGAACAAAATTTTCTTTGAATTTAACATTACATTCGGATGAAAGATAAGAAGGTGAGACAAGTAAAACCTTCGGAGCATCCGTATGTAGGTGGATATCCTCAATCGCATTGGCCATGACAGATGGCACTTGAGGTTCGAGGTTCATGGGATGACCGAGCTTTACGAGAGAGGCGAAGGTTGAGATTTGGTTGAGCTCTGTCCTTGCTCGGGAGTGGAGGAAGCTTTGACCTCTTAGCTTTAGCGGGCTTAGGAGTTTCGGACATTTTTCGCTTCCGTTTGGCCTTAGGCTCGGGGTCCTCAACGGCTTTGAATTTGGTTCCTTGAAGGTGACCCCTTTGGATTTGGGTTTCGCAGCCTTCGCGATTTTGAGGTTTCCTTTGAACTCATAGAAGCTTAGGGATATTTTCGCTCACCCCTCTAATCGAACGATCAACGCCATAGTGAAAGCGATTGGGAACGGTTTTTACTCTTGTAGGTCGTGGTGGAGGAGGTGGAGGAGACCACGACTTGGAGTTTTCCCGATCGGTTGGAGATCTCTTGGGTTTTGATTTGGAGGCCATTTTTAGGGTTTGGGCGAGATTTGAGCGGCGAGATGAGAGAATTAAAGACGAGAAGAGAAAGCGTTTTAGGGCAAAGCTGGAGTATGAGGTCGGGTTTGGAAGAACATGAACAGGATCATATATATATTCATACCTAGCCATACTCGAGTATATACTAACACACTCGAGTATAGAAAATTTTACTAACCTGGACTTCAAAGAGGTGTAAGGTGAACCTTTGAAATTCCGCCACTCATACTCGAGTATGTACTTACATACTTGAGTATGTATTTTCTTCAAGGCATGGTTGCTCTCTCTGTCTTGCGTATACTCGAGTATATAACTTATACACTTGAGTATAGATCTTTCATGGAGAACAAGATTTCTTTTGACCCCGACATACTCGAGTATAGTCTCCTACACTTGAGTATGCTTCTTTTTTGACAAACATCGGTATTTTAAGCATCCTGCATAAGACATAACTAGACACTCCGATGCTTAAATCAGTTTTTAACGATCATCAAAATCATAACTAACATTGAGACATAAAGAAATACTCACAACTCATTGGGATTTACCATTCCCAATTCTCTTCGTATGAAATTAAATTGTTCCTTTGCCAATGGTTTGGTGAAGATGTCAGCAAGTTGAAGATGAGTTGGGATGAACATGACTTTGACATCTTTCTTCTGAACATGATCCCTTATGAAATGATGCCTCACATCAATATGCTTAGTCCGAGTATGTTGAACTGGATTCTTGGCCAAGCTTATTGTGCTTGTGTTGTCACACAATATTGGGATCTCCTTCAGATTGATTTCCAAGTCGAGATAGTTGTTGCCGAGCCATAAGACTTGAGCACAACGGCTAGAGGCGGCTACATATTCAGCTTCGGTGGATGACACGGCTACACTTGTTTGCTTCTTGCTAAACCAAGAAACGAGTGAGCCACCAAAAAATTCACATTGGCCACTTGTGCTCTTCCTATCTGTCTTATAGCCAGCATGGTCTGAATCTGAATATGCCACCAAATGTTCAAGTTGACCTTTAGGAAACCATAGTCCAAGAGTCTTTGTGTCAGCAAGGTATTTGAATATCCTCTTCACATTCTCGCATGAGACTCCTTGGGGGAGCTGATTGAAACCTTGCACACATGCCCACACTAAATTGGATGTCGGGCGACTTCTTTGTGAGATAGAGTAATGATCCTATCATTCCTCTATATTTTGTTATGTTGAAATCCTTGCCCTCTTCATCAGCATCCAGTGAGGCAGTAGAACTCATTGGAGTGTCAGCTCCATTGCATTGATCCATCCCAAACTTCTTCGAGATCATTGAGGTACTTGGTCCGAGATATGAAGATTCCATCTTTTCTTTGCTTGATTTGCAGACCAAGGAAATAATTGAGTTCTCCCATCATGGACATCTCAAACTCTCCCTGCATTTTCTTAGCAAAATCTTCACACAAAGCATCATTAGAAGCACCAAATATAATGTCGTCAACATAAATTTGCACAATTAGGATTTTGCCAAGCTTATTACTCTTAATGAAGAGAGTCGTATATGCTTTTCCTCTAATAAATCCTTGATCAAGAAGGAATTTGCTTAATCGCTCATACCAAGCTCTAGGAGCTTGTTTAAGGCCATATAGGGCCTTTTTGAGACGATATACATGATCTGGATGATGATCATTTTCAAAACCAGGAGGTTGTTCTACATATACTTCCTCTTGAATAAATCCATTTAGAAAAGCACTTTTTACATCCATTTGATAAAGCTTGAACCCTTTGACACAAGCAAAGGCTAGAAGAACTCTTATGGCTTCCAATCTTGCCTTTGGAGCATAAGTTTCTTCATAATCAATTCCTTCTTCTTGATTATAGCCTTTAGCAACCAATCTTGCCTTGTTACGGACAATGATTGCTGATTCATCTCGTTTGTTCTTGAATACCCATTTAGTGCCAATAACCGGATGATCCTTAGGCCTAGGTACCAAATCCCAAACTTGATTTCTATCAAATTGATGTAACTCCTCTTGCATAGCTATCACCCAATCATTATCTGAAAGGGCTTCATCTATTTTTGAGGGTTCAATGTGAGATATAAAAGCGTAGAAAAAGTTACTTCATTTAAAGTGTTGTTTCTAGTTCTTACTCCATGATGTACATCTCCTATAACTTGGTCAAAGGATGATTCCTTATGAACTTCCAAGCTCTAGGTTGAGGACTGATTAGGGTTTTCAATATTGTTTTGGGGATCAGCCTCAAAATATTTTCGGGATTTTCAATAGATGCGGGAGTAGTTTTTGAAAAGAATTGATTTTTGAAAACATTTTCCTCATCATCATCCAAGGATTTATCGATTTGGATTCACAAAAAACAACATGCATAGACTCTTCAACAATTCGAGTATGAGTATTGAAAACTCTATAAGCCTTACTTCTATTTGAATAACCCAAAAATATACCTTCATCTGCCTTGGGATCAAACTTTCCTAAGTTATCCTTACCATTGTTGTGGATGAAACACTTGCATCCAAACACATGTAGATGAGCGATTTGGTTTTCTTCCCTTGTACAATTCATAGGAGGTTTTGCCCAACTTCTTCCGGGAGATATGCCCGATTTGAGATGTAGCAAGCGGTGCTCATTGCATCAGCCCAGAACACTTGAGAAGTGTTGTTTTCGTTCAGCATTGCTCTTGCCATCTCGGTAAGAACTCGGTTCTTTCTCTCCACAACTCCATTTTGTTGAGGAGTTCTCGGGGCTGAGAAGTTGTGATCAATTCCCATGTTATCGTAGAACTCAGCAAATGCATGGTTCTCGAATTCTCCTCCATGATCGTTCGAATTCACGAAATAGAGAGACCTTTCTCGTTTTGGACCTTCTTGGCAAAAACAACAAAGCGATCAAATGTTTCATCTTTTGAAGATAGAAATATAGTCCAAGCAAATCTAGAAAAATCATCAACTATGACCAAAGTATAAAGATTGCCACCAAGGCTTTTTACTCTATTTGGTCCAACTAGATCCATATGAAGTAGTTGAAGAGGTCTAGTAGTTGAAATTTCATTTTTAGATTTGAAGGAAGATTTGGTTTGTTTTCCTTTTTGTGGGCATCACAAACCATGTCGTTTTTAAATCGAAGTTTTGGAATACCAATAACCAAATCCTTTTTGAGTAATCTGTCAAGTTGGATCATATTGACATGAGCTAATCGCTTGTGCCATAGCCAACTATCATTTAGATTACTAGCAAAACATTTTTCAGAACCATAGCCATTTCTAGAGAGATTAAGTGTATAGCAATTTCCATCTCTAGGAGCTCGAATAAAGCTTTTGATTTAATTTTTTCTAAAGAGAGAACATCCTTGCTTACTATCAAGCATTCCTCGAATCAAAGATAACTATGTTACCTTTATCGGTGCTTTGGCTTACACTTTGAGGAGATTATGGCAAAGTCCTTCAACAAGGTAGACATCTTTGATTTGTGGTCCTTCATTGTTGCCAATTTCACCAATTCCAGCAATCTTTCCAGATTGGTTACCACCAAAGGTCACCTTGCCACCATCTTTGGGCTTGATTGAAGCAAACTTGGATTGGTCTCCAGTCATATGTCTTGAGCATCCACTATCAATGTACCACTTGTTGGGATTTGATGCTCTTAGACAAACCTACAAGACACAGCAGATCAAGTCTTAGGTACCCATCTTTTCTTGGGTCCTTTGGGGTTAGTATGTGTCTTAGGAACCTTGTAGGATCCTTTAGGCACCCATTGATAGTTTCCCATGGGCTTACTCTTTCCTTCCTTTTTATGAAAACGGGAAGAGGTAGTATGACCCTTTCGATTACAATAATTGCAATGTGCAAAAGGATTTGAAGAATGAAATGATTTTCGAAAATAATTCAAATAACTCTTTTCTCCAAATTTCCTTTTTCCTCTTCTTTTATCAACACTTGGTTTTTGTAACCGATTCGATCTGTCATTTGTAAATTTTTGTTCTTTCAAGATGACATTGAGCATTTCACTACCTCTAGTGAATTTCTCAAGTGCCTTTGTAAGATGTAAATTCTTTTTCTTTAGATCAGGACAGTCTTCACAAGCAGCATTTTCAAGATGGGAGAGCTTTTCAACTTGTAGTTCAAGAGTTACATTCTTCTTTTTCAAAGTAAGATATTTTTCAGCAAGTTTTTCAAATTCTGTTTGAACAATAATGTACTCAGTAAACAATTCATTGTAAGATGGTTTTGAATCGTATACCTCATCATTGTTGTCATGTTGCTCTTCTTCTTCAAAGAACTAAGCAAATGTTTGCTTTGTCTTCCTCATCGCTTCATCTTCATCGGATGAGCTATCTCCCCAAAATAGCCGAGACATAGGCTTTCTTTTTGAATCGGTTGAACTTCTTCTTTTCTTTGTCCTTATTGTTCAGCTGGGGGCACTCAGACTTGATATGGCCAGGCTTTTCACACTCGTAGCAGATAATTGGCTTCTTTGCTTCGTCTTTGGAGCCACCTTTGTGAAATTTCTTGTAGCCCCGATCCTTTCGATAGAATCGTTTGAATCTTCGAACGATCATGCCTAGCTCTTTTTTTCTTCTTCTTCTTCTTCATCATCATCATCGATCTCTTTAGCTTCTTTGATTGCCTTGAAAGCTATTCCTTTGCTCTTTTTGTTGATTTCATCAAGTCCCTTTCGAACTTCATCTTTCCTTCATATTCGGCAAAGGCTGCCAAAGAGAGCTGCTACGAGATTCCATGGATGCGCCATGAGCTTCTTCGATAGTAGTGACCTTGGCTTCCCATTCCTTTTTGAGAATGTTCAAGATTTTTTCGACTTGAACCGGTTGATCATAGACTTTTCCCAATGCGGCAAGTTGATTGATGAGATGAGTGAATCTAAGTCGGAACTCACCAATTGATTCCCCTGACTTCATACGAAGAAGATCGTACTCAGTCATGAGAGTGTTGACTCTATTTTCTTTGACTCCGGTGGTTCCTTCATGAGCTAGTTCCAAGGCGTCCCACATAGCCTTTGCGAGAAGTTAAAGTGCATACTCGAAAATATTCACTTTGACTTAAAGCACTTTGAAGCATGAGGATAGCCTTCTTTGTTGAGGACGACCGGCTTCTTGTCATTTTCATCATATTCCTCTTCAAGCTTTGGAGTCCTTACTCCATCTTCAGTAGTTGATGGTACATAGTCTCCTCTTTCGAATACTCTCCAGAGACCAAATTCAGAAGCCATTACAAAGACTTTGAATTTGCCCTTCCAGAATGAGTAATGCTCTCCGGTGAATCCGGTGGTCGGTTGATCGAAGCTCCATCGGGTAAAATACCTTCCATAGTGATCCTTCTCGAGATGTTAATCTCTTTTAGAGAAGACCTTGCTCTGATACCAAATGAAAGTGGAGCTTAATCACCAAGAGGGGGGTGAATTGGGGATTTTTAAAAATTCTTCCAGAAAAGCTCTGTTTTTCGAAGACTAAAACAAAGTAGACTATGGAGTAGAGAAGAATAGCAAGACACAAGGAATTATCTTGGTTCGGTCCAATCTCTTGACCTACGTCCAGTCCCGGACTCTCGGGATTTTCACTATCACAATTGATTACACACTCTGCACTCAAGAGTAATTCTCTCACTAGAACTTACTCCCCCTTACAAGTTGTAATCAATGAACCCAATCACCAAGTCCCCCGACTTGTGATTCTTATAAATAAATATTCAAGATGAAAAAACTCTCTCTAAGAGTGGATAATGATAAACACGAAGATTGAATGTATCAACAGATACTTAGTACAGAAAGACTCAAGAATAAATGAAGGCTTTAATGATTTTCGCTTTCTGAGGTCTTGGTTGTTGAGAGAAATTGAATGCAGCTCTATTTATACTGAGAGTGCATTAAATGACCGTTGTAATCCTCATATAACCGTTGGTGACATTAACCAAGGTTAGGAAATGTTTTGGTCTTCTTTCTCTCTAATCTTCACTTAATCCAGTGGGCGCGAAGTTCGAGTTGACTTCTTGTAAATAAATCCGTTGGAATAGCAGGTTACTTGGATGTGGTAGGTAGACATTAATCCTTTGTAGGCGTGTGCGGAAGGATTACCCAAAAGTATGCAACTTTACGGGTGTAGCATTTAATGTTCGACATGCTTTTTGCTTTTTGCTTTCGGTCCTCATTTAATCTAGTTTAAGCAAGCTGAAACTCACTAACAAAGTGGTTAAACATAGTGGGAATATGCAAGAATGATAATAGGAAGTATTAAGATCAAACATGAATGTTTTACAAATTCGTTAGATTTGAGTTTCAAATTCTACGACTCATACTTGAGTATGTTCTTCTATACTCGAGTGTGTCTCTGTGCACTAATGTCTATACTTGAGTATGAAGAATGATACTTGAGTATGGTTCTTACAAAGAGGAACATCGTGACTTAAGCTTTGGATTATATCTTTGAAGTGAAAGTCATACTCGAGTTTGTCATTACATACTCGAGTGTGAACTCATTTAACATGAAAATAAGTTTAAGTCCAAAGTCTCTATACTTGAGTATGTAGATCTATACTTGAGTATGCGAGTCTTTCAAAAAGGAAGAACTTTATGTATGTCCTATACTTGAGTATGTACAGCCATACTCGAGTATACAACAATTTTGAAAAGCTTTTTGAAAAATGTTCCACGACCATACTTGAGTATGTAAATCTATACTTGAGTATGTGAGTCTTTCAAAAAGGAAGAACTTTCTGTATGTCCTATACTTGAGTATGTACAGCCATACTCGAGTATACAATAATTTTGAAAAACTCTTTGAAATCTGTTTCACATCCATACTTGAGTATGTAAAGTCATACTTGAGTTTACAAAGCTTTGGGGAAAGAAAGATAATTTCTGTTTGTCTCATACTCGAGTGTGTGACTACATACTTGAGTATTCTTATGTTCAAAAACTTTTGTATCTTTACGTATGGTGTATACTTGAGTATACACATGTACACTTGAGTATGGATAGGCATGTGAGAGATTTGAAAACTTTTTGATCATCCTATACTTGAGTGTATATTTGCATACTTGAGTTTAGAAAGTATTTGAAAAGAAAGATTCTTTTGTTTGTCTTATACTCAAGTGTGTGAGTATATACTCGAGTATGCTTATGATTAAAAAAACTTTTGAATCTTTCTGTATGACCCATACTTGAGTTTAGAAATGTATACTTGAGTATAGAAAAACTTAAGCAAGTATTTGAGTAGACTCTGTATGATCCATACTCGAGTATGTAAACTCATACTCGAGTTTAGCTTGATGTATAACTTAGAGTGCTCTCTGTGAGGACTATACTTGAGTATACCCATGGATACTTGAGTATAGTTCGGTTTAATCAAATTTGTGCAATTCTACGGTAAGTCCATACTCGAGTGTAGATTCTCATACTTGAGTATGGCCTTGACAAGACAAGTTTTTAACAATCTTTAAATTGTGTTTACAATTGTCGATTATCATCAAAAACATATAGAGAACTAACATCTAAGGGAAGATTCTATAATCAAGATCTTTCACCTAAGCTAGATCATCAGTTAACAACCTCGAAATACCTCATTACATACAGGTACCATATTCTAATACCTCAATTCATTCGAATTAATCTGTACTATACTCTAGTACCACAATTCATTCAGGTCAATTCAAATGCCTAAAGAATCAATTCAACTATTATCTGATTCATAGGTCACGATTTGGTTGGTAGCAATCCTCTGGATGCCCAATTAATTCTTAGGTTCATCAACCAAATTCTGAAACTTTAATCATACTAAATAAATATGCTAACATTTTCAAGATTCATAACTTACAGCATTCAGGTGCTATCCTCAAATATTCCCAAAATAACAACCATCCAGTTTTCAATTCAATTCCTAGAACCTCAACATCTGTTGAACTAAGAAATCATATTCATCATCAATACCCATTGTACATATTAGGATTGAAATTCACAATTCTTAGTCTAATCCTTAAAACAGACAAAGGCTATTCTCTCAATGTCAATATTCTCACAAGGTTCTAATACTACCACAAAGGTAACCCTTATTCATGCCCAAATAAACATACGGTCAATGTCGCATCAATCAATATTCACAGTTCCTACTCTCAAATATTAAAACCGAAAGTACAACCTCAATATCACTGAAGCATATACTAAACACTATGCTTTTACCTCAAGATTATAATCAATCATACACAAAGCATTGCTGACAATGCAGTACTACCCTCAAAATTCATACTACTTATACTTTGAGATACTAGATCCGTAAGCAACCTTGGTTACATTTTAACTCAACATTATTTCGACATAGATCGATTCCAAACCTATCCTCATCTATACCACATTCAATGTAATACCTACTTAGCATCTGTATGAACATCACCATGATTCATACTACGAAGTACTCATACCTTAAATCAAAAGGTTTCAAATTTCGAATTATTCGAGATTCACTCATCCCAAGATTATTCTTACCTGAGTACAATTAACCACGGAGTTCCACTAGAATCTCACTACCCAGTCTGTCATCACGATTCAATAGCGCACTCCAAGTCAAATTTCCTGGAGACACGGCCATCAATCAATTACCATGTGGCATGCAATCGTCCAAACGACGTAGGCTTAGTAGTTACTAGGATGCATTAGGGAGCGATGCTACAGATTACTGCTCAATCAAAAGTCCACACGGTTATGAACTGGCAATTTAATTTGGATTTGACGTTACTTAATTTAAAATAATAATAATTGTATAGATCGCTCTCGTTATAAGCGAGGATGATACGAGTATCATTCTCATGCATTTTCCACCTTTCGGAAATACTAGTTACTCTCTTACATTTTCCCTCATTCAAATCTTTCTTCTTACTACTTCAAACATGGCAGGTCCAAGCAACTATATTCCGTTTCGATTCATACAGCCCTTCGTTTCCCGAAGCTATATTCTATGATAATCAGCCTAACATATTGGCTGACTTATCTGGCAATGCGCCATTTTCATATTCTTCATTACTTTCTTACAATCCTTTAGAGGTGTACGTTCCTCCTTCTCCTCAATGCTTCATGTTCCAACTTCTCTTCCAGGGGTTAATGTACTTCATCCATCCCCTAGGATTCAAGATTCAACTCCTTTGATTACAAACGAGAGAAGTATCGAACGCGGGTCCATCAAGGCGACCAGTCAAAGATGTCATAACATGGTGAACTCATGGAGTCTACTAAAACTTCTTCTCCAAGGAATCCTGCTCCGGTGCAGTGACACCACTAACCCTTTTTCATGTGGTTGTTGCCATGTTCTACGTGAAATTATTCATACTAATGGACTTCACCATCGAAGCTTGAAGTTCATGGAAGGATTGGCATGATCGTCATCTTTGTCCATCACCAAAATGTAGGAGAGAGTTCTTCCAATGCTAACAACCTTCAATTGTATGATTTCGGTAAGAAAAACACGGAGAGGAAATCAAACATTTTTCGACATAATATTGCATAAAACAAAATGCATCGGGGGTATGTCTTGGTGCCAAATCCTTTATCATCCTATTATGAGGCTCTCAGTGTTGGTTTAGAATGGACTGAATCTCATATTGAACTCTTTGGTAGTTCAATCAACGTGGAAGATATATCTACTAAAGGGAAAGAACCCGCGGTTGAAGATGATTTACAAGATGACTATTCAACTCTCCAACTGGGTGACACGTATAGGGCAAGACTTGAACAACACAAAAGAGCAGCAACAATGTCACTGAACAATTTTTGCAATTTCTTCCATTTGACCCTTGAGGAAACGAGTCATCAGATAAATTTGAGCATAGGTACCATAAAAAAAATATGTCGTAGGGAAGGGTTAAGAGATTGGCCTCACAGAAGTCTTTCAAGACTTATGAGGCGAGTTGCTGCAATGAGGAAGGCATTACCTCAGCAAGATCCTGTCTCAAGAGAAATTACTCAAGAAGAAATTAACAAATGTCATCAAGAGATGATTCGTCTTTGTAATGGGGTTGTTCCGATTGTTGCTCTTCTTACTTGAAATAATATTACCTACAAAATTCAAGTTTATCAAATAATTTAAAATTCAAGCGGGACATTCTAACCCGTTGTTAGAACTTATGTTCTAACCGGACTTCTAAATTTTGAGCGGATAATTCTATTACCAAACTTGTCACTCGGGAATCTATCCAAGTATCAATTCGGATACTATTTATGTCATCCGAGCATACTAGCCAAATGCCGAGTCTCGGTCGTACAATAGGACACGTAAAAGGTACGTTGAGGGTAAGCCTCCTTCGTAAATCCTCATGATGTTTTCAAAACAACTACGTTTTGTTAAAACCTTTTTCAAAAACTTTGTCCAAACCTTTGCTCACGATACCAAACTGTGACACCCATCTTAAAAGTGCCTTTATTTATCAGAGTTTAAGAGTACAGGCATCGAAGTAGTTTGGACGACTTAATTGCGGAATAAAATTTTCTTAAAATAACTTAGTTTGAAAACATGAGGATAAGTTTTTCGCGATTCGAATCTATCCCACAGTGGGATCTTAATACATTAATCCAAAATAGACAAATGATAAACGATAAATATTCAGTCCGTCTACTCATGACTTTCCAAATAGTTCCTTTTCTTTGTAACCCTTAGGTGCATCACTCCTCTTGATCCCGATCCACTACTGTCTCTTTCATGCGATCCGGAGTTCAAATGAATGAACCCCAGGGGTAACGGTTAATCTCATATGCAGGTATGGAATGTAAATCACAAGTATAACACATGTATAAGCATAGAATAATTCACGGATAAACAAAACACACCGTAATCGCGGTTAACGGCCAAGGGCCATGACCACCCGGGACACGCGGCCCTGTGTTAGGACACGCAGACCCTATGAGACCGCAGCCTCAAAATCCATAGCTAGGAAATAAACATATAAATTATCTAGCAAACATGATCAGTCATACAAGAATACATTCATACAGGCTAACAAGATAACAGTTACCCACCTCAAACTTGAATTCTCAATTCGTCCGAAGGTGTTGGGATCAGCAGAGGTGTCAAGGTATGCCTATAAACGTTTATCATTGTCATTAGTCACTTCTTGTGTCGCACAACATCTAACTACGCGAATTATTTTTAGATGGTTAAAACTAGATAAATCCCTAACATTCCCGTAATTTCCTTACCTTTAGACTTGACCTTAAATTCTCAAAATTTTCATTAATCTTTGAAAATTCATAACTAATTCTCTAGATCTCCGTTTGGGGTGATTCAAATTTCTATTCAAAGTTCTATAAATCTAGTATAAGGGACAAAAAGTCTTCAAACCAAATAATGGCTTTATAATTTTCAGGAATTCAAAAAGATGACGTTACTTAAATCTGCAACAGAATTTCTCAGATTTTCTGAACAAACTTTACTAAATCATAACTCTCATTCTACAAGTCCGATTTAGGTGTTCTTTGGCTCGTTGGAAAGGGTGAGATGTATAATATTTACTGAAAAATTTTCAAGCAAGAACTAAAATGTTTACTATTTCAAAAACAAACCCAAAAATGACTGTTCATCAGGAAGTACAGAAAACGTTTCTGATGTTTTGTCTAAACTTTGCAAAATGATAGCTCTTATTCCTCACGTCCGATTTAGGTGTTCTTTGGCTTTTTAGAAAGCTTGGGATGCATACTCTGTACTGTAAAAGTTTCAAATAAAAACACAAAGGTTTGCTATTTCGAAATCAAGCCCGAAAATCACTGTTCACAAAAAGTGCAGAAAACGTTTCAGATTTTGGCTAAACTTTGGAAACTCGTATCTCCCTTTGTACAAATCCGTTTTAGCTGTTCTTTGGCTTTTTGGAAAGCTTGAGATGTCTACTATGTCATGTAAAAAGGTCATGGAAAAAAACAAAGTTTTAACTGGTCCGAAAGGCAACGTCATTTTGTTGCTCCAGAATCAAACCGAAAAGTTTCAGATTTGTAACTCAACTTCCAAAAATTATAACTGGAGTTGTAGACCTCCGTTTTGGGTGATCCAAAGCTTATTGTAAACCTTATTGAGTCTACTATATACTGTAAAAGTTTCAAGGAAAAACACAAAGGTTTACCCTAGAAACAGAGCCACGAAATACACTCTGTTTGTGAGTTTGAAAACAGAGTACAGAAAATGCAGCAGTTTAAACCATGCGTTTTAAATCCTCAAACTCAGAAATAAACTTGTAAAAACTAGAAGGGAGAGGTGTAGGGACTCAACCTGGTCGATAGGCGAGCTTACACGAATGGTTCCAACTTTCTTCCTTTCCTTCCGACTCTCACTCTCACGTTAACTTTTCGGTCTCTCCCTCTCTGCGTTTTTTCTTTTTTGTTTTTGTGTTTACGCCTAGTTAATAATGAAAGGAAGTGTGGAGTGTGGCTCAAAAGTATGGAACACGAGCTTTGTCTTTGCTGGCGGAATGGGTGGTGACGGTTTGTACACGGGCCATAATGAAAAGATGAAGAGCATGTGGTTGTGTTGGCCAAAAGTCATGGGATGGAGAAAGCATATTTCTTTGCCTTGCGTCTTCCTTATGCGCTGAAAAGGTTCTGTCCTAAATGGATATAATTATGGTGAAGGAATTTGTGCGCAAAAACTAATGCTTGGAACATGGGCTGAAATGTTTATGCACTGCATATGCTTCTAAATTTAAAGCAAGGAAGTGGAGTGGGATATGTCATTCGTGTGCTTTAATAAAGTGTTGCGCATGAGGGACCACAAGACTATATAAGAGGAAATAAGGTGCTGCATTAATGTAAGCACATGACTCGAACATGCCCGAATATATACCACAAGTGTATATATAAATACAACACTCATTTCCTACACTTGTATACTTTTTCAACTTCAGAATATTGTAGCTCAAGATCCATAATAAGCCTTTCTTCGTTCAACCTGTTTGCCCATTTAATTTACAAGCTCAGGTAGTAAGATTATCATTTTACCCCTATCTTAAATTTTTGACACTTGATTGTCAAATAAATTCTAGGAATAAATCCCTAATCGTATATAGGGATTTTCCTTTCTCAATTACCTTCTCTTGGCCATAAATTATCTCTTCAAAAATTCCTGGAATTTATTCTTTTCCCTAAATATAAATAGGAAGATAGGCCTCAAATTCCAAACCTTCATTTTATTAATTATTCACGCCAAATCTTCACCATTAATTTCCATTCAATATTTCTAATTGTCGTATCCCAAAATTTAGGATGTTACAATAAGAGCTGAGATCCAATTGCAATTTGGATCTCAGGTAACGGTTAACCTCATGATTAAATATGACTACATATACACGACAACAGCAATCAATACAACAGTCCACAACAGATGTATGATTAAAAACACATAACCACGTATACAAGATAATACCCACGTATGTAACATAACCTCGTATGATACAACAATAATAACCTCGTATGTGACATAACCACGTATGTGACATAACCGTGTATATAACATAACCACGTATGCTACAACAACAAACGGAACACAAAAAACATATATAATCATACAATAACCATCGAGTTAGTGTTACAAAGACGCGAACGTACCTTTTGGCGGTACAACGGAACTTTTACGGAAAAACGTGAAATTCGACGGCGGGAAAAAAGCGGTATGACGGCGGCGGCGGCTCGATTAGCTCGGATATCCTATAAGGACAACGTTTATCAACATTTGGCATCATAACGGGCCATTTGGGCGAAAATTACTATTTTGCCCCTAGTACCCCTATTCGGCAAAATTTCGCCAGAACTTTGTTACTTTGACCGTATTCCATTTCAAAATTATCCCCACTATGTTTTTACCTCGTCAGGCATCTTTCAATGTAATGAGGCATAAAAACAAGTATAGGAATATATTCTGAAACTCCCTAGATCAAAACAACAGTTCTACTATAACTACCGAAAGAACTACGAAAACTAAAAGCTAAGGACAGAAGAACTTACTCGGACTTTTGCTCAGACTTTTTCCAGAGCTTCTCTCTCTAAAACCTCTCTCTAGGTTTCAGATTTTGGGATGGAAATGAAGAGCAAGAGAGCTTGCTATTTATAGGGAAAAATAGGGACAAGGTGGGAATTAACACAAAAGTCTTCGAGATCGGATTCGTAGTTGGATCGCATTTTTGAGGACAAAGAAATCTTGGCCATCCATGGTCAAAACCGACCTCTTGGTCCCCCAAAAGTCAAAGGATGAGTTGTC
The DNA here is from genome assembly GCA_019022615.1 of Acacia melanoxylon. Classification (NCBI taxonomy): domain Eukaryota; kingdom Viridiplantae; phylum Streptophyta; class Magnoliopsida; order Fabales; family Fabaceae; genus Acacia; species Acacia melanoxylon. The sequence goes on from JAFJYJ010000046.1 coordinate 4,280,237, forward strand.
ATCTTGCTTTATGGCCTCCGGCCCGATAAAGTTATCCGATCGGTGTCCGTTTCGCGTGATTTTGCAGAAACTCAAAAATGCGAGCGTGTAACTTTGAAGGTCTTTTCATCCTCTTTCATATTATCAATTTGGATCCTCTTTTTGATCATATCCAGGTATTCTCCGGTGCGTCGGAATATATTCGGACAAACGCGTCGTTCTGAAATCGCTTCCGATAGAACCAACTCTGGACAACAATTCACTTCGAATCGTAAACGTCCAGTTGTTGCCTAACTTAATCTCGTGTTTAAAAAGACACAATTGTTTCTATAGGTTCTCACTTTACCTATCGACTCTACTCTATCTGATCAACTTTTTGTCTTATTTGAAATTAGGGTTTTCGGTTGCGGAATCGACGCCTGGTAAATTCTTTCTTCGTGTAGAATTTCACTTGTACTTAATTTGATCAGTCTGAAAAGACTTTTACCTCGGTTTTTACTGTCGAATTTATTTCTAACTTTTCCCAGTGTCGCCTATAAGGTGACTCACCGCATTATATTATTATTTTATTCTAATTACCATTTTAATTATTTAAACAATTCGTTTTAATTAAAAATACTTAGAATTTCGCCCCCTCTTTTAAAAATTCAGATTTATTTATTTTCTATAATTTTTTCCATTTTTAAAAAATATAATATTTTTTACCAAAAATTCCGTTTTACCCCTGCGCCCGTTAGGGCTTAATCAGACCTAATTTCTTCGTTTAGTGATCTTTTTAGGATCGGGTTTCTTCATATATTTATCTTTACCAATTTTACAAGTATATTGTTATCTTACAAACTTTTATCTTGACATTGTCATTTTATATCCCATATAAAATATTAACAATGTTTACCCATCAGTTACTTTATGGTTACTGAAATGCTTTTTAAACTTTTCTTCATGTTATTTCCTCCGAAATAATTTATTAAATTCTCATAATTAAATATTACACTTCCATAATTTTCTCATAATTTTTCATGATCTTTCAAAAGTATTTATCATAATGTTTTTAGATTTGTTTTTATCACCATTATATCATTTTTAGTCATTCATTAATCGATTTTCCGTAACTTTTTTGACAATTTACTCTATAATTATAACAATTTTCTATAACAGTTTTAAACTCATGATTTTGCTTTATCAAAATATTCGTTAATTTCCTTTATCTCAAAACTTCAGATTTACTAAAATCGGGTATTACATTTCTCCCCGTTAAATAAAATTTCGTCCTCGAAATTTGCTCTATAACAACTTAGACTCGTCTATCTAAATTTCGGACTATTCGCTCGAAACTTTTCTCTATATGTCGACCGCTCCGCTTGACGAACGAGAATTCGCTTTGGTTTGACCGTAACGATCTTGTCATGTCGTACTTTGATATATAGTATTTTACGTGGCACCCATATACCCGGTCAACACCGAGATATCAAAATGTCTCCATGACGCCCATACACCATGGTAACACAAGATACCTTAAATGTTTCCATGGCGCCCATACACCATGACAACACAAGATACCTCCTACTCAATGACACAATCGCGGTGGAAAGTAACAACTAAGAAATATAGAACACGTCACGGAGGTAATTCACGTAATCGTATGGCTAATACCTACGTCATATACCATCTAGAGAAGATTCCTTTGAAAAGAGATAGTACCTTGGACCATCTCAGGAAGTCCCCGTCCTCGGTACATGTTAGTGTGTACACTCGGCCTCTCGGAGCTCCGACTCCTCGTAAATTCGCCATATCTCGTTCTTTCTCTTTATGAGTGTATACGTTTAGATTTTAAAATAAAAACAACAAGTAGCATATCACGAGACTTTACCATACTTAGCATTTATACCACACATAGACTCTATTCACACCGCAAATAAACAGACGCCCGCAACCTTTCCTTCGTCAGATTCTCGTTGGTTCTTTCTACTCGAATATGGAAATACGTGTCGGGAGTTTTCTCTACATGAGTCAAATACTACATGTACTTATCTTTATTGATCTCGAAATTTCATCTGGCGTGGCCCAGCTCCACATAAAAGCTCGGGTTCGAATGGAATCATCGTTCACATAAACTGGAGATTATCGAATTATCGGAATTATCGAGATTGATATCGTGGTTATCGAATTTATCGAGATCGATATCGATATAGGTACCGATGATGGACTCACCAGCCCTGGTTTAGAGTGATGCACCGACAGAGAGTGGTACACCGGTTCAGAATGGTATACCAGTGCAGACTGGTACACCGACTTAGGCTATATCAGTACTCATTTTCAAAACATGCTCTTTAAAAAGGCGTAGAGCCTAACTCCGTTACTCAACCAATTTGGCCAGGTAGGTGTCTATCATGGGAGCCTCCGTGCTAGGGTGATTGATTGGGTGATCCACATAGACTAGCCGCCTTCGGCACCAAAAGGTTTTTGGAATAACTTAGTCGGATCTATGCCGGGACAATCGCTTTGATACCAAAGTGTCTCGTGGCGCAACCACGCGCCGTGACGACAAAAGATACCTCGGCCCGCTAGTTTTACGCATCGCATCTTTGCGCATGCAACCATCTCCTACGAGGAAGCTTGGCCGTGTCGGGGTAAGAGCTAATGCTTCGTCGCAGATCACTTGTGAGAACCCCGATCATGGTTAACTTAACCGACTACGATACCGGGGTGTAACATCCCATTTTCAAAAGCAAGATATTGTTATCTTACAAACTTTTATCTTCGACATTGTCATTTTATATCCCATATAAAATATTAACAATTTTACCCCATCGGGTTACTTTATGGTTCGAAATGCTTTTTAAACTTTTCTTCATGTTATTTCCTACGAAATAATTTATTAAATTCTCATAATTAAAGATTACACTTCCATAATTTTCTCATAATTTTTCATGATCTTTCGGTATTTATCATAATGTTTTTAATCTGTTTTTATCACCATTATATCATTTTTAGTCATTCATTTCATCGATTTTCCGTAACTTTTTTGACAATTTACTCTATAATTATAACAATTTTCTATAACAGTTTTAAACTCATGATTTTGCTTTATCAAAATATTCGTTAATTTCCTTTATCTCAAAACTTCCAGATTTACTAAAATCCGGGTATTACAACCGACCAATTGTTGACCGTGGTCCGTTTCACGAGTTTAGTCGTTGAAGAAGTTAGGCGGATCAGATTTGTTCAAATCCACCTTTGAAGCTGCAATTCGGAGTTGAGCCATCACGTTGTTTCATCGAGGATCATCCTATGGCAATTGTTGTGGTGGTGGAGGCAATGATAATGGTGTTGTTCGGTCTTTAGGATTATTCAATTTGCTTTATAACATATTTATTATAACTAGCATTTTGAAATTTACAAATAAAATTCATCAGAAGTTAAACTTCTTCGCTTTTTGTAAATTGAAATAATTAATTTATAAACAGTCTTTTAAATTATAAACTCGATTATAAAATATTTAATTATTATAATCTTATGTCATGCAGAAGATTTCTGTAGACTAAAACTTTATTTATCATGGGTTTTTTTTAATTTAGATTCACAATTTGCGGATACCATATTTAGTTCAGAAGACTCAACTAGCAATAAATAATCCTTTTAGAGAATCTTTCTCTCCATGTATGTAGTAGTTAATTTTTCTGGATATCCCCTCCAAATGTTGGTACAAAGCTCTTTTTTAAAAAAAGAAAGAGAAAAAACGGAAAGTTCAATTTTAATCTATTATAACCATTAAAAATGGAAAGCCAGATGTTCGTGTATGATCTCTAATTATTATTATTGCTGCTGCTTGATTTGCAATGAGTTGTTGATTGATTTTCAATAGAAAAACAAAAAATACTGGGAGCAATGCACGAACATCTGAATCAAATGGCTATGCATTAATCAATATTTATAATATTTTTAGTTATTACTCAACTGGGTCGGTTCTATTTTGGGCAATATATATGTACACAGAATTGTTACTATATTGTTATATACCTATAAAATGTTTTTATAAAAAACATTCAATCTTGCAGTGAAACAAACCAATAAAATAAAGATCATGTCAAACTTACTAGTTGACTTATCGAGTTTACCAATTTTACGTTTCTAACTTATAAAATCATGTCAACATATTTTTAAATGTACACTGGATCGTCCTTATTATGATCATGATTATGTTAGCTTTGGCTTTCGAACTTTGATTTTGAATATAGTGATACTAATAATTTATTAATCCATGTCTTTTGAAAGTTATTCATGATTTTCTTATTTTAAATAATTCATAATTAAATTGAATGAACGGCCTAGTTTTTTTTATTCTTTTAATGATTTATTCATATGGGTTAAGGTACGAAAATGCCCGTGAACTTTTTGAAAAATAGGCTAAAATGCATCCAAATAAAGGGGACAAATGCACTGAGATCTAAGGTTATTTCAATAAATGCAATCTTCATTCGTCTTATCTATTTAAACACCTCGTTACTTTTGTTTCTTCACTTCCAGCTCCTTTTCTCTCCTCTCTCGAATATATTAATATGGTACAATTAGTACTTTTGGTACACAAGATTTCTAGAGTGTCACTCTTTGAAGAAAGAATCCCAGAATTCCAAAATCATTGAATTACGAAATGCTGTGAATCAGCATTCCGTCTTTTCCATAAAATTTTTGTAGTGGTGAACCATGTAATTAAGACTATTTGCAACAGCGATTCCTGACATGTTTCTTCTTATATAAGATAATAGATCATCCATATTCCGTCAGTTGATACTTGTGAGAAACTGTAACACCCCTACCGGCCTCGCCCTTTCGGGTGGCGGGTAGTGTGATTCTAACAACCCATCTGGATCTTCTTTATTCGGCATATGCGGAAGCGTTCTTATACACATACACAAAATTAGACACCCGGCCCTATATTATTCGTACGGAAGCGTCAACATTCTTCAGGGCCGTCGTCATAGCTTTCAGGGTGTCTTTGCTCTCTGCTCTGCTCATTCTTTCTACAGTAACTTCAAGAACTCCCTTCAGTGTGCCGTCTTCAAGTGACACTCCATTCTGCAGTCTGGTGCAACACTTGTGCTCACCTGCCTAATGGTTGGTTGTGGGGGGTGAGATTCTGGGGAATCTCAGTAGCAAACATTACCGAACAATGCATGTAAGATAAATGCTAGTGCATGATATGCTTGCCTTACATAGGCTCATGTTAACATAATGACATTTCTGCATGCTTCAATGCTTCATAAAATATACTCATGGCCATAGCATAAATAGAAACAGAGCTTCAACCATTCAAATATGTTAAACAAGCAAGTAAAGCAATCATGCATATTAACACACAAGCAGATAAATCAATACACGCAAGTAGGGTAAGTCCACTACCTTAGCCTGTGTCCTCGCTTGTACCTTTTCTTCCAACCGCTGAAGTTGCTTGAAGCATCTTCCATTCTTTTTCTTTCTTTCTTTCTTGATTGACCTCTCATGGCCTAAACACATGTTCATATTATTAGAGCCATGAAAATAAATACCTAATGGGCTATCTTAGCCTCATAGGCTTTCTTACACCCTTGGAGTTTATTCTCACTTCGTTTGGCCTTTTCTTTCTTAAATTCTTATGGTAGCAAATTTTGGCCAAACTTTGAAAAATCATAATTAATTCTACAGAACTCCGATTAGGGTGCTTCAAATTTCCATTTGTCACTAATTAAGTCTAGTTTCATATACAAAAAATCACTAGACCTATTTCTTGCTGTATTATTTCCAGATTTTCATTTATCCTTCGTTGTCCAGAAAAACGTTTCAGGTTAATAGGTCAACTTGCGAAATTCGTTTCTCTCTGGATACAACTCCGATTTAGGCATGTGACCTATCCAAGTAAACCTTGTTATGTCTAGTTTATATCTGGAAAATTTCACAGTTAAACTAGATCATTTACTATTTCAAAAGTGAACCCCGAAATTACTGTTCATTTCTGTAAACTGACCGTTTTTCAGTTTTTCTTTCAAACTTCAGAAATTCATAATCTCATTGTACACATCGGATTTGGGTGTTCTTTGGCTCATGTTAACGAGTATGATGTGTACTAATTATCCACAAAATTTCAGGGTCAAAGGAGTTCATTTACCCCGGTTTTACCTTGCTCAAAGTTCACTACTCAGCTGCAAGTTCAGTTTTCCAACAAATGATTGTGATGCTACAGTAATACATGCACTGTTCATCTACGAATTTACTGTAGCTAACCTCTTTGACTCTGTTTCAGCACACAATAACAGAGTAATCAACGAACATGCAACCCCAAAAGGTATTTATGGTCATCACCAAAAACAGAACCATAACCACATGCACACAACTCTCTTAATCTTTCTCTTTAGCACCTTCACTAATCGAAACAGAGAAGGTAAACTCACAGTATCCATAATAACGTGCAGAAACTTATAAGGGAGGAAGCTCAAAGAACTCACCTTGTTTACATTCAAGCTTCAATGCACGTTCTTACTTCTTTCCTTCCAACAGTCGTGCTTCTCACGTTCTCTGTTTCTTCGTTTCTGTTTCACGTTCTCACTTCTGCATTTCTATGTTCTGTCTCGCGGGCTCATCTCCAACATTCTCGTCTACCTCCAACTTTCTTGCTTTCCATCTCTGGTTTCTTGCTGTTCTAGGAAGGCCGAACATATGGAGGATGAAGATGGAAGAGTATGTAGGAGGTGAAGATGGTGTCCAACCTCCGGCTACCTTCTCCGACAATACATCTCTCGGTCTTGCTCTCATTCAGTCTCTCACTTTCTGCAAGTTCTCATTGCTCACCCTCATTCTCGTCTCACACTTTCAGTTTAACTTCACGTTCACAGTTTCGGTCTCATACTCTTGGCATTTCCTCTGCTCCTCTGACTCTCCCTCGGTCTCACTAAGTGTTTCAGCAGATGACTGGCGGAAGGATGTGCGCATGAGCTGATGAATGGAGCATGGGTGCTGCTGAAAACGCAGAAGACAGTGGAGAATGGGTTATGTCCGAATGCACTAGTGCGCACGACCTGCTGTATTCAAGAGACACGAGTAGTGGAGCATGAGCGTTTGTGCATTCTGAATTCCAAGGGAATATGTCTGCCTCTGTTGTCCGAAAACACATGCAACAGGTGTGTGTGTGTGTTATGATCTCGCGCTGCCAACTCTTCATCTGTGTTCCGGTGAGGCTGTAGAGTATTAAAAATATGGGGAGGAAAGGCGCTGAGTGTTCTGTCCGAGGTATGGGAGCACGTGGGAGAGAATGAAGAGATGGAATAAATAATAGATGAAGTATGGTTCTGCATAATGTACTTTGCTGTCCATTTACGCGAGAAACAGGTGGCTCTGATCTCTTTCTCTCTGGCCGAAATGGATATAAATATGGTTAGGAAGTTTGTGCTTCAGTTTTGTGTCTTGGCCGTAGGAAATGAAAAATGGGAACAGCAGTTCAAATGGTTCTGATCGATCAGGAAATATGCACTGAATGAGTGAGCATGTGTGACTATTAAAATATTACATTAAGAGGATCTCTAGTGGCCACGTGAAGAGAAGAATAAGGTGTTGCTTTTGCCTTATTGTCCATATAGTTCAATTATTTAATCCATGGTCCCACGAGCATGCTTTCATATTAACTTGGTCATGCATGTAATATTCATTTTCTTTGAGCAAAAAAAAAACTTAACAATTGTTCATGCCTTCAATAAAAGACTTGGTGGAGCACGTAGCTCACCCAATTGAACTTGCATTGGCCCAAATTCATTTTGAATTTACCCTTTACAATTATTCTAGGCCATTAACTTCAATAATTCTTTTCTCCAAAAATTCATGAAAAATATGCCTTGACTTCCAATAATCATTTTAGCCCATAAATTATTCATTCCAAATATTCCTTGAATTTATTCTTCTCTCGAAAATTCAAGGAAAATAGGCCTCACATTCCAATGGTTCATTACATAATTATTTGTAGGCCAAATTTCCTCAATGAATTCCCATTCAATATTTCTAATTCCAAATCCCAAAATTTGGGATGTTACAGAAACAATGGTATATAATTAAGCCAAGCATACTTACTAACTACTACATATGAAATTAAATCACTCCCAAAAGTTTTCCACAATTGACATAAAAAATGCTGCCTGCCGTAGTGTTAGTTGTATCTTTTACACACACACGCACACACATTGTATATCTCTTAACACTTAGACACACAACACACACGCACATACTAGTAAATCATAATACTAGTAAAATATTAACAGTGCGTTTCATTTATTAATTTCCAGAAAATTCACAACGAAATGTGCCTAACATATTTAATAAAATTCAAAGCAAGTTACACTGTTGACAAATACAAACATCGTAATTTATTCTTCAGACTCTATATATTGAGGAACTATGTTCATAAAGTATAGAATATATAATGTTATGAATATAATATCACAAATGTGAGATAAACACCTCAGAAAGGGCTATGCATATACCGATAATAAGAGGCCAAGTGAAGGGTCAGGGAGCTGTCAGAAAAGTTGGCTCCCCCCTTTCATCGAACATGCAATGGTGACGTGTGTTCATAACACAAATAGATATATACACTCTCCTATATATTGCACGGTGAACTGGTGATGGGTGTGTTATTATACGATATGCTTTAATTTGATGATCAATTGTTCTTCATGAAATTAATGTTGATGCAAATCCTTCTATTTATTTGTTCGATTGACACGTTTATATCCCAATTTTCCTTCAATATTAGTGGATACCTGCACCTATGAGTGATTCTTGCATTTGAAAGCTTTATATTTGGCTTTTAATGACATGGGGAATTAATCAATTAATTCCATATATCAATATTATTTGCATACCAATTGAAGCTCCTTACAATCTGCCGTTTGAAATATTTCCCAAGCAAATTTCAACAATACGTTAATTAGCTAGTAAAATATAAAATTTATGATTTATTTGACCATGAAAAATTGAAAACGAAACCTTCTTGATATTTGAAATTATATCAATTGGAAATATATTTTCTTTCAAGATCAACTCCTTGTAATTAAAGTTCCAAGATATTTGTCTCTTTGAGAAATCATTGCCATTATGTAGAAAAATATTGTCTTCAAAAGATCATGCTTAAATCATTTCCTCCAACTTAACCTTGGAGCAAGAAGTTTTGATTAAAAGATAAAAAAGAACTTAATTAAAGAAAGAAAAATAATTTGAAAAAAAAATTCATCCAACACTTTTTCGGGATTACTATTAAATAATATTTAAAAATTTAAGACATAAAAAAAACAAAAACAAAAGGTAAAAGGGAGGTAGAACTCCAAGATCAGAAATTGAAAAGAGAAATAAGGGGTCCTTCGGTTATTGAAAAGGATAGAAATGGAATGAACTAAAGAAACAGAGAGAATTATAACACCCCTAATTCAATGCTACTAATAAGCAGTATATATGAATATCATCAGAGTGGAGCGATTGAACGTAATAATTGGGTTGAACAAATGAGTAACTGATACGTGACTATAACTTAAATCGTTTGCGGTGTATCTGGTCGAGGGAATATCAATACAGTTGTCCAAATATACAGACATACAAGGTATCTAACAATATAAATACAGCCCAAAATATCAAAACTCTGGTTGAGTCCCTACGCGTGCTGCTTACCCTTTTCACCGGCTCCCGATCCTCCAGATCCTGAAGCTAGGGTAAATTTTGTAATTCAATGCTCATTGAATCTCAGGTAACAGTTAACCTCATGCTCAAGTATAAACAATATATGTATGACAGAATTCATTACATTTCAGCATTAACCATACATAGCATACAAAAGATGTAAGGTTACAACAATACATAGCACATAGCAAATGTAATGTTAATAGCACAACAATACATAGCGCACAACAAATGTTGTAACATCCCAAATTCCGTAGCATAAATCGAGCCGGTGACACGTGGTTTTATAAAAAATATCAGAGTTTTGAGGTGCTACAACTTAGCGTGTTGCGGAAACGGAGAGCATGTACTAAAAAATTGAACAATTGAGTGACTGATATAAAATACTCAGACATATGCTGATGCCTGACGTATACTGATATATTGCAAATTTCCCGGAGGAATATTCATGTGATACAATATGTAACATCCCATTTTCAAAAGCAGTATATATTTGTTTTCATCAGAGTAGAGCATCAGAGCGTAAGAGTAATTGATACATATATTTAAAATGTCGTAAGTCTGGCTGATTACAGTAATGTTACATTGTACCGAGTGTTTACAAAAGTAGATAACAACGGAGGAAAGTCTTCAGCCGGGTCTCTATGCGGCTTGCTTGCCTTTCTCCTCGGTCCTCGGTCCTCCTGAACCTGATGCTATGTTAAGAGCTGAGGTCCAATGCATACAGACCCCAGGTAATGGTTAACCTCATGTTTACATACATCATATAAGTACTACAGACATACTGGAATTTTGACGACACTTACTACGTTCAAAGTAGGGTATACATAATCAGATATATGTGGCCATAACAATACAGTCGGATGTAAGGTTAAGGCACAAGGAGAAATGTACATGATCATATATGCACGGCAATAACAATACGTCGGATGTAAGGTTAAGGCACAATGGACATTGGACATAATCGGATATGGACGGCAATAACAATACAATCGATGTAAGGTTAAGGCACAATGAGAAAATACAGCATGACAGAGGAAATACATATATGCATACAATAACCATCGAGTTAGTGTTACAAAGACGCGAACGTACCTTCGTTTGATGACCCAGTGACGTTTTACGAAAAATGGTAATTTTTGACAACAAATGTACGACAATGGTACGATTATCTCGATATCCTATAATGATAATATTTATCAATATCTAGTATCATAACAGGAATTTTAGGTACAAATTACCATTTTGCCCCTGATTCCCTAATCGGCGGAATTTTGCCAGAACTTTGTTACTTTGACTCTAATCTTCCAAAATTTTGCCATAACTCTTTCCCCAACATATTTTCGAAATATATATCATATTTAACCCAAAAACATGATATCTAAAATATATTGGAAGATTAAAGATCAAAACAACATTCCTACTATAACTATCGAAAGAACTACCAAAACTTAAGACTAGGGACCGAAGAACTTACTCCGGCTTGGCTAAAACTTCCAAGAGCTCCTCCTTCTCTCTACTCTCTCTCTATATTTCGGTTCTTGGTGTGAAGAAATGAGGAGAAGGGGCTTGGCTATTTATAGAAGAGAGGAGGGACAAGGTGGGAATTTCATCAAATGTCTTCAGATCGGATTTCAACCGTCGGATCGCACTTCGCCACGTGGCTTTATCTTGGCCTTACACCTATTTGGCTGACATCATCCTTCTAGAAGAAGATGATGTCATGCATGACATCACATGTGCTGACTTACAGATAGCGTTTCCCCGATCGATGTCCGAATCGCGTAATTTTGCCGAATCTCAAAAATCCGGGAACTAGGTTTTGTAGTTCCATTCTTTCTCTTTAAAATTACCGGGTTTCACTATATTTTTTATCCCATTAAGGGTATTCCGTTATCTCGAAGATTTTCTGGACAAAGATTTTCGGACAAGTAAAATGATCTCGATCTAAGTAACTATTCGGGAAATAACTTCCGATAGAACCAACTTTTCTTATCTCGCGAAAATCACAGTGGTATCTTGAGGTAATATCAATCCGATCTAAGTAACTATATCCCTGGTTTGAAAAACACGGTGACCGAGAGTTTTCAAAATGCGTTTTCTATAAGTCACTTTTAGCACAATTTGGATCTCGCATTTTCTTAATTATCGATACTCCTAATTATGATTAAAAATACATAACCACGTATGTAAGATAATAACCACGTATGTAACATAACCACGTATGATACAAAGAATAATAACCTCGTATGTGACATAACCACGTATGTGTTGGTTTCAAAGAACACAACAAACATATATAATCGACTTCGAGACCGCTCAATCTCGAGATACAATTTCGAACCTGGTTCATAAAAGGTCCATAGAGGAGCTTGGTAAAAAACTAAATTTCTATATCTTGAGGTATCGCTCCGATAGAACCAACGGACAACAATTCACTGAATCGTAAAACGTCCGGTTGTTGCCTAACTTAATCTCGTGTTTAAAAAGACACAATTGTTTCTATAGGTTCTCACTTTTATCGACTCCACTCTATCGATCAACTTTTCATCTTATTTGAAATTAGGGTTTTCGGTTGCGGAATCGACGTCTGGTAAATTCTTTCTTCGTGTAGAATTTCACTTGTACTTAATTTGATCAGTCTGAAAAGACTTTTACCTCTCGGTTTACCTGTAGAATTTATTTCTAACTTTTCCCCTGGGCCCGCCTATAAGCCGACTCACCGCATTATATTATTATTTTATTCTAATTACCATTTTAATTATTTAAACAATTCTTTTTAATTAAAAATACTTAGAATTTCGGCCCCCTCTTTTAAAAATTCAGATTTATTTATTTTTCTATAATTTTTCCATTTTTAAAAAATATAAAATTTTTTACCAAAAATTCTCGTTTTACGCCCCGTTAGGGCTTAATCGAGACCTAATTTCTTCGTTTAGTGATCTTTTTAGGATCAGGTTTCTTCATATATTTATCTTTACCAATTTTACAGTATATTGTTATCTTGCAAACTTTTATACCGACATTGTCATTTTATATCCTATGTAAAATATTAACAATGTTTACCCCATCGTGTTACTTTATGGTTCCGAAATGCTTTTTAAACTTTTCTTCATGTTATTTCCTATGAAATAATTTATTAAATGCTCATAATTAGGGATAACACTTCCATATTTTTCTCATAATTTTTCATGATCTTTCAGTATTTATCATAATATTTTTAGACTGTTTTTATCACCATTATATCATTTTTAGTCATTCTCGTTTCATCGATTTTCCGTAACTTTTTTGACAATTTACTCTATAATTATAAAAATTTTCTATAACAGTTTTAAGCTCATGATTTTGCTTTATCAAAATATTCGTTAATTTCCTTTATCTCAAAACTTCGGATTTACTAAAATCATTACATCATGTTGGCTCTTTACCGATTATATTATTATTTTATTCAAAATATCTAGATATTTTTTTTCTTTTTTATTTTTTATTTATTTTTCTAACCATAAAATATTTTTTATTTTTTTTTATTTATTTAATTAATAATTTCGAATTTCTCCCCTTAAATTAATTATTTACTAATTAATTTACTTATATCATAATCTAAACAATTAGCCACTAATTACTTAATTAGTCACTTACTAATTGTTGATAATTTTCATAATTAGGATTAATTATTATCTCACAACTATTTTACTTACATTGGTATTTTGTATCCCATGTAAAATATTAAAAATCATGGGGACAAAAAGTACTTTTAATAATATTTTATTTATGCTTCTCTATTTTTCAAGGAAATAATCCCAAAAATTCCTAAAATTAGAGACAACATACTTCCCAAGTTTTTGTCAGTATTTGTTGCCATATGATATTTATCATAATATTTTCAGGGTATTACACAATAATACAAAACTTTATAATTACAACTCTTCCATGTAATTATATCATCTTCAACCAAGCCTTAGGTAGACTTGGGGCATAGAACCTAACTCAGTTAAATCATCCCATTTGGCCAGGCTGGGTAAGGTCTAGTGGAAGTGTAACATCCCATTTTCAAAAGCAATATATATTTTTTTCATCAGAGTAGAGCATCGGAGCGTAAGAGTAACTGATACATATATTTCAAAATGCCGTAAGTCTGGCTGATTACAGAAACGGTACAGTGACCGAGAGTTTTCAAGATAAATAACAATAGAAGTGTCTCTTCGGCAATACTCATGCCGTAGCGACAAGGGATAGTCTTCAGATGAGTCTTTGTGCGGCCTGCTTGCCTTTCACCTTGGTCCTCGGTTCTCCTGAACCTGATGCTATGTTAAGAGCTGAGGTCCAAATGCACATCGGACCTCAGGTAACGGTTAACCTCATATTTATATACACAAAGATATGGAAGATCAAACACAAGCATATATCAACACATAAGTATATAGCGAGATGGAAGATTAATATAACAACAATACACATCTCATGTAAAGTTATCTATGCTAACAGTACACATCTCATGTAAAGTTATCTATACAAATCACTCGTATAGTCGTCTATCACATATAGGTATACAGTAAATATCAGAGTTAGTGCTACAGTACGCGAACATACCTTCGTTGATGGTAAACGGTACTTTTTGTCAGTGGGTGAAACAGCGGTACGACGGCGGTACAACAGCGGTCTGATTATCTCAGATATCCTATAAGGATAACATTTATCAACTTCTAGCAGTATAACAGGCATTTTAGGTACAAATTACCATTTTGCCCCTGAACCCCTAATTGGCGGAATTTCGCCGAGCTTCATTGTTTTCGCTCTATCTCTCCAGAATTTCGACAGATCTTTTCCCTCATCAAATTTTTGAAATCTATATCATATTTACCCCTAAATATGATATCTAGATTATCTTGAAAATTTAAAGATAAATCTAGCATTCCTACTATATCTACCGAAAGAACTACCGAAACTAAAGACCAGAGACCGAAGAACTTACCCCGACTTTGCTCAGACTTTCTCCAGAGCTTCTCTCTCTAAAAATTCTCTCTAGGTTGTGTTTTTGGGGTGAAGAAATGAGAAGGGGAGGGCTTGCTATTTATAGAAGAAAGGAGGGACAAGGTGGGAATTTCATCAAAGGTCAACGGATTTCAACCGTCGGATCGCACTACGCCACGTGGCTTCATCTTGTCCATACACCTCTTGTGCTGACATCATCCTTCAAGAAGAAGATGATGTCATGCATGATGTCATGTATGCTGACTTACCGATAGTGTTTCCCCGATCGGTGTCCGAATCGCGTAATTTTGTCGAATCTCAAAAATCCGGGAACTAGGTTTTGTAGTTCCATTCTTTATCTTTAAAACTATTGGGTTTCATTATATTTTTGATCCCATTAAGGGTATTCCGTTATCGCCAAAGATTTTCGGATAGACACCAACTGATTACGGAAATAACCCGATAGAACCGCTTCTTGGCGTAGAAAATCACCGGTTCGTAATATGATCTGATCTAAGTAACCATATCCCTGGTTTGAAAAACACGGTGCGTTTTCTATAAGTCACTTTTAGCACTATCTGCCCTTTCCTAATTATCCGGTACTTCTAATTACGCTATTGGTTTCAGAAATGACTTCTGAGACCGCTTTCACTCCGGATAAAATTCCACTTGTTTATAAAAAGTGCAAATGTTAATGACTTCGTTTCTATATTTGGAGGTAGGATTTAATTTCTATCCGTTCTCATTTCTCCTGTTGGCTCTTTACCGATTATATTATTATTTTAATCAAAATATCTAGATTTATATTTTTTTCTTTTATTTTTTATTTATTTTTCTAAGCATAAAATATTTTATTATTTATTTAATTATTAATTTCGAATTTCTCCTTTTAAATTAATTATTTACTAATTAATTTACTTATATCTTAATCTAAACAATTAGCCACTAATTACTTAATTAGCCACTTACTAATTGTTGATAATTTTCATAATTAGGATTAATTATTATCTCATAACTATTTGACTTACATTGATATTTTATATCCCATGTAAAATATTAAAAATATTTGGGGCCATAAAGTACTTTTAATATTATTATATTTATGCTCTATATATTTTTAGAGAAATAATCCCAAAAATTCCTAAAATTAAAGATAACATACTTCCTAAGTTTTTGTCAATATTTGCAGTCATATGGGATTTATCATAATATTTTCGTGCCATTTTCTCGTCTTATAAAATACATTTTTTAAGGATTTTAGCTCTTTATCTCTCCTAATTCCCATAGTAATTACCTTAGAAAATAAGATAATTATTACTTATTATTTGAAACCACATATTCACCTATTTTCAATAGGTATTATTTACCGAAATATGATACTTATCATAAATACGATTTTTAGGGTATTACAGGAAGTCTCCCCGATGTTAACGGCGACTGATTGACTGAACCACATAGACGACCCTTCCTAGTTTAAGCACCAAATGATATGAAGTAACCTTATTATATTCATGCCATAAAGTAGGTCTTGTTCGCTTTCTTCAATTTGACCGGTGCCTTCTCTTGGCTCCGTCCATTGGCGTCTTTAAACGGCTCCATCTACTAGTGCCTTCTGAGATCCATGATCCTTCCCTGACTATTAGTTAAGACTGAGGTCCAATGCCCATCGGACCTTAGGTAACGGTTAACCTCATGCTTATGTAAACAATATATTTATGACAGATATTCATGACATTACAGCAATTATCAATACAAAAGCCCATAACAGATGTATGATTTGAGATAACGGCGTAGCCGGTTCACACGTCCGTTATCTCGGTCTGCACTATTCACCAGTGCCACGATCCACTCGTGTCCTCAGCGCTAGGAAAACTAAACGGTATTATTAAGACTATAACCCGTGTAAAGCTTAATGTGAAAATAATGAACCAAGATAGCATATTAGTTTATGAAAATCACTGTCATTTATAAACATACTATAAGCATTAAAATTAGTGTTACAGTACGTCGCGAACGTACCTTTGTCCGTTCGGTTTCGCGGTATGTTTGTTTGTCGGTACGTCTCCCGATATTTCTCGGATATCCTATATTAGTATTTCCGCGTTATTTTCTCATTAATAATATCTTAAGTGCTATTTTAGTCACTATTGACCTTTCTACCCTTAGGAGATTTGATATTCCTATTTTGCCCTTACATTTTATAAAAAAACGCATATGCTGATTTTCTTGGGCAGAATTTTGATCAACTTTGAAAAATCATGATTAAATCCACAAAAATCAAAACGAGGATCCGTAAAATTCCTTGGAATCTTTAAGATGTCTAATATTGGGTAAAAATACTGGTATTCACCCAGATTCATTATACAATTCCCATTTTTCAATTTCCAAAGATCTGTCCAGAATTTTCCCAGAAAACGTAGCCATACTTTGGGAATTTTTATCTCCTTGTACAAAATTCAAAATAACATGTTCTAAGTATATTTGGAGATTTCTATATGTCTACTTTAACCATAAAAAAGTTCAGATTAAAACGACTTCATCTTCCCATAGATTTAAGGCTTTTACGAAGATAACTTCAGAAATTGCCTAACCGATAAAATTTTAAAAGTTTACTTTGATGTTTCTCTTCCGGAAATTTTGCTCTAGGACTACCCTCACTATTTTTTCGAAATAAAGCTAATTTTAACCATAAAAAAATGAAAATAAAATTGCTTCTAGGAATTTAAGATCAAAGCATAAATTTCTATGAATTTAAAAATTAAAACTTAAGAACTAGAGAACTTACCCTTGAAGAACATTGCCACTACTTCCTTCTTGCTCTTCACTAGCTCTCACTACTCTCAATTTTCAGATTGCTCTTGGTTGTTTGGTGTGAAGAATGAGTGGAGCTTATGAGCCTATTTATAGAATTTTAGGATGGCATTGTTGTGGATTTTTCAAACCTAATTCATCTTGCTTCTTGGCCATTAGATCTAGGTCATTTTTCAAACTCTCATCCTCACCCTTGACCATGAAAAACGTCCCCCCCCCCCCCCCCCCCTTCTCCACATTATCCTCTTCCATTTTTCAAAATATCCCTTACAACTTTGTACCAATTCGAACACCTATGCAACATGTGATCTTATCTAAAATGATCTAGAAGATTTGATCTTTTCTTTTTAAATTTGGACCATGGAATTGCTCTTCCCTTCATGTGTACAAACCCTAGCCACTCATTGTAGTAAAAATCTTGGCTTAATGGATAAGTTTGCTCAAACAACTATCAAATCACTTTTGTTGATCTTTTGTTATTTCTTCTTCCTTTTTTATCCACAAAATCCGTTCCCCCTCCCGTTTTTAATTAGCTTTGAATTGTTTTCCTTTTATCTTATCTAATCCATAACTTTATGCTCCCATTGGTTGATCAATTATCATTGAGTGTAATTTCAAGATTAACTAGAAACAATAAATTTATTTATAAAACTTGATCTTGATTTAGGTAGATATATTCAACAACTATAGAAGATTTTTACTTCAAATTCCATGTGCTTCTAGCTCTCAAATTATGTTAATCCCAAGATATAATACCTTAATCCCTTATAGGTTTATCCATAATCACTTGGATTAAGTTAATTATGGACTTAATTAGAGTCATCAATTTTAACTTTATGAGATTAAACCTTAGCCACTCATTTAGATAAAAATCTCATTTTCTACTATTGAAGATATTTACTCAAAGTTTTGCATATGCTTTTTAAAACAAATATCTTGATATTTTGCTAATCTTTCTCTCTCTTACTTTATGCCAATTTCACCCCCTATCACTAATTAAGGTGATTAATTAGTTAATCCCTAATTAGTACTCCTAATATAGTGTTTTAAGGCGTTACTAATTAGATTTGTGTTTTTATGATTGGTTCCTAGATTAATTAGGATGCTAAATAGTTCATTTAATGCTAATATTGAATCTCCATTAGTCCTTGATTTTTAATGTAATAATAGGATAATTATTTATCCGGAATATTATATTTCGATAAATAATACCTATTGAAAATAGGTGAATATGTAGTTTCAAATGATAAGTAATAATTATCTTATTTTCTAAGGTAATTACTATGGAAATTAGGAGAGATAAAGAGCTAAAATGTATTTTTAGAGCATTAAATGGCCTGAAAATATTATGATAAATCCCAAGAGGCAATAAAATATTTATTAAAAATTAGAAAGTATGTTGTCTCTAATTTTAGGAATTTATGGGAATATTTTCCTTGGAAAATAATGAGGCAAGATTTTGGGGATCATAATTGACCCCATGATTTTTAATATTTTACATGGGATATAAAATACCAATGTAAGTAAAATAATTGTGAGATAATGATTTATCCTAATTAAGAAAATTATCAAAAATTAGTAAGTGGCTAATCTGGTAATTAATGGGATAATTAAGGTATAAAGTAAATAAATTAAAAATAATTTAAATAATTATTTTTAATTGGAGAAATTCAAATTATAAAAAAAATAAAAAAATAAAAAATATTAATAAAATATTTTATGCTTAGAAAAAAAAAAGAAAAAAAGGAAAAAAAATAAATATCATGATATTTTTGTAAAATTGTATTATTATATAATATAGTGAATAGTAATGGAATAAATAGGAAACGGATCCTATCTAGAGAACCAGGAATAGGAATTCTAAAGTCAAGGTAAAATATTGATCGTGAGTTTTTACCTTCAAGTGACCTCTTAGGAAGTTAATTCCGAGGCGGTAGCGCATTTGCCTAATAAGACGAAATAGGGAAAAATGCGATATTCACATTTTGGATTTGAAGAAAATAAATTATAAGTCAACATCCGGAGATGAGTTTATAATTATATGGACATATTTGGAATCGTGAATTATTATCCAGATTGATGATTAGAAGGCAATTTCCGACACGGACGTGTTCGGACACGTTTTCGAGAAAACTTCAACTGGGCTGTTGGAACCCTGTAAGAGACCGAAATCTAAGTTAAATTAGATATTATTGATGAGGAAGAGAAGATCTTCAAAGTTATGAATTCAGAATTTTGAGATTTTCCAAGATTACGCGTTTCAGACACCGGACTGAAACTTTATCGCAAGATGGCCGTATGTCACCATCAAGATGACATCATTTTGTTGACTATTGGGGAGGGGAGGTCTGCACAAGAAATGGAGGGCCAAGAGTGTTTTGTCCTCAAAAATGCGATCCTACGGTCCATATTCGTCAAGGCGAAGTTCGAATTATTTACCGTTCGCCATCCGTCTCTTCTATAAATACCAAGCTCCTCTTCTTCATTTCTCACACCAAAAATCTGCCTCTTAGAGAGAAGTTAGAGAGAGAAGCTCGGAGAAAGTCTCGAGCAAAGTCTCGGGTAAGTTCTTCGGTCCCCTGGTCTTTAGTTTCGGTAGTTCTTTCGGTAGATATAGTAGGAATGCTAGATTTATCTTTAATTTTTCAAGATAGTCTAGATATCATATTTAGGGGTAAATATGATATATATTTCAAAAATATGATGAGGGAAAAGATCTCAAAATTCTCGGAGAGATAGAGCGAAAACAAATAAGCTCGGCGAAATTCCGCCGATTAGGGGTTCGGGGGCAAAATGGTAATTTGTACCTAAAATGCCGTTATAGTGCTAAAAGTTGTTAAATATTATCCTTATAGGATATATGTTATAATCGAATCATTGTCGAGCATTTGTTGTGCCGCCGTCGTACTGTTTCACCATTGTCAAAATTACCGTTTTCCGTAAACGCATCGTAGTCGACAACGAAGGTACGTTCGCGTCGTAACACTAACTCGATGGTTATTGTATGCATATATGTATTTTCCTCTCGTCATGTCAGTATTTTATTTGTTGTGCCTTAACCTTACATCCGATTGTATTGTTATTGCCCATATCCGATTATGTCCAAAGTGTTCGTTGTGCCTTAACCTTACATCCGATCGTATTGTTATTGTACATATCGATCATGTACATTTCTCCTTGTGCCTTAACCTTACGTCCGATGTATTGTTATTGCCATGCATATCTCGATTATGTATACCCTACTTTGAACGTAGTAAGTGTCGTCAAAATTCCATGAATATCGTAGTACTTATATGATGTATGTAAACATGAGGTTAACCGTTACCGGGGGTCCGGTGCATTGGACCTCGCTCTTAACATAGCGTCGAGGTTCGGGAGGACCAAGGCCGAGGAGAAAGGCAAGCGGGCCGCATAGAGATCCGATCGAAAATCTCTTGTTGACACGGCATGGTCATGTTGCGGGAGACACTTTTGTTGTTATTCACTTTAAAAACTCTTGGTCATTGTACCGTTTTTGTAATCGGCCGGGACTTACGGCATTTATAAATATATGTATCAGTTACTCAATCGCTCCGATGCTCTACTCTGATGAAAAAAAAATATACTGCTTTTGAAAATGGGATGTTACATTTAATCAAGTTAGAGGATCCTAATTTAATGTTCTTTAATTGCCTCTAACCATAATTATGGAATTTAATCCATTTATTTAATTTAATGTTAGTTTAATTGTCCATAAATTGCTATTAATTCCCTTTAATTGGAATTTGTATTTTCATGTCATTTTATTGTCTATTATGAATTAATTAAGATTTCACTTAATTATGATACTTTATTTTATGAAAGCTTATGAAATTAATTCAATTAATGTAGATTGAATTATCCACTAATTGTTGGTAATTTTCTCTAATTGGTTTAATTATTTTCTCACAACTTTTGACTTTACATGGTCATTTATGCACCATGTATTAATTTAATAATTATAGGGCAATTTATGATCCCTAATTAGAAAGGGTTAAATGCCTAATTTGCCCCGGAAGTTTTGATAAGGGGGCACTCATCACTTTGAAGTTTTTTTGGTACCAAATTTACCATGGAAGTATTAAAAAGGAAGCAAATTTGCCCCGGAAGTATGAAAAATGTAGTAAATTTGCCCCTCCGTTAATTTTGACCGTTAAGTTTAACTGAGTGTACACGTGGCATGCCACCTCATGACACGTGGCAAGCCAGCTCATCAACCCAATAAGAGTTAAGTATCATTTTTGCCCGGAAGTTTTCGAGAGCAAGTTTGCCGGAAGTTTTCTTTGCGAGGAGCAATTTTGCCCGAAAGTTTACAAAACGTATCAATTTTGCCCTTCTTTCCCACATATTAAATTTGACTATTAAGTCAGTCAAAGACCACACATGTCATGCCTTGAAAAGCTCAAACTTGGAGTTAGAGAAGGAGATCTTTGAGATGTTGAGCTCAAGGCGGCCAAAATTTGTGAAGCCGAACTGGTCACAGGAAGCATCACTTATGATCTAAGCAAATGATCAGTCTATACAAACGTAAATATTATCATAATTGATTTGTTTTACTAAACCAATTTTTGGAACAATTCATTTCTCGTTTTGCATTTCATTTGCTTAGATTATAAGTGATGCTTCATCTGGGTTTTGCGATAGACCTTTCAGTCCCGTGACGGTTCGCTTCACAAATTCTGGCGCCCTTGAGCTCAACATCTCAGGGATGTCTTTCTCTGACTCCAAGTTCAACATTTTCAAGGCATGACATGTGTGGTCTTTGTTTGATTTAATAGTCAAATTTAATATTGGGAGAAATAAGGGCAAAATTGCTACTTTTATAAACTTTCGGGGCAAAAATGCTCCTTAGTGAAAACTTCCAGGGCAAACTTGCTCTCAGTGAAAACTTTCAGGGCAAAAATGATACTTAACTCTTATTCGGGTTGATGAGGTGGCATGCCACGTGTACGCTCAGTCAAACTTAACGGTCAAAATTAACGGAGGGGCAAATTTGCTACATTTTTCATACTTCCGGGGCAAATTTGATACCAAAAAAACTTCCGGGTGATGAGTGCCCCATTATCAAAACTTTCGGGGCAAATTAGGCATTTAACCCATAAGAAAAATCTCTGAAAAACTAACGCAACACCGATGGAAGATTTGACTTACATTAATTCTCAAGATTTGCGTCAGAATCTCTACATCGAGTAGCAAAAGAAAAGTATATATTAAGCGATGCTTGTAAAAAAAATGCAGCTCGTAATTGTTGAAAAATGAGGCAGATGAAGCTTTTGTCAAATTCTTCATTAAATGAAGATAAAGAATAAGTAAAAAGCAATGCTTTTTCAAGACACCTGGGGATAAAGAACAGTAGAACGAAGCATCAATTAAAACGCTAGGGCCCACGATATTGATTAAATGTAATGCTTTAATATATATTGGAAGTCAGACGCCAAACAACTATTATTGATTAAATAAATGACGCAAAAGATTGATTCAAAAAAGGCGCTTTGAAAAACTGCAGAATCCGACATTACTTGGGTAGCAGTTATGTTACCCGAGTAATGATAAAATATTTCTTTTATTTAATTAAAAAATGAAAGATTGTACTGTGTGTCGGAAGCGGAAATGACTCGAGTAACTGTGGGTTTACTCGGGTAATTTTGATAATATATATATATAATATAATTTTTAATAGAACATGACGTACCTAAAGCAACTGAACCCAATATTACTTAGGGATGATAGAATGGATATGCGGATTTATGTTACTTGGGTAGAATAGCTGAAATTATTGCGATCATCCAAGGTCTTCAGATTTGTTGGAACCAAGGCTAAAGAAAGTTCTTTGTTTCATCGATTCTGTTGAAGCTATTAATGTTTTGACCAGGGGTTGTGATCATTCTCATCCCTTTAGAGAAGTTATAATTGATGCCAGATTGTGGTTAGTTAAAAACTGGCAAGTTTTGATTAACCATGTGCCTAGGGAAAATAATGTTTTAGCTGATCATTTGGCTAAATTGTCTCATAATATCGTAGAAAATTTTTGCTTGCTTCATCAACCGCCTCCCTTGTATGAATGGGAGATAGTTGGTGAGGGATAGTGGATTGTATTTTATCCTTGTTTTTATTTGCTCTATGAGCTATTAATGGATTTCAGTTTTCATTCAAAAAAAAAAAAGCAACTGAACCCAATATTACTCAGGTAGAAAATTTTTACTTGGGTAATATAAAAAATTTCAACAAACAGTGATTTTTTAAAATGCGCTGGAAGTTGATATTACTCGAGTAATCATAGTATTACTCGGGTAATTTCGAATACCATACTTCTACTAAAACGCCCAATGCTGATATTACTTGGGTAGACATATCATTACTCAGGTAATTTTGAAAAATAAAATTCTACAAGAACGCGAAGTGTTGATAACTCAGAGAATTTTAATTAAAAAATCTAAATTACCATAAATACCTCAATTCAAATGTGTTGAGTGAACACTTGAGATCCCTTTGAAGTAGAGATTGATCTTTGAGCATTAATTTGAAAATCCAAATTTAACATTTTCTTTTCCAGTTCAGGAGTTACTCGGGTAACTCTGATAGTTACTCGGGTAATTCAAGTTGAAATTCTGAGACAACGTTTCGCTCATGATATTACTCGGGTAATATTTATTTTACTCGAGTAATTTGTTGCTTCATAGATAAGGCTCCGCTTCAACATTACTCGCAAGTAATGCTTCCATTACTCGAGTAATGTGTTCCTGAAACACTTAGCAGCATAATTAAATAATCATATTACTGAGATAAAATATCATCTTACTCAAGTAACTGAGAGTCAGAATGTCTTTTACGATTTTACTCGGGTAAAACTTTACTTTACTCGAGTAATTTCTTCATACTTAGGTTCTTCTTCAACATTACTCGCAGGTAAGAGATATCACTACTACAAAACAACCCCAAAACGACCTAAATAAGACTCAAAAAACGTCCCTTTTTCTGAGGGACGTCTCGGAGGAGGTAGTTAAAAATTTAGAACTTTTGACGTCCTGAATTAAATTCAGGACGCCTTAACTAAGGCATCTGAATTTAATTCGGGACGCCTCATGTAAGGCGTCCTGAATTATATTCAGGACGTCTTAACTAAGGCGTCCTGAATTTAATTCAGGACGTTAAAAGTTCTATTTTTTAAAAAAAAAAAAAAAAAAAAAAAAAAAAAAAATCAACCACCTAGCCTCCCCGCGCTTGCCCTCCGTACTCACCACCATTTTGCCCACAACCCAGGACACAACGCGGCGGTGATCTTCCATGACAAATGATTTGTGCAATCGTGAATCGAGATATATTTCAAGATCCGGATTAACAAAAAAACCACAAAAGCATATATGTGCAATCGGCGAAAAGAACTATTTTCAGATCTCGGAGTCAAAAAATAAGAACCACAACATATCTGTGCAATCGTGAAGCAGATCTATTTTCGTAGTGGAGTGACAAAAAAAACCACAAGGGATGGAGAGGAACCTGAAGATCGCTGGACCTAAAGATCTAGAGTCACAAAATTCCCAAGACGTAAAGATCGTTGGTGCCTCGTCGTCCTACGCTTTTGTCGGTGAGTCGCGTCATCGTAATCGCCACGGTGAGAAGGAGGTCGCCAAGGGAGGTCACTATGAAGAAGGTCCGAGAGCAAGTTCTTCGCGCAATGAGAAGTTTAGAGAGCAGACGCATGGAGGAAAAAACCAGAGCGAATGTGATTATGTTACGGTTTGTAGTGCAAAAGAAGAATAGAAAAAATTATAGGGTATTAAATTCCCAAATTGGCGACCTGAATTAAATTTAGGTCGCCAAAATCCCAAAATTGGCGACCTGGATTTATTTCAGGTCGCCAAAATTCCCAAATTGCAAAAACAATTTGGTGCTATTTAAGATTTTTTTTGGCGCCCAAGAGAAATTTCAGGAATTAAAGCGACCTGAATTTATTTCAGGTTGCCAAAATTCCCAAATTGGCGACTCGAATTAAATTCAGGTCTCCAAAATCCCCAAATTGGCGACCTGAATTTATTTCAGGTCGCCAAAATTCCCAAATTGTAATTACCCGATGGTACAAAAAAAAAATCATACTTCCTCTTGGGCGCCAAAAATTTCCTAAATGGGGCTAAATAATTAATTTTGGCGTCCTAAATTATTATTTAGGTTGCCTAAAGTATTTTCCTGCACTAAAAAAATCATTAATGGCGCCAAATATTACATTTTAGGCCCTAAAATATATTTAGGACATCAAAAAAACGTTTAGACGTCCAAAATTATTATTTAGGTTGTCTAAAGTATTTTCCTGCGCATTTTACTTCATTTTTTAAAAAAGAAATGGACGTCTTTTAGGGTAGTAATATCCATTTTTTGTAGTAGTGTATGTTCCTTAGGTAGTTTGAAATCCGCTTCAAAGTCAAAAGCTACTCCTCGATTTTACTCGAGTAATATTAATATTACTCAAGTAAATTGTTTTGAAACACTCAACAGTCAAGTTAAATAACGACATTACTTGGGTAACAATTATATTACTCGAGTAATGTTATCTACTTCATAGTTCTGACTGTTCTCTCTCGTAGTTACTCGCAAGTAACATCTATATTACTTGAGGAACTCTTTCCTCTGTTAACCTCTGTATTTAATCAAGTGAACAAAGCATCTTGCAAACAATAAATCTAGAAGCTCCGATGCTTAAGTCAGTAATCATAATTCAATTAAATATCATAAATGATTGATGAAAGTAATAACTTATAGTTAATTGGGATTTACCATGCCAATTCTCTTCGGATGAACGTGAACTGTTATTTGGCTAAGGCCTTCGTGAAAATATCCGCAAGTTGCAAGTGTGTGGGGATGAACATCACCTTGACATCTTTTCTTTGCACGTGATCTCTGATAAAATGATGTCTCACGTCAATATGATTGGTTCTTGTGTGTTAAACTGGATTCTTCGCCAAGCTTATTGTATTGGTGTTGTCACAGAGGATCGGAATCTCCTTCAGGTTGATTCCCAAGTCATAAAGTTGTTGCTTAAGCCATAGAACTTGGGCACAACAACTTGAGGCGGTGATATATTCATCTTCGGTCGACGATATAGAAACACTGGTCTGTTTCTTTTTGAACCAGGAAACAAGTGATCCACCCAGAAATTGGCATTGACCACTTGTACTTTTTCTATCGGTCTTGTAGCCAGCATGATTCAAATCTAAATAAGCCACCAAATATTCTGATTGACCTTTTGGGAACCAAAGTTCGAGCTCCTTTGTGTCGGCAAGATATTGAAAAATTCTCTTCACATGCTTGACATGTGATTCCTTTGGAGTAGCTTGAAATCTTGTGCACATACCCACACTAAACTAAATATCGGGTCTACTTGCGGTCAAGTATAGCAACGATCCGATCACCCGCTATACTTGGTTATATTGAAGTCCTTGCCTTCTTCATCGGAATCCAATGAGGTAGTTGAGCTCATTGGAGTGTCGGCTCCATTACAATGTTCCATCCCAAACTTCTCGAGCAAATCATGAAGATACTTCGTTTGTGAGATGAAAATCTCATTCTTTCGTTGTTTGATTTGCAGTTCGAGGAAGTAATTGAGCTCACCCATCATTGACATTTCAAATTCACCCTACATTTTCTTTGAAAATTCCTTACACAAAACATCATTAGTAGCACTGAAGATTATGTCATCAACATAAATTTGCATAATTAAAATCTCATTGTGTTTATTACTCTTTATGAAGAGAGTTGTATCTGCTTTTCCTCTGACAAAACCTTGATCAAGAAGAAACTTGCTTAATTGCTCATACCAAGTTATAGGAGCTCGTTTAAGAACATATAAGGCTTTCTTGAGATGGTAAACGTGATTTGGATGATGATCATTTTCAAAGCCAGGAGGTTGTTCAACATAAAATTCCTCCAGAATGAAACCATTTAGAAAAGCACTCTTAACATCCATTTGATAGAGTTTAAATCCCTTGATACACACAAAGGCTAAGAGAACTCGTATAGCTTCCAATCTAGTCACTGGAGCATACGTTTCCTCATAATCAATACCTTCTTATTGATTATAACATTTGGCAACCAATCTAGCCTTGTTACAGACTATGATTGCGGATTCATCACATTTGTTCTTGAATACCCATTTAGTGCCAATGACTGGATGGTCTATAGGCCTAGGTACCAAGTCCCAAACTTGATTTCTATCAAATTGATGTAATTCCTCTTGCATTGCGATAACCCAATCATTGTCTGATAGGGTTTTGTCAATTTTAGAGGGCTTAATCTCATATATGAAGGCAGAAAATGTTGTAATACCCCAAAATTCTTATTTATCATAAATATTATATTTTGATCAATAATGCATATTAAATAAAGGTGAATATGTGTCTCAAAATTTTGTAATTTGTTAATTATAATTTTGGGCAATTTTTCCTTGGAATTAATTGAACAAAAGGTCAATTTTAAAATTACCTATAGAGATCATAAAATATGATATAAATATCATATTAAACCATAGTTCTTATATGATCAAATGAGCAAGAAAAAATTATGAAAACACTTAAATTAATTAGAAACGATAAATGAACAATTTAGCTTGCACTTATTGAGATTAGTTGCAAAATGCTTCAAGATGATTAAGGGCAAATTAGGATCATCAAAAGAGGGCTAATTATACTTGAAAATAATTAAGCCAAAGAGAATGAAATAATATTTGTTTGAATAAGCCCTAATTGCCATGATTAGCTAATAAACAAGTCCAACAATGACAAGGGTAATTAAAGGGCAATAAGCACTTGTTTAGTATATTAATTAGCTTCATGAAACAACCCCAAAAATTAGAAAAAATGTGCAGCTGAAATTGAAGAAGAGATAATACTTTATTTGGGTTGAAAAGTCAAAATTTTCAATTTACCAATTAGAAAATGGAACCATTAGTTATTTGTTTATTAAAAGCATTTATTAAATGGCCAAGAGAATGTGCATGTCAACCAAGCAAGCAAATGGATGAGATTCAATTTGATAAAGTGAATATTGATCTAATGGATAAGAGGAAAGAAGGAAAATTGGATGACTTGGGTAGTTACCATTTTAGCCCTTAAATTTTGCCTATAAATAGAGGCATCATCTCTTCATAATCCTCACACCAAAAACACAATCAAATCTGATTGTAGAGATAGAAAGAGAGTAGGGAGAAATAGTGGGAAGCAAGAAGGAGGAGGAAGTTCTTCAAGGGTAAGTTTTCTAGTTCTTAAGTTCTAGTTTTAAATTCATAGATAGAAGTTGGTTTAATCTTAAATATGCTAGAGTAATTTTATTTTCATGTTTTTATGGTTAGAAATGATTTTATTTCAAAAAAATGATGGAAAAGGTTATATAGCAGAATTTTTGGAAGCTAATCATCAAAGTAACGAAGTTCTAGCGAAATTTTTCGGTAAAAGTTTCTTAAAGCCAGCCATGAAAACGCCATAATTTTATGTTGAATATGAAGGTCTGAAATTTTTCATGGTTAAATTAGACATATAGAGATTTTCAAATATACCTAGAGTGTGTCATTTTGAATTTTGTGCAAGGAGATAAAAATTGTTGAAAATAGGCTACGAATTCTGGGCGAAATTGAGAAAAATGAAAACTGGGTATTTTTCATGGATTCTGGGTAAATGAAAGTATTTGTACTTGAAAATATACATCCTAAGGATTCTGAGGAATTTTACAGATCCTCGTTTCAATTTTTCTAGAATTAGTTATGATTTTTCAAAGTTAGAGGAAAATCTGTCCAGAAATTCTGAAGTAGCGTTTTTAATAAAATGTAAGGGCAAAATGGTAATAACACATCCACCAAGAGTAGGAAGGTAAATCAAACCTTTAGGATATTATTCTAAGCAATATGGTATTTATCAAATATCATATAATAATCCGACGATAATGTATAGGATATCCAGGAAGTCCAGAGTCGGGTTCAAAGGTCGGGCGTTTGACAATTACCCGGTGAAAGGTACGTTTTCGTACTAGTAACTTTAACTCTGATGTGTCTTGTATGCATGTATGTGGTAGTATGATTTCATAGAGTGATGGATAAGACTTGGTCTTGGGTCAGGCACTGTGACTAAGTTTATGGGGCTTAGATCACCTGTTTATACATTCAACATACACGGGTTATGGTTTTGATAATACCGTTAAGTTTTCCTAGCGCTATGGACACGACATTCTATCGTGGCACGGGTGGTGCATACTAGTTAACTTTACATTTGATTGTACTATTATTAATTGACCTTACATATGCTGTGTGCTTATGTGTTGGTTATTGCTGAAATGTAATCTGTCATACATATACTGTTATACTTTTCATATGAGGTTAACTGTTATCTGCGATTCAATTAGATTGAATCTCAGCATTGACTAAGGGTTCAGGGAAAGGAACCAGGATCAGAGAAGTCACCAGTAGATGGAGCCGTGAAAATGCACCGAAGGATGGAGCCGAAGAGAGGCACTGATGGACGGAGCCGTGAAGAGGCACCGGTCAAAACAAATGCAAGAAAATGGTTAACAGAGCCTACCTTCTGGCATGAATCTAATAGGGTTACTTCAAACCATTTGGTGCTTAAACTAAGAAAGGGTCGGTCTATGTGGTTCAGTCAATCAGTCGCCGTGAATTCGGGGAGACTTCCACTAGACTTTACTCAGCCTGTCCAAATGGGTTTGATTTAACTTTGTTGGGTTCTATGCCCCAAGTCTACCTAAGGCTTGGTTGAAGATGGTATAGTTACATGTAGGAATTGTAATTATACAAAGCTCTGTATTATTGTATCACACGAATATTCCTTCGGGAAATTTTTAATACATCAGCTTATGTTGGGACATCAGCATATCTCTGGCATTTTGTATCAGTTACTCTTTGTCCAAATATTAGTGCATGTTCTCCGTTTCCGCATTACTCTAAGCTGTAGCACCTCAAACTTTGTCTATTTTCTTAAAACTAAGTGTCAACCGACATGATTTCAAGTATCACAAATAATGTCATTTTTAAAACGTAGTTTGGGTAAACCAAGAACTAAATCTTTTCTTAACAACTTGTTTAGTTGAAACATGTTCACATGAGCCAGACGGTTATGCCACAGCCAACTTTCGTCCAAATTGCTAACAAAACATTTTTCAGAATTAACTTTGGGAAGGTTTAAGGTATAACAGTTACCTTCTCTTGGTGCCTTAAACAAAGTTTTAAGACTACCTTTGTCAATTGGAAGATCATCCTTGTTCACGATGAGACATTCTTTTGAATCGAAGAAGATCCAATTGTTCTTGTCTGCACTTTGACTCACACTCAAGAGGTTGTGACAAAGTCCTTCCACGTAATACATTTTTAATCAGGGTCCTTCTTTTTCGCCAATTCCAATGATTTTTCCGGTTTGGTTTCCCCCAAAGGTTACTTTTCCATCATCCTTTGCTTTCATTGCCAAGAACTTGGATTGATCCCCCGTCATGTGTCTGGAGTGTCTGCTATCAATATACCATTTATTGGTCTTTGACACTCTCAGACAAACCTGCACAACAGACAATGTCAAGCCTGAGGTACCTATCTTTTCTTGGGTCCTTTCGGGTTAGATCAGGCCTCAAGGAAAACATAATTTTCCTTTGGTACCCATTGATAATTACCAACAGGTTTATCTCATCTTTCTTTCTTATGAAAACAAGATGAGGTATTATGCCCCTTTCGGTTATAGTAATTACATTGAGTCAAAGGATTTGAAGAATAAACCAACTTTTGGAAATAGTTTAAATATGATTTTCCGCTAGTTTTCTTTTTCCCTTTCTTTTTGTCAAACACATGGTTGTAACCTATGCCTGATCGATCATTTGTAAACCTTTGAGCTTTCAAAATCACATTGAGTATTTCACTACCTTTAGTGAACTTCTCAAGCATTTTCGTAAGATAAGAGTTTTTCTTTACAAGATCATGACATTTTTTGTAAGCTAAGTTTTCACAAAATAGAGGTAAATCTTTAGCTTGTTGCTCAAGCAATTTGATTTTCTTCTTTGAAGCTATAAGTTCTTTCACAATATTTTTAAACTCAGAATGTAACTAATTGTATTTAGATAGTAACTCATCATAAGTAGGTTCAGAATCATATACCTCATCATCATTTTCGGGTTGTTCTTCCTCTTCTGCCACTAAACATACGCTCACAACCTTTTCTTCCTCACTTTCTTCATCTGAGGAACTATCTCTTCATATGGCAGATACGTATGCCTTTTTTCTTGATGTGATTGAACTTCTTCTTCTTTTCTTTTTCCTTGTCCTTCAACTGAGGACACTCAGATTTAATGTGGTCAGGCTTCTCACATTCGTAACAGATGATTTGATCTCTATATTTAAAATCACGTTTGTTACTTGAGCTTCCCTTCTGGAATCGATTTTGAAGCCTTGATCTTTCTTATAGAATTTCTTGAATCTTCGCACGAACATGCCCATTTCATCGTCATCGTCATCATCATCGTCTTTGTCTTTGACTTCTTTCTCTTTTACAACATTGAGAGCAACACCTTTGCTTCGATTGGTGTTGATTTCTTCCAGGCCTTTCTTGAATTTCAGTTTGCTTTCATATTCAGATAGACTTCCGAATAGAGCAGCAACTAAAGTCATTGATTCTCCACGGGCTTCTTTGATTGCTGTGACTTTGGCTTCCCAATCTTTCGTCAGGACATTGAAAATTTTCCTGACTTGAGAATCTTGCTAATATGTTTTATCCAAAGCAGATAGTTTATTGATGAGATTGGTAAAACGAAGTTGGAATTCTCCGGTCTTCATACGTAAAAGATCGTACTCAATTGTCAACATGTTGATTCGATTTTCCTTTATGACGGATGTTCCTTCATAGGCAATTTCCAATGCTTTCAACATATCCTTTGCACTTGACAGATTACATATTCGAAAATATTCTTGTTGAGTGAGAGCGCTTTGGAGCATCAAGATAGCCTTGCTATTAAGAGTGATAATTCTTCTGTCATTCTCGTCATATTCTTCTTCAAGCTTTGCGATTCGAACTCCATCTTCAACGGCATATGGTTGATAGTTTCCTCTTTCGAATACATTCCATAGACCAAACTCAGTAGCCATAGCAAAGACTGAACTTGGCTTCCCAAAACAAATAATGCTCTTCATTGAAGCCAGAAGGATGATTGATTGAAGCACCGTCAGGTAATATTCCTTCCATGATCTTTCTTGGGATGTTAAGCCCAACTGAGAATACCAGCTCTGATACCAAATGAAGATAGAATATCACCTAGAGGGGAGTGAATAGGGGATTTCAAAAATATTTTTTGGAGAATAAAGATGAACAATAAATACAAAGACAGGGAGAAAGAGAATGAACACAGAGAATTTATATTGGTTTGGTCCAACTCCTTGACCTACGTCCAGTCCCCAGACACTCTGGGTATTTCACTATCTCTTAATCACGGTTACAATTATATACTCTATACTCGAGATGATCCTTTCACACTAGGACACACCCCCTCACAAGCTGTAATTGTACACCCACACTCAAGGTTCCACAACCTTGAGATTTTACAGATAATCAAGAAATCGAATAAATGTTTAAAAACTTCTCACGAGTAGATAAGTGATAATCACTGAAGTACAGAAAATATCCAAAGATATTAATGAAATAGATGAAACAGTACATTGAAATAATGTCGAATTGATTGCAAAGAGTTTTAGTAGTTGGCACAATTGAATGTGATGAGCTTTTATACCAATCTTCCATTAATGTCGTTGTGAAGCTTTGAATATAGTCGTTGAGACACTTTGTAATTCCGTTAGGCACAGATGATTTCGTTGAGTTTAATCGACTGTTGCTTCATTAAATGGTTCGCCGTCGATGTACTTGTGCACAGAGGTTGCATTATGATTGTAGGCTTTGTTTTCTGAGTTGCATTTAATGCTTCTGACACAACAAATGGCTTTTCGGCTAATCTCAAATTAAACATGGTTAAACATCTGTAATTCACTCAAAAATATGATTAGATATAATAGAAATAAGTTTGAGTGAGATTAAGAATACATAGGTAATGACCCAGAATGATTAAGACAGAGATTAATTAATGATGCAGTGAAGCGTTCTGCTTCTTTGAAATACGTTACTCGAGTAATATCTTCCTCTTACTCGAGTAATGATGAACGTTTGAAAATATTTGCCTCTGGAGCGATATTACTTGCATAGCATATATATGTTACTTGAGTAAGGTTCAAAAGTAATATCCTCTGGAAAGATATTACTCGAGTAACATAAAATTCTACTTCAGTAATAACATAAGCTCTCAAGATAATATCCTCTAGACCATGGTTACTTGAGTAACAATTCTTGTTACTTGAGTAATATATAAATATTACTTTATTAACATATTTGTTACTTGAGTAATGTAACATCCTGAATTTTTTTGGAAGAAATTAATTTATGATAATTAAAATTTATCATTTAAGATTATTTTTATAGTAATATCTCAAATTTTGGAATAAGAGAGTTTAGGAATAAGACTGAGATAAGAAAGTTACTAGGCTTTTGATAATCGATATTTTTCATTGCAATCAGGGTAAAAATCAGATATTAATTTGAATGGTAGATGATTATGTAGTAGATAAGCATGTGAAATTTGATCGGTAGATAAGTATTTGGTAGATGGACATATGTATGGTAGTTAGATGGTAGATGGAGATGTGAATGGTAGTTTACGGTAGATGGACATAAGAGTGGTAGTTAGATGGTAGATGGAGATGTGAATGGTAGTTACACGGTAGATGGACATAAGAGTAGTAGATAGACATGTGATTTTTGAAAAATGGTTGAGACCAAAAACTCTATAAATACCTCACCCCTTCTCTTCTTTCACAACACACAAACACTCAAGAGGCGACGAGAAAGGTAGAGAAAGAGAGTGAAGGAAGAAGCCTTGCGGTAATTTTGGAAACTATAGAGTAACGCAGGTAACTCGAATATTCTTCCATATACTTGTGAATTGTGTATGATTATAAATTTTGTTATATTTTATATAGAATAAATTATTTGTATATGTATTACGATATTATCATGATGAAAACTGAATATTACGATTTTGCCCCGAATTTCGAAATGACAATTTAGTCCTTTGAATTCTCAAGTATGAAAGATTGGTCCGATGAGGTTTATGAGATGTTGATTTTCCTTGTGATGATATAAATGGAAGCATGTTTTAATCGCTTTATTTTTATTGAATATAATTATCATGGCGGATGTATGTGTGATGGGTTGGAGTAAGGAGGAATTTGAATGATAAGATTTCTTTATGTCACCACTCGGTGCACAGTGGATGGTACTTTTCAGGGCCCCTTCTTCCATGTTTTTCCTCCGTAGGGATTGCATTGGAGTTGTGGGACATGTGACACCTCCTTAGTTGTTATTTTTAAGGAGGGGAGCCATAGTCCAAATTTAAGCTCTATACCTTTGGCCGGGTGTATCTTAAGTTTTGGTGAGCTTGAAACCATCCAGTCAAATAAATGAGTTTCTATTGGACTATGTGTTAGCCTATGGCTCCAGTCAGCGGTACAAGGGCGGATGGTGATATAAGGGAGGCTGCATATTGCATATTGTATAATTGTATAATTTCACAATTCGACATAATGATGATTACTTTTGCAAAAGAATTTTGTATGAGAAATTATGGTATATATAAATATATTTGAGATCAGCCCTGCTTTTTGTCATATGTAATTTGCTTGTGTACGGTAGAAACTTTCATTAGTTACTGAGACGTGGAATCTCATCCCATATTAACATTTTTCAGGTGAATGTCCTAGTAGGGAGCAAGGGAAGGCACCTATGGAGTGAGCTTTGAAGGCTCTTTTGTACTCCTATAGTTTATGTTATGTTATTTTATTTGCCATGAACCTAAGACTTCCACTTTGTATTAAACTCTGAAACATTTTCGGAAATTTATTTTGAATATGTATTATGAACTTTATTTTAAATGGTCGTGTAATTTAATGATTTGGATATTGATTATCCCTGTTGGAGTTATTTCAAATATTTTGACCAAGTTTTCAGGAGTTGAATTTGAGGTGTTACAAGTAATATCGTGCAAGTTAAAATTGAGTGATCCAGTAGCGATATTACTAGAGTAACTAATTACACTTACTCGAGTAACATGAACAATGTCTTCTGATCTTTGTTAGAAAAATGACATTCTCGAGTAACACTTAGGTTTACTCGAGTAATTCTTTTGCGATAAATCCATTTGTCATTTTGCATCCCGTGAACACTTAGCAATATGGAGGTTACTCGAGTAACATAAAACCTTACTCGAATACACAAATAATCAATATTAACTATATCAAAAACTCAATCATTTTCAATATAAAATCTTTAGTTATTTAAGTCTTGTTATAATCAAAACTCCAAAAACTAACACATTTCACCGAGAGAGGGGGGTGAGTTGGGTGATATTAAAAATTGAAAACGAAAGTGATCAACAATTAAATCAAAGACAAGAATTAGAAGAATATCACTGAAATGTATACAACAGATTATACTGGTTCGACTGAACAATGGATTTCATTTATTCTTTGCTTCAAAATAATTTTAGCGGTGTGCTAGTATTACAAATTTTTCCAAAAGACCTTTTAAGTTTGCTTGAGTTAGGTGAATTAAATCTCTTACATCGGGCAAAACTTAATTCCTCTAACCGAAACCCATTTTAAACACTAGCCAATAGAATTAACAATATGCAAGACACAAGTAACTAAGAAACTTTGAATTATAAACAAAATATATTCATAGAGTATTCAAGCATAAGCTTAATCAAGTCAATATACAAAAAATTGCTACTAATAAAGTTTGAAGTGTCAAATGCACAAATTTAAACCAAGATAAACACTAATTTTATCAAGTGCATGGAACCCAAAGTACAATTTCAATCTAATAAATATATCAAACTCTAAACCTAGAATTTAACCAATACAAGGAAAAGAAACAAGAAATTAGGTGCTAAACACTCCTCTATGAAGCTCTAAGTATCAACACTCAAGCCATTGCTATATGATTAAAGGATTTTGCCACTGTAATTTATCATCACAACTCCACCATACACTTCCAAAATTCAAGCCATATGGAGAACACCAATTAAAATAGTAGATTAATAATGAATAGATGAAGATTGGTGGGTGAAAGTGAAATCAAACATAGAGGAAGCCACTGCTGGTATTAGCCGTTGAGTTTCACTAGAAAAAATGGAAGAATGAAGGTGTGAAGATCTGGTCCAGAAGTGTCGCTGCTCTCTATTTCGATCTGTAAATGGGGCCAAACTCTCGCGACTCTAGCTCTCCCAGTTCGCCGGCGGTGGTGAGTAGAGACAGCGACGGTGGCTCGACAAAGGAGAAAGGTCGGTGGTGTTGAGTGCAAGAGAATACGATGGTGATGGTGTGGTTCTCTTCTCCGATTCACGACCTCCCTCTGTTTCGATCTTCAAGTCGTGGCCTCTCCCTTTGTCTGCAATTGCAGCTCCAACTCTGCTCTGCTTCACCGTGTCTCTGTCGCTCAAGCCCTGAAGTGGAATGATGAAGGTCACCAGCGACAATGGAGGAAGAGACGTCGTTAGCGACTGAGAAGAACCGAGGCGGAGGGAGCAAGAGAGAGTGAAGAATGGCGGGTGTGTCTGCGGCGCGGCTTCTTGTCGAATGTCTGGTCAAAATGCAAGCTTTGACCAGGGATTAAACCCCAAACTATGAAAGTTTATAGAGGGACTAAACTGTTACCCTAAAAATGTTTGAGGCTCTAAACCATAATATGTGCAATTGGAGTCCAAACTTTCATTTTCAAATTTAATCCAATTTCTTTAAATACCTACAACAACAAAACAATTAATCCAACGACAAATATTCTCAAAAAAGTCAATGATTAAGAGTAATTACAATCTTTTGACAATTTTACTTTTTTTAGTTCTAATTTAAAGTATTTATCCTTAATCATAGGCAATCACAAAAAGAGATTACAAGCTCAATTATTATGATGAAATCCCCAAATATAGTATAAAAATATATAATGAACTACGGATTTGTCACAGAACACTCCACGCGAACATCTTCCCCATACCCACTTTCATTCTCTACGCGAACATCGATATCTAGCTGAGTTCGAAGATTACTCTGGGTTTCAAAGGTATATTCTCCAAAATATGCTTTTAGATATCAGTTTGATTTCATTTTTTTCTCGAGCGTTTGATAGGCAGAGCATGCAAGGAGTGGGGCTTCTTCCAATTCATCAATCATGGGTTCCTCAGAATCTCAGACAACAAACGAAGGATGTTTCAAGAAATTTTTTTCACAGAGCTTGGAGGGAAGAAGTTGGCTAGAGACCACACAAGTTTGCCTGGTTATTACGACTCAGCATACCAAAAAGATCAGAGATTAGAATGAGGGTCTTGATTGTTTAGCTAAAGAACCCACTTTCGTCCCTATTTCCGACGATGATGACGTTGATCGAACTGCTAAATGGACTAATCGTTATCCTCAAAACCCTCCAGATCTAAGGTATTGGAATATCTAAGTCCAATTTTAATGAAGTGTTAGCAAAACGATGATGATGATGATATTCTGGGATACTGTTTTTTTTCTTAATTCCGTGACTTAATGAAGAGGAACATTTGTGGAGTATATTAATCAGATGGAGAAGCTAACATTTAAGTTGTTGGAACTAATAGCTCTAACCTTTGGGTTGGAATCAAGGATTTTTTGTGGCTATTACTTGAAAAATCAGACCAGCTTTATCTGATTCAATCACTGTCCTGCATGTCCTATGCTTCACTTGGTTCATGGAGTTGGACGAGGTTGGAGAGGAGGACGAAGATGTTGCGAGTGAGAGTGTTTTTGTTCAAAAGTGTTTTTTGTTTTTTTTTTTAATTGAGGGTATTTTGGATACTTTCATTGGGTAATAAATGGACATTAGAGTCAATTTAATGGTTTGTCACTTTTGTCCTTATTTTAAAAGTTTATGGTGTTAACCATTGGGCATAAGTACATAAGTTCATGTATATTTTTGTACATTAACCCTTTTATAAATAACAGTTTATCTATTTTTTTTTTTTTAATATATAGAAGTGTGTATACTGATCAGAATCGGAGGGAGTAATTTGAAGGACCACAACTTATAATTATCACCCCTTCGTTCATTTGCAAGAACACTCATTTTTCATATTCGATATGTACATATTTTCCATTATTTTGAGCTGTATTACTTTGTGATAGGTCTTTATCCAAAAAGAAAACATTTATTTTTTTCTACTTACAGAAAACTTCATCTATATAGTTATACACACACACATATATATTAGTTGCATTATTGAGATTATCCATAACTAGTTGTACCGTTTTAATTTTTCCCATCTGAATAACTAACTAGAAAGAATATGAATGTACATCATATGTAGGATCGGAGCTCATTCTTTGGTGTTTTCGACTACTGTTATTCAATATTCTCTTGTTAAGTCAGTAAACTTCTAAATTACATGATTCAGTTTGAGGGTAAATTTTAGATGATGACTACTTAATTAATTGATAACTAAAATATATAATAAATATTTTCGTGCGTGTGTATATATGTATGTGTATGTGATGGGTTTATCAATAAATCTTGAGAGTTGAAAGGCTAAACTACAGTTTGAAATATATGAATATGGAAAACAATAGTGGAAGCCTCATGAGGATATCGCACAAGAGTTTTAATTCACACACACACACACATATATATATATATAAGTATATATACATACATATAAATAGACACACACATATATGTATGTATCTACACACACAAATACATATACATATAAATAGATAAATACACACACACACACACACACACACATATATATATATATATATATATTCATGAGAGATCTAGCTCTAATTTTTTCTTACATTTAATAACTTAATTTGAACATTTAAAATAATCCAGAACTCTTTTCAATGGCCATCTTGAAGTTGACGATACCTGAACCGATCTAACTCATAATAATCAGATTCACAAAATAAACACATGATAGGCATATATTTCCACAAACACACGCGCGCGCACACTATTGATTGAACTAAAACGGACCATATATAGTTCTTCTTGAACATCAGAATAAAAGAAAGGGTTTAGATGCAATCATTATTGTTAAACTCACGAGTTGACTCTCCCAGCATAGGCGGACCCAAGTTAATGAAAAGGGAGGCAAGTGCCCCCTTGAATTATGATGAAATTTCAAAATAATAACAATAAGGGAATTAAAATTATGATGTATTTAATAACATTGATAATAAGACAATTATGATGAAATTCTAAAAAATAAGGCCTAGAAGGATGACATTGTAATTATTTTTATTGTAATATACTTTTGTTATTAAAATATATGTACTTGAACTTCTTGAATGCCCACCCTTCATTGTAATTTATGTAACTATATTTCTAACAGCACTTAGCCTTACTTTTCTAAATGACATATTTGTAAAATAACTGTCTCTTTTATTATATCATCAGTATTCACTTGATTTCATGAATATTTTTTTAATAATCTTTTCTTTTCTTGTTTATATTCTTTTATTTTTTAATGCATTTTAAACTTGAACTTATTGAGTACCCGCCCTTCATTGTAATTTATGTAGCTGCATTTATTTCTAACAGTACTTAGCCTTGCTTTTCTAAATGACAAGTTTGTAAAATATATGCCTCTCTTATTATATCATCAGTATTCACTTGATTTCATAAATATTTTTTTGATATTTTTTTTCTTGTTTATATTCTTTTGTTTTTTTAATGCATTTAAAACTTTCCTTAAAAAATAAAAAATAAATTTGGGGGCAGCCCCCGCCAATTGTGCCCCCCTTCTGTAATTTTCTGGGTCCGCCCCTGTCTCCGAGTATACAATTTTTACATTTCTAGTTTACCAAATCGAGTTGAGTCATTGGTAAACACGTTACCGTTGTAAACTCGGTTAAACTTACGAGTTTATACACCGAATTTACCATTTTTATGTTTCAAACTTACAAAACCGTGTTAACTTACCAATAAACTCGTGTTAACTTGTTTTATTTAATCATGTTCAGCGGCTTTATATGTGAGTTTTATAGAAATTTCTTTATTAAATGTGGTAAATTTTGAATATTGATAGATTTAATTTCAATTATTTGGATTTAAAATATATTTAAATCAAATTATTGTCATTTTTTATATTTTAATTGTTTATTATACACTATTAATATCAATTTAATAGTGCAAATAAACTCTAACGAGTTTACAATTCGAGTTCACGATACGAGTTTACGTCATCGTCACGAGTTTATTTAAACTTGTGAGTTTTATAACCTTGGATGCAATTTTAACAATAAAATTTTATGTTAGATGTGTTTTATGTTAGGTACATCTAGTATTATTAAGTAGATTCGTAGATGCTAAAATATACATAAATTTTACCAAAAGGGGGGTTAATCTCTTTAATGGACGTTATTTTTTATGGGTCCCACCACCTTCATACGTTCTCTCTCATCCCCATCAAGGCTCTCTGGGGAACCAGATTCAGTGCTCGTCCATAGGGACGAGCGAGAGAGAGCTTCGTCCGTACGGACGAGCTCGGGACCGTCGATTTGATCGGGACGGTCAGATCGATTTTTTTATTTTTTTTTTTATTTTTTTTCTATATAAAAAAATTATTTTAAAAAAATGTTTGTTGAGATATTATCTTTATTTTAGATCCTACCCATTAAAATTTTTTTTGATAAAAAATATACAAGTAAAAAAATCGGATCGGGATCAGGATCAGACGGACCGTCAGATCAAATCTGGACGGTCCAGAACTCAGTGCTCGTCTGTAGGACGAGCACTGAATCTGTTTCCGGCTCTCCGGTCATTCACTTCCCCACAATACTAGGCACCTCTAATAGGAGATTTTTCAGCCATGTTGGAATGCGAGACTCAGAACCAGCGTTTAAAATTGAATTTTGCATTTCATTGGATTCTACTCGTCAACGATAACATTTCCATACAGATCCCAAATAGAAAACACGTAAACAAAAAGGGAAAAAGAAAAACAGAGATAGATGTACAATTCATTACGTACCTGCTTGTTGTAGATGTTGAAGTAGATATTGAAGAGGTTCCGGAAACCAAACAAGTATCCAAGCACCAACGTGTTGGCCATACTGTTGGATTCCTCACTGCTTCTCGAATGGAGATGCATCGGGATCGGAGGAAGAAAATGTGGTGAAAGATGTCCAGGAAGAAGTGGAGGAGCAAGCGACATTGGGTTTGGAAGAGGAAGATACAATGAAAGAGAGATGAAGGGGTAATAGGGGAAGAGATTATGGGAATAAGATAGAACGTCTGAGGGTGGTGGGACCCACACAAAAAATTGTCAATTAAAGAGGTGTAACGGGCTGTGGTAAAATTACAAGTTTATGCATATTTTAGCACTTGTAAATACTTAATGGTGCTAAATACCCCTTAAATAAAACTTTGTTGTTAAAATTATATCTTTATCCTAAAACAAAATATTATTATTGATGTACACTCCGGTCTTTAATTGGTCTTAAATATTCCACTTCGGTCTTTTCTATAAGAGTTCAAAATTTAAATTGTACGTCTTTGTCCTTTTTATATGAATTCCTAATAAGAGTTGTATCAATATTTAATGAATCTTCTTTCATTTGTGCCCCTCATTAATTATATATCTTGTATTAATTAAATGTTGATGATGCTTATGTAGATTCTATTTCTTGCTCTTACTTGACCTTTATAAATAAGGGCATCCTTGGAAAATAAGGTTGTTTCAAAATATACTTATTATTTTTAATTAATTTTAACTGTTTTTTTAAATCGTGTAATTCAGTTATCGTGCTCTTATAAATAGGATTGGAAGGATATAAGACAAAGTTTTTATCTGTGTTAATATTTTTCTAATTTATCCCTATTAATGCTTCATTAACAATAATCAAGGAAGAAATCGAAAACTAAGGAAT
Organism: Acacia melanoxylon; assembly: GCA_019022615.1. Lineage (NCBI taxonomy): Eukaryota > Viridiplantae > Streptophyta > Magnoliopsida > Fabales > Fabaceae > Acacia > Acacia melanoxylon. The sequence continues at coordinate 4,322,727 of JAFJYJ010000046.1, forward strand.
ATGATTAGGATATTTTAAAAAATCTATGTCATATTAACTAATTTCACCAACTTCCTTAATCTAATGGGCTGAATGAGTGTGTGTGTAGTAAAGCTCTGATATTCTGAACGATAGAAGAACATTTATACTATACTGCTTTTCAAACCAGAAGGGAAAAAAGCTACAAGTTCCAGATTAGTAGAGATTATAATTAGATCTTAACTTACACATCGGAAGCAGAAGCAAGCTGAGATCTGTTGATGCTTGGAAAACTCCTCAAGTTCATTCAAAGGGCCCAATAAAGAACAATATAAACATACATATTGTTCAATATTGGAAACCTTTGAGAACTTGCATGAGAGCTTTGATTCGTAGAAGCCCATAACTCATCATATAACAAACTTTTTTCTGAGCTAACTTCAAATCAGGAGTAAGCTGTGCTAATTTTTCACTTAGTGGTTGGAAAAGCTCCTCAAGTTCACTCAAGGGCTCCCAATATTGCACAATATTGGAAGCCTTTGAGGAACTTGCGCACAGAGCTTTAATGTTCTGGTGGATGTTAGTTGTGTTTTCTCAGTGCCTTGTGATGAGGAAATCACAAGCTGAAGAAGTGGGCTTTATATAGAGATCACTATATGAGTCACTTTTGTCACAAACAGAATTAAGGAATCCCATATATACTTTGAAAAGTAGAAAAGGAAGCTTATCAATTCAGAATATAATTATTTATCAGTGGTTGACATCCTTTATGCATTTATTTATCTGTTAACTAGCTACTTGGGTGCCTCTTGAGAGAGCCATATCAGGAGAGGAATATGTTCAAGTTCATTAATTACCACAGCTCACAGATAAACATACACTGCTGCAAGAATGGCTCTTCACATCGGTTAAAGGACTAAAGGAGGGTCATATAAACTAATGATTTATATAGTAATTTGTCCAAAATTTAGGTCGGTCAAAATATATAACCAGAAATTAAGTCCGCATTCCATGTTAATTATTTATTTTAACCAACATAGAAATCCTTTTCTACGTGGGTTTAATTAAATGTCAACGACTTAGAATGCTGTTTTTTTAAATATAATATATATTTTTTATGACAGACCAATTTATAGTTAAAGAACAAGAAAACGTAAGAACCGATATATTATGCTCTATCTAATAAGCCATATATATGTGTATTTATGTATGTGTGTCTATATATATATATATATATATATATATATATATATATATATATAACTAGCAATAAAATTAAAAGGAAAGGGATCCTAGATATGTCTCCGTGGTGGGTAAAATCAAAAGTATGAAAATAAAATGTCCCATTTGATTCAACTTTTTATAGGATTGCTAGTAATAGTTTTTCTATAGTAATTATCATATATTCTAATATAAACATATCTTTTATGATTTTGTTTTTCAATATAATAATCATTTTCTTAAAAGAGGGAATATAATCTAGACTTGTGACTTTATACGTGTCAATCACCATTCTATCATCTTTATCATTATATTTATACTTTTTACAAAAACTTATATAGGGAAAATCCTAAGAAAATACCACTTGAACTTTAAACTCTTAAATAAGTGATTTCCTAATAAAACGAGTTATTAATTATTTTACTGTTTTTATTAATCCCATTACTATGAACATGATTTTGAAGTTCAAGTGATATTTTCTTATCATTTTCCCATTTATCTATAGCCAACTTAGCTAGTTCATTTTATTCTTGTAATGCTTGGAAATTCCTATTTAATATAAGTATTATATTTTGGTGAATAATTAGTATAAAATGAAGATAAATATGTGTCTCAAATTATTATAATTTATTGATTATAGTTTTAGGGAAATTGCCCTTGGAATTAATTAAACAAAAGGCAAAATATAAGACTAAGGTTAGAGATCATAAAATAATGGTCATTTTATGACCAAAAGAGGTAGGAAATGTTATGAAAACACTTAATTAAGTTAAAGGAAAGTAGCAAAAGCAATTGGGTAATTAAGTTGCACTAATTAAGGTCAATTGCATAATTACTTAAATTAATTTGAGACAAAAGAAAAACATCAACGAAGGGCTGATTTAAATAAAAAATTAAGGGCCAATGAAAGACAAGATTAAGCTTGATTAATAAGGTACAAATGACTTTGATTAGTTACCAAACAAATTGCACAATGACATGTGGCATTAATGAACTTATAAACCCTTAAATTATATTATCAAATGAAATCACCAAGTCTTCATTTTCGCTGCTATATTGCTGATTTAGAATCATATTTTGGCAATGATAAGGTCACATGCCTTAGCTTTGAAAAGTCAATGTTTTCAACTCATCAATTAGAAGCTTGAGCCATAGGATAATTTGTCAATAAAAAACACACATTTAAGGGCTAGGGAATGAAGCATGTCGACCAGCTCTATATAGGGATGAGATTTGAGTTTGAAAAGTGGTTTAATCCAATGGTGGAAGAAGAAGGAAGAAGTTTTGGTTTGCTTGACATTTACCAAAATAACCTTGAAGCTTTGCCTATAAAAAGAGGCAACCCCATTCACAAATTCTCCACACCAACACAAGGAACAATAGCTGATTTAGACATTGAGAGAGTGAGAGTGAGAGATCTTGAGCTAGAGAGAAGGAGCAAAGAACTCAAGGTGAGTTCTTGAGATAGTTCTTGGTAAAATTGTGGTTTAATTCATAAAATTAAGAAATAAATTCATATACTTGTTTTAAGGCCTCCATTGCATTTAAAATGTTGAATGAGGTAAAAACATGGTAGGAAATAATTTTTGGAATCAATGGAGCAAGATTGTGAAAATTGGGAAAATTCCACGATTTCAGTTTTTCTGGAGTCAGTCAAATTAAGGGCGTTATTTCATGTGACAAATGAAGTCATAAAATCATGAAATGTTTCATGGGTAAAGTAGACCTGTAGAGATTTCCATTGATATAAAATTCGTAGTGTTTTGAGTTTTGTACATGGAGATAAAAATGCTTGAAATTGGGTCACGTTTTTGGAAGATAATTTGAACAGTGGGTGGAGATATTTAACCTGGTATTGACTCAGAGATTTCAAGTTAAATCCGTTATTTTTCATAGGAAATATACTTATCAAGGGTCATTTTGGCTTTGGAAGCACCTCATTTCAATTTTTTTGGAATTAGTTATGATTTTTCAAAGTTACTGAAAAATCTGGGCAGAAATGCTGAAATTTGCGTTTTTAAAGAAATGAAGGGGTAAAATTGTAATAGTAAATCCACCAAGGGTAAAAATGTCAATAGTGTCTAAGGTATCTCTTAGGATATTATTTATGAAGGAAATAATGCGGTAATAACATTATAGGATATCAGAGGAATCAAGGATCAGTACTAAAGGAGAACGTACCGCCAGCTACGCAGACTAAGGTACATACGCGTACTGTAACTTTAACTCTGATGTGTCTTGTATGCTTATATGTGATAGATGATTCATAGAGTCATGGACAAGACTAGGTCTTAGGTCATGTACTGTGGTTAAGACTCAGTCTTAGACCACCTATTTATATACATTCAGTTTGTGCGGATTATAGTCAAGATAATGTCGTATGATTGTTTTCTTAGCGCTGAAGACATGTGGAAGCGTGACACTGGTGAGTGCAAACGTTGCGAACATTACATTTGTAATATCCGAAAACATTTATATTACATTTTGATAAATAATATACATTAAAATAGGAGAGTATGTTGTCTCTAATTGTAGTAGTTTATTGGTTTGTTTTTGGTAAATTTTCCTTGGAATTTAAAAAGGCAAAAATCCAATTTTCTAATTGGGTAAAATGCCTAATTTGCCCCGGAAGTTTTGATAATGGGCACTCATCACCCGGAAGTTTTTTTGGTATCAAATTTGCCCCGGAAGTATGAAAAAGGTAGCAAATTTGCCCCTCAGTTAATTTTGACCGTTAAGTTTGGTCGAGTGTACACGTGGCATGCAACCTCATCAACCCGAATAAGAGTTAAGTATCATTTTTGCCCCGGAAGTTTTCACTGAAAGCAAGTTTGCCCTGGAAGTTTTCACTAAGGAGCAATTTTGCCCCGGAAGTTTATAAAAGTAGCAATTTTGCCCTTCTTTCTCCCAATATTAAATTTGACTATTAAATCAAACAAAGATCACACATGTCATGCCTTGAAAATGTCGAACTTGGAGTTAGAGAAGGACATCCCTGAGATGTTGAGCTCAAGGGCGCCAGAATTTGTGAAGCCGAACTGGTCACAGGGACTGAAAGGTCTGTCGCAAAACCCAGAGGAAGCATCACTTATAATCTAAGCAAATGAAATGCAAAACGAGAAATGAATTGTTCCAAAAATTGGTTTAGTAAAACAAATAAATTATGATAATATTTACGTTTGTATAGACTGATCATTTGCTTAGATCATAAGTGATGCTTCCTGTGACCAGTTCGGCTTCACAAATTCTGGCCGCCTTGAGCTCAACATCTCAAAGATCTCCTTCTCTAACTCCAAGTTTGAGCTTTTCAAGGCATGACATGTGTGGTCTTTGGCTGACTTAATAGTCAAATTTAATATGTGGGAAAGAAGGGCAAAATTGATACGTTTTGTAAACTTTCGGGGCAAAATTGCTCCTCAGTGAAAACTTCCGGGGCAAACTTGCTCTCAGTGAAAACTTCCGGGGCAAAAATGATACTTAACTCTTATTGGGTTGATGAGCTGGCTTGCCACGTGTCATGAGGTGGCATGCCACGTGTACACTCAGTTAAACTTAACTGTTAAAATTAACTGAGGGGCAAATTTGCTACCTTTTTCATACTTCCGGGGCAAATTTGCTTCCTTTTTAATACTTCCATGGTAAATTTGGTACCAAAAAAACTTCCAAGTGATGAGTGCCCCCTTATCAAAACTTCCGGGGCAAATTAGGCATTTAACCCTTTTCTTATTGTGCTTTACCTTGTTTCATCTTTCTCTTCCTCCTCCCTCCTCTTTAAGTGATGACAAAGAGGGAGAGTGATTATGATTTGAAATATATCTTATTTATGTTTTTGATATTATATTAGTACTAACACTTCATGTACTTAAACTGTTTATTGTACTAACGCTTACATTTGAATTATATCAAAAACATATTTTGTTTTGCATCTTACCAATATAAAAACTTGTTCAAACTAGTTTCAAAATTTATCAAGTGTTGTCATCATCAAAAGGAGGAGAATGTTGGTTCTCAGAGTTTTGATGATAACAAAACTTAAATAACTAAAGATTTTATATTGAAAATGATTGAGTTTTTGATATAGTAAATATTGATTATTTGTGTATTACTCGAGTAAGGTTTTATGTTACTCGAGTAACCTCCATATTGCTAAGTGTTCACAGGATGCAAAATGACAGCTGGATTTATCAGTAAAGAATTACTCGAGTAAACCTAAGTGTTACTCGAGTAATGTCATTTTTCTAACAAAGATCAGAAGACATTATTCATGTTACTCGAGTAAGTGTAATTAGTTACTCTAGTAATATCGCTACTGGATCACTCAATTTTAACTTACACGATATTACTCAAGTAACAAATATGTTAATCAAGTAATATTTATATATTACTCAAGTAACAAGAATTGTTACTCAAGTAACCATGGTCCAGAGGACATTATCTTGAGAGCTTATGTTATTACTGAAGTAGAATTTCATGTTACTCGAGTAATATCTTTCTAGAGGATATTACTTTTGAACCTTACTCAAGTAACATATATATGCTATGCAAGTAATATCGCTCCAGAGGAAAATATTTTCAAATGTTCGTCATTAATCGAGTAAGAGGAAGATATTACTCGAGTAATGTATTTTAAAGAAGCAGAATGCTTCACTGCATCATTAATATCTGTCTTAATCATTCAAGGTCATTACCTATCTATTCTTAATCTCACTCAAACTTATTTCTATTATATCTAATCATATTTTTGAGTGAATTACAGATGTTTAACCATGTTTAATTTGATATTAGCCAAAAAGTCGTTCGTTGTGTCAGAAGCATTAAATGCAAATCAGAAAACAGAGCCTACAATCAGAATGCAACCTCTAAGCAAACGAATACATTCCTTCGAGGCATACCAATTCAGGCAAACATTCTGAGGCAACCTCTGTGCACAAGTACGTCGACGGTGAACCATTGAATAAAGCAACGGTCAACTAAACTCAACGAAATCCATCTATGCCTAACGGAATTACAAAGTGTCTCAATGGCTATATTCAAAGCTTCACAACGGCATTAATGAAAGATTGGTATAAAAGCTCTTCACATTCAATTCTGCCAACTACCGAAACTCTGTGCAATCAATTTGACATTATTTCAATTTACTGTTTCATCTATTTTATTAATATCTTTGGATATTTTCTGTACTTCAGTGATTATCACTTATCTACTCGTGAGCATTTTTTAAACATTTATTTGATTTCTTGATTATCTGTAAAATCTCAGGGTTGTAGAACCTTGAGTGTGGGTGTGCAATTACAGCTTGTAAGGGGGAGTGAGTCCTAGTGTGAAAGGATCATCTCGAGTACAGAGTGTACAATTGTAACCGTGATTAAGAGATAGTGAAATACCCAGAGTGTCTGAGGACTGGATGTAGGTCAAGGAGTTGGACCGAACCAATATAAATTCTCTGTATTCATTCTCTCTGTCCATGTCTCTGTATTTATTGTTCATCTTTATTCTCCAAAAAATATTTTTGAAATCCCCTATTCACCCCCCCTCTAGGTGATATTCTATCTTCAAAATGTTGGCACTAACAATTTAATCATAAATTCAATGAAAAAGAACATTCAAGACACATAAATATTTGCCTTATATTGCTATCTCTTAACTAGGTTATCTCTCTCATAGGGCCCTTCTGGCCATATAAACTCATATAACATGTAGCTATAATGCTCAACACTCCTCTTAGCCATGGTTACATCCATTTACTTTGATGTATTTGCAGCATAGGTCCCACTTGATGAGATGGTTCCTATATCTCTCTTTATCTTCTCCTTTGTCTCAACATTTGTGAAAAGGGCTGACTTAGAAGTCATTGCTTCAATCCCAATTGATTCAATGTGGTTGGAAGCTTGGGATGACTTATTATTATTTAATAAGTTCAAGTTGCTGCAAGTTCCAGGTTTTATCTCTAAGAGTTTAAGGGCACGATTGGAAGACCCCAAAACCTAGGTTTTGGAAACAAAACCTAGGTTTTGTTAAAGTTTTACCAAACACCTCAAATTTTGTCCAAAATCATTTTCCACCCAAAACCTAGGTTTTGAGCTCAAAACCTAGATTTTGTCTAATCCAACTTTTTTTCACTTTTCACTTTTTGAAACTCATTTTCAGAATTGTGGGGCCCACACCATGATTGGACAATACCAAAATACCCTTTATTCTCCTCTCTCCTACACATTTACATTCGTTTATGCTCCAAATCCTTTTTTTTTTTGCCCAGATCAATCTTTTTTTTCCAAAGATCCTTCTTTGTTTTTTTTTTTGGGAACACTTCTAGTGAAATAACTATATTTGAAATATGCTATTACAATTTATTAATACATATACGTTTGATCTCGATTGTTATCATGTTACATAATTTACTAATGGTAGAAATTCATTTTTCTAACAATTTTATGTAATTTTTGGTATTTATTATTGAATATAATGTTTATAATATTTAAAATACCACTTTATCCTTTAAATGCAATTATACAAAAAGCTAATGTCCTTTTTGGTAAATTTGATCCCCCAAAAGCTATTCTAAGTCAATTTTGGATAGAATCTCATATTCAAAAATTAATTTGAATAATTTCCCATTTTAAAGAATTTTTCAACATTAACAAGCTTATTCCAAAAACAATAAAATCAATATATACTCAATTTGAACATTTTTGGGAATCTCTAAGTGTAGATAAACACTTCCTTGACCCAAATAATATCCAAACATGTTTCAAACATATGCACATTACATATCAAAAAGAAGCTCTTAAATTTAGGGATTTTTAGAAACAAGCTACGTGCCAATCAAAGGTCCCACACACCTACATGCCTCCCTAGAGTGTCTTTGGATCGAAAAATCCTAAAAACTGGAAAATTCCAGTGACGCCCACTCTCAACAACAGCATGTGTACACCATCCACCACCTTGGGGGTTGCCAACGGCTACATGCACCGGCTTATCGTCCTCCACGCTCCACTACCAGTCAGACAATGTCCCCACGTTGCAAAAGGTGTCCCTCACTAGGCTCACATGCCACGTGGCCAAAAAAAAAATTACAAAAAGGTCAACGATCAATATACAATCGTGGACTGGTCAGCAGTCAAATTTAACAGTTACCTTTGACCTAGCATAGGTAGCATGATAACATGGAATAATGTGATTCGGTCTACCCATATGGTCAATGAATGACATGGCCTGATGTTGACCGATTACGTGTCAGCTCACCTTGGCATAGAACGCTTGTGTGGCTTCTTCTTATTTGCCCACGAGACTAGTTGATCGATGACATGGCTTGTTGACTACCACATCATCGTCTTCAACCTACAACTAAGTCGCTTTGACCCGATTAAAGCTCCAATGGATCTTCGCACCCACAAACTTTGAAAGGTGATATCTTCCTCATTTTAGCTATGTTTTTTGCATTATTGGTGTCATTGGAATCATCACATAATGTATTACAGATCCATGGCTTTTGTTTTCTCAAATATGATCATTTTAAAAGAGCAAATCATGAGTTATTTGGCGGCGGTGGTAAGGCAACCTACCAACTTCTCTCATTCACATTCCCTCATCCGAACTCTGTTTGACACATTTTAAGTGTTGTCGGAATCATTTTGTTGAGCTCTACACATCCATAGCCTTAGCTCATGCAAAATGCTCATTTTTGAAAATTCAATGTTTCGAGCTTCTTCGGTCGACATTAACGGCATTCTATAACTTGATTTGGATGCGTTTTCTCTATGATTTATGAGCTCTTCTACCTTTTCTAGGGTTAAAGTCACTTTTTTTTTTTTTTTTGGTTTCACATAGGTTCCAAAAACTCAACATTTACCAAAATGAGAGAGAAGAAAAGCAATAAATTGATAACCAAAGAAGAAGAGAGAAGAAAGCTTTTGCAATGAAACACATAATATATAGCCAAAGGAGCATAAACAAACATATTCGACCAGCAAACACACATATATACACAGAGCAATAGCATCTAAAGTTTCGGACTCTTGAAACATGCAGGAGCAGATGAAATATATACGCATGAATGCAACTTTCGCTTCTTCATTCACCGTCACCGGTGACTTAGAGGAAAGTGACGAGAGGATGAAGAGGATCGAAGGTATGTTCTTTCGCCCCCCCCCCCCAAAAAAAAAAAACTCTGCTGACCTAGTTTGGTCAAAACGCAGAGTTTCAATGCAGGGACCTAACTAAAACTTTTAAGAAGTTTTGTAGAAGGACTAAAGTGAAACTTTTACAACTTGAGCCCAAACTTTCATTTTTAAATCTGGTCCAATTTCTTCAAGTACCTACAATTTAAATCAATCAAGCCAACATTAAATCTTCCTAAGAAATAATAAATAAGAGTAATTACAATAATTATGACAATTTTACCCTTTTAACATATTTTTCATGTAATCACTCATTAATCCAAATTAATCATAAATAATACATTTTTGGCACAATTAACATGATTAAATCTCAAATTAATCATGAAATAATACATCAAAATATGGTTGAATCAATATCTCATATTTAAAACTTTACATATTCAAGAAAGGGGAAAAAATGCCTTGCTTCCAATAACATATATACCCACAGGCATAAATAAAAGAGGGAAAATTGTTTGCAGGGCCCTTTTAGGTGTAAAATTTCCTGAAAAGGCCCGCAAAAACTGACAATACCTGAAAAGGCCTAAGGCCTTTTCGTGTATTTTCAAAGTCTGGGGTGAGTTGTTAACGGGGCTGATATAGTTTTAACAAGGTACTGATATAGTTATAACACCCCGTTTTCGTAAACGTTTTCTTGCTGTTTTTTATCAGAGTTGAGCGTCGGAAATTTTTTTCAAATTAAAATAGAAATAGAGTAACTGAATAACATTCATAATAATATGTCGGGTAGTCATTAGTAGTACAATCATCCGAAGTTTTTAACAAAATAAACTACAACTTTATTTCCTCTGTCTGCTTCTCTAAGTCATCTCCTTACCCTTCTCTTCAATCCGAACACCACGGGATCCGTAGCTATATTAACGGTGAGATCCAATGCCCATTGGATCTCGTGTAACGTCTTAACCTCATGCTTATGTAAACAGTATATGCATGGCAGATATTCACAACATTTCACAACACAATCACATTTAAATCATATCAGGCAATAACATTACACAGCCCCTGCAGTATGTATGTCATCCCAGTCTGCACATTCACCGGTGCCACGATGTACAGTCGTGTCCATAGCGCTAGGAAAACTCTCAACGGTGTTATCAATACCATAACCCGTGTACTCATGATTTCAACATTTTCAACAAAGCAGAATCTCAATATAGGAACACATCAATCACATATAGCATACAACAAGCATAAGAGTTAAGGTTACAATACGCGTCCGTACCTTCGTTGACGCTACTACAATACTTTTACGGAAAACGGTAATTTTTGACAGCGGGTGAAACGGCGGTACGACAGCGGTACGATTATCTCAGATATCCTATAATGATAATATTTATCAATATTTAGCAGCATAACAGGTATTTTAGGTACAAATTATCATTTTGCCCCTAGTTGGACAAATCGGCAAAATTTCGCCAGAGCTTCTCTATTTTGACCCTATTTCCCCGAAATTTTGACATATCTCTTCTCCCAATATATTTTTGAAATAAATATCATATTTATCTCTAAAACATGATATCTAAAACTATCTGGGAAAATTAAAGATAATCTAGCATTTCTACTATATCTACCGAAAGAACTACCAAAGCTTAAGACTAGGGATCGAAGAACTTACCCAGGGCTTTGCTACAACTTTCTCAGAGCTCTTCCTTCTCTCTAACCTATCTCTATTTCGAAAATAAGCAAGAGGATTTGGTGTGAAAAAATGAAATGGTTTGAAGGGCTATTTATAGGGAAAAATGTGCACTATTCATGACTTTATCATATTGAGTTCTAGCCATTGGATCTAGGGTTTTTGCAATACTCCATCTTGGCCCTCCATGTGTGTGCCGACCTCTCCCCCTCCCCAAAGTCAACAAAATGATGTCATCATGTGTCATCCTCTCTTGCTTTATGTGACTGTACCGATAAAGTTCACAGTTCGGTGTTCTAATCGCGTAATCTTGGCGAATCTCAGAAATTCGGAGGCAATGTTTTGAAGTTCTATTCTTTCTCTTTAAAACTACTTGGGTTAACTAAATTTTTGATCCCATTAAGGGTATTCCGTTGCCTGTTAAACATTTTCGGACAGATGCCATCGGTTACGGAAATAACTTCCGGTAGCACCAGCTTTTGGACAAAAATTCATTGGTTTATAATATGTCCTAACCTAAGAAACCTAATTCATGGTTTGTCACAACGGTCTTGTTTTCTATAGGTTCTCATTTCTACTATCTGCTTATTTTCTTATTTACCCTGTCTCTTATTTACTCCGTTGGTTTCAGAAATGACTTCGGAGATAGCTCACTCTGGGATAAAATTTCACTTGTTTATACCAAGTCTAGATGTTTCTGACTTAGTTCCCATATTTGGAGGTAGGATTTAATTTCTACCGGTTCTCGTTTATCCTGTTGGCTCTTTTTACGAATATATTATTATTAAATTACCAATATCATGATATTTATTTTTGAAATATCCATAACCCCTTTCACACTACTAATTTCGCCCAACCCCCTTTTTAGGCTATTTATTTTCTTTTTTATTTATTTATTTTTATTTTTTAATTAATTTACTTTATGTCTTAATCTAAGTAATTAGTCATTAATTGCTTAATTAGTTACTTACTAATTGTTGATAATTTTCTTAATTAGGATCAATTATTATCTCACAACTATTTTACTGACATTGGTATTTTATGCTCCATGTAAAATATTAAAAATCATGGGGTCAATTATGATCCTCAAAATAATATTAAATTTTTCCCCTTTATTATTTTCAAAGAAATAATTTATTAAATTACTATAATTAAGGACAATTCTTTCCCTAATTTTTAATATTTATTTCACTGCCCTATAAGATTTATCATAATATTTACAGGTCATTTCATACCCTATAAATGTATTTTTAGCTCTTTGGCAACTTATCTCTTTAGATTTTAATAGAATTTTACCTAAGAAAATAGGACAATTATACTCATTATTTGAAACCATATATTCACCTATTTCCAATAAATATTATTTAATATTTCAGATAAATAATTATCCAGGTATTACAATAGTTATTAAATGGGCTGATTCAGTTGTTAGAAAATTGTTGTTAACGGGGCTAATATAGTTGTTAACGGGGTACTGATATAGTTGTTAAATGGGTGATTGAGTTGTTAGAGAATTGTTTGAAAATACCTGAAAAGGCCTTAGGCCTTTTCAGGTATTGTCAGTTTTTGCGGGCCTTTTCAGGGAATTTTACACCTAAAAGGGCCCTGCAAACAATTTTCCCAAAAGATAGAGAGGAAGAGACACAACGTATATACATGTGTGCGTAAAATCATGTACAACACACCAAATATTCATATATAATCATGCAGATGAGCAGGACGGAGCTTGAGATAAATATTGGGGGGGCCAAATGTATACTCATTAACTAATTAAAAAGAAAAAAAAATTGAGGAGGCCAAATGTATAATTTTTGTGGACAAATGTATAAAATAAAATAAAAATCTAATTTTCATTAAATTTTTTGGACAAATTTTTTTTTTTTGGGCCATGGCCCCCCTTTATACAAGAAGCTCCGTCTCTCAGCAGATGAGTGAAGAAAGAAGCATGCATATATTAAAAAAACTGAAGTCATATTTTCACACATATATGATAGCAGCAGAAATAGACAGCAGAAATAGACGGGATATATATATATATCACATGCTTATTCACACAGAATAATCACATCCTCAAAATCATCCGGCTTTGATGCCAATGAAGGGAAAAAATTAGGAGAGAGAAGGGACTTATGTTCCAGGTCAAAGCTCTAATTCGTCATTACTTAAACATAATAATAATGCTCACGCAATTCTTAGACTACTAGAGCCTAATTGGGATTAGCACAGCAGATCACCTGAACAAGAAATATGATAGTAGAGAAGAGAGATTGACAGATAGCTTAATGGCGAGGTTAAAACTCAACTGAGGAAGGAACATCCTATTTATAGAGGTCTAGGGAGACCACTAATTAAGAAGTTATGTACACTCCTACTTTCCCTTTAAGTAATAATTAGGAAATTAGTTTTTGATTAATTTCCTAATATACAATTACTTATTTTCTCGATTAACAATTCCATAATTAATATTGATTTGTTTCTTATTTGATAAAGTTACTTATTTCCTAATTAAATAGTCCAGCCTATCAAGAGCGAACTTGGACCCAAAGTCCAACACAATATTTATTCAATGTAATCGTTATTTATTAAGTATTATATATATATACACACACTAATGTGTAGTAGGGAATTTACAAATAGTCTTTGAAATTCTCAACTCGATTATAAAGTGTTCATCAGTTGTAACTAATCTAATGTCATGCATAAGATTTGTATAATGCTAAAAGAATTTTTTACCATGGGTCTCATAACTTGGATTCATAATTTGCAGATAACATACTTAATTCAGAACTCTCAACTGGCAATAAATAATCTCTTAATCGTTGTCCATGTATGTGTAAGTTAATTTTTCTCTATATCACCTCCAACTGTTGGTAGCGAGCTCTATTAAAAAAATAAGAAAAAAGAAACAAAACTTTCATATTGTAGTCTATATAACTAGAGCTGGGAATCAGGGCCGGCCCGACCCGACAAAGCCTGGGGTAAGGAAAACATCTATTTTTCAAAACCCGACCCGATAGTACCAGGGCCAGGGCCACCCTACAAGGCCTGAAAATTACTATTCTAAATTTTAACTATTTTTCCTTCGATTTTTTTCAAAGAAATATAATTAGTAAATTGCAACCACTAAAGTTCTAATCTATCAAATAAATGTTATCAACTAAACAATATAAATCATTCAACAAATAAACGCATTCATTAATTCGTAACAAAAAACAAATAAACACAAAGAATATATTTTTTTCCTTTTTTTTCAAAAAATATTAAACAAAGGAATTGTTTTATGTATGCTCACGACAAAATGTCTTTCCCTTTCGTAATTTTGTGTGTCTGCAGATTCCTTCGGTTCATGTATGATTTTTCGACGGGTAAAAATAATTATACTTATTTTACACAAAATATATTTATAATTTATTACTTATATAATATTGTAATACCAAAGTATGTGTTTATTTAATATGAAAACATCTCTTCTTTAAAATTTATAATAACTAATTATGTGTTTTAATACAAAATAATAATGAACATAAAAAAAAGGATTATAGTTTAAACTAAAATAATCTAAGTAATTACAAATAAACACATTCATTAATTGGAAGTCTAAGTAATTATTTTAAAAACAAACAAAAAACAAAACAAAAAACTACAGTTAAACGGGCCCGGGTGGTCCAGGTAAGCCTCGAGGCCTACAATGGCCGGCCTTGCCGGCCAATTTCAAATTTATGGCCTATTTTTTAAGCGAGCCTGCGGGTGCTGGGGAACTAAAACAACCCGATGGAAATTTCGGCGCGATTTCAGCTCTATCTATAACCATTGAAAATGGTAAGCCACGTCGGTGTATGATCATCTCTAATTATTATTATTCCTTTTTTTCAAAGATAAAGACGAATCACAATCGAGAATAGAGAACCAAATCTAGAAAATGAGGCAATGCGCATAATACTACTTTATTTGTAATCAATAACAAAACAAAAATTATTGGGAGCAATAATCCATGAACATTTGAATCAATGGCTGAATTAATTCTCTTTTTAATGTATTAATCAATATTGGTAATATTATTACTTGTTACTCAATGGGGTTGTTTCTATTTTTGCCAAAAAATTATAGAGATGTTTATATATTTATAAAAAAAAATTATATAATTTTTTTTTTAAAAAAAAAAAAACAATCTTGCAATGAAACAAGCCAATTAAATAAAGATCCTCGAACTCTAAAAATAACTCTAAGTTGATTTATAGTTTTTTACCACGCATTTGTTTTTGGAAAAAGGAAAGGACATAATCTCATATCCGTGTTGACAATCAAAAGCATTCATGCATTGAATCATACTGGTTCTATATATAAAAAATGTTACTCATAGTATTTATAATTTAAAAATATATTACGTATTTTCTTATAAAATTATAAAATCTATATGCGTGGTGTGTGTGTGTGTCAAATCATATCAGGAAAAGAAGTCAGTATGATAAAGGAAGCTACCCTTGTACAAACCTAGCTTTTTACACCCAGATTCTAGATTGATCATAAAGCAATCGAAGCGCAAAGTATAAACAGTGGCATTTTTATAAATAATACAGCGAATGATTGACTTTCTACACTGATTGCAAAAAGTCGTGACTTTTTACATGGGTATTGGTTCCATAACTGATGTAGAAAGTCATTTTCATCTACTGCTGTTAAAAGGATTTATCGTATTAGTGCTTTCTAGCTACATCATTTCATTGAGTAAACCTTGCATCTCCACTCACATTATCTTCTCCTTTCCTTTGTATTTAATCTAGCTAGAGCCAAGTTGAGCGCAACAACGTAACTCAGATATCCAAGAATATCTAAATTAAATTAAAGGAGAACACAATATATATGTATATATATCAAGTTGTGGAACAAAATGGGTTGACTCTTCACTGATTGCTTAAAGTCAATTTATATATCCAAACATAAATCACTTTACACTAATTAACTTTTACTCCAATTTCAATTTATAAAAGTCATTTAAAATAAAAATCACATTTGCGAGCGTTAATCTAAACAAGCCCTTAATAAGTTTTCATGACTCTAATTTGAGATATAATTTAACTAAATTACTTGTGGGAGTAGTTTTGTTTTACACATAGGAAGTCCACCTAATAATCTCTAATACATAATATTCCTTTATACAATTAAGTGATAAAGACAAATCAATAAAACTACAATCAAGTCAAATGCCACTAGATAAACGAATAACATAGAAAATGTGGCAAAAATAAGGTGATTCGACACTTTTGTGAGAAATGAGATTAGATTCCTTAGTCACATCTAGACCTCTTTATAAAACCCACAAGCTAGCTAGCCAACCTTTGTAATTTCTCAACATAAGGCAATAATATAATGAGAGATAATTAATATTAATCAGAATAGGGGAATACTGGATTAAGCTTCCAAGTTCTCTCAAAGGCTTCCAATATTATATTGTAATATTAGAAGTCTTTGATGGAACTTGTGGAGCTTACAAATTTTCAAAAGTTATAGCCTTTTTTTACTTACAAATAGAAGTGAATATTGAGTGATATATTTTGACCGTAAAAATTTCACCTATTCACTTATTTTGAATAAGAG
Organism: Acacia melanoxylon; assembly: GCA_019022615.1. Classification (NCBI taxonomy): domain Eukaryota; kingdom Viridiplantae; phylum Streptophyta; class Magnoliopsida; order Fabales; family Fabaceae; genus Acacia; species Acacia melanoxylon. Next base: position 4,339,311 of record JAFJYJ010000046.1, read on the forward strand.
AGTCTTTTTTTTCCCTTCTTTGTTAGAGTTTTTTTTTCCCCCGTTAGAAGCAATCTTGTTCTTCTTTATATATATACTTGTTCTTTCATCATTGTTGCAATTATTTATTTTTTTCACTGCTACAGATTTGTCTATATAAAATGATTTTTAACTATTAAATATTGACAGTATATTTTAGAGAAAATCCCCCTCAGGTCCCAAAGGGCCAAGATATTCTCAAAAAATGCCCAAAGAAAAGTCACATATCAAAAAAAACCCAATGGACTTTTCTAACATGCAAATCTTAAGGGAAATGAAAAAAAAAAAAAAAAAAAAAAAAACCATCCCTAATGCAGAAAAAGGAGGGGAGTGGGAAATTCAAAATCACTCTCATCTCGCCTCTGGTCTCTGCTCTCCCGGCTCTTAGACTCTCGTCTCTCGACGACATTTTCACTCGTGTGGGAAAAGTGAAACCGTCAACCACCATCGAACCATTAGAAGAGTGTTCGATCTATTTCCTCTGATTCACTCTATCCGTTGAACTTTGTCTGTGTAAGTCGGTGGCTTTGTTTGAATTTACTCAATACACCCGCTCCCTTCTCTCTGTGTTCTCTAGTCTTTGGACTCATACAGTTGTCTGTCGTCGATCTCCGCCTCTACGCCTCCATCATCGTCGATCTACGGCTATTTCAGAGAGAAAGAGTAAGTGTTGATTTTACCCTAATCTTTTTAAAGTTGTGATTAAATCCTAGTCGATCTCCCTGATCTCCAGCGAGTTTTTTCTTTGGCTATAAATTCTTGCTATTCTATGGTTTGCAATATTCATTTAATTTGTGGACTAGATCTTCATTCTCTTAGATTTTGTTTTGTTTTCTATTGATATTCTTTATCTTGCACTTTGTAAGATTGTTTTACTCTTGATTGACTTTTAATTTCTGTACTGGTTTGATGAGGGAGGGGAATCTAGGGAATTAGTTACAGTTAATTTTGTCCTTGTTTTGGGTTTTCTTTTGAGAAAGTGGATTCTTCTCTGGTCCGTTCAACTCTTATTTTCTTTGGATGGAGATTAGAGCTAGGGGTTAAATATACTTATTCTCTACAACCAGACGCTGCAAGTTCCTCTAAGCTATGATAGTGATTGAACTATTCCATTTAAAGCACGTTATATTGTAATTTTAAATCAAACAAGCTTTTACTTCCCCCGTGCGTTGCACGGATGATAGTACTTCATGGTTAATCAAACATATTTTACTTTTAAAGTTATACAATTTTCTGGTCTTTAAAGAATATTAAGACATCACTATCAATGAATAACTACCGATTAGAAATGAAACCTCAACAATGTTAATCAATAATAGCCTCCAAGCGATTCAGAGTACATATTTTAAATGAAAAGTGGGGCAGATGGATAGATGAGGCTTTCACTAACTTAATGAAAGCACTTCAACCATGAACCTTTCATCTATTATCAAAACATTATAGCCCTTCAACCATGAGGCTTTCATTTGAAACATTTTTATTTTTCTTTGGGACAAAAAATGAAGACTTGATTGATCCTTCTTATTAGATAGTCTCATTGAATGCAACGTCTTCCTCCTGTTTTTACTTGACCCATTAAGACCTCTTCCTTAATAATGCCGCTTTCAAATGAGTCTTATTGTTCTCCTTCAAATGCAACAGTATGATGTAAATAGGCATGGAATAAGGTGTGAACTTTATTTTACATTGTCCAATGTGGGCAATAATTTTTTAAAATTACAGTTTTCATAACTATTAAAATAAATGTGTTTAAATATATACATTGGTATCCTCACAAATATAAATTTGACTGATTGTTTTTTTTTTTAAAAAAAAAAAAAAAAAAAAAAACCTGATTCAAATGCTGCTTTCTTCTTGATGTGACTTGATGATTTTTCTTGCCCGTGACTTGGTGCTTTCATCTTTCCTGTAAAGATGTTTTAATATCCCTGAAATGAAGTTTGTTTATTGAAAAGGGTGATGACTTTTTCTTTAGCTGCGTAAAATTTACTTTTTCCGTAGTTGCGTAAAATTTACTTTTTCCTCATATCAACATCACAGGTTTTCGACTTCAAAATACTCGAGATCATTCATGTTCAAACATAACCTACAACAGAAAAGCACAGAAGTTTCTAATCCAGCTTTCATTTAGTAGGAAAAGGGAAGATTTAAAAAAAATAAAGTAGTATGTTTATTGAATCAGACTATTGGAAAATAAAAGCTAAAGGTGATGAGAGCATCCTATACATTTATACATTCAAAAGGTAATGAGGAAAAAGTTTCCAGACATAACTTCATATTTTGGGTGCTCCATGCTCAAATTTTGAATCATCAATAGTCAAGTTAAAAGCACTGCTGTAAAAATGAAATCCTACCATTGGTTGTAGTGTCCGGAACATCAAATATAAAGCTCTGGTATCATAAATGACTTAATGCTAAACTTCACTGTTGACTAAAATATGCACAATACATAACACTCCACAAGATGGAACGAACAATAGAGCAAAACGAAACAATAAACATCAAACAAATAATTACCATGAGAATCCTTAGATGCATGCCACTCTGTAAAAGAGCTATGAATTAGATACACTCACAACTGAACCCTCCATCAGAAGTTACAACAGGACCCTGCTCAAAGAATTTCTTCCTCTTGGAAAGTGTGCTGTGCCAATATCTGTCAAAGTTGTAACATGCCTTTCTCTTGCAATCAGGAAGTTTTACTCCACAATCTGCAAACCCCATATTAGATTCTTTGAATAAACAAACTATTTCATTACATAACATGCATGAAATAATAAAAGCTGTTGGTAGCAAATAAATTGTATTATCAGATCCCGAAAGCTCACAATCCTTCAACTTCGGAGAAGCTTTCCAATATTTAGAAGATAATTTAAGCTGGTCCTGTAAGCCCAATGTATGAGAGACTAAAGCTTGCCTAGAGAGACTAATTTATCCAATAATGCATGACTATGTTATAGAAAGAATCCATGTCTTATACACAAAAATATGTGTGCTAATACACAACCACATCTAGATTATCTGCAAAGGAAAATGTGACGGTAGCTCTATACTTCATCAATGATGTCACTGCTTTTAGACATTAAAGTTGAAAACAGGGCTAGCCGATCTTCGTATGCACTGACAGCAATAAAACAACCGCTGCAGAAGGGAAGCTAAGAGTTAATAACACGACCAGTGAAGACTGAAATTGACACGTGCTTACAAATAAAACAAAACAGTTCATGGTTGGTATCAACTGCTAGCATTCTTGCAGGAAGATGCCTTGTATTTCCAGCATTATATTGCTGAACTTTTGTGACAGGAAAAAACCTGCATTGATGCATATAGAGAGAAGGAGCTTCCTATCGGCTCTTGGTTAGTTAAGATTCAACCTTGTTGGAAAAAATAATAATCTCAACAGCAACTTACATCCAGAAACTAAGCAGCTTACTATCCGTTCTTGGTTAGTTCTGCCAATAAGAAGATTCACAGCACATACCTTCTCCTTTCTCCTATCAATGCACATAAGTAAGTTTTGTCTTACAGATATTAAACAGCTAACAGGCCACCGAAAAGCTAATAAAATACAGTTTCTGATGCTATGTCTCACTAGAAAGTATAAACGGAAGGAGAATCTTCCCAGAAACCAGAAACAGGATGCGAGTAAGAAGCAGAGCATAGATGCATAGAAAGATTACATGAGCAAGATATGCAGTGTTTCTATGAAACTTCAGGTATGTTGCTTAAAAAGAACCACTAAAAAAGCTACATGAGAAATTTATGACGAAATTTTTTAGTAAAAAAGCCTCCGCCATGAAATTAAAACCCACAGTCTTGAGAAATGAACCTGCTGTTAACCTCATGTATCAATTTCATCGGATCCTTTCATTAGCTAGAAAGATAAAAAGCAACAAAAGGTATTCATATATGCCAGAGTGTTTGCATAAACACTTGTCTTCTAGACGCATAGGAAGGCAGAATGCTGCCAGTTGTTCCCATCAAAATACAGAAGGCATTTAAAAGAGATAATAGTTGAACAGATGAAAAGGACAGAATACTACAATACTATAGATTCAAACTCTGATATTACCAAAAGAAATTGCACAAAAGCGTGAATTCTGAGTTTCAGATGTCCAAAAGGGACTGGAAGAGACATACCAGTTCCCATGGTGATGAAGCCTGCTGAAGGATGGAGTACAAAAGAAAGAGAATGTAATAGCAGAAAAGAGCCGCAAACACCGTCTACATGAAAATTATATCTCTCAGGTGAGCTTAAAATCAAACTTCAATCAAGTTGTATTAGCTTTTCAAAGACAGGAATGAACAAAATATAAGGAAGTAAACCAAAACCATACCCTCCATAAGCAACTCTGCTGAGCGTGCCTCCTTTCCAACGACTGAACCAACTCTTATTGTTCTATAACAAAATCATAGATAAAACAGCAGATTTTAATGGCCAAGTTTAATCACGCAACACAAATTCTTATAAGGAAGAAAATCTTCCTGGGAACTCTGGGAGAAAAGATATCCTTTAATATTTGAAGAGCAGCGAAAGCTCCCGAAATCATCGAGCTCCAATCAATTGGAGACAAAATAGATTTGAGAGATATGCTGAATATACCTTGACTGCAAAGAAAAGGCACCAGCACAACTTCCTCGTTGTTGCTTCTTGGCCGCCACCGTGGTCACCGGCAAAACTTCCCCGCCTCTGCGATATGGAAAAGAGGGAGAAGAGGTGGCATGGGTTATTAGAGGAAGAAAAACGAAACACACACCTTATTGTGATGCGTGAGGAGGAAGAATTTGAAACTTTGATATTTGATATTTGAATCTGGCATTTGACTTTAACACCTTCACACTTCCCAACTCAGGACCCGTTTGTTACAGCGAAAGCACGGGATGGAAAGGGAAGATCAGAGAGTTCCATTGTAAAAAACATGTTTGCTTGGCCCATCTTCCATCGTCTAACATTCCCAAGTCTGCTAATCTTCCATCATCCACTGGAAAGTGCTTTCCATCTGAAATAGGCGGGAAGATCAAAATGTTCCCGGGAGAGTGAAAAGTCGGACAAAAAAGCCCCCTTAAAAACACTGCTGCTTCAATCTCCACCTTCGATTGTCTTCACAACTGCAATTTTGACGAAGACTTTTCACCACTGCAATTTTGATGAAGAAAGGCGGAGACGATATTGACGGAGAGAACGATCGAAGTTGGTAATACTTCCGGTGAGTATTTCTCGTCGCTCTTATCATCTTCGGAGACGATATTGACGGAGAGAACGATCGAAGTTGGTAATACTTCCGGTGAGTATTTCTCGTCGCTCTTATCGTCTTCTCCTTCGATTGTCTTCGGTCTCTGTCAAAATTGTAGTTGTAAAGAAGAAGAAGAACTAGGGAGAAAGTTGTTTATTTTGTATGTTTTGAGTTAAATGTAATGAGCCAGTATAGTATCGTCTATGGTTTTTGTTGTTATGATCACGCTTCACTTCTTTTCCGATATGGTTCACATCTTTGTGATGGGAGTTCGAACTTTGTTGTTTGGTTTGAACTTCAACTTCTGTGTTTTTCTCTTTGATATGGTTCACATACTGTGATGGGAGTTCAAACTTTGTTGTTTGGTTCGAACTTCAACTTTTGTGTTTTTCTGTCATTTTTTTTTGTTTTTAAATTTAGGGGCAATCTGGGAATTTCACCTAATCTTCCCCACTTAACCAACACCCAATTCTTCATACCAAACATTTCATCTTCCCTCAACTAACTTCCATTCCCTTGTATACCAAACAACTCACATTTTTAAAGTTCCCTCCTAATCTTCCTTTCCTTTCCTTTCCTTTCCTTTCCTTTCCTTCCTCAAATATTCCGTGTAACAAACAGGGCCTCAATGTGATTTTTCGACAGAGCACGCCTGTTTTGGAGAGCAGGCTTTCCAGCTCAGAAGCATGTCAAACACGACAAACATATTGAGCAGAAAAGAAAAAGAAGCTAGGAAGACTGTCCCGTGAAGCCGATATCTGATTATTATATTGGGAAAAAATGAAACCGGCTTAGGAACAGTGAAATGTGAGGGGAGCGGATGGTAAGCCATTTTTGAACCGGCTTGAGAGATGCGATTTTATATATATATATATATTGATTGTTATGTTGGTATTTGGTATTGGTTGCCTCTTTCTATTGAACTCTTAGACCATTTTGCAACGTCTTCTAAATCATTATGCATAATTCCTCATTGTTAAAGGGTTAATGTAGCTATATATTGTCTCATGTTGTTCCTTTGAGTCTTCTCTCCTTGACTGTTGTGATTATGATTTGTTGAATGCATGAGCAGCTATTTAATCTTCATATGTTGGCTACTCCAGGAACTAAAGAACCTGGGGCCTCAACTTTATTATGCTGCAGAATAATGTGAGAAGTCCTATCTCTGCAGTGAACAGAAACAAATGTAAGAAATAGAATACTTATATTGTTGATGATACATTTTATTTTAAGTTGTTTTGGAAGGCACTTTTACCTCCATGATGTTCTGTCTCTAAGTGATTGAAGCTCTTGTGATAGAATAAATAACTAACGACTATTGTATTTTTCTAGGTTCTTCTACTTACTTAGTGATATCAATGTTATTAAAAAAATATATTAAATTTTACATTGGGTTTTCAATTAATGCATGCTGCCTATAGCTAGCGTGAAGTGCTAACTATTAGCAATTTGAGGATTGGGCCACTGTCAAATGTATGTATTTTACTTTGTATTAATGGAATTTTTGTATTGTTCGTGTTACTAATTGTGTTTGATGACTTGGGTCCTGAATGTTGATCCTTTCTATAGTTTTGCCTTTGTTGTATTTGATGAGTCATAATTATGTCATGTTTTCCCTATGTGTTTTGACTATGTTGAATGGTGCATCTGAGCATAATTGTGTGCTATCTGATAAAATATACCAGAATTCATTCACATAGGGAAAAAGAGGATAGATTCTGTAAAATATTGCATTCAACTTATTATCCTGTACATGTGCATAAGAAGAAGGCACAGTATATGATATCCTTACCTTTGTGCTAGCAATTCGAAGCGACCACTATGTTGTAGCATCATAAGTGATGCAAAGTTATGCGCTACTTTACACTGCTATAGTATATGGTATCCTTACTTTTGTGCTAACAATTAGTGGTGCAAGGTATACATTTATGTCACTCACTGGTTGCCTTGGCCCTGAGATTATAATTGACAACATCATGTACTTTCGTTTCATTGAGAGCCATGGAGGAAAGTTATATATAAACAATATAACCAGTCATGTTGTGTGGATACTGCTCTGCATCTCAAATGAGTTCATCCCATTAGTAGCCAAAGCTAAGCAGAGGTTTCTTGTTTCTTTAGCAAATTTAGGATACTCAAAATCAAACTTACTTCATTCTGCAGAGTCTGCAGGATATCAAAGCATGAGTCTTGAATTCTTTCATCCATATGTCACCTTAAATTTTTTGCATCATTTGCATTAGTATACAAGTGTCTAAATCTAGGTATAATTGGAAAATACCATAATGCCTTCTTTGGACTCTTCCAATTCGCTTGGTAGCATGATGCAGAACACAAAGGACACTTAGTTAATTATTCACATTCTTTTTTGAACAGGATACAATCGTTGAGGCAAGCATGTATCTTTTCATAACTCAAGCCAGTGGTGCCCAACACTTGTTTTGCATCATAAGTCTTCATTGGCATACCATTTCCCGATGGTAGCATTCTTCTCAAAAGCACAAGCAATTATGTGAAGCTGAGTCACTCATCCCATACTTTGCTTTACAGTTGTATAAGTTCAACACTGTAGATAATAATGTGAACTCGGTACAATTCACATATAAAGGTTTCTCTGCATTGCTCTTCGTCCTCTTCAACTTTTATAAGCATTAACTAAATTCCATTTCAATTACATCGGTCATATCTTGAAGATGATCGGCTTCAAATATGCTTGTGTCGAAGATAGGTGATTTACACCTTTCCAAATTTGATCCACTAGCGATGCTGCCCACATTATTCTCCCCATATTTTGTCCAACATGTATAAGTCTGATCAATTTCATACATCACTAATGCGACTCACATTTGTCTGAACACTAGTGCAAAAAAGGGCTTTAAGACCGGACAAAATAGACATTGTAAGACCGGATCCGCGACCGGTCTTATTCCAGCCGGTATTAAAAGTTCACATTTAAGACCAGATTCAAACCGGTTTTAAAGAAACTCTTTTAGATCGGACATTTAAAACATTAGGTCTTAAAAGTCGTACTAAATAAAGATGAAATATTTTTTGTTCAGTCCTAAAACTCAACTTTTAAGACCGGGCAAAAACTCGGCCGCTCTTAAAAGATCAAAATTATAAGACCAGACAAATATAAATCCGTTCTGAAAAATAGCGGCTTCTAAGACCTGACGACTAATTATAAGCGGTCTTAAAAGACTGACTTTCAAGACTTGACGGTAAATTCGTCCGGTCTTAAAACTTTATTTTTTAGACCGAACGTATAGATATACCGGTCTTAAAAGACAAACTTTTAAAGACCGGCTTAATATCAAATATGTCACTTGACCTTTAAGACCGGACATATTAATAAATCCGGTCTTAACAATTGAACATTTAAGACCGGCCTATTTATTACCGGTCTAAATTCTCCCGAATTTTTCCCTGTTTTGTTCTTCCTGATCATATATATTCAAAAATCCACCACCCAATCCAGCACATAAAAGTTGATACTTTAAGTACAAGCTATGAACAATTATGAATAAATTGAATTGGGAAAAAGAATACAAATATTATTCACCATGAGTTATGTGGCTTCTTAATTAATGATTATACTATGACAACAACACCTAAATGAATTTATACAATATCATAACTTACTTACAATGCAAATACACAATAATTAAGTTACAAATACAACATACATGCCCAACGTAATATTCACCATGCCTTCATCTGATTCCCACCCAACAACGTAACATCTTCTTTTATAACATGCCCCTTTGGATCCGATCCTGCCACCAAAAAAAAACAAGAACAAACTTCATAGTCAATGACATTGTTTAAGAACCTAAAAGGAATATAATATAGTTAAAACCTTAAAGTTTTCAAAGAATTTTGCATATGAATATTACCTTATGAATTGACTCTTTTATAAAGCGATATCCTCTCATATCCCTTCTTGATGATCATTTCTTATGACGGGTTCATTATCTGCTTCATCTTCTTCGTTCATGTCCGGTAGACCCCTTGAAAAAGGAGTACTCTCAGGAAGACCATAATTTGAATGACTTTCCTCATCAATATCAATGAACCTTTTTCCTTGGAGAGCTACGAGACCACATTTTATTTTCTTGATCGGTGATATAGAACACTTGTTTCGCACGGGTCTGCCAAAATAAAAGGTTCATCTCCAAAACTTCTACCATTGACATCGACTAATGTAAATCCTAGCCGATCGATCTGAACACCATTATTGACATTAACCCACTTGCATTTGAATATGAGAAATCTAATTTTAACATAGTCTACCTCCCAAATCTCTTCAATAACCCCATAATATGGCATGACTGTCATTAAAGGTCTCTTGTCTTTCGAACTTGAGAAGTGCATAGATTCAGCCTCTAACATAACACCACTGTTCTGGACGGTGCTCCTATCATCTAGGGACTTCGTGTAAAATGTATAACCATTGATCACATATGAATTCCAACTTATGACATCAACCTCAGGACCACGTGCTAACCATTTGATTGTCTCATAAACACATTCCTCTCCCTCGACCTTTTGTTTGAACCAGTTTGCAAATGTTTTATTATGCTCCCTAATCAACCTTTGTTCGGTCATTCGATGATTTTCTTTCCTTACTGACTTCTTTATGTGCAGCTATCTTTGGCTTGAACTTCATCAACATTATTCAAGATGTATAAGTGGACTTGTGACAATTCATCAGGATCCACACTCTTTACCGAAGCCCCTCGTCTACCCCCTTCAGCATGCTGACATTTTAGAAGCCCAATATGTCTTAATTTGGCCAAATAATTTTGAACAAATTCCATGGCTTCTTCAGAAACATATTTCTGAACAATTGATGCTTCTGGCCAGTATGCGTTCTTCACGTACCCTTTTAGGAATTTCATAGATCTTTCAATTGGGTACATCCACCGTAAATGGCTAGGTCCACACAACTTTATCTCCTCACTAGATGAACAATTAGATGAACCATGATGTCAAAAAAGGTAGGAACAAAAAGCTTCTCAAGGTGGCACAAGATAAGATATCCTTCATTCTCCAATTCATCCAATTTTCTATCTCGAAAACTTTACTACAAACCGCATTGAAGAAGACACAAAGTCTAGTCAAAACGACCCGAAGATCATATTCGGGGATGCCTCGAATAGCTACTGGGAGTAACTGTTGCATCAAGACATGACAATCATGAGACTTTTGGCCTACTAATTTCAAGTCCTTTATCGATACAAGCCTCTTAAAATTTGAGAATACCCCGAGGGAACTTTTGTGCCATGTAAACACTCACAAAAACTTCGTTTCTCATCCTTAGACAGAGTATGAGAAGCCGGGGGACAATAAGTTCTCTTCCCGTATGGCCTTGGATGTAAGTCTTCGCGTATTCTCATTGCTTGCAAATCCAATCTTGCCTTCATACCATCCTTGGAACTACCTTGTATGTTGAGAAGCGTGCCAACAATACTATTACAAACGTTTTTCTCCACGTGCATGACATCAATACAGTGTCTCACATCAAGATTGCGCCAATATGGAAGATCGAAGAATACAGATCTCTTTTTCCATACATTTGTTTCTTTTCTACTCTTTGCAGTCTTACCGAAGATGACACTGATATTTTTCACCTTTTCATAAACTTGCTCCCAGTCAATGCCACGAGCATCTTCATACTCCTGGCCACCAAAAAAGGCTTTCTTTAATCGATGATATGGGTGGCCTTTAAGAAATCTCATATGTCCAAGATAAACCGTCTTTCTTCCATGTTGAAGTTGATGGTAGCGTGTGCCTTCTTCACAAACCGGACATGCTTTATAGCCTTTTACACTATACCCTGACAAGTTCTCATATGCTGGGAAGTCGTTTATAGTATAGAATATCATGGCTCGCAATTTAAACACATCCTTCTTGAAAGAGTCAAAACCATCGACACATTCTTCCTACAACTCCTTCAAGTCTTCGATTAAGGGCTGAAGGTAAACATCAATGTCATTTTCGGGTTGTTTTGGTCCCGAAATCAACATAGATAGCATGATGTACTTTCGTTTCATGCATAACATAGGAGATAAGTTATAAATAATCAGGAGCACAGGCCATGAACTATGTATGCTGCTAAGGCTCCCATAGGAATTCATGCCATCCGTGCTAAGGGCAAGCCTAAGGTTCCTAGGTTCTTCGCCGAAATAAGTGATCGATTTTCTTCTATTGAGAAGAATCGGCCGGATGTTGAAGCTTTCCATCAGAAATCCTCTCATCTCGCATGCCACCTCAAATTTTTGCATCATTTTCATTCGCAAACAACTTCTTGAACCTTGGTATGATTGGAAGATACCACAACACTTTTGCAGGCCCCTTATTTGACTTGTACCTTGGGGTTTCACATATCGGACAATTCGCTTCTCTTCAAACTCTTTTCTATACAATACGCAATCATTTGGGCATGCATGGATCTTTTTGTACTCCATCCCCGGTGGACGAGTATTTTCTTAGCATCATAGTATCGATGCGGCAACACATTATCATCGGAAGCATGCCCTTAAAAGCCTCAAGCATTTCGAGAAAAACTATTGTCGCTCCATCCATGACGTGCCTTCAAGCTTACCAATTTCAATACGGCGTTCAACAATTGGTATTTTTTACGGCCGGGGTATAGCGGGGTCTCTGCATCACTGCACATATTACCATTGCATGTGATTGAAGAAAAACCTCTTCTCCTACATCACGAATAATGTCCTCTATGCGATCATCCATATCCGTGTCATTATCATCAAAGGCCACATCCCCATGTTGAGACCCCCTTGGTATTTTTTCACCATGCCATACCCATCTTGTATAAGTCTTACAAAATCCTTCACAAATTAAATGTGTGTGGATAACTTCGAGAACTTAGTCGCCTCTCATTCAAACATTTTACACAAGGGCAATAAAACTTCCCACTATCATCATGGGCATTTTGTTTAGCAAATTCTATAAAGTCCCTCACCCCATTTTGATATTCAACACTCGTCCGTAACGCAGTTATCCAACTGTGATCCATAGTAGAATTCCTATAGACGAAAAGATTTAACATACATAATCCGAAAAAATTGACACTTGCATATAAAATAAGGCAACACACCAAATGCATATTTATCCTCAACGTCGATTATGTCAAAAAAAAAATTCTACGGAGAAACTTGCCCATTAAATACATAACGAAGAATTAATTTTGGTCATAAATGTATCAAAGTGAATCCAAGAAGCAAAATAAAAGCATATTTATGGAAATTAAATGCATCGCGTGAAGGTCTTATGGACTCACCTGTAGCATATAAATTCAAATGCGTTTGCGGAGTCTTTCTTCTCCCGCCACGAACGTTGATGTTGCAGACAGCAAGAGTAACCTAAAAACATTTGTGGTCAGTTGGGTAGGTCTAAAGCGCAAATATAATCTTCAAAATACAATATTCGTTAACAACAGAGAAACCCATAATAACATTTCATCGATTTCGTTCAACTCAGAAACCCATAAAGTTATATAACCGAAACACCTCTAACAACTTGGTCTATAGACGTTTAGCTAACGAACCAGAAAGTGATTGTCGAGAGACCAACGCAAAGCGATCGACGAAGCAACACAAAACACTGGAGACAGAACTTGAGTAATCACTTTCGGCGCGAGAAGAGAAGTTCAGAGAGGGAAATTTAATATTCCGCGCGACAGAGAACTGTTTTATTATTTTGGATTTTATTAAGACCGGTTAGTTATAAAGTAGCCGATCCTAAATATATAATTAAATTTTTAGGACCGGACAGTTAAAAGACTCTGATCTTAATTTTTTATTTTTCATTTAATTTTAAGACCGGAGTCTTATGAAACATCCGGTCCTAAAACTCAACATTTAAATAAATAAATAAAGAGGATTAGCTTTGGCGGCGTATAGTAGCAATTTGAATGAATAAAAATTAAATAAAAACTAGAAAATAAGCTTCTTTAATTACCGGAGAATATGAAAAAAAAAAGACACAAGCTTAGTTCTTAATGATTCATACATTCTTGGTGAATATGCACGTACACAAGAAAAAAAACAAAAGAAAAACAAGCAGAAAAATATAAAAAAAAAACAAGAATCTGACTAAACATCCTTGGGGATATCAGCGTGAAAAGCATTAAATTCCCGCCGGATATCAGCAAGTTCCTGTCTTATTCGCATCAGCAAGTTCAATTCAATTTATTTTAAGACCGGCCTTTTATAATACATCCGATTCTAAAAATCTATTATTTATTTTTTTTCAATTCAATTGATTTTAAGACCGGCCTTTTATAATATCTCCGGTCCTAAAATTCTATTATTTATTTATTTTAATCAATTCAGTCACTTTTAAGACCGACCTTTTAAATTGTATCCGGTCCTAGAATTCATTTATTTGTTTTAATTTGAATGATTCGTAGTCAAATCCTTACACTCTGTTCAAATGAACGATTCAGAGTCTCTTCGACTTCCAGATAAACTTCCCAACTAGGCGTCTCCTCGTATTCTGATGAACTATGTGTCTCCTCGTTATTGTTTTCGGCATTTCACATTGGTCAGGCAGGGTTCTCTATTTAAACCCGATGTTACTTTACTTCCTTCACATTCTTCTCCATCACTTCTGAAACATCCACAGTAATGGCTGCTCCACCACCACCAGGTCCTCCTCCTCCGATGCCTCCGGAACCGACAATCTACCAAATGATTCAGCACATTTTGGCCCTCCTCGCTCATATAGACCGACGCCAAGGCCAGTTGTTTCAGGTCTATCACGCCGTCAACGCCAAGCTGCAGGCGGTACTCGATGCCCAGGACGTTGAGTACCATCCTTCAGATGACAACATCTCCGATCTCTCTGTCGACTCCCTCCCCTCCGACAACGATGGGGGGAGTAGATGTTTTTATTTTTTTTTCCTGTTTTTTTTGTTTGTACTGCTGCTCCTCACGGGGCAGTAGAAAAAAAAATATAATAAAAAAATTGTTGTTTCCATATTCGATCGCCATGTTTTTTTATTGTCTTCTTTCTTTTTCCGACAAAAAGGAAACAAACAAAACATTGTCCTCGTGTAAATCAACATTAAAAATTCGTAGAATACAGTTAAGAACATACAAAAAAACAAAAAACAAAATCGTTATCCTTATTCGAATAAAAACAAACAAAGTGACTATTCTTCTCAAGGTTAGACCGTCGTTGAAGTCGGTGTTACCTCGACATGAGTTGAATATTTTCAGTTTCCTTTCAGTATCTTCTTATCTTTCCGACAAAAAGAAAAGAGACAACGAAAAGGGAAACCGATAATGCTGCTCAACATCAAGAGAGGTAACATCGACGACAACGAGGGTCCTAGCTTGAGCAAAACGCCAGAACCTCGGTTGTCTTGAACCCTAAAAATGTGTCTGAAAACACAGTCAAAAACTATTAAAAGCTAACAAATTCACGGTCGTAAAGGTTAAGCCATATTTTTAAAAAATATTTTTATGACTGAACTTTTAGGAGCGGACAAATAACAAAACAACGGTCCTAAAAGTCTAGGCATATTTTTTAATCAAACGTAGACTTTTAGGACCGGTCATAACATAAACATACGGTCCTAAAAGTCTAGCGAATTTTTAGAAGACTTTTAGGACCAGAGTTTTAATAAATATGCAGTCCTAAAGGTCTAGACATATTTTTTAGTTAATTGAACGTAGACTTTTAGGACCGGTAATAATATAAACATTCGGTCCTAAAAGTAAGCGAATTTTTAGAAGACTTTTAGGACCGGAGTTTTAATAAATATTCGGTTCTAAAAGTCTAGACATATTTTTTAGTTAATTAAACGTAGACTTTTAGGACCGGTAATAATATAAACATTCGGTCCTAAAAGTAAGCGAATTTTTAGAAGACTTTTAGGACCGGAGTTTTAATAAATATGCGGTCCTAAAAGTCTAGACATATTTTTTAGTTAATTGAACGTAGACTTTTAGGACCGGTAATAATATAAACATTCCATCCTAAAAGTAAGCAAATTTTTAGAAGACTTTTAGGACCGGAGTTTTAATAAATATGCGGTCCTAAAAGTTTAGACATATTTTTTAGTTAATTAAACGTAGACTTGTACGACCGGACAAAGAAATACGTCCGGTCTTAAAAGTCTAGCCATAGTTTTTTTTTTAAATAAATGATGACTTTTAGCAACAGACTTTAGGATAGTCTCTTTTTTCTCATTTACAACATCTTGTACCTCAAAATTTCAAGCACAAAATAGCCAGAATGAATGAACGAATTTCTTCGAAAAAGATATACAAATATATTATTGAATTACACATTGTGCGTATATTTTACAAATGAATTTAGGACTTAATTAGGTCATACAGATATTCACAAAACACTTTGCGTATGTGCTCCACTTCATAATCAGGAAAGGGAGCAGGTCCGGCAAACCTCTGTAACATCAAAGACAGAGACTAAATTAACTTGCATGCATATTTCATATGTAACATTAAGCCACAAACTGAATTCAGCCATAATATGTAACATCAATTAAATACATTTACCTTTGTAGTTAATTTTGTCGTTCCTCCCGTGATAACATCATACATGTGTTTCATGACGTACAGGCCACATAAGTTGGACGCCGTTGGTTGTCGATGGGTCTAAAACGAACAAGAAATATATATAAGAGCTAGCATTTAGGAAAAATGACCAAGTTCACAAGGCAGTGATGCCAGGTCGAAATATGTACTAACCTGTGGTTTGTACCATTTAGGATTAGTGGCCTGAGGCCCACGCTTTTTGTTTACCTCGATTTGGAAGGTCCTCATGGCACTATGATCAAAATCACAAATTTATCAATAATGTTCACTGAAAATTCACAATAGAGATTTCAGACAAGAGAATCAAAATGACATGCTTACTTGTTGACGCTCTTCGTCAATGTAGTCCCTGGCTCACTATGAGTGGAGCATAAGAAGATAACTTTATGATCCTCCATGCACATGAGGACCAACTGTCAGTGGCGGCTGAAAATTTACAGCAGTAAAGTACTCAGTGATATATGTAGCAGAATTATATTAAGTTAATTGCATACAAGAATTGTGATATGTATATACCTGTGGTAGTATGGAAACACGTAAACCTCTCTTATCACTTCACACACCCTGGTTGACATGTATTCTTGTCTCAACTCCAAGGTTGTTGTACTTGCATAGATTGGGCACAATGAAGCTGGAATATCACCTAGAGGGGGGTGAATAGGTGATTATAAAATTCTTTCGCTAATTGCTCAACAACGCTTAAAACAGAGATAAAGAGAAGAGCAATAAACACAAGAGATTATATTGGTTCGGTCCAATTCTTGACCTACGTCCAGTCCTCAGAAACACTCTAGGATCTCACTATCTCAAACCTTGATTACACACTCTGTAACTCTCTGAGTAATCCTCTCACTTACTCCTCTTTACAAATTGTAACCAAAATAACTATAGGCACAATTACACACTCTGTAAACGAAGGATGATCCTCTCACTCTTGGACTCACTCCCCCTTACAAGTTGTAATTGTACACCCACACTCAAGATACCTCTATCTTGAGATTTGAACTAATAGTAAAGCTAATGATAAATCCCTCTCACAGAGTAGATGTATAATAAACATTGAAGCTCAATAATGTCTGAACCTATATACAGAATATAAATTGATTGCTTTGAATGCTTTGTCTGTGTATGCGTCTCTCTCTTGAGAAATTCAAACCTTCGGGAATTTATACTATTTGAAGATTGAGGACCGTTGAAGGATTTTGAATCTATCCGTTTGAATATGTCCGTTGAAGGTGTTTAAACACGTGCCTTCAGTTCCAACATTCACTTCATTCCTTTTGATTCTTCCCGTTGTGAGATAGCATTAAGTGCGCAGTTGGAATGTCAGTAGTTGCTTTACATTGATCAGGGTATTGGTAACCGAGATTAACACCAGTTTTGGAAAACGCATTTAATGCACTTCTGACACACTTTGCTTTCTGTTAATTTGATGTTTAACACTTGCTTAAACAATCTGTAACTCATTAACAAACTGGTTAAAAGCATTTAGGATTAGTAATGAGTAATGTTATAAAGCAATGAGATTAAACACAATGATTCATTGTTTACGCAGACGGAGATTTGAAAAACAAGGTGATCATGCTCGAGCAACCTTGTATGTATGCTCGGTCAACCATGGTGAAAATATGTTGAAAGTAGAGATGACCGTCTTATGCTCGGGCAACAATTATCTCCTACTCGAGCACTTAGTTTAGCTTGCTCGGGCATGATGGAGGCAGAGAGCAAAATGATTAAGGACGATGCTTGCTTTGGCAACACATAGTTCCTGCTCGAGTATGCTGCTCGAGCATGCCTTTTACGTTGCTCGGGCATGACTCTTCAACTCTGCAAATTCCATCTTTAGCTCGATAATACTCGGGCACTCCAGAACGTCTGCTCGAGCATGGCTCTCCAATTTGCTTTTCTTCGTTTTAAATTCGATGATGCTCGGCCGTTACAAATACCTTGCTCAAGCATGATTCTAGTTATAATGATGTTGCTTGAGCATGCTTTTACCATCTGCTCGGGCAAGGGTCATACTGGGATGAGAATGCACGTTGCTCGATTTTGCTCGAGCAACCTTTTTGTGCTTGCTCGAGCATGCTTTTGTACCTTGCTTGAGTATGGTTGCTTTACTTTGCTGTGTATCAGTTGAGGCCGATGTTGCTCGAGCATGCTGAGACTCTTGCTCGAGCAAGACTCCAAAGATTTCACAAGACCATAACTTGATGGTGCTCGGGCAGGGCCAATTGTTTGCTCAAGCAAGTTTTCTGCTTCTTCTTGATTCGAGGCAATAATTCAATTCAACATGAATTATTCTCTGCTTTTCATAATGCCAGCATATCATCAACACTAGGGTCAATTTCAGTGAATGTAGCGTCCTTAATATAACTCCAAATTTGGCAAACCACTTATCCCCATATAGATCTTTGAGTCTTCTTTCCAATGTAAGAAGAATCAGCTCCAAACTAGTTGTAGTTCGTCCATTAACATTAGATGAATGGAGGTTGTTCTTGATCAGAGTTTTCTGCAGTATCCTGAACAGATCGTCAACTTCAAAACACCATATCTCTTTCAATTGATCTTTGTTTTTCATGGTTTTCATGTTAATATATATATATATATATATGGAAAGGTATGTGAGTCTATTTTCAACTCAATTGGATTTGTATATTGTGAGATACACCCAAGATACCGAAGCTTGTTCTGGACTGTGACGTGAATTTCAGTTGCAACTTGAAAAAATCATAGATTTCTCATCTGAACTCCTTTGGGCTTGAATTTTATATCAAAATGACGCATTGGGAATCTATTTTCATATGCCACTGGTTTCGCTTCAATCTGATTCCTGGTTTGGGAGATATCGTCGAATTACCAAAGGTCGCCGGCTGAAACGCGAAACAGCTGAAGCTGAGAGTCTTGAAATTTGACCTTGCTCGGCGGGCTTTCTTTTCATGCTCGGGCAAGAGCGGATTTTGGGCTGAAAATGCACCTTGCTCGAGCATAACATTGTTGTTGCTCGAGCATGACTTCAGAAACTCAATTTGCTCGAGCAAGACATTGTTCAAGTGAGAAAAAGGGCTAAAATTACATAAATGCCCTCCAACAAACCAGTATTCATCCGGAAGCTTGAACTTGCTTGTTTTAACTCCGAATTGAGCCGTTCAACTTCTATTTGATCACGGAGACTTGAATATTGATATTCTATTAATATTTAACAAGTTCTTATTTCTTCAAACTCCATTCTTGATCATTCTTCATTGTATTAAACCTTCACATCTACATTAAATATAAGAATTAGTCAAAGTATAAGATAAATGTAGTATGCAAGCTTTTTGCTCTTAAGAATGACATGTATATAAGACATCATCAAAACTAATCAAAACCAACACACAAGAATCCAAAATCATTGATTCTGTCATGTTCAACCAATTGTTGATGCAAGAACCTACAATAATGACATCGATCAGGGAATTAGTATATATGTATGTGTGTCTAAACGATACATTTAAATTATGTACTCATAGAAGAAGATACTTACTTCATAAACATTTGAACAATTGCATATGAAAGCTTCTGTCCAGGAACCAGCAGGGACATTACATCTATGCTGTCAAGGTAAACATCTTGAGGATGAGGGAGGCCTGCTACTTCATTGACAGGCCACAATTTATCTTTAAAATATCCTTTGTTTACCAAATTGGATATTTTTTCCTTGGCAGTCAAATTAGCAGTAGGGGATGGAACTTGAGGAGGAGGGGATGCAGCTTGAGGAGGGGATGGAACTTGAGGGGATGGGACTTGAGGAGGAGGGGATGAAGCTTCAGGAGGAGTAGAGACATGTACAAGCTTCACTAGCCAAGAGATGAAGGTTCCCTTGACATGACTCACAAGCTTCAGCTCATCAGTTGGGAGAGGGAGAGGTGCATCAACGATCACCTTTTCAACTGGCACTCTGACTTCATCATCAGCCATTTGTTGGTGGTGTACAGTTGATCCCAAGTTGTGGACAATCCCTTTTGCAATGAATCGTCTATGACTATCACCATCCTCCATATACAGGTCACAAGGTTGCTCTGACTGTCCAACAATGCAGCTCCCTTTAGTGTTTGGTTGCATAGGTGCAGGTGAATGTGTGACAGGAACACTGCTCTCTGGACGAGAGATCAAAAGCAGCCTCATCTGATTCATTTCCTCCTTCATCTGGCTCATCTGAGATTGAAACATTGCTTCTTTAGCCGCTGCTTCCTCACTTAATTTGGCCAGCGTCTGTTCCATCTGGGATTGAAACATTGCTTCTTTAGCCGCTGCTTCATCACTTAATTTGACCAGCGTCTGTTCCATCTCCTCCCGGGTAACCATACTTTGTTTGTGGCGTTTGGATTTACCAAAGTATTCCTTCAGGCCTACCCGTCCTCCAACCCCCTTACAAGCCCCGCGTGATCCGGTTTTCCGGTCGCAACGGTCAGAACATCATTCCTCCCGTCCGACACAAAAGATCCCTCTGCTTCTTTCTTTTTAAGATTTTCTTGTAAGATACAGATAACGAGAAGCTTAGTAATGAAACATGTTTAGTAACTAAAAAATAACAATAACGATACTTACAATTCTTTCGGCAACTACACGAGTTTGTTCACTCGTGTAGCGCCGCTTGGCTTTTGCCGAATATGCAACCACAACTCCTTGCGACATATAGGAGATGGTCGATCAACTATCGCGAAGGATTGGATTCAGCTTCATCTTCCAATCTCTTCCGCTTGGCCGCCATCAATTCTTTTTCGGCCATTTCATATCCGTCGCGAGAAGCCCTATGCGGGCAATCATTCTTTCTCCCTATCTCTTGTGCTTGTTCCCTTCTTTTCTGTGAATCAGAATTGAAAAAAAAAACTATTAATTATGAATTCCAACAATCTCACTAACAGAAATTAGAGAACTTCTGCTTCATATGAAGGTCAAACATTAGTCAAATTCACTTAATCAAGTTTCAACATTTTATTTAAGAAAGATGTAGAATTGTAGAAGAAATTGGGAGAAACGAGAGGAAAGGGAGTTGCGAAATCGCCAACTCGGTCAATTCATTCATTCATCATAACTGGTTCCTACACATATTAGACTAACCTCTTATATATAGTTAGAGGCTTGACTCTTCAGCCCCAATAACAGCTTGCACCGAAACCATTACGCAGTTAAAATACTAACTAACTAACAGCAATGTCTAACCACTACCTACTATAACAAAACTAAAACTATAATAATGGCTTGACTCTTATGCCATTATTATTTCCCTAATTACCTTCTTAGTATTTTACCTTTTCAGGGTTTACATATCAGACTTGCATAGACAAAGGCAAGAAATGTATATACTTCTATTCACACACCAAACCATTTAACTAACAGGATTAGATAAACACAATAACATTCACATATCCGCACAAGTTAATAAGCACACAAAAGGGCAAACAAAACTAAATATAAACTCACCGGGGCTTCGGGAGTGGTCCTTAAATTTGAACAAATTGTTGCCAAGTTTGTTCATCAATAAATGTGTACTTCTCCCAAGGATTTTCTGTAGGGTGAACCACGGAAAAAATATACTTGTTAGCTAGAAAGGTCTTAAACTTCCTCCACCGATCAGCACAATAAGACAATGTCTTGTCTTTCAACTTCTGACTGTCAGGGACAGTGTATGTAAGCCGGATAGTGTCCCAAATAGGATCCTTTACTGCGACAAGGTCCACATTTTTCCACTCATCTGTCAAGATGCTAACCTTGCTACGTGCTAGATAGCCAACAAAACTATTATATTTGGATTTCTTGGGACCGAAAGGTTCCAACTTTTCATCAAACTGGATCTCCAGTCTTGACCCAGAAGTCCGACTTAGGGTTACATCCATCATTCGTGTGCCTCTTCTACCACGACATGCAGGGCGGTTACGAGGCTCATTGTGAGATGAAGAGGGTTCTATTTGACTCACACCAGTCACACCAGTAACTGGCGTTCCCAGAACACGAATAGAATCGTTTTCACCGTTTATTTTCAAGACAGGAAGAGAGGTAATGCAACACGAAGGGTTTCGCTACGTGAACAGAGGTTCTTCAGTGAGAGTAACAAAAGCTTTCGTGCAAAGAAATGTTTATTTGGCGTTTCATTTTTAAGACCGGATATAAGAATAGACGGTCTTAATAATTAATATTCAAGACCGTTCATATTATGGTTCGGTCTTAAAAGTAATTAATTTTTTATCCGCACTCTTTTTCTATATTTTATACCGGCCGCATTTTACGTCCGGTCTTAAAAGAATAACTTTTAAGACCGGCTTTTAAATATGTCCGGTCTTAAAACTTTATTACCTTTATATTTAAATTTTTCCTTATTATTTTGGACCGCGGAAAATATTAGTCTGGCTGTGTGAAATTTCTCTATAAAGTAATTGATATTTGAATATTTTTTAATAACATTTTTAAGACCGGGTTGTTTTTTAACGGGTCGAATAATATATTTAAGATCTATGGAAAAATGATCGGTATAAGAAGTTCTTTATATTTACAAAGCGCCACCGGTCATACATAAGAAGTTCTTTATATTTACAAAACCGCCACCGGTCATACCTTTAAGACCGGTGCGTCGAATGTCCGGTCTAAATGAGGCGGTCTTAAAGCCCTTTTTTGCACTAGTGGAACCAACACGCTTCACAACGCCACACTTGATGCATGGACAAATAATGAAACCGCAATCATCAGCATTATTAAGAATTGCAAACTTTATGAAATCCCCCACCCCATCCAAGTACTCCTTCGATAGACGATTGACAGATATTCATTCTTTATTTGGAATATCCATCTAGAGCATATACAAAAAAACAATCTTTACATACTCTAAACTCAAATCAATACTAACAACTAACAATTTTAATGACAACAAACACTTAAAATCACTCAAAAAAACCAATCTTTACATACTCTTTACACAAATCAATACTAACGAATAACAACTTTTGTAACAACAAACACTCAAAATCACTCAAAAAAAAACTATATGTACATACTCTTTACCTAAATATATAATAACAAATAATAACTTTAGTAACAACAAACACTTAAAATCACTCAGAAAACAATCTTTACATACTTTTTACCCAAATCAATACTAACAAATAACAACTCTAGTAACAACAAACACTTATCATTAGTGGCAAAACTCTATACACGTACAAAATCACTAAAAAAAAACAATCTTTGCGTACTCTTTACCCAAATCAATATCCAAAGTAGAAGAAATTCAATTGAACTCATCTTTAGCAAGAAGAGAAGAGCTCAAACACCGAAGACATGAACTTTAGAAGAAGAAACCAACTCACCAAACTCATGAAACCCACAACTCATAAACAGTGAATGACGAACAACATCTATGGTGGAGGAGAAAGGAGAAAAATAACCATGGAAGCGACGGAGGAGAGTGAAATAGTGGTGGAGGAGCCGGAATGGAGTCGTCAAAGGTGTAGAAGTGAGTTCTCTGTGACTTTGTAAGTTTCAAATGTCGAACGAAAATAGGTCTTTGGAGGGGTTTTAAAATGGTATACTTAACTATTGTTATTAAACAGCCATTAAATATATTATATTTGACGGTTCTTATTGAAATACCATCAAATATACATCACACATTTTGACGGATTTTCACAAACAACCGTCAAATAAAAGATACCATTTTTTCCCAAAAAAAAAACAAAACAAAACAAATATATAACGGTTGGTCTATAAATTCGTTAAATATGTTTTCATATACTTAACAGTTGGTTTAAAAACCATTATATATGTTATTACTGAATCTCTTCCTCCTCTGCATATATAACGGTTTCATTAAAATCGTTAAGTATGAAGCGTCATATATAGACAAATCTATAGTAATGTTTTCTTTATGTAAATCAAGAGTGTTTTCAAGTCCAAATTTTAAATCACTTTAGACTTGAAATAATCTCAAGTCAGTCAAAAGTGTGAAGGTTAAAACTCTCTCAATAAATATGTTTCTTGAAATTTAAACTTGTGTTCTCATTCATACAGGTAAGACCGCTTACCATTTCAATCAATACCTTATTGGTATTGCTGTAGGTGTGTTTGGGATGGTTTTTGGAGGGATAAATCGTTTGATTGGGAGTGGTAAATGCACGATTGCTTCTTTTCAGCAAGGTTGTGTTTGAATTAGTTTTTTTTTCAAAATAGCTTTTAGGTCAAAAGCAGCTTAAAAGAAAAGGGCAATTTTAGCCACTCATGGTTGCGATTGGGTTGCTGCAAAAGCCAATTCTCATGGTTGCAATTGGGTTGCTGCAAGAGCCAATTTACATAAATTTTTACTAACCCAGATTTGCCCCTTCTCTCCCTTCTCCCTCACATCATCAAGCTTGCCGAACCTGAAAAAGGAGAATCAGTGTTGCAATAGTGACCTCTCTCTCTCTCTCACTTGAAGAAGAAGGTCCAGTAGAATGAACCAACCCCCATCTCTAACGTCCTGGGCAATTTGTCGAGCTCGCCTTTTGGATAAGAAGATCAAAAGCTCTCACTCTCTCCACCCTCCTTTTTAGCTTGCGTCGCGCCCTATCCAGGTAAAGAAGAAACGAAGAACAGAGACGATCTCAAAACCCATTTGATGAAGATGATGAATAAATGGTTAAAAATTGTTACCCAAATGTCCATCTCCCTCACGTTGCAAGTAGCTTTGCTCAGCTCTGGTTCTTTAAATGTCACGGGTAGATATAAGAAGATTTTTTTTTTTTTCTAGAGATAAGAAGATGGAACAAATAAGAGAGAATAAATGAGATGAAATTAAGGTAAACAAATTAGTAAGAAAAATCCCCTATTAGAAATGTAGTTAATGAAAATCACTTCTACCACCACTGGTAATCTAAATACATACAATGATATTTATTACTTCCTTCGGTCCTAATTATAAGATAACATTTTGGAGATGGTTTTGGTCCTAATTATAAGACAACTTTTTAGTTTTTATCAATTTCTTTCTAAAATACCCATATTTTATTCTTTCAAGTGTATTTGGTTTTTGGTGATGAGTATATATATGTGGGTTGTAATACGCACACGTACGCACACACATGTGTGTCTATAAACATATGTATGTATGTATGTATGTATATGTATGTCTATATATATGTGTCTGTGTATATATGTATGTATGAATATATGTGTCTGTGTTTTGTGTGTGTCAATATATATGTGTGGATGTATATATATGTGTGCAGGGGCAGACCCAGAAAAATATTAAAGGGGGGCACCATTGGTGAGGAGAGTTGGGGATTCGGGGGCAGCCCCGATTTTTTTTTAAAAAAAAGTTTTAAATGCATTAAAAAACAAAAAAAAAATATAAACAATAAAAGAAAAAATATCAAAAAAATATTCATGAAATCAAGTAAACACTTGATGATATAATAAAAGAGCAATTATTTTACGCTGTCATTTAGAAAAGCAAGGTAAGTGCGGTTAGAAATGCGATTACATAAATTACTGATAAAAGGTGAATGACTTAATAAGTTCAAGACATATATTTTAATAACAAAAGTATATTACAATAAAAATAATTACAATGTCATCATTCTAGCGCCTTATTTTTTGGAATTCTATCATAATTGTCTTATTATCAATCTTTATCAAATACATATTTTTCATTATAACGCACTAAACAATCATTCAACCATTCATCTTCATCGATTACAAAGTCTGATCTTGATGTATTAAGGGTGGATATTTAATTTAATGGTGAGAAATCATTCAAATATGTATTAATTTAATTTAATTTATTATTATTATTATTTTTGAGAAAATCTTAAATTCAAGGGGGCACTTGCCCCCCTTGTAGATAACTTGGGTCCGCCCATGTATTTGTGTACATACACAAACACACACACACATATATATACATAAATTATTATATATATATCTCTCTCTCTCTCTGTACATACACAAACACACACACAAATATATATAAACATATATATATCTCCATGTGTGTAGATATATATATGTGTAGATATATGGGTGTGTGTGTCTATATATATATATATGTATGTATGTAGATAGATACATATATGCGCGCACACACATATATATATATACAAAACCATTATTTCAATTAGAAAGTGTGTGGAAAGGAAAATTGGTCGAAGAGATATGTGGCGGGGTTGTTTATTCACTTTTATTTATGTCATTTTAAATTTATATAAGGGCATTTTAAGAAAATGAGTAAAATGAACTAATTTAACTTCTTTCTTTAATCCCCCAAAATCGGTTAAATATGTCCTATAATTAAAATCGGAAGAAGTAGCTTATTGCTCCGCATCATTGTTCATAAAAGACCTGATGTTTTTCAATCACCAAAACAGAAAGATCTAAAGTTTTCAGCGACTCTACGAGAATCTTTTGTTTGCACAAATTTTTTTAACCTTTTTCTACGAGCGCCTCGAGTACATGGAAGAAAATTCTATTTGATACACTATCGACATTAAACATGAGTACTTCTTAACAATATTTAAATTTTAGTTCAGTGAGGGACTCATCCTTTCACTGGACCAACCCTGTTGATTTTGATTTTTTTTTTATATTTTTTGTTTACACAAAAATATATCATGCTCATATAATTACCTCCTACTAACATAACTTTTACTTTTATGTTACTAACATAATATTTACTTTTATGTTACTAATCTAACATTTACTTTTATGTTACTAACGTAACATTTACTTTAAGCATTTTACTTTTATTATTAATGTTATGTTATTAACGTTAATTTTATGTTAACTCGATACAATCTCTTGTATGTTATGGCGGAAGCCATATAATTCTATTATATGACCGAAGTCATAATCTTCTAAAATTATGACCGAGAAGTCATAAAATTTTAATTCTCCTTTATTGTCTTTTTGAATTTTCTATTATTATCATTAATATTTCTGTTTTAATAACTCTTGCTTATTTTTCTTTTTAAATAGCTTGAATCATGTCAAAGCGAAACCTTGCGAACTATGCAAAACTCGAATTCATGGCTCTTGATATTACCGGAAAGAATTATTTATCTTGGATGCTAGATGCGGAAATTCATCTGAATGCACATGGTCTTGAAGATACAATTAAAGAACAAAATGAAACATCTAATCAAAACAAAGCCAGATCCATGATTTTCCTTTGTCACCATTTACATGATGATTTAAAAATTGAGTATTTGACAGTGAAAGACCCACTAGTTCTTTGGAGCGACCTAAAAGAAAGGTATGATCACGAGAAGATGATCGTCCTTCCAAAAGCTCGTTATGAGTGGTTGCATCCGCGTCGCAAGATTTTAAATGTGAGTGAATATAACTCAGCCGTGTTCAGAATTACTTCACAGTTAAAATTATGTGGAGAAAATATTACCGATTATGATATGTTAGAAAAAACATTCACCACATTTCATGCATCCAATATGCTCCTGCCAGCAGCAATATCGTGGACAAGGTTTCGAGAAATATTCTGAATTAATTTCTTGTCTCTCGTGGTGAACGAGAATAATGAACTTTTGTTGAAAAATCATGAATCTCGTCCAACAGGTTCGAATCCATTCCCCGAAGTGAATGTAGTAAACTATGAAAATTTTAAGGGCCGAGGACGTGGAGCGTAAAGGCGGTTACAACCGTGGTCGTGGTCGTGGCCGTGGCCGTGGCCGTTATCATGGTCCAAATCGTGGTGGATCAAATTCCCGCCCCAAAGGAGGGAGGATTGAAAAGAACCCCGGAAGGGAAACTAGTGGAAATAACAAGCATTCGAAAATGCATGTTATCGTTGTGGTGGAAAAGGTCATTGGTCTCGTACACATGCCGTACGCCAAGACACTTGGTTGACCTTACAAAGAATCACCTGAAAAATAATGGTAAAGGGCTAAGGACCGAGGTAAATCATGTGGATATGGCAGAAAATTCTGAGTATAATGACATTGATGTAAATTATATGGAAGTCTTTGATTTCTAGAATAAATTACCTTTATCTTTTAGTATTTCTATGCTTTAAACTTGTTTTCCTATCTTATGCATTTCTTTTAATTATGTTTTAATTTGTTTTTCATGTATCTTTAATGAAGAATGATTTTCATTTGGCATCAATCTTGAAGATTTATGTCTCGTTGATAGTGCTTACAACCCATACCATATTAAGACAAGATAAATATTTCTCTTCCTTGGTAATGCAAGAAGCCAATATTCAAACTATATCCGGTAATATAAATTTGATTGAAGGCTCAAGGAAGAGCTAATATTTTGTTACTGAAGGAACAAAATTATGCATTGATAATGCATTTTATTCTACTAAGTCTAAAAGAAATTTGTTGAGTTTCAAAGATATTCGCAGAAATGGATATCATATAGAAACAATAACTAATAATGATCAGGAATGTCTTGCTGTTACAAATATTGTTTCTAGTAGAAAAAGCATATTAGAATGTTTTCCTACATTTTCTTCTGGTTTATACTATACATATATAAGTGCAATTGAAACATATGCTATTGTAAACCAGAAGTTTACCAATACAAACCAGAAGTTTGTCAATGTAAACCAGAAGTTTACTAATGAATTTAATATTTGGCATGACCGGTTAGGCCATCCGGTCAATTATGATGCGACAAATAATTGAGAATTCATGTGGACATACCCGAAGTGTAAGCAAATACCACAATCCAATGAATTCTCATGTACAAGATGTTCCAAGGGAAAATTAATTATTCGGCCTTCCCAAAACAAAGCGAGAAAGTGAGTCTCTCACATTTCTAGAACGGATACTGAGGAGATATTTGTGGGCCAATACATCCACCATGCGGACCATTCAGGTACTATATGATATTAATTGATGCATCAACTAAATGGTCGCATGTCATTTATTATCTTCACGCAACCTGGCGTTTGCAAGATTACTTGCTCAATTGATCGATTAAGAGCACATTACCCCGACTATCCTATCAAGAAAATACGTCTTGATAATCTTTGGTGAATTTACTTCACAATCTTTTAATGAATATTGTATGTCCCTTGGAATTGATATTGAACATCCTGTAGCTCATGTTCACACACAAAATGGACTTGCGAGAATCATTGATTAAACGATTGCAACTCATTGCAAGACCTTTACTAATGAGATCTAATCTTCCAATTTTGCTTGGGGTCATGTCATTTTGCATGCGCAATGTTAATTCGCATGACCAACAAGTTACTTAAAGGTCTCCCCTCACGAGATGGTTTTTGTTCAAGAACCTAATATTTCCCATATAAGAATTTTTGGATGTGCGTATATGTACCGGTAGCTCCACCACAACGCACCAAAATGGGTTCTCAAAGAAGGTTGGGAATATATATCGGGTATGAATCTCCTTCTATTATAAAATATTTAGAACCATCTACGGGAGATTTATTTATTGCAGCGATTTCTTTGATTGTCATTTTAATGAATCATTTTTCCCAACATTAGGGGGAGAAAATAAGCGGTTGGGTAAAGAGATTATTTGGAATAAATTATCATTGACTCATTTTGATCCTCGTACAAAACAATGTGAACTAGAAGTTCAAAAGATAATTCATTTACAGAATTTAGCTAATCGAATGCCAGAAGCATTTACTGATCCAAAGAAAGTGACAAAGTCACATGTACCAGCTGCTAATGCTCCTATTCGAATTGATGTCCCTGAAGGACAACCCATTATAAATGAATCTAAAGTACGCACGAGCGTGGTAGACCCATCGGTTCCAAAGACAAAAAATCCTCGAAAAAGAAAAGGAGCTAAAAGTATAGATGGTCAAGTAGAGGATAAACAAGAAAAGTTAATAACTCCGGAAAAGTCATCTCCTGAAGAGATGTTATCTCCGTAAGAGAAATCTCGAGAGAAGAGAATATTGTAGTCCCGAAGAGACCAAGGTACCGAAATGTATGAAAATAATGAGATCTCAATAAATTATGTTATGAATGGTATTCGA
Organism: Acacia melanoxylon; assembly: GCA_019022615.1. Lineage (NCBI taxonomy): Eukaryota > Viridiplantae > Streptophyta > Magnoliopsida > Fabales > Fabaceae > Acacia > Acacia melanoxylon. The sequence goes on from JAFJYJ010000046.1 coordinate 4,369,133, forward strand.
TGGGACCTAAAGCGGAATCAACGTTGATGACATTTTTGCTTATCATGTAGCAAATGATGTAATAAATGATAATGAGGATTATGAGCCAAAATCTATTAATGAGTGCCAACGCCGAAATGATTGGCCTCTATGGAAAGATGCTATTAATGCGAGAATTAAAATCTCTACAGTAAACGAAATGTATTTGGACTGTAGTCCATACACCCGAAGATGTAAAGCCGAGTTGGATATAAATGGGTTTTTGTACGGAAAAGAAATGAAAAGGGTGAAATTACAAGATATAAAGCACGTCTTGTAGCCCAAGGTTTTACACAAAGACCTGGTATTGATTTTGAAGAAACATATTCACCTGTAGTGGATGCAACTACTTTCCGTTATTTGATTAGCCTAGCGAGTAAATGAAGGGCTTGATCTACATCTCGATGGATGTTGTAATGCATATTTGTATGGATCACTTGATAGTGATATTTATATGAAAGTCCGGAAGGACTCAAGATGCCGAAGCATCTAGTTCAAATATTCGAGATCAATACTCGATTAAATTAAATAAGTCCATGTATGGCAAGCAATCGGGACGCACATGTGGTATAATTGTCTCGAGAGAATATTTGTTGAAAGAAGGATACGAAATGACCCAATATGCCCATGTATTTTTATGAGAAGATCTAAAAAAGAATTTGTTATTATTGCGGTCTATGTTGATGATATTAACATCATTGGAACTCGAAGAGCTCCAAAAGGCAATTATCTCGTTTGAAGAAAGAATTTGAGATGAAAGACTTGGGCGAGAACGTAAATTGTCTTGGACTACGACAGATAGAGTATCTAAAAAATGGGATTTTTGTATATCAACAAACTTATACAAAGAAAGTCTGAGAGATTTTATATGGATAAGTCACATCCATTATGTCTCCAATGATAGTAAGATCTCTAGATGTGGATAAAGATCCATTCGACCTCAAATAATTAACGAAGAAGGTGAAGAAGAACTACTTGGAAGTACCATATCTTAGTGCTTATCGGAGCACTAATGTATCTTGCTAATCACACACGTCCCGATATATCATTTCTTTGTTAATTTATTAGCAAGATATAGTTCTGCGCACCAACACGGAGACATTGGAATGGAGTAAAACACATTTTTCGATATCTCGGAAGGTACTTATTGATATGGGGTTATACTACTCAAATGAATCCAAGCATGAACCGATTGGTTATGCGGATCTTAGGTTTTATATCGGCCACATGATGGTAAATCACAAACCTGGTTATTTGTTTACATGTGGAGGTGCGGCTATCTCATGGCGATCTACGAAAACTATATATCACCACATCATCAAACCATGCGAAATTTTAGCAATGCATTAAGCAAGTCGTGAATGTGTATGGTTGGTCGATACATCATATTCAAACAACTTGTTATTTATCTTCGGGAAGGATGGTCAAATGTGGTTCTATATGAGGATAATCTTTGCGTGTGTTCTTTCAACTTAAAGAAAGGTTATATCAAGGGTGATAGAACAAAACATATTTCACCAAAATTCTTCTTTACACGTGATCTTCAAAAGAATGGTGAGATAGGCATTGGAAAATCGGTTCAAGTGAAAATCTAGCAGATTTATTTACCAAGTCACTTCCAGGAGTAATCTTTGTTTAGTCCGTGGTATTGGTCTTGAAAACTCGAGATCTCAAATGATGTTGTCAAGAGGAGTTAATACACGCTGTACTTTTTTTCCTTATCTAGGTTTTATCCCATTTGGGTTTTCCAGAAAGGTTTTTAATGAGCGGCAGTAGACAAGACGGTGTATCGATGAATGTTGTCTTTCTTTTTTTTTTATTTAGGTTTTTATCATTTGGGTTTTTCCTAGTTAAAGTTTTTAACGAGGCACATTCATAAATGGACATCCAAGGGGAGTGTTATGAATATCTTAATTATGTGGATGTCCATTGACTCTTGGCCCTCAATATTTACGAAGTTACTATTCATACGAGTTTGTTCATGTATACGTATTTCTTGTTCACGTATACGTATTCACTATTCATTACGTATACTATTCATGTATATCGGGCCCACGCGAACTTTCTCTCAGATTCAGAATGCACGGCGGCACAGACAGGTTTGAATATTTGAGATTTTGGGGAAAATTACATTTAATAATAGGGTGGAATAATTACATATCTTTAGTTTTATAACAATGTGTAATTTTTTTAATTCTACTGTAGGCTTTTAGCCATACTCATATCACTAAAAAAATTATATCATGCGGATCTCAAAATTTGGGAAATAATATTGAAAGGCCCCTTTAATTTTAAAGGCGTGGAATAAAAACCTAGTGGTCTTTTCGTCGCGCTGATGAACTACTTGAAACGCGGAAGAAACCGGACCCGACCCATACTGCAGCGAAGGGCACGGATAGGAGAGTTCATCGTGGTGTCGGCCGACGAGGACGTGGACGCCGCCGAGAAAGCCATTCGTGGAAGCTCGCAGTTCACCAAGTCTTCTCATTGTTGCTGTTGACGCTGAAGCCACAAGGTTGATTTTCTATTCTTCCTTTCCCCCGGCTTTTCTTGTATCTGCCCATGTGATTATCAGTTTGCCTTAGCTAGAACGTCGCCTCGAAGTGACAGAGCTCGTAAAAGAAGAAAGAGATTTGTCCAAGTGGAGTCTTTTTGCTTTAAATCTATAATCCGAGAGGGATAATTGTTGTTCCGGTTTGATTTTGAAAAGTGAAAACTGGATTTCTTGCCCTTCCTCTTCTTATTTCATCATAAAAGGCTTCTCTCTTAATTAGCTAACGGTTTTTTTAGCGTACACACAGACCTAAAGCTGTTTGTTTGCCTTAAAATCCCTTTTGTTCATCATCGATGTTGATTCTAATACCGAAAACATGAGGTTGAAGTACTAAAAAGGGAAGATAAGCGGTCGACGCCCACTGTGATAACCTCCTTAGGTTTATGCGGCTCTTCATACATAAAGAAATAATGTTTGTTAATAAAACTTAAGAGTGTTTGTATTTTTTTTTTTTCCAGTGTTTGTATTTTTTTTCTCCTGGAAAAATGGATTAATTCCGTTATTTTCTTTTTGTATGCTCATTGGTGTTTAATAAAACTTATGTTTCTTTTCAACCAAAAAATAAAACTTATGTTTCTCCGAAATTACAGGTTACGAGGGAATTGTAGTTGTTTTATCAACCATGGAGGAGACTGCTAACCACTCAAACAATGGTGATGGCAAGAAAGAGTAAGTTTGTCTATGTTGGTGCGCAAGAAGACTTCAATTTTTTTATACTCAGACACACATGGAGAAATTGCTGGACCTCTGTTAGGTTATTTTTCTAATTTTTTTGTTTTGTTTTCAGTGAAGCACCTCAGCTCTCTTCATTATTGAAAGAAATGAAACAAGGACTTGATACTATAAGAAGTAAAATTCAATCTTTAACTGTCAAGGTATGGAAGCATCTGTATTAAGAAAAGAAGCTTATTATTTTTCAGGGCCTTTTCGACTTTATCACAAAATTGATAGTGCTGTCATTTTGGAATTATCTCATTGGTTCTTACTCTGACTATTTTTCTTGATGCTTCTTTCTACTGTTGCCAGTTGAGCATGTCTAAGATAATTTGTTTCCATGTCTATTATATCAGGTCAAACAAAATGAATACCCTACCACAGAAGGATTTAGCTATCTTGAAGCTAAAAATTTGCTTCTCCTGAACTATTGTCAGTCCCTTGTATATTATTTGCTCCGAAAGGCTCAAGGGTTCTCAATAGATGGACATCCTGTTGTGCAAAGTATTGTGGAGATAAGGTTATTTTTGGAAAAGGTCAGGTTCAATACTCTGTCTTACTACCCTTGAAGGTCATATAGAAATATATATTCTGGGTTTAACAAATTCCACATCCTCATTTACTGCAGATCCGGCCAATTGACAAAAAACAACAGTACCAAATCCAAAAATTAATGAAGGCTAGTGAGAATACCAAGGGAAATGTTACTCCAAGGGAGGAGCCTGTTGCACCTAATAAGAGTGAGGACTTATCAAAATATCGGCCAAACCCTGACTTGCTTGTTAGCAAGTTAGATGACATATTTATGGTGAGTGAATGTAATAATATAGAGGTCAGAAATGGTGGCATGATAAGAAGCTAGACATCTTGTTTTTTTCCTCTCTGACAAGATTACTTCATACTTTAGGATGAGGATGGTGATCTTGTGTACCGTCCAGTAAAATTTGCACCTACTTCTATGGAGTTAGATAAAACAGCAAAGCAGGAAAGAAATGCTTTGAGAAGAGAGAAAGATTTTCTGAGGCAAGCTAAGCAGAGTGATTATATCAGGTCAATGATGAATGATATGGAGGATCGGCCTGAAGAGGTAACTAATATTTTATTTTGAGGCTTGAATGGTAATGATTCAATGAGTTTAGTTGTCTTATTGTTTTGGCTGCATATCACACAGGTCAGGGATTTCATGGGAACTAGCAGAGAAGTTGAAAAACATGTTGCCAAGATGGAGGAACGAGCCCAACAAGAGGAGGAGCTTTTCACTCGAGTTCCACTTTCAAAGGTGGAAAGGAAGAGAGATAAATTCTTGAAGAAAGCAAGAAATGGGTATGAAAATTGCCTGGACCATGCTCTTATCATTGTTGCAAACATAAAAAAGTGTTGCGTTCGTGAAGATATTTTTATACAAGCATTACCTCCCCCCCTCCTTTGCTAACTGTTAATGTCAATGTTAATTGTTAATTTTATTACAGGTTGCAAGGTCTTACAGAGAGTTTCTATGACGAAATCAAATCATTGCCCTTTGGGGATAAAAGTGAGGAGCAAATGATGGGCTCTAGTAATGATGGTAGGAGGAAAGGGGGACTGAAAAAGCGAAAGGTATGCAAATTATACTTACCTTTTAAAACACATAATTTTCGTTTTACTTGGTCTACTGCTTATGCTTTATATTTATTTGTTCATTCATTATCCCATCTGAATAGGATTTTATTTATAGGATCAAATGATGAGCACGCACATTATATTAGCACGCACACATTTACACAGGTTCAAAACTATGACCTCTCCCCTTGGGGGAGAGGTAGATGTGAGTCAAGGCTCATTGGATTTAACAACACCATCAGAATAGGATTTAACAATGCTATTGCCTTGTTCTTTTTTCCTCCCTGAACAATGTGTCAATGTTATTGCCTGTTCATTCACCCTGTATTTCTATAACATTTTTGTTCTCAAGATGTAAGGGTGAGTCTATTGTCTCCCGTTCTTGTTCTTTAAAAAATAGTATGGAAACCCATTAGTCTTTGATCAAAATCACGTCTCAATAGTATGTGGGAGTAATTTTGTCTCAAAAGTTACAAAATTCTGTTTCCAACTTTGAAACTCAATGAAACTTTATCAATGGAATTTCGGAACCGACATTGTTGGCTTCCCTTGCAGAGGAGACATTGAAGCTTGTTTTCACCTCAAGGAGTGGACGAAGTTGTTAACCAGAACTCACCTCTTCTGGCTGGGAGGAAATAGTAGGGACAGGGAGGGTCTTGGTGCGTCTTTCCCAAATTTTGGTTGCCCATTTTGGTTATCAGATGTATTTGTTGGTCATATGTCCTTATATCAAATTTTCAATTTAATGTCTTCTTTATTTTGTAATATTTTTATATATTGATAATTGGTAATTAATCCAATAGTAGTTTGCTACAAAAATTTCTGAGCTGTCATTGCTTAAGCCTAATTGCCAATTGGACATGATTCCTCTTGGTCATTGAGATAGAACAGTTTCTTTATTTGATCTCTAACATTACCTCATTTTTGGACTGAAGAATTGAAAGAGAAATTAGTTGAGGGCACATGATAAGAGAAATGAGTTACAAGGGTTGTATGAATCTCTGCATTTGTTGTCAACAAGTGATGATGCTCTTAAATCATTTTATGAAGATTTCCAGGTCAAAGAAACTCCAGAACAAAGCTTATTTGAACAAAGCTTATTTGTAGGAGCAAATATCATTGCTCTATTCTTTGGAGTTACCTTGGACAACTTAGATCTCTGATCCCTGAAAATTCTGCAATTGAGATACATTTACCTGGTTCCAAGTAGATGGTTGTCTAGACTAAAATGTTAATAGGTGCTAGTAGTGTGAAAAATCTTCCTCTATCAATTTTTGGCTGAAAGTGCTTGAATTTAGTCTCCAATAGTATCAGATACCAAATAGTTATGCTTAATTTTTGGCTGAAAATGTTAAGGAAAGACTTTATTCTAAACGACTACTTTTTGATAGAGGGCATTCGTTTCTACTTGAGAGAAATGTATTTGGTCATTTATGATACAAATAAGTATTAACAGTTGAGCTCAAGAATAGAATCAGTATCCCTGTTTAACCCTGGTTTCACTTAAAATAATTACTTGTATGAGACTACTATTCTTTAATTCTTACATATCTAACTTGTAAAGTGTAAAATTTAATTGTTCATCGCAACTCCAAACTGACCCTAAATATATTTTATGTTAAGAGATTGAGCACTGAGTGAGTTTTTTCAAGTCCTCCATTAAAAGTGCTCAATTAAATTAAAGCAGGGGACTTTGCTCAAAAAATAAATAAATAAAGCGGGTGACGTGCATTTGCGTAAATGAAAACGTTCTTAAGTATTAGATTCGCCCTTGGACCCGCAAAAGTGAACTAAAATGAAGATGAATATGTAAGAATACAACAAGCCTCAACTCTAGTTTCTACAAATCATATGTTCTGTGGAAAAAAAAAATTATTTAACTATCTTCTTGCTATATTTTGAATAAAATCGAACCTTTGTAATAAAATGGAACTAAAAGCAAAATTATATTTAACTTAATTTACCGAAATAGAGATCGTTGCCAACTGCAAAGTTCCACAAAGAAGGATAGTTCTAGAACATGTTTCAAGGGAATAACAATTTTTTTCCTCTATTATGAAGAATTTAATCTGTGCAAATAATCAAATTACAAGAATGCATAAATTCTGTACAGTAATTGCAAAAAATATTAATCATCATCAAGAATCAGTGTACGAACCACCAAAACAAGAAGCAGCAAAAACTCCCTCACAAAACAAAGCTGTTTGCGAGCCATATTCTTTAACCTGGGTAACATAAAGGTGCAGGAGCTTTCAATGAAAGAATAACAATGCGCGTGTTTAGACTTTATATTCAGATGCAAGACAATTCAGGAAGTAGTCAAACAACATCTCTCACATATTTATCTCATGCATCGCAAAATCACTTAAAATGAGTTGTGATCCAAACAATCACTTATTCTAAAAACAATGTGTTTAGAATTTATTTTCAGATACGAGACCATTCTGGAAGTGGTCAAACAGCGTCTTATTCTAATGAAGTATGAAAATAAATTTTTTGATCTGGGTCCAATTTTCAATTTATTTATTTTTTTTATTACATTGAACTGTTCTTTGTACCATCAAGACCTTTTCATCCGCGTAATTTCAATGCAATGTAGTCATAGAAATGATCAAATATAATTTATTCAAAGAAAAATATAGAGAGCAGAACAAGATTGGTATGAAGAAAGGAAGTGGGTCTCATACAGTTAGATGTTTTTATATCCTGCTTCTGTCCAAATATATGATTTCATTGATCGTATACTATCCAATTTTAGTATAAAATGAATGCTCTAGGAATTATTCATTCTTTGACTTTCTCAACTATGGAAAAGTCCATACTGACAAACACTCAGTTAAAATATCTCTTTTTCAAACCTTATATTTTTCCAATAATGGATCTGTGCAGGCATTTATTGGTATATTCTATGTCTGCATTTATCATTAATCACATAATTATATTGGTATCGATTAATAAGAAAACATGACTAAAAGACCAAGAGCCTTTCATTTTCAATTGAGCTTCATAGGGATATATCCAAGTGTTCAATCAATTCCCTTGCTTAAACAAATTTATATAACTGCAAACTTACCTCATGATAATATGACAAGTCCAAGGTACAGAGATGCACATAGAAATGCAAAAGATATCATCCCCCTGTAAATGGAGTGCATAAAATAAACTTAGAACAATGAGCGCAAAAAAATGATATAAAGGCTAGTCAGTTTATTCATAGTGATAAGCCTCTTTTTTTCCTACACTTTACTTCATTACCGCACTTCAGCCCAAATTTTGCAAACAATGAAAGTGGAATTTAACAAGACTTCAATAAATAACTCTGCCTCAATATTCAATCATAATTGCTGAGTGACAAAATAAAGAGGGTTTCATGCATATGTGTACGTGGGTGTGTGTTTGTGTGTTGTCGTCTTATTGTGCATTCATGAATTTTTCTATTCTACAAAGCTTACCATATAACTCCCCATCCGCACCCATTACAGCAGGGGCAAAGCTCAGCGAATTTCTCAGCATCACTGGAATTGACTCTTCGAGATATTAAGTCATCATAAATATCTACACCACACAAATTTCAATAAAAGTGAAGTCAGAAACTTAGTTAAAATTGCAAAGACAATAAAAAGCATATAAGCACATATGAAAGAAATTTTACCATAAACTGAGAACAAACTGTTCATCACACCTGAAATTAACCAAATTATGGTTTAGTCACCTCTTTTTCTTCATGGAAAATACACAAGTAGGCATTGTCAACCAGAAGCATATTGAAATCACGTTGTAGATATGAAGAGGACAAGAACGTACCGATAAAGAGGATGACATAGCGAAGGATACGAACAGTTGTTTTCTCTTGCAGGAGCCAAATTATGGCAATAAATAAAATAAACCCTGTGTTTTAGTTGTAAACAAGAATAATATAAGAAATCATTTGAATTTATTTTCCCTTTTGCTCCATTGACAGTGATCACAGAATACCCACCTATACAGAGTCCTCGAAGTGTCCACTTTTTTTGAGCAAGAGTACATAGCAAGACACCCAAAAGGAATAGAAGTCAGCCCATAAATATAGTAAATTTGGAAGAAAAACAAATTGCATATCTGCATCTATAACCGTCTTACATTCTTAGCAATAAAGAGCACAACAACCAGAGCAACAATAAAACAACCAGCAGCAATTCTTGCAGCGAGAAGATTTGTTGAGGCAAGTATGAAAATCATTCCCCAAAATGATGAACCAAGATCTAGTTGCAAAATCAATTACAGAAACTGTGAGAGCAAAATGGTCTGTGACTGCATAATTAACTTAGTCATGGCAGTAAAATGGTCTGTGACTGCATAAAGAACATCTATATGTTTTCAATTTGCATGATTTATGTACACGTTTCTGAATTTTCAAATCTTAACTAAATTAGGGATTTATTTTGATTGAGATATTTGTAACCTACTTGAGTTTGTGGATACATTAAGATTATCTAATTAAATGAGTCAAGCATGAAAATTTATTGCACAACTTGTTAAGCTCGCAAGCAACTTGATAATTAATTGATATCTGTTAGGCAAATTTGAGCATGTTAGTTTTCAAATGAGCTCAGCTCAGCTCAATTACAAATCCAGGTAAGGACTTGCTTCTCAATTAACTTCAAAGTGTTTGTTTTTGCCATGTTATATATCATGTACATGAAGAAGCCAGCGAAACATGAATGAAGTTTGAACAGAAACTGAGAGGGGAAATGCATTACATCCGGCAGGCAGAATCACCCAGTAGATGCCACCACGTGTTTGTGTCAGTCCTCCCTCATTTGCATGAACCTGCATGCCCTCTACCTGTTGGCACCAAACTGACATAATTCAGCAAACAGAAGAGAACGATATAACTATGAAGAAGCATAAAGCAGAATCAAACGTCTAAAATTCCTGAAGCATGAGTAAGGCCACTAGTGACCCTGCCATCCTTCCTAAATTGTAGACTTCTAATGTGGCTGAATACACGAGTAACCATATTAGATACAAATTCACTTCATTGAGGGCATGCAGCATTGATGCATCAGGTATTTAGGATAGGAATAGTTTACTTAATATGAGTAAGACATGCAATTTATTAAATGATAAGTTACAAGATTTGTAATAGCAATGATCCTCAAAAGATTTAAAAGCAGCTAAGACACTATGAACAAGAAAATGGGATCTAGAAAATCCAACAGTGATAACTTATAAGCTGCATCAATGAAAGTGATCATTCAAATAATTACCGTTGTTTCAATTCTTCTAATTTGTTAGTAAAGTGTCAAGACAATAATATTCTGAGAAAGAAAGTTATATAATGTAATGGCTGTACTTTAAAAAAGAACCAGGTCGCAAAATATTTACCTCAAAGCGCATTAAAGTGAACCAATAGGTTCATCCTTCATAACTAGATAACCCAGTGAACTACATTTTCCATCTTCAGATCACATTACCCCAGTCATTGTTAAAATACATTAATTGGTGAATATTAGTTAAAAAAGTTGGAAATGCAATACATTAGATCATTAGATGGAATTAGAAGTTCATTTTCTCCAGTCAAATTAGTTTCCAGAAGCAACATGCTTGATAATATATGATCCATAAGAGCCATCAATGACCAAAGAATTTGTTGGATTTCCTAGAGTATTAAATTGGCGAGCCATAAGCCATTTCTTCTTTCACATGGTAGCATTCCATTTATGTCATGGTTAAATACAAGCAGAGACTTGTAAGCCTCGGGTGTCATATAGTTAAATACTCGTAAAAAAATAATTTTAAAAAGAAAAATATTCAAACTTTATAATTGTATAACCAAGGAACAAGAAGTTTGGACATTGACAACATTACCTGACCACAAGTGAGCTTGCAAGCAATTGCATGACTTGCTTCATGCAGAAACACCGTGATGAGCTTAAAAGGTGTAAGTAGTATAGTCCTCCATAGCTATAACCACCAGAACAAAGTATGAGCATTAGATGACCAGTTGCAGATAGACCAACTTGATCAATTGATGAGTGTGACTTATAAATTGCCTGAAAATTTTCTCTATAGACCTAAAGCTACTTAGATATGACGTAGAAAAATAAGTGTGTATAATTATCAAACAAAGGACTTCCTTCAGAAATATATCATTTGATTAGCGCAACACAGCAGGACTAATTTTGATCCCATCCAAAAAGCAGCAAGTTCGCACAAGACTACTTTAGAAATAAGTTAGGCACTACAATGACATATATCTTCAATCTTGTTCCTATTTAACCATATGATCCTCCCAAGAAAACTTTCTACTAAAGGAAATCTAGGATTTCTGGACAGATGAATAGATAAAAGTTTGTCATGGCAACAGCATTTTATTGTATCTTCACTCCTCAGCATCTCACATTTATTTTGCTTTCCACATGTAATGCGTCTGTAATTTACGCTTGCAGAATCTGGATTTTCTCTTATGTCCATTTTAAGCTGTTTTCAACTATATGCACATCCTATGGTCAATTTACACCAACATTCAAGTAAAATTACTTAAAACATAAAGCTTCATTCATAACAGAATGAACAAAAACAAACTGTTACGTCAAATAGAAGACTTATCAAAAGTTATGAACTGAATCTCCTAAAAAATCGGAAGAAGAATAATGGACCCTGATTGAACTAGATCGCTGTTCGAAGAACAATCGAGGATAATCGACTTAAGTTCAGGCGAAACGATAGCAGTAATCTTAAATTGAGTGGCCTTTCCTTTGTGAGGACTAAGAAAGAAATGCGTACCGCAAGGATGACAACGGTGAAGGCACCTACACAGGCCAAGAACACGACCTGGTCGTGCCGGCAACAGTTCTTGAGTTCCCAATTCGGCATTGACGGCGAGTATTTAGCTCAAATACAACTTAATCGAAAGGCGAGGATGGAGCAGGATCAACAGAATCTCAAACCAAAGAGAAAATAATGGAATCTGTGTTGTGAAGCTTCTTTTTTGGTCGCCAGGAAAGCAAGAGAGAAAGTGGGTAGAAAGAAACTGGAAAGGCAAAATAATTTGAAAAATAAAAAAAAAAAAAAAAACAGGAAGACCGAAAATGAAAAGAACAAAGAAGGCGTTGACCAATCCAACGCGTAAAGCCAAGAAGGAGGCAGGTGAACCAGCCAATCGTGTTTCTTGTTGGAACGTTACTCTTTGGATTTTGAATTTTCCTTTGATCTTCGATTCGTTGTTTGGACCTTGTCATCATTATAAATAATTTGTTTGTCAATTGAAAGCCCAAACGTTTCATTTTCACATCACCTTCGAACATTCGCAGTTTTCTCGATTGGGGGATTTTCGAATTGAACGATTCATTCATGTTCCGCCATATACTTTTTTTCTTTAAAATAAACTATTCCACCACCATAGTCATGGTGCATAGTTTATTTCACGTTGTTTATCATTTTATTGAAAAAAGTGAATTCAAATAGAAATTATTTGCGTATGTTCAATAAAACTATGTGTATGTTTAGATTAGCCTTTATAGAATAACTTTTATGATCTACAAAGTACAAAGAAAAAGTTTTTTGACTCAGTTTTTAGAAAAACAACAACTCTTAAAATCAAGATTTTGTTATTTCCTAGTAGGATAGCTACTTTTCAATCCAAGGCCATTGTGCCGCAATGCATTAGTGATGTTACCAACTACGGCACTCCACAAAAGTCTGTTTTTTTTATAAAAAAAAAAAATTAGATGAAAGACATTTATCAATACCTCTATGCTATTTATAAAAGCTCAATAATTAAATTATGTGGTTTAAAAAATGGTTAAAATTAGTTAAAAACAATAAATATGTCTAAAATAAACTTCTTTTTACCAAGTAAGCCCTTACTCCCTCTAGTCTTTATTATAAAGCACCAATTAGCAATTGTATTTAGTCTTTTTTATAAAGCACTTGCTTATTTCAAAGTGCATTAATTATTTTTTTCATGTATGCCCATAATTAATAAGGGTAGTAGGTGAGAGTAATAATTAATATAATATTAGAGTTTATTACAATTAGTCAGGGTAATATTGAAAGTTATTTAAATTATAAGACAACTTTATTGACTTTAACTGTTTTTGTTAGTTTGTAAAAATTGTTAATTGATACCTTATAATAAGGAGCAGAAGGAGTATTTATGAGAGGCAAGTAAATCAAAAAAATAGAGTGAATAGAAATATCATCAACTTTTTAATTAATGTCAATAAAGAGTGGCACAGTTGGCTAAGGCGTCGGCCTTCACCTCAAAAGGGAAGAGGTTTGATACTCGCTATTTGATGTGAGGGCCTTATTAGTGGGCAATCTATAAGTACATCTATAAACGCTCTTTAAGCTTGGAGGCGTACACTAACCCTGGTAGGTTACTGGTGTTTACCCCCACCTAAACTTTTATGTATATACAAAAAAAAACTTTTTTAATTAATACAATACATATAAATGTATAATTAATGAGGGATAAAAATGAAAAAATCATTAAACATTCAAACAACTCTTTTCAGGCTTTTATAAAAAAGACTAAAGCAATTTAAATTTTGAGCTCTTATAAAAAGTGTGGGAAGAAGTATTTAATTATTTATCACCAAAAAAGAGAAAATTATGATGAATGACCCAGATAAAATAAAATTTATTTAAGAGGACCATAAAAATCGTAATTATTTAAAAGGAGCAAGTGTCAAAATATAAAATTGACAATACTAAATTGTCCTATCTAGGTGCAACTTTACTAAAAATTGTAATTAAATTTGTGAATGGACAATATTTTTATCCAAAAAAAAACCTAGTGAGACAAGGAAAGAACGATGAAATCTTCAACCATTGAATGAAGAATAATAAGAACTCATTCCCTTCGGTTCCGGTCTTTCTTAACCAAATCAAGGATTTAGAATATATGAATAGAAACATAGATCCATCCATCTATCCTGTCCAGATTAGAATTTTATATCTACGAAAGAATCACTGTAATTCAATGTTTATTCAAAAAAATGTGCTTAGGAGTAGTCCATTAGCCCCAGGAAGCACTATTGAGAGGAAGATCCATATGAAATAAGAAAGATTCATATTTGTAACCCAAAAAAGCAGAAAGATTCATATAGCATGGAGCAAGACATATTCAAGGAATGCCAGTGGATATGCTTTTGCCGGTGATTTCTCTCACTTTCTTAAAGAACTTCTGGAGTCACATTAACTGTGGTTTGCAGTTAGATTTAGAGCTTTTGAGCCAGTTTATGGGCTTGACATTATAGTTTATCATAGGAATGAAAGAGAAGATGAAAAAGAAGCACATGAAGGGCAAATTAGTATTTTAAATTTTATCTTTTGATATTTGATCCTGATAAATAATTACAATTTTTATTATCTCCTTAATAAATATTATATTCTCTAAGTCCTTCATCATAATTTTTTCAAAAAAAAAAATCAAAATAAACCTAACAGAAAATGAAAATAAGAAGGGGGAAAAAAATCTTTGTAGCGGAGGTGTGGAAGTCTATTAAATTTAAAACTTTGCGGCCATAGGCACCATTTTGGCGAAGACATCTTTCGATTTTTTTTCTTCTTCTTCTTCAATTTTGCTCTCTTGTTTCTTTCACACTTTGTTGTTGTAGAACACGGATGTCCGGCCTCTAGTAAGTTTGGGAATGGTTTATCTTGGATCAAAGGGTCTTCCACCGATTGAATCTCGGTGAGAGGTGCCAACTCGATAGTATCTATGGTTAAGATACCGTCGAGAGAGCTCGGATCACGATGCAACACAGTCGGAGTGTTTCGCCCGGAGGGTGGTGTGTGTGCGTGTGTTTGAATGATAAGTAATGGAAAATAGAGAGAGTCCGAGTGCCCTGGTGGGTAATCCCCTATTTATAAGGATTACCTAGGGTTTCACTCCCATGCAAATGCTCCCATCCTTCGCCCCGTTATGCACGTCCCACGTTCTCCCGGTCTCGCTCCACTAATCGTGCGGTCGCACATACCGGGCATGATGGAGTAGTGGGGAACCATTTACAGGTAAATAGAGGGTTTTTTTCGTGGACTCCCATTTGGGCCGAGAATCGCCCGGCCCAATATATTGGTCCAGAACAGTTGCCCCCAAGCTCGGTATGCGGGCTTCCGACGTGCCGAGGTTAGCGTGTTGACTAGTCCGGCCATCATTCATCCGAGTTCGAGCTCGGACTTTCCTCTTTTTTCTAGGAGCCTCCTTTTGCACCTTGTGCCTTTCCGCTCTCTTTCACAGATGACGGCTTTATCCTTCAGAACACTTTCTTGACTTTGATAGCGTCCGGGGTTCGCGTCGACAAGTGATCTTTTGGTTAACCCCGTTATTATGATCTCGGTCATAACCGGCTATGACCTTTTGTCACCTTGCCGACTTTCTCCGACTTCCCCCTCGTTCCAATCCGTCAAAGTCGTCAATTCTTTAACTACCACTTTATGGCAACTGAGATTGACTTCCTTGGCTATTCTACCTGCCTGGTTCCATAGCCGCTGTATTTGGTGTCTCCCACATATTGCCCCCAATTCGGGTTGTCATGAAAGATATTGGTAGTCACGATTTATTTTGACTTTATCTCCCTAGGGATACGATTTTCACTCTTTATGATTATAATCCCTTTCGAGATTCGTGCACAATTAATGCACACCTTAACTATCAACCTGCACGCCTTCCTATTATGAGGTATTTATTGCCGCCGGCGCTTACGTTTCCCCATAAAGCAGGAATTTATTGCCTTCGACGGTTGTGCCCCCTCGTATAAGAAAACGCCACCAGCTTTTGCGATTCTCTATGTTATAAAAACTGTTCAAGCAATAAATGTCCATAATGCCCATATAAGGGCATGATTTCTCACTCTCTTGCCTTATTCCGCGTCCTGAAAATTTGAAGCCTTTCTCTTCCCATCCAAATCTTGCAGATGAAAATCCATTCTGGACAAATAGGGATTTCCTTTGAATCAGGCCAAAGACCTACGTTTTTCTCTTTAAAGATTTTTCCGGCGAGACAGCAGAAAACCAAGAAGAAGAAACATAGGTTCATTGAGATGCCGCCGATGGTCCTTTCTATTGGTGACCTTCAACTGTATTTGCCAGTCTTCATCCACATCCCCCGGCGGACTTCTAGGAGTCCAACTGTATTTGCCAGTCTTCACGTGCCTAGCAGAATATTTCCACTTGGATCCCAGCCAAGGTCCGTCGGGTACAGGCAGTGTCATTTCCGTGGATTGGCCAGTACCCGGAAACATCACCCCCGGGAGTGCTACGGTTGGGGTTGCACGGGTGCCGTATACGGGTCAATAGGTCCCCCGTATCCAAACATTCCAGAAGGATGTCTGCCGATTCACTTCAGAGAGCGCCTTCTGCACATGACGGCGAGCTTTTATTTTAAGATTGCTGTAATCCCGCTTATGGATACCAATTCTGTCTGTTTTCCTGTATGAATGTTATGTAAAACCGTTCACTTTATCAATGGAAAATCTTGTTTTATGCTAGCTTCTCTTTTGCGCCTCTTCATTCCAACCGTTCCTTGCTAAAACTAACCTACCCTTTCATACTAGCCGGAATAAGTTGAAACTAATTGACCTTCAGAACGGATTGTCTTGAAAATCGACGCTCTCAAATCCAAGATGAGTTAAAACTAACCGCCCTCCAGAACGGATTAATTTTTTGAGCAAACCGCCCTCTAATCCGAGCTAAGCTAAAACTAACCGCCCTCCAGAACGGATTAATTTTTTGAGCAAACCGTCCTCCAATCCGGGCTAAGCTAAAACTAACCGCCCTCCAGAACGGATTAATTTTTTAAGCAAACCGCCCTCCAATCCGGGCTAAGCTAAAACTAACCGCCCTCCAGAACGGATTAATTTTTTAAGCAAACCGCCCTCCAATCCGGGCTAAGCTAAAACTAACCGCCCTCCGAACGGATTAATATTTTGAGCAAAGCGCCTCCAATCCGGGCTAAGCTAAAACTAACCGCCCTCCGTAACTTCTAACGGGTCAAATCCACGTGCTATCTTTTCCGGTGCTGGAGTACACAACCATCATTTTTGCGGATTGGCCGTTTATTGCAGCCTTTGGTTTTCGTGCTCATTTAATGCTCTCGCCGTTTCCCGAAACGTTCCGTTGGACAGACGCTTGGCGTAGGGAGACGTAGGATTTCTAATTTTGTTAGAAGGAGGTAACGGCGTCGCGACTCTTGGTCTTTCAAATTCCAAACGTCTATATATATTTCCCTTCTCGAAAACTGTCAACCCTTCTTGACATTATCGACTATTCTCTGGCTTCAGGAGTTTACCTTGCATCCAAGTTATGGCCTTTCGCTGTCAATCCTGCGTATTTCCTCTTTTTCACCAGGTATTATCGCTCGCTCAGTGATTTCTTGCTTCCGACTTCACTCTTAGGCTTACTATAATGCATGTAGTTTTTCCGAGTATACTCCTTTGCGCGGCCACGGGTTTCTATCGCTTTCGACTTTTTTTGTATTGCGGGTTACGCGGGTGGGTTCTTAGTCTCGTTGCCCCTTTCTAGGTGTTCTTAATGGCTCGAGCCTTTCCGTACACCCGTGAAATTGGAAATTATGTGCCAAAAAGTCTCCTTTAGGTTCGACATCGATCCTTCTTTACAAAAACTTTTCAGAAAACCCAGCAACCATCCCAAGCCCAAGAAGGTGCTTGCTTTGGGAATTACCCTCCGACGGAGGCGAAACGCTTATTTCTTCATCCTGTCTCATTGTAGTTCTAACTCCCTTATTTGGGACAATACTTTTCACCGACCCCACACTAATGCTCTCTCGATTTTTAATATCTAGGTGCTCATGGCCTCATCCGGCCCGGCCGGTCTTCGAATGAAGGGTCCAAGCACTTCCACCCTTCCCCAATTTCTACGAGCTAACCCGGCCGTAAGCCACAAGGTTGCGAGGTGAAAAACTCCCCGACCGCGAACGATCTTCCGCAACTCGGGATTGGGGACGGGGTAGGTTACGTCTGCGGTTACCCGCAAAAACCGAATCCGTAGACGTCGGTCGTTCAAAGGAGAGAGATCCTCACTTCTTTTTCATCTCTCGGGATGTCATCACTCTTTTGGGGGTGAGGTTTCCCTTCACCGATTTCCAGACCGAGATTCTTGACTCACTTGCACCTCGCCCCTCCCAACTTCATCCCAACGGCTGGGTGTTCGCCGTTGCGTTTGAGAACTTGTGCGCGGAGAAGGACTTTATTTGTAGCATGCCGGTCTTCATGTCCTTCTTTTCCCCAATAGAGACCAGTATCCAGACGACCGCAACAACGAAATGGTTTGGGTGGACCACTCTCTGAAGCATCCGCGATCGGAGACTCTTTAGGCCTTTCCGCGAGTCTGGAAGAACTTCAAATCGCCTTTGTCAAGGTCGAGGCCCTCAAGGGCTGGGCCCCCTGGTTTGTGAGGAGGGCCGACTCTGGGGAGCTCGAGGAGAGGTTTCCCCTTTACTGGTCAACGGACCATAATACCTTGAGGCCCGACGACTTCCTTCCACAGGCATTTTCGGACGAGGAGGATGATACCCTCCTGAGACTTCTGGAATACGTGGGGTCTCTGGGGGTTCCCTTAGATTCGGCTAAGTACATCACCACGCCTTTGGTTAGGCAGAAAGCTACCGCGAGTATGACTTCTTTGATACCCAGCTAAAATACGGGCTGGCGTACGCTCAGTTGGTTGCGGCGAAGAGAGAGAATACCGCCCTGAGGCAAACCTCCGAGGTGGCTAAAATTGCCGAGGACGGGGAATAAAGCCGTTGCCAACACATCGGCCCTTACGGCCGAGCACGCCCGGCTACAACGGGATTTCTCCTCTCCGAAGGCCGCCAAGGACAAGCGGGAAGAGGAACTCAAGTCTTCCATTTCTAAGGAGAGGACCCTGGAAAAGGAATCGGAAACTTCCAGTCCGACTGCGGAAGATGGAGGATAAATTGTCGGCGGCCGAGGCTGGATGTCCGTCGCTTGGAAGATCTTCGCGGATGGTCTCGTGGCCGTAGATATGGCTCAATCTGAGGCCGAACATCATAAAGCCCTACTCACCGCCAAGGAAAGTGAGCTTTCGGCTAAGGAGGTCGGCGAGTCAAGCCAAGGTGGGGTTGACCGAGTATGCCGATGCGGCGGTTTTCTCATTTGACAACGCCGTAGCGCAAATTCGCGCCCTCAATCCCGACCTCAACCTTAACTGGATGGTCTTAATTATGAATCATATGTTAACGAGCAAGGGCATCTGATACCTCCCGGGGTCGAAGATGAAGAAAGAGAGGAGGAAGCAGCCCAGCCCTAGTCTTCTTGAACTTATTGTAATTTTCGTTCATTTTCGTTATTTTGTAACCTGTTACTCTTGATGCCGTGGTAATGATCCGGTTTGTATGTATGACTGTGATATGATTAATCCTAGCTTTTCGTTTTTCGAATTTCCGCTTTAACTCATACGCGTTTTCTCGAAGTCGTTGCGTGGTCTTTTAGAAACTGGATGTTTAATCAAGAGTTCATGCCATCCTTTCACGAATATGCTAATGGAAACTGGTTAGCCCGCCATGAATCCACACGCATTTTAATGGGACATGGTGTCTGGGGCCGGGCTATATTGCCTCGGGCGCCTACATGTTTTAATTGGAACACGGTTTATGGAGCCGGGCTATAAGGCCTCATACTCCTACATGCCTTAATTGGAGCTCGGTTTATGGAGCCGGGCTACAATGCCCCATGCTTCTACATGCCTTAATTGGAGCATGGTTTATGGAGCCGGGCTATAATGCCTCATAGTCCTACATGCTTTAATTGGAGCACGGTTTCTGGAGCCGGGCTACAATGCCTCATACTCCTACATGCTTTAATTGGAGCACGGTTTCTGGAGCCGGGCTACAATGCCTCATACTCCTACATGATTTAATTGGAGCACGGTTTCTGGAGCCGGGCTATAATGCCTCATACTCCTACATGCTTTAATTGGAGCACGGTGGCGAACTTGTGTTTGCAAAAAATGGGCTCCTAGACCCAAAATTCATTAATCTTAAGTACCAACATTCAAAGGGATCATCATAAGAAATCAACATAATTCATTTGCCTACGGTTGTACTTCAACTGTAATAGGCCTTAAGCTTGTCCGCGTTCCACGTTCGCTTCACAGGTTTCTTAGTCAAAGTCTCCAGCCTATAAGCTCCTTTACCCAAGTTTTCAGCCACCCGGTATGGGCCTTCCCAATTTGCTGCGATTTTTCCCTGGCCGGCGTTCTTGTTTCCGATGTCAGCCCGTCGCAGGACGAGATCCCCCTTATTAAATTCTCGGGGTTTAACCCTTTTGTTATACCGGTTTGCTATTACTTGCTTCACAGCCAATTCTCGGTAGTGCGCCGTCATCCTGACCTCATCAATCAGATCTAATTCGACTGCGATAGCTTGGCTATTCTCTCATTCCTCATGTAGAGCCTTTATTCTCCTCCATGAGGGCTCGCCTATCTCAACCGGGATCATTGCCTCGCACCCATAAGTCAATCTGAAGGAGTCTCATTAGTTACCGAATGGATGGTAGTTCGATGTCCCCAAAGGACTGGGTACAATTGATCCACCCAACTTGATTCGGCTTCTTCCATTCTCTTCTTGACCCTTCAACAATAACCTTGTTGGCCGCCTCGCTTGTCCATTAGATTGCGGATGCTCCACGGAGGCGAAATCTTTGCTCAATATGGAAGTCGGTCATCATTTCTTGGAAGCCCTTGTCTATGAATTGGGTTCCATTGTCGGTGACAATCTCTGCCGGGATACCAAACCGAGATATGATGCTCCGATGAAAAAACTTTTGCACCCTGGCTGAAGTGATGGTTGACAGCGGTTCCGCTTCTATCCACTTGGTGAAATAATCCACCGCCACTATCAACCATCGCAACTGTCCAGGAGCCATCTTAAAAGGGCCGAGGAGGTCCATACCCCATTTGTAAAAAGGCCACGGGCCGAGATAGGCGTTAAGCGAGATGGCGGAGTTCGCGGGAGATGGCCATGTTTCGACAACCGGTCGCACCTTTGCACGTGTCTCTTTGCATCTTCCGCCATCGTCGGCCAAAAGTAGCCGACCCGCAGATCGCCTTTCGGCCAATGCCTTGGCTCCCATGTGATGACCGTTTATACCCTCATGTATCTCCGCCAGTACATACTCGGCCTTAGCTGAATCTAAGCACTTCATCAACGGAGAATGGAAACCTTTTCGATATAACTCGTCCCCCATCATGGAATATGAAGCCGCTGTTTTTACCAACTTTCTAGCGTCCGAAACATCTTCCGGGAGTATTCCCCTTTCCAGGTAATCGACTATTGATTTCTTCCAATCACTTGCCTCTGAGATGACCATCACGTAACTTGGCTCCAACAAATTCTGCTGGATGATTGTTCGATGATTTCCAGGGCTTTTAGTACTTGCCAACTTAGACAGAATGTCGGCCCTTACGTTGTCTCCTCCGGGGATATGGACTATGGTTACTCTATCGAGTCCGCCATAATGTTGTTTGACCTTTCCCAAATATTTGATCATGAGAGGCCCTTTGGCTTGGTATGTACCTTCTATCACGGGAAGCGACCGGGCCGGGAATCGGTAGATACATGTATGTCTTTTGCCCCATTTTCCTTGGCCCGCAACAAACCCGCGATTAGAGCCTCATACTCGGCCTGGTTGTTGGAAGTGCCGAGAGTTGAAACGAAGGAATACTCCAATGATACTCCTTAGGACTTTCAATGATGACCCCAAAGACCGCATTACCTCGGATGTTGGATGATCCATCCACGAACGGCTTCCAGGTATTTTCAGCCTTGTCATCCCGGTCATTGACCGGTGTGAATTCCATCACGAAATCCGCCAATGCCTGTGACTTGATCGAATGCCGAGCTTCATAAATGATGTCAAACTCAGATAACTCGATGGCCCAACTGACCATCCGCCCTGCCAGGTCTGGCTTGTGTAGAATCTGGCGTATCGGCTGACTAGTGCGGACTATGATCGTATGGCCTTGGAAATAGGGACGCAACCTCCTTGCCGCCACTAAAAGGGCAAATGTCATCTTTTCCAACTTTTGATAATTTAGTTCGAAACCCTGCAAGGCCCGACTTACGAAGTACTGGCGGCTTTTGACCGTCCCGGGCATCTCTAATCAAAGCCGCACTAACGACCTCATTCCCCCCCACGGATACAAAATTAGACTCTCCCCCGGATCCGGCCGGGATAGCACCGGCGGGGTGGATAAGCACTGCTTGATCTTATTAAATGCCGACTCACAATCTTCATTCCATTCTCCAGAGGTTTCCTTTTTCAATAACTTAAAGAACGGAAGGGAGTTTTCTGCGGATCTCGGCAAAAATCGGGTTAGTGCCGCCAACCGACCTGTCAATTGTTGTACCTCTTTCTTATTCCTTGGTGCTTGCATATCTAACACGGCCTGGCATTTGTCCGGATTGACTTCAATTCCCCTATGCGTAAGCAAAAAGCCTAAGAACTTTCTGTCGGAACACCAAAAGCGCATTTAGTAGGGTTAAGCCGAATTCGGAACTTTCTCAATTTATTGAACGTCTGCTTTGTAAGTCCGGATATGGTCGGTTACAGATAAAGACTTAACAATCATGTCGTCTATGTAAACCTCCACATTCTTTCCGATATGGTCCTCAAACACTCGATTCATCATTCGCTGGTAAGTGGCTCCCTCATTCTTCAATCCAAAGGGCATAACATTGTAACAATAATTAGCCCTGTCGGTGATGAACGTTGTTTTTGCCTGGTCACCTGGATGCATGGCGATTTGATTGTAACCTGAATATGCATCCATGAATGACAGTAATTTGAAGCCTGACGAGTTGTCCACCAACTGGTCAATACTTGGCATTGGGAAGGAATCTTTTGGGCACACCTTATTCAAGTCTTTATAATCGACACACACCCGCCATTTGCCATTGGGCTTCTTTACCATGACCACGTTCGACAACCAAGTAGTGTACTGCACCTCTCGGACAAAGCCGGCTTCTAGCAGTTCCTCAACATGGGCGGCCAAAGCCTTTCGCCTATCCTCTCCCAGCTTTCTCTTCTTCTGCGATACCGGGATTGCTTCTGGGGATATTGCCAACTCATGACAACATACCTCAGGATGAACCCCGAGAATCTCTGACGGCTTCCAGGCAAAGATGTCCTGATTCTCTTTTAAGCATCTCTCTAACTCGACCCGAAGCTCAGGGTCTAAACTCCTTCCAATTTTTGTAATCTGGTCGAGTTCAGCACCCAATACTAAGTCGTCTAGCTCGCCATTAGGTTCGGTCTTCTTCATTTTTTGTTCCTCGCGTAGATCCAACTCGACGAGATTCACCGACTTACCGTCTTCGTCCGCTCTTGGGGACTTCATATTTCGCTCCCTCCGTAATGACGGATTTATTTTGCTTTCTTTGACCGTGCCGACATAACACTGACGTGAGTCCTTCTGATCACCCCTTATCGTTACTATCTGATTTTTCCTGTTGACTGATAGAGATTTGCCGTCATCTCACAAAATAACCAGATTATAAAGGATTTGCGGTATAATGTAACTGGGTCGTTTCTCTCAAGGAATTTGCGGTGGGTTTAAATCAAAGAACAAGAAACGGAACAACAATAAAATTGGGGGTTTTTGATTTGAAACAGATTAAAACGAAATCAAAGCTGAAACAGATCTGAAATATGCAGAAATAGATAAAAACTAGATTGAAATAGATTAAAACGACCAACCCAACGTTTAGATTCCAGAAACTTCCTTTATTGAACGAAATATAAATGAACTCGCGTTTGGCCCTGGACGAACCGAAATCTCTGCGTTCGTCCAGAAATCCCTCGACTAGACGATCGTCTAGAATCTGTCCGAATAGTGGCATCTCTTTGTGCAATCGACAATACTCTAACCTAGTTCGAACTCGGTCCTTGGGATGAACCAAACCGAATATTAAATCTAATATTCGAACTATTTCGAAATCGGATCCGATAAGATGAAAACGAGAAACGAGTAAAGTTACCGATTAAGTACGAGTTCTCGGACGAATCATGGAATCCTCAACATTGGGTTAACCACGAAGGTTTAGCCGAACATGGGCAGGAAAATCGAAGAAGCAGACGAAGAACGCGAAGAACACGAAGAACATTTGGAGAATCGAAAACCTCTACTTTGATCCACAAAACAGAATAAAAACGTGAATGAATGTGTTTGTGGCTGCTACCTTACTTAACCTAGGATGAAAAACGAAATGGGGCTCCAATCAATAATCCAGGCCCAAAACGAGAAAATAATACGAGAATGGGCTTTAGTCACAAATTCGAGCCCAAATAAAACATCGACTTTGGCTTCAAAATCGACCGCTTTCTTGTCCGAATTTGCCCTTCATGTCTTCATAACAATTGTAGCTCTCTGAATCATCTGAAATATTAAACAAAAATGAGGCAAATCTGATGTCGGTTCAAGAGTTATGGTAAGATTAGTGAAGCTATGTAAAACTGGAATTTTATTAATAAAAATGGCTAAAATATAATCAAAGGCCCAAAGCCCAAATAAGTATAAAAGCCATTATTTATTAACTAAAAAATCCTAAATTATTAATCAAGAGATAAAAAGAAGTGTATAAAATATTCAATTATCAAATTCCCCCACACTTATCTTTTTGCACTCGAGCAAAATTCAAAGAAAAAGACGTAAAGGAGAAACTCTTCTTTTCTACAAATTGCTAACAATGCGAGAAATTGAACAAGGGACACGAGCTTCATTAGAACCAATCAATCAAGACCCAAAATCCCTTCATCTCAAATTACAATTCTGGTAATCTCAATCAATGATGCTAATCACAAATGATGGTCTCTCAAATGATGCGCTCAATCAATCAATCTCTCAAGTGCTTAAGGTAAATAAGTGTATCGCTCAAATTCTACTCAAGAAAATTGTTCTACCATAAGCTTGCTCAATTTCTACGTCTCCACTACTAATAACACATGCATGCACAAATCAAGAGAGCTTATTATTAAAGGTTGTAATGGGGTTAGGGAAAAGGTAGGTAATAGTATGGAATGAGAGGCTAAGCACCCAAGAAATTAAAAAGATCATTGATTAACACAATTCTCTATATATAAAAACTCTCTATATATAAAAACTTTTATTTTACTCTCTTTTTTTTTCTGCTTTTCTTTTTTTTCTTTTTTTCTTCTTCTTCTTTTTTTTTTTTGAAACTATATACAAAATCACAATGACAAAACCAAACATCTCCCCCCCACACTTAAACTGTTGCACTCCTGAGCAACCCCCACACTTAAACACAAAACCAAGGTGAAACCAATGCTCAATAAATCTCCAAGGTGCGGAATAAAATGGTTTTACGCTTAGGCTTGTAATGTGGCTTAGAAAAGAATGAGTCGAAAAGGCACAAATGGGCTAGCAAAGGAAACATAATGCAAGGGAAAGCTATTTGGCCAAAGTGGGGAAAATAAAAGAAAGAAAACAAGCTTCTATCATATTTAAGCATGTAAGTGAAAAATGTAGTTTCAACAAGAAAAGGAGCAAGTTCTAGAGAACACAAATCAGGAGAAAATGCACACATGAAAGAAAGAATGGGAAAAGATGAATTCCATTCAAGCAGGCCCAAAACCTCACAAGGTCAGTACCAACTTAGGCAATCAACAACATCAAATCAACTACCAAGATATGTAATCGAAGAGTCAAGAATCCGAGACCACACGAATGATCCATTAAAACCAAAATGTCCTAGTTCATAATATATAGCAATCATAGAAAGATAGGCGTATTTATTTTCGAAAAGCAAATTGCAAATATGAAAACAAATAAAAGAGAAAGAGGGAGAGGAAAGAAAGAATACTCCCCAAGGGTTTAAGGAGGATAAGTGGCATCAATGAGGATAATCTCGCTTCCTCGGTACATTCTTTGGGATCCCTCATGGAATTGCTTGAGGCGATGCCCATTGACCTTAAAGGTTCTCCTGTGGGTGGATCACATAGCTCAACGAGCGCACCAAATGGAAATATGTTAGTGATCTCAAAAGGGCCATCCCATTTAGATCGAAGCTTACCGAGGCATAAACTTCGAGACGGGAGTTAAACGGAAGAACTTTACGGCCACGTGAGAAAATTCTTTCCTCGAATATGCTTATCATGGAATGCCTTAGTCTTTTCCTTGTACAAACGCGAACTCTCATAGGCATCCAATCTAAGTTCATCCAACTCTTGCAAGCTGCGGCTTCCGTTCCATGCCGGACTTAGCCAAATCCATGTTACCTTTGCTTAATGGCCCAATAGGCTTGATGTTCCAACTCAATTGGAAGATGACATGCCTTTCCAAAGACAATCCGATAAGGAGACATCCCAATCGGAGTCTTGTAGGCGGTGCGATATGCCCACAAAGCATCCTCTAATCGCTTACTCCAATCTTTTCGGGTAGAGTTAACGGTCTTACGAAGGATTTGCTTAATCTCTCTATTTGAGACTTGCTTGACCATTGGTGCGAGGATGGTATCTTGTGGAGACCTTGTGAAGTACGCCATACTTGCGTAACAAGGCACCCATGCTTCGGTTGCAAAAATGGGAGCCCGGTCACCGATAATAGCTCTAGGAATGCCAAACTGCGAGAAAATGTTAGACCTAACAAAATCCACCACCACTGAGAAGAATCATTAGTCCGAGTGGCTTTCGCCTCAACCCATTTTGAGACATAATCAACGGCTAGCGAGAATGTAAGTATAACCATATGAAGCGGAAATGGACCCATAAAATCAATACCCCAAACATCAAAGATCTCACAAAAAAAGTATAGGGTTTTGGGGCATCTCATGCCTACGAGAAATACTCCTGCTCTCGACGGTTATCACATGACTTACAAAAGAGATGAGAATCATGAAACAAGGAAGGCCAAAACAATCCACTATCTAACACTTTCCTAGCAGTTCTTTGTGGTCCAAAGTGACCACCACGAGCGAAAGCATGAGCAAAATGCAATATAGAGTGAAACTCATGATCGAGCACACATCTCCTAACTACTTGGTCACTACAAAATTTCCCGAGATAAGGGTCATCCCAAACATAGTATTTAGACTCACTCTTTAATTTGAAGGTTTGGGCCCTAGTAGAATCTTCGAGCAAAACACCGGCTACCAAGTAGTTAACCGGATCGGCATACCATGGAAGCTTACCTTGTAGCCGAAGGCGCTCATCGGAAAATCATCCGAATAGAAGAGGGGTGAGAGGAAGAATGAGTGATACGACTCAGTGGTCGGCCTACCCGGTTTTGTGCTCCGCAAACACGTCTCGAATCTCAACATCAAACTCTTGGAGCAATAGCATCCACCGGATGAGTCGTGGCTTAGCATCCGCCTTTTTCAAAAGAAATTTCGGAGCGGCGTGGTCGAGAAAACAATTACTCTACTAGCTAGCGAGATATGACCTAAACTTATCAAAAGCAAATACAATAGCCAACAACTCCTTCTCGGTAGTGGTATAATTAGATCGGGTAGGATCCAAAGTCTTGGAGGCATATGCAATCACATGAGATGCCTATCGACCCGTTGTGCCAAGATAGCACCAACCGCATAGTTGGAAGCATCACACATCGGCTCAAAGGGAATGCACCAATCGGCCGGATCATCTGGGGTTGTAGTCGAGCAACGCTTCAAATGATCGAAGGCCGCCTTGCAAGCATCATCAAATACAAAGTCGGTGTCCTTATGCGAAGGTTGGACAAGGGTCGGGCGTCTTCATCGAAATCGAATGAAACGCCGATAGAAAACCGCATGACCAAGAAAAGAACGAACTTCCGGCACGGATGCGGGGTAAGGCAAAGCGGTAATCACATCTATCTTAGCGGGGTCTACCTCAATCCCTTTCCTAAACACTATGTGTCCCAAGACTATACCTGACTCAACCATAAAGTGACACTTTTCATAATTCAGCACAAGATTAGACTCAATGCACCTATGCAAAACTCTAGATATATTAGCTAAGCATGCATCAAAATCAGACCCATATACAGTGAAATCATCCATAAAGACCTCCATGTAGTCCTCTAGAAACTCGGAGAAAATACTCACCATACAACGCTGAAAAGTACCAGGTGCGTTGCAGAGGCCAAAAGGCATCCTTCGGTAGGCATATGTTCCAAAGGGGCATGTGAAGGTCGTCTTCTCCGATCCTCGGGAGCAATATGGATCTGGAAGTATCCGGAGTAGCCATCTAGGAACGGTAATGAGACTTGCCGGCCCAATCGCTCTAACATCGATCAATGAAAGGTAAAGGGTAATGATCCTTGCGAGTGGCTTGGTTGAGTCTCCTATAGTCAATGCAAACTCTCCAACTATTCGAACTCGAGTAGGAATGAGCTCATTCTTCGATTGGCTACTACGGTGACTCCGGACTTCTTGGGAACACACTTGGACCGGGCTAACCCAGCGGCTATCGAAATGGGATAGATGATACCGGCTTGCGAAGCTTAGTGACCTCCTTCTTCACCACATCAAGGATAAGGGGATTAAGGCGTCTCGGGGTTGCCTCACCGGCTTAGAGTCCTCTTCCAACGAGAATTCGATGCATGCGCATGGAAGGGCGATGCCAACTATGTCAGCTAATGTCCACCCAATGGCTTTCTTGTTCGCCCTCAATAAGCTTAGCAGCTTCTCTTCTTGATCAGGCCTAAGGTTATTTGCCACAATGACTGGCAACTGTTCATCCGCCTCCAGGAATGCATATTTCAAGTGATCTAGAAGGGATTTCAACTCAAGTTTGGGTGGTTGCTCGTAGGGGAGAAGCTTGGGTGGTTGTTGCAACAACTCGATGTCATCACACTTTGGAAATGCCGAAACCACATTCAAAAGCGGAAGAACTATGTCTACACGGCTCAATGTTAACATCGAATTCAGCTCATCAAAATCGGAGTTAAGATCATCAAAATTAAAATCGGGATGCACATCGGGATCAAGATGAAGCTCAAACTCGAATCAATATCGAATCCACATGTAATGCGGAATAATCACCCAAAGACAAGTCGAATCACCAAATAATGCAGCATTAACCAAATGAGTACAAACAGAGCACCATTCATTATCGCACATGCACAAATGGCGTAATCACTCTCGGATGAAAAATCGGGATAATCAAGACACCAATCAGCAAGAACATCATCCACAGCATCATCAATCACATCAATACAAAAAATAGAATGCTCTTCCCTAGGATGTCTCATGGCATCAAAGATATTAAAATTCACAGAAATATCACCAAACTCCATGGAAAGAGTACCAGAATACACATCTATCTTTGTCCTAGCTGTTTTCATGAAAGGCCTCCCTAGAATGATTGGTGACCTACTACTAGAAGACTCATCCTGCATATCTAAGATGTAAAAATCAGCAGGGAATATCAATTCATTAACTTTGACTAATACATCTTCAACTAAGCCGGAAGGATGGGCATTACTCCTATTAGCTAATTGAACAATAACACCCGGTTGGACGCAAGGACCAAGACCAAGAGATCTATAAATAGATGCGGGCATGACATTTATAGAAGCACCTAAATCTAGCATGCAATCATCAAATTTATAATTACCAATAAGGCAAGGGATAGAAAACGTCCCTGGATCTTTGCACTTGCGAGGCATGGTAGAAATTTGGATGAGTCTTGATACATTCTCGGGTTCAAACTCACTCGTTCATTTCCCTTTCGCCTCTTGTTGGTACATAACTCTTTCGAAACTTGGCATATTTAGGAATTTGTTTGATTGCATCTAAGAGATGAATGTTGATCTCTACTCTTACGAACGTCTCAAGTATATCCTTCTCTTGTGCTTTTACGCCAACTTCTTGGTTTTAAGCGCTCTCGAGGGAAAGGAAGAGGAATGGGAATGTCTTCCTCTTCACCTTATTTGGATTGCCTTTTTATTTTTAGAGTCAATCTTCACATTTTTCGACTTTCTCTACGATGTGGAAGGGGACATCGGTGGTTTAGGTTCCTCTAATTGCATGCCGGATCGAAGGGAGATAGCACTCACATTCCCTTTAGGATTAGGAATTGTTTGTGAAGGGAGAGTGTTGGATCCCGAGGTTGAAGCTGGTTCAATGATGTTGCCAAGCGCCCGATTTGTGTTTGCAAAGTGCGAATGGAAGTGTCGGTTTTTTTGTTGAAAGCGCATATTGGTGTGACAAATTGCTTCATCATATCCTCTAGTGAAGAACCACTACTACGTTAGTACTAGTCTGGCTGTTGTGCCGCTTTGTGGAGGTGCACATATGGGCGGTCGAGGAGGTGGTGCGGCAAAGGAGGTGCGAGTGTTGTTGGAAATTTTGTGGCATGTCTTGTCTCTGCTTTGGTAATTCCCAGTGCGATATTGGTTACTGCGGTTTTGATTCGGTTCCAACGGAAATTGGGGTGATTTCTCCAACCGGGATTGTAGGTATTGGAGAAGGCATTATTCCGCTGGTATTGTGGCTTTCCTGGAAAAACACCCCAGCTGCGGCCTATTGGTCTTGACAAGCGGGATCATGCAAAGTAGGGCAAGAATCGGTAGAATGACAAGGGTCGAACAGGAACCCACGGGAGTACCCAATCCGAGGAGGGAAGATTGTCTTTGTCGGGTCACCGCTAACCGCCTCACAAGGAAGTCGGATCATCAAGTCTATTCTCCAATCTCACGAGAATCGTCTTTGGACCGGAGGTGTTTGAATATGGTAAACGGGAGTACCATTGGCCCGGTGCCAAATTCGAGAATTAGCGACCATAGTAGATATCGGCTCTCGGGCATCTTCGGGTGTCTTGCTATCTAAGGCCCCACCATTTCGGACGCATCCACGAAACTCTTATCCATCGGTAACAAACCGAATAGAAATATGTAATCGGGAGTTGGTACGAAATGCGGTGGTGTGGACGGCTTGCACACAATCGCTTGAACCTCTCCCAATACTCATACGGTCTCCCCATTGATTTGTTTAACACTAGTGATCTCCTTTCGAATAGCAATGGCTTTTGAGGAAGGAAAGAACCTCACTAGGAATAACTTCGCATATCATTCCAACTCCCAATGAGATCTAGGTTGCAAATTGTATAGCCAATCCTTAGCCACGCCATCTAGGGAAAATGGAAAAGCTCTCGGCTTAATGTGGTCCTCATCAATTGCTTGAGGTTTCATCGTCTTTTGCAAACCACATGGAACTCCTTGAGATGCACGTGAGGACATTCACCGCAAGACCATGAAACTTGGGCAACAAATGGATAAGACCAGATTTTAATTCAAAGTTAAAAGCAAGTTCGGGATATTGAATACACAAATTCGATTGCCCACATCGGGGGTAGCTAATTCTTTCAAAGTGGGACGAGCTACTTGCTCTTACGCCATAATTTACGAGTTAGCAAAATTGCTACTAGAATCGTGAAAACAACAAGACTAGCGAAGTACTATCGAGTCAAGATCAACAGAATGGACACAATCAGACTCAGACTCAAGTTCAATGTCAAATTCAGAATCAATCCCACGACTAAGCCTAACAATTCTTCTAGCAGTGAGAATTGTTCTTTCAATTTTAGGATCAAGTGGCAACAAGTCTTCTGGATCAATAGTACTCCTAGTACTCATGCAGCATAAACACAAACACAAGGCAGAAACACAAGGCAGAAACACAAGGCAAAATTTGCAGAAAATCAGAATTACGAAAATGCCACTAAAAGTGGTAGAAAGTAGAAAACACTAAGATGACACAAAAACCTATGTTGGAATTTGACCAAAACAAGTCCAAAACAGCATCAAATGATTTTTAAAATTTATGGGACTTGGACAGGGAAACTCCTAGACAATTGGGAAACACAAAAATGAAATAAAAAAACTTCAAAAAAAATGAAAAAGTGGTCTAAACGATGGAATTTGGGAAATCTGAGCATACCACACAAGAAATCATAGATTTCTTGGTGTGCCCCTCATTTTTTGCCATTTTCTATCGCCTGTAAAAATTTCAGCTCATTCGAAGATACTCCAGAAAAATTGACCTAGTAGAAATCACAAAATAGAAACTTAAAACAGTGAAAACGAGGTCTAAACGTTGGAATTTGGGGAAAATAGGGCAGACCTCACTCCTAAGGAGAGTGATTCTTGTTTAAAATGCCCAATTCCTTGTGAATAAGACCTGGTTTGAGTGATCTGGGTCAAAAATATTTTCTGTCCAGCCACCCGAACCACCAAAAACTACCGTTGCTTAACGAAACCGATGCAAATTCGGCAGCGGCGCCATATTTTTTGACAGAGATTTGCCGTCATCTCACAAAATAACCAGATTAGAAAGGATTTGCGGTATAATGTAACCTGGGTCGTTTCTCTCAAGGAATTTGCGGTGGGTTTAAATCGCAATGACAAAAACAGAACAACAATAAAATTGGGGGTTTTTGATTTGAAGCAGATTAAAACGAAATCAAAGCGAAACAGATCTGAAATATGCGAAACAGATAAAAACGAGATTGAAATAGATTAAAACGACCAACCCAACGTTTAGATTCCGAAACTTCCTTCATTGAACGAAATATAAATGAACTCGCGTTTGGCCCCGGACGAACCGAAATCTCTGCGTTCGTCGAAATCCCTCGACTAGACGATCGTCTAGAATCTGTCCGAACAAGTGGCGTCTCACCGTGCAATCGCACAAGCAACACTCTAACCTAGTTCGAACTCGAGTCCTTGGGATGAACCAAACCGAATATTAAATCTAATATTCGAACTATTTCCGAAATCGGATCCGATAAGATGAAAACGAAACGAGTAAAGTTATCGATTAAGTACGAGTTCTCTGGACGAATCATGGAATCCTCAACGTTGGGTTAACCACAGAAGGTTTAGCCGAACATGGCTGGGAAAATCGAAGAACAGACGAAGAACGCGAAGAACACGAAGAACACGAAGAACATTTCAGAGAATCTGAAAACCTCTACTTTGATCCACAAAACAGAATAAAAACGTGAATGAATGTGTTTGTGGCTGCTGCCTTACTTAACTTAGGATGAAAAACGAAATGGGGCTCCAATCAATAATCCAGGCCCAAAGCAGAAAATAATACTGAGAATGGGCTTTAGTCACAAATTCGAGCCCAAATAAAACATCGACTTTGGCTTCAAAATCGACCGCTTTCTTGTCTGAATTTGCCCTTCATGTCTTCATAACAATTGTAGCTCTCTGAATCATCTGAAATATTAAACAAAAATGAGGCAAATCCGATGTCTGGTTCAAGAGTTATGGTAAGATTAGTGAAGCTATGTAAAACTGGAATTTTATTAATAAAAATGGCTAAAATATAATCAAAGGCCCAAAGCCCAAATAAGTATAAAAGCCATTATTTATTAACTAAAAAGTCCTAAATTATTAATCAAGAGATAAAAAGAAGTGTATAAAATATTCAATTATCAAATTGACCAACTTTAGCTTCTGGTGCTTAGAGGACGCCAGTATGTCCCAGTCGTGGATGGTAGGACGACCCAATATAATGTTGTATTGGGATGGGAAGTCGGCAACTATGAATTTCACCCTTTCCGACTTAAAGGCCTCTTTAGATCCCAACGTCAACTTTAAGTCTATGTAACCCTTCGGGCATATGTCTCTACCATTAAATCCAGTCAAGGTTGTTTTGCATGGCTTCAAGTCCTTCGGGTCGAGGTGCATGCGTTTAAAGGCATCCCAAAGAATAATATCCACTGCACTGCCGTTGTCGATCAAGATCTTCTTTACACAACAATGTACCACTGTTCTGTGATAACTAGGCCGTCATAGTGTCGGGGGAACATCCTCTAAATCCGGCGAGAAACTCGGACCGGGGTCTGGTTTTGTCGTGTCCCTCTTGAACTCGGGCGATCCCACGATGGACAATACCTCTCTCGGTACTTTTTCCTCTGACTATTCGAATCCCCTCCACCGCCAAAACCTCCGCTAATCGTGGTACAATCAAACTTGGCGTCTGGGAATTCGTCGTCACTATTCGTCGCTTTCTTTTTCTGTTCCCGCTTTTTCTTTTCTGGGGGTGGGCTCTTACTCCTTCCTCCCTGCCGTCTCTTGCCTTGCCGTCCCTGAGTTTGTATGACAAACCGGCGAAGCTTGTCCTCTCGAACGAACCTTTCAATGGCGTCTCTCAGATCCCAGCAGTTGTCAGTTTCATGACCGTGTTGATCATGAAACTCACAATATCGCGTTTTTTCCAGACTGGCATCCCTTCGCAGGGGCTGGGGTCGTTCCACCTTTTTCATTTCCGTGGTTGCGACCTCCTTCCAAATCTGAGCTTGAGACACCTTTAATGGGGTATATTTGTCAAATCTCCCCTCCGCTTTTTCTCGCCTCGGTGCGGGCTCTTGACACGGTCCGCGGGATTCGGGTTTACGCCGGGATAATGCGGCTCTCGGCCCTTTGGAGGAGGACTTTTCCCCTTTCCCTCGGCTTTGACTCATCATTTCCATTTGTTCGAGCTCCAAGTACGTTTTTGACCGATCCGTAAACTCGGCCAAGGTTTGGGGACGACTTTTCATGACCGACTTCTTAAGCCGGCCAGATTGCTAAGGCCTGCTATTACGCAATGTAAATGTACGTCTTCTTTTAGACCAGGGATCTGGAGGGCCGTGTCCTTGAACCGGTCCAAATATTTCTGCAATGTTTCATTGGGCGACTGCTTGACTTGGTCGAGCTGGAACTCGGTCTTTGGCTGTTTCCGGCTTGTCGCAAAATAGAGTAAGAACTTATGCTCCATTGTCTTCATATCATGAATGGATTCGGGCGGCAAAGAGTGGAACCACGTCTGGGCCGCTCCTTGAAGGGTGTCCGCAAACAAACGTGGAACCACGTGTCCAACAATACCCTTTACCCCGATCTCCATCTTGAAGTTGTTCAGGTGAATCAAGGGATCTTGAGTACCGTTGTATTTCGGTAATTCCCGAGAATCTAAACCCTTAGGATAAACGGCGGTCATAATATCTTTAGAAAATTGATTCAATAATCCCACCCCAATGTGCCCTTCTGCCGACGTCCCGGGCATGTTAGGAGATGGGGGTACCGTTGTCTGTTTATTCAAATCCGCATTTTCAGCTGACTGCTTTCCCTTAGCTCGGGAAATGTCGCCCTCTGCCAAACCTAGAGTGTCCTCATCTACCCCGGTAGCCGTTATATCGATAACCCGGTTAGGCTTATCAGCAACCCGAACAGTACGTCTGGTAGGATTTTCGAGCGTTCTTAATCGCTCTTTTAACAATTCAATCTCCCAACGTTCCTCTTTAGTAGGCCCTCCCGAATCATCTTCTGCCAACTCGTCTTTCTCGTAACTTCTTAAGGGGTCCCCTCCGTGGGTATGTGCCGAGGTTGAAGTCATTACCCGACGTACGCCGGCTATATCTCGTCCTGCAACACCGCCGGAATTCCCCTTCAGTCCTTCACGCTGATCATTAGCCAGCCTTATACGTTTTGACTCGTCTTGACGCCAAATAGCGTTTTGGCGCTCCAAGTCCTCCTGCATAAGTCGGGCGTCCTCTTCTCTCTGTAGCCGCTGACGAGTTTCCATGTTCTCCATTCGCTGGAGTAATGAGTCCAACGTCATGCGTATAATTCGGGTATCGGGGTGTTCCACTTGAACTTCCCGAGAGGGAGAGAAATCATCCTCAACCCTGGTCTGCTGCCGTCTAGCCATCAAACCTTGGGGTGGGGAGAATTATTTGTATCCGCATTTCGCCTTCCATCACTTCGACGACATAGTTAGGATCCGGGTTAGCCGAATTTGAATCTTTGAACCGTGTGATTTTCACGCACAAGCTGTCGGGGATCTCCCTGAAGCTGTCCCGACCGGAGCGCCTGACTACGGCTTCTAGTGCTTGCCGCCATCCTCAATGGTATCACCGGCTTTTATCGTGCCTGGGAATCAAAGTTTATAGATCCCCACGGTCGGCGCCAATGTTCTGTTGTAGAACACAGATGTCCAGCTCTAGTGAGCTGGGAATGGTTTATCTTGGATCAAAGGGTCTTCCACTGATTGAATCTCAGTGAGAGGTGCCAACTCGATAGTATCTATAGTTAAGATACCGTCGAGAGAGCTCGATCACGATGCAACACGGGTCGGGTGTTTCGCCCGAGAGGGTGGTGTGTGTGCCGTGTGGACCGAATGATAAGTAATGGAAAATAGAGAGAGTCGAGTGCACCTGGTGGGTAATCCCCTATTTATAAGGATTACCTAGGGTTTCACTCCCATGCAAATGCTCCCATCCTTCGGCCGTTATGCACGTCCCACGTTCTCCGGGTCTCTGCTCCACTAACTGTACGGTCCTGCACATACCAAGCACGATGGAGTAGTGGGGAACCATTTACATGGTTCCCCATTTACCAGGTAAATAGAGGGTTTTTTGTGGACTCCCCATTTGGGCCGAGAACTGCCCGGCCCAATATATTGGTCCGAGACACACACTTTGTAAAACTATTTCTTCTCTTCTTTATTATTATTATTATTATTATTATTATTATTTTATCATAATTCAATAATTCATGCATCAAGTATATCTTTTATAGAATATTTCAACTCACAACACCTTTTGATTAAGAAAGTTTGAAAGGATATGTTTAGTAGACTCTTTACCCCACATTATATATGTGCATTTCTTTCATCCCTTAACATTTTCCTCTGTTTTTGTAATTAGAGAAGCCCTTATTTATATACATACATACTGTGTTATGTGTATATATGAGACTTTCTATACTTTTTTATTTTTTTATATACTTCTTTTAGTTCTATATATATAAGAGATGAAGATTAATGAAATTAGTTTAGTTAGTTTTATATATATATATTAATTTTTTTTTAAAAAAAAATACTTTAATTATTTGTATTATAAATTAACTCATTCTTAGAAATTCCCCTTTAATATGTACAATAATAGAGAGAGTTTATGAAGAAAATTATAAATTTGGAAGATAAAGTGAAATGCTATCTTGCATTTAGATCAAAACAATTACTTAGCTAACTCCTATACATTTAGGTTGTGAAGGAGTAGTTGTGGGAGAAGTTACCTTTTTTCAAACAATTTTTTGTAAATTTAAGATAAGGCAAAAATCAGATGGTGCAAGGCAATTTGTATTTGAATTAGGTTTTCTTTTCAACCTGATTTTTACAAACTTAAATAATACATATTTATATTATATGTATACAAATTAGAAAATGCAGAATGTTAATACTCTGTGTGTCCAATATTTGTGGAGTATCATATTATATGTGTCTTAAAATTTATTAGGTTCTTCTTATCAATTTTTCTCTAAAATTTATTATCTATTTTTTTTTTCTTTCTTTGGATACTTTTATAAACCTAAAATTATTGGATTTTCAGAGTAATTTATTTTTTTTCCATTTAAAGCAAGTCAAGATCCACATTAAGACTCTTCTCTTTCTTCTCATGGACATATTCTCTCTCCATACTGAGGTTAAGTTAACTTTTTAAAAGTGTTTTCATAATAAGATACTACCTCCGGTCCTAATTATAAGACTTAGTTGACTTTTTTTTGGAGAGATTAAAGAAGCTAAATAAGGTACTTAATCATTTCATATGTTGTGTTTTTTTAGATTATATATTAGTTTATTGGTCAAACTATTTAATTTGAAGAAATAAAAATACTCTAAGCTTATTTAATTAGTTTCCTTAATCTCTCCAAAAAAGTTAACTAGGTCTTATAATTAGGATCGGAGGGAGTACTAGTAAGTATGTAGAAAAAGTTTTGTTTTGGCCTAAAAAAAATTACTTGAAAACCACAAAGTTCAGCTTCCTTGTAAAAGTGGCTATTTTATTAAAAGCCCAATTGTCCAATCTCAAATCCAAACACTACTTTGAGAAAAGCACCTTTTTCCCTTTAATTGCATGATTGGGGTGGGCAAACGACATACCAAACACACCCAATTAGATGAGTTATGAATAGATGTCACAAATTATTTAAAATATATATATATTTATGTTTTACTATAAATTTTATATTTTATATTAATATTAATTATTTAGACTCGAATATATTTTGTTAGAGGGGAAAAGGTAATAGTATGGTTGGAAAAACCATTATGGAATCCCTGTTCTTATTTGTCCTCCTATAAATTACTTCCTTCACAACTGTTCAATTGTTCAGATGATGAGATTAACAAAACAAAGATAAATTGAGATTCATGGAATGCATACCAACAAAAGAGTCTCTCTATATCTCTCAAAGTAATTGAAGGGATCCAATTTCTCCTTCCATCTTCTCTTATAATTCCCTTTTTGATGAATGATTAATAAATTTCTACGATTGGCCTTGAGATTTAGCTTAGCTGTTAAAATTATTAAAATGTCTACTTCTAGATTTAAATTATTCTCGAATCCTATGTGCCCTTGTGTTGCTTACTTGCTTTTTATTTAAGGACAAGTTGATAACAGAAGTAGCTTGCAAATAAAGGAAGGAAAAAGTAACGATATTTTAGAGCAAGAGAAGGGAGAAAACTTAAGTCAAGCACCCTCCCCCCCCAAAAAAAAAAAAAGTTTCAGTGCTCATTACTATGATGAATACCAAGAGCTATTAACTGTAGTGACATCTGTACAGTTCAAATAAAATTTCAACGATTAGGTTTAAAAATTTCAACTAATGATTTTTAAATAATAAAAAAATATTGTTTTGAAAAATTGAGTTAAGAGATTATTTTTATTTTAGATTTTGTACATATTAAAATATTTTTTTTAATAAAATTAAAAGTAAAAAAATAATAATCTAAACCATCTAAATTAAATATGAATGGTCTATAAAGATGATAATCATTGCGATCAACATTGAAATTGGTTCAAAAAAAACAAATTGCCTTAGCTTATTCTTTTCATTCTCTTATCCTTACTTCAATACTTCTCATTCAGAAGCATTTTGGAAGCAGTTGTAAAGACAACTTATGTTGGACGGTATTGTTTAATTTTGTAAAATTGACTTTTATTCTAACTAATTTATACAAATTGAAGTTATGGTAAAAGTCAATTAATGTAATATAATTTATATTTGGATAGACTCATAGACTTCTTTTTTTAACCCCAAAAAAAAAAACTTTTTAAAAAAATTATTTTGATAAAATGTTCAATTGTAAATTCAAAAGAACCTTTGTTTAAAAGTGGTTTTGATGAGTAAGAC
Organism: Acacia melanoxylon; assembly: GCA_019022615.1. Classification (NCBI taxonomy): domain Eukaryota; kingdom Viridiplantae; phylum Streptophyta; class Magnoliopsida; order Fabales; family Fabaceae; genus Acacia; species Acacia melanoxylon. The sequence goes on from JAFJYJ010000046.1 coordinate 4,408,170, forward strand.
CTAAATGTATAGGGTTTTGATGAGTAACTTTTCAAACCGACTTGCCATACATTGCTTCAGATTCCCTTTAAAGACTTGCAAGAAATTAAATAATCTTATTGCCAATTTTTGGTGGGATGGTAACGCTTTTGAAAGAAAATCTCATTGGAAAGTGTGGGATACTACGACTTCAAGGAAGAATATAGGGGGGGTTTGGGTTTCCGTGACCTTACCATCATGAATGATACACTCTTGGCTAAAACGGCATGTAGACTATTGGTTAATCTAAATGAATTATGGGCTAGAGTGCTGAAAAGTGTGTATTATCCGGGGGGAAAATTTGTTGAGGTGGAGAATTGCTACTAGGCATCGGTGGTTTTGGTCAAGCATCTTGGATGAAAGAAATTTTCTCAAAAAGGAGCTACAGTAGTTTGTTGGCAACAACATTGCAATTAGAATATGGGGTGACAAATGGGTATAAATGGTTGATTTTCCAAAGAAACCAAGTAATAATGATAATCCTATCATGGTAAGAGGAAGAGTCTGCGATCTTATAGTGAATGGTGAATGAGATCTCACCCCTATTAGCTCGTACCTTCTGGATGAAATTAAGTGGGCTATATATGAAATCCACATTCCCACCAATAGACTGGAAGACAAACTGGTTTGGACTAGCACCAAGAATAGAGAGTACAAGGTAAAGCTGAGATACCATTGTGTCAAAACTGAGAAATCCTTTTTTGAGAATAAAGCGGGGTCCTTTATTGTCATACCTACTTTATGTTGGAATTCAATCTGGAAGATTACGATAATCCCACGAGTACAACAATTTTTTTGGCGCCTCATGAGTAATGCCATTGCTACTAACTCAGCCTTGTTTCAGAGAAGAAGGTTCCTCGATAGCAAGTGTCCAGTTTGTGAAAGAAAGGAGGAGACTATAAAACACTTATTTTCCATTATCCATGAACTCGATGCATTTGGTTTAAATGTTCGCTGAGTGCCAGGTTTGATGCCTCCAGTATCTCTAATTTTAATGCTTTTGTGGATCTTGATGTTAGGTATGCCCTCTTTGAGCAAGTAGGATCCGTCTTTGATTTGTTGGATTCTATGGTTTATATTGAAAAATAGAAATGAGATGATCTTTTTATCATAGACTACCAAATCCTGTTGATGTTATTAAATTGGCCAGGAAAAGTAACTTTGAATTTTGGGCTAACTATGACATGGTGCATACGGGTTCTTTTTTGCTGAGAGATTGTGATAGTCCTAGCATTAAATGGTTCCCTCCTGCACCAGGTAGCCTTAAAATTAATTGTGAAAGGGCTTTTTCATCTATTGAGAATGATGCTGCTATTGGGATAATCTACCGTGATGATGTCGGTTTCTTTAGATGGGGATATGTGGATAAAATTAAATCCATTTCTGCTTTCATGACTGAAACCTTGACTCTGAAAATGGCTCTTCTACTAGTTGTGGATCTAGGACATGATAAAGTGGTTTTCGAAACTGATTCCCTCCACTTGCATATCTATGTTGATGAAAAGTCACCGGATTTGTTTGATTGGAGGAGTAGAAATATTGTCCAAGATGTCATTGGTCTCTTGTATTCTAAGGTTGGGTTCTCCATATTCTTTACCCCTAGACGGGGCAACCGTGTTGCTGATCTTCTTGCAGCTGATGTTTATAAAAGGGTGTGCCCTATTAAGTGGGTTTCACAACCGACACCCGCTTTATTGTCACTTCTAACCTTGGAGACTCAAGAGTCTTGTGTAGACGTGAATGATTCTTCACCCACTAATCTTGCAATGGGTGGTGGATAGTTGAATTTTCCCTATTTTCTTATTTGTAGGATTGTTGCTTCATTTGTATTTGTTCTTGTTTCAGTCACGTTCTTTCTGTTTCTGTATTCCTCATTTTGTTTCTGTGTTCCCCTATGTACTACTACATTTTGTGATGTTAATAATGCAAGTAGCTTTGAGCCAAAAGAAAAAAGTAAGACCAATAAGTTTCTATTTGCTAAATCGAAATCAATGTGTATTTTGGCAAATGCAAGACCTAGGTCAGTGGGTTCACATGTTTAATGGGTTCCAAATAATAAGGATAGTGATTAATGAGGACAAAAATTCCAAAAATAATATAACCTGTTTCTAAAATTTTGTACCAAATTGTTAGGGTGCTATCTATACCTTAATTTAAAATAAGTGTTTTTGCACACAAAACTCATGTTCTTATATATGTCTTCAATATAATATATACTCTAATAAAAAAATTGAATTATAAAGTGATGAATCTTATATTAAAGATACGATGTAGTAGTTACCTCATGCAAAATTACATAAAAATTTCTTCATACATGAAGTTTAGATGTCATTGAACACGAGGAGTGTCTCTATTACAGGTTTTCCCACTATCTCTCCATTTAAATAAAACGACATAGTTTGTTAGGTTTGGCTACGGTCATATGCTCTTATTATTTTATTTTCATCCTCTTTTCCTCCACTACCATCTTAGCCTTTATACTGAAAATACGAGCGATTTAGATTTAATGTCTCATTAAAATATTCTTTTTAAATATTTTGTATTGCAGCTTTAAATTATCATAACTGAAATTTAAAAGTTTTTGAATTTTTTAATTATTTTTTAATAATTTAATATTTTTATTTCAATCTAAAGACTAAGATAAGTGAGGGGAAGATGATAGATAGCAGAAAACCGTTGCCAAACCTTAGTTTGCTTAATACAAGATTCATTCCATTTAAGCTAATAATCTGCTTAAACTTTAAAAGAAAAAGACCGCCTTTTATGATTCATTTTATTTAAGCAAATGATGTTTTATTTAAATGGAGAAGCTACACAAAGAGCCTTTTTTTAAAAAAGGTATAATCCCTTTCCGGATTTAGAATATAAATAGTTTTTGTCTCTCTTAGTAATTAGTAAGAACTCTGATCTAAGGACTCGATGTTGTGTTCTTGTAGCTTTATTTAAATGAAGAGGACGTGACTGGAGAGAACATGCATTCGAGAAGTTACGCACCGGCCCCGCTATTCCAGAGATTTTTTTGTTCTATTCGATTATTGAGCTTCGTCTAACTAATCCGGATCGATCTGCGTCAGCGTCTTTATTATGATGGACGACCTTCCAACTAACTTCTTTTGCGTTCTGAGGCTTAAATTCGAGACCTTACTTAAATGACACATATAACTTACCACTTGTGCCAACTTATTCGAGTGACACCTTCAAGAGCTGAATTACCTGCGATTGCTGCGAACCCATTAGCGTGTAGCAGCTAGCGCATACCCAAAACGGCGCCGTTTGATTTTAAGTGATCTAATCTGATCCGTTAACTGTAAAATGATCGTAGCCGTCAGCATTAACAGGGATTTAGGGATTTTTGCTTCAATCTGAGACGAGACACACGACGGCGAAAGAGGAGCGGCGGGGACAGGGATCGAACTCCGGTGAATGATGCAGGATGCAAGGACGGAGACACACGGCGATTGAACTCCAGTGATTCCTGCATCAATCTGACCTGCGTTTTGAGGAAGAGACACACAGTATAACAACGGCGACGACGAATCAGTACACCAGCTTCAGTTCCATTGGCAAATTCTCTGTTAGATTGTTTAGTCCATTTTCGGGCTGTTCAAAGGGGAGAAAAAATAATAATAATAATCTCATCTTAAGTATCTCTTCGAAATGACTACTTGACGGGCGAAGAAAGATTTAATGTAGGTGTGGTGCTGTTTGGGTGAAACGAAATGGCAATGAGAATTCATGTTGGGTTTATTTGGCGTCGTCTTTCTTTGGCGCTTACGCAGTATGAGTCAATTTCTTCGACATCTCATCCTAATTTTCAGCTTCGGAGCTCAATCTTTCAATCCTCAATCACCTCCGTTATTCGCTCTTACACTACCGGTGCGTTTTCTTTCTTGGTTTTTAGTTTACTTCCGCTCTAACCTTCTACTACTGTACTTTTGCATTATATATTTAGGAAAATCTATATTTTATGACGTTAAATATACTTGAACAGATTGGAAGTAGTCTGCATTCTTTCATTTTCCTATTGCAAGAAAAAAAAGAGTTAGCAAGTAATGACTGAGCACCTTGATATGGGGTGGAGCCTGAGACGTGGTGTAGAATTTTTTATAAGATAAACTCTTGGAATTTGTGATTCATTCTATTTTACATTTTAAACAGAAATACTTCCTCAAATGTCTACGGACCTCCTAAAGATAATGGAACAAAGACTGTCAGCCATTGAACACAGGACTGCTTGTCTTCAGAATTTTCTGAATCAGGTGATCCTTTTTACTGTTTTCTTCATTGTGTTTTACTCTTATTCCTTCAAATTCTAGAAAATTTGTAACATACATCTTTGCATAGCCCTACTCACGTGTGTAAGTAATCTTGGACGTCATTTATAGTTGAGTTTACTTTCTCTTGTTCAACTTTTGTTGTTTATTGAAGACAGCCAGAAGCATCACCAATGGAGTATGCCAGAGTAAATAAGGAACTTCGGAAGCTAAGTGGTTTCATGGCCCTTATTAATGAATTGAGAGCCAAACAGAAGGTAATGAGTTGATTGATGCAAACCCTGTGTATGTTAATTCAAAAATTCAAAAAGAAAATAGTTTAGTACACGAAACTGCATTTAGTTTATGATCTCTTAAAGTGTACTGATAACAGAGGTTTGCTTTCATTGGACAGCAACCGCTTAATTTTGTTGCTAAGTTGCCAATCAGACCTAAGTGTTTATTTTAATGAGTTAACTTTGAAAGTCTGCTATTTTTAACCTCATGGTGTGAGAGTGTTGCTTTCACAAGAGGGGTGGGGCTTCTGAGAAACAATACAGATTTTTCCTTTAGATGATTCTGTATGTCAATTGCTCATCTGTTATTGAAGTGAACCTTTCCATCATGCACTAGTTACTATGGTTTTTATTTCTTTTCCTATTGCATCTGATACAGGCTCCTCACTATCTGCAGGAAATAGATGGCTTAAAGTCATTATTGGCTGAATCTTCTGAAGATAAGGAGATGGTTAAGATGGCAACAGAAGAACTGGGCGAGGCCCTGGAAGAAGAAACAAGACTGCAAAAGTTGGTACTCAAGTCATTACTTCCCAAAGATGACGCTGATGAAAGGGACTGTATTTTGGAGGTGAGAGCAGGTAAAGTATCCCTGTTGGAAATGAGCATCTATTTTGATGCTTATCGAACAACTGCTTCGACTTTACTTATTTGGCTAAGATGTCTATCCATATTGTATTTCCTCCCTCCCAACCCCCCTGCATTTGTTTTTATCACTTTTCTAGACTAAGGTGTTTCATCAGGTACTGGTGGGGAGGAGGCTTCCTTATTTGCAATGGACATATTTAAAATGTAAGATTACATGTGTTTCTTAGAACTAGTTGGAAACTGATAGCTAAAGCCTTCTGACGAGGATGTTGTATGATGCAAAATAGGTATGAGAAGTATGCTCACGAAAAAGGTTGGAGGTTTGAAGTAGTTGATGTAGCTCAATCTGATCTAAAAGGATACAAGGTGCATATTCATTCTTCACTTTTGGTTTTACTGTATTGCATCAGTGGTTGATGCTAAAATCGAACGTCCTTGTATAGCTTATTTATTTTCTGTTTGGTCCTCAATTTCTTAGGAGGCTAGTGGAGCAATTGCAGGAAGAGGTGTTTTTGGGAAACTTAAATTTGAGAGCGGAATTCACAGGGTTCAGGTTTAGTTATTACCTATTATGTACAAGTTGTGACTACTTTCATAATTACTGACAGTTTCTTTTAACAGCGTGTTCCTGTGACAGAAAAGTCAGGACGTGTTCACACCAGTGCTGTTTCTGTAGCCATTCTCCCTCAAGCTGATGAGGTAATTTTCTTACAGATCAATGTATCTTGTTGGGAAAATAAAGAGAAGGGGAAAAAAGCAGTGCCTAGTACTTGAATGTTTCTTTTATCGAAGAACATGTCATGGTAGTTTGAGAAAGATTTTCCTTTCTAACAGCAAAAATTTGGCATCTTTTTCTACTTAAGCTGTATCTAATTTTATCTTTCTTCCTTTTGGTTCTGTTTAGTTGGATTATGAAATTTATTATTTTGTATGTTCACTTTATACAATACAATATGACGTTTCCTTTCCCTCTCTCTTTTTGCAATATCTTACACTATCACTCACCTTTGCTTTATGTAGGTTGATGTTCAATTGAAGAATGAAGACTTAAGAATTGATACTTATAGATCTGGTGGTTCAGGTGGTCAGCATGCAAATACAACCAACAGTGCTGTTAGAGTAACTCACATTCCAACTGGTATGGTGGTGGCAATACAAGATGAGCGTTCCCAACATATGGTGAATATTGCTATAACTTTTACAAAACTTACTAGTTGCCAGTCATGATTTCTTGTTTCAGTTCTAGGTATGAAGATAAAAGAACAGGAAGTGATGTCTCTTGACTTTTTAATCTTGAGCATGGGCCTTATCATTTACTTCTACCTTGTTTGTACTTGACAGACAAAAGGGCAACGTATTTGTTGAGTTGTATGCTGCACATGTTCTTTTTTAACAATTTCACTTAGTTGGATTAGCTTAGATTGAAATTAGCATACACTTCATGCTCATGGACAGAATTCGTTTTGAAAGTTTGTTTATGGCATATTTACATTGTTTTCTGAAAAATTTCTCAAATATTGTTCATAAACCCACCTCCAAAAAGGCAATTGAAGGGGAAAAACTATGTATGATTTCACTTCTCACAGGTCAAATTTCCTTTTTCCAAACCATGTATCCTTTGTCACCTAGAATGGAATGCAATGGAAAAGAGAATAGAATTAGAAAAGTTATTTTGTACATGAGAAATGGCTCTTATAATCCTGGATTGAAAAATGTTTATGAAAAGTTGAGTGATAATAACAAGGACATAATATCTTCTCACCATTTATAGCCAAAAGGATTGGACCATGTGCAATTTCAGGACTTAACGGAAGAGAAGTCTAAGAAGTACCCTTTAGCTCGATAATCATTGCTGATTTTGTGTTTGCTGTAGTTTAAAATATTATGAAAATTTACATCCTGACATTTTATTAGCAGATGTGATTGATTATAAGTATCGATAATGCCATTTTTTCCCTTTTTTATATGTTCTATATGTCTTTTTTCTTTCTATACGTGCTGTCATTATTCTTAACTTACATTCTTTATGTGCCTTACCGTTTTTGCTTAGAACAAAGCCAAAGCACTGAAGGTACTGTGTGCAAAGCTATATGAATTGGAAAGGTTCAGACTTCATAGCAGTCGATCCAAAATTCGATCAGAGCAGGTAGGAAGAGATTTTGTTGCTAGCAATGCTAATCATCAGACCATTATTATTGTTCTGTAAATTGACATGACGCTTGTGAAACCGGACAGATTGGTAGTGGGGACAGGTCGGAACGCATCCGAACGTACAACTTTCCTCAAGGCCGTGTAACCGATCACAGAGTTGGCATTACTCACCACTCCATTGATGATGTGATGCAAGGTGAGAATTTGGATGTCTTCATTGATGCTCTTCTGTTGCGGCAAGAAATGGATGCCATTGCGTCCTTCAGTTCTTCTCAGTAATGCCTGTGGAATCAGTTACTTCCTGATGATCTTGTTTTGAACTCACCATTTACGGCCCCTATTGATATTTATTGCTTCTAATGATGGGCAATAAAGATGTTTCAAAGTGTAAACGAAAAAGGAGGCTTCTCTTGTAGTAGAACTTAGCTCTACATTTACAAAATGAATGTAGAAGGTGCATTCAAAGTAGATATGTTTTTTTTTTGGGGGGGGGGGGGGGGAATCGAGTAGCAAGCCCTATGCATAATTAATTAATTGTAAGATTTGGCTTTGGGCCTTATATACAATTATGTTGTCTTGTGTCACTCTCTTTAGTTGATTACAATTTGTTACCCACACTTTACAAATGGAGAGGATTTAAAAGCCTTTTGAAAGGCTTCCAGTTGAATTAGAACTGGCCGAGAGACATGGTCATTTACGAATTGCAGTACTGTTTTTCAATTTGATTTTGTGTTTGAGAATGGGAATGCATGGTCATTGGCTGGAATGTTGAGGCTAAACAAAGAAATAGATTGAGGAAGTATGTTACAGCTGAGAAAGGAAATTGATTTGGATGTTGTTATCAAGCCAACATGTGAATTGTTGAGATTAGATAGCATTGTCTTCGGCGTATGCTATCAGTTAAAAAAATGGTACTGTGGGAAGTTTTTGTCAAGATGCTACAGTGAAGATCATTCACAGTGGGAACGAGTTGAAATTTATGTACAAATCGTGACTTTCACTATATCATAAAGGCCGCTGTTTATGCCCTGGCCTCTTGAGAACTGAAAAATATCGAGAAATTTGAAATTGGCCTGCGTAGTTTAAGCGTAGTTTTTTTTAAAAAATAAAATAATAATTACTTAGACTTTCACTTAATGAATGTGTTTATTTGTAATTACTTAGATTTTTATAGTTTAAACTATAACTTTTTTATGTTTATTATTATTCGTATTAAAACACATAATTAGTTATTATAAATTTTATAGAAAGGGCGTTTTCATATTAAATAAACACATCTTTGGTATTACAATATTATATAAGTAATAAATTATAAATATATTTTGTGTAAAATAAGTATAATTATTTTTCTTGTCGATAAAAAAATCACGTAGTAGAAGGAATGTAGTAGACACACACAATTACGAGAGGAAAAGCATTTTGTCGTGAGGCATACATAAAGCAATTCATTTGTTTAATATTTTTGGAAAAAAAGGAAAAAATATATTCTTTGAGTTTATTTGTTTTTTTATTACGAATTAATAAATGTGTTTATTTGTTGAATAATTTATATTGTTTAGATATTAATGTTGATAACATTTATTTAATAGATTAGAACTTTAATGATTGCAATTTACTAATTATATTTCTTTGAAAAAAATTGAAGGAAAAATAGTTAAAATTTGGAATAGTAATTTTCGGGCCTGTAGGGGCACCCAGTATTATCGGGTCGGGCTTTGAAAAACGGATGTTTCTTTACCAAAGTAGTGTTGGGCGGGGCCCATTTCTGATTCTACTATATCACAAGTGACATGAGAGTGTGTGTGCGGGACTACCAAATAAAGAGAGAGGAATATAGAGGAAGATTTTTTTTTTTTTTTTTTTTTGTTATAAAAAAGTTTAGGTGGGGATAGACACCGGTATCCATTAGGACCAGGGCACATTTCTTAACTCAAACAATGCTTACAGAGGTACTTACAAATCGACCACCAACGAAGCTCTCACATTGACTAGAGGGTATCGAATATCCTCCTTTTTGAGGTAAAGGCCGACGTTTTAATTAACTGTGCATTAATTATTATCTCCATGTAAATTATTCAAACGAGATAGCATTTCAGTATTTGTGTTTAGTGTATATGGATATAGATGAAAATGCCCATTATTTTCCCATTTAACATGTTCTAAAAAAAAAAGAAACTTTTAAATAAAGACTGTACAAATTATTATCTAGTATTATAAGATAAAAATTTAAATTAGACAATTTATTAAGCATCAACGACCAAATATATATATTGAAAAAACATACAAGGTGTATTAGAGAGTGACTAGAAACTAAAAAGCATGGAGGGACTAGGCTACTTCATAAAAAGTTTGTAAGTTGATTCATTCACATGGGCATCTCTCTTTTACTTCAATCAGAGTCCCTGTTTTTGTTCCCCAATCACTTTGGGACCGTTCCTCTTTCCCTTCCCTTCTCCTACCTGTAAACCACTATCACACCTTCATGCTTATATCCCCTTTTGTCCCCAATCTTCTTTAGTGCAATATAAGATACAGGAAGAATTGCTGAAAAATTCCCCATTACATAATTTATGGCCCAAAGTACCCAAGAACCTATGTCCTTGAGTGGGTACAAATTTTGTCTAAATGTGTGTAATTACATCTTCAGTTATGTACAGATATCTTTGGTTTTGCATATGATTAAAAGTATGTTACACCCAGTTGAAGAAGAGTTGCACCCATTTAAGATAGGTTACAGTTGGGTCTTAAACAAATTTTAGATACCTTTAGGTAATAAATTTTATAATGAGGGATTTTTCAGCAATTTTCACACACACATCATTTTTAAATTTTGATCCAAAAGAACAAGAAAGAAAGAATTTTCATGATACCAAAACACGTTTTTGATTGAGTAAGAAGGAGATTGCTGATCTGTATGTAATGTAATATAAAGGACCCACATGTTTCTAGATCTTCTTCTGTCACTCTTGAGCTTATCTTCAGAGGGAGAGAGACAATTAATGGAATGGGATTTTGCTTTTGCTTTGTGACAGGCCCAAAATTAGTAGGGACAATGACAAGATTTAGGGATGGGGTCTCTTTGTATATTATTGGTTCATCCAGATTTTTCTGACAAAAAAATATTTATCATATGATACTACAAAATTAATCTAAATTCAAGTAACGGTGACTTTTAGTGAAGGGAGGTTCTTCTATCATCTTTTTATTCATAAGACTCAAATCCATGGTTTTAATTAAAATGCATCATTTCCCTTCTATGTGCTATTTCTATGTCCCTTTTATGTGCTATTTTTTAAGGATGAAACTAAATTAAAGCACAGATTTTGTACAAATCCCTTGAGTAGAACTACGAGGCCAAATTAGTCGGTTGTTTGAATATTTGATAATATAATATATTTCTTCTGATTCTTATTATAAGGCATAAACTGTCAACAATTTTTTATCTTTATTATAAAGCACCAACCGCCTCTAACCGACTAATTTATTGGATTTTTCTCATTATTATCCTCATTTATTGGCCAATATTTTTCATTGACTATTACCTTCCGATCAATCCATTCATTTCTCTCCTCCATTAAGTTTGTATATTTTCAATCCAATCAGCATTTCTCTCTCGCCCCCATTAACTTTGTATTTCCAATCCGATTTGCATGTTTCTCTCTCTCCTCCCAATAAAGTAGGGGTAAAGGTAAAAATATTTATGTTGAATATTAATTTAATAACTTAACTGTCCTTCCTTGATGTAAGAGAAATTATAATTGGTGCCTTATAATAAATATCAGAAAAAGTATATAAAAAGCGTAGGATACTGAGTCAATCAGAATAAAAAATAAATAAATATTCTCCTAGTTAGTATTTAATTTGAAATGTGAATCCTAACATATTTTTCTTCCTTGTGTAGACGAAAATGCTTCATCAGTCTTTCCAATTCCGAGTAGCGATTAAAGAAGTGGATCGGACAGCCAAACAGGTTGAACTATTGATCGGATTCGTTGACAGCTCAGTTTAGACTAAAAAATTGTTTTCATGATTGAACCAGATTAAATAATAATTGAGTCACTATTAAGTTAAAACCCAGAATTAAAACGGGAACCAAATCAATTGTTACCAATCATGTCGACAATTTGTAGCCATGCAATGCTATTTTATTGAAAACTTCATATATTGTGACGTTGATATGTTGACAAGTAGACTTATGATGAATTTATTTTTTTATATAAATATTATTATAGAAAAAATATAGAAAAATACTACTTAAATTTCAAAAACCTGTTGACAATAACAGTAATAGAATTAACAAAAACAAAAGAAAGAATTGTGACAATTCGTTTTGTTGGGAAATCACTTATTTGAGATTTTGAAATTCAAGTGGTATGTTTTTTAATGATTTTTTATTATTATATATGTTCTTATTAAATTATTTTCGCCTATTTAACTGCTGGTCGAACCATGAACCCCTAGCCTTTTTTGAGACATGGTTCGTCTTTTAATGCATTATGTCTGGGCCATTCCTGCTCGCTCAATCACTAAAATAAAGAATTTTAAATGAAAAATTGTACATCTAAAATTTAAATACAAACCCATCCATCCAAACGCATTCTAAAATTAGATGTATTTTTTAATTAAAAAAGGTTATATTATTATACTTCTATTTATATTGTATTTCTAACATTTTTCACATAAACTAAGAAAAAAAATTAATCTCATCAACTCGACTATAAAATTCAATAACTTTACAATCTTACCCTTATTTAATATATAAAATACAAAATAAAAATGATGTCAACATATAATAATAAATGAAAGGTTAAATTGTAATTAAAAAAAAGCTTCCCAATGTCATATTAAATCCTTGAGGCATTGTTAAGAGTTAGATATGACAATGAAGTACTGGTCTTTCATGCGGCACCCTTTGGATTTTGGGATTGAAGTACTGGTTTTTAATCATATGGCAAGTGGCATAAGATGGTTGGAGATGAAACCATTTTTAAATTTTGGGTTAAGCTGGAAATTCAACAACAAACCTTTTTTTTTTATTATTGGCACTCAACACAATTAATTATTTTAGAATGTAAAAATAGACATAATCAATTTTTTTGATAATACATATAAGCAACGCCGTTAACTTAGTTAACTTTTGTTACCTTTTGTGTTGTGGGTCTTACCAGTCTTCTCCCTTTATATAATTTTAATATATCATTGTCTTTTTACTGACAAAACTTAATTTCATTTTGATTAAAGAGGTGAAGAAAAATTTTAGACTCTTTTGAGGGTTGATTGAAATAAAATTACTTCTATGGGGTCTAAGTGATATTTTTCCATTAAAAAGGCGTATATTTCTAAAAATATATTAAAATAATAAAGAATAAGAAAACTGATAGAACCTACAGTGTAAAAAATAACAAAAGTTAATCAAAGTTAACAACGTTACTACATATGTTACAAAGACAATTGATTATATCTATTTTTTCACTACAAAATAGTTGATTGTGTTAGATACCTATTAAAAAATAGTTAGTTGCTAAATTTGAACCGTAACCATTAAATTTCAAAAGGTGGGTGAAAGAGATGATAAGTATGTGATGCTTATTTCTTGTGGTCCCTCATAATTTTGACCTAAAATAAATCTATGAATAATCAACAAAATTCATTAAAAGGGTTTACCCAATAATGGGAATACATGAGGAATACACCAATTATATTTGGGACCTCTCTGTACACATATTCATGTATTTCAAAGAAAAATTACTCAAGAAATTAACTATGTAAATTTATAAAAAATGATAATCCAAGGTAGTCCCAAAATGATAATCGATTTTTAGTTATTATTATTCTTACTTGAAAGAAGGGAAATATAAAGAGTAAATTTGTTGCAACTAAGAAAAATAGGTATATTTAAAAATGTTCCAAAAAAAAAATTATAGAGATAAATTTAAATTCTATGTATAAATTAATGTTTATACACTCTTATGAAATACAAGTCCCATTTTGGAAATATTTTTTGTCATCAAATATAACTCAATTTGCAAAATGCAAAAAATATTTAATATTATATTTTTAAAATACCCCTAAAATATTTCAAATTATTGATATTAACTTTGAATTTTCTTGAATTTGTTGATTTTCCATGCATGAATAATAACTAAATTAATTATGGGTAAAACATTAAGGAAAAATATATTTTTCACATATCAATTACCTTTAATTATATTTATTGGCTATGTGTATCAATGTATATATGTGACTTATATTTAAAAATAAATAATGTTTCTTCATATATATATATATATATATATATATGTATGTATGTATGTATGTGAAGCAACATCATTTATAAGTTTCAACTAGCTCAACTTATATGTTATGCGAATGCAAATAGCCCAGCTACTGAAATCAAACGTGTAAAGAATAAAATAATATGAATTTCAATAAACTATACGAAATAAATATTTAAAATATAACAAAAATAAGTATACCAAATAATTACATGGAACTTGAACAGAATTATACCATTTATCCATGACATTTAAGATTTTATATTTTTTTAGTAATATTCATGATTAAGTACATTATTTAAAAGCATTGTCGAAGAAAATGAAAAAGAACAACTTCCCATCGCTATCAATAAATCAAAAGGTTTATTAGCAATATCAATATCGATATCATTTGATGTGAAACATCCAATAAAAATTAAATATAAAGTTGACAATTTGGTTAGGAAAAATAAAGTATCCACACTTTAAGAAGTAGCAGTAGGAGCTTGAAAGTGCATGCATAATATTTGAAGCCATATCAACATCATAATGATCGAGAAAACATTGCCTATTTATCAATAAAACACAAATATAAAATTAAATTATTCATCACTATTTATTTACCAGTTATTAAATTGATTTTTCTAGATACAAAAAACAGTATATTTTTTCTTGAAAACGAAGTACATCTACATAGTGTACGGACATCAATTTTGGTTTGACTATTATACTTAAAAAATATCCATTTGACACTGCATACAAACAAAGATCCTTAAATTATATTCTAAAAACAGAAAATAACAAGAACAAGTTATTAATATATAAATGCGACGTGGAACAATTTTTTGGGTACATATATATTTAGATTCCAACAAAACCATGTGCTCAAAGTGAAATAATGAAGCATTTAAACAACCAACATGGGGTCATGGAAAAAGAATAAAAGCTTTGCTTTTATAAATACCAAACATTTAAAGCAAAATCAGGTACCACATTCTTAAACGATAAGATTTTAATGCAACTATGGTGGTCATAAGATTGGGTTGTTGAACTATCTAGATATGGTCTGATTATTTTAGAGGGTATCATCAAGTCAAGTATTTGAACCAAATCAATACTTGGGAAAATATATAGCCATATAGGGCCAACCATTTGACCTGTTTGAGTTTAAAAGGATCGGGTTTAAAAAGCTCACTTTTGCAAAAGAGATTTCGTTGGCAAAGCTCAGCCATCGACTTGACAGAATGACAAACCAAGGGCCAATCCTGCGGATCTAAGGCCTTTTAAAATCATAAGTTATATAAGTATAAAAATATTACTCCCTCATGTCCTAATTATATGACATATTTAACCAATTTTTGGAAGATTAAGGAGAAGAGTTAAATTAGTTAATTTTACTCATTTTCCTAAAATGCCCTCATATAAATTTAAAATGACATAAGTAAAAATAAATTAACAACTCCTACCACATACTTCTCAAACCTAATTTTTTTTCTATATGCTTTCTAATTGAAATAATGATTTTGCTGTATATGCATATATATGCGTATATATATGTATATTACATATATGTGTGTGTGCATATATTTACACACACATATATGTGGACAAAAACATAAACACACACATATTTATATATATCTATATACACACATATTGACAAACACACACAAATATATTCATATATGTATACACACATAGATACACAAATATACATATATGTATAAACACACACAACATATATATATATATATATATATACGTACACACACACATATTGACAAACACACACATACATATGTGTGTGTCTATATTTGTGTGTAGACACACACACACACACATATATATATGTCTGTGTGTGTGTAAATGTGTCTATATATATATATATATTGAAAAATTAATGTTAGCTGATTGATAAATAAATTAAAATACAACAATTTAAAAGTTTTACTTACGGTAAAAGTTTACGCATCAACATACATATACTCACCAAAAACCAAATACACTTGAGAAAATAAAATAGGGGTATTTTAAGAAGAAATTGACAAAAATTAAAATGTTGTCTTATAATTATGACCAAAACCAACTCTCAAATGTTGTCTTATAATTAGGACCAGATGGAGTATCTCGTTAGATATGTATTAAAAAATCTTAACAGTATAACATAAAATCAAATCACTATTTAAAGTCCAAATTAACTCCTTTTTTAAAAGTTTAGATGAATAAACCATATGTGCAAAACTAAACAAATCAAACTATTATTTTGTAAAATTCAATTCTAAAAAGAGATAATAACGATTAAGTATATACAATATCATCAACAATGTAAAAAATATAAATAATATTAACATCATCAAGCAAATTTTTTTTTTGAAAAAAATAAGTAAATAAAAGGGCTCAAACAAGCCAATTCGTTTAGCCCCCTTCAACGGAGAAGGTGTCTCCACTAACCCTTCTTTCCACTTAATATCTCAACAATTAGATTATGTTTTAATGGTTGAAATTTAATGTTATGTATTTATTGTAGATTTTTATTATTATAATACTATTTAATATATAACATTAAATCTCACTTATTAAAACATAATCCAATAGTGGGAGAGGGAAGTTAGTAGAGAGACTCTTTTCCCCAACTGTGTAGGGCTGACTCTTTGTATTCTGTATAAAAACAACAGATGTCTAGCCCAAAAGACTAGTGTATTGATCTTGGATCGGTTAAGTCCCTCCTAGATATCTATGGATTAGATACCTATGAGAATAGCAAATCACTATACACAAATAGGCGTTAGCCAAAAGGAGTGAGGTTTGTGCACAGTAACGGTATAATGCTAATCAAGAGAGAGTGTGCATACCTTTAAGGTTTACCTCTTATTTATAGAGTGTACCTTAGGGTTAGGGTTTGAACTTGTGGGCCTCTTGTACCTCCAAGCCCAAACATTGTGCCGTCGTATCTGTGTCATATAGATTACCCCTTGTTGGGCCACACCTTGGATGAGCCTCATATTTAAGTCCGTAACACTTTGTAAGCCCGTTTATTATTTGAAGGTCTAAATATCGAACCCAATCTTATTTGACCGTTAGTTGACAATTTGTTTGAATTTTTTAAGGATTAAGGTGAAAAAATACATAAGAGATTTTCCCAAAAGTGCGCTTGACACAAATGTTTTTTAAAGTACAAAATTAATTGTAAACTTCCAAAATAGGTGCAAAAACACATATTGACCTTTAGTTGACCCCATTTGTTTCAATTTTTTGATTGAAAATGGTTACATGGAGAATGACGACATAGATGATTAAAAAACGACCTAGAATAATAATTTGCTAACTGGGTAAGAAAAATTAATTTTCACCTAGCCATTTATCTCCACCTAACCCTTCATCTCCTCTCCCTCTCTCTTCCAAAAGAAGTGATGAGGTGGAGATAAAGGGTTAGGTGAAAATTAATTTTCCTTACCCAGTCAGCAAATTATCATTTCAAGTTGGAGAAATATTTACATGCTTTAGGAGTATCACGTCATCCGAAGCTCTATCCAATGAAAATATGATGACTCATATCATTTTAATCCTCGTTGGCTAATGACTCATGTGAAAAAATAATAATCAAAGTTAATCTTTTTGTACGTTTTAAAGAAGAAACATATTAATTATAAAAAAAAAACTTAAACAAAATATTTTATAAATTTATGTTCTAACTTTCTAAGTTACTATTCACCCCTGCAAATCAAAATATTTTATATTGGCAATCACTTTTTTAGGTTGCTTACGTTGGAGAACTAATAAAATTCTTAGAATTCTTGGGTTAATGAATATTTGTATTTCCATTCCTAAAAAGTCACTGCCCTTTTCATAATAGTTTAACATATTGTACCTCATCAGATAACAATTATAAACATTGGGTTATGGGAGAAACTGTGAACTTTAAATATCATAATTATATAATTAATTTTGAGGTTAATATCATCTTTGGTCCCTTAAATTTACTTTTAATTTTATTTTGGTCCCTTCAATTTCAAATCATAGGTTTTTTTCCTCTAGGGCCAAAATGATTTAGGTTTTCATTGAGTTTTAGGGGTCAATTTTGAACAGACTCAAACTTGAGGAACTAGAATATATGTTTTGAAACTTGAGGAGTCAAAACCAAAATGAAATAAATTTGAATGGTTAAAGATTATGTTAAACCTTAATTTTATTAAAATATTAAATCATTCCCTTGAAACACTTAATCTATTATTTTGTTTTATTATTATCTTGAATCTAATTCTTTTATTTATTTATTACATAATCCCTCTTACAATTAGTTAAATTAAAGGTTTAATGAGCTAAAATGTTTCATAAGTTTTCACAATTGAGCACTTGACAGGAAATTTTTTAGGGCAATTTTACCCCAAAAATTGTAAAGAGGGGACAATATTGGCCTACATGGATGAAACCCTAACATTTTCTGTTAAGTGACAAGTCGTCACTCCAAGATGCACCACGTGGCAGGTACTTAGCGGCATGTTCACGTGTTGTCCTCCTCAATTTTTTTTCTAACTAGGATTTGTAAGTAAAGAAAAAAATTGTGCTCTCATCAGCAGATATTTTCCCTTCCGTTCGCACTGACTAAAATGGCAGAGACAAAACTCAAAGCAAATCATTGATGGAGAAACCCACAAAGACGAATCCTTCCACCAACACCACCGTCGCAACGCTCTGCTTTCTACCTTCCCTTCATTTGATCTCAACTTCCTTCCAGATCTAACTGCAAAAACCTAAAATTTTCTACAGTTTTCGATTTCAAATGTAGCTTTTGTTGTGATTTTGTGAATCTTTTACACCGAATTTTTTGGAAAATGACATTGAAAATGGCGCCGCCGCCATCAGTGGTGGTGATCTGTGACGACAAAACGGCTTCTCACCACCGAACAGTACTGGAAGGAATTGGGAGGGAGGGAGAGATATCTCTTTAAAGATTTTCCTCCGGTGAAAGAAAGGGGAATTGGTGAATCTTAAAATTGTTATGAAGTGGGTGATAGTGATTCTAATATAATGTTTGATAGTAATGATCTACTGATTTTGATGGGCTGATGGCAGCCATGAAGCACGCACGGATGGACTCAAATTTATGGAGGGGGGCATGGGGATTCGGGACCACGATTTTTTTTTTAAAACAAAGTTTTAAATGCATTAAAAAAATAAAAATAAAAAATGAAAAATAAGACTAAGTGATGTTAGAAATAGCAAGGTTGGACACCACTTGACTTTGTAAAAAAAGAACTTAAATATCTTTCCATCGAATATTGACTGAATAAAATTGTGAAGGTAATTTGGCTAAATGAATACTTTCACCTAAAATGATCCACCCAATCTATATATTAGATGGAAAAAGGAAAAAGCAAGGAACATACACAACTTTATTGTCAAAGTGCTTCAGCAACAAAATTGACGATGATGCGCAAGTTAGAAACATAATAGAACATAACGTGCTACAAACAAATACCAAGACCCAATGTTGAAGCATGATGATCCAAATCATATCAAGAAAAATTGAAGTTTAAGAGTAGAAAAACAAAGAGGTTTTAAATTGAATGTTGTAGTACTGTTTAACATATTAATAATGCCAACTCTGTGCCTCATCAAACAGCATGACGTATTGAGAGAGTTGATCCTTAACATGGTAAACAAAAAAAATAAAAATAAATAGTGACAAATTGAAAAAAAAGTTGGGGGCACCCCCAAACTTAATATGTGCATCCGCCTTTGCCCACAGGTTCCCGTCAGAAGAGGAAGCCTGGAGTTCATATAAGAGAAAGAGAAGAAAATGGGTAAAATTCCTAGGGGCATGTTTGGTATTTCATATATTTTATTTTATTTTGATGATGCGGCATAATATCCTATGTGGCAACCACCTTATCATATGTTGGTTAACTAACGATTGACCGTTTAAGTCTTTAATAAATGGGCGAAATTGCCTTGTTTTCTATACTTAAGGTACATTTATCCCCATGAAAACTTACAGGTAGCTCAATTGTAAAAGCTCTCAGGACATTTTAGCCCTTTAACTCTAAATTAAACTACACTAGATGCCATATGCCACTTAACCTAAATTAGCCAGAATGTAATCTAAGTTTCCGATAACAAGCGGTTTGATGAGAAAAAAAGAAGGGGAAAAAAAGATGCAGTTTGATTGATATCTAGAAATATTGAGAATGGTGCAAATTTGATTGAAAAAGATTATGGCAATAGGATTAGATAACTCAACATGAAATTTGCATCACAAACATCAAATCCTTCAATTGTCTATTATATACGAATGAAACCACACTTATTTAGCTCTAATTTCAAAAGCCAGTATGACTAATTGACCTCAATTATATAGCTGCATTATCATCTTTGTCCTCATTATATATAAATGTCATTTCATTTTGAAAAACTAAAACAATTAACACAATTATTAGTGAAGCAATACTTTTAGGGAATATCCCAAAAATACCATAACAAATAGGTGATTTCTCAACAATTTCAAAATCTCAAATATATGATTTCTCAATAAAACAAGTTGTTAATTACTTTACTGTTCTTGTTAATCTTATTACAATTGTTGTCAACAGATTTTAAACTTTAAGTGATATTTTTCCATCATTTTTCCATATTTTTATGCATACCTTAAATTAATATCCACTTTTGGAAATGAATTATATATATGCCACTATTTTTATTTTTTTAATAAAAGTTTATATATGCCACTATGAAAGCTAGTTATTGTAAAACTTATGGTAAAATATTACTACAAATTAGATTTTATATTAAGTAGTGGATGTAGTGTTCTAGTTATCTACAAATGTAAACATACTGCCTTAAAAATATCAGGCGGCCATTTATTTTTAGTTTAGAATTGATTAGAACACAAAACAAACAAATAATAATTTTGTTATTTGTTGTCCTTTATAGAATTATCGAGTCAATAAAAATAAGGTTTAATATTTTTGTTTTTGCTACAAGAATTTTTTTTTCTACCATATTCAGATAAAAGTAAGTGGATCTCACTAATATGTTATATCTCTTCTCTCTATAATGGAACCTACTTATTTTTATATAAGTATGGCAGAAAAAAAAATCACAGAAAAAGCAGAAAATAAACCCATACAAATATCAGACAAGGATCTTAATTTTTTAGAGAAAAATTACATATCTATCAACTTTTAGAAATTAAATCTAAAGTCCTGATAAGTAAAAAACACTCAGACTATACCCCTTCATATATCCTCCCATAGCCAAAAATTTAAAAAAATATATAGAAATTTCCTATCCTGTAAACACATCCATGCATGTATTCAAACTGATACACACACAGTTTTTGCCATTCACCAACTTGACCTAAAACCTTGTTATTGGATACATGCATCATGTTTGGGATTACAATAGAATATAATAAAAATGAATAAATAATCATATCCATACCAGATCACGTAAATAAAATAAAATTATAGTAGATACATTCTCTTTTCCTTCATTGCGTTTTGTTTCCCACTTTCATTCACTTCATTTTTTTTCCAGCATACCCAGATGCATATTCTTCTTGTCGGTATTTTTTGAAATTGGGGTCAGATAAGATTATAATATCTTTCATCTTCGTAGCTAATTAAAGCTATATGCTTTTGCCTTTTCAATTTATTATAAAGGCATTGGTTACATTTTTTTAAGTAATTGACATGAACAAAGTGAGTAAAAAAGACCAGTTGTTTTTAATTATAATATAAACGAATTTTCTCTGCATTTTTGCCATTAACAAAGGATACTCCTATCTAAAAACAAGGTTTTTTCCCCTAATATTTCAAAAATATTAGGGAAAATACTAATAAAGACTCAATTAAGAAAAATAATATTAGCAAATTCTCATAACTTGTCAATGGTAGATCACTCACTTGTCAATAATTGTTCATTTATTTGTCATTGACAAGCTATAAGACTTTTCTGATATTATTTTTTTTTTAATTGGGCTCTTGAGTGTGATTTCCCCAGAATATTATTGATAAAGATTTGTGGCCACAAATTATATTGGTAATTGGTACTTATTAAATAAATGATTTTACTGAACACAACTTTTCACAATACTTTTATGAAATTTTATTAAAAATAGTTACTTTCAAAATAAATATAAATTCATGGAAAATCTAAATCTACAAAGAAAGGCGTCTAAAATTCATAAGTCATACCTATCTAGCTGTTACTTCATTTTTTATTTTTTAAACTTGACAAAAAATAATATATCAAAATTACGATATAAAATGCCAACTTGTAACCCTAGTTGTTTGGTGTCCGTATTAAAAAAAATGTAAAATTTAACTATTAGATATTCCTATTTATCATAATTCATAAAATATTCATATTCATTATTTAGTAATGAATATTTTTATCTAATAATCATGACATTATTGTTTATTTATTTTTCTTTGTCTATTTTCCTTCAGATGTTATTTGAGTTCTTAACAAACCCTAAAAGATCTTTACATAATTACCTTTCAATCAAATGTGCGTATTGTGATATAAAAACACAAAATATATTTTACATGTAAATTGAAGTTAAGAAATTAAGAACCATATGTAAATTGTATTTTCGTCCTACCCCGATTCGAGGGCTCACATATAAATTGATGAAGCAACAAATGAACCTTCTTATAGTTAATTTATAGACTAATGAGTAAAATACTCTAATTTTCATTGTGTTTTGCCTTAATTTACATGGACCTCTCCTTTATTTTAAAAACATACACTTAAATCCAAACTATTAACTCCATTACAGATTTTTATTTTTTTTTTTAATTAAAATAAATTTTATTTACTAGTTATACCTTCATCATTACTAATTCTATAATTTTGGCTATAATTGTTTGAGAATTATTTTTTATTTTGGAAATAGTTATTTGTGTTCAATTTTTTTTTCCGATAAAAAGACTTATTTAATTTAGTTAATGAAGACATAGAAAAATTAAATAAAAATATGATTAATTCTATTATTAGATGCATACTAAAATAAACATGTTTATAAATGTTTGTGCAAAAAAATGTATTTAAAAAATAACATTTAAAATTAATACAAATCATATAATGTCTCGAATTCACATTATTAATAATATATGATAATAAAAAATATGTCTTTCTTAGATATTTTTCAATCATGTTGTCATGGCAAAAAGAAAAAGAAAGAAGTATGTTTTTAGTCATTTAAAAGAGTACTAAATAAATAAGTTTCAATAAATATGATAAAAAATTGAAAATTTTATAATTTAGTAAAAATTAATATATTTTATAATATATTGGAAATTTTGAACATACATGTATTGGAATTATTATTTTTTATAAAAATTTATTTTTAGGCAAACATAAATATTTATTCATTTCAAACATAAATGTTGAAAAAAGGGTATTTTGGTGAAAATTGTTGGATATGATTAATTTTGATGATGTCTTATATAGATGTCATTATTAAGAGTAAAAAGTAGAGCTGGGAAATCGAGAAATCGACTTAGCCCCGCCCGTTTAAGTTTAAGCCCTGGCCCTGCAGGGCTCGGGCTTGAAAAATAGGTCAGAAATTTGAAATTGATCCTGTAGGGCCTCGGGTTTAATTGGGCCGGCCCTGTAGGGCCTCGGACCGGCCCGTTAGGCCCGTTTAACTGTAGCTTTTTATTAAAAAAAATAATTACTTAGACTTCCACTTAATGAATGTGTTTATTTGTAATTACTTAGATTATTTTAGTTTAAACTATAACATTTTTTTATGTTCATTATTATTCTGTATTAAAACACATAATTAGTTATTATAAATTTTAAAGGAGAGATGTTTTCATATTAAATAAACACATACTTTGGTATTACAATATTATATAAGTAATAAATTATAAATATATTTTGTGTAAAATAAGTATAATTATTTTTATCTGTCAGTAAAATCATGCATGAACCGAAGGAATCTGCAGACACACAAAATTACAAGAGGGAAAGGCATTTTATCGTGGGCATACATAAAGCAATTCCTTTGTTTAATATTTTTTGAAACAAAAAGGAAAAAATATATTCTTTGTGTTTATTTTTTTTTTATTACGAATTAATGAATGTGTTTATTTGTTGAATGATTTATATTGTTTAGTTGATAACATTTATTTGATAGATTAGAACTTTAATAGTTGCAATTTACTAATTATATTTCTTTGAAAAAAATCGAAGGAAATATAGTTAAAATTTGGAATAGTAATTTTCTGGCCCTAGTACTATCGGGCCGGGCTTTGAAAAACAGATGTTTTTCTTACCTCAGACCCTGTAGGGCCGGCCTTGTTAGGCCCTGGCCCTGTAGGGCCAGGCCCTGTCGAGCCGGGCCAGGCCCTGATTCCCAGCTCTAGTAAAAAGCTTGTATAATATATGTATCTCCTACATTGACTAACTACTATATTTAATGTAGATTAGTTCTAGTTCCATTGTGGAGAATGATCAAGAGAAGAGAAGAAAGAAAGAGTTGAATTATGGGGAATAATCAACAAGGAGATAAGAAATTACAAAAAGAAGAACTTGCATAGAATGTCAAGGAAGCAAGAAGTTATCAAATGATTTTTGGGAATAATCAGAAAAAGAGGAGAGATTGAAGAAGGAAGAACTTGCTGGATGGAATGAGAATATCATTATACAAGTTCTTAGATTGATACTAGAAGTCTCCATGATCAAATAGAAGTTTGAATGGCTCAATTCAGAGTTAAAACAAGTAAGTATAAGGTTTAAGATGAGCAAACTCGAGTTTGTTAGTTCTCTATGTGTTTTGATGATAATCGACAATTGTAAACAAAATAGGAAGTTTTCTTTTAGTAAGTTGAAAAACTTACTATCAAAGGAAAACTCGAGTTTTGGTTCAAAATTCGAGTTTTGGTCTTAATGAGAAAAATCCTGAACAAAGCAAAACCGCCGGTTTTTCAGAGAAAACTCCAGTTTTCATCATACAGAGACTTCTCAATGTTTTCTGGAAAAGATAAAACTCCAGTTTTCATTGAAAACTCGAGTTTTGGTCATACTAAAAGTCTCCAAAACTCTAAGATTGTGACAACTCAGTTTTTGGTACAAAACCGCCGCTTTTTCAGTTTGGCATGAGTCTTCCAAGTTTTTACTAAGATTTGTGAAAACTTGAGTTTTGATTCAAAACTCGAGTTTTGACTTGGCAGAGAACTCTCAAAGTTTACACAGTTTTGAAAACCGCCGGTTTTGATGAAAACCTCCGAGTTTTGACTTAACACAGTTTTTTTCTCAAAGTTTTCATGATTAAATGAAAACTCGAGTTTTTAATGAAAACTCGAGTTTTGTCCCGCAGAGCATTCATATTTTACCCGGTTTTTAAAACCGCCAGTTTTCATGAAAACCTCCAGTTTCAAGTTTGGCAAGGTTTTCTCAAAGTTTTTTCAGTAAAGTGAAAACTCGAGTTTTGATTACAAAACTCAAGTTTTTCTCAAAGCGAAAAGCCTTCGTGTTTTCTCGTTTTTGAGAATTGCCGGTTTTCTCCAAAACCTCCAGTTTTTGACTTGGCGCGATTTTCTCAAGTTTTCATACTTAAATGAAAACTCGATTTTTGATATGAAAACTCAAGTTTTGGCCAAGCCGAGAGTTTAATGTTTTGAAAACCTCCGAGTTTTGGAAGAAAACCTCCAGTTATGATGTTTTGGATATAAATCGATTTTACACACCAAAGTCCAAAACTCGAGTTTTGAGAAACAAAACTCGAGTTTCCATCATGAGTTTGAAATTCGAATCCGACGAATTTGTGAAACCTTCTTAATTGATATTAATACTTTTCATTATTATTCTCTGATATTCCCAGCTATGTTTAACCACTTTGTTAGTGAGTTTCAGATGAATTAGAGAATATTTATTGAAGGTTTAAAGTAAAAGCAAAAAGCATGTCAGAACATTAAATGCTAAACCCAGAAAGTTGCATACTTTTGGGTAATCCGCCTGCACACGCTTAACAAAGAATTAAAGAATGTTTCTACATCCGGCAGCTGCCACTCCAACGGATTTATTTTCAAGCAGTCAACTCTGAGCTTCTGCACAGTTAAGCTTAAGCTAATCCTTGTCTAATGAAGGCAACGGTTATATTGAAGATTACAACGGTCATCTAATGCACTCTTAGCATAAATAGAATTGCATTCAAGTCTTCTCAACCAACACAACTACTGAAAACAAATTGCATTAAAAGTTCTTCAACTACTTTCAGTTTTCATCTGTATAGTATCTTTTGATACATTGAACTTCAGTGTTTATTCTTATCTACTCTTAGAGAGAGCTTCTTAATTGTAAATCATTCATTGTAAGGAATCACAAGTCAGGGGACTTGGTGATTGGGTTCATTGATTACAACTTGTAAGGGGGAGTAAGTTCTAGTGAGAGAATTACTCTTGAGTACAAAGTGTGTAATCAATTGAGATAGTGAAAATCCCAGAGAGTCCGGGATTTGGACGTAGGTCAAGAGATTGGACCGAACCAAAATAAATCCTTGTGTCTTGCTCTTCTACTCTCATCTCAGCTCATCTATGTTTTTAGTGTTCAAAAACAGAGCAAGTCGAAAAGATTTTTGAAATCCCCAATTCACCCCCCTCTTGGTGATTTAGCTCCACTTTTAGAGTTTAGGACTCAAAACTCGAGTCAATAAGTCTTTTCAACACCTCTGGCGTCTCTGGACTAGTTAAACTCGAGTTTGTCGTGCTTTTCAGCATCTCTGTTCTACTCTATTTCACGTTTCACCTGAGTAAGATCTGTTAATTCGATGATATCTCCTAAACCAGAAATCGGATCGAGGTGAAACCAATTTTGTATGAAATTAGACTCCCAATGCATCATTTTGATATAAAATTCAAGCTCAAAGGAGTTCATATCAATGATCTATGAATTTTTGAAGTTGACAGTGAAATTCACGCCACACAGCAGACCAAGCTTCAATGTTTTGAGTGTATTTCACAAACTACAAATCCAATTGAGCTGAAATCGGTGACATATGAAAGTAGACTCAAAATAAGTTCCATAAAAACTTGAACCAACCAAAATGGAGTTCAGACCAGGGAGATATGGCCTTCGAAAGTTGACAGTCAGTTCAAGATGTTGCAAAGACATTAGTCCTGGACAGCTTCTACTAATATAATCACAACGTTCAACATCGACTGAGTTTGGAGCTGATTCTTCTTGCATTGGATTCTTACCTTGAGCTTGGACATGTAAACTTGAGTTTGAGATTGGCCGAGAATATTTCAAAAGATCTTATTCTTAAACAAACTCGAGTCTGTTATTGTTAAACTCGAGTTTATCCTTGGCCAAAAGTCTTAAAGCTTTCTTCATTTTAAACAAAATCGAGTTAGACTTACCAAACTCCAGTTTGCGCTTGACCAAGAGTTTTCAAAGTTTTTCATCTTTTAAGCAAACTCGAGTTTGAGTGAGTAAACTCCAGTTTTTGGCAGACAGAGAGCTCCTCACTGTTTTGAACTTAAGAAAACTCTAGTTTACATTTGAAAACTCCAGTTTGAGCTTTATGAACTTAAACTCTTTTTCAGTATGAATAGTGTCAAACTCAAGTTTGTCACTTATCAACTTGAGTTTGCTCCTGTTTCAAAGTATTTTTCAAAGCTCAATCGTGATGTTCTTTTGAGAAAGAACTAAACTCGAGTTTGTGTTTCTAAACTCGAGTTTTGCTTTTGAGAAAATATTGCAAACTCCAATTTGCTTGAACAAACTCCAGTTTAAGTCGTCTTTGTTTTGAAATCATCTTATCCGAATTTGCGAAATCTTTATGAATGATCTATATACTTCTTATCATCACTCACTACTATTTCTAACTATGTTTAATCAATTTGCTAATGATTTTCATATGATCAAACGTGCATTAAACAAAGGTTTAAGCATAAAGTAAAAAGTGATGTCAGAACATTAAATGCACTGTAGAAGCTTAACGGCTAGTTCCAACTGATCTTCAACGGCTACTATTCACAACGGTCATATTCTCAATGGTCAAATGATCCTCATCTATAAGAAGAGACACATTCAAGACGGAGAAAAACGATGACAAGAGTTTGCACTGTGAAAATGCCCAAATTCTAAATCCAACATTTATCTCATACACACTCTATTTTCAATGCTTACATAGTTCATCATAGAGAGTGAAATTATTTGTAATGTACTTTAGTGTTTATCTTATTCACTTCTGAGAGAGAAGATTCATTATAAACAATATATCTGTTTATCTAAGAGTTACTCAAGATTGAGTGATCTTAAGTAGGAAACCCATTGTATTGATTACAGCTTGTAATGGGAGTGAATTCTAGTGAGAAGATTACTTCGAGTTCAGAGTGTGTAATCAAGTGGGTGTATTGATTACAGCTTGTAAGGAGGAGTGAATCCTAGTGAAAGGATTACTTCGAATACAGAGCGTGTAATCAAGTTGAAAGAAGATAGTGGATTGCAAATCTCAAGTGAAGCTTGGGGATTTGACGTAGGTCAAGGATTGGGCCGAACCAGTATAAATCATAGTTTGCATATTCTCTTCCATGAACTCTTATATTCCCAGCATATATGTTTATTTGAATATCTAACTGTTGATTTAGAAAATGCAAAAAAGATCTTTAATGTTCCAATATTTTAATCATTCACCCCCCTTATTGGATTCAACCGGGTCTTACAAAAATAAATATTCAATAGTTAAACTTAACGGTCAACTAATGATTGTGTGGATAGAAATAGAATATCAAATATGTAAGAGAGGTTTTTGTAACATGTATTTTAATTTTAAGGGAGGTCTATATACGTTTTCAAAATAAAGTGAATGTTTGTGTAATTTAGATAAAACAAAAGGGCAATAATCAATGTATTTTACTATAGACTAATGTAGTGTATGTCATGCCTTATATACTTCAATAATAAAATTCCTATAAAAAAAGTTCAATTTTTAATAGAAATAATGATATTACAATATTCAGTTAATCAATATAAAATTTAAATGAAGCCGCATAGTTCATAATCCATGTATAACTAATTTATGAGTTTCCCTAAATTTTATTTAAACTCATTCTTATCACACACACATCTTGCAATTCTTACAATAATTTTTTTAAAAATGTTCAATTTCTTCATAAAAAATACTCAATCTGTTTTTTTAATAAAGACATATTTACCTAATTTGACTATACTAATAAGAAAGTTAGTTGAATTAGTCAACATGACATGTATTTTTAAAAATCCTAGTCATCTCCATTAATTCTCTTACTCTCTCTCCTCCTTGATTATTGTTGAGAGCACAAAGCAATAGAATAAATTAAGAAAAAAAAATATACAAATATAAAAACTATGATTTATATTTAGCATAAAGATTAACTCCCTAAATTTTTTCCCCCAAGAAACAAACCATATTACTAAAGTATATTAAAGTGCAATACAAAGGTGTGAAATAAACCCAACAAACAAAAAGATCAAGGCCTAAACAAAACAATCCTAAACACCAACAACACCTCCTTCATAAACCCTAATCCTAGAATAAGTCAAAAAGCCACATGTGTCGTGTAACATCCTCCATTTTACTTAACATAATAACTATATAATAGTTTGATCAATAACTTAATAATGCTTCATCATTTATCAAAATATCCAAAATAAACCAGAGTATGCAAAATAAGCCCTAACGTGGCAATATACAATCATCTAACATATACCAAAAGATGGAAGCACTACTGTCAGTAAAAGTAGCCTAAGCTTCCAAAGTCTTCTCTGATGAACTTGCACGAGATTTATCACCTGAAAAATGTTGTAACCATCAATCCAACTTATTACGAATACTAATATGTGCTATGAGGTGCCAAGTGGAACAATTTAATATAACCAAGTTTTAAAAATATAATTCACTAATATCCACATCACAAATTTCATATTATGGATTATGTATCAAAAATTTTCTTACACAATTCCCAAGATGCCTCCCTTCAATCCAACCGAACCGCTTTATTTCTGCCGACTAGACCCATGGGCTAAGTTACTATCCATATTACTGGCTACTCAAAAGCTCACTGGTCATGTGATTAGGACCGGCCAAAATCCCCAGAGCACATGTCCCAGACCGTGGGTTTTTTCCCTCATTGAGCTAGTGGGGTGTCGCAAGCCCTCATTGAAACAATTGGGCAGTCCCTCATTGAACTAGTGGGACGATAAAGAGGCAACCATAGTGCACCAATGGAGGCTATACCACGTACTAAAATAAACTACTCCATTCATTTCCAATTCAAACATTACCACAATTATCACAATAAATAGCTCAACAGAAACTTTTCAAGATTTTCACGTTCATATCATATTATATAAATAATTATCATATACATGTCATAATATCTCACTTCTCAATTCTTATACATGTATAAATATATGCATATATTTCACAATTCAAATCATAAGGTTCCACAAGGAAATTTCTATTAAAATATTAAAATATTCATAATTATTTCACAACGTACTCACAAACAACATATCAATACACATAACAAGTGTAAAGTGGTTGCCTCACACCGAAGCTAACTAGTATCACACTGCTCCTAATCCAAGAGCTCAAACACACGCCAAAAATCAATCTACCACAATCAATTTACTAACCATTAATAACTCTTCATAATCAAAATTATAACTTATAATTTCATATAATTCAAAATATAGAAATTTTAATAATAATATATTATTATAACAAAAAAAAAACTGAAAATTATAGTTTAGTACTGCAAATTACAAAAATGACAGTTTAGTCCTACGAATTTTAGAAATGACATTTTAGTCCCACGAATTTCATAAATGACATTTTAGTCCCAAAATTCAAGAAATGACAGTTTAGTCCTAAAAATTGCAGAAATGATGGTTTGGTCTTTCATATAAACTAAACCGATTAAAAGTCCCATAATATCTCTGTTGATCCAAATAAATTATTTACATAACATTTAATCGGTAAAAACATTTAATAAGACATAAATCCTAAACTTCCTAAATAGAAAAATTCATTTTAAATTCCTATAACAACCAAATAATAAATCTAAACCGATGAAAATTTACTATTAATCATCCACTACATATATATAGTCTTCTATTGTCAAAACTCAAAACTCTCCCAAAATCTTAATCCCAAAATTTTCATTAACCAACACAATATTATCATCATTGGAAAGAGAAAAATATATAGAATAACTTTCATGAAGGAAATTTGTTGAAAAAAAGATAGTTTAGTTACCTAAATAATCTTATAAGATAAATAATATTTAAAATAGCCCCCACTTCTTCTCTTTTCCTCACACTCTCTCTCTTGTCTCTCCCTCCTCACTACTGTGCATGTGTGAGTGTTTGTGTAGGAGTGTGTGCTTAAATAAAGGGTTGGAGAAATGGTTGATGGGAGTGGTTGGGAGTAGTTGGAGGGAGTGATTAAAACCACTCCTCAAAATCAACAATGGGGGCAAGTCAACTGCCCCCCCATCCACTGTAGATTTTTTTTTTTGCTTGCTGCTGCCCCTTTTGTTTTTAGGTAAAATTACAATTTCCCCCACCTAAATAGAATTTTGTCCGCAAAATTCTCAACAAGTCGTTAAAGAAGATAATCCACATCCCAAGATTCTAATATAATATCAACCAAGTCAAAGCAATACTGTCAAAATACAATGGCATGCCGACACATCAAAACAAAAATCACTATGTCATACAATTTCAATCACAACGCAACCATAGATGCACTAATTCAATCAAGACAAGCACAACCACATGTAGGAATTCTTACAACGCAGCGGATTAAAATTTTAAGAATCCCGTCCGAGGATCACTCAGTGCGTTTAAATCAAGACTAAGGAATCCGAAATTACCTTTTGTGAATCCGTTCGCGTCTCGTTTCCTTTGAACCGGTGGGCTACCTCCTCGATCAATAGAAGACGACTCGTTGAATCGGCTTCCTCTATTGGTATCCACACGAACAATTTCCGAACACGGCTACGGCGGTGTGCTAGCGCTTCTTCGTGTCTCTCTAGGTTCTTCACCACCGAGATGAATTTTTCTCTCGTTTTTTTCTTTGGCTTCTACAAACACACAACCATCAAAAGCCTCAAAAGCTTCTGTCCGTTTTTCTGTGCATTAATACGTATTAATGTACAATTAATCCGTATTAATACGTATTAATGTACAATTAATCTGCATTAATGTACAATCAATACACATTAAGTTTGAATTTCGAATTTCAAAAACTGATTTTTGAAATCTGAATTTCGAATTCTTGAATTAAAAAATATTAATTAAATCTATCGATAGATCTAATCTAATGTATTTATTTAATGCAAACTAAAAGCCTTCGATTTAATTTATCTCTATAAATCAAATCCGAGAAATAATATCCATCTATTTAATTAATTATGAGATACCATATCTCAATTTAATCTAAACAGATATCGATATTCTTATTCGAATATTAAACGAGATACAATATCTCTATTTGTTTTAGATATTTAATTTATCAAAATAAATTAAATACAAAACAAATATTATATATAATAATATTATAATCTCCATTAATAATATTAATATATATATATATATATTAATTTCGAATTTCAATAAATATATGTAAATATATATTTATCCTAGATTAAATTTAGTATTCATTAATTCTAGATTAATCTGAGATTCAATGAACCTGGACACAAATGCTCGTGTTTGGTTATTCTTGTGTGCGACCCTGCAGGCCCATATGAGATTGGCAGTGGGCCAAAACTGTATCAGCCCACAAGTCGCAAGCGGCCTCTAGCAAGACATTGCGACTACCCAACTCACATGGGGATCGATATCACGATACAACCTTATCATACAACCATGTCACGTCCCTTTTGTCACGCGATAATTTGGTCAAGGATGAAGCATGGACAATGTCAACTTCCTATTCTTGTCCATTACTTTCTCGATTCTCGAGTAGTCTAATAAGTGAAATGGAAACTCCTTTCCAACATAGTATGGTCATACATTTCTTAGACTAACTCATCGAGGGGCCCAGTGATATCTCTCTACAAATGTTATGGACAAATTCCATCTTGACCATTCACATTCCTCCGCATGAAAACCACTGATCCCGATCCCAGCCTTTATCATCACCCGGTCAAAGGTGACTTTTGACTAGGTCAAAGATTAATGATTCATCATGTAGGAATCCATGATGATCTCAGTCATGGGCGTTGTGACGCGGTTATACATGAGACAAGCTAATGACTAGATCCGCAGCTTTCTCATAGTGGGTCGGTCCAAAGACCTTGTACTCTTACA
This sequence comes from Acacia melanoxylon, assembly GCA_019022615.1. Lineage (NCBI taxonomy): Eukaryota > Viridiplantae > Streptophyta > Magnoliopsida > Fabales > Fabaceae > Acacia > Acacia melanoxylon. The sequence continues at coordinate 4,441,044 of JAFJYJ010000046.1, forward strand.
AGTGCCCATGACTACGATTGTATCTCCATATCTCATCAAAGTCATATCTGGTCTTAACTCATCTTCGCTCACGCGTAGATGACCGACGTGGACATTTAGGATAATCTATAAGATATATCTAGGGATGCAGTTATCAATACAAACATGCAAACGAAAATGATAACAAAAAGGAGAATACTATAAATATCCTAAACGTTCATTGTACAATGACTTGCCCCTAGGGCATAATTTCCAACACCACATACTTAAGCAAACAAGTTAGAAAAGTCCCGATGCATCCTTTCCTTAGTTTCCCAAGTTGCATCTCCAAGTGTCATACCCTTCCAGAAGACTTTCAACAGCCGAATGGTCTTTTTCCATATAAAGCCTTAAAAGGTGCCATTTGAATACTGGCATGGTAGCTATTATTGTATGCAAATTCTTCCAATGGTAAGTGCTTATCCTAGCTACCTAGGAACTCGATGGCGCAGGCTCTTAACATGTCCTCGAGTGTCTGAATAGTCCTCTCAGTCTAACCGTCTGTTTGAGGGTGATAGGCCGTATTATACTTCAATTTTTACTCATAACTTCCTATAGAGACTTCCAAAAGTTTGAAGTGAACCTTGGGTCCCAATCCGATATGATGCTCTCTGGCACCCCATGCATACAAACAATCTCTTTAATGTACAATTCAGCCAATTTCTCTAAAGAGTAGTATGCATTGATTGGCAAAAAGTGTGCTGACTTGGTCAATCAATCTACGATCACCCAAATAACATCATAAATGGCTCAGATGGACGGTAAACCCATGATAAAATCTATAGAAATACTATCCCATTTCCATTTAGGAATATCTAGACTCTGAAGTAGCCCTGGTGGTCTCAGTGCTCAATCTTGACCTTTTGGCACGTCAAACACTTCAAGACAAAATCAGTCACATCTCTCTTCATCTTTGGCCACCAATACTCTCGCTTCAGATCATTATACATCTTAGTGATATCCGGATGCATGGTATACTTGCTCCGATGAGCCTCTTCCAGAATGGTTTTCTTGATCTCATCATTATAGGGAACACAAATTTGCATCCCCAATGTCATAATCTGGAACATTTTCATGCTTTAGAGTTTCTCAAATTCTGCCTAATTGATAATCCTCCATCTGAGCATCTCTTAGGTCCTGATAAAATCTGTATTCACCAATGACTGCATTCAAAGTAGCCCTTTCTTGATTTGGGACTACGTGGATATCTCTCAATCCATCTAGCCAACTCTGCTCTTCCAAGATCATGCAAAACAAGTGTACCGACTTTCAACTCAAGGTGTCTACAACCACATTAGCCTTGCTGGGATAATACTTCAAATCAAAGTCATAATCCTTTAGAATTTCCATCCACCGTCGCTGTATGTTATTTAACTCCTTTTGATCTACCAAGTACTTCAAACTCTTATGATCACTGAATACTTCGAATTGAGACCCATATAAGTAGTGCCTCCAAATCTTCAAGGAAAATACCACAGCCTCCAGTTCTAGGTCATGAGTAGGATAATTTTCCTCATGAGGCATCAACTATCTCGACGCATAGGCTATCACCTTGTAGTCTTGCATTAAAACACACTCTAAACCTTTTAAAGATGCATCTGTGTACAAAACATACGGACGGGTAGGGTCAGGCAAGGTGAGCACTGGAGCGGTATTCAATCTGATCTTTCACTCTTGAAAGGCTGCCTCGCACTGATCGGTCCAAAGGAACGGTCGATCCCTCTTGGTCAACTTAGTCAATGGCATCGCGATTTGAGAGAACCCTTTGATAAACCTTCTGTAATAACCCGCTAATCCCACAAAGCTTCTCACTTCAGTTACAGACTTTGGGGATTCCCACTGCAACACTGCATCCACTTTACTCGGGTCAACAGCGACTCCCTCTACGGATACCACATGACCTAGGAACTTCACCTCTTTAAGCCAAAATTCACACTTAGATAGCTTGGCATACAGCTGATGATCCCTTAACAATTGTAGTGCAATATGAAGATGATCTTTGTGCTCTACTTCATTCTTGAAATAGATCAAGATGTCATCAATAAACACCACAATGAACTGATCTAGGTACGACCAAAAAAATCTATTCATATAATCCATAAAGACAGTTGGAGCATTAGTTAGTCCGAAAGGCATCACTAGAAACTCATAGTGCCCATAAATGGTTTGGAATGCAGTCTTAGAGATATCCTCTACTCGAACTCTCAACTGATGATACCCCAAACACAAATCAATCTTGGAGAACACCAATGATCCAACTAGTTGATCTAACAAATCATCAATCCTGGGCAACATATACTTGTTCTTGATGGTTACCTTGTTCAGCTACCGATAATCAATACATAATCCCATATTGCCATCTTTCTTCTTCACAAAGAGCATTGGAGATCCCCATGGAGATACACTAGGTTGAATGAATCCCTTCTCGAGCAACTCTTCTATTTGCTTCTTGAGCTCAGCCAACTCTGCCAGAGCCATTCGATACGAAGCCTTTGTAATTGGAGTTGTGCCAGGTACCAACTCAATTGAAAATTCCACCTCTCTCTTTGGAGGTAGTCCGGATACCTCTTCAAGAAACACCTCGGGATATTCTCTTACCACATCAATATGATCGATCTTATATTCTTTATCCACACTAACCGAGAAGAGAACTACATAGGCTTGACAACCCTTTTGAATACACTTGTCCACTTGAGTTGTCGACAACAACATAGGAACTATAGGAGTTTCTACGGATGCAACATTCATGGCATAAGTTGCCACTTTCTTCTTACAATGGAGTACGACTTCATTATCCACTAACCAATTCATACCGATAATAACATCAATGTCTTTCAGTGGTAAACATATTAAATCCACAGTACAATTCATACCGATAATAATATCAATGCCTTTCGAAGGGTAATACCTACACAAGCATGTGCAGTCATCACAATAACCCCAGCAGGGGTAGAGATTCTCATATCATATGGTATAACAGATATAGAAAAATCATACTTTTTAGCAGAATCAAAAGATATGAAAGAATGTGTAGCACCAAAGTCAAACAATGCAATAATGTCATGACCTTGAAGAGAAATAATACCTCTGATAACATTAGGAGATACACTAGCCTCCTCCTAAGTCATGACATATACTCTACCAGGTATAGTGGGACGAGCACTTTGGTTGGTCTGCTGTTGTTGCTACGCCTCTGGACAATAGCGCGCGATATGGCCAAATTTATGACACTTATATCACTGCCAACATTGGCCACCATGAGCCCTCCCATACTTTGAGCAAGGACCATAAACACTTGGGGCAGACATAGCCGTCTCACGAGATCGAGAGTTGCAATCAATGAACCCAATCACCAAGTCCCACGACTTGTGCTTCCTTCAACATGGCTATTCTAACCCTTGGTTGTTGAGAGAAAGTGTTTCTTCCGGGAAATAACTCGTTGAAGTGTCGAGATCCACTCTTTTGCCCCTGACTCTTTTTACCAAAGATCCCTGTACTCCTTGAATTGAACCCAAATGGCTTAGCTATCCCACTCACAGGTTTGATAAAAGTGGAGAACTTACTTTGGACCCGATTGTCCTTTATGTGAAAATAAGTAAGTCCAAAACCTCGATACTTGAGCATAATCAATTTCACGCTTCATGCGCGCAACTATCCTCAAATTAGTGCAAGTATCCTCAAAACTCTTGATAGCATGCATAGACACATAAGGCTTTAACTCTGGCCTAGCATTTATAATCAGTTGACAACTAATTATAGAACCATCAAAAGAGTAAAAAGACCCTGGTCACCATGCTAGAAACAAGGGATGGGGGCTTATAGAACCATCTTGGTAGTCCTATCCAATTTGAGAATTTATTTGCTACCATAAGAGTAGATTCACCATCACCACGCAACAACCATCACATAGTGAGAAGTGTTGTGGCCAACATTGACAACCCATCAGCCCAAAGAGACTCCACTCCAACTATTGCCACAATTCTTTCCCCAACCCAAAGCCATAAGACCTAAGTAGAAAACCCTAAATCCCACGCAAGCCAAACCAGATCATAGAGAATAGGCCAAAGAAACATACTAGATTGCGTTTGAAATCTCCAACGCTCTCAAGCTCGTTGCTCCACCACAACATTGATTACTATCTATTGATTGAAATCAACACTGAGATCACCAATTTAACACAAGCCCTTTAATTTCCCATCCTCTACCTCATTGCTAACTACTTACCATATCTGGACTTGCTTTCCTTCCCTTAATTGTCTCCACCTATATCAAGATGACAAACACTACAAACACATAAATGAAAACCCTAACCCCAAAACGCAAGAGCCCCTGTGATAAACAACCTCCCTTCTGACCTAAGTCGAAGGAAGAGGCACCAGAAAATCAACGCTCAAACTCACTGGAATAGAGCAAGATGAAACCCCACACAGGGAAAGAGAAACTTCACTTCAAGAGACTTCTATTCTTATTATTATATCAACTCCCTAAATATATCTTATATTAAGGACAAAGGGAAGTAGTAGTTTTTGGCTTCTCAAATCAGTGAGTGATACAGTCTCATCACTTGAATAAGTGGTGAAGGATTCAAATCTTAATTCTTATGTAGTATAACAATTTGATTGAGAAAACTCTACTTTTAAACCAGTGAAACATCCTGAAATTTATTTAGAAGAAAGATAAGACAGTTAATGGTAATTAATTTACCAAGAAAATTTAGTATAGGAGTAAAACTTTCTAATGTTAGTTAAAATATAATGATGATAATAATTTTTATTATTATAATATATTAATATATTGTAGAAAATATATATATATATATATATATATATATGCATATTAGAAATGGGGTCGGCAAAAGTAAATGTGGAGGGGGTAACCAATTTTACCTCCAACTACCCCCTACTTTCACCTGAATTACCCCCTCCTCGACCACTATAAATACATACCTTCAAGTGCGTATTCAGGCAGAGCAAGCGAGTGTGAGAAAAAAAATTGAGAGAGGAGAGAAAGAAGGAGAGAGGGAAAGCGTAGAAATAATTATTTTGGGAGCCTGGTAGTAGCTTTTTTGTGATTATTTGGGAATTAGCAAGTAAGCAGTGTGTAACTCTAGACGAATATTCTTTCATATACTTGTAAATTGTGTATGATTATAAATTATTATTATTTTTAGACAGAATTATATGTATATGTATTATATATTATTATAATAAAAACTGAATATTACAGTTTTGTGCCCAAAAAAATTACGATTTTGCCCCCGAATTTCAGAAATTTCAGTTTAGTCCCGAATTTCATAAATGACATATTGATCCGTTGAGGTTTTATGAGATGTTTGATTTACCTGATGATTATATTTTATAAGCTTGCTTTAATATATTTATTTTTTTATATAATTATCATAACGGTTGTATTTGTGATGAGCTGGAGTAAAGAGGAATTTGAATGATAAGATTTCTTCATGCCATCACTCGGTGCACAGTGGATGGTACTTGTCAGGACCCCATCTTCCATGTTTTCCTATGGCCGGGATTACATTGGAGTTGTGGGACACGTGACACCTCCTTAGTTGTTATTTTTAAGTAGGGGAGCCATAGTCCATACTTAAGCTCTATACCTTTGGCCGGGTGTATCTTAGGTTTTGGTGAGCTTGGAACCATCCAGTCAAATGAATGAGTTTCTGTCAGACCATATGTTGGCCTATGGCTCCAGTCAGCAATACAAGGGTGGATGGTGATATAAGGGAGGCGGCATATTGCATATTATATAATTGTATAGTTCACAATTTGACATAATGATGATTACTTTTGCAAAAGAATTTTGTATGAGAAATTATGATATATACAAAATATATATATATATATATATATGTGTGTGTGTGTGTGTGTAATCAACTCCTGCTTTTTGTCATATAATTTGCTTGTGTATGGTAGAAACTTTCAGTAGTTACTGAGACGTGAAATCTTATCCTATATTAACATTTTTCAGGTGAACATTCTAGTAGAGAGCAAGGGAAGGCACCTATGAAATGAGCTTTGAAGGCTCTTTGTACTCCTGTAGCTTATGTTATGTTATTTTATTTGCCATGACCTACGACTTCCGCATTGTATTTAACTATTTTGGAAACTTATTTTGACTTTGTATTATGAATTTCATTTGAAATGATTATCGATCGGTCTTGTTCCAAGCGGTAAAACTACCATCACAATTATATTGTCTAACATTTACATAAGACCCCTCAACTAAAAAACTTTCCTCCTAACCTCTCCATTCAACCGGTCTTAAAGAATCTCTTTTAGATCTATTTAAATTATCAAGGGACATTTAAAAATTAGGTCTTAAAAGTCGTACTATATACACCTAAAATATTTTTTGTTCGGCCCTAAAACTCAACTTTTAAAACCGGATATAAAATAGGACATTTACCGGTCTTAAAAGATGGAATTTTAAAAACCGGACAAAAAAAAATTGATCCGATCTAAAAAATAGCGGCTTCTAAGACCAGACGACTAATTATACCGGTCTTAAAAGACTAACTTTCAAGACTGGATGATTAATACATCCGGTCTTAAAAATTGAATTTTTAGACCAAACTTATTAATACAGCGGTCTTAAAAGACCAACTTTTAAGACCGGCCTAATATCACCAGACCTTTAAGAGCAGACATATAAATACATTCGATCTTAAAATTTGAACTTTTAAGATCGGCGTATTTATTTCCAGTCCAAATTTTCTTGAATTTTTTCTCTGTTCTGTTCTTCCTGATCATATAATACACAAATCCACCACCCAATCCAGCACATAAAATTCGATACTATAAGCTACAAGCTATGAACAATCCATTGTGAATAAATTGAATTGGGAAAAGAATACATATATTATTCACCATGAGTTATGTGGCCTCTTAATTAATGATTATACTATGACAGTACAACACCTAAATGAATATATACAATAAGATAACTTACTTACAAATACAATGAGTTACAAATACAAAGACACGTAAATCAACATACATGTCCAATATAATATTCATCATGCCTTCATCTGATTCCCATCCAACAATGTAACATCCTCTTTTACATAAAACATGCCTCTTTGGATCGGATCCTACCATAAAAATAAAACAAGAACAAACTTCATAGTCAGTGATATTGTTTAATTAAGAGCATATATAGAAGGAATATAGTTAAAACCTTAAAGTTTTCAAAGAATTCTACATATGAATATTACCTTATGAATTGACTCTTTTATAAAGGGATATCCTCCCATATCCCTTCTTGATGATCATTTCTTATGCCGGGTTATATCTGCTTCATCTTCTTCGTTCATGTCCGGTAAACCCCTTGAAAAAGGAGTACTATTAGGAAGACCATAATTTGAATGAATCAATATCAATGACCCTTTTTTCCTTGGAGAGCTACGAGATCACATTTTATTTTCTTGATCAATATCAATGTCCATAATAAAAGTTCTTACAAAATCCTTCTTACAAATTAAATTAAATGTGTGTGTATAACTTCGGACTTAGTCGCCTCTCATTCAAACATTCTACACAAGGGCAATAAAACTTCTCACTATCATCATAGGCATTTTGTTTAGCAAATTCTATAAATTCCCTCACCCCATTCTGATATTCAACACTTGTCCGTAAAACATTATTTATCCAACTGTGATCCATAGTAGAATTCCTATAGACAGAAAGATTTAACATACATAATCCGAAAAAATTGAAACTTACTTATAAAATAAGGCAACTCCAAATGCATATATTTGCTCAATGTTGGTTATGTTTTTTATTTTTTTTTTACGGAGAAACTTGCCCATTAAATGCATAACGAAGAATCACTTTTGGTCATAAATGTATCACGGTGAATCCAAGAAGCAAAATAAATGCATGACAAGGAAATTAAATGCATCGCATGAAGGACTTGTGGACTCACTTGTAGCATATAAATTCAAATGTGTTTGCTGAGTCTTTCTTCTCACGCCACGAACGTTGATGTTGCAGACAACAAGAGAAACCTAAAAACACTTGTTGGTCAGTTGGGTAGGTCTAAAGTGCAAATATAATCTTCAAAATAAATTATTCATTAACAACAGAGAAACTCACAAGAACATTTCATCGATTTCGTTCAACCCATGAAAAACCCAGAACCATTAGCAAGAAAATCATAAAGTTATATAACCGAAACACCTCGTACAGCTTGGTCTATAGACGTTTAGCTAAGGAACCAGAAAGTGATTATCGAGAGAGCAATGCGAAGAAGAGATGACGCAACACACAAACACTGGAGACAGAACCTGAGTAATCACTTTCGGCGTGACAAGAGAAGTTCAGAGAGGGAAATTAAATTTTTCGCGCGACATTTTATTAATTTTGGATTTTTTTGAGACCGGTTATTTATAAAGTATCCGGTCCTAAAGATATAATTTTATTAATTAATTTTTAAGACTCGCGATTTAGAAGACTCAGGTCCTAAATTTTTACTATTCATTTAATTGTAAGATCGGATTTTATAAAAACTCCGGTCCTCAAAGTCAAATACTTTTCAGGTCATAAAGGTCCTCATTTATTAATTAACCAAACTAAAAAAAAAAAGAGGATTGGCTTTGGCGAGCGCAAAGAAGAATCGAATGAATAAAGATAAATTAAAGGAAAACTGGAGAATATATAGGATTCTTTAATTACTGGAGAATATGAATATAAAAAAGACAAAAGCTTAGTTCTTAATGCTTCATACATTAATGGAGAATATGCACGTACACAAGGAAAAAAAGAAAGAAAAACAAATTGAACATTATCAACGACAAGAATCTAACTAAACATCCTAAAGCTTATTATCCTCCAATGCCTTGGCGATATCGGCGTGAGCAGCATTAACTTCCCGCCGGAGATCAGCAAGTTCCTGTCTTACTCGCATCAGCCACAATGCATCATTAGAGGAAAGAGAGAGAGGGTTAGAAGAGGCGCGTTGGGGCCAAGAGGTTGGAGAGGGGAGCTGGAACCTCTTTATGGTCGAAGGAAGGGGGTGCAATCTCTTCATCATCCGAAATAACAATGGGTCCAACGACCCGAGACTCTTCGGTCACAATAGAACGCACTCTCGCTGGAGGAGGCGCACCGTATAACGATCCAAGGAAGGCACGAGCTTCAGGACTAAGAGTACCCCTATGAGGAGTTATCTTGTATCTAACCATGGTTTGAGGCTTTGAGCAGTTGGGGTAGAGAGCTAAGTAGTGAGGAGTTAGGAGGTAGTGAGGAGTTAATAAGGACAGAGAGGTAGTGTGAGGAGTTAATAAGGGCAGAGAACTGAGATACGCAATTGATTATGATTTTTATGTTTCTACTTTAAGACCGTCCTTTTATCATATGTCCGGTCCTAAAAGTATATTATTTATTTTTTCAATTAAATTACTTTTAAGACCGTCATTTTATCATATATTAGGTCCTAAATGTCTACTATTTATTTTTCCAATCAATTCAATTACTTTTAATACCGACCATTTATCTTATATCCGGTCCTAACAGTCAATTATTTTTTTCAATTATTTATTTTTGTAAAGTAAGAATTTTTCCTTAAAAAATATTACTTTTAAGAATGGATCTTTTACAAAATCTGGTATTAAATGTTTAGTCACTTCAAAACTACTTAGATAGTAGAGTCGTATCCTTACACTCTGTTCACATGATCTAGAGTCTCTTCGGCTTCCAGGTAAACTGTTCAACTATGCGTCTCCTCGTATTCTGAGGACTATGCGTCTCCTTGTAAAAAGTTTCTGGCATTTCATATTCTTTAGGATGAGTTCTCTATTTAAACCCGTTGTTACTTTAATTTCTTCACATTCTTCTCCATCACTTCTACACGGCCTCCTCCACCGCCTAGCCTCCACTGTAATGGCTGCTCCACCAGGTCCTCCTTTTCCTCCTCCTCCTCCTCAACCTCAGCCCCCTCCTCCATTGCCTCCATTGCCTCCAAATCCGACTGTCAAGCAGTTGGTGTAGAACGTGGTGGCCCGCGTCAATCACATCGACTGACGCTTGGGCCAATTGGTTCAGCTTGTTTATATCGTCAACAACAAGCTGAACATGGTACTCCACGCCAATGACGTGGAGTACCATTCTTTTGAAGACGAAGCCTCTGACACCTCCGACGCCTCCTCTCTCTCCGATGGGGAGGATTAGTTGTTTTATGGTTTTTTTTTTGTAATAGTCGCCCTTTTTAGGGAAAGCATAAAATTATAAATAAAATATTTTTAAATTTTGTTCTCGTGTGTGTTTAGTTACGTTTATGCATTATCCGAATATCTGGTGGTGGAAAGCAATCTTCATCTTAACTATATACAAGTAGAGCAGTAAGCATCTGATCTCTAGTCAACACGTACATCAACAAAAATGGCAGACTCAAAACACTTAAATTTAAAAAAAAATAAAAAATAAAAAGCAAGACAATTATGAAATATGGATAATGGAGATGATATAGTTACACAGTATTTTGTAAATTAATAATGGAGGTTGTAATAGGTACAAATATTTAATTTAATGTTTTGATTATTCTCTCTAAATAAATAAAGTAAATTTTATGAAATATGAATAATTGGGAAAGTAGTTAATAAATATTTTTAAAATTAATAATGTAGGCGGTAGCTACAAAATATTTAATAAATATTTAATTTAATATTATGATTATTCCTTAAATATCTAAGTGATTTTTTATATAAAAATATATTAATAAATATATTATTTAATAAATCGGGCCTTAATGGCTAGTTATTTTTTAAATTAAACGAAGACCTTTAGGACCGGACATTTAAAACAACTACGGTCCTAAAAGTGTGGCCATGTTTTTTAAATTAAACGAAGACTTTTAGGACCGGACATTTAAAAAATCTACGGTCCTAAAAGTCTGGCATATTTTTTAAATTAAACGAAGACTTTTTAAATTTAGTAAAAAGAAGACTTTTAGGACCGGACATTTAGTAAATCTACGGTCCTAAAAGTTTGGCATATTTTTTAATTTAAAGACTTTTAGGACCATTTAGAACATTTAGTAAATCTACGGTCCTAAAAGTCCGCATATTTTTTAAATGAAACGAAGACTTTTAGGATCATACATTTATAAAATATCCGGTCCTAAACTTCTTGCAATATTTTTTAAAATTAAGCAATAAATAGTTTTATCCACCATCCAATACATTCAGCAACCACAAATGGACACAAGGAAATTGTTTGAAATGAATTAACAAATTATTATTGTATACTATCACAAATTGGACAATTGTTCATTTACAACCGAAGATGATTGTTGATACAGCATATATTTACGAATGAATTCACAAACCAATTATTTTTCTGACTTTCCGAGATCATCAGATCATATAGATATTCACAAATCACATTGCGTGTGAGCTCAATATCACCATCGGGAAAGGGATCAAAGACACGGTCAAACGTCTGTAGCATCAAAGACAAAAATATATTAGTCGTCCTTCCTTGCATCAAAGGGGTCAGCACACAGGCAAAGTTATGTAATATACATTTACCGTTTCAGTGATGGTAGTCACTGGTTGCATGACAATATTATACATGTGTGTCAAGACGTAATGGCCACATAGGTTGGACTCCTTTGGTTGCCGACGGGTCTAAAAACGAACAAGAAATATATAAGAGCATATATTGCTACGACCAAGTTCACAAGCCAGTGTGCCAGTGTCCAAATATGTACTAACCTTTGGTATAATCCATGTAGGCTCTTTGACCTCAGCCCCAAACCTTTTCTTGACCTTTTGTTGGATTGATTTCAAGGGCCTATTGTCAAAATCACAAATTTGCTCAATAATTGTCATTGAAAATTTACAGCAGAGATTTCAGACTAGACAATCAAAATGACATGCTTACTTGTTCACAATCTACTTCAATGTAGGCGGTGGATCATTGTGAATGGAGCATAGAAAGACCACTTTATTCTCATTCACGCAAATCAAGACCAACTGCCAATGGCGACTGAAAATTCACAACAGACAAGTACTCAGTAATATATAGCAGAGTTAAGGGAATTGCATAAAAGAATTATGATATGTACCTATGGTAGTATGGTGCCAAGTACCACTTTCTCCTATTGGTGGACAACCTTGATGTTATGTATGATTGTCTCTTCGCTAAGGGTGGTTGACTTATTTATTGTGGGCACAAGAATCCAATATCTTGGCTTCTACCCTGTTGTTCCAATTCACGATGCATGAACCTACAATAATGACGTCAGGGAATTAGTATATACGTATGTGAGTGTCTCACATTTATGTTATGTACTCATAGAAGAAGATACTTACTTTATAAACATGAGAATAATTGAATTAGTAAGCTCCTGTTTATCAAATAGCAGGGAAATTAGATCATCTTGGTCAACCAAAATCGGGTGCTTATTACGGAGGCCTACTTCTGTATTGACAAGCCACTGATTAAGTCCAACTTGTTTATTGGATACCATAAGGACAATTTTATACTTGGCACTCAACTTAGCCGTGCCAACCAATTCAGGAGGGGATGGAGCTTTAGGAGGAGTAGAAACATATACAAGCTTCAATGGCCACGAGATGAAGGTTCCAATGACATCACTCACAACCTTCACCTAATCAGTTGGGAAAGGGACAGGTGCATCAATGATGACCTCTTCAACCGACACTCGACTTCATCATCGCCATTTGTTGGTGGTGTACAAGTTGATCCCAAGTTGTGGACAATCCCTTTTGCAACTAATCATCTATCATGATGATCAGGATCCTCCACATAAAGGTCACAAGGTTGCTCTGACTGTCCAACAATGCAGCTCCCTCCAGTGCTCTGCTGCATAGGTGTAGGTGAGTGTGGCAAGGGAACATTGGTCTCTACACGAGAGCTCACAAGCAGCTTCATTTGATTCATTTCCTCCTTCATCTCGCTCAGTTGGGATTGAAACATTGCAGTCAATGAAGCTTCTTTAGCCGCTGCTTCCTCACTAAATTTGGCCAGCATCTGTTCCATCTCCTCCCGGGTAACCATACTTTGTTTCTGGCGTTTGGCGCTACCAAAGTATTCCTTAGGCCTACCCGTCCTCCAACCCCCTTACACGCCCCGCGTGATCCGATTTTCCAGTCGCAACGGTCAGAACATCATTCCTCCCATCCAACAAAAAAGATCCCTCTATTTCTTTCTTTTTAAGATCTTCTTGTAAGATACAGATAACGAGAAGCTTAGTAATGAAACATGTTTAGTAACTAAAAATTAACAATAACGATACTTACAATTATTTCAGCAACTAGACGAGTTTGTTCTTTCGTGTAGGCGCCGCTTGGCTTTTGCCGAATATACAACCATAACTGATCGCGACGTATTGGAGATGGTGGATCATGTATCGCAGAAGGATTGGATTTTGCTTCATCTTCCAATCTCTTCCACTTGGCCGCCATCAATTCTTTTTCGGCCTTTTCATATCCGCTGCGAGAAGCCCTATGCGGGCAATCATTCTTTCTCCCTATCTCTTGTGCTTGTTCCCTTCTTTTTTGTGAATCAGAATTGAAAACAACTATTAATTATGAATTCCAACCATCTCACTAATAGAAATTAGAGAACTTCTGCTTGATATGAACCTCAAGCACTAGTCAGATTCACTTCATCAAGTTTCAACATTTTATTTAAGGAAGATGTAGAATTGTAGAAGAAATTGGGAGAACCAGAGGAAAGGAGTTGCGAACCGCACCGAAACCTTTACACGTTAACATACTAACTAACTAATAGAAATGTCTAACAACTACCTACTATAACAGAACTAGTTAAGACTATAATAATGGTTTGACTCTTATGCCATTATTATTTCCCTAATTACCTACTTAGTATTTTACCTTTGCATGGTTTACATATCAGACTTGCATAGAACTAAGACATGCTCCTCTTATGCAGGAAAAAAGGATGGAAATATATACTTCTATTCACACACCAAACCATCTAACTAACAGGATTAGATGAACACAATAACATTCACATATCCGCACAAGTTAATAAGCAAACAAAAAAGGGCAAACAAAACTAAATATAAACTCACCAAAGCTTCAGGAGTGGTCCGCAGCTGAACAAATTGTTGCCAAGTTTGTTCATCAATAAATGTGTACTTGTCCCAAGGATTATGGTCAGGCTGAACCTCGGCAAAAATATAGGTGTTAGCTAGAAAGGTCTTAAACTTCCTCCACCGATCAACACAATAAGACAATGTCTTGTCTTTCAACTTCTGGCAGTCAGGGACAATATATGTAAGCCGGATAGTGTCCCAAATAGGTTCCTTTCGTGCGAAGGTCCACATTTTTCCACTCATCTCGTCAAGATGCTAGCCTTGTTCGTGCTAGATAGCCGACAAAACTATTATATTTGCCTTTATTAGGACAAAAGGAGCCAACTTTTCATCAAACCGAATCTCGAGCTTTGACCTAGAGGTCCGACTTACGGATACGTCTTTCATTCGTGTGCCACTTCTACCACGGCGTGCAAGGCAGTTACGAGGCTGATTGTGAGATGATGAGGATTTGTTCTGACTCACACTAGTAAGACCAGTAACTGGCATTGAATGAAGAGGACAAGAACCGTTTTTTCCGTTCATTTTCGAGAAAGGAAGAGAGGTTGAGAGTGGTGGTGCGAAAAAGAAACGTGTGAGAATGTGAGAGAGTAATAGAGGATGGTGGTGGTGGGCGAGGAAGAGAGGTAATGCAACAGGAAGAGGGGTTTCGCAACAAGAACATGGGGTTTCAGAGTTCGAGAGAGCAACGTATAAGTCCTAAGGTAAGGTTTCGCGCGAATATTTGGCGCTTTTGTTTTCAAACCGGATGAACTAAAACGCCGGTCTTAAAGGTTAACATTTAAATATTGTCCTTTATTAAAATCCGGTCTTAAAAGTAATAAACTTTTTGTTTAATTTTTTTCAATATTTTGTACCGGCCACAATTTAAGTCCGGTCTTAAAAGTATAACCTTTAAGACTTATTTTTTTTTATATATGTCCGGTCTTAAAAGTTTTAATCCTTTATATTTAAATTTTTCCGGTCTTAAAAGTTTTAGTCCTTTATATTTAAAGGTTGTTTTTTCCTTATTATTTTGGTCCGCATAAAAATATAAACTTTTCCAAATGGAGCAAAATGGCATATCCTTTAAATATCTCAAACTCTGTTACTTTTTTGTGGGTCCCACCTATAATGTCAATTATATACCAACTCAATTCACCCCTGACCAATAGAAAAACAATACATATTTTAATATTTCCTTCAATTAATTAAATTTCTTCCCTTTAAAAACCAACCAACCAATGAGGAGATTTCTCCTTATAAAGTAATTGATATTTCAATTTTTTTAATAACATTTTTAAGACCGGTTGTTTTGTTAAGCAAATTAATAATATATTTAAGACCCATTAATAAAGGATCCAGATTTGTCTCTTCAAATCAGCCCTCCCAACACCAAACCGACCACTTCAAATTGGAGAGAGTTCTGATAATAATGATATCTCATTTTACAAACCTATATTATTTTTTAATAGAATGAAATGTTGAAGTGTGCTTTGTTTTACTATTGGTAGGATAAAGTAAGTTGGCATATAATGGCAACTCGACACTATAGGTGGGGCTCACAAAAAAAAGTATCGAATGTTTGAGATATTTAATTGAGATGACATTTTTACTCCATTTAAAAAAATTTATATGTATTTTTAAACCTAAAAATTATTTATAGTACTAGATATTTTTTTAAAAAAAAAAAGGATCATAACATTTCTGCACGTTCACCCAATTATCAAAGAACCCCAAATTTTGACAACCTAAAATTAAACCAAACATGCTAAGCACGTTTCCATTTAGTTTTCATTTACGATTGCACACCATGACAGTACTTGTCAAGATCGACAACTTCTCATATTCGGATTTGGATTTGGCTTTGGTCTGCTGTGGACTTTCATCCACTACGGACCGCTTTCTTAAACTGTGCCGTTTTGGTGCAGTTTCACATCCCATTTTATAAATAAATTTTTTTAAAAAAAATTAAGTACTGTTGGATAGTAAAAAAATGTAGTAATTTATAATACTGAATAATATTAAAAAAATTCTCCATGATCTTAAAAAATTATTTTAAGATCGTTAAAAAATATTTTGAAGGTATTGAAAAAAAATATTTGAGGGTACTGACGAGTCCTAAAAGGATACTACAAGGATATGAAAAAATAATTCATGATCCTAAAAAAATATTTTTGGATCTTGAAAAAATAATTCAGAGTCTTTGATGCTACTAAAAATATGCTTTAGGATATTTTTTTCAAAATACAAAATAATTTTTAAGATGATGAATTATTTTTTCAATCTTAATCAAGATATCCAAGTATCCTTTTACTACCAGTTAGTATCTGAAATATTTTTTCACGACCATAAAATATTTTTTCAAGATCATGAATTATTTTTTGAGTATTAGTCAGTATCATTTTAATACTAGTTAATACCCTCAAATATTTTTTTCAATACCTTGAAATATTTTTTCACGATCTTAAAATAATTTTTTAAGATCATGAAGAATTTTTTCAATATCATTTAGTATTCTAAATTATCTTTTTACTATTTGTAGTGCCGATTTTTTTTTGGGGCTAAAGTATATGTTTTATTTTTTTCGGTGTCGTTTTAGTTTTTAAAGTTTATAATGTTTGCATTTCATCAATCATGTTTCTCTACAGTGTCATTTTAGTTTCTTAAGTTTATAAAAAATACATTTGGTTCTTTAATGTTAACATCGTTAGTTTGACTTAATGGAAAAATCGACTCAATAATTTTAAGCGATGATATGTAATTAAATCTTTGATCAAACATGCTTATATTTAGTATTTTAATAAATTAATATTTTAAATCCTATTAAATGAAAAAAAAATCTTCTTCGACAAAAAAAAGCTTCACAAACTATAAAAAACTGTAAAACACAGTATGTGAAGATTAAATATTTTTCAATTAATAGAATTTAAAATATTAATTTATTAAAATATTAATTATAAAAATGCTTGATCAAGCATTTAATTTGTTTGGAGAGTTAAGTCAAACTAATGGTGTTAACATTAAGTTACTTAATCATTTTATATATTGTGTATCTTTAGATTATATATTAGTTTATTAGTTAAACTAATTACTTTGAAGAAAAAAATAAAATAATTATTTTTCCAAAGTAATTTAATTAACTTGAGAGTAATAATTTCTCAATTATAACTATGTCTTGGGACCGGAGGAGTGTATATTTATTTGGTCCTTTTTATAAGGCGCTTCAATTTAATCGGCAATAATTATATTTTTATGTAAAATTAATAAAGGTAGTGTGTGAGAGTAATAATTAATATAATATTAGAGTTAGTGTAATTAATAGGGGTAATATTAGAAATTACTTAGATTCTATAACAACTTTATTGATTTTAACTACTTTTATTGGTTTGTGAGAAAAGTTAGTTGGTGCCTTATAATAAGGACCAAAGGGAGTATAATATTAGAGTTTAGTGCGATTAGTAGGGGTAATATTGGAAATCACTTAGATTCTGTGACAACTTTATTGATTATAACTACTTTTATTGGTTTGTAGTTAGTTGATCTTATAATAATTAGAGAGAACAAACAAACATGAAGGAACAAACGTATACTTTAACCTTTTTTTTTATATATAAAAAGGATGTGAAACGCCGTTTCCGCAGCAAGCCAGATCCCTCAGATTCAGCTATGACAACTTTGAAAATCAAGCAAAACATATACAAGAAACCCCAATCAAAGGAAGCAGAAACGCAAGTACCAGGTGTACATTGAATGATACCAGACAACTAAAACGAAAATGCATGCAGCTTCATCAATCAATCTATCCAAATTCAAATTCGTTTCTTCATATGGGTTTCTCCTAAAGTCCCAAAAGTTTGTTACCTTCGAATAATGATTCTTAACAAGGAACCAAAAAAAAAAAGGAAGATGAAGAACTTATTGTTACAAGTAAAACTCAGAGAGTATGTAGCGGTCCATGTTAAAGGAAGATGCCTTGCTTCTTCCTTTCCGTTGGACGAGACAGAGAGGACCCAAGGATTGAGAGAGGCGGGGGAGCGAATCTGGAATGAGAGTGACTGAGATTGACTGAGGCAGAGGCAGAGGAGCAAATCTAAAAGAAGAGCTTGCGGATGATGATTTTATTGATTCACATCTACAAAGTGGAAAGAAAAAAAGCTAGCGAAGGATGTTATTAGAGAATTGCCGACATCGTGGGTGGAGGGTGATGCTGAAGCCATGGGCGGAGGGTGCGGCCGCCGCCTTCATAGATCTGAGAAGACAATGGGAGACGAAGCGAGGAACGGGAAGAGCGATCGATCAAGGTGGAAGGGAAGGGTAGTAAAGTAAATTACAAAAACCTGGATATTTTTAATTTTTTAATAGTGTGGGCCCACAAAAAAGGTAATGTCGGTTCAGCCATTCTATTGGTGCAGATATTTTTAGGGAAAATTCCTTTCAACTCAAAAAAAAAATTTAAAAATTCAAAAAAAAAAAAATCAAATGTTAGAAAAATCTTAAAGATCTTAATCCTATAGATATAGCTTATTCTCCTTATTTTTGATGAGGAGTTGTTAATACGATTTTTCTAATATCTAAATTTCACTTATGACTTTTTTAACATTTTCTTAATCCTTTAAACCTGAAATGAAGTTTTTCATATTCTTACCTCAATTTTAAGAGCTTATTGTTACACCTTTGAAAAATATATAATGTTGAATGCACTTTTTTAAAAAAAATCAACATTGATCCAAAAATATATCATATCCTTCTCACTAATAAAATTTCTAAAGATAAACTCGATTTTCTCTTCAAAAAAATAAAAGCATAATGGTTAGATTTTATTTTATTTTTTGCTTATTTTCTTACGGAGTTTTTGCTAATTTGAAAAGCGCGGATGTAGTTATTCATTAACGGTTAATAATTAATCTAATCCTAATCTTTCCATAATCTCTCTCCCTCGCGCTGCACGTTGTTCTCTCTCTCTTTCTTTACTTCTCCAAGAAGCCAGCTTAAAAATCAACAACAGACACACCACTGAATGGTGGTTAAGGCTAATTCCCAAGGTCTCCATCATCTTCCTTCATTTTCCTCCGAGATACGCCATTTTCATCCTCCTCCTCCTCCTTTTCTTTGAACCACTTAAAAGTTTCACACTTGTTCTTGATTGATTTTCAAGTGGATTCACCAAGAAAAAAAGAGAGAGAGAGAGAGAGAGAGTTCAATTCCTTCTTTCTCTTTTTTAAGTTTCTGAAATCCAATTCCTCTCTTTTACGTTATTCCTATTTCCTGACTTCTCTCTGACTTGCCTTTTTATTCTCCCCTACCCTTTGTTTACCTTATTTCATTTCAAGCTTTTTCTATTCAACAGTACAACCAATCCATCCTCTGCTTTTTTTTCTTCTGTACTGCCTTTTCTCGTCAAATCTGGGTGTGTCAGTGTGGTTCCTAGTTTTTCCCAAAGATTGATCGAGATGGCAGTCGAACTTTGCTCTGAGAATTGTGGGGTTTCTACAATGAGTCCGAGAATTTCATTCTCACATGATTTCTCTCAATCAGATGTTATCCCAGTTGAACAAACCCCTTTTAGGTCAAATTCCTCTGGTTTGAACTCCAGCTTTGATTTTGACGTTTGTGTTCGTGAGCTAGAGTCATCTTCAGCAGATGAACTCTTCTCTGATGGAAAAATGCTTCCCTCTGAGATCAAGAAGAAGAAGAAGAAGAAAGACCAGTCACCACTTTCCCAAGTCCCACACACAGAAACTGTTCGTGAAGATGCCTCAACCAACAAAACAACCAAGAACGAAAGCCTCAAAGAGATCAAGCAACAGAAAAAACAACAAAATGATGAAGTGGATGAGAAGCAGAATCCTAATAATTCTAACAAGTCCTTCTGGGGATTCAAAAGAAGTAGCAGTTGTGGGAGTGGTGGCTATGGAAGAAGCTTATGTCCATTGCCACTTTTATCAAGAAGCAATTCAACTGGTTCTGCTCCTACTACTACTACCCCAAGTGTTAAGAAAATGCCACTTTCAAAGGAAGGTCCCAACAACATGAAGCTGAATCATCATCATCCCCACATTAAGCATGCTAATCCCGCCACCACCGCAAGGCCTTATCTGAAGCCTCCATTGAAGAAAATCCATGGACCTTATGTTCATAATGGTGTTAGAGTCAACCCGGTAATTAATGTTCCTTCTGCAAATTTATTTGGTCTGGGTTCTATCTTTTCCAGCAGCAGCAGAGATAAGTCCAAGAAGAAGTGATAGATCCTCCACAGAAAGTTCCATAAAAGGGTATGTTTAAATTGAGGAGAATGATTCACTTTTAACATTTCCTTTTTAACCGTTTTATATTCTCCTCACTCTAAACATATCCAGATAAGTATATATATATCTAAATAAGACCAATTTGATTCCTCTTCCCTGTCTCTCAAGTCTTCTTCAGCCCAAAAAAAAAGCGTGAATCTGCAAATTAACTGTTCTCCATGTTGCTTGTACTTTCTTGGTGGGTTTGACTATGATGTAGTTAGGAAAATTAGGTAGAGGTAAAATTTTAGAGAGGTAAAGAAAAAAAGGGTATGAAATTTGCAGGATCAAGAAGAGAGAGAGAGAGAGAGATGAAAGAAGGGCAGGAATGATATAATGCCGGCACATGGTTTGGGGCACAAAAAGACAGGTAATGGTAGCTTTCATGGCTGTCCCTTGCTTGTTTGTATGTTGCTGTACTTTTGTTATTTGGTCAGACAATGTGTAAATACATTGATTTTGATTCAGGTTTCTTTTTTTCTTCTTTTTTATTACTTTTCTTGGTCTTCTTCTTGTTCTTCTCTTCTCATGCTTCCTGATGCTGCTGTCTCTAAAACAAGAGACTCATAGAGAAGAGAGAAGAAGCTGCTTTTGTGCAATTTTGTGATGTAAGAGATTGGCTTGTTCATGTTCATCTTCTTCTGCCTTTGGTTGCTTTTGTCCTTCATCGACTGTTTCAATAATATTATTCTCTTCAGTAAGATATCTATCTTCTTGTAACAGTGAATGTAACCCTGATAATTTTTTAAAATTTACAATACGATTTATAAATTTTTTTCAGATAACTATTATAACCGACCACATGTTGTTAATTGACTACAGAAAAATTGTGTGTACTAATGTAAAGTTTGAGAGAATTTATTAAAAGGTAATTTGCCCCAAAAAAAAATAGGCTTAAAAAATTGAAGTATTATAATGCAATTAGTTTACTTAAAGGTGATAAACTTTTAAACTAAAAAATTATATTGATTTAAAAGAATTTACCTTGATAAATTCAAATTGCAAATTAGTAAATAAAATAAAGATGATGATGATATAACACACACACACACATATATATATATATATATATATAACCCAAAGCAAACGTGTAGCATAAGATATTAGTCCCTCAGACCCTCACAACAACATGACGAATCAAAAGGCCACATTCCCCAAACCCCAAACTTTCTCATCTGGGTTTTACTTTCTTTTAAAATGGCTTGTGAAGAAAAGCCCTTTTCAAATCAAATGGCATCGTGAATAAGCAAGATTGAGGAGCTAGATTCAGCCATGCGTGTGGCTTGGATTCGTTAGTGATAAAGCAAGCAGCTAATGAAATCTTGATGATGCAATTTCTCTAGTCAGTCGTTTGCTCTTGGAATTGGAAGTTTGTTTCTTGAAACGCGTGAGGCTTGGATTCTTATGTGCTCTAACCAATTCATGATTCTAATTCTCCAAATGATGAAGACTTCAAATCCTTTTCTTCTCAAACTCCTATCATTCTGGTTTTATTTATAAGTCTCTTTTAATCAAAAAATTTGATCCTATTTATAAGTCAATTTTGATTAAATAAATGAGATTGTGACAATTTTACTTATATTAATTGTATCAATGAAAATAGAGAGAGAATAAAGAGTTAAATGGGTCGGACACTCTCACCAAATGGAGGGGTTCGATCCCGGTTGGTTAAGTTAAAAGCTATTTGGGGAGGTATCTAGCTCCAGGTGCCTAAGTAAACGTCGAGGGTAATAGAAGGCTTGTTTTGCCCAACATCGGTATGATCTAGGAGAAAGAGAGATTTTTTGCACTGCTTGCTTGGATCGGGGTAAACCCAACCTCTTTCCTAAAATTTTATTATAGAAAAAAAAAAATAAAGAGTTGAAAGACACTCATTTATAAATGAGGATAAAGTTGAAAATTTACTCTATAATCATTGAGCTAACTACCTCTCCTTGATATATGTGATTTGGTCAAAAGAGACTTATAAATAGGATCAGAGTGGTACATTGATTATTATTTTTTCACTTCAACTGAATTTTGTATAGGTATTACTTGTTAAATTGTGTTATTATCTAATATTATACATTTGTTTTATTCTTTTCAAGGTATTGGAACAAGAAGAACAAATTATGCTGAAGATTGGATTATTTGCGGTCAGTTGCCATACTTTGATGTCCTCCAAATTGTTGTAATTGAACTGTTATGTTGTATTTTGTGATGTCTTTTGTATTAATCTGTGTGCAATTTTGGCCTGTTTAAAGGCCTTGTTCTCGACTTGAGCTTATTTGTTTTGAAGGCTTATGACATGTTAGCATGTTTATAAAGTGTTTTAAAATTTAAACTTTTTTAATAGGCCTCCAGCCATGTCAGATATTTGTACAGACCAAGTTTAGACTTTTTTTTTTTTTAAAAAAAAAAAAAAAAGGCTTCTAATAGGCTAAGGTTAGGCTTAGGCCACCCTATTATAAAATAGGCCTAACTTATTAAGATTATAGCTTGGTATAGAATGTTTCCACCCATGAGTATAGTTAATTAATTTTTTATTTGTTCGAAAAAAAAACAAGAAGATAATTTGATATTTAACTGGCTCACCGTCCTAGACTCAAGTCCTAGTCAGAACATGTAAGAGAGAGTCAACTAATAAATGCATATTGTTCAAAAAAAAAAAACTAATAAATGCATGTTTTTCGCAGATACATAAATGAAATGGCAAGTACTACTTGCATTTGGTCCCTTGAATGCTCCCAACATCAATTAAAGATTTCCATGCACTTACATAGCTTTTTTCATTTTTACCATTAGTTAGCAAAAAACAAACAAAACAAAACAAAACAAAACAAAGAAAGAAAGAAATTCGCCATTAGTGGTTGTTTGAGTCGGGGTTTGAAAAACGGTTCATGTAAGTTGAGATAACACTCCTTTAATACACTTATATCGTAAACCATAAATCACGTTTAAAAAACAACTTCTACTTAACTTAAATGGACACTATATAAGTAACTCTAAATTTATAGTAAAGCTGAGTGAGGTATAACAACTAAGTACATATTTGGATTAACGGTATAAATTACTTTTCCAATGTGACTTACGATATATGAGGTAAGTTTGTGAGAGGAGTTTTGTCTCGACTTACACAAACGTGCTTTTCCAATACCAACTCAAATAAGCCCTAAATAAATCACAACCTTTGTAAGATTTACACTCCCTCTTTCTTAGCATATTCTAAAAAAATGCACTACCTCTTTTATTTAACAGAGAATTCCAGATAAATCCCATATTTAATTTCAAAACCCCCAAAGGTTTGTTAATTTTTGTAAAAGATATAAAGGTGATAGAGATGAAATTGAGATTTTAAAATGTTGATGAATTTACCATTATGCCCTCAGTTTTTAAATAAAAGAAAAAAAGAAAAATGAGCCCCCATAGTGGTTGACGAAGACGATAGTGTGTAGTGGTCGACAGTGGTTGAGGAAAGGAGAAGACAGGGAGTGAGGACAGAATGGTGGTCACCCCCCCCCCCTCTGTGTCTCCCTTCGGTTGAAATCATGGTGTGTTGGTGTGGTTATGGCGGATGGTGGTCGAAGTTCGCGAGCGACGGTGAAGATGAAAGTTGTCCCTGACGAGGAAGAAGAAAGTGAATAGTAGAACAAGCTGAGGAAGAAGAAGGTGAATAGTTTCTCCTTGAAGTGCATTAAGAGATATCGCATTCAAAATGAAATCTCCTGCTACAAATTGAGAACTTTCTTTGCAAGAGAGATTTATCAGTGCAACCAAATATCAAAGTATCCCTTTCGATATGATATTTTCAAATAATGATAATGAAAGGAAAATATAAGATATTTTCAAATATGAAATTAACTCATCATCAAAACTAATAAAACATAGTGAGTACAGATGAGCAAATTTAAAAAGGATTTTCTTCAAATAAAGGAGATGAGCTTGTAAGATATAGAACACATGTGAATGTGAAGCTCCCCCTTAATGAATGCATGACTAAAATAGGAAGCTCCCTTTAATGATACCAAACAATAATGTGACACCAAATTGGTATGAAGAAATATTTTATGCTTTTTATGATGACGAAAATGTTTGGAGCATAAGGATCATTTTTAAAAATGAGTTTGATCAGGCTAAACTTCATCAGATAAAATTAAATGAATAAAAACAAGTTAGCCTGGCATGATTATGCTATATGCATATTACAATACCTCACTCAAGTAATATCGTAATTACTTGAGTCATAATCCTCTATTATTCATTGATGCATCACTGGCTAGCCACTATCTGATGATGTGATCAATGCTGAATATCTCCAGATTTGATGCATAAGGATGAGTTTCTGTGAAGTGTGGGTTGATCAATTCATAGAGTTGTCTAATCTTGTCATTCACAGAAGGGATGAACTTCAATATTCTTTGTGGCAAACTTAGTGTAGAATTGTTGAAGTTCCTTTCCCACATAGCTCGAGTGATTATTCATGTGATATCCATGACTCTGTAGCCATCACTTGTAGTTCACACGAGAGGACCTTACAAGCTTATCTTCCTCTGTTTATCCCTGTTTCCCAATGCAAGAACAGAGGATCCTACAAACAAATATATGCTTTTTGGCACCCGATGTTTCTTGGGTCCACACAAGATTAGATATGATAACTCTTATGCTTTTATAATTTAACCATTTGATATTTGAGCAAAGAGTAGAACAATCAAAGATCAAAAGCATTATTTTACCCAATCGGATAAATTCAAACATATGAATCAAATAGGGTAACAACTAAATGATACTAAAAATGTTATTTCTCAATGACAATTTGTAAATATACTTGATGTGAAAAAAATGCCATTGATGAGAATGCATGCAATTTTCCAATGAGATTAGATTTGTCAAAAATGATAATGAATTATGCAAATTATTTCAAATCTCACATGTTCTTTCAAAACATGATAATGCATTTCAAAAATTAAGATTTTAATGTATGAAAGGTTAATTTTTGAAATACATTTAAAAGTGATGCTCACTCTAAATATGGTGGAAGTCAATATATATCGAATGTACCATAATGCTTCGAGTTTTGGAGAACATGTCGAACATTGAAGTTAACATGTAGAAGAATTTTCCCAAAAGTAAAGATCATAAGGATAAATTATTAGCAAGACATGCTTAGCAAAATAGTGATATAGTTACTCAAAAGAATGGATGAAGACAAAGTTGATGACTTTGAGTAACAAAATGACTACTAGGATTCATGGATGATGAAGCATATACTCATTAGTCCAAATGACTAGAGTTCTAGAATATAATCCTAGTAGGTTATTCCACTTAATGGTTAATGCATTAACATTCAATGCATTAATGAACATTTATAAAACTTGGAATAACTCACAGTCAACTAAGAATTTATGCTTTAAGCATAATACACACGAATTGAATTCTTTTCTTGAAGATATGCTTGAAACTCATACATGATCAACTCGTTAGACATGAGATCCAACTAGTTAGAGAATGAAACCAAGAAGTTCAAGCAACACATTGAAATCCAAAGATCAATATGTGAAATGTAGGGAAAACTCAACTGGGCAAATTTGAAGCATATCCGACATTCAGTATACAATATTAACTTCCAATTTTGAAACATCATTTGAATGCACTCAAAATATTTTCAAAACATTTGTATGTATTTTCACAAAACAAAATGAATTGAAATTCAAAACAAATTTTAGAATTGTGCATTTTTTTAAAAAAAAAAAAAAAAGAGCTCAAAAAGTTTTGCACAATTTCATTTACTGTCCATTTAGCAATCTGGAAAACACTTTGAAAAACATAAATGATTGATTGCTAATGGAATGCAATGATGGACAAGTATTCATTACCCAAAAATGAATATATATAATCACAGTATGAGGTAAGAATTAGTTATCACCGTAATTCCTCTTGTCCTTATAGTATCTTGCTTGGTTGAGATGGATTGATGTAGATAACTCCTTTTCCGACGTTCACCATCAACATCAACCATTGCTTCTTTGGCTTCCTCAAGAGTCGAATTGTTTCTCTATATAGTTGCATTCTTGAGAAGCTTTTTCTCATCTTTTCGATTTGCATCAGGCGCCAGTCTACTTGAGTAAGATGAGATGTTTACTCGAGTATGATGCATTAGTTTCTCAGCGTCAGTGATCTTTCTTGCTATTACTCGAGTACGCCTCATCTTCTTACTCGAGTACGATGCAATCAGATTCCTTAGTGCCAGTAACTCGACGACGTTACTCGAGTACACTTTCTCTTTACACGAGTATGATGCTTTCCTGAAACACTAGCATGCTCATTAAACCCCGACAATACTCGAGTAGATTAGCTTATTACTCGAGTACGATTCCAAAATATGCAGTTCATAAAGGGAATTATTAAATCATTGTATATGCATAAAGAATCAGACTATTGAATATTGCAAACCTCATTCCTACGATTTCACAATATAAAACCTCAATTAATATTACAACCAATAACACATGAGGTTTTACCATTGTATACCTTTTACCTTAGGTACTTAGAGGATTGGCTTTGCTTACCCACTGATTCTTCATATATTTTCTTGTGGATGTCGACAAAGCTCTCTCAAAAGATATAGACTTCCAGAGTCTTTTGTTTAATACTTGAGAGATTTTTCTTTTCCTTTTCTCCTCAAGATAGTTGAACGGTACTCTATGGTAGTTTGTGCTTGAGGTGAGACATACTCCTCTTGCTTGTATCCATTGCTTCTTTTGATGGTATGACCTTGTAGTTCTAGCAATCGGTGCTCTGAGAGTTCTCCTGCTAGATGCTATGATCCTCTTCATTGACGCAAGAGAAACTCTTGGCTTCTTGTTCATTTTCTCTGTACCCTTATGTCCATTGATTTTCAAATCATCCTGTACACATAAAGCACTAGATGGACATTTTGGTACCCACTTATACTTGGGTCCTTGATCGTTAGTATTGGACCTTGCTTGTCCTTTAGGAACCCAAACAAATTTATTTCTCACATTAGAATTTCTTCTAAAATAGCATGTGTGAGAAATATGACCAAATTTACACAATAATTGCAAACTATATGATGATGTGCATTATGAGATTTTATGCAAGCATTGTGTCGGTCCTGAGAGAAAATTATTAAACAAACTTCATTTAAACATTCTTCATTCCCAATAAATTTTCCAGCATTATTTTCAAAAACATTTATGCTTTTCAAATTAGAATCAATAATCGGTTGAAAGACAATTTTATGCAAATGTTCAAAATCATTTTTCTTAACTACACAAAAAGAATTGGAATTGTTTACCAAATGTGCATCTTGAGCTCCAGATAATGATTTACCATAATCGTGCATAATGAGCTCCTCGAAATCATCTTCCTCTTGTTCTGTGTTGACCAATGCATGGAAGCATTTTCTGATTTCACCTTCTTCAATCTCAACTTCCGTTTGTTCATCAATCGTGGATATACAACTTATAGTCTCAGATGAACTGTCAACACTTTCAACTTCAACACAATTGTTAGAAGCATATATAAAACCAAGAGTATCCCAGATTTCTTTAGCACTAGAGCAAGACTTGATTTTCTCAAAATCATTTTGGTTAAAGAACTATATAAAATTTTCATTGCTCTAATGTTCAATGAAAACATTTTCTTTTCCTCTTTAGTCCAATCCTTTCTTGGTTTGAAATCAAAGACATTTATAAAAACATTCCACATATCAAAATCAAAACATTTTATAAATGATGTCATTCTAGCTTTCCAAAACCAAAAATCAATATCTTTGAAAAACGGTGGAATGGTATAATGTAACATCCCGAATTTTTTCGGAAGAAATTAATTTATGATAATTAAAATTTATCATTTAAGATTATTTTTATAGTAATATCTCAAATTTTGGAATAAGAGAGTTTAGGAATAAGACGAGATAAGAAAGTTACTAGGCTTTTGATAATCGGTATTTTTCATTGCAATCGTGGTAAAAATCGATAGTAATTTGAATGGTAGATGATTATGTAGTAGATAAGCATGTGAAATTTGATCGGTAGATAAGTATTTGGTAGATGGACATATGTATGGTAGTTAGATGGTAGATGGAGATGTGAATGGTAGTTACACGGTAGATGGACATAAGAGTGGTAGATAGATGGTAGATTGAAGTAGTTGGGTAGTAGATAGACATGTGATTTTGAAAAATGGTTGAGACCCAAAACTCTATAAATACCTCACCCCTTCTCTTCTTTCACAACACATAAACACTCAAGACTCACGTAAAGGTAGAGAAAGAGAGAGAGAGAGAGAGAGAGTGAAGGAAGCCTTGCGGTAATTTTGGGAACTATAGAGTAACGAGGTAACTCGAATATTCTTCCATATACTTGTGAATTGTGTATGATTATAAATTATGTTATATTTTATATAGACTAAATTATTTGTATATGTATTACGATATTATCATGATGAAAACTGAATATTACGGTTTTGCCCCGAATTTCGTAAATGACAATTTAGTCCTTTGAATTCTCAAGTATGAAAGATTGGTCCGATGAGGTTTATGAGATGTTGATTTTTCCTTGTGATGATATAAATGGAAGCATGTTTTAATCTACTTTATTTTTATTGAATATAATTATCATGGCGGATGTATGTGTGATGGGTTGGAGTAAGGAGGAATTTGAATGATAAGATTTCTTTATGCCACCACTCGGTGCATAGTGGATGGTACTTTTCAGGGCCCTTTCTTCCATGTTTTTCCTTTGGCCGGGATTGCATTGGAGTTGTGAGACATGTGACACCTCCTTAGTTGTTCTTTTAAGGAGGAGACATAGTCGATACTTAAGCTCTATACCTTTGGCCAGTGTATCTTAAGTTACGGTGAGCTTGAAACCATCCAAGTCAAATGAATGAGTTTCTATTGGACTTTGTGTTAGCCTATGGCTCCAGTCAGCGGTACAAGGGCGGATAGTGATATAAGGGAGGCTGCATATTACATATTGTAAAATTGTATAATTCACAATTCGATATAATGATGATTACTTTTGCAAAATAATTCGTATGAGAAATTATGGTATATATATAAATATATTTGAGATCGGCCTTGCTTTTTGTCATATGTGATTTGCTTGTCTACGGTAGAAATATTCAGTAGTTACTGAGACGTGGAATCTCATCCCATATTAACATTTTTTAGGTGAACATCCTAGTAGGGAGCAAGGGAAGGCACCTATGGAGTGAGCTTTGAAGGATATTTTGTACTCCTATAGTTTATGTTATGTTATTTCATTTGCCATGAACCTAAAACTTCCGCTTTGTATTAAACTCTGAAAAAAAATTGGAAATTTATTTTGAATATGTATTATGAACTTTATTTTAAATAGTCTTGTAATTTAATGATTTGGATATTGATTATCCCTGTTGGAGGTATTTCAAATATTTTGACCAAGTTTTCAGGTGTTGAATTTGAGGTGTTACATATAATCGAAACCTTCTGAAAATGAACAACACCCAAAATCAGCCATTGACAACTCTTGAGATTGTTAAGTCCTTTAAACAAGAGCCTAGCTCTGATACCAAATGAAGAACCGGCTATCACCCAAGAGGGGGGGTGAATTGGGTGTCTGATAAAACTTTAGATAACTTTGAAAATCTTTTCGCAACTTACTAAAAGTAGTTTGAATGACAAAATCAGTTTATAAAGCAATAATCAATCATTCAAACATATATGCTGGAAATGTAAGAGTTTAAGGAAGAGAATAGGAAAACTGAGATTTATACTGGTTCGGTCCAATCCTTGACCTACGTCAAGTCCCCAAGCTCCACTTGAGATTTTCAATCAATTATCTCCTTGTTTAACCGAGCACAAGATAAAGCCTTTAAAACCTCACAAGTTTAGTCGGGCACTTGTGCAGCCTTTACAATCTCCTACTGAGATACTCCCCCTTACACACTGTAAGGATACAATTACATACTCTGTAAACGAAGGATGATCCTCTCACTCTTGGACTCACTCCCCCTTACAAGTTGTAATTGATACACCCACACTTAAGGTTCCACAACCTTAAGATTTTGACAACTAAAAGAATTAAATGATGTTTAGGAACTCCTCATTGAGTAGATAAAAGTTAATCACTGAAGTACATAATCATTCATATCACTCTCTATTGTAAACTATATAAACATTGAGAAACAGAGTGTATGAACTATCGACGGTGAAGTAGTAAAATCATTTTGTTGGCTTTGTCGATTCATTCATCAATCGTCGTCACTTCTTCCGGTTTGAAGACTTCGCAATTTATAGGTTATTGTGTTTCGATCGTTGCGAGCATTCGACCGTTGGAAATCAGTTGGAAGTATCCGTTGAAGCTTTTGTTGCTTTTTGACCGTTGAGCTCTAATCCAACTTTAATCATAAAATGTTTATCGTTGACTTTGTTGGCTCACGGAGTTTTGATGATAACAAGACTTCATTATTTAAACCTTTTGTTAAAAGGGATTTGTGTTTTTGAATCAGTAAATGTTAAGTTAATTACTCAGGTGTTCTTGGTTATTCAAGTAATTGTCTTGTATAAATTGACACCTTTCGAAAGTTTGTTGAAAAACTATCCGGTATTACTTTCGGACGTTACTCAAGTAATGAGCACTCCTTTTGCAAGTAATTTAATTACTTTCTATGGTTACTTGAGTAAGGTTCTTTAGTTTCGCAAGTAATTATTTTATTCAACATTACTTTATGAAGTTACTCGAGTAATACCTTTTGATTTGCAAGTAATATAGACTTAATCATGTTTTGCTCAAAAATTACTTTCCAAATTACTCAAGTAAGCTATTTCCTTTCCGCAAGTAATCTCATTACTCTCGACCTTACTTGAGTAAGACACATCTCGTTCCGCAAGTAATCAAGTAATAGACGCCTCTTTTCAAAACCTCACAATATTACTTTCGAAAGCTACTTGAGTGATACTTTCAAACTTCGCAAGTAATGTTGTTCTTCTCTGCAGAGTCTTATTATCTTTGATATTACTTTCGAAATTACTTGAGTAAGCTTTGCAAGTAATTTCATGAAAATGATTCTAACGCCTCTGTTTCTTGAACAACTGGATATTACTCAAGTAAATCCTTTAAGCTACCTAAGTAAGTTCTTGCAAATTCCAGAAACCATTGGTATGTACTTAAACTCTGCTCTAATCATTATGGGTAATCTTTTAACTACTCTTAATCACTCTCAAACTTATATCTAAACATCTTTTTGAGTAGATTTCAGTTGATTAACCTTTGTTTAATGTGAGATTAGCCAAAAGCATTTCAACATGTCAAAAGTATTTATTGCGCTGAAAAAGCAGAACACGCAAACAAAATTAAAGCGTGTAGCATTCGAAGATATTCCAGCTGTTATTCTGCACAAGTAGGCGAAGACATTTAATGAAGCAACGGTCGAAGTCTCTCAACGGCTATCACATTCAAATCTGTCAACTACCCATCTACCGAAGCTTTGTGCAATTAATTCGACTCAAACGGTCATCAAGCTTCAATTTGGTATAAATAGGCGAAGAGCTGAATTCATCGCACGAATAACACGAGACAAAGTATTCAAAGTGATCAAATTCTATTCTGTTTATATCTTCAAATATCATTGAGCTTCGTATTTATTATTCATCTACTCGTGAGAGAGATTTATCATTTCTTTTATATTTGTTCAAATCTCAAGATAGAGGTATCTTGAGTGTGGGTGTACGATTACAACTTATAAGGGAGTGAGTCCTAAGGAGAAAGGATCATCCCGAGTTACGAGTGTGTAATTGTATTTGTGAGTTAGTGAAAATCCCGAGTGTCGGGGACTGGACGTAGGTCAAGGAGTTAGACCGAACCAAGATAAGTCCTCTCGTGTCATTTCTCTTTACTTCTTTTTTTGCTTTCATCGTTTATCCGTGAAAGAATTTTTGAGATCACCTATTCACCCCCTCTAGGTGATATTCCACCTTCATTTGGTATCGAGCAAAGGTTTCTCAGTTGGGCTTAACATCCCGAGATAGATCATGGAAGGAATATTACCTGACGGTGCTTCAATCAATCGTCCTCCCGGCTTCAATGGAGAACATTACTCCTTTTGGAAAGCCAAATTTAGAGTCTTTGTTATGGCTTTTGAATTTGGTTTATGGGATGTATTCGAGGAAGGTGATTATAAACCATTTGTCACCAAAGATGGAGTTCAAACTCCTAAGCAAAAGAAAGATTACGATGAGAATGACAGGAGACTTGCCACTCTCAATAGCAAAGCCATTCTAATGCTTCAAAGTGCTCTTAGTCATGAAGAGTTTTTCCG
The DNA here is from genome assembly GCA_019022615.1 of Acacia melanoxylon. Lineage (NCBI taxonomy): Eukaryota > Viridiplantae > Streptophyta > Magnoliopsida > Fabales > Fabaceae > Acacia > Acacia melanoxylon. Next base: position 4,473,731 of record JAFJYJ010000046.1, read on the forward strand.
AATTAGCAATCTGACAAATGCAAAGGACATGTGGAAAGCCTTGGAGATTGCATATGAAGGAACCTCGGAATTAAGGAGAATCGCATCAACACGCTGACAACCGAGTATGATCTCCTACGTATGAAGACCGGAGAATCCATAGGAGAATTTCAACTTCGCTTTACTCATCTGATAAATCAATTGTCAGCTTTGGGTAAAACATACGAGCAAAATTCTCAAGTCGGGGAAAATCCTCAACGTCTTGACCAAAGATTGGGAAGCCAAGGTCACAAGCAATCGAAGAAGCCCGTGGAGAATCAATGCGATCGATTCTTTGCTCTATTCGGAAGCCTATCTCGAATATGAAAGCAAACTGAAATTCAAGAAGGGCTTGGATGAAATTAACAACGGTAGAAACAAAGGTGTTGCTCGAATCTTTGTGAAGGAGAAGGAACCCAATGAGGAAGATGAGGATGATGATGAAATGGCTATGTTCGTTCGGAGATTCAAAAAGTTCTACAAGAGGAATCAAGGGTTCGAGAAATAGATTCCGAAAGGAACCTCTAGCAACCGACAAGACTTCAAAGACAAAGAACAAATCATTTGCTACGAGTGTGAGAAGCCGGGGCACATCAAATCCGAATGTCCTCAAGCGAAGGATAAAGAAAAGGATAAGAAGAAAAGATTCAATCAATTCAAGAAGAAAGCCTACGTATCTGCCATATGGGGAGATAGCTCTTCAGATGAGGAAAGTGATGAGGAAGAAGTAGCAAATGTCTGTCTAGTTGCTAAAGAACAGTCAAGATGACAACGAGGTAAGTGACTCGAACCTACATATGATGAACTACTTTTTGAATATAATGAATTGTATACGGAGTTTAGAAAAATTACTAGAGAACTTATTTCCTCAAGGAAGAAAATCAAATTACTTGAAGAACAAGTTGAAAATGCTTCTCCATCTTGCGAAAAACCTCCTTGTGAAAAATGCCCGATCTTGAAAAGAAAAACATCAAACTTACGAAAACTCTTGAAAAATGCACAAAAGGAAGTGAAATGCTCAATGTGATTTTAAAAGCACAAAGATTTACAAACGATCGTTCGGTATTGGTTACAATCCTATCTTTGATAAAAAGAAAGGGAAAAAGAAAACTGGGAAAAATCTTACTTGAAATATTTTCAAAAGTCTGTTTCATTCTTCAAATCCTTTTGCTCATTGTAACTCTCAGAACCGAAAGGGACATAGTACTTCATCTTGTTTTCATAAGAAAGAAAGAAGAGATAAACCTGTTGGTAATTATCAATGGGTACCTAAGGGAACCTATGTTCCTAAGGCCCGAACTAACCTCAAAGGACCCAAGAAAAGATGGGTACCTAAAACTTAATCTCTTCGATTTGTAGGTTTGTCTCGAGAGCATCAAGAACCAACAAGTGGTATATTGACAGTGGGTGCTCCGGACACATGACGGGGATCAAACCAAATTCGTTGCAATAAGATCAAAAGATGGTGGTAAAGTTACCTTTGGAGGAAACCAATCTGGAAAGATCTCTCGGAATTGGAGAGATTGGTGCAAAGGATGAACCTCGGATCAAAGATGTATATCTTGTGGAAGGACTCGTCATAACCTCCCGAGCGTAAGTCAAAGTGCCGACAAGAACAACTGGATTATCTTTGATTCGGAAGAATGTCTCATTGTCAACAAAAATGATCTCCCAATCGATAAAGGTAAACTTAAGGTATTATTCAAAGCTCCTCGTGAAGGAAATTGTTATACTTTAGATTTACCTAAAATTGATTCGAAAAATGCTTTGTTAGCAACGTAGACGAGAGTTGGGCTGTGGCATAAGCGTCGGGTCATGTAAACATGTTACAACTAGATAAGTTGTTGAGAAAAGATTTAGTTCTTGGTTTACCTAAATTACGTTTTAAAAATAACATGATTTGTGATGCTTGTCAAAAAGGTAAACAAACTAAATCATCTTTCAAAAATAAGTTTGAAATCTCGACTAGTAGACCTCTTCAACTACTTCACATGGACCTAGTTGGACCTGCAAGAGTCAAGAGTCTCGGTGGCAATCTTTATACTCTAGTAATTGTCGATGATTTCTCTCGTTTTACATGGACTATTTTTCTATCTTCCAAGGATGAGACATTTGATCTATTTGTCGTGTTTGCCAAGAAAGTGCAAAACGAGAAAGGTGTTTGCATTTCAGGTATACGGACTGATCATGGAGGAGAATTTGAGAATCATGCTTTCGGAGAATTTTGCGATGCTCATGGTATTGACCACAACTTCTCGCCCGAGGACGCCACAACAAAATGGTGTGGTTGAAAGGAAGAATCGAGTGCTCACCGAAATGGCCCGTGCAATCTTTGAACGAAAACAAGACTTCACAAGTCTTCTGGGCAGATGCAATGAGCACGGCCTGCTATATCTCAAACCGAGCCTATCTCCGAAAGAAGCTCAACAAGACTCCATACGAGCTGTATAAAGGAAGGAAACCGAATCTGGCTCACTTACACATCTTTGGCTGCAAATGCTTCGTCACAACAATGGTAAGGATAACTTGGGAAAGTTTGATTCCAAGTCCGATGAAGGTATATTTCTTGGATACTCTAATAGGAGTAAGGCCTATAGAATTTTTAATAAACGCACTCGGTTAGTAGAAGAGTCAATCCATGTTGTGTTTTGTGAATCCAAGTTTGACGAACCTCGGATAATGATGAGGAACCTATTTATAAAAATCAATTCTTTTCAAAAACTACTCCGCTCTCTTGAAAAATCTGAAGATGTTTTTAAAAGTGACTCTCAAAACTCTTGCAAAAATCCCGATCAATCTCAACCTAAAGCTTGGAAGTTCATTAGGAATCATCCTTTGGACCAAGTAATAGGGGATATAAATCAAGGTGTAAGGACCAGACAAAGTACCTTGAATGAGGTTACATTTTCTGCCTTCATATCTGAGATTGAGCCCTCTAAAATTGACGAAGCCCTATCAGACAATGATTGGGTGATAGCAATGCAAGAAGAACTACATCAATTTGATAGAAATCAAGTTTGGGATTTGGTACCTAGGCCTAAAGATCATCCGGTCATTGGCACTAAATGGGTATTCAAGAACAAACGTGATGAATCCGCAATCATAGTCCGTAACAAGGCTAGATTGGTTGCCAAAGGCTATAATCGGGGAAGAAGGAATTGATTATGAGGAAACGTATGCTCCAGTAGCTAGATTGGAAGCAATACGTGTACTCTTAGCCTTTGCGTGTATCAAAGGATTTAAACTTTATCAAATGGATGTTAAAAGTGCTTTTCTAAATGGTTTTATTCAGGAAGAAGTTTACGTTGAACAACCTCCTGGTTTTGAAAATGATCATTATCCGGATCATGTTTACCGTCTTAAAAGGCTTTATATGGTCTTAAACAAGCTCCTAGAGCTTGGTATGGAGTTAAGCAAATTTCTTCTTGATCAAGGTTTTGTCGAGGAAAAGAGACACAACCCTCTTCATAAAAAGTAATAAACTTAATGAGATTTTAATTGTGCAAATTTATGTTGATGACATAATATTCGGTGCTACTAATGATTCTCTCGTGAGGAATTTTCCAAGAAAATGCGGGGTGAATTCGAGATGTCTATGATGGGCGAATTGAACTACTTCCTCGGCTTGCAAATCAAACGGCGGAAGGATGGTATTTTCATCTCTCAAACAAAGTATCTCCGCGATTTGCTCAAGAAGTTTGGAATGGAACATTGCAATGGAGCCGACACTCCAATGAGCTCAAGCTGCTTCTGCGGATGCGGATGAAGAAAAGGCAAGGACTTCAACATAACCAAGTATAGAGGGATGATTGGATCATTGCTGTACTTGACCGCAAGTAGACGATATTCAATTTAGTGTGGGAATGTGTGCGAGATTCCAATCGGCTCCTAAAGAATCACACGAGCATGTTAAGAGAATCTTTCGGTATCTCTCGACACAAAGGAGCTTGGACTTTGGTTCCCAAAAGGCCAACAAGAATTTTTGGTAGCATACTCGGACTCGGATCATCTTGGATACAAACCGGAAAAAGCACTAGTGGACAATGTGAGTTTCTCGGAGGTTCACTCGTATCGTGGTTCGGACAAGAAACAAACCACCGTGGTTTGTATCCTCCACTTTGAAGCTGAATATGTTGCTGCCTCTAGTTGTTGTGCCCAAGTCCTTTGGCTAAAGCAACAATTATCGACTTGGGAGTCATCTCGAAAGAAATTCCAATCCTTTGTGACAACACAAGCACAATCAGCTTGGCGAAAAATCCGGTTCAACATACAAGAACCAAGCACATTGATGTGAGACATCATTTTATCAGAGATCATGTGCAAAAGAAAGATATTAAAGTGATGTTCATACCTACACATTTGCAACTTGCGGATATTTTCACGAAGCCCTTAGCCAAAGAACAATTCATGTTTATCAGAAGAGAATTGGGAATGGTCAATCCCAATGAGTTGTAAGTAATTCTTCTTACTTGTGATTTATAAGATTTAATTTAATTATGATCACTAACTTAAGCATCGGAGTTTCTAGATTTAGTGTTTGCAGGATGCTCTGTTCGTGCTTCCAAAAAAAAAAAAAACAGAGGTTAACATAGGCATATCTTGGCATATCTTACTTGAGTAAAAACATGTGTTACCCGAGCATCTTTCGTACTTTGTGGCGGTAATCATTTCTCTTCTCATACTTTGCTTTCGAAACTGCCCGAGTAACAAATTATTGATGTGCTTTATATTCATTGATTGCTCTGTGTGCATCACGATTTAAAAGTCTAACATTGCATAATTTATTTAATCAATAACGTGGGTCGATTTTTTAATTAATATTTCATTCTATTATTTCCTTTTGCAATCAATATGTGTTTTTCATTTGCTTCACATCCGAGCAACTTCGTAGGCCCTAGGATATTAAATAAAAGTTGTTTCTTTTGTCAATAAATGTTTTGTACTTTGTGTCATTGCATTTTTAAAAAAAAAAAAAAAAAAAAAAAAAAACTGCACTATTTTCTTTAATTTTTTTTAATAAACATAAATATTTTTTTAAAATATATATATATATATATATATATATATTTCGTGCATTTAATGATCTTAAAAAAAAAAAGAATGAAGCAAGACGCCAATTCACATGTGATGCTTTTCAATGTAATGAATATTAAATTAAAAAAAAACATTATTGATTGATAAACATTAAACAAAAAAAAAAGGGGCATATAGAACAAAAAAAAAAAAGTGACTACGAAGATGTGGATTCCATAGGAGAAATGTTGAAGCAAGTAGTAGCAAATGATGATAAAATAATGTGTGCGTTGTTGATAAGTCAATAAAGACTATTGAAATGTATTGTCTTTTTCCGATTCTTATCTTCATTCAATGCATAATTTGAAAAAGGCATCGTTTCCTCTCAATTTTTTTATTTGATATGCCCCCATTAATTTGATCCAATATATTAAAATAAAAAATTGTGGGTCATGGTTGTTTTTAATTGATGCTTCATCCTACTATTTCGTTTTGCAATAAATCAATTCATGATCTGTGTGCGTCATTTCCTTTCAAAAGCATTGGTTTATTTTATTATTATTTTCTTCTTTGAATCAATGTTTTGTCTTGCATTTAAATACTGTATGAGTAAACTGAAAAATCATCATTCATCTCTCTGTGCGTTATTTCTGTGCGTTATTTCCGAAAGCTACTCGAGCAATTAATTGTTTTACCCGAGTACTTGTCGGTTTCATTCATTTGAAAAGGGTTGTCCACGTCGCTATTTTAAATTCAACAAGCTTTTGCGTTATCATGTGTTGACTTGAAAAGCCTTGTTTTAGCCGAAATTTTACTATGTTTTATCTTCCATTAATTGCTCATTGACGTCTGGTTTATTAATTGGAAAGCATCATCTTCGTTTCACACTATTCCTCCTCCCTCCTCTTTGAGTGATGACAAAGGGAGAGAAAGTAATGCATGGTCGTTAGTACTAAAACTTGTCTTTTGTATTGAAGTTATATACAGTACTAACGCTTTAGCTATGAATGCAAACATGTTATTATCTCGACTCATATTTCTTTGCATTCTTGCGCTATATTCAATTTTGGATTCGAAACTTTTCAAAAATTGTTTCAAATTTATCAAATGTTGTCATCATCAAAAAGGGGGAGAATGTTGGCTCACGGAGTTTTGATGATAACAAGACTTCATTATTTAAACCTTTTGTTAAAAGGGATTTGTGTTTTTGAATCAGTAAATGTTAAGTTAATTACTCAGGTGTTCTTGGTTATTCAAGTAATTGTCTTGTATAAATTGACACCTTTCGAAAGTTTGTTGAAAAACTATCCGGTATTACTTTCGGACGTTACTCAAGTAATGAGCACTCCTTTTGCAAGTAATTTAATTACTTTCTATGGTTACTTGAGTAAGGTTCTTTAGTTTCGCAAGTAATTATTTTATTCAACATTACTTTCGAAGTTACTCGAGTAATACCTTTTGATTTGCAAGTAACATAGACTTAATCATGTTTTGCTCAAAAATTACTTTCCAAATTACTCAAGTAAGCTATTTCCTTTCCGCAAGTAATCTCATTACTCTCGACCTTACTTGAGTAAGACACATGCGATTCGCAAGTAATCAAGTAATAGACGCCTCTTTTCAAAACCTCACAATATTACTTTCGAAAGCTACTTGAGTGATACTTTCAAACTTCGCAAGTAATGTTGTTCTTCTCTCTTGAGAGTCTTATTATCTTTGATATTACTTTCGAAATTACTTGAGTAAGCTTTGCAAGTAATTTCATGAAAATGATTCTAACGCCTCTTGTTTCTTGAACAACTGGATATTACTCAAGTAAATCCTTTAAGCTACCTAAGTAAGTTCTTGCAAATTCCAGAAACCATTGGTATGTACTTAAACTCTGCTCTAATCATTATGGGTAATCTTTTAACTACTCTTAATCACTCTCAAACTTATATCTAAACATCTTTTTGAGTAGATTTCAGTTGATTAACCTTTGTTTAATGTGAGATTAGCCAAAAGCATTTCAACATGTCAAAAGTATTTATTGCGCTGAAAAAGCAGAACACGCAAACAAAATTAAAGCGTGTAGCATTCGAAGATATTCCGTTGTTATTCGCACAAGTAGGCGAAGACATTTAATGAAGCAACGGTCGAAGTCTCTCAACGGCTATCACATTCAAATCTGCCAACTACCCATCTACCGAAGCTTTGTGCAATTAATTCGACTCAAACGGTCATCAAGCTTCAACTGGTATAAATAGGCGAAGAGCTGAATTCATCAGCACGAATAACACAGACAGAGTATTCAAAGTGATCAAATTCTATTCTGTTTATATCTTCAAATATCATTGAGCTTCGTATTTATTATTCATCTACTCGGAGAGAGATTTATCATTTCTTTTATATTTGTTCAAATATCAAGATAGAGGTATCTTGAGTGTGGGTGTACGATTACAACTTATAAGGGGGAGTGAGTCCTAAGGAGAAAGGATCATCCCGAGTTACGAGTGTGTAATTGTATTTGTGAGTTAGTGAAAATCCCGAGTGTCCGGGGATTTGGACGTAGGTCAAGGAGTTAGACCGAACCAAGTATAAGTCCTCTGTGTCATTTCTCTTTACTTCTTTTACTGCTTTCATCGTTTATCCGGCGAAAGAATTTTTGAGATCACCTATTCACCCCCCCTCTAGGTGATATTCCACCTTCAGACTTCGTTAATGCTCCGTCTTGAGTGTTGTATTAATAGCCGTTGAGAAGATTCAAGCTTTTCGTTGGTATGTTCAAACTATCCATTACACTCAGATGCTTTCCTCTGTTTTCTGACTTAGCATTTAATGCTTCTGACACACAATTTGCTTTATGCAAATCTGTTGTTAATCTATGATTAAATCATCTGAAACTCATGAACAATCTGGTTAAAAGCATTTGGTAATAGTAATGAGTAATAATCAAAAGTAATAAAGTGATATAGCAAGATTCATGATTTTCGGAGTCGGAGATTTGAGGGACAAGGATGACATTGCTCGAGCAATGAACCAAAGCTTTCTCGGGCAAGCTTCTATTGTTGAACTGATAAACTGGTTTCTATCGTTGATGCTCGAGTAAGACATGATCCTTGCTCGGGCAAGAAATAGACAAAGGCGAGGATTTGTGAATTCAATGATGTTGCTCGAGCATGGTTTTTCCTCTGCTCGAGGATGGTGCTCGAGCATGCCTCTCACTCTGCTCGGGCATGCTTCAGACCACGGCTTGAACAAACTTCAATCATCGTTGATGCTCGAGCATGCCAAATATCGTGCTCGGGCAATACTGAGACAGAGAGCGAAATGGTTTCAAACACATGCTTGCTCGGGCAGCCTTTTTCTTCTGCTCGAGCATGCCGCTTGAGCAAGCCTTTGTTTCTACTCGAGCAAAACTCTTCAACCTGTTGTTTCTTTGTTTAGATTGATGTTGCTCGAGCAAGCCTTCCTTTATGCTCGAGCATGACTTCCCAACTCAGTGAAAATGTTGCCGGTCACGCTGTTGCTCGAGTATGATTTTTCTTCTGCTTGAGCATGGTGCTCGAGCAACTCCTTTCTCTTGCTCGGGCAAGCCTCTTCCACTTCGTCATTTTTTTGCTTGATACGCTGATGCTCGAGCAAGGTTTTTGCTCGCTCGAGCATAACTCTTAATCTTGAATTCTTTCTTCGAACTCAACGATGCTTGGTCTTCCCAAATATTCTACTCAAGTAGATCGTCTTCGAATGTCAAACTCCTCGTTGCCATACATTATGTTCTTGTGTAAAAATCAGATTTTCAAGAAGTAACATCCTTGACAAGATACAAGAAGCAATTTCCAGCGAGTATAACGTCTTCGGTATAAAACCACATTTAGAAAATCACCCCATCTCATAAAGAAATTCAAATATTCTTTCCATTTCAATAAGAATCAACTCCAAACTAGTTGTATTTCGTCCATTAACATCAGATGAATGAAGGTTGATCTTGAGCAGCGGTTTTTGTAACATTATGAACAGACCGTCAACTTCAAAACATCATATCTCCTTCAATTGATATTTTTTCATGATCTTGATGTTTTTGGAAATGTATTTGAGTCTAGTTACCAATGGCACTAGTTTCGGCTCATTTGGATTTGTCATTTGTGAGATATGCTCAAAATACCGAAGCTTGGTCTGGACTGTGATGGTGATTTTTGTGTCAGCTTGAAAAAATCATAGTTCTCTCATCTGGACTCTTTTGGACTTGAATTTTATATCAAAATGACGCATTGGGAGTCTAGTTTCATATGCCACTAGTTTCACGTCAATCCAATTCCTGGTTTGGGAGATATCGTTGAATTACCGGAGGTCGCCAGAAATAGAGCTGAATAGAGTAGCTGAAGAACGTTGTTGCTCGCGCATGGGTGATTTTCTTGCTCGAGCATGACACTGTTTGGGCGAAAGTAAGAGCTGGAAATGATCTTGCTCGAGCATGAAATTATTTGTGCTCGAGCAAGGCACTGTTTGTGTGAGAAAAAATGCTAAAATTACATTAATGCCCCCCAACAAACCAATATTCATCCGGAAGCTTGAACTTGCTTGTTTTAACTCTGAATTGAGTCGTTCCAACTTCTATTTGATCACAGAGACTTGAATATTGATATTCTCATGATATTTAACAAGTTCTTCTTTCTTCAAAGTTCATTCTTGATCATTCTCTATAATTTAATTTGGACTAACCTATAATAAACAAAGTAGTTAGTCAATGTATATGATATAAACTTTTTGCTCTAGATAATGGCATCAATATAAGACATCATCAAAATTAAGCATAACTAACAGAAATCGTTCACAAAACTTGTAATGGGATTGACAAGAATTGTGAAGGTTTTGACAAAAAAGTTTGCTAATGAAAACATGTAAGTCAGGATTCAACAACATTACTAAACTTGTCGATCTCATTACAATTCTTGTCAAATGTTGGTGAATCATGACTTATATGTTTTCATTAGCAAATGTTTTTGTCAAAATCATTACTAAACTTGTCAATCCCATTATGAGTTTTAGCGAAAAGCCACAAATGTTGGTGAATCCTGACTTACATGTTTTCATCATCAAACGCTTTTGTTAAAACCATTACAATTCTCTTCTAAACCATTATTAATTTTTTTAATCTCATTACGAGTTTTGTGAAATGCTTTAAACGTTGGTGAATCATAACTTACATGTTTTCATTAGTAAACGCTTTTGTCAAAGCCGTTACTAAACTTGTCAATTCCATTATAATTTTGTGAAGCCGTTTTACTGTTCGCCTTCTTCTTTCTCACCTCTTCCTCCATTTTTTTCTCCGATGTCCTTCATCTTCCACCATTTTCATTTTGCTCTACTTTCACCTTTGCTCCACTATCACACACACACACACACACACACACACACACACACACACACACACACACACACACAGAGAGAGAGAGAGAGAGAGAGAGAGAGAGAGAGAGAGAGAGAATATATGAGGGGCATTTTAGTAAAAAAAAATCAAAATCTCATATTCCTCCCAATAATTTCTGTGTCCTTTTAATTCTTTAACATATATTTGGGGGTTTCATAATTTCATATGGTATTTAAATGAGGTTTTCTCTTTATTTAATATAAGACTCAAATAACTTTTTTATATAAATCATTATTATTTTTTAAAAATTGAACTATGTAAGTATTTACAATAACTAACTCAATCGCACCATTTGTAAGATCTAGAGTTCGTCGTGAAAAAATTAAATAAAATATTTTAAAATATTTATATTTTTTTTTTATACCAAACTAATTTATTTGACTTATAAACCGATAAAAATGATATCCAACATATGTCATGATTAACTAACTTATTTAGTTTTCTTAATCTTTATCGAAAAAAGTCTATTATATTAAGAACTGGAGAGAGAGTATGTTTTTTTCTTTTTGCAAAAGTGGATATTCATCCTTTTAATTTAGTCCCTTAATTTTATTAAGCATGTTTTCAGTATTGCATCCCTGACACCGTAACTCTCAAATGTTAATTTTTTTTGTATTAATCATTATTATTTTTAAAAATTGAACTACATCAGTATTTAAAAATGTTTAGTTAACATTTATAATTTAGATGTTACTCCCTCCATCAATACATATAAGAGCCTTTTTTTATTAAGTTTATCCCTAAATGTAATATCTCTTTTGAATTTGTATTAATGATAAATACATTTTTTTTCTCATTTTTTCTCAATTAATTATAATACTACATACATTCTCTTTCATCATTTTCTTATCATTACTCTCTCTCTCTCACTTGTTCATAAATAGAGGCATTTTTGGAAAAATAAAAATAAAGTTCATACATAATTATTAAATTTAACTATTTTTTATAATCTCACGATTCAGTTAAAAGGCTTTTATATATAGGGATAGAGGGATTAGCAATTTTTTTTTTAAAAAAATTAATGATGTTAGAGTTAGAGGATTAAAAACAAAGTTTACAGAATTAAGTGAGAAAATGAAAATTTGTGTTAAGTCAAAGGAATATAATAAATGCATTTTTGTCGTTGCCGTATTATAATTTATTAAGTGGGCTATTAATTACATTTTTATATTTTCTATATTTAAAATGTAATACATACAATGTTTTTCTGAATATAATTTATGGTTTAAATATAAGTAAATTTTTATTTTTAAACAAACCATAGTTAACCACACTTTTAATGAACCAATGATGCCAAACATGTTAAAATATTGCTAAAAACAATTGTAATATATTTTCTACATTTTTCATACAAGTAACAGTAGTGTTTAAGTGATTTTTCCATCAATACTTGGTTTGACATACTATCTAAAATACGTTTTTGCTCAATTTGATTACAGTGACATGGTAAGGAAAATTCTAAGTCAAAGAGGTTTGTAACAAAGACTGTTGATTCATTTTTACTTATGTCATTTTAAATTTATATAAGGGTATTTTAGGAAAATGAATAAAATTAACTAATTTAACTTCTCTCTTTAATCTCCCTAAAATTAGTTAAATATGTCCTATAATTAAGACTAGATAGAGTTTTTTTTTTTAAGGCTTTATTATAATGCATATGTTACAAAAAGGTTTTATGTGCTGTTATCTATATATACACACACAGAGAGAGACCATATGGTCAAAGAATTCATTCAATGACCCGTGATTAATATGCGCATGAAAAAAAAAAAATCACCATATCAATATATCATCCTCAAATTCAAACCCAAATGTCATCAAATAAAACAAGAAGTACTCCATCATTCAAGTAGGTATTCAAAAAATATTATTATGTTTGAGAATAATTTACAAAGCACTTAATCTCATCATCATCCTTTAAATAGATAGAAATCAGTTTTTTTTTTTGTCAAAAATAGAAATCAAAATGAGGCAAGTATGATGATGTGATGATGAGATTTTTTGTTATGACATTTGAAGAGTTTGAGCCATAGTCACCATCTAAACGTCACTTCATCTTTACTCCTAGAGGTACCCTTATATGGCTAAGAATTATCTATAAATATTAAAAGAAATGGCAAAAATGATTTTTTGTCCAGGATTTTATACAAGATTTCAAGTGCATTCTTCAATTTTATAAAGTGTTTTTTTAGTCCTTTAATACTCTAATACCATTATTCTCAAATAATGTTTTTGTGACAATCATTGTTATTCCAAAAAAAAAATATTGTATAAAATAAAAAACGCCATCCTTTGTTAGAGTTAGAGTGCTAAAAATAGGCAATAAAATTATAAGATCAAAATGTGAGATTAAATGAATAAAGATACACATTTTTGTCCAAAGAAATGTAAAAATAAAGGAAAAATTTATGCCCTCAGCCAGGCAGCCTTATGCTATAGTAGATGGTTAGGTTTAAAACTTGGAGCACTAAGCCCAGTTTTTGGTAAAGTTTCTGATTTTGGGCTTTTGATTGGGCCTATTCTGACGCTTAGTGGATTTTTACTTTGTTGGAGTTCTTTTTTATTTTTCCTTTCTTCTTTATCTTTTTGACCAATACTTTGTTATTGGACTGGATTAAAATAACGAAGAAAAGATCAATATGTTGGAGTTCGGCTCCATGGACTTATTTGTTATGTGGACCTCCAGCTAGAGAAGAAATCATGGGCTTTTTAAAGGGGCAAAGGTAGTTAGTTCCTTCATACAACAGTTTATCTCAAGTTATCAATACGTTGGGCTTTAGCGAAAAAAGCTTGTCAATCGCAATATGGCGAACTAAAATTTGAGTCTTTACTTAAGGAGGTACTCACATTTAATAATTTAAGTAGGATTACCTCCAATAAAATGATATTTATACTTATAAAAATGTAGATTATCTCAATTTTAAAACATGTTTTGAGAAATAATAGGTGAATTATTCTCAAACAAGATTGATTCTTTTAATTATATATATGAAGATTGTTGGAGGCTTAGCCCGTTTGATTGTGATGAAGAGAAGTTAGAATCCTGAAATTTTAATGCATTTCTTTTGTGCAATATCACTGATTGAACAATATGACTGGTTTTCTCCATGACACACCTACTCATTATATTATTTACAGAGAATTTAAACTTACAACTTCATACTTAAAAAAGCTTTAATAATGATATTTAGTGCCAGTTGGACTATAGGGTCCAACCATCAAACAATGTGATTATTAAATGTCTGTTTGAGTTAGCATTCAAAAAGCACCGATTACATACTGGTCAATGGGAGTAAGATCCACAAACTAAAATAAAAAGATCACTGCATTTATGACTAAAGCTTTAGCTCTGAAGAGGGCATTGATGCTTGATGTTGATATCAGCCATGATAATGTGGTCTTTGAAATCGATTGTCTCTCTCTTCTTGAATGTGTTGATATCAAATCTCCGGATATGATTGATTGGAGGAGTATGAGCATTATTTTCGACATTATTCATCTTTTGGTAACCAAGGTTGGGTTTCTCTGTCCTTTTACCCTAAGGGGGTAATCCTTGCCATGACTTAATCGCGGTGACGCTTTATAAAGGGGTGTCTTGCGATAAGGTGGGTCTTACAATCAACACCTTTCTTTGTTGTCACTTCTAGACTTGGATTCCTGGATTAGACGGATCGTTCCTCATGATGTTTATTCCCCCAATCACTCATTGAATGTTGATTGTTTGTAGTTTGCTTTGTTTTAATGTATTATGTTTGTTTGTATCTCTTAGATTTGTTCTTTCCTCTGATGTTATGTATCTTCTTGTTACTTCCCTTCTCTGTTATTGGGTTTATAATCTTTTGAAGTATTAATATAAGTATTATTTGATATAAAAAAAAATAGCACTATTATACAAGTTGAGACAAAACTCATATCACATACTTACCTTTTATATCATAAATCACGTTGGAAAAGCAGTTTCTATCGCTAACTCCTCGAACAGACATTTATAGATTTCTAGTGATGGAAAATATTTGATTATTAAATAGATTGTGAGCATTATTTAAATGTTCCAACTTTATATTTATATTTATTTTAAGATTAAGGGGGGGAAAAAAAAAACACCCATAAATTTTTTTTAGTAGTGCATCCGTCATCAGTGTAAAACCACTTTCATGTCACATCCCTTAAATACACCAAACGGACGTCACTTTTTTTTAACCATGGGTCCCTGTCCAAGCGGTAAGTGCTTTGGGTTTTATCTCTCACCTCAGCTAACTCTTTCTCCCTTCCTCGCGGGATGGTTTCCCTGCTCGTCACTCATCCTTTGGGGGCCAAAATCTGGGTCCAGATTTCATTTTTTTAGTTTTAATTTTTTATAAAAAAAAAATTTATTTGAACTATTTTTTAGTATTGTTTTTAGTACTATTCAATATTCTAAAATATTTTTTGAGGATCTTGAAAAAATATTTTAAGTACTGATTAGTGCTAAAAAAAACACTTAAGGATACTGAAAAAACACTTTATAATCTTAAAAAATTTAAAAAATAAGATCTGGATCTTCCAAATACAAAAAAATAATATTTCAAGTTACTCACAGATATTGAAAAAAAATTTATGAAAAAAAAAATGTAAAAATGAAATTTGGACCATCTTGGACGGTCAGATTTTGAGCCTCAAGGAACAAGCACTGGAAAGCCGTTCCCTTCCTCTCTCTCTCTCTACTGAGAGGACGAGAGGGAAGAGAGAGAAAGGGTAAGAGGAGAGAGAGAAAGTCGACTAAGAGGAGATAGAAAACCCAAAGCACCGACACTAGTGGGACTCTAAGAAGATAACTTGTACTAAGAAAGGTAACTAGTACGCGTGTCTGGTTCATCAAACAGATGCATATTTTTCTCCCTTTTATAAAGTTCATGGTATATTGATGATACCCAAAAAAATTGTGGTGCCAACTGCCAAGTATAAATTTGAGAAAAGTTTATAGGTAATTTTGTCTCTTAAACCTTTATTTTACAAAGTGCTGCTCTTGTTCTTTTTTCTTAATAAAACATCAAACTTTATTGAAAAGCAAGGCGATTACACGCATAAACCCCGTTTGGGTGGGTTGTTAGACCATCACCTGCTTTATGTTTTCTTCTAGCTTTGGATATCCATGAAGCTGATAGTAGTATTCAGGATGATGCTCATCACTCTGGTCCTGTGCAGCAGGGCATCTGACGTTTGTGGTTTTGGATTTGTTGCTGTTGCTGATTGTAGGATTTCCTTTGCTTCTTATTGTATCTGTCGTCGCTTAGTTACTGGTGCTGTTCTTGTGCCTGTTATGTCGTTTTCGTTCCTGACTTTGTTTTCAGTTATGATTCTCCGTCATGTAACTCGTTTAGCAGTAATAGAAGTATTCACTTGAGCAAAAAAAAAAAACCCCATCTCATTTGCGTCAGGTTGAGTGAGTATGAGTTGGGATGAAAACAAAAGTTACAAAACAAGAACAACATAAATATCAGAGGGGGAAAACCTAAGCAAGTGGTACTCAAAGTACAAAAAAGATCAAATGGATCAGGTCCCCATATAGGACCATAGAAGCCCTAAACGAGCATAAAATAGCTTTGATCCAGAAATTGATGAAAAACCATCTTCATATCAAATCAAGTAATAAGCACACGGTTATTCTTGTAAATATATTATCTCTGCTCTTAAATATAATATATAATGTAATTATGCTACAAACTATATGTTATACTTATGCACAGGTTCAAAATCAAACAGAAAAGTTAATATCTTTTTATTATTGCATCGACAATTTTATATATGGATCAAGATCTAATATTTATATTTAATATTTCATTTTCATCATTTTCTTCCAATTTATAATATAAAATATATTTAAAGAGTTTATTATTATTTTTAGTTAAGGACTTGATCTAATTGACATTGACATAAAAAAATAAATTCAATTCCATTTCATATTTTCATTTCAGTTTAATTTACAAACCGATGAAACCACGTTAGAAGATAAGAGTTTTATTGGCGTAGTGTGAAGGGCAATCAATTTCACTATCAGAAATGACATTATGAGTTCACCCTTTTGAATACATCGTCACAAAAGCTTGCCGTCTTTTGAATATTGATTAGACTTTTCACATCGACTTTGTCGATAAGCTAACGGTAATAAAACTTTATCCTTTAATAAAGGTTTGACTCACAAAATATTAAGTTTAAACCAATGTTATTAATGTGAGGATTTTATTAGTAGATAATATGTAAGTACGTTAATAACTATTCTTTTAATTTAGAGACGTGCATTGATCCTCATACATTTTTGGATCTCAACTCACTTAAAACCTTATTTTATTTAAAAATAAACAGCCCCATGAATTACCTTTTGCTTTTTATTAGTTCCATTTTTTGGGATAATATTAATTTATATCTCAAACAAAGAAAATAATATCATGACAAGTCTCATAACTTGTCAATTATAACTCTTTCACTTGTTCATGAGGACATTTTTTATATTATTTTTCTTACTAAAAAACTTAATGATATTTTCCCTTTTTTTTTTTTGAGGGGGTGTTTAAGAGCTTTTGAGATCTGGAAAATGATAGCAAGGGATAGATGTTCAGTCCCAAACACTTTGTAACAAAAAAGATTTCAGTTATTTTTAAGAGAAAATGACATTTATGGACTCATACATAGATTAATATACTAATGACATCCAAGTCGAAAGGAGTGTATTTTACCTTTTGTTCACTCTTTCAATTTTAAAGTTCAGAATCAGGCGTGCCAAAAAGTGAACAGACAGTTAGACAGTTCAGATTCATAATTAAGATTAATGTCATCGTAATAAAATGTTGTTTTATGAGTTGTCCAATTTTCACCAGTCCTTATGAGCTCTCAACTTTGTTCTATCAGTATTGAAAAAGAAGCATATTCTCTGTCTCAAAGCTGCAATTTTATTTTTTCTCTGCGAAGCTTTTGTTTTTTTGTTTTTTGGAATAAATTGACAGGTTTAATCTCTTTTTTCCCTTTAATTTCATTAAAATATTAAAAATATAAGGGTTGAATTGAAATTTAACTTAGTAATTTAGTAATAATTCAGTCATTATAATTTATTGAGTTAAGAAATTATAGGGATTGAATTATACTGGATGAAAGAATTATATGGATTAAATTATTCCAAGTCAAGAAGTTCTATAAATTCAAAGTTAAAAAAAATAAATCAATAATTGATGAAAAGTTCAAGGACTAAAAGTTACTAGTAAAATTAAAAAAAATTAATTTTTGAAAAATATCAAGAGACTGATAAGGGTTTTAGATATATTTTTTTGCATTTTAATTTAAGAGTAGTGCAGCATGTGGGCATGAGGTGTGATATTGTGTGTGGTTTCAAGTGATTGTTTCCTTAAAACTGCGATAATTATTTGGAAGACAAGAGGGGACAAAGCATGTGGTGGCTACGTGTGATTGAGATAACATTATTTTGGTTTGGCCTCTTAGCTGCCCCACCAAATGTTTACCCATTTGGATGAAAACTCCGGGAGGCAATGTAATCTTTTAATATCTGTTTGGTTCTTCTTCTTCTTGCTTCCCCCCATTTCTTTTCAATTTTTTTATGCCCTAACCAACACATTATTAATTATTAGACTTTTACTAACTTAAGAATCTTTAATTTGTTTTTATAGAAATAGAAATATGTAAAATAAAATAAAGTTTGGAAATTTAAAAAATTAAATATTATCATTTAAATTTAAAAGGAAATAATATATAGAAAAACAAATTACCCACTCTGATTCTAAATGTAGGAACCAAATAATTAATCTACAGAGATTGAGAAAATTAGTTAAGATAAATTTGTAAAACAAAAAGTGTGTTTGTTCTCTAAATTATTATTTTTCATCTACTGCACAAGAAACTACTTGCTTGATGGAAAATTCCTTTAATTATGCACAATCAATCAAGGGAGCTTAGGGAAAACAAATTATAAATTGAGAAACACAATTAATTGGGTTTTTACTTTTACATATAGCACGAATAGGGGTGAAAATACGATATGCCTCTATGAGCCTATGGACCAACTTCTACTTTAAGCCTAACATAACCTACCTAGTAAATAGACCAAAGTCATGCTTGGCTTTATTAATCGACCTTTTTTTCCATTAATTATTTTTTCCATGTCTACCATTTATCTTTTTAAAATGTATTATTATGCATAATTTTATAAATTAATTTTATAAAATTTATAACTTATTTTTAACACTAAGTTTCACATTCCACCATTTATCAATGAGCTTAACATTTTTATTCATCAACTGATCACATATCTACTTCTCTTCTTCTTCTTCTTCTTTTTTTAAAAAAATTCTGGAGATGACAATGCTAGCTCACTACCTCTTCTTTGATTTATGTCATTTGATGCAACATAATAATTGCAGTAAGTTTATTTTAGTGATGCCCGAATGAAAATGATCATAATAAAAGGAGTTTGTCCCATTTTTTGCAAGAAAAACAAGAAGTAAAATCTAATTTTACATGTCACTTGTTGTACTTGGTTGATTTTAAAAAATATATCTCCTTAGTTAATAGATAATTGATTTTTCTTATTCTTATTTACTCAGACAATTCTTACCACTAGGTTTTTTTTTCTTTCTCTTACTAACTCTTCTATTTCATATATATGAGAATGAATTCCTAAAATTTTAAGATATAACATAGGCATTTAAAAAGGCTTGATGAATTATATATGAACTTAGATGCATAGAGTTTAGCCTATTTGAAGGCCTACATTTTAACTAGACTTTTAAATAGGCTTCAAGTTTTGTCAGCCTTTTTTTTTTTTTTTTGCATCACTAGTTTGGATCGAGGTTCCGTCGGGCGCATCCATGCGGGGACCTCTCAGGGAAGTTTTCGCATTTTCATCCCTCAAGCTCATCTCTAAAAATAAGCCTACATAAGGCCTAGGCCCAGACTCAAACTTTGAATCTTCATTGCAGGCCCAGACCTATTTAACTAAAGCTTAGTTTAACCTAGTCTATTTTCACCCCTAGCACCAAAGCAAACTTCTTTATTAAATCTTTTATTTGGGGTTGAAACAAGTATTTTTTTTTTATCCTTAATATAAGTCGTCTCAAAAAATTTATTACATAAATCTATTTTTGAACTTAAGAATTCTCACTCATTCCTTCATATTAGGTATAATCCTATATAAAGATAGTTGAATTACCTATATTCTAAATTGGGTTGATAAATTTAACAAATCTTAAATTAGGTCAGATGTCTTAAAACATGATTTTAAAATTTGGTAATTTTACCTTAATAACCCTAATTTATTCTCTCTAAACTTTGTACCCCTCCCCTCCACTATTTCTTATTCAACATTATTTAATTTGCAGATGACTTCACATCACATATCACTTCTTTCTCTCAGTCTCTTGGTGGAAAAAGCTTGTCTCTTGGCAGCCTTTGCATGGTGAAGGAGATGATCACCGGAAAATCCAATTAGAATGTCAAAGATAAATTCAATATTTTCTCGTTGTTGATGCGAATTAGGTTAGGAGAAGACTTACTTGAAATGCCCAATGATTTATTAGATTATGGGAAGGATTTTCTGACAAGGTGTCAGGTGAAGGATAAAAAAAAAAAAAGGATGGTAGAGAACCTCTTGGAGCATCCTTTATGGCCGACAAAACTATTTCATTAAGAACCTCCCTCAATCCATTGTTATGTTAGAAAAAAAGAAGAGAAAATCTCCCTCAATTAGGTATGGAATTAGGTCAAATGGGGCTTTTTTAGCTAAATACAATGGTGATGAGAAGATTTGAGCCGAATTCAAGCCTTTTCTAAGCTCAGCTTGACCCTTCATAAGGTTTGGTCGAGCCTGAAGCCTTTTTAAAGGCCTATTTATAATGTATGCCTTTAAAAAGGCCTCATATTACAAGCTTTGGAGGCCATAAATAGGCTTTGTATACTATAAGCCTATCAAAACTTATATAAATATATCTTGAAATTATAATATAAGAATAAAAAATAAAAAATATTATCTTATTTATATGATATAAATATAATTATATTTATTTAATATTTAAAGTCGTGCCCGACCATACCCTAAATAGGCCAGGCTATAGGCCAATATGGGTCTGACCTATTCCCACCCCTACCCTCAATCCATCGTTTATGTTAGAAAAAGAGAGAGAGAGAGAGAGAGAGAAAACATCCCTCAATCCACCGTTAGAGGCGACCCCCTAACCCCCACATTGCACCATCGGGCTCTCGTCTATTAGGGTTCATCTTTTTCCTATCACACATCTAATAGTTTTTGGGTTTCAACTTTTAAATGTAGGGAATTGCATAACTGCGGAGGCAATGTTGTCTAATTGTTTTGGACTTTCCGAAACAATTTCAATTTTTGTTATTTGTTTTTAACTTTACCGTTTGGAATCTGACCTTTTGGATTTGATATATATTTTGTTAAATCGAGAATAAAGGTGCACGAGGTGAGGAATAAAACAAAGGCAGAGTATGAGGGCATTTCTAATGTTAGTCTTTATGAACTGATGGGGAGAAATGAGCGTTTTTGCAGTAAGGTCGTGTGACTGATATGAGTTAAGGGTATTATTGGAAAATAACTAATATTTAAATATTCTAGATTGGATCATTGACCCAATTTAAGATTTGTTGAGTTTATTAGCCTTTTATAGGATTTTCTTATTTTAACCGTCTTTATATAAGATTCTCTCTTCATATTAAATAGGGGTTAGAAAATCATTAAAATTTTAAATCGTTAAGATGCAATTTTACAAACAAAGTTTTTTTCTGAGAAGTATTTGACACAAATAAGGTTTAGAATGAGCGGAAACAATTTATAACTGTGCAGATTCACTAAAGCCTTTAAATTTTATCAAACTTCTGTTAGATTTTACTTCAAATTGGCCTTGATAATTTAACGAATATTTGATGAATTTTAACAGTCTTGGTGAATTTACACCATTCTAAATTGTTTGTTAGTATTTTTATACCTTTCAAAACTTATTTATACCAAACGCTCCTAGAAAAAAACTTTGTTGGTAAATTGCACCTTAACCCAATTTTAAAATTGAATTAATGAGATTTTTTTTTTTTTTTTGTTAAATATTTTGAAACCGGCTCCAGAGTGGTAATTGTGTTCCCGTGAGAACCAAACATGTGACATGTCCTTATCCTCTCTATTGGAATCCCACTTGGGATGACAATGACTTACCTTTCTGTGATGAAATAAAGTCAAAAAGGAATCTTAGGAGCGTCAAAAAGATAATAATAAAAGGGAATGTGGTTTTCCTTTTTGAATGAGATATTCGAAGCAATAATGAGAAACAAAAGGGAGGTGCGTGCATATTGCATAGGCTGAAAAGGAAAGAAAAATAACCTTCAAGGTAAAATAAGATGCACTTTTTTTTACCAAAAATAATAATAATAATAAGATGCACTTTTTTTTCTTGATGTGGCTGAGTCTGAGCCAAGTTAAAAAAAAGGGAATAACATGAAAATATAA
This sequence comes from Acacia melanoxylon, assembly GCA_019022615.1. Lineage (NCBI taxonomy): Eukaryota > Viridiplantae > Streptophyta > Magnoliopsida > Fabales > Fabaceae > Acacia > Acacia melanoxylon. Next base: position 4,495,669 of record JAFJYJ010000046.1, read on the forward strand.
AAAGTTAAAACCTACAAAATCACCTGCTGCACCTAGCACATATTATGCTGATCATTTTGGCGTTCATCACCCATCTTTATTATTAAATTAATTTTAGATGGTCAAGATTTAATTAAATTTAAATTTTATATTTTAAATAATTTTTATTTTATTTTATGCAGAATTAAGAATAAAGACGATCTTATAACCATTGCTTTTCATAAAAATGAATTTATCATTTACAAAATCACAAATCAAAAATTTTAAATTTGGATCATTCAGTTTAAAATCTAAATAGCTGAGATCTTATCATAATAATAAAAAATTAGGTGCTCATTACAATGACAAGCTTGAAACTGTGACAACTCTTTTGCCTAGCCCCTTTAATGCTTTACACACTAATTTCTTTATTTTCAGGTCACTTTTACAGTTTTACCCACTCTCTTTTGAATTACAAGACGGTAGGCACTAATGGCTTGAAATTACAACGAGCAGGATCGAATCCGTGACCTCCCACTAGTTGGGTAGAACTCATACCACTAGGCTACAAGGCCTTTGGTTAACCCACTCTCTTCTACACCAATTCATACACCTCACAAATATGATATTGAATTTAAACTATATAGAAAAAATGACAGAAAAAGAATTTTAAAAGTGTAAAATTCTAAATTTGGTTTGTTGCCCGTAGTTGATAAAGGGAATGACGAGAATTGATAATCAATTACAACTCATTTTTTAATAAATATTTGATTTGAGATTCACAATGTAAAAATAACAAAAGGTCAATGTTGTTCATTTTGTTGTGAGGTTTTCTTATATATTCTTTATTATTTATATAGTGATTTCTTCCTTCATTTTTTTAAAAAAAAAATTAAGGATAGACACTAACTTCATAAGATTATAAGTGGAATGAGACATGCAGCCTCTTATTTGTAAAGAGTTTTCACGTCATTAAACTACATAAAGTTATTGACAAATATCTATCTATATTGATGCTTATGACGACGAGTCTTTGATGATCAGCAACCAAACTCATTTCATAAATATATGGTTTAGTTTAAGTTTTTACATTTCATCACAGCGATGATGAGTATTATTATGATAAAAAATAAATTGTCCAAATTGTTACGGACCTATATCAGGCTGAATAGCAGGACGGCCCAATGGTAGATATAACACGTATCATAATCTATCTAATATAAAGAAGGATCATAACTCACCCATAATCAAGGAATATCTTTAGATATGATATAGCAGTTAAGATGCTTGGGCCAAAGATCACGCGAAGCCCATAATATCCAACCAAAGGTACACTCTACAAATACAAAGATCAAATCATAAGGTACACACGTTTCAACTCTGAAATATTTACATACAGTCACACTGTGCACACACCTCACCCCGTTGGCGACAACCTAGTCTGTGCATAGTGATCCTAAGCTTCCCTGATTATCTACCCCATAGATATTCAAGCAGAGCATATAGATCCGATATCAACGCACTAACCTATCAAGCTAGACATCTGTGTTCTATACAAGAACACAAATCTTATTTAAATGGTTTAAATTTGATGATGAGAAGCTAAACTCATGTTTTCTTATTTATAGAGTTTTGCAGTAATTTCATAAATTGGGAGGGAATCAATTTTGATGGTAGTAACTAATAAGCACGAATATGAATCCTTGATTTTTTTTTTTTTTTTTTTTTTTTTTGTTGTTGCCAGAAATGAATCCTTAAAATTTAAACTGAACTGTGCAAATTGAATATTATTTTATTTTTATGTTTTTAATAATTTTTTCTTAACTTTCACGGTATAATAAAAGATGATTTTTTTAATTGCCATGATATTTTTTTTAAAAAAAAATTAATTAAAACTTTAAGTTTAAATTAGATTTAGACAGTGCATATATTTCATATCTTAACAAAATAACAAGTACATGGTACTCACTACTCAGCATGCATTGTCATGAGCATCTTAGCCACACACAATAGACCAATACATACACACACATAGATGTGGGAGGCTGTAAAAAAGTTTAGTTGTAATTCCTAAATATTTAGTCAAAAAAAATTAAAACTTAGTTGTATAATACTACCTCCGATTATAAATATAAGATGTGTTTTGTAGTGTAATTCGTAGTATAAACTATATCATATATTTAAAATTGGAAGAGTATTAATTGCGCATAGAGGCTAGATTAATATATATAATAAATATAATTGCCTAGGACTAGAGTGCGGCCAATTGCTGGGAGAGAATAAGAGGTAGCTAGTCTTAGGCTTTTTAATTGATCCACCACACAGTTTTAATTATTTGCACATTGCTTTCTTAATTTTCTTTTTAATAAGAGGTAGCTGGATTAATATATATAATAATGGTGATAAATTACTCGTGGGATGAACCCGTTTCCTTTTTATTATATTACCTCATCCGGTCTTAATTATAAAAAAATATTTAAGAGTCCATTTTAGTCCTAATTTTATAAAAAAAAAATTATTTTTTGTTAATTTCTTTTTAAAATACTCCTATTGATACTTTATCAATAATAATTTAATAATGCACCTATATATTCTATAAAGTGAGTAATGCTTGCAACTCATTAATGTCACATACACCTCAATTCTACTGTTATTTATTTTTTTAATAAAATAATTTTGAGCAAATTTTGTTATATTTAATAATGGCTTCACATTTTACACTTCCAACCTCCAAGAGTATATTAGAAGTTGTTGAAGGAGATCGACGACATCAGACTATATAAGAGCTAGGAGAAGTCGTGTGTGAGACACGAGAGGTCCGACAAAAAATAGAGAATCAGACTAACTGGATGCCATTTTAAATAAGGGCATTTTGAAAAAATAAATATAACTAAATAATTTAACTGCTATCATTAATCTTTTAAAATGTAAATTTTTATATAATTAGAACAAGAGGGAGTATTATACTATAGCACAATTTGTGCACTTGCTATACTTTCCCATTTGATTGATTATACACTTTTTTTAATAAAATAATATGATTTCTTTTCCAAATCCTATATAAAAAGGATAATATGTATTCAATTAGTATATATATACTCCTTCCTATCATAGGTACAGAAACAATTTTTAGTTCATAACATAAAGAGTTATGTGATTTTATATGTAATTAAAGTTTCTGAAAAATGTTTCACTTCAAAATTTATTATGTAAAGGTATTTAAATCTTTACATAATAAATCTTGAAAATTTTTAAATAACTTTACATAACAAATCTTGAATTTTTGTGTGACAAATTTAACAATATAACAGACTATTTTTAAAAGACACTGAATGAAAAGAAACATGATCAAAGTGAATACATTGAATGCGTACAACATAACATGTATAAAATGTCACACTCTTCATAAATTATAAGTTTTCTTTTGCCAACATTCAGAAATTATAATTACTGTATTGGCCAAAAAATAAATTATAATTACTGTAACTTATTTCAGATTTTTTCAAGATACAATGGACATAAATTGTTTAGTTTATAATACAATACAATGCATGAAATTGAAATTGGTTGGGAAGAGGTCGGACCACCTTGGGCCCTAGACCTTACCGGACGCTATTATTATTCTCAGAGACCATGCCCCACCTAATCTAGCTCACTTACATATTGAGCCGTCCACACAGCAACCAAACAATTGTTTTCAAATTTCAAGTCACCGAATTTGAATTTTTTTTATGAATATAAATAAATATGAGAAATTTTGTTGAAAAATCTTTCATCATTTACCTAAGCACTTTAGCTTGAGTAGTTGATAATTCTTCATTTATGGCTGTGTCACATAGTTTTAAGGGAAAAAGACCGAATAAATACCATCTGAATTTGTAAAACCCTCAGAAGCCCACCGAATTTGGAAAAAGACTAAGAGGTGACAAGAACTTTTGAGGAATATGCAAATTCATGCAAAATGACCACAATGCCCTTAAGGGTTTTCTCGATTCATTCGCCCTGCGTCTTGTTCGTCGTCGTGACCCACTGTGTCGCCGCCACTCCCCCCGCCTTGGACGCCACTCCCGCCGCCGTGGACGCCGCAGCCGCTAGCTTTGTGGAGATCGAGCACAAAGAAGAGATACCTTTTTCGATTGTAATGTTTCAGTTTTGGCCATATAACCTCCTTTCAGTTTTTCGATTGAAGATCCGGGAGAATCATAAGCAGCATAAAAATTCAACTTCAACTCAGTATTACTCAACTGGGCAGAATACTCAACTGGGCCTCCACATCGGACTCGAACTCGGAGGAAGAAGTCGCGGTGGTGATGATGGAGGACCTAACCGCTTCCTGCATTTTCGGTCAAACCAGATCTTGAGACACGGAGAACTGCTGTTCGATCATGGGGTAACCAAACGCTTTTGTTCTCCTTCACAAAAGCAGCCACCCACGCCGTCGCTCCCGATCAGTGCTATTCCAACTCTCGAGAATTGGTAACCAATTCTAGAGAATTGGCGGCGGCCGGCCGGTGGCCGTCGGCCCTGCTGGGGGCCACCGGCACCTAGCAGGTGGCCGCGTGGCGGTGAGGGTATTTTATCTTTATTATTATTATTATTTATTTAAAACTAAGGGAAAAATGGTAATTTCACCCGAATTTGCATATCCCTCCAAAGTTTTTGTCACCTCTCAGTCCTTTTACAAATTTGGTGGGCTTCTAAGGCTTTGTTTGCGAGTTCTATTTTGGAGGGAAAGGAAAGGGAAGGGAGGGTTTTGGTAGTCCCTTCCCTTGTTTGCAAGTTTTAAAAATAGGAGGGGAGGGAATCAGAGGATTTTACAAATCCTCCAAAACCCTCATTCTTCACAAAAATAAAGTTCCCCCAATATGGGGGGTTTTAAGAGGGGAAATGATTAATTACTTTGTTACCCTCGTTCACCACCCCCACCTCCGCCGCCACCACCACTGCCACTGCCGCCGCCGCCACCACCGCCGCCGCCGCCACCTAAATAATTTTTTGAATATAAAAATTACATAAATAATTTTTTTAGAAAAAAATTTAAATTTATTTGTAAAGTATAATAATTATATTAATTATTAAAGAAAAGGACAAATGGTAAAAATAACTCATTAATCCTCCATCTTCATTCCTTACTATTTTTTTAACTCCCAAAAAGGGGAGGAAATATCCTCCATTTCCCTTCCATCCCTTCCTCCATTCTCCTTCCATCCCTTTCCTTTCCCTTCCTTCAAAACTCCCAAACAAATTTTTTTCTTTTGGAGGAAAGGAAAGGAAAAAGGGTTTTTGGTTTTCCCTTGCATTTATCAAAGGAAGGGACTACCAAAACCCTCCATTCCCTTTCCTTTTTAATGAAATTTTCCAAATTCGTATTTTTAAATCGTTTTAAATTAGGAAAAATTATACTTCTTCCGGTTTTAATTATAGGAAAACTTTTGTAATGCAAATTACACTACAAAAATGTTCCTATAATTAAGACAGGAGTAGTAGTAGTAAAGTCCCAAGTATGAAAAAAAAATTATTTAAAAATCTCATAACTTATCAATAATAAATGAAAGTGACACTATTGACAAGTTATGAAATTTTTAAGATATATTATTTTCTATAACTGGAATCTTGATATAATTTTCCTTTTTAAATATGGACAAATGGCTTCTATTTTTCATAATGTTATGAATTACATAAAGTTGAAATATAGTTGCACCATTAAAACTAAGTTGTAAATGAGTCATTGAATAAATTTTAGGTATATTAATTATGAAAACTTTTTCAGTAATTTTTTTTTTCAATAATATATATGGAGTGCTTATGGTGCGAGATAGACAGATAGACGGTTCGAACCTATTTGGGATGGCTTCAAATAGTAGAAAAAAAAAGTCTATCAAACACCAAAATAAACCCAGTGGAAGGGAGGGAAAAAAAGTTAATATAGACTTATTGTAAAAATGTGACTTATGATAGAAGTCACTTTTTTCAGCTTTTAAAGAAAATGTTAGGATATATGATTCAATAATCAATGTACTATTAAATATCAATTTATATGCAATCCAATTTATCCATTAGAATATATTTGATTAAGTACTTTAGAGTTTTTATTTTTTTAATAATAACTTAATTTTTTCAAATTTAAATTTTTATCTTTAGTTATCACAATATATACAACTAATATATATGTGTGTGTGTAGTATTCAATAAGATTTATGTCATTTTTAGTCTTTTTTTTTTTTTTTTTTTTTTTTATCTCAAATGACTTTTCAAATGTTATTCCAAATAAGAGCCCATTTAAAAAAAAAAAAAAATCAATCATGCCACCGTTACCCCAAACAGGCAAAATGATGATGATTCCATCAAATAATTATAACAATAACAACAAAGATGACAACCATGATGATAATAGGATTAAGGTACATCCAATATTTTAAAGTATTTTTTCAGGTGCTTCCATTGCCTTAAAGCATTTTGTGATATACTTGGCATCTTAAAGTATTTTTCTGCTGCACATAGTACCCTAAAGTATTTTCTTCAGGTGCGTCCAGTACTATAAACTATTTTTTGTGTATTCAACATCCTAAAATATTTTTTTTTAGATGTATCTAATACCCAAAATTATCTAAATTGTTAAGTGCTAAATTGCACAAAGAGTAGGGTGATGGATACCCCTAAATAAATACTTCAACCATTATGTTAATTTCATGGATTAATTTTGTGCTTATTATGAGGTTATTATGTTATTGTTATTATCATTGAATAGATTCCATTTACTTTATTATTTTTAAATAACAACACTACAATTATTTGTATTAACATTTTATTAATAGTGAGATTAAAAGGCCCAAAACATTTATTTCTTGAAATTTGAGCATAATATTAATTTATTTATTAAGTTACTATATTTACTATTAAAATTAGTGCTAATGAAAAATTAATATTTTTTTGGGGAAATTATTCTATTAGTCATTCAACTTTTAACTCAATTATGACTCGGTGTAACTCGAATTATTATCTCGTTATGACCTTAGTCCTTATATTCTCACCTTTTGTTTTTTGCTTAAAAAATATGCTTATCAGCCCAACTTTTTAATGAGTCATCATATATGTGTTGACGTGATTGCCAAGTCATCATCATCAACAACCTCCCTCCCCTGGGTCTTCATGCACTGCTCAATCCATCTATGAGCAGGGCATGCTCGTACCCCAATTTGAAATTAACTCATCACATACTTATACTTATATTTATTTTAAGATTAAGAAGAAAAATACTCATAATTTCTTTTTTAAAAGTGCACCCGTCACCATAACTGTTTTTGGGCTTTTTTCCATATTTGCCACCTTTTAAATAATTAATTACCATTTTGCCACTGTTTTCAAACTATTTTCTAATGTGCCACTATTTAGTCGACTAAACCAAGGTTTAGTCGACTAAAACGCGGGGTGCTGGTTTTTTTTAAATGCCCCCGATATTTAGTCGACTAACCCAAGTGGATTAGTCGACTAAATAGCGACAGATGGCTTTTTTTTTTTAAAAAAAAAACCCCCGATATTTAGTCGACTAAGCCACTTGGGTTAGTCGACTAAATCGTGGCATAGGGGTTTTTTAAAAACCCCCAACCGCGGCTATAGGAACCCTAATCGACTAAATTCCTCCCCAAACCTCTCCCCCTTCGTTTTTTTGACCAAATCGTTGCTGAATCCGTTGGTGGGTTGCGGAGGAAACTTCAATCTAGTGGCATTTGCGTCGATATCGGTATGTTTTCATCTCCATTTCAGATTTCCACAGTAGTTTTTGCGTTTATGCCAACTCCATTTGCGTTTTTGCGTTTTTTGCTTTCGTTGGGTGGTTTGTTGTGTATCTGTGATTGATTTCAATGGTTTAGCATATGATAAGAGACATAGTATGACACAAATGGGGGTTTGAAAAAACTCCCCTGTCGCCATTTAGTCGACTAAACCACTTGGGTTAGTCGACTAAATCGCGGGGGCAGTCAAAAAAATCAACTCCCCGCGTTTTAGTCGACTAACCCAAGTGGTTTAGTCGACTAAATAGGGCACAATGGGATTAAACGTTGTGGTTTTTTGTTAAAATTTGTTGTTTAAACTGTCTCAAACCCATTGTCTTCTAAAGATTATGTTGTGTTTTACTTGTAGGTCTTTATTGTCATCATGCGTCGTAGAGAAGGTCCTTCAAACATCGGCAATGAGAGTGGGAGACGGATTAAGCACCGAGCGACCCGCGGGGCATCCTCCTCTAGGACACGGCAGCCACCGGAGGCTGAGCCCGTTGTTGACCTCCTGTTTGGTTATTTGTTTGACAATAATGCAGCAGAGCATGCATAATTCATGGCGAACGATGAGACTTCATGCAATGCAATTTCACGGCATGTTGCAATTCAGACTTAGAAGGAAACTGCTGATACAAATATAATGGATCACCTAACTGCCAACCACCTTGCTTGTCATCATCACCATACAACGTGTCCATGTCATCGTCACAGTGCGCCCAATTAATTGAGGAATAGTGCGGGCTTTCGTTCCAAAATGGCTCACTCTCAGGCCCTACATCTGTCAATATGATTTTTTTCTCAAAACCACTAAATACATATTACAAATTCACCTACAAATACAAGTTTACTAACTTACCACTTCTAACTGGGTCAACACGAAGCGGTGACATTGTTGCGGTCCTCGGGTTTACTGGGTTCGTGCGAGCATCAAAATCACCCTCCACATCAGTATCTGAGGTGTCACCTAGTGGAATAAACCTCTCAAATTCGTCCTCCTCATCACTGTGCATATTCTCATCTTCCTCTTCATCTGTCAATGTTACCCGACTTAAGACTTGTGAAGGTGCGAGATACACCGACAGTCTGTCTTCTTGACCAAAATCGTGCGAGATCTTGTATGCATGGGTATAGATGATGATTCACCAGATTCAAGCTCAACATATATCTCAATAAAATTTTGTGCTCTCCGATTAGCAAATGCATCTATGACACACTCTACGTCTTCATCATCGTTACTAATGTAGTATACACTATCCTTACCCACTATAGTCTCCACTTTGGCAATTAACCGATGAATGCATTGGCTGCCATGTAGCCCCAATTTTTGGTGAATTCTTTCTTTGAGCTTGTTATACGTAGTTCCCCGTTTGATTTTCATCATTTTCATTTTTCCTTCAAATTGAACACCATCGGGACCTTCATAATGCCTCCCACTACGGTAGATTACAGTAACGTGTATGTTTGAACTTGAACTCATCCTTCAAACAACAATTTGTGAGCTGCAAAAGTGAGTGTTTCAGCTTACAAACAAAAAAGAAAAGCCGAACAAAATGAAACTACAACGATTACACAACAATAATACCTTGAACAAGGTGGAATGGGATTAAACCTTGATGGGTCGCACTAAAATTGAGAAAAGAGAGAGTATCGGGGGGGAGGGTTGCTATATGATAAGAGTTCCATTATGACGCAAATGGGGTTTTAAAAAAACTCCCATGTCGCCATTTAGTCGACTAAACCACTTGGGTTAGTCGATAAATCGCGGGGGCAGTCAAAAAAACCAGCGCCCCGCGTTTTAGTCGACTAAACATTGGTTTAGTCGACTAAATAGTGGCACATTGGGAAATAGTTTGAAAACAGTGGCAAAATGGTAATTAATTATTTAAAAGGTGGCAAATAGGGAAAAAAGCATGTTTTTTTAGGGTAAAACTTCATGTCACATCCCTTAAATATACCAAACAGACGTCACTTTTCTTACCATGTGTCCCTGTCCAAGTGGTAGGTGCTTTTGGTTTTATCTCTCACCTCAGCCAACTCTCTCTCCCTTCCTCGCGGAATGGTTTCCCTACTCGTCGCTCCTCCTTTGGTTGCCAAAATCAGGGTCCATATTTCGTTTTTTAATTTTATTTTTTTATAAAAAAAAATCAATATCTGAATAATTATTTTTAGTACTAGTCAATACTTTAAAATGTTTTTTCAAGATCATGAAGTATTTTTTAGTACCAATCAAGATCTTTAAATATCTTTTTAGCATCAGTCAGCACCCTGAAATATTAAAAATAAAATATGGATCCTCCAGATACTAAAAAGATACTATAGACTACTGAATTTTCTATATATAAAAAATATATGAACCGTCCAAATCTAATCTAAACGACTAGATTTTAGTCCCCAAAGAACGAGTACTAGGAACCCATTCCCTTCCTCTCTCTCTCTACCGAGAGGGCAAAAGGAAGAGATAGGAAGGGTGAGAGGAGAGAGAGAAAGTTGACTAAGGGGAGATAGAAAACCAAAGCAGCTGCCACCGATACTAGTGGGACTCAATAAGAAAAGTAACTAGTACGTGTTTTTGGTTTATCCAACAGATGCATATTTTTGCTCCTTTTCATAAAGTTCATCAGTATTTTTATACTAAAAACATTTACAGGGCCAAGTATAGATTTGAGATAAGTTTATAGGTATTTTTGCCTTTTAATCCTATATTTTACAAAGTATTGCTTTTGTTGTTTTTTTAGGGTAAAGGTACAAAAATACACATGTGTTTTACCCTTGGGAGTGTCCAGCACTATTTTTTTTTTGGTGCAAAAACACACATGTGATTACAATTTAAGAGCAAAAGTCACACCACCATTAAAATCTGAGCTTTCTGGTTCATCATCGATTTCTAGTTCTACTTGTGGAAATCGCATCTTTGCTCTCGATCTGGTTCTCGTAGATCAGGGCGATGGTGATCTTTTGCTTCAGAGGAGCAGCCAGGATGATCATCTGTCGTAGTGGTTTCAAGCTCTTAATACACAGATTATGGGAGCATGCCGCGCTGACGAGAGGCTCAAATAGTATGGGCGTTTGTTTCGCTAGAAAATCTTCTCTCCCACAGATTGAGTTCGATTGAACATATTATATTCAATTCGACTTCATCTCTGCATTCATTCAATGTGTTATTGAAAGTTAAAAAGCAACTGAGAGAGAAATTGCCGCAATTCTCATTGCTCAATAAAGTACATTTTGCAAAGTAATTTACTTTTTTTTCCAGCTCGGTATCGTATGTTATTGTGAGAATCTAGTGCTAGATCCTGAGTTTATTAGTGGGATTTTATTAATTTTGAAGTTTCTTCCATAATACATGGGTATAGTCGGTTAGGCGGAGCAAGGAATGGAAGCTCGCCGCCGTCATCACCTTGGTTTTGTCATGGCCGAAGCAAGATCAATGGCTATGCAAATGGGTTTGTCGGCGATGGAATTAGGGGTTCCAAGGAGCGCACAATGGAGAAGTTGCTCTTTGGACTTATGTCGGCGGTTTTCAGAATAAGGGGCCTGCTTTTGTTTGCGCCCCTGTTGTATATTTCTGGGATGTTGCTGTATATGGGTTAGTTGAATTTTGATGCTGTTAAAATGGGGTTGTTTTTGTACACAAGCGTGCTCCTCCAGGCTTAGTGTATAGAAGTCCACCGGTATTTGAGAAACTGTGGCCTTTAATGGAGTCTGAGAGCAACAATGAAAGTGTTAATGCGATACGGATTGAGAGCTGGGGTTTTTTTTAAAAAAAATTAGGGGTATTTTGGTATTTTTCATAAAAATAGTGTGGGCCTTACCCCAAAATTAACACCGTTAAGTTAGATTTTAATGGTGGTGTGACTTTTACTCCTAAATTATAACCACATGTGTATTTTTGCACCTGTTCTGGTGTAGAACACAAATGTCTAGCTTTAGGTTAGCTAGTAAGTCGATATAGGATCTTTTAGTCTTCTCCCAGATATCTATGGGGGAGATATCCAGATAGATAGGAGATCACAGAGCTTTAAACACAATGGTTTTCACCCAAAGGCGTGGGGTGTGTGTTCGTGTATGCGATATGTAGATAGGTTCGAGAATGTGTGTGTACCGTGCACCCGTTGGATTCTTCCTATTTATAGAGGCGGGTTCTCTTCATCCGTTGGCCGCTTTGCTGGCATGTCCTCTCCCCATCATTCATGATGATGGGGATCGTGGGATCCGAGATCATGGGATCATGGGGTCATGGGTTTCGTCCCCGTAGGAGCACGTTGGCGGGCCTTATCTTCCGAGGCCCATTTATCTCGGCCCATAACAGCTTGCCCCAAGCTCGGTCGTTCGTGTTTCGATCGGCCGAGTTGATTTTTTTGTGGATGAATCTCGCCCGGAAGATTTTGCCGCTACGACCGACTTTCGGAATTGAGTAATCTTCGACCCGTAGCCTATGAATGCTCGACTTTACACTCGGGTATCAACTTTATACTTGGACGAGTTGCTTCCGCCCGTCGATCGCCTAGGTTGACGGGCGCCCTTTCATTTACCCGCGTAGCAGCGGATAACCTCTATTCTGACGCCTGCAGCCATACGTCCTCAAACGCCGCCTTCGGTTATCGTGCCCATTAATGGCCCCTGTCGTTTCACGTCATTCGACATATTTGTGATTATTGCCTTAGGGTTTACGCCTCGTTATTGTCATGACGGTAGGCGTTTCGGATTCCTTCGCTTGGCTCGCCTATATATAGTTGGTGGACTTGGTCTCATCCTTTACGCACCCATCACCGCATTTGAAGATCTTGAAAGAGAACCCATTTGCAGCATCTTCACTCTACGCTCGTTTTACTCCAAACGTAGTTCCATCTTCTTCCTTTCGGTATTTTCTTTGACCTTTCGTTCGTGCTCTTCCATTTGAACCGTATTCCTTTCGCTCTTATACACGATTAGGTGATTTCTCTATTCGTCGCTTTTCGGGTTTTCTTGGCGTTCTTGGTTTTCGGGGTGTTCGAGTTGAGCGTCTAAAGGTTATTTGCCTCGAAAACTCTTGCCGAAAATAAAGATGGATTCCGATCCCGAGATGCTAGACATGTATGGTAGACCCATCCGGAGGAAGACAGTGGAAATTATTAAAAACACCCCGGTACGGCCAAACAATGGCTATGGTCCTTTCTTCCTACCGAAGAAGAAAGGATGGCAAGATTACTTGCCCCACCCGGGGTGGCTCTTCTCGGAGAGGTGGATCTCGGGTAGGTGGGAGAATTGGAGACATCCGAGGTTTTGCATCGCCATTTTTGTCCGCCGCAAGTGCGCCGGCCTTTGTCTTTGGCAACGTCTTCTTCGACGCCCGTGGTCGATAATCCGTCAACCGTATTCTGAGGTTGCAACCCGTGCGAAAATTGTCGTGATAAGGCGATAGAGCTGGCCCATTACAACCGAGATAGAGACGCCGATTTATTAATGGACAGATGTCGCTGTCTCCTCAAACCACAGACGACTTTGGCTGTTGCTTCCCGCATTCCTCCCGTTCCTTTGTTTTTCGATACTCGTCTTCACAATCCCGTTATGTCGTATACTTCATGATTCGATTCTACCCTTCGCTTTTTGTTTATTATAGGTATTAGATGTCTTCCCCTCTCACCCGTCTCATCAATCCGAGACCGGAGAATCCGCCCTTCCGGGTCTTCTCGGATGGCGACGGCGAAGGAATGTGTCATTAGCAATGTCAGTAACCGGAGTACGGAACAAAATGCTTGAAAGAGAGCTTGACCGAATCATCCGGGGTGCCCGGGGTATAACGTAGTTTTGCCCTCATTGAACGAATCTCGTAGCCTCCGGTCGGTTGTCTAATAAAGGTGGCCATCTCTTTTATTTTTATCGGGACGTAATTACCCGTCTTGGCCTTCAGTTCCCATTTTCCGACTTCCAAATGTGCCTACTCCGCCACTTGTACCTGGCCCCCTCGCAATTACACCCGAATGGTCGGGCCTTTGCCTTGGCGTTTGAGAATTACTGCAAAAAGCATGAACTCAAGTGTTCGGTACATGTGTTTTGTAGCTTCTTTTCAGGTGGGCAAATGGGGAAAAGGCCCGAGTATCTTGACGTGACTTGCCGCCGGGAACTGGTCCATACACCCGCGGGTGGGAAACGAGCACCCCCGAGTGGAGAGCCTAGCGTCCCCCGGGTTTCCAAGAAGTCAAAAACTTCCAAGAACAAGAAGGCTAATGTCCCATCCTCTTCGGTTCTCGGTCCCGGTTCCCGAGTCCGAGACTCAAGGAGGTGTGCCCTCGTGGTCCTGGTTCCGGGTCCCGCAGCCTCGACTTCCCGCTTCATCTCTCCGGGCGGCCGTTTTCCTCCCGGCCTTCGCAAAGCTCCGCGTGCTCCCGCAAACTTTTTTTGACGGGAAGAGGCTTGCCGACTCGAGAAGGAAGAGCTTTTGTACCGGCGGCCATCAATTTAAAAATGCCGGCCTCGTGAACTTGCCGCCCATCCGAAGCATACGGTCGGCCTTCGTGAGGAAGAGATGGACTTGCTTGAGGAGGAGAAGAAGAAGGCCGAGGAACGGTTAGCCCAAGCGCCGGAGGACTTGGAGTTGGCAAAGGTCCGAAGGAGAGCTTGGATGAGGAGCTCGGACGCACACGTGATGCCTTAACAAGGCTGAATCCGAGATTACCCGGAGGTCGCAGATTCACCAAGAGGACTTGAAGGCCCCGAGCCATCATAAGACTACGATTTCAGCCCTAGAGTCCGAGCCGGCTTTGTACAAGGATGCTCTTTCGTCTCGATGCCGATGTTGCCAAGGCGAAGAATGGTGTCTCGGATGCTTTTACCAATGCCCCGGAGCAGTTCAATTTTTGAACCCAACGGTGACGTTGAATCTGGAAGGGGCACACATGAATGCCTATGTTGAAGACGAGAAATTTTTCCCTGCTCCTCCAGCTGTTGGTTCACCTGCTCCCAGCTCCGTGGTGGTTCCGGAGGCCGATGGGGAAGACCAATCTCATAGGGATGATCCTCCCCCGGCTTGATTGTCTTGCTTTGTAGCTATCGCTTTGCTCGCCTGGGGTCTTGTAATAGACAATCTATTAAATAACATGCTTTTTTTTTTCTTTTTATCCGAATTGACTTTGAATTTCTCTTTGCGCCTACTGCTTTTCTATTCTCGTTCTTAATAGAAGTCGGGATCCGACGTGATCAGCGTCGGGAAACCCTTCTCGATCGATACTCTCCTAGTCTTTTTAGACTCGAGGTATGTTTCTTCTTTGGCGGCCTTGCCGCTATGACAAATTGCACGTAATCGGGCTTTGTACCCTGAGTCGCTCATGTCTTACGTTTATACCCGCTGTCTGTTTGGACTCGGGGTATGTTTTTTCTTTGACGGCCATGCCGCTATGACAAATTTCGCGTAATCGGGCTTTGTACCCTGAGTCGCTCATGTCTTACGTTTATACCCGCTGTCTGTTTGGACTCGGGGTATGTTTTTTCTTTGACGGCCTTGCCGCTATGACAAATTTCGCGTAATCGAGCTTTGTACCCCGAGTCGCTCATGTCTTACGTTTATACCCGCTGTCTGTTTGGACTCGGGTATGTTTTTTCTTTGACGGCCTTGCCGCTATGACAAATTTCGCATAATCGGGCTTTGTACCCTGAGTCGCTCATGTCTTACGTTTATACCCGCTGTCTGTTTGGACTCGGCGTATGTTTTTTCTTTGACGGCCTTGCCGCTATGACAAATTTCGCGTAATCGGGCTTTGTACCCTGAGTCGCTCATGTCTTACGTTTATATTCGCCTTTCCCACCACATGATTTATGAAAGAGTTTCGAACCTCTATTCATACATGTTAGCGTTTTTATGTTCTCTTGCAGATTGCCAAATACAGGCTTCATGACCCTACGTTCTTTATTTCTTCAGCCGAGGAAGTTACATCATATTTGATTCGCATGAGAATTTAAATGTACTTGCGACCGGTTTTCCTGAAAATAAAGCTGAGTGAAATGGATAAAAGCAGAAAACAAACCCAATAGAAACTACTCTCCCCGAGTTTAACTATAGTAGGCTTTAAGTTTGTCCGCGTTCCGGGTTCTTTTGATTGCTTTGCACCGTCGAGATTCCAAAGACATAGGCCCCTTTTCCGAGTTCGTCTATAATACGGTAAGGCCCTTCCCAATTTGCGGCGAGTTTGCCATCTCGAGCGTTTTTATTGCCGATGTCGGCCCTTCGGAGTACCAGGTCGCCCTTTACGAAGGAGCGTGGAATTACCTTCCTATTGTATCTCGAGGCGATGAGTTGCTTGGCGGCTAAATCCCGAAGGTGAGCTGTGGCTCTGACTTCGTCTATGAGGTCCATTTCAATCGCCAACCCTTGATCATTCTGCTCCCGCGCATGTAGCCTTCTCCATGAAGGTTCCCGACTTCGATCGGGATCATTGCTTCGCATCCATACGTGAGTCGAAACGGGGTCTCGCCTGTTGAATTCTGAGAAGTAGTCCGATGTCCCCATAACACTGAATGTAAATGTTCAACCCAACTACTTTCATCATATTCCATCCGCTTCTTGATCCATCCACTATGACCTTGTTGGCCGCTTTCGGCCGCCCATTGACTCGTGGGTGTTCAACCGAGGCGAAATGATGTTTAATCCGAAAGTCGGCTACTAATTTTTGAAAGTTTTTGTCCACGAATTGGGTTCCATTGTCGGTCACCAACTCGGCTGGTATTCCGAAATGCGAAATAATGCTTCTCTTGAGGAATTTCTGCACATTTGCCGAGGTGATGGTCGCCAAAGGTTCGGCTTCAATCCATTTGGTGAAGTAATCCACCGCAACAACGAGCCACTTCGGTTGTCCTTGTGCCGCCTTGAATGGTCCCAACAGATCCATGCCCCACTTGTAAAACGGCCAAGGGGCCGAGATCGTGTCGCTCGGATGGAGGGGTCCATATTATTCTCGCCGTGTTTCGCAACTTTCACATTTCGGACATGATCCTTGGCATCTTGGGCCATTGTAGGCCAATAATATCCATTTCGTATTGCTTTTGAGCCAACGCCTTTGCTCCCATGTGTCTTTGTCCGTTTATTCCTTCATGGATTTTCGCAAGTATGTCGGGCTTCAATTTGGTCGAGACATTTGGCCATCGGGGAGTGTAAGCCCTTCGATATAACCGATCATCCATCATTGAGTAAGCGGTCATTGCGTTCGATCTCTTTGATTCCGCCGTGTCTTCCGGAACAATCCCCTTTCCAAATAATCGGCAATTGGCTTTCTCCAATCGCGATCATCCGAAATAAGCATGATGCAGCTCGGTTCTAAGAGATTCGTTGTATTACGGTCCGAAGATTACCTCGGACTTTTAGTGCTAGCGAGTTTAGACAGGACATCGGCTCTAACGTTTTCAGTCCGAGGAATGTGCACAATTTCCACTTTATCAAACTCGGCAATGATATCCTTCACTTTTCGCAAGTATTTTGCCAACAACGGGCCTTTGGCTTGGTAGGTTCCTTGTATCCGGGAGGCCACCGGTTGAGAATCTGTTGCTAAATGTACTGTTGAGCTCCATTCTCCTTAGCTCGTAGTAAGCCTGCGATGAGTGCCTCATACTCGGCCTGATTATTTGATGTCGGGAAATCCAGCCGAATTGATAATTCCATTGCCACTCC
Source organism: Acacia melanoxylon (assembly GCA_019022615.1). Taxonomy (NCBI): domain Eukaryota; kingdom Viridiplantae; phylum Streptophyta; class Magnoliopsida; order Fabales; family Fabaceae; genus Acacia; species Acacia melanoxylon. Next base: position 4,513,042 of record JAFJYJ010000046.1, read on the forward strand.
TTCGGGGCTCTCCACTATGACTCCCGCGCCGCTTCCCTTAACATTTGATGAGCCGTCTACAAACACCTTCCACGGCTCATTTGGCGTTTCCTGCATTGGAGTTGACGGGGTTAACTCCATTATGAAATCAGCCAATGCCTGAGATTTGATTGATTGCCGGGCCGTAGTTGATGTCGAACTCGGACAATTGGGATCGCTTGACTTGTCATTCGTCCGGCTAAGTCGGTTTATGCGTACTTGGCGAATAGGTTGATTGGTCCGACGACAATAGAGTGCCCGTGAAAGTAATGGTGCGATCGCCTTGCCGCAGATGAGCGGTGCAAATGCCATTTTCTCCAATTTCGATATCTCATTTCGAACCTTGTAAAACCCCGTTTAACGAAGTACACGGGCTTTTGCCCTCTTCCAGCTTCTCGGACGAGAACAAAGATCGACCGCTTCTTCTCCTACCGATAAATATAGGATCGGTGTTTCTCCGGGTTCGGAGTTTGGAAAGCACGGCGGAGATGCCGAGACGGGACTTTATGTTTGCAAATGCCTCCTCACAATCCGAGTTCCATCCTCCGTGTGCCTCTTTTTTCGAAGTTTAAAAACGGAAGTGACCTTTCACCGACCTAGGCAAAAACCTTGTCAACGCGGCCAATCGACCGTTAATTGTTGGACTTCTTTTTTGTTGATTTGGAGCCTTCATTTCCAACACGCTTTGCATTTTTCAGGATTTGCCTCTATTCCCCGGTGGGTCAAGTAAAAAACCCACGAATTTGCCCGATGGTACTCCAAAGGCACATTTGGTCGGGTTGCCCGATTCGATGCTTTCTCGCTTTTTCAAATGTCGTCGTGAGATCATCGACATGGTTTTTCTCATCCTTCGATTTGACTATCATGTCGTCGATATATACTTCTACATTCTTCCCCATTTGACTAGCAAAAACCTTGGTCATCATTCTTTGATAAGTAGCTCCAAAGATTCTTAAGGCCAAAAGGCATCACGTTGTAAAAGAATTAGCGTTATTCGTGATGAAGGCCGTCTTTTCTTGATCATCGGGATGCATGGCCATCCGATTGTATCCCGAGTATGCGTCCATGAATGATAGGAGTTGAAAACCCGAGGATTTATCCACCACTGGTGGTCTATGTTAGGCATTGGAAATGCGTCTTTTGGGCACACCTTATTGAGATCTTTGTAATCCGTACAGACACGCCATTTCCCATTTGGTTTCTTGACCATAACCACGTTGGAGAGCCATGTTGTGTATTGTATCTCCTGGATAAACCCGGCTTCGAGTAATTCCTCCACATGTGCTTCCAAGGCCGTAGAGCGGTCGGAGCCTTGCTTTCTCTTCTTTTGCGCCACGGGTGCTGAGCCAGGGTGGATGGCCAAACTATGGCAGCAGAACTCCGGATCCATGCCCGGGATTTCAGCGGCCTTCCATGCAAATACATCTTTATTTTCCATTAAGAATTTTTCAATGTCTTTGCGGATCTCGGGATCCAACCATTTCCCGACTTTAGTGATTTTCTCTGGGGTGTCTCCCAAGACGTAGTCCTCGAGTTCATCATTTGGTTCCGCTCTTTGGATCTTGTCCTCCTCCCTCAAATCTAACTCCACAACATGGACCGCCTTGGCTTCTTTCTCTGGTTCGCCTTTCTTTGAATCTTTATTACCTTTGATCGTGTCAAAGTAGCATTGTCGAGAGTCTTTTTGGTTGCCTCTGACGGTGACCACTTGGTTACCCTTGTTGATGAACTTGAGTTTCTGGTGATTTGAAGACACCAACATATTCCAGTCATGAATGGCGGGTCGTCCCAGGATGATATTGTATGTGGAGGGGAAGTCGGCCACTATGAACCGAACCATCTCTGTCTTAAAAGCTTCCTTGGTGCCCAGAGTGAGTTTGAGATCAATGAATCCTTTTGGACGGGTATCTTGACCGTTAAAACCCGTTAACACGGTCTTACGGGGTTTCAGCTCTCCTCGTAATCAAACCTCATGCGTTTGAACGCGTCCCAAAGGATAAGATTAACGGCGCCGCCATTATCAAGAAAGATTTTCCTTACTCGGCAATTCACCAACATCCCCGTGATGACCGTGCCGTCATGATGACTGGTATTACCTCATCCAGCTTCTTCATCCGTGAAACCGAGCATCGGGGGGGCAGTTTTTCCCGATTCTCCCTTGAACTCGGACGACTTCTCGCAGAGAGGATCTCTTTCAAATATTTTTTCCTCGACTAATCGAATCTCCCCTCCGCCAAAACCTCCGACTATGACATTACGCCGTCGTACTTTGACTCGGGAAATTCGTCATCCCGGCCTTGCCCCGGTTTTCTCGTTCTCTTCTCTTCTTTTCAGTCTTTGGGCTCCTACTTCTACCTTCCCGACGCTTGTTTTGCCGTCCTTGTGTTTGTATAACATAACGGCGCAGCTTTTCCTTCTCGAATGAATTTTTCAATGGTGTCCCGCAAGTCCCAAAGACATGTCCGTCGTGTGGCCATGCTGATCATTGAACTCGTAATATCGAGATTTATCCAAAGTGGTCTCATTGCGCATTGGCCGTGGTCGTTCTACCTTTTTCATTTCCGTTAAGGAGACTTCCTTCCAAATTTGCGCTTGCGGCATCTTTAACGGGGCATATCGATTGTATCTTCCTTCAGCCTTGTCTCTTCTTGATTTGCTATCCCTTACATGCGTCCGAGTATCCCGTTGATTCATTCTGAATTGTTGTTTCTCTCTGGGAGACGGGCTTTTCGCTTACTTCGAGGCGCGTGGGTCAGGATGTCCATCTGTTCTAGCTCTATGTACTATTTTGAGCGGTCTCTGAAATCTGACAGAGTTTTGGGTCGACGCTTCATCACGGATTTTTTCAAGCGAGAATCCTTGTCTAAGCCTGAAATGACACAATGCAAGTGTACCTCATCCTTTAACCCGGGGACATGTAAGGCTACGTCCTTGAAACGCTCCAAATATCTTTGTACTGTCTCTCCCGGCGATCGTTAACCCGGGTCGAGTTGAAACTCGGTTTTGGTTGTTTCCGACTTGTCGCGAAGTTCTCGCAAGAATTTCTTTTCGAAATCCTTCATGTCCGTGATTGACTTCATAGGTAGAGAGCTGAACCATATTTGAGCCGGACCTCGGAACGTTCCGCAAATAGTCGGGGATCACCGGCCCTAAACCCTTTCACCATTATATCGTTTTAAAGTGACCGATGTGCAATCGCGGATCTTGACTCCCGTCATATTTCGGAAAGTCTTTGGTATCCAAGCGCTTTGGATATGGGGCGGCCATTATTTTATCCACGAAAGGACTCGAATATTGTCATCATAGCGCGTCGGCTCGGATGAAGTCGGCGTCGCATCTTTCTTTGAGTGCTTGCGGGCCTGTAGTGATTCTTTTGCTTTTTCACCGATTAACTTCTCTGCCTCTGCCCCATTTCGCCCTTCTTTGCCAATGTTTGCCCGAGAATTTGCTTCCTGATCGTGCTCACTTGGGTTCCCTCCGAGTTGTTTCAGGAATTCGATTTGTTCCTGCAAAGCTCGTATTTTCCGCGACCGCTCCTCGATGAATTGCTCTTGATCTTCCCCGAGCATGGGGTCTTCTCTCAATTGTGCCTGTGAAGTTCCCGCCTTCTGTGACATGGAAACTTCATCTCTGCCGTGACCGACTACTTTTTTACCCGGGATCCGAGTATGGTTTCCTTCCTGTCCGAACTGTCGCTCGAACATTCGCTTACACTCTTCATTTCGACTGTTTAACTCCTCCCTGAACGCTCGGGCATCCTCTTCACGCAGTAGGCGATTCCGGGTTTCCATTGCCTCCATCCGGTTATACATGGAGCCGAGTGCGGTTTGCATAATGCGAATGTCGGGGTCTACATTTTGGGACTCTGATGGGTGTTGCTGCGGTGGAATCTGCGGATTGATTTGCTGGATGACGGCGTTCCCGAGAGCAGGGGAATTTGCCGTATCCGATGTCTCATGCTCGGTTTCTACCATCACATTTTCTGCTTCTGGGTTGGTAGAGCCTTCCTGGCGTGATGTTGGCTCCTAGAGATTTTGCCCCGCTCCTTCTGGCAGTTTGTTGTGCCGAGTTTCTATGTTTTTTCTTCTGGTGTTCGCCATGCTTCCGGTTGAACCCGTAGCTTTGCGGTATGGGATTCGAAATTTATCGTCCCCACGGTCGGCGCCAATGTTCTGGTGTAGAACACAAATGTCTAGCTTTAGGTTAGCTAGTAAGTCGATATAGGATCTTTTAGTCTTCTCCCAGATATCTATGGGGGAGATATCCGAGATAGATAGGAGATCACGAGCTTTAAACACAAGGGTTTTCACCCAAAGGCGTGGGGTGTGTGTTCTGTGTATGCGATATGTAGATAGGTTCAGAGAATGTGTGTACCGTGCACCTGTTGGATCCTTCCTATTTATAGAGGCAGGGTTCTCTTCATCGTTGGCCGATTTGCTCAAGATGTCCTCTCCCATCATTCATGATGATGGGGATCGTGGGATCCGAGATCATGGGATCATGGGGTCATGGGTTCTGTCCCTGTAGGAGCACGTTGGCGGGCCTTATCTTCCGAGGCCCATTTATCTCGGTCCATAACAGCACCGAAAAAAAGCATTTGATGTTGAGCGTTCCCGAGAGTAAAACACATGTGTATTTTTGCAACTTTACTCTTTTCTTTAATAAAACATCAAACTTCATTGAAAGTAAGGCGATTACACGCATAAACCCCATCTCATTTGCGTGAGGTTGAGTGAGTATGAGTTGGGATGAAAACAAAAGTTACAAAACAAGAACAACATAAATATCAGAGGGGAAAAAACTAAGCAAGAGGTACTCAAAGTACAAAAAAGATCAAATGGATCAGGTCCCCATAGGACCATAGAAGGTGTTAAGAGGCACAAACATCCCTAAACGAGCATAAAATAGCTTTGATCCTGAAATTGATGAAAAACCATCCACATATCAAATCAAGTAATAAGCACAAGCTTAATCTTGTGAATATACTACCTCCAATCTTTAATATAAGACATAGTTTTTAGTGCATGTAAAAACATATTAGACATTCAAAATCAAACAGAAAAGTTAATATCTTTTTATTATTACACGACAATTTTATATATATATATATATATATATATTACTTAACTATTCCCTCCAATTTATAATATAAAATATATTTAAAGAGTTTATTATTATTTTTAGTTAAGGACTTATCAATTGACATTGACATGAAAAAAAATAAAAAATAAATTCAATTCCATTTCATTTCAGTTTAATTTACAAACCGATGAAAGGAGGCTAAGCAGATAAGAGTATATTGCCGTAGTGTGAAGGGCAATCAATTTCACTATCAGAAATGACATTATGAGTTCAACCTTTTGAATACATCATCACAAAAGCTTGCCGTCTTTTGAATATTGATTAGACTCTTCACATCAACTTTGTCGATAAGCTAACGGTCGACAAAGTATTTCAATAAGTATTCTTTTAACTCAGAGGTGTGTCTTGATTCTCATGAATCTTTAGATCTCAGCTCACTTAATACCTTATTTTAGTTAAAAATAAACAACTCCATGAATTGCCTTTTGTTTTTTTGTTACTTCCCTCTTTTTTGGAGAGAATATCATTTAGATTCCAAACAAAAAAATAATAATATTATGACAAACAAAAAAATAATAATATTATGACAAGTTCTATAACTTGTCAATAGTAACTTTTTTATTTGTTAATGATGATTTTTTTTTTCTTTAATTGAGACCTTAATGATATTTTTCCCATTCTTTTTTGAAAGGGGATGTTTAAGAGTTTTTGAGATCTGGAAAATGATAGAAAGGGATTGATGTTCACTCCCTAACACTTTGTAAAATGATATATATAAATCTTCATTAACAAAAAAAGATTTCAACTATTTTTAAGAGAAAATGACATTTATAGACTCATATACTAATGACATCCAAGTCCACAAACTCATTCCCTTACATTAAAAAATATATACTAAATTGAAAGGAGTGTAGCCTACCTTTTGTTCACTCTTTCAATTTTAAAGTTCAGAATCAGGCGTACCAAAAAGTGAACAGACAGTTCAGATTCATAATTAAGATTAATGTCATCTTAATTATTAAATGTTGTTCTTTGAGTTGTCCAATTTTCACCAGTCCTCATCAGCTCAACTTTGTTCAATCAGTATTGAAAAAGAAGCATATTCTCTGTCTCAAAGCTGCAATTTTCATTTTTCTCTTCCCATATTCTCTGCGAAGTTTTTTGTTTTTGTTTTTGAGAACCAAAGCTATAGACGATAAAGCAGAAATATATATTTTTTTTGGTCAAAATAAAGTAGAAAGGAGAAATATATTGAGACATGATTTGTACAGTTTTTATTTATTATTTTTTAAAAAAAAAATCAAATGTCACAACGAGAAACAAGATCTCTGCGAGCAATTATGCAGTAAACGAGAAAATAGACATTAGAAATATACACACACACACGGCCTCTAGTCCTTATTATAAGGCACCACTGTCTCTAGTCTTTATTATAAGGCACCAACAAGTAAGTTTATTTGGTCCTTTTTATAAGGCATTTGCTTGTTCCCAATGAGCATTAATTACTTTTTTCCATTTATGCCCATAATTAATGAGGTTAATGGATGAGAGTAATAATTAATATAATATTAGAGTTTAGTGTAATTAATATGGGTAATATTGGAAGTTACTTAAATTGTAGGACAATTTTATTGACTTTAACTGTTTTTATTGGTTTATGAGAATAGTTAGTTGATGCCTTATAATAAGGATCAGATGGAGTATATATATAAAGAATGACTTAAAGTGGGTTTATTTTCTCTTTTGCAACCTTGAGCCTCAAGAGAGGGGGATTTTTGGAATTAATTGACAGGTTTAATCTCTTTTTTCCCTTTAATTTCATTAAAATATTAAAAATATAGGGATTGAATTGAACTTTAACTTAGTAATTTAGTAGTAACTCAGTCACTGTAATTTATTGAGTTAAGAAATTATTGAATTGAATTGGATAAAAGAATTATAAGGATTAAATTATTCCAAGTCAAGAAATTATACAGATTGAGTTATACAAATTCGAAGTTCAAAAAAGTAAATCAATAATTAATGGAAAGTTCAGGGACTAAAAATTACAAGTAAAATTAAATGAAAATTAATTTTTGAAATATGTATCAAGACACCGATAAGGGTTTTAGATATTTTTTTTACATTTTAATTTAAGAGTAGTGCAGCATGTGGGCATGAGGTGTGATATATATATATATAGAGAGAGTGTGTTGTATGGTTTCAAGTGATTGTTTCCTTAAAATTGTGATAATTGTATTTGGAAGCATGTGGTGACTACGTTTGATTGAGAGAACACAATTTTGGATTTTACCCATGTGATATAATCTTTTAAGATCTGTTTGGTTCTTCTTGTTTTGCCCCTCATTTCTTTTCAAATTTTTTATGCCATAACCAACGCATTATTATTATTATTATTAGACTTTTACTAACTTAAGAAGATTTAATTTGTTTTTATAGAAATAGAAATATTTAAAATAAAAATAAATTTTTGAAATTAAAAATATATATTATCATTTAAATTTAAAAGGAAATAATATACATAAAAACAAATTACCCCATCTGATTCTAAATATACGAGCCAAATAATTAATTTATAGAGATTGAGAAAATTAGTTAAGATAAATTTGTAAAAAAAAATGTGTGCTTGTTCTCTAAATTATTATTTTTCATCAATCGCACAAGAAACTACTTTCTTGATGAAAAATTTCTTTAATATGCACAATCAAGGGAGCTTAGGGAAAACAAATTATAAATTGGGAAACACAGTTAATTGGGTTTTTACTTTTTACATATAGCACCAAAGCAAACTTCTTTATTAAATCTTATATTTAGGGTGGAAACAAGTATTTTTTTTATCCTTAATATAATATAAGTCATCTCATAAAATTTATTACATGAATTTATTTTTGAACTTAAGAATTCTCACTCATCCCTTCATATTAAATATGGGTTAAAAAATTAATAAATTTTGAAGGGTTAAGATGCAATTTTACCAACAAAGTTTTTCTCGAGAAGTATTTGACATAAATAAGGTTTAGAATGAACAGAAATACTAATAAACAATTTAAGTGCATATTCACTAAGACTATTAATTTTCATCAAACTTTTGTTAGATTTTATTTCAAATTGGCCTTGACAAATTTAACAGACATTTGAAGAATTTTAACTGTCTTGGTGAATTTACACTATTCTAAATTGTTTATTAGAATTTGTATACCTTCCAAAATTTATTTGTGCCAAATGTTCCTAGAAAAAAAAATTATTAGTAAAATTGCACCTTAACCCAATTTTAAAATAGAATTAATGAGATTTTTTTTTGGGGTTAAATATGTCCTTGTCTAACCGTGAGAACCAAACATGTGACATGTCCTTGTCGTCTCTATAGGAATACCACTTGGGATGAAAATGATGTAACTTTCTGTGATGAAATAAGGTCACTTAATAAAAAAGGAATCTGAGGAGTGTCAAAAAGATAATAATAACAAGGAATGTGGTTTTCCTTTTTGAATGAGATATTCGAAGCAATAATGAGAAACAAAAGGGAAGTGCGTGCATAGGCTGAAAAGGAAAGAAGAATAACCTTCAAGGTAAAAAAAGATGCACTTTTTTTTTTCTTGATGTGGCTGAGTCTGAGCCAAGTTAAAACAAAGGGAATAACATGCAAATATAAAAAGTTAAAACCTACAAAATCACCTGCTGCACCTAGCACTTATTAAATATTTGGGAGTCGATCTTAGTCCAAAATATAGGTCAAAGTCCTAATTTTTATCAATTTCTTTTCAAATTACCCCTATTATTTTCATAGTGGTTGGGCGTTTTACAAATTTTTCAGGGATGCTCAAGTGGAGCAAAACAAGGCGCTGAACAGGGATGCTACACTGGAGGGGGATGCTGAGAGGGAGGGGAAAAAGACGCAAAAACAGTTTTAAATAAGGACATTTTAGGAAAACAAATATAATTAACTAATTTAACTATTGTCTTTAATCTTTCTAAAATTAGGTAAATATATCTTATGATTAGGGCCAGAGAGAGTAGTAAACTAATTTTAGATGGTGCAGATTTAATTTAATTTAACTTTTATATTTTAAATACATTTTTATTTTATTATATGAAAAAATAAGAATAAAAATGATCTTATAGCTTCCCATAAAAATAAATTTATCATTTACAAAATCACAAATTAAAAGTTTTAAACTTGGATCGTTCACATTAAAATCTAAGCGATTAAGATTTTATCATAATGTGCTCATCACAATAATGAGCTTGGAATTGTGACACCTCTCATGCCTAACCCCTTTACTGCTTTACACAATAATTTCTTTTTCCTTTTCCATTTTTACGGTTCGATCCACTCTCTTCTACACCAACTCGTACACCTCCCATTATATATATATATATATATATATATATATATATTTATTTAAAAAACTCATACACCTCACAAATATTACAAATATAATATCGAATTTAAACCATATAGGGAAAAAGGTGGAAAAAGAGTTTTAAAATGACAAAATTCCAAATCAGATTTGTTATCAAAAGTTGATAAGAGAATGAAGAGATTTGATAATCAATTCACAACTTATTTTTTGGAAATACCTGATTTGAGATTTTATAATTTTAAAATTCTTTTTATGTCATTTTTCCAACTATTTATGCATATATATATTTTAACAGAAAATCATTATGATGTCTTATGTTAACAACGTAATCACTAAATGTTATTACAAGGTAAAAATAACAACAGATCAATGTTGTTCATTTTATTGAGGGGTTTTTTAATGATTACCTTCATTCTTTAGTATTCTTACATTGATTTCTTCCTTCATTTTTTTTTTTAAAAAAATTAAAGGGTAGACATCAACGTCATAAAATATAAGTGGAATGAGACATGCAACATCTTACTTACAAAGAGTTTTCATGACAGTGATTATGAGTATTATTATGATAGGAAATAAATTATCCAAAGCTTATTTAAATGGTTTAAATTTGATGATGAGAAGCTAAACTCATTTTTTCTTATTTATAGAGTTTTGCAGTAATTTCATAAATTGGGAGGGAATCAATTTTGATGGTAATAACTAATAAGCACCAATATGAATCCTTGCTTCTTTTTTCTTTTTATTTTTTTGGCCAGAAATGAATCCTTGAAATGTAAACTAAACAGTGAAAATTGAATATTATTTTATTTTTATGTTTTTAATAATTTTTCTTAACTTTTAAGGTATAATAAAGATGATTTTTTAATTGTCACCGTATTTAAAAATTTGTTAATTAAAACTTTAAGTTGAAATTGTTTAAATTAGATTTGGATAGTGCATATATTTCATATCTTAACAAAATAAAAAGTGCATGGTACTCAGCATGCTTGGTCATGAGTGCTTGGTACATGGTACGCACATACAAGTGGGAGGGTATAAAAAAGGTTTTACTAGTAAATTCGTCCTGGAAGTATACGCCTTAAGACAATGTTATTTTGAAAGTTTTTTCAGGTTTAATGTCACATTAAAAGTTTTAAAACGTAGTAATGTTGCTATTTTCTGTTAAAAAGTTAACAGTCAACGTCAATTTTTTAACGATTAACATCAGTTTTTTGATGGTATCGGGTCACATTGTTATGTTTTAAAACTTTTGGGGTGACATTAAACTTAAAAAAACTTTTAGAACAACATTGCTTTTAGGTGTGTACTTTCATGGCGAATTTGCTACTTGACCTGTAAAAAAATTTAGTTGTAATTCCTAAAAATTAAAACTTACTACCTTTAGTCTTAATTATAGGAACACTTTTATAGTGCAATTTATACTATAAAAATATTCTTATAATTAAAACCGAAGAGAGTAGTTGTATAATATTGATTGCATGTAGAGGCTATATTAATATATATAATAATTGCCTAAGACTAGAAAGCGGCCAATTACTGGGAGAGAGTAAGAGGTAGCTAGTCTTAGGCTTTTTAATTGATCCACCACATAGTTTTAATTAGGGTTAAGTAGTAAATCCGTCTTGAAAGTATTGGCCTAGGAGTAATATTGTCCTGAAAGTTTTTTTATCCCAATGTTATCCCGAAAGTTTCAAAACGGGGCAATGTTACCTTATTCAGTTTAAAAATCAATGTTGATCGTCAAAAAAATTGACGTTGACCGTTAACTTTTTAACGAAAATGGACAGCATTGCTACGTTTTGAAATTTCTGGGGCAATATTGAGACAATAAAAACTTCTAGGGCAATATTGCTCTTCGGAGAAAACTTCCGGGATAAATTTGCTACTTAACCCTTTTAAATATTTGCTTATTGCTTTCTTAATTTTCTTTTCAATAAGAGGAAACTAGATTAATATATATAATAATGGGGATGAATTACTCGTGGGATGATACCTTTTCCTTTTCACTACAGTATTATACTATAGCACAATTTGTGCGCTTGCTATATTTTCCCATTTTATTGATTATACACTTTTTTTTATATAAAATAATATGATTTCTTTTCCAAATCCTATATAAAAGCAATAATATGTATTCAATTAGTATATATACATAATATACTCCTTCCCATCATAGTTACAGAAACAATTTTTAATTTTATATGTAATTAATGCATCTGATGCTTCACATTTTTAATCTACAGACCTTTATTGAGTTATCTCTTAAGCTAAGGAAAGTTGCTGAAAAAACTTTCATTGCAAAATTTATTATGTAAAGGTATTTAAATATTTACATTATAAATCTTGAAAAAGTTTAAATACCTTTACATAATAAATATCGATTTTTTTTTTTGACAACTTTAACAAAATAACAGACTTTTTTTTTTTAAGAAAAAAAAAGACATTGTGAATAAAAGAAGCATGATCAAAGTGAATACATTGAATGCGTACAACATAACATGAATAAAATGTCACAATCTTCATAAATTATAATTTTTATTTTCCCAACATTTATAAATTGTAATTACTGTATTGGCCAAAAAAATAAATTATAATTACTGTAACTTATTTCAAATTTTATTCAAGATACAATGGACATAAATTGTTTAGTTTATAATACAATGCATGAAATCGAAATTGGTTGGGAAGAGGTCGGACCACCTTGGTCCCCCCTAGACCTTACCGGACGCTATTATTATTCTGAGAGACCAGGCCCCACCTAATCTAGCTCAGTTACATTGAGCCGTCCACACAGCAACCAAACAATTACTTTATCTCGAGTAGTTGATAATTCTTCAGTTATGGCTGTGTCGCATAGTTTTAAATAGAAAAAATTATAGCAAATTAAACTCCCAACTAAAAACAAATAAATATCTGAAGACTTTCATAACTTACTAATAATAAGTGAAAGTGACACTATTGACAAGTTATAAGATTTTTTACATATATTATTTTCTATAGCTGGGATCTTGGTATGATTTTTTTTTAAAAAATATGGGCAAATGTCTTCTATTTTTCATAATGTTATTTACATATTACATAAAGTTGAAATATAGTTGCACCATTAAAAATAAGCCTTAAATAAGTCATTAAATAAATTTTAGGTATATTAATTATGAAAAAAAAATCAGTTACTTTTTCCCAAAAATATATACGGCAGAGTGATTATGGTGCGAGATAGATAAATAGATAGATGGACCATGATGAAGATTCCATCAATTAATTATAACAATAACAACAAAGATGATGACCACGATGTTAATAGGGTTAAAGTGCATGCATCCAACACTTTAAAATATTTTTTAGGTACATTTAGTGTGTTAAAGCATTTTGTGGTATACTCAGTATTCTGAAATATTTTTCTGGTATACCTAGTACTCTAAAGTATTTTCTTCAGTGCGTTCAATACTATAAACTATTTTTTGTGCATTCGATATTTTAAAGTATTTTTTTTTCAGATGTATCCAATATCCAAAATTATCTAAATTATTAAGTGCTAAATTACACAAAAAAAAATTTAGGGTGATGGATACCCCTAAAAAAAACTTTGTGCTCACATTGCACAGAAAGAAGTAAATAAAACCAAGGACATCACATTAAAGTAATCCACTCTGGCTCGAAAACTGACACGCATTAAAGACTAAGCGATTGTTTGGTCTGAAGGAAGATGAGAGGATGAATGGAAATAATAGGGAGATTATCTTGTTTGGTTTGGTTAAAGAGGATAGAAGGCAAGTGATTTTTAATGATCCATTATTTACTTCAAAAGAGGAGGGAGAGGGATGATAATAAGTAATTTATCATTCTATCTTTATATGTTAGGTTATATGAATTAATTTACACCTCAATTCAAATTATATAGTTTAATGAAAATTTAGTCTTATCATGTTAACATGCGTATAAAATTTGTCCAAAAAAAAAATACATATAAAAAAACTGGTATAGGATTTTTTATTTTATAAATTTAAATTAACAAATTTTATTTAAAAATAAAAAAGAAAATCTTTGTTCACTTTAGGCGAGATCTTCTCCTTCAACTTTAATTTATGTTATAATTATAATAAATAAAATAATATATTTAAAAGAATCAAATGAGAAAGATTAATCGATAGAAATAGAGCCCTGGCAAAAAAAAAAAAAGGTGGAAGAAAATAACCGATGAATGGTTATAGTTTCGACTAAAAGAGTGGACTAAAATTTTATTATTATTATTTTTTTGCGAGAAAAATTTTAGAACATGACAGAACATTTATTGAGGCATTGAAGTTGGAAATATGATAAAAACAAAAATATTAACAGTTTCCAGACTGTGGACAAAATGGAGCATATGCACACATTGATGTAAGCAAAACCCAGTCGTCAAATTCACGTGATCTTTACCTATATTTCAACTGTTCCCAATATTTTATTTTTTGTCTCCTTCCTTTGGGGTTTGTTTTTTTAAACAGTATGTATCATTTTATTTAGTTAATAATAAAATTGTCTCTAGTAAAAAAAAATCATAAATAAAAACCCCAAATTTCTTAAATCTATCGTGTACAATATTTTTACTTATTAGTTTTGGGTCTGTTTGGGAAGACGGTAGAGTTGAAAAAGCACAGTAGGGTAGGAAAAAATATGTGGGAGTAAAATGAGATATTTGAGTTGTTATTTTTTCAAGTGAATTTTTGCGCTAAAAGCTACTTTTAAGAAGAAGCCATTAGAGCCTGTTTTGTTTTTTGACCAAAAAAAAAATTAGAGCTTGTTTAAATCTTCTTTTTTAAGTTAAAAGTTACTTTTAAGTTAAAGCTATTTTTTTAATAAAAAAAGCTAAAAGTTGTTTGATAATATATATATATATATATATATATATATATATATATATATATATATATATATAGCTTAAAAGCTCGAATGAATTTTAAGATGTTTGGCAAAATTTGTTATAAACGTTTTTTCTAATAAAAATTATCATAGAAAGTATATTATAAAATAACCTTTAAACTATCAATATATTCTCAAAATAAAAATAATGAGAATAGATTTGCCGGAGAAGTTATGAGTCGGGTATGACATTGGAGAAGTTGTTGCCGGTTAAGTCCAGATACCGAAGATTAGGTAGAGCACCGGTAAGGAGGTTCTGGGCGAGGTTGACATGAACAAGGTTGCATGCGACAGAGAGAGATTTCCGGTAGGAGGGCGTCGGTAATGGAGTTATTGTAGAGGATGAGGGTGGTGAAGTTGCAGAGAATTGAAGCAGGGAATGGGTCGACGATGTTGGAGCTGGAGAGGTCGAGCTCGGTGACGGAGGTGTTGGTGGGGTTGCAGGTGACGTCGGACCATATGCAGGGGTCGGCATTGCCGCCGTTCTAGGAGGAGAGGGAAGAGTTAGGTTCGTTCATGGAAAGCTTGAATTTATAGAGGGAAAGACCATCCTGGTTGAGAGAGATGACAATGGGAGGAGGGAAGAGAAAATAGAGCAACAATCAAAAGTTAATAAGAGCTTAAAAAACGATCATCTTAAGGAGCTTTTGGCTTTTGGCTTTTTTTCCTTCATTTTAGAAAAAACTCTTTTTATTATAAGAGCTTTTGTAAAAATCTGTTTGGCCTAACTTCTGCTTATAAGGAGAAGATAAGCTAAAAAAGAGAGGATCCAAATAGGCACTAAGACTTGCTTTTCATAGTTCATATGGATTTCTACTACCATCAGTGCAAACATAAATCATATTTATAATCTAACTTTTATTCTATCTTAAATTTGCAAAATTCATAGTAGAAAAAAAAAAAAAAAAAACCACCTCTACCACTGTAATCCAAATGGGCCATAATCTCTCTCCTCCTCCTCATTTCTATATATGATATATCCACACTAATAGTGCTTGTTGGGAGGTGCTTCTACCCCAAAACAAAATTCAGTTTCATATATTTTTCTCATATGTTGTAATTTATGATTGAATTTTTTTTTTCCATCTCTGATAACAAACTGACAAGCCATTCATATTTAAGGAAAATATGAGTTGACTTACAACTCTAACTTGTTTGAGATAATGTTACAAAGTGTCGAAAGCTAGTTGAACAAAAACGTAGTCAGAAGGGATTTTTTTTTTTGATAGTACTTCGCATAAAAACTTACTATTGCCTCAACCCCAGCAATTTTGCTTAAGTTTTAAAAGGGGAGCAATTTTAGTTTGATTGTTATCTCAATTAATTTTAACTGTTAGTTAATCAAATATATTGAGCTGACAGTCCACATGTTATTCATGTCATTTTTGTTAAGATGCAAATTTGTCCCGAAAGTCCATTTGTCATCCATTTCATTATTTTTTCAATGTTAAATTCAAAACTTCTGGGATAAATGTGCTAATTAACAAAAATGACTGGATGACATGTGGATTGTCAATTTGACATATTTGATCAACTAGCGGTCAAAATTAAATAAGATAATGGCCAAACAAAATTGCTCTTTAGTGTGAACTGTCAAGGGCGAATTTAGCTATTAACCCAAACATTACTTTAAAGTTACATTTTTTTTTTGTTTATGCTTTTTCTTCAAATTTAAACTCTCTGCTGCTCACTTTTCAATAATAATTTTTTCTAAATAAGTTTTCTCTCTCTTACATACCCCTTATAAATAAATATATATTAAATAAAAAGTTCATCTATGATATATAATATTTATTAATTTTAATTGTTTTTTAAACCGATGTAATGGGGTTGTCATGCTTTTATAAAAATCACTTTCTATCCAAGGCGGAACAACCCATAACAATGCAAAAACAAACTCAGAGACCCAGCAAAACAAGGATTGCACCTCCATGCGTATCTTACGCGTGAACACACACACAAATTTTTTTTTGTTAAAGATCCAATGCATGTTTGCAAAACAAACTCAGAGACCCAGCAAAACAAGGATTGCACTTCCATGCGTATCTTACGCGTGAAAACACACACACACACACTCAATTTTTTTTTTTTTTTTTTTTTTTTTTTGTTAAAGATCCAATGCATGTTTGTTTTAGTTTTTTTAAAGTAATTTTATGATTTATGAGACACACATATTTTTTATTTTAAAGATCCAATGCATGTTTGTTTTAGTTTTTTTAAAAAATAATTTTATGATTTATGAGACACACATATTTTTTATTTTAAAGATCCAATGCATGTTTGTTTTAGTTTTTTTAAAGTAATTTTATGATTTATGAGACACACATATTTTTTATTTTAAAGATCCAATGCATGTTTGTTTTAGTTTTTTTAAAGTAATTTTATGATTTATGAGACACACATATTTTTTATTTTAAAGATCCAATGCATGTTTGTTTTAGTTTTTTTAAAAAATAATTTTATGATTTATGAGATACGTTTGTAAAAGAAATTTTGTCTTAATTTGTGAAAAATGACATTTAAACCCGTTGTTTAGGGGCTTTCAAACAATCACATAGTAATATAGCATGCATATTATGTCACTACTCACTACCCGTTAATTCATATCCACCCTTACTTTTTGTCCAAGTATATAATCTTAATCATATTATGAATAACACGTGAGATCATAGTTTTTAGAGAAAATTGCACTTAAGTCCCAAACAATAGAAAATACGATTAAATGGTCAATTAAAATCTTAGATTTGCAATGAAGTCCCATATTCCAAATGTCAAAAGTCTAAAATACCCCACATTGAATAAATACAAAGAGGAAACGGAGGATTATGTCAAACAATGAATATAGAATTAGCATGCAAAAAACTCAGAACGAAGGTTTCGATCATGATAGAAGCTTAAAGAGAAAAGTATGGAATTGATGCCAACACCTTTATTATCTTCATTATTCCATTTGATTCATCTTTTCTCTTGACCATATGAATAGATTTTGAGTTTTGCCCAAAAATATGAAAAAGCTATCATCATTTTGGTTCAAATATTGATTGGGTTAGGGTGTGTGGGTATTAAAGTGATCACCTCTATTGTCCTCCTTTATATTTGTAAACTGTCAAGGCAGTCATAGTTAAATGCAATGTATATGATGTGGTTTCAATGTGTTTGGTTAGGATTTAGTATGCTATGTTTTTGGGTTTAATATGCTTTGTTTTTGCATTGCAATAGCTAAGGAATGAAGATGAGGGTGAAAGTTTTGTGGTTATAACATTTGGTGTGCGAAAGAAAACAATGTGTTGTTAATTGGTGCAATGATAGTTGTTAAATGTGTGATGAATTTTTTAATAACTATAAGTCATATTTTAATGTTTTAGTTGTGGTTTAATAGTATTTGAGAAGGATTTCAAATATTTTTTTTTAATAACGTTTTTGGGTATTTTTTATTTTTTTATGGGGTTTAAACTTCTTATGTTGCATGAGAAGAAGAAGATTCCTACACACATGAAATGGTAGGACCCACGTCTTTTTTTTTTAAAAAAAAAAACTCAAGCATGGAAATCGAAGTATCTATGACATGAAATACACTTCTCTTACAACATGAGAAGTATATTTTCCTTTTTTTATTCATTAAAAGTGGAAATTTTAATCAAGATGGGGTGAAAGTTGTATGGTTGGAAGTCCTGATGTACGAAGTTAGAATGTGTTGTTAATAGGGTCAGTGATAGTTGTTAATATAGGTGGTGAACTTGTTAATGACAACTATATTGTGCAGGTGGATAATGGTGATAGCTAATACATCTAGAAAGAATCTAGGGTTAAGGAGCAAAAATGCACATGTGCTTTTTTCGAAGGAGCGCCGAACATCAAGTGTTTTCATTTTAGGTACAAAAGTGATTACGTGGTTACAAATTAGGTGCAAAAATACCGTTTGACCGTTAAGTTTGACTTTTTTTGCTGACTGAACGATGACGTGGCTTTTAATATGCAAAAATACACGTGTGGTTTGTCCAAAAGAGCGCCTAACACCAAATACTTTTTTTAGGTGCAAAAATATCGTTTGATCATTAAGTTTGACTTTTTGTATGTGGAAAAAACAGTACCAGTCAGTACCCTAAAATATAGGATCTTGAAAAAATATTTTTAAGATGCTAACTGGCATTAAAAAAATATTTCAAGATGCTAACTGGTACTGAAAAAAATACTTCATAGTCTTGAAAATTATTTTATGATCTTGAAAAAATATTTTAGGGTACTGATTGGTACTAAAAAAAATACTTCAAGATACTGATAGGTACTAAAAAGATACTTCATAATACTGACTGCTACTGAAAATATACTTCATGATATTGATTTTTTTTAAGATCTTGAAAAGATATTCTAGGATATTGATTGGTACTAAAAAAGTACTTCAAGATACTTACCAGTACTAAAAAGATACTTTAGGGTACTGACTGATACTTAAAAAAAATACTTGAGGGTGCTGACTAGTACTGAAAAATTACTTCATGATTTTGAAAAATTACTTTAGGATCTTGAAAAAATATTTTATGGTACTGACTGGTACTAAAAAAATACTTCAAGATACTAATTGGTATTAAAAAGATAAAAAAAAAAAAAAGAAGTCAAACTAACAGTCAAACGATATTTTTGCATCTAAAAAAAGCACTTGGTGTTGGACGCTCTTTTGGCCAAACCACATGTGTATTTTTGCACCTTGAAAGTCACATCATCGTCTAATCAGAAGGGGAAAAAAAAGCAAACTTAAGTTAAACGGTATTTTTGCACCTAATTTATAACTACATAGTCACTTTTACACCTAAAAAAAGAACTTATTGCTGGGCGCTCATCTGGAAAAGGTATATGTGTATTTTTGCCCCTTAACCTAAGAATCTACTACGTTTCCTTAATATAGGGGGAAGATTTGAAGTTAGTGGAGCCTGTGATATAACATATGCTGGGGAACGGTGAGATAAAATACCATTAAGGAAGGCATACGTTACGAAGAGTTCAAAACAATGAAATCCTTCATTGTGGGAAAAGAGACTAGCGAATTTGTTATGGAATTCACATTGACATTTGACACAACAACATTTATGGACCTACCAGATGATGAAGAAATTGAGCTTTACTCAATTTCAATGGAGAATGTGGGCATATATATCCAAGTTTCATTTATGGAAATTTGTATTCTGGTGTAAATTTAGTTGTCAATGTTTTGACATGAACTTATCAATAGACGCACATGAACTTATTAATGAACGCTCATGGACTTGTCAGTACAATCCCCCTGCACTTGTTAATATATATGTGGTTATGTTTACATATTTGTGGTGAAGGTGAAACCGGGTTATGAACTTTGAAAATTGATAATTTGTGTGGACATATTTATAGATTTCCTCTGTTGTTGTAATTTAATATTAATTAAGTGGACGTATTAGTTAGATTTGTCAATAGATGCCTATGGACTTGTCAACACATGCACATGGATTTGTCAATGGACGCTTATAGACTTGTCAGTGCAATCTTTTGCTCTTGTCAGCATATATTTAGCTATATTTACATAACAGGTCTAAGTGCAATTAGGCACACAAATTATGTATAATCTAACTAAAGAGCTAATATGAAGTCAATACAATTAATCTATACTTGATAATTACAAAAAATAGCTCATCAATACAATCATTATGTACTTGATCGTTATAAAAAACATGTCATCAATACAATCAATCCGTACTGGATCTTACTTAACCACTAATCCTAGCTACAATCCAACCTGTCAACTTATTTGGTTCTCTTCCTCTTGTGGTTCTCTTACGCTGAAGACATAACTTTTTCTCTATGTATGTTATTAGGATGAGTGACAAGTCACCACAAGAATCCAACCTTAATTTCATTGAGTTCTTCTATCAAATAGTAAGTCATGGTGTAACTGTCATCACCTTGCTTAGTTCCATCCCACATCTGTAACTAGGACAATTTATGCACCTTACAAGCGTCTCTACAAATATAATTGCAATCAAATTAATAACTAGATCAGGTAGCTCAAAATGTAATAAAATTAACCAAAACCACAAAGTAAACTCACGTCTCTGCATGCATTTTTTCCCTTGTCACTTCATTCTCAATTTTATCCTTGTTATTGAACAATTGTGGTTTCACTCTTCGAAGCATTGGGTCATCAGGGTTGTAGGGCATCTAACATTTACAATACCTGCACTATTACAAAAAGTAGATTTAACGATTCCCATCTAACGAACGATTAAATGAAAACAGACATAGAAAACGAGGCGGTGGCATTTTTAACATTTTGGAGAGAATATTCAACGACTGTTTCACACAAAATGGACGTTAAAAAGTAGGTGGTGGCATTGTTGTAATTTTCTGCTTACCTTTAACGTATGTTTCTTTAAAAACTGACGTTAAGAGTGAACATTTAATGTCTGTTTTATAAAACAGACGTTAACATTTAACGACTGGATGTTAACGTCTGTTTTATAAACACAATTATTGTATCCCATATTTTTATCTATTTCCCTAGTATGTAGCCTAGAATTTCGATAGTCAAGAGACGAAATCTAACCGTATTTTCATTTAGTTAGTTCATAATTAAATTTGATAAATTAAACAATATATCTCTTTATATATCCTATATTTATAGCTATTTCCTAGTATATAGCCTATAATTTCGATAATTAAGTGAAAAAATCTAACCGTATTCTCATTTAGTTAGTTTCTAATAAAAATAATGATAATTAAATAATATCTATTATTTATTTACACACACACACACACACACACACACACCGTATTTTCATTTTGTTAGTTCCTTATTAAATTTAATAAATTAAACAACATATCTCTTTTATATATATTATAAAAAATATATCAATATCATTGAAATCACGCATTAAATTTAATCAATAAGCGAAAAATTAGTGCTACTTAATTATCGTTAGAATAAAAGCCTTAAAGATTACATGACCGTTGTGATTTTATCTTATATTAATAGCTATTTACTAGTATGTAGCCTAGAATTTCCCTTGTAAAACAAACGACTGTTTATAAAAAAATAGTCGTTGATATGCGTTAAAAAAAACAGTCAAGCTTCCCTCACACCAATTTATTTTTTATTTTATTTTAAGTTACAACGACTGGTTTTTCAAAACCAGTCGTTGAAACTCAATTTTTCAGATATTTCAACTTTAATCTCGCACCTTCGACATTTTGTTGTTCCCTCTCTTCCATAAAAATATAAAGTTTTATCTTTAAAACCCAACAGTATGCAAAACTTCTTCCTCAAATCCTTCATCCTAAACGCAGATAAGAGTCTCGAGACCAACCCATCTCCTTCGCCACACCCAACGGCTCCACAATTGCCGCCAAGGAGATTCGCTATAGCAGTGTGAGTGACTCCGACTCGTCCTCTATCGTGAACTACGAGCGTGCTCCATAACCTCCAGATATGTCATTTGCCACCGGTTGCAGATCTCTGTGTGTGTGTGTGTGTCTCTCTCTCTCTCTCTCCTCACTAAACAATATGTCGAGCAACGATCCCGAGCACTGTGAAGAGGAGGAAGCCCCCCGTAGGCGATGATGAGGATACCAGAGCTCTATTTCCTAGTGCTTTTTTTTTTTGTTGAAATTCTGAATAGATAGTTCCATTGTAGTGTTTTTCTGCTCTATTTCCTGGTAATTTCTTTTGTTTGTAAACAATTCTTTTATTTGTCTTCTACTTCATTCAGTTAAGACTTGAGAGGTTTTATTTTTCTTCTTATTTTTGTGCTTCGTTAGACATGAAACGATCCATTTCTTGCGTCGAATATTGAATGGTGCTATTTTTCATCCATTTTCAATCCATTCTTTTTCTCACGAGGCTTTAGCTTGTTTAAATTGCACCTTATATTGTGTTTTAGATGGTTCTATGGACTGCCTAGCATGCGTGCGTGCTGTAGATTTGTGGATATATATACAACGGCTGTTATTTAAATAATAGTCGTTGAAATGCAATGACTATTTTTTAAAAACGGTCGTTGTAAGTCATAAACTTTCAATGACACTTTTTTTCACGACCCTTAAAAATAGTCATCTAAGGGTCTTAAAAACGGACGTTAAAAGTGTTTTTTGTAGTTGTACTGCAATGAAAGAAAAAAAAGAACACCACATTCTAAAACTCCTTGAGCCTAAGATGATGGTGCCACAGTGGCGGATCTAGGAAGAAATATTTAGGGAGGCCAAATGTATACTCATTAATTAATTAAAAAAATATTTAAAGGCCAAATGTATACTCATTAACTAATTAAAAAAAAAATGCTTGGGGGGCCAAATGTATAATAAAAGTATTTTAACAAGTCTAATATATAAGATAATATACACTTTTGCATTGTATTAAGATTTTTTTAAAAAAAATATGAACAATATTTTTGGGAGCCTTGTCTATGAAAAGATCTCGCCCTTGGCGCCACTTTAAATGCCCCAATCAAAGAAGCATTTAAAAAGTTCGAGACTAGTAGTAAGAAATAAACATCACGACTGATTAGAGCAGGCATGTGACCTCACAAGTAACTGTTTATAACCAATTTATGTTCTAGAACTCAATTGCTATGAAGGCTATGTTTGGTTTGAAGGTAGGCAAGGGGAGGGAAGCAAAAAAAATTCCCAAATTACTCATGGATTTTTTTTAAAATTATATAGCTTTTTGCATCGTTTTCCGCAATTAACTTTGGAAACATGTCACATCATGGTCATATTTGACTTTTTACACTAGGGGTGGGCACCTCCCCTCCCTCCCTCCCTCATCTCCAACCAAACTCAACCTAAATGTCATTAATAGCTGCGTGCAGAACCTTCTAACTAACGCTGCTCAAACACAACATTAGGTCTGTTTGGGTTAGCGATGAGAGTAGTAGCTTAAAAGCTATCTAACTTTTTTAAAAGTTCGGTAGGAAAAAAGTCAGGTTGTAAATGTGATTTGTGTTTGGATTGATGGTAGTAGAAGTGGCGGGGCCCACATAAAAAAGCTAAGAGCTTTTTCCAAAAAGCTCCCCCATGAAGCTTTTGTTTAAAGGAGCTTTTTTTGGAAAAGCTCAATGGGACAAAAGCCAACCTAAACACCTCCCATTGAGTTTTTTTTCTACTGGAGCTTTTTCCTGGCTTTTTTTATAACTTAAAACTCACTATCGCTCTCACCAACAAGGCCCATTAAAGGTATCTTCCTAATCATCAAATAAACAGAGAATTTACGAGGACCAAAGAAAACACATCAACTTAATATTTCGCCATCAGTATAGCAGCAGCTAGCATGTACAGATGTTATCTAGCTATAACAACATCGCAATCCGATAACAAGCATATAAAAATGCAATGAATTAACATACACGGTGACTCTATCTGGATTGAATGCTTTAGTGGCATAATTATATTCGAAACGGCATAAGAACTTGTCATTTCCGACAGCATCGAGCTTCGTATAGCCCTTTGTTCAGTTCTGTGAACACAAATGTCTAACCTCTGGGTTAGTATCTGATTAATATAGGATTTGTGTGCTCTCCGATAAGTGTATAAGCAATACTGAAGAGAAGGTGAGTATTCAGTGGTGCCTATGAGGAAAACACCAAAGAGTATCAACTGATCACTGTGCTACACAAGAATGACGATTAGCCAAAGGGGGTGGGGTGTGTGCACAATGTAACAATATAGTAAAAGGATATGAATTGAATGTGTGCACCTGGTGGGTAATCTCCTATTTATAGGGATTACCTATAGGGTTTCAAGTCTTGTGCTGTGCGCGCCTCCAAGCCCGCTACACTCTGCTCCACCATCTGACATGTTCCTACTCCACTACATGCCTCTGCTCCACTACATGTACTACCGGGATTAGTGCTGGGTTTACAAAGCCAGTAGCGTTCTTAATGCTTAAGGAAGACTTCCATCGAAGCACATCTTTGTTAGGCCACGTCACATCTAGGCTCAATATTTGAATCCGTAACAGTTGCCCCCAAGCTCGGAAGTTCAAGGCTTTAAATTACCGAGATTAATAGACGGCTAAAAACCCATCTTGATGACTGCTTTACTTTCTCGGTTATCTCGAAGAATTGCTGAAATTGACTGAGTCCTTCACGGCTTGCCCCCTTTATGTATGCCGAGTTATCTGTTTTGAAATCTCCCGAGTTTGTGATATCCAAGATTTCTTCTGCAATTTTGAAGTCGGATTACTAGCTTCATATATTTCTGCCACGCACGCTACCCCCAATCCAGGATATCATAAATATGACGAATACGAATCGATCTCCATTTGCCATTATTGTTGACGTCATGGCGTAAAACCCACATTTTCGCAGTTAGAATTAGACTTTTAGCCGCCTTTGCAATCCGTGCGCATTAAACGCTCACGTCGTTTCACAATAGTCATCATTGCGCCTTTTGGGATTTCAAAATCCGATCCTATCACAAATTGTCCTTACTACCCCTGATGCTCCATATTCACTACGTCTATAAATTCACCTTTTCCACCCCTCTTCATACTTTTCGCCATACGTTCTGCTTTGTTTTGCTAGAAAAACTCCTCTGTAATCCTTCCCATCTTCGTACCACCGTTTGTGAGTTCCAGTTTCCTTCCATCTCTCAAAATCAAGTACTCCCACTGCCTCCCTTCTTTTTTATTGTCATTTTTGGTTAATCTAATCTCACATTGTTCTTCCCATTGAGATTTCCGTCAAACCTTGCCAATCGATTTCTGGGTATCCCTCTAGGGTTTCTAGGTTTTCTGGGTTGAACTCCAACTTTCACTTTACTTTCATTCGAGAGTCTCCATGGATGGCAATAATCCTCCGCTGGTGGATATGTACGGCAACCCTATCCCTGAAGAAGATAGAGAGGCAATCGAAAAGGCCTCTAGTTCAACGAGATACTGGTTGTAGGAAATGGCTCATACTAAAGAGGAAAAACAAGCTACCCTACTTCGTCAACCCAGCGGTAGTAGGAGTAAAAGGAAACCTCGAAAATCACCGTTCGATGACCGAGACCCCTACGCCTTCTTTTCGGGGGTCCCCTTTAATCCTGCCCCAATTCTGAATCAAGATCCACCCAGACCCATCTCAACTTATCTCGCCCATAAACCTAGGTCTCATGCCAAAATTGTCACCGACCCTTGTGGTGCCTGCCTCTTCTTGAGCATTGAACTAGCCAACATCGGCCGTAATTTGGAGGTCGAGCGAATGTTAAGCTCCTGCAATCATGGACGTACTCTGGCTTGTATCTCGGCTCCAACTCATTTGGATAGTCCCAGCATACCACCTGTTGACTTTTCTGACGACTATTTCTTTGACCGAGGTATAACTCCTGTTTCTGACTTGTATTTTGGATTTTTTTTCATTATAGGTATAAATGGGTTCACCTTCGCGTCGTATTGAGTTATATGCTACGGGGGAATTGAGTTTTGTCGGGAACTCGGATACTTCCAAGTCGTCATCCCCATAGGTTGACGAGGTGCTTAAAATAAGGAGCACAATGGCCGCTGAAGAGATTGTCGGGATAGGTCTCCGTGACCAGATGGACTACGTCTTTTGCCTGCTGCGCCCAACTGAATCCATATCAAGCTGCCGAGTTAGCGATGACGAACCCTATTTCTTTTTCTTTTACAAGGATTGCATATCCCGGCTCGGCATGCGCTTCCTGTTCACCGAGTTCCAACTATCTCTTCTTCATCACCTGAACCTTGCTCCCTCCCAACTTCATTCCAACAGTTAGGCCTTCACTATTGTTTTTGAGAAACTCTGCGAACAAAAAGACTTGACTTGCACCCTTCCAGTTTTCTTCCATTTTTACTCTGTCCATGACGTTAACCGTGGGAAAACCAAAAAAGATGCTGAAAAGGAAGCCGAAGTCGGCGGCGAGGTTCCCACTAAGAAAGGTTGGACATCTCTTCGAAGTGTTTGTAAACACAAACTTTTTGTACCTTTCACCGAATCATGGAAAAGCTTCAAGAACTCGTTTTTTAAGATATCTGCCGTGCCCAGGCAATTGCCCTGGTTTCTTCAAAGTTATGAATCTGGGGAAATAGAAGGAAGATTTCCCCTTTACTGGACTCTCAATCACCACAAAAAATCTCCTTCCGCCTATGATTTTCCTACCCATTCATTTTCTGCTGCCGAAAAGAAATGGTAACCGTTTTAGAAAAACAAATTGCAGAAGTTGGCTTGTTAAAGTCGGCAGACTATATACTCACGCCCGAACCGAAGAAACGAATTTCACCGAGTATGTTCATAATTTTACTGCTTCATACTGAATGTTTTGTCCCTGTTGATCGGAAAATTAACAGCTCACTTGTGTTTTACAGACCCGAGGATGGAACAAATTCCGGCTTTGGCTGCAGCCTTGAACAAAATTGGGACATCGGTGAAACAAGCCGCGCCTAAATTTGACTTAGCGGGCAAAAGAATAAAATGGGCTAGCTCGCCGAAGAAGTCCAAGATCAATAAAGCAGCCCTGACCCTGAAGCTTAAGAAAGATGCTCCAGCCGAGACAGAGATTCCTGTCCCTTCTTCTTCTAAGATTTCGGTTGACCCTTCTGCTGAAAATCCTGTCATCTCTCCTGCAGGAATTCCTATTTGCTCTCCTTCCGCAAGTCTTCCTCCACCATCTCCGGCTTCTGAATTCCCTTACGGTGTCATCTGGGATGGAGGGGTGCCCGTGCAGCTTAGCAAAGCGATCGGGCTCCCTAAACGCTTCTTTGAAGCAAAGGAATACGACACCCCCGAGCTTCAGGACCTGTATAATATGGAATTCTGGGGGTTAAGGGGCATCGGATTAGCTCGAGCTTTATCCACGCTGAATGTGAAATACTCCAAACAGGCTGATGAACTGGACAAGGTAAAGTCGGAATTTAAGGAGCACATTCGCAAGTCCGACGAGCTTGTATCAACTATTGTGGAGGACGCTTAAGCAAAAGTGCGAGAAGCGGAAGCAGCGGAGGACAAAATGAGAAAGGATCTGGAGAGGGAAAAGGAGGCCACGAGAAAAGCTAACGTGGATGATAAGATAGTCCCGCTCTTTCCTTTTCATGGTGAAGCCTCCGAAAGTCAGCTGGAATAGGATCAGGTCGGAGAGGAAGGTGAGGAGACTGAAACCGATGCCAAGACTCCTTCTAACTGAAAACCGAGATTCTGGCGTTGCTTTGATTTTGATCGTAGGGTACTGAAGCCCTTTTGTAATCGTCTGCCGGGTTAATAACTGGTTTCACTCCTGTATTTCATGTACAAATATTTATAAAAAATGAAACTCTTACTTGTCGTCTGCTTTGTCCCATCCGAATGTTCTTCAGAATCACACTTAGCATGACAATTGCTTCCCTCTGTAATACTTGAATTTACCTCTGAACTTTATCTGAATGACTTGGCCAGAGTAAGAAATTTATTGCGCAGAATACGAGTTTGGGACCACCCATGAGCAATATACCCTCCTGAGTGATTTACCATAAATCAATTGGGAGTAAGAACCATCCGTCACATATCTAGGTTCAGTGTCGCAACCGAACTCTAAACATTCTGACTTGATCAGGGTCGTTGTAACGGTGGACTTTACTACCTTAAGCTTTGATGCATCATGGCCACAATGGGCTTCATCGGTTTTACCGCGTTCCCAAAAGAAGCACGTTTGAACCATTTTGTGGGCGTTACCGCATCCCGGAGGAGTATGTTTTAACCAAAATCTTGGCTTTACAACATCCCGGAGGAGTACGTATTAGCCTGTAGGTTGTCATCGTGTCCCGAAGGAGCACGTTTTAACCATTATCTCGGTCTGACCGTATCCCGGTTTTGACCTTTGCTTCGGTGTTACTGCATCCTGAAGAAATGTGTTTTAACCTTTGTGCGGGTGTTACCGTATCCCGGAGGAACACGTTTTAGCCAAAATCTCAGTCTGACCGTATCCCGGTTTTTACCTTTATGTGGGCTAACGTATCCCGGAGGAGTATGTTTTAGCCAAAATCTCGGTGTTACCGTGCTGCCAAGGAAACACGTTTTAACCTTTATCATTAAATAGGCTTTGTGCACTAGAGGATTTATAGATGTTGATCGAGGAATTTGCAATGACTTCTTCCACAATAAATTCTTCATTTATAAGCTTAGCGACATAGTCGATTTTACATGATTACCCAAGAGGAATTTACAAAATTCGGCTTACATGCCTTCTTCTTGGGGATTCTGGCTTCAGCTATAATAGGGCTTCAGCTTATCCGCATTCCAGGTTCTTTTGATCGCCTTAGCTTTTAGGGTTTCTAATACATAAGCTCCCCTCCCAAGATTTTCTTTAATCCGATAGGGACCTTCCCAATTTGGTGCGAGTTTTCCCTCTTTAGCATTCTTGTTGCCTATATCAGCTCTTCGAAGAACGAGATCACCTTTCTCAAACGAGCAGGGCTTTACCCTCTGGTTGTATCTCGCGGTGATGAGCTGTTTGGTGGCCAGATCCCGGCAATGAGCTGTGACTCTGCCTCATCGATCAAATCGAACTCCATCGCCAAAAGCTTCGCTATTCTCCTCCTCTTCATGCAGGGCCTTGATTCGCGTCCATGAGGATTGGCCGATCTCAACCGGGATCATGGACTCGCATCCGTATGTCAACCTAAAAGGTGTTTCTCCCGTTGAAGTTTGAGCGGTGGTTTGGTGTCCCTACAAGACACAATGTAACTTCTCTCACCAATCAGACTTCGCCTCCTCCATTCGCCTTCTTAGCTCGTCTACAATAACCTTGTTAGCGGTCTCAGCTTGCCTGTTGGATTGGGGATGCTCTACAAAAGCGAAGTATTGTTTAATCTGAAAGTCGGAAACCATTTCTCAGAAACTCTTATCGATAAACTGGGTGACATTGTCCGTGATGATCTCTGCCGGGATTCCAAACCGAGATATGATATTTCTTAAAAGAAATTTCTGCACTTGGGTTGAAGTGATTGTCGCCAATGGTTCCGCTTCTATCCATTTAATGAAGTAGTCGGCAGCCACTATGAGCCACCGAAATTGTCCCGGAGCCGCCTTAAATGGTCCTAATAAATCCAAACCCCATTTGAAAAATGGCCAAGGGGCTGAGATGGATTTTAACCCTGTTGGTGGCAACCACTTTATTATTCCGTGCTCTTGACAACTATCGCATTTTTGCACATGCTCCTTAGAATCTGCCATCATGGTGGGCCAATAATATCTAGCCCTTAAAGCCTTTCTGGACAATGCCTTAGCACCCATATGTTGCCCATTGATCCCCTCATGTATCTCGGCGAGAACATAATCGGCTTCTTTAGAATTGAGGCACCTTAACATCAGAGAATGTAAGCCTTTGCGGTACAGCTGATCGTCAATTACTGTATATACTGCTGCCTGCCTTTCTAACTTTTTTTCTTCAACCAAATCATCAGGTAGAAAGCCTCTTTCCAGGTAATCAACAATTGGCTTTCTCCAATCCCCGAATTCTGAAATGATCATGACGCAGCTTGGCTCTGACAGATTCTGCTGAATTATAGTTCGGTGACTTCATCGCAAGTTTGGACAGAATATCGGCCCTGACGTTTTCTCCTCTTGGAATTTGCGCCACGGTGACTTCATTGAATTCCACCATAATTTCTTTTACCCTTTCGAGGTATTTAATCAAGCGAGGACCTTTGGCCTGATATGTTCCTTCAATCTAAGATGCACAAGTTGGGAGTCGGTAGATATATGCACTTTCTTTGCACCATTTTCCTTAGCCTGCAGCAATCCGGCGATAAGAGCTTCATATTCGGCTTAGTTATTCGAAGTTTGGAAATTGAATCGGAGGGAATGTTTGATAGACACTCCTTCAGGACTTTCCATAATGATTCCAGCTCCGCTTCCCCTGGCGTTCGACGAACCGTCAACAAATATTTTCCAAACCCCGACATCATCCATGTTTCTTGCGCTTGACGGGGTTAATTCTACTAAGAAGTCTGCAAGGGCTTGCGACTTAATGGCATGCCGAGCTTCATATGTGATGTCGAATTCAGATAACTCTATCGTCCAACTTATCATTCGTCCTGCTAGATCCGGCTTGTGGAGCACCTGCCAGATTAGCTGATTTGTTCTGACCACAATTGGATGGCCATGAAAGTATGGGCGAAGTCGTCTAGCCGTGGTAAGTAAGGCGAACGCCGTTTTCTCTAATTTCTGGTATCTCAATTTTGAGCCCTGCAGAGCCCGATTTACAAAGTATACCGGCATCTGTCCCTCTTTTGATTCTCGAACCAGTGCCGCGCTCACCGCTTCTTCTCCTACTGATAAATATGGGATCAACCTTTCACCTGGTTCCAGTCTAGACAAAACTGGTGGGGCTGCCAAACACTGCTTTATTTTTGCAAAAGCCGCGTCACACCCCGAATTCCACTCTCTGTGGGCTTCCTTCTTCAGTAACTTGAAAAAAGCCAGTGAATTTTCAGCCGACTTGGGCAAAAATCGGGTCAAAGCAGCTAACCTCCCTATTAGCTGCTGAACTTCTTTCTTATTCCTTAGGGCCCACATCTCTAACATGGCTCGACATTTGTCCGGGTTGGCCTCAATACCTCGGTTTGTCAGCAAAAAACCTAGGAACTTGCCGGAAGGGACTCCGAATGC
Source organism: Acacia melanoxylon (assembly GCA_019022615.1). Lineage (NCBI taxonomy): Eukaryota > Viridiplantae > Streptophyta > Magnoliopsida > Fabales > Fabaceae > Acacia > Acacia melanoxylon. The sequence continues at coordinate 4,544,009 of JAFJYJ010000046.1, forward strand.
ACATTTGGCCGGGTTTAGGCAGATCCGGTAAGCTCGCAGCTTATCGAACGTCTGCTGCAAATCCTGGACGTTGCTTGCTAATTCTTCCGATTTGACAATCATATCATCAATGTATACTTCGACATTCTTCCCTAGCTGGTCCTCGAATACCTTGTTCATCATTCGTTGATAGGTTGCCCCGGCATTCTTCAATCCAAACGGCATCACGTTGTAGCAATAGTTTGCCTTCTCAGTGATGAAAGCCGTCTTATCTTGATCCTTGGGATGCATGGAGATTTGATTATACCCCGAATATGCATCCATAAAAGAAAGGAGTTGAAAACCCAAAGAATTATCTACCAATTGATCTATGCAGGGCATTGGAAAAGCGTCTTTAGAGCATACATTGTTCAGATCTTTGTAGTTCGTACATACCCTCCATTTGCCATTTGGCTTTTTGACCATGACCACATTGGATAGCCATGTGGTGTACTGTACTTCACGAATAAAACCGGCTTCCAGCAATTCCTTCACATGTTTCTCCAAAGCTATCCTTCGCTCTTCGCCATGATTTCTCTTTTTCTGAGCCACGGGGGTCGATCTTGGCTGTATGGCCAGTTGGTGATAGCAAAAGTCGGGATCTATCCCAAGTATCTCGGATGGCTTCTATGCGAATACATCCTTATTTTTCTTTAGAAACTCTTCAAGCTCTGCTCAAACCTCGAGGTCCAGCATCCTGCCGACTTTAGTGGTTTGACCTGGTTCAGGGCCCAAGACAAAGTCGTCCAACTCCCCATTTGGCTCTGTTCTCCGCATTTTTTCTTCTTCCCGCAGATCCAACTCAACTAGATTAATTGACTCCTCTAAAGGCTCTTCTGCCTTACGTGGACTTTTTCCTCTCGGGTTCCGAGATGAGGATGATGGTCCATCCTTTTTCTCTCTGACTGTTTCGAAGTAACATTGTCGAGATTCCTTCTGATCACCTTTAACTGTGATCACCTCGTTCTTGTTACTAACCAGTTTCAGCTTCTGGTGCTTTGTTGATACCAACATATCCCAGTCGTGTATCGTTGGTCACCCCAAAATGATGTTGTATGAAGATGGGAAATCGGCCACAACGAACCTTACCCGTTTAGTTTTGAACGCCTCCTTGGTTCCCAATGTCAACTTGAGGTCAATATACCCCTTTGGGCGAGTATCTTGCCCGTTGAAAGCCGTCAAGGTCGTCCTGCACAACTTCAAATCTTCCGGGTCAAGCTTCATCCGCTTAAACGCATCCCATAAAAGGATGTCGAACGAACTCCCATTGTCCACAAATATCTTCTTAACACGACAATTTGACACCGTTCCAGTTATTACTAATCTGTCATGATGGCCTGGGGCTACATCTTCCAACTCTTCCTTGGTAAAACTGAGTACATGAGGTTCTGGCTTTGCAGAAGAAGAGCTTTTCTTGAATTTAGGGCGATCTCTGATGGAAAGAACCTCCCTTAGGTATCTCTTCCTCTGATTCACCGAGTCTCCTCCTCCTCCGAATCCTCCACTAATAACGCTGCACTCATTCTTTGCCATTCTTGGTCGCTTAGGAATCGAAGTTTATCTCTCCCCACGGTCGGCACCAATGTTCAGTTCTATAAACACAAATGTCTAACCTCTGGGTTAGTATCTGATTAATATAGGATCTGTGTGCTCTCTGATAAGTGTATAAGCAATACCGAAGAGAAGGTGAATATTCAGTGGTGCCTATGAGGAAAACACCAAAGAGTATCAACTGATCACTGTTCTACACAAGAATGGCGATTAGCCAAAGGGGGTGGGGTGTGTGCACAGTGTAACAGTATAGTAAAAGGATATGAATCGAATGTGTGCACCTGGTGGGTAATCTCCTATTTATAGGGATTACCTCTAGGGTTTCAAGTCCTGTGTTGTGCGTGCCTCCAAGCCCGCTACACTCTGCTCCACCATCTGACATGTTCCTGCTCCACTACATGTACTACCGGGATTAGTGCTGGGTTTACAAAGCTAGTAGCGTTCTTAATGCTTAAGGAAGACTTCCATCGAAGCACATCTTTGTTGGGCCACGTCACATCTAGGCCCAATATTTGAATCCGTAACACCCTTAAAACTGTGCACCGTACACTAGCTTCAATTGTGTCGGTGCACTAAACATCAAAGTGATCAAAGAGGAGAACCTCTTTAGAACCGTGGAACCAGCGACGGCCATCGATAGACTTCTCCGGCCGATAGTGCCAATGGACGTGAACCTTAACGTTGGCGCCTTGAGAGTCGGCCTCGATCTGCTCGATCCCAGCAACGTAGGACGGCTCGGAGGGCCACATAAGAATGCAGTCGCCTTCTAAGAACAGTGGAAAGAGCACTTGTAAGGATTGAAGGCAAGAAATGGGGGACACAAAAAAGCGATCAAACAAACAAATTTTTCCAACAGAATTGGAAGAGGAAGAACGAAGCTCAAAACAATAAGCGAAAGTATATACCTATAACGGTTTTGTTTTGTGTTTGACCGTGTATAACTCTAGGGTTCTTCTGAAGGCCTTTGGTTTAGCCATGAATGTTCACTACAATGGAGAGGTGGAAGACGAAAAAGAGACAAAAATTAATTTTGTTCCTTTAAAAACATTGAGGGTATTTGTGACTTTTTACATTTGGAATATACTGTAAAAATGTCCCACAAGACTTCGCTGTAAATTTCAGATTTTAAGGGACTATTTGGTTGTAGTTTCTTTTACTCGGGACTTAGGTACAATTTTCCCTAGTTTTTATTATTTAACTTACTTCATTTTTTAGTATTATTGCTGCCCTTTTATTCTTTTTTTTTAAAAAAAAAAAAATAGTGTTTTCAGTCTCAAAAACTAGTTATTCGCCGTTCCCTACAGGTTAACAAGGCATCATGTTTAAAAGACCTGGGTAACTTTCAGGAATATTTTTTCTTGAGAATCTAAAACTAAATATAACGACATCTATCATTATGAATCTAATTAATTATTCTTTATACGATTATTTATATTTAATTTTCTTAATATCAATAAAACTAAATAATTAATTTAATAGGATTCGCCATGGTTTACTAAATATGCTGAGTAGGTAGATTCACATATCATTCATGTTATTTTTGTGAAGTTACAAATTTAATTTGCATTGAAAGTTTTCTTTTAGGAGTAATGTTGTCCCCTAAGTTTTTTAGGTTCGAAATTGCCTAAGTTTCCAAATCGTAGCAATGCCACCCTAACTGTTATTTAGGTTAAATTTAATCGTTAGTTACCTGAATGTGTTGAGCTGATAATGTAAACAACGTTGAAGAAGAATAAGAAACGAGTCCACATTAGATGCTAAGAATTATATGCTTCTTAGGTCTTAATAGCATATTTTTTTAATTTTTTATATATTGTATTTATTTATATTTAAATGATATCTTTCTTTTTTTACGAGATGTTTTTTACACCCAATATCTCAAATTAATTAATTTCCAATTCTGCATTTATCGTAACACCAATATTATGAAAATTAATTAATTTGAGATCTTAAAGACAAAAAAACATATCGAAAAAAAAGATATCATTTAAATCTAAATAAATACAATATATATAAAAATTTAAAAAAAAATGCTAATACCTCTAATTAGAGGTATTAGCACCTAAGAAGCATATAATTCTTAGCATCTAATGTGGACTCAAGATGAACTCATGTTTGCTAGAAAGTAATGGGGGTAAAAATTCAATTACTGGATGAAGGATGTACTAAGGAAGATTATTGAGAACAAAGCCACCAAAAGCCCTTTGGTGCTGTACCCCACGAGAAAGGCAGACACCTCTTCAACTTTCTCTTCATTGCACAATATGCTTTGATCTCTTTGATTTTCTTCTACCCTTTAGATGGGATGCAATTTTTTTTTTTGGGGGGGGTTAAATTTTCTCATTATTTATAAATCTAACTCGTAAAAAATCTAAAGTGGATTTCACATAGATTTGCTAGATAAGTGCATTTGGTAAACTAAAGAGTAATTTAACTTAAATAACATTTGGTGTGAAATTGATATCATTTGAAAATTTGAGCAACATTTCCTGAATGATTTTTTTTGAAGTTAATTTGCGACTATACCTAAGGCAAAAATGATATTAATGACATGTAGTTTGTCAATTTAATATATTTAGTTAACTAATGATCAAATTTAATCAGAATAATGGACAAACAAAATTACTACAATTTAACAACTTTGAGGTACTTCTAAAAACACTTCATAGGCCGCACATTTTTTTTTACAACTTCCCGTACAAAATCAAACCTTAACTATTTTCTATATAACTGGAAAATGATTTTTTATTTTTAAATATAACTATCTAAGATTTCTCTAGTCGCTTATTATAAAGACCAATTAAGTGTATTTAATCTTTTTTATAAGGTCACTTTGATTCTATTTATAAGTCAGGTTTTTGTAAAAAATTTGGTCCATTTATAAGTCAGGTTTAAATGTAATAAATGAGATTGTGACAATTTTACCCATATTAATTGCACCTATCAAGATAAAGAGAGAAGAAACAATTGAAAAATACCTAATCATAAATGAGGGTAAAGTTGAAATTTTACCCCATAATTATTGTATCAACTAACTTTCCTTGATATGTAAGATTTGGTCAAAATGGACTTATAAATAAGATCAGGGCGATATGTGTTTGTTCCTAACAAACATTAATTTTTTTTTTCCGTATACAATTCTAATTAATAAGAATAGTAAGTGTGAGTAGTAAAGTTTAAGAATTTACTATGAGTATTATGTTAAATTAAATCATGCAGACAATTTAATATCTGCTGCTGAGTTGACCAATGCTTCGATGCGCGTGGGTGTCCATTTTGTCTCTTTACGTTAATCGTTCCCACGCGCACTTCATTACACGCGCTCACACATGCACTATCACTACGACTAGGCTCCGTTAGATGGCGCCACAAGCAGAGAAGAGTCATAAAAAGCTTCGTTCCGCTGTCAATGGCAGAGTCTCGAGCTGAATCTCTGTCTCGGGGTTCGCATAAATTACATCGAATTGTATGATTATCAATAATGCCAGTGCTATTTTTTTTCCCAAGAGATTTTGATTTTGGCGTCCTCACAAGACCTTTTTTGTTGCTTCGTACCGAAAACGTTATCTGTCTTTTGCTTGTGGAACTATAGAAAGAAAGCGTACCGGGCCTGTTCATGTTAATGTTCTGGTTCTTTGTGAGTGGGTCCGTTTCTTTCTTTCTCGCTCAAGTGTTGCTTTCTGCTTCAGGCTATCGTGGGGGGACTCAGGGATTTTCCAAGTTGTTACATGTCTTATTGCGCATGACATTATTGTACGGAGGTTCCACAAGTCATTTAGGTGTTTGGGGTTCGGAAATGTATTGCAATTTAGGGTAAAAAATGTTAGGTTTGAGTTCTGGAGTTGGTATTGGAAGAGCCAATAAACCAAAGATGGGTTTTCGTACATTTCTTTTCGATAATGTAGAGCAAGAAGTTTTCTGGTTTAGATTATTTTTGGTCTCTGCATTGTGATATTTCTGGAGCGATAACAAATCTAGTTATCATCGAGGAGGGTGATTGTTTTTCGTATGAGTGTGTCTTTGTGAGAAGAGGAAGAGAGAGAGAGAGAGAGAGAGAGAGAGAGAGAGAGCGCGAAGAAGAAGTGCGTCCGAAATGAATGATTCTTCTGGAAAGACGTCTTCATGTCTGGCAATCGCTGAGAAGAAGAAGCAAAAACCTGGAGGTTGCATTGGCCTTTTCTTTCAGCTCTTTGATTGGAATGGAAAGCTCGCGAAGAAGAAGCTCTTCTCTAAGAAACTTTTGCCTCCGGGTTAGTCTCTTCGTAGTTGGCATGAATTGCATTTCTTCAGTCCTTCCTCTTCTTCTTCTTCCCCCCCTTTTCTTTGTTTGTTTGTTTTTTTTTTTTTGGTCGCTTTCTCGTTCTTACTGGATATGTGCTTCACATTTTGTGGAAAGTACTGATAAATTGTTTGATCGTTGCTGTTGAATTATCAGCTCGGGCAAAACAAGCTTCTAAAAAGTTTAAAGGAGATGAAAGAATGCCAAATTCGAAACTCCATTTGGTAAGTGCTGAAAGAATTTCCAATGCCGAATTTCGTGTTTGATCTTTGTTGGTCTCTGTATTTTACCTTTTATTTTGTTTTCTTGAGTGCTGAACACACTTTGATTGGTTGTTTTCGGATTATAGATTGCTAATGAAAATAGAGGAGGCTTCCCAAGTGCCAAGAAAGGTGGGAATCGTAGCTTGGATTTAGAACCAAAGAACGATATGCGAGTCCCTGGTCTGGTGGCTAGGCTGATGGGTCTGGAATCTATTCCAGCTGCTCAGCGAGACAAGTCTGAGAAAGCTTCTTTTTCTGGTACTTGTGGTGATGTGAAGGATGAATCTCTGGGTAATCATTGCGAGTCAGAAAGACATGATTCAAGACCTCAAAAGCTTCAGAAAACGGGAACATGTGAGAGAAAGGCAATGGCTAAGTTTGGAGCCGAAGCCTTGCAAATTAAGAGTGTTTTCTCACGAGCAAGAAAGCATAATAATAGTTATAATCACCACCCAAAGCTTGCTGCCCATTTGAAGGGTCCTAAAATTAATTTGGGAAAGAACATGTCTCGAAGCTCGAGGTTAATAGGAGCAGCAACTAAGATTCTGGAACCTGGGCTGCAAGCTACAAGCAGAGCAAAATGCTCTCTTACATATTCAAATTCCTCATATGCTCCTAAGAATGACATGGTCACAGATAAAGTAGGGACTAAGTCAGCAAATGTACAAAGTCAATCTGGGTATGATGCAAATGTATCCAAGCCTTTGATGGGATCAATGGGAAAGGCTTCTTGCAAAAATTGTGGTAATTTGCTTGATGTAGTTGACTGCAATCTTGATACTGAGGAGCATCCAACTGTTCATCCACCACCTATCTTTTCAGAAGTGATCACTACCCCCTCTTTGGCAGCAGAAAAGAGGAAGGTAAGATCACTTATGACCCCTCATGAACAAGACAATGATGTGGTTCTTCTAAGACCTCAACGACATATGGCATCAAATATTGCAGAAGATGGAAGAAGTAGTACACAATCTGGTCATGAACTCTCTACCAGAAAAATGCCTCTGCCCCATGAAAGTCCTGTACCGTGGAATTCATTGCACCAACCATGCAGGACCCTTGAGCATGATGCATCTTCTGTTTCCTTCAGGCACAAATTTCAAACACAAGAACAGATTTTAAGCAGTGAAAGAACTTCTCCTGGATCTAAAGTAAGCAGGACCAAAGACTTTGTTGCTTTAAACAAAAGCCTTAGCAGCCGAAGCAGATTGAGGTCTCCTACCAAAATGGAAGCTTCAAAGTTTGACCTAGAGAGGAAACCTTGTAACAGACAGGTTGATTCCTTGCCTCATGTGAGGACAATAGAACGAAAAAGAAGGATCCCCAGTATTGCACAAGTTGAAAGTACAGTTTCTGTTAATTCAGCTATCATGAAGCAGAGAAATGCTCGATGTGATGCGCTGAGTGGAAAAGGGAGGGACATCAGTGCTTCTTCCTTTGACAGTACTAATGTTAAATTGAAACAAGGAAGTCAGGGAAAATCATACAAGTCTCCTGACAAGGTCAATGATGTGGTTTCGTTTGCATTTAATTCCCCACTGAAGCACGACACAGGAATTACCACAAATAAGGATGAGACAAGCAGCAAGAATGTGATCAATGCATATTCCCAGCATGCTTTACACTTGAGAGGAGATGTTTTAGCTGCTTTTCTAGAACAGAAATTGAGGGAATTGACCTCTCAAGAAGATGAGAGGCTGCCTATTGGTGGTCCACCAAAAAAATCACCTGCCATAATTCTTCAGGAGCTGATATCTGCTCTAAGTGCGGAGCAGTTGACCTGTCATTATGGTCATATCGTCAATGTTAACAAAGGTTTCCATGTAAGTCTTTTCTTTTGCTATTCTGCGGTTTTTTCTTTTCTGACCTTTTGCATTATTAGTTATGGGCTTGTTTAGATCCAGTTGCCTCATTTTCATTTTGCACTCAAATGTTTTTTTTTTTTTTTAAAAAAAAAAAAACGCACACTCCTACATTAATATGTCGCCCTTACCAGATAAAGTCTACAACTTACTTGAACATGATAAACTATAAGTATCAATGAGGTAAGTGTAAATAGTTGTACACTAATGCAAGTCTTTCATGAAATATGTGCATATGTATGTCAAGATGTAAAGTCAATTGCGTTAATAAATCATCTCTAATTTGCCTTCATTATAGTGCAAAATCAAATGCTGTGGGAAAAATTTGTGCAGCTCCACCATAAATGTTTGGAGAGAATTATGAATACATGGATGGCTTTGCCTTTGATGAAACCGTTGGTTATAAGTATTCAAATGGAATCAGCTAGCGCTCTGTGTGTGCACAAGTAAATCATATATGTTGTTCTCCCTTGCTGAACAACATAACTGAATTATATAAGAACCTAGCCTAAAAAGCAAGGGTATAAATCCAGTGCCAATGGATGCCGTCAGTTTTATCAACTGAAAGATATTTCTGATGGCGTCTTCAGTTGGTGATTTCAAGGACGATGGGTATACTTTGATCCATGAAATAATGCATACATATCATTGATACCTTGCCATTAAAGACTGCAATAAGGATAAATAACCATATATCTATTGATTTCATATGTCGTGCTTTTGATGTTAGAAAATCAAATGCCTTATCTTCATGTATATGTCGGGTTGAATATATGAAGTTATTTTTGTCTTATCTCATGTAATCTCATAGCAGTCTTTAACACACTGAATGACCAAATTAAATGTGTAGCTTTCTGTATAATGTTCCTGGTAACATCACCTATGCTAATTGATCATGAGATTTGGAATGTATAGCTGAAGAAGAATTGAAGAGCTTTTAAATATTAAAGGAATTTTTGTAGTACCAGTTCCCATGCCCTTGTGTTCACTTTCTCAATTGATTGATTTTCAAATCACTCATTTTCAAATGAATCTCTTTCCTTGTATAAATAATGCCATCACCTTCAAGCTCAGCAACAGGATCTCTTCATTGCTTTTCATTGCTGAATTGACTGACACTTCTCACTCTTTATGTATGACGAGTCCATATTTATGATGTATTAGAACTTAATGAAGTTGATGATTGGAGTAGTTTACTAATCAAATTATTTGGATGAGCCCGGCATTGTTACCCCTGATAAATGAGTACTGAATTGGCTTGAATTGAGAATTGTTTTCATTTTTCATTGTTTTCTCCTTCCTAAATATTTATACCCGCATCGGCTGACAACTATGCTTGACACAATCTTCTGTTTCTACTCTGCTCAGGGTGGGGTAGAAAAGGGAAGTTTAGTGGGAACCTCTTGCAATGTTAATCATCTTAGCCCTGGATCTGTTCTGGAAGCCTCATTTTCTTCCAGTAGTCTGGATGAAAGCTCAGGTAAATAGATTTTTATTTTTGTTCCTTGAATGTGTATTTCTAATTTTCATCTGTTGAACCTCCCCATTTTCCTGGTCATCAGTGTAATTCCTCCGCTGATGGTTCTTATCCTTGATCTTATTCCAGGGCATGATCTTCACATAGATTCTATGAACTACTCATATGATCGGTTGGAATATGATTCTCATCTTCTAGATTCTGTAACATCGTTGAACAAAGGGAAGATGGGTAGTGAGTTATTGCATGTGATTGTTAATCAAATTCCTTTGATATTACAAAGTCTAAGCTCATTTGGGACAACAATGACAAGAAGCAAGCTTGACCATGTGAAAGATGTTATCCTGGATGCTGAGTTGTTGCTTGGAAGTACCACCACCATGCGCAGTGAAGTTAGTGTGCCACATCTCTTTGTTTCTCACTTTCTCCTTGATGAACTGGATGCCATGTCTGACGATGATGCCCTGTGGATTGATTTTAACGGCTCTCTGGGTTACGGGGATTCTAAAGAGAGAAGCCAATTCAAGGGATTTCTCTTTGACAGTGTTATAGAATATCTGGAATCAAATTGTTGCACATATTGTAATTGTGGATTCAGGACATGGACCAAGCTTCCCTTATCCATGAATGCTGGGATGTTGGTTCAAGAGGTCAAGAGGGTGATCAAGAAGTGGGCATGCATGTCTGTGATGATACCAGATGAAATAATAGAATGGGAGATGAGCCACTCCAGAGGGAAATGGACCGACTTCGATGTCGAAGCATTCGAGGCCGGTGTTGAAATTGAAGGAGAGGTGCTTCAAATTTTAGTTGATGAAATTGTTGAAGACCTTGTAGATTGTGGAGGGGTGTTATTTGAATCTTTCCCTAGACGCTGCTACTGAAATTCTCTCGTGCCTTTTGCCCTTGTATAAATGCAAAGATGGTATTTTGTAATAGGGGGCCATGTTGACCTAGGATATTGAATCTGATCTTGCCTAAAAATGGCCATATATAAATAGTCTTTTGACGGTTGTTCTAAGTATATTTTCATTCATATGATCATATCAGCATTATCTTTCAAATATCGATTCTTATCTTCTGCTTCACATTTTGTGTTGTAAAGCTGAAGAATTGGCAAACCAGTTTGGTTTCAAGGCAGTTGTAATTGTAATGTATTGCATGGGGATTAATGCCACAATAGGAAGAAGATAAAGTAAATCCTTACATATTACTTACTAGAAAGATGTCGTTGATATATAAGACTTCCTCTTACCCTTTTATAAAGCATTTATAGGATGAAAAATCTAGTCCTTATTATTTATTACTGATTTTCAATCTTATCTTGCATTGTTCGTCGCTCCTTTTTTTCTCATTAAAACATGTACTTTTGTGCATTTAATTCTAATCAATTTAGACAGACGTATCATTAAACCTCATCCAAATATGATGGTTAGTGTTTGTCTTTGGGGCAGTTTGCAGTTGACAAATTTAGTACAAAACTTTGGGGAATCATCACTATAAAGTCCAGAACAAGGAATTTAATCACCCATAAATCCAATAACAACTGACGAGCAGGAGAGTTTTAGTGCAGGTATGATTATTAAAACTCTTCACCTCCTAGTAATTCTTCCCACTTTTGATAATTCACCAAACGTTTTATTCTCAAAAGAATAGACATAGTTACACGTTATCAAAACACAAATGCATAGATGACTATAATTTTCAGCTTGGATTGCCAGGAATATCTGGTACATTGGCATGTTCAAAACAAAAGCATTTAATAATAGTATTATGAAAGAATATAACGCTCAATCCATAGGTGTACACAAATTATATCTGTACAGATACAGAATACTGTAAATTCCTCAATAAAAAAAAAAAAATGCAGATTGAAAGAATCAAGATCACCATCAAGCAGATCAAATGACTAATCATCATTCATAAGTAACCAGAGCTCTCATCAACAACAACAAATTCATCATCCAAATCCAAATTCAACAAACCATAATTATCAATACCGTCTGTACCCCAAAACTGTCTTCCCGTTTCCTGTCACTCTGCCACCGCCATAGCCATCGCTCCTTCCTCCTCTAGCTTCGCTGCTAATGGCGCTCGCTGCGTACGAAGACAAACTCTTGAGTTCATCGATGTTCGCATAGCTCTTCCTCGCCATTAGAATCCTTCCATTACCACCACCCTTCTTCTCCCCTGCGCTTGCCGACTTGCTCCCTCTCGAATTTGACAAAACCCCATTATTCCCCTTAGAGAAGCTCTTCGCCGGCGGCGTCATCTCCGGCAACGAGGGTAGTGTGTTCGTCGGCTTCCGGTTCTCTTTCCGCAACGCCGCAGAGAAATCCGGCACCGATTGAGCAAGAACAGAGGACCCCTTTCGTCCCGAGGCCAAATTCGTCTGAAATTTGACCTGTTTTCTTGGTGGGGTTACTCTTTTTGGTTCTGGTTCTTCGTCTTCTTCAAAGTCTCTCGCATATTTCCTTCGCAGTTTGGCTTCCCTCAGTTCGGCGTAGGCTTCGTATCTGGGACCTCGCTCCATGATGAAGCTATTGGTGGTGGTGAGTTTGAGAGGAACAGGGTGATCGGAGTTCGAATTCTGATTGAGGATCAGAGAAATGGGGTCGAGGGCGTGGAAGAGAGGTAGAAGAGAGGGGTTTGATTCGTGGGATCGTTGGTGCTGCTGCTGCTGCTGCTGCAGAGAGACGTTAATCTCTGCCATTGTTGAAGGATTTGAAGCTTTTTTCTATGTGGCAGAGTGATTTAACAGGTTTGGCACTTTCTGTGAGTTGCTCAGAAGTAAGAGGGAAGGTGTGATTTTTGCAACGGTCTAATGAATCATCAATTCAACGAGGGAGAGAAAGAGAGAGGCTTTTTCTTTTTCGAAAGTTTACGTTGCAACGTTCTAATTTGATGTGGACCCCACAGTTAGAATCTTAAGAAGTCTAAGTGCACATTGGATACTTTATTAACTGTTCAATTATTTTATTGTGGTTGAGAAATTCTCGTATCAACGTGTTATTTGTAGTCTAACTAATGGGATATGATATTGTTATTACCATTTTTTGCTACTATCACTTTTTCACCGTTAGATCAGAATCGATGAGATTCTGATCTAACGATAAAAAAATGGTAGTAATATTGGTAGTAACAAAAAATGGTAGTAACAATATCATATCCCCTAACTAATGATCAGTGAGGTTCTAAGGGAGAGAAAAAATATGAAAAAAGTCTCAATCCCAAATTCCTTATCAAAAAAGGGAAATTTTTTATATTAATTACGGAATTCCAATATAAAAAAAGTTTTGTTGTCAAAATCGTTTTTTAAATGTTATTAAAATAAGCTTTTTTGTTGTTAAAGTTTTCTTATAAAATATTGTTGTCAAAATGACTTTTCCTGTTATTAAAAATTTTTTGAGTTTTTTCTCCGTGTAGAATTTTAGAAACCTGGAAAATTTTTTGCAACAAGAAAAAGTCATTTTAACAACATAAAAATTTTTTTGACAATAATATTTTTATAGGAAAATTTTAACAACAGGAAAATTCATTTTAATAACATAAAAAGTCATTTTTTTACAACAAATTATTTTGATATTGGAATTACGTAATTAATATCAAAAAAGTCTCAGAACTTTTTTAATGGAAATTTAGGGTTGAGACTTTTTTTATATTTGTTTTCTTCTTGGGACTTCATTGATATTTTCCCAATAATTTATGTCTTTGATTTGACACCTCCTAAATATTAGCTGGTATATTAATAAAATTAAAAAAATTCACAAGATTTACTTTTTCATTACTTGTGAAATCTTAATTAAAGAATTTAATTTTTTAAGAAAAATAAAAATGTAAATTACATGAGCAACCAACTAGAATTAATATTAATTGAGTTGTTATATTTTAATTGGTTAAACCATAAATAAGACTGTAAACTAAGTTCAAATAAGAATTTCCCTTTTAGGATTACTAATATCAATGTCAATTGATGGCCAAAAAACATCAATGAAATTAATAATTTAATATAACTATAAATATTATGCTATTTTTAGGACACAAGCACACATAAATTATCAACACATTATCAATTATTAATATGAAATATAATATTTATCATAAAGGGTGAAGGTGAAAATTTTGTAACCAACAATTTCCCTATGAGCATCCATATGATTTAACTATATCCGGATGTAAAAGTAGACATAAACAATTTATTTGGGAGCGAGATATAGGAGCGTTGTTAAAGAGACTTAACTTCCATTACTTTTTTCACTATGTGTTCCACCAGTCTTCTCTCTATATTATTTTATTTTATTTTTTAATGGGAAAATTTTACTTAGATTCCATGGAAACAATTTCATTTCAGATAACCCCCAAAAAAGTTAAAAATTTCACTTCATCCTTTGGATCAAAATAAAAATTAAGTTTTCAATGAAAAGACAATAATGCAATTACTTTATGTTTTTCATAAGAGTATCTACGAGATAAATATAGGCATTTTTAAGACCAATAAAGACGTTTACAAAATAAAATAAAATAAAATAAAGAGATTCAAAGAAAACCAAAGAGTTAACAAGAATATTTTGATCATTTATAAGAGAAATAAAAGAATTTAAAAGACAAATAAGGGTATTCACAACACAAATGAAATGATTTTTTTATTTAATAAATACAGGAATTTTTTTTTTTTACAAGTCAAGTACAGGCACTTAAAGACAAATACGTGAATGACAAAACTTTTTTAACTCCCTAGTCAGTCACATGTTTGTCATATAAATGTTTTTAATTGTCAATGCTCATATCTATTTTATAAATGCTCATATGGGGGAAAAAAAAAAGGGTATTATTGTCTTTTTACTGACAAAACTTAGTTTCATTTTGACCTAAAAGGTGCAATAAAATTTCAGAATCTTTTGGGGGTTAATTAAAATGAAATTGTTTTCATGGGGTCTAAGTGATATTTTTCCATTAGAAAGATATTAAAATAATAGAGAGAAGACTGATGGGACCTATAGTACAAAAAGTAATGAAATTAAGTCTCCTAACGAATGTTCCTATATTTACTCCCAAATAAATTGTTTATATCTACTTTTACACCCGAAAATAGTTAAATCTTACGGGTATACAGAGTAAAATAAAATTGTTGATTACTTAATTTACACATTCACCGCTAATATGAAGCTATCTCATAGAACTTTTTTTTTCCCAACTTTCCGATCGAAAATTTTATTGCTGAGATGAACATAAGTCAGAACAATGTTGCTGCGTGTGTGCAGTTTTCATAGAGTAACGTTACAATTTTTAATGGGGATTTTCCCAATTTTTTCAAAAATAAATCTACTTATTATTCATAAAAAATATTGAAATGTTGGCAAAAAAAATAGTATTGAAATAAAAATACGCTTTTAGTTGTCTAATTGATAACCAAAAAACCTATTGAAGGCTTGAGGGAACTGTTCTCACTTTTTTTATATATATTTTTTAAAAAAAAAAAATTGAATTGGCAGGTTTACAACTTGAAAACAAACACCCCTCGTCTTTGGGTTCAACTGGCGTGGGGTCGGTCTTCCTCACCTTATGGGAGGGAGTTCGATCCTGCGTTAGTCAAGCCCATTTGGGGAGCGTCAAAGTCTATAAAGCCAGCGTACATGGCTCTTATTTGTGGTTAATGATGTGGATTGGGCCCGCGCCGCTTGGGCGTAAGGTGGCGGCCCTGTCCCTAAAATTTTTATATAAAAAAAAAAAAAAAAAAAAAAACTTGAAAACAAACCAAAAAGAAAAAAAGCAAAACGAAAAGCAAAACCTACATAAATTACAATAAGTCCTCCCTCAACTGATTAGAGCAATCGGTGGTGGTGCATAGAGCATTAGAAATCAGAATAAATGAAGTTCCATGTCTCAATTATATGTGGTCACAGAGGATAATTGAGACCTCCTTCAATCATAATCAAATGTTATACTCTTATTAGTCTTTAACATAAGACTGGGTTGATTTTTTTTAAAGATTAGAAAAGTTAAATATCTTACTTAATAAAATAGCATATGTTGTGTATCTTTATATTATCTGTTTATAAGTCAAACAAATTAGTTTAAAGAAAAACAACAAACATAAATATTTTAAAATAACTTATTTAATTTTCTTAATGGGAAAATTCCATTAAAATACCTTTTGAATTTGCAAAACCCCCAGAAGTCTTCCGAATTTGTAAAAAGTAGAGAGGTACAAAGGGCACTATGAGGGATATAAAGTCGGGTGAAATGTCCTTTTAACGCTTTACTTTTAAATAAATAAATAAATAAAAAATACCCTACACCCCCCTGCCGCCCCGCCACCGGTAGGCCTCCGGGAGGGGTTTGCGATGGCGGCGGTGGTGGCCGGCCAGCGGTGGAGGCCAATGGTGGTGGTCGGCTAGCGCCCGGGGGGGGGGGGGTGGAGGGTATTTTATTTATTTAAAGTAAGGGTAAAAAGGTAATTTCACCCGAATTTCAGATATCCTCATAAGGCCCTTTATACCTTTCAGTCTTTTTACAAATTCGAAAGACTTCTGGAGGTTTTGCAAATTCAAAGGTATTTTAATGAAATTTTCTCTTTCTTAATCTTTCCAAAAAAAAAAAAAAAAAAAGTGGGAAGTACTCTCAATGAGTTAGCTGCAAGAACCTTTTTTTTTTTTTTTTTTTTTTTGCAAGAACCTTGTTGAAACCCTATTGTGTACATAATTGAATCCCTATCAATATAGCCATCAATTCTAGTGACGTAGATGGGAGAAAGCCCAATTTTATTTGAAGTTAGCTTAAGCCATTATCTTAATAACAAAGTGGGATATATTATTGATCAAGTACATTTTTTTTCCTAGAATAATCTCAAACTTTACTTTGTATGACGACAAATCCTGAAGTAATATTTTCCATGAAGTTCACCACTCACCAACGATTCATCATTCAAGGGAACCAAAATATAATAAGTTTATTTCTTTTTAAAAGTTATGTAATTTTTCTATATGGCCAGAAAAAAAAAATTCTTAAAATATTGAGGGCCATAAGTCTGACCCTAAAGATAAAAACTGCAGGGATATACAAGAACGCTACGAATTACATGTGTCTTGGAAATGATTGATTATGCAATTGATGAAAGAGTTGATATCAACTAAAATATTTGAAAAAAATCTAAACTTTGTGGTACTTGTACTTCTGCCCCAGATTGAATCTATTGACATGATGATTGAACCCATTGGAAACTAATGTTCTTAGAGCTTCAACTCCTTGGTCCAATGCATCGTCAATCTGTTGATTAATGCAGCGAAACCAAAGTAAAATAAACAAGAGTGACCAAAAAAAAAATTGATATGCAGTAATCAAACAGTACCCATAAATCAATCATCAATATCAATATATAGATAAAAAATCTATAGGAATCCATGCTACTGATAAAATACAGCAAGTATGGCTCACAGTGAAACGCAAGAGCTCAACATATACATATTTAAGTTACCTTCCTTCTAAGAAAATAGATTCTCAGCTTATTTCAAAGATGCGTTAAAAAGGGGGTTTGTCTTTGATCCAGACTGTTCATATGTTATACGAAAATGGATGCAAAATGAATAAGTTTTTTAATTGCCAAGTTATAAAAATTAATGATTAAAACTTGAGAACAAAAATTCTGAAGCTACACAATCCAGATAAAATCTTGACAGTCTAAATCTTATGCCAAGATGAACACAATGTATTTATTCTTGCCAGAAGGCATCACCTGTTTACGCTCAACTGAACTGAACTTTTGTAGAAGATAAGCTTTCACATCCATGTTTCCAGGGGGATTTCCAATTCCTACAAAATCCATAACCTGATAAATTCAATACCGCTGAAACTGCTATTAATACAGCATCTTTCAGTAATAGAACATAAGGGACTTACCGATGCAAAGTCGAGGAAATGAACGAGAGCCATCTAAATGGCCAACTACATTCTTAACTCTGTAACAATCTACCACAAGTTACATAACTCTCAAGTATGATTTTCTGGTAGGTTACAGCAAGTATAGAAATATATTGCTACTGATATCTAAAATAACATACTGTTAGAATAGTTTGAGGGTGATGATTAAAATAAATTGTGTTAATTAAATAGAGACATAGGAGCCTCACAAAGTAAAAAAAGCAATGAAGCCTCCTTTTGGCATCTTCTTTGTTTCTCTACAACTGCTACATACCAAATCTTCACTACCAAAATGTCTTCAAGTATATCACCCAAAAAAAAAATGTCTTCAAGTAATTATTTAAAAGAACTTTCAAGCATTCAATCAACCATGAGAATGCTAATCAATGCAGTTTGTTTGAAGCTGCTAAGGATTAAGCTCTTTTTTTAAATTTTTTTTTTAAAAAAACAGATTACTAAGGATTTAGCTCTATCCCACAATCCACCTGTCCCTCAGGTCAATAAATTTAGAAAATCCTGTTTCAATGGGTAAGTTAGGATTTGTAACATGGACAAGTCTTCTAAAATATACTTCCTCCATCCCTAACAAGTCCCAATTTTGAAAACCACACAACCCAAGGAAATACTAAAATTTATGTGATATGTAAAAGTTAGTTTTTTCTTTCCATTCTTACCCTCAATCAAATGCCAAGGGAAAGAGAGCATATTTATATATCAAGGGTGGGATAGGCGAGTTAGATTTTCTATAAGAGGTATTTCAGAAACATGCATGGCCTACCCCTAGAAATCTGTATTGGGACTTATAAAAAAGATGAAAATCAGGAACTATATCAAGGGATGAAGGAATCATTTAGTTTTGACAAATTAGAGATGATAAGAAATTGTAATAAAACATGTTCTGGGAAATCTAATATTACCCATTGTGATAGCCATGTCCTCCTTTAGGTTGGAGCCTTAAAACACCATTTGGAAGGCTCATCTCATCATAAACCTATATTGAAAGTACCACAAACTTGTAAACTGTCACTATTTCATAAAACACTATTTTGACTGTAGCAAGGTACAGAAAACATACTAGTAAAATATGGCGCAAGGGTACTTTATAATATGCAGCAAGTGGTCCGACCTTTAAGTACAGGACAAAGAAGATTATGTCAGAGACACAAATTAACCTAAAAAGTGGCAGGTCATATATTCTTTAATAATAAGATAAGCAACACATTATATGATGAAAAACAAACCGATTCCCCACAAAAATTCATGTATGTTTGAGGCTTTGCTAACAAAATTGGTACATCTCCTATTGAACCTGTACTGATCACAAGAAGAAATCTGAATCAATAAATTGGGAGGTAAAAAGAGGAAAGAAACTATAAACACATACACATAATGGAAGCAAGTAATGCACCTATTCCAATCAAGGCTTTTGATTGAATTGTGTTCATCAAAACCCCTTCTGCCTGAGAAATTCTGTCAATCATTTCAAATCCAACCTAACAGAAAGAAAACTATAAGACCCAACACATAACAATAAGTACAATGGAACAATTAGCATCACATCTTGGCTAATAATTACATTGTGCCTAGTGAAATGGTATTTATTTCCAGGGTTGCCCAGGCCAACGATGAGCCAAGGGGTATATTCCACTTTAGCTCCATTGTTGTTTCCCAGCACTGAAGAAGGAACTGAGCACCTTATTGCAACTGAATTCTTTGTTATGTAACGAGGACAGTGCAGTTTGCCAGGACAGGTTACACAAAAGCTTGGGGCAGATGCTGCATACAACATTGACCTACCCTAAAATGAAAAGTACAATGGATGAATAAAAAACATTTGATCAAATAGTTCAGATCCCTCTAAATTACACTACACTGAGACATTCCAAACTGAAAAAATTGAGTAATACATAAGACCAAACAGAGTTTGTGGAAGCATATAGGACAGAAATCTTCAAGTACTGCACTCTTTTAATCCCCAAACTATCGTCTTCTTCAACAACTAAGCCTAATTTTGAATAAAAGCATAATTTATGCCTCTCAAGTTCAGGACGAACCTTAATTTCATTCCAAATTATTTATTTCTTTCAATCAAGTCCCATTTTCCTAAAAAAAATTGCAGACTTATTCTGAACCCTAGCTCTGTCGTAAACACTAGGCAGAATTTGATTGTTCAGATCCTATGTAGCAAATCAATAAGTTCCACCAAGGTACATTGTATTCAATTTCTTACCACACCAGAAACAGCAACTCCTAAATTAACTTCAAGATTGACAGCATGGTCTTCCTTCTTCATTCCAGAGTTTTCCTTGCCATCAGCTTACCCTAGAATTGATTTTTATCTCTCATAGACTCATCACATGAAACACACTGAATTGTTCAATTGGATATGTTTTACATTCATGTGAAGCTAAAAGATCCTCTTTTCTTTTACACCTATATCCAAATTCCCCAGTTTTCTGATTTGAACCATCATTAAGCAGAGTAAAAAGCAAGTAGTCAGTAGCCTGAACACAAATCATATCTCGATTTTCAGGGTATGCCTTTGAAAAAAGATTACCAGCAACCCATGCATCCTCCAAAAGCAGCCATTGTTGCCAGCAATTTGTAATACTTCAAATCCACCACTTACTCCATTATATTTTAGTTGCAAATACTTCTGCATAGGCCTTAATTTAAAATGGCGTAGCTTTATTATTTCATTCATTTTAACCTCTTCAAGTGTACAAACTTCAAAGAACTATTATGCACACAAACTTAAAAGGGAAGACTGCAAACGGAGATAATTGGGGCTAGGGCTAACAGAGAGTCAATAAAACATTGGAAACAGACGCTGAGACACAAATACATGAAGTGTTCATCTCCAATGTAATATATCGTTTTATGCCCATGACATTATAACTAACTCTGCGACAAACCCGAAATTTGAAATGTCTGAGCAGTGAACACATTAGTAGCTCCTTTCTTTCTTTATCTTTTTAATAAGTCTCCATGCTTCACAGCTTCATACGCATTCACTCATCCTTTAGAGCTTCCAATATGCTTTTGCTCGGATATCTAATATAGCCAAATAAGCTATCTCGGGATTTTTGCTACCTCCGATGGCAATAAGGTTGTTTGCAAGAAACAGAAAGCCTCAACGAAACAAGAGTCTATGGATTTCAAGAGAACAACGGTGGACACTGGTAAGATTTAATAGTACAACGCTATACAACAGAGAGATTAGTTTTCAATTCTCAGAATTAGCCACAAATTAACATCAGCAACTCACTCCTACGGGTGCTGCGTGTGAGACTGAAGCGATAAAGAAAGGGAAGATGCTAACCTGATATGGAAGATGCAAAGATTGCAACTTCTGAAGCTTCCTTGGCTTTCCTGGACTCTCTTCGTAGGATGATAAGTCTGAGAAATTGGGAAGAAGGATTAGCTTTACGCCAACGAGGGTGGGAGTTCAGAACTACTAGAAGCAAAACAGGCAGAAAAAATAAAAATCTGGCGTTGCAAAATCGGCTCAGGGCCTTTAAATATCCTTCTTATTATTATAATATTTTTTATATAATTAATTTTCGTGTAAACAATTTCAAAAGACCACAACAAATTGAAGGAGTTAGTGTAGAAAAAGGAAAATTAATTTTTAGTCGATAAAAATTTAAATTTTGTAATTAAAAACAATAAAACATGCCAGTTACTTTTTTTTTAGTATTAGATTTTTATGAAAAGAAGAATTCTTGTGCTAGTTAAAGACATGAAAGTAAATAAACTTTTTAACGGTAAGAAAGTTAAAAATTGATCGGCGGTAATACTAATACTAACCATGGTTTTTTTATGCCAATAATAATAAAATAAATAAATATCTTTTTTGCATTGCACTGTGGACGAATGGCACATCAGAATGTCATACATTCATACATATTACATACTCAACAAATAATTTAGATTATTAGATTCTGAATATATATAATATAATTTTTATTTAAAAAATCAAAAGCCATTTTGTTTAAGAAATAATCAGTTCTTTTTATTCAATCTAATTATCATAAATACATTAGCTATTATGGTTAATATAGCACACAACTAAATTTTGAGACTAATAATATGCATATTTTCATCGATTCAAGTTCATGGTACACTTCTGGTGCAATACATGCTTGTGACTCTCGGATCCGGCTTCCATCCTCTGCCCTTCCCCTCCTCTTCCATTCTCTTCCTAATCTGGGCCGTCGGATGAAGATCTGAACGGTCCATATTTTTTTTAATAATTTACCGTATGCGGTACACGCACCGCATGCGGTAAAAAATTAATTATTAAAAAAAAATCTGGGTCTATTTATTATTTTAAAGTAATTTAATTAGATTTATTCTCTGTTTGGTATCTAAACTCTAGATTTTAGTTGGGATTAGTCATAAAGGATGAACTCATTTCAATGTCTTTTCTTTGAATCTGGGTCTATTTATTACTTCAGTTTCAATGTCGTTGGTTTTTAGATTGTTTCCTTTATATTGAGCTTTTTTTTTTTTTTTTTTTAATACTAAAAAGTTTAGGTGGGGTAGACTGCATTCCCCCACTGCAGAGTCAGTGCGTCTCCACGCTCAAAGAAAGCTTTTACAGATCGCCCACCAATAAAGCTCTCACATCGATCAGCGGGTATCGAACCTCCTCCCTTTTAGGGTGAATGTCGACGTCTTAACCAACTGTGTCAATCCTATATATTGAGCTTATATGCAAAGATGGAACTTACATGGGACTAAACCAAAAAAAAAACATTTTTTAGAATTTTTTTAAAAAATTAATATAATGTAAAATTGACTTTTGGCCCCCCAAAATTTTTCCCCCTCTTTTTATATCTTTGGGGTGTATAATTCAATTTGTGTTCTATGTGGGGTCTTGTATGTTTATGTTAATGTTGCCCTTTTTTTTCTATATTTTATTCTAATTACCTGAAATTTTTAGCTTATCAGTGAAATTTACTTTTGAAGTGTATTCTTTACTATGCTTTTACCCATTTTACACTACACCTGTGGATGAAGTTAATTGATTTTGCATTCTAAACCTAAGCCTCTTGCCTTCCAATGTTGTGGTGTTCAATTACATGAAGTTTATGGTTGAACCAAAGATTCACAATCACATAAATTAACAGATTAAACCTTAACCTCTTGCCTTCTAATGTTGTGGTGTATTTTTTTTTTTATTCTTTTCTTTTCTTGTTTATATTCTTTTGTTTTTTAATGCATTTAAAACTTTTCTTTTTTTTAAAAAAAAAAAAAAAATCGGGGCACCGACCCCGAACCCCCAAATCCCCGCCACTATTTGGCCCCCCCATATTTTTGTCCCAAGCTCCGCCCCTGCTTATATGCTTTGTATTAGTTACATAATCTTTGTAAAAACTAGAGTTGCGGGCTATCCTGCAAGTTAGAGGGGCGGCTCATATCTTTGCGAGTTGAAGAAACACCTACTCAAGCCCGCCAAGGTGGGTTGGTGGGCTAGCTCTTATTAACATTTTTAATTAAAAAAATTGAAAAATAAAGGAAAACAAGGTTCACCTAAATATTTTTTTTTTAATTAAGAAAAAATGAAAATTATTTATTAAGATGCCACCAATGTTGTTAAAATCGAGATTCTATACAAGATTGGGAAAATGTGTGAAGATTGTAAATCGTGGAATCGACACGGATCGTAAGATCCTATTACCTAAGATATAAAGTTATATTCGACTATATATATACATGTAAAATAATTAACATCAATTGTAAAACTCATAAACATAATATAAAAGTAACAATAACAATAGAGTTGTCAACTTGACAATATATAAAATAAAACCAAAACACCAAAAGTAAGAAAGAGTTTAACATCTCTTATTTAAATAAAGTCATTCAAGTTAAAATCAGCAACGGTTATATCCTCTTCCACTCCTCCTCCAACAAGTTCATCAACACAATCGGGAATGTTCAAATCATTCAAGTTAATAGGTTCCCTTTCTTCAACTTGATTCAAGTCTTCTTCAATTGGACCATTCAAATCAAATTGATCTACTTTTACATCTTCCAAATCTTCTTCATTTTCCACAATCCAATCATCATCTGATTCAAGATCATCAAAATTATATTCAACAAGTTTTCTATGTTTCTTCTCAGCCAATCTTGAGTTAGTCATCACAAAAATAACATCATTCATTGTCTTTTGCTTCAGACGATTTCTTTTCTTTGTGTGGACCTAAACAAACATAAAGCAATTAGTACACTACACATATCATTTATTACATGTTTGAAACGAAATACAATTCATACTTAGAATTATTGAATTAATCAAATTATACCATCTCAAAGGCACTTCAATTTCGCTCACACCCAGAGGAATTGCATGTCAAGCTTAAGACACGAATAGCAAATTTTTGGAGCTCTGAAACTTCATCCCCATAAGATTCCCACCATGTTGCTGGACTTTTGGACTCAACTCCCTTCCTTGCTAATGGAGACCCTAACAAACCTTGTCGATACTTGAAGTTTTCAAGTTGCTCATCAATCACACTTGCACCATCAAGATCCCTCATCATCCTTTGTACACAATCATATAGTCCAAGTTTTAATTCAAGATCAACTTTAAATGAAGGAGAATAATGAAGTTTGGGGTTAAGGAGATAGCCTGCAGCATGCAAAGTCCTATGGAGTTACTTGTCCCATGTTGCATCAATGACATCCCATATAGGCTTGTAACTAAATAATGAAAAAATAATTAATTTTAAAACAAAGAATTGAAGTCTTCTTGAAACAAATTTTCAATTAAAATAAAACGTAAACACTTACAATTTTTGGACACTATTGAAGGATTCTTGAATTTTCTTTTTAGCTTGATCTATCTCCTCATAAATGAATCCCATGGCTGCCTTCTCATCTGAATCAACTAATCGAAGCACTTTCATAAGAGGAAGAGTGCCCTTCAAGCAAATGACAATATTTTTCCAAAACTCTTTGTCCATAATCACATCTTCAATACACTTTCCATCCCTTGACTTTGCAAATCGGCTACCCTTCCATTCGTCGGAGCTAAACATTCTTATCAATGGAAGTTTGTACTCATAGAGTCAAGTAAGATGTGACAAAGCGAGTCATGGCAGGTCTTATCAAATCTTTACCTTTGGTGAAGCTCTGCAATAAAGTAATGAGAAGAGTCCTTGAATAGATATAGGTTGTGATTTTTTTTGCCTTTAAAATTGTTTCTTGATGAACAGATATCTTCCTCTCTAAATCCTCCAACATTATATCAATGCAATGTGCCGCACAAGGTGTCCAACACAACCTTTTCTTTTTCTCCATCAGCAACGTTCCTGCAGCCTTATAATTTGCGGCATTGTCAATCACAACTTGGACAACATTTTCTTCACCAACCTCCTCAACTACTTCATCAATCATCTTAAAAATTTTGTCAGCTATTTTGGTGATGTGAGATGCATCAATGGATTTAAGGAACACAGTTCCCATAGAGCTATTCACGTAGAAATTTATTATTGTTCTCCTTCTTTTATCTGTCCATCCATCAGTCATTACTGTGCATCCCGTTTTCTTTCATTCGGCCCAGTGTTCTTCAATAGTTGCCGTTGTCTTATCATAATGTTGCTTCAAATATTTTACTATACACTCATGATACGATGGTGGCTTGAAACCTAATCCATGTCTTGAAATAGATTCACACATCTTCTTGAATTCATTACAATTTAACACATTGAAAGGAATGTCATTCCTATAAATAAAAGAACATATGTCAAAACATGCCTCCTCTTTCACATTCTTCTTAAGTATGGTGTTGATAGTTGTCTAAGTAGTTATTCTGCTTTTCCTGAAAATATTAGACCCACCACCACCTTCATCCCGTTTTCTTTTTTCAATTTCACAACCAGTCTCTTCTTCTTCTAGTTGTGTGAGAGTCCTAGTATTTTTCATTAATTTCACTTGCAATCCAACTACAATATTCAACATTTCTTTCTTTACTTCTTCTGGCACCGGTCTACATGATCCCACATCTTTTTGTGTTCCCGCCAAATGATGCTTCAATCGATAAATACCTCTCGTCACTACTTTCTCACAGTATTTGCATTTTACTTTTCTTACATCTCCTTCAATTGGAAAGCCATATTTCCATCCAATATCTGATCTATTCCCATGAGCATTTTTGTGTAATTGAGTTCCTGAACTAGAGGTAGGAGCAACTTGAACATTGCTATTACCAATAGCATCACTTGAAGCCATACTTAATAAACAACAAAATCAATATTTTATATACCAACTAGTGACCCACAACTTTAGAAGTCCCCAAGTTTCTGTATAACAAAACAAAAACTGCAATTGAAACAAAGGCATGCGTTGAATAGCACATAACCATATAAAAAAAAGCAAATATTTTATATAATATAATATTAATATTAGAAAGCAAGGGTCATGCAATCGAATAGCACATGGCAATTTTCAATGAAAAATAAATCACATATTTTGACCAGCATACTTATAAATAAAGTACCCATACCAAACAAAAGTTAAAAAAGTAAAAAAGAAAAACAAAAAGAACCCAGCCAAGCCAAGTCATTTCATTATCTTATTCTTTTTTTGTCAATAATTTCATTATCTTATTCATTAACTATTAAACAAAAAAAATTTCGTTTTCGTTTTGCTTTGGTTCTTATTTGAGTATCTGACATTCTGACTATTTCTTTAGAGAGAACAGTAGAACACACGCAATGAAGACTATTCCTTTAGTATTAAAAGTTAAAACAAAAACAAAAATTGTGATGAATTTTGACTATTTCTTTAGTAGCCTAGTATCTGACATTCACATTATGACTATTTCTTTAGTAGCCTCCATTGGTAATCGAAATTTGTCATGTTCTCTTAAAATATACAAAAACGTCAACCGTTAAACGGTACAATCCTTCAGTCATTAATTAAGATCAGCAAATAAGTCATAAACCAACAAATTTTGTAATGGCCCACCAACCATTACTAGTAAAAGCTAAAAGTTAAAACAAAACAAAAAATTCCATCGACTATTCTGTAGCTCTCTTCCAATCCTCCTAAGTCCTAACAGCTAACACGTAGTGGCCAACGAAAATAATTTTGGTAATCAAAATTTGTCATGTTCTCTTAAAATATACAAAAACGTCAACCCTTAAACTATACAATCCTTCAGTCATTAATTAAGACCAGCAAATAAGTCATAAACCAACAAATTTTCTAATGGCCCACCAACCATTACTATTAAAAGTTAAAACAAAACAAAAAATTCCATCGACTATTCTGTAGCTCTCCTCCAGTCCTCCTAAGTCCTAACAGCTAACACGCAGTGGCCAGCGAAAATAATTTTGGGTCGTGATCTTACTAGAGAGTTAAAGACAGAGAGTAGAACTATGGAAGTTTGTCTTCCTTGAGTAGCGGAGGTGCGGGGAGGGCTCGTGATCAGGAATCATCTCTGGCTCCAGCGACGCTTCTGGAGTGAGGCAGAAAATCCATTGAAAGTAGTAACTCGACAGCCAGATGGTTCTGAAAGCACCAACAGGTCTGAGGTCAAGGCTCCTAAATTCCAAAAATCTTAGGGTTTTGCAATTGTTTTTATTCAATTTTGGGTCATGGGTATTCCATATTTGGGCTTTTTTTTCTGATTTACAAAACGCAACAGGATCGTGCGATGCATTTTCTACGATTTCCAGTCAATCCTATCGTTCTAACTGAATCTGCAATTTCTGTGGCCAGCTGGATCGTTTTGTTTTTGAAAACCGCGATTTTGTACGATCCTACAAGTTAAATTGCGATTTTCATAACAGTGGATGCCACAATATATATTAGAAATTGATGTTAGGGAAGATGTGATGCTTAACTACATATTTTTCTTTTCCTCAATGATATATTGATTCCTTGTTCAATTCACTAAAAACAGAGTTAAACAGATGATACTTCATAAGTGCAACACTCGATTGCACAATTGGCACACTCGAGTGCTGTGTGAAAATAGGGGACTGAAGCCACATTTTACTATCACAACTACACATCACTCGAGTGTGCACATGCCACACTCGAGTAAACCCTCGATTATGACATTTGTACACTTAAGTGCACTGTGAAAATAGGGGAAACAAATTTAAAAATATAACGAGGACAGACAAAGACAAAGGCCAAGATTGAAGACATAATTTACCCAGAGAGGGCAAAGTGACACCACAAACAAAAGGGAAAAGCAAAAACTTGCATAATTTAAGCAGGTTTCTCACTTCTCCAAGTAAACTTGTACAAACTACCCACTTACACCAATTTAAGGCTTATGTTCTCTGCGATCGTCAATCAATCTCTCTTTCCCATCCTATCGGGTAATTTACACAAATTTCACCGACTTTCAAAATCATCATTTCTTCCGTCTTCTTGTGTCATAACTTTGTTGTTTCCATTTATTCTCTTTTGGCTCATAACTTTCAGTTTCTTTTAATCGTAGAGGTGCAATCAACATCTTTCAAGATAGTGAATAAGTGTCGCCATACTATTTGGCCGAGTTTGCTCTCTGTCGCGACTTCTGCACAACTTTCCACTATTGGATTTGCTCTTCAGAGTGGCAAGTCTAGTATGCTAGTGGAGCTAAGCCGCCTGCCACATTGGCTGAGTTCACTCTCAACGGCACCGACAGGTTAGATTTCTTATGTGTAATTGCTTCATTTACATGTGTGTTCCACTAAGGCACTTAAGTATAAAATGGTAGACTCAAGTGTTCCAATTTTACACTGGAGTGTGGTTGTTTTTCAGAGCCGGGACGCATACTCGAGTGCAAAAAATTGGCACTCGAGTGTGAAGGGTCTCATTTTAAATTGAGACGGACGGCAGTTGAAACAGGTGCCAAAATGATCAAGATGGGTGTTTGATTATCTTTTTTTTCCTAGGCTAAATATATTGTGATGTATGATTGATTTGTACTTTAGTCATTTCTAAAATATGAACAATTCATGAGAAGATTAGTATCCTATGATTATCTTTCCTTGTTGATTGACAAGAATCATGTTTGTCATAAGGTTTACCCAGTTTCTGCACTTGGAGGAGTTCGGTACATATTAGCACTGAAGAAGCCTTTTGTTCAAATCCCATTGGTTGCTTCTCATGGCATCACAATAGGTACTTTTGCAAGTTATTTGGTGAATTAGGTACTTTTTGCAGTTACTTCTGTTGGCGTTCATATTCCAAATGAAGATACTTTTAACTTAATTAAACATCTTAAAGATCAAACTTAGATACTAATGCTTGTATGTCTTTGTAACTTGCGGCGAAACCATAGTCACATAATATGCATGTCAGCTTCCCTATTAAGAGAATTTTAGTGTAGTTATTAGGTGTCTATGTCCCTAGAAACGATTATGATGGAACTGAATCTTCAGAATGTTCCTCACGGCTAAGCATGCTCATATTCAGAGCGCCATTTCACCTAGTAAATTAAGCAGTGAAATAGGAGTACAACATGAATATACTTGGCCGTCTTTGAAATTGTTTCTTCTACTTCTCTATTTATCTTTCTAGAAAGTTTAGGCAGTGAGTAAACTCATAAGCAGTTTCTTCCTGGAAACTATGGTTGTTCCTTTTAGGAAAGGCTTGGTGTAGAATATTTTGACTAATTTCTGTATATAAAGACCAACATATGTATGCATCTTAATCAGTTGATCGAGTTGTTGTCATGAATGTCTCATGCAAATGGCTTTTTCTAACTGGTTCTAGATTCAACCAGGGACTATATTAGCCAAGGAGCATTGTCAGTAGTTCTATTAGATGCCAAATTTGATAAAGAAGCAATTGGACAACATCATTTTGACAAGATATTTGAACTCAACGCACCGCAGCCCTATTTGGGTCATGATCTTTGTGAAATGGTGAGACTTTGCACTAATATTATTATGTATTTGCTGACCAAGAGTGGCACTTGAGTACTAGCCAAGAGTTTTGTCTCTTTTATCACGAGCACTCAAGTGTTATTTTGTAACACTCCAGTGTTGTACTCGAGTGTTATGAGTGTGGCACTCATGTGGCATTGTACTGTGCACTGAAACCTGGTAGTTGTTGAAATTTTAAAGGTCAAAATGGTTCCCCCCTCATTTTCATACCTATTTTCTTCCAACCAAACAGAAATTTTTCAATCCAACAATTTTCTTTTCGAGTGCAATTCAAATGCATTGAGGTAAAATATTTTTCGTTCCATTCAATTCTTTTCATTTACATTCCTTCTTTTTCTTTGATCCAAACGGGGCCTAAGTCTTCCCCCTCCCTCAATTTGCTCAAGCAGTTTTTAGTTGTCACAAAGAAAGAATATTTGCAAACATGGATCCTTCACTCTACCTTAATGGTTGTGGCTTCTTTGGTTCTTCGGAGCTGTGAGTCACGCACTGGAAGATATTTGGTGTGACTAGACACTCTGCATTAAATGGAGTTTAGACTTTAGTCTAGAAACTTCCACAATGTTGTAGATATGTGTACATAGTGGTAGAATTGTATAGAAAAATCTAGAGATTCTTATGTAAGGCATAAATATCTAGATATTTTAGGAGAAGGTTCTGGAGAACGATTCTCAACTGTAGAATGTTTTAGATCTTGACAGTTCATTGAGGAGGTGATAGGCTATAAATAAGGGTGCTCTCCTCATTTGCAAATCATCGGAAGGAATTCAAGCAATTCTCATTCAAGAGCTTCTCTCTCTCAAAGTTCTCTTAGTCTTTGGTTTCTTTGCTTACTCTTGAGGGTTCGGCTGACTTAGCCAAGAAAAGGAGGAGTGGTCAAGCTAAGGTTGGCACAGTTTTTGGGAGGTTTAGTCTAACACTGTGACAACGTGGTATTAGAGCTTTGGTTTAAAGCTATGAACGAAGTTGGGGAGCCATTTAGTAGACAAGGATGTATGGCACAACCGATAACGTTGTTGTTGGAGAAGAAAGGGGTAGAGAGACTCAACTTTCTCACCAAGTAAGGAAGACCCAAGGATCAACTAAGTCCCGCCAAGCCGCGGATATTGCCAACTTGATGGTGAAAGTGAAGGCTTTGGAAGAGGCCTTGCATGTAGTGGTTATTAGGGAGGACAAGGTGGATGGTAACTTTGAGACACTTGAAACCCATACCCTAGACCAATTAGACAACTTGAGGTCGGACCTTGATTTGCACCTCAATGTCGAGGAGGAACGAGTTGAGTCTATGAGGCGATTCAAGGTAAAGGCGATGGATGTCATTACTGCGATGCAAGAACAACTTAACTTTTTAAAGACTTCTTTGGAGAGACAAACTAAGACTCCGTTGGTAGTCGGTACCAGTGGAGCAAGGGAAATGAGGTTGGATCTCCCTAAGCCGAAGGAATTTAAAAGCGTTCATGATACCAAGGAGGTCGAGAACTTCTTGTGGTGGATGGAGCAATATGTTGAGAACATGAACTTGGCCGACGACACAGCCAAGGTACGCACTGCTTCCTTATTCTTTACTAATAATGCTATGTTATGGTGGCGTATGGAGTATACGGATATGGAGAAAGGCTTTTGCACTGTTGAGACATGGGAAGACTTCAAGAAGGAGCTGAAGAAGCAATTCTATCCCGAGAACGTGGTCTATGTGGCAAAAAAGAAGTTGAGGGAACTTAAGCACAAGACTACGATTCCTGATTATATAAGGCACTTCACTACTCTTACATTGCAAATCCCTAATCTCAGCAGTGAGGAAACATTGTTATACTTTATAGACAGTCTTCAAAATTGGGTCAAACATGAACTCCAACGGTGTGAAGTGACAGACGTGGATGAAGCCATTGTCATCGCCGAGAGCCTTACTGATTATCAAAAGGGAAAGAAAGGTGAGCCTTTTCGAACCTAAGTCTTCTGAACCTAATCAAGGGAACGATGAGGGAGACAAAGGTAAGGGGATCACCAAGGGAGGAGTTGACAAATCCTTTTATAGGAACCAAGCTCAGTAGCTTGTCAGCCATTACTGAAGGGAATGATGGACCTGACAAGGAGGAGCCTAGCATTCAAATAGGATTTCTTTGATTCCTGAATGCCTTGAAGGCTAAAAATGAGGAACCTGTTCTAAGGAGTAAAGGCCTCATGTTTATGGAGGCAAAGTTGAATGGGAAGCTAGTGAAGGTGATGGTGGACAATAAGGCAACCCACAACTTTATTACTGAAAGTGGAGCTTAATCACCAAGAGGGGGGTGAATTGGGGATTTTTAAATTCTTTTTCAGAGTGCTCTGTTTTTAAACAATAAAACAGAGCTAAGTCGAGTATAGGGAAGAAGAGCAAGACACAAAGATTTATACTGGTTCAATCCAACCTCTTGACCTACGTCCAGTCCCCAGACTCTCTGGGATTTTCACTATCTCAATTGATTACACCCTTTGTAACTCAAGAGTAATTCTCTCACTAGAACTTACTCCCCCTTATAAGTTGCAATCAATATCCCAATCTCCAAGTCCCCAGACTTGAGATTCTTACAATGAAATGATTCACAATAAATAAACTCTCTCTAAGAGTGGATAAATATAAACACCGAAGATCAATGTATCAAAAGATACTTTACAAGTAAAAACTGAAAGAGTAGTTGGTAAACTTGAATGCAATTCGTTTTCAGTGAGATGTGTTGTTGAGAAGAATTGAATGCAACTCTATTTATACAAAGACACAACTCGAGTTTCCTCTTAAAATTGGAAACCTTTGAAAATCTTTCCTAAGTAAAAACTGGAGTTTCCAAATGTAAACTGGAGCTTTCAAAATTGTTGAAAGGAGCAAAGCTCTCTGGTTGCCAAAAACTCGAGTTTCCCAAATTGAACTCGAGTTTTCATTTAAGTATGAAAACTCAGAAATTTATCCCAAAGTCAAAACTGGAATTTTCAATGAAAACTGGAGTTTTCAAAAACTGAGTAAAAACTTGAAAACTCTGTCAAGTACAAACTCGAGTTTTGAAAGTAAAACTCGAGTTTTCTCACAATTTAGAAAAACTTAGAAAACTCATGGCAAATTGAAAACTGGAGTTTCCATATCAAAACTGGAGTTTGCATAAGCCCAAAATGTTGGAGACTCTTTGTATGACCAAAACTCGAGTTTCCTGGTGGAAACTGGAGTTTTGTAATCTTAAGGAAATATTGAAAAGTCTCTGTAAACTGAAAACTGGAGTTTGTCTAAATGTGAAAAACTTGGAGTACTCTCTGTAAGACCAAAACTCGAGTTTTCCTATGAAAACTGGAGTTTTGCTTAGTTCATTAAAATTGAGCTACTCTCTGTCAAAGTCAAAACTCGAGTTTTGAAACCAAAACTCGAGTTTGCCTTAGACATTAAGTTTTTCAACTTACCAAAGAAAAACTTCAATTTGCGTTTACAAATGTCAGTTATCATCAAAACATATAGAGAACTAACAATTACTCCCAAAGAGGCCAAGCGGGTCGGTCTCTCGGTTACTCAGGCACGAGGTTGATGGTTGAAGTCTGTCAACACTCCTTCCAAATCGCTCAATGGCATAGCTAGTGGAGTAGAGCTATGCAATGGTACGGGGAAGGGACCGTAGATCTGTCAGTGGCCCCTATGGATGACTTTGATGTGGTATTTGGTCTGGGCTTTTTGTACAAAGAAAAAGCAGTCCTCATTCATGGTGATGATTCATTGTGTAACCTTGGAAAGGGGCTTAGTTGCACAGTACGGTCAGGTTGCTTACTTGTCAACTATGTAAGTGGAGAAGGGACTTGGGAGCAGGAAAGCCACCTACCTTGTGGCTTTAAATAAGGTGGATCCTGATGAAAAGGATAGTGAGAATCATCCCTTTGTCCTAAAGGAGAACGATGACCTCATGCAATTGGAACTACCCAAGAGGTTGCCACCTAGACGAGAGGTGGACCATGAGATGGAGTACAAACCTAGCACGGTTAATGTAGTGGGCGATACATTGAGCTAAAAAGCTGACGTGACGAGATCCTCCCTTGCCAAGGCAGATAAGAGGATGAGGAAGTTTGTAGAGGAAGAGGCGAACCTCTGAATACCAAGTGGGAGACATGGTTATGGTGAAGCTTCTTCCTCAACAATTCAAAGTGTTATGAAAGGTACACAAGGGCCTTATCCACAAGTATAAAGGCCCATACAAGATCGTGGGAAGGGTAGGAAAGGTTTCTTACAAGCTGGACCTACCCCCTAATTTGAAGATTCATCATGTCTTCCATGTTAGCATGCTCAAGCCATTTCATGAAGATGTGGGTGATCCTGATCTGATACAGTGACGAGGGCGTCACTAGATTAGGTGGGGGAAAGTGTCACAAATGGGAATGAACGCTAGATATGTGGTGTGACAAGACACTCTGTATTAAATGGAGGTTTAGACTTTAGTCTATAAACTTCCACAATGTTTTAGATATGTGTACATATTGGTAGAATTATATAGAGAATTCTAGAGACTCTTATGTAAGACATAAATATATAGATATTTTAAGAGAAGGTTTTGGATAATCATTCTCAACCGTAGGATGTTTTAAATTTTGACCGTTCATTGAGGAGGTAATAGACTATAAATAGGGGTTCTCTTCTCATTTGTAAAGCGTCAAAAGGAATTCAAGCAATTCTTATTCAAGAGCTTGTCTCTCTCAAATTTCTCATAGTCTTTGGTTTCTTTACCTACTCTTGAGGGTTCGGCTGATTTAGCTAAGATCAGGAGGAGTAATCAAGCTAAGGCCGACAGTTTTTGGGAGGTTTAGTCCGAGACTGTGACATGTGGCTTCTTTGGTTCTTTGGAAACCAAGAACATGTGCTCAAAGTATTACAAAGATCATATTCTCCAGCTCCACAAAAGTATCACTAAATAATTATCTGATGATCTTCAAGATTTGCAAATAACTTAAGCCAAGAATATTATTGAATCTCAAAGACGACAGAGATGGATAATAATATTGATCAGGCTTCTATTTCTTCCAAGAACGTTTTGGAATCTCAAAAAGATCGGCTTAACTGGGTTCATGTGCAAATGCGGAGACTTATTTTGTGAAAAGCATCGATATCCAGAAGAATATTTGTGTGTTGTGGATTTCAAGCAGATCGGTAGTGAACTTCTTTGCACACAAAAAAACCCACCCTGCCAAGCTGACAAATTAGATTACAAACTTTAGATATCTTCTTAATATTTGTTAGCATGCCTAATGTGTACATGGTTTATTTTTTGATTAATGGATGTTCTTGGTGTTCAACATATTGTTGTTAAGTTTTCTAATTAATATGCTCTATTAAAAAGGATCAAGTTTACACTAGGCTTTGCACTAACCTACCTTGACTTAAGGGTGACAAACCAATTCACTTGGGGACTTAAAAACGACCCAAGTTACCCATTATCAACTAATAATACAAGATGTTAACCCATTATTATAAGTTCCTAATTAGCTATTCTCACAACACCCCACCATAATTCTACAGCCTACTGAGTGAACATGAGAGGGAATGCTGGATTCTCTCTCTTCAAATATTATTTCTAAAAGATTAGAGAGACTATGAGAGATGATGAATTGAAACTAAAGTTCTTTCTTCAACTGTAATTTAATGCAGGGGAAAAATTGAGCGAGTAATTTAGTAATAAAAATGAAAAAAATTGTGATTAAACAGATACTTATAAAAAGGAAGTTTAGTTATTAAGTTGTTAAAACCCAGTAGTTTAATAACTTTTATTTACCAAGTAATAAATTCACACTATAAGTTCATTCACAACTTACTTTTATTAAAGCAACTTTTTTGTTTACTAAGTAACAAATTAACACTATAAGGTCATTCACATAATTGTTAGGGCATTCCTCACGTTTTAATAAGTATAACAACCTTTTCATTTACTAAGTAACAAATTCATACTATAAAGTCATTCACAACTTAGTAATGTAAAGTCAAGAAAAGCTTTGACATAGGGCAGATTATGATTTATTTTACTCCTATTTTTAGTGTAGCCTGTTGGCTGTAACATTGATAGAGACTAATGAGTCATACATCAACCACTTCCAGTGAAATAAATTTCATTCCATGGCTGGTAAAAAATACTAGTTTAAAGTTCCATATCTTTTCCTCTCATTAATTAACTAAACACTTCACTATTGTGGCTTCTTTAACTCACAGACATATTAATGAATTACCAAAAAAATGGCAAAAAAGAAACTTACCGAATGTTGTATGGTATCTAGCTTTCTTTCCATGGTAATATTAGCCCTTTCCTAGGCATCCAATTCAAAATCTTCTCTCTCATATACATTATAATTACCCTAAAAAAAAAAAGGTATTCAAGTATGGTAGTATGCCATAAGTCCAAGAACATGGACAATTGTTTCCTCCATATGGGCACTGCATATGCAACACCAGCCTAATTGGTTTCATTTCAAATAATCAATTTTGCACTTACGAGATAAAACAATTCTCACATATTTATCACTCGTAAAGTGCAAAACAAATTCTCCACCGCTAATCCAAATGGGCACGGTCCATCACTTTTAGAAGCTCTGTCTTTCATCAAAGCTCCAACTTCATGGATTCCTCAGTCCAGTTCCATGGTGACATATCTACATATTACATGTTGGATTTCCTTTCCCACCTCTCCTTGGTATCAAGCCTACAAATGTAACAACAACAAGTATTTAAAAATGCTCACATGAAGTATAGAAAATCCAATCCACACACAAACCAAACTAGTAAAATATGAGAAATAGGTAAGGGTCCTGTGCATTGCACTATGTTAGAGAAATGAATTGCACTCTACATGGCTCATAATATAGCAGACCTTGTTAAAGGTTTTCATATTATATACAAAAACCTACACTAGAGCCAGATAGACTTTAGAGTTTTGATATCCCAGGCCGTAAGAGATCTCATGCAATAACCTTTTTGGAAGCCCTTTGTAGTGACTAAAAAATTCAGTGCGGTGGATAAAAACTGTGGGACGAGGGGATTATGCTTCAAAAATTTAACTATACAATCCAGTTAAAATTTGTGATGTATAATTTTCTCAAAGGTACAATTTCTGTCCTTACAATTTTCATCTTCTCACTAAATATTAAAGTTCCTGAATGCAAAAAGCCCTAAACCACTGTGGCATGGGCACAGTAGGGCAAACACCATATTATATTAGACAACATGTCCAACAATTTCAGAGAACAGAACATGCACAGCATGTCAAATCATTAATGTAAGCCAGATACATTTTATGCATTTCAGCAGACTCTTATCCGCCATATGTTTCCTTTCAATTGGGACATGTCTGGGAAGTTGTCCATACCAATCACCACTAGTTTTTTCTTTGGAAATTTAATAGGCACCTTATACATGCATTTACGTGCATCATGAACATGAATTGTAATGCTACAACAAGCATATTTGATTCTAATCATCAAGAAAAGGGTGATGATTGATAAAATGGGAAAATATACCAAAATTAAGTAATACCCACCCCCAATACAATTTCTGTCGCTTCTTTGATGTGTAATCCATAGATAGACTATCCTGCTCTAAGGAGGATTCCTTTTTGTTATCAAAGTCTTCGCAATTCAAGAGACTTGGTTCTTTGCTATCAATATTTGAAACTTCAGAGTCTTGGATGCTGAAGTTATTGCCTTTGGATGTTTTGGTATCATCTACAGGTCACAAAATTTTAGAGGAACACTGAGGACCTCTTATTGCAAGTTGAATAATATTTTTAAATAATAATAATAATAACAATAACAACAACTATTATAAAACAACCAGAACAACCTTTGCCCTTTGTTTTATGCTTTGACTTTATTTGTAAGCGCCTCTTGTGCAGTTCCTGTCACATTTAAATTTTCAGACACTATCAGTGAGGATGAGTAATAAAGATAAAAGTAAATACATAAATATATGAATAAAATTGACTTACATTACGCCCAAGAAAATGACAAGCAAAATAATGTTCAAGCATGGATTAAATTTTCCCAGCAGAAAATACCTAGATTCCTAATCAAAACTTGCATGTTGCACTCAGACATTCAACCTTTAGTTTACAGTCAATAACAGGAACCTAGCTATATAACAGCAACAGCTACTTAGCGGAGATGTAATCAAGGAACAGATATTTTGATAAGGAAATATAATAAAGAGTTAAAAGTTAGTTAGAGGCAGTTTATATAGGTAGCCATTGGGAGTAATTACCGCCGTTAGAAGTTAGTTAGTTAGTTTTAGAATTAGTGAGAGGCGGAGGTTATAAGCCAAGTCTATAAATAGATGCTCATACCTACAGTAATCAGATAATTGCTTGTGAATACCCCAAGTATATTCAGTTCCTCTTGTCTCTGTTTCTCTCTCACGGTTCCCTGTGCCTTTCTTCTCTCTTGAATCCCTCCATGTTCTTCTCTATTCTCTCTCTTTGTCCCTTTCTCTTCTATATAGAATTATGATTCTGTAAACTTTCACCCTCCAAACCATCCAGTGAACTCAAATTGTCTTTGTCTAGGCCTTTTTCCCAAGAGAATTATTCTGTGGAAACAGGCTGTTAAGACTTATGGGCGGCACTGAGTTTCCCTCACCACTAGGGAGCAGTTTCCCCTTAAATGTGTAATAACTTCAGTTTTTTGGCATATTTTTTGGGTGGAAAGGGAAGCAATATTCAGACTAAATACAACAGAGAAGAGTTTTCTGGTATATTCATCTGGAAAAAGATGTTGAACTCTCTAAGGACGTCTATCTGCCCTTACATTTGTGGGTTAGGTTGGTTACTATGTCCTAACTTAAACACCATGGGAATGGGTTCTAAGGGAAATCTCTCTTGTTCATAAGCAAAGAGATTGACCAGCCTAGCCTCAAGCGTGAGCTATTATTGTCGCCTTTTTTCTGTTCTTTTCTTCCTTGTTTTACTTGTTATTATGTAGGATAATTTATCCTGCCACAAATTTGTACTTTCAGTTCAGGAGTACCATTAATATTTCTCTTGCAGCAAAATAAGGGTTAATTGCATATGCATTTAGCCCACAACAAAAACCCTCTTGGAATTTGTATCAAACTATTGGAAGCAGAAAACTCATTAACAACTCAAAGAGATCATTGTAATGAAATAGACACATGTTGAACTCAATTTCGACATAAACATCAGCATGTATAAAATTTCCTAAAATTTTCAAATGTTTGAAATTCCGGAAGGCAGACATACTCAACTAAACTACCCAGATCACAGAAACATTTCACATATGAGAGCATTATTAATTAAAAAAAAGTGAACCATGAGAAAGAGAATATTAGAGTACTCGGAACTTTGAAAGCTGTTGGGAAGTGAGTCCTCTGGATGCGAAATTGGGGCGTAGACATGGTGTTGATGCAATTGCTGCTTCTCTTCTCCGGTCCTCTTCTTCCTTTTCCATAGTCCCGTTGCCCTTCTCCGTCGGAAAACTTACGACCGACTCAACGGCAAATATCGGGGAAAAGGATCAAGCAAATCTATGGAACGGCGTCGTCTCAGAGTTTACTCGTAGTCTTTGATTGTTGAATTTTATAGTAATAAGAAAGTTAATAGGAGTAAATTAAAATGGTAAAAGTCATTTTATCAATAAGAGTAGAAAAAAATTAAGACATATCCAAGATAATAGTAAATTTTCATATTTTTTAATATAATTATCAGATGGGATCAAATTTAATGTTGTTGTGCCTAATCATAAAGATATTTTCTGCATTAACACAGATCTAAATTTAAAATGCCTATTGGTAAATATTTACTCCCTCCAATTCTTAATATAAAATATATTTGAGAGTAGATATTGATCCTAAATATAAAACATATTTTTCATTATTGTCAATATTTTTCTAATTTACTCCTATTAATACTCTCTCAACAATAATCAATGAGGAAAGTGAATAAGGAAATTAATGAAGAAAATTAAGGTGTTTTAGAAAATATATATTATATCAATTTCATTAACTAAATTCATTTATCTAATCAAAACAGGTAAATGTGTATTATATTAAGGGTTTAATGTTTGGATTTATCGGGGAAATTTTTTATCTCGCCACACTCACGTAAAAGTAACCCATCAGAAAATTTGTAAAGAAAGAATAAGAAAATAGTAGTGGGGCCACTCACTTTTATGTGAGTGTGGCAGATAAAAATTTCCTGCAGCAGAAACATTAAACCCTTATATTAAAGATTACATTCTTTAGATTTACAATACTTTGTTCATGGCCCTTGTCCATGTGGTTCTAACCATTAAAATTAAAAATTAGAGTAAAATACTCTAATAACCTTTTTATTATTTTCCTTTAATTACATAGGCTTATTCTCTATTTTTGAAATGTATATTTTATTCCACATCACTAGCCATTAAAGAATATACTAAAAAGATTTTGGAAGTATATTTTTTAATTAAAAGCTATATTAAAATAAATCTTATTTACTAATTTATCCCTCTCATTATATCAAATCCATAATTTATCTTTTAACATTAATATTTATTATTGATTTATTTAATATTTTTATTAATTTTAGAAAAATTAAGTAACTTTTTGTATGAAAAATACTAACAACTTGACTAAAAATTTGAGTTTTTTTTTTAAAAAACTGGGTAATTTTTATAAAAAAAAAAGTTTAGGTGTAAACTGAGTAGTTATTTTATCAAACATATGTTTGGGCAAAAATATTTCAAAATTTTGAATTATAATATATTAATATATGGATTTCAAAATTCGATCATTTTATAATTTAATGGAAAGTATATACATACACACACCCGGATGCATGCATCCATGCGAAAAATTTTAATCAACATATTCACGTATTTAAAAAAATATATCATAAGTAAGTTTTAATAAATAAACAAGATTAAATATGTAAATTTATTGAAAAATAAATTTTATAATTATAAAATTAATTAATTTTCTAATATGCTAATTAATTTAATAGCACGACAAAAAATTGGAAGTATGTATTAAAATTATTTTTTTATTTTAGATAAATATAAATGAAGGGGCATTTTGGTCAAAATGATAAGTCAAAGCTTTGATGTAATAGCCAACTAACGGATGAGTGGGTGGAAATTAAATCTCAAAACTAGAAAGAATATTTATACAATATATATTTTGATTTTAAAGAATGTCTATATGAATTTTTAAAATAGAAGGGATACCTATGTAATTTAAACTTAAAAATAAATAAAAAGGAGTTTGATATATTTTACCCTAAAAAGGGATGTCTATATCTTGAACAATTCGGATAAGCTAATTTAGAATGGTAACTGTTCAAGATCATATATTATGAAAGTTTTAGTGATTTCACTCTTAGAAGCTCAAATGAATTCTCCAAATGAAATTTTTTTGGGAAGTTTCTCTAGAAAATTCAAATACCAGCTAAGCATTTGCTTTGATTTGGAAATTGATCGATTGACAATGGAATTCCAACATCTAACATTTTGAATTTGCATCATTTAAGTACATCAAATTTCAGTACATTTGAGTGTGAAGAAGAGAAAACATTTTGAATTTGCATAATTTAAGTACATCAAATCTATGTGCATTTGAGTGCAAAGAAGAATAAACTATTTCCTATCTTTTCCTTGAATGCCCTTTTGGTTTGGTCGTTCTTTAATCAGAATTCCTACACAAGACTTTTTCGAATTTACAAGCCGGTTGAAAGAAGTTTTGATCCAATTATATATAATGATCGGTGTTAATTACCAAATGGTATGCAAAATTATATGCTTGATCAATCTCATTTGGAGAAAAAGAAGTTGGCAATTCATCAAGGAATAGCAATTTAATTTCTTCTTGAGCTGTTGTTGAGGAAGTAAGGCATTTAACTTCTTTCACCAAATTAGCTTTTTCGTCAGTATTAATGGGCCTGTTTGGGTTGGCGGTAAAAGCGGTGGCTTAAAAGCTATCTAACTTTAAAAAAAGCTCGGTGGAAAAAAATTCAGGTTATAGATAATGATTTGTGTTTGGATTGATGGTGGTAGAAGTGGCGGGGCCCACATCAAAAAGCTGAGAACATTATGGAAAAAGCTGGGTTCTGGAGCTTTTTCCTTAACGGGCTGATTGAGCCATATTTTGACAGAGATTTGCCGTGATCTCCCAAAATAACCAGATTAGAAAAAGATTTGCAGTATAATGTAACCTGGGTCGTTTCTCTCAAGGAATTTGCGGTGGGTTTAAATCAAGAATAAAAAAGAACAATAACAAATTGGGGGGTTTTTGATTTAAACAGATTGAAAACGAAAT
Organism: Acacia melanoxylon; assembly: GCA_019022615.1. Lineage (NCBI taxonomy): Eukaryota > Viridiplantae > Streptophyta > Magnoliopsida > Fabales > Fabaceae > Acacia > Acacia melanoxylon. The sequence goes on from JAFJYJ010000046.1 coordinate 4,585,565, forward strand.
TAAACTAAAACAGAACGAAATATGTAGAACAGATTAAAAACGATTAATCCAGAATTGAGATTCCATAACCTTCATCGGACAAAAAGATAATAACCAAACTCGTGATTGATTCTGGACGAACCGAGATCTCGTGTTCGTCCGGATATTCCCTCGACTAGACGATCGTCTAGCATTTAATCGAACACGTGGCGAGCTCGTGCGATCGCATAACGCTCTCTCGAACCCGGTCGACCTATGTCCTTGGGATATCAATCTAGGTATTAAATCTAATACCTAATCCGCAATTATAATCGGATCCGATTAAAATAAACAGAAACGAATTACGTTACCGAATGAAGCACATGTCCTCTGGATTCTTGGAACCCTCAATCCATGGGTTAACCACAGAAACTTAGCCAAGCATGGCTAAGCAAAACGCAGAAGAAAAGGCGAAAAACGCGAAGAACATGAAGAACACTTGAGAGAATTTGAAAACTCTTATTTTGATCCACCAAAAGCTAAAAACGTGAATGAGAATATGTTTGTGGCTGCTGCCACACTTAACCTAAAATGGAAAAACGAAAATGGGGCTCCAATACAATTCAGGCGCAAAACAGAAAATAAAAAAAAAAACAGGCTTTAATTACAAATTCAAGCCCAATTAAAATTCCGACTTTGGCTCCAAAATCGACCGCCCTCTTGTCCGAATTTGCCCTTCATGTCTTCATAAGCATTGTAGCTCTCTGAATCATTTGAAATATGAAAAAAAAATGAGGCAAATCCGATGTCTGATTCAAGAGTTATGGTAGGAATAGTGAAGCAATATAAAACTGGAATTTTATTATTAAAAATGGCTAAAATATAATCAAATGCCCAAAGCCCAAATAAGTATAAAAGCCATTATTTATTAACTAAAGAGTCCTATATTATTAATCAAGAGATAAAAAGAAGTGTATGAAATATTCAATTATCACGGGCTTTTTGAGCTTTTTTTATGTTAAGTCCAGTGAACTTAACGTGCAACCCAAACATACCACGTTGAGCTTTTTCTCCAACGCCCATTAACTCTACCGCTAACGCTCTCCTAACGTTGATTCCAAACAGGCACAATAAAAAGCAATTTATTTCTGCTTCAGGCATAAATTGCTTCAGGAAAATGGATGAGATATGATGTTTTATAAATATAAGAGGTGGAGTTTGCATCATTGTCATTAGGGATGTCCAAAAAACCCGGTAGTCCAGGTGGTCCAACCCGACCCGGTCTATGGATTTTATTTTTTTTGGGGTCTGAGACCATATAAGGTGGACCGGACCGGACTGGTCTGCTCGGGTCAGATCGAACTTCAGTCCAGGGGCTAAGACTCCTTGGACTGGTCCGATCCGGCCCGATATATATATAATATTTTTTAAAAAAAAATCACAACTTAACCTAACTCTTTGTCCTTCTTTATTGTCTTCTTTATAATTCTTCATCACTCATTAGTGAGTCTTCTTCTTCAGCTAAAAAAATATCTGGAGTCTTCTTCCCTTTTCAGTCTTCTTCAGTCTGGCCCGATAGAATGTTGTTAGTTTGTATTTTTGTTCAATATTGTTGGAGATTCTTATATGTGTCTGATTGTATTTAAGATGTTTGCATGTTTGTATGTTTAATTATTGGTCCAAAGAAGTGGGAAAAAAACTTTAAAAAAAAATGAAACAGTCCGAATCTGTTTGACCCGTCAGCGATCCACTGGATGGTTTGGTCGCCCGAGCGGCAAGTGCCGTGACTCGGACTGACCTCAAGCTGACTTATCCAACCCGAGGTCCCTTCTGGATCAAACCTCGGGTTGACCCCCAACCCAGTTTAATTTGGTCCATGGACATCCCTAATTGTCATGGGCTTTAATGATTTGGTATCATGAAACCACTTTAAAAGAATTCTTAAGGAGAAATTAGACAGTTCCAGGTAATGTTTTTTTGTCAAAGTGTTTGATGACATCTCTCTTTTGGTGTTTAAATTCAGAATTCGTTGGGGAAGGATTAGAATCGCCACTCTCTGATTACTGTGTTAGTAAGTGCTTCCTTCCCATTCATATTATTCTCTCTCAGATAACTGGTATAATCAAAGAATTTACTGTGACAGTAAATTCTTTGATTTATTAATGCCTTTTTTAATTTTCTTGGTGTTTAAACAATCACATATTTAGGTTTTCGCTCTTGTATTAAGTATTTCTTAGAAACTCTAATTGTATGTAATATATAGCATGCATTAATCAACATCATGTTATCTTATTTTAAAATATTAAGGTGAAAAAACTAATTTATAATCATATATACAGTAATATGTCGTACAAAAGTGGGATAATTATCACTGTTATTTTGCTGCATATTTATTGTATATTGATATGATCAAATACTAAACGTATTACAATCTCTGAGTGTGTGTGTGTTTGACTGTGTGTATATTTTTTTAGGAAAATTACACTCAGGTCCCAAGGAAGGGAATTAATTGCAATAAAGTCCATTGAAATCATGAAATTACACAGAAGTCCCAAGGGACCTGGTTGTAATTATTTGTGAATGTAAAATTACCATTTTGCCCTTCCTTCTCTCCTGTCTCTCTCCTCTCTCCCTTTTTCCTCTCTCTTTTCAAAAGTTGTTGTTAATATATGCATTTTATGTTATTAATTTAAGCATTTGTTGTTGTAAATAGCTTTTGGAAGTGAGAGATGAAAAAAATCCAAGTTTTCAAAAGTTGTTGTTAATATATGCATTTTATGTTGTTAATTTAAGCATTTGTTGTTGTAAATAGCTTTTGGAAGTTAGAGATGAAAAAATACAGGTTTTCAAAAGTTTTTGTTAATATATGCATTTTATGTTGTTAATTTAAGCATTTGTTGTTGTAAATAGCTTCTGGAAGTGAGAGATGAAAAAATCCAGATTTTCAAAAGTTGTTGTTAATATATGTATTTTATGTTGTTAATTTAGCATTTGTTGTTGTAAATAGCTTCTGGAAGTGAAAAAATACAGGTGTTTAAAAGTTGTTGTTAATATATGCATTTTATGTTGTTAATATATGTATTTTATGTTATTAATATAGAAGGGCAAAATGGTAATTTTACATTCACAAATAATTACACGAAGTCCTTGGGACTTACGTAATTTCATGATTTCAAGATCTTTATTGTGATTAATTCTCTTCCTTGGGACTGAGTGTAATTTTCCCTATTTTTTTATAAAAAGTCTCTGACTCTCTGTACTGCATATCTTTTTTGCCAACCAATCTCCAGCTCCGATTCCCGTGCATATGCAATTATGCCCGAAAGTTGTACAAGTTTTCCATATAAAAGTCCAAGAGAAAATCCATCTCAGGTCCATATATTAATAAAAAAAAATGTTAAAAAAGGTTTCATAAAAAGTTATATGTTAAAAAAGGCCTAAGATATTTTTTGATATTATTTCATAAAACGTTAACAACTAAATTGATGCCTCATTAACAACTAAATCAATACCTGTTAACAACTAAATCAGTCTCATTAACAACAATATCCTAACAACTAAATCAGTTCCATTAACAACTATATCAATCACATTAACAATTAACTTTTTATAAAATAATACCAGAAAAAACCCTGAGGCCTTTTTTAACATGTGACTTTTTCTTGAACCTTTTTTAACATTTTTTTTGCTAATATAGGCCTTGAGATGAATTTTCCCAAAGTCGAATACAAGTGCTATCGTTTTATTAGCTTTATTGGATATTGTGTTTTTCTAGCTCTCACGGAGGTTCTAAAATTCAGACCGGCCATTAAATTGATTGGGGTATTGGGTTAAAGGTCGAGTGGGTCAGATCGAAATTATACTGGAGCTAATCTGGGATCAAACTGGTGAGAAATTGAAGATTTCAAAGCAATTAATATGAAATTCAAAATAAAATAAAATAAAATTTAATAATTTTTTTAAAAAAACCCTAATTAGGTTGATGTATGGATTGGACTGGTTCACCAGTTTCTGGGCCGATCTGGGGTTCAGAACATTGCATAGAATACATTAGGCAAAAAGGAAAAAAAATTGAAAAATTAATCAGTACAAATTTACTATTTAAAGGTATCTAATATTTGTTTGAGGACCCACATGTATTACTCCCTCCGGTCTTCATTATAAGACCAAATTAATTTTTTTACAAAATTTAAAAAGCTAATTAAATTATTTTAGAGTATTTTATTTTTAATTTATTTTTAAACTAATTAGTTTGACTAATAAACTAATATGTAATCTAAAGATACACAACATATGATATGATTAAATAACTTATTTAGCTTTCTTAATTTCTCAAAAAACAAAATCAACCTGGTCTTATAATTAAGGATCGAAGACAGATAATATATCTTCAATGGGTGCAACTTTTCTTTAACCTTGTACTACATGACTAAAGTTGGGGAAAATCACTTTAGGGACCCTTTTAACAGGAAAAAAAACGAAAAAAAGTCCCAAGATTCTAACAATTCCAAAAAAGTCCCAACTATATTTCTCAAAATGGGCTGGACCCTACGGGCCAGCCCATTAAACCTCATTTTCAACCCTCTTATTTTTTTTCCATATGATGAAGTTATTTTTTGCCCTAACCCAACATAACCCTCATTCCTCTTGAGTTATGATAGGGCCAACCACAGGGCCAAAAAAAATTATTGCTTCCTTGGTCAACCTTCAAAATACAACCTGTACTTTATACTAAAAAAAAAAAAAAAAACCTGTATCCTTTTTTATTTTTATTTAAATTTTTTGAAAAATTCAATGTAACGTACCTAATGAGTCATGGTTTAATCTTGGTTTAATCGTTACCGTCTTTATTCAAGTCTCGCTTTTTTTTTTTTTTTTTTGCCAGATTTATTCAAGTCTCACACAAAGCAAATTTATTTTACGTAACACATGACGAATAAGAACATTCGATGCTGAAAAAAAAAATTATGAATATGTGACATTTAATAATAAATAATTAATAATATTCAAACAAGAACAAGAAAATATTTGTCTCGCATTGAAGATTTGTTCAGATCCCATCTAAACAATTTATATTTTATTTATATATATATATATATATATATTAATTATCAATCAGATTTTATTTTATTTTTAAATGAACTTTGCTATGAAATTCAAAGGATTATTTTTCTTCTATACTTCATTTGACATGAAAATTAAAATTGTTAAATTAAAAAATATAATTAAATGTAGACAGTTTAGAAGCTATTTGACAAAGGCAATAGCATTGAAAATCCATTCCAAACAAAAGACAAATGTTAATATTCTAAAGCAGACTTTTTATAAATCACCTAAGAAAGGCCCCCTGTAACACCTTCTAAAAGAAATATTTTAATAAAATCAACACATTCTTTTCTAAAATAGTTTTTGGCCTGCGGGCTAGCCCTAACCCCTAAGGTTATATAAATTTTTGGCCCGTGCGGGTTGTTTAACATGCGGGTTTTTTGGCCCTGTAGGCTTTTGAGCCTTAGCCCGCGCGGGCTAGGGCCTAACGAGCTGAGGTGGCCCGTTTTGACAGCTCTAATTGTGCTAATAAAACAAAATTAAGAATTTAATTAAGAGAAAAAATATATAGGTGTGTTCTACTATAGAATACAGATGTCTAGCTTTAATGAGCTAGGGGTATTAATATAGGATCAATGGGCCTCTCTAAGATGCTTAAGGATTAAACACCAATGAGAAGGCTTCAACTTGGTGATATCAATGAATGAGATATCAACGAGAGAACTCAGACCACAGTGCTACACGAAGATGGCGATTCGCCTGAGGGTAGGATGTGTGCATAGTGTGACTGAATGATAGAGAATGGAATAGAGAGTGTTCAGAGTGCACCTGGTGGGTAATCTCTTATTTATAGGGATTACCTAGGGTTTCACTCCCATGCAAATGCGTCTATCTATCAGCCATTATGTGCCTCCCACGTTCTGCAGACACCTGCTCCACTACCTGTACGGTCCTGCATAACAGACACGATGGAGTAGTGGTAAACCATTTACCTGGCTAAATGGGTGTTTCACCGCAAGCCCTCTTGTTGGGCGGGTATGGTTGGCCCGGCCCAATATATGAGTCCATAACAGTTGCCCCCAAGCTCGGTATTTCAGGTTTCTGAAGTACCGAGATTAGCATATTAACTAACCCGGAGTTCAAGTTTTAAAAGAATCCTCCGGGATTCATCCTCCCGGATTCTTTCCTAGCTCGCCTTGCTTTATCGCTCTCTATCATAAATGACGGGCCCGATTTAAAGCATCTCTTCCACCTTTATACCAACCGAAACTTGTCCTGACGGGTGATCTTCGGTTAAAAATCGTCATTGTGAATTCGGTCATAACCGACTTATAAGCTCCTGCCATCTTGCCAACTCTCTTCATTTTCTGAATGACGGGTTGGCTTTACATGGCGGGTTCTTTGCTTTTATGATGACCGAGATTGACTCTGTTATTTCTGTAAATCGGTCTTAACCGGATTGCGAGCTTCTCCCCCGTGTTGCCCCCAATATTGGTTGTCATAAAGGATTGGAAATATCCGCAGGCGTGACTCAGGCGTGATCCTATCCACCTAGGGATATGGAATCGCCGCCTTTTCGTAACAATCCTTCTTGATTTGCGTGCATATTAAATGCTCGCGCCTCTTCCCGATCTTGCCATCATTGCACTTTCCCACTTGGAAGGCATTTATTATCATTGGCGCTTGCACTTTCTGATAAAAAGGGAATTGATGACTCCTGCTGGTTACATTCTTTCATTGAGAATGTATTGATTGCCCTTGGCATTTTAAACATCAGAATTAAAAAGGCATTAATTACCCCTGACGTTCCCAATGTCAAAATGCCTATATAAGCTTCTGCTTCTTCACCCTATTTGCCCCATTCCACACTTTTCAAACTTCTGATCCTTCTGTCTACTTCATTAGTTTTACCAATGAAGTATTGTTCCGAACAAAGCGGAATTGTGGATGCCGGGAAAATTAGGCTCTGGCCCTTCGTCTTTCCCTTTAAAGCTTTTCCAGATGAGCGGGCGAAAAGCAAGGAAGAAAAAACAAACACCGATCAGAACGCCGCAAGCAGTCTTCGCCAGCGGCAACCTTCAAATATATTTTCCAGTCTTCATCCACATCCCCCAACGGGCATCTGGGAGTCCAGATATATTTGCCAGTCTTCATCTGCCTGGCAAAATATTCCATCTTGGATCTCAATCAAGTTCCGTTGGTTACTGGTGGAGATCTTTGTTTTGACGATCCTTGACTCAGGGATCTTCACACCACGGTGGTTCCCTGACGTGAAATCAGTTGACACCGGCGGATTCATCGTGGCTGATAAGGATCTTCACCGAATATGCAGCAGAGAGTTCATACGAGCTCGCAGATCTCAACTGAGGGTTTCGGGTGTCCCGCCTCTGTGACAACTTGAGAAGAACCCACTAGGAAGTTGTCAAACTGGATTCGGTTGTATTTTGACTTTGTATTTCCCTATTAGAGTCAAGAACTCAGTTTATTTTCCTGTAAGAATGTTATGTAAACGATTCATTTACTAACGGAAAATATTTTCTGCCCCGTGTTGGTTTCTCCTTTTTTCATTCTGCATCTCGCTAATTCTTTGTCTTTGAACCACGTGTGTCTTTTGGCTTTACCCTTTGCTCATTTACACGTATATTGAATTAAATCCAATCTACCCTTCATGAAAACGTTGTCCAGTTCGAACTAGCGCTAAAAGGAAATCGCCCTCCAATCCGGGCCGATTTAAAGCAAACCATCCTTCAGAATGGATTGAATTTGAGCAAACCGCCCTCCAATCCGGGCTGATTTAAAGCAAAACGCCCTTCAGAACAGATTGAATTTGAGCAAACCACCCTCCAATCCGGGCTAATTAAAGCAAACCGCCCTTTATGAGCAAACCGTCTTCCACAAAAGAAAATTTGCTACATGATTTTTGATAAAGCTACACTTGCTAGCCACGTGTCTTGACACATCACAGTGTTCACATGCCATAGTGCTCAACCGTCGCCTTTGCGGATTGGTCACTACTGCCGCCTTTGATATTTGCGCGCATTAAATGCATACGTCACTTCATTTGAAGCGTCAGTGCCTTTCCAAGTTTTAACAATTACGTTGCGGCCCCTGACCTTTCAAATCAGCAACGTCTATATATTTCCCTTCGCTCCTTCACTGTACCACTTTACACTCACACCTTTCCTTACTCACGGAAAATACGCCTCCTCTTCGAAGTGCTTTTCTACTCCAGCGGCCTTTTTGCAAATCTTCGAATTTCAACAGGTAATGCCACTGCTTTCTTATTTGCTTATCTTTGCATGATTCTGATGACTGGTACGAACTGCTTTGGTAATTTTCGGGGTGGCATTTTTTGAGTATTCAACTTTTTTTGAGCGCCTTTCTGGGTTTCCTGAATGCATTTCTGGGTATTTGATATGTTTCTGGTTTTTCTGGGTGCGTTCCTGGGATTTTGATGTGTTTCTGGGTTTTCTGGGTGGGTTCTTAGCTTTTGTTCCCTTTTCTAGGTGTTCAGAATGGCTTATACCTTTCTGCATGTCTTCAAATCCAAAGATTCTTTGCCCCTCAGACAAGCAGGGACTCACCCCAATGACATTCCCTTAGGCACAGATAGCGGCCCCCCTTTACCAAGGGTTTTCAGAAAACCCAGGAGCCCTCTTGGACCCAAGAAGGTTTCATTCTGGGAATTGTCTTCCGATGGAGAAAAAACGCTTTCGCCTCTTGAGTCATCCATCGTTCCTCCTTCAGCTTTTGCCGTAGTTTCAAGTCCCATGAAAAAGAAAAACCTTCCTAACCCAGGGTTACCAACCCGGGGTCCGACACCATGCTACGAGTGTTGTTACAAAAGCATTGACTTAGCCCAGCAAGGACGCGACAGGGATGCCGACTTGTTGTTAGATAGATGCCGATGTAACCTTATTCCTCCAGGTACCCCAGCTTTTTCTGGCCTTACTCCTCTCGATCAAGCATCTTTAGGCTTTCACCGAGATAGTTCTATTGCCCCAGGTATATATCATTCTCTGATCTTTACCTCCTTATTTGATTTTTAGGTATAGATGGATTCATCATCGCACCAACCCGTCCCGTCTACGACTGAGGAGTCTAGCGCGTCTGCCTTCTCCCAGGCTCAAACCAGGTCAAATCCTGCCGTTAATATTTGTGTTACGCGGATCAAAAGCACCCTTACAGTGCATGATCTGCCCCACTTAAGGATCGAGGATAGGGAGGGTTATACTGTCCGACTGCCCCTGGAGGATGAATCTGTGGACTCTTGTCGTCAACACAACAATGATCCTCACTTCTTTTTTCTTTACCGAGATGTCATCACCCTTCTTGGAGTGGGATTTCCCTTTACCGACTTTCAAATCTAGCTTTTGAACCATCTACACCTCGCCCCCTCCCAACTTCATCCCAACGGCTGGGCATTTGCCGTTGCCTTTGAGAGTCTTTGTGAAGAAAAAGCCCTTGCTTGCATAGTTCCTGTGTTTATGTCTTTCTTCTCTCCTTTGGAGACAAATGTCCTCGCTAGAAGTAACACGAAGTGGTTTGGTTGGACGACATTTCGAAGCATCCGCGATCGTCGGCTATTCAAGCCCTTTATGGAGTCGTGGAAAAACTTCAAATCAACCTTCATTAAAGTTGAAGCAAATCTCGGCCAAGCACCGTGGTTTGTGCAAAGGACTGAAACTGGGGAAACCGACGAAAGGTTTCCCTTATACTGGTCCATACGTCACCACACTCTCAAGCTTGAAGATTATATTCCTCATCCCAAAAGTTTTTCTGATGCCGAGGAAAGATCCCAGATGAGACTCGTGAAACTTGCCGGTTCTTTGAAGGATCCTATGGATCCAGCTACTTACATTTCCACGCCTTTGATTAGGCGATGCTCGTCGATGAGTATGAAATTAGGCGCATAAACATTAACCTGCATATCGTACAATTTTTTTCTTTTGACTGATTTTCCTTTGCCGGCTATTGCATTGACCTTCTTGTATTATTTTCACAGCTCAAGCCATGGGGAGGCCCAAATTTCTGAATTTGTTTAGAGCGCGCTCCGAGAGTGCCGAGGTGAATCCAGATGCTCCGGCCTTGGGCGGACCCATCACTGCCGCGGACCTCCAAGGTCCTTCCAAAGAAACCGCCTCCCGGAAACGCCCTGCGCTAAAAAATCCCTCAAGAAATGAGGATGTTGCTGCCTCCAAGAAATCCAAAGGTAAGCAGATAGCGGTGGAACCAGCCGTGGTGGAGCAAGCTGCTTCGAACATGGAGTCCCCCGCCATAGATGGCTCGGCTGCTCCTTCTGTATCTTCTCCAGTGCCAACAACCTCGGCCCCGCCTTCGTTAATGGGCCATATCAGTGTCAATGCTTTTCCTGAAGGCATCCTTTTGGAGCAAGGGCTGACACAAGAAGTGTTGGATATCACCCGTCCTCCCGCCTATTTTCACGACGCCACCGGTTTAACCGACGCTGCCAATAAAAAGATTTCCGAGATGGAATTGCATGGCTACAGAGCCATCTCCTTGGTCCGGCCTTATGCTATCCTCAAAGTGAAGTATGGCTTAGCCAACGCCCACTATTTGGTGAAGAAAGAGACCGAGGTCATGAAACAAGAACTTTCGGCCCTGAAGCAAAATGCGGAGGTGACTAAGATCACCGAGGATAGAAATCAAGCCCGAGATGAACTGCAGGCCCTTACGGCAGCACATGCCAAACTGAGGGAGGATTTTCAGTCCTTACAGGCCGAGAGAGACAAACAGCAAGAGGAGTTACATTCCTCCAAGGCTAAAGAAGGGACAATGCAGGAAGACATGACGGCCTTGAAGACCGATATGTATAAGACCGAGGAGAAATTAGCCAGGGCCGAGCTTGATATCCATCGTTTGGAAGATCTTCATTCCCATGACACAATGGCCGTAGAGAAAGCGCAATCTGACGCAGACCATTGCAAAGCTTTGCTGATAGCCAGAGAAGACGAACTCCTGGAGGCCAGAACGCAACTTACCAAGTATGCCGATGCGGCCATAGAGTCCTTTAATAATGCAGTGGCGCAGATTCGCGCTCTTAACCCGAATATTGCTTTCAACACGTCCGGGTTGAGCCACTTGGCCTATGTTGGCAAGGAAGGCAGGCTGATTCCTCCAGGCGCGGATGAAGATGAAGAAGAAGAACAAGCTCCACCCTCTTCCTCATAGGCTCGTGCCCAATCTTGGCAATGAATATTTGTTTCAAGGTCCTTTCTTTTGGAGGCCTTACTTTTTGCTGCCGTGGTTGCATCCCGGCTTGGATATCCTGTACAATTTAAATGACTCTCTGCCAAATATAACTACTTAGCTTTAGTACATTTCACGCTTTTCAGGTTCATACGTGATTTAACCTTTACATTGATTTTGAAAACTGGTGCCTACACCATGGAATCATTCATGCATATTTTGAACATAATGTTTGAAAATTTGCGTGAGCGCCATAAATTCACTCACGTCCTTAGAGTAGGCGCAACTTTAGAAAACTGGTTAATCGACTATGAATTCAGGTATGCCTTTCGTAGACGTGTTCCTAGAAAAATGGTTTGTCAACCATGAATCCATACACGGTTGATGAGGGCATGATTTAACACGGGTTTGTTTACCTCGGGTTTAAACATGTTGTACCTCGGACATGATTTTTTTGAAATCGGGTTTATTTACCACAGATTTCTTCATGCTTTAATATCGGTCACGATTGTTGAAAACTGGTTTCTCTATCATGAATTCATACGCGCCGTAACTTTCTCATAAATTTTGAAAACTGGTATGGTCACCATGGATTCATTCATTCATGCTTATTTTGAACATGGTCTTTGGAGATGGGTTTACTTACCACGGACTCCTACATGTTTTAGTGCAGGCATGGTTTCAGAAAACCGGTTTTTTTACCATGAGTTTATGCATGCCTTTCGGAGACGTGGTTGATGAGAAGTGATTCACCAACCATTGATCTTTATGCATTTGATGAGAACATGATTTTTGAACCACAGGTTTATTTATCTCGGGGTTCATACATGTTTTATTTTAGGCATGATTTTGGGAATAGGTTTAAATACCTCAAATTCCTACATGCTTGATTTGGACATGATTTTTGGAAATGGGTTTCAAATACCTCAAATTCCTACATGTTTAATTTGGACATGATTTTTGGAAATGGGTTTCAAATACCTCAAATTCCTACATGTTTAATATGGACATGATTTTTGGAACTGGGTTTCAAATACCTCAAATTCCTACATGTTTAACAATAGCAGTGGTATGGACTTGAGTTTCCTGAAAATAGGTTCCTCGACCTAAGATTCATTAGCTTTAATAAAGCAAGCATTAATACCTTTGGTACATATCACTCATGGGAATTGCCAAAAATAAAAACTTTACATAACTCATCCCCCTGCTATGTTCTGGCGGGACCTGGTTCCTCAACTATAGTACACCTTAAGTTTGTCTGCGTTCCATGTCTGTTTTACGGCTTTTTTCTTCAATGTCTCCAGTTTGTAGGCACCCTTGCCAAGGTTTTCTGTTATCCGGTATGGGCCTTCCCAATTAGCGGCTAATTTACCCTGGCCGGCATTCTTATTGCCTATGTCGGCTCATCGTAGAACGAGGGCTCCCTTGTCGAACATCCGGGGTCTGACTCTCTTGTTATATCGGTTAGCAATTAGTTGCTTAGCAGCCAACTCTCGGCAATGGGCTGTCACCCTAACCTCATCAATTAGATCCAACTCCATTGCAATTGCCCGACTATTCTCGCCTTCCTCATGTAGAGGCTTGATTCTCCTCCATGAGGGTTCCCCTATCTCGACCGGGATCATTGCCTCGCAGCCAAAGGTCAGTCTAAACGGGGTCTCGTGTGTTGCTGTCTGGACAATAGTCCGATGTCCCCACAAGAACGGATACAACTGCTCTACCCAGCTTGACTCAGCTTCTTCCATCCTCTTTTTCAACCCCTCCACGATGACCTTGTTGGCCGCCTCGGCTTGTCCGTTGGATTACGGATGCTCGACTTAAGCGAAGTCCTGCTCAATGTGGAAGTCGGCCACCATCTCTCGGAAACCCTTATCAATAAACTGGGTTCCGTTATCAGTAACAATTTCGGTCGGGATCCCAAATTGGGATATAATATTTCGATGAAGAAATTTCCGCACCCTTGCCGAAGTAATTGTCGCTAATGGCTCTGCCTCTATCCACTTTGTGAAGTAGTCCACAGCCACGATGACCCATCGCAGCTGTTCGGAAGCTATCTTGAACGATCCCAACAAATCCATGCCCCACTTGTAGAAAGGCCATGGAGCCGAGATAGGTGTTAACTGAGAAGGGGGAACTCGTAGGATGTGAGCGTGTTTTTGACAGTTATCGCATCTTCGTACATGCTCTTTAGCGTTTGCTGCCATTGTGGGCCAATAATATCCGGCCCGTATAGCTTTCTGTGCTAGCGCCTTGGCCCCCATGTGATGTCCATTAATCCCTTCATGGATTTCCAACAACACATACTATCATAGCATAGGAAGCCGCCGTCCTTACCATTCTCTTAGCATCTGCTGTGTCTTCCAGGAGGATTCCTCTCTCCAGATAATCGGCAATCGGCTTCCTCCAATCACTTGCCTCTGAAATTACCATCACGCAGCTGGGTTCTGACAGATTCTGCTGGACAATCATCCGGTGATTCCCGGGGCTTTTGGTGCTTGCCAATTTTGACAAAATGTCTGCCCTTACATTGTCTCCTCGTGGGATATGCATCACGGTTACTTTGTCAAACTCGGCCATGAGTTGTTTAACCTTCCCCAGATACTTAATCATTAAAGGACCTTTTGCCTGGTATGCACCTTCTATTTGCGACGCGACCAGCTGGGAGTCAGTAGACACATGAACCTTCCTAGTTCCGTTCTCTTTGGCTTGCAATAATCCTGCAATTAGAGCCTCGTACTCGGCCTGATTGTTCGAAGTGGCGAAGTTGAAACGGAGGGAGTGTTCCAAAGAAACTCCTTCTGGGCTTTCAATGATGATACCAGCTCCACTCCCCCTTACGTTGGATGACCAATCGACGAACAATTTCCAAGTGTTACTAGCTTCGTCGCTCCGGTCTTCCACCAACGTTAATTCCATCACGAAGTCTGCCAGTGCTTGCGACTTGATTGCATGCCGGGTTTCGTACACAATGTCGAATTCAGATAATTCAATGCCCCAACTGACCATTCGGCCAGCCAAATCCGCTTGTGGAGGATCTGTCGTATAGGTTGACTGGTGCGCACCATGACTGTATGGCTCTGGAAGTACGGACGTAGTCGTCTTGCTGCTATAAGCAGGGCGAAAGCCATCTTTTCCAGTTTCTGATATTTTAGCTCGAAGCCTTGCAGGGCTCGACTTACAAAATACACCGGCATTTGGCCTTCCTTCCCCTCTCTAACCAAAACCACACTGACTGCCTCATTGCTCACAGCTAAATACAAGATCAGATCTTCCCCTAGTTCAGGTCTGGTTAAGACTGGCGAGGTTGATAGACATTGCTTGACCTTTGCAAAAGCTGCTTCGCACTCTGCATTCCACTCTCCCGATGTTTCCTTTTTCAAGAGTTTGAAGAAAGGGAGGAGTTTTCGAGATCTTGGTAAAACCAGTCGGTCGCCGACCTTCCCGTCACCGTTGGACTTCCTTCTTATTTCTTGGCGCTTGCATGTCCAAAACGGCTTGACACTTATCCGGGTTAACCTCGATGCCTCTGTGTGTAAGCAAGAAGCCTAAAAACTTTCCTGCTGGAACACCAAAAGCGCACTTGGCCGAGTTAAGGCGGATCTGGTATTCTCTTAACTTGTCAAATGTTTGCTACAAATCTTGTACATGATTTGTCACCGATACATATTTAACAATCATGTCATCTATATAAACCTCCACATTCTTTCCCAACTGGTCTTCAAACACTCGATTCATCATTCTCTGATATGTGTCCCTTGCATTCTTCAACCCAAAAGGCATGGCATTATAGTAGTAATTGGCCTTCTCTGTAATGAACGCAGTTTTCTCTTAGTCATCTGGATGCATAGCGATCTGATTATAACCTGAGTACGCGTCCATGAAGGAGAGTAACTTGAATCCAAATGAGTTATCAACCAGTTGGTCTATATTCGGCATGGGAAAAGAGCCCTTGGGACACACCTTGTTTAGGTCCTTATAGTCGACGCATACCCGCCATTTGCCGTTAGGTTTTTTCACCATCACGACATTTGATAGCCAGGTTGTATACTGTACCTCGCGCACAAAGCAGGCTTCCAGCAATTCTTCAACATGCGCAGCCAAGGCCTTTCGCCTATCCTCGTCGAGTTTTCTCTTCTTTTGCGATATAGGGGTTGACCCCGGACAAATGGCCAGCTTGTGACAACATACATTGGGGTCCACCCCAGGGATTCCGGACGGTCGCTAGGCGAAAACGTCTTTGTTGCTTCTCAAGCACTCCTCTAGTTCTGCTCGTAGCTCGGGGTCCAGCATCCTACCGATCTTAGTGACTTGACCGGGCTCGGTTCCCAGAACGAGGTCCTCTAGCTCACCGTCTGGCTCCGTTTTCTGCATCTTCTCCTCCTCGCGCAAATCCAATTCAACGGGTTAACCGACTTTCATTTTTCCTGCTCCTTGGACGCCTTGCTCTTTCCCCTCCGAGATGCTGGGTCGGCCTTACTGACTTTGACCGTGTCAAAGTAGCACTGTCGAGAATCTTTCTGGTCACCTTTGACCGTTACGATTTGGTTCCTTCTATTGACCAACTTCAGCTGTTGGTGCTTTGTGGATACTAGCATATCCCAGTTGTGAATCGTAGGCCGTCCCAAGATGATATTATATGGGGAAGGAAAGTCGGCTATGATGAATTTGACACGCTCAGACTTAAATGCATCCTTCGTTCCCAAAGTCAACTTCAAGTCGATGTGTCCCTTAGGGCGTGTATCTTGGCCATTGAACCCAGTCAATGTCGTTCTACATGGCTTCAAATCTTCTGGGTCAAACCGCATTCGTTTGAATGCGTCCCACAGGATAATGTCTACAGCGCTCCCATTATCGACAAAAAGTTTCTTCACACAACAATTGACCAACCCGTCGTGGTGACCTGGCGGTACATCTTCTAAGTCCTTTTTGGTAAAACTTAGGACCGGGGGTTCGGGTTTTGCGGCATCATCCTTCTTGAAGTTCGGGCGATCTCTAATTGAGAGGACCTCCCTCAGATATTTCTTCCGCTGGCTTACCGAATCCCCTCTGCCCCCGAAGCCTCCGCTAATCACGTTGCAATCGTATTTCGAGTCCGGGAACTTGTCATCGCTGTCTGTTGCTTTCTTTCTTTGCTCACGCCTTTTCTTTTCCGGGGGTGGGCTCTTGCTCCTGCCCCCTTGGCGCTTATTATTTTGCCGCCCCTGCGTCTGAATGACGAAACGACGGAGCTTTCCCTCGCGTACGAACTTTTCCATAGAATCCCTCAAATCCCAGCAACTGTCTGTGGTATGACCGTGTTGATCATAAAACTCGCAGTACCAGGACTTATCCAGGTTAGCCTCTCTACGCACTGGCCGGAGTCACTCAACCTTTTTCATTTCGGTCGTCGACACCTCTTTCCAAATTTGCGCCTGGGATACCTTCAAGGGAGTATACCTGTCGAACCTTCCTTCTGGTTTTCCTCCCTTTGGCTTGACCTCTCGATCACATCCGCGAGATTTCGGTTTGCGACCGATATATTGCTCTTTGGTCTTGGGAGGTGGACTCTTCCCCCTTTCCCTTGGTACTTGGCTCAGCATTTCCATCTGTTCAAGCTCTAAGTACGTCTTTGATCGATCTCTAAAGTCGGCCAAAGTTTGAGGTCGGTTCTTCATCACCGACTTCTTTAGCCGAGATGCACTATTGAGACCGGCTATTACGCAGTGTAGGTGCACGTCCTCTTTTAAGCCAGGAACTTAGAGAGCAGTGTCTTTGAAACGGTCCAAATACTTCTGTAAGGTTTCACTAGACAATTGTTTGACCTGATCCAGCTGGAACTCGGTCTTTGGTTGCTTTCTGCTCGTTGCGAAGTTGAGCAAAAACTTGTGCTCCATGGTTTTCATATCGTGGATGGAATGCAGCGGCAAAGAGTGAAACCAGGTCTGAGCAGCCCCTTGAAGGGTTCCTGTGAATAGTCGAGGAATCACGTGCCCTACAATCCCTTTCACCCTGATCTCCATTTTAAAATTATTTAGATGATTCAACGGGTCCTGGCTACCATTGTACTTCGGTAACTCTCGGGAATCTAGGCCCTTAGGATAAGTGGCTGCCAAAATCTCCTTGGAAAACTGGTTCAACATGCCATCTCCGCAATGCCCTTCAGCAATTGTTTTGGGCATGCTAAATGATGGGGGTGTTGTCTCGTGTTTGTTCAAATCCGAGTTCTCAATCGACTGCTTTCCCTTAGCCGAAGAAAGGTCGGCTCCAGCAAGTCGGTGAGTGTCCACGTTATCGGCGGCGGCCGTCATGTCGCTAGCATTTGGGCTTACCGGTATCCCGAGTAGAGAGTTGGGCAAGATTCTCCAATACCCTTATACGCTCCTTTAGCAGCAAAATTTCTCGGCGTTCCTCTTCGGTGATCTTGCCCCGGTCGTCTCCGACCCGAATTTCCTCCTCATGGTTTTCTCTAGGCTCCTCTTCGTTGGTGTGCACCGACGTCGAGGTCATGACCCGACTTGTGCCAGCACCATCCCGTCTTGTAACTTCAACCTGCTTCTCCTTTTGTCCCACGCGTTCTGCCCAAGCTTGCCTTATCCGCTTCTGCTCCTCCTGCCGCCAAACGGAATTTCAGAGGTCCAAGTTTTCTTGGATAAGTCGGATATCTTCCTCTCTTTGAAGTCGCTGACGAGTTTCCATATTTTCCATCCGTTGGATCAATGAATCCATCATCCTATGCAACACTGTTGTGTCGGGGTGCTCATCTTGGAGATCACGGGTGGGAGGAGGCAGGTTCAGACGCTGAACCCTTCGCTACTCTTGCTGAGCAACTAAGCTCGGGTGAGGAGAATGCGCCGTGTCTTCAGTTTCACCTTCCGTCACCACGGTGACGTGGTTAGGATCCGAAACTACTGAATCAAAGTATTGAACAAAGCGCTCCTGACGTAAATGCTGCTGAGGCTCATCAGGCGGTTGATCTCACCAGAGCGCCTGACTACGGCTTCTAGTACTTGCGGCCATCTTCAGTGGTCGACAGTGGTTTTATATGGTCCGGGAATCAAAGTTTGTGGTTCCCCACGGTCGGCGCCAATGTTCTGCTATAGAACACAGATGTCTAGCTTTAATGAGCTAAGGGTATTAATATAGGATCAATGGGCCTCTCTAAGATGTTTAAGGATTAAACACCAAGGAGAAGGCTTCAACTCGGTGATATCTATGAATGAGATATCAACGAGAGAACTCAGACCACAGTGCTACACGAAGATGGCGATTCGCCTGAGGGTGGGGTGTGTGCACAGTGTGACTGAATGATAAAGAATGGAATAGAGAATGTCCAGAGTGCACCTGGTGGGTAATCTCCTATTTATAGGGATTACCTAGGGTTTCACTCCCATGCAAAATACGTCTATCCATCAGCCATTATGCGCCTCCCACGTTATGCAGACACCTGCTCCACTACCTATACGGTCCTGCATAACAGACACGATAGAGTAGTGGTAAACCATTTACCTGGCTAAATGGGTGTTTCACTGTAAGCCCTCTTGTTGGGCCGGGTAGCTGATTGGCCCAATATATGAGTCCATAACAAGGTGCTACATTAAAACTGAGGAAAAGTATATTTACCTATAAAATGATTTTTTCTCCTTAACAATATTACCTTGAAGGTCAATTTATTAAGTATCACTCTATTAATGAAAAACTTGAAGTATCACGATCCACAATCTAAATTGATTGATAAGCATAAATGTATCGCTCACGAAACTTTAAGAACTTACTGTTCCATGCATGGCATCTATCAAATCTAGTTTTGCAAATAAAATAATTACTTATTGCTATTATGCTCGAAAGGCCGTGCATATATTATTCTTGTTTTGTATGTCAAAGATTTTTTTTGACCAAAATAGTCAATATGGATAATATATATTAACCATTGTTTTGAAACCCGTACTAGAAACTAAACTAGTTCAATACTTTAAAAAAAAATCATTTTTTTTTTAAAAAAATTTTATACTCCCTTTGGTCCTTATTATAAGGCACCAACTAACTTTTTTCACAAACCAATAAAAGTAGTTAAAGTTAATAAAGTTGTCCTAGAATCTAAGTAATTTCTAATATTACCCATACTAATTGCACTAAACTCTAACACCATAATAATTATTACTCTCACCCACTATCCTTATTAATTATGGGCAGACATGGAAAAAAATAATTAATGCTAATTGGGAACAAGCAAGTGCCTTATAAAAAGGACCAAATAAATTTGATAGTTGGTGCCTTATAATAAGGACCAGAGGGAGTATTAATTATCCTGAAATCTTCAATTTCTCACCAGTTTGACCCTAGGTGAGCTCTGTTTGACTCCGGTATGATCACTGACTTTTAACTAAGTTTATTGACAGGTTTAGTGACCAATAAGGTTTCAAAACCTTGATTTAACACAATACCATCAAAGCTCCTTATCTGACAAAAAAAACATCAAAGCTCCTTATTTATTGTCCTATGTGATTTTATTTATACAAATATTGAATGTCAAGTGAAAGGAATTAATTATTTTAAATCATTTTTTTATGGTTTTTTAGTTTCCAATCGTAATTTTTTGGTGATTTTATAAGGATTTGATAGGATTTTAACAATGTTAACTTTAGTTAATGTATAATTAAGTATATGATTCAAAATAAAAACATTAAAAAAATTTGGGAACCAAAATAAACTTGTTGGGACAAAAACTAAAATTCTTTATAAAAATTGGGACTAGACTCAAAATTAAATTCTTGTTCCATACTTTTATGGAGTTTTTGTTTTGTTTCATATGCCTAACGATGTTAATTATAGTGAATTCCATTAGGCTCTGACCAAGTTCTTATAAAGTTATAGGAATTAGAAAACAGAATTTTGAAACTACGTGCATGATTTATTTATTTTTTATAAGAAAATTTTAGGAAAAGGGTTGGTTTACCCATGATCCAATGGCAGGGCGAAATCTCCCTTCCTCTTAGGTCATACCAATGTTAGGCAAAACGAGCCGTCTATTACCCTCAAGCGTTTACCTAGACACCTAGGAGCTAGGATGCCTCCCTCAGTGCCTTGACCAACTCTAGGATCGAACCCCCTCCCTTTGGTGAGAGTATTCAACCTCTTTACCAGTTGAGCCCAAAGACGAGGGGTGAAACTACATGCATGATGCTACCTCTAATAATTACCGTGGCATACTAAGGGCTTGAATACAAACCCAAAATCAGTCAATCCAAGCGCTCAATGAATGATTTTTATTTTTTATTTTATTTAAAATTTGAATCATTTTAATATTTTTTCTAAAAAAATTTAGATAAGTTAAATCTTGAAGATTCACAAGGATAAAGGTCAATTATTTATTTTAAGAAATTTTTCATTGTTTAAGTGATTTATTTTTAATTTATAAATATGAAAAGCAAATTTTATTATATCTAACTATTTAGAACAATTGAATTATGAGCATTATCTTTTGTACCCAAAATTACAAGAAATATAAATTATCATTCATATATATTTTTAGAATTCTACTCAATTTTTTTGATGTGGTTTTGATATTGTTGTTTAAATTTAAAATATTAAGTTTACATATCTGATATGCTTTAAAGAAAAACTATTTTGCTTAAAAAATATGCTGATATTCCTTTTTTTCCCAAATTAATTTTGGGTTTTCACGTGAAATTCAAGTTATTCCCGTCTTGTTCTCCTTAAATAAGTACTCCGTATTATAGTTTGAGTTGAAATACTCAGGCAAAAAAGAAAAGTTTGAGATTGAATCATTTGCACGGTGAGAATATTCCACACTTATATAATTGATCCAATTCCATTAATTGTTATTCCCATCTGTTGTTTCCTTGAGTAGAAAATGTTTATTTTGGTCTGAAATCTAAGATTTTAATAAATTTTATCTCCAAAATTTTTATTTTTTAATTAAACTCTCCCTATTAACTGTACATAAAGTGTTAAGAAATTTTTCTTATCTAGAAAGTAGTATCAAATACAAATAAATAATAAGGTTATTTTAGAAAAACATATAAATTAAATATGTTTTTACAAATAACTAATTTTTCAAACAAATTTATTATATTAATTCCTATATTTAGAATAATAGGAAATATCAATAACGTGATTTCTTAAAAACTAAAAATTTGTTAGCAAGATTTTTTTTTTTAATAAAAAATACTCCATCTATTTCAAATTATAAGAGTCAAACTTATAAAGGGGTGTGTGTGTGTGTGTGTTTTTTTTTTTGGTTGTCCATCCGGTATCCAGAGCTTCGCTCTGACTAATTCGAATCCAACCCGAGTCGCGCACTTGGCTACGGTGGGTGAGTCTCTCAGCGGGGCTTTTCTGCATTCACAATACTCAAACTTGAGACCTTGCTTAAGCGACACAAGCCGCTTACCACTTGTGCCAACCCCTGTTGATAAATGGGTGTGTTTTTTAATACGAGATCCTTTTTATTTGTGTCTCATCATTTAATATTTTTCCAATTTTAGTTCTAATTAATTATAGGGAAAATGACAAATAAATACCGTTTGAATTTGCAAAATCCCCAGAAGCCCACCGAATTTGTAAAAAGACTCAGATGTGACAAAGACTTTTGAGGGTTATGCAAATTCATATAAAATGACCAAAATGCCCTTCCTCTCTCTCTGAACTTCCTCTCTAGATTTTCATTCAACTCCGCCGTGACTGCCGAAGTGCCGCCATCTACCTCCGCCGTCGACGCCAACACCACACCCGCCACCTTGGACGCCGCACCGGCCGGCATCACCACTGAAAAAAAAAACTAAAACACGAAACACTGTAAAAAAAATTTCATCGGTCAATTCGGAAGAAATTGGAAGAAGACGTGAAGAAAGAAAGAAGAGAACCAAAAAAAAAAAAGAGTCTGAAAGTGCAGACTGGAGTGCACTGTTCACTCGAGTGAACTCGTTTGAGTGTGCATTGAGTGTGCACTTTTACAAAATTCATAACGCAATTTATAAAAGTCATAACGCAATTTACAACTTTTTCAACCCCTGAATGAAAAACCAAAAAAGGCACTTTTACAAAAGTCATAACGCAATTTACAAATCTCATAACACAATTTACAAATTTTATAACGTAATTTACAACTTTTTTTTAGGTTTACACTTTTCAAATGAATTGAATGAAAAAAAAAATGCACTTTTACAAAAGTCATAACGCAATTTACAACTTTTTTTATTTAGGTGTACACTTTTCAACCCCTGAATAAACTGAATGAAAAACAAAAAAAGTGCACTTTTACAAAAGTCATAACACAATTTACAAATCTCATAACACAATTTATAAATTTTATAACATAATTTACAACTTTTTTTTAAATGCCTTACAAAAGAGACACTGGAGTGTGATAACTCACACTCGAGTGTGATATATCACACTCCATTGTCTCTTTTGTAAGGCATTATGAGATTTGTAAACTGCGTTATGAGATTTGTAAAAGTGCATTTTTTTTTCATTCAGGGGTTGAAAAGTGTAAACCTAAAAAAAAAGTTGTAAATTGCGTTATGAAATTTGTAAATTGTGTTATGAGATTTGTAAATTGAGTTATGACTTTTGTAAAAGTGCATTTCTTTTGTTTTTCATTCAGTTCATTTAGGGGTTGAAAAGTGTAAACCTAAAAAAAAGTTGTAAATTGAGTTATGAGATTTGTAAATTGCGTTATGACTTTTGTAAAAGTGCTTTTTTTTTTGTTAATTTAGGGTTGAAAAGTGTAAACTTAAAAAAAAGTTGTAAATTGCGTTATGAGATTTGTAAATTGAGTTATGACTTTTGTAAAAGTGCATTTTTGTTTTCATTCAGTTCATTTGAAAAGTGTAAACCTAAAAAAAAGTTGTAAATTGCGTTATGACTTTTGTTAATGTGCCTTTTTTGATTTTTCATTCAGGGGTTGAAAAAGTTGTAAATTGCGTTATGAGATTTGTAAATTGCGTTATAACTTTTATAAATTGCGTTATGAATTTTGTAAAAGTACATATTCAAACGAGTGCACTGAAAGTGCACTCGAGTGAACACTTGGAGTGCACTTTCGAGACTCTTTTTTTTTTTTTTTTTGGTTCTCTTCTTCCTTCCTTCCTTCCTTTTCTTCTTCCTTTCTTCACGTCTTCTTCTTCTTCCAATTTCTTCCGGATCGACCGATAAAAAAAATTTATAGTGTTTCTTATTTCAGTTTTTCTTTTCTTTTTCACCAGTGGTGCCGGCCGGTGCGGCGTCCAAGGTGGCGTTGGCGTCGACGGCGGAGGTAGACAGCAGTGCTTCGGCAGTCACGGCGGAGATGAATGAAAATCTGGAGAGGAAGGGCAGAGAGGGAGAGGAAGGGCATTTTGGTCATTTTACATGAATTTGCATAACCTTCAAAAGTCTTTGTCACTTCTGAGTCTTTTTACAAATTCGGTGGGCTTCTGGGGGTTTTGCAAATTCAAACGGTATTTATTTATCATTTTCCCTTAATTATATGCCCCTTTCATATATATATTTTCCAGTCACCCTCTCTTCCTCTCATCCTCTTCATAAATAGGGATATTTAAGAAAGTAAGTAGCTATTTAGCTCTTATACTTTGAATTGGAAAATAATCAGTTAGTCTGAAAAGAATAGTATTTTTTTAAAAAAAAATTACAAAGGAATTTCACCAACACAAACAAAAATAAAAAAGAAGGGGTTCACATTAGATGTTTCTTCCTTATGTGCTTCTTACATGCTTTTCCTTCTAATTAGAGGGATGAGACGTTTTTTTTAAAATATATTTTATTTATTTAGATTAAACTATATGCTGCTTTATGATTATTTTTTTTTGCACCCAGTATCTCAAATTAATTAGTTTTTAGGATACTGGTGTTACAGGACAAATATTTCTAAATGCAGGACTACAAACTAATTAATTTGAGATACTAGGTGCAAAAAAAATAAAAATTTAGAAAGCAGTATATAATTTAATCTAAATAAAAAAAAATTAAAAAGAATGTCTCATCCCTCTAATTAGAGGGATAAGCATGTAAGAAGTATATAAGAGAGAAGCACCTTATATGCTTCCAAAAAGTAGTCTACTGAATTTATCAAAACAAAAAAAGAGAGTTAATATAATCTTTCATATTTTAAGTTTGCCATGATTTTAGTTTTCATCTCTTAAGTTTAAAATTATACTCTCCTGGTCCTAATTATAAGCCAAGTTAACTTTTTTAGAGAAATTAAAGAAGTTAATTAAATTAATTTAGAGTATTTTTGTTCAGTTTAATGTTTCTGCTTTTGCCTAAGAATATTTTTTTCCGTCACACTCACATAAAAGTGAGTGAACCCTACTAAATTTTTCTCTTTATAATAGAACCCATTCACTTTTATGTGAGTGTAACTGAAAAAAAAAATCGCCAGCAAAATCAGAAACATTAAACTCATTTTTTTTTCCTCAAAACTAATTAGTTTGACTAATAAATTAATATACTCATTCTGGTTCTAATTATAAGACCGAGTTGACTTTTTTAGAGAGATTAAAAAAGCTAAGTAAGTTACTTCATCATATCATATGTTATGTATCCTTAGATTATACTCCCTCTAGTCCTTATTATAAGGCACCAACTAACAAGTTTATTTGGTCTTTTTTATAAGGCACTTGCTTGTTCCCGAGGAGTATTAATTTTTTTTTCCATATATGCCCCTAATAAATAAAGGTAGTGGGTGAGAGTAATAATTTATATAATATTAGAGTTTAGGGTAATTAGTAGGGGTAATATTGAAAGTTACTTAAATTGTAGGACAACTTAATTGACATTAACTGTTTTTATTAGTTTGTGAGAATTGTTAGTTGGTGCTTTATAATAAGGATCAGAGAGTATATATTAGTTTATTAGTCAAACTAATTAGTTTGAAGAAAAAAATAAAAATAAAAATGCTCTAAAGTAATTTAATTTGCTTCCTTAATCTCTTCAAAAAAGTCAACTTAGTTTTATAATTAGGATCGGAAGGAGTATAATCTAAGGATACATAATATATGATATAATTAAGTAATTTCTTTAATCTCTTAAAAAAAGTCAACCCATCTTATAATTATTAAAAGAGGTACTACCTTTGGTACTAATTATAAGAATTAGTTGACTTTTTTTGGAGAGATTAAGGAAACTAAATAAGTTACTTAATCATTTCATATGTTGTGTTTTCTTAGATTATATATTAGTTTATTAGTCAAACTATTTAGTTTGAAGAAAAAAATAAAAAATAAAAATACTCTAAGCTAATTTAATTAGCTTTCTTAATTTCTCTAAAAAAGTCAACTAGCTCTTATAATTAGGAGGGGAGTAATACATACTAATTCTTCAAATTTTATTCAGTATAACTAAATAAAAACTTGACCATTTTGATTTTAGAGAGACCATGCCTCGAAAGGTGAAACAAAAGTAAAGCTAAGCTTGAGGACGGCATTAATCAAGAAAATAGTCTAGGATCTGGCATGGTCACCACCAGAATCAAGGAAAAAAAAAGACGCAAATCTCAACGCACAAAAGCGACATGGATTGTTTTATTCGGTATATCACTCTCCCCTTCTAAACCGATTCCGTTTCTGCTCAGTGCTCGGTCACTTCCCTGTTGTAGTGAAGCTCAATAGCGCCTCTCATGGACGACGGCGCAAGCGAGTATCGTCAACTCTTCGTCGACGATGCCGATTTGTACAACCGCCTCCTACTCGGCACTCTCTTGCCTGATTGCATGTGGCTCTCCCTCCCTCGTTTCTTCCAGACATGGCTTCGCAACTACATTGGCGGAGTACTCGTTTACCTCCTCTCTGGCTTCTTCTGGTGCTTCTACATCTATAAATTGAAGCGCAATGTTCATGTTTCTATAGGTATTTTATTTTTCTGTTTCATTCTAGCTTTCTCTTCTTGTCAGTCTCTGGCTTGAGACTCGTCGTCGTCGTCATCATCTTCTTCCTGTCATTGTACGGTTCTATGATCTTTTTCTGTGACTTTTACAGTCCGCGCTTCTTTTTATTTAGTTCTAACCTTCTAGGCTGAAAATTTCAAGTTCAATGAGGTGTTGGTTTTTCTTGTCCTGTTCTTATCTGGCTCTGATGCTATCTATCATAAATTTTACTTTTCTTTTACATGAGAGTAATTTATTTCGTTTTCCTACCTATTTCCTTTTTGAAATTTATGGTACTATTATCGTTTGGTTAATATCCTGGATCTTGTTTCTTGATTTTTTTTTTATTATTTTTGTGTGTGTGTGACTCTGTACTGTTCTTGAATCAGTTACAAGAATTGTTTGGTTTTTGTGAGATTTCTCTTCTCTATTCGGCATTAATGGTTTCTTGATGAGAGACTGATTTAATTAAGAGGAATACTTTCTTTTCCTTCATTTCTCTTATTATCGTTTGAGCATCCTAACATTTCTTCTTTGGAATTTGGCAAATGGCTACACAGGGACCAGTTCTCGGGTTTTTCCTTTTAAATATATAGGCATGGGGTTTTACTGGGATTACAAACACCTTTCAACCGACATTATGTTATCATTGACACGCCTATCCTATGTAGATAAGGCAAATTTTTCAATAACTGGTGATAAAGATATAAGGATTTATTTTTTTCATTTTTTTTTTCCTGTACAGCTTCAAGCAACTGTTATTTTAAATCTGTTCCAGTTCAGTACAAAATCATTGAACCAATCATCATGCATGTCCCTGCGAAGAAGATATTTAATTTGTTGAGCTTCTGCTTTGATAGACTATCAAGTTTCAGAAGAGGATTTCATTAGTAATTGTTTACTGATAGCAAAAATCAATCTGAATCCTGTTCCACCTTTGAAGCCTACTTTTTGCTCAGCACTAACATTTTAACGTAGATTCTAGAAGAGAAGTCATGTGCATTTTGGCTAACTAGTAACAGTAATTTGGCCATGAAAGGCCATTTTCAAGTTGGTTGGCACGTTGTCCATTTGGTAGGGTGGCTATTTGAAACATCAGTTAGTATATTATCCTTTACTATAACTTGTACACCTTCACATAGTTACGTTTCATCATTCTTAACTAGATAAGCTGATATCAATATGTCTGTATATCTGATGTAAATCAAATTAACCTTGCTACATGGGAAGGATGGAGTAATCTCTTGGATCATTGATGACAAATAACTTAAAATAATTTTGACCTGTACTTGGTTGGCTCTAGATTCAGTGAAGTTTTTGTTTTCTTTTTGTTTTGGGTGTATGGTTGTCTGTTTATGTCAACATTTCAGGATCTAACTTATGCATAGAGCCTTTTGTAATGTCTTTTAGTCAATACATTGAAAGGCTTTTTATTGCAGATGCCGTTCCCTCTCGTAAAGCCATGCTCTTGCAAATATCTGTTGCAATGAAAGCGTTTCCTTGGTTGTCTGTTCTTCCAACTATTTCTGAGTACTTAGCAGAAATTGGCTGGACAAAGTGTTTTCCAAGAGTAAATAATATCAGCTGGTTTGCCTTCCTTGCATATTTCACCATTTACCTAATTTTCGTGGAGTTTGGCATTTACTGGATGCATAGAGAGTTGCATGACATAAAACCGCTTTACAAGTATCTTCATGCTACCCATCACATCTACAACAAACAGAACACTCTTTCCCCATTTGCTGGTAAGAACATGATATATGGAAGTTTCTGTAATGTTGTAGCTAGGCTCTGGTTTTTGTTTTGTAGTTCAAATTCAAATTTGCTGGAATATGCAAAAACAACTCATTGTCTTGTTACACATACATACACACCCGTTTGAAAATTTTGGGTGTACTATTTATCTTAACGCTCTTTAGCTTGGAAGCTTCTTCCTGCTCTACTAAACATTAAATCACATATACAAGTATATTTTCAGACACACACAACATACAACCAAAAAATATATCAGCTACATCGTAACTAACATTTACCAGTTTTCTCTGCAAGGTCTATATGATTTCACAAGAGGGATGGGCTGACTGATTTTTCTGTGCTCTGAATTTCAGGTTTGGCATTTCATCCTCTTGATGGGATCCTTCAGGGATTGCCACATAGCATTGCTTTGTTTATCATTCCAGTTCATTTAACTACACACTTAGGGGCTGTATTCATCGAGGTGATTTGGACTGCGAATATACATGACTGCATTCATGCCAACTTGTGGCCTGTCATGGGTGCCGGATACCACACCATTCATCATACTACGTATCGCCATAACTATGGCCATTTCACCATTTGGATGGATTGGATGTTTGGGACTCTTCGTGACCCCAAAGATGATGGAGGTAAGGTGATGTGATGATTTTGACTGTCATCAATCGCCTAGCTGCTGCTATAGTGTGTACATTGGAAGAAATTCTTATGTAGATTCAGTCCACAATAGGTTTAGTAGATCAAATTAATCATGAATGAACATACAGGCGTTCCAATGTTTTTTTTATGCTGGTATGTTCATCAATCATGGCTTTGGTCTATCAATATTTTTTAGAATGGGTTGACTTAGAAATTCATCCTCCTCCTTCTGTGGTAATCTTGGAATCTGGATCTTCTCTTTCGAAGCATAAGGGATGTTCTTCGTGTTCATGAAATTTTTGTTTTTTGAAGCATCCATTACAAGGTGACTGTAGAAATTAGAAAGGCATCAGGATGCATGTTTGGATTCACAGTCTCTGATTCATCTGACAGTGTAAATGAATATCACTGGAGTTCCATTTTCAGGTTGTGTCACACAGTATCTGAGAGCACCCACTTAAGTACAAATAGAGAATGGTAGGTCCCTTTTCTATTATCACAAGCGTGGCGTACTATTTACTTTCTATGTCTCTCTACATTCAGTTCAGTACATCAGTTTAAGTGCATTTTAGTACATCTGATTTGATGTCTGCGGTGATTATAAATTCTATGAATGCATAAAATACTCTCTTCAGTCTTATTTCAAAGATACTTTTGATTAAATCATTACAATATATTAAAATTACTTTAAATTGAAGATATTAAATGGGGGGTGGGCCTTTGTTTGTTTGCTCATAAACGCTTCAAACATTTTGTTAGGTGTTTTACTTCAATTGTTTTCAGAAAGTGTATGATACTCTGGTTCGGACTCGGAGACACAACTTTTGAATGAGTTTTGTACCTAGACATATCTTGAAAGTATCATTTCTCCTTTTGAATAATTTTTAGGAAGATTTATGTCACCAAAATTAGATATAGATCAAGTAAATAGAAAATGGAAATAATACCTGCTAGGGGCATTTTGAAGTGAAACTTATAGTAGTGTCTTCCAAATTAATTTACCTTTTTTTTATAAATTGAAATTTCTTAATAATGGATCAATGGCTTGAAACAGTCTTGTCTATTTTCTACTAACGAATGATGCTTGTAGTTCATGATTACTTTTTGATTCACTAAATAGGAAATTAATGTTTCCAGATAAAAGGGATTGGGTAAAGAACATTATTTTATCTAGGAAATGAGTTCGTATTTTATGTTTTAAAAAAGGGGTTTTAGCACGATTTGTTGGAGCAAACTTCCCAATAAACTTTTTAAAAGGGGTAAAAATAACAGAACTCGTTACTTTAATGTTGTGGGCCCCTTTGACCAAAAAAATATTGTGGGGCCACGAAGTCAGTTTTCTTTTTTCCACGTCATTGATCTGACACTCACTTTTCTCTCTCCCTCAGTCCACAAGCCTCGTTATTCACCAATAAGTTGCAGAATCTCGGATAAAAACCAACAACAAACAAAAACATTGGCCGGGATTGATGTCTTATTTTTTATCTAACTTTTATAAGAAGTTTGCTAGAAAAAAAGTCATAAATATAATTTGTATTTAGATTGATGGTAGTAAAAGTGATAGGACTTACATAAAAAAATTGAAAGCTTTTTAGAAAAAATTACCCATACAGCATTTCCTTAAGTTAATTTTAAGAAATTTTTTTTTAAAAAAAAACTTAATGAACTTAAAGCTTAACTTAAACACTAAAATGTTTTTTTTTTCTCTTTTGACTTTAAGCTATTAAAAGTTTCTCAACAGGGCCATTAACGATTTCCGTATTGGACGGCAAATACTTCATTACGTATGTGACAAACCCAAAGCAACATAATAGATCCCTTGATCATAAGAACTTACAGGCGATAAACAAAAACAATAGCCGAGAGAGAGAGAGAGAGAGAGAGGATAATCTTATAAATATAATCTCAGGGCAGGCAAGTACGAAATCAAGCGTGAACCGAGACTTCAAATAGCTGGAATTCAAGAAAGTAAACAATAAATGGGAGAAAAGGAAAATAAGAAAGCAAATTGGGCCGCAATGTGGAGGTGGAAGATCTCGTCGGGCAAAATTTCACTTCCCATAAACTCTCATCTTCATCATCTTCCCGTGCCACCGATGGATGTCAAAGATCCATCTTCAGGACCCAAACTTCGTAAGGCTTTGTTTGAGAGTTTGGAAGGAAGTAGAAGGAAATGGATACAAGGAAAATGGAGGGAAGGGAATGGAAAGGAAATGTATGATGTTTTCTCCCCTTGTTTAGGAGTTAAAAAAATAGTAAGAGAGGAAGATGGAGGATTGATGAATTACTTTTACCATTTTGTCCTTTTCTTTAATAATTAATATAATTATTATACTTTACAAATTTAAATTTAAATTTTCTAAAAAAATTATTTATGTAATTTTTATATTCAAAAAATTATTTATGTGGTGGTGGCGGCGGTGGTGGTGCGGTGGTGGCGACGGCGGCGGTAGTGGTGAACGAGGGTAAAAAAGTAATTAATCTATTTTCCTTCTTAAAACCCCCATATGGAGAAGCTTTATATTTTAAAAGAAGAAGGGTTTTGGGGGATTTGTAAAAATATCTGATTTCCTCCCCTTTTATTTTTAAAACTTGTAAATAAGGGAAGAGACTATCAAAACCCTTCATTCTCTTTCCTTTCCCTCCAAAATAGAACTCCAAACAGGCCCTAAGGCAACAATTTTGTGCTCTCATGTTTACACCGCTACCTTCGAATTGCTCCCATTTCCACAACCCAAATACTTCTTCATTGTTGCAAAATCGCAAACTACTCCTTTTGGTCTTTATTATAAGGCACAAATTAGTAAGTTTATTTAATTCTTTTTATAAGACACTTGCTTATTCCCAATGAGCATTAATTATTTTTTCTATGTATGCCCATAATTAATAAGGATGAAAATTACTTAGATTTTAGGATAATTTTATTGACTTGAACAGTTTTCATTTTTATTGGTTTGTGAGAAAAGTTAGTTGGTGCCTTGTAATAATAAAGACTAGAGGGAGTAGTTTTTACTTTTTAGGGTGAGAGCTGACCGACAAAGGAGAGATCCCTTGGTGGACCCCACAATATTAAAGCAACGGACGTTTTCCCTCAGTTACCTTGTTTGTTTTCCCCCATGTTCAAAAATCTACGTGTCATTTTGCCCCCAACAAATGTTATTGTGCCAACCCCGCTTTGGAAAAACATTATGGTTAAATTTGTCCATTAGTCTTTTTAAAAATAATGACAAAATATTAAATAATTAAAATAGTAAATGCTTATTAAAGAAATAAAAGAGAATTTCCTAGCACTCCCTTGGGCCGCGTGATAGGACCACAGTAATGAGGCGTCCGGATCCTCTGCCCGGCTTCCCTCTCCCTATCCCTTACAGTCCCATCTCGACCGTCTAAATCTGGATCCAACAGTCTAGAATGGTTTTTTTTTAAAAAATAATAATAATAATAATAATAATAATAATAATAATAATAATTTCTTTTAAAAAAATAATAATTTTGGACGATCTCGACCGTCCAAATCTGGATCCAACTATTTGAGATGGGGCGTGAGGGATGGGGAGAGGGAAGCCGGGCAGAGGATCTCTTCCCAGTAATGAGAATGACAAAATCGAACTCATTTGGAAGAAAGCAAATAAATGGCAGCGCTGTGTTTTAACTCGAGACTCGAGGGGTGTACTCCTCTGTCTTATTTAACACTTTTCTCAGGGCCCTTGGGAAAATCGCAGGGAAAATCTATATAGGGGTTCTTTTTAGAAAAAAAAAAATCTAAAAAAGGGCTTCAAGATTCGAAAAAATCCAAAAAGCGCCCGGCGCTTTTTGGGATTTTCAGAATCTCCGTTGACAACTAAATTAGTCACATTAACAACAAAATCAATATCCGTTAACAACTAAATCAGTCGCATTAACAACAATATTTTAACAACTAAATCAGTCAAATTAACAACAATATCAGCCCCGATTAACAACTATATCAGCCATATTAACAACTCACGCAGATTCTAAAGGTCATTTCTGGGATTTTCAGAATCTTGGGGTCCTTTTTAGGATTTTTTTTTCTCTAAAAAAGACCCGCATTTTCCCAAAATCGCAGGATGCTCCTAAGGGGGGAAAAAGTATTAAAAAAGACATAATATATGATTTATTGTTTAAAAACTCTCAATGGACTTCAATGATATATATTCAAACTACGAAATTACATGTTTGCACAAGTCATGGGTAAAAGAGTAAAAATACATATGTGCTTTACTCTTGGGAGCGACCAGCACTATATACTTTTTTTAGGAGCAAAAATACATATATGGTTACGTTTTAGGAGCAAAAATACCGTTTGACCGTTAAGTTTGACTTTTTTGCTGATTGGATGATGACGTGGCATGTCCACGTAGACATGCCACATAGGACTGTTTGGTCTTGCTGGATGCCACATGGACATGCCACGTCATCGTCCAGTCAGCAAAAAAGTCAAACTTAACGGTCAAACGGTATTTTTGCTCATAAAACGTAACCACATGTGTATTTTTGCTCCAAAAAAAAAGCATATGGTGCTGGGCGCTCCCAGAGGTAAAGTACATGTGTATTTTTGCTCCTTTACCCCACAAGTCATAATATTACTATATATAAGTTCATCTGTTGATAAGTGTATATGCTATATTGACATGTCATAGTGTTACTGTTGATAAATTTATCTGTCATATTAACAATAGGGGCAAACATATAATTTCAAAATTCAAATCTATATCACTGAGGTTCCTTGAGAGTTCTTAGGCAGTGAATTATATACTATCAATTTTTTAATATTTTTTTTGTTCCTTAAGACCATATTGCGATTTCCCCTATTGATAAACTGGAGAGAGAAATTTTTATATTAATGTACAATTTCACCATTCATTTATTATTGTATCGACTTTGTTATTTTGTGACATAATACGTAATAAATAAGAGTAAAGATGAAAACAACTTATACAATATATTGTAAACTACTTAAAAATAGAAGTAGAGGGGAATGTCACATGTTGATATGAGCCTATTTTCATTCATACATACCACTCTAATCCTATTTATTAGTCTATTTTGACAAAAAAAGTTGCTGCTATTTATAAGTTCAGTTTCATGTAACAAATGAGATTATGACAATTTTACCCATATTAATTGTACTCCTTGTGGTCCTTATTATAAGGCATCAACTAACAATTCTCACAAACCAATAAAAACAGTTAAAATCAATAAAGTTGCCCTACAATTTAAGTAACTTCCAATATTACCCCTACTAATTACACTAAACTCTAATATTATATTAATTATTACTTTCACCCACTACCCTTATTTATTAGGGGCATATATGAGAAAAAATAATTAATGTTTCTTGGGAACAAGCAAGTGCCTTATAAAAAGGACCATATATATACTTGCTAGTTGGTGCATTATTATAAAGACCAGAGGAAGTACTTATGAAAATAGAGAGAGAGAGAAAACAGTTGAATAATACTCAATCATAAATGAGGGCAAAGTTGAAAATTTACCCCATAATCATTGAGTTAACTACCTCTCCTTGGTATGTGAGATAAGATCAAAATGAACTTATAAATAAGACCAGAGTGATAAGTTAAAGACAGTTTGTCTCCTAATTGATTAATCAATTTTATTTTTTCAAGGGCTGGGGATGGGTTTAAGATCAACCAACTTAATTAACTTTATGAAATCAAAGCTTCTTGACAAAGTATCCTTCAACATTGTCACATTTGCTTTCTTTGAATTTGAGGTCCCTTTTCAGGGCTAATCTCTCTTTGCCTCGTTAATTAAGAAAATTATATACTTATTAATAATACAATAAAAATATTTAACTACTTTTTCTTAACTGAAAAAATATTTAGGGAAAATTACAATAAGGGCCCAACTATAGAAAATGAGTATTTAAAAAGTCTGTAATTTAATAGTAATACTACCACTTTTATTTGTCAATGGTTCCCTTTCTCACTTATATTGTCTTTGTCCACAAAAGTCAAAGACAGCACCAATTATCCCATGGTGACTACAAACTAGAAATGAGAATCGCATTTCTGAGACTGGGATAAGGAAAATATTTGTTTTTTAAAGTTCTTTTTTGATAAGATTGAAGTAAAAATAAATTTACTATTCCAAATTTTAACTATTTTTCTTTCGATTTTTTTTAAAGAAATATAATTAGTAAATTGCAATCATTAAAATTTAATATATCAAATAAATGTTATAAACATTAATATCTAAACAATATAAATCATTCAAAAAATAAACACATTCATTAATTCGTAATAAAAAACAAATAAACACAAAGAATATGTTTTTTCCTTTTTTTCCAAAAAATATTAAAAAATGAATTACTTTATGTATGCCCACGACAAAACGCATTTCTTTCTCGTAATTTTGTGTGTGTCGTAGATTCCTCCTGGTTCACGCATGATTTTATTGACAAGTAAAAATAATTATACTTATTTTACACAAAATATATTTATAATTTATTACTTATATAATATTGTAATACCAAAGTATGTGTTTATTTAATATGAAAACATCCCTTCTTTAAAATTTATAATAACTAATTATGTGTTTTAATACAGAATAATAATAAACATAAAAAAGGGTTATAGTTTAAACTATAAAAATCTAAGTAATTACAAATAAACACATTCATTAAGTGGAAGTCTAAATAATTATTTTTTTTAAAAAAACTACAGTTGAAAAGGCTGCAGGCCAATTTCAAATTTTTTTATTTTTTTATTTAGGAGAACCTACAAGTAAATTTGAAACTAAACGGCCGGCCCGATTTCCCGGCTCTACTACAAACCACTAAGATAGTTATAACGAGCTGCATTATAAAATAATTTTTTAAAATTTTGTTTCAAGCAAAATAAACAAAATAATTATTTAACAATACACACACATGTATGTATGTATCATTTAAAGTACTCAATTTGTCCTATTTTGTTCATCCTACCTTGATTAACAAAGGAAAAATGGGCAATTTTATCTTAAAAAATGTCATCAAGGATATTTTTGCCTTGAAAGTTTTTTGAGGTGCAATTTTGTTGCATAAGTGTAAAAAAAGGAGTAATTTTACTCTGACCATTATTCCAGTTGATTTTGATTGTTAGTTAACATAATGTATTAAGCTGACTGCCTACATATAGTCCCATTTTTGTTCAGGTTCTGTCATTTATTTCATATTTTTTTAAAGTTAGATTTAAAATTTTTTGAGCAACTTTACCCCTTAACAATGAGATGTGGACTACTAACTCAGTATATTTAAAATGAACTGAGATAAACACCATATTAAAATTACTCTTTTTTTTAATAAAATTGTAGTGACAAACAAAATTGCCAATTAACCAACAAAAAAAACCTCGAAAAAGAGAGAGAAAAAGGCTCCCAACAGAAAATATCAACTGCAAAATGTGATAAGAAGCTGGAGTACCAACCATAGTCCCATCTTCGCCTTCAGTTCTGCGCGCCAAGCAGGCAAAGAACTCCCACGTCTTACTCATGCCTGCCATGATCTTCCTTTCTCTTCTTCCTCAGCTATCTACCAATCCTAACATCACATTTTACTCTATCTCTTTCCCATATTCTTGCAGTACTTCTTCATCCTTCTCTCCTCAGAATCCTCCCAAAAACCCTGTCAGAAATCACCCCTTCAATCTTGTTCCAATTGCCTCCACAGTGAACCCTAACTCTCCTGTCTCCTCTGAGTCTAAGTCCCATCCCGATGCTCCCATTAAAGCCCCCACACCTCCGTGGATGAACGGTCCTCTGCTTCTTGAGCCTCATGAAGTTATCGACCTTTCTAAGCCCAATGCCAAGAAGAGATTCAATAAGAGCGAGGTGCAACAATCTGATAAGGCTTTGACTGCGAAGGAAAGTGGCGTCAGAGGAAAGATGGCTATGAAGAAAATTGTCCAAAGCGTTGAAAAACTTCAGAAGGGTCAGAATTACTCAACTGATACGCAGATGGGTCCTGCGGAAGCTGAAATTGGGGATACTTTGGAACGATTCGAAAAAGACGGCCATTTCAGAACTCGGGGTAGGATGCCATGGGAGAAAGATGAGAGGGTTGAGTTTCGGAGGACGAAAAAGGAAAAGGCGGTAGTTATGGCGGATTTGACGCTTGATAAGGCATTGCTTCGGAGGTTAAGAAGTGAGGCTGCAAGAATGAGAACTTGGGTGAAGGTTAAGAAAGCTGGTGTTACTCAAGCTGTTGTCGATGAAATTAAACGCATTTGGACTAGAAGTGAGCTTGCCATGATTAAATTTGATATCCCTTTGTGCCGGAATATGGATAGAGCTCAAGAAATTGTCGAGGTCAGGCTTGTCAATAATGTTCTCTATTTGTATTTTCAAAGCGATATATTTTAAAAGTTAGTTTTTAAAATATGTTTTAGTTCTATGTGAATATGCTGCCACATTGAACTAAATTTAAGAATCAGTGTGTGCTGCGTACCTTCAATGAACTGTGGATATGGGAATCTTCTGGCAGGAAATATACTGTTCCTTAATACTTGTTTGGCTAGTTAAATGTTTTATATAGTTCAGTGTAATTATTCATCTTTAGAAGCTAACAACAGTAACCTGATGCATTTCACTGCGTCTTGCAGACGGTAGACAGAATTGAACCAATCCAAGATGTCTAATCGCGAAAAATATTATCATGTCATATATTAATTTGACTCATAGATCATTACTTCTGTTCCTTGTGAAATTTGTTTTTAGTTAGCTAATCCAATGTGTTTGCCCTTATTTCCTATGTGACTAGTTTAAGACTGGAGGCTTGGTTATCTGGAGTAAGAAAGATACTCTTGTCATTTATCGAGGGCACAATCATCAGATCACTCCTAAAGCTTCTGAAAGGATTTATACAAGAAACTTTCACAGTCAAAACGAAAATAATCATGGAACCAATTCATTGCAGTCAGAAACCAAGGACTGTCTTGACCAGTTTAACTTCCATCAAAGCAGTGCTCATGATCTGTTGAGTTTGAAAGCTGATAGTGGAGACTCTATAGCAATTGATACCCATAACAAAGATGTGAATGGCCAACCTGTGAGTGGTTCATTGTATGAGAGGGAAACTGATAGGCTACTGGATGGCTTAGGACCTCGCTTCATTGATTGGTGGATGCACAAGCCACTCCCAGTAGATGGTGACTTACTTCCAGAAGTGGTTCCTGGCTTTGAGCTCCCATTTAGGCTTTCTCTACCTTATGCTAATTCAAAACTGACTGATGATGAACTTACGTACTTGAGGAAGCTTGCTCACCCTTTGCCAGCCCATTTTGTTCTTGGTACTCTCCTGCTTCATGTAATCCATCAGCTTGCTTTTATTGTTACTTTCTTTATTTTTTGTTTTCTTTTTAATTTTCTTAAGCTGAGAAATGATAATATATAATCATTTCCTTTCATTCTGCATAAGAATTAGTTACTTCTGCTTGTTTTCAGTTCTAAATCTTTTGGTGTCATTTCAAATTTACAGCTGAATAAACTCAGTTACAAATTGGAAACCTTGATTAAATGGAAATTAAGGCACTTATACATGATTACATGGTAAGGTGAAGCAGTCATGTAACAGCATCTAACTGCTTCTTGTGGGGAAAGCAGTGAATCTAATCAATATTTTTATTAAAAGGAAATTTTAATTGGTTGGGTATAAATTGAGCATAAGTCTAGCAAGAAAAGTATGTGGGGTACCTCCTTTTTTTGCTTATCATTGCATATAAAAGGTTAATGAATACATTATCTTGTTTTTATGAAGGTAGGAACAGAAGACTACAGGGCTTGGCTTCTGCTATTTTAAAGTTGTGGGAGAAGAGCCTTATAGCAAAAATTGCTGTGAAGTATGGAGTTCCAAATACAAACAATGAAAAAATGGCCAATGAGCTGAAGGTAAGTTGCATAGAAGTTTACTTTGTGATCTGCATCTGAGACCAAGACATTTCAAGTTTTAGGAGGAGTTATGTCCTTTTGTATCTTAAAGGTTGACTCATTGAGTTGGATTGAATTAAATGAATTATTCTCTCCAACCTTCAAGGTAGAAATTGACACTTTGGTTGTCCTCACTTGCAAATTAGTCTTCATACGTGATGTTGAGCAATTTTATGAAACAGGAATGGGAACATCGATGCTAATCATGGTCAGGCATAGAATTGTTTCATTTTAAATTTTATACCTGATCAAGCTAAAATTTCTTTTTTTCCAACTGTAAAACTCTCCTTTGTAGCTTTTATTCACGTTCAATGTGTTGGTTCTGGCTTATGTATGTTGTAACAAGTGTTCTTAACATTGCTATTTGCAATGCAGCATCTCACAGGAGGAACTCTGTTGCTGCGTAATAAGTTTCATATTATACTCTATAGGGGCAAGGACTTCCTTCCTAGAAAAGTTACAGCTTTGGTGGAAAAGAGGGAGGAGGAGCTTAAAGGCTGTCAACTTCAGGAAGAAGTTTCACGGCTGAAAGCAGTTGAAGCTTTTTCACCAATTGATGAATCACAACAGAACACTAGTACAAGTGGGACCCTATCAGAGTTCAAGAAAATCGAAAGTATGATTTGGGATGCCAAAAACATCCATGTAGATTTAAATGTTCAACTGGAAGCTGAAATAGTCAGATTGGAGAGGGAACTGAGAAAGGGAGAGCGCCAACTGTTCATTGTATGACATGACCTATAACATTTTTCATTTTAAGTTGGAATTATACAAACGCTTTTTGAATTATCTTTGTGGACTCTGCAGCTTAGTAAGAAAATAGAGAGCTCAACAAAGGAATTATCAAAGTTAAATGCTGCTTGGACGCCCTCTGAGAAGGATGCAGACCTGGAAATAATGACAGAGGAAGAGAGACAATGCTTCCGGAAGATAGGACTGAAGATGCGTAGTTGCTTAGTGCTTGGTAAGTAAATTGTACCTCTCAAATTGTTTCCTTTATAGGCTGCTCTCCCCCTCTCTGCTGTTTTATCTGTTCCAGAATCATGATTATATATATGAGAGTTTTCTTTTGTTTCAAATGGATTATATGAAGACAAATATATATTATTTAACTTGCTTGTGAGCCAGCAGAACCGGATTGAAACATCCAAAGAGGCATATCCTGATGTTGCTACAATTGTTAATTACAGTTACAAATGCAATTATTGTTACATCTTCTCAATGAAGTCTTTTATTGCTGGAAATACCTTGGTTTTTATTTTTTTCTGGCTCTTAGAAATTCTATTGAATGGTGACTGCAGGCAGGCGTGGGATCTTTGATGGTATAGTGGAGGGCATACATCAGCACTGGAAGCACAGAGAAGTAGTGAAGATCATTACGATGCAGAGAGCGTTTGGGCAGGTCATCAACACAGCAACATCTCTTGAGGCAGAGAGTGGTGGGGTTCTAGTTTCTGTTGATAAATTAAAAGAAGGCCATGCAGTAATTATTTACCGTGGAAAAAACTATAAACGGCCTTTAGAAGAGGGGACAAAAAAACTTTTAACAAAAAGAGATGCTTTGCATAGGTCTATTGAAATGCAGAGAATTGGAGTAAGTGATTACTTTTACCCCTTTCTGCTTCTGGCATCCTCCTAGTTTTGTAGTCACAATTGTAAACATTTCCTTCTATGTATTTGCTTCTACGTGTATTCCCTTCTCCATGTGGGTCTGATACTCTGATTTGCTTATTATTGTCTCAGTCACTGAATTTTTTTGCACATCAAAGACGGCAGACAATCGCAGATTTGAAGTTCAAACTGGTAAATACAAGATTTTTGTTTTTTTTCTTGAAATTAGATTGTGTTAACAAAATTAATGAAATCATACATCTGTTCAGTTGTTTCTATTTGATAAAAAAACTTAGACTTCAACTTGGTTTTTTCAGGCAGATCTCCAGCAGAGAATGGAAGTTGAGCAGAGGGATAAAGAAAGTTAATGTACAAACACACACGTCGCCCTGGATTGCTCTTTAAGTCGTTAGCTAATTGGGGGAAGACAAGAGCCGGAAAATTTCTACACGGATCAGTGAATAGCATATTTTTGCAAGTAAGTATCTCGAATTTCTTAGTCACTGTTGAGCTGAGTGCAACCGTCATTGATGACTTTCTCTACTGTATCTATGAAACGTTTTTTTAATACATTCATTTAAGAAAACAAATGGGATAATGAAAATGATGAGATGAGAGGTATCTCGGAAAATGGGTGTTAATAAATATCCTTTTGTAGTTCCCTCAGAAGGATACACTGACCATAAAAGACCCACCTTCAATTTTCTAGTTCTTTTTCAATAAAGTGCAATTTTGAGAGCGATATTTAACTAAATCCTTCCTTTTTTACTCAAACCAAATATTGAGCACAACTTTGAGGAACTGCTGTATTTTGAATATAAACAGTACAGTTGTATACTATATATATATATATATATATATATATATATATATATTTGAATGATATGGAAGTCTTCACCATGCCTTGACCTGCACATGCCTTGCATCTTATATATGGGCACTCTGTTGGATATCCTTTGACTCTTCTGGCCAATAAGATGGCCATCAAGCCTCTATCTCTCTCTCCTATTTGGTGATTCATCAATAGATGCAGTTAGAATACTCTTACCTTCGTTAACATAGATGACTTTAGTCATATCTCATATTTATATGACAATTCTCGGCATCCATGTACTAATCCTGAACTGCATGATGGTACTCAAAACGTCTAGATTTTGATATATAGTATCTAAATTTGATAAATACTTGTAATTATTTTATTTCTCTAACTGATATTCTAATTTAATAATGACGTCTTTAGAAAAAAGGATTTATATTTGAATGCGTTCTAAATACGAAAGCAGATATAGGACTTACGAGCGGAAGGACAGAATTTAGAAAATACAGCTTGAATAAACAGAAAGGGAAGCAATGGTTGGCGATTATCATGAATTTACCAACACGATTCAAAGTTGAAAGTTGAGTTGTCCTCAGCAGTAAAGTTAACTGGTTATTGAATTTGTCTGAGTCACTTCTTGGGAAGATCCACTTGACAATTGTGTAACTGGTGATTTTGTAGGACATTGAAGGGTTGGCTTTGGAGGAACTGATAACGATTGAAGGGGTCCTTCCAACATTTCTACCACTTTACTCATAGCTGGTCTATCAAATGGATTTGTTTGAATACACCATAGACTCACTAAAGTCATCTTCCTTACCATTTCATCATCTTCCACTGTGATTACTACAGAACTAGCTGGATGCTTACCATGTTCAAGATCCTTATAAATCCAATCTGGAAAATACTGTTCATCGGTTTGTGAGCCTCCACTGTCATAATTCTTCCTTCCTCCAACCATTTCAAGGACTAACATGCCATAGCTATAGACATCAGCTTTGTGAGAAACACCACCAAATGCTCTGTTGAATAGTTCTGGTGCAATGAACCCTATTGT
This sequence comes from Acacia melanoxylon, assembly GCA_019022615.1. NCBI lineage: Eukaryota > Viridiplantae > Streptophyta > Magnoliopsida > Fabales > Fabaceae > Acacia > Acacia melanoxylon. Next base: position 4,627,466 of record JAFJYJ010000046.1, read on the forward strand.
TCCTCTTGTACCCAGTATTGACACAATACTCTCTCTCTTTTGACATATTTTAGCTAATCCAAAATCAGATATTTTGGGGGAGAATTCTTCGTCCAAGAGGATGTTTTGGGGTTTGATATCAAGGTGCAAAATTCTCGTGTTACAACCCCGATGCAAGTACTCAAGCCCACGAGCAATGCTGATGGCAACTTGGTACAATACCTTCCACTCCAAGGTACAAAAAGCATTTGGAGATCCTCTTTTATAAATGAAATTATCCAAGGAACCATTTGACATGTATTCATAGATTAGTACTCCTTTGTTCCTTTCAAAACAAAATCCCAGGAGAGTGACTATATTGACATGGCAGGTTTTGCTGATACTTGCAACGTCATTTAGAAATTCTTCTCCACTTCCTTTAGATTCCCTTATCACTTTAACTGCCACAAGACGACCATCAGGTAGGCTTGCTTTGTATACAACACCATATCCTCCCTCCCCCAATTTGTTTGAAAATGATTTTGTCATTCTTTTAACTTCTGAATAACTATATTTCTTTGGTGCCAAAGAGCCATAGTTTCTCATGAGGGATTGAAGATTGTGATCATGATAATCTCTTCCCCCTCTGAAGATTTTCCCATTTTCTGTTCTGAAACGCTTCTTGCAAATATAAATAATCAAAACCGAGATTATAGCAAGCCCACCAGCTCCTGCTGAAATGGCTGCATTTTGTAGAACATAAAATCTTAAAATCTTTGTAATATTAATTGTAGAAGCAATTAAAATGAAAGCATTACTATATTTATTACCTATAGCAAGTTGTGAACCCAGCTTAGTTGATCCTGCAATTGGAACATTGATTTTGAACAAATGTTACTATTTACTTGATCAGCAGAAAATTAATACTCCTCCGGTGTCATTAATGTAAGACGTAATTGGAGAGTTCATCTTGGTTTTAAATGTAAGATATATTTATCATATTTGTCAAATTTTTTTCTAATTTAATAATTACCAAGAGAAAGAGATGTAGAGAATTAAAGAAAATAACTAGGCCGTTTTAGAAAATAAATGTCATATTATCTAATTTAACCAACTTTCTTAATCTAATCAAATTAGTGATTTACATTAAGGACCGGAGGGAGTATAAATGAAGGCATATTTGCCGACACAAATGATAGTGAGTAAAATATCCCTAACAAAGAAACTAAGTAAATTAAGCGAATCCTGGAGAAACATGTAGCTTGATTGAGTTCCATTGTAATTTGGCATAAACACGTCTGATTAGTGCCAGTGTCCACGTAAACCCAAGACAAAAACTTAGACGGCTGTTTCTGGCTTTGTTTGGAGATGAACCACAATCGGATGGTTGTTTGCACAAGTCAGGAATCATTCTTGAGGAATATGAATAAACTGTACTATGTTTTTTTTGGCATGGCTTCCTGGCTAAAGCCTATCAAGGCCCTATCTGCAGAAAAGAACTGGGAACATGTGGGGAAGCCCTCTAACATTTCTGAACTATCAGTCCGTAACTATCTAAAAGCAATGAATGACGAGGATATAAGCCAGTATTAATCTGAAATGACCTAATGAAACTCAAGGCATATTCATCAATCTAGGTTCTCAGAAGCCACTAATTTCTCAGACTCCAATCTATGAAGTGACCAGTACATCAAAAACAAACTTGAATAGACACTACTCTTCAAGTTATACGACTTTACATGTTTTGTCGTGTTGCGATTCTGTAACGTGTATCTGTTCACTTAATAGATCGGTACGAAATTATTACTGAAACATTGGTACTTACTTGATCTACATTTCGAATGAAGAGGTCCGTCTCTACAATAGCAACTGAATTTACTTGAGCTTGTGTTATAACCGCATTGTCCACCAGACTTTCGACAGCCATAACACAGACCATTATCTGCCTCCCATACCAAACCAAAACCTTCATCAATAGCAGCCTTCAGATTTTCCACAGTTGAATTTTCCTGTAGATTTCTGACTTGTGACTCCAAAATTGGAACGATGAGAGTAGATGCGCAGGTCCCTGTCGTCGCACCAATTTCAGGGACCTCGGTAAGGAAATAGCTGACCACTTCGGTACCATATTCACTGCAATTAAACTGAGTGGGACGGATATATGTGAGAGAAACTGGAGGGGAAGGACAATCGTAGTACAGCGTCAGGTTATGAGAGTCCGAACGATATTCGAACAAAGTGAAATCTATGGAATTGTTCTTGAAATCGGTTGGACAAGAATTATTCCAGAAGTCAGTTCTCACAACTCCAAGACTATAATCAGAATAGTTGACTTGCAGGACTCGATAGGTATCATTCATGATGGTGATTTCTGCGTAATCATAATTGCAATCTAGTTTAAATTCTGGGTAGCCACAATACTCTGGTCTTGCCGATCCCCAGAAAGGATAGGCAATGTTCTTGATATTTCCACAATCAAATAAAGAGCTGCAGGATGCCTCATAATCATCACAGAAGCAAATTGGAATTTGATAAAGGGTGATCGAAATGATAAAAAACGAAACAGAGACGCTGAAATGAAGTTGCATCTTGAGAAAGAAACAGAGGATGGAAGACACAGAGGTGTGCCTTCAATTGCACAGTAGATGTAAACAGATGGTGAAGATAGAAATAATGCTCATGGATTGGAATTTTAGAAGGATTCAGCTTGTGACTCGCAAAGATTTTCAAGGAGAATATTGAAAGGTACTGATCCCCGGCTAATGCAAATTTCCCTGGGGCTTTCAATTGGAAATGAAGGTAACATAACTCTGATAAAGCACTTAAAAATGTGAGATTCAGATGGATCACTGGACGTGGTCAAAAAGTCGACCCTATACTTTTAGTACTCTCCAACCACTCTATCATGCTTGCTTGTTATGCATAAAGTCAGAGTGAGACGCGTTTAATGGTTTCCTTTTTCTTTTTTTAAAAAGTAATCTTTATTTTTTTGATACAAGGCTATAGGGGCGGGGATTGAACCCAGGACCTAAGGGGAATTTAATCCCAATACCACTGCACTACTAGTAGTGCTAGTTAAAAGTAATCTTTAGAGTGAGATAGCTTTTAAGCCTTCCCACTCCCAAACATGATTCACATGGGTTTGAATTTTCGAGGAATGATTCGTACTATAAATTTAAAATGTCTCATGACGGTGTCGGATAGAGACTTTTGAATGTTTTAGAAAAAACTTCAGTTTTCCGAAATCTACCTTGAACCAAACTTGCACATGGATTCTCAAACTTAATGAAAAGAAATAAAATTTTGTTTCATATGGAGCATTTCCGCGTATTCTCATTTCTTCCTAAAGAATAGTCACAATCAAATACTCCCTCCGGTCTTAATTATAATAATTAGTTGACTTTTTTAGAGAGGTTAAGGAAGCTAATTAAATTAGCTTAGAATATTTTTATTTTTTTCTTCAAATTAAATAATTTAACTAATAAACTAATATATAATCTAAAAACACAACATATGAAATGATTAAGAACTTATTTAGCCTTCCTTAACCTCTAAAAAAAAGTCAACTGCGCCTTATACTTGTGACCGAATGTAGTAATTATGAAGTTCTAAACCACGTTATGGCAGGAAAGATGTGAAAACCTGGGTGGGGCGGCCTGACTCTTCCTCTAGAATATCCCAACATTTGTTCGGTGAGAAATTGCCAGGAAGTTGAAATGTTATATATATATCCTAAAAGTCAAACATGATCAAAATTATATTTCCGGCCTTAAATATAAGATAAAATTATTTTTTTAAAAAGATTATTGAAACTAATTAAATTACTTTAAAATATTTATATTTATATTTATATTTTTTTCCCCAAACTAATTAGTTTGACTAATAAAATGATATATTAAAAGTCTTAATTATAAGATTTAAATGACTTTTTTTATATATTTAAGGAAGCTAAATAAATTACTTAATCATATCATATGTTGTGTATTTTTAAATTATATATTAGTTTATTAGTCAAACTAATTAGTTTGAAGAAAAAAATTAAAATACTCTAAATTAATTTAATTAGTTTCTTTAATCTCTCTAACAAATCAATTATGTCTTATATTTAGGACCAGAGAGAGTATAATCTAAGGATACACAATACTACCTTCGGTCCTAATTATAAGACCTGGTTAACGTTTTTTTTGGAGAGATTAAGAAAGCTAAATAAGTTACTTAATTATTTCATATGTTGTGTTTTCTTATATTATATATTAGTTTATTGGTCAAATTATTTAGTTTGAAGAAAAAAATAAAATAAAAGTACTCAAAGCTAATTTAATTAGCTTCCTTAATCTCTCCAAAAAAGTCAACTAGGTTTTATAATTAGGACCAGAGGGAGTATATGATATGATTAAGTAACTTATTTAATTTCTTAAAAAAAAAGTCAACTCTGTCTTATATTTAGGATCAAAGGGAAAGAAGGGAGTAGTTATCTTGCAGGATTTGGGTGGTATGGTGTTATAAGGTGCTAATCGCTGCCTTCATCAGCCTTATTCACCTGTTGTTTGGGAACCTAGGAACAAGTATACGACATACTTGAAAATACAGAAACAAACTGTTAAATTCATGAACAATTTTGATTCATGAACCAACACAAACTCTTAATTTATAAGAATGTGACTTCTCAAAACGCATATTTTTCATTTAAATTTATTCCATAATATTGGAGAGACTCTTTCTTTGACCCACCCATATGCAATATTTATAACAATCCCCCACATGTGTCAAAGAAAACACCATTAGCTAAGTTACACTAATGGATACAACCATTGTATCTGGTGGTCTTTAGAACTATGAACCGGACGTAGACCAATAACACTTAATACACAGAGATGTCAGTGAAGCATGGTTCTATGAACTAATAAATCTTGGTGTGTACTAGAGGCATTAAAGGTCACACTTAATACACAGAGATGTCGTCAGTGAAACATGCTTCTATGAACTAATAAATCTTGATGTGTACTAGAGGCATTAAAGGTCAGATTATATCCTAACATTTCCGCTGTTAATGACGATTTTGCGCGCTATGACGGTCATGTGCGTGCCTGGTGCATAACGAATGCTCTAGAGATTTTGCCAAGATCTCGTAGGAGTGACCACACTCCACATTGGTAGAGGGGATTTCATGTAAGTGTACCTGCACTGAGCACACCGTCCTATAAGACTATGAAATCATTAAGAGCTTTGCTTAAACTCAAAACGTGCATTCTAGCACTCTCCCATTGTCATAGGAAGGGACGATTGCTATTTTTCGTGCTAGTCAGAATTGACGAACGACTTGTTCTTACCCATTGAACCTTCTTTATGAGATAACCAATCACAAAGGTTGAGTTGCCATTGTTGTCAATTACTAGTTGGCTTTATTCCTATTCCCCTCGACCAATTTATATCATCCTGCAGGATTTTGTTAACAGCCGATAGGTCTATTATTGACCTCACCAAATCGATTGAGATAACAGCAACACAAATCTTAAGCTAGCTTATCACTTTATATCTCAAACGATTTTTATTTCATCATTGTCTTTTTTCCAATGGCTATTGCCATTTAACAATCACAGATCGTCAACACAAAGCGTTGGTTTCTTGTCAAAATATTTGCTAAGAGGTTTTCGACATTCTCAGCACTCCATCCATTTCCAGAATAATCAACTCTGATTCACATAATACTTAAATTTTGCCACTAAAGGTCAATGATAACCAGTGGATTTTCACACATAGACTAGATCTTAGTTAACATCCATGTATATACATCAATATAACGGGAATCCACTACATGATGCCAATATTATTTATGGCATTATCCTTTAACTATTTCTTTCTCTTCATGAGAGTTTACATATGCTCAATCTCCACATATAATTTGCTATGTCATGAGATTAACAATTATCAAAATGAAGATGGAATATCACCTAGAGGGGGGGGGTGAATAGGTGATTATGAATTTCTTTCGCTTATTGCTCAAGAACATTTAAAACAGAGACAGAGAGAAAAGCAATGAACACAAGAGATTATACTGGTTCAGTCCAATCCTTGACCTACGTCCAGTCCCGTAAAACACTCGGGATTTCACTATCTCAAACCTTGATTACACACTCTGTAACTCTCTGAGTAATCCTCACATTAGGACTTACTCCTCTTTACAAGTTGTAACCAAAATAACTACAAACACAATTACACACTCTGTAAACGAAGGATGATCCTCCCACTCTTGGACTCACTCCCCTTTACAAGTTGTAATTGTACATCCACACTTAAGGTTCCACAACCTTAAGATTTTACAACACAATAATCAAATAAGTGTTTTGAAACTCCTCACGAGTAGATAAAGATAATCACTGAAGCTCAATAATGTCTGAAGCTATATACAGAATATAAATTGATTGCTTTGTCTGTGTATGCGTCTGTCTCACTCAAGAAATTCAAACCTTCGGATATTTATACTATTTGAAGATTGAGGACCGTTGAAGGATTTTGAATCTGTTCGTTTGAATATGTCTATTTGAATATGTCCGTTGAAGGTGTTTAAACTTCTGTGCCTTTAGTTCCGACATTCACTTCAATCCTTTTAATTCTTCCCGTTGTGAGATAGCATTAAGTGCGCAGTTGGAATGTCAGAGAAGCTTTACTTCGATCAGAACAATTTAGCTCTGGTTTAAGTAACTTCATTTAATGCTTCTGTCAGACGAAGTTGCTTTATCCAAATCTGCTGGTAATTTGTGTTTATATAATCTGAAACTTATCAACACACTGGTTAAAAACATTTGGTAATCTCAATAAGTGATAATTAGAAGTAATAAGATATAACCAATGATTTCGTAAATTATGCAGAAACGAATTTCAAAACAGAGATATCTTTGCTTGAGCAATATTCCAAGCTTGCTCGGGCAAGCTTCTTAAGATTCAGTTATAAAGGACTCCTGCTCGCTGATGCTCCAGCATGGAATTTTCCTTGCTCGAGTATGATGCTCGAGCATGATGATTTTCATGCTCGGGCAAGCTATTCAATGTGCAAGGGAAAATGCTTCCCGTCTTCGTTGCTCGAGCAAGTTTATACTCTTGCTCGGGCAAACTCCAGGCAGAGGCGATATCAAGAAGAAGACAGAGTCTGCTCGGGCAGGCTTTTTCTTTTGCTCGAGCATGATGCTCGGGCAAGCAATTCTTCATGCTCAGGCAAACTCTCTTGAGTGGTAAGAAGGCACTACAGACCAATGATGCTCGAGCATGCTTTTCAGTTTGCTTGGGCATGGTGCTCGAGCATGATAAATTTCATGCTTGGGCATATGTGGAAGCAAAGTGCTCTTACCCGTAGTTGCTCGAGCATGCTTCCTAAGTTTACTTGGGCAAGGTTCAATTCTTCGGACACGATGCTTGGGCAAACAATTTTCTTTGCTTGGGCATAGTGCTCGGGCAAGCTATTTATGCTGTTCGAGCATGGATGGATCAATTGTGAAATTATGCTTGGCCATCATGTTCTTTCCTCGAGTAATCATCTTCAAATGCCAAATTGCTTGCTACCCATGGTCTTGTGCAAATATCAATCTCCATTGTCCTTCAAAAACGTAATAGCATTGGCAGCACAGGGGGCAATTTCCAGTGAACGTGTTGTCTTCAAAATAGCTCCAAGTTTGACAAACTACCCATGCTCAGAAACCTCTTCAAATATTCTTTCCATTTCAATAAGAATCAGCTCCAAGCTAGTTGTAGTTCGTTCATTAACATTAGATGAATGGAGGTTGTTCTTGATCAGAGTTTTCCGCAGTATCCTGAACAGACCGTCAACGTCAAAACACTACATCTCCTTCAATTGATCTTTTTTTTTCATGGTTTTGATGTTTTTGGAAAGGTATGTGAGTCTAGTTTCAAATGGAACTGGTTTCAACTCAATTGGATTTGTAGATTTTGAGATACACCCAAAATACCGAAGCTTGTTCTGGACTGTGACGTGAATTTCAGTTGCAACTTCTACAAATCATAGCTCTCTCATATGAACTCCTTTGGGCTTGAATTTTATATCAAAATGACGCATGGGAGTCTAGTTTCATATGCCACTGATTTCATGTCAATCCGATTCCTGATTTGGGAGATATCGTTGAATTACCGAAGGTCACCAGAAACAAAGCTGAACAGAGGAAGCTGAAGAATGTTGTTGCTCGAGTAAGGGTGATTTTCTTGCTCGAACAAGAGCGGATTTCAAGCGAAATTGGGCTGGAAATGAACCTTGCTCGAGCATAACTTTTGTTGTGCTCGAGCATGACACTTTGCATGCGGAAAAGAGCTGAAATTACATAAATGCCCCCCAACAAACCAAAGATTCATCCGGAAAGCTTGAACTTCGCTTGTTTTAACTCGAATCGAGTCGTTCCAACTTCTATTTGATCACGAGAGACTTGAATATTGATATTCTCATGATATTTAACAAGTTCTTCTTTATTCAAACTCCATTCTTGATCATTCTCTATAATTTAATTTGGACTAACCTATAATAAACAAAGTAGTTAGTCAATGTATATGATATAAATTTTTTGCTCTAGATAATGACATCAATATAAGACATCATCAAAACTAAGCATAACTAACATTATTAGTGCTACAAATTCTCAACAATTTGTGCATACATTGATTGAGCTTTAGAATCATCTCAAGTAGTATCATAAAGAATATTCACATAATGGTTCTCAAAACCAATATTTAGAAACATTTCTTATTTTTCATCAATATTCTCAAAACCAAAATCACATTCAATTCTCTCATGCTTTCAAGCACATAACATGATATTTTTGACCATGCAAGTCATCCCCATTAAATTAAAAATTTCATGATATCATGCATGCTTATACCAAGAGAAATTAATAATACTATGAAAATTAAAGCACATTTATCTCTACACTAGATATGGTTAGATTTTCATACCACTATCATATGCTTTTCATACAAAATATTTGATAATTCACAAAATTTGCTTTCAATAGCAAATAAGAAAGCCGTTTAGTTAATCATAACACAACGAATGGCAATTTTATAATTTTCAATATATTTTCTCTACCAAAATAATAATTTTAAGGTATCCCATATCTTAGACTTAGATACCCCACACTTTCAAATATTTTATAATCAATAAAATTCTAATTAAATTAGAATCTCACAAAATATGAATATAAAGATTCACACTTTATAAAACTACATAATCATATGATTTTCAATATTCAAACTAACTGATATGGTATATCCAAATAAATCACACATCATGCAATTAATTATTTCAATTAATTGATCATGGTAACAAATTCTTCCGATAAATTAAATAGTGACTATATGATTTATTCGCAAATATATCACCAGATTTATTGAAACAAAATTTGCTTCAACTTCCAACTATTATCATGCGAAACACAACAAATCCCACTTTTATTCCGCCATATTAATTTAAAAGATTCACAATATTATAGGAGATTAGAAATTATCAAACTAATTAATATCTCCATTGATAATAAAGCCTTAAATGGAAATAAATTCCCCTCTCATTCTAATTAATTAAATTAGAATTTTTCAAATATATAACATCCTAAAATTTAGGAATTTATACCATTATTACGTTAACTATATTTAATTTCTGTAACTAGAAACCAAATAATAAAATAACAAGCATGAACCCAATAATGATCTCTTTATCATCAAAAATTTCATCTTCAGACCATGACTAATTTAATTCAAAATATTTACTAATAAAAACAATATAATCTCCCAATGAAACCAGGGTATAAGATATACATTATCTTCCCTTTATTAATTTAATATTCATCAAATTCTCATTAAAATAAGGAGATATAGTAGGAGATTTATTAACTACCATATCAATCAAAACTTCAATGGAAGTAAATTCACCGTGCAAGTAATCAATAATTAAATAAAATATTAATTTCTATGGGCACATCCATTCTGAAAATCGGCACATCAAATATTGAAGGCTATAAACGTATAAAAAATTTAATATATGCAAACCAATATTCTAATTAATAATAAATTGGACGCATACCAGGGAGCGGTTCGCTTAATAACAAACGGGCGTGGAACGGAACCACTTTTGGTGCCTATCCAAGGATAGACACCATTTACCCATCTGATTTGTCAGGATCTGATCTGAACGGTCCAGATTTGATTTTTTTTAACTGTCTCTTTTTAAATAAAAAAAATCATTTTTTTAAAAAAATGTTAGTTAAGAGATTATCTTTATTTTAGATTCTCTATCCATTAAATTTTTTTTTTTTTTTGGAAAAATATAAAGTCAAAAAAATAAGATCTGGATCGTCCAGATCTGATTTAGACGATCCAGGAGAGAAGAGCTTTCCCAGCCTATCTATAGGTAGGGAAAGTGATTCTACGTGGAACCAGTAACTTTCCTGATGTATGTACCTCTCCTTCCGTACAATTCCACCGTATCCATTAGAACATCTTCCTTTCTGCCTCTTGCCTCACAATGAGTTTGCAAGATTGATGCCAGATCATCGTCAGAATTAATATTTCTCCCATCTTCTGACTCTTTAGTAGTTGCCTCTACTTTGACTCCTCCGTAGTTTCGTTCAGAAACCAAGACATAACCATCATTTTTCACTACTCTGGTAGATTCATAATTGCCATTTGCGGCAGCACCCGACGACAAAGGAGGCTCCCATTTGATCAAGACATCCAATCGTTGGTTCTTCGCTCTTAACATTATTAATCAGCAGAGCAATGTTCGCCCTTGATGAAGGATCTTTTGGCCCGCATCTGCGCCTTACTCTATCAGTATCATCCGGTAACTTGCTTCCGTTTTGATCGGTAACATGGAAAACATCCCTGAACCCCTCTCCTCCATAGACAAAACAGGAGGACCTTTATTGGCCAAAATCTCCTTGTCACTAACAAGGCCCACAATTAATTCATCCCCAAGAGATTTTGCTTCTCTGGGGGCATTAGCATGGCCATAATGCATCAGATCAAAACGCCCATTCATATAAACCCGAACGCGCCTTTTCTGTGCGCTGTCAAGTGTGGATGTGTTACTACGCTCTCTTCGCTTTTCTTTCCAAGCGCAAAGCACACCATGTCAATAACTCTATAGATTGTTGGCATCCCGAGTGATATAGAATCATCTGGAAGAATAAAGAAGCAGATGATTTGAATCGTGTTCGGCAACCACCGGTAAAGAAGAAGCGGTACTCCCCAGGATTAAACAGATCCTTCTTGATTAAATCAAGACGGCAGAACTGGCGGAAGATAAAGTAACTGAGCAAGAGATTACTGATGTTTTTTTATTCTCTTTTTCAAATGGTGTGACAATTGGGGTATTTATAAATAATGAATCAATGGTGACTCTTAAACATTATACCTCTTTAGAAAGTCATAATTATCTGTTAAGTTCATGAACTATGTTGATTCATGAACCAACACAAACTCTTAATTTATAAGAACGTGACTTCTAAAAAAAAACGCATTTTTCATTTTAACATATTCCATAATATTGGAGAGACTCTTTCTTTGAGACACCCATATGCAATATTTACAACAATAATAACACTTGTGCCGTCACTTGAATACCATGACCGGCAAAGTAGTTGACTGGTATATCTGAACCATAGGCGGACCCACGTTATATACAAGGGGGCAAGTGCCTCCCTTGAACTTGAGATTTTCTTTAAAAAAAATAAATAAATACATATTTGAATGATTGCTCACCCTTAAATTAAATGCCCACCTTTAATACATCAAAACTGCACTTCGTAATTAGATGGAGGGGATGAATGGTTGAATGATTGTTTAGTGTCTTATATTGGAAAAGATGTATTTGATAGCATTGGTAATAAGACAATTATGATGAAATTCCAAAAAATAAGGCCTATAATGATGACATTGTAATTATTTTTACTGTAATATACTTTTGTTATTAAAATATATGTACTTGAACTTATTGAGTGTCCATCATTCATTGTAATTTATGTAACTGCATTTCTAACAGCACTTAGCCTTGCTTTTTTAAATGACAAGTTTGTAAAATAATTGCTTCTCTTATTATATCATTAGTGTTCACTTGATTTCATGAATATTTTTTTGATATTTTTTTCTTTTCTTGTTTATATTCATTTATTTTTTAATGCATTTAAAACTTTCCGTAAAAAAAAAAAAAAAAAAATCGGGGCGCTTCCCCCGAACCCCAAATCCTCCCGCCAATGGTGCCCCCTCAATAATTTTCTGGGTCCGCCCCTGATCTGAACCATCAGCTCGCCTGCAGGGTTTATACATAATATTGGATGGAAGTGGAGGAGGAAAACTAGAAGTAGGGCAACCGTAGAGAATGGTTACATTAGCGAGCCCACCAATTACATAATCATCCCTAGCCACTACAAGAATCTGTGTAGTCGAGTACAAATGAAACAGCCGATATTTGAAGGACCATATGGTAATAATTGGGATATATATATATATATATATATCGTCTTCGCATATGACCTGGAAATCAGGAAGACCACAATAATTTGGTCTTTCTCCTCCCCAAAAGGGATAGATGAGGCTTCCGACGCAGATAAAAGTGGTACTTGGCAGTTTGTATATCGATAATCATCGGCACCAAGAGATGTTGGAATAATATTGACAGAGATCAACAAAGGAACCTATTGGCCTAAAAAAAAACGAAGGAGCCAAAAGAATGAACATGGAGGATGGATTAAGGGGTGGTTTCACGGTGGAAACAAACTATGAGAGAATTGAGACGAATGGGATGCATCGTGCAAAGAACATGACATGAGATTGATGAAGCTGTGCTGTAGATGGAAGGTGGCTATGTGAGCTAATGAATTAGCATTTCGTCTGTGTCATGCAGTATGCAGCCATGGATGGTTCTGAAAATGAAGGCCTTTGAACGAGTCCAGTGAATTTTAAATTAACATGCCAATTGGGATAGATAATAGAAGTTACACACTTTGCATCATGCACATAAACAAACTAGATTGACCTTTTTTTTCTTTTTCTTTTTTAAAAATAATTTGGAAATAGTCTTAACTGATTAATTAAATGTTAAAAAAAAAAAAGGAAACCGTGGAATAGAGCATAGGACCGGATTGAGCATTTCCATTTACTGGTAATTAACATTTTTGAAAAATTCTTATTTTATATAGTTAAGTCAATGATGGATTTTCCATTATTTTGCGAAGGATTCAAAGAAGTTCCGAATATATGATTAATGCATCCACATGTGGCTAACCCCCTCTGGCTACTTTGCCAGGAAGTCCAGAAATGTGGAGAAATTAAATTAAATGAAACTAATTCAAAGAAGGATGATTGTGAGAAAGGAAGGATGCAACTACATTTAAAAAAACTTTGTTGGCAATGTTCTTTTTTGGTATTTTCAACTGATATTCGGCTTTAAGGTTCGTTTGGGACTCGAACTCAAGATTTAAGAGGATGGTTCCTTAGCAATATTCTATTGAATAGTAAAGAGGACTAAGTCATTGATCGCTTTGTAACAATTTTTATCAATATGAATTATGCAGACAATAAGTCAGGATCAAAGTTGAAAGATAGTAGATAGAAAGCATGTAATGTAATAAATTAAGAATATGATGCAAACATGATAACAACTACAAATTAAAATAGTCACAGACACTGTTTAGGGGTTTATTGAACCCAGGTAGCAGAAAAATGAAGCGGAAATTAAAATACACTGAAACTGATTATACATTTCGAAAGAAACCGAAAATACTCAGCAGCTAGTTAGTATCAACCATGCCAGAAACAAAAGTGAACTTCGGACAATTCACAGATAATATTCCGTCCCTAAAGATCTAATTATCTAACTTGATTAGATTAGGGAAGTTAGTTTAATTAGTTAATATGCCATAATTTTTCCATAGCACCCTAATCTTTTTCCTTAATTTCATCAATGTCTTTTTAATTTGATTATTATTAAGGGATTATTGATTGATAAAGGTAAATTAGAATTTTTATTGATAAATATAGGAAATGCATTTTACATAAAGGACCTTGATCAACTCCCCAATTAGATCTTAAATTAACAACATGGAGTACTACTCATAGATAATAACGGATAAGAAATGAAAGATTTGTTTGCAATTACTCATGGGTGTCAATTATAGCACGTAGGAAAAAGGAAAAATGCAATTGGCATCTACTTATAGACGTACCTGAATTCCCCTGAGGCCGAGGCTGAGGCGTTGAGTTGCCTCTTAAGTAGTAGCAGATAGTCTTATTTGAACGCCAGTCATAGCCAGACACCCCCTCTTTTCTGACACTCATCGCACTCTACAATTCCAGCTATCCATTTTATTTGAAATCCATGTTTAAGCATCCCTAGCACTATGCTTGAAACCCGAAGATCAACCTCGGACGTAGAAGCTTTAACAGGAACAATCACGCTTGTAGAGCATAACACAGAAGTTTGAGGATTATTATCCCACAGTACAAAGACAAATGGATTAACAAACCCAATTTTGGGACAAGAAAATTGTTAGGGGTATATTGAGGGGACTGACGGACAGCCATATAAAAGGATGATATTTTTTGTTTCAGACAAGTTTTCAAACAACTGAGGGTCAAAGCTTGTGTTCAGAAGCTGATTTGGGCATCAGTTTTGCCTGTAGTCAAATCTCGCGATTGTCAGAATATGTTGGCCTGGATCGACATCCAAAACTAGGTATGTGACGCTTCGGATTGTTATGAATGTCAAACCTTCAGAACAATTGAGCTTCAACTCAGGATAGCCACAACCTTCTGAACGGCCTTGTCCCCAGAAAGGAAACCCAACGTTTTCAATCTTCCCGCAATTGTACAGAGTACTGCAAGCTGTATAACTATCGTCGGTGATCGAATACTAAGGACTCAGAAGGAATAATGAAAGTGTTATGCACGAAAGAAGAAACCGTGGGGTGAAGAAGGAAGACATTGACGAAGAAATGAATTGCAGTGAGAGAAGACATTGACTGTGAGGGTAATGCTTTGATGAGAAGGCAGCAGGGAGCGGAAATTTCAGCTTGGAAATTTTTTAACGGTTTATCACTCCCTTTCAGTCAATCCTAACCAAGGAAAATCAGACTCTGACGGCTACAAAACATTTAACGATTTTATTGGCCATGTCCAAAAGTCTTCGGTCATTTATTTAATCCATCTTGTGTTGAGTTTTTCTCTGGCAATATATATATATATATATATATTGATAGATAGATATTCTTTTTATAAGCAACGGGCGAAGCTTCTGGTTGTGGGCACCACATAGGAAAATCAGACTCACTATTTTTTAATTGAATTTTAATATTTTTTTAAGAGAAAACATGCTGCAAAATAATAATCCGTACTAATTACTAGTTGTGGCCACCACCTGCATGAAATCTGAATCGTTTCTAGGGTTGGAATCTTGTTTACTCTCAAGTCAAACTACTCTTTTTTCTTGAATTTTGAGTGGTTAAAAAGGGGGGAAATCTCTCAAGACCTTCAAAAGTCAGCAATTTACTAAAGCAAACAATAATCCACCGGTCCGTTTGGATTAGTCATGAGAGAAGTGACTTATTTTCTATATGACTTTTACAGAAATAAGATAGGATAAAAGTCTAATTATAAATGTGATTTATGTTTGGGTTGCGATGACTTATTTTTTATTTAAATTTTGTAAAACTAAGATAGTGACACGTGACGATGTTTGCTATCAATAATAGTTCAAAAAATCAATGCTAATGGTCTCCACAAGAAGGGCACACATCCCCACAAGAAAGCCACACATCTCCAAGTAGCCTGCTAATTTAGTGTGTGTCAACTGGGCATTTATTTTTTCTGCTTTTTCCTTTAGACTTTTCCTGCTTGTTTGTAACTTCAGAGGTGGACGAGCTTTGGACACTCTCCAAACACTATGGATTGAAACTTTTCCCACACATGGTTTTTTTAGAAAAACCCATTTGTGTTTCACGCTAACCAAAACAAAAAAGGTATGAGTTTTTCTCAACTGGGCTTTTACTCATGCTACTGGGCTTTTCATGCTCTAAACACTCGATCCAAACAAGCTCAAGTCTCCTGACTTATCAGGTTGGCTATTGATTGTTGCACAGTTTGCTATAGGAGGAGGTCAAGGTCATCTCTCTGTTGCCCTATTTGAAGAAGCCCTCAGTTTGTTTCAGCAAGGAGCCGTTAGGATTTAATTTTTCTTCTTCAAGAAAAAAAGGGGGGGGGGGGGGGGAGGTCACTGGGATTTGAAGATTTTATCAAATTCTCATTGACAAGATGCAAGAAAAAGTATAATCTGTGGTCAAAAAGTGGCGTTAATTCTTGACACTTGATGCAAGAAAAACCTTGAAAGTGGCGTTATGAGACTTAAGTGTTAAGACTCTCCCTTGGTGACCACCTACTGCTCTAATATATATAAACAAGATCTTCTTTTCAATCGCACAACATGATAATGAAATAGCTAGGGATCCGATATAATCTGTGGTCAAAAAGTATAATAATTATAATGGCCCTGTCTTCTCAAGATACATACAAACTAAACCTATTTGTACATTTAGAGAGGGCAAAAAAAAGAAAAGAAAAAGAGCATTGACCATTCTAATAGAGCTCTTTAGATATATGTAAGTGGATTAGAGATTACACAAGATGTATCATTCCACCGAAAGATGAGGGAAATTTACTTATAAGAGACTAAAAATCATCCACATCTCTAAATTTTGTAGCAAGACTAAAAGTACTTAATCCTCAAAATTCTCCATGCAGAACACTTCTGTTTAATCCTCTTTGTTTCCCTTATGTCTTCGATCATCAATAACCTTGTTTGACTGTGTTTTCTACTAAAATATGCTCAAGTATATCTTGCTCCAACGGCAAGGGACCACAGTCATCTTAAACAAAACCCAGATACCAAAGCCAACGTGACTTGGAACATTTTTAACTATGTTTTGAATTAGTCATATCAGTTGATGAGAAACTACCGTCGGAATAACTAACACTACTGCAATCTAGTTTTCATTCCACGACAAAGAAATCAAATTGCTTTTGGTCTTTAACCAATGAGCTTATGTAGCTCAAATAGATTAACTTCCAAGTTGAGATGAAATTGAAGTAATTGGATTAGTATCTAGTTGGCCAAAAAAAAAAAAAAAAAAAAAAAAAAAAGGATTACAATCTCTTTCAGCAATGTAGTCAAGTTCTAACCGAAATTTTATCTCCCAACGTCCAAAAAGTGCTAATCACTATAAATTTTTCATTTGATTCTGATATGTAATTATGTATGTATTTCAAATGTGATTGTGTCATCATATTGGTATCAAGGTTTTGTTAGAAATTTTATGAAATATGATAATATGATATCTTATTATTTATTCAAATTATATCTAGATATATTTGCTAATTAATTATATAAGGGATATTCTATATTTTATTAGTTTATTTATTTTTTGATCAAAATTACATGTTTTAGATATTATATAATTATTTTGAATATTATTTGATTATTGTTTTTGGATAAAATATCTTCTGATTGTGGCCCACATGTGATTTGGATAAAGATTTTGTTTCAAGTTACATGTTTGGCCGGTAAGCTATTTGAAGCCTGAGTGGAGGGCGATAAATAATATAGGCTAGGTTAGAGGCAATAACATGGAAAATATATACTTGCTCTTTAAGGGTACCCTGATAGGTGACCACTATTCCTATGCCATCATTGTACCCAATCTTCACGTTAGAAGAGACCCTGATTATTTTCTACTAATTATTATTTTTGATTTCAATTGTCTCTATTTTAGATATATCGAGAACTTTGTGGATTGCATCTTCAAATTATAGCATGGTGAGAGGTGCTTATAGTTTTAAGTCTATCGCTACCGGTGTGTTTGGATTGAGAAGAGGGAATAAGAGGGAAAGGAAAGTGATCCCCTCCCCTCATTTAGTTTAAAATTTTGGAGAGGAGAGTCAAAATCTTAAACCATCCTTTCCCTCTCATTTTAATCCAAACAAATGATTTTTCCCCCTCCCCTTCCCTCTAACAAATCAAACAAGGTAACATACGCTCCCTTCCCATCATCTCAAACCAAACACACCCTATAACTCTGATAGTGAAGGAATTTTATATGCTCATATGATTTTTATTTAGAGTAAATTCCCAACATGTGGTATCATAGCGGGTTCCATATCCCCTATGCCTGCAATGTTTTTGACATGATGCGATATGAATTTTGAATATATTTTATTTTCTTATTTGAGAATAATTTTTGCGCATCATCTAGGTTTGATTTCATATGTGCTTTTTATTTTTGTTGCGATCTGAATATATGATAATAGAGTTAAGATGCAAATTCATCCTGGATGTATTTGTGAATGAGTAATGTTGTCCTAAAATTTTGTTGTCTGAATGTTGCCCCAAAAATTTCAAAAAATAGCAATATTGTCCACTTTTTAACCATAATTTATTTTGACTGTGACCATAATTACTTTCATAGTAGTCACGGGTTTGGGTTCTCTCGAGCCCTTTATTTATTATTTTTTTCACAAAATTTCATCTCCATCATTAAATTAAAAAAATGGATGGTTCTGATTTCATAAAACTGCTATTTTAAACATAAATAAATAAATTTAAACTATTAAGATTTTATCCAACCAATTCATAACTGCAATGCAAACAAAATTTTTAAAAGATAAACTATAAAACCCTATGATAATAGTTTTACAAAATATTAAATCTGAACCATTCATTTTATAATCTGATGATGGAGATGAGATTCTAAGAAGTAAAGGAGAAAAAGAAGGGTTAAGTAGCAAATTTGCCCTGGAAATTTTCGTTGAGGAGCAATGTTACCCAAGAAGTTTTTCTTATCTCAATGTTACCTCGGAAGTTTCAAAATGTAGCAATATTGCCTATTTTTATTAAAAGGTTAACAGTCAACGTCAATTTTTTGATGATCAACGTTAATTTTTTTAACAAAATAGGGCAGCATTGCTACATTTTGAAACTTCTGAGCAACATTGGGATAAGAACAACTTCCAAGGCAACATTGCTTCTAAGCTTATACTTCCAGGCAGATTTACTTCTTAACCCAAAAAGTATTACGAGAGTATCCTCTTCCTAGTAGCCACTTGTTTTCTTACTTTTCCACCTCATCCCCTCTCCCTCATTCACTCTTTATGGAAAACAAAAAGCTTCTTCCCTTCTTCTTCAATGGTTCGTTCCCACTCAAATCCATGGAAATACCCCGCCGTCGGCAGTGTGGCAAAAGCCAGTTGTTGGGTTATGAATAAGAAGTGGGTTGGAGAAGAAGAGGAAAAGGGAAGGTGAAAGAGGTGTGTGGGTAGAAGTCCTACATTTGACAAGATATGAGAAATAGAAAGGTTTATAAGCCTCCACTTCAACTCTCTAAATTGCCCCTTGGGGCACACCACTTTTTGGAGGAGAGATAACTTAGGTGGACCTTGGTCTACCATGCACGCACCGCCTTCGCCGCCTGTCCATCTGGCCAGGGTTGGTTCGGTCAGTCACGCGTGTGTGTGAGAAATTAACAATAATTTTTATTAAATATTTTTGTCCAAAGCCCCTCTGTGTTTCTCCCAACCAGCGCCAGTAATGGTTTTGGTTTTCGAATTTTTCACCGTTAATTTTTTTTTAATTGAAATGTTACGTGCGATTTCTCCAATGAACTAGTATTGTTTTGCCACTGCCGGTCCATCGCATCAGTGTTTCGGCTGGAGTCAATCTGACCATTTTTTTTCGTTTATAAATAGACGTGCATGTGACAAAAAATCCCCTTGATTTTTTTAACACTTTGTTCTCATACATACAATATACTGCATTCTGCATAATCTCTTAGGTGTGATTTCTTTGACATTTGGTTGTGTTCATGGCGGCTCCTAATTGGTAGTGTCATCATTCTGGAGACGTAATCTGTTCTATCCTGAGAGACAATTTTTCACGATCCTTGGGCATCAATATAGAGAGAAAAAATTGTCTTAAGGAGACAACATCTGTTGAGTTCGGATTTCATCATTTTTCTGCACCTGATTCTCATATACCGTGAGTTCTAATGTTTACTCTCTTGTGTAGAATTGTTGTATGTTCATAGATTGTCCCATCTTGATTACACGGATCCTAGCCTTTATAAAATTGGTTATATTTCAATTTTAAAGTCTTTTCAATAACACCAATTACGGCCTTAGCAGAAGATTTCAAATGGGTTCAACATTCCGATGTTGCCAAAGAAAGAAATGTTCTATTCGGAGAAATCAAGTTCTTCAGCTTGACAGTGGCGAGACCGAGACAAAGACGATGAGGCCCCGCATTTCTGAAAATCAATCTCCGTCTTCTACAAACAAAAATCCATGATTGATATGAATTTTTTTCTTTTCCAAAGTCTGGTTCTAGTAACTAAAAGGGTTTTTAGCTATCAAGGAAACAAATGCCTCTTGAATTCTACCTATTGATCACTAACCTTGATTTTTAGTGCTTGTTAGAATCTAGCATGTTCTAACCGGGAAAAAGAAAGGTTCAAGCATGCACAAAATTAGTTGATTGAAAGAACCTATAATTTCATCCTTGATAAAGCGATAGAAAGTAAGTGAAACCAACTCCAGCTGGTGATTTCAGGTATAACATATTTTCCTCTGCAATGAGGAGATGCTCAATCACCAATTTGGATTCAAATTACAATGTTTATAATGGTTGCTAGTGGGGTGTCTTGGACTAACCTTTGTTCCAATTGTAATCATTCTTTATTAGACCATTTTCGGTTAGGTCTTTTTTTGGTGAAAAGAGAGAGGCATCAGCCCCTATATATTAATGTAAACAGAAAGGGGACCAAGTCCCATACAATCATTATTGAATATAGTCCTTATAGTGTATGGACAAACATTCAAAATGGAAGATCGCGAAATACCATCTTTAGCAAGTGCATCAGCCAACAAATTTTGTGTCCTTGGTATCTTCTGAAGTTTAACCCTCAAGTTTCTAGAAAGCAAAAATTTAATTTGTAAGAACACCAAACTACTAGGAGAGTCGTCCTTCTCCTGAAGTAATTTGTCTATGAGTAACTTGGAATTAGATTCAACTAGTAGGGTCCTACGTCCTTCATCCCAGGCTAGTTGGAGCCCCAATAAAACCGCTTTCTCTTATGCATTGTAAGCCCCGCAAAGTCCCAGAATATGAGTAAAGCCTGAGACCCATTTACCTCTTGAGTATCTAATGACTCCTCCATAGCCCGTATTTCTATTCGTCAATGACATAGCTCCATCGACGTTTAGCTTATGGTAGTTTGTTGGAGGGGGAATCCATTTGGTAGGGTTTGGGACATTTTGAATTCGTTGCCTGTCATTATAAGTAGGAAGAAGGCAGAACAATTTCCACGTCCTCTTGATAATTGTAATAGGGTTAATTGGTTTTAGGAAGTTAGTTTTGAATGTGGATTCATTTCTCCAGTTCCACAACCACCATACTGTGACCCCTCATATGAGGTTCCAATGCTTAGTAACAAATGTACCCAATTCTTTGTTTAGATTTAAGGACATCCAATCTTTAAGGGATGAAGAAGTCTGTGAAAGATCTTGGGTGAACCAGTTCTAACCAAATCTATTTTGCAAAATGACAATATCAGAATATGTGTATCTCATTCTCTGATTAGGCATTACAGTAGTGGCAGATAGATGAGGTGTGTGACCATTTGCTTCTCTATTCATTAGTAGAAAGTCTATTGCAATAAGCCAACCACAAGAAGACTCTAATTCTCTCATCACCATTCTAAGTCCAGATATCCTTATAGGTTTTGCTGTAACAATGAGTTTGTGGAGTTTCAATCATAAAATAGGTGCTTTTCACAGAGAAAAGCTCATGTAATGGGCCGTTCCATAACATGATATCCTCACCAGCTCCATCGAGGGGAGGTAAAATAGCAATGAGGCTTTGAATTACCTCACTGTGTACTATATTGGCAAGTCTCGATAAATCCTAGGGATGTCCAAAAAACCCGGCAGTCCAGGTGGCTCGACCCGGTCCGAGACCATTCACGCAAACCAGACCAGACTGGTCTGGTCGGGCCGGATTGGACTTCGGTCCAGGGGTTCAGATCCTATGGACTGGTCCGGTTTGGCCCGAAAGTGTTTTTTAAATTTTTTTTAAAAAAGCCACTACATCAATCTCTCACTGGGCACCCTAGCCAAATTTGCGACTTCACTCCCTTTCATCCAGTATTGATCTGTGGTTGGCTTATAAAATTTACTTGGCTTTATAAAAGCGTGCCTCTATTTTATATTGTATTCTTGTTCAATGACATATTGTTGGAGATTATTATGGGTTTAGGATTGGATTTAAGATGTTTACATGTTTATTTATTGTCCCGCAGGTGTTTCATTGATTTAATTATTGTTCTGGAAGTGGGAAAAGATTTTTTTTTGAAAAAAAATGGTCCGGACTCGGGTCCGGGCGGTCCCCTGTCAGACGGCAGTCCGGCCCACCCGGACCGGACTGACTGCACTGGGCCGGATTGTCCAGCCCGAGGTCCCTCCTGGACCAGACCTCGGGTTGACCCCCAACCCGGTCTGGTCTAGTCCATGGACATGCCTAATAAATCCCATGCATTGTGTGGAGCCCAATCGGAGACCTTACTACCCTCCTCTTCAATGTATAGAGGTCTACAGCTAAGATCTTGAATCAGTTTGTTCAGAAAAAGCTAGAAATCCCGAAAGAAGTTAACTGATCTCCCATTTCTTATCATCCATCTAGTACCAGCATCAACAATATCACTTTGCCTGCAAATAAATTTCCGTAGGTCTGGGGTTGTTGGCTTTATGTTCAATAGGGAAGCATCACTTCTAGTCATGTACTTCTTGTGAAAGGGTATCGTATCAAAGACTATCAATGCCTTTGATTAAGTTCCAAGTTAGCTTTGCCCCAAAGGCTCTGTTGACAGAGGATGGCTTTTTGAGGTTGAGTCCACCATATGGTTTCGGTAGTGTGATATTTCCCAGCTCACTGGGTGGAAATTCCTTCTACTATCTGTGCTCCCCCAGATGAAGTTACGTTGGAGTTGTTCAATCTCGTTACATATGCTAGACGAAAGTTGAGCCACTTGCATTAGGTATATAAGGATTGTGCTGATAACTGACTTTGCAAGTGTTAATCTTCCTGCTCTTGATAGACATTTTGCTTTCTAGGTTGAAAGCTTACGTTTAGCTCAGTGCACGATGTACTGGAAGGTCTCCCTATTCTTCCTTTGTCTTGTTAATGGGAAGTCCAAGTACTTCCCTATCTTAGTAGATATTCATGCCTGATATGCTTTTGATCTTTTCCTTCAAGTAAGTAGGAACTTTCGAAGAAAAGAAGATTGAGGATTTATTAACATTTATCTTTTCCCTAGAAGCACTGCAGGACTGATTAAGAGTTTCCATCATACAGATAGCTTGTTCCTCAGATGCCTCACCAAAAAGTAATAGGTCGTCAGCGAACATCAAGTGGGAGATTTCTAGCCCCTACTTTGTCATAAAAATAGGCTTCCACTTGCTCGCAAAGATCATATCACTTATAAGGTGGGATAATCTATCCATACACAGAACAAAAAAGGAATAGGGATAACAAGTCTCCTTGTCTAATGTCTCTTCTAGGTTGGAAGGTAGGACATGCTAGAAATACATCTCATGGTGATTGATATAAAATTATTATAAAACCCGGCATATGAAAGAACTTCCTTTATAAAGCTCCATCAAATTCTATCGAATGCCTTTTCCAGGTCAATTTTCATGGTCATGATCCCATGCTTCCTTTTAGCCTTCTTCGTGTTGTGAAGTATTTCCTGACGCACTATGATGTTATCTTGAATATGCCTGCCTTGGATAAAGCTTGCTGGGAATGAGGAGATCAGCTTGTCCATAATTTCTCGTAGCTGAAGAGTTATGATTTTCACAATGCATTTATATTGGAGTGTGCACAATAAGATTGGTTTGAAATGACCAAAATTTTGCGGTTGATCTCTCTTTAGAATTAAAGAATGAGAGTTTTGTTAGCATTTGAAATGTCAACACTCCCATTGAAAGCACTCTGAACAAAATTACATATTGTAGGACCAATCAAGTCCCAGTTTCTTTGATAAAATAAGGGTGGGAAACCATCAACTCCAGGTGACTTTAAAGGTCCCATAGACTTGATTGCTTCATGAATTTATTTTTCCGAATGAGTAATAGCTAGAGATTCCAGGCGTATACAATCCACTGATGGAAAATTACTAATTGTGTTAAGACTATTACCAGTAGGCGACTCCTTTTGAAACAAAGTTTTGAAGGAATTCACCACATGATTTCTGATCTCCTTTTCATCTTCCAGCCAATTCCCTAAACCATCTTGTACTAACAAAATTCTATTGCGGCGCCTTTTGTAGTGACAAAATCCTATTGCAGCGCCTTCTCATGCTTGGCTTAAGGTGATAGTATTTAGTGTTCATATCTCCTTTCATGATCCACTTTGCTTTGGATTTCTGGAACCATTTAATCTCTTCACGCTTCAAGATTTCCTCCAGCTGGTTCTACAACTGGTCCTCTAGATTATTGAGAAGATTCAAAGGTGAATTTTGGATCCCACGAAGTCTTGCGAGAATTATCTTCTTCGTCTTCTCTACTGATCCAAAAGTGTCTCTGTTCCATGCTACAATTTCTTTTTTTGAAGTCGTTTAATTTCAGTTCCAGATCGTCGTTGTGATGCCATTGATTCGACATGAAATTGTTGAAGTCCTCATGAGCCATCCACATAGCTTCAAATATGAAGGGTCTTCATTTAATACATCCTGATGCTAGCCCCAAATCAAGGTAGATTAGGTTATGATATGAGAATCTAGTTCTTGGAAGAATATTAACTGCACAAATTTTCAGTGAGGATAGAAGTTCTTTATTAGCAAAGGCTCTGTCCAATCTCTCGAACAATCTAGAGTAACCCCTTGTACAAGGTCCCCTCCAAGTGAATTTTGGACCAGAGGCCCCCAGATTTGTTAAGTCACATTGGCCTATTTTGTTTTGGAACCAATTAATTCTCTACTGATTGCATTTAGAACTACCAATTCTTTCTGAAGAAAACATAACACAATCCATGGTGTAGAAATTCTGGTAGCATGGTACCATATCTTTTCCCAAAAATCAATCTTATGATGTAATTGAGGCAGAACATACACTGACTTTAGAATGAAATCAGACATACCTGGTAAGGAGCAATATAGATGGAGGTATTGTCTATCTTCTTCTAACACCATGACTTATATTTTGTTGCTATTCCAGAGCACCACCAGTCTGCCAGTTAGACCAATGCTTGGAACCATTTTGAATTTGTCATAACCTAGGCGAAGAAGATAATGTAGTTGTTGCTCATCGGAGCATCTTTTATCGGCTAACATGATTAGAATAGGCTTTGGTCCATTTAAAATTGCTTGCAAGTTTTGATAGAGTATCGAACCACAGGAACCTCTATTATTCCAAAATAAGAATTTATCCATAAAAACCATAAATATAAGAGTAACAGGCCTAAAAAAACTTCCGTAATAAGCCTCTTTCAAGAAGGTGTCTATAGAACCATGCAGACCTTAACATCCCCTCCTTGGTTTGTGGTAAGACCATCATCCTCCATTGGGCTCATTGGATCGAGCCCAAAAGCATCCTGGATAGGTTCAGTCCTTGCATAGACACTATCACGTGCATCGTGTGGTATGAAGTAGGAAGTCATGGGCACTATAGAATTCTCTATACCATGGTCAACTTCAATCCTTAAACTGCAATCTTCCAATTCTTCTTTCTACACGGAGTGAATATCCTCTCCCATTGTGATCATCAGAACTTTGTCCCCTGTCCCATATCTTTTCCTAGCATTTCTCTTGACCTTTTTCCACCTTTATGTTCCTATGCTATACTACCATAGGTAATGCTCATTCTTCCAAGGCCTCTAACGCCTCATTCTTTTTGTATCACTTCCCTCCACTACCTCTTTTTTTGTGCTATGATATTACTCGTACCAGGTCGTTGTTGTCGCCTTTGTTCCTTTTGGTCAGTGCTATGGACCACATTTTCTTGTATAATCTCCTCATTAGGGATGCCATTAGCATTAATATCATTGGCTAAAACACCAAATTGGATCCCAATTTAGGATAACAGATGTTTCTATAGGTTTGTCTTTGGTTTTCCGTTGCCAGTGTGGTTTTTGGACAATCCCCATTGCTTCGTCAGGTTCTTGGTCGCGCTTTGATCCTTGGGAATTTTTTTTTTTCCTCCGTAGAGGGTTCCTACACTTCCTCATTTTGATGTTTACGCTAAGGGCACGTTTCAAACCTATGGCCATAGTTACCATAGTTTGTGCATAACAGATGCAACCCTTCGTATTCAAGATAAAATGCTTTACCGTCAATGTAGAATCCCTGCGTCAATTGTTTGCTAAGCTCTATGAGGATGCAAATTTTGTCAAAATGACCCTTGAGTTGACATGAAGTATTCATGTCAACTTTTATAGTCTTCCCTATTATGTTCCCAATCACCGTTAATGCCTCTTCATTGTAATACTCGAGGGGTACCTTCAGGAGTCTCACCACTCAGATGACGACTTTTTCAATTGAAGCTTTATCAAGTTTGAAATTAGCTTCCCATGGTTTGATAGTTAAGTAGTGGTCATATATCATCCAGGGCCCTCCCGTAAACACATCAAAATAGTTATCCGTATTTGTGAGTTTCACAATATAAGAACCATGGCCAATGTTAATCAGAGTTATCACACCTTTTTTAGCCCATATAGACTGTAGTCTTTTTTCTAGAGCTCTGAAGCCAATGCTCCTTCCTAGGAGTTTCACGATGACAGCCTTGTTCCAAGCCTTGTATAGATGTTTTTTCATCGAGTAAGAAAGACTAAACGTAGGAAAGTTCCTAATCGGATTCTCAGTGATCTTATATTTCCCTTCCTCATGTTCCATCTCCAAAGCATCTAGGGATTTCATGGACATGGAGTCATCCGAGATGGAATCCACATCTTGTTTGCCCTCATCCTCAAGAATTTCTTCATCTCTGCATGTTCCTTTCAGCTGGTCTACGAATGAGAGGCCTCCTGCATTGTAAATAGTGGGGTTGTCTCCTAATTTAGGCTAGTGGGTCGTTTGAAATATCTCATGGTATCTGGGTGACACATTTTTAATCTTCTTCGAACTCCTTGAGAGTAAATCATCTTCTTCTGTCGAGGAAGGCACTAGTTGAATCTTCTGGTAAGAGAGCATGAGAGCCGTTTCCTCTTATAGTTTTAGCACAACTTCTCGTCTAGTGTTATTCACTCATTTTTCCAAATGTCACAGTTAGTTTGAAAGGTCCATGCTCAACGAAAGCTCCAGCTCCAAGAGATGAATAACCAGGCCCTTCAAAAAGCAAAGAACAAGAAGCCCATAAATCATTTGAATTGCATCTTTTATTTAAGAGATCCAAAATATGGTGGCGGGGTATTACCATGGATATGAGTGGGGGTGAACCATCAAAGAAGGGAAGAAATTTTTGTTTTTCTTAGAAAGAGTGATTTTTTTTTGGGACAAAAGAAAGAGTGAATGAGGGAGAGAAAGGGAGAAGGGATGAGGTGTAAGGATAAGTTCGTAAAGTAAGAAAGTATGTGGCTATCGTATAAGTAATACCATGGTTAAAAAAACATTTCTACATTTGAAAACTTTTAGATTGATATTAAAACTAAAAAAACTTCCAGACAATATTACTCATTTGAGAATATTTTCAAGATAGATTTACACCTTATCCCTATAATGATAATATTATATGCTTTTGGGTTATTGACACTTAAAGAGTTTACATTTTCAATCTCCATCGCCATTTTCATTGGTATGTGGGGGTCCTGAGATCATTATTTGCTTGACTTTGAAACCAAAGTTTTGATTTAGCTTGTTTTTGTGAGTAATCATCTAGGCTTGCTTTTGTTTGCCGTGACTACCCCATCAAAATCCCTGCTTAAGAGCATGTTTATGATAACATCAAATTAGGCTAAAAGCCTAGTGGCTGGTGGCTGATTGGTTTAAGGAAAAAAAAGCTACTTCTAGGGAAATCATGGTGTTTGGGTAAGTATCTGTGGCTGATAGGTTTATGGAAAAAAAGTTAATTCCAATTGAAGCCACTTTTTGAAGCTTCTCCATGACCTTCACCATCATAGTGACTGTTTTACCTTTTTGAGCCAAATGACCAACTGGTCCAAGGGTTTTATGTAATTCATTTTCATTTGGTACATGGTACTAATTAAATCAGAAAGCCTCTCAGTTATTTTTTATTTATTTTTACATCACATCATTGTCCAACATGAAAATGAAAATGCATTCATTTTTTACATCACTCATCGTCCAACATTAAATCAAGAAGAGGATGGGACGATGATGGAAAAAAAATGAATTACATAAAACCCAAGAGTGATTTACCGGTTATTTATCTGGTCCCCAAGAGTGATTTACCAAATGAAAATGAATTAAGTACACACACTGTCGCCTCTCAGTTCAAATCATCATCCATTCCTCTCTCTCTCTCTCTCTCCCTACCAACAATCGTCCAAGTCATTTACTCTTGGGGACCAGATAAATAACCGGTTAAAAAAGAGGATTAAATCAGCATTTTTATATATAACCGGTAAATCACTCTTGGGGCAATATTTAAGACTCTTAAAATTTAAAAATGCTGATTTAAGAAAAAAAATTTAAACTAACTGACTAAATAGTTTGTAAATTATATATGTGTGTGTGGGGGTGTAGTATTCAAAGATATTCATATCTTTTTCAGTCATTTTTTATTTCAACTGACTTTTTAAACGCTAAGTCAAATAAAAACTTATCTGAAAAAAAGTCACGGGTACTAAAACACCAGAAATAGAGTCCACAATCGCTGGAAAAGACCACCTGTGCTACCAGGACCAGCGGCTCCATAGGGTTTTGTTTTGCGTTGCATAGGCTGGTAGGTCAGGTTTAGAGATCCTAAAATGCTGGGGAAGATGACCCAAAACTATGTGTTTTGGCGTGTGGTAGACGGTCTTCCTCATTCCCGAGAAACGACGTCGTCAGGCCCTAAAGTGAAACGCACCGTTTCATTTATATAAGAAAAGGGCTTACGCATTTTGGGTCTTGATTACTTAGGCTTGCTTTTTTTATGCGTTCTTCTCATGAAGATTGGGCCTTGACACTTTTTTGTCATTTTTGGTTTTAAAATTTTTCCAGAATTGGGCCATAACTATTGTTTTCCATTTTTTTGAAAAACCATTTATTAGACTCTGTTTTGGGCTCACTATTGCTTTTGTTTCTGTCTCAGTTTCCTTCAAATTGGGCCTTTGTTGTTGGTTTTTTTTGGGTTTATTTTCCCAGATCTTGGGCCTTTTAGTTTTTGGTCATTTATTGACTCTTTCTTTATTTTTTGTTTTCTTTTTAATTTTCTTAAGATGAGAAATGATAATATATAATCATTTACTTTCATTCTGTGATAGATCCTGAAGATTAGAATCTAATAGAACAATTCAAGAACCAAAATATGAAGTTCTTGACCAAATACACAATACAATTCTGTATATATTTATTTGCATAAGTCTGTTTACAACATAAAGGGGATATATATAAAGAAACGTAACTGACTAACCCAAACTGATACAAACTTCCTATATAACTAACTTACAATAAAGCACACATAAAAACATAACTAATAAACTTCCCCTAATAAACCTAACTTCCAAACTTCCCTCTTAACTTCTAAACTTCCTTTAATTGATCTTATCCAAACACCTCTTCCTTGAATAAACTTGAATAGGATGACTTGGTATCCTATCATTACCCTTCCCTTGAAAATGAGTCTTGTCCTCAAGGCGAAAATGAGGAAACTGTGTAGCCATCAGATCATAAGGTTCCCGGCTAGATTTTGCAGGAGGTTGAGTAATTCCTTGAAGCTTATATCACTTGCCATTAACCCAAAACACCATGAACAACTGCTGCCAATTAGCTTCAACAATATTTAAAGAGGCTAACCATTTGATTCCCAAGACCATATCAACTACTCCACCAAGATTAAATGGGAAGAACTCTTCAAAGATTGTTACTTGCTGTACCTTTTATTTCTCCCTCCTGAATTGTCGGTCTGCATCGGATAAATTTTGAATTCCCGAGTTAGTCAAAAATTTTGAAACGCTCGTGTATCCCGTTGAGATTTGAGATTGCGTACGGTCCTAGTTTGTCACAGGAATTAACTGATAATTATTTGAATAAGGCGACCGATATGGGTTGTTCGGTGTAAAATGCTGACGTAGCATGAAAAATTTATTTTCATTAAATTTCCAGTGCTCCATTCGTTCGGTCGGTCGTATGACGCGCGCTGTGGAGGTTGCGTTATCGGTGGTTGTTGGCTTTGTAATTTTGATTCAAATTCCAATGCTAAACTTGCTGCCTTATAAACAGTTTTGGGTTTTTGAATTTTCACATATGCTTTTAATTCATCCCTTAACCCATGAATGAAAATAGCCAATAAGTAATGTTCTGGCCACCCTTGCACCCTTGAAGAGCGCCGTATGAATTCCTTCCTGTATTCTTCCATCGTTCCCTCTTGTTTAATATCACAGAGAAAAATATCTGGGTTTTGGAATTCGGTTGGACCGTAATTGTCTTGGAAAACCTCAATTAATTCCTCCCAAAAGCGAATTGAACGACTTGAAGAAATCCATGTGAAGACATTTAAGGCATCCCCCTCCAAATTCATTGCTGCTACTTTAACTTTGACATCTTCGAGAGTTTGATAGTAACGGAAATACTTCTCGGCCTTCATAATCCATCCTCTCGGATCACCACCTTCAAACTTGGGAAATTCTACCTTAGTATAAGGTCTTTTGTGTGGAGGTTTATTCCACCATGGGTTATCTGTTTCAATTTCTTCATATTCTTTGATAGGCATGTACCAGCACCACGCCCTCTCCTTGTGTACTCAAGAAAGAGGCAAAGACACGTAGACACAGTGGATACGGTTTAACAATTAGTAACAATTATTCATTAGGTAGTTATCTTATCTCGTAGGGAGTTGTGTGTATGTCTTATCTCATTAGGAAGTTATCTTATCCGTAGGGAGTTGTGTGTATGTCTTATCCATTAGAAGTTATAGGAAGTTATTATCGGTTGTTAGTTCTATTCGCTTATATAGTTATTGTAAAACAGTGGCAATCTTCTATGAATGAATATATGAGTGTTTCTATATCTTGGTCAAGAATTCAGATTCTGGTTCTTGGATGATTTGATTACCTTATGGATTTAAGATCCATCATTTTGGTATCAGAGCCACTTTCTCTGGACCTTTACGAGTTATGGGAAACAACAGGAAAAAACCACAATCTTTAGATTCTGCCCTTCCCAATCAGGAAGCAGAATCTTCCAAATCACTGGAAATTGAGTTAACGGCACCATAAACCGAATTTTCCTCAGACTCAGCAAGTGTAACACAGCACTTAAACTTCATTGTGGCTAAACTCTTAAGTTTGGATGCCGAGGTGAAGGAGGTAAAGAAGTAGAAGAGTCCTGTCGTGATGTTAGAAATTGTGGAAAAGGAAATCGGGAGGTCGCCTGAACTAAATGAAGATTTGGAAGGAGACCCTCCTTGGTGGAGTAAGAAACCGAACAATCGTCCTCACTCTAAAGTCAAATTCCCAAGATTTGAAGGGGGTGATCCGAGGGGTTGGGTGATGAAGGCAGTAAAAATATTTTCGGTATTATCAAACTCCGGAAGATTTAAAGATAGAGGTTAAAGCAATGTATCTGGAAGGGAAGCACTTGATGTATTTACCTGGGTGTCATCTAGTCGAACTATACGGTCTTGGGAGGAATTAATTCAAATTTTCCAGGAACAATTTGGACCAACGGAATTTCAGAATCCTGATATCTATCTATGCAACATAAGGCAGACCGAATCTGTAGAAGAATACCGAAAAGAATTTGTACGCCGATCGTCTAGTGTGCAAGGATGGCCTGAGCATTGCCTTTTATCGATTTTTTATCAATGGGTTAAAGGGAAATCTGAAGTCAGACGTCAAAATTCAGAAGCCAAGAACCGTGTATAAGGCCGCAAGTCTTGCCCTTGAATTTGAAGCCAAATACACACCACAACAAACCAATTTTCGGAGTGCACAATTTAAGGGATCAGATTATAATTCAAATTCCCGATATCAAGGAGGATCACGAAATAATTGGGGAATTAACAATTCCTCAAATTCAGCAATTAATAATTTGGGAATTAATAATTTCCCAAATTCAGTAACTCCCAATTACTCCAAGCCGTTCAATACAACTGCATCACCGCAAAATTAGTCAGCACCGATAATGTCTGGGATTTCCGATAACGAGCGGCAAATTCGGCGGAGTAAGGGACTTTGCTATCGGTGTGGGGCCAACTTCGTTCCAGGTCATCGATGTGCGACGCATTCTCTGAAATTATTAGAACTACCAGATGACGATCTCGAAGACGCGTTGCACGAGGACGACGATGCAGTTCCAGAAGCTTTCGTTGAGATCTCATTGCATGCCTTTCTTGGAAAAACGTCTACAACCACCATGAAGGTTTGAGGTACCCTTCAAACAAGATCGGTTTTGATCCTTATTGATTTTGGTTCGTCCCACAATTTCGTTTCTAACGAATTGGTGAAGGAATTAAACTTGAAGCTTGACAAATTACCCTCTTTTGGAGTACAAATTGGTGACGACTCTATGGTTTCTTGCAACTCAATTTGCAAACAGTTAACTATTACTGTATAGAGTTTGACCATTACAGATGAATTTTTTCCCTTTAAGCTTGGAAGTGTGGACATGGTACTAGGCATCAAATGGCTGGCATCCCTAAATACTGTTGCGCCTAATTGGCAGCAGTTGTTCATGATTTTTTGGGTGAATGGTAAACATTTCAAGCTTCAAGGATTACCTCCATCTTCTTCTCAGGTTTCTCTGCGTAGCTGTGATGGTATGGCAATTGTCCGACAATTTGAAATTTTACAAGATTTAGAATAGCAGTTTGCTGATATTTTCCTTGAGCCACAATCCCTTCCTCCTATACGTGATAGAAGTCACCATATTCATTTACACCCGGGGGCCTCTCCACCTAATATCCGACCATATAGGTATCCACATTCTCAAAAAACTGAAATTGAATCACAAGTTGCTGCATTACTTCAGAAAGGATTTATACAGCCTAGTGTGAGTCCCTTTGCAAGTCCTGTTTTGTTAGTCCCAAAAAAGAACTCTACTTGGCGTCTTTGTATAGACTATAGGGAGCTGAACAAAATTACTGTGCCTGATAAATACCCCATTCCTACGGTTGATGAATTGATTGATGAGCTTCATGGGGCCAGGTATTTCTCAAAAATTGATCTTCGTTCCGGGTATCACCAAATTCGAGTAGCTTCTATGGATATACCTAAGACAGCTTTCAGAACTCATTCAAGCCACTCGAGTTTACAGTTATGCCCTTTGGTCTCACTAATGCTCCATCAACATTTCAAGCCATTATGAATGACTTATTTCATCCATATCTCTGAAAATTCATATTGGTATTCTTTGATGATATCTTGGTTTACAGTAAGAATTTTTCGGATCACATCACTCATTTAAATATTATTTTCCAATTGTTGCGTTTAAATGAGTTCTATGCAAACCTAGAAAAATGTGACTTCCTCCAGATAGACATTTCATTCTTGGGTCATATTATTTCTTCCAAAGGAGTGGTGGCTGATCCTGATAAACTCTCTGCTATTGATAAATGGCCCTTACCCAAAAACATTTCTGAGTTAAGAGGTTTCTTGGGTCTTTCGGGCTACTACCGCAGGTTCATCAGAAATTATGGTCAGATTGCAAAACCTTTGACTGATATGAACAAAAAGGATGGCTTCAAATGGGATGTTCGTTCATTGGCAGCATTCCAAAATCTGCAAAAAGCATTAGTCAATGCTCCAGTATTACAGTTACCTGACTTTTCCAAGAAGTTTATTATTGAATGCGATGCCTCTTCTTCTGGCATTGGTGCTGTATTACATCAAGATGGTCATTTGGTAGCATTTTATAGCAAAGGTTTGTCTCCTTCCAAGCAGAAAACATCAGTCTACAATCGAGAATTATTGGCTTTGGTTTCTTCTTTGCAAAAGTGGCGCCATTATCTCCTCGGGCGCAATTTTGAGGTTCATGCTGATCATTTTAGCCTCAAGTATCTACTGGAGCAGCGAATCACTACACCTGTTCAGCAACGCCTAATTTTGAAACTGCTCCTATTTGATTTTTAGATTATATATAAGTCTGGCTCTTCCAACCAAGTAGCTGATGCTTTATCAAGAATTCCTCATTCTGGTGAATTGTTTTCTTTGGTAATACCGCATGCTTCATTATTTACTGATTTGTCTTCTCTTTTGGATGAGGATCAATATACATCAACCATCAAAAAATCACTCCAGTATGATCCATAATCAGTTCCCCACTTTAATCTTCATGATGGTCTTTTATATCACAAGGACAAATTGGTGATCCCTGCTGCATCTTCTCTTACTTCCTCTTTGATTACAGAAGTTCATTCCACTCCTATGGGTGGCCATGGTGGAGTCCTCAAAACATTGAAACGCTTGCAACAATATTATTTTCGGCACCACATGAAAGAGGAAGTCACCACCTTTGTTAAGAATTCAGGCGACTGTCAACATGGAAAATATATTCCTCAAGCACCAGGGGGTCTTTTACAGCCATTGCCTATTCCGGCTCAGATTTGGGAAGATATTTCTATGGACTTCATCACTGGTTTGCCACCTTCACATGGTTGGGAATGCATATTGGTGGTAGTGGATCGTTTTAGTAAATCAGCTCATTTTGTGGGGTTACAACGTTCATTCTCAGCAAAATCTGTTGCTGCTCTCTTTTGCAAAGAGGTGGTTCGTCTTCATGGTTTTCCTAAATCCATTGTATCAGACAGAGATCCTATTTTCTTGAGTGCTTTCTGGCAAGAATTGTTTCGATTAAGTGGCACTACTCTTAAAATGAGCACCTCTTACCATCCACAAACAGATGGTCAAACCGAGGTTGTCAACAAGTGTTTGGAAACATATTTACGATGCTTTTGTCAAGACATTCCTCAGAAATGGAGCCAATTTTTGCATTGGGCTGAATATTCTTACAATACAGGATTCCATTCTTCTTCTGGCTATAGTCCGTTCAAAATGGTCTATGGTAGAGACCCTCCCTCCTTGCTGCCTTTTGTACCCGGGGCTACTCGTATCAAAGATTTGGAAGAATATTTTGAGGAACGCGATTTGGTTATGCAACTTATCAAAGACAATTTGATTTCAGCCCAAAATCAAATGAAATTGCATGCTGATGCTCATCACCGAGACATTACTTTCGCTGTTGGCGACTTGGTGTTCCTCAAGATTCAACCTTACCGACAAAAGTCTCTTTCACAACAGAAGTATCACAAGTTATCTCCTAGATATTTTGGTCCGTATCCTATTCTGCACAAAGTTGGATCTGTGGCCTATGCACTTCAACTACCACCAGATGCAAGGGTTCACCCGGTTTTCCATGTTTCTCTCCTACGTGCTACTCATGGTTATGAATCTTCTACAACCTTACCTCCTCTTCCTATTACAGATGACTGGGAATTAATTCTTGAACCAGATCGGGTCTTAGATTATAAGCCGATGCCCATTGATTCCGGTCCGTAAATTCAATTACTCATTCAATGGAAGCATAGACCTCTTGAGGAAGCTAGCTGGGAGTCTTATGATCTGACTGCAACCCAATTTCCTCATTTCCGCCTTGAGGACAAGGCTCATTTTCAAGGGGAGGGTAATGATAGGCATGTACCAGCACCACGCCCTCTCCTTGTGGATACAGTTTAACAATTAGTAACAGTTATTCATTAGGTAGTTATCTTATCTGTAGGGAGTTGTGTGTATGTCTTATCTCATTAGGAAGTTATCTTATCTGTAGGGAGTTGTGTGTATGTCTTATCCCTTAGAAGTTATAGGAAGTTATTATCGTTGTTAGTTCTATTGCTTATATAGTTATTGTAAAACAAGTGGCAATCTTCTATGAATGAATATATGAGTGTTTCTATATCTTGGTCAAGAATTCAGATTCTGGTTCTTGGATGATTTGATTACCTTGTGGATTTAAGATCCATCATTCTTCCTGCCGACTTCTCAATTCTCGGTATTCTTGTTCTTCATGAAAATTTGGTTTCTTTTGTTGCGTGATCTCCTTTATCTCAGCGTCATTGTTCTAGATTTTGGCGACCAAAAACGCCATTTGCTGTGCTATATTGTTAGTTGGTGGCAGAGTCTCCTGTTCCCTTGAAGATTCTGCATCCAGGCTTATATTGGGTTGATCCGCTGCTTGCTGTTTCTTCCAATTGTGACCCATAATGCAAAAAAATTGGCCCAGAGAAAGAAGTTGCTCTGATATCAAATTGATAGATCCTGAAGATTAGGATCTAATAGAACAATTCAAGAACCAGAATATGAAGTTCTTGACCAAATACACAATACAATTCTGTATATATTTATTTGTATAAGTCTGTTTACAACATAAAGGGGATATATATAAAGAAACGTAACTAACTAAGCCAAACTGATACAAACTTCCTATATAACTAACTTACAATAAAACACACATAAAAATATAACTAATATACTTCCCCTAATAAACCTAACTTCCAAACTTCCCTCTTAACTTCCAAACTTCCTTTAATTCATCTTATCCAAACACCTCTTCCTTGAATAAACTTGAATAGGACGACTTGGTATCTTATCATTCTGCATAAGAATTAGTCACTTCTGCTTGTTTGCAGTTCTAAATCTTTCGGTGTCATTTCAAATTTACAGCGGAATAAACTGAGTAACAAATTGGAAACCGAAATTGAGGTACTTATACATGGTAAGGTGAAGCAGTCCATGTTACAGCATCTGACTGCTTCTTGTGGGGAAAGTAGTGAATCTAATCAATATTTTTATTAAAAGAAAATTTTAATTGGTTGGGTATAAATTGATCATAAGTCTAGTGAGAAAAGTATGTGGGGTACCTCCTTTTCTTGCTTATCATTGCGTATAAAAGGTTGATGAATACATTAAGGTTGATGAATACGTTATCTTGTTTTTATGAGGGTGGGAACAGAAGACTACATACAGGGCTTGGCTTATGCTAGTTTAAAGTTGTGGGAGAAGAGCCTTATAGCAAAAATCGCTGTGAGGTATGAAGTTCCAAATACTGACAATGAAAAAATGGCCAATGAGCTGAAGGTAAGTTGCATAGAAGTTTACTTTGTGATCTGCATCTGAGACCAAGACATTTCAAGTTTTGGGTGGGGTTTTGTCCTTTTGTATCTAAAAGGTTGACTCATTGAGTTGGATTGAATTAAATGAATTATTCTCACCAACCTTCAAGGTAGAAATTGACACTTTGGTTGTCCTCACTTGCAAATTAACCTTCATACTTGATGTTGAGCAATTTTATGAAACAGGAATGGGAACATTGATGCTAATCATGGTTGGGCATATAATTGTTTCATTTTGAATTTTATACCTGACCAAGTAGATTTAATGTTCAACTGGAAGCTGAAATAGTCAAATTGGAGAGGGAATTGAAAAAGGGAGAGCGACAACTGTTTATTGTATGACATGACCTATAACATTTTCATTTTAAGTTGGAATTATACAAACATTTTTTGAATTATCTCTGTGGACTCTGCAGCTTAGTAAGAAAATAGAGAGCTCAACAAAGGAATTATCAAAGTTAAATGCAGCTTGGACGCTCTCTGAGAAGGATGCAGACCTGGAAATAATGACAGAGGAAGAGAGACAATGCTTCCGGAACATAGGACTGAAGATGCGTAGTTGCTTAGTGCTTGGTAAGTAAATAGTACCTCTCAAATTGTTTCCTTTATAGGCTGCTCTCCCCCTTTCTGCTGTTTATCTGATCCAGAATCATGATTATATATATTAGAGTTTGCTTTGTTTCGAATGGATTATATGAAGACAAATATATATTATTTAACTTGCTTGTGAGGCAGCAGACCCAGATTGAAACATCCAAAGAGGCATATCCTGATGTTGCTACAATTGTTAATTACAGCTACAAATGCAGTTATTGTTATAACTTCTCAATGAAGTCTTTTATTGCTGGAAAAACCTTGGTTTTTATTTTTTTCTGGCTCAGAAATTCTATTGAATGGTGAAGGCAGGCAAGTGTTGGATCTTTGATGGTATAGTGGAGGGCATACATCAGCAGTAGAAGCACAGAGAAGTAGTAAAGATCATTACAATGCAGAGAGCGTTTGGGCAGGTCATCAACACAGCAACATCTCTTGAGGCAGAGAGTGGCGGGGTTCTAGTTTCTGTTGATAAATTAAAAGAAGGCCATGCAATAATTATTCACCGTGGAAAAAACTATGAACGACCTTTAGAAAAGGGGACAAAAAAACTTCTAACAAAAAGAGAAGCGTTGCATAGGTCTATTGAAATGCAGAGAATTGGAGTAAGTGATTACTTTTACCCCCTTTTGCTTCTGGCATCCTCCTAGTTTTGTAGACACAATTGTAAACATTTCCTTCTATGTATTTGCTTCTTCGTGTATTCCCTTCTCCATGTGAGCCTGATTTGCTTATTATTGTCTCAGTCACTGTATTTTTTTGCACATCAAAGACAGCAGACAATCGTAGATTTGAAGTTCAAACTGGTAAATACAGCATTTTTGTTTTTTTCCTTGAAATTAGATTTTGTTAACAAAATTAATGAAATCACAAATCTGTTCAGTTGTTTCTATTTGATAAAAAAACTTAGACTTCAACTTGGATTTTTGCAGGCAGATCTCCAGCAGAGAATGGAAGTTGAGCAGAGGGATACAGAAAGTTAATGTACAAACACACACGTTCCCCTGGATTGCTCTTCAAGTCGTCTGCTAATTGGAGGAAGACAAGAGCCGGAAAAGTTCTACACGGATCAGTGAATTATTTCTGCAAGTATCTCGAATTTCTCAGTCACTGTTTGAGCTGAGTGCAACCGCCATTGATGACTTTCCCTAATGTATCTATGAAACGTTCATTTAAGAAAACAAATGGGATAATAAAAATGATGAGATGAGAGGTATCTCACCACATTCATGGTCCCTTTCTTAAAGTTGGGAAAATGAGTGTTCATAAATATCATGTTGTAGTTTCCTCAGAATCAAAGGATACACTGACCATAAAGACTCATCTTCCATCTTCTAGTTCTTTTTCAACTAAATCTTTCTTTTTTACTCAAACCAAATATTTTACTACTCCTTCGGTCCTAAATATAAGACATAGTTTGCAGTATAATTTACACTACAAACTATGTCCTATATTTAGAGCTGAAGGTAGTATTATTTACTCCTGTATGTACTCTATTTATTTAGAAATCAAAGTGAGTGAGAGCATAACTACATGTTATAAGCTACTTTCCTCTTTACTCTTCTCTCTCATCTCTCTCAGCACATCCATATCCTTCCTTCATCGCCACCTTCCCCTACTCTTTTCAAACAAGAAAAATAGACTTGGCGCCATTGGAGAATTGGGCCTTAGACTTAAGCACAACTTTGAGGAACTGCTATATTTGGAATATATACAGTACAGTTGTATACTATATATATATATGTGTGTGTGTGTGTATATATATATATATATTTTCAATGATATGGAAGTCTTCACCATGCCATAAGCTGCACATGCCTTGCATCTTATATATGGGCACTCTGTTGGACGTCCTTTGACTCCTCTGGCCCATATGATGGCCATCATGCCTCTCTCCTCTCTCACATATTTGGTGATTCATCAATAGATGCAGTTAGAATACTCTTACCTTCTTTAACATAGATGACTTTAGTAATTTCTCATATTTATACGACAATCCTCGGCATCCATGTACTAATCCTGAACTGCATGATGGTACTCAAAACGTCTAGATTTTGATATATAGTATCTAAATTTGAGAAATACTTGTACATGCAATTATTTTATTACTCTAACTAGATACTCTAATATAATAATGACGTAGTCTCTTTAGAAAAAGGGAATGCGTCCTAAATACGAAAGCAGATATAGGACTCATGAGCGGAAGGACAGAATTTAGAAAATACAGGTTGAATAAACAGAAGGGGAAGCAATGGTTGGCAATTATCATGAATTTACCAATACGATTCAAAGTTGAAACTTGAGTTGTCCTCAGCAGTAGGAGAGTATATAAGTTAACTGGTTATTGAATTTGTCTGAGTCACTTCTTGGGAAGATCCACTTGACAATTGTGTAACTGGTGATTTTGTAGGACATTGAAGGGATGGCTTTGGAGGAACTGATAAGGATTGAAGGGGTCCTTCTAACATTTCTACCACTTGACTCATAGCTGGTCTATCAAATGGATTTGTTTGAATACACCATAGACTCACTAAAGTCATCTTCCTTACCATTTCATCATCTTCCACTGTGATTACTACAGAACTAGCTGGATGCTTACCATGTTCAAGATCCTTATAAATCCAATCTGGAAAATACTGTTCATCGGTTTGTGAGCCTCCACTGTCATAATTCTTCCTTCCTCCAACCATTTCAAGGACTAACATGCCATAGCTATAGACATCAGCTTTGTGAGAAACACCACCAAATGCTCTGTTGAATAGTTCTGGTGCAATGAACCCTATTGTTCCTCTTGTGCCCAGTATTGACACAATACTCTCTCTTTTGACATATTTTAGCTAATCCAAAATCAGATATTTTGGGGGAGAATTCTTCGTCCAAGAGGATGTTTTGGGGTTTGATATCAAGGTGCAAAATTCTCGTGTTACAACCCTGATGCAAGTACTCAAGCCCACGAGCAATGCCGATAGCAACTTGGTACAATACCTTCCACTCCAAGATACAAAAAGCATTTGGAGATCCTCTTTTATAAATGAAATTATCCAAGGAGCCATGTGACATGTATTCATAGATTAGTACTCCTTTGTTCCTTTCAAAACAAAATCCCAGGAGAGTGACAATGTTGACATGGGAGGTTCTGCTGATACTTGCAACTTCATTTATAAATTCTTCTCCACTTCCTTTAGATTCCCTGATCACTTTAACTGCCACAAGACGACCATCAGGTAGGCATGCTTTGTATACGACACCATACCCCCCCCCCCCCAAATTTGTTTGAAAATGATTTTGTCATTCTTTTAACTTCTGAATAACTATATTTCTTTGGCGCCAAAGAGCCATAGTTTCTCATGAGGGATTGAAGATTGTGATCATGATAATCTCTTCCCGCTCTGAAGATTTTCCCATTTTCTGTTCTGAAACGCTTCTTGCACATATAAATAATCAAAACCGAGATTAGAGCAAGCCCACCAGCTCCTGCTGAAATGGCTGCATTTTGTAGAACATAAAAACTTAAAATCTTTGCAATATTAATTGTAGAAGCAATTAAAATGAAAGCATTACTATATTTATTACCTATAGCAAGTCGCGAACCCAGCTTCGTAGTTGATCCTGCAATTGGAACATTGATTTTGAACAAATATTACTATTTACTTGATCAGCAGAAAATTAATAATCCTTTGGTGTCATTAATGTAAGACCTAATTGGAGAGTTTATCGTGCTCTTAAATATAAGATATATTTATTATATTTGTCAATTCTTTTGTAATTTAACAATTACCAAGTAAGAGAGAGATGCAGATAATTAAGGAAAATGACTAAGGTGTTTTTGAAAATACATGTCATATTATTTAATTTAACCAATTTTTTTAATCTAATCAAATTAGGGATTTACATTAAAGACCGGAAGGAGTATAAATGAATGCATATTTGCCAACACAATCGATAGAGAGTAAAATATCCTTAACAAATAAATTAAGTAAATTAAGCCAATCCTGGAGAAACATGTAGCTTGATTGAGTTCCATTGTAATTTGGCATAAACATGTCTTATTAGTGCCAGTGTCCACGTAAACGCAAGACAAAAACTTAGACGGCTGTTCTGGCTTTGTTTGGAGATGAACCACAATCAGATGGTTGTTTGCACAAGTCAGGAATCATTCTTGAGGAATATGAAAAAACTAAACCATGTTTTTTTTGGCATGGCTTCCTGGCTAAAGCCTATCAAGGTCCTATCTGCAGAAAAGAACTGGGAACATGTGGGCAAGCCCTCTAACATTTCTGAGTTTTGCCTTCAATTTCACAGTATATGTAAATAGACGATGAAGATAGAATTAATGCTCATGAATACGAATATTGGAAACATTCAACTTGTGATTGGCTAAGATTTTCAAAGAGACTATTGGTAAGGTACTGATCCCCTAGCATGTAAGAATTTCCCTGGGGCTTTCAATGGGAATGGATGTACCACTCTATCTTGCTTTTTTATGCATGAATAGATCATAAGTCAAAGAGTAAGACACGTTTAATGGTTGGCTGTTTTTTGTTTGTTTTGTTTTTAAAATAGATCTTATTTCCGAATGATTTACCTGGGTTCGAATTTTCGGAGAATGTTCAAACTACAAATTCAAAGTGTCTCTAGACGCTTATGTGATAACTGGAAGAAAAGAAAGGAGACTCTGCTTTATATGATGCCAAAATTGGAATACAGAGCGTGTCCGTGTATTCTACTTTCTGCCTAAAGAATAGTCACAATCGTAATTACGACGAAGTTCGAGCCAATGTTATGGTAGGGAAGATGTGAAAACCCTAAAGGCTTGACTCTGCCGCTTGAACATCTTAACATGTGTTAGGTGGGAAGTTGCCAGGAAGCTGAAATGTTACACACACGCAAGAAAAGTCAAACAACATCTAACTTCATGTTTTGGTAACACGATTAATACTTGATAACAGTACAGCCCATGACAAGTCAGGTAATGTGCACCGAATGATCTGCTAAACCGCTCATGTTCTTTAAAAGGTGCTAATTAATCACTCTCTTCTGAGGCTTCTTTTTGTTAATTGGTGCGGGTAAGATGATCTATGTCAAGAAGGCTCAAAAGTAAAATGTGGTTTATAAGTTTAAGATACTCTTCCCACTAATCTTTTGAACTTATGCTTAGAACATTATTGAGAGGCTGATCCTAACATAAACGGCTACCTACAAAAAAATATAACACTTGTGATGTGAAGCCATCAAGCACATTCGTTCTCTCAAGTGAATTGTGTCTAGACACGCCAATTTTCCAGATTCAAGGGGTCCGACACGCGAATTCAC
This sequence comes from Acacia melanoxylon, assembly GCA_019022615.1. Lineage (NCBI taxonomy): Eukaryota > Viridiplantae > Streptophyta > Magnoliopsida > Fabales > Fabaceae > Acacia > Acacia melanoxylon. Next base: position 4,670,678 of record JAFJYJ010000046.1, read on the forward strand.
TGACACGCAAATTGATCGAGTCTAGAAGATGAAATAGGCAAAATGTCATTTTTGTAATTTTCTCAAAAAATGGAGGGTATTTTTGTAGCTGTGTTTTTGGGCAACAAAAACAAAAATGCCCTAATCATCCTCTACACAAATCGACACTACTCGGCACTACTGAACTCATCTTTGTGGAGATGCAGTTTCATTATGCAAATGATTTCTTTTTTATTATATTTTGTTAATATGAAATACACTCTTTATATTAAAAATATTATTTAATACTAAGACGTGTACAAAATATTAGTATTTTTGAAGTAACGTGTCGACAGCACGTATCGGTAACATATCGAAAACGCCGTGCCAGTGTCGGTGCAACATAGAATTGTGTAGTCCCTTTTTGGACTTAGGCAATATAGGGAGCACACTGCGTGTGTACTTGAAAATACAGAAACAAACTGTGTTTTTGTATCTAACATAAAATGACTCTTCAATTAGTGCCACAACACATTTATCGTAGGGTCATGTCCCAAATCCATGGTTTCTAGGCTACAAATAAACACGGGATTCTGATAAAATAATAGGATACCTGAGCATGAAGTTTTTTTGGGTCCATCTTTGCAGAAGCAGGAGAATTGTCCCCCTTCATAGCCGCACTGGCCACCAGATTGAGAGCATCTGTTGCATTCCTTATTATTTACCTTATATTGCAACTCAAAACCTTTTCTTAATACATCCTGTATATCAGCTGCAACTTCACCAAGGTTTTCTTCATATATGGGCATAATAACGTAACACTTGTGCAATAACTTGAATACCATGATCCGGCCAAGTAGTAGACTGGTATATCTGAACCATCGGCTTTCTTGCAGGATTTATCGGTAATATTGGATGGAAATGGAGGAGGAAAAGTAGAAGTATGGCAATCGTAGAGAATGGTTACATTAGCAAACCCTTTTTCTACATACTTGAAGGGTGTTTGATCAAATGAGTTGTTTTTGTAATCTGCTGGACAGCTAGAAATGTCAAAATAATCATCCCTAGCCACTACAAGAATCTGTGAGGTCGAGTCCAACTGAAGAAGCCTATATTTGACGGACCCTATGGTAATAGTTAGGATATCGCCTTCGCATAAGACCTGGAAATCAGGAATACCACAATAATTTGCTCTTTCTCCTCCCCAAAAGGGATATGTGAAGCTTTGGATGTTTTCACCGCAGCTAAAAGTGGTACTTGAGCAGTTTGTATATCGATCAACATCGGCACCAAGAGATGTTGGAATAACATTGACAGAGATCAACAAAGGAACCAAAAGAAGGAACATGGAGGATGGATGCAAGGGGTGGTTTCATGGTGGAAACAAACTATGAGATTGGAATGCAACGTGAAAAGAGTATGAGATGAGATTGGTGAAGCTGCGATGTTGATGAAAGATGGCTATATGAGCTAATGAATTAGCATTTCGTCTTTTCCATCTAGCATATATGCAGCCATGGATACTCCTGAAAATGAAGTCCTTTGAAAATGTGCAGAACTTCCGATTTTGATGTTTTGTGGAAACTTGTACCAAACGGTGAATTTGGATGGACGGAAGAAGCATGTTTTACCATATATATTTATTATGCGCACAATAACTTTGAATTTTCGACTTCAAAGTAAATGACAATGATTGGTTGAATATAAGTAATTAAGGGCCTATTCAAAGTCAGAGGAAATGGAACAAGCAACTAGCTGAAAAAAATTTGTTAGAGGATTTAACTTTGAAATCTTTATATGGTCATCAAGTGAAAATGGTCAATGAACCTTAATTAAAATGGTTTGATCGAAAGGATTAATTGGATTTTTTTAAAAAAAAAATAAAGAAATTCTCTATGTACGTAGGTTGCTATTTAACGTCAAAGTCAAATCTCAAAAAGAGAAGAAAAACTAGTAACTAGAAGCGCATTGGAAATAGAATAAAATATAGTATACATGGCTTATTTTTCATATTTAGTCCTAAATGTAAATCTTATTTTTTATATTTATCAATATTTTTCTAATTTTCCTATTGATATTTTCTCAACAATAATTAATGAGAAGAGTGAATGAGATAATTAAGGAAGACACTATGGTGTATTATAAAATATATGTCATAATTAATGTAACTAATTTCCGTAATCTAATTAAATTAGGTAAATAAGATAAAATATATACAAACCGTAGAATAAATTAACAATATGATGCAAGCATGATCTAAACAGTAAATTAAAATAAGCCATACAGCCTGATTAGATCATGAGATGAAGAATTTTATAAGAGTAGAATTCTTAACATTGGCGTGTAAGAATGGTACACGATATTAATGACATCTCTTGCTTTGTTTGCGAGTTCTATTTTGGAGGGAAAGGAAAGGGAAGAGAAGGTTTTAGTAGTCCATTCCCTTGTTTGCAAGTTTTAAAAATAGGAAGGGAGAGAATCAGAGATTTTTACAAATTCCCCAAAACCCTCCTTCTTCACAAAAATAAAGTTCCCCCAATATGGGGGTTCTAAGAGGGAAAATATGTTAATTACTTTTTTTACCCTTGTTCACCACCACCCCCACCACCCCACCCCACCCCCACTACCACCGCCGCCGCCACTATCACCTCCACCGCCACCACCACCACCACTCTTTTACAATCTGTTCTTTTTTTTTTTTAAAAAAAAAAAAAAGATTTATGGATGTGTTACTTTTTAGCACAAAGATTTTAGAATAACATCATTTAATCTCAATACATTTTAAAATAACAAATCACATTCAATTTCAACTAGTTAGGAATTATGTATAATTTTATATTTTAGGTTGTAGTTTTATATATTTAAATCATTATGTACTAAATATATATATATATAACTCATTATAGAGAGAGAAAAATAACTATTAGAGAGAGAAATGTTTTTTAGGGGAAAATATTTTTTATATATAAAAATTAGATAAATAATTTTTTTAGAAAATTTAAATTTAAATTTATTTGTAAAGTATAATATATATCAATTATTAAAGAAAAGGACAAAATGATAAAAATAACTCATTAATCCTCCATCTTCCTTCCTTACTATTTTTTTAACTCCCAAACAAAGGGGAGGAAATATCCTTCATTTCCTTCCTTCCTCCCCTCCTTTCTCCTTGCATCCCCTTCTTTTCATTTCCCTTCAAACTCCCAAACAGACCCTTAGGCTTTGTTTAGGAGTTTGGAAGGAAAGGGGAAGGAAAGGAATGCAAGGAGAATGGAGGGGAAGGGATGGAAGGGAAATGAATGATATTTCCTCCCATTGTTTGAGAGTCAAAAAAATAGTAAGGGAGGAGAGATGGAGGATTAATGAGTTATTTTTACCATTTTGTTATTTTCTTTAATAATTAATATAATTATTATACTTTACAAATAAATTTAAATTTTCTAAAAAAATTATTTATGTAATTTTTATATTCAATAAATTATTTATGTGGTGGTGGCGGGCGGTGGTGGTGGTGGTGGCGGGCAATGTGTGGTGTGGTGGTGGTGGCAATGAGCGGCGACGGGGTGGTGGTGGTGCGGCAACGGCGATGGTGGGGTGGTGGTGAACAAGGCTAAAAAAATAATTAAGCTATTTCCCCTCTTAAAACCCCCCATATTGGGGAAACTTTATTTTTTAGAAGAATGAAGGTTTTGGAGGATTTGTAAAAATCAGGAGATTCCCTCCCCTCCTATTTTTAAAACTTGCAAATAAGGGAAGAGACTATCAAAACCCTCCCTTCCCTTTTCTTTCCCTCCGAAATAGAAATCCCAAATAGACCCTTAGACCTGGAAAACTGATTTCATTTTGGTTGTTCCTGGCTTCACTAAAAGAATAATTATTTTAAATAAATTGCAGTCAACCAATTTAATTAAAATTATTAAGAATATTTATTAATATTTAATTTGTTCAAATAAACTGAACTATTAAAATTTACTTACATCATATAAAAAATGTTATTTACACACTAGTGCAAAAAAGGGTTTTAAGACCGCCTCATTTAGACCGGAGTATCGACGCCCCGGTATTAAAGGTATGATTGGTGGCAGTTTTGTAAATATAAAGAACTTTTTGGACCGGATCATTTTTTCATAGGTCTTAAATATATTATTCAGACCGGTTTAAAAAACCACCGGTCTTAAAAATGTTATTAAAAAATTTGAAATAGCATTTACTTTATAGAGAAATCTCATAAAATAGGACTCATATTTTTCGTGGTTCAAAATAATAAGGAAAAATTTAAATATAAAGGTATAAAAGTTTTAACACCGCACATATTTAATAGCCTTAAGACCGGACATAAAATGAGGCTGATACAAAATATAGAAAAAAATTAAATAAAAAATTAATTAATTTTAAGACCGGAGTTTTATAATGACCGGTCTTAAAGGTTAACTTTTAACGGTCTTAAAGTTAAATATTTTAAGACGGACTTAAAATGTGGCCGGTACAACAATATTGAAGAAAATTAAAAAAAATAATTAATTACTTTTAAGACCACAGTTTAATATAACCGGTCTTAAATGTTATATATTAAGACCGATCTTTTCTATATTTGGTCTTAAAAATAAAGCGTCAAATATATTTTTCTTCGCGCGAAACCTTCGTTACTCTCACTGAAAAACCTCTGTTAACGTTGCGAAACCCTTCCTGTTGCATTACCTCTCTTCCTCGCCCACGTACCATTAGCCTCTGTTACTCTCTCATTTGCTTAGGCATTCCTCTCTTCATGTCTCGAAAATGAACAGTGAAAACAATTCTAGTCCTGTTCCTGGAACGCCAGTTACTGGTGTGAGTCAGAACGAACCCTCTTCATCTCACAATGAGCCTCGTAACCGCCGTGGTAGAAGTGGCACATGAATGATGGATGTATCCCTAAGTCAGACTTCTGGGACAAAGCTCGAGATTCAGTTTGATGAAAAGTTGGAACCTTTCGGTCCTAATAAACACAAATATAATAGTTTTGTCGGCCATCTAGCACGTAGCAGGGTTAGCTTCTTGACAGATGATGAAAGACGGAATATCACCAAGAGGGGGGGTGAATTGGGGATATAAAAATTTTCTCGCGTAAATACTCTGTTAGCCGAATGTGAAACAGGGATAAACAGAGTAAGGGTAAGAGAGATTGAACACAATGAATTTATACTTGGTTCGGTCCAAATCCTTGACCTACGTCCGGTCCCGCATTCTCCGGATTTCACTAATCCAAATGATTACACACTCTGTAACTCACGAAGTAATTCTCTCTCTAGAACTTACTCCCCCTTACAAGTTGTAATCAAATAACCCAATCCCAAAGTCCCAATACTTTGAGATTCTTACAAGAAGAATAATCAATAATGAACTCTCTAAAAGAGCAGATTAATAAACACTAAAGTATGATATATCCGAAGATATTAACTCTTTGAGGAGGAACAATAAATGATCTTAATTACTAATTGAATGCACATCGTTTCGGTAGGTGGAGACTTGAATGCTTCTCCTATTTATAGATTGGCAGCATTGATGACCGTTGAGAAGAACTTAATGAGCCGTTGTGGGTAATCAATATATCCGTTGTAATTACTTGCTCAGTTTCTTCGTATCCTTCCGATATTCGACCGTTATTCTCTGTTGACATTCTTTATTTGATTTGTCCGTTGAGACTCAGTAAGAATGTTGTCTAGGAAATAGCCGGAATGCTTTTTGATTGTCCAGAGTTCTATTTCTTCATTTAGCTTTGATATCTGGGACAACATTTAATGCTTTTGACAGGAATTCGCTTTTTGTAATTTCTGGTTTAAAAACATGTTAAATATATCTGAAATACACTAGCAAACTGATTAAATTTGGTTAGGAACAATAATGTTCAATTTCATCAAACACCCATCACTTAATCAACTGATATCAGATTGCGCAGACAAGGATTCAAATATTGAGATGCATGACTCGAGTCATGCCTAGAGTCATAATTTCAAAATCCATTAAGATGACTCGAGTGATGACTGGAGCAACTATGAATAGAAGGTATTTCGATGATGTGCCTCGAGTCATGCCTAGAGTCATAATCTTAAAATACACTTAGATGACTCGAGTGATAATCGGAGTCATTCTCAAGTAATTTCAAAACAGAGTATTTTCAATGATGTGACTCGAGTCATGCCTAGAGTTATGCAAGTGATGACTTGAGTTATGACTTGAGTCATCGCTGAGAAATTTTAAACAGAAAGATTTGCCCTGAGATGACTTGAGTCATGACTGGAGTCAATAATAGACAGAGGCAAAAAATAGTATGATGACTCGAGTTATGCCAGGGATGACTCGAGTCATTTTATCGGGGAAATTATTTGCAAAGTCTGAGATACATAGATGACTCGAGTTGGTTAATGATGACTCGAGTCATACACAATATTTTCAATTGTTTTTGAATCAGTGACTTGAGTCATGACTAGAGTCAAAATACAAAAATTTAAGTAATTTGCAAAGCAAAGTCTAGATGAAATCTTTTTGGCTTGAATCAATCTTACAATTGTCAGTCATCATCAAAACACATAGAGAACTAACATATGAGTGGTGTAACATCCTCAAAATTAACTTAACTTAATAACTAATTAAGGGTTCATTAACAACTAAGTAATGCTCCATCATTTATCAAAGTATACAAAAGTAAATCAGAGTATGCGGAATGAGCCTTAACGTGGCAATATACAATCATCCAACATAAACCAAAAAGACAGAAGCACTACTTTTAGCAGAAGTAGTCTAAGCTTCCGAGGTCTTCCCTGACGGGCCTGCACGAGAACTATCACATGGAAAATGTGGTAACCATCAATCCAACTTATTACGGATACTAATACGTGCTAATGAGGTGCCAAGTGGAACAATTTATATAATAAAATATTAAAAATATAATTCACCAATATCCACATCACAAAATTATGTATCATAAATTAGGTATTACAATTTTTCAATAACACAATTCCCAATATGCCTCCCACCAATCCAACCGAACCGCCTTATTTCCTTCGACTAGACCCATGGGCTTAGTTACATCCAGGTTACTGGTTGCTCAAAAGCTCACTGGTCATGTGATGAGGACCGGCCAAAATCTTCAGAGTACATGTCTCAGACCATGGGTCTTTTCCCCTCATTGAACTAGTGGGGTGTCGTAAGCCCTCATTGAACTAGTGGGTAGTCCCTCATTGAACAAGTGGAACAATAGAAAGCCAACCATTGTGCACCAATGGAGGCCTCACCACGTGGTGGAATAACCTACTCCATCTATTCCCAATCCAACCATTATCATAATTATCATAATAAATAGCTCAACAGGAATTTTCCAAGATTTTCACGTTTATATCAAAATAAAATTCTCATATACATGTCATAATAGCTCAAATCCCAATTTTTTGTACATATATAAATATATGCAAATATTTCACAATTCAAATCATAAGGTTCCACAAGGCAATTTCTATTAAGATATTCATAATCATTTCACAAAATACTCACAAACAACATACTAATACATATAACAAGTGGAAAGTGGTTACCTCTCACCAAAGCTAACTACTATCACACTGCTCCTAATCCAAGAGCTCAAACATACGCCAAAAATCAATCTACCACAACCAATTTTACTAATAATTAATAACTCTTCTAAAACTCCACATAATCAAAAATTATAACTTATAATTTCATAAAATTAAAATATACAATTTTTAATAATAATATATTTAGAATGCTTGAAATTGGCAAATTATGAAGAGACTGAAAAATCGGTGAGACCATTGTAACTACTAATTCTCTTTCTATTTATTACTAATTAATAATACGCTTTCCTATGTATTATTAATTAATAATTTCCTTTTCTATTAAATATTTATTCCTCATTTAATAATAATAATATTATTACTTATTACTATTTATTATTATTTTAAACTCCCATAAGCTTTTTCCAATATTAAAACATGTTATGAACACTTTAATTAGGAGTTCAATAAATATTAACACAAAATAAACTTTACCTTATTGTGATACATATATATACCATGTGCAGTTTTTTTTCCCCCTTTCTTGCTTTCTTTTATCATTTCATGTACAGAAACTAAATCAGCAAATTATATATATATATACACACACACATATACATGAAAACAAGGTTCCTTGGTATGTTGTAATGGACCATTAAGCTTTATTTTGATTTTTTTTTTCTGTGATAAAAGAGATTTTATGCTTTATGATGATTAGTGACTCTCCTTGCTCAATGATTAAATGAAGATCTTCATATTTTGGTCTTTTGTCTCTGAATGATGTCATTGTACGTAAATGACGTAACTAACAAATGCAATTTATAATGTTAAACCAATTGAATTAGTCCATGTTTTAACCAAGTGAAACTGAGACATCTTTTTTTTTTTTTTTTTTTTTTTTTTTTTTTTTTTTGGCGTTCTATTCTCTTTACATGTATGCAATGTACACCCGCACGTTTTTTTTTACAGAAGCTTTTCCTCTTCCTTTTTTTTTTTTTTTAAAAAAAAAAAAAAAAAAAAAAAAAAAAAAAAAGCAACTAAAAGTTAATCCCCAAAACCATGCTTCCAGCAAAAAGACGAAATACTTATGACAGCAAGTATATGCTCTTTCTTTCCAATCCATGACACATATATATATATATATATGTACAGTGGAACATCCCCTCTCTTTTATCCTATGCAGCCACAACACGTACACACACAACACTCTTCAACTTGTTTTTCTTCCTATTGTTTCCTATGTACAATGGCGTTGACATAATTAAAATTCCTTTATCTTTCTTCTCACACAGCAACTAACTCAGTAAGATATCAAGTTTTAGTTTTTAAACCATATACATATAACAGTACGTTTTGGTTTATCAAGAAGGAAAAGAAACTCAAGACTTACCTCTGTTTTTTTACTTCCGAAACAGAGCACCAGCTGCAACTCTCACTCTCTCTCTCTCAACTTCTCCCTCTCGGATTCCTTATCTCTGTTTGAGGCAACGCGAAGGATAAAGAAAGCCAAGAGCAATGATTGTGTAAAAGATTAAGGCTCCATGCCGAGGAGGAGAATGAGCAGAAATACATGGTTTGAGCATGAATGAAACAGTGGCTATATAATGCTCTAAAGATCCAGTCCGAAGAGAAGGAACGAACCGCTGAGTATACGTGCGTGAGGCTCAAGAAGTATGGTGAGATCCCGTGTTTGCCGCTGATGCTATCTCGCTGACTTTGTTTGGCGTGATCTGGTTTCCTTTCTGGCGTGATGTAGTTGGTTGAATCATATAAGAATGGTTTAACGTGTTTTAGCTAATGTATCTGCACTTTTCTACTGCTGCAGTGTTTTTGGGTTCTGATATGTGATTGGGCCAAATAGATTAAATGGATTAAAGTTTAAATGATTAGTGTAATGGGTTGAGTTTTTAATTTTGCAACTGGGCTTACGTATGTGTGTTCAGCTGTTATGGGTTTGGGTGTTATTCTAAAATTTGTCTCTTGTAAAATAATACAAACTAAATAAATTCTTAATCTTCTAACTAATTAACTTAGCCAATTTCCACAATTTAATACTCGTATATTATTTCTATAATTTTTTGGCATAATTTATTCTTTATTTGAATTATTATTTTCCCAAAATAAATTAAGGGAAAAATAAGTCTAAATTTCATAATTTAATTTCCATAAAATATTCCAATTTCAAATTCCAAAATTTGGGATGTTACAAGTGGGAAAATGTGGACCTTCGCATAGTAAAGGATCCTATTTGGGACACTATTCGACTTACATACACTGTCCCTAACTGTCAGAAGTTGAAAGACAAGACATTGTCTTATTGTGCTGATCGGTGGAGGAAGTTTAAGACCTTTCTAGCTAACAACTATATTTTTGCCGAGGTTCAGCCTGACCATAATCCTTGGGACAAGTAAACATTTATTGATGAACAAACTTGGCAACAATTTGTTCAGCTGCGGACCACTCCTGAAGCTCTGGTGAGTTTATATTTAGTTTTGTTTGTCCTTTTGTTTGCTTATTAACCTGTGCGGATATGTGAATGTTATTGTGTTCTTCTAATCATGCTAGTTAAATGGTTTGGTGTGTGAATAGAAGTATACATTTCCTGCCTTTGTCCTGCATCAGAGGAGCATGTCTTAGTTCTATGCAAGTCTGATATGTAAACCGTGAAAATGTAAAATACTAAGTAGGTAATTAGGGAAATAATAATGGCATAAGAGTCAAACCATTATTATAGTCTTAGTTTTGTACGTTATAGTAGGTAGTGGTTAGACATTGCTATTAGTTAGTTAGTATGTTAACTGTGTAATGGTTTCGGTGCAAGCTGTTATTGAGCCTTAAGAGCCACTATATATAAGAGGTTAGTCTAATATGTGTAGGAACTAGTTATGATGAATGAATGAATTGACTGAGTTGACAGCAATTTTGCAACTCCCTTTCTTCTGTTTCTCCCAATTTCTCCTACAATTCTACATCTTCCTTAAATAAAATGTTGAAACTTGATGAAGTGAATTTGACTAATGTTTGAGGTTCACCTCAAGTAGAAGTTCTCTAATTTCTGTTAGTGAGATGACTGGAATTCATAATTAATAGTTTTTTTCAATTCTGATTCACAAAAAAGAATGGAACAAGCACAAGAGATCGGGAGAAAGAATGATTGCCTGAATAGAGCTTCTCGCGGCGGATATGGAAAAGCCGAAAAAGAATTGATGGCGGCCAAGCGAAAGAGATTGGAAGATGAAGCTGAATCCAATCCTTCTGCGATACATGATCCGCCATCTCCAATACGTCGCGAGGAGTTGTGGTTGTATATTGGGCAAAAGCCAAGCAGCACCTACACGAGTGAACAAACTCGTCTAGTTGCTGAAAGAATTGTAAGTATCGTTGTTGTTATTTTTTAGTTACTAAACATGTTTCATTACTAAGCTTCTCATTATCTGTATCTTATAGGAAGATCATAAAAAGAAAGAAGCAGAGGGATCTTTTGTGTCGGACGGGAGGAATGATGTTCTGACAATTGCGACCGGAAAACCGGATCACTCGGGGCATGTAAGGGGGATTGGAGGATGGGTAGGCCTAAAGCAATACTTTGGTAAATCCAAACACCATAAACAAAGTATGGTTACCCGGTAGGAGATGGAACAAACGGTGGCCAAAATAAATGAGGAAGCAACGGCCAAAGCAGCGGCTCAAGAAGCTTCATTGACTGCAATGTTTCAATTCCAGATGAGCAAGATGCAGGAGGACATGGATAAAATGATGCTGATTTTGAAATCTCGTTCAGAGACCAGTGTTCCCTTCACACATTCACCTGCACCTATGCAGCAGAGCACTAAAGGGAGCTGCATTGTTGGACAGTCAGAGCAACCTTGTTACCCGTATGTGGAAAACCTCATAGAATAGTTGTAAAAGGGACCGTCCACAACTTCGGATCAACTGTACACCACCAACAAATGGCTGATGATGAAGTAAGAGTGTCAGTTGAAAATGTGATCATTGATGCACCTCTCCTTCTCCCAATTGATCAGCTGAAGGTTGTGAGTGATGTCAAGGGAACCTTCATCTCTTGGCTAGTGAAGCTTGTACATGTCTCTACTCCTGCTCAAGCTCCATCCCCTACTGCTAATTTGACTGCCAAGGAAAAAATATCCGATATGGTATCCAATGGATATTTTAAAGATAAATCGTGGCCTGTCAATAAAGTAGTAGGCCTCCCTCATATCCAACCGGTTTACATTGACCGCGATGATTTAACGTCCCTACTGCTTCCTGGAAAAGAGCTTACTAGTGCAATTGTTCAAATGTTTATAAAGTAAGTATCTTCTTCTATGAGTACATAATTTAAATGAATCGTTTAGACACACATACATATATACTAATTCCCTGATGTCATTATTGTAGGTTCATGCATGATGAATTGAAACAACAGGGCATAAGCAAAGATTTTGGATTCTTGTGCCTAGTCTATGCAAGTACAACACCCTTGGCTGATAGACAATAGTACATATCAACGAGAGTGTGTGAAGTGAGAAAAAAGGTGTACTTGTTTCCATACTACCATGGGTACATATCACAATTCTTGTCTGCAATTCACTTAATTATGCTATTTATATCACTGAGTACTTTACTGCTGTGAATTTTCAGCTACCACTGGCAATTGATCCTCATGTGCATGGACCAACATACAGTGGTCTTCTTATGCTCCACTCACAGCAGTCCAGGGCCTACGTTGATGCAGACTGTTGACGAGTAAGCATGTCATTTTGATTCTCTTGTCTGAAATCTTTGGTGTGAATTTTCAGTGACCATTATTGATAAATTTGTGATTTTGATGATAGTGCCATGAGGACCTTCCAAATCCAGGTAAACAAAAAGCATACGTATGATGCCAAAGATCCTAAATGGCTCACACCAATGGTTAGTACATATTTGGACACTAGCACACTGCCTTGTAAACTTGGTCAGTAAGCTATACATGCTCTTATATATATTTCTTGTTCTTTTTAGACTCGTCGGCAAGCAAAGGAGTCCAACTTATGTGGCTCATACATCTTGAAACACATATATGATATTATCACACAAGGAAGGACTAAATTCACTGCAAAGGTAAACGTATTTGATGTTACATATTATGGCTGAATTCAATTTCTGGCTTAATGTTACATATGAAATATATGCACGCAAGTTAATTCAGTTTCTATCTTTGATGTTACAGAGGTTTGCTTGTGCTGATCCCTTTTCTGATGATGAAGTGGAGCATATACGCAATGTGTTTTGTGAATATCTGTATGACCTCTTAAAGTCAAAACAATAATTAATGTCCTAAATTCATTTGTAAATATATGCGGTAGCAACAATAATCTTCTGTAAATGAACAATTGCACAATTTGTGTAATTCAATAATAAATTTGTTTATTTTTTCGAGCAATTTTCTTGTGTCCATTTTGGGTTTCTGAATCTTGGATGGTGGGTAAAGCTATTTAGTGCTTGTACCTTGAGGACAGGATGTTATAAATGAGCAGTAAGACTCTCTGAAAAGTCTTCACGACTTTTAGGATCGCATATTTGTTTAACATCCAGTCCTAAAAGCGTTCGTTTAATTTTAAAAAATACGGCGAGACTTTTAGGATGGTAAAAGTCCAGTCCTAAAAGACTTCATTTAATTGTAAAAATATGGCGAGACTTTTAGGACTATATATTTATTAAAAGTTCGGTCCTAAAAGTCTTCATTTAATTGTAAAAATATGGCGAGACTTTTAGAACCGTATATTCATTAAAAGTCCGGTCCTAAAAGTCTTCATTTAATTAATAAAAATATGGCGAGACTTTAGGACCACATATTTTTTCAAGATCCGGTCCTAAAAGCGTTCGTTTAATTTTAAAAAATTTGGTGAGACTTTTCGTACCGTATAGTTGTTAAACGTCCGGTCCTAAAAGTCTTCGTTTTTTTTTTAAAAAAAATATTGTGAGACTTTTAGGACCGAATATTTGTTAAAAGTCCGGTCTTAAAAGTCCTCATTTAATTCTAAAAGTATGGCAAGACCTTTAGGACCGTATATTTTTTAAATATCCGATCTTAAAAGTCTTCGCGTAAATATAAATAATGGTGACCCGTTTTTCAGACAATTCATTAATTAGGGTTCAAGACAACCGCAGTTCTGCTCAAGCTAGAACCGTCATTGTCGTCGTTTTTACCTCTCCCGATTTTGAATTGCATTATCTGTCTCCATTTTCTTTGTCTTTTTTCTTTTTGTCGAAAAAAGGAAGATACTGAAAGGGACACTGAAATTATTCAAATCAGGGCGAGGTAAAACCGATGACAAGGACAGTCCAACCTTGAGAAGAACTGTCACTGTGTTTGTATTTGTTCAAATAAGGTAAACAATGTTTTTGTTTTGTTTTGTATGGACTTAACGTTGTATTCTGCGAATTTTTAATGTTGATCACACACGAGTTCAATGTTTTGTTTGTTTCTTTTTTGTCAGAAAAAAAAGTAAGATAACTAAAAAGGACAATGAAGATGGGAACTAAAAATTGTATTTATTATATTTTTTTATGCTACCCGGTGAGGGGCAGCAGTAGTACAAAAAAAAACATAAAAACATCTAATCCTCCCCATCGTTGTTGGAGGGGGAGGAGACGTTGTCTTCAGAAGGATGGTACTCAATGTCATGGGCGTCGAGTATCGCGTTCAGCTTGTTGTTGACGGCGTGATAGACCTGAAACAATTGTCCCAAGCGTCAGTCGATATGATCAACGCAGGCTAGAAGGTGCTGCATCATCTGGTAGAATGACGGGTTCGGAGGCAAGGGAGGAGGGTACGGAGGTTGAAGAGGAGGACGAGGAAAAGGAGGACCTGGTGGTGGTGGGGCAGCCATTACGTTGGAGACTAGGCAGTGGAGGAGGACGGTGGATGTTGTAGAAGTGATGGAGAAGAATGTGGAGAAAGTAAAGTAACAATGAGTTTAAATAGAAAACCCATCCTGAAGAATATGAAATGCCGGAAACTTTAACGAGGAGACGAATAGTTCCTCAGAATACGAGGAGACACATAGTTAGGAAGTTTATTTGGAAGCCGAAGAAACTCTGAATCATTCATTTGAACAGAGTGTAAGGATACAACTCTGCTATCTGAGTAATTTGAAAATAATGAGCTTTTAATACTGGATATTGTAAAAGATCCATTCTTAAAAGTAATATTTTTTAAGAAAACATTCTTACTTTAAAAAAATTGAATTGGAAAAAAATAAATGAATTTTAGGACCGAACACAATATAAAAGGTAGGTCTTAAAAGTAATTGATTTGATTGAAAAAAATAAATAATATACACTTAGGACCAGATTTATGTTAATAGGACGATCTTTAAAATAATTGAATTGAAAAAATAAATAATATAATTTTAGGACCGGATATATGTTAATAGGACGGTCTTAAAAGTAATTGAATTGAAAAAATAAATAATAGACTTTTAGGACCGGATATTTGTAAAATACGCTCTTAAAGTAGAAACACTAAATTCATTTATAACAATTGAATCCCAATTTATTCTCATCATCAATTGCGTATCTCTCCTACTCTCTGCCCTCATTAACTCCTCACACTACCTCTCTGTCCTTATTAACTCCTCACTACCTCATAACTCCACACTACCTAGCTCTCTACCCCAACTTCTCAAACCATGGTTAGATACAAGATAACCACTCGTAGGGGGTACTCCTGAAGCTCTTGCCTTTGGTAGATCGTTATACAGGGTGCCTTAAGCGAGAGTGTGTTCTATTGTGATTGAAGAGATTGCTGCACCCCCTCTCCAACCTCCTGGCCCCAGCGCGCCTACCGTTGACCCCTCTCCTGTTTCCTATAATGATGCATTGCGGCTGATGTGAATAACACAGGAACTTGCTGATCTCTGGCGCGAAGTTAATGCTGCTCACACCGATATCGCCAAGGCATTGGAGGATAATAAGCTTTAGGATGTTTAGTTAGATTCTTGTCGTTGATAATGTTCATTTTGTTTTTCTTTGTTTCTTTTCCTTGTGTACGTGCATTTTCTCCAGTAATGTATGAAGCATTAAGAACAAAGCTTGTGTCTTTTTTTTGTTCATATTCTCCAGTAATTAAAGAAGCTTATTCTCCAGTTTTCCTTTATTTTATTCATTCAGTTGCTGCTGCGCTCGCCAAAGCCAATCCTCTTTTTATTGGTTTGGTTAATAAATGAGGACCTTTAGGACCGAATACCTTATAAGTGTCTAGTCGACTTTTAGGACCGGATGTTTTATAAAACTCTGGTCTTAAAATTAAATGAATAGTAAAAATTTAGGACCGGAGTCTTATAAACCTCTGGTCTTAAAAATTAAATTAATAAAATGTTCATCTTTAGGACCGGATATTTTATAATTAACCGGTCTTAATAAAATCCAAAATACTAAAACATGTCTCTGTCGCGCGGAAAATTAAGTTTCCTTCTCTGAACTTGCCTTGTCGCGCCGAAAGTGATTACTCAAGTTCTGTCTCCAGTGTTTGTGTATTGCTTCGCGTTGCTCTCTCGACAACCACTTTCTGGTTCTTTAGCTAAACGTCTATAGACCAAGCTGTAAGAGGTGTTTCGATTATATAAGTTTATGATTTTCCTGCTTATCATTATGGGTTTTTCATGGGTTGAACAAAATCGATGAAATGTTCTTGTGGGTTTCTCTGTTGTTAATGAATATTGTATTTTGAAGATTATATTTGCACTTTAGACCTACCCAACTGACCAACAAGTGTTTTTAGGTTACTCTTGTTGTCTGCAACATCAACGTTTGTGGTTGGAGAAGAAAGACTCAGCAAACGCATTTGAATTTATATGCTACAGGTGAGTCCACAAGACCTTTATGCGATGCATTGAATTTCCTCGTCATGCATTTATTTTGCTTCTTGGATTTACTATGATACATTTATGACCAAAAGTGATTCTTCGTTATGCATTTAATGGGCAAGTTTCTCCATAAAAAAAAAAGACATAACCGACATTGAGCATATATATGCATTTGGAGTTGACTTATTTTATATGCAAGTTTTAATTTTTTCGGATTATGTATGTTAAATCTTTCCGTCTATAGGAATTCTACTATGTATCATAGTTGGATAAATGCTTTACGGACGAGTGTTGAATATCATAATAGGGTGAGGGAATTTATAGAATTTGCTAAACAAAATGCCCATGATGATAGTGGGAAGTTTTTATTGCCCTTGTGTAAAATGTTTGAGTGAGAGGCGACTAAGTCCTGAAGTTATACACACACATTTAATTTGTGATGGATTTTGTAAGACGTATATAGTATGGGTATGGCATGGTGAAAAATGCTAAGTGCGTCTTAACATGGGGAAGTGGCATTTGATGATAATGACACGGATATGGATGATCGCATAGAGGACATTATTCGTGATGTAGGAGAAGAGGCTTTTGATCAATCACATGCATATGGTAATATGTGCAGTGATGCAGAGACCCTGCTATACCCTGGGTGTAAAAAATACCAATTGTTGAACGCTGTATTGAAATTGGTAAGCTTGAAGGCACGTCATGGATGAAGTGACAAGAGTTTTTCTGAAATGCTTGAGGCTTTTAAGGACATGCTTCTGGATGATAATGTGTTGCCGTATCAATACTACGATGCTAAGAAAATACTTTGTCCACTGGGGATGGAGTACAAAAAGATCCATGCATGCCCGAATGATTGCATATTGTATAGAAAAGAGTTTGAAGAGAAGCATAATTGTTCGATATGTGAAACCCCAAGGTACAAGTCAAATAAGGGGCCTGCAAAAGTGTTGTGGTATCTTCCAATCATACCAAGGTTCAAGCGGTTGTTTGCAAATGAAAATGACGCAAAAAATTTGAGGTGGCATGCATATGAGAGGATTTCTGATGCAAAACTTTGATATCCGGCTGATTCTTCTTAATGGAAGAAAATCGATCATTTATTTCCGAACTTCAGCAAAGAACCTAGGAACCTTAGGCTTGCCCTTAGCACGGATGGCATGAATCCCTATGGAAGCCTTAGCAGCATACATAGTTCATGGCCTATACTCCTAATTATTTACAACTTATCTCCTATGTTATGCATGAAATGAAAGTACATCATGCTGTCTATGTTGATTTCGGGACCAAAACAACCCGGAAATGATATTGATGTTTACCTTCAGCCCTTGATCGAAGACTTGAAGGAGTTGTGGGAAGAATGTGTCGATGTTTTTGACTCTTTCAAGAAGGAGGTGTTTAAAATGCGAGCCATGATATTTTGTACTATAAACAACTTCCCAACATATGGGAACTTGTCAGGGTATAGTGTAAAAGGCCATAAAAGCATGTCCGGTTTGTGAAGAAGACACATGCTACCATCAACTTCAATATGGAAGAAAGTCGGTTTATCTTGGACATAGGAGATTTCTTAGATGGGGCCACCCATATCGTCGATTAAAGAAAGCCTTTTTTGGTGACCAAGAGTATGAAGATGCTCCGGTGGCATTGACTGGGGAGCAAGTTTATGAAAAGGTGAAAAATATCAGTGTCATCTTCGGTAAGACTACAAAGAGTAGAAAAGAAACAAATATATGGAAAAAGAGATCTGTATTCTTCGATATTCCATATTGGCACAATCTTGATGTGAGACACTTTATTGATGTCATACATGTAGAGAAAAACGTATGTGATAGTATTGTTGGCACGCTTCTCAACATACAAGGTAGTTCCAAGGAAGGTGTGAAGGCAAGATTGGATTTGCAAGCAATGAGGATATGCGAAGACTTACGTCCAAGGCCATATGGGAAGAGAACTTATTGTCCCCCGGCTTCTCATACTTTGTCTAAGGTTGAGAAATGATGTTTTTGTGAGTGTTTACATGACACCAAAGTTCCCTCGGGGTATTCTTCAAATTTTAAGAGGCTTGTATCGATGAAGGACTTGAAATTAGTAGGCCAAAAGTCTCATGATTGTCATGTCTTGATGCAACAGCTACTCCCAGTAGCTATTCGAGGCATCGCCGAATATGATCTTCAACACATTTTGGCTAGACTTTGTTTCTTCTTCAATGTAGTTTGTAGTAAAGTTTTCGAGATTGAAAAGTTGGATGAATTGGAGAATGAAGGATATCTTATCTTGTGCCAGCTTGAGAAGCTTTTTGTTCCTACATTTTTTGACATCATGGTTCATCTAATTGTTCATCTAGTGAGGGAGATAAAGTTGTGCGGCCCTATCCATTTACGGTGGATGTACCCAATTGAAAGATCTATGAAATTCCTAAAAGGGTACGTGAAGAACGCATACCGGCCAGAAGCATTAATGGTTCATAAATATGTTTCTGAAGAAGCCATGGAATTTTGTCAAAATTATTTGGACAAAGTAAGACATATTGGGCTTCCTAAACGTCAGCATGCTGAAGGGGGTAGACGAGGGGCTTCAGTAAGGAGTGTAGATCCTTATGAATTGTCACAAGTCTACTTATACATCTTGAATAATGTTGATGAAGTTCAAGCCAGCATAGCTGCACATAAAGAAGCTGTAAGGAAAGAAAATCATCGAATGACTGAACAAAGGTTGATTAGGGAGCATAACAGAACTTTTGCAAATTGGTTTAAACAAAAGGTCGAGGGAGAGGAATTTGTTTCTGATACAATCAAATGGTTAGCACGTGGTCTTGAGGTTGATGTCATAAGTTGGAATTCGTATGTAATCAATGGTTATACATTTTACACGAAGTCCCTAGATGATAGGAGCACCGTCCAGAACAATGTTGTTACGTTAGAGGCTGAATCTATGCACTTCTCCAGTTCGAAAGATAAGAGGCCTAAATTGGTAGTCATGCCATATTTGGGTTATTGAAGAGAGTAGGAGGTGGACTATGTTAAAATTAGATTTTTCATTTTCAAATGCAAGTGGATTAATGTCAATAATGGTGTTCAGATCGATCGGCTAGGATTTATATTAGTAGATGTCAATAGTAAAAGTTTTGGAGATGAACCTTTTATTATGGTAGACCAGGAGAAACACGTTTTCTATATCACTGATCAAGAAAATAAAATGTGGTCTGTAGCTCTCCAAAGAAAAAAAAGGTCATTGATATTGATGACGAAATTTATTCAAATTATGGTATTCTTGAGAGTACTCCTTTTTCAAGGGGTCTAGCGGACATGAACGAAGAAGATGAAGCGGATAATGAACCTGACATAAGAAATGATCATCAAGAAGGGATATGAGAGGATATCCCTTTATAAAAGAGTCAATTCATAAGGTAATATTCATATGCAAAATTCTTTGAAAACTTTAAGGTTTTAACTATATTCCTTCTATATATGTTCTTAAACAATGTCACTGACTATGAAGTTTGTTCTTGTTTTATTTTTGTGGCAGGATCCGATCCAAAGGGGCATGTTATATGTAAAAGAGGATGTTACGTTGTTGCGTGGGAATCAGATGAAGGCATGGTGAATAATATATTGGGCATGTATGTTGATTTACGTGCTATATTTGTAAATCATTGTATTTGTAAGTAAGTTATCTTATCGTATATATTCATTTAGGTGTTGTACTGTCATAGTATAATCATTAATTAAGAGGCCACATAACTCATGGTGAATAATATTTATATTCTTTTCCCAATTCAATTTATTCATAATAGATTGTTCATAGCTTGTAGTATCAAATTTTATGTGCTGGATTGGGTGGTGGATTTGTGTATATATATGATCAGGAAGAACAGAACAGGGAAAAAATCGGGAAAATTTGGACCGGAAATAAATACACCGGTCTTAAAAGTTCAAATTTTAAGACCAGATGTATTTATATGTCTGGTCTTAAAGGTCAGGTGTACATATTTGATATTAGGCCGGTCTTACCGGTGTATTTATATGCCCGGTCTAAAAATTCAATTTTTAAAACTGGATGTATTAATCATCCAGTCTTGAAAGTTAGTCTTTTAAGATCAGTATAATTAGTCGTCTGGTCTTAGAAGTCGCTTAGTTTTACACCGGATTTTTTTTTGTCCGGTCTTAAAATTTCAATCTTTTAAGAGTGGCCTATTTTTTTGTCTAGTCTTAAAAGTTGAGTTTTAGGACCGAACAAAAAATATTTCAGGTTTATATAGTATGACTTTTAAGACCTAATGTTGTAAATGTTCGGTCTAAAAGAGTTTCTTTAAGACCGGTTTGACTCCGGTCTTAAAAGTTAGACTTTTAATACCGTCTGGAACAAGACCGGTCGCTTATCCGGTCTTACGATGCTTCTTTTGTCCGGTCTTAAAACCATTTTTTCCACTAGTGACAGCAACGCTATACCTCTAGATAATAAATCTAGACCCATCTAATTATCTTTAAAGAATAACATAACTAAAACCAATTAAGTAAAAGAATAAAAGATAGAGTAAATACCGTTTCTAGTCCCTGACAAAAAACACGGACCTATTTTGGTCCCTTACAAAAAAATCAACCCTTATTCATCCTTTTTATGGACTAAAAAGGACCTTTTGGAAATTTGTGAAGGATTAAAATATCAACCAATCGACCATTATTCGTCTTTTTTATGGACTAAAAAGGACCTTTTTTTAAGGATCAAAATGGGGATCACGTTTTTGTTAGGGACCAGAAAGGGTATTTACTCTAAAAGATAATAGAGAAATACTAATCTATCCGACTATTCAGATAGTGTCTTATAGTATTAAGGATAAGAGGTAGTATCAATTTGGATTTTAACGACAAGTGTAGAGCCTAAGGAGTAGTTGAGGTTGAACCCCAAATCTAATATAACAAATGCACATCTTATGTGACTAAACTTAGTGTCTGTTTAGATTAGTGGTAAAAAATTATTTTTCTAACATAATTTACAGTGTACGAAGTAAATGTATGAGATAAATTTTATCTCAACTTATGAATGTTTTTCTTCAACTAATGGTCTTTGGCAAATACTATCCATCAATAAAATAAGATAAAAGCAACGTGTTAAAAACCCTAGAGAGAGT
This sequence comes from Acacia melanoxylon, assembly GCA_019022615.1. Lineage (NCBI taxonomy): Eukaryota > Viridiplantae > Streptophyta > Magnoliopsida > Fabales > Fabaceae > Acacia > Acacia melanoxylon. Next base: position 4,692,172 of record JAFJYJ010000046.1, read on the forward strand.
GGGCCGATTTCCTATGGACCTGGGGTTTATAATATCAACGCAAACAAATCAAACTCAGAAATGAGACAAAATTGTATCTTGCGCACCAAAGGGGTTTATATTTAACGGAAGAAGCTACTCCTTTGCGACAAATCATATGTAGTGTTTAACAATGTTTTGAAAAGGGAACGATACCTTTATTTAGGTTAAAATATTGTACAATACAAATAAATACCCTGACTCGAATGTATTTTTTATGAATATATTTAGACTCCTGCACTTTGAAATAATCAGATCGACCAATTTCTTCACCTCAATAGTCAATCAACCTATAAAGCTCCATCACATTTTCTTATGTGGGTCTCTTTCTTGTGTCCGGTATTAAGATATTTCAAGCATTTGTTTTTTTCTTTTTTGCCAACTAAAATCTTGAAAAAATAATTCAGAGTACTGGTTAGTACTACAAATATACTTCGGATCTTGTTGACTTAAAAAAATACTTCTTGATCTTTAAAAAATAATTGCAGTCTTGACCAAGTACTAAAAATATTTTTGAGAATCTTGTTGATGCATGAAAAAATATTTCATGATCTTGAAAAAATATCATAAAGTATATTTTTAGTACCAGTCAGTGCCCTAAAATAATTTTTCAGTACCGGTCAGTATCTTCAAGTATATTTTTAGTACCGGTCAGTACCCCGAATTATTTTTTAAATATCATGAAGTATTTTTTCAGTATCAGTCAATGTCCTAAAGCATCTTTTTAGTATCAGTCAGTACCTGAAATAATTTTTCAAGATCCTAAAATAATTTTTATAGATCATGAAGTACTTTTTTAGTACCAGTAAGTATCCTCAAATATATTTGTAATACGAGTCAGTACCCTAAATTATTTTGTCAAGATCCTAAAGTATCCTAAAAAAAAAAAGCATGAGGTTCACTGTTTGTATGCCAAAACGACATAGTTTGAGAGAAGATTATGGAAGAGGGCCCTAGAAGAAGACGCTAGCCGCATCCAAGACATATTTCCAACATACAGAATGGATCAACAAAGACAATTTTGGGACAAGAAAATTGTGAGGGGTATATTGAAGGGACTGACGGACAGCCATATAAAAGGGTGAGATTCTTTGTTACAGGCAAGTTTTCAAACAACTGAGGGTCAAAGCTTGTGTTCAGAAGCTGATCTGGGCATAAGTTTTGCCTGTAGTCAAATCTAGCGAGTGTCAGAATATGTTGGCCTGGATCGGCATCCAAAACCAGGTATGTGACGCTTCGGATTGTTATGAATGTCAAACCTTCAGAACAATTGAGCTTCACTTCAGGATAGCCACAACCTTCTGGACGGCCTTGTCCCCAGAAAGGAAACCCAACGTTTTCAATCTTCCCACAATTGTACAGAGTACTGCAAGCTGTATAACTATCGTCGGTAATCGAATACGTACGAAGGACTCAGAAGGAATAATGAAAGTGTTATGCATGAAAGAAGAAACCGTGGGGTGAAGAAGGACGACATTGACGAAGAAATGAATTGCAGTGAGAGAAGACATTGAATGTGAGGGTAATGCTTTGATGAGAAGGCAGCAGGGAGCGGAAATTTCACCTTGGAAATTTTTTAACGGTTTATCACTCCCTTTCAGTTAATGTCCTAACCAAGGAAAATCAGACTCTGACGGCTACATAACATTCAACGATTTTATTTATTATACTTGGCCATGTCCAAAAGTCTCAGGTCTTTTATTTAAGAGTTAAAGTACAGATTAGCTAATAAACTTTTACTCCAGTAGTGTCTAGTACAAAAAACTTTTAAGTGGAGCTTAAATACCAAAATAACAATTAAAAATGAAAATTAGCACAAATCCTTTAAAACAAAATTAACGGATGTTCACTGCCTCATAGGACAAAGAATTCAGCCACGCCTTTGCTCCATCACTGCTTCACAGAAGCTCCTTGAAGTGTCGAATGTGTAAGAGATGGATGATGATGCAGAATCGATGGAGGAAGTGAAGAGAATCGAGGAGAGCGATCATGAGAGAGACGGAAATATGAGAATTCAGAGTGGTTTGAACGATAAAAAAATGTGTTATTAAAGAAGATGGAAGTCCGAATCCGAGAACAAGGATCGGAATGGACTACTCCAAGTCCGGCAACTCTAAAGTGGTTCATCTCATCTCCTCTGGTCCTTTTTTACAATTTCCTTTTTCTAACTTTATAACTCCAATTTCTCGCCTTGGAGGGGTGAATGTTCAAAGGTCTTCGTTGTCGGCATCTTCCTTGTTGGTTCATCATCCATCTTCGTTCTAAAACTTGAAATTAATCGATTTATCACAGTTTGCCATGACGAGAACGAGTCTGTTTCTCTGCCCATCCCTCCTCATCCTTAGATCTGGCCGTCGAAATTTTGATCATATTTTTCAAACTACCGCATGCGGTAGTTCGAAAAATATAATCTGGATCGTTGGATCAAAATTTCGATAGTCAGATCTAAGAATGAGGAGGGATGGGCAGAGAGGGGATGAAAAAAGTATATGGTTCCAACGAGAACTTGAATTTGGTGGCAAGGCAATATTTCATCTGTTTTTTTTTTTGCCAGAAAATATTTCATCTCTCTCAATCATAGATTTGAGCTATTTTATATCCTTTATTATAATTTGGTCTCCACTATCATCAACATGACTGAAATGATTTTTTTAAAAGAATCACAAGAAGCAACCAGCAAAAAAACATGCAGATCCTTGTTAACTGATGTTAATTTTGTTCTAACGGATTTGTGTAAATTTTACATTTTTAATTATTTTTAGTATTTAAGGTTTACTTAAAAGTTTTTTGTGCGGGACGTTTCTAGAATAAAAGTTTATTGGCCAATCTATACCTTAACTCTTTATTTAATCCATCTTGTGTTGAGTTTTCCTCGCAATTTTTATATATATATATATATATATATATTCTTTTCATAAACGCAACGGGCTAGGTTTCTGGTTGTGGGCACCACATACGAAAATCAGACTCAGTATTTTTCAATTGAATTTTAATATTTTTTATAAAAGGAAAACATGCTGCAAAATAATACTAATTACTAGTTGTGGGCACCACCTGCATGAAATCTGATTCGTTTCCAGAGTTGGAATCTTGTTTATTCTCAAGTCAAACAACTTTTTTTCCCCCCTTGAATATTGAGTGGTTAAAAAGGGGGGAAATCTCTCAAGGCCTTCAAATTAAAGTCAGCAATTTACTTAAGCAAACGATAATCCATGGGTGAACTTACATTCCATTTTGAGTCCTTTTGGATTAGTCATGGAAGAAGTGACTTACTGTCTATCTGATTTTTACAAAAATAAGATAAGATAAAAGTCAGATTGTAAATGTGATTTATGTTTGGGTTAGCGGTGACTTCTTTTTCATCTAAATTTTGCAAAATTAAGATAGTGAGACGTGGCGACGTTTGCTGTCAATAATAGTTCAAAAAATCAATGCTAATGGTTCCCACAAGAAGGCCACGCTTCCTCACAAGAAAGCCACACATCTCCAGACTACCTGCTAATCAAGTGCGTGTCAACGCGTTTAATATTTTTCCTCTTTCCTTTAGATTTTTCCTGCTTGTTTGTAACTTTCGAGGTGGATGAGCTCCGGAGGCTCTCCAGATGCTATGGATTGTAACTTTTCCCACACATGACTTTTTTTAGAGAAGCCTATTTTTGTTTCACGCTAGTCCAAACACAAAAAAGTAGGATGGCGTTTACTCATACTACCGGAATTTTCATGCCCTAAACGCTTGCTCCAAACAAGTTCCATTGTCTCCTTACATAGCAAGTCGGCCATTGATTGTTGCACAATATGCTCTACAGGGAGGAGGTCAAGGTCATCTCTCTGTTGCTCTATTTGAAGAAGACCTCAGTTTGTATCAGTAAGGAGGCCTTTAGGATTTAAATTGTCTGCTTCAAAAAAGAAAAAAAGAAAAAGAAAAAAAAGGAGGCCATTGGGCTTTTAAGATTTTATCAAATTCTCATTGACCTCAAATGAAGGTCCTGTTTAAATTAATTCTTGACACTTGATGCAAGAAAAACCTCGAAAGTGGCGTTATGAGGCTTAAGTGTTAAGGCTCTCCACCTACTGCTTAACTGCTCTAATATATATAAACAAGCTTTTCTTTTCATTTGCACATGATAATGAAATAGCAAGGGATCGGATCCGATTTAATCTGTGGTCAAAAACTATAATAATTATAATGGCTCCGTCTTCTCAAGATACATACAAGGGTTAAGGGTTAAGGTGTAAATTTGCCAACCAACTATTACCTGAGGAGCGTCTGGCACAAAAAACAATTGAGGGGCTAAAATTACCAATCAACAATTAAAAAGTGGAAAAAAAAAACACTAAATAACTATTAAAAAAACAACTATCACAATTAAGTTAAAATATGAGGCACTGGCGTAGGACGGTGGCAGAGACGCTGGAGAAAAGAGCGGTTAAGCCTTCTTGTTGGATAAGGCAAACACTAACAGAGACGGGGCCCATGGAAGCAGGCGCTGTGGCAGCAACTGTTGCTGCTTGTGGCATTAGAGGGATGGAACCAGGGTGCAAGGCGCGTGCCGGTCGAAAGCTGTGGACTGCTGGATGAGTTCAAGAGGGTGAGTGGAACACCCAGCAACAATAGAAGCTTTGGAGACGCCGACGTCGCCGACACTGACAATCAATGGAAGATGAAAACACCAAAACAATGACGAGGTAATAGTTCGTTGGCGAATCTACACCAAATTGTGTGTTTTTTTTCACTTTTTAATTGTTGATTGTTAATTTTGGTTCCTTCAATTGTTTTTTGTGCCAGACGCTCCTCGAGTAATAGTTGGTTGGCAAATCTGCACATTAACCCTACATACAAACAAAACCTATTTGTACATTTAGAGAGGGCAACAAAAAAAAAAGAGCATTGACCGTTCTAATAGAGCTCTTTAGATATATGTAAGTGGATTAGAGATTAAACAAGATGCATCATTCCACCGAAATATGAGGGAAATTTACGTATAAGAATATAAAAATCATCCCCATGTCTAAAGCAAGACTAAAAGTACTTAATCCTCAAAATTCTCCATGTAGAACACTTCTGTTTAATCCTCTTTGTTTCCCTTATGTCTTCGATCATCAATAACCTTGTTTGAATGTGTTTTCTACTAAAATATGCTCAAGTATATCTTGCTCCAACGGCAAGGGACCACAGTCATCTTAAACAAAACCCAGATACCAAAGCCAACGTGACTTGGAACATTTTTAACTATGTTTTGAATTAGTCATATCAGTTGATAAGAAACTGCCGTCAGAATAATTAACACTGCAATCTAGTCTTCAGTCCACGACAAAGAAATCAAATTGCTTTTGGTGTTTAACCAATGAGCTTATGTAGCTCAAATAGATTAACTTCCAAGTTGAGATGAAATTGAAGTAATTGGATTAGAATCTAGTTGGCAAAAAAAAAAAAAAAAAAAGATTAGAATCTCTTTCAGCAATGTAGTCAAGTTCTAACCGAAATTTTATCTCACAACGTCAAAAAATGCCACTCACTATAAATTTCTCATTTGATTCTGATATGTAATTATGTATATATTTCAAATGTGATTGTGTCATCATATTGGTATCAAGGTTTTGTTAGACATTTTATTAAATATGATAATATTATATCTTATTACTTATTCAGATTATATCTAGATATATTTGCTAATTAATCATATAAGGGATATTCTATATTTTATTAGTTTGATTAAAATTAAATGTTTTAGATATTATCTAATTATTTTGAATATTATCTGATTATTAGTTTTAGATAAAATATCTTCTGATTGCGGGCCCGTACATGATTTAGATAGAGATTTTGTTTCAAGTTACCTGTTTGGCCGATAAGCTATTTCAAGTCTGCATGAAGGGCGATAAATAATATAGGCTAGGTTAATTAGAGGCAGTAACATAGAAAATATGTACTTGCTCCTAAGGGTACACTAAAGGGTGACGGCTATTCCTATATCATTATTGTACCCAATTTTCCTGTTAGAAGAGACCATGATTATTTTCTACTAATAATTTTTTATGATTTCAATTGTCTCTATTTTAGATCGAGAACTTTGTGGATTGCATCTTCAAATTATAGCATGGCGAGAGGTACTTATAGTTTTAAGTATTTCACTATGGATGTGTTCGAATTGAGGGGAGAGGATGGGAGGGGAGGAAAAATGATCCCCTCACCTCATTTGGTTTAAAACTAGCTACAAAAAAAGTCAGTTTTTGCGACGAAAAAAATCTGTCGCAAAAAAAGGTTTTTCCGTCACAAAATGCGTTTGCGACAGATTTCGTCCGTCGCAAAAAACCGCGTCGCAATTGCGATGGAAAATCAAAAATCCGTCGCAAATTTTGAATTTTGCGACGGAAAATAAATTCCGTCGCAAATTCCGAAATTCGCGATGGATTTCAATTTTCGTCACAAAATTCATTTTATTAAAAAAAACAAAAATTACTAAAAAAACATAAAAATTACATTAAAAAATATTAAAAATTACGGAATTTGATGGAATTCATTTTTCGTCGCAAATCTCAATTCCAAAAAAATTATATAAATAAATACCCTAATTAAAAAATATAAAAATTATATGAAAAATTATGAAATAAGAAAATGTATATAAATAATACTGAATATTGTATTAAAAAAGTGTATGTAGAAATATGTACAATAGCATTCCTAAAAAATTATAAATAAACAAAACGAAATATAAACACCAATGTTGCTAACAATATAAATTAAAAAGCACAAAAAACATAAATAAGTTATACACCAAGCAACTAAAAAGCACAAAAAAGGACACCAATGTAGCACATCTAGATACATCAATGTCTGACAAAAGTTTGGTCACCCACTCCTCGAAAGAGCACCTTCTCTGTAGTGCAATGAAATGTGTTAGTCATTTACAAGGTAAAACATAAACAATAATTATACTACCTACATAAATTTTGCATCCACAATCAACCATTATAAAACAGACATTTAGCATTCTAGCGTTTGGGAATATAAAAAATGCTATTAGAAACTAAAAGGAAACAATTAATATAGTTCTTTTAGGGAAAGAGATCCCATTTGCACTAATAGTATATGAATCATTATATTTTCCTAGATCACAACCCAGCAGGACAAGAGAAGATCTAATACAGATTAATCAGAATAAATAAAATATGGGACAAGAAAAATTGTCAAAGAGGTTTCAAATATTTGGTGTGACTTAAAAGATGGTGTTTCATCAACAATTATTAACACGGCAGGAAAATATTACATCTACCTCTACGTACAGAAATCACAACGTCCAGTGACTTAATCTAATACCGAAATCCTACTTTAATTAACCGTCACACAGATCTAGATGCTAGTTCTCTAAACAAGTCCTTGTGCATTTGAAAAAAAAAAAACATAACTTACAAAAGTTATCTTTGGGAGGAAGTTTTCTTTCACTTTTTGCTGCAAAGTCTCACATTCTTGCTGGAAGTAAAAAACAAAACAGATGATGCTTCTTGTAAATAGGATAATTGAGTTAATTTAAATGTATTTGAACTTCACAATCAAATAATTTCTTATGTACCCAATCCAACCAATGAATAAATAAATAATAGGATGAAGTCTTTTCAACTAAACATTGATAGTTGATTCAAGGGAAATAATAAGTTCATTGCAAGGCAACCCCTCGATAAAAACATAACATGAATTGATTTAAATTCACCTAACAGCCTATTTCAAGTTGCCATCGGCCATAAAATTTCTAGCTCCCACAGTCATCTTCTTCTAGTGCTTTCATTTGCTACACTCCCAAATTTTTAATACCAGATATATGCCTTCGAAGAAAAAAGTGCAAGTGTCTCCATAGCCATGACAGTAGAACACTATTGCTTTAGGCTTAGATGTCTTAGGAAGCCAACTTTTAGTAAAGATTTCTATGCCCCTTGAGTTCACCTCACATGACTGTTAACAAACACATCAGGTGATCATCACATGCATCAAGAGGAGGAAATAAAAAAATCCTAGCAAAAAGGCTAGTGATAGGATTACACTGATTAACATTACATAAATACCAAGCCCACCCTTTAGGAGAACTATAGAAACATAACTAAATTTTCATGGAACTGCTCTAATCCAGAGTCCTTACCTCCTCCATTTTTACTTGATCACATAGAGCTTGCAACAGTAAACATAAAGACATGAATCAATATTAACCTTTTAAGAAAGTAAAACATAGCCAACTCCATCAGCGGTAACCTTATTAGATATAATGATAGTACAATAAATCAGGACCCACGAAAGACAATACAAATACAAGTCGTCTTTGCAGGTCACTGGATGGCTTCCTACCAAAAGATCAATGCCCTGAATCGACACAATTATTTTCTTGCTATTCTTTCCTTATTTCAATTCTCTAATGTAGACAGACTACTTTATGGATGCATACATAAATATATAAAAGTATATACATTGTGGATCCTACAAAAAGAAAAGTATGACTTGGCCTACCTATTTTCATTTTACAGCTCAGCCTAAATTTTTTTCCTCTTTTTAAGCAGTGTTACGATTCTGTCACCACAACAAAATCTTCCATAAACTATTGGGCAGTTGTATGGCATTTATTCATGAATGGACTGCTTATAGAGGTCCACATATGGTCATTTCAGATTTGCAATGTCAAATGCCTAACTAATCATCACTACTTATAGATTCTCAAAGACCAAATAATTAGCCACAAGGATGAAATTCTAAATTCTAAAAAAACACACAGGTGAAAAATAATAATTATGATGAATATATGATCATACCATCACCATGGTGTACAACCTGGTTAAAGAGGATAGAGAACGAAGTAGCAACACAATCAACCCACCTCCTCCACTTTGTCTCTATTGTTCTTGCAAGGAGTTTAGGTGTCAAAGCCTCAAGATCCTGTAAGGAAAGAAAATGGTAAAATTGTTTTGATACAGAGGGGGTAAACATAAAAAATAACTACCAGAGAACATGAGAGCAAGTTACCTGAAGTATACACATTCCAAAGGAATTACCAAGAATTCTTTCCGATTCCTTATATAAACAATAAGTTAATCTACCACTTTCTACGAACAAAGTGAAAATGGATCAACTTTCTCGGGATCCAATAGACCCCTCCCCTCGCATCAACTGTTTGATCTCGCTTTGCACGTTTTTCCTAGTGGCTACATTCATAATCATTTTAATCATGTTACTTTTGCAAGTTCGTTAAAGAATCATCCAAAATAAAATAACACGGCAATGACTCATTGATAATTATAAAATGAACCGCTAAGTTCAAGTTTGTCCTTATAACACCACAAAAAAAGATGGCCTGGATTTGATTTGGGCCTTGCTAACCATGTAATGAAGATTTACAATTCGCACGGGGTGGAGGCAACTTTAAAAACTCACATTGTATTAATATTCATTTACTTCACTTTAAATGAAGTTTTACAACTTCATTCTGATTCTTAGGAGCCAATTATCGGGAAAAGAATAGGGGGAAAAATAAATTATCATGTTTGCAAATGTCAGAAAATGATAGTAGTAGTTAAAAGAGGAAGAGACCTGGTCCCGAGACTTGTCACCGATGATGACAAACATCGAACGATGCCTTGTTTTGACACCATTTTTAATGAGAGTCCTGATTCGTTCATCTACTTTCTTCCTCATTCTCTGCCAAGCAATCAGGTTTTTGTATGTTAGCACCTCATAAACAAATCAATCCGTCAATTTCCAATTTATCCATTATTAATCATCCGCATAACATTAAACACTAATACCACCAAAACAGTTAACAGGATAAAAGGTAGTGGGGAACTGAACCAAAGCAGACTCCATTAGGCACAAAAAATAATTAAGATACATGTCAATACACAGCATTGCCAATAACTAAGAGTCACACAAGAGAGCAGAAGAGCACAAAAAGAGCTAAGAAAACCATGCCTTAAAGATATGATTACAAGTGCAGTTACAAGAGGCAGCGGCAACGAAGAAGAGAGCAATATTTCAGATTTCAGAGACAAAAGACGAGTCCTTCACAGGTTTCCGGCTTCTAACTTGCCTCAACAAAGGTCTGTGCCCATTCACATAGGGTTTGTTTGGTTCATAATTCACACCGTTCCACAAATCAAATTCTGAACTAAACATCAGACTTATCAAGGTGAACGAAAAAGAAGACGAGGGGCACAGAGAAGACGAAAGAAGAAAGATGAAGGGGAAAAATAATCAATAACCTACCTGCTGAGTGGAGAGACCAGGCAGTGGCTGAAAAGGCGAGACCGCGAGAGGAAGAGGTAGCGGCGAGCGCGAGAGGCGAAGATCTAGATCTAGAGTGACGAGAAACGGAGACCGCCAAGATCGAAGAGACGGCAAGAGTCTGAGGCGCCGGCCGCTGAGCTTGAGAAGTCGAAGGTTGGGGTTTCTTGGGGAGCCGTCGAACGAAGGAAAAGTCGGGTGTGTGGTGGGGTTTGTTGGGGGAGCCGTTGAATGAAGAAGCAAGGGGATAAGCTGAAAAAAGAAAATGATGGAGGGAATTGCAAAAATTTTGGAGGGGAAAGTTTTGCGACAGATTTACTTTTCCGTCGCAAATTGCCATGGAAAATCAACGTTTTGCAATTTTTTATGACGGAAAATGAATCGTCACCAAAATTTGTGATGGAAAACGAATTTTGTCATAAGTTGCGAGGGAAAATCAATTCCGTCACAAAATTTTGCGACGGAAAACGAATTCCGTCACAAATTTTTGTAACGGAAAATGAATTCCATCACAAAAATTTGTGATGGAAAACGAATTTGTCATAATTTGCGATGAAAAACAAATTTCGTCGCAATTTGCGACGGATTTTTTCCATCGCTATTTTAGTATTTTCTAGTAGTGATTTTGGAGGGAGGGGAACCAAAATCTACTTTTTTTTTCATTGAATCTCATCTCCATCATTAAATTTAAAAAATGGATGGTTCAGATTTCATAAAACTATTATTTTAAACGTAAATAAATAAATTTTGAACTATGAAAATTTTATCCACACAATTCATAACCGTAATGCAAACAAAATTTTTAAAAAATAAATAATAAAATCCTATGATAATAGTTTTATAAAGTATTAAATCTGAAACATTCATTTTTTAATCGACGATGGAGATGAGATTTTAAGAAATAAAAGGAGAAAAAAGAAGGGTTAAGTAGCAAATTTACTCCAGAGGTTTTCACTGCGGAGCAATATTACCCTGGAAGATTTTTTTTTCAATGTTGCCCTGGAAGTTTCAAAATGTAGCAATGTTGCCTATTTTCGTTAAAAAGTTAACAATCAACGTCAGTTTTTTTGTGGTCAACATTAATTTTTTAACGGGATAAGGCAACATTGTTACTTTTGAAACTTCTGGGCAACATTGGGACAAGAAAAAATTTCTAGGACAACATCGCTTCTAGCACTACTAGAAAAAAAGAAAATAGCGACGGAACAATTTCCGTCGCAAATTCACGTCATTTTGCGATGGAATTATAATTTCGTCACAAAACTATGAAAATTGCGACGGATACAAAAAATCCGTCACAATTTGACGACGGAAAACGTATCTGTCGCAAAAATTAGCGACAGAATAAGTATTCGTCGCAACCTGGCGTCCAAAGGGGCGCCCTGGTTGCTTTTTTTGCGACGGATTACAGATCCGTCGCAAACATTAGCGATGGACTCGAAATCCGTCGCTAACTGGCGGCCAAAAAGGCCGCCAGTTTTTGGCTTTTTGCGACGGATGGGAATCCGTCGCAAAATCTAGCAACGGATTACCTATCCGTCGCTAACTGGCGGCCTTTTGTGCTTTTAGCGACGGATTCCACATCCGTCGCTAAGGGACTTTTGCTTTTTGCGACGAACGGGTGTTCGTCGTAAAAAGTGGATTTTTCGACGGACAATTCGTTCGTCGCAAAATCCTTTAATTAGGTCTTCCCCCCCCAAGCTCGTCTCTCTTCTCGCTTCGCTCGTCTCCCCAATTCAACCGCACCCGTTGCTCTGCTCTTGCCGGCCCTCGCTCCTCCCCGCCCTAACTCGTCGCCCCCGGTCCGCCCGTCCCTCGCTCGGCCTTCCCCGGCTCCCCCACCCCGCCCCCGGCTCCCCGTCCCCTCGGCTCCCCTGCGCCCGGCTCCCCTCGCCCCCGAGCTCCGCCCCGCCCCACCCTACCCCCGGCTCCCACCCCCACACCGCCTTTGCCCTACACACTTGCGTTCTCCAGTCACCCACCGGTAAGCTCCCTTTATTTTTTTTACACCACATTATTTATTATGAGAAATTAGTATAGATAAAAATTGAAAAAAAAATTAGTCATATTTATTACTCATGAATAAATAGGTTATAATTTAACATTATTGTTTATTTAGGTTATAATTTGGTTAATAATGAATATCTACTAAGTATTTAGAGGAGCAAAGTATAAATATTATTGCAATGTATAGATGATTAATTTTGATTTTTCAAATCAATTTTGGGTACTAATTCATTCGGTGAAGGCCACAGGGGAAATTGTTATGGAAAATCCTGTATATGTTTGGTGATTGTAAATTATGCGTAGTTTTGTTCAGGTACATAACTGTTATTGTGGGCTTTAATTTACAATACTTATATATAAATACTGTTTAGATAACTGTATATTTAGAAATTCCAAAATTATAAATATTGTTTAGATAAATAGGTAATTATAAATACAAAAGATAAAGTTGATTTTGCAGATTATATAAATTTGATTAAGTCTTAGATAATCTTTATATGTTAGAAACTCCAAAATACTTATAGTGTTCTATTCTTTGTTTGCCCCCTCCACAAGCATGTCCCCATGTTCTGGTGTGCTATCCTCATTCTTTGGTTGCTTGCTGGGATCTGTTCTTTGTTCAATGCATGTGTTTGTTTTTCCCTTTCTTGATTAAGTGGCAATTGGTTGGCATAAGTGGCCAGTTGTATTGGCCACTTATATATATATTTGTGGCATGTTGAGATGTTAATTAGCTTAGTAACTGAACTAGCCAGGAAATATGGAAGGCAATCATGATAGGAGTTGGATGTACAATCGTCTAAGCGATGGAAGACAACTAAATCAAGCATTCTTGGCGGGTTTGAAAGAGTTCATCAAATTTGCTTTGGCGTATTCAAATAATTCAAGTAGGGCGATCAGGTGTCCGTGTGTCAAATGTAGGTGTTTAAGATTTAAAGATCCGGGCAAGGTCAAAATTCATTTGTGTCAAAATGGATTCATAAAGGATTATGAATGTTGGGAATTTCATGGCGAAGTCTGACAGACACCGAGTGGTTATTACGGGGACAATAGTCATCGAGAAAACCTTAATCGATATGAGCAGTTGGTTATGGATGCCGCGGGACTGTCCATCGGCAGATATTTTGATCCCGGTACACATGGGAATCGTCATACATGGGAGAGGAGATCGGTACACATACTCAACCATCATACATGGGAGAGGATCCTCATCCGGAAGCCGATAGGTTCTATAAAATGCTTCAAGAAGCACAATGTCTGCTATGGGAAGGTTGCGAACACTTTGAAAGTAGTGAATATTCATCGCTATCAGCTACCCTAGCAACACTAAGCTTGAAGACTGATCACCATATGAGTGAGAGGAATTACAACGAAATGATGCAGATCATAAGTAAAGTTGTTCCCAAAGACAATAATTTGTCGAAGGATTTTTACCAAGCAAAAAAAAAGGTGAAAGAGCTTGGGCTTGGATGTGAAAAAATCCATTGCTGCCCCAGAGGATGTATGTCGTATTACAAGGAAGATGCTGAGCTGACCAATTGTAAATTCTGTGGACATGATAGATATAAAGTTATGGGGAAAGGAAGGAAAATGACCCGTCAAGTATTATGCAAAATGTGGTACGTCCCTCTGGTGCCCAAACTTTAGAGATTGTATGCATCAGAACAAACAGCTGCTCACATGAGATGGCACCAGGAGCATCATAGAGATGAAAACTTTGTGACGCATCCATCCGATGCCGAAGCTTGGCGTAAATTTGACAAGGCGAATCCTTTCTTTGCTATGGATCCCCATATTGTCCGTCTTGGTCTATGTTCGGATGGGTTCGCTCCTTTCAGCAATACGGGCATGAATTATTCCTATTGGCCTGTCATTGTGACACCGTACAACCTCCCACCATCTATGTGCATGAGAAGAGAGTTTTTCTTTCTTAATGCGTTAATCCCTGGGCCATCCAACCCAAAAAAGAAGATAGACGTGTACCTCAGGCCTTTAATAGATGAGTTGAAGATGTTGTGGAGTGAGGGGGTTCTAACGTATGATATATCATTGAGCCAGAATTTCACAATGCGTGCTGCCTTAATGTGGACGATAAATGATTTCCCTGCATATGAGATGTTGAGTGGATGGCAAACGTCGGGAAAGCTTGCATGCCGGTATGTCTTGAACAGAACATGGGTTTTAGCTTGGAAACTGAGTCACAAAGTCTCGTTGGTTTGACAGGCACCGGCGATTCCTACCCCCTGATCATCCATTTAGGAGAAATAGAAAAGACTTCATGCGGAATGTTGCTGAACGAGAAGATCAACCTCGTCGTTTTAGTGGCCAAGAAATATGGGACAGGGTCAAGTATATTCAAAGTGTCGAAGAGGGGGCTGCTTCCAACGAACCTGAGGGATATGGCGTTGATCATCATTGGAACAAACGTAGCATCTTCTGGGAACTACCATATTGGAAAGATCAATTGTTAAGACACAACATTGATGTCATGCATATTGAGAGCAATGTGTTTTGTAATATTCTGCATACCGTGATGGACACCAAAGGCAAGACGAAGGACACAATCAACGCAAGACAGGACATAGAAGCGATTTGTAGAAGGCCTGCTTTGCATTTGGTGGAGAATGACAGGGGACAGACTTCCAAACCTAGAGCGCCGTACACATTAAACAAACAGCAGAATTTAGAATTGTTGCAATGGGTTAAAGATCTGAAACTCCCGGACGGTTATGCGTCAAACTTGAAAAGATGTGTCAAGATGCACGAGGCGAAGTTATCCGGGATGAAGAGTCATGATTGTCATGTTTTTTTCCAGAGATTGTTGCCGTGGGCCTTCAGAGCACTACTAAAGCATATATGGTCTATTCTGACGGAATTTTCCATGTTCTTCAGAGAAATTTGTGCTTCTGAGCTGAATGTTGAAAAGTTACGGCACCTGGAGGCGAGCATGCCAATAACCCTATGCAAGTTAGAGATGATGTTTCCCCTAGCACGTTTGACTCAATGGAACATTTGACTGTTCACTTGGCCTACGAAGCAAAGGTAGGAGGTCCTCAACAATATAGGTGGATGTATCCGTTTGAGAGGTAATATATATTTCTTTCGTGCTGTTATTTCTTTCGCGCACTTTAGTCTATAAATACCCTGTCCATTGTAGGTTTTTACGCACTCTTAAGCACAAAATAAAAAATTCAAGGTACGTTGAAGGATCTATCGCTGAAGCGTATCTAGTCGAAGAGGCCACAAAATTCGCGTCATACTATTATCCCCCTGAAATGATATCAAGATGGAGAGGGGTACCTCGCAACGATGATGGCGGTAATACGAGCGAACAGAAATCAATATTTAATTTTCCAAGTCGAGTCGTGGGAAAACGTTGGAGGTCAACTCTTGAAGGAAGAGATAAGCGAGTAGCAGAGTGGTACATTCTAAACAATTGTGAAGAGGTCGCCAAGTACTTAAAGTAAGATTTCTTTTCTTTTTACTGTTACGGTAAGTATTAAAGTATTAACTTCATTTTGTTTTTTTACAGTTACTTCTCTAATTGGGTCCGATCGGTAAATCCTTCAATGTTGGATTCCCAAGTTGATGAATTCACGAACTCTGAGTTTCCAAAATGGTTTCGATCCTACTTCATGGAAAATCCATCAGATCCCAATGAAGTTGCGTGGAGTTTATCTTATGGAGCTGCAATTAGTGTTACCCGGTGCTCAAAATATGTAAACAATGGGTATCGGTTTTCAACTGTTGAAGCGAACGCAGGTATACTATGTTGCAATTACGGTGTATGTTGTCGAGGTGACCAAGTTGACGGGGTGGAGGGTGACTACTACAGGAAGTTAATTGACATAATTTAGCTGAGTTACCCGTGGGACAAGGTGGTGACACTTTTTAAATGTGAGTGTTTTGATAACAGTCCGCGTGGGATAAAAGTGGACAAACATGGGAATATTAAGATTCACTGGACAAGGAGATATACGGTTGGTTATGATTCATTCATCCTTGCTCAACAGGCGGAACAGGTTTACTATACATTATACCCCACATCTCGCCAAGGGTGGGTGGAAGTTATCAAAACCAAAGCACGGAATATTATACCTAAGTCGAAAGAGTCGGAAGCAAATGACGGCATGAAGGAACCGTTCCAAGCTGATGTGGAACATGTATTGCCCTTAAACATTACCGACGACGATGTACCAAGCAATGCATTCGATTCTCGCGAGACTTAAAGTTGGTTCCAATCCAAGTTGACGATGACGAATCAGACGATGAGACGGAAGTGATTTACTCTGATAGTGAATCTGAGTTCGACGACTATGAGACTCCAGAGGAAGGCGTGCAAGCAGATGTCGAAGAACATGAATCGTCTAATTGATTTGTGTTAGTTCTTTGTTTATGACGATCTGTTATACTGCATAATCCGTAATCGTACTCTTTGTCATGCATATTAAGTAAATATCTTATTTTTATTTATATTTTGACATAATGTTTGTAAGTGTGCAGAGATGGAGCATCCTGGAGGTTGTTCAGATAGTGGACGTGGTGGTGGTCGAGCCCGACCCCGTCTTATCAGAGGGGGTAGGGCAACTCCATCTGCTCCCTTTGTAGGCAGGGGGAGAGGCACTTCCCCAGAGGTTTCGGCACATGAGATGTCAACTTCACCGTCGGTTTATTTGTCCACTTCATCGTCCTTTATATGTCATCGTCTCCGTCTTCCTCCACTGATCCACAGCAAGGGGGACACCAGGTTTACTTAACCATTTCTGATTGATTTACATATGTTTAGTTTTCTTTTACCATCTATGTACAAATATTTTCAATAGTTCACATTCCTTCCTTCAGCACATTCCGTCGCCTCATAGCCAGGTCGACGAAAGAGGTAGTTCCTCTGATACACCAATATGGGGAGAGAAAGATCCTGCGACAGGGAAGTTTTGGATTCGTCCTGAAGGAACCGAGGAGTGAGTCATGTGAAGTTACTAATAATGCTACGATTTTTTACCTTTAGTTTGTATGCTCATATTTGCATCATATCCTCTGTCTTCAGATTTGTGCCTTATAATCAGGTGGCTAATGTCATCTCAACCCAAATATTCTGTAATTTCAATCAGCCTTGGGCCAAGTGGACAGACATTCCTAAGGAGAATCAGGATGCTTGGTTCAAAGAGTTTTTGGTAAGTTAAGTGTTTTATAGTTATTAATTTCTTATCCAAATAAAAACTGATTAAGTATTTTTAAAATTTGGAGCACTAATTGTTCGTTATTGATTTTCATGATAAGTTTAGGACGTTGCCTGAACATCGTCAAGATCTGAAAAAAGCTTATAACCATAAGGGAAGCCGGTGGTTGACTGAGAGGTGTTATAAATTGAGAAAGGGTACAGGCAAGCGAGATTGGATTGACCCTGAGGTGGCAGACCTATTACTTCAAAATTGGGCCATCGATGAGAAATTTAATAATAGAAGTCAGAAAAATAAGCAAAATAGGGCCAAGCAGGAAGGACCTTCATATGCTGGCGGCTCCATTCCACAGAGTGAGCATAAACGGAAAGTTGTGAGTACACGTTTTTTTCTATTAAAGTATTCAATATTTTGTACTTTGAAACAATTTATTAACGGTCATACTTTGTGTTTGCAGGCATTGTCTGGGGAAGTTCCTCCAGAAGATGTTGAGTGGACTGCCTTTAAGCGGACTCATACCCAACAATTTGAAGGGAGTGAGAGGCGCTGGATTAACACCAGGTCTCAGCAAGTTGCGGTGAGACATTTATATTGCATTTATTCTTTGTTTTGGACACCAACATGTTTATTTCATTTCACATGGCTTATTTGTAATGTATTTTTTTCGTTTGTAGGACACCTATCAGAGGCTGACACAGGAGAGAGACTCACAAAGTAGGACCGGCCACGCATCCTCTTAGTCCGATAACGAGAGTCTATTCTTTCAGGCTGCAGGTGGATTTAATAGCAAAGGCAGAGTCTTCGGGTACGGTGCCTCTGCCAGCCGACTTAGGCAAACAAAGCGCTTCACATCCAAGACCGAAGGTGTTTCGCAGTAAACGTGATACATTTGATATTGATTGTTACATTTTCATTCTCTGGTCAATTTAAATGAAGTACAAAAAAGATTATTATATTTCCTAATGTTTTTGCAGATGAGATGAAGAAGATGAAGGCGTTGGTGGAGGAGCAAGAAACTGAGCTGAGCCAAACAAGGCAACAACAAATGGAGACAACAGTTGAGCTGAGCCAGACAAGGCAACAACAAATGGCAACAGCAAATGAGCTCCACGAGACACGCGAGATGGTTAGGCAGATGCAGCTTCAAATCATGTCCCTAATGAAAAACAAGGGTCCGGAGCCGGCTCCTGGTGGTGATCCTGCTGATGCTGATGATGATGATCACAATGCTGCTGTTTAGACTACTTTTTTAGTACATGTTCTTTGGAACACTATTTATATTGTCTTTTCTATGACTCTTTATGATTGTTATGAAAAATCAGTTTTTATGTTATACAACTTTTTTTAGATATTTTTTTATATAATTTTTAAAACAAAATTTAAAAATAGAATAAATAAATTTCAAAAAAAATATTTTTAAAAAAATAATGGAAAAGAATATAACTTTAAAACAAAATTAAAGCATAATAAAAAAAATAAAGAATTTTTTTAAAAAAATATTTGTTTTTTAAAAAATGAAATTTGCGACGGATTAAAATCTGTCACAATTGTGACAGATTCGATCTGTCGCAAATTCAAAAATTTATGATGATTCCTATCCGTCGCAAAATTTTGAATTTCCGACGGAGTGGAATCTGTCACAAATTTTGAAATTTTCCGACGGATGTTGGTATCCGTCGCAAATTGGAACTTTTGCGACTAATTTAAAAATCCGTCGCGGTTGCAACGGAAAATTGAAATCCGTCGCAATTGCCACTCGTTTTTTTGCGACGGATAAAATCCGTCACAAAATCAATTTGCGACGGAAAAATTTGTTTTTGCGACGGATTTTTTCCGTCACAAAAACCGCTTTTTTTTTGTAGTGTAGGCCTATACTTCCGGGGTAGATTTACCACTTAACCGAAAAATAATTCGAGAGTATCATCTTCCTAGTAGCCACTTGTTTTCTTACTTTTCCACCTCATCCCCTCTCCCTTTCCCTCTCCCTCATTCCCTCATTCTGGAAAACACACCAATGGAAAAAAAAGTTTTTAAGACCGGACGAAATACACCTCGTAAGATTGGATCTGAAAACGGTCTTGATTCAAGCGATCTTAAAAATATGTTACTTTTAAGACCAATGAGTGATGGTCTTAAATTTTTTTTAAGACCGAGACTTTTGAAATATCCTATCTTAAAAGTGTTTCAAAAAAACAAATGAAACAACCGGACCCAAATCACCAGATCTGACAACGTCTCCATCATCAGGACAAAGAACGGAGCACAAATTGGAATCAACACCAACAAGAAAAACAAAAAAGATGAATACAAACCCCAAATATCATAAACAATAACAAGAAACAAAAATCATTCACCATGGAAATCGAATTTGAATGAATATAAAATCATAGGTGAAATCGAAGTCCAGATCTACAAAAAAATCACAAGCTTCAGCCAACCAAATCTGAGCAAGATCCTCTCGTCATTGCTGGCAAAGCTTCAACAACCAAAATCGAAGTCCAAATCTGAGCAGGAGCGGTCAAGGTAGGAACAAACAGACTTAAGCAGGAAGAGATATGGGTTTGATTTAAGCCAAATCTGTGCAAAGGCGGCGTGGGAGGAGCCATAGATCGAAGAGGAAGGAGCCACGTCGTCTAGAATCCTTAAAGAACTATGCTTTCGCCGTTGCTGAGGATTGGAGTCGACATGCAGAACCCTCGAAGCATCTCACCGCCAACATTACTGAGGATTTGACTTGTGGATCACTTACGAAGATCACGAGTAGGTTCAAGGAAGAGGGTGGCATTCGCTGAGGATTTCACTGTGTGGCTCTTGGGATACTCATTCAATATAAAACTAATATATCACCAAGAGTCCAAGACAAGCACTCATGGACTTAGACTTAACAAGTTCAGAGGCTTTGGCTTTTCTTTTTTTTTTTTGTAAAAAAAAAAGTTTTTAAGATCGGTTGTTTGTAACAACCGGTCCTAAAAGTATTTTTAAGACCAGATCCTTTATTATCCGGTCCTAAAAGTATTCTTTATATTTACAAAATTGCCACCGGTCATATTTTTAAGACTGGATCCTTTTTAATCTGGTCTTAAAAGTGTTCTTTATATTTACAAAATTGCCACCGGTCATACATTTAAGACCAGATCCTTTTTAATCCGGTCTTAAAAGTGTTCTTTATATTTATGAAGCTACTACAGGTAATACTTTTTAAACTTGATCCTCTATAATCCGGTCAAAAAAAGTTCTTTATATTTATGAAAATGCCACCGGTCATACTTTTTAGACCTAATCCTTATAATTCGGTCTAAATGAGGCGGTCTTAAAGCCATTTTTTGTACCAGTGACAAAAATTTCTTCCCTTCTTCTTCAATGGTTTGTCCCCACTCACATCCATGGAGATGCCTCGTTGCTAGTGGCGGCGACATCAAAGTCCAGTTCTTGGATTTTGTGTCTAAACCACATGGGTTATGAATAAGAAGTGGGTTGGAGAAGAAGAGGAAAAGAGAAGGTGAAAGAGGTGTATGGGTAGAAATCCTACATTAGATAAGATGTGAGAAGTGGAAGGGTTTATAAGCCTCTAATTTACCTCTCTAAATTGCCCCTTGGGGCGGACCACTTTTGTGGAGAAGAGAGGACACAGGTGAGCTAATGCACGCCATCGTTGCCGCCCGTCCTTCAGGCTCAAGTTGGTTCTATCGGTCAAACGTGTATGTGAGAGATTAACAATAATTTTTATTAAATATTTTTTTTTAGTTTTTGTCCAAATAGTCTTTGAATTTTTACTAATTCCATATCAACCTCTCCGTTCTTCTCCCAACAAGTGCCAATTTGTTTTGGTTGTTTTCTAATTTTTATCCGTTAATTTTTTAAACGAAAACGTTGAGTGCAGTTTCTCCAACTAACCAATACTGGTTCGCTACCACCAGTCTGTCGCGTCAGTTCATTGGTGGGAGTCCATCTGACCTTTTTTTGTTTTTGTCTTTTATAAATAGACGTGCATGTGACAAAAAATCCACTTGATCTTTTAACACTTTGCTCTCATACATAGCGTGTACTGTATTCTGCCGTAATTTCTTGAGTGCGATTTATTTAGCATTTGGTTGTGTTTGTGGGGCCTCTTGATTGATGGTGTCATTATTCTAGAGATGTAATTTGTAGGATACAATTGTTCACATCCTTGGTATCAGTATAGAGAGAACAAATTGTTTTAAGGAAACAACATCTATTGGACTCAGATTTCATCATTTTTTCTACGTTTGATTCTCATATACTTTGAGTTCTAATGTTTACTCTCTTTCTTATGCAGAATTATTGTATTGTTGTACCACGCTGGTCCTAGTCCCTTTTGACCAAATCACATATACCAAAGAGAGGTAAGTAGTTCAATGATTATGGGGTAAATTTTCAACTTTACCCTCATTTATGAATGAGTATCTTTCAATTCTTTATTCTATCTCTATTTTCATTGGTACAATATATGAGTAAAATTGTCACAATCTCATTTATTTGTTCAAAAAGAACTTATAAATATTGGTCAAATAGATTATCCCTTCTTGATTACACGGATGTAAAATTGGATATATTCCAACTGTAAAGTCTTTTCAAAAACACCATTTACGGCCTTAGCAGAAGATTTCGAATGAGTTCAGCATTCCAATGTTGCCGAAGCAAGAAATGTTATGATTCGGCGAAATCAAGTTCTTTTAGCTTGACAGTGGCAAGACTAACACAAAGACGACGGGGCCCTGCGTTTCCAAAAATCAATCGTCGTCTCCTACAAACAAGTATCCATGATCGATATGAAATTTTTTCCTTTCAAAAGTCTGATTCTAGTAACTAAAAGGGGTTTTAGCTATCAAGGAAACAAAGGCCTCTTGAATTCTACCCATTGATCGCTAACCCTGATTTTTAGTGCCTGTTAGAATCTTGCATGTTCTGACCAGAAGAAAGAAAGGTTCAAGCATGCACATAATTAGTTGAGTTAAAGAACCAATAATTTCATTTTCTGATAAAGCGATATAAAGATTTGTTGGCAGAGTAAGTGAAACGAACTCCAGCTGGTGATTCCAGGTATAACATATTTGCATCTGCAATGAGGAGATGATCGATCAGCAATTTGGATTCAAATTACAATGTTTATATTGGCTGCTAGTGTGGTGTCTTGGACTAACCTTTGTTCTAACTATAATCATTCTTTATTAGACCATTTTCGGTCAGTTTGAAAGGTCCATGCTCAACGAAAGCTCCAGCTCCAAGAGACGAACAACCAGGCCCTTCATAAAGCAAAGAACAACAAACCCATAAATCATCTTAATTGCATCTTTTATTTAAGAGATCCAAAATATGGTGGCGGAGTATTTCCATGGACGTGAGTGAAGCTGAACCATCAAAGAAGAAGGGAAGATTTTTTTTTGTTTTTTCAGAAAGAGTGAATGAGGGAGAGGGAAAGGGAGAGGGGATGTGGCATTGTGGTGTAAGGATAAGTTCGAAAGTAAGAAAGCATGTGGCTATTATGTAAGTAATACCATGGTTAAAAAAAAACCAAAAAACAAAAGACAACGTCTTAAAATTTTTGAAGTAATATTAAATTTAAAAAAGGGAAAAAGACAAATAAATACCATCTGAATTTGCAAAACCCCCAGAAGTCCACCGAATTTGTAAAAAGACTAAGAGGTGACAAGGACTTTTGAGGGATATGCAAATTCATGCAAAATGACCACAATGCCCTTAAGGGTTTTCTCGATTCATTCCCCTGCGTGTGTATTGTTCGTCGTCGTGACCCATTGCGTCGCTGCCACTCCCCACGCCTTGGACGCCGCTTCCACCGTCGTAGGGGCCACACCCGCCGCTGTAGACGCCGTCGCCACCAGCTTCGTGGAGATCGAGTACAAAGAGGAGCAATTCGGAGAATTCATATTGAATTCTCGAGAATTCTCTATTGAATTCTCGAGAATTCTCTATTGAATTCTCTAGAATTGCTCTTCTTTGTGCTCGATCTCCACGAAGCTGGCGGCGGCGGCGTCCATGGCGGCAGGAGCGGCGTCCAAGGAGGGGAGAGTGGCGGCGACACAGTGGGTCACGACGACGAACAAGACGCACACAAGGCGAATGAATCCAGAAAACCTTAAAGACATTGTGGTCATTTTGCATGAATTTGCATATCCCTCAAAAGTTCTTGTCACCTCTCAGTCTTTCTACAAATTCGGTAGGTTTCTGAGGGTTTTACAAATTTAGATGGTATTGTAATGAAATTTTCCCTTTAAAAAAACTTCCAGGCATCATTCTTAAATATTTCTAAGGTTTACACCTTAACCCTATAACAATAATATTATGTGCTTTCGGCTGTTTTAAAAAAAGGATGTCGTAAGTCTCTCACGGCATCCCTTTTTTAACAGACGTTGTTTCCAGACTTTACTACATCGCTACCGTTGGCGTCCACCTAGAAAGAGACGTAGAAAGGGCCTAAAAATGAAAGTTAAAAGTGCTTTTTGTAATAGTGAGAGATAGAGGTAGAAGATGTTGAATAATACTCTAATTCTCATTAACATTGCAAAAATGAATCTGTAAATAGGGGTTCTGCAATATATATAAATATATATATATATAGGCGCAGGGTTGTTCACTTAAACAAGGGCGCCTAGTGTCGTATGGTATTTAGTTATTAGAAAAGGGTAAGGCTATGTTTGGCTAGGGCCACTCCTAACAATAGCTAATATCACTAATAGCTAATGCCGCTCATCTAATTAACTAAACTAACAACTTTCAAAATCATTTAATTAAAATATCATATCAATACCCCCACTTTTAGACATCCTTGTCCTTAAGGATATGGAACCACAAAAGTAGGATATTGTTGTTGAAAAGTGTAGAGAAGCATCCAAGATGCTTCTTAAATTGAACTAGAACCTCTATAATCATATTTTTTTCTACACTTCTTAGTTCTCCAGTTCAGAATTCTCTATGGTTCTTGGACGGAGGTGTTTGGTTCTACGAACACAAATGTCCAACCTCTGGGTTAGTATCTGGTTAATGTAGGATCTGTGTGATCTCTGGTAAGTATATGACCAATACTGAAGAGAAGGTGAGTAATCAGTGGTGCCTATGAGGAAGACACCAAAGAATATCGTCTGATCACTGTGCTACACGAGAATGGCGATATGCCAAAGGGAGTGAGGTGTGTGCACAGTGTAACAGTATTGTAAAAGGATAAGAATAGGATGTGTGCACCTGGTGGGTAATCTCCTATTTATAGAGATTACCTAGGGTTTTGTTCTCTTGGCTCTACGTCCATCGCTTCAGCAGCATGCACCTCCCACATTCTCTAGATGCCTGCTCCACTACATGGCTCTGCTATACTATCTGTATGGTCGGATTAGTACCAGGGTTATAGGGGGATTAGCGTTTCTCTTGCTTGTGGAGGGCTTTAGTTATAATATGCCTCTATTGGGCCATATCTCATCTGGGCCCAAAATACGAATCCATAACAGTTGCCCCCAAGCTCGGGAGTTTAGGGCTCTGAACTGAAGAGATTGATTGTTCGACTTAGTCACTTTCATTTGTTTTTCTCCTTTAGCCGTAATTTTTTTTTTTGCTAGAAATCGGCGAATTGCCGAGATTGATCGCAGCAGGCCGAACTATTTCCTTGTGCTTTGAAAAGCGCCTGTTTTATGATAACCAGGATTTCATCTGTAACTTTGAATGCGGGGGTTTCCCAGCTTGCCTATATCCGTCATGTGTACGCACAATCTGGGGTATCATGCAAACGTGGTGTTGGAATACGAACAAGCCTGACCCTTCATTGATAACGATAGTTGTTCGCCTGCCCCTATTGGGGTGTGTAATCGTCCTTTCCATGCAATAGCCAATCATGGCGCTTCTCTGGTTCTCGTGAACATTTATTGCCCTTATCTCATCATTCCGGTCAGTCTGACACTTTCTGGAAACGTCGCGTCTCATAAATGCGCATTTAATGACCATTTGTCGATTGGGGGAGCATTAAATTATCCCTAGCGCTTCGAAATCAAAACGCCTATAAATTCATGTTTCCTCTTCTTTCTTCCTCATCACAAAATAGCCTACTCTCTCATGAGTTACTTCTTCAAACTCATAGATGGATTGTTGCTTCTCATAAGTTGAATCTGAGATGTCGAAGGAGTCAAGCCCTCTTTATTAATCCCAAGTTTCAAGCATTCTAGGAGCGTGGGGACACATAGCAAAGATGAAGGAGAAAAGGTTCATCATGACGCTAAGGCTCCTTCTTGGCAGCCTACTCCTTCAAATGTATTTGCCAGTCTTCAATCGTACGGCCCAATGAGCATCTGGGAGCCCAGATATATTTGCCAGTCTTCATCTACCTGGCTCAACTTCTATCTGGGATCTCTGAAGATTCTCTAGGATCTTCACCACTACAATGATAATCTGAAGCTTGTCCAACATGCGAATCTGCCGACCACTGCTGGTGACTTTTGGGTGCCCATTGTCTGTGGCAAGTTGGGAAGTTCACATTGTCAGTTTGCAAATTCTGACTATGTGCTTGTGTTTTGGCCTTGTCTTTTTCTTCTCGAGTCCGCCACTCCGTTTATTTTTCTGTAGAAATGCCATGTAAATCATTCCACTATCAATGGAAACACATTGTCTTGAGCTATCTTCTTTTTATATGATCTCCACATTGTGAACTCTTGCCAACTCTTGTAAGGATATGATACGAATCGAATCACGGCGCAAAATATTCTTTCCGACGGCCGACTTATTTTTCGTAAACCTGACTTAAACTTTGACTTGCCCTCCGAGATAAAGGATGGGCTACGTTTTCATAATTATTCACCCACCTTTAAGATAACCGAAATAATGTTTCTGACTTAAATTCGGTCTATCCGAGGTATCATATGATCATGCCATTTCGTGAATAGACTTAAGCCCTCATCAATAACAGTGGTTGTTCGCTTACCCGTGTCGTAGCATAAAACTTCCATTTACCTTTTAAAATGCCACGCGTCCACGTCAGCCACCTTTGGTTTTCGTGCGTATTTAATGATCGCGTCATTTCACATCTGCCATGATTATCCTTTACGGGATTCTAACCCTAATTTGCCGCGTACTTTCCATCGTGCCCTGACCTTTCAAATTCGCAACGTTTATATATCGCTGCTGAAGGTGGAATATCACCTAGAGGGGGGTGAATAGGTGATCTTGAAATTCTTTCGCTAATTGCTCAAGAACACTTAAAACAGAGATAGAGAGAAGAGCAATGAACACAAGAGGTTATCTTGGTTCGGTCCAACTCTTGACCTACGTCCGGTCCCCGAAACACTCGGGATTTCACTATCTTGTAACTTGATTACACACTCGTAACTCTCGAGTAATCCTCTCACTAGGACTTACTCCTCTTTACAAGTTGTAACCAAATAACTACACAATCACACACTCTGTAAATGAAGGATGATCCTCTCACTCTTGGACTCACTCCCCCTTACAAGTTGTAATTGTACACCCACACTTAAGGTTCCACAACCTTAAGATTTTACAACACAATAATCAAATAAGTGTTTTGAAGCTCCTCACGAGTAGATAAAGATAATCACTTGAAGCTCAATAATCTACGAAGATATATACGAGAATATAGATTGATCGCTTTGAATGCTTTGTCTCGTGTATATGTCTATTCCGCCGTTGAAGAATTCAAACCTTCGAGTATTTATACTACTTGAAGATTGAGGACCGTTGAAGGATTTGAATCACCCGTTTGAATGTTTGAATATGTCCGTTGAAGATGTTTAAGCATATGCGCGCCTAGCCATTATTGATTGTGCGCTTGGTGGAGTCACTTTCTGATTGTCATTCGTGTGGTGCAGTCGGAGGATGACTTAAAATAATATTCGAGATGCTTTTGACGGTATGGGCCTTCCTTCATCGTGTCGGCTCTGTTCATTGTCGTTTCGGTGCTTCACGGCTCATCAAGATTCAAACAATGGTTGATCATCGAAACTTGCTAACAAGCATGATTAATAGCATTGAGAAGTATAGCAAGTAGAAATCAATTGATAACAATCATTTCGAATTCTTGGACGTTGTTGCTATGAGCTTTCTTTATCGAGAAATTGTTGACCGACCGATAAATGGTGTCTTTGGGTTCTTCATATAATCATCTGAAAATCACTCAAAATGATGATTAGTAATATTGAATGATGTAGGAGAAGATATATTGAAGTTGCGAGATGATTTGTGTTTGCGATGAATTTAACACAAAGATTGCGAGATGGAGATTTCGATCTTGCTCGAGTAGGAATCCATTCTTGCTCGGGCAAGCTTCTCTTGAATCGGATGAATATATTCTTGGACGCCGATGCTCGGGCAAAGTATTTTGCCTGCTCGGGCATCGTGCTCGAGCATGGATAAAATCATGCTCGGGCGGGCTTGTTTACGAGGCGTGGATGTGCTCTCCTTCGATGATGCTCGAGCATGGTTAAATACTTGCTCGGGCAAGGCATAGACAGAGGCGGAGTAGAGAGAGCACAACACGTTGCTTGAGGCAACCCGGAAAGCATGCTTGTGGAGAAATAGAGATTTGGCGACGTTGCTCGAGCATGAAGCAAAGCTTGCTCGGGCAAGCTTCTGTTTGTGAACTGGGAAGTGCCTCCACACGATGTTGCTCGAGCAAGCCAGTTTCCTTGCTCGGGCAAGACTAAGACAGAAGCGAGAACTTGAGAGATGATAGACGTTGCTCGGGCAATGTTTTGCCTTTGCTCGAGCATGGTGCTCGAGCAGGCCTTTTTTGCTCGGGCAAGACCTTTTGATTAGTTTGTGTTTTGCTTCGTCTCGACGTTGCTCGGGCACGAGAAACTCCTTGCTCGGGCAAGGTTCCTCGAATGGTCTTCTTTCGCTTCTGTATTGATGATGCTCGGGCAGAACATAATTCTTTGCTCGGGCATGACTCAATGACGTTGTCTTCGGCACGCCTCGATGATGCTCGGGCAAGCAAGAATGCTTTGCTCGAGGCATGATTCAATACGATTCTCGTTTGCTTCGCCTTGATGTTGCTCGGGCAAGAATTAATTCTTGCTCGGGCATGATTGTTGAATCATGCTGCATTTGACTCTCGGAATAAATCCAAGTTTAGCAAATCATTCCATTTCAGAAAGCTCTTCAAATATTCTTTCCATTTCAAAAAGAATCAGCTCCAAGCTAGTTGTAGTTCGTCCATTAACATCAAAAGATTGAAGGTTGTTCATATCAGCATTTTCTGCAACATCCTGAACTGAACATCAAATTTCGAAGATCATATATCCCTGTTCGAACTCCGTTTTGTTTGGTTCAAGTCTTCCTAGAAAGACTTGTGAGTCTACTTTCATATGCCACCGATTTCAGCTCAATCCGATTTGTCGTTTGTGAGATATGCTCAAAACACCGAAGCTTGGTCTGGACTGTGACGTTGATTGTTGTTCCAACTTGCGAAATTCATATCTCTCTCATCTGGACTCCTTTGGACGTGATATTTTGTCACAAGTACGTGTTGGATGTCTTATTTCATATGCCACTGGTTTCATGTCAATCCGATTCCTGGTTTGGGAGATATCCTCGATTTACAGAAGGTCGCCAGAAACAGAGCTGAACAGAGGAGGCTGAATCACGACCTTGCTCGAGCAGGAATGTTTCTCTGCTCGAGCAGCATGCTCGAGCAAGCATTGTTTTATGCTCGAGCAAGAGCGGGATTTGAGCAAAAATGGACCATGCTCGAGCATGAATTCTTTTGTGCTCGAGCAAGACAACGTGTAGACGGAAAAACATCCTGAAATTACATAAGTGCCCTTCAACAGACCAGTATTCATCCGGAAGCTTGAACTTGCTTGTTTTAACTCCGAATTGAGCCGTTCCAGCTTCTATTTGATCACGGAGACTTGAATATTGATTTTCTCATGATATTTAACAAGATCTTCTTTCTTCAAACTTCATTCTTGATCATTCTCTATAATTTGATTTGGACTAACCTATAATAAACAAAGTAGTTAGTCAATGTATATGATATAAACTTTTTGCTCTAGATAATGACATCAATATAAGACATCATCAAAACTAAGCATAACTAACATTCTCCCCCTTTGTGATGATGGCAAATACTTTAAGAAAAATATGGATGAATATGAAAATATATTAGATGCAACATATTTTTCTTGCCATTCTCTCCCCCTTATTTGTCATTAGCAAAAAGTTGAATTAAAGAAGTAATGCTTAGAGAGACAAATATGAAACTAGATTATAAAGAATCAAGAAACTGATTTTCTCTCCCCGATTTGAAATTGTTTTCATTCTAAAAATGATGCAATTTGGAATGTTTTTATGAAAACAAATTTGAAAGATTTTGAATAGGTTTTCAAAACATCTTTCACAATTAAGGCATATAGATACCAAACATGTGCAGAATTTCTACTAAATATAAAAAGATAGAGATTAGAAATGCTCATGTATATTTTGTAGATGATGGATGATCGATGAAGGCCCTTTGCTAGCTTTCTTGTTGAAAGAGATCTGTGATGTGCTCTGAATAGCCTTTACGTTGTGGAATGAGACTAATGTATTGTCTTCTTGAGTTGTATCTCATGAATATGGTTAGTACTCAGCTTCCATAGACAATTCTTAATGATAGACGTGAAAACATTATTCCTCAATTTGATAGTTTCTCCTTGTAGTATGTTTAGGAATGTCCTTGCACCAAACAAACAAAATCTCCTTCTACAAATTGAAACACTTTCTTTGCAAGAGAGATTTGTTAGTGCAGCCATATATCAAAATATTCCTTTCTAAATGATATTTTCAAATCAAGATAGTGAAAGGAAAATATAATATATTTTTGAACATAAGATTAACTCATCATCAAAACTAATAAAACACAGCGAATGCAGATGAGTAAACTTAAAAAGGGTTTTCTTTCAAATAAAGGAGATGAGCTTTTAAGATATCAAACACATGTGAATGTGAAGCTCCCCCTTAATGAATGCATGATAAAACAATGAAGTTCCCTTTAAAGATACCAAATAATAATGTGACACCAAATGTTATGAGGTTTGAAAAAATCTTTTCTAACAACATGGTATCTAAATTTTCAAGAAGAAATCATTTATGCTTTTTATAATGATAAATACGTTTATAGCATAAGGATCATTTTGAAAATCAATGTGCTCAGGCTAAATTTCATGAGATAGAATCGAATGAATAAAATCAAATTAGCCTAGTATGATTATGGTATA
Source organism: Acacia melanoxylon (assembly GCA_019022615.1). NCBI lineage: Eukaryota > Viridiplantae > Streptophyta > Magnoliopsida > Fabales > Fabaceae > Acacia > Acacia melanoxylon. The sequence continues at coordinate 4,722,867 of JAFJYJ010000046.1, forward strand.
TACGTATTATTTCAAAAATACAATACCTCACTCAAGTAATATCGTAATCACTTGAGTCATAATCATCTGTAATCCATTGATGCATCACTGGTGGCTAGCCGCTATCTGATGATATGATCAATACGGAGGCTCTCCCAAAATAGATGCATAAGGACTTGAAGTTTAGGTTGATCAATTCACAGGGTTTCCTAATCTTTTCATTCACAAGAGTGACGAACTTCAATATTGTTTTTGGTAAGCTCAGTGTAGGATTGTTGAAATTCCTTTCCCACATAGTTCGAGTGATTATTCATGTGATATCCATGACTCTGTAGCCATCACTTGTAGTTCAACCTTGCATGCTTATCTTCCTCTGTTTATCCTCCCATCAAGTGTGTACAATGAGCACTTGATTCAATAAATGGATGGAAAAAGTTGGAATCTATGAGAAGCGATTGGGAGTTTGATCGGCGTGGCGTGCTCGGGCGGAGACTCGGGAAAGTTGCTCGAGCATGTTCTTCATTTCTTCTGGACTTCCTCAGTTCCCGTTGTTGCTCGAGCAAGGTTCTGGGGTTGCTCGGGCAATAACCATTAATTTGAAAAATTTAGGAAGGCGAAACCCGCTATTGCTCGAGCAAACAGTCTCGATGTGCTCGAGCAAGCTCCTTTTCTTCTCATGCTTCCTGGTATTGCTTGGGCATACTTGGCAGGCATGCTCGACGAGGTAGCTCTTAGTCAGGAATTCCCGCTATTTCTCGAGCATAGTTGCGAAGTGTGCTCGAGCAAGATGCTTTTACCCATAAATTCCATTAAGCTCTTCACGTGGTTGCTCGAGCAAGTATCAAAGGCACGCTCGAGCAAGACTTACTCTGTTACACTCTCTTATAATTCTCAAGAACAGAGTCCTGCAAAAACACATATATGATTTTTGGTACCCGATGTTTCTTGGGTCCAAACAAAATTAGACATGACAACTCTTATGCTCTTATGATTTAACCATATGACATTTGAGCAAAGAGTAGAACAACCAAAGATCAAAAGCATACTTTTACCCAATCAAATAGGTTCATGCCAATGCATCAAAAGGGCAATAATTAAATTATGTCAATAATGTTATTTCTCAATGACAATTTGTAAATACACTTTATGTAGAAAAGATGTCATTGATATGAATCTCGTGTAATCAATGGATGGGATAAAAATTTCAAAAATGATAATGAAACATGAAAATTGTTTCAAATTTTGAATGTTCTTTCAAATCATTTGTATGCTTCTTCACAAACAAAGTGATTTGAAATTTGAAATGAATTTTAGAATTGTGCATTTCAAAAATATAAACTCAGAATGTTATGCACAAATTCATTTATGGTCCATTTAGCAATCAGAAAAACAATTTGAAAAACCATAAACGATTGATTGCTAATGGAGTGCAACAATGGACAAGTTTCTTTACCCAAATATGAATTTCATATAAGCACAGTATAGGGTAAGAAATAGATATCACCGTAATTCCTCTTGTCCTTGTAGTAGCTTGCTTGATAATGTCGCGAAATTCAAGCTCCATTCATTCAGCTTCCTTTAGATCAGAGTTCATGCAAACACAGTTCTGACACGAAGCTCTTCTTTACATGCTTGATAAGCTTTCTCTTATGTTTTCAATTTGCATCTAGCCCCAGTGTAATAGATCCTAAACGTCAGTGGTCTTTCTCAATATTACTTGAGTACTCATGTCTTCTTACTCGAGACGATGCAATTAGATTTCTAAGTGCCAGTGACTTCACGACTTTACTCAAGTACCATTTTCAAATGCTTGGGTATGGTTCTTTCCTGAAACACTAGCAAGCTCATTAAACCCCGACAATACTCAAGTATGTTTGCCATTACTCGAGTATGATTCCAACATGCAGTTCACAGAGGGAATTATCAAAACATTGTATATGCATAAAGAGTCAAACTATTGAATATTGCAATCCTTTTAAAGTCAAGGATTTTAAGATATTTGAAAGCTTAATTTCAGAATAGTTTGCAATACTCATTCTTACGATTCCACAATATAAAACCTCAATTAATATTACAGATAATAGCATAGGAGGCTTTACCATTGTATACCTTATACCTTAAGTACTTGGAGGATCGACTTTGCTTACCCACTGCATCTTCTTCATATGTCTTTCCATGGGTGTCTGCAAAGTTCTCTCAGAGGGTATAGACTTCAAGTGTCTTCTGTTTGATACTTGAGAGAATCTTCTTTTCTTGTTTTCCTCAAGATAATTGAATGGTATTCTGTGGTAGTTTGTTCTTGAGGTGGAACATACTCCTCTTGCTTTTGTACATTGCTTCTTTTGATTTGAGGATAAAGTTGCAGCAATGGCTTCTCCACGAGTTCTCCTAACTGATGTAAATCTCATTTTCGGTTCATGAGAAACTCTTCGACTCTTATTCTTCTCTATACGTCTAGGTCCATTCTTTTCGAATCAATCGCACACATAAAGCACTAGATGGACATTTTGGTACCCATTTATACTTGGGTCCTTCCGGGTTAGTTCGAGCCTTAGGGAAAACATAAGTTCCCTTTGGTAGCCATTGATAATTACCAACGGGTTTATCCCTTCTTTCTTTCTTATGAAAGCAAGATGATGTGCTATGACCCTTACGATTACAATAGTTACAATGAGCGAATGGATTTGAAGTATGAACAGATGTTTGAAAATAGTTCAAATAAGATTTTCCTCCCATCTTCTTTTTCCCTTTGTTTTTATCAAGAATAGGATTGTAACCAATGCCTGATCGATCATTTGTAAATCTATGAGCTTTCAAGATTACATTGAGCATTTCACTACCCTTAGTGAACTTCTCAAGTGTTTTCGTAAGATAAACATTTTTCGTTTCAAGATCAGGGCATGTTTTGCAAATCACATTTTCGCAAGATGGAGAAATATCTTTAACTTGATTTTCAAGCAATTTGATTTTCTTCTTTGAGACAATAAGTTCTTTCACAATTTTACTATATTCAGAATGTAATTCATTATACTCAGAAAGTAACTCATCATAGGTAGGTTCCGAATCACATACCTCATCATCGTTTTCACATTGCTCTTCTTCCTTAGCAATTAAGCACATGTTTGCAACTTCTTCTGCCTCACTTGCTTCATCTGAGGAGTTATCTCCACACATAGAAGACACGTATGCCATTTCCAAAGCATTCCACATCTCCTTGGCAGTAGATAGATTGTAGATGCGGAAATACTCCTTTTGACTGAGAGCACTCTGAAGCATCGGGATGGCTCTGCTTTGTTAAGAGTTATTTTCCTTACGTCATCTGCGTTGAACTCATCTTGACCTTCTGAACATTAATTCTGCCTTCTTCTCTTGTGGGAACATAATCACCATTCTCTATTACTTGCCAGAGACCATACTCCGTGGCTAACATAAACGCTTTGAACTTTTCTTTCCAGAATGTATAGTGTTCACCGTTGAAGCCAGGTGGTCGATTGATCGAAGCACCGTCAGGTAATATTCCTTCCATGATCTATCTCGGGATGTTAAGCCCAACTGAGAAACCTATGCTCTGATACCAAATGAAGGTGGAATATCACCTAGAGGGGGGTGAATAGGTGATCTTGAAATTCTTTCGCTAATTGCTCAAGAACACTTAAAACAGAGATAGAGAGAAGAGCAATGAACACAAGAGGTTATCTTGGTTCGGTCCAACTCTTGACCTACGTCCGGTCCCCGAAACACTCGGGATTTCACTATCTTGTAACTTGATTACACACTCGTAACTCTCGAGTAATCCTCTCACTAGGACTTACTCCTCTTTACAAGTTGTAACCAAATAACTACACAATCACACACTCTGTAAATGAAGGATGATCCTCTCACTCTTGGACTCACTCCCCCTTACAAGTTGTAATTGTACACCCACACTTAAGGTTCCACAACCTTAAGATTTTACAACACAATAATCAAATAAGTGTTTTGAAGCTCCTCACGAGTAGATAAAGATAATCACCGAAGCTCAATAATCTACGAAGATATATACAGAATATAGATTGATCGCTTTGAATGCTTTGTCTGTGTATATGTCTATTCCGCCGTTGAAGAATTCAAACCTTCGAGTATTTATACTACTTGAAGATTGAGGACCGTTGAAGGATTTGAATCACCCCGTTTGAATGTTTGAATATGTCCGTTGAAGATGTTTAAGCATATGCGCGCCTAGCCATTATTGATTGTATGCGCTTGGTGGAGTCACTTTACTGATTGTCATTCGTGTGGTCCGGTCGGAGGATGACTTAAAATAATATTCGAGATGCTTTTGACGGTATGGGCCTTCCTTCATCGTGTCGGCTCTGTTCATTGTCGGTTCGGTGCTTCACGGCTCATCAAGATTCAAACAATGGTTGATCATCGAAACTTGCTAACAAGCATGATTAATAGCATTGAGAAGTATAGCAAGTAGAAATCAATTGATAACAATCATTTTTGAATTCTTGGACGTTGTTGCTATGAGCTTTGCTGTCTGAGAAATTGTTGACTGACTGATAAATGGTGTCTTTGGGTTCTTCATATAATCATCTGAAAATCACTCAAAATGATGATTAGTAATATTGAATGATGTAGGAGAAGATATATTGAAGTTGCAGATGATTTGTGTTTGCTGATGAATTTAACACAAAGATTGCGAGATGGAGATTTCGATCTTGCTCGAGTAGGAATCCATTCTTGCTCGGGCAAGCTTCTCTTGAATCGATGAATATATTCTTGGACGCCGATGCTCGGGCAAAGTATTTTGCCTGCTCGGGCATCGTGCTCGAGCATGGATAAAATCATGCTCGGGCGGGCTTGTTTACGAGGCGTGGATGTGCTCTCCTTCGATGATGCTCGAGCATGGTTAAATACTTGCTCGGGCAAGGCATAGACAGAGGCGGAGTAGAGAGAGCACAACACGTTGCTTGAGGCAACCCAGAAAGCATGCTTGTGGAGAAATAGAGATTTGGCGACGTTGCTCGAGCATGAAGCAAAGCTTGCTCGGGCAAGCTTCTGTTTGTGAACTGGGAAGTGCCTCCACACGATGTTGCTCGAGCAAGCCAGTTTCCTTGCTCGGGCAAGACTCAGACAGAAGCGAGAACTTGAGAGATGATAGACGTTGCTCGGGCAATGTTTTGCCTTTGCTCGAGCATGGTGCTCGAGCAGGCCTTTTTCGCTGCTCGGGCAAGACCTTCTGATTAGCTGTGTTTTGCTTCTGTCTCGACGTTGCTCGGGCACGAGAAACTCCTTGCTCGGGCAAGGTTCCTCGAATGGTCTTCTTTCGCTTCTGTATTGATGATGCTCGGGCAGAACATAATTCTTTGCTCGGGCATTACTCGATGACGTTCTGTCTTCGGCTTCTGCCTCGATGATGCTCGGGCAAGCAAGAATGCTTTGCTCAGGCATGATTCAATACCTGATTCTCGTTTGCTTCTGCCTTGATGTTGCTCGGGCAAGAATTAATTCTTGCTCGGGCATGATTGTTGAATCATGCTGCATTTGACTCTGGAATAAATCCAAGTTTAGCAAATCATTCCATTTCAGAAAGCTCTTCAAATATTCTTTCCATTTCAAAAAGAATCAGCTCCAAGCTAGTTGTAGTTCGTCCATTAACATCAAAAGATTGAAGGTTGTTCATATCAGCATTTTCTGCAACATCCTGAACTGAACATCAAATTTCGAAGATCATATATCCATGTTCCGAACTCCGTTTTGTTTGGTTCAAGTCTTCCTAGAAAGACTTGTGAGTCTACTTTCATATGCCACCGATTTCAGCTCAATCCGATTTGTCGTTTGTGAGATATGCTCAAAACACCGAAGCTTGGTCTGGACTGTGACGTTGATTGTTGTTCCAACTTGCGAAATTCATATCTCTCTCATCTGGACTCCTTTGGACGTGATATTTTGTCACAAGTACGTGTTGGATGTCTTATTTCATATGCCACTGGTTTCATGTCAATCCGATTCCTGGTTTGGGAGATATCCTCGATTTACAGAAGGTCGCCAGAAACAGAGCTGAACAGAGGAGGCTGAATCACGACCTTGCTCGAGCGGGAATGTTTTCTGCTCGAGCAGCATGCTCGAGCAAGCATTGTTTTATGCTCGAGCAAGAGCGGGATTTGAGCAAAAATGGACCATGCTCGAGCATGAATTCTTTTGTGCTCGAGCAAGACACTGTGTAGACGGAAAAACATCCTGAAATTACATAAGTGCCCTTCAACAGACCAGTATTCATCCGGAAGCTTGAACTTGCTTGTTTTAACTCCGAATTGAGCCGTTCCAGCTTCTATTTGATCACGGAGACTTGAATATTGATTTTCTCATGATATTTAACAAGATCTTCTTTCTTCAAACTTCATTCTTGATCATTCTCTATAATTTGATTTGGACTAACCTATAATAAACAAAGTAGTTAGTCAATGTATATGATATAAACTTTTTGCTCTAGATAATGACATCAATATAAGACATCATCAAAACTAAGCATAACTAACAGCTGCTTCGTTCTTCTTCCTTTCACTTTGCCTCTCCCTTGCATTCTCAGAAAGAGCTTTCTTTCTCTCACAGCTTTTTTTTTTTTGCGTGCAACTCCTAACTTCCCTTGTCATTTCTTTGCCCAGGTATTATTATTGCTCCCTCTTCCTCTTCTATTTCTTCTTTATCCTATTTTTTGCTCTTTCTGGGCATAATTTTAATTCTTCAAGTTCTGTATGATTGTGATGACCAACTAAGAGTTTCTCACTGAACGAAAAATGTTGAGGAAAACGTTGAAGACCACTTATACGGTCTGAGTTATTGTAGTGCATTTGAGTTCTTCATTCTTATTTGAAGCTTTTGCATTTAGAGAAACTACTTTTCACACTTTCCGGCTTGCCTTTGTGTGCTTTCCAATGTGTTCTGAGCGAATTTCTGGGTTTTCTGAGTTTAGAAATACACACATCGTGATTTGTTGGCTTTCATGATCTTTCTCCTCCAAGTTCTCCTAATCTTCGTCTTTAGACATGTATGGTAATCCTCTTCCTGAGGTGGATAAAGATGTTCTTCAAATCCTCTTTAATGGTCAGACACTATGGGAAGAAGAAAGGGATGTGTTATTTCGCAAACCTCAGTGTGGCAGAAATACGCCTAGACTTCAAACCCGATCACATGTATCTTCCAACTCAAATACTAGCGTATCTAGCCTTGCCGCCGACCCATCTTCAAGCCGTAGTCGACTTAATACCATTCCCATCATTCCTTACCCGACTCCTCATATTTGCACCCCCAATATCGCTCAGGGTATACCGGGTTTGAATCCAGGAGACCTTTTTGATCCTTGTGATGAGTGCTGTTAGAAATAGCAAGGCTGCGCACTAAATAAGTTCAAGAACATATATTTTAATAACAAAAGTATATTACAATAAAAATAATTACAATGTCATCCTTCTAGGCCTTTTTTTTGGAATTATATCATAATTGCCTCATTATCAATGCTATCAAATACATCATTTTCAATATAAGGCACTAGGCAATCATTCAACCATTCATCCCCTATCCGATTACGAAGTGCAGTCTTGATGTATTTCATAGCTGAAAATGCTCTTTCCACAGATGCTGTTGCTACAGGCATAATTAATGCTAACTTTACAAGTAAATAAACCAAATGATACACAATATGTTTTTTCTTTTCAACCATCCTCTTGGCAAGATCAGCTATACCTTGCAAATTCAAAAAATCAGGATCAAGTTGCACATCAACAATATACGTGTCGAGCTGATATTCAAGCATGACAAAATCATTCAAATCAAAATCTGAAGGATAATAGCCAGCAAATTCACACAACTTATTCTTGTCAAATGCCGAGAAAGAGTTGCACGGATTTAAACATGTCATGCATTCCAGCAAATTTGAACAAACTTTACTAAAACGATCATTCAACTCTTGAAGTTGAGTATCTATCACTGCATAAAATATGTCAACCTTAAAGTGATGCATATGAGTAACTGATCCTCTACGTTTTGTTCTCCCTTGTACTTGCAGTACACTTTCCATATCAGGGATATCTACATCATGTTTTATACAAAATTCAGAAGTCTTCTGAAATAGATTATCCTACCCATTATCTCTCATCTTCAGTAATAACACATTTGAAACTTTTACAAGAGTCATAGCATTAACAATATCTTGATCTTTTCTCTGAAGTGCTTGTGACAACTCATTCGTTATTGCCAAGACCTTGATCATCAGGTGCAAAAGTAATACAAATTCAAAAGTTTCCATACGCATCATAAGGCTAGAGGCTTCAGACCTTTTTGTATGCATAAGGGTTGTATCATCTTTTATAATTTCTAGCACATCAAGCACAGGATCAAACAATGAACACAGACTTACCAATGATTGGTAATGTGAGCTCTAACGTGTGTCCCCTAGTCGTGACAAACTCATTTCTTGATTCAAGCCTCTCCCTAATTGAACATCATCACTTGCAATACTTTTGACTAATTCTTCCAATTGCTTTTTTCTCAAAATATATGCTCTTTTGCAAGAAGCACCAACTACATTACACACCAATGGTATAAAATTATAGAAGTTAGTCAATGCGTAAACCTTTTTTGCACAAGCTACTAGAGCTAACTGAAGTTGATGTGCAAAGCAGTGAACATAGTAAGCAGAATTATTTTCAACTAAAATCAAGCTTTTTAGACCACTGAATTGACCACTCATATTGCTTGCGCCATCATAACCTTGACCACGAATCTTTGTCAAGCTTAAGCCATTTTTGGCAAAAATTAACTCAAATCGCTTCTTTAAGTGAACTCGCTGTAGTATCTGAAACATGAACAAGACCAAGAAAACGCTCAATAATGTCACCGTTGCAGTTCACATATCTTAAAACAATGGCCATCAACTCTTTAATTGATATATCACGAGCTTCATCAACTAGTATAGAGAAGAAATTATCCCCAATGTCTGAAATAATAGCTCTGGTAATTAAACTAGTAGCAACATTAGTAATATCTTTCTGAATTTTGGGAGCTATCATTTTGAGATTCTCTGGGGCATTATTCAAAGATACATTATTTACCTCCTCATTGCTTTCACAAAGGAATTTTACAAGCTCCAAAAAATTTCCTTGATTCATTGAAGCATTTGTCTCATCATGTTCCTGGAAAGCCAAACCTTGTCGTATAAGATATCAAATACATCGAATAGAACCATTCAGACGAATACGATAATCTTGTTTGGCTTTGTCATAAATGTTAGACATAACAATGTCAATATGTTGATTTTGATTCATCAAATCTTTGGCAGCACTGAGTGCTTCCAACTTTCCCAATATGTTTAAGAAGCTGTTGTTTGTCCTTCCAATTCCTAAATCCTTCTCCCACAAATGAATCACGACCACCCCTTCCATCACCATGTCCATGCTCACAAGTAAATAGATAACAATGCAAGAAAAATATAGCATCTTTTGATTCACTATACTCCAACCAAGTGCCAAACTCATTGTACCATTGAGGATTGAATCTACACATTTTATCCCCAATTAAGGATTGAGGAAAGTTGTCAAGTTTTGGTTGACAAGGACCATTCGTTAGATAAATTCTTTGAATCATTTCCCTTTCTCGAGCACTATTCGCAAATCTCATAATAGGAAGTCTTTTACCCGGATCAGGAACATACAAATCCGGTGGACCTTCTACTGTTGGTTTGTTCTGACTTGAGGGAGTAGCACACTCATTTTGTTTATCTTCAAATAAATCAATAGATGAAGATTCGGATCGAGAACGTTTAGTTCTACTACCACTTGGCTTTGTAAAAAAAAGAACCTAAATACTTTTCCATCCTAAAAAATGGCAAATGACAAAAATGAATCAATAAATAATATATCTACCAAACAAACATATTGAAAAACAACAAAGTTTTAGAGATTTCAATGATAGGATATCAAAGCGAGAAGATAAGACACATACAATAGCAAGAATTACTAAAGTTTGGACCTCAAATATTCATTATTTCTTTCCCAAATATGATACCATACATGCAGTCTTGTGTACAATATAAAAAGGCAGACATTGCAAATCTCAACTTTCTAAGAAGGCACTCTCTTCATCAGCTGTATGATACAAGGATTTATCTAATTTTAATGAGTATTAACTTTTTTTTGAGTATGCTAAAAACACAAAGAAAAATATATAAGTGAAGTAATTACTTTAGCAGATACTCTATATTTGAAATGGTTCATGCTCGGCATTTACTTCTTTCACTTGTAGCAATGATAGTCTATATTTGTTTTCTCTTAGAAATCTTATTTAATGCAGTTTCCTTTTGCAGCAAAGATCTCCATAACCACACAAAACTAACTTGTGTGTATGAATTCTCTTTGATCCTATTATTCTCAAAATGTTTCAGATCCTGCATTGCATTCTAGGTGTTCGATAAAATGCTCCAACAGAAAAAAAAAGTGGTAAATTCCATCTACTGCAACTTTCCTGAACTAAAAACCACAGAGTACAGTATGAATTATTTTGCTTCAAGAAAGCTCATGTAGGAAAATTTCTTAGAGAGAGTCATTAAATGAAGAGAAAATAAGTCAATAGATTAGCACATTTAAAAGACAAATTTTGATGAATTCAAACACCTTATCATTCAGCTAGTTGATACAGTCATTCATACATTAAGTGCAACTAAAAATTTATCCTTAAACAGACCCCAAAAGTCAAAAAAATTATCAAGAAAGCCTAGCTAACACTTTTAGCTAGTAATAATAGGTAGATAAAATTCATATAATAATATAAAAACTCTAACAAGTCATATCAAAGCTTGAATAAAATAGTGAGGCCACTTTATATTAATAGCCACATTAAAGCTGTTACAGGAGACTAATAATCCAGTATAGCAAATCTCAACTTTCTCTCTGGTTGCTTAAATTCTATCAAAACAAAAAATAATTTTTAAAAAGGCACTCTCTTCATCAGCTGTATGATACAAGGATTTCTCTAATTTTAATTAGTATTAACTTTTCTTGAGTATGCTAAAAACACAAAGAAAAAGTTATAAGTGAAGTAATTACTTTAGCAGATGCTTGACGTCTTCTGATTCTAGACTCGAAAGGAACAACACAATGTTTTGATTTCACTTATCAGAGCAAGGAAGAAATCCAAGGAAGAGAGGTTGAATAGAGTAGAAGAGGATCAATTTATTGTGCCTTACGTTGATACTTTGCTGGATTTGGAGTGGCCAGAGGAGAAGCGTAAACTTGAAGAATCTGAAATTGTAACTGTAAGTTCAGAGTTCCTAAGTGCAGGGACAGATTCAACAGCTACGGCCCTGCAATGGATTATGGCAGGGCCGTAGCTGTTGAATATTTGGATACAGAAAAGAAAGATTGAATCCTAAACTAGACGATGAATAAAAAGGGCAGAAAAGAAAGATTGAATCCTGAACAGCGAGGTTGAGAAAAAGGTTGAGAATGAAAGAGTACCTCACCAAAGAGGATGAAGATGAAGCTGGGAGTGAGTGAGAGCATGAGCACCTGAAATGAGAAGCAGCGACGCGGCGAGCCGACGACCAGTGCCGGCGAGCAGTGAGTGACCGAGGGAGAGACGCGAGAGAGCAATAGGGAGAGAGGGATTTGCGATTGGAACGACTAACTCAAACCTAAATTGGTTTTTAGATTTTAGAAAATATATTTTAAAAAAATATTTTCAGGTGGGCACTTGCCCCCCAGTGGTATACCTCGGTCCGCCTCTGTACGGAACAACTGCCCGCCTTTGCTGTTGCCTTAGCCAATACTGGCTTTACACAATCATCCGTCTCTCCAAGCACTTAGGAAGGTGGTTCAGTGAACCCGGCTAAGAAGACAAAAGCCAGCTTCTTAGACCTGTCTCGAAAATCCACGGAATCTGCGCCCATCACAAAGGTTCCCCAATCTCTGCCTTCAACAAATCTTCCTTCTCTGCCTCCACTAACCCCAAAATTCCCTCAAGGTGCGGTCTGGGGCCAAAACGTCCCTACCGAGGTTAAATCAGCTATCCGTCCTCCGGAACGCTTCTCCGCCCCCATCCCATATGGCAATGCCGAACTCAATAGGATTGCCGAGATAGAGCAATGTGCCTTGCAATCTGCTGGGTTAGCTCAAACTCTTATTATCGTACATTCACAGTATGTTGCCCAAGCTGCCGAGCTCCATAAATTGAAATTAAAGGCAGAAGGGCACAAATGTCTAACAGAGGCTACCAAGTCTACCGCTCTGAAACAAGTGCGGGCTGCTGAACTGGCGCAAGATAAGTTGAAGGAAGAAGCCAAGACGGCAACAACAGAGTTTAAAAAGGTGATCCTTTGCTTGAACTAATACCGTGAAGCTCATGCCAAGGACAAATCTTCTATAGACCAGTTGTCACAGAAGCAGAGAGAACTCCAAGATCAGCTGAGCCGGTGTAGAAAGGCCTTAGATGCCGCCAACATCGCCATTGAAGAGAAGGATGTGGCAATAGTGGAGAAAAATGCCGCAATAGTGAAATCTGTCGGGGAATCTTTTGAAAATGCCCTAACGCAGATTTGCTTTTTGAATCCCAGCGTCAACCTCAACACCTCCGGAATGGATTGCATGTTAATCGTTAGAGGAGATGAGATAGTTCCGCTCTTTCCTTCTCCCAAGACTGTCTCTGGGAGTCATTTCGAGGAAATCCATGAAGATGATAAAGGAGAGGAAGTGCATCAAGACACCGGGGCTCCCTCTTGCTAACCCCTTATCCGATGTGTACTCGGTGGCGTCCGCCATATGATGATGATCTGGAGCTTATCCAGTATCAGAGGATTTCATTTGTTTTTCTCTTTTTCCGGGGTTCTAGGGCCCCATACTTTGTAATGCTTTCTTTTGTTGACAACTCGATGGTTGTGCTGCAAAATATCATGTAAAGATCTAATATTTCACGTATAAATACTTACTTGATTGCACGATCGTTTGATCTGATTATGCCTGTTTTACTCCGAATATCCTTCCGAGTTAGGCTTTGTGTTATTGTTGCTATATCTCGTGAACTTATTTCAAAGTTGCATGACTTGGCCAAAGTCAAAGGATTCGTTATGCACAGTATTGGTTCCAGATCATCCATGGGCAATATACCCTCCTGAATAATCCACCAGAAATCAATCGGGAGTAAGAGCCAACCGTCATATGTCTAGGTTCCGTGTCGGAACCGAACTCTAAACATTCCGACTTGATCAGGGTCGTTATGACGATTGACTTTTACTACCTTTAGCTGTGATGCATCGTAGCCATGATAGGCTTTTCATTGGTTTTGCCGTGCTCCAGAGAGGCACGCAATAACCATTTTGTGGGCGTTATCGTATCTCGGAAGAATATGTTTTAGCCAAAATCTTGGCTTTATCGTGTCCCGAAGGAATGTTTGTTAGCCTGTGGGTTTCGCCATACCTCGGAGAAGTACATTTTAACCTTTATGTTGGTTTGACCGTATCCCGGTTTTGACCCTTGTATTGGTGTTACCGCATCCCAAAGGAATACGTTTTAACCTGTGTGGGCGTTATCGTATCCCGGAGGAGTACGTTTTAGCGAAATTCTTGGTCTGACTGTATCTCAGCGTTGACCTTTATGTGGCCGTTACCGTATCCTAGGGGAGTACGTTTTAGCCAAATTCTCGATTATTTCCTCTCAGGAACAAAAAGTAAAATTTCATTGATTGAACCGTGTTGTCTTACAAAGTCTGCTTATCACGAGGATTGAAATAAATGCAATATACAAGTCACTCAATTGCATTCAAAATCAGCCTCCGGATAATCATCATCATCTTTTCCTTCTTTCTTTCTCTTCTCGCTCGTCTTCTTCTTCTCCCGAGCGGGACTCTCATGGCGACTCGGCTCCTTGCGCTTAGTCTTCTGTCCGAGAGCGTCCACCACATATTGTCGCAACTTCCCTCCCTGGACCAATTTCTCTATCACGTCAGGGAGGTGATAACACTCATCCGTGGTATGTCCTGGTCCATCGTGGAATGCACAATATCGGGATGGGTCTGCTCCTGGTCGGCCGAAAGAAGGCCGAGGTCGATCTACCCTCTTCATCTCCGTCTGAGCCACCTCTTTCCAAACCCGCACTCGTGAGACGTTCAACGGGGTGTAATTCTTATATCTCACTATTGGACCATTTCTCTCTCACCGATGTCTGTTATCTGGGATTTGTCCGCTGGATTCGCGCCTATGCCCGTCATACTCTTCCTTCCCCCTCGAATACCTGCTAGGCTTCTCCTTTTCCTTCATCGGTGAACTCCTCCTTCCCTCGCTCTTCGAAGCATCATTTGTCATCTCCATCTGCTCTAGCTCGAGATATTGCTTAGATCAGTCTCGGAAGTCTGTCAGTGTGTCCGGAAGCCGTTTCATAATCGACTTCTTTAACCAAGAGGACTTGTCTAGCCCGGCTATAGCACAATGTAGATGTATGTCCTCCTTTAACCCTGACACCTGCAACGCGGTATGTGTGAAATGGTCCAGATATTCTTGCAGACTTTCTCCAGGTGATTGTTTCACTAAACCGAGCTGGAACTCAGTTTTTGGGTGCTTCCTGCTAGTATTAAAGTTCACCAAAAATTTCCTCTTCAGGGTTCCCATATCTCGAATGGAATGCAACGGGAGGGAGTGAAACCATATCTGCGCAGGCCCTCGCAAAGTTCCTGCAAACAGCTGGAGGATGACAGGCCCTACAATCCCCTTTACCATAACCATCATGTTGAAGTTGTCAACATGATTCTGTGGGTCCTGAATCCCGTCGTATTTCGACAGCTCTCTGGAATCCAAACTCTTGGGATAGGTTGCAGTCATGATCTCATCTGAGAATTGGCTTTGGATTTTATCTCTGTCGCATCCCTCTATGTGCAAACCAAGCAAGCTTTGCGATTCTAGAGCCATGGGATCTATGTTCTCGGCCAACTGCTTCCCTTTCGCCCGAGCTAAGTCGGCCTGAATGCCTTGGGGAATGCCTGCATCAACTTTGGTAGCCGTTGTGTCGCTGACCCTGCTAGGGTTACTAGCATCCCGAGCAACATTTCGGGAAGGGTTTTCCAGCATCCTTATGCGCTCCTCCAACATCCGTATTCTCCTACTATCTTCTTCTAGCATTTTATCACGGTCATTGGCAACCAAGTTCTCCTCCTCGTGGTTCTCACTGGGTTCTTCAACCTCAGTGTGCACGGAAGTCGAGGCCATACCACGGCTGGGGCCAGCCTCATTTTGGCCTGAACCTTGAACTTGTTTTTCTTTTTGTCTAAAACGTTCTTCTAGCATCTGTTTCATTCTTCGCTACTCTTCCTGCCGCCATATGGCGTTTTGGCGGTCCAAGTCCTCTTTAAATCGCCGGGCATCCTCTTCTCGCTGAAGTCGGTTTCGAGTCTCTAAACAATCCAGGCGCTGGACCACCGACTCCATAGTGCCGTGCAATAGCCGAATGTCAAAATGGTTTATTGGAAACTCCTGAGGGGGTTGAGGAGGAAGATTTTTTTGCTCAACCAGCCGCTGCTCTTGCTGGAGACCTTGGCATTATTTCGAAGAGTTCGCGGTATCTTCTGTCTCACCCTTAGTTCTTCTGGAGATATGGTCGGGATTTGGGACAACGGAATTGGAATACTGGATGGCTTGCTCCTGAAGCAGCTGCAGGGGTTGTCCCTCCGGCAACGGATCTGGCCGGGGTGCCTGACTGCGACTCTTGGTGCTCGCGGCCATACTTAGTGGCTGTTTTGTGGTTTTGGGAATCGAAATTTATCTCTCCCCACAGTCGGCGCCAATATTCGGTTCTACGAACACAAATGTCTAAACTCTGGGTTAGTATTTGGTTAATGTAGGATCTGTGTGATCTCCGGTAAGTATATGAGCAATACCGAAGAGAAAATGAGTACTCAGTGGTGGCTATGAGGAAGACACCAAAGAATATCGTCTGATCACTGTGCTACAAGAGAATGGCGATATGCCAAAAGGAGTGGGGTGTGTGCACAGTGTAACAATATAGTAAAAGGATATGAATATGATGCGTGCACCTGGTGGGTAATCTCATATTTATAGAAATTACCTAGGGTTTCGTTCTCTTGGCTCTACGTCCATCGCTTCAGCAGCATGCACCTCCCACGTTCTCTAGATGCCTGCTCCACTACCTGAGAAATCTCTGCTCCACTACATGCCTCTGCTCCACTATTTGTACGGTCGGATTAGTGCCGGGGATTATAGGGGGATTAGCATTTCTCTTGCTTGTGGAGGGCTTTAGTTACAATATGCCTCTATTGGGCCATATCTCATCAGGGCCCAAAATACGAATCTATAACAGGAGGTAATTCTAGAAACTCAGTAGGAAGGTGTCTTGGTCTAACGGAAGGATCTAGGCAAAGCTTCAATAGTGAGACATGGAAAGTAGGGTGAATTCTGGATTATAGTGGCAATTCCAGCTACTATGCTACTGCCCCAATCCTCTCTATAAATTTATAAGGCCCATAAAACCAAGGAGCTAACTTTTGAGAAGATATTGTTGCTGTAAATATTTGTCGTTAGGTCTTGAGCTTAAAAAACACTCATTGTCCAACTTGAAATGCACGATCACTCCTATGTATAATGTATTGCCCAACTTTTGAGAAGATCTTGTTACTGTAATAAGTTTCTGTTTTTTGGGTGGTAATAATCAATAAATAGTGTAGATGTTGATCAGATATATACCTCTCAAACGCTCGCATATACATAAATATAGCGAAGATGGGAAGGAAAAGAGGCACGCAATCTTATGTAGCATTTCCAATGAATGGTGGAGATGACCAATATAGCTATGCTCAAAATTCTGACCAACATGTTCTTCATTACTCACCAATTTGTGTTTTTTGTTTTCCCCAGATCACTCCTTCCATCATTTCTTTATTTTCTTTATCAAGGTCATGATTCGTTTTAAAATGTTGAACATTATATTGGGCATGCCATGCCTTGATGAAGACTTAGCTCAATCTTCTTTCTTTCTTGCTTATTCCCTCTACTGTGGTTTCTGAGCATAATAAGAACTGTAGTTTCTAAAAAATCAAATGTATTGTTTGCAGCGGACAGAAGAGCACATATCACCAAAACACATTGCAAAAGATGTCATTCTTGAGATTCTTAGCGAAGCTGTTGGTTTCTGTTTTTAAAAACAGTTTTTTTTAAAAACAAAAAAATAATAAGACTTGTTTGAGGCTGTTTTTAAAAAACATAAAGTTGTTTTTAAAAACTAAAAATCAAAACAACTTTTAGGTGCTTTCTTGTTTTTATTTTTCTATTTATTATTCTTTGAGGCAATCACATGTTCACTATTGACATCACATCCCAATGCCGGCCACCGCCACGTTACCACTGACGACGGGTTCCACCATGTCACCACCAAGGGTGGCCGCTTCAAAACCACATTTTTTCCTAGAAAAACAACTATTCAAACTTTTTTTTCAAAACATGTTTTTATAAAAAAAATTATAAAACTAGTTTGAAAAGAAATATAAAACAGAAACAAACATGCGCTTAATTAATCGAAACACTTTTACAAGATTTCTCTAAAGTTTTTCATATCGCAGATTTTAGATGGCCAAAAAGGTAATAAATGCTAATATTCTCATACCCTAATTCTCTCTACTACTCCTTTTGGCCCCAAATGTGGTACGTACATAGATCAGTTAAATTTCTTGTTTGTAGAAAAATGATTTAGTTTCTCTATAATATACTTTTGAATCATCTGCACTAGAAACTAATTCCTTGATGGAAAACTATCTTAGTTCTTAATAAGTGCAATCAATTGAGAGAGTTTAAACAATTATACATTCAATTGAAATATAAAATAGATTGAAGTTTTACATTTATATTATGTTTGGATGAAGAGAAAATTTGGGGAGAAGAAAATGAAGGGAAAACTTTATCTCTTATTGTGTTTAGATAGAGAGGAGAAAAGAGAGAGGAAGGAAAATGCATATTATTCACAATGACAATAATACCCTTATTTAGTGTATCAAAACAAAATAATACCCTTAATTTAATTTTATCAGAATCAAATAAAAAAAGTAACACTATTAAATCAAATATTAAAGTCAAATTAAAGCAAGTATGTCTTATTTCAAGGGTTAAGGCCTTAAGGGTCTTTTCCTCTCCTCCTGGTTGATGAAAGGCGTCTGCATCTCCTCCTCATCGACAAATTGAGTCTTTTCCTTCTCCAACGTTATCTTCTCTCTTCACCACCATTGGCTTCTTCTTCCTCCTCATTCACTAACGAATCTAAACTTGGGGAGGCGCTAACAGCTTGCAGAACAAAAATATGGGTTATTTGGAAATTAACCACCATTGGAAAATGGGTTCCCACCAAAAATAAAAGGAAAAGATATTCTCATGGATGAAGGAAAATTGCTTGCTGCCGGAAATTATTTTCCTAACAAAATGGTGAACCAAACGGTTGTCGCCGGTTGGAAAATCCGCCGATTTTCTATTTCCCTCCTTGGATTTGCAACAAACCAAACGGACTCTAAGATTATGCCGTCTTGGTGTAAAATAACTCATGTTGATCACTTTTTTTTTTCTAAAAAAAAGTAATGTTTAGCATCTTATAGTATTTTTCAGTACCATATCATCCATTACTAAAATATTGTTTTGATCTATTTAGCACCCTAATTTTTTTTTTTTTTTTTAGTGTCATTGAGCATCATGCATCCAACATACACTTACCTAGTATTCTAAACTAATATTTTTTTCATTAATTCAACATCCTAAAATTTTGCATAAAAATTATTTTCAGATATTAAGTGCCACTATAAAATTTTGGATGTTGCAAGTAGTAAAAAACATTGTAGGATATTAAGTGCGATTAAAAAATATTTCAAATTACAAGTATTGAAAATGCTCCCCCCCCCCCCCCCCCCCCCCGGGCACCAAAATAAAGAAAAAGTAATAGTCATTTTACATAAAACGGCAAAGTGTTACGGGGAAGGAGAAAGCAGCGGACGAGAGAAGCGAAGCGGAGAAGCCGCTGGCACTTAACTTATGACCAAACTAATTCAAAGGCTTCAGAAACGGTAACATGACATTCTGCCCCTCTTTGAGGCTACACAGAAACACTTCGATAAACCCAATTCTTAGAACTGGAAGAGACTATATTCTATATCATACTCTGCCTCTGCTTCAATCGTACGTGGCTGCTGTCGATCCCAGATTGTCATGGAGAGTGGAGTACGATTCCTCGCAGAATGCACATCAACTGTTCGATGAAATGCCTCTTAGAGGCCTTAAAGAATACAACCAATTGCTCTTCTATTACTCTCGCAATGACCAAACCAGGGAAGCTCTTCATTTGTTTGTGCGTCTTTGTCGTTCTGGTTTACCCATTGAAGGGCCCATCTTGTCCAACGTTTTGAAAGTTTGTGCAAGTTCTTTTAATGACCTTGTGGGTAGACAAGTACATTGTCAATGTATGAAGTCTGGATTTTTGCAGGATGTTAGTGTAGGAACTGCTCTTGTTGACATGTATATGAAAAATGCGTGTGTAAGAGATGGGAAAAAGGTGTTTGACGAGATGGAAGAGAAAAATGTGGTATCATGGACTTCATTGATTTCAGGTTATTCATGGAATGGATATAACGATCATGTGATGAAGCTATTCTATCAGATGAGAGTTGAGGGATATATGCCTAACCATTATACTGTTTCGACTATTCTTGGAGCTTTGGCCAACCACGATGCAGTGGAGGCAGGAATTCAAATCCATGCCATGGTTGTAAAGCATGGTTTGAAGACTATAATACCTGTATGCAATTCTCTAATTAATATGTATTCAAAGTCAGGCATGTTAAGAGATGCTGGAGCTATTTTTTATAGTATGGAGAGCAAGGATTCTGTTTCTTGGAATAGTATGATTTCAGGACAAATGACAAATGGACATGATTTGCAAGCTTTGGAGTTGTTCTATCAAATGCAATTTACAGGGGTTAAGCCTACCCAAATGACATTTGTTAGTATTATCAAGTCATGCACCAATCTTAAAGATTTGGATTTCGTAAGACTGCTACATTGCAGGACTTTGAAGAGTGGGTATTCAAATGACCAAGGTATCCTAACTGCACTGATGAATGCATACTTAAAATGCAAGGAAATGGATTGTGCTTATGATCTTTTGTCCTTAATGAGTGGGGGTCAGAATGTGGTGACATGGACTGCTATGATCAATGGATACTTGCAGAATGGTAACTCTGAGCATGCTGTGGATTTGTTTTCCCAAATGAGGAGGGTGGGTGTCAAACTAAATCATTTCACATACTCTACCATCCTTAAAGTACAAAATGCTGTTTCCATTTTCCAAATACATGCAGAGGTTATCAAAGCTAACTACGAGAAATCATCTTCAGTTGGAACTGCACTTTTAGATGCTTATGTTAAGAGAAGAAATATTTATGATGCAATTAAAGTTTTTGAGGTTATTGAAGTGAAGGACATAATAGCCTGGTCAGCAATGATAGCAGGATATGCACAAACAGGTGAAACTGAAGAAGCTGCTAAAGTCTTCCTCCATCTGTCAAGGGAAGGGACTAAACCAAATGAGTTTACCTTTTCTAGTATCATCAATTCTTGTGCTTCTTCATTGGCATCAGTTGAACAAGGAAAGCAATTCCATGCTTGTGCAATTAAAATGAGACTAAATAATGCTTTATGTGTAAGTAGTGCCCTTGTTACTATGTATTCAAAGAGAGGCAATATTGAAAGCGCGAGTGAAGTTTTCAAGAGGCAGGAGGAGAGGGACTTGGTTTCATGGAACTCAATGATCTCCGGATATGCACAGCATGGCCATGCAATTAAAGCTTTAGAGGTATTTGAGAAAATGCAAAATCAAAACATGGAAGTGGATGCTATAACATTCATTGGTGTCATTTCTGGGTGTACCCATGCTGGCTTGGTGGATGAAGGTCAACGCTATTTTAATATGATGGTCAATGATCATGACATTAAACCGACAATGGAGCACTACTCTTGCATGGTTGATCTATACAGCCGGGCAGGATTGCTGGACAAAGCCATGGATATTATAAATGGAATGCCATTTCCCCCTTGCACAACTGTGTGGCGCACTCTCTTGGCAGCTTGCCGAGTACATCGAAATATGGAACTTGGAAAACTTGCTGCGGAAAAGCTCATTTTACTTCAACCCCAACACTCAGCTGCTTATGTCTTGCTATCCAATATGTATGCTGCAGCAGGAAAGTGGCAAGAGAGAGCCAATGTGAGAAAGCTAATGGAGAAGAGAAGAGTGAAAAAGGAAGCAGGATATAGCTGGATTGAGGTCAAATATAAGACATACTCCTTCCTGGCCGGTGATTTATCCCATCCTATGTCAGACCAAATTTACTCAAAACTTGCCGATTTAAATATTCGATTGAAGGATGCAGGTTATCTACCTGATACAAACTTTGTGTATCATGATGTTGAGGATGAACACAAGGAAGCCATTCTTTCTCAGCATAGTGAAAGGCTGGCCATTGCCTATGGGTTAATAGCTACAGTTCCTGAAGTCCCCATTCAAATTGTGAAAAATCTCAGAGTCTGCGGAGATTGTCATAATTTTATTAAGTTGATATCACTTGTTGAACAAAGATACATTGTTGTTAGGGATTCAAATCGATTTCACCACTTCAAAGGTGGTTTATGTTCATGTGGAGACTATTGGTAATGTTTGGAATTGGGCTTATCTGTTTTGAAGATCTTTTGAGGAAAATATCTTTGTTTCTCAAAGGACATATATAACACCTCTTTAGACTACAGAATTCTGATGGGAACCTCTATGCAAAGATGATAACAAGTGAGATCTTTTGGATATCATGATAAGATCAAGGTTATTTTTGCACTTCTTTTTCCTGTGGATTATGGCAGAGAATGATTCATTTTTGTTACCCACTCTGAGGAAGGGCATGATGATACTCTGTTCAACTTGAGAAAGATGTGTCAGCAGAGCAGAAACCCAAAGAAATATATGATTCTATGCAATCAATCAATATATCTAAGAATTGTAACTCACCAATATTCATAAGTCGTGAACAGTACGTCTTATCTTGAACATTGTGCAAATGCATGAGGTCCACCCTAGTTTTGGAAAAAGGTTGTTTAGCTTCCTAAAATTTGTTTGCTGATTCTGAGAAGTCTAGGACCATAGTCAATTTTGCTGCTGACGCAGGTTCAACGAAGGTGATGACTGATGCTTATATTCAGGTATATGCCAAAAGTTTTTTCATTAGAATTTCTTCACAATGTTGCCTTGTTTGGTTTAAAATTCATAAATGTGGTAACTTTGTCACCATATTTGCATGCTCATTTTATGTTGTTAGACCCATGTCACCATAATGTCCTGGAGATGTGCATGTATTGAATAGAGGGCATTTGAAATTCTCACATCTAACCCCTTTTGTGTTGTCCATTCTGCAGGAATTTTCTATTACGTTTTTCCATGAATAGAGTGACAAGAGCAAGGTAAGCATAGTCGAAGATTTTAACACCATAATTTTCAATTTCTAAGGTATCATCATTCACTTTTGTTGTAATTCCGTTGGGAACTATTGTTATTTACTCTAGTAAAGTTAATAAAAAATGCTCTTGTTTGGTTAAATTTTCAGAGCCGATTTTGTCACTATGCTGAAGACGAGGTTAAAGTATGTAATTCCGTCTGATGATATCATACAGGGGGATGACAAAGGAGAGGAGAATTATCATGCATGAGGTTAGTTGCCTCATCCTTCTCTCTTTGTAGAGTCTAAGATTTTGTTGGAAATTTGATAGTGAACAAGCTTAAAGAGAGCGCTCTTTATTTGATGTATTTAATCTTATTTAAGCACACAAATTGCTATAATAGGACCAACTTTCTCATTGATACCTATCTCGCTAGAATGGGAATCATGATATTTGATCCATCCTCTCATTGTTGTTGTTGTTGTTGTTTTTTAATTTGGCGTAATTTCTTCCTTTGTATTGAAGGGAGGGAAGCGGGGTTATCATGGAAGTTTAAATATATAAATATATATATAGCATAGTGTGCTGAGTGTATAGCCAGATATTGAGGTTTAATAATCTATTCCTATATTCGGCGTAGATAATTTAGTGGCCCAGTTTGAATATGTTGCTGCATTAGAAATGACCCGTTCTTGATAGCTTTCCATATACAAGGAGCTTTAACGACGAAACAAATCACAAATGTGAAGATAAACTATTTCTCTTCCACTATCAGAATATAGTGCAAAATACTATTAGAAAAAAGCAATTGGGAGCTTTTTTCCCTTTTTCCTCTTTTTTTTTATACGTATAATTTTGTATTAGTTGTGTGCAAACCTCTACTTCATTTGTTGTGATTCAAACAATCAATCACATTTGATTTATTTTCCTCTAATATAAATCCAAATTTTATTTTTGGCAGAAACTAAAATCATACAATTACTCGTTTCCTTTTGTATATAAAATTTTACTGCATAACATTTTAAGATTAAGTTTCAGTTTTTATTCAATCAATTAAATATAACAAATGTATAATACTTAAACAACCATAAAATCTGTAGGGAGAAGAATTCTAGCTCAAGGACTTTTGTTCTGTTGACTTTACCTACGGAACTTTGGAACTGATTCCATCGTGCTTGCAGAAGCAATGAGGGTCCAAGGAGCAAGATTGCATGCAGTATAGATGGAAAAAATGAGTTCCTGCTAAGCAGAACAAGGTAAGAATTTACAGCAACCCCATTGAAGCTGAGTTTGCTTCTGAAACATGTAGCCTCTTGTGGATTTGATAATGGCAATTAGAAAAGCTCCTAGCGGTCAATCTGCTCATCCACGTCATCTACGCCAACCTCTGCTGCCCACTTTTTGCACGGCTCGAGGCAACCGCACATACTGGAAACTATCACGAATTCCTAACCTGCCTACTGGATGAAACTAGCTTGCTATCGCACTTTCACTTTCTTAAATAACATGGCTTTACCCAACTTCCGATTTAGGATCAAGGGGTCAGTCGAGTCCTCGACCGCGTACTCGCCAGTAGATCCGCTATAGCTTGCCCTTTCGTCGCCTTTCGAGAAGTGCACCTAATGTTAAACTCAGGCGGCCGGACCGCTCACTTCAACATATGCCCGATCGGATCAGACTTCAGAGATTAAAAGAACCTTCTCAAACAGGAGGTAGTGACGGAGCTTCTCAGCCGCAAAGAAAGACTCAAACAAAAAGCCTGCTCGATTTTACTATACCGTTTTTCTGCTGGCTTCAACACTCGATAGAGGAAAGGTAGTATATATAGCCGCTCCTTACCATCGTGGTGGGGTGTGAATCCCACAGTGTATATACCACACATTTTTCTCCATGCTAATATATTACATGTTTATTCCAGAGCTACCCCTGCTGATTGTATTGAGTTGTCTTAATGTCCTAGTCCCTCTTGTAATGACGCTGTGAGCCTGTAACTTCCTAGGCATAATTGAATTTTTTAATATCTTTAAAAAAGTCAATTCTATCTTATATTTAGGATTGAAAGTAGTATTAATTAGTAATATATATAAGTATTTTTCCCCTCTCTCTCACACATGTCACCCTTTCCTTGTTCCCTTCTCTTTCTCTCTCTCCCACTTGTCACACTCACGGCTCCCTTTTTTCGGCAAGCTTTTGAATGATAAGCTCTTTTTCCTTAAAGCTAAAAGCTAGAAAATCTGACTTATGAAAATAAGTCACTTTTAACCTAAAAATCTAATGGAGAAAAAGATAAACCAAACATAAGAAAAAAATTCAAGCTACAAACCTCACTTTTAACCCTCAAATCGGTGCTTTTGGGGCTGAAAAGGGATCTCAAACACACACATTGTCTATGGGAGGAAGTTTACATGTTCCTGTGGCTCAATATACTATATTCGAGCAGTTAGGTCCATAGAAGCAAAAGCAAGTTTTGTGCCAGTGCAATTCCAGGCCTCTGAGTGCTCATTTTAAAAAAGGGGGGGGGGGGGAAGCAAAATTATATCCTAGAATTGTGCAAAATTATATCCTAGAATTGTAACATAGACTGAAGTAGAAAGCTACTATCATAGAAACCAAACAAGAAGAGGCATAAAATATTGTGCCTGTGGGGTTTGGACATGTTTACAATTACCATCGAAAGAGCGAAGAAAATACTTGCTTCTTGTGGCCCAAGTACTCTCTGTTATAGAGATTCGTAAATGGGAGCTTTTCTTCCATTGCCGAACCAACAAATATGGAACACCTTTTAGGCGTGACATGAAGATTTTGAAGGATTGAAGTTGTTACGATGCAGCAGAGTAGGGATTCTATTATTTGTCCGTGTCAAAAGTATTGAAACCCCTACAGACATAATGTAGAGGAGGTGGCGGAGAGAGAGTCATGATGCCCCTGTTTAGAACGTGTACTAAGCCAGTTATGCGTACTTTTTGAGAAAATTACGCTCAGGTCCCAAGGAGTAGAGATAATTACAAGTAGGTCCATTCAAATGACAAAATTACATAGGGACTTCTGTGTAATTATTTGTAAATGTAAAATGACCATTTTGACCTTCCCTCTCTCCTGTCTCTCTCCTCTCTCCCTTTTTCTTCTCTCTTTCCTGGAAAGGGTAGTCTTTGGTCATCCCCGACCACCACAATCGTCAGCACCACCACCACCGGGGATTCCGACGGAGAAGTGGAGGCAGCCGAACAAGGCAATCCCAAGGCGTGGGCGGCGTTTAACAAGAGCTTCTAGCAGGTGTAGTTGGTGTTGGATCGTAATTGACTTCTGATTCAGCAGGTGAACGAGAACCACCAGTCTAGGATTCCCGACAATATGGCGAAGAACGTATCCTTAATTCAGGAGCTCAACGGAAATATCTCCAAGGTCGTCTCTCTTTACTCTGATCTCAATTATAATTTCTCCACCATGTGCCAGCAACACGCCAATAATCATGACGAAAGATGAGAGAAATGAAGGGCTTGAAGGATTGTGATCGAATTCATTCCTGTAATTTCAAGTTCATTCTCTCTATATAAGTTCTGGGGTTGATTAATTCTGTAATTGCTAGCAATTCTCTAGCTGTGTTCGTGTCCTTTCTGGGGTTGATTAGTTCTGTAATTGCTACCAATTCCTAGTTCGCTTTTGTTCTTTTTGTGGTAGAGTTGTTGTAAATGTATGCGTTTTTTGTTGTTAATATAGTATTTGTTGTTGTAAATAACCTCTGGACGTCAGAAATAACAAATTCTAGGTTATAAAAAATTGTTGTTAAAATATGTCTTTTCTGTTGTTAATATAGCATTTGTTATTGTAAATAGCCTCTGGAAGTCAGAAATAACACATTTCAGGTTTTCAAAAGTTGTTGTTAAAATATGTTTTTTCTGTTGTTAATATAGCATTTGTTGTTGTAAATAGCCTCTGGAAGTCAGAAATAACAAATTCCAGGTTTTCAAAAGTTATTGTTAAAATATGTTTTTTCTGTTGTTAATATAGCATTTGTTGTTATAAATAGCCTCTGGAAGTCAGAAATAACGGCTTTTTTTTTTTTATAACCAAAATAAGGTTTAAAAAAAAATTTACCAGATTAAAGCAAATTGAAAACATTTTACCAAAGTAATGCAGTTAGTGGCGCATGACAGACTCACGGAACTAATGGCGCAAAAGAGGTTTACGCCACTTACACATACTGACAAAATTTGTGTCAGTGGCGTGAAAAACATCCACGCCCCTAGTGGCGTGGATGTTATCCACGCCATCCACCCCACTGTGGCGTGGATATTGGGAATCAGACCCACTTTTAAATGGGTCGATTCCATATTTAAAAAAAAAAGAAATTAAAAATTAATATAATATTAAATATAAAAAATTAATATTAATATAATAAAAAATGATAAAAAAAAGTGGAATAATTTAAAAAGTTCTATTTCATTTAATTTGAAGTCAAAAGAAAGAAAGCATGGAGCTAAAATAACTCATTAAGAACGCCCTTTAAAAAATGCGCGGTACAATTTGGTTATAACAACAGATCCCAATATAGGGGGATCAACATATTTGTTATACACCTACAATTTGGTTATAACAACAGTATTGATTCTGAGATTTGTATAACTTATTAGAAACACTTTTACGCGGTACACTTTTTTATACTTAATATTATTATAGATTTTTAAATTATTCCACTTTTTTTTTATCA
The DNA here is from genome assembly GCA_019022615.1 of Acacia melanoxylon. Lineage (NCBI taxonomy): Eukaryota > Viridiplantae > Streptophyta > Magnoliopsida > Fabales > Fabaceae > Acacia > Acacia melanoxylon. Next base: position 4,750,040 of record JAFJYJ010000046.1, read on the forward strand.
TTTATTATTATATTAATATTAATTTTTTATATTTAATATTAATTTAATTTGGAATCGAGACCCACTTAAAGTGGGTCTGATTCCCAATATCCATGCCACTGTGGAGTAGATGGCGTGGATGTTTTTCACGCCACTGACACAAATTTTGTCAGTATGTGTCAGTTGCGTAAACCTCTTTTGCGCCATTAGTTCCGTGAATCTCCCATGCGCCACTAACTGCATCACTTTGGTAAAATGTTTTCAATCTGCTTTAATCTGGTAAATATTTTTTTTGAACCTTATTTTGGTAAAAAAAAAAGCCCAGAAATAACAAATTCCAGGTTTTCAAAATTTGTTGTTAAAATATGTTTTTTCTGTTGTTAATATAGCATTTGTTGTTGTAAATAGCCTCTGGAAGTCAGAAATAACAAATTCCAAGTTTTCAAAAGTTATTGGTAATATATGTTTTTTCTGTTGTTATTATAGCATTTGTTGTTGTAAATAGCCTCTGGACGTGAGAAATGAAAAAAAAAAAATCTAGGTTTTCAAATGTTGTTGTTAATCTATGTTTTTTCCGTTGTTAATATAACATTTGTTGTTGTAAATAGCCTTTAGACGTGAGAAATCAAAAAAAAAAATCTAAGTTTTCAAATGTTGTTGTTAATGTATGCTTTTTATATTGTAAATATAACATTTGTTGTTATAAATATTCTCTGGACGTGAGAAATGAAAAAAAATCCACAGTTAAGCTTTAACGTACGTACGTTACATTGTTTATCGCGTATCGTATATGTTCAAACTGGGATGTTAAGTTCGAACTGGGAAGTTAAGTTCGAACTCGAAAGTTAAGCTCGAACGTCATAGCCATATTTGAAAACCTGGATTTTTTTTTTTTCATTTCTCACGTCCATAGGCTATTTACAACAACAAATGCTATATTTACAACAGAAAAAGCATACATTAACAACAACATTTGAAAACCTGGATTTGTTTTTTCATTTCTCGCGTCCATTTTAACAACAACATTTTAAAACGTGGATTTTTTCAACTTTGAGGTCCAGAGGCCATTTACAACAAGAAATTCTATATTTACAATAGAAAATCATATTTTAGCAACAACATATTAAAACCTGGATTTTGTCATTTCTGAGATGCAGAGGCTATTTACAACAACAAATTCTATATTAACAACAGAAAGATCCTATTTTAGCAACAAGTTTTGAAAACCTGAATTTTGTCATTTCTGAGGCTCAGAGGCTATTTACAACAACAAATTCTATATTTACAACAGGAAATTCCTATTTTAACAACAACATTTTAAAACCTGGATTTTGTCATTTTTGAGGTGCAGAGGCTATTTACAACAACAAATTCTATATGAACAACAGAAAAATCCTATTTTAGCAACAAGTTTTGAAAACCTGGATTTTGTCATTTCTGAGGCCCAGAGGCTATTTAAAACAACAAATTTTATATTTACAACAGGAAATTCCTATTTTAACAACATTTTAAAACCTGGATTTTGTCATTTCTGAGGTGCAGAGGCTATTTACAACAACAAATTCTATATTAACAACATGAAAATCCTATTTTAGCAACAATTTTGAAAACGTGGATTTTTTCAACTTTGAGGTCCAGAGGCCATTTACAACAAGAAATTCTATATTTACAACAGAAAAATCCTATGTTAGCAACAAGTTTTGAAAACTTGGATTTTGTCATTTCTGAGGCCGAGAGGCTATTTAAAACAACAAATTCTATATTTACAATAGGAAATTCCTATTTTAACAACAACATTTTAAAACTTGGATTTTGTCATGTCTGAGGTGTAGAGGCTATTTACAACAACAAATTCTATATTAACAACAAGAAAATCTTATTTTAGCAACAAGTTTGAAAACGTGGATTTTTTTCAACTCTGAGGTCTAGAGGTTATTTATAACAACAAATTTTATATTAACAACAGAAAAACATATATTAAGAACAACTTCTGAGAATTTTGACAGCTGACTAAGGCTAGCTAAAGGGTTAGAGCATTGGCAAAAATCTGTCCTTTTCCAACAATCAAATCCCTCCATTTGGTATGATTCATCTCCGGTCTTGGTGTTGGCACAATTTGAGTACACCATGTCAAAGGTGGCCGCTCTTCACTTTCATTTAACGAAGGAGGTGGAGACATATACAATCCATTTGGAAATCTAAACAAGTCCTCATCCCTGCAATAAACAACAAGTTACCGTATTAGTAATGACAATGTATGAGCCCTCATTCAACACTTATACAAAAACAAATTAGCTTTCTTATAGCAATTAAACCTAAACTTCTTCCTTTTGCATTTCAGCATTCAATGGTGGTTGTATATTGTCATTACTCCCTTTCTCTTCAATGTAAACATGCCCAGATTCTTCATTAAACTTTATTAAATGATCCACCCCTTCATCGTCTATAAGATCTACATATATTGATGGATCAAACCTAACTTTGAATTTCACACAAATGTCATTGCTTTCTTTTCCAATCAGAGATGATATGATTCTTTGCAATTCGTCATAGGTTGTGCCTTCCTTTATAAATTTTGTTCTTACCAACCTCCAACATATTGACTTTCATCTCCCCCACCATTTAAAAACTCCCCCCCCCCAAAAAAAAAATGAAAGAAACATAATAGATTTTTTTTCTAGAAGTACTTGTCATATTTCAGGACAATCTGCAACAACAAGATTGTATTAACAACTGAAAAAACCACCATTTACAACAATAAATTCACGTATTAACAACAACTTTATTGAATCCTATCAGAACTTTTTACTGAATGTTCCATCATCACATCAACCAGAAACCAGTGAAAACAGAGCAGTCCCTCTATTACCTTCTCAGAAAACAGAGCACAATGTTATTAACCCTACCCAATAACATGAAACCCCAACTTCAATAGTAAAGAGGATATCTCTAGCAAAATCTTAGCATTACTTACCTAGGTACCAGCTTATAGTCCACTAATGAGCTCAAACTTAAACCCTTTACCAAGCCTTCACTCTCTGAATGCAAAGAACATACAACGAAAAAATAAATTATTCAACGAATAAAGAAAAGATGACAGCTTCACAATCTAAGCTTTGCCTAGGACATGAAAATGTCACTTACTTGCCTTCTACGTTGGAGATTCGATCGACCTTTATTGCTTACTTGATTTTAGCGTTTTCCCCTTTTTCCCGACAGCTATCTCCTGTGCGTTTTCATTGCTTTGTTTGTTTCATTCCTTTTTTATGCTGAATGGGCAATAAAAACTTTTACTAATATGAAATAATTACACAGAAGTCCCTAGGGACTTCTGTGTAATTTTGTCATTTGAAGGGATCTAATTGTAATTCTCTAGTCCTTGGGACTTGTGCGTAATTTTCCCTACTTTTTAGGTACGGGGTTCTCTTCTTTACCCATATTCTTCGCTCGCTCTTGTATTTTTCTCTCAAACCCGCACATTTTTTTTTTTGGGTGAAATCACATTGTTCCATTTTTTTTTTTTGAAAAATAGCATTTAACATCATTTAGTATTTTTTAAGTATCAGTCAGCAGCTGAAATATTTGTCAAGATCGTAAAATTATTTTAGGAGATCATGAAGTATTTTTTAGTACCAGTAAGGACTCTAAATAATTTTTCAAGATCCAAAAATAATTTTTTAAGATTATGAAGTATTTTTTCATTACTAGTCATTATGAAGTATTTTTTCATTACTAGTCAGTATCTTGAAGTATCTTTTTAGTACCAATTAATACCTAGAGTATCTTTTGAGTACTAATAAGTTTCCTGAAATATTTTTTTAATATCAGTCAGTAACTTAAAATATTTTTTGGATCTTGAAAAAATATTTGAGTCTTGATTAGATCTAAAAAAAAATCAAAATACTGATATAAAAAAAAAACTTTAGTTGTTGGTGAATGTTATTAAAAAAAATAAAAAGTTGAACAGTACTATTTTCCACCAAATTGGCACCGTTTAAAGAAAAAGAGGACGGCCAATCTGAATAGAATTGGAGGAAAGCTGTTTTATATATGTCGAAAATTCTATCCTGGCTTATGAACAGTATACTGAAAGAGAAACAAATGTTAAGCCGTTTAATGAATCAGGTTGCTGGAATGGTATCTTATGATATATTGATTTTCCTAAGCTCATCGACATTGCCCTCACCCATCCTTCCACTTCGCGCAATCTAGCTTGGGGGTGTAAAGAGGAAACGGACGAAATTGTCTTGAAAACGGGGTCGTTTTAATCAGTATCCACCGGTGAAATTGACGAGTCGGGTAAACATGAAGCAGCTTGCGCGACTTGTTTCCACTTTTTGGATTCGTTGAACAAAATTTTATTGTCCATGGCTCTCTCTTTTTCTCAATCGATCTGTCATCCTTCTCTGCATCTTCTGAAACTACCTCTTGCTCCGCAATTGTTCCAAACCATATCTTTATCGAAGCCCCACATTGACCTGCCGAAATTCCCTTCCATTCGATGCGCTTCTTCAAGCTTCGACCAAAAATCCAGCAGTTCCCTCAGAACTTGCAAGAATTGCAAAACCCAATACAACCCTGCACTCAATCACCCTCTTGCTTGTCGTTTTCACACTGCCCATTTTGGAGGTAATCTAAATTCACTTCCGTTTTTATTTTTTCTTCTTCCTTCCATTATGACTATTATGGACAGTATTGCTTCCTGGTTTACACTATCAAAATTGGCTTTTGTTCTGGGGGTTTTATATGTCATTGGGAAAATTGAAGAAAGAATTAAAGGAAGAATCTTGCTATCTTTGAAAGCAATAAGGTCCGAGTTCTGGTCTTGATAGCTTGCTTGTTTAGAAGTCTATTGAAATTCTTCCTTTGAACTTAATTACGATAAATTTTCACAGAAGAGGACAAATTAATATGCTGAAGCTTCAAAAATTTCCTTGAATGCGGTCAGGGCTTATAATACTAATATCAATATTTCATTTGTAGCTTATGATACTTTTACTTTTGAAATCATAATACCTTTTTTTTTTTTTAAAAAAAAAAAAAACAATCATATGATATTTCAAACATTTTAACACTATATCCATGTAATGAACTGGCAGACTTACATAGTGAAATAGAAAGGAGTATGATTGTGTAATTTGGAAAGAGAGGGAAAATGGGAAACAGAGATCTGGAGAAGAGTAGAATAGGAGGAAGAGGGAGAGACAAGAGGACTGAAATTCTACTGCTGTATTATTCTAAAACATAGGCTACATCTGAGTTCAATGATGTGTACATATATAGACATTAGCTCTCCCCAAAGGCTATATTTTAACTACCTTTTGTATCTTCATAGTCTTCTCATCAAGGCTGTTAGTTGTTGATTATTCAGGCTGGCAAAATCATGAGTGAACTTATGAATATGATTTATCTACAAAGCACACGCTGCAGGTTAACAACATATTTGTATGTCTGCTAACAAAGGTTGAAGGGTTATTTATCATACTCATGCGTAAATGAGACTCAAAATGGATTTTAAAACTGGTATTTTAGATAGTTGAGATTTTAGATTGAACACTAGCCATTCTACCATTGTGGTGAAGGATTTTGCCAGAGTCTGAAACTGAAACAGAAGCAGAAACAAATCCTGTCTAGTCCTTTTCTGATCAAAATACGTGCCTTCTTGTGAGTCTCTTCTAATGCTTATTGATGAGAATCTGTGCAACTTGGTATTTGTTGTTCTTTTGAATCACTTCCTGTTCCTGGTATAAGGTGTCTTTGATTTACTTTTCTTCCGGTTCCCTCTTTCCCTCAGGAGAAACTAGGAGGAAGTTTGAGAGTGTGTATAAAGGTGGCACCATGGATACTCCTGATTCTGGTAAAGTTTTTCAGTACTGGCACTGCTGTGGCTCTGAAGACCCATTTGACCCTGGTTGCACGGCTGCTCCACATTCCTCATATGATGACTGATATCAAACATGAATGATCCTTGCATGATTCTTCATCATTCACTGAACCTGAACATATATGACATTGATATCAAAATGGACTATCCCTGCGTGATTCTTCATCATTTCACTCTCAAGTTCTTGTGCATTAGTAACTCTTCGGTTAAAACTCTCCACTCGCTGCACCAATTCTTCGGGTTAGAACTTAATTAAGAGATACGCCATCTGTTTATATTTTTGGCTTCACATTGGTGCTTGGCTCATTGTCCCCAAGATGTATCCATTTCTAATATGTCATAATTTTGGATTGCATCTTTTTAGCCTATTTAGCTCCCTCCCTCCCTCCCTCCCTCACTCACTCTCTCTCACAAACACACACATCCCCCCGTCCCTCTGGGCGGTAGTTGCCTTCCGAAGAGGCTACCTTTAGATCACAAGAATCAAAATGCCTAGATAAAATCATAAGCTTGAAGAAAGGGTGCCTAGATAAAAAAAGGCAGAAATTATTTCTACTTTAGCTTGCGAGGGATGATTATTATCACCCCTTTATAGGTCATTAAGATATGACATCTTAGTCAGCAATTTTGTTTGTTCCATATAGTTTTAACAGAATATACTGTATCACTGTATCATGATAGCAAGTCATAGTTTTAAGGTCATTCTTCTAATCTTAAGTTTGAAGTTGATTACAGTCTCTACTAAGAAGAAACATGAAGGTGCAAAAGGTAACTACTCTGCAAGTGGATTGCTGAGTTTTACTTTCCTGCAAGATTATAAACACAGTTAATCTATGCATCAAAATTCATATATAAGTGAAGCAAATTATGCAGTCAAAATTTATTTACCAAACTTCTCCGGCATGGCCATGTTCCTTGTTGGATAATATTTTAGAGATATTTCAGATTATTTTGATTGATTATTATTTAATTTAGATTGATGATTATTTAATTATTAGGTTTGATTTTATTGTTTAATATTTATTATATCTTAATATCTTAATATTATATCTTAATTATTTTGATTTATTTTTTATTTGATTAGATTAAATTAGATTCTAGGTTTCCCTATATAAAGGCCCATATGTATTCTCTTTCATTCAAGGATTCATAATAGTATTTCAGAGGTTCTTATTCCCTCTGCATCTATATAATTCTTCAAACTTCAACATTCCTGAACATTGGCAAGCTGATATGCATATGCAGAATCCCAATGACTCTGAAATCCTAACATTGATGAAACTGCTTCAGCATCAGTTCATCTTTGTCCGAACTAAACATGACAGTGATTTAAGGATCAATGAGCAACAGGTAAATCTTGTAGAAAGAATGATCTTCTTCCAAAACTCGAATGTGGTGAGTATTTAAAAGTTATTAATTATAAATACACATATGCTAATCAATATATTGATTGTCATCAACTTCCATCATTCATACAAAAGCCCAAGTCTATTTTGAATAAGGATTTGATAGGTCTAGTGGGCCAGTGAAACATGTTTATAGGAGGACCAAGTCTACCTTGCCTCTTGTCAGAAGAATAGACAAGTATCAATAGGTGCTAATCTTGGTAGAAACGGTCAGGTTCCACTTGAACAAAATGACTCAGGTTTGAGTCTATATTTAAGCAGAAAACCTCTCCAGAAAATATTCTTCTAGTTTAAGCCTAAAAGAAGCTCAAGTTGTTTGAAGTACTTGTAGGTAGGTTGAGAAACTTAGTGGTTATTTAGTTTCACTTTTTTATGTGATTTTGTACTAAACGAGATAAATATGTTAGATGAGCTTTGTTTTGTGAAACTTAAAAGTACTTTTTTTTCCTCGAGTGTTCCCAAATTGACCCTTCATAGTAGGTTCACACCCTTCCAACTGCAAAGTAGTCATCCACCAAAAAGTGGAAGGGTTATTAGTGTGGGAGCTGGCTATGTCTTCTATGGTAGGATTTTAAGATGACTATTGTAATGGGACTGTGGGGTGTTGAATTAATTTTTTGGATTAGGAAAATATTGCATAGCAAGTAAAGTCAAACATCATAGGTATAAGGGTTAAGGTGCAAAAATACACATGTGGTTTTCCTAAAAGTGCACCCAACACTAAGTGTTTTTTTTAGTGCAAAAGTGACTATGTGGTTATAAAAGTGGAGCAAAAAACCCATTAACCGTTAGTTTGACTTTTTTGTATTTTTAAGGCTGACATAGACGATGATTTAGCTAAATTTCAGCCTAGCTGGCAGAAAAGAACTGGAGAAAATTACAAAAAAAATGGCATAAATATTTTGAGAATTACAATTCAACCCTACTCTCCAATTCCCCTTCTCTCTCACTATCTCAATCTTACCCATCGGACCGCCCATCTCCGCCTCCTCATTGCCGTTGCCGCCTTTTTTCTAATTTTCAAAACTATCTAGGCCCTTTTTTGTAATTTTCTCCAATTCTCCACTACTAGCTGGGATAAAATATAGCTGAGTCATTGTCCATGTCAGACTTAAAAATACAGTAAAGTTAAACTAATGGTCAATGAGTATTTTTGCTCTACTTTTATAACTACATAGTCACTTTTGCGTACACAAAAAACAATTGGTGTTGGGTGCACTTTTGAGAAAACCACGTGTATGTTTTTACACCTTAACCCTAGGTATAAACTTAATTTTCCTAACAGATCTCAATAAAAAAAGAATTATAAATTATTACCATAATGGATCAGAGACAACCATATAATGGAATTTTCTTTAGGATCCTCTTTGCTCACGCCGGCAGATGTAGTTGTTTGTGCTTGCATTTATCTATCATTTAAACATGTCTCCATTAGATTAGACTTCGTTTATATCACTTTTTTTGGATATATCTGTCTGAATCATATGATCTTTGTATGCCTTCTCTGACTTTTTCCTTCCTTGAAAATGGAGGCATTATAAAATTCAAAGTTTGACTGAACTTACAATGATATAAATTCTTCACGATATGCTCTCATAAATTTATATTTAGCAAGTACGGCTTATGAAAATATAATGTTAAGATTGAGTAGTTCGAGGTCTATACTATTAATTTATTAATTTGTCTTATTATTATTTCGTTCATATACGTTGGAATCAATGAAAAGTAATGTCGCAATTACCTAGTTTGTAGTATGTAAACATGTTGGTCTAGGTTTGTGTGTCTTTAAAACGTTTGCAAAATCGGGGAGAGCAAAAGTGGCACTGAACAATCCTATGAAGCTTTGCCAACGTATGATGGTGATGGAGAATATGGCTACTCTTAAAACACCTCCATGCAGGTTCTTCATTCTTATTAATCCAACTATTTACTTTATTGAAGTTTGAAGTGAATTACATGTCTATGAATTCTTGTAAATTTTGTTATGGCTGCACAACAAAACCCATTACTTGGTTAAATTGATCCAAACTCAGAGAGAGAGAGATGAACTTGAAGAAAATTAGGCAGGGTTAGATCATCTAGTGCTTGTCCTTGGATCAGATAATCGAGCCTAAGGTTTGAAATTTGAACTTGATGCTTGGTCAAGACAGGGAAGCAGATACTCGCCCTAGCACTTCTTTGCCTATCTCTCATCATCTTCAGATCCTGACCGTCGAATTTTGATCCAAGCATCCAGAATGAGACACATCATCTTTTTCAAACTACCACATGCAGTAATTTTTACCACATGCGGTAGTTTGAAAAAAATGATGTGTCTCTTTCTGGATGCTTGGATCAAAATTCAACGGTCAGGATCTAAAGATGATGAGAGATGGGCAGAGAAACCGGAAGCGTCAAGACAGGCTTTGGGTTTTTTGGTCAACTTAGTTCAGCATGGTCTGTGTAGCCCTATATTTTATTATAGGATAATACTTAGGTTAAGTTCCTTATATGCATTATGTCAAGTTCTCTAATTATATATATTAGAGTTCCTTACATAAAGTTTGAAGTTTAAACTTTGTTTGGCAGTGTAAGGCTGCAAGTGTGATAAAAAATACCGTCATAGCCATTTTCAACAAGCTTGATCTGGAAAAACTTTTGCGGCATTCCTCTAATGTTATTCGTATAGCAGAACATTTGGTTACAATAATAAAATATAATAAAAAACATAGCAGAATATTCTTCGTTAAAAATCCATATTATTGTACATTTGGTTACAATAATAGAAAATAACTTGTTATTAAGTGATTTTCATATTTATAGAATCTCCTCTATAACTAATTCACCATTTATATAAAATATGATTTTTATATTTGTAGATTTTCAATTTTTATAATATTTTATTTTCATGGATCTCTATATTTTTATGACCATTCTTTTTCATTTCCCACATCTTATTATTATTATTATTTTTTTAAAAGTAAATTTTTCAATGAAAAAGGCTGAAACGAAGAATGGGCTAACAAATAAATCTACTTAATTAGAGTATTTGAATAATGTCCAATTACTTTCAGATTTTAAATTAAATAGTTTTATTTAATTGTTCTTAAATGGAGGGCATAATCAGTTATGAACTGGTGGATTCCTTCAACTTGCCTATTTACATGCCAATATCAGATGAGATTAAAGAAGTGATTGAGTAGAATGAGAATTTTGAAATTGATGATACTGACGAGTTAGAATCTTGATCTTAAGGAAAGATTCGCCAAGCGTGATGGGGCAAAGATTTTCTCTCTTCACCGTTCTATTAATTTCCTTAGTCAAGGTTCTATGTCTGTCTCTGCTTATTACACAAAGCTTAGAGAACTTTGGGATGAGTATGCTGCAATTGTACCAACCCCGGATTATCAATCTAATACTAATATTCAAAAATCATCCAAAAGCAAAGATTGTTTCAGTTTTTGGTTGGTTTGAACGACTCTTTCCAACACGTAAGGAGTCAGATATTACTTATGGCTCCTCTTCCTTCCCCCAACCAAGCATACTCTATGGCACTACAAGAGGAATCACAGCAACAAATTGTCTCTGGTAATCCCGCTTCTGTTTCTAATGGGACAATAATGGCCTCTAGCGCCTCCAGAGGAGGGAGAGGACGTGCTAGAGAACGTGGCAGGGGAGATCACAACACCTCTGTACTCACTGCAATAAGAGGGGTAATTAGCGTGAAAATTGTTACCACTTAATTGATTTTCCTCCAAATTTTGGTAAGAGGAAACAAGATGATTAGGCTATGCAAACATTAACTGAAGATTCTACCAAAGTAAGTTGCATATAAGAGCTTGCAACCCCACAAAACTCTATGTTCACTCCTGATCAGTACAAAAGAATACTCGAAATGCTTCAACGCGATTATGATCCTAATGAAGTTGCAGTGAACATCCAAGCTTTTACCTTAGGTTTGCATCCAAAATTACTTGACAATGATTGGATTTTAGGCACTGGAGCCAGTTGTCATATAGTTAATCGCATAAACATGCTATATAAATGCAAATTATACACAGGACCACCAAAAATAGTTAAAATTCCAAATGGACAAAGGATTATCACTGTGAGAAATTACCTTCTTCCAGCACTACTACCAATATGCAATTAGAGTCTGATTGGATTAATAATCCTGCCTTGTTTGATTGTATCTCTCTTGATGACTTATCTTTACCATATAAATATTTTTTATACTAGATAAGGAAATTAAACCAGATTCTTATGAGGAAGCCACAAGGGACCCTAGGTGGGTAAAAGAAACGGAAAATGAGATGAAAGCCCTTGAAACTAATGGAAATTGGAAAATAGTTGACCCGCCTAAGGGCAGGAAATCAATTGGCTGCAAATGGGTATTCAAGGTTAAATATAAATCAGATGGAACTTTAGATAAGTTTAAGGTAAGACTAATTGTAAAAGGATATAGTCAAAAGGAGGGGATAGATTTTTATGAGACTTTCTCTTCAGTGGTTAAAACTGCCACTATTAGAGTCATTCTTACCTTGGTTGTTGTGAATAATTGGCCACTTTGTCAAATGGACATAGAAAATGCGTTCTTGTAGGGAAATTTACATGAGGATGTCTACATGACCATTCTTTAAAGTTTTGAAATGAGAGGTAAGAATGGGTTCCAAGTTTGCAAGCTTGAGAAGTCCTTATATGGACTCAAAGGGCAAGACAATGGAATGAAAAATTGACTCAAACCCTAATTAAAAGGGGTTTTAAGCAAAGTAAGTATGACTATGCACTGTTTCAAAAACATACCGAACATGATATAGTATTTATTCTTGCATACGTAGATGATTTGATGATTACAGGAAGCAGTAAGCAATCCATAAATGATGTAAAGCAATTTTTACATTATCATTTTAGAATGAAGGACCTTGGAACATTGAAGTATTTCCTTGAATTGGAGGTCTTGAGGTCCAAACATGGGATACTCTTGAACTAAAGGAAGTATGCTTCAGAACTTGTAGAGTAAAGAGGGCTGGACGAGGCAGAGGTGGCTTTAACACCTATGGAACAAAATCTAAGACTTAGGGTGTGTTTGATTTGAGGGGATGGGAGAGGAGCGAGGGGAGGGCATGGAATGGTATGTTATCTTGTTTGGTTAGTTAGAGGGAAGGGGAGTTGGGAAAGATCCTTTTTTTAATTTAAGAGGAGAGGGGTAGGGTGGTTTAAAACTTTGGCTCCTCTCCCCTCCCCTCCAAAATTATAAACCAAATGAGGGGAGGGGATCATTTTCCCTTCCCTCCCATTCCTCTCCTCAAACCAAACACACTGTTATGGTGGAGCAAACAAAGGATGATTATTTCCTGCAAGATGGGGGTTCATATAAAAGACTCATTGGTAAGTTACTTTATTTAACACTGACTAGGCCTGGCATAGCTTATTCGGTGCAAGTATTGAGTCAATTTATGCAAACACGCAAGGAGTCACGTATGAAAGTGTCCCTCGCATTGGTAAAGTATCTCAAGGATACTCCTAGTCATGGAATATTTCTGTCAGCATCTAGCCCTAAACCAGAATCTTTGGATCATTTGTTTGTTACATGCCCTTTTGTTAGAGCTATTTGGTTTGGATGCTTAAGGCTATGCATGGTTTGGGGGAGGGGAGAGAAAAGTTATTTGTAGTGGGGCCCACAAGAATTTTCCTCTCCTTTAAATTTTTTCCCTCCATTTTCCCTCCCCTCCCCTCCCTTCCCCTCCCTTCCCCCCAAACCAAACAAAGCCTAAACATCCACTTGCCTTTCTTTACTTTTGACATGTTTAAAGATTGGTTAAAAGTGGCTTTGATTATATTACATCAAGACACGCACTCAAGGGAGACTGTAGGTATTATCAAAATCATCTCTGTGATTTGGCTGAAGAGGAATAAAATCATTCATCAAGAAGGAAAGGTGGACACCATAACTACAATTAGAGAAATTAATCATGCAGTTGATTTACGATCACTAGCTTTTTCAACTTAAAAAGGGGCTTTGAAGGGAAATGAATAGACTTTGCTAGACTCAAATCAGGATGTTCTATTTCTTCACAAGGATGGGTCATAGTTTTAAATAAGTATAAGAGGAGGGAAAGCAATTTTGTAAGGTTTGGATTAGTTTTCACAGGCAATCAATACTATCACTTGAATGGAAGAAAATATCAAAATGTCACTTTTTTGCCATTCTTTGTTTTAGAGCATCATTGGCATGGATTCTTCATTCTAATTTTCACTTAGAAGGGCAAAAGCAGAATATTCAAGTGATTTGCCTAAGGAAACTTTTCATCCCTCTAGCAGTCACAAATCTATCATCCAATAATGTGATCTATCAAAATATTTCCCTATTTTCTTGCAAATTTCCTTTTTAGAAAGGCGGAATTGGTCAGCACCGTAGGCCAACATGTAAGATTTTTTTTAGTTTCTTGCTATACTGTTCATGCGGATATGTGATGGAAAGACTTTTTTGTGTGTACTAATTTCGTTTTAATGAATAATATTGTCCTTTTATTTATTTATTTATTTTTTATTTTTAAGAAAAAGGCATGCATGTGGGCAGCAGGTTAATGCAAGTTATATTTATCAAATATCAAGTATTGTCACTAATTATAAGCTATCGATGGCTTCCTGTTATATAATGATCAATGATTTATTAGCTGATATAATTTGAATGTTGTTTATGCCGACATGAATATTCAAATTTCTAAATTTAGAGAAAAATCTCTAAATTTATTAACTTGATCCCATATTGCAATTTGAATATGTTAGAATTTTTTATAATGGTTGATGGGATTATTGAATTTTGTATAAGCTGGCTTAGTGGCTTAGCTCATCAATGTGGATTCAATTTCTTTCTAAACTTGAAATTATTTGAGAAGGAAGAGGATACGTCTAAATTTTTATTAATAATCCTCCCTTAATTAAAGATAAAGGAATACATTAATACAAATGGATTGATTAATGACACAAGCAACCAAACAAAACTAAATCACACAATAGGACATAGGGCCCATCACATATATACCTAAACATATAACCTCTGACCAAGAATCTTTACCTCATACTTTCCAAAAATGCCAGGTCTTATATCTGAAAATTTTTAATCATTTTTTATTTAATAGATGCAGAATATAAAATAAAAATAATCTTATAATATTCATTTTTCTGGAAAAAATAGATTTTACAATGAAAAGTTTTATCTTAAAACTTAAAATATGAATCAACTAAATTTAATTTGAATAGTCTTGATTTCATGGCAATAAGCAACATATGCATGTTTAGAGCTGGCAATCGAGGCGTCGGCCGTGAAGGGCCAGGGGCCTAACAGGGCGGCCCTCCAGGTTTCGGAGTAAGAAAAACACCCGTTTTTTTCAAAGTTTACCGAAAGCACCAGGGCCAGGTAGGAAATTACTATTCCAAATTTTAACTATTTTTCCTCCACTTTTTTTTTTTAAAAAATATAATTAGTAAATTACAACACGAATCATCCAATAAATAAGCACAGTCGCTAATTCATAATCAAAAGCAAACTATATTCACAAATAACTCACATAAAACATAAAAAGCTTATCACTAAGCGACATTAGTACGATGATTATTATTGTCGTCATCTTCGTCACTATCATCGATTTTAACGACATTTGATTGTTCTTCACTTTGAGTAATAGCCTCTGGCTCATGAGTAAGAATATCATGAAATTCTTCTCCCGCATCATGAACACATCAATAATCTTTATTTGCAACAAATAATAAATCAAATCATAAAATTAGAGTATAGTTATTATGTATTTGTAGTTAAATGGATAAATAACTCTATAAAAAATACAAAAAATATATAAATTAATAAATTTAAAAAGGAAAAAAAAGAAAAAAAGTTACTGATGAAAAGGGCCTCGGGGTCGGGCTCGCTTTCAGGCCTGTCGGGGACCGGCCTCCAGGCGCTAATTTCAAAATATCTCGTTTATTTTTTGGGCGCTTTAAAAAGGGCAGAGCTTAAACTGGCGTTTTTTTGCCGGCTCTATGCATGTTATACATATCTCTTAAGATTTCAATGTTTTTTTCTCATGACATTTTTATGGGGTTCACATCATATTTCCTATATGTTTATTACATATTACTTCATTTTTATGGTTTTTTTAACCTGAATCACATGTGCTTATATTTTAAACTTCATGTCAATTAATTGCTCATTTTTATATCTGCAACGTAACAAACTTGACAAGATGGTGGAATTGATCCAAAACGTTAACAGCCAAAGTATTATTTATTCTTTATAACAACAAATGTGATAACTCCCTGTATTTTAGTTATTTAAGCACTACTTTTTGGTTAAATTAGGAATTTATCTACTTCTTGGGGATTACTTTTCCTCATTTTTATTGTGTTGTTTTTAATTAGCATTTTTCTAGTTGCTACCCTTAACTCCTCTTCCATGTGAATAATAATTATAAAAAAAAATGATTTGAAGTTTGAAATATTATTAAACGTGAATATTGTTAATAATTTAGTACACAAGAGTTTATTTGAAGACAAATGAGAAAATATATCTAAATCATAATCTCAGATCTTGTCCTCTCTCACACATTACATGTATGTATATATTTTTACAAATTCTGACGTAATTTTGATAATGTATTATACTCTTGTTTGCAGTATATATATTTGAAAATAGTATAGACTTTAAACATATGTGGGTCTCTTCAACGCTCACAAAAAATACCACAAAGATGGAGAGCAAAAGGAGCAACCAATCTCATGAAGAATTCCCAATGAATGGTGGCCAAGGAAAATATAGTTATGCTCAAAATTCTAACCATCAGGTTTTTCAATCTCACCACCTAATTTGTTCCCCATTTCTTCTTTTATTTCTATATTTTGTTAAATTAATTAAGGTGATAATTTTATTAAACAGTTCAAACTAAATCTTTCTTCCCAACAAGTTGAAAGGTAAAACGACGTTGGTCTATTATTCAAACTTTAATCTTAAGTTGTTTTCTAAAATAATAAATTTGTTTGTTTTCAATATAAAAATAAACGTTTAATTTATTTGCGTGTGTTCACACATATATTTCTCCTTCAAGTTGAAAGTTTTTCAAATGTATAATTAAAAGATGGGTTAAGGTGCAGATTTGCCAACGAACTATTACCCGAAGAGCGCCTGGCACAAAAAACAATTGAATGGACCAAATTGGCCAACGAACTATTAAAAAATGAAAAAAAAAACAATTTTGAGCAGATTCGCCAACGAACTATTACTCCGTCATTGTCTTGGTGTTTCCATCTTCCATTGACTGTCACAATGTCGGCGACGTCGGCATCTCCAAAGCTTCCATTGTTGCTGGGTGTTCCACTCACCCTCTTGAACTAATCCAGCAGTCCACAACTTTTGACCGGTACGCGCCTTGCACCCTGGTTGCGTGCCTCCGATACCATAAGCAGCAACTATCGCTGTCACAACGCCTGCTCGCATGGGTCTCATCTCTGTTGGTGTTTGCCTTATCCAATAAGAAGGCTTAACCGTTTTTTTCTCTAGCGTTTCCGCCACCGTCCTATGCCAGTGTCTTATATTTTAACGTAATAGTGATAGTTATTTATTTTTAGTAGTTCTTTGGTATTTTTTTTTTTCACTTTTTAATAGTTCATTGGCCAATTTGGTCCCTTCAATTGTTTTTTGTGTTAGACGCTCCTCAGGTAATAGTTCGTTGGCAAATATGCACCTTAACCCTTAAAAGATTTATAGTTTTTACTTTTTATCAACTCAGATTGACATAAGTGGCAAGGGCTTTCACCCCTTTACAAGGAATTGATAGTCTGATTCCCAACTTTAATATATGTGTGTGTGTACAGTATATTATTTAGTTTTTAAATAGTTTGTTTGATGTTAAGTTTGATGTTGAATCTTTAATTTGTATGCAGCGATTGGTAGCAGATGTTACCAAACACATTATAAGAGAAGCGATTCTTGAGATGCTTGATCTTGAAACACTTGTACATGATTCCTCTAATGTTATCCGCATTGCAGATTTGGGATGTTCTGTTGGACCTAACACCTTCTTCATTGTTCAGAACTTTATAGACACTGTGAACCTCAAATCTCAATCTCAAGGACATGGTTTTGACTCACTTGAATTTCAAGTGTTTTTCAATGATCATGTTGGTAATGATTTTAATACACTTTTTAAGTCCCTCTCTGAGGACAAGCAGTACTATGCGGCAGCCGTGCCCGGTTCGTTTCATGGAAGATTGTTTCCAGAATCAAGCATTCATGTTTTCAACTCAACTTATGCTCTTCATTGGCTCTCAATGGTACCTAAAGAGATAGTTGACAAGAACTCTCCTGCTTATAATAAAGGAAAAATTTTCTATATAGATGGAGACAAGGAAGTTACAAAGGCATATTCTGCACAATTTGAAAGAGACTTTGAAAGCTTCCTAAATTCAAGAGCCTTAGAAATTGTTCCTGGAGGTATCATGACTCTCACCATTTTCTGCGTCCCACCAGACTCTAAGAACGGATTTCAAGTTTTATTAAATATCATGGGAGATGTTCTTGTTGAGATGGCCAATAAGGTAATACTCTCTCTGTCCCTTGTGATAAGTTTCAAATTTGTGAATGTGTGTATCTCCAAATATAAGCTTCATTTTAGGTTTGTCTAAACATTTATTGCATTTTTTTAATCTTACCCATCATTGAGTGTGTTTATTGCATTTATTCTCTTTTACATATCCTTTTTACGTAAGGATATGGTTGAACAAAATAATATATATTTATTGCATTTAACTAATTGTAATTATTTTCATGATTAATGCAAATCGGTTATTTAAAGATTATATAATAAGCGACTGGGGAGTAACAAATATTCTCAAACTCTAATTCTTTGCTATCACAATGCAATGGTGTAAATTAAAGAGAGAGAAATACATGTGTGGCTGCTATGTCAAACTTATCTAACATGTGGGGTTCATTTTATCTCTCTCTTTTTCATGCAATTATACTCCCCGATCCTTAATATACAAGTCGATTGATTGTTTTTTTGGGGGACATATTAAGAAAGTTGAAGAAATTATATTAAAGTATTTATATATATAGTTTTTCTCCAAATTAATTTGTCTGACTTATAAAGTGATATATAAGCTAATAATATTACAACATATGTTATGATTAAGCAATTTATTTAGTTTCTTTAATTACTCCAAAAAAAAACAAGCCAACTGACTATCATATTAAGGATCCGAGATAGTAAAGTATTCTCTCTATATATATGATCTCACAACTCTTGTAATTCACTTAATTTCTTGTTATTCTAGAGTTTATATCAACATTTGATTTTAATCAGCATATTTTGCTAATGAAGGGCTTCATAAGCCATGAACTGGTTGATTCATTCAATATACCTATCTACACACCAGCATCAAAAGAGGTAATAGAATTGATTGAGAAGAATGGGAAGTTCGAAATTGAGAAGTCAGAATTAATGTATCGCTTAATTAACACGAAGCGACAAGCAGATGCTCAAAAGACTTGTATGTACGTAAGGACTTTGTTGGAAGGGGTTTTCAAGGAGCATTTTGAAGAAGAGATTGTGGATGAGCTTTTTATTCAATATGAGAAGCATTTGGCAGAACACTTCATCACCTTATTTCCAGTTTCAGACCAAACTTACAAGGATTTTGGAGGGTTATTTGTCATGAAGCGCACTCTTGTTTAAGAACTGTGAGCGGAACACCATGATTATTCAATAATAAAGTGTGTTATACCACTAACAAGAAGAAGAAGAAGAAGAAGAAGCTGCTTTTGTACGTGTTTGGTTATGACTTTTTGTATTACCCGGATAATTATTTATCGGAATATTATATTTCGATAAATAATACTTATTGAAAATAGGTGAATATGTGGTTTCAAATAATAAGTAATAATTATCTTATTTTCTAAGGTAATTATTATGGAAATTAGGAGAGATAAAGAGCTAAAATCCATGAAAATGTATTTTATAAGGCAAGAAAATGGCCTGAAAATATTATGATAAATCTCATATGGCAACAATTATTGACAAAAACTTGGGAAGTATGTTGTCTCTAATTTTAGGAATTTTTGGGATTATTTCCTTGAAAAATTGAGAAACATAAATATAATATTATTAAAAGCACTTTTTGGCCCCATGATTTTTAATATTTTACATGGGACATAAAATACCAATGTCGAGTCAAAAGTTGTGAGATAATAATTAATCATAATTATGAAAATTATCAACAATTAGTAAGTGGCTAATTAAGTAATTAGTGGCTAATTGTTTAGATTAAGATATAAGTAAATTAATTAGTAAATAATTAATTAAAGGGAGAAATTCAAAATTAATAAATAAATAAAAATAAAATAAAAATAAAATATAAAATGCTTAGAAAAATAAATAAATAAATAAAAAATATCTTGATATTTTGATAATAATATATCTGGTAAAGAGCCAACAGGACATTTGAGAATGGATAGAAATTAAATCCTACACCAAAATATAGGGATTTAGCCTATGTCATCTGGACTTTTTATAAACCAGTGAATTTTTACCTTGGAGTGGACTATCTCAGAAGTCATTTCTGAAAACAAATGAGTCATTAAGATACAAGATAAATCAGAAATAGGTCAGATAGTGTAAATGAGAACCTATAGAAAACGAAATAGTTGTGACAAACCAGGGATTAGGTTTCTTAAGTCAGAACATATTACGAACCAGTGAATTTTTGTCCAGAAGCTGGTTCTATCAGAAGTCATTTCCATAACCGATGACGTCGTCCTAAAATCTTCAAACGAGACTACGGAATACCCTTAACGAGATCAAAAATTTAGTTAACCCAAGTGGTTTTAAATAGAAAGAATAAAACTTCAGTGCCTTGCTATCGGATTTTTGAGTTTCGTCAAGATTACGCGATTAGGACACCGATCAGGGAACTTTATTGGTAAGTCAGCACATGTGACGTCATGCATGACATCATCTTCTTCTAGAAGGATGATGTCAGCCAAATAGGTGTAAGGCCAAGATCGAGCCATGTGCAAAAGTGCGATCCGACGGTTGAAATCCGATCTGAAGACAATTGATGTAATTCCAACCTTGTCCCTCCTTGCTTCTATAAATAGCCAAGCCCCTTCTCCTCATTTCTTCACACCAAGAACCGAAATATAGAGAGAAGGAGGAGCTCTTGGAAGTTCTAGCCAAGCCGGAGTAAGTTCTTCGGTCCCTAGTCTTAAGTTCTGGTAGTTCTTTCGGTAGTTATAGTAGGAATGTTGTTTTGATCATTAATCTTCCAATATATTTTAGATATCATGTTTTTGGGTTAAATATGATATATATTTCGAAAATATGTTGGGGAAAGAGTTATGGCAAAATTTTGGAAGATTAGAGTCAAAGTAACAAAGTTCTGGCAAAATTCTGCCGATTAGGGAATCAGGGGCAAAATGGTAATTTGTACCTAAAATGCCTGTTATAATACTAGATATTAATAAATATTATCCGTATAGGATATCTGAGATAATCGGACCGCTGTTGTACCACCGTCATACCGCTGTTTCACCCGCTGTCGAAAATTTCCGTTTACCATCAACGAAGGTACGTTCGCGTACTGTAACACTAACGCTGATGTTTATGTTATGCATGTATGTGCTATGTGTATTGTGTGTGTATAGTTGTTATGTTGCTTGAGTGCATATAGACGTTAGTGTGTATCAATATGCAAGCTGGGAGCGATGCATCCATCTTCTTGGGAGCGATATGTCACCTTCTTTGGGAGCGATATGTGTGATTATCTTTGGGAGCGATGTGTCCGCATTGTGTATGTGTGAAAATGCTTTGGGAGCGATGTGTACGCATTGTGTGTGTGTGAACATTTGGGAGCGATGTGTCTACATTGGTTGTGTGTATGTGCTGTTAATGTTGTGAACGTCTGTAGTCCATATGTTGTATATGTAAATATGAGGTTAACCGTTACCTGGGGTCCGTATGCATTGGACCTCAGTTCTTAATATAGCGTCAGGTTCAGGAGGACCGAGAATCGGGGAGAGAGGGAAGCAGCACGCTTAAGGACTCGGCTGAAGACCATCTTTTGTTGTCACGGCGCGTGACGCCACGGAGACAATTTTGATTCCTCCGTTGTTATCTGCTTTTGTAAACACTCGGTACAGTGTACCGTTACTGTAAACAGCCAGACTTACGGCATTTGAAATATATGTATCAGTTACTCTTACGCTCCGATGCTCTACTCTGATGAAAAAAAATAATACTGCTTTTGAAAATGGGATGTTACACTTTTCTACTCATCATATTCTATAAATAAGTAATGGTATTTTTTTTTATGGGTCGTCTTGATCCTAGAAGGTATTATGGTCCTATAATTTGTAAAAGTTTATGGAGTAGGAGTATTATTTTTCTTATATTTGAATAAAACGAATATGTGAATAAGAAGTGAAATTTAATTTTCAATTCGTGTTTGTGATGGACTCGCTATGTAAAAATGAGTGAGTCATCTAGAAAAGTCGTTGGTGAATACTCTTCGCTCTCCTTCTGTGAGAGACTTTATTCTTCTCTGGCGAGAGTCGTTCATCTCCGATAAGCGAGATCCCTTCCCTGAGTTCTTCTCAGCCCTCTGCTTGTGCTACAGGCAGACTCTGTGTGGTGACTAAAGTTCCCCAGCACACCTGGTTATTTCCTCTGATCGTGTATTCAAATGGAGAAAGGCAGCGGCAGCAGCGGAAGACGTAACGCAAAGGCAGTGCAACTGAATCTGTGCTCCCCTGTTAACGTTCAAAAAGGTCGCACGCTCATCGGACGACTAGAAACTGATAAGAATTTGAATCGAGGCATCGTCATCTCAATGATCAAAAAGGGATGGGGACTTGATCGGGACATGGAGGTCCACGAAATGCCAAATAACAATGCTTTCCTCTTCAGGTTCTCCTCGCATGCAGATTATAATAGGATATTGAAGGGGCGCCCGTGGTCGATCCTTGGGGCCTTACTGAACCTTCAACACTGGGATGAGTTTACGGTGTTCCACGAAGTCGATTTTGGATGGTGTCCATTCTGGATTCAGTTCCACGGACTCCCCCACATAGCCTTTGACAATGAAAACGCAATTAAACTGGGGACCGCTGTTGGCAGGGTTATGATGTACGAGACTCCTAAGGTGGAAGGTAAACTCTCAAGAACCTTCATAAGAACTAGAACCCTCATCAACATTCAAGAACCACTCATCCCTGGTTTTTGGGTTCCAAGACCCCAACGGGAACCAATATGGGTTACAATCAAGTACGAAAGGCTGCAAAACTACTGCTATGACTGTGGCCGTATCGGACATGAAGCACGAAATTGCAAATACCCAGCTGTAAGCAAGGAAGAAGACGATACAGAAGGCAGAGCTGGCAATGGATTAGGAGCACCCCATGTCAAAACTAAGGAAGAGACACTGGTGTTACACGACAGTGGCTGGGACGAGGGAACGACGGTGCACGCGAAACCACCAGCGGCGGCGGCTGAGACACCCAATGCTCGGAGACTGCAAAACGCCAACCCCAAGAAAGGAAATAGAATGAGTCCCGGCGAAATATCCGCAATTCATTTATGGAGACGTGCGGAAATGGAAACTGATATGGGCAACGGGAAAGAGAGCATTCAAGAGCTACGCAACAGACAAATAAGCATTGATGACCCGGTCAAAGCCCACATGCAAAAGGAAATTAAAATTGTTGAAATCCCTAT
Source organism: Acacia melanoxylon (assembly GCA_019022615.1). Taxonomy (NCBI): domain Eukaryota; kingdom Viridiplantae; phylum Streptophyta; class Magnoliopsida; order Fabales; family Fabaceae; genus Acacia; species Acacia melanoxylon. The sequence goes on from JAFJYJ010000046.1 coordinate 4,773,052, forward strand.
AAATATGGAGGCAGTTATAACCCCACCCTCTTCTGCGCATCAATCTTCTCCTTCCCATAAATCACCTCTGGATGGGCCCAACCCACTAAACACCCAAACACCCTTTGACCCTAACCCAGTCACCTGCCACCACCCCAAATCCGAGACCCAACCAGTGATCCAAAGTTACCAGGTTGACTTCCTTGAACATGACACAGACCCCCATCCTTTGACGCTGCCTATCACTGGTCTATCTCCAATATCATTTGTAACTATAGGCTTGAACCGAATTCACTTAAAACGTCAACAGGACCCACTAAAAGATGACCAGCTCCTCAACCCCACCAAGAAACGTCTGCTCTTTTTAGAACCAGTCAAAGACACTACCCCCACGAACCCAACCCCAATCACCTTCCCAGGGCCTAAAAGTGTGAGTTGCCATAAAACAAAGAAGAACATCCGGGGAACTAAGGCCAAACAACGCTTTAAGACAGCAAACCCACCTACTAATGCTGACCCCATTCACCCTCCACCCCCAAGCACCAAACCTGACCATGACCATACCACCAAGCTACCCCTCTGTGACACATCAAGCACCGCCGATGGTTGCCACCAAGCAGCCATCGGTTCGCCATGAGTATCCTAGCCTGGAACTGTCAGGGGTTAGGGGTTCCCCTGACAGTGAAACACCTTAAAGAGGTATGCAGAATCAAAAAACCCCAGCTGGTCTTTCTGATGGAGACGAAAAATAAAAGTTCTTATGTTAGCAAAATCAGGAAACGATGTGGCTTCGAAGAGGAATGGATTGTTGATCCCCAAGGAATAAGCGGTGGCCTTGCATTATTTTGGGATAAAAATACTATTGTAAACATTATATCTTCATCCCAGAATGTCATCCATACATCTGTATCTGACCCCATCATTGAGTTCCCTCATTACATTTCCTTTGTTTATGGCCCCCCAACTGAAACTGATAGGTTGTTGGTATATGAAAATATCACCAGATTTGCGCAGTGCAGGACAGACAGCTGGATCTGTTTGGGTGATTTTAATGACATTACATCTCACCAGGAAAAGCAGGGAGGGAACCCAAGAGCTATCAGGAAAATATTGAACTTCCAAAAATTTATATCTGACTGCTCTCTTATTGACTTGGGGTACAATGATTTGGATTCACTGGTGCAACCGTAGAGAAGAAGGTGCAATTATCAAAGAAAGGATTGATCGAGCTATGGGAAATGAATCCTTCTGTCATAATTTTCCTTTTGCACAAATTTTTCATGTTGAACCTCTAGGGTCTGATCATCATCTCCTATTTGTTAATTTGAATCATGTCTCCTCTAATAAAATAAGACCTTTCAGGTTTGAGTATTATTGGACTTCTCATAACAATTTTTTGCAGGTTGTTCATGATAGTTGGGAGGTGGGAGATTTCCCTCAAATTAGTATAATTGAAAAATTTGCCCTTACTCTGAACAATTGCAGAAAATATTTAATCAAATGGAGTAAGGAAAATTTCCCTAACCGAAAGAAGGCAATTGATCAATTGAAATCCTATCTAACTTCTATTCGACAGGGATACCAAAATGCTGAGAGCAAAAAGGAGGAAGCCGTTATTCTCCATCGGATTGAAGAGCTCATGGATCAAGAAGAGAATTACTGGTGGCAGCGATCACGGATCCTATGGCTACAATCAGGAGATAAAAATTCAAAAATTTTCCACCTCTCCACCCTCATCAGAAGAAGACGAAATAACATCCTATGCATAAAAGATGGAAATGGCATGTGGACCAGCGATAAAAGTATTATTAATAATTTGTTCACTACCTTTTTCACTAATCTATTCTCTTCTTCAGGGCCAAGGCAAAGAAGACGAAATAACATCCTATGCATAAAAGATGGAAATGGCATGTGGACCAGCGATAAAAGTATTATTAATAATTTGTTCACTACCTTTTTCACTAATCTATTCTCATTTCAAAGTTTTTCGAATGGGTGTCCAAGGCAATTATAAAAGATGGAAATGGCATGTGGACATAGTAAATTCTCTTCTTGGAGCCCAAAATTGATGATGCCTCAAACGAGCTTGTCTTACGCCCTATAACTCGAGAGGAGGTCCGCAAAGCAACATTTGAATTAGGGGGCTCAAAAGCCCCAGGCCCAGACGGTTTCTCAGGTAAATTATACCAATTTTCATGGGAGGAGGTTGGCGACACATTGGTTAGTATGGTCAAAAACTTTTTTGAGCAAGATCTTGCCCTTGAGAATATTAATGGTACAAATATCACCCTAATCCCAAAGGTAGACAAACCTGAAACCGTCTCACACTACCGCCCGATTGGACTCTGCAATTTCTCATATAAAACATTTCCAAAGTTTTGGCCAACCGAATGAAAGGGTGTCTTGATATATGTATCTCCCCAAACCAGGGTGCCTTTGTCCCTGGTCGTTTAATTCAAGATAATATCATTATAGCCCATGAAGTATTCCATTATCTAAGGCGAAGGAAAACTGGTAATAAGTATGAATTTGCCCTAAAAATGGATATGAGCAAGGCCTAGGATAGAGTTGAATGGGACTTCCTGAGATATGTACTGTTACAATATGGCTTCTCACAAAAATGGGTTAATCTTGTTATGAAATGTGTGGAATCTGTGCATCTTAACCTTTGTATTGCAGGTGAAAAGATAGCCTCAATTACCCCAGGAAGAGGGCTACGCCAGGGGGATCCCCTATCACCTTACCTGTTCATCTTGTCCCTGGAAGCCCTCTCTTGCATGATCAACAAGGCTGTGGTAGAAGGGAATTTAACGGGAATTAAATTAAACCATAACTGCCCCATGTTAACACATAGTTTCTTCGCAGATGATGCCTTGTTTTTTATGAATGCAGATATCCATAATTGTCAAGTCCTCTCAAAGATTCTTCATAACTACTGCTTATCATCAGGTCAACAGGCAAACTTGGAGAAATCTAGCATTGTCTTCTCAGAAAATACACCAGACTCGCTAAGGAGAACCATATGTAATATACTCGGCATTGATGAAAGTGTGGATCAAGGTAGATACTTGGGCATTCCAAGTGTATGGGGGAAAACCAAGCACCAGGCCCTCGCATATGTCCGAGAAAAAGTGAGCAAGAAGGTCTTGGGCTGGAGCAGTAAACATCTATCTTTTGCAGGGCGGGAAGTAATGATCAAGGCAGTCATTAATGCCATCCCTATCTTCCCTATGACGTGCTTTAAGTTTCCAGTCAGAACTTGCAAAGAGCTAAATAGTCTAGTGGCGAATTTCTGGTGGGGGGGCCAAACCATTACACACTGGGTTGCATGGAACAAGTTGACTCGCCCCAAGATTGAAGGAGGTATGGGATTTAGAGACTTCATAAAGTTCAATGATGCCCTTCTAGCAAAAACAGCTTGGCGATTAACATAGAATCCAAACGATCTATGGGCACGAGTTATTAAGGGACTATACTTCCCGGATAACTCTTTCCTTGAAGCGAAAAAAGGACATCGAGCCTCATGGTGCTGGTCTAGTATCCTTGAAGGGAGAAAGCTCATCAAAGACGATATGTGCTGGAAATAGGCAATGGGAGATCTGTAAAAATATGGCAAGACAGGTGGATCCCTACTCTACCCTCCTGTAAAAAATCTGATCAAAAAGTGGAGTCTCTATTAACCAACGTACAAGGAAGCTGGGATGTATCTTCAATAAGGAACGCTATTGATGACGTGGCAGTTGAGGCTATCTCATCCATCCCTATTCCTAGTACGCCCACTGATGATAGGCTGCGATGGATATTATCGAAGAATGGAGTTTACTCGGTAAAATGGGGTTATTATTTTTCAGCGACAAGCGTTACTCCTCCCAAGCCGATTTCCCGGGTAAAGCACGAACTTCGACCCGCCGCGCAAGCGAAGTCTCGGAAAGCTACCTGGAAATCAAGCTCACTCCAAAAGTGGTCAACTTTCTTTGGCGAATTCTATCTGACTCCATAGCAACCAACTGTGCTCTATTCAAACGGAAGAGAGGCAATACCGAGTTATGCCCAGTGTGCCAAGAAGCTAATGAGACAACTGAACACTTATTCTTCCATTGTGACTGGGTCAGATATGTGTGGTTTGGCTGTCAATTATCACTCAGATATGACACGAGGAACATCCAGAGCATCAGGATATGGTGGCAAGAACTCATGCAACCACGAAGTCAGTTTACAGAGAACGACATAGTGTATGTAAGCTGGATTCTCTGGTATATTTGGAAAAGCCGAAATGAAAAAGTCTTCAATTAGACTAAGCCAGACCCTATCTCAGTAATAGAAAAGAATTCGACATCTCTTCTCGCTTTTTGGAAAGCGAACCCTCCTGTGAGTCATGAAGACAAGATTCATTCCCCTAAAACGGTGGCCTCCTGGTTCTCGCCCCCTGAAAATGTTCTTAAGGTGAACATTGATGGAGCTTTCAACGAACACACACGAGCCGCTGCAATAGGCATCATCTGCCGTGACTGTTATGGTGGGATGAAGTGGGCCTTCGTCGACAAGGTAAAATCCATAGCTGCCTTCATGACTGAGGCACTAGCACTTAAGAGAGCTCTGATGATAGTTCAAGACCTGGGGAATAAGAATGTGATTCTTGAGTCAGATTGTCAAAACCTTGTGCGTTGCATGGAAAAAAAAATCAGCCTGAGGTCTGTGAATGGCAATCTCGCGGTATTCTCGAAGATATCCTTGGAGTTCTTCAGTCTGAACCTTCCTACATGATCCAATTCATCCCTCGCCAGGGAAATCAAGCAGCAGACTTGCTTGCTGCAACTACAAATAAGGGGGTGTGCCCAATCGGGTGGGTGGAACGACCCTTACCCTCTTTGTCTCTGATCCTGAAGGAAGATGAGAAGAACACCAAGACACTGACGAGTCATGTCGAGACCCACCACAGGCCTATCGACCCTGGTTGACAGGCTTCATTCTGTTAGGAGCAACGAAATTTGTCTTCTTTACTTCCGTTTCTGCTAGTTTGTCTGTCCTGTTGTTGCTTTGGTTATTTTTGTGTTGCTTAGTTTGTCTCTTTGTTCTGGTCTTTTGCACGTTGTCCTTTTGTAACTCAGCAATTCTGCTTCAATAATGGAATTCATAGAATGGTTCAAAAAAAGAAAAAAGAATAAGAAGTGAAATTTGTTAAATAAGAAGATTTTATTAATTAAGTTGTTTTCTCAATGAGAAATGAGAGAATTCATATTTTTCTTTCTTCTATTATGGCCATAACCAAATTTGTTTGATCTAGGCAAAAATAAATACTCCTTCGCTTTTTAATGTCAACTTAATTGGGGCTCTTAATGTAAGATATATTTCATATGCTTATCAATTTTTTCCTAAATTAACAAATTGATATTCTCTTGACAGAATTAAGTAGTAGAGGAAGTGAGTGAATTGATGAAGATGGTTAGAATGTTCTATAAAAAATATGTCATATTAATTAACATCCTCAATCTACTCAAATTCGTTAATTAAATTTTACATTTAGGTTCACAGGAGTACCAAATAAAGTAACAAAGTCAATATTGTCTTTTCATTGAGAAAATTCTTCCCAATAATGAAGTTAATTTCTTCCCAATAATTTTTGGTTTAATGGGTCAACTAGGACAAATGTATAAAATAACAACAACAATGAAATATTAAAACGACATGAACAAAAAAGAAATATTAAAATGACATGAAGGAAACGAACAAAAGGGCTGAAAATGAAATGGAACCAAACGAGGATCACAGGTTCACGATGAAGTGTTGAAATAATATTTTTTATTTGCTTTGAAAATAAAAATAATATTTGTATAATGGTTGATGGGATTGTTGAATTTTGTATAAGCTGGCTTAGCTCATCAATAAGGATTCAATTTCTTTCTAAAGTTGCAATTATTTGAGAAGGAAGAGGATACGTCTAAATTTTATTAATAATCCTTGCTTAATTAAAGATAAAGGAATACATTAATACAAGTGGTTTGATTACTGACACAAACAAGCAAACAAAACAAAATCACACAATAGGACATAGAGCCCAGCACCAACAATATACCTAAACATATAACCTCTAACCAAGAATCTTTATCTCATACTTGATCTAAAGGTGCCAGGTCTTATATCTGAATTTTTTAAATAATTTTTTATTTAATAGGTGCAGAATATAAATAATAATAATCTTGTAACATAATTCATTTTTCTGGAAAAATAGATTTTACAATGAAAAATCATATATTAAAATAAAAATATGAATCAACTAAATTTAATTTGAATAGTCTCGAGTTCATGGTAATAAGCAACAAGTGCATGTTATACTTATATCTCAAGATTTCAATGTTTTTTCTCATGACATTTTTTTGGGGTTCACATCATTCTTTTAAACAATTAATATGATGTTCACATAATATTTCTTATATGTTTATTACATATGACTTCATTTTTACTACCTGAATCACATGTGCTTATATTTTAAACTTCATGTCAATTAATTGCTCATTTTTATATTTGCAACATAGTTGACAAGATGGTGGAATTGACCCAAAAAGTTAACTGCCAAAGTATCATTTATTCTTTATAATAAAAAATGTGATAACTCCCTGTATTTTAGTTATTTAAGCACTATTTTGTGGTTAAATTAGGAATTTACCTACTTCCTGGGGCTTACTTTTGCTCATTTTGGTGTTATTTTTTTTTGTTTAATCTTTGTCCCTTTGTTGTAAATAAATGTATCTATCTTTATTGTGTTGTTTTTAATTAGCATTACAAGCATCTATCTATTTTTTCAAATTCTGGCGTAATTATGATAAGGGTTAAATAACATTTTTGCCACGGAAGTATTGGCTAAAGAGCATTCAGAAGTTTTTTTGTTATCATTTTTGCCCCGGAAGTTTAAAAAAAGGAGCAACTATGGCCCAAAAGTTTTTTTAGGAGCAAATTTTACGAAAGTTTAAAAAGAAGAAAGCAACAATTATACGGTCAAGATCAACCAATGGGCAAGATTGCTATGTTTTTAAACTTCCGAGGCAAAAATGATATCAAAAAAACTTCTGGGTGCTAAATGCTCCCTAACCAATATTTCCATGGTAAAATTGGTATTTAACCCGATAATGTATTATACTCTTGTTTGCAGTATATATATTTATAAATATTATAGACTTTAAACATATATGTGTGTCTCTTCAACGCTCACAACAAAATACCACAAAGATGGAGAGCAAAAGAAGCAACCAATCTCATGAAGAATTGCAATGAATGGTGGCCAAGAATAATATAATATAGTTATGCTCAAAATTCTAACAATCAGGTTCTTCAATCTCACCACTTAATTTTTTCCCAATCTCTTCTTTTATTTCTATATTTTGTTATATTAATTAAGGTGATAATTTTATTAAAATGTTCAAACTAAATCTTTCTTCCCAACAAGTTAAAGGTAAAACGTTGGTCTATTATTCAAACTTTTAATCTTAAGTTCTTTTCTAAAATAATAAATTTGTTTGTTTTCAATATAAAACATGAACTTTTAATGTATTTGTGTGTGTGCATAAATATATTTCTCCTTCAATTTAATTTTTTTTCTTATGTATAATAAAAAAATAAGTTTTTTTTTTACCAACTCAGATTGACATAATAAGTGGCAAGGGCTTTCATCCATTTTTGTGCGTGTTTGGGTATGACTTTTGTACTCATCATATTCTATAGATAAGTAATGGTATTTTTTCAGGGTCGTGTTGATCCTTGAAGGTATTGTGGTCCTATAATTTGTAAAAGTTTATGGAGTAGGAGTATTATTTTTCTTATACTTGAATAAAACGAATATGTGAATAATAAGTGAAATTTGTTAAATAAGAAGATTTTATTTAAAATAAATTGTGTTCTGTCATAGAACACAGATGTCTAGCCCTAGGTGGGCTAGTATGTTGATGTAGGATCAAATAGCTACCTCTTAGGTATCCATGGATGGGATACCTATGAGAATAAGAGATCACGAGCACACACATGAAGGCTTTCGCCTAAGGGAGTGGGGTGTGTGTTACGTGTAGGCGAATTGTAAAGAGGCGAGTTCGGAGGATACTTGTGTGTACCGTTCACCCGGGGGAATTCCCCTCTTATTTATAGTGAGGCATAGAGGATCCGTTTAGCACGTTCCCATCATTCGCCTGTTTCTTCTCCCAGTCCTCCCACTATGTGATTGTGGGATAATGGGTGCCTTTTAGGGTTAGGGTTTGGTTGCCCCTTGTTGGGCCTCACTTGAATGGGCCTAATATTTTATTCCATAATGAGTTGCCCCCAAGCTTGGCGTTCAGGTCCCCGAGCTGCCGAGATTAATTGATTGCTTAACCCGGACACGGTGTATTCGAGTTTTCTTCCGTTTAGAAGCTTTCCAAGATCCCTTAAATCCGAATTTGCTTTCGTAGCAATTTCTTCCGGGATAATCCGTCGGTCTATATTCCTGCATTTAATAGCAAATCACAATAAAATGAAAAATACTTACTATTTACACAATTCGTTTAGCTTGCTCATTTCAAATGCTTGTCCGAATTTGCATTAAACATTCTGGTTTGCAATAATCCCGACTATTGATAATTTACTTTTCCCCTAACAAATCGTTATCCACTCTGTTGCCTCCCAGCCTGGTAGTTCAGGTCACTGAGCTGCCGGGATGTGTTGATTTTCCAACCCGGACTAGATGTTCGTGATTGTTGGGATTGCTTGTGTGTTGACCCGAGATTCCGGGTTCATATATTCTAACACCGAGATTCCCGGGTTAATATCTCTAACCCCGAGATTCCGGGTTAATATCTTCTAACACCGAGATTCAAGGTTAATATCTCTAACCCCGAGATTCCGGGTTATGTCTTCTAACACCGAGATTCCGGGTTTTTGATTTCTGAAAACGGGTTTGTTTACCCAAAATTCAGTCGTTTAAATAGACTTGCGGCATTGCCATCTTTACTGGCGGATCTCGTATTTTTAACTAGATTCACTTAACTGGGTCGGCCTTTAAAAATTTACACGGATCCAGGATTATAAACTAGATTCGTTTAACTGAGTCCGCCTTCAACAATGTTTCCTGCAAAACTTGGAAAAACCTTTCTCGATCGATACTCTCCTAGTCATTTTAGACTCGGGGTATGTTTTTCTTTGGCGGCTTTGCCGCTATGACAAATTTTGCGTAATCGGGCTTTTTACCCTGAGTCGCTCATGTCTTATATTTATACTCGCCTTGTCTATTTGGACTCGGGGTATGTTTTTTCTTTGGCGGCCTTGCCGCTATGACAAATTTTGCGTAATCGGGCTTTTTACCCCGAGTCGCTCATGTTTTGTATTTATACTCGCCTTGTCTATTTGGACTCGGGGTATATTTTTTCTTTGGCGGCTTTGCCGCTATGACAAATTTCGCGTAATCGGGCTTTTTACCCTGAGTCGCTCATGTCTTATATTTATACTCGCCTTGTCTATTTGGACTCGGGGTATGTTTTTTCTTTGGCGGCCTTGCCGCTATGACAAATTTCGCATAATCGGGCTTTTTACCCCGAGTCGCTCATGTCTTGTATTTATACTCGCCTTGTCTATTTGGACTCGGGGTATATTTTTTCTTTGGCGGCTTTGCCGCTATGACAAATTTCGCGTAATCGGGCTTTTTACCCTGAGTCGCTCATGTCATTCATGAATGAGTTAAAACTCGGTCTTTTACACCACATGATTTATGAAGGAGTTTCGAACCTCTATTCATACATGTTTATCTTCGACATGATTTTGGGAAACGGGTTTATGTACCTCGGATTCCTACATGTTTACATGGATCCCAGATTTCAACTAGATTCAGTTAACCGGGTCTCCGCCTTCATCCCTTTCGTAGGGACGGACTCCACACGGATCTCGGATTTCAACTAGATTCAGTTAACCGGGCCCGTCTTCAAAAATTATCACGGATCCCGGATTATAACTAGATTCAGTTAACCGGGTCCGTCTTTAAAAATTATCATGGATCCCGGATTTTAACTAGATACGGTTAAACCCAGGGTCCGCCGGTACACTTTGGCTCTTTGATATGAAAAATTTCACTTGCTCCTTTGTGGAGTCAGTTTCCACCATTGTTGTTATGATTTGAAGGAAATTGGCCAAGTGCAACTCAGGAGTGCCATCAAATAATAGACGAGAAAACTCCATAAACAAAGCATGATGACCTGCGGCTTGTGTGTTTTTTTTTTTTTTTTTTTTTTTTTTTTTTTGGGCGTCAATACCAATTTTTGTGGAATATATTTCCCCATGAAGAATAAAATCATGAATGCATCCATCATCTTTTTCTTGGCATGAACTTCAAAAGCTGCAGATTTGGCAACTTGCAACGTAGCTACTTCAAATGGCACTATTAAATTGAAGGCACAAGATAGTAGTGGGGTCCACCCCATTGGCCAAGAAATAATCAGCATATTCATGGCCTCCAATTTCAAAGATGTACACAAATCTTGCAAGTAAAGCCTGTCTTAAGCAGCTAACATTGTGTTCCATAATACAATATATCTCTTTCTGTTGTAGAGCTAAAATCTGTTCTCGCATGATCAGTTTTCTCACATTTTGCATACATATCTTTGATGCTACTTGATACAACTAAGCAGATAAGTTGTTTCTGATGCAATAGTCATGAACAATATACAAATGATTTCACAACAAAGGCCAAATAAGGATAATGTTGCTCAGATTTAGACATCACCTGTCTTAAGCTTCTGCTATTCTCGCATGATCTGTCAACGGAGGCACCTTCTCAGGCTTGCCGAGTCTCATAAATAAACTCATGGCTCCATTAAAGGGCAGGTTGCTGATGACATGACTGAGTTCTTGAGTTCATTGATATTCTCAGGAAAGAAGACTCGTGCCTTGTGTTCTTTAAGTCCCTGCAATAGCAGTTTAAAAGAGCCACATATGAAAGTAAATTTATTCTTACAACATTTTGGAAGTTCCTTAACGCCACGTTGCAGAAAATCCGCACTGGAAAATGTACTGCAGCCATTTCTCTTCCCCGTTCCTTCGACTATGCACCCATTACTTTGTGGTAGATTCCTTGGGGGGTCTGGTTGAAAATCTGGAACTGTCGGTTTCCCACTTCTGCTCAAGACATGGTACTCAATGCAGGCATCACGTTGGGATGAGTCTGTAAAAACTTGATCCACATGATTAACTTTGGAAATTATTCCCAATAATTGAATGGTGACCAATAATGACCATCTAGGATACTTCGTTGATAATATTCCACAACCATTTCCTGAATTACTCTGACGCTGTCAATTGTGAAAGACTATGTGTACCATTAACTATTGATACATATAGCTAAAATCCTTTTTAATTCTCGATCTTCGCTGCTGCTATTGTCACCGAAGAAGTTTCCCAGTCTGACTCAATCATTAAGCATACCCGTCGATTAGATGCCTTTTTTAAAACAACTGTAGTATACCACTTCAATGCCTGCATTCGTTATAATCCCAAACAACTACAAAAGCTGCAATGGGTAATTGTTCACAACACAAGATATTCTGATTTATACGGCTCTGAAAGCATAATTAATGTCGGCTTCATGAGAGCATCTATCTTGGCTCTCAAATGTACACCTCAGCATCGTCTCGGCATCTCCTGGAACAGTCTCCTACAAAATTTTGAATCAGTTCTGTCGGCATCCCTGCACCTTCAGTTCAGTAAAAGTCTGGTAATAGATCCTGCTTCGCTTTTTCCACGTCGCTATTACAAAGCATGCTCTGTGGAAATTACTCCTTTACTCATGCCGACAGAAACCGTTGATCAATTGGCATTTGTGTTCCTTCCACATTCTAAAAGAATCTCGGCAGACGAGTTAACATGGAAAAAGACATAGAAGAAGCAGTCATAAACACTGCAATCGGGGGTCCTTAATTCAGTTGGTAAAGCGAAGAGCTGTAGTGTGTATTTCCAATCTCGGCCACTGCATGAAGACCAAATTTGATCCCGGCCCAAAATTTCCTGGCCACTTCGCGAAGAGTATCCCAGCCTTAGATCCTGATGCCCACAAAAATGGAGAGTCGGCTGGTTGTGCGAAGTACGACGGAGGCTGCAACAATAGTTGGTTTGAAGAGCTTGCAGGTGTCGACACGTCATTCCAACACATGCGAGGTCCCAGCCTCTACCTCGTCATCATACTGAGGCTCTGAACTCGTTGTGCGTGTCGCCACGTCATAATTAGCTCAGACTATATTTTTGTTTATCACAGCGTTGTGTCTTTTATTCAGAGCATGGTGGATAGAAAAGCAAGCCATGATCTATGGCTCTTGGGACCAAGAATCTGGCCGTGATAAAAATCTTCCCAATGCGACACAGAATCCTTATCTGTTTGTTGATGTCAACATGCATGCCGGGATCCATAAAGCCATCACACCCAGAGGCTGATCCTGAATTAAAGAGAGCAAAGGACTGACAACAAGAATAATCCCATCACGGAAAAAAGGCAGAAAGCTGGTAGCTGAGACTCTTGCCACCACGGGAGAGGATGATGGACGTCAACCATGTCGGATTTTCTGCTCTTGTCGCTAGAAGTTTTATTTGAACCAACTTTCTCAGATTCAACTGAGGCATCGATGCCCATATAGCCACGATCATCATCATCCACAGAGTGCTCAACTGAATGCCGAAACTGCAACACAGCCTCTGCCATGTCGAGTTTGAGAGGATATTCAAGATTTACGCCAAGCTATTCACTGGACTTTATGGCCACGTCACTGATGCCCAGATATTGCATCGATACCTCACGTTGGGTTAATGCGTATCTCGGCCTTGTATCTCGGTTTTAGAATTTGAACGATTTAAATATGGTTAGCCATCTCGGCATTGGCATCTCGGCCTCTCTTGAGCATGGCATCTCGGCATCTCCTGAGTATCTTGGTGCAACTACAATTTGTGCCACTGCATGAAGAGTTTCCCTTCACATGATTTCGGTGTCCGGCAAAACACCCCCAATTTTGAATGGAGTGCAATGCGAAGATCCGAAAGCACCCAGTGCCCGTCCAGCACATATGCCAAGATAATGGTTTAGAAATCAAAGGAATCACAGTAACCAATAATAAAATTCTATTTAAACCTTGGCATCACCATGCTTTGTCGTAATTCATGGGTTAAACCAAATGTCCATTCAATGTTTCACATAGAATATAAACCATATCCACATTTGATTAAAGTTGTGAAATTCACCTACCAAAAGTAATGGAGATCAGGATCTTGATCGTGATCATGACAAAGAGCGGGATCTTGCCCTTGAGCGAGAAATGTGGATGTGAAACATATCTCCAAGCAGATCTAGCAGGTGAACGCCGAGAAAATTTACCCTTTAGAGATTTGCCCAAACTACACCCCCGGCTGTAACTACGGCTGCGGCTATAACTTCATGTGGGATAAAGTTGTTGCCGAGATAATTGCTTCTAACCCGGCACTCATATATCCCGACATTTTTCCACTATCTCGCCACTGTAGAAACAATTCTTCTGGTGACGCCAAATAAGCCATCCTCCATTCATCCCCACAATAACGAGGAGGCAAAAACAAAGAAAAATGCACATGAAATGAAGTGCTATTTCCATTTTCCTGAATCAACGCTACTGCAGAATGCGAAGCACCAACTTTAACATCAATTGGTACAACGAAACGAGGAAATGCTCCAGGTAATCACTTGTGACGCTGTAAGGGAAACCTTCAGGGAGCACCGAAGGGTTGAAGAAGTCTCTGAATCTTGTGTAACAAAAAATTTCCAGCGATAATAAATCTGTTGACGATGGCGATAACAAATCTAAGCAGCACAATATTGACCATCATTGGTCGCGGAAATTAGAAATGTGTCGACTATTGCAGCTTCTTGGTGGAACCATCGTTGGTCACAGGAATCAAATTTTAACGATCCCCACGGTCGGCGCCAATGTTCTGTCATAGAACACAGATGTCTAGCCCTAGGTGGGCTAGTATGTTGATGTAGGATCAAATAGCTACCTCCTAGGTATCCATGGATGGGATACCTATGAGAATAAGAGATCACAGAGCACACACATGAAGGCTTTCGCCTAAGGGAGTGGGGTGTGTGTTCGTGTAGACCGAATTGTAAAGAGGCGAGTTCGGAGGATCGTGTGTACCGTTCACCGGGGAATTCCCTCTTATTTATAGTGAGGCATAGAGGATCCGTTTAGCACGTTCCCATCATTCGCCTGTTTCTTCTCCCAGTCCTCCCACTATGTGATTGTGGGATAATGGGTGCCTCTTAGGGTTAGGGTTTGGTTGCCCCTTGTTGGGCCTCACTTGAATGGGCCTAATATTTTATTCCATAACAAATTGTTTTCTCAATGAGAAATGAGAGAATTCACATTTTTGTTTCTTCTATTATGGCCATACCCAAATTTGTTTGATCTAGGCAAAAACAAATTCTCCTCCGCTTTTTAATGTCAACTTAATTGGGGCTCTTAGTGGAAGATATATTCATATGCGTATCAATTTTTTCCTAAATTAACATATTGATATTCTCTTAGTAGAATTAAGTAGTAGAGGAAGTGAGTGAATTAAGGAAGATAGTTAGAATGTTTTAGAAAAAATATATCATATTAATTAACATCCTTAATCTACTCAAATTCGTTAATTTGATTTTACGATTAGGTTCACAGGAGTACCAAACTAAGTGTAACAAAGTCAATATTGTCTTTTCATTGAGAAATTTCTTCCCAGTAATTTGTCTTTTAAATGAACTTAATTTCTTCCACATAATTTTTGGTTTAATGGGTCAACTAGGACAAATGTATAAAATAACAACGACAATGATATATTAAAACGACACGTCAAAAAAAAATGACATGAAGGAAATGAACAAAAGGGCTGAAAATGAAATGGAACTAAACGAGGATCAGAAGTTCACGACAAAGTGTTGAAATAATATTTATTATTTGTTATGAAAATAGAAATAATATGAGATAAGAGTGCAAGAAATAAGAGAAGAGAAAATCCAAGAGAGAAAGTGTGGAGCAAATCTCATTCAGTTTCTTGTGATTACAATGATTTGTACAAGACTCTATTTATAAGCCTCGAAGAGTCACCACTAAGATGTAATGAATGCTATAATTAATATAGATGAATATATATTAGATGACCTTTCGTGTCATTCATGCATATGAATGTACAATAAATAGCCTTTTAGTTTCCAACCATTATTCATGAATGTTGATTGGAATATGAGAGGCCAAGAGTCAATGGATATCAACATAATTAATATATTCATAACACTCCCCCTTGAATGTCCAATAGGAATGTGCCTCATTAAAAACTTTAACTTGAAAAAACTTGGTGAGACAAAAGCCTAGCAAAAAAGAAGTATATCATTCATTGATACACTGTCTAGTGTTGCCTCATAAAAAATCTTTCTAGGAAAACCCAATGAGACAAAACCAAGATAAGGGAAAAAGAGTACATTGTGCATCGACTCTCTTGACAACATCAGTTGATATCTTTGAGTTTGCGAAAACTAATATCTTGAACAAGCTTTTCAAAGATTGTACCTGGAAGTGACTTAGTGAATAAATTTGCTAGATTTTCACTTGAACATATTTGCTGAATATCTATTTCACCATCCTTTTGAAGTTCACCAATGAAGAAATTTTTTGGTGAAATATGTTTTGTTCTATCACCCTTGATATATCCTTATTTTAGTTGGGCAATATGTGCATCATTATCCTCATATAGACAGTTGGAAATATGTTTTGTTTGTGATGTATTACTACCTCAACCATACATATTCTCGGCTTGCTTTATGTATTGCTTCATAGATCGTCATGAAAAATAGCTACACCTTCACATGTAAAGAGATAGCCTGTTTTTCATTTACCATCATATGGATCAGACATAAATCCAGTATATGCATAACCAACCAGTTCATACTTGGATACATTTTATTAGAATAACCCATGTGCATAGTGCCTCTGAGGTAATGAAGAATGTGTTTTACTCCATTTCAAGGCCTTCGTGTTGGTGAAGAACTATATCTTACTAATAAGTTAACAGAAAATGATATATCTGGACATGTGTGATTAGCAAGATACATTAAGGCTCTAGTAGCGTTAAGATATGGTGCTTCTAAACTAAGGTATGACTGATTTGAACTATGTTTATGGGCTTAAAATGTGTTGATATGATAAAATATGAGAATTCATGCATATGTGGAAATATGGGTTAGATGAGTTGAATTGTTGCATTTTAGCTGTTATCCCGCATGAAGGCAAAAATAAGACTTCAAATATAATATATTCATGAGCTAACATAGTAATGTTGTCGCGATGTTGTAGCATCGTACAGACGATTATTTGAAATGTCATATTTTGTTATGTGCTGATCTTTTCTTGAGAAAATACAAAAGATAACTTGCAGGATCTTGGGCCAGATATTGAGTAGGCTTTGAAGATAAGGAAAGACAAAAGAAGG
This sequence comes from Acacia melanoxylon, assembly GCA_019022615.1. Classification (NCBI taxonomy): domain Eukaryota; kingdom Viridiplantae; phylum Streptophyta; class Magnoliopsida; order Fabales; family Fabaceae; genus Acacia; species Acacia melanoxylon. Next base: position 4,789,516 of record JAFJYJ010000046.1, read on the forward strand.
TGGCTGACTTGAGGAAGATGGAAGTCAAGGATTATAGGAAATCAAGAAAGAAATTAGAACATAATCCCGCTAATCACAACAGAATTAATCAGATAGAATCTTCTAGCTGAGACTGACAGAAGAGAAAAGTCTAGCTCATTAACGGATAGATTGGATATGTGGCGCAAGGATCTCCACCATAAAAGAAAATGACGGCTAATCCTAGGAGGCATGCACAATACACGAATACACGGATGTGTTGAAGGAGCTCGAGACAGTGAACATTGAGAAGCACGACAAATAAAATGTGACAGAAGGCTGCTGATACGAAGAAGACGCAGAGGTGTTACGTGACAGACACTACCTTATGCCATCGACCCCATTCGACAACTCATCTTTTTTTTTAGTTTCTTTCTCTGTATTCTATGGATCGTATTTTATCAGTTTTAGTTGTGTTGTGTTTGTCAAGCATGAACTAACTCTGTTTTGGCTAAGCGACGATGGAACCTTAGTTTGTAATTATGAACCAGATTGCTAAGTTCTAATTTATATAATTTAGTTTGTTTAATTATGCATTTAACGTTGGTCTTGTGAGGTGGCTACTAATAAGCAAGAGTCGTGATTTTAGCTTATTGGAAGAGAGTTAAGATTAGACCTCAATTAAACAGTATGTGCTAGTGGGAGTTTGTACAGAATTCTATCTACATTATAAACAACATGAATGGGTTTATCTCACACAACCATTACATATAGTTTTACTTGTTATTCCAAGCTTGAAAATCTGCATAGGACTATGAGAGAAGTAGAGTAAGGAGTATAATTATATGATTGCAAAAAATTTTGTATATAGTAGTGGTGGGTTAATTGAAGAACTTTGCTATAAGCATTGCTATAGCATTGCGGAAGCTAGTATAGCATTATTGTATTACTGCGATAAAACAATTTGGGGAGGAAGAGCAAATTAAGGGGAAGTCTGAGCTCTGCCTATTTAAATTTGATATCTCTCCTTTGTATTCACTCTCGATCTTTTTCTTTGGTTTTATATAATTATTAGTTCATGTCACAACACTAATCTGATCACACAACTTTTGATCAATCTTGTGCTACATGAGCGGGTATTTTAATCTCTATGGGACGATACTCTACTCATCATTTTATTACTTGTTCGAATGGTTTACTTGCCATAAGGGAATTCGACCAACAAGTTTTTGGCACCGTTATGGGGATAACTAATACTGTTTAGGCAAGCACGTTCTTGTTTTGAAAAGTTGCGTTTGATTTGCTTTCTCATTCTCTTTGTCTGATTTTTAGGTACCTCTGTCAGTGTATGAGCGGAACTCGTGTTGCTGATCTTGAGCCCTTTGATTAAGAGATTGAACGAACGTACAAGAAAAGGCAAAGAAGGTAGAAAAGATGAAAATGCCTTATTGCATCAGCAAATATGGTAGAAGAGCCCAACAATGGAAATCTGAATAGAGATCCAGTGGTTCTTCCCTTGCAAAACGCAGGCAATGACAATGATCTGGATAGAGCCAACATGGAATTTGGAATTCCTAATATGAACAGACTCAACTCTGGGATAACTCCTGCATACATAACTGCACCTCAATTTGAGCTAAAACCTATCATGTTCCTAATGTTACAAATAGTGGGACAATTCAGCAGGATGTCAACTGAAGATCCCCATCTTCATCTTAGGAAGTTTATGGAAGTTTGTGATGCCTTCAAGATCCCAGGAGTTCCAATAGATGCCTTAAGGATCAAGTTGTTCCAATTCTCATTCCAAGATAAGGCAAGAGCTTGGCTGGACACTCTGCCAACCCACTTAGTCACATCCTGGACAGATTTGGGTGAGAAGTTTCTGCTAAAATTCTTCCTACCAACAAAAAACGCCCAACTAAGATAGGACATTACTGGTTTTCGACAACGCAGTGGAGAATCTACATATGAGGCCTGGGAAAGGTTCAAGGAGTTATTGAGCAAGTTCCCACAACATGGAATCAGGCCTAAAGTTTAGTTAGAAACCTTCTACAATGGACTAAATGCACAGACTAGGTAGGTAGTTAACGCTTCAGCCAATGGAGCCTTCTTAAGAAAATCCTATAATGAAGCATATGAAATTCTTGTGCGGATGTCCATTAATAGCTATCAATGGCCAACAGAAAAGGTGTCATCTGTTACACCCCTACCGGCTTCGCTCTTTCGGGTGGCAGGTTAGAGGGATTCCTTTTATTTAATCACCTTTCCTTATTACATGGTCCATTTAACTTATAACAGAGTGAACGTAGCTGAGCACGGGATCTGGTTTTGGACAAGTCTAACATACTGATAAACATTTATAATCCAAACAGTAAGTAAGTCCCCGAAGGGTTAGATACAGTCATCCAGACAAAATACTGATCATAAACAACATTTATCCCAAATATAAAAATACCAAAAAAATTGATAGGGCATCCCCTATTTCTTCAACTCCCCGCATCATGCCTTACCTCCTTCAAGCTCTGCCGGATACTGCCTCACCCCTATGTCTTCGCAATGGTTTGGAGTTCAGAGTTGAACCCCAGAGTAATTGTTAGACTCATGTACAATATGTATACAATACATGCAATGCAAATCACAATCAGGAAGTAAAAATAAACCTGCCTCTAGCACAATAAACTGGCATGTAGCATCTCCGTAGGATCACCTGGTCAAGACAAGCCCCTTGGAACTATCAGCGCTCAGGGGCCTCAGTAGTCAGGGCGGCCAAACGCTGACCATCTACCCCTCCTAAGGCCTCAGTAGCCACCTAAGGACATGCAGTCCACTAGGCCTTACCTACCTCATATACTTCGGTACTGTAGCAAAACCCTAAGGACACACAGTCCAATAGGCACCACAGCCCGATCTTACATGCCCTCGATATTATAGCAAAGCCCTAAGGACACACAGTTCAATAAGTACTACAGCCTGATCTCAGTACTGCAGCAGAAACCTAAGGACACGCAGTCCAATAGGCACTACAGCCCGATCTCCTACATCATGATAAAACATACATGCAAAAGCAACATAGAGTAAGCAAGTCAACAGTTACTACCTGGCACTTCTCGAGATTAGCAAACTCTTCCCTTGATGTTGAAAAAAATATGGTCCACATGAGCTAACACCCTAGATACAGCACAACATCATGCTTTCAATCATATATACAACTTTACTTCAAATTCCATGAATTTCGCCCTACACCTATTTTCTAGAAATTTTGACCCAACTTCGCTGATTTTTAATAAATTCTAGAAAAATTGTATTGATGTGAAATCAGTGTATATTGAACCCTTAAAATGGCTAGTTTACCATAAAAATAATTCCCAAAGTCATCTGGGTTCGAATCCTTCTCTGAATCCCAAGCTTTAGCCACTGGTTCGAGACACAGTTCATGTTTTTAGGTCATTTTCAACTTAAAAGAACTCTTAGTTGGAAAATAAAAATGACAAAAAATATTATATCAGAATCATCCTCAAGATGTCTAATTTCACAATGTAAAATTTAAAAGCATTTGGACTTCATTTACTACTTAAAAACCATCAATTTCCGTTCTCTGCCCAAAAACCGTAAAAGTTGGCAAATTTACGTAATTTAAAGATTCAAGCTTTTCGGGTTTGGAAAGAGGCGATCACACTTGTCCCCATATAAAAACACGTTTTGGACTCATTGAGAACCTCAAAAATATGAAAATCCTACCGCAACTCCATGAAAAACACCATAGGGCAGAAACAAGAATTGCTAGGTTGTCGGCGAGATGCTTACCTTGGAATTTTGGTTGCGAGTGCCTTCTTCTTCCCTTGGATCAAAACCTTCAGCTGGTTCCTCTTCACCCTCACCTTGAGCTCATCCTTAAAAGGTGACAAATGGGTGGGGAAGTGTCCTTATATAGATTCCAAGGGTTCGGGCTTTTACCCAGGTTTGGTTATTAACCAATCGTCGAAATGATGTCTCGGATTAAAATATAATTCTTTGACTTATTTCTCAAGAATTCTAGAGAATTCTTGGCAGATGGGTGGAGCCCTTTTTGGCCCAAAAATCAGATTCCCATATTGCCCTTGATGTTGGTTTTTGGAGTTACTAAGTGTAGGTTTTTGTCCGGTAATTAAAAGAACACTTTAGGGATAAAATGGTCATTTGTATTGCTCTTCTTCCAAGTCAGTGGGACCCACTAAATCTGCCCAAGATTGCGCCATTAATGATCCATGTGGGGTCATAATTTCTTGTCATTCCATTGTCATGTCAAGTTCAAATTGTGTGGTCCAGATTAATTCTGATTATTTTATTTTCTCTCTCTTTATTATTACTTGATGTGACCTTTTACTTTCTCTCCAAGTCACTTTTCTCTCTCTTCTGGGCCCACTAAATTTTGCCCTCTCCCTGCATCTAGGGGCTTGGGCTCGTCTTCGAAAATCCAAAACCGGTCCTGCTCAGCTACCTTTTACCGGTTACCTTTTCCTCGTAACTCGTGCCACTCTGTTGGACTTGTGTGGGCCCGGATCAACAGTTTTTTCTCCTTGACTCTAGGTGGTCGAAATTCAATGCCTTTGGGAGCAAGAAATCCACATTTCAGTATCTCGTAACTACCTCGTACTACGTGCTACTAAAAAATTTGACTTCTTACCCCAAAACGCCACGTGCTCGACGAATCATCACTACTACTAACTTTTCCTTCTTCACATGGTCCAGATACACATTTTCTCTCTCTTCCCTGGTTGGACACGCATACCCTTGTCCCGCAGGGTCAATGTTCATGTCCCACTAATGTCCTTTTTTACTCATGCATTTTACCGACTTATACTTCCTCGGGCTTACTTGATGCACAAGTTACCTCGTAACTCGTCATGGTTTCCATCTTGTTGTGACTTAATAAACTTTCATTTAATTATAGGCAATGGCTTTTCGTCTCAAAGTCCTTAGATTAACTTATACCATGAACTACAGAAGATAAAAGCATTCGAATTTAATTCAAGGCTTCTCATTACTATACAAACTTATGCTTGTACATGTATTACTGAAGTAAGGCTATTACATCATCAACCAAGATAGTAGTTGGAGTTTATGAACTCTTTGTCATGATAGCCCTTACTGCACATGTTTCGTCTCTAACCAATATGATCAAATCAATAAGTCGCCCTTCTGAGACACAATCATTGCAAACCACACCAATAGCCTGTATATATTGTAGAGATGAATATCTGTATTCCAATTGTTCAAATAATCCTGAGTCTGTCAACTATGTGGGCAATTATAACAGGAACTGCAACAACAACACATACTCAAATACATATAATCTAGTGTGGAGACAACATCCTAATTTCTCTTGGGGCCATTAAGGACAAACATTTGGTGGACCTTCGCAATCGAATAAGCCTCAATATCCCCTTGGATTCAATCAGCAATCACGACAATCAAGTCTGAAGCCATCTCCTCATTCATCAATGGAAACCTTACTCAAGGAATACATGACCAAAAACGATGCCATCATTTACAGTCAGCAAGTGTCTCTAAGGAACTTGGAAAATCAAGTTAGGCAGCTTGTTACAGCACTGAACAACAGGCTATCTAGTTCCTTACCTAGTGATACTAAAGTCCCTAGGAGAGAAGGTAAGGAGCAAATTAAAGTCATTAGTTGAGGATTGAAAAATTTGTTGAGCAGCACAAAATATAAAAAAGTCCTATTGAAGATGCAAAACCCTTAACATAACAAGCAAAGAGAGGAAGGGAAGCTACTGGAGAAGAACAGATAGCAGAACAGTTTACTCCAGAACTTTAGGAAGCTGGTAGCACATCTATTACTATAGCATTACAGCAGCATAGCATACCAGAATTATAACAATCAGATGGAGCATCGATGCTGTAGCAATGGCGAAAAAAAAACAGAACAAGGAACTTCAAAGGTAGTGAAGCAACCACCTTCCTTTCCTCAAAGGTTACAGAAGAAAAGCTAGGAGAATCAATTCAAAAAATTCTTGGATGTTCTGAAGCAACTGTATGTTAACATCCCCTTGGTAGAGGCACTGAAGCAAATTCCCAATTACGCAAATTTCATCAAAGACATTCTATCTAAGAAAAGACGGCTGGGTGAGTTTGAAATAGTGGCCTTAACAGAAGAGAGCAGTGCTATCATGCTTAACAAGCTTCCACCGAAACTGAAAGATCCAGGAAGTTTCACAATCTTGTGTGCCATTGGAAGAAACTACTGTGGTATAGCACTGTGTAACTTGGAAGCCAACATCAACCTAATGCCTATGTTAGTTTTTAAGCAACTGGCAGTAGGAGAAGCAAGACCTACCATTGTTATACTGTAATTTGTTGATAGATATATTGTTCACCCATAAGGAAAAATTGAAGATGTACTGATGAATGTAGATAAGTTCATATTCCCTATTGATTTCATTGTGATGGACTTCGAAGCTGATCGTGAAGTGCCTATTATTCTGGGACGACCACTCTTAGCTACAAGAAAAACACTGATCAATGTCCAAAAAGGGGAACTAACTATGAGAGTCAATAAGGAGAAACTCACCTTTAACATCCTGAAGGCAATGCAATATCTCGATGATGTTGAAGAGTTCTCAGTAGTGAATACTGCTGAGGGTTTAACACATGCAACATGCCAAGAAAATTACAGTAAAGACCCTTTCAACTTAAGAAGCTCGACATAGCCCTTCCAAAAATATAGGAATAGGAAGGCTCCTAGAGGAGCTAACCTTACAGGTTATATGGAACAAAAGCATGAATAAGTGGAGGATCATCCTCACCTTCCAACCCCGCCATTAGAAGCCATGGAAAAGTTTGGCTGAACACTTAAAACCAAACGCTATTGGAAGGCAGTCCAAAGATTTCCTTATTATCCTTTTCTCTTTCTTTTTGGCTCATCCTTCGTAGATTAAGCTAGAGGTACCACATGAGTAGCATTGTGAAGATGGCAAAGTCAAGAAGCTAATATGAAGGCTTATATCGGAGAGCTTAAGTTATGGTAAAAAGAGGAATTCAGAAGGTTGTTGTAACATAGTGACAACATCATGCAAACTTCGAGCCAAACTACTACATCAATACTGTTACGATGTTGTAGCAACGCTAGCAGCCGCATGTGGCAAGTCAGCGTGCATATTATTATGCTCAACAATGGGCTATTCCAAGAAGTGATATAGCATAATCCATTACATTAAAACCTCATATATGGTGGGCTACAAAAATCGTCTAAAAATTCAAATTTTCCATCCATTCCACTTCCCCACACAAATCCCTCTTTGTTTCCCAACCTGACAATCCGCTCCCAAAATTGCCTGCCATAATCGCTCCAAGTCATACCCCTCCGATTTACAACATACATCAGAGCATTATCGCATAACTTAATGGGAAAATAGATATAGCATAGTGTACTGATAATAAATTACAGTTCTTAGTGACATAACAGGAGTTACCCTATTGGGTTCGAATGACATACAATAATCCAAATATATAGCTGATCCATAATTCTTACAATCTTTATTCAACAATATAAAACTAACTACAGACTTGCCCTTGTCTTCTGCCTTACCCTTGGAGCCATGTCCGCTACCATGTTCACGTCCTAAACTTTGGGGAATGTCTGGGATTCGAATAAATCCCAAAGTAACAATTAATCTTACTTAACAGTTGATAAGTTATATTTCTGCTATATATTTCTACTGTGTGATGATTGTTCTGCATTGTGTTTATGAGCTTAAATGTGTTTGATATGATAATTTAAGAGTGAATTCATGCCAATGTGGAAATAGAGATTAGCTTAACCGAAAATTTGCATTTTAGAAGTTATCTCGCATATAGGTTGAAAATGGACTTAGTTCTGATGCAATCCTAAACTGAAATATCAATGCTAATTCAATGTTACAGCATTGTAAGTATATGTTATTACGCTCCCATGTTAATGTTGTAGTAATGCTATAACATCATAAGGACAGTTATTTGAAACTCCATATGCTATTATGCGTTGATCTTTTCTTGAGAATGTGCAGTAAGTAATTACGAGAAATCGAGCTGAACGTCTAGAAGGTGGATGATTGGATTGAAGCGGAAAATAAGGATAGCGGGAGATTAGAAGGAATATCTAACAGAATCTCACTAAATTAAAAGAGAATTAATTAACCGAATCTCGGGATCGGGCCTAACAGAATTGAAAGCCCAACTCATTGGAGTACGGCGTGAGAACCTTGGCCATAAAAGGAAAGATGGCTAGACCTAAAGGAGGATCGAAAAGATCAGAGAGAATTGGATTGACAAAAAATATCAGAAGTTCACTGATAGCTTAAAAAAGGCCAATTGTGATAGAAGTTGGGCTGAATCAAAGAAGATGCAGAGGCATTACATGACAGACATCCCCTGTACCGTCAAACCCTTCAACATTCCTTCTTTGTTTTAGTTTCTTCTTCTTTGTATTCATAGATTATATTATACTTGTTTTAGTTGTGTACTTCTCATCAGACATAAACTGAATTTCTGTTGTCTGAGTGAGGATGGAGCCTTAGTTTGTAATTCAAACCCAAATTGCGATTTTTGATTTATATAAATTCAATTTGCTTAATTGTGTATTTTACATTGGTCTTATGTGTTAGGTGGTCACTAACAAACAAGAATTATGGCCTTAGCTTACTGGAAAGGAGTTAAGGTTAGACCTCGGTTAAGCAATGTGAGCTAGTAGGGTTGTGCAGAACTCTATCTAAAATATAAGCTACAAGAATGAGTTTATCTCACATAGCCAAATACACCTAGGTTAAATTGATATTCTAATACATGTACAAGCATAAGTTTGTAGGCATTGTTGTAGTATTGCGGAAGCTGTTGCAACAATGTTGTAGCATTGAGGTAAAAGCAATCTGGGGGCGAAGTGCAAATTAGGGGGAAGTCTGAGCTTTTCCTGTTTTAAATCTGATTTCTCTACTCAAATTCACGATCACTCTATTTTATTTAATTTGTTAGAACTAGCATCCAAACAAACATCCACATTTTACCACCGCACAATTCTTACTCACTAACTGGCAGCATATTTATGTATCTGTGGGACAATCCTCATCACTTTATTACTTGTTCGACTGGTTTACTTGCGATAAGAGGATTTTGACAAACAAGTTTTTGGCATCGTTGCCAGGGATTGATAGTATTATTTATACTAAGTAAGTTTTGTTTTTAATAGTTGCGTTTAATTCACTTTTCTCATCTCTGTTTTTTATTTTCAGGTACTTTTGTCTGTGTATGAGTAGCTCTCGCTCTGCTGATCTTGAGCCATTTGATCCTGAGATTGAACAAACGTATAAGTAAAGCGCAGAAGGTAGAGAAGAATAGATTGTCTTAGTGCATCAGTACACATGGCAGAAGACCAAGGAATTCCTAATAGATATTGAGTTGAACAACCTTTGATCCATGCTTATAGAGAACAAGTTCCACCATTACAAAATGCTGCTAAAGAAGATGATTTGAACAAAGCTATCATGGAGTTTGTCATTCCTAATCTAAATGGACTCAATTTTGGGATAGCCCCGCCAGACATCACAGCGACACAATTTGAACTATAACCCGTCATGTTCTAGATGCTACAATTAGTAGGATAGTTTAGTGGAATGCCATCAAAAGACCATCATCTCCATCTCAAAATGTTCATGGAAATCTGTGATGCTTTTAAAATCCCAGGAGTGCCAGTCGATGCTCTCAGAATTAAACTATTTCCATTCTCACTCAGAGATAAAGCTAGAGCTTAGCTAAACACTCTACCAACCTACTCAGTTACTTCCTGGAACGACTTGGGTGATAAATTTCTGCTTAAATTCTTCCCACCAACCAAAAATGCCCAATGGAGAGAAGATGTCACTAGTTTTCGCTAACACTCTAAAGAATCCATATATGAAGCCTGAGATAGATTCAAAGAGTTGTTAAGAAAGTGTCCACTGTTGGGTCGATTTCCTTGATGGCAAGTAAACCAGTCGAACAAGTAATAAAGAGTAAGTAGAGTATCGTCCCACAGAGATTGGGATACCGAATGATGACACCTTATTGCAGGATTAGTTGTGCTTAAAAAGAAAATAACTTTAATTGGTTTGAGAGGTTTGGTAGCTATACTAATGAACAGGAAAATAACTAAATGATCGTAGTCATAAGAAGATATCAGTAAAAAGATAAACTGAACTTGGAGTCCTTTCTAAGTATATCATTCCCCCAGTTGCCTATACGCAATGCTATAGCATTCATACTGTACAGCTCTCACAAATGCTACAGCATGAACACCCTATGCAAAGTTATTCAGTTAACCACACCACACTAATCTACCGAAGCTCTCGCGTCATATACATACAATCCTAGTCTGTACTTCTCCCATATGTCTATGACAATTTTTCTAGCCGGATTGTCAATGCAAATCAAGGTGTTATGGTTATGAGCGGTAGACCCATTCTTGAAGTCTACAATAATAGGTCAAGCCTTGCACCAACCCGCCTAGCAATCACTGCTTCTCAGATGTCTAACCTCAACTCCCTCTCAATAAGCTGAGGCCACTGATCTAGTCCTTAGTTCTCGCTAATCGACAAGAAATTGAATTATTGATAAGCAACCAAATATATTAAATTAAGAACTAGCAACTGGGTTCATTCTATACTTAGAAAATCATCCTCGTTCAGCCTTAGGAGGTTAGTTCATGACTGACGAGGGAATCACAAAACAGGGTACTACAGAATAGCTTATGATAAAAGATTGACTGGAATTCAAATAAAGAAACAAGAAACAAAAGATTGATGGATGTTTCGACCTGTCACGTCACAACTCCATGTCTTCTTTACTCCGTCTCACTTGTAGGAAGGGTGTGGGTTCTCTTGGGGTCCTCGTGCTTCGTGAATTCTCTCACTCTTCTTTTGAGTCAGGCCGTATATGATTTAGACTCTTTTCTCTTGACGACTTCTGACCTCCTTTAGGGTTGGCCATTGTTTCCTTATATAGTTTGATCTACTTGTAGTGTACGTTCATCAATCTGGGCCTTTCCTAATCTATCGAGTCCGATCGTATCTTTCTTCCAATTCTCGGTAGATTGATTTTACTGATCCTGCGGGATTCTTCAAATCTTTTAGTTCCGATCCTCCGCATCTTCTATTTCAATACGCCAGCAATCTAACCGTTATCATTGACCTGCGCTATACTTCCTGAAACAAACTTGACAAAAGATCAGGATATATGCTGCATAGTACTGCTTCACTTTCTATGCTATAGCTTCAGGGATGCATTGTATTTCACTTCGATAAAGCTGTCCTGATGCTATAACATCGCATCGGCTATGTTATGCGACTTTCTCATAAAACCTAAAAAATTGCTTCGTTCTTAGCACATGTTTAGAATGTAAACAGAATTCACCCTTAAGTTCCCTGTACAATGAATAAATTCTTTTTTGAACAGATTAAATGTAGTTAGGATCATATTCACCATTCAATTCAGTCATAAAATACAGGGAAAAAACATGGCATAAATCATGCTCATCATCCATAACATGGAATCCGACCTTGAGTATAGTTGGAAACTTTCTATAACGGGTTAAATGGGCAAACAAGATCAATAGTCGATGCATCTGCTAATGGAACCCTCTTGATGAAATCTTATAATGAAGCATATGAAATATTAGAGCAGATGTCCATCAATAGCCATCAATGGCCGATAGAAAGGTTGTCTACATCCAGAATAGTAGCTGGAGTTCATGAACTTGATGCTATAACAGCCCTCACTGTACAAGTTTCTTCCCTGACCAATATGATTAAGATGACGAGTCTCCCTGCCGGAACACAATCATTACAACCCACACAGGTAAACTGTTTATATTGCAAAGGGGAACATCTCTACACTCAGTGCTAAACCAATCCTGAATCTACCAATTACGTGGGAAACTATAATAGGAGCAATAATAACAACCATACTCGAATATATATAATCAAGGTTGGAGACAACACCCTAATTTTTCTTGGGGTCAGCGAGGACAACAATCTAGACGTCTTTCACATTACAACAAACCTTAACACCCCCTGGATTCAATCAGCAACCAAGGCAACCGAGTATGGAGCTACCTTCTCAGTCATCAATTGAAAGCCTGCTCAAGGAATACATGGCCAAGAACGATGCCATCATACACAGCCAACAAGTGTCTTTTCAGAATCTTGAAAATCAAGTTAGGCAACTTGCTACAGCTCTGAATAACAGGCCCTCAGGTTTCTTACCTAATGACACTGAAGTCCCAAGGAATCACAAAAAATAACAAGTTAAAGCCATAGAACTGAGGAATGGTAAGACTGTTGAGCAGCAGAAGGTAGCAAAATGACCTATTAAAGATGTTGAGCTTCAGTCCGGACAAACAAAGAAAGGGAAAGAAGCTAATGAAGAAGCGCAAGGAGCAAAAAAATTCACCTTTGAACTGCAAAAAAACTAACAGCACCAATAATGGTATAGTATTGCCACAACACCACTTACTAGAATTGCATACCCGCGAGGGAGCTTACGATGTTGTAGCAAGGCCACAACATTAGCCTCTAAACCCAGGGCCATCATGGATAGTGAAGCAACCACCTCCCTTTCTTGAAAGGTTGTAGAAGTAAAGCTAAGAAAGGCAATTCAGAAAGTTTCTGGATGTTTTGAAACAGCTGCACATTAACATCCCTCTCGTTAAAGCTCTTGAACAAAAGCCTAGTTATGAGAAGTTTATGAAAGATATCCTATCTAAGAAAAGGAGACTAGGTGAATTTAAGATAGTAGCGATGACTGAAGAGAGCGGTGTTATCCTGTTGAATAAGCTTCCTCCAAAACTTAAAGACCCTATAAGTTTCAAAATATCATGTGCCATTGACCAAAATTATTGTGGTAAAGCACTGTGTGATCTGGGAGCTAGTATCAATATGATGCCTATGTCCGCGTTTAAGAAACTGGCAGTAGGAGAAGCACGACCCACGACAATAACTCTGCAACTGGATGATTGATCTATTGTGCACCCAGAAGGAAATATTGAAGATGTACTGGTGAAGGTCGATAAATTCATATTCCTTATAGACTTGATTGTGATGGATTTTGAGGCCAATCGTGAAGTTCCTATCATTATGGGAAGACCATTGATGAGTCATATTTTTGTCATGTTTTCCCCGTGTGTTTTGACTTTTTTGAATGGTGAATCTGAGCTTAATTGTATTTTATCTGATAAAATGTGTGAGCATTCATTCACATAGGAAAATAGAGGATAGATTCTATAAATTGTTGCATTCACCTTATTATCCTGCACATGATCATAAGAAAAGGGCTACTTTATGGTTTACTGTGAAAGTGCATAACAAAGCGAATATAATTCTATAGCATATGGTATCCTTACTTTTGTGATAGCAATTTGATGCGACCACCATGCTGTAGCATCATAAATGATTCGAAGTTATGCGCTACGTTATGCCGACCTTTCCTTAAGGGTTTTTCAAGAATTTAATATAGGTAATCAAGACAAACGTTTATACGTGTTAGATATGATTAGTTTTGATTATGTCTTATATAGATGCCATTATTAAAAGCAAAAAGATTGAGTAACATAGTTATCTCCTACATTGACTAACTGCTGTATTTAATGTAGATTAATCCAAGTTGAATTTTAGAGATTAATCAAGAAGGAGATATTGAAGAAGGTAGAACCTGCAGAGAATGATGAGTCCAAGCTAAATTACGAAGAATGATCAAGATGGGAAAAGGAAGAAGGAAAAACTTGATGAATGGAATGAGAATATCATTATACAAGTTCCAAGATTGATTCTAGAAATGTCTATGATCAAATGGGAGTTGGAATGGCTCAATTCGGAGTTAAAATAAGCAAAATGAAGCTTCAAGATGATATAACTCGAGTTATGAACTCACAACTCGAGTTAATAAAGTTGCTACAGTGTTTTCCCTCTTCTGGAATGAGTTAACTCGAGTCATGTATGAGTAACTCGAGTTGTGTAACTTGAGTTATCACTTAATAACTCGAGTTGATAGTGCTTTTTCAGCACCTCTGTTATACTCTGTTTCACGTTTCAGCTGACAAGGTCTGGTATTTCGATGATATCTCCCAAACCAGAAATCAGATTGAGGTGAAACTAGTGGCATATGAAACTAGACTTCCAATGCGTCATTTGGATATAAAATTCAAGCCCAAAGGAGTTCAGATCAAGGAGATATAAATTGTGGAAGTTGACACTACAATTCACGCCACAGTGCAGACATAGCTTTGGTATTTTGAGTGTAACTCACAAACTACAAATTCAATTGATCTGAAATCGGTGGCATATGAAAGAAGACTCAAAATTATTTCCATCAATATTTTAACCAAGCAAAACGGAGTTCAGACCATGGAGATATGTCCTTCGAAAGTTACAGTAAGTTCAAGATAGTTCAAAAACGCTCAACATACAATGAGTTTGGAATGAGTTGTTAACTAGGCTTGGATAACTCAAGTTAGGACTGGAAACTTGAGTCAACGTCAATCATAGAGGCAGACAGAGAAGAATGAATATTGAGAAGAGATTTTAACTCGAATGAACAAAGTAGCAGAGCACTGTTCCACAACGTCTCCGAGAATTCTGAAATTAATGTTATCAATTGATTACTACTTGCTATATTCTTCAATGTTATTAATAATATTTGTGAGGAAGTTTCAGATTATCAAAAGCTCAGATTGAGGATCAATGCCAATGCTAGCAAGCACATGTGAGCCACTGTCAGATGAACAGGTAACTCGAGTCATTCGAAGACAGAAAGCAATCAGAACTTTGTCGCACAAACATAACTCGAGTCACTCAAGAACACAGAGAACAATCAGAGTACCTTGGAAACTCGAGTCACGAAGGATAACTCGAGTTACTCAACTCGAGTCACATGAAATAACTCGAGTCAACATCCCTACATCAGAAAATCACCATGTCCGAAATCACAAAATCATTGATTGTGATTTCATTACTTCTTATCATTACTCATTACTATTCCTAATCATGTTTAATCAATTTGTTAATGAGTTTCAGATGATTCTATGAAGAATTGACATCAAATCGACGAAGCCAAAATCGCCGAAACAGTTTTGAAATTGAATAGTTTAATGAAGTTTATGGAGACATTCACAAATGGCAGAGAAGATGTGGAACTTGAAGAAACGAAGTTGAATACTCAAATGTAATGTTCTTCAATGAATTAAAATGCACAAATTGTTCATCGGCTTCAAATGCTACGACTTGAATATCCCAACAGTAATATTCCAACGGTCACATACGCTCACAACGGTCATATTAAAATCTGGAAGAATTGCTCAATGTTCTACATTAGCTATAAAAGAAGAAGCATTCAAACAACAAGACGAGAGCTTGCACTGTCGAAATGCCAACATTATGAATCCAACGCTTAACTCATATACTCTCTGTTTCACAATGATTATATAGTTTTTCAGTAGAGAGTGTGATGATCGATTATGTACTTCAATGATTATTATTTATCTACTCTATGAGAGAGTCTAAACACTTATTTCATTATTTGTTTAGTGATCAAATCTCAAGGTTGTGGAACCTTTGAGAGTGGGTGTACAGTTACAACTTGTAAGGGGGAGTGAGTCCAAGAGAAAAAGGATCATCCTGAGTATAGAGTGTGTAATTGTATCCTTACAGTGTGTAAGGGGGAGTATCTCGGTAAGAGATTGTAAAGGCTGCACAAGTGCTCGACTAAACTTGTGAGGTTGTAAAGGCTTTTCTCTTGTGCCTGGTTAAACAAGGAGATAGTGGATTGAAAATCTCAAGTGGAGCTTGGGGACTGGACGTAGGTCAAGGATTGGGCCGAACTAGTATAAATCTTAGTTTACATATTCTCTTCCCTTATCTCTTGTATTTCCAGTATATACTTATTTGAATATCTAACTGTTGATTTAGAAGTTGTGAAAAGATTTTTAAAGATTCTAAAGTTTTATCAAACACCCAATTCACCCCCCCTCTTGGGTGATAGCCAGGTCTTACAATACGGCGGTTGAATTGATTATGACATCCTGAATTTTGGGCCATGGGAATTTAAAATAAGCCTAAATTTGGTAAATGGCTAAGCCCAATTTGGGAAGGGTCCCAAGAATGTTGAGAGATAGGAAGCCTCGCGGGGCTAGGCAACTCGTCTATACGGGTTAGTGGACCTACTATGTATGAGTCGTGGAATTAAAGTGTCAGTGAAAAAGGGGCACTGAGCACTTATACGGTGTACATCCGGTTGGAAAAGATGCCACCCAACTATGTCCTAAGGTATAGGACAATTAGTTGAGTGAAAATAAGCTGGTATATGTAAGTATACGGCATTTTCATGGTAGTTGGGTATACCCTGCGTTTTTTAGAAAACGCTGGTAAGTAGCATCATTTGTCGGGTCTCGGTATTCGTGTTGTAATCCCGAGTAAGACCCGAGCAAAAATCCCGGATACTTCCTCAAAAACCGTGCAATACCCACAACAAAACCCAAACACACAAACTGAGACAACAACACCAGAACCCAAACACGCAAACCAAGACAAAAACACCAAAACCCAAACACGTAAACCGAGACAACTCACACCAATAATGGCGTCATACACATAAGAAAGCAAGACACATGGTGCCATGAGGAAGAGCCAACACACAAGCCCATACACAATTGCAACACATGGCATCACCTCTTGTTGACACCACACACACATCATCAAGCCTTCTCTTGACACACGACTTACATGCAAGACCAACACATTATTAACTCTTATGACACATGTTAAAATCTGCACAATAATACAAAACAATACAAACACCCTCTTCCCCTCAACACTCACGGATTACACATACACATACATATTTCCAACACTCAAATCAGATTTTTATTTTCTAATTCCTCTCATTACCGTGGCTATACACACACACATTCACTCATTCAATCTCAATTCTCCCTCATTCCTCACGGCTATACACACACACACACACACACACACACACTTCACAAAAACTGATCCAACTATCCTCCCCTCCTCCTTCACAGCTCCCTTCTCTGATAATTGAATATTTCATGCACTTCTTTTTATCTCTTGATTTATAATTTATGACTCTTTAGTCAATAAATAATGGCTATTTATACTTATTTGGGCTTTGGGCCTTTGATTATATTTTAGCCATTTTTAATAATAAAAATTCAGCTTTACACTGCTTCACTATTTTTACCATAACTCTTGAACCAGACATCGGATTTGCCTCATTCTTGTTTCATATTTCAAATGATTCAAAGAGCTACAATTGATATGAAGACATGAAGGGCAAATTCAAACAAGAGGGCGGACGATTTTGGAGCCGAAGTCGGATTTTTATTTGGGCTCGAATTTTGTAATTAAAGCCCTTTTTTTTTTTATTATTTTCCGTTTTGGGCCTGACAGAGATTTGCCGTGATCTCCAAAAATAACTAGATTAGAAAAGTATTTGAAGTATAATGTAACCTGGGTCGTTTCCCAATGAATTCACGCGTCGGTTCAATTGAACAAAGAATAAAACAAAAACAATAAAATTGGGGGTTTTTGATTCAAAAGAGATTAAAAACGATAATATGCAGAAACAAAATAAAATATGCAGAAACAGATTAACAACGATCAACCCAACATCTAGATTCCAGAAACTTCCATCATTGAGTGAAAAATGAACGAACTCGCGTTTGGGTCACTGCCAACTGCCTCACAGGGGAAGTCAGATCATCAAGTCTATTCTCTAATCTCTGAGAATCGTACTGGACCGGAAGTGTTTGAATCTGGTAAACAGGAGTACTATTGGCCCTGGTGCCAAATTGCTAAGAATTAGCAGCCATAGTAGATATCAACTCTCGGGCCTCTTCAGGTGTCTTGCTATCTAAGGCCCCACCACTAGATGCATCCACGAAACTTTTATCTATCGGTAACAAACCGAAATAGAAATATGTAATTAGGAGTTGGTCTGAAATCTAGTGGTGTGGACAGGTAGCACATAATCGCTTGAACCTCTCCCAATACTCATACATGGTCTTCCCATTGATTTGTTTAACACTAGTGATCTCCTTCTGAATAGCAATGGCTTTTGAGGAAGGAAAGAACCTCACTAGAAATAACTTCTGCATATCATCCCAACCCCCAACAGATGTTGGTTGCAAATTGTATAGCCAATCCTTAGCCACGCCATCTAGGGAAAATGGAAAAGCTCTCCGCTTAATGTGGTCCTCATCAATTGCTTGAGGTTTCATCATGCTGCATACCACATGGAACTCCTTTAGATGCCTGTGAGGACATTCACCTGCAAGACCATGAAACTTGGGCAACAAATGGATAAGACCAGATTTTAGTTCAAAGTTAGCAGCAAGTTCAGGATATTGAATACACAAATTCTAATTGCCCACATCAGGGGTGGCTAATGCTTTCAAAGTGGGACGAGCTTCTTGCTCTGCCATAATTTCTGAGTTAGCAAAATTGCTACTAGAATCAGTGAAAACAAGAAGACTATCAGAAGTACTATTAGAGTCAAGATCAACAGAATGGACACAATTAGACTCAAGTTCAATGTCAAATTCAGTATCAATCCCACGACTTAGCCTAACAACTCTTCTAGCAGTAAGAATTGTTCTTTCTATTTCAGGATCAAATGGCAACAAGTCTTCTGGATTAATAGTACTCCTAGTACTCATGCAACATAAACACAAGGCAGAATTTGCAGAAAATCAGAATTTCAAAAATGCCACCAGAAATTCAGAATTACGAAAATGTCACTAAGAGCGGTAAAAAGTAGGAAACACTAAGATGACACACAAACAAAAACACAAAAAGCTAAAACCTATGTTGGAATTTGACCAAAACAAGTCCAAAACAAGTATCAAATGATTTTTAAAATTTATGGGACTTGGACAGGGCAACTCCTAGACCATTGGGGAACCCAAAAATGGAATAAAAAAACTTCAAAAATTGAAAAAGTGGTCTAAACGATGGAATTTGGGGAAAATAGGTCAGACAACACTCCCATGGAGAGTGATTCTTGTTTAGAATGCCCAATTCCTTATGAATAAGACCTGGTTTGAGTGATGTGGGTCAGAAAAATTTCTGTCCAGCCACCCGAACCACCGAAAACTACTGTTGCTAATGAACCCGACGCGAATTGCCCGGCAGCGGCGCCATATTTTGACATAGATTTGCCGTAATCTCCCAAAATAACCAGATTAGAAAAGCATTTGCAGTATAATGTAACCTGGGTCGTTTCCCAATGAATTCACAGTCGGTTCAATTCGAACAGCAATAAAACAGAAACAATAAAATTGGGGGTTTTTGATTCAAAAGAGATTAAAAACGAAAATATGCAGAAACAAAATAAAATATGCGAAAGCATTAAAAATGATCAACCCAACATCTAGATTCCAGAAACTTCCATCATTGAGCGAAAAATGAACGAACTCGTGTTTGGTTTTGGACGAACCGAGATCTTTGCGTTCGTCTAGAAATCCCTCGACTAGACGATCGCCTAGAATCTGTCCGAACAGTGGCGTCTCACTGTGCGATCGCACAGCAACACTTTAACCTAGTTCGAACTCAGTCCTTGGGATGAACCAAACCAAATATTAAATCTAATATTCGAACTATTTCCAGAAATCGAATCCGATAAGATGAAAACAGAAACGAGTGAAGTTACCGATTAAGCACAAGCTCTCTGGACGAATCATGGAATCCTCAACCTTGGGTTAATCACAGAAGCTAGCCAAACATGGCTGGGAAAAATGAAGAAAAGACGAAGAACATTTGAGAGAATTTAAAAACTCCTATTTTGATCCACCAAAATCTAAAAACGTGAATGAGATCTGTTTGTGGCTGCTGCCACACTTAACCTAAAATGGAAAAACGAAATGGGGCTCCAATCCACAATTCAGGCCCAAAACAGAAAATAATAAAAAAGGGCTTTAATTACAAATTCGAGCCCAAATAAAAATCCAACTTCGGCTCCAAAATCGACCGCCCTCTTGCCCGAATTTGCCCTTCATGTCTTCATAACAATTTTAGCTCTCTGAATAATCTGAAATATGAAACAAAACTGAGGCAAATCCGATGTCTGGTTCAAGAGTTATGGTAAAAATTGTAAAGCAATGTAAAACTGGAATTTTATTATTAAAATGGCCAAAATATAATCAAAGGCCCAAAGCCCAAATAAGTATAAAAGTCATGATTTATTAACTAAAGAGTCCTAAATTATTAATCAAGAGATAAAAAGAAGTGTATAAAATATTCAATTATCAGGGCTTGAATTGTGGATTGGAGCCCCATTTCATTTTGTCATTTTAGGTTAAGTGAGGCAGCAGCCAAAAACACTTATGTCATTCACATTTTTAGATTTTGGTGGATCAAAATAGGAGTTTTTAAATTCTCTCAAATGTTCTTCATGTTCTTCGTGTTCTTCATCTGTTCTTCGTTTTTCCCAGCCATGTTCGGCTAAACTTCTGTGATTAACCCAACGTTGAGGATTCCATGATTCGTCCAGAGAGCTTGTGCTTAATCGGTAACTTTACTCGTTTCTGTTTTCATCTTATCGGATTCGATTTCTGGAAATAGTTCGAATATTATATTTAATATTCGGTTTGGTTTATCCCAAGGACTGAGTTCGAACTAGGTTACAGTGTTGCTGTGCAATCGCACAGTGAGACGCCACTATTCGGACAGATTCTAGGCGATCGTCTAGTCGAGGGATTTTCTGGACGAACGAGAGATTTCGGTTCATCCAGAACCAAACGCGAGTTCGTTCAATGATGGAAGTTTCTGGAATCTAGATGTTGGGTTGATCGTTGATAATCTGTTTCTACATATTTCATTCTGTTTCTGCATATTTCATTCTGTTTCTGCATATTTTCGTTTTTAATCTCTTTTGAATCAAAAACCCCCATTTTTATTTTGTCTGTTTTATTGCTGTTCGAATCGAACCGACTATGAATTCGTTAGGAAACGACCCAGGTTACGTTATACTGCAAATCCTTTTCTAATCTGGTTATTTTGGGAGATCACGGCAAATCTCTGTCACTCTCCCATACACTCACAAAATTCTCACAACTCCAATTCATCCTCCTCCCAACCAAACCTCACGGCCTCTCCTTCCTCTCCAACATAAAACCATCTTCTTCATCCTCTCTTCAACAACAACCCATTCCTCCCCTCCTCCTTCACACCATCATCATCATCAACCCTCACACACAAGGGAATCATCACGGTTAGATAAGCAAGAAGAAGAAGGTGAAAATTTGAAACTTGATTTAGATATTTTCTTTCCATGCATGTCTATTTGGATGAATGGAAACTTACATGCATTTGATTTTTCAAGGCTTGGCTGAAGAATAAGTATGGTATAGTTGATCACAAGCTCAATAGCAAGCCAAAGTGGTAAGAACATCCTTCATCTTCTTCAAGTTCTTGCATTTTCGGTTAAAACCCTGATCTGGAAATCTGTGGTAAACTCAAAGAAAACGTTGGAATTTGAGAAATCTGAGACACCAACGTGTTCCTCATGGAAAATGGAGTGGGAATATGTTGGTCAATGAATTGTTAAAGAGATTTTCGTACATAAAATAATAAGCTTATTAAGGAAGTCAAAACTGCCAGTTTTGGAAATCCTGAGGTCTGTCGATTGTCTGTGTGTTTTGACTGGGTTAATGTTCCTTAAAAATTTTGAAAATATTCCAGGATATAGTATACATGCATATATTTAAAATGGTGGGTTTTTTGTATTTTTATAAGTTCTGGTAAGAGAGAAATAAATTGTACAAAATGACCCCGAGTTTTGGAAACAAATCTGGACAGTTGGGACGTTTTTGGGATCTGGGAATGAATGGTGTGTGATTAAATTTTGGAACCAATTTTCCCAAAAACTATACTTAACAAGGAATTCATAGGTTTTTGAAACACCTCAATGGACATCTAGAACTCCATATATGAATTTTTAAAGTTGGGTCATGAATTCTCGATGTTTAACTGGACAGTTAAGAAAAACGTAAAACCTGGGAATTATTGGACAGGTCTTGACCTCTGAAAGTATTTTTCTATGAAATTGAACTTCTCTAGGAACACGTGAGAGTTGACGGAACATTAAAATGATATTTTTGGAATTAATTAAAAATAGTTGAAGTTGCTGGACTTTTAAGGACAATGAAAGATAAAGGTTGAAAGTAACAAGTTTAAGTTACTTAATTAAACCCTAATGAAATAAGGGTTAAAAAAGGAAAATAAACATTCATTTTCCCTGATTCTAAAAGTATGGTTATATCCTTAAGGCTATAAGGAGAATGAAGGAAAGAACTTCAAGCAACCCTGATGGTTAGCGAAAGAGGAACCCGTGTAAGGACAGTAGTCCTTAAAAGGTAGTGGGCTTACCTTACTTGCATGTATTTGATATTATTGCTTGTATGTATATGTTTGATTTCTATACTTGCTTGGTATGTTTAACATACTTGATTCATTGAAGTTCTGTTTATGATTATGCTATGGCCATGAGTATGATGCATGAAGCATTGAGCGTGCAAATATGTCATTATGTTAACATGAGCTTGTGCAAGGCAAGTATATCATACATTAGCATTTATCTTGCATGCATTGTATTGGTATTGTCTACTACTGAGATTCCTCAGAATCTCACCCTCCACTACCAACCAATAGGCAGGTGAGCATAGGAAGAAAAGTGCCGCCCAAGGTTCGAGGAGGGAGCGTTGCTTGAAGACAACCCAGCGGAGGGACATCTTGAAGAACCGAGGGGCGATAGTGAATAGTGTTTAATGTGTTTCAATTTTCACTGTCATGTAAATGAGTGTAAAGAGGTATAAACCCTGGAAATACCCCTATTGTGTAATCAAAATTTAAATTCCGCTGTATCAGTATAATGAACTATTTTTGATTTTGCCACACTATTGCGTAAGATTAAGGTAAGAATGCCAGCACCCCGGCGGGTGTTACATTGATGAAGATGGAAATAGAAGATGCGGAGAATCAAAGAGAAGATATGAAGGATCCCGCAGAATCAAAAGAGGATCAATCAATCAATCGAATCTAGGGATTTGGGCCTAACAAATTTGGAAGGCCTAGCTCACTGAACATACAGTGCGAAAGGACTTGACAATAAGAAGGCAAGGCTAAACCTAAAGAGGTCGTTGAAGTCGTGAGAGTCAGTATAATTCCAATTCAACTAGACTCACACTGTGAGAACAAGAGAATCATCGAGAGAAAAGAGTTGCAGAAGAGACCCTATTCTTCCCCAAGCCAGATGGACCGTGGAAGATGTAGAGATGTCATTTGACAGGACGCTCCCTATGTCGTCGATCACTCTGATAAGTTTTTCTGTTTTCTTTTATTTCTTAGTTTTACTTTTCCATGGGTTGTTTTGCTATACTCTATTTTGTGTTTCTCTCATTAGTCATGAACTAAATTTCCATTGGCTGAGTGAGGATGGATTTCTAAGTTGTAGAATGAACCTAGTTTGCTAAGCTTTTAATTCAATATATTCAGTTTGTTTAATAGTGATTTAAGGTCTTGCCTATCAGTTGGCCGCTAAGGGGCTAGATCAGTGGCCTCGGCTTATTGGAAGGGAGTCGAGGTTAGACCTTTGTTAGACAGTGTTTACTGGGCGAGCTTGTGTAGGGCTTGACTTAAATTGTAGGCTACAGGAAGGGGTCTACCACTCATAACCAATACACCTAGGTTAAACTAATACTCCAAACTGGAAAATCGCTATAGGAATATGAGAGAAGTAGAGCGAGGAGTATACTTATAGGATGTGGGCACTTCTATATAGGATATTGGTGGGCTAGCTGAATAACGTTGCGAAAGGCATTTTGTTGCAGCATTGTGAAAGCTTTGCAGCAAAATGCTTTAGCAATGCGTCACATGCAAACTAGGGGAATAATGCGATTTAGACTGAAATCCGAACTCAACTTATCTTTAAACTGATATCTTTCGATCGAATTTCGATCACCCATTTACTTTACTTGTTATTAGTAATAGATAATCAAATAAACAACCAACTCTATTCTCATCACACACAACTTTCACGAGAAACCGACTCATAATTGGTATTGACAGTCTCTATAAGACGATAACTCTACTTACTCTTTATTAATTGTTCGATTGGTTCACTTGCCTCAAGGAAATCGACCAACAAGTTTTTTGGCACCGTTTTCGAGGACTGAAAATACCATTTATGCTTGTAGGTTTCTTTCTAATAAGTTGTGTTTCACCTCACGAAGCTGACTCTCTCTATCTCTAATTTTTAGGTACCCTCTGTAGTGTATGTGCAATTT
Source organism: Acacia melanoxylon (assembly GCA_019022615.1). Lineage (NCBI taxonomy): Eukaryota > Viridiplantae > Streptophyta > Magnoliopsida > Fabales > Fabaceae > Acacia > Acacia melanoxylon. The sequence continues at coordinate 4,813,829 of JAFJYJ010000046.1, forward strand.
CCTCTCTACCGATCTTAAGCCGTACGATCCTAAGATTGAACAAACTTATAAACAGAGGCTTAGAAAGTAGAGGCGAAGGAGTCGCCTGAGTGACTCTGCACACATGGTGGAGGCATATGCTAATTGAGATATCGATCGAGAAGAGCAGGGCCTACTCAATAGGGATAATTAGATCCCACAACAACCCTTGAACCGTGATAATGCTAACATGAATTTAGCCATCACGGAGTTTGGAATTCCTGATCTGAATAGGCTCAACTTAGCAATCAGCCCACCAGACTTTACTACCGGCCAGTTTGAATTCAAAACTATCATGTTCCAGATGCTCAACGTGGCAAGGAAATTTGACAGACTCCCATCTAAAGACCCTCACCTTCATCTCAAAAATTTTATAGAGGTCTACGACGCCTTCATTATCCTTGGAGTCACTGTTGATGCCCTTATAACCAAACTATTCCCATTCTCTCTCCGTGATAAAGCAAGAACGTGGCTAAACACCCTACCAGCCCATTCAATTTCATCCTAGAATGATTTAGGTGGCAAATTCCTATTGAAATTCTTTTCCCCAACTAAGAATCCCCAATTAAGAGAAGACATCACTAGTTTCCGACAAAGTGATCGAGATTTTCTGACTCTCGTAAAATAACCAAGTTCGATATATATATTTGCAGAATAATGTAATTTGGGTCGTTTCTCAAAGGAATCCATAGTGGGTCTAATTTAACAGTAACAAAAACAGAAAAACAGTAAATGAAATCGGGTGTTTTCAGTGGAATTAAAACGCAAGCAAAACAGAAACAGAATGAAATAAATCAAATTAAAAGACGATCAACTGAGAACGGGATTCAAAAGCTCATTCCATCATTAGACAAAAATATTGTAACTAAACTCATAATTGGTTCTGGACGAACTGAAATCTCTGCATTTGTCCATAAAATCCCTTAACTAGACTATCGCCTAGCATTTGTCTGAACACCGGCATGTCACTTTGCTATCACACAGTAAGAACTCTAACCTAGTCCGTACTTTATCCTTGGGATAAACCAATTCGCATTTTAAATTTAAAATTCAAATTGTAAACCAGAATCAGATCTGATTAAGTAAACAAAAATGAGTTCGGTTACCGATTAGAATGCGTCCTCTGGATGAAAATGTGAATCCTTAGTTCATGGATTGATCTTAGAAATTTAGTCCATAATGGCTGGGCAAAACGCAGATGAATATATGATATTCATGAAGAACATGAAGAATAGATGAAGAACAGTTGAGAGAAAAATAAAACTTATGTTTTCAATCCAAAACTGTCAAAAACGTGAATGAATGATGTGTTTCAACTGCTAGGGTAAAAACCCTATCACAAAACGGAATGGGCTCTATAAGTCTGGCCCAAAACAGAAATAAAAGCAAATGAACTTTAATTACAAAATTCGGGCCCAAATAAAAATCCAGAAAAACGTGTCTGACTTTGGCTTCAATTTTGACCAACTTCTTGTTCGAATTTTCCTTTCAAGTCTTCATATCATTTGTAGCCCTTTGAATCATCTAAAAAACAAGACAAGAATAAGGCTAATCAGATGCCTAGTTCAAGAGTTATGGGGGGAACAGTGAAGAACTATAAATCTAGAATTTTATGATTAAAATGAATCAAATCTAATAAAAAGCCCAAAGCCCAAATGGTTATAAAAGGCCATTATTTATTAACTAAATAGTCCTAAATTCACTAATCAAGAGATACAAATAAGTGTATGAAATATTCAAATATCAAATTCCCCCACACTTATCCTTTTGCACTTCTAAGAAAAATTAAATGAAAAAGACTAAAAGAAAAACTCTTCTTTTCTAAAAATTGCCAACAATGTAAAAATTGAACAAGGAACACGAAGCTTCAAAAGGCCAAGCAATCAAAGACCAAAATCCTTTCATCTAAAATTACAAATCATGGCAAACTCAATCAATTATGCTAAGCACATAAGATGGTCTCTCAAAGGGTGCCCTTAATTAATCTCTCAAGTGTATAGGGTAAATAAGTATATCACTCAGTTTCTACTCAAGAAAATTGTTCTACCATAAGCTTGCTCAATTTCGACGTCTCTACTACTCATAACACATGCATGCACAAATCAAGAGAGCTTATTATTCAAGGTTGTAATGGGGTTAGGGTGAAGGTAGGTAATAGTATGGAATGAGAGGTTAAGCACCAAAGAAATAAAAAAGAGTACTAATTAACACAATCATTCTCTATATATGAAACTTTTTATTTTTTTCTTATCTATCTCCTTCTTTTCTATGTATTTTTGTTTTTCTTTCTTTCTTTTGCTTTTTCTTATATATCTCTTTTTTTATATGTATTTTTTTTTTGATAGAATCAATGCCAATCGATGAATGGCACAAAATCAAATATCTCCTCCCCACACTTAAACTGTTGTACTCCTAAGCAACCCCCATACTTAAACACAAAACCTAGGTGAAACCAATGCTCAATAAATTTCCAAGGTGCAGAGTAAAATGGTTTTACGCTTAGGCTTGTAATGTGGCTTAGAAAAGAATGAGTTAAAAAGGCACAAAGGGGCCAACAAAGGAAATATAATGCAAAGGAAAGGCTATTTGGGCCAAGTGGGAAAATGAAAGAAAGAAAACAACCTTCCATCATATTTATGCACGTAAGTGAAAAATGCAGTTTCAAAAAGAAAGAGAGCAAGTTCTAGAGAACATAAATCATGAGCAGATGCATACAAGAAAGTGTAAATGGCAGAATATCACCAAGATGGGGTGAATTGGGTGATTTAAAAATTCTTTTCCATAAACCCAAAACTTCACGTACAAAACAGAGGCTAACAGAGAGAAAGGAGGAAAGATGAACACATAAGATTTATACTGGTTCAGTCGAAACTCTTGACCTATGTCCAGTCCCTAGACTCTCTGGGATTTTCACTATCACTTCAATCAGTTACACACTATGTACTCGAAAGTTATCCTCTCACTAGGATACACTCCCCCTTACAAGTTGTAATCTAATAACTCAATCTCAAAGTCCCAATACTTTGAGATTCTTACAAGGATTTAATAATCAGAAATGAACTCTCTAAAAGAGTAGATAGATAAACACTGAAGTTTAGTATATCCAAAGATATTACACTCAAAAATGAATCAGTAAATGCAAGTTGATCGTATGAGCATTTTTGTCTCTTGGTTGTTCTGGTTATTGAAGGAATTGAATGCTTCAGCTTATATATGATGGAAGCATTTAATGACCGTTGAAGATGTAATGCACCGTTGGAAATAATAAATAGCCGTTAGACTGTTTGTTTCATACGCTTTGATTCAATCCAAGTGCACAGACATTCTTTGTTGATTTTCCCTAAGATTAATCCGTTGGATGATCTGGCATCCAGATAAGGAAAGAAAACATTAAACCCTTTGGAATGTGTAGAGAATGATTTGCCAAATTCATGCTTGGTTTTCTGAACCAACATTGAATGCTCTGACATAATCACTTGGTTTTTTTTACTAATCTTCAGTTAATCCTTCATTTTATCTTCTGAAACTCACTAACTTCTTATCTTTATTGCAATTATACTGATGTATGTGACTAAGATTAAATAATTAAAAAAGGATCTTATTAATCATTCTACCTTTCATAGGAAATCCACAGAGGATAGATACTACTTCATTAAACAAGTGAATCATATATACTTATGAGCAGGTAATCTGAAATATACTTAGTTATTATTAATTTTATCTTTTCATTTCTCCAGTTATAAGATTGGTTGGAAAAAAATGAACCCAATACACAGCCAAGTGCAATCTTTTCCCCTCAAATCTTTGAAACGGCAGAGAAAGTGAGGAGAAAAAGAACTGATTTACAAGATATAGCAAATGTTGCTTCCAACTTAGAGAATCACTTTGCAAGTGGTGCCTATCCATGTAACTCTTACTATAATCTTTCCATTTGGGTTATGCCTATGTTTTTCCTAAGAAGTTTGTTATGCTTATTTGAAGTATCATAAGGAGATGTTAATATTTTTCTGTCAAGTGTGTTATTGGTAGTCATATTGATTATCATGTTGACAAGCTTATATTATGTTTCCTAGAAGAGTCAGTACAACAAAAAGGAAAACATCCATTCATACGTACAAGTGGTAGGTTCAGATCTTTAGAAAATCATAATTCCAGTTACAATGAGAACACAAAACGTACCAAGAAGAGAATCCACCAAACTGCATATAAAGGTTAGTCATTCATGATATAGTTGTGCCGTAAGGACAAAAAATGGTTATACGTAGATAATGCAGTATTAATTTCCATGATAAAGTTGTAATTATTTCTGTAGCATTTATTATTATTATTATTAGGAAAAATTCCATATAAAGCTGCATGAAATAGGAAAAATATAAATCAAGTTGCTAAGTTTAATAAATCCCTAATTAAGTTAATGACCAAATTTAAGATTTCAATATGTGGGTAAAATGACTTTATTTATTATCCTCTTTTAGTCTTCTCTTAAGAGGGTTTCATTGCTTCCTAACTTCTTATGTAGGTAAAATGACCAAAAGATGAAGGTGGTTTCTTATTTGTATATGGTTGTGGTGGAACTGGGAAGACATTCTTATGGAATGCATTGATATCATCACTCTGTGCAAAAGGACAAATTGTGCTCACAGTTGCATCAAGTGGAATTGCTACAACATTATTACCATATGGTAGAACAGCACATTCAAGGTTTGAATTATTATTCAAATTACTGACTCCTCAATGTGTTCAATAAAACAGAATTCCCTTTTAGGAAATCTCTATTAGCTCTGGATGTTTGTTTTGATGATAACTAACCTCTTGTATTACTTATGATTGAAAACAAAATGTTCTACTTTGCAAAATTCACATCTGCATTTTATCTGTCAGATTGGCTCTAGCCAATCTCTTCTGACTCTAGCCAATCTGCTGTCTAGTTTTGACAAAATGCAAATGTTGGCTCTAGCCAATTCCTGCTGACTCGAGCCAAGGCCTGGACTCTAGCCTAACCCATCAGACTCTAGCCAATATCCTGTCTATATTTGACAAAATGCAAATGTTGGCTCTAGCCAATTCCTGCTGACTCGAGCCAAGCCCTGGACTCTAGCCTAACCCATCAGATTCTAGCCAAAATCTTGTCTACATTTGACAAAATGCAAATGTTGGCTCTAGCCAAGTCTGTCTGACTCGAGCCAATCCCTCAGTGAATAAAATATTATTTTATTTGACTCCAGCCTAAGAGCATTGACTCTAGCCAAGTTTTTGACCGTTATCTTCAAATGAACTTCTAACTCTAGCATACTCTGTGCAACTAGAGTTTTGACCCAAACTGGAGCCAAATAACTTTGACTTTAGCCTAGAGCACTCCCATGAGATTAATTTGACTCGAGCCAAAATAAAGCACCTTGAGTTTTGACCCAGACTCTAGCCAGAATATTTTGACTCAAGCCTAGCGCATTACATCTGATCAATTTGACTCTAGCCAACACAATGTACCTTGAGTTTTGACCCGACTCTAGCCCGAATATTCGACTCTAGCCTAGCACGTTTCATCGAACAATCGACTCTAGCTCGAATATTCGGACTCAAGCCTAGCATGTTACATTTGAACTATTTGACTCTAGCCTACACAATATCCCTTGAGTCTTGACCAAAACTCTAGCCAGAATATTGAGACTCTAGCCTAGTGTGTTCCACCAAAGCAATTTGACTCTAGCCAAGAGAACCTGACTCTAGCCAAATTTATCAGTTTGAAAAAACCAGATTTCTAAACCTTGCTAAATCTCTGAGTATGGTTTACTTATTTTATATCTTCACTCATTATTGTTCCTAATCATGTTTAACAAGTTTGTTAATGAGTTTCAGAAGATTTTTATGGGGATTAACGCTAATTTGAAATAAAGCAACAATGTGTCAGAAGCATTTAATGCAAAGCAGAGATATTCACCATTTCGCGATGATGACTCGACAACAATAAACGGCTATTTCCTTGATACATTCTCACCTAATCTCAACGGACAATTTGAATAAAGAATGTCAACGGAGAATAACAGACGAATGTCATGTCAGAGGCATACGAAGGAAGAAACATAGCAACGTTCTTCAACGGAAATATTTATTCACTCAACGGCTAATTCAAAGAGTCTCAACGGATAACTTCAAGCTTGTACAACGGACATAAATGCCACAACTATAAATGGTAGAAGCATTCAAATCTACAACTGTGAGAACGGGAAACACTGTGCATTCAATTCGATATTATTGCAATCTTCCGTTTCATTTAATATCTTCGGATATTCTTGTACTTTGATGTTCATCACTCTATCTACTCGTGAGGAGTTCATAAACCTTTACCTTTTTATTAGTTGAATCTTAAGGTTGAGGAACCTTAAGAGAGGGTGTATCAATTACAACTTGTAAGGGGGAGTAGAGTCTGTGAGGATCATCCTTCGTTTACAGAGTGTGTAATTGTGTCTGTGGTTATTTGGTTACAACTTGTAAAGATGAGTAAGTCCTAGTGAGAGGATTACTCGAGAGTTACAGAGTGTGTAATCAAGTTTCGAGATAGTGAAATCCCAGTGTTTCTGGGGACTGGACGTAGGTCAAGGATTTGGACCGAACCAGTATAAATCCATTGTGTTAAATCTCTCTTACCCTTACTCTATTTATCCCTGTTTCGCACTATCCCTTTCGCGAGAAAATTTTATATCCCCAATTCACCCCCCCTCTTGGTGATATTCCGTCTTTCAATCTCATCACATCCACAAAACTTATTATATGGGATGAGGCACCAATAGTGCAACATTTTTGTGCTGAGGCATTTGATAGGATCCTAAGGGATATCATGCATTATGATAGACCTTTTGGTGGCAAGTGTGTTATTATGAAGGGTGATTTTCGTCAGATATTACCAATTATACCAAAAGGAACAAGAGGAACAATTGTCAATGCATTCATCAATTCTTCTTACTATGGGATCAATGCATCATTTTCCAATTGACCAAGAATATGAGGTTGAATTCTTTTGCTTTAGGGACTGATCATGATAAGTTGGTGTGGTTCTCAAGATGGCTATTAGATGTTGGTGATGGCAAATTAGGGGACTCACATAATGGTGTTGAGGAAATTGAAATACCAGGTGAATTGTTAATTTCAGGCTATCAAGATCCAATTCATGCAATTATGGAATCAACGTACATAAACCTCTTGGAAAATCTGAACTCTAACGAATACTTCAATGATAGAGCAATCTTGGGTCCAACTATTGAAATGATTAATTGTATAAATGAGCACATGTGCTCCATGTTTCCTGGAGAGACATATGAATTTCTTAGTTATGACTCAATTTGTAAGTCAAGTGAAGATAGTGATAGTTTTGACAACTTGCATACCACAGAATTTCTTAACACCATTAGTTGCTCCGATATGCCTCCACATAAGCTAACATTGAAAGTAGGAGCACCTATAATGTTGTTAAGGAATATTGATCAATCCTCTGGATTATGCAATGGAACACGGCTCCGTATAACTCAGCTTGGAAAGACTGTCATTGAGGCGATTACATTAAATGGTTCACATCCAAATCAAAAGGTCCTCATTCATAGGATGGACATGAATCCTTCTGAAAGTATATGGCCTTTTTGTATGAAATGGAGACAGTTCTCTATTACCCTTTCCTTTCCTATGACTATCAATAAAATTCAAGGACAATCTCTTCGTCATGTTGGTTTATATCTTTGCAAGCCAGTTTTTACACATGGCCAATTATATGTTGCATTATCCAAGGTTAAAAGCATGGATGGTCTAAAGATTGTTGTGGATGATAATGGTTGTGGCAACAACACAAGAAATGTTGTGTACAAAGAGATATTTAGGAATGCTAATTGATTAGAAGATGTTGTTGTTTAACATTATTGATATTTTATTTGTAATATGTACTCTGAATCAATTAGAGGATATTGTTGTTTGCCATTGTTAATGTTTCATTTCTAATATGTAGTCATTCATTGGTTGTGATGTTTTAATGTTCTATAAAGACAAGAAAGTTTCAACACTTAGATAAGAAAATATGTTTAAGTGACTCATGAAATACTTTCATCCCGTGCAACGTACCGGGAAGCACAAACTCGTTGCCTTAATAGAGGTACCAAGCATAGATGGAGGAAGCAGAGAGAAAGTTGACTGAACACCAGCAGTAGGTGAAGATTAAGCCTCATTGGCTCTGGACTGAATGGCTCTAGATTTAGTGGGAGCTCTAGACTGACCTGACCATTCTTTAAAAGAGATCCTCATATGGTTCAAATGAAATTGGCCAAACATCATAGTAGACACAGGTTTCTCATTTAACTCTAGATGCCAAATCCTTTCTTGAAAGAGGATTGTAGAAGTTAAGTTTGGAAAAGGTATGGTGGTAGACACTTTTGAATCAAATCTAAACCTTTTCATCTCATTATAAATCCACTGGCCAATATTGTGAGAGACTTCAGAAATAACAAAAGCAAAGAAATAGTAGTCTCTTTGAGCAAAATGAGTAAAAATTTTGCCTTTTTACATAAGGTTTATAGAATAGATATACCAAAGGACCCTATGAATAAGAGGCATAACACAGAGGGAAAGGTCAGTGACTCTAATAGTTCACCTGGCCTGAGAATTTTGAAGATTTCCTCATCAGTGAACTTATTTTCTAGGATAGGGGGAGGATCAATGATCCTTAAGAGAGTATTAAGGAATTCAAAGTAGTCATTTGTTCTTCCACAAAATCACCATTATCATCAAGACTATTGGTGATACTCATGTTGAAATAAAAGGATTTGACAATTGAAGGACTATAGGAAGTTTGAATAGCTAACAGGTTTTCAAAGGGCTTAAGTCAAGTGGATAAGTCTAGATTACACTCATCCTTAAGCTTAGCGAGATCAATATAAACAGTGGGACAAAATCCACGATTTGCATAGTGTTCTCAAAAGAGTTTTTAGTCAAACTCAGAATAACAACTGGATTACAAATTTAGCCAGGAGGAGGTCTACCAATCCTAGAGGATTCTAAAAGAGAAGGCGTGGGTCCATATACCTTTGACGACGACTGGCCTTGAGTAGGAGTTGAAGATTGACCCTTATTTGCAGTGGCTTTTCTAGGTTTCTTATGAATCTCAACAACAGGCTCCATATCCTTCAACTTAGCAATTGCATCAGTCGATGAGCAAGTCTTAGGAAGCTGCTTTGAAGGTTCCTTAATCACAACACTCATGGCCTTTGGTCTTGGAATTTCTTCTTCTTTTACAACCTTCGGTTAATACCTCTTTGGACGTTGCTTCTCCCTTCTATGTCGTTTCATTGGAAGAGGAGGTGACGAGGATTGAGTAACTTCATAGTTGGAGGAAGAATCATTTGCTTTGGAAGGGTTTTTCAATCTCATGATGGAGGATTTGGCTCGAGTTAGGGTTTCAAGTTGAGAGGTTTTTTAGAACAAAAGAGATATGACTCGAGGGTTTTGAAAAAGTGAAGAGAAAAGATTGTGCAGGTATATATATAAAAATCTGTGACTCAAGTTACCTTATGATGACTCAATTGAGCATTTAAAGTTTGCTTACCTGGACTTCAAGTGTGTGTTGTGAACACTTGAAAAAGAGCTTGACACAAGTTATGGAAGAGCACACTTGAGTTAGCTGCTCGAGTCCTTCATTCTTTACTATATTTACAAGTTGATTTTCCCATTGTAAGCTCTCTGTCCTCTGTTGACTCGAGTTCACCATGTCTTCACTCGAGTTAAGAACTCACCCCAAACTTGTTTTACTCTCTATCTTCCATTGACTCAAGTTCCCATCAGTCTACTCGAGTTAGCCTTTTCACACTTCCAATGAATGAGATACCTAAAAATTTAGACAAGAGTCAGATTCTTGATTTGGAGTTCACTGGAGTCATTTACCTTTGAATCGAGTTGACAACTTGAGTTACTCATTTATCACTTCCAGTGAGGCACTTCAAAGAAGAGTGTCTTTGAACTCAGAGCAGAGCAACTCTATGGTGAGTTGAGTTCCAATTGAGCTACTCGAGTCATTGACTCGAGTTATCTTTTTTTTGCTCGAGTTGATGTAAGTCTGCATAGATAAATATTAGAGCCATATTGTATTGAAGACAAGAGATAACAACACACTTTTAGTACAAAATCCTTAACTTGAGTTACTTGCTCGAGTTAAGAAATGCGCACTCGAGTTATATGAAGACTTTAGCAATACAACGCAAGTATAAAACATAAGACACAAGTCATACTTGAGTTAAAGAAAAATCAACTCAGGTTATACTCAAGTTGTCACTTAACCACTTGAAGTGAAGTCAGATTTCTCTTACATTTCAGCAGTTTGCCCGACATGACTCGAGTTAACAGCATTTTTACTCAAATCATCTTGACTATGTTAGTCTCTATTTCTTTTCTTCTTTACAGAGGTCCTGCAAAAACAAAATCTAGACACTCTGAAGCTTAAGTTAGTGACTATTTATCATCAAAACATAATCAAAATAGGTAAAGATGACTTACAACTCATTGGGATTTACCATTCCCAATTCTCTTCAGATGAACATGAACTACTTCTTAGCTAAAGGCTTTGTGAAGATATCAACAAGTTAAAGATGAGTGGGGATGAACAACACCTTGACATCCTTCTTTTAAACATGATTTCTGATGAAGTTATGTCTAACATCAATGTGCTTGGTTCTTGTATGTTGAAATGGATTCTTCGCCAAGCTAATTGTGTTGGTGTTGTCACAGAGAATCAAGATTTCTTTTAGGTGGATTCCCAAATCTTGAAGTTGTTGCTTAAGCCATAATACTTGAGCACAACAACTTGATGTAGCAACATATTCAACTTCAATCGATGATAATGAGACAATTATTTGCTTCTTGCTAAACCAGGAGACAAGTGAACATCCAAGGAACTCACTGATGAGTGCTATTTATGCCATGTTTTCCCTATGTTATATGACTATATTGTATGGTGAATATGAGCTTAACTGCATTCAATCTGAACAAAAAGACATTAATTCATTATATAAGGAACTTAAGGATAAATCTCACATTTATCCTAAACATGCGCTGAGAAGAGAATAAGTTTTGAGGTTTTATGAAAAAGGCGCATAACATAGCTGATACAATGCTATAACATCAGGACAACTTTATCGAAGTGCAATACAAAGCATCCATGAGGCTATAGAGGAGTAAGTGAAGCAATGCTATGCGGCATTTTTCAGAAAATATAGTGCAGGTCATTAAGTAACGGTTAGATTGATGACACATTGGAATAGAAGATGCGGAGACTCGAAACTAAGATTTGAAGAATCATGCACTATCAACAAAATTAACCTACCGAGATTGGAAAGAGAGACCACGATTAGACTTCGACAGATTTGGAAAGGCCCAGTTCGCTGGACGTACGCCGCAAGTAGATTTGAATATATAAAGAAACAATAGCCAGCCCTAAAGGGGGTTGAAGTCGTCGAGAGTCAAGGACCATTCCATACGACCAGACTCGAAAGAAGAGTGAGAGAAGTTACAAGGCACCAGAACTCCAAGAGAACCCAGCATCCTTCTTTGCAGTGAGGCGGAGACAAGAAGATGTGGAGTTGTGACGTGACAGGGCTTCTTTCACGCCACCGAAACCTCCATCAAGCTTTCTGTTTTTCTTCTTTAATTCATTCTAGTTAATCTTGTGATCATGGGCTATCCTGTTGTGCTCTGTTTAGTGATTCCCTCGTTAGTCATGAACTAAACCTCCTATAGCTGAGTGAGGATGATTTCCTAAGTTTGGAATGAACCCAATTGCTAGTTTTAAATTCAATACATTCAGTTTGCTTATCAGTGATTTAAATTCTCGTCGATTAGCGAGATCTAAAGGCTAGACCAGTGGCCTTGGCTTACTAAGAGGGAGTCGGGGTTAGACATCTGAGAAACAGTGATTACTGTTAGTTCTCTATGTGTTTTGATGATAACTGACAATGCAAACACAAGTTGAATTTTGTCTTTGGTAAGTTGAAAAGCTTACTGTCAAAGGCAAACTCGAGTTTTGGAAGCAAAACTCAAGTTTGGACTTGACAGAGAGTAGCTCAAATTTATGAACTAAAGAAAACTCCAGTTTGCTTAGGCAAACTCGAGTTTGCAAGACACAGAGAGCACTTAAGTTTTTCACATTAAGACAAACTCGAGTTTGGGTTTACAAACTCGAGTTTGTACCATACAGAGACACTTCAATATTTCCTGAAGAATACAAAACTCCAGTTTTGATTTACAAACTCCCGTTTTCATCTTCCATAAATTTTGTAAAAGTTTTCTTTTGTGAGGAAACTCGGGTTTGGGTTTTGTAAACTCGAGTTTTGGTCATACAGAGAGCTCCCAAAGTTTTGAACTTAAGCAAACTCTAGTTTTCATATGGAAACTCCAGTTTGCACCAAACAAAGAGTTTTGTCAAGTTTTGTAAACTTGACCAAACTCGAGTTTGTGTTTTCCAAACTCGAGTTTGGGCTTGGCAGAGAGTCTAAATGTTTTTCATCCTAAAAAAACTCCAGTTTGCTTTGCAAACTCCAATTTGCACTTGGCCAAGCATTTTCTGAGTTTCCAAAGTTTTTAAGGAAACTCGAGTTTGGAGTTGTAAACTCAAGTTTGCGCTTGACAGAGAGTTATCATATTTTTCCACTTTGAGAAAACTCCAGTTTGTTTTCAAAAATCCAGTTTTCACTTAGCAAGGTTTTTCAAATGTTTTCAAGTTTATTTAGAAACTTGAGTTTGGGTTAGTAAACTCAAGTTTGTGCCTTACAGAGAGCTTTGCTCATTTGAGTAATTTTGAAAACTCTAGTTAGGATTTGAAAACTCCAGTTTTGCGCTTTTGGACTTAAACATGTTTTCACTATAAAAGTCCAAAACTCGAGTTAGTCATTAACAAACTCGAATTTGCTCAATATTTCAAAATGTGCTTCAAAACTCAACTTGCGACATTCTTCTCTGGAAGAAGGAAACTCGAGTTAGGATTTGGAAACTCGAGTTTGGCCTTCTGCAAACTCCAGTTTGTGAGAACAAACTCGAGTTTGTGTCGCTGTGTTTGAAAATCAAATTGCACCAATTTGTGAAATCTTCATGTTTGATCTTAATACTTTTTATCATCACTCAATACTATTCCTAACTATGTTTAATCAGTTTGTTAGTGAGTTTCAGATGATTTAGAGGATGTTAAATGAAGATTTGAACAAAAGCAAAAAGTGACGTCAGCACATTAAATGCAAAGTCCATAAAACTTGCATCCTTTTGGACAATCATTCTACACACGTTGCAAAGGGGTTAATGTTTCCTTTCCTCATCCAGTAGCTGCTCTTCCAATGGATTAATATTCAAGAAGTCAACCATAAACTTCTATGCAACTGGATTAAGCAAAGAGTAGAGAGAGAAGAAGACCAAAGCTCAAGCTAATCCTTCACTAATGTTAGCAATGGTCACATTGAAGATTACAACGGTCATTTAATGCTATCTTGGTATAAATAGAGCTACATTCAATTCTTCTCAACAACCAATCTGCAGAAAACGAAAATCATTCAAGTTTCCAACTACTCTTTCAGTTTTCTTGTGTAAAGTATCTTTCAACACATTTGTACTTCAGTGATTATATTTATCCACTCTTAGAGAGAGTTCATTTACTGAAAATCATTTATTGTAAGAATCTCAAGTCAGGGGACTTGGAGATTGGGGATATTGATTGCAACTTGTAAGGGGGAGTAAGTTCTAGTGAGAGAATTACTCTTGAGTTACAGAGTGTGTAATCAATTGAGATAGTGAAAATCCCAGAGAGTCTAGGGACTGGACGTAGGTCAAGAGGTTGGACCGAACCAGTATAAATTCCTTGTGTCTTGCTTCCTCTTCTCTTACTCTGTTGTGCTCTGTTTTTGTATTCAAGTTTCAGAGCACTATCAAAGTATGGAAAGTATATGTCGATGGTTCTTCAAATGCAAAGGGTAGCGGAGCCGGAATCATAGTTGAAAGCTCGGAAGGTGGCGCCATTGAACACTACCTCCAATTGGAGTTCCAGACCTCGAATAACCAGGCTGAGTATGAAGCTCTACTTGCCGGATTATTACAAGCAAGAGAACATGGAGCGCAGAGAGTAAGGGTTTTCACCGACTTGCAGCTTGTGGCCGCACAGATAGAGGGCACTTATCAGACAAAAGGTCCGTTACTGGCTAAGTATCTCAATAAAGTTAAGGAGGTGATCTCCGACTTCGACGAGGTTATAATCACCCACATCCCAAGAGAAGAAAACACCCGAGCTGACATTCTATCAAAACTCGCCAGTACCAAGGGCCCGGGAAGCTTCCGAACCGTTATCCAGCAAAATCTAACAGAGCCAAGCTGCGTCATGACTATCTTGGCCGCTACGGATTGGAGGAGACCGATTGAAGATTATCTTGAAAGAGGGATTATACCGACGGATTCAGTCGATGCAAAGAAATTAATGCGGGAAGCCGCCATCTACACAATGATTGACGACCAGCTATACCAGAAAGGTCTACACTCTCCAATGATGAGATGTTTAGACTCATCCGAGGCCAAGTATGTTTTGACTGATATACATCAAGGCGTGAATGGCCATCACATGGGGGGCAAGGCCCGTGCTAGGAAAGCTTTGCGGGCCGGATATTACTGGCCAACAATGAAGATAGATGCCATGGAAGCGGTCAAAAAGGTGTGAAAGTTTCCGTAAACATGCCAAGATTATTTGGCCTCCGCCATCAGAATTAAACGGCATCTCGGCCCCTTGGCCCTTCTACAAATGGGGAATGGATCTCCTAGGGCCATTCAAAGCAGCCCCGGGGCAATTTAGGTGGCTCATCGTGGCGGTAGATTACTTTACTAAATGAATCAAAGCCCGAGCCTTTAACCTCTATCACCTCAGCGCGGATTCAAAGGTTTGTTCGACACAATATTGTCTCTCGATTCGGAATCCCAGCCGAAATAGTCACAGACAACGGGACCCAGTTTATAGACAAAGGGTTCCAGGCTATGATGTCAGATCTAGATATCGTACAGCACTTCGCCTCGGTGGAACATCCACAATCAAACGGCCAGGCCGAAGCAGCCAATAAAGTCGTTTGAGACGGCCTAAGGAAGCGGATGCAAGACGCAGAGTCCAACTGGGTCGAACAACTCTACAGCGTACTATGGGGGTACAGGACCAGCGTGCAGACCTCAACCCAGGAAACCCCCTTCCGGTTGACCTATGGGTGCGAGGCGATGATCCCGGTGGAGATAGGGCTACCGTCATGGAGGAAGGCTAAAGTAATTCAAGAGGGAGGCGAGTCAAACGAGGATGCCTTGAGGACCGAACTGGACTTAATTGACGAGATCAGAGTCAGGGCGCATTGCAAGGAGCTAGCTACCAAGCAACTCATCGCGGCAAAGTATAATCGGAAAGTAAGACCCCGTTCTTTCAACAGGGGCAACCTAGTACTCCGACGTCCAGATATTGGAAACAAAAACGCCAGAGATGGCAAGCTAGCAGCAAATTGGGAAGGTCCGTATCGAATCAAAGAAAAGCTAAGCAACGGGGCATATATACTAGAAACCCTAGGAAGAAAGCTCATCAAAAGAACCTGGAATGCCGACAAGCTGAGGATCTACCATAGCTAAACCTCGGCTCGGACGACTTTGATAATTGAATTCGGTTTATTTTTCCTTATTTAAATTCATGCCATTTACATTTGTTATTTTCCATTAACGACATTACATCTTTGAAGTTTTATCTTAAAGAAGGAACCCGTAGTGGAGTTCTTATTCCAAAATGCGTGTTGTTTATAACTTAAGTTTTTTTTTCCGAGGTCCACGAACCCGGTTACTTACACTGAGGTCCACGAACCCGGTTACTTACACCAAGGTCCATGAACCCGGTTACTTACACCGCGGTCCACGAACCCGATCTCAATTAACACATCTAGATGGATGTCACTAGGGCCGATGTGCCTAGGTTACGAGCAATGTGAAGTCGCCTGTAAAGGTCTTCACAAAATTGACGCGTCAACGCTCGCTCCTTGATAAAGAGGATGAATTGTCACGCCGACCCTGATCAGGTCAAAATGTTTGGCTTTGTGTTACGCACACCTCAGCTTAAACATGTGACATTTTGCCCTTATCTTGGTGAATGAACCCGGACAAGGGAACCAGAACTCGGTAGTGCATTAAATAAACATCCTATGCGATTACAAAATGAAAAATCTACCAAACGTCCCCAGATTGGAGGACTAGAAGAAAACGCAGATCTACAATATTAAAGACCCTGGCCCGGTCAATCCAATGGTTAGCATGTTAAAATGCGTAATCAAAGAGTAATGATTAATTTATAATTTATAAATTATAAAGTAATTTCATAAACGCCGAACCAAAGCGGCAAGTATCTAGTACAAAGACTCATAGCAAGGGCACAGACGCCCAAAAAAACATAAAGATTGGCAGATCACGAGTCAGCAGTATTCTGTTGCTCGGGAACCTCTGCTGAAGGAAGTACCGGAACCTCCGTTGAAGGAGCCTCCGGTACATCTGCCGAAGGAGCCTCGGGCACATCCGCCAATGGAACGTTAGGTAAAACCGCTGAAGGAGTGTCAGGTAGGATCTCAGGAAGACCGACAGGAGATGCCTCGGTGTCTTCCTCCTCTCCTTGCGCATCGCCTTCAAGCTCCAACACTGAGGTGTCTTCAGGGGACGGAGGAGGAGGATAGAACCGACCTTCGTGAACATATGCTCGATAATGACACTTGCCCAGATCTAGTGTGACATCAGGGTTCCAGTAATGGATCTGGGCCAAGGTCATATCAAAGGCATCATTGGCAGTAGTCGCGATGGTGGAGGAACAGCTGGCATGAGCCTTCTAGATGTCTTCAAGCGCCGCTTTGGTCCCACCCAACTCTTTGGCAAGACTCCCCCTCTGAGTCTGGACCGTCTTCAGCGCATCCATACATTCGGAATGGGCAGTCTTCAGGGTAAGGAGCTCAGAGCTTGTTGACACCAGACTGTTCTTGACATAGCTCAATTCCTCTACCGCCTTTCGAGCCGACTCCTTGGCGGCCTTCAATTCTCCCTCGAACTTTTCCCGTGTAGCCACTGCCAAGTCTCTCTTTGTCTCCATATGACGCTTGTCAGCCGAGATGGAGACAATTTGGTGCTTCAGATGAAGCATAGATTGTACCATGCCGACCCCCTACAGCAGACGATGTTGTACGGAATGAGCTAAACACTCATCAGCATCCGTCAGGGGAAGTACAGGATCCTGGAACCGACGAGGAGGGAATAAGGCGACACTAAGCTCCTCGGTGACCCCCATTTCCCAAGCCAACCCTCGCGGCAGCTTAGTAAGAGGAGGAAGGAGGAGAAGTTGTAGTTGGCGATGACTGAGAAGAAGGTAGAGCCTCTGCAACTACAGCTTCCTTCTGCTTAGAGAGAGTTGACTTGGCCGAAGAAGGGTTGGAGGTGTCAGCTTGAGCCAAGGTCCAGACCATTCTAGTCGGTTGGGATTGCGCTTGTGACGCAGCTCACTTCTGGCTTCGACCGGCTTCAATGGCACCATGGGTACGTGACTCCGGCCGCGGAGGATCCCCACCATCAGGATTCACGTGGGAGAGATAGGGAGGCAACTCGGTCATAGCTTGAGCTTCAATAAGAAGATAAGAAAAGAGGTTAGTCATCGCATGGAACAGGAAAGCTTAAAAGATTAAAGCGGGGCATATAAAGAATTCATACAAATAACATATCCCGGCTTGGAGCCGGGACCGGTAATAAAGTAAGCTGCACTCCGGCTGCCATAGGTAGTAACATATGACACCAACCGGTCAACAGAAAGAACCTCCTCGGCAGGGAAATCGTCTGGTTCAACTTGGTAAGTGGAGGGGACCACCTTGTGGTGATCATACGTCCAGTACAACGGGAACTTCCATTCCACTGTGTTTCCCTCTGCCCGTTTCAGAAACCAGGGCTGCTGCCCGGGCTTGGCCATGACTTTAAAGAAGCCGTTCTTGAAGTGCTTGAAAGAGTCCGAGAAAGCAGTCAAGAGCTTCCTGTCAGGATCACTTCGAAGTAAAGTAAGCCCCTTCAATTTATCCGCCTCCTTACTAGAGCGAGGGGTAAACGGACAGAAGAAAAAAAAAAAAAAAAAAAAAAAAAAAAAAAAAAGGGCGGTCGTGCAAGGAATAGGATCTATGAAAGAACTGCATAATCGCTCAAAGGCCACTATATAGGCCCACCCATTGGGATGAAGTTGGGAGGGGGCAGATGAAGATAATCCAAACAAGACATTTGGAACTCGGTAAACGGGAAGCGAATACCGAGCTGGGACAGGTAGGCTTTATAGAAGAAAAAGAAATTAGTACACCTGGCTGCCCTGGATGAGCAAACGGGCTCATCAGCATCAGGAGGGCTTAGGCAACAACCTTCAAACTCCCCCAGATCCATCCGATTAAGCTCGGCTTCGGTCATTAAGGAGCGAGTAATGAGTACGTCGTATGTTACCCAAGGAAACCGTTTAAGGAGGGCTTTGGAAGGGACGGAGGAATTCATCTCCTCGGGGTCGGATCGGCCACTTACTTGAGAGGAGGATGACTCCATGTAGACCTAAAAACAAACAAAAATGAAAGAGGGAAAAGATCAGTAATTGAAGGGTATACCTGACGCATGCATATTCATGCTAGAAGAAGGGCGACTTCCGAGGTTAGCGGCCAAGGTAGAAACTATGGGGGACCTATGTCGGCAGGAGCTGGGGGTAGTATTCGCCAGGAAATCCCAGCCGTTCGCAATAAAGTACGAGCTGTCGGCGAGACAGTCCCAACAGGGGTCGAGGTATCCCTCAAGCATAGATTCAACCCTGGCGCATAGAGTGGGCTTGTAGAAATTAAGAGAATCGATCAAGATGGCTTCAGGTACATCTCGACCTACGGGGTTCGGCAATCCGCTTTGGAAAGGATGAGTATTTGGATGTCTAAGAGAGGTG
Source organism: Acacia melanoxylon (assembly GCA_019022615.1). NCBI lineage: Eukaryota > Viridiplantae > Streptophyta > Magnoliopsida > Fabales > Fabaceae > Acacia > Acacia melanoxylon. The sequence continues at coordinate 4,832,841 of JAFJYJ010000046.1, forward strand.
GAACGCAACCTCCTAGTACTCCCCCTACTGGAACCACCATGGAGTAAAAGGTTAGATCTAACTCCTTCGGTCAAAGGTGTCCCCAATATCCAATGGCTGGACCTCGGGAAACGAGCGCGTAATGCCTCTTCTTCATCTTCTGGGGTGAGAGATGGGTTTGAAAATGACGAAGGATTATTCCTATGCATCAAAACACAGAGGAAGAAACCTATAACAGGTACAAAAGGGGATGAGACTCAGGAGAAGTCAAAGGGGATATTCCAGCAAAAAGGAACATACACCCAAGGGAAGAAACTCAGAACTCCACGATGACTCAAAGGCTATCACTAGAACTCACTAGAACAAACCCAGACAGAAAACTAGAAAAGCCAACCAAACAGAAATTACGTAGGAGAAAAGCAGGAATGAATGATCAAGGCTACCAAAGCCACACTGCAGTAAGAAGAGAAGAAGAAAAGAACAATACCTGATAAGAAGGAGTGCAGGAAGAACTGAGATAGGATCAACGGAAGCTCTGTCGCGGCGAGAGTGTCGTACCGGAGAATGGAGAAAGATAGAGAAAGCAGAGAAGTCGAGTGATTGGAAAATGAAAGAAAAGGTGAGTAAACGGAGGGAAGAGTAAAGCAGAAGTTTCAAACGGCAGGGGTAAAATGGGAAAATTAAATATGACGTGTGATGTGCGCTGAACGCATTAAAGGCGCACGAAATCCAAAGACGGCGAAGCAGGACAGTTAAAATCCCGGGCCAGTCCACGGGTGCCACATGGCAGGGGGCAATGATGGAGAAGGCAGAAGGGTTTTTTGACCTAGAAACACGCTAGAACTTTGGGCCTTACCTCAGACCCCGGCCTCCGGGATAAAAGTTTCTCGAAAAAAGAAATATCTCAGCAATATCACGGACTCAGCAAGCCCTTACGTATGGTCTCGGATCCTGAGCTCAAACCTCAGATTCAGGAGAACGTAACTACCGTGGCTGATGCTAATAGTGAACCGGCTCAGGCCTTCACCATATGCCACCTGGCTACCGGATTAGCAATATCTCGAACTACGATGGCTTTGATCCCTATACAGGGTATGTAGGCCCTAGGCGCCATACCTAGGTCAAGCCCAAATAAATCAAAAACCCCACATGCTAGACTGACGGGTATAGCCTACCTCAGTATTGCACCTCAGACAGAAATTACCAGAGCATGATACATCTCGGCAGATCAAACGCTTGAACTATCGAGCTGGGGGGCAACTGTTACGGTTCGGCATATCGGCCCAAAGGTCTAGACGGCCCAATACGAAGTATATCATATATTTTGGATATGCCTACAATCATGGAGAATCTATCATATCTACAATCAAAAGATAAGATAGATCATGCAGTTACTATATCCATGCATACCCTATATATACAAGGGCATAAACCTAAGGTGCACAGGTTCTAACTCAAACCTACTAAATTCAGTATCACTGTGCACATCCCCACTTGACACATTCCCCTTCCCCCCTTTAAGGCGAATAGTCTATAGTGTGCGGTGATCCCGTCTCCTTCAGGATATCGACTCCATAGGTATCCTGGTGGATCACATTGATCAAATATCAAAATACTAGCCCATCGGGCTAGACATCTGGTTCCACACCAGAACAAGTAGGTTCAACGATAATACTATTGAATTACTTGCTTTGAGCATGGCTTTAGATCCAAGAAACAGGTACAAGTCATTTAATAGTGATAATATTTGCAAACTTGTTGATAAATTTTATTCTAGAGATTTCATAGAACAGGAAAAATTGCATTTGAAGATGGAGTTACAACATTTTGAGCTCGACATTCCTAATATTTTGAGCATGCACTATAGAATGTAGCCGGCGACTGTTGATACCTCCAGTGACGACCCCCTTTTTGCTTAATAGTTGTGATTTATCTGATAAAAGCTCACCCTTTTCCTTTTCTTGATTTTCAGGTACATTCTGTAGTGCATGCGCAACTCACCTTCAGCCAACCTAGAGCCTTACGATCCCGAGATCGAACGTACTTACAAGTAAAGGCGCAGGAAGCAGAAGCGAAGAAGTCAACTCTTTGACCCCGCAGACATGGCGGATATGCCTGTCAATCATGATCAGGATTGAAGGGAGCCACAAGTGATAAACATGGACAATTAGGTCCCGCCCCCTCCAAATCCAGAGGGAACAAAAGCCATCAAGGAATTCGGGATTCCAGATTTAAGCAAATTAAATTCGGCTATCACACCACCAACCCTTAATGCGGGACACTTTAAAATTAAAGGTGTTATGATTCGGATCTTTGAAACGGCCGGCCAATTTGGAGGACTCCCATCCGAAGACCCGCATTTACACCTTAAGGCTTTCATGGAGGTGTGTGACTCATTCGTCACTCCAGGAGTCACGCCTGATGCAGTTCGAGTTAAATTATTTCCATTATCTCTTTAGGACAAAGCTCGAACGTGGCTCAACAATTTACCAGCCAACTCAATCACTTCCTGGAACGATTTGGGGAGCAAATTCTTGCTCAAGTTCTTCCCACCTACTAAGAACGCCCAACTCATAGGAGATATCACTAATTTCCAACAAAAGACTAGTGAATCCACATATGAAGCATAGGACAGATTCAAAGACCTCCTCCGAAGGTGCCTACAGCACGGACTGTGCAAATGGGTTCAGTTAGAAACATTCTACAGATGTCTCGATGGACAAACACGATTAATCGTAGATGCCTCATCTGGAGGATCCATCTTGATGAAGTCTTATGAAGAAGCCCATGACTTGCTGGAGCGCATGGCTATGAATAGCCACCAGTGTCAAGCAGACAGGGCTACACCATCCAGAACCGTTGCTGGAACCCATGAATTGGATGTTATGACTGCACTCACTACTCAGGTATCATCTCTGACTAATATGGTGAAAGGACTGATGCTTCCTTCAAGCAACACATCACTGCATCCATCTCAGGTAGCTTGTGTGTACTGTGGCGGAGAGCACCCTTATTCTCAATGCTCTGCCAACCCTGAGTTTGTCAACTTCGTTAATAACTTTAACAGGGGTAGTAACACCAACAATCCGTACTCTAACACATACAACCCAGGATGGAGGCAACACCCAAATTTTTCATGGAGTTCTCAAGGTCAACAAGCAGCGGGACAATCATCAGGCCCACAATACCAAAACAGACCATCAAACCCACCAGGGTTTACCCAGCAAGCACGGCAGCAGGGCGGTGATTCAGAACCGCAACACTCTATGTTGACTCTCTTGAGGGAGTATATGGCAAAGAATGACACTATCATTTAGAATTAGCAGGTCACTCTTAGAAACCTTGAAAACCAAGTGGGACAACTAGCTACTACCCTTAACAACAGACCCTCAGGATCTCTGCCTAGTAACACTGAAGTCCGCAGGATCCAAGGAAAGGAGGAAGTAAAGCTAATAGAGCTCTGAAGCGGCAAGAGTCTGGAACCTATGAGAGTGACCAAGCAACCTACTGAAGTTGCTGATCCGCAATTTGGGCAAACAAAGAAGGGGAAGGAGAGTGCCAAGCAACCCCTTTATGAAGAACGACAGCACTTACTGCCATCACGAGCTGAGCAAGATATCGATGCTAAAACATTGCCTCTAGCCACTACTCTAAATGATCATGTGCAACATCTAAACAGAAGTGCTAGAGCATCATCATCTCAACATAACCGCTATCTTGGAGTACCTAGTGTGCCTAAGCGAACGCCACCTTTTCCACAAAAACAGGGTCAAGAGAAGTAATTCCCCCAAAATTCCTCGACATGCTATGGCAATTACATATTAATATCCCTCTGGTGGAAGCGCTGGAACAGATGCCTAACTATGTGAAATTTATGAAGAAAATTCTGTCCAAAAAGAGACAGCTAGAAGAAGTCGAGACCGTAGCGTTGACCCAGGACTGCAGTGCCATGCTAACGAATAGGCTACCACTGAAACTAAAAGACCCTGGCAGCTTCACAATCCCCTGTGCCATTGAACCTCAATACTTAGGGAAGGCCTTATGTGACCTCGGAGCCAATATTAATTTGATGCCGATGTCTGTCTTCAAAAGATTAGCAGTTGGGGAGGCAAGACCCACAACAGTTATGTTGCAGCTAGCCAATCGCTCCATCGTCTTACCTGAAGGAAAAATTAAAGATGTCCTGGTGAAAGTTGATAAGTTTATATTTCCAGTGGACTTTATCATACTTGACTTCGAAGCGGATCACGTGGTCCCAATCATCATGGGAAGACCATTCATGGCTACTGGGAGGACCTTGATTGATGTGGAGAAGGGAGAACTCACGATGAGAGTCAACAACGACCATGTGACCTTTTCAATCTTGAAAACGGCACAATGTGCAAACCCAGTAGAAGGAGGCCAACAAGGTAACAAGGATGGCGACATAGGGACAACTTACAACCCTGTGTCCAGCTTGAACTAATCACTTAGGAAAGTCTGGCTGAAGACTCTAAAGCAAGTGCTATTGAGAGACAGCCCAAATTCTTGTTTTCTCTTTTATTCAGCAGCCATAAGAGTCGTGTTGGGCCTGGTCAATGCTATAGCGTGAAGCAAGGCATTTTAGCCCCAGCACAGCAGCTTGCAATAAGCCCACAAATAAACGCCACTAAGGTACACACCATCTTGTTTAAAAACGGAATTTTTGTGCATGAGTTTTCTTTTTACTAGTAGGCCACCCTCACTGGGCCCACTACGCGCCAAAGCACGTTGACTCATCACTTAAGAGGCGTAACACTTCACAGTCAAATTTTGCCTTTATCCCGCCTACTCTCCGCATCCTTTCGTCCCATGTCTTTTCACCTCCCTACGACCCTCGTTCTCCATTCCTCACTCACCAGCCAACCATGGTCAGAGTCAAGAAGACGGCACGGCTCAGCCAGGTGCTCCCACCGGCCTACGCCCGCCGTTATCCCATTCCACAACCACCGGTGCAGGCATTGCCCGCTCCCATAGTTACTTCATCCTCCTCTTCTTATTCCACCAACTCTTCAGTCAATAGGCCCCGTGACCGAGTATGACAAGGCCTACATGCTTGCCAATGCACCCCTCTACTGGCGCCCGGACACCGATACAAACTCCACGGGCAAGTTCCTCAAACGTCTTCGCCGAATACGCACAGAATTGAAGACCATTCACAGCGACCCACGCGCGTTCTCCGCCGCCCATCACCGTGGTTTGCCGAAAGCCCTCTCTCTCTCACTCACAGTCACATTCGGGGATACCGGTCGTCAATGGCGTGGATGATACTTCCTCCGATGAGGATACGGCCACCAGTGCTCCTGCCCCTCCCGCCCCCTAGCTTTATTTTCTTTGGTTTATTTTATATTTTTGTTTTTACCCGAAAATCTGCTAATGCCCTGGGCGCTTGCCCCAGGGCCATTTTGTGAATGATGTTGTTGATTAAATCTGCTTTCTCGTTACTGCTTCCCCGTCCCGCTACCCTGTGTGCTCGTTTTATTTTGATTCTGTCATGCTGCAATGAGGGCATTGCGTGAATTAAGTGTGGGAGGAGGGATAATTTAGTCTGCGCCTTAGTCTGTGCTCACAACCTGCTATTTCGCTAATTCATGTTTGAACATGCTCAAATAACCCAGATTTAGCTAAAGTGCAAGCGTGCAGGAAAATTTTAAAATTTCTTCTTCTACTAGAGCAGGAACAAAAACTGATAGCAGTAGGATCAATGTCTGTATAACGGAGTATAGCATGATTGCCTAAGGAAACTGAACCTTTAGGCTTGGGAAATTGACAGCGCTGGTTAAAGTGGTGTGTGGTGAAGTGAAGGTGAGGAAGAATAAGGAGAAAACCCATTTTGGAAGGATTTATTTGAGCCTAATTTTTTTTATTCTAGTGTGCATGTCAGCTAACCTATGATTGATCTTTGCTTTGTCTTAATTATTTGATAAACTATATGATCTCTGAGCAATTAGTTCGTAGGATAAAGGCATTCATGTCATACCCATCAGTCCCATACACAAACCATTTAACAGCATCCCAATTTTGCTACCCCATTGAGCCTACACGACTATGCTATAGCAGAACTAGTTCGATAGATGAATACAAAGGAAAATTGTGAAGAAATGTTAGGGAAGAGTGCCTTCACAAAAAAAAAAGAATTAATGCTGCAAAAGAGCTGTGTTGCTAAGCTTATCCAGGCTTATTGAAAAAAAATGGAAGGTTTCGAATAAAGAACATCAAAATAATACAAAGCTCAACGGAGGCACTCGGCTAAGTCAAGACACCTGTCTAGTACCCTGCTATAGCATTGACTTTGTTTTTCATCTCCACATATAGCTATCCACACCGTTTCAACCCAAAAAGCCCTTTTGACGAATGAAAGCTCAGATGTTAGGAGGTAATCTTAGAACTTTGACAAGGCTATGGAACTTTTAAGTTAGCATGACAAGAGAGAAAGCTAAAATCCCCAGGGTGAGAGAGCGTAAACACGGAACCTGAGAGCTTCTTGACGCTTCTTCATCTAAGCAATGCCACGTATCACGAGCCGCTAGTGCTGGGCAGTGGGATTGCCTGTATGGGGATGGGAACTGAAAGCAATTGTGTAAGCATAGTTGTACAGATAGGAATTCTACGACTAAGAGTTTTTGTTAGTTTTATCGTATTTTGTTCAGGAGTGCAAAAAGCTAAGTGTAGGGGTATTTGATGAGCATGATTTATGACATGTTTCCCCTGTATTTTATGACTGAATTGTATGGTGAATATAAGCTTAACTGTGTTAAATCTAAGCAAAAAGGCATTTATTCATTGTACAGGGAACTTAAGGGTGAATTCTGTTTATATCCTAAACATGTGCTAAGAAAGAAGCAACTCTTGAGGTTTTATGAAAAAGTTGCATAACATAGCAGATGCTATGCTATAGCATCGAGACAGCCTTATCGAAGTGCAATACAATGCATCCCTGAAGCTATAGCATAGTAAGTGACGCAGTGCTATGCGGCATATATTCTGATCTTTTGTCAAGATTGTTTCAGGAAGTATAGTGCAGATCGAGGATAACTGGTAGATTGCTAATGTATTCAAATAGAAGATGTGGAGGATCAGAACTAAAAGATTTGAGGAATCCCACAGGATCAGCAGAATCAATCTATCACAAATTGGAAGATAGATACGATCGGACCTCAACAGATTAGGAAGGCCCGGCTTGTTGGAACTTACGACTCAAGAAAGCCTGATTATATAAGGAAACAGCAAGCCAACCCTAAGGGAGGTCGAGTTGCTGAGAGCCTAATCCCATTCATATACGGCCAGACTCAGAAGAAGAAAGAGAGAGTTCACAAGGCACAAAACCCTCAAGAGAACCCAGCACCCTTCCTTGCAGTAAGACGGAGAGAAGAAGACATGGAGTGGTGACGTGATAGGGCTTCTTCCACGCCGTCGGAAACTTCGTCAAGCTTTCTGTTTTCTTTTATCTTAATCTTTTGATCATGGGTCATTTTGTTGTCATCTGTTTTGTGTTTCCCTCGTCAGTTATGAACTAAAATTCCTATGGCTGAGCGAGGATGATTTCTTAAGTTTGGAATGAACCCAGTTGCTAGTTCTTAATTCAATAAATTCAGTTTGCTTATCAGTGAATTAAATTCTTGTCGATTAGCGGAAGCTAAGGGCTAGATTAGTGGCCTCGGCTTACTGGAAAAGAGTCAGGGTTAGACCTCTGAGAAACAGTGATTGCTAGGTAGGCTGGTGCAAGGCTTGACCTATTATTGTAGGCTTCAGGAATGAGTCTACCGCTCATAACCATAACACCTTGCTTTGTAATGTTGATCTAACTAGAAAATATCCATAGGCATATGGGAGAAGTAAAGTTAGTATTACATGTATCAGACGCGGAAGCTTCGATAGACTATAGTGGTGGGTTAGCTGAATAGCAGTGTAAATAGTATATATGTTGTAGCATTGCGGAAGCTGTGCAGTATAAATACTATAGCAATGTGTGAAGCAACTAGGGGATTGATATGCTTAAGAATGATTCCGAGTTTAGCCTATTTTTCTACTGATTTCTTCTTATGACTACGACACTCTGTTTACTTTCCTGTTAATTATTGTAATCACAAAAACCTCCAACCCAATCAGATTTTACTTTCTGTTCACACAACTATTACAACAGTTGAGCGTCATTTATCGGTATCTCAGTCTCTGTGGGACGATACTTTAAGTACTCTTTATTACTTATTCGACTGGTTCACTTGCCATCAAAGAAATCGACCAACAAGCGCCCAACACCAAATATTTTTTTAGGTGTAAAACTATACATGAACTTTCAAAATTCGGGTAAAAATACCATCATCGTCAAATTGGCTTAACAAAGTTACTTTTGTAGTGGGCCCAACATTATTAAAAGAAATAAAATGCCTAGCTTTTTTAATTTACTTTACTACCTCCCTTCCCTATCACTCGCTCGACGCCGTCCCCCGGGTCTGCTCCGGCACCATCGTCGCCGCCAGCTCCAACAACCAACAATACTGCTCCTCCGTCGACAATGCCTTTGTCTCCTCCTCCAGTGAACCCAACTCCACCTTCGCCAAGCCCTCCACCTCTTTCCCCTCCATCAACTTTACCACCAGATCAGAAACCAAATAAACAAAATTTGAGACACAGAAAAGGGAACGATTAAGAAAAAGCAACAAAGAATCACTCACATCGACAGTTAGTGTTGGGCAAGAAAGGCGTTAAGTTTCTGATTACCACCTGCTTCCATTTTCTTGATCTAAATTTTAGACTAGGAATCCATCGTAACAGATCAGATAAAGGAGATGTGGACACCGAGGCCACGGTGCTTGCTGGAGCACTCTAAGCACATGAAAACTCCATAGGCGTTGAGCAGATCCTATTCCCCGGTTGGGCTTGCAGGTCCTAGAGCCGCCTCACTGCCGCCATCAATATCCTATCTGATAGGTTTGAATTAGATGCTCGAACGCCGAAAGGAAATGAGATAAATTGGAAGATCTGATCAGAATAGAGTCAAACGATCCTCTCTCCCTTCCTTTAGCTTCTTTTCTCTTGGGTGCTTTAGAATTGCGTGAGGATCCAACTGAGCGCTGTTTCTCAAGGGAAGACAGTAATTAAAAAGGTCAGGTAGCTCTGTTAAGGCAATCTGAAGATGATGGTATTTTTACCCCAATTTTAAAAATTCATTTGTAGTTTTGCACCTAAAAGAAGCATTTGATGTTAAGCGCTCTTCTGGGTAAAACACATGTGTATTTTTGCTCCTTTACCCTTAATAAAATACATTGTTCTAGGAGGTTTTCGTCATATTTTTAAAAGTAATTTCCATTCCATCCACTTTTATCTCAAAAATCAAAAAATGTTGGTTTTTAAAAGCATTTTAGTTTAATTGCTATTTAGTTGTTAGATAAAAAGATCAACACTTGTTTTATGTCAATAATCACATTTAGTTGCTAGGTAATTAATAAAAATCTCCTCAAGAGACGATCCAAGCATTATAATCCTTGGTTTAATTTTAAAGAAGTTACCAAGGCATAAGCCAACATGCTCCTTCATGGTTGCCATTTTTTTGTTTAAGGAAAATAGACATGTTATTATGATGCTTATGATGTAAATGACATGTTCACGTTTTTGTTTATAATATTCCATGACACTTTATTAGTAACATTTTATTATGATATCAATTTCTCATTTTATTATAGTCTTTCATTTTAGGGTTGAGGTGCTTCTAGCTCCTTGAAGATTTTTTTTTCATGTGTATCCAGTGCTTCAAAGTATTTTTTGGTGGACCCAGCACCCTGGAGTATTTCTTCTTTTGTACTAAGCACCCTGAACTATTTTTTCAGGTGAGTCTAGTACCATAAACTATTTTTTTGGTGCATCTAACACCTTGAAGTATTTTTTCTAAGTGTATCCAACACCCTAAATTATCTAAATTAGTAAGTGCAAAATTTCATAAAAAGTACTTTAGGGTAATAGACGCACCAGAAAAATACTTTAGGGTGCTGGATGCATAAAAAATTAATTTATGGCATTGGATATACCTGAAAAAGACTTCAGGTACTGATTGCACCTTAGCCCTTCATTTTATTATATTTTGATCATTTTATTGATAATATTTTTGTTGATAGGATATGTCACTATTAGGTTCGAACACGATACATGTAGGAGAACTTTTCAATCTCCATTAACATGACACTCGAACATTGATATAAATTATTTGGTTTCTTTGCTAATTATTCATAAAAAGGGATTATATATAAACTATTTATTTCCTTTTATTTTATTTAATGTCAAAAAGTTATCCCCTTTTATTTTATTTTTATCAAGAAAAATAACTTTATTTGCTAAATTATGTTAGTTCTCATGTTTTTGATGTTTTGATGATAACAATTATAATGTAAATAATTCTTATTTTTCGATAAGATTTGAAGTTTTCAAAATGCCTCTAGTCAATTATTATGTGCCTCGAGTTATATGCGTTAATGACAAAATGGTTTTCACTTTGCTACCTCGAGGTAAATGTGCTTTGACTTGGAGTTAGAGTGTTGAAAATATTTGCCTCTAGGTAATTTAATTATACCTTGAGTTAAGTTGTTCAAATATTTTAAAATCCATTTTCGCGCTCTAGGATACCTCGAGTCATTTATTTAATTACCTCGAGTTAATTGATCCTACTGTTAAAATGATTTTAAACTCACAACGTGATATGCCTCTAGTCACTTATTTATTGCCTCAAGGCAACTTGACTCAAGGCATCCAAGTCATGACTCAAGGCAAAACTTCTTTTAGACATTCTTTTCAAACTTGCGTTTTTGCCTCTAGTCAATATGACTCAAGGCATCAAATATATGACTCAAGGTATATCTTCTTTCATTTTTTCAACTAATGACTTTTACGTGATTTGCCTCTAGTCATTTAATAATTATGACTCTAGGCATTCTATTCATGACTCAAGGCATCTAATGGCGAACTCGTAATTATGCTTAAATCGGTGGTTTGCCTCTAGTCATGGCAACTTGACTCAAGGCATTTTATTCATGCCTCCAGTCAAGCAATGTGCGCTATTTCGAACTCTATGAAAGTGTTTTCCTCAAGTCATTTATTAATTACCTCAAGGCAACTTGACTCAAGGTATCTTCTTTGTACCTCCAGTTAAATTTCTAGCCTCAAGTCACATGACTCAAGGCATCAAATAATTGACATGTTATCTTGCTCAAATCGACTTTGCCTCTAGTCAAATAATAATTGCCTCTAGGCATCATATTTTTTTACTCAAGGCAAAATCTTTTCAACATGAAATTCAAACGATTTATTCTTACCTCGAGTCAAGTTAAAATGCCTCCAGTCAATATGCCTCTAGGCATGCTCTTTTTAACTAGAGTCATATCTTTCCAATTTTCAAATCACTGTCTCCGGAAAATCTAAATCAACTGATTATGATTTTATTTCTTCAAATCATTACTCATTTATATTCTTAAATGCTTTTAATCAGTTTGCTAAATGAGTTTCAGATGATTAAATCCCGGATTAACAACAAATTATTGTAAAGCAATTTATGTGTCAGAACGCATTAAATGGTCTTTCCATATCGAGACGCAATCGCACCAACCATTCCTCTGATCATCCGAAAGACATGCTATTCCTATATCGCAATAAATGCTATTTCACAACGGGCAAAATAGTAGGAATGAAAGAATGTGGTGATGACACAAATCCACCTGGATTATTAAACGGCAAAAGTGTCTACAAAGCTTCACATGTCTAACGGCAATATTCAAGAGTCACAACGGATTTATTCAAGCTTCACCAACAGTCATTAATTGCAACAACTATAAATACCAGAAGCATTGAATTCTCCACCTACCGAAATGTTGTGCATTCAATTCAAAATTATTACAGTCTACTGTTTCATTAGTTTCATTTAATATCTTCGGATATTCTTGTACTTCAGTGTTTATCATTTATCTACTCAGTGAGGAGTATATGTTAGTTCTCATGTTTTTGATATTTTGATGATAACAAATATAATGTAAATAAGTTAATAAATTCAAAGTTAAATCATGTTTTATATAGTTAACTTGAATCTATAATGTTTTTGGAAGTTTTGCATTGGTTGCCTCGAGCTAAAATGGTTTTGCCTTGGAGTTAATAAGTTGAATTTATGCAGGCCTCGAGTTAAATCCGTGTATGCCTCTAGTTAAACGACAGAAATGTTTTAAATAAATATTGTTAACTCCAGTCAAATATTTATCTACCTCAAGTTATTTATTTGATCTTAATATTCTGAACTCAACATTTTTTTTACGCTTGAATATCCAGTTAATGCCTCAAGTCAATAACTCAAGGCAATTAACTTTTTACCTCAAGTTAAAATATTCAAACTTGCATCTTTCAAAAGGCTTCATTTTTTACTTGTGTGTATCAAGTTAATGCCTCAAGTCATTGACTCTAGGTAAATACTTATTGACTCAAGTTAAGCTTTCAATTGGTCCATTTCTTTAGAAAGTATCATTTTTGACTTTTGGTATATCAAGTTGATGCCTCTAGTCATTAACTCAAGGCAATAACTTTCTAACCTCTAGTCAAGAATCAAACTTGTCTATTTTCGAAAAGAATTGCTTTTAACTTTTGCATATCAAGTTAATGCCTCAAGTCATTTACTCAAGGCAATTAACTTTATACCTCAAGTTGAGAGTTCAACTTGCATCTTTTCAAAGCCATCAATTTTGACTCTTAAATATCAAGTTAATGACTCTAGTCATTAACTCAAGGCATGACTTTCAGACTTCAAGTTAAAATATTAAACTTGTGCATTTCGAAAAGAATTGCTCTTGACTCTTGCTTATCAAGTCATTGCCTCTAGTCACCAACTCAAGGTAATTATTTTTACCTCTAGTCAAGTTGCAATTTCCTTTAACTTGCGTTTTTAACTAGAAGAAAACGAATTTGCCTCTAGTCAAAGTTTCAAGTTAATTTCTTCTAGACTTTAATTCTCTTATAAGATTAACTTGCCTTACCTCAAGTCATTACCTCCAGGCATCAACTCTTTAACTAAAAGTTAATCTTCTTTGTTTTCAAAATCACTGTCTCTGAAAATCTAAATCTCATGGTTGTGATTTCATTTCTTCATATCATCACTCATTACTATTCCTAATTTCTTTTAATCAGTTTGCTAATGAGTTTCAGATGATTATACCATGTATTAACAAAAAATTATCATAAAGCGATTTGTGTCAGAGAAGCATTTAATGCAGTTCCCAAACCGAGTCATATTCACGATAACCAATCCTCTGATCATTCTAAAGTTTTTGCTGCTATTCCATCTGCATAATTAATGCTATTTCACAACAGGAAAAACAGAAGGAATGAAAGAATGTCATGACAGTACAAATCCACCTGGATAATTAAACGGCGAAAGAGTCTACAAAGCTTTACCAGTCTAACATCTATATTCAAGAATCACAACAGATTCATTCAAGCTTCACCAACGATCATTAATTGCAACATCTATAAATACCAGAAGCATTGAATTCGCCACCTACCGAAACGTTGTGCATTCAATTAGAATTTATTGCAATCATCTGTTTCGTTAGTTTCATTTAATATCTTCGGATATTTTTCTATACTTCAGTTATTATAACTTATCTACTCAGTAAGGAGTTTAAACACTATTTGATTATCTTAGTTGTTAAATCTTAAGGTTGTGGAACTTTAAGTGTGGGTGTACAATTACAACTTGTAAGGGGGAGTAAGTCCTAGTGAAATGATCATCTCGAGTACAGAGTGTGTAATTGTGTTTGTGTTTATTTGATTACAACTTGTAAAGAGGAGTAAGTCCTAGTGAGAGGATTACTCGAGAGTTACAGAGTGTGTAATCAAGTTTCGAGATAGTGAAATCCTAAAGTGTTTCTGGGGACTAGACGTAGGTCAAGAGTTTGACCGAACCAGTATAATCTCTTGTGTTCATTGTTCTTCTCTCCTTCTCTATTTAAGAGCTCTTGAGCAATTAGCGAAAGAATTTTATAATCACCTATTCACCCCCCTCTATGTGATATTCCATCTTCAATATAAACACTTAATTGTTTTCTTAATTATTGTTTAAATCTTAAGGTTGTGGAACCTTAAGTGGTGTACAATTACAACTTGTAAGGGGGAGTGAGTCATAGTGAAAGGATCATCTCGAGTACAGAATGTGTAATTGTTTATGTGTTTATTTGATTACAACTTGTAAAGAGGAGTAAGTCCTAGTGAGAGGATTACTCGAGAGTTACAAAGTGTGTATTCAAGTTTCGAGATATTGAAATCCCAGAGTATTTCTGGGGACTGGACGTAGGTCAAGAGTTAGACCGAACCAGTATAATTTCTTGTGTTCATCGCTCTTCTCTCTGTCTCTATTTTATGTTCTAGAGCTTTAGCGAAAGATTTTTTATAATCACCTATTCACCCCCCTCTAGGTGATATTCCATCTTCAAATTATTTGGTTTCTTTACTAATTGTTCATAAAAGGGTATTTTAGTCATTCTGACATTTACTCATTTTCTTTCCTTCTTCAATCCAAACTGGATGGATGATGATATTTTCTTCCCAGTTTCCTCTTCTCTGCATTTTCTTTCTTCTCACTTTCTTTCCATCAAAATAGAGCATAAAGGCCAGTTGACATAAAGGGTAATTTCAACATGCTTAGTCCTCTAATGAAAAACCGGGATCTTGGCAATATGAACGGAAGCTTGATTGTCACAATATAGTGGAATTGAACACTGTTGAGTCACCCCAAGGTCATGAAGGGGCCATTGATATACAGCTTTTGCTGAAGAAAGGGAAACCACAAGTTGTCCTTTGCTACGCCATGAGATGTGAGACCCCCTTAAGGTGATAAAAATAACCAGTGCAAGAACGCCGAGTCTCATGGCAGCGTCCCCAATTTGCATCACAATATACTTTCAAGTCGAGAGAGGTTTTACTTGGTAAGATGATACATTGTCCCACTATAGACTTAAGGTATCAAAAGACATGTTCCACTGCACGCATGTGTGGACCAAGGGATCAGCTACAAATTGATTAATAACATTTACTGCATATGTAAGATCGTGCCTTATGACTGTGAGGTACAAGAGTCGGCCAATCAATCTTCGATAGTGCCTTGGGTTTGGATATGGATCACCCTCAGTGCTACTAAGACAACAACTTTGCTACATGGGAAACTTGCTTGGCCTACACGCCATCATTCCTGTTTCCTTCAAGATATCCAAGGAATATTTGTGTTGGCTAAGTACCATGTCCTTGGGGGATCGAGCTACTTCAATGCCCAATAAATACTTTAAGGGTTTGAGATCCTTGATGGTGAATTGGTCTTGAAGAAACTGCTTTATATGGCTAATGTGGTCATCATTGGTACTGGTGAGAATGGCATCATCAACGTAGATCAAGGTCATAAGATATATGTCACCATGATGATAAGTGAATAAAGAGTAATCTTCATGAGATTTCCTAAAACCCAAACTTGTCAACGAGCTAGTAAACTTTTCATTCTAATTTCATGAGGCTCGACGAAGCCCATATAGATATTTCCTCAGTTTTCAAACCCATATCTCTCCTTTTTTAGCAAAGCCTTAAGGTATTTTCATGTAAACCTCCTCATGGAGGAACACATTATTGACATCTAATTGGTGAACTGTAAATCCTTGTTTGATTGGCATATCAAGGTTGGAACAGTAACAAGTTTTGCAATTGGGAAAAAAGTTTCATGAAAATCTATACTTTCTCGCTGAGTAAAACCTCTCACTACTAATCATGCTTTAAGAGAATGCAACTCTCTAGTCAGTTTGAACTCTTTTTTTTTGTAAACCCATTTAGAGTTAATGAGATGTTTCCCTGGTGGAAGATGTTCAAGTGTCCAAGTCCCACTAGCTTCAAGTGCCTGTATTTCCTTTTGCATAACTTCATAACAATGAGCATGTTTACATATTTGTCGAAAGGTATTAGGCTCATCATATGATTCAATGGCTGAAAGATAAGTTTTATGTGAGACAAAAAAAATCTTTTATTTGAATCATAGTGTGATAAAGAATACCTAACCGAGTTGCTTGATAGAGGAGGTGGATCCACATCTGCTAATGACTGTGATAAATTAACTTCATAACTATCAAAATGCCAAGGTACATGCTTCTCATGTGTACTTAGTCGAAGCCGTTGAGGATCCTCTGCAATAGGCACTTATGTTTCTTCTTGGCTGATCTCATTATCATGCGGCTAATTAGACTCCCCCTGAGTTAAGGAACATTATTGGTGTCACGTTTAGTACATCCTGATCAAATAGACACGTTAACTTTTGGACATTTACTTGGCAAAAGCAGTTTATGATTTTGTATATATATCATTACATAACATTGGCAAAGTGCATTGAGGCACTAAAAATTTCATCATGTAACTAAAAAACAAAAATCAGGTCAATACAAATGCACCTTTACACAAATACAAATTGTCAACAACATTGTCCTCAATACAAATGGCCCTTGACGCAAATACAAGTTGTCAACAACATTGTCATCAGTACAAATGTCCCTTGACATAGAGACAAATTGTCAACAACATTTTCATCAATACAAATGTCCCTTGACACGAATACAAATTGTCAACAACATTGTTATCAATACAAATGCCCCTTCACACAAATGTAGTGGCCAACACGTGTTTGCTAAATACAATCAGTAAGTTATTTGCCATCACAAGTCATCGTAGATACCAAAAAAGTTCGCTGGCTATTTGTTCCTCTTCCTCTGGTAGGACTCCTCAACCAAAGACAAAACTTCCTCTGGTGGGAATCCTTTTCATCTTATAAGTTACCATCCCATCCAATCTCCACTTGATCAAGATTACATAAATTTGAAAAGTTAGTGGACAAATTACTTATTTTTGTTTGACCAAATAGTTCGGGGAAGGCACCACCAACTTACATCCAACACTATCATCCTATCCACTAGTGTAGGAAGCATCGTTACACCAACACTCTCACCAATTGCACCACACGGCTATTTCAACATTTTCATGAAGTAAGAAGGTGGCACAAAATTCCTCACAAGCATATCCAAACACATATCAACGTATTTTCCATTTGAGGCAGCCTGCAATAATGAAAATATGGGAAGCTTCAAGAAAAGGCTTACAAAAATGCTTCTACAGAAAAAATTATAAGGTGGGTGCATTTTCCAAGGATATGATCAATTCAAGTAATGCATCCATAACATCAGTTCCATAATTCCACATACCCATAATTCCACATACTCAGCTTAGATACCTGAATAAACTGTTTCATTAGTATAAATCATAACCAAATTGAACATTTATGTAGAAACGAGTTCAAATACAATCACAAACTATGAAAATCAAGATCAATAAACAAAATCAATAAAAGCTTACAGTATAAATAAGAGACTCATGGTGGACAATATCTATTTAGGATACAGCTCTAGAAAGTGCTTTAAATTGAAAATCGTGACGCATAATTTAGCTCGTACGTCATTAGTGTCAAGGGGTTTTAATATAGCTACCACCAAATCCATTGTCTTTTTAATAATCTTTCATTCTCTTTTGCACAAAGGTTAAATCAAAATCTTATTTCGCATGCAGAATCTAAAGGGGAAAAAAGTACAATTACAACATATATCATTGCATCGAAAATCTCATCCTAGATTCCAATCTGTCTACGTTACATTACAATACCAGCCAAAAATCTAACTGCTGATTAATAATTCTAATTTCTAAGAACAGCGAAATTTAATAATCATGGCCAGTATGCCGCATGAACTATGAATTACAAGGCCTCTACTGCAGAAGTAAATGAAAACAGTGTGACTAAGAATAAATCACACTAACGACTTCTATAAGTAAATTTTTAAGTTAAAAGAACACCACACTAAACAAGTTGAATCATACACAAAAGGATTTCCCCCAAAAGATGCAACTGGTCCCTACTTCTGGATGTTCCCGTAAATGAGTAACTCAACAAGTCAATTGTATGGAAAAGTCATGGTCCAATGAAAAATGCTCAAACAAATAACTTCAACACTTCCATCCATGACTATTTCAAAGTTTTATTTATTAGAAAGAATGAGGACAAACTGCTAGATTCAGACAAAAGCAGCAATAAACACAACTACCATTATTTGGATTATTAAAGAGAATGCAAGAACATGATGAAATTTTGAAGAGCATAAAAAAAACTTAGAACAACAAATATGATTGTGAATCAACAAAACATGATTTTGAATCAAGAGAGAACGCCAAGCAGGGTGGTATGAAATCGAATAAAAAAAAGAAACAAAAACTACAAATTGAACAAACCCAAATTTTGTCACCATAAACTTGCTTTGTTCACACATGGTCCCAACGTCTCCATTTCTCAACAACCGCTTCAAAGTCGAAGGCTCTGAAGACGTTGGCTCCGCACGAGGAAGCAAGCGGACACTCAAATCGGCCGATTCTGACGACGGCTGCAGATCATGGGTTTCGTGGGGTGGCCGTTTTCCTAGGCTTGGGTTTCTTGAAGCAGCTATGGTTCTTGACGAAGAGGTCGATGAGGATCGTGAGTGTGAACGGCCTCTCCAGATTCACCAACGACCCAGGAGATAACCCGACAGTGACATCTGAAACATTGGGATCAAAATGGGTTACTGTGAGGCGAGTTCTGTTGATGGCAATGCTGTCTCTGAGGTTTATGTAGTCGAGAATGGTGTTCAAGAAGAAAGGAACTCAAATCTGTCTCCCTTTTTCTCACATTCATTGAAGGGTGTTATTGTAATTTTACCTTTGGATTCTATGATACAAGAGTCCTACACTCCTACGAGACATCGCAACAATTTCGCTAATTCTAGAAATTTTTTGGCAATATTTTTGTTCCTTGGAACCTTAAAAGAATTTTTCTAAAAAAAGATAAGTATTGACTACCTTATATATTTTATATTAAAGATATGACATTTTTTCCCATTTGAAATTTTGTAGGGAACATTTTTTGAACTGATAGGTTGGCCAAACAAATACTCCTTCTCCTTAAATTCAACTGGTAAAGGGGTCAAACACTTTCATCGAAGGAATGAGGTTCAATCTTAGAGTTGGTCAAGGTATTGAGGAAGACATCCTAGCTCCAAAATATAAGAAACCCCAAGAAAGTAACCTATGCGTTCGTCTTTCTTTAACATTGATAACATCTAAAAGGAAGGAGGCTTCACCTCACCTCAATCGTAGATGGATCCAACCATTTTCCTAAAATTTTAATATAAAAAAGAAAAAGGTTGGCTAAACAAATCGAAGAAAATATAAAATTTTCCCTTAAACCTCTCGCGTGGGTCGGGTCATACTTTTATTGCCGTCTCATAAACCTCAGTATCTCTCTTCGAATTTCGGATCTCCTCCTCCTCGACAGCGTTCAACTACTTCATTGAAGCAGTTTCAGCTCAGTTCGGTAAGTTTTATCTTCCGATTTCAGTTTCATTACGGTTACTTTTTCTCCGAATACTCTATTGTTCATCTTCCAAGAAACCGAGATAAAAGTATAAGAACGGAGTTACTTTTCTTTGAACATTTTCGTGTTCAATTTTTGTTAGGTTCAAATAACAAGTTAATGATTCTTTAGGTTGAAGATTATTGGTTGTCCGTTGTTATGGCTTTCTCTGGAGGTGCAAGGCGGCTCTGTATAAAGCTTTCGCTGGTTAATAGTAGTGGTTATGGGCGGCATTTTACTACTTCGGCTTGCAAAAGAGCTTACTCTGAAGCCTCATTTATTTCTGGTGACGCCAATTCGCAATTAGGTATAGGAATTTTTCTCAGAAGGTTCAGCATCGCTGCTTCAGACCAAACGAATCTTATAAAGCAACTGAGAGAAAGGACGAGCGCTCCTATCAAAGACGTTAAAACAGCTCTTGTTGATTCCAATTGGGACATCGGTATTGGACTCTCCCTCATATTTTTATAAATTGTTGGTGCTGCTTTTTTCTACTATCAATGAGTTGTTGCCAAACTTCATGCTTGAAATTTTGATTTATTTTTGGCTCCAACTGGGAGTCAAAGATCATTTATCCTATTGAGCCAAAGATTATTGGAGGTACCTCGAAAAATTTAAAATTGACAACTTGGTAATGCAGAGGTGGCTCAGAAGGAACTGAGGAAGAGGGGAAAGGTTCTGGCTTCAAAAAAGTCATCTCGAGCTGCTGCAGAAGGTTTGCTTGCCCTGGCCCAAAACGAGAACAAGACTGCTGTTATTGAACTTAACTGCGAAACTGACTTTGTTGCTAGAAACGAGATTTTTCAGTACTTGGTTAGTTTAGCAATCTAGCGGTCTCCTATTTATTTTTAAATCTATGAATAGTGAACATACTCACTATTAGCTCTTCTCAATCTATATATTCTTTCTGTTCCTCATTATAGAGTTCTTCCTGTGTTTGCTGGTAATTTTGCAATGTTGTTGTTATCTTTATAGGCATTGTCTTTGGCAAAGCAAGCTTTGTTGGTTGAAAATGCTTCTCTAGAGGCTTCTATAAGCTTTCAAGTTAGACCAGAATCTTTGGAGGTAAATTGATTGATATTTCCCTCAGCTCATGCCAATGGTGATTCTAATGTTGATCCCATGCGTATAGGACTTCTTTCTAGATCTCTGTCTTCTGTCTGATATTCACATCTCATTTTGATAATAATGCGCACATACATGTGCAACTTTGTGTGCCTGTAGAGAGATCAATTAACGCCAGAGTAGGATTTGAGACTTTTACACCTTTTAAGAATTAAGCATAGGATGTGATTGATTATCTTTGATTCAGCTGTTTAGAAGTAGTTACTTTGTCAATCTTTTTTTGTCAAATTTTATTAAAATATTGTATTTTGAAGCTTATATACAAATAGTTAGAAGCTTTTGTATTGGAAATATAACATGTACATTAATTTCTAAATGTGTATATAACAGTTTTGGATGCATTTTAAATTTTGTGAGGATGACTTTCATGATAAGAACAATTAATGTGATGTGGGTTTGGCTATTCATCCATTCTATAAATCTATAAATAATTATTTTGACTAGCCCTATTTTAAGTCGTCTTTCTACATCTCAAGTGAAATGAATATGTTGGAGATCTGTATTTAAGTCATGCTTTCACCAGGACATGGTGTTGAATCTTGAGCATCCAAAGATCAATGGAGAAACAACGGTTCAAAGTGCAATCAGTGAAGTGGCTGCGATAATGGGAGAGAATGTAAAACTTAGAAGAGGCTTTGTGATGTCGGCACCATCTCAAGGTGTTATATCAACATACCTCCATACCAGTCCTCAACCAGGTGAAATAACTTTAAATGAGTTTAATCCTTTTATTTATACATTCATCAGCAGCCCATACACTGAAACAATAGTCATGAGATTAATTGCAATTCCCAGAATCTTAAGACAGTAAGGATCCTGACTTGCTTTCTGCTAACAATAGGTTTGGGTCGCATTGCTGGAATTTTGTCTCTTGAAGTAGATGATATTAAAACTCAAGTGGATGCAATTCAGCGGGTAGGATCAGAATTGGCCATGCATGTAGTGGCAGCAAAACCATTATTCCTGTCAAAGGAACTTGTTTCTTCTGAAGCATTAGAGAATGAGCGTGAGATACTTAAATCTCAGGTACTCTTTCATTTCTATTTGAGTTATGCTTGAGATCAACATATAAAATAAGTTGCTGAAACAATTTTGGTTAAATATTTTCATCTATTTATTAATTTTTTTTATTTATCCTCAAGCCTTTAGACTATATTAAGCATAATTGTTACAGACATAAGCCTTTGGTTGGGTTCTTATCTTCAAACAATACTCTGGAAGTCCATTATTCAATAAAATTATAATAAAATAAGTTGCCGAAACAATTTTGGTTAAATATTTTCATCGATTTATTAATTTTCTTCAAAATTATGGTTAAATAAGTTTGCTGTGGGTGCTTGGTGCCTTAACCCTTTGATTTTGGTCCGGGTCACTTTCGTCCTTTTTGATTTTGAACCAAACCAACTAGCAAATTCCAATTTCCAACAATTAAACGAAAGCTTCTGAAGTATTGCTATGAATTTACAGAAAGCATGTCAAGAGTAAAGTTTGAATAAGTCTCCTTAACTCAAAGACCCAGTGTACTGACTACTAGAATAATAAGTGCCCTTATCAAGGTTGTCATCCTTGTGAATCTTAGTTAACTTATTTTTTTTGAGCCAGCTCATGGCAAGCTTGTAAGCTGGTACTATAAACTCTGGAAGAGTTTGCAACTATTTTTGAAGAGCTAATAATAATTTTTCGGTATGACGCAGAAGGCTGAAACCTCTCATAAAATGAAAAAAGCTTATTAATGTGATCATATCACTAATGCAGGCTATTGGTTCAGCACCAAGAATATCAAATCCGTAATACTCGATGGCTGAACAGCTAGAAATTTATTTACAATAAGCTAATAAATGATAAAAGTCATTAATGGTTTGAGTTTTCTTTTCATCATCGTCTTTAATTCTATTCAATCTCAGATTAGATCTTCCATGTCCTTGTTCTGCATTGCAAGGATGTGATTCATGCATATTCGGGTAACATCTCCAATTTCTCACAGCTTCAACCACCCAAAAAAAAGAAGCAAAAAGGACTTCCCTGGTTCTTATCATAAGATACTTTCTAGAAGGAATGAGTGGTACTGATTCTAAGTCTCAAAGTGGGGTATTAATTACATTTTTTCCAAGATTGCCCCTATTTAAAATTTAAGCAATGTTTCTTTTTCCCTGTTCAAGATGTAATTCATGATTTTAAATGATTAAATTTTTCTTTTTCTTTTTTTACATAGTCAAACAAATTTTATGACTTAAACTCCTCTCCTTAACTCCGGTGAGGTGGTTGGAAGTGCCTTATAATAGGAAATAGAGAGTATAATAAAATTGGTGGAATTGGACTTTCAACATGTTGACTTAAGTTGAGAAGAGAAATCTTAGGAAATATAAACTATGGTCTGGGAGAGAGGGAATGATGAATATGACTGAAACCTTATTGATTCTATCATATATTGATACTATTCAGCTTCAGCAACCTGTTTATTGAGAAAGGTTAGGAGGAATAACCTGAATATTTTATCATATTCTCCTAACATAATCACTCAGTCTAATCAAAACTTCAGAATGACATTCCTTGATGAAATAATCAGTGATTAACTGCACTAGTGAACGTTATTTTACCATGATGAATAGCTGATCAAATTAGTCCATGGTTTTTGGGTTGATTGGACATAAATTTTATTCTCCAGTCTGAACCGCCCATCTAACAATCTGCAAAATAAATAATAAATATGTGTGTAAAATGTCTCTCTTAAATAGATTTCTAACAAGTTGGAGTGCCATTAAATGGTTTACAGTCCTAACTCCTGATTACTGAAGCCAAAGAAGCAAGGACACAAGGACTTCAATTCATATGGTATAGTAACATTCAGTTAATGATAAAAACTAGTTTATGTGAGAAGCAGAAACAATTGATGCTTGTTCCACTTCAACTGAGGCTGCTGAGCTTGTTATTATAAAAACCTTAAGTGGAATTTTGTAACTCAACTCTATGCTAATGGAATACCTAACAAAAATTCTTGAATATCAGTTTTGCCTAGAATTTACAAGTTTATAACTCAAGGTAAATTTTTCAGCCAATGCTGCTCTTGGCATTCTTCTTTAGGCATTTGATGCTATCTTCTATATATTTATCCAATGTTGGTTTTCTGAATTGTCATAGTTTCGGTGATGTCACTTTCTTTCCCCTATTTTAAAACAGCTATGTTCAATTTTCATTGGGTTTCGCCTTTAACATTTCAGGCTGAAGCCTCTGGGAAGTCTCAGATGGCCATAGACAAGATGGTAGAAGGACGTATACGTAAATATTTTGAGGAAGTTGTGCTTTTGGAGCAGAAGTTTATCATAAATGATGTTATGAATGTAAAGGTATGCAAGGTTCCACAGAATTAAGTCTCATTTATTAGTGAATAAGTCAATATTATTACAACAGTATTTGTTGTTCAATATAATAACTTTGATTGGTGAAAGAAAGTCTCTACACATATTTGGTGGCCCAGAAAAATCAATCTCCTCCCTTTATTAGGGAAAGATGCTGTTCGATTGGTAATAAGCATTTGGTGAGAATATGAAGAACCCTTCTCAAGTCAGTGGGTCATACGATTTACCCCCTTCAACTTTTAAAGTCATGTCATGGGCCCGAACTTTCAGTTTTATCCTTCTGCCAACTTACCCTCTGTTAACTTCTAGCTATCAATATCACTTGTTCCTAGTCAAGGTATGGCATTAGGGGATTACATGGTGATTTCTGCTTGTCAATAGATGATTCAAGTTGTTTGCAGTGTGGTACAGTTGTTGCTAGGTGATGGGAGAAATTGTTACTCTAACTTTGTGATAAGGTTTCAATAGCTGAAGAAAACTCATGTTGGAAGAGTCAGATTAAATTTTGTTTATCAAGGATTTGCATAGCCTAGATCAAGGGATCTTGCCAAATATTTTTGCAATATGCATAGTAATTTTTGTCATGAGTGATGGTTTTTCTTTTCCCCCTTTTGGTAGCTATCACAAAACTCTAATAAGAAGAATTTGGATTGAAGTTAGCATACTAATTTTACAATAAGTATATTTTATATTTCTGGTGGATGCAGAAATTCTTAATAATGTTAGACTGACATCAAAATTAAAACCAAATTTTCAGTGCTACAGGTTGATGTACAACAGATTCAGAAATCTTTTTCTAGATGTTACGTCATGTGGTAGATAAAGACTCCAGAAATTTGCCTTCCTCCATATTTCCTAGTCTATAATTCCTATCTCACTCACATATATCCCACTAAAAGACGTGCATTCTCTTGTGTCACACATTCTTTGCCATAGTTGCTGCCCTTCATTCCCTATTGCCCCACCAGTGCCACCTCTCCTCCTTTTGAAGGCTCTGTTTTCACGTTTGAAGCGCTGGGCCCATCAGACTAATTTTCATTAGGATTTGTTCACGTTGAAAAACAATTTGGGGTGGAGTTTGGAATTCAGTTACCATTAATTTAATAGTAAATGAAACATTACTTTTAGATAGCTGGGATTGGGATAATGTATTACAGCGGAGCTAAGATTAATAGTCTCATGGAAGATCTTGACGATTGTTTAAATCTTAGACCTGCAACTAAAGGTGATCTGTTTTGTGTGCAATGCTAGTAGGCATTTTGTTTGATTCAAGACTTATTTGTCAGATGCTGAGTTTCATATTTAGGCTTCCAGATCTGACACTTTTTGTTGGAAGTATATTGGGGGGAATTATTTACATCTTTCTATTTATGGTTCCCTCTGTTAGAAATACTTAGGATACATAACATATGAGAAGTATTCATCAGAACAGGGAAACACTTTGAGCACTTGTTATTTTACGTTTATCATCACTCTGCAGGAGATGCTGAATAATCTATCGAAAGAGGTGGGTTCACCTGTGAAGATCGGAAGCTTTTTCAGAATGGAAGTTGGAGAAGGAATTGGAAGGTAAAATCCATGCCTTCTTTGGAGTGGATATTTTTCATGCCATGTTTTTCTTTCTCCTCATTCCCGAATGACCAAATTGTTTTGGCAAAGATTTTTCTTTCCTACCCCCCTTGCATGCCCGTCTCACAATAATAATTGAATAATTTTCTGGGCCAAGGTCTCTGTTTTTAATATCAAGGAACTTGGTTAGTTTGCTTTTACTGTTTTTTTTCACCTTCCAATTTTACTCACCTCCCTCAATTTCCAGGGAAGAAGCAGATGCATCTGAACATGTTGCTCACGCTGTCTAGTTGTTCTAGGCGCCTCAATTAATGCATGAAAAAATGTATCAGAAAAGTTCAGGTTCACTTGAAGGCTACTTCTCATTTTAAAACACTGGTTATAATTATCACCCAGGGAAGTCCTGAGGTCCATGATTATGTTGAAAATTTTGCTCCATAGTGGAGGACTCCACTTCTTCTTTTCTTCAGGATCAGAATGGTTTCCCTAGTAAGAAAGCTGGTAGTTCATTGGAAAGTTTAAGATATATGAATGATCAGAATATCTAAACGAATAAGAACACTTTTAATAAATGACACAACCAGTTTAGTTAGAGATGGCAGCTTGAGGATAAAGATGAGATATTCTAGTTGCACGAGTAAATGTGGAACCTTATTTAGTGCTCATTTCTCATCGTGTTAATAAATGACAGAATCTGATTTGGACGATATCAACTTATAATTTTTTTTTTTTTTTTTTCAATGATAAATTTATTTTGTAAGAAGTATCACTTATAAGACTATCTTTATTTTAAATTTTATATCTATTAAAATAAAAAATTGTTTAAAACAAAAAAAAAAAAAAAAAAAAATTTGAATCTAGATGGTATAGAGTTGGATGAAACTCTATGCTCATCTTTTTGATGAGTATGGAATGTCCTCCTGGTAAATCTCTAATTTCACTTTGATAGGAGAGCCAATTTATATTTGATTATTAAAAGAAATACCCGTATAGAATTGTTGCTAAAAAAATGATACATGTGAGAAAAAAAAAATGGAATGTTAATTACTTATAATATATTTAGTACACTATTTTTATAAGTGTATTTGGTATGATATTAACAATATTTAAGAAAAACATATTTTTATTTTAATCACATGTAAATAAAAGCGAAAGTGCATAATACTCTCAAGACAATGACTAAGAAGTCGGAGAAGAAAAATGATATGTAACAATACATTAACATTTTTGTTTAGACCAAGTACTTGGTTGGAAATTTATAAAAAGTGTATTTTTAAGAATTTTTTTGCAAGTAGAGACAAAACATCTCTTGTCTTTTCTTACACACTTTTCCCGTAAACTATAAAATCATTTCTTAAAACTAAAATAAACAGGTATTAATGTAACATCAACACCAAATTTAGTATCGTTTTCATATTAACGAAGGTGAAGCTTGAAATTTTAAGTTGTGATATATATCATGTGAAATGTTTCTTTTGCTTTTGTCTTTTATAAAAAAATTATTATTTTTTGCTAAAATATTAAAACTATTAATATTTTGTAAGGTGTCTTTCTATTTTGAAATTAAGCATTTTTTATTTTATCAATTTCAAATACCTGAGAAGTAGGTTGTTTTGGCTTTTTTTTTTTTTTTTTTTTTTTTTTGAAAAAGCATTGATATAACTAAACCCATAGGAAAATTGTTAACTGAAGTGAAATCATTACAATAAGTCCTAGAGCCACTTTAAAATACTTTTGATGAGATCCTTTTATGAGACTATTTTAAAACGATTTATATTTAAATTTGTAAAATAAAATAAAATAATGAAAGCTAAGCTCCAAAATAATAATATTTAATGTTTTTTCTCAATAAAAATGATCCGAAGAAAAAAAAAACAAATGTTAACTATGAATCAAAAAAATTAAAATTTAAGACATCTAATATAAATAACATAAACTATTTAAAATGTTGCATATATATAGTTATTACAATACAAACCTTGTGAAAATTAGTTTTCCCTCCACGGAAGTAGTAGTTTCGAAACTTCCCGCCAGATGCTGCCGTGACCGTCTATCTCCGGTCACCATCCGGTATTAGACCCATCGCTTCATTTCACTCATCATTCTCTTTGTTCTCTGTTTCCCCAATCTGAAAGAGCGAGCTCAATCTTCGATTCTCTCCATTTACTTCTTTCACCTCTCTTCTCCAGTTCTTGGATTTTCTTTCTGATGATCTTTGCTCTTTGAACCTATCTAGGCTTTGATAGGGTTTTTCTGAACCTTCATGCTTTTTCTGGTATGCTCTTCTCTGTCTGATTTGGAGCAATAATGAGTGCTGTGAATATCACCAACGTGACTGTCCTTGACAATCCCGCTTCGTTCTTAAACCCTTTTCTGTTCGAGATTTCTTATGAGTGCGTGACTTCTCTCAAAGACGGTACTCTTTTTCACTCATCCTTTTTGCCGCTTCAAAATGACGATAATTTTCAAACACAAAAATCTCTCTGGATCGACAATAAGTTTGGATTAGGGTTAGTTTTTGGTTTGAAATTTGCTTTCTTCTTCCTTTATTTTGACGCTTTTATAGAAATTGAATAGCAAATAAGAAAGTGACTACTTGTATGAACCCCGAGGGGATGCTCATGTCTTTTTTATCGTGATATGTATGATTAGGGTTTCGTTTGTGGTCGTTGAAGAAGTTTATGTCCTTTGGATAACAATGAATACATATTGTGTCAAAGTGGGATATGTTAGATTGATCTCTAAACCGAAGAATAATTGATAAATGTGGCTAATCATGCTTATTTTTTTATGCTACTTTAGTTGATAAATGTAGCTCATTGATATTTTATATTGGTCTCTGTAGGCAAATGGCACTAGTTCTTGTTTACGCAAATAACAGATAGCTTATTTTATATGCTACTTTAGTTGACATTAGATGTTCGATAAATGCATCAATTTTTTAAGGGGCCTGGATCATATGTATTATTCCTCCGGTCCTAAATATAGGACATGGTTTGTAGTTCAAATTGTACTACAAACTATATTCTATATTTAGCATCGGAGGTAGTAATGAATTTTATATGTTAATAGTTTGCAAAACAGGTTCAAATTTCTTGCCTTACTGAGAAGTTTATTCTTGCTAGAATATTCCAGCGTAATGTCTTGGGATTTGAGATTGCTTAAGTGCACTAGTTTTGGATAAATGGTGAAGGTAATTTCCTGCCCTAAAAAATGATGCTGGTGCTGATTAACATAACATTGGAGCTCAAGTGAGAGCATGAAGACAATATGATTTATACAGAACATGATAGAAAAATAACGAAGAAAACCCGAAAGCTCTTCCAAGATCTCAATAGATATGTGGGGTCATTTCCTACATTTGGGCTTGGTTTATAGGCTTCTTCATTAACATGAACAAATCATGGCGAACCTTCAATACAAACATCAAAGATTTAGTTTGTTACTCCCTATATATGTCTAAATTTCAAATCTTAAATCCCAACATGGTATCAATGATGCATTTTCTATATGTTTTGTATTATTTATTTTGAGTTAGGTCAATGATAAGTTAAAAGAAGTAATGCTGAGCTAGCTCAATAAAACTATCCTTATATTTGGGTAGGAGTTCGTGCTAATGCTCTAATCATTGAATTGAAACCAATATGTTAATATAAAAAATCTTCCATTCCATGGGAAGTGTTTTATTATAATTGATCTTTTAGTAAGATATTAGTTTCCCAGGAAATGATACATCCCTTGAGATATCTTATATTTCAATTTGTTGTGTAGTTCTCTTCCAATGTCGTTTCATTCACTTGCTAGTCTGGCTTCAACGATCAAAGGAAAATAATATACATTTTGCTGATGGATCTACTAATGTATCATTCAACAGATTGTTGAAAATGTATTTTGTCGACTCATTTTCTGTGAAACAAAAATTGATTGGAAATCTTCATGCAATTGTCGTTCATATATGCAAGTATAATCAGTATTGTTGTACCGTTTGATCTTCTATTATATCTTTATATTTGTTGCTTTGATTCATGAAAGGAAGATTTTTTGGGATGTTGCTGTTAGCTTTTTCTAATATTTTTCTTCTCTCTTTTTAACCATTATTTTACATGCTTTATTCTGATTGTGAAACTTACAAGGCTTGTATTATAACCTGAGGACAGATTTGGAATGGAAGCTCATTTATGTTGGATCTGCTGAGGATGAAACGTATGATCAATTACTCGAGAGTGTACTTGTCGGTCCTGTTAATGTTGGAAACTATCGCTTTGTATTACAGGCAAGCTTCATGCGCACCACTACTGATGGATTTTGTGTTTTAATTGCAATGTGGTCTGTAAATTCTTGTTGATATTTCGCAGGCAGATCCACCAGACCCATCAAAGATTCGTGAGGAAGATATTATTGGTGTCACCGTGCTCCTGTTGACCTGTTCTTATCTGGGTCAGGAATTTGTCAGAGTGGGGTACTATGTGAACAATGACTATGGGGATGAGCACCTAAGAGAAGAACCTCCACAAAAGGTGTTGGTTGATAAGGTTCAAAGGAACATATTATCTGATAAACCCAGGGTTACCAAGTTTCCCATCAATTTCCATCCAGAGAACAATGAAAATGCAGAGCAACCTCCTCCTCCAAATGAGGGCCCATCTCAAATTGACGAAAAAGGAGAGGGGCAACTTGCTTCCCCTGATCATGTTGAACCAGAAGGGCATAAATCCTGAATTTTACAGGTATAGACAAACATTTTGTTTTGAACCTTTATAATTTTACTCTAAAGGATGCACAGACAAGATGCCATTAACATGGATGCTTGAGTTCTGCAGCTGCTATCAACCATCTGAAATTGGATGAGACATTTAGGATGCGAGATTAACACAGGCCTACTTTTGGTTGTAACTTTTGAAACCCAGTTTTTTTTCAATGAACCCCGGTGGTGCTTCCAATTTGGTTTTGATTGCTGAAATGCAATTCAAGGACTAGATTTTGTTAGTTATTTTCTTCACGGTTCGTCATATTTGAGATAAATGCTATTAATCTGGGCATTCTGAATTTTACATTTTTAGTATTCTCTTGGTCTGGTTTTGTTTACATTGGCCTGCTTGACAGAATCAATAATCAAGCAATGCTTACTGTGATGCGATTAGAAGTTGTTGCAGATGCTTGGTTTATTACAAAGTTTTATTCACCGAATATTATTTTTTTACTCGAAGCATCAAAAAAGAAGCTATATAATCCACTAGGAGATTGATAATAAGTAATAACATGCCAATCGCTTTTGTTTGCCACAGCACTTTAACCCCCCCCCCCCCCCCCCCCCCAAAAAAAAAAAAAACCAAAAACCCCCCAAAGAAAGGAAGAAACCAGATAAGTTATACAGACAAAAGCAACAGCACTACTTGGCAATTGGCACAAGTGATAGGACACTCGGTCGCTTAAGCAAGTTGCTGGAGATATGAATATCAACTCACATATATATCATCTTAGTTGTAATTTTGCTCCCAATGTTCCGACAGATGAAAAGAAAAAGCAGTAGCACGCTAAGCACTGCACACATCAGCAGCAAGCAAACTCTAAAACCTCCATGGAGGATTCGTTAAAACAACAAAAACTAACTGACTATTGCAAGCTTCAGTAGCTAGCTAATTTGCACTTTTATTAGTTTCTCTAAAAGAGTGATCAATAGTCATGTTCCTGTGTCAAATAATCATTTTGCTGATTATGCATTAGTTCAACTTCTATGATTTCCAGTAGCTGTATTGTGTAGAAAGTCCAACCGTTATGATTAGTGCAGACTTGGGACACTGATTCAAAATTTGAAGGATTCTGCTAGTTCACTTCCAGTTGCAGTCTTTTTAAGAGAGTATAAAAAGAGCACAGTCATTCATATAGCTTCCTTTATATGTTATTTCAACAAGAAGAAGCAAAACTAACTTAAAAAATGCCTATAGGGTTAAATCACACTGAAAATGACCAGGACGCCCTTCATGGAGCATTCTGCTTAGGGAAATACAACTGTTTTCTCAAGACCTTGGTGATTAGTTTGTGTTGATTCTCTGCCATTCTATGTTGCTAAACCTTTTTGGATGGATTGATCTTAAGGAAATTCATGAGATGCTTTGGTAAAAAGGTACCACATACGCCATTTCGTGGTCCTACTATGTGATTTGCATATTTCAGATCTTTTTTGCGTCTTTCTTTTTATATTTATTTGCTCCAATCTTTTCCCATCTGACAAAATCTCAAGTGAGTCTGAGCATTAATTTGTTCAAAGTTTCTGTTTGGCCAATGTGGTTTGGAGATGATATGCACAAGACAGTCTTTTTCTGCAATCCTGAGCTTAGCTAAGGCCTCTCTCTAGAATATATCCTAATGAACAAGGGACCGTATAGTTTAATACTACCTCCAATCTTTAATATAACTATATAACATATAGTTTGTAGTGTAGTGCAACGGATTTAGTAGCTTATAATGTCATAGAACACCAAGTAGTCGGTACATTAATTTGATCCGAGCAATTCAAAGATCGGATCTTAGCCAAAGATCTGTGCTTCACCTCATTATGATTAGATAACGACTCGTAGTTTTAAAGCAGCTATTGTTTCGTGCATTAAGTACATACGATCTTACAATAAAATGAAACAAGACCGAATATATTCTATGTTTTTCTGCCCCAAACAACCAGAGTTCTGGTCAGGGGTTTGTTATTTTCACAGCTTAAGACAACAACTATAACTAACAGAACAATATAATTAGAATATGATGATTTTAATAATTCAGGAATTAATATGCTAGCAATCAATATTAAATTCCAGTACTCACAGCTTTACAGAGTGATAAGAAATCTGTAACACAAGTATATAAACTTGCTATGAACATTATTAATATGTCATACAAGCTCGTAATTTTTTTTTTTTAAAAAAAAAAATTGCATACAAGCTCTGGATTTAGTCTGATGCTACTACCATAATTAATCCAGAATATCATACAGATGAAACCTTATCATATGCCTAACAAACTAGTAAGGAGGCGGTGGAGGGCGTGGCCATCCTGGTGGTGGAGGACCTGGAGGCCCCGGCCCCGGCGGCGGTGGCGATTGATAATAATATGGAGGTGGTGGCGGGCCAGGTGGTCCTGGAGGCGGTGGAGGTGGACCTGGTGGTGGGGGTGCATAAGGAGCCGGAGGTGGTGGCGGCCAGTAAACAGGTGGCGGCGGACCTGGTGGTGGCGGACCGGGTGGTGGTGGTCCTGGAGGAGGAGGGTGGTGGTGCCAATGGCGATCCATAGTGGTGTGTATAGTAAGGGGTTGAAAGGAGGCGATGGTATTTATAAGAGGACTAGAAGCTTCAAGGAAGTAGATGGAGATTTTTGTTGTTGCACTTGGGAATTGCGGTTTGAGTTTGACGGTTTGTTGGATGAATTGATTGTTTGATTTGTTTCTTAATAAACTTCGGCCTTAAGGTTTCTGTGATTATCTTTTATTTTCTTGGTACCGAAGTTTTCGTGTCTGTGTGAACTTGGATCCTAATTTTCAAGGCCTTATTTGATATGAGGTAAAAAAAATTATTTAATTTTTAAAAATAAATTTTTCACTTCTTTAATATTATTGAGTTATGATGTAATGGTTAATATCACTACTAAGAAAGTTTCAAGTGAAAGGAGAAAAAATTAATACAAATTTTTATAATTTCATCTTTTTTTATTAAATTATTACAGGGGGCCTTTATAATTTATTAAATATAGTTTTTTTTTTTCAATTATAGAATGTAGATCTTTATATTTATAATTTATTAACTTGTAAGAGAAATGATGTTAACGGCTGGATGTGGCTCTTCTCAACACATACTGGGATTAATTTTACCACATGGGTGTAAATAAAATTAAAATCAACCAGATAACATATTGTACATAGATGTAAGGAGATGATCATTCTCACATAACAATTTTTTTATGTTGATGATAAATAAATTTTATTCCATCATTTTATTTTTAAAAAAATTATTTTATATTTTATAGCAATTATTACAAGTTATATGCCACTAAGTATTAGTCATAATTAATACTACTATAATATAAACATAAAAACTAATACCTATAATTTCAAAATTTTAAGAAATTAATAAAAAAATTATAGAAACATGATTAAAAATCAGGTAAAATTATCAGAATTTGGGAGTCAATTTTCTCACGTAACCACCGTATTTAAGTTTCAAGAGAAAAATAAAACAAGAAGGAAAACAAAGCCGTGTCTGAGTTGCCCTTTGGATTTTTTTGTCAAAATCCACGTCCTTATCTAACGGTCTTGGATAACTTGTTTCATTAATTTTTTTTTCTAAGAAATCTTTTATTTATCTCTTTAGTATATTTGATGTGATAATTTAATTATATTGGAATAAATATGCAAAAGAATTTCAGTAGAATGACAGAAAAATATTATTTGAATTTCAAAATCTTGTTAACAAAAACAGTAATGAGATTAATAAAAATAGTAATAAGATTAACAACTCATTTTGTTGTAAAATCACATATTTGTCATTTTGAATTTTAAATGGTATTTTTTTGGGATTCTTCAAAAAAAAAATTTGACCACCAAGTATAGAAAAGAATTAAATTCACATATTTATATATATATCAAGAAAATCTTTCAATTTACCACGGCTCAAATTTACAGGTCAACCAATAAATATTTATTATTTACATAACACAAATTTACAACTAAAAAGGGATCCGGATTCTCTCAGAATCCTTTCCTTCAGTATCCCTCAATATCTGTTGATCCTGACCGTCCAAAAATTGTTCTAACTATCCAGAAAGAGACACCTCATTGATTTCAAATTACTGCATGCGGTAAAATGAAATTTTAAAAATTAGATGAGGTGTCTCTCTCTGGACGGTTAGATCAATTTTTGGACGGTTCGGATGCACGGATATTGAGGGATACTGAGAAGAGAGATTCTGAGAAAATCTACTCCCACTAAAAACTTATTTAATACACTATTTACACTAGTACAAAATAGTCCTTTTAAACCGCCTCATTTAGATCGGTTATAGAGGAGAAAGTCTAAAAAGTATGATTGGTGGTAGTTGTTACGGATCTATATTTAGACCCAATAGCAATATGGCCCAACATGCAATATATCACATATTAGGATCTACCTATAATAAAGGGAAATCTTATCTTATCTATAATCAAGGGAGATCTATCTTATCTAAAGATAGATTCGACAGTTATGATACTTGGGTCGTGGATTACAAGGCCCATACTATCACGCCTAAGGTACATTCTATAAATATAGAGGTTAAACCCTAAGGTGCAAATAGACTACTCTCACTGGAGCATACACACCACCCCTTTGGCTAAACGCCTATGTGTGTCTCGAACTACGTGGACTTTAATCCCTCTACAGGGTACGTAGGCCTTAGGCATCGTTCCTAGGTCAAGTCCGCTCCAACCAACATCAAACAGGCTAGTCCATTAGGGCTAGCCACATCTGGTTCTACACCAGAACATTGGCGCGATCTGTGGGGAACCGTAAATTTCGATTCCCGCGACCAAAGATGATCAATACTAGAAGCAGCAGTCAGATGCCTTTGCACGGGCAGTTCCTGAAAATCTGCAGCAGCAAAATCAAGAACCGTAGCAGACCTAGAGGATCTTGTTCGAAAACTTCAGAAAAACAATGGTTGTTTGAGCAATGACTTTGGTTTTGAGCTGCTTCACATGGGTTTCCTTTTAAAGAAGATAGTTAGAAGGATCACCAGGTTCTCTCTTTGGGTCCTCTCCCATGGTTTAAAGATTCTATATTTTCCTATTTAGTTCTTCTATTGTTCGTAAATGGCGGCCCCGACAACCATGGTTAATGTCGTAACCACATGATGAGAAGATAGTTGGAAGGATCGCTAGGTTCTCTTTTTGGGAATTCTTTTAAGAGGGGGTGCGCCATATGTTTAGTCCTTAAATGAGTAACACTTTTCACCTCTGGCATAAATTTAGATGTCATGCTTGGATTATAAGCAACCACAACATTTGAACTCTCTATGTCATTTAGTTCAAAGTATTGGCCACTTTCTTTCAAATATTCTTTATCAAGCTCTAAATATTGAAAACTCCTCAAAGTTACCGTCACCCATGCAAGATTCTTCTAGATCTTGTATTTCACTTTGGGTATTTTCACCGCTAGGTGGGGGAGGAAGGTCAGTAACAGGCTCACATTGCATTGTGGTTGAATTTTTTGCAACATTCAAACATTTAGTAGTAATTGAGCTAGGCCTTCCATCAGCAACCTTTTGAGGTAAGGCAAGTAGTGTTGGACTTGCAACTGCGCTTTGAAAATGTTTACATTCTCCTCTCATTGGACAAGCTCGGTAATTGGGTTGTCTCCACATGACGAGAAGATAGTTGAAAGGATCACCAGGAAGAACTCAGAGAAGCCTTTAATGGCCTTAATAAAAACTAGCAGACCTAGAGGATCTTGTTTGGCAACTTCAGATCCTCCTATCATCATGCCGGGGCGTCGGACAATGACCTCCGGGCCCACCGCGCAACAATAACCCTTTGGATAGAGGATGAGATCTAGGAATTGATACATGCCGGGTTCAATACCCGTTTGAGAATCCCAAACGAGCAAATAGAGATAGCCGAGGTTGTTGGTAAGCCGAGGCTGATTCAATGCCAAAGGAGTTATTTTTACGACTCGGTGATGCAGGGAGGTCAATAATAAGATCACACTACTTTATGTTTGCCTTTGCTATATCTCCTTTGTGTTTGTCTTTTCTATATCATTCACATTAGAAAGAGTTAGCAGATTACTAGAACCCTCCAAATATATAGCAATAGCGTCTGATCTTGTTGAACTATTATTTGGTCTACGAGAATTGTTTTGAGGCAGGGCAAACGAGCAAATCGAGATAGCTGAGGTTGTTGTTAAGCCGAGGCTGATTCAACGCCAATGACGTCCCGACTCCATCGTGATAGTCGAGGTTGATGATACGCCGAGATGAGGAGGTGCCGAGACGCCGAGGCACGCCGAGATTGTTAGATGCCGAGATTCAGAGAATGCCAGGATCCAGATGAGTATCACCCTCTATCTCATAGATGCTCAATCTTTTCTTATTATCAATTATCTATTAACATATACGAATTCATGGTAAAGAAACCCGTTTCTGAAGATCATGTCGGAGCTAAACATGTAGGAATCCAAGGTACATAAACCTGTTTCCGAAGATCATGTCGGAGCTAAACATGTAGGAATCTGAAGTACACAAACCCGTTTTCATGAATCATTTGCGACGGCTATGGCCACCAAGTCTACCTTAAATTCCTGTAAAGGAGAAGAACGCGGACCCAGTTTTAACTGAATCTAGTTAAACGTACGGGATCCGCATAACGTTTTGAAGTCAGACCTGATTAATCGAATCTAGTTAACGTACGGGATCCGCATAAAGTTTTGAAGTCAGACCCGTTTAACTGAATCTAGTTAACGTTCGGGCTCCGCGTAAAGTTTTGAAGTCGGGCCCAGTTAACTGAATCTAGTTAACGTTCGGGATCTGCATAAAGTTTTGAAGTCGTGCCCGGTTAACTGAATCTAGTTAACGTTCGGGATCCGCGTAAAGTTTTGATGTCGGTCCTGGTTAACTGAATCTAGTTAACGTTCGGGATCCGCGTAAAGTTTTGAAGTCGTGCCCGGTTAACTGAATCTAGTTAACGTTCGGGATCCGCGTAAAGTTTTGATGTCGGTCCTGGTTAACTGAATCTAGTTAACGTTCGGGATCCGCGTAAAGTTTTGAAGGCGGACTCAGTTTTAACCGAATCTAGTTAAAAACCGAGCTCCGTGAAAATAACGGTTAAAACGTGTCTCCTAGGGAACAGACGTGTTTCCTTGGACATGGTAACACCGAGATTATGGCTAAAACGTACTCCTCCGGGATGCGGTAACGCCCTCATTATGGCAAAAACTATCGATAGTCAAAAATAAAATACACCGAGGTATTACACCCGGTTAAAATACACCGAGGTCATTACACCCGGTCAAGAATAGAACCCAATTTAGGGATAGATCGTTAATTGGGACAAAATTACATGAACCAAATTAGTTTTTCCTATATTATAATAACTGAAACTAAGGGCATCTTCATGGTCAAAAGATTTTTTTTTTTTTTTTAAAAAAAAAAAAAAAAAAAAAAAAAAAAAAAAAAAAAAAAAAAACTAAGGGCATTCGGAATTGGTCTTTGGCGAAATTCCTGTAGGATCGAATAACACAGTTCAAATACAGGAATGAATATGCTAGTAATTGATTAATAATAATTAATACCAATCCACACACAGTTTAACTAATAGATTGATAAGAAATGGGTAACACAAGTAATATACAAATATTTGCTATCGACATTAATTATTCATTGTATCATACAAGCTCTAAATTTAATTTGGACTGATATTATACTGCCATATCAATCCATATTACCATATAGTCATACAGTCATCTAAATAAAACATTATAAGTGTGCATCATTATTCATAAATGCATGCTAGCTAGTTAATACGGTGGCGGTGGATGCCGAGGACCAGGAGGCCCTGGCGGTGGTGGTGCCCCAAATGAGCCTGGAGGTGGCGGACCTGGAGGTGGTGGACCACCTGGACCTGGCGGCGGTGGACCTCCTGGACCTGGCGGTGGTGGGTGAGCAACAGGAGGTGGAGGCGGTGGTGGATCAAAAACTGGTGGGGGCGGGGGCCCGGGTGGGCCTGGAGGAGGAGGAGGCCAACGGCGGGGATCCATGACTGATGAAAAAAATCTGCAAATCAAGTGTTTGATATGGAGAAAGTGGGTGTTATAGTTAGGGTTGAAGAGGTTTGTGTGGTATTTATAAGATGACAAAAGCACTAGAAGCTTCAAGGCTTGTAGTTGTTGATATAGTGAGATGTGTTGTTGTTGGTATTTGGACTTACGGTTAGAGTTTGACTGTTAGAAATGAATTGCGTGTTAATTTCTAAGTGTCGTCCTGTTTTGTGTGTGTGTGTGTGGTAAAATTATAAGTCTCGTTCTTGATATATGGGCTGCTAAGCTTTGATCCATGATTATATTAATTAATAAATTAATTAAATACTAACTCATGTTAACATAACTGGTAGATGTATTCATCTCTGTATCATCTTGAAAGTATATGCGTATGTGTGTCAAGATTAACCTCCTCTATGCTTCCCACACAACTTATTTCTTCATACATACATACACTGATACACATATACATATACATACGTACGTAGAGACATACACACACATATATATATATAGTAGGACAAGGCTTGTTGATCATTTATTTTTTTCTCACACAATTTATTTTCTCATTTAATTAATTTTTTTAAATAATTTCTCAAAATATTTTAGCCTTAGATCAATGGTGAAAGTTGCTACTATGTGATCTAGAGATTACAATTTCAAATGCTAATTAAAAATAGCCATTTTATGTAAGGGGCAAATTTGTGTACATCTTTCCGTTTTAAAAACCCCACCTAATGGGGCCTTATACATTGGGCGTTGTTAAAAATGTAACAAGAAATTTGGTTGTTAATAGTAACATTATGCGATTTATGCCACTGACCCTGTCTTCTAGTTCTATCTTTCACTTTTGAGCAAAAAAAAGTTCTATCTTCCACTCAAACTTTCTGATACCGATCGTCCAACCATATGCACCATATTCTTTGGCGAAGGAACCATTTGATGCTTAGCATTCTCAAACGAAGATGAATTCAAAGGACATATATGAGTGAGATAATGAAGAATGCCCTTGTAATCTTGAGCAGCAACTATTTGCTGTTGCCACAAAATGCGATATCCATACTATTAACAGTGTAAAGTCTCAAAGAATATTGATTGGAATGCCCAATTAAAGAAGCTGCTAGAAAGATCATACATAGCACAAGAAGCCATGAAGCCTCTAGAAGGCCAAAGACGTGTTGGCCCCACACGACTAGAAATTGGCTTCACTAAAATTCTATCCCCCCCCCAAAAAAAAAAAAAAAAAAAAAAACTGCCCAAAGTAATAATTTCAATATTTTTTTAATGTAAAAAAGACATAATCTAATTCACTTAATTGATGAATGTTGTTTTGGTCGAAGCACTGGTGCTTAAACAATATTCCCTCCGATCTTAATTATAAGACTCAGTTGACTTTTTTGAAGAAATTAAGGAAACTAATTAAATTAGCTTAGAGTATTTTTATTTTTTTCTTCAAACTAAATAGTTTAACAAATAAACTAATATATAATCTAAAAAAACATAACATATGAAATGATTAAGAACTTATTTAACTTCCTTAATCTCTTCAAAAAAAAGTTAACGATGCCTTATAATTAGAATGGAGTAGTATTCCGCAGTCTTCAATAAATTATGATGGTACTCTACAATATTATTAATCAAACTATTTCTACGTTAGTCAAAAAAAAAAAAAAAGGAAAAATCTATTTCTATGAGAACGCGACGAAGAAGAGAGTGCATGGAAGCCCAAGACTGGCATGCAAACTCTGCTTTTTATAGGGGGTGAGCCCAAGTGAATTTTGGGCGGTAATGAATCACGTTAATGACAATTAAGTGCCTGGAAGGCGTATTGAATCCCTATTTTTTTTTCCAAGCATATGTATACTTTTATTAGAGGTAATTCTATTTGAAGCACTTTCACTAGATATGGATTCAAATATTAGTTTTCCATGTTATGAGAAATTAGTTATTTCTCCTGGACCCAACCCTGTTGGTAGCTCATTACTCTTTTCAAATGTTGATGTCAAAGTAATACTTTGTTAAGGTCCTGCATTGGCCCTAACTTTGTTATCAGAAAAAGGTCCATAATGGGCCTTTCACACAACTTTTCAAGGGCCCTCTAAATAGGCCCTATTTATATAACTAGACAAATGTACCTTTGATTTTCTTTCCTTACTTAATTATTCGTTTTATTTAGTTATCTCTACCTTTCCTTAATTTGTATAATTCCTTTTATTTCATACTGAGACTTAATAAAAATCAGATTAAAACTTCTATAAAATTGTAGAAAATATAAAGTCATAGCAAACTATATTATTCATAAGTTATGAACAATGTAATATCAGATGTTATCAGATGAATTGTTTAAAGATGAACATGAGTTTTAAGACCGGAGTTAATATAACTTTTTTGATGAACACTTGTATCATACTGAAACTTAATAAAAATCGCACTAAAACTTATATGAAAGTGTAGAAACTTAATCACAAATATAACAAACATCGATATAAAAGTATTACTCCCTCTGGTTCTTATTATAAGGCATCAACTTACAAGTTTATTTGGTCTTTTTTATAAGGTACTTTCTTGTTTCCAATGAGCATTAATTATGTTTTTTCACGTCTACCCATAATTAATAAGGGTAGTGTGTGAGAGTAATAATTAATATGATATTAGAGTTTAGTGCAATTAGTAGGGGTAATATTGAAAATTACTTAGATTCCAGGACAACTTTATTGACTTTAATTGTTTTTATTGGTTTGTGAGAAAAATTAGTTGATGCCTTATAATAAGGACCAGAAAGTATAGGAAACCGTACAATTCATAAGTCATCAACAATATAAATATCATATGTTATACAAAGCCTTAGACCCACAACCGAGTTGTTTACTACAAATTGTCAAAGGACTTGGATCCAATATAGCATATCCAAGAAGTTGAGGGTTGGTTTCCAAATAGGCCATGAAGGGCTCATCCAAGGTAACCCAAGCTTCAATCCCATCATCACCACCAAACCTTGAATCCACCAAAATGACAAGGTTCATATACACCGAAGAACCACACGTGCCAATGCTGCTAACCCATAAGGGCTTCCCCCAACCAAAGTCAACCTCATTGAACCCTAAATTGCACCAACTGCTAAATCCTAAACACTCTACTTCCTCCTCTACCTCGTCCTTGTCGTTTTTGGACCCCACTTCTTCTTCATCTTCATCTATCTTTGATTTGATGTTCAGAGATTGAAGCATCGTTGACTTCCTGGTAAAGTTATTTGTTAGGATGTTTTCAATGAACTTATCATTTATTGTCGATAATGCTTTCCTTAGTTTCTTCACTAGCCCATCTAATCTAGTCTCATAGTTATTATTGTTGTTGTCTGCAATGTTGGACTTTGCAAAAGCTAACCAGAGAAGATTTCCAATGGCGTTTTCTGCAGAACGGCACGACAGTTCGTCTGTTTTTATTCTTTTACGCAGGTTCACCAGGTGACTCGCCAATGAAGCCCTTTTTAATTGGGTACTGTTGTTGCAGAAATCTAATTAAGTATATATATTGGAAAATCAATGTTTAGAACAAAAAGAAGAACATACATGAATTATTTAAAAAGGGTTAAGATACATTCAACACTCTGAAGTATTTTGCTAGGTGTATCCAGCATCATCAAGTATTTTATGGTACATATAATACTCTGAAATAATTTTTAGCTAGATGCATCTAACACCAAGGAATGGAAAAAAAATACGGGATACTGGATACGCAATAAAATACTTTAAAGTATTAGATGCGTATAAAAAAATATTTCAATGTACTAAATGTATCATTACCCTTTAAAAACTAAAACACACAATTTTAATATACATAATATACCATTTTGTTTAAGAAGATGGAAGTTAATACTAAAAGTAAAGAACACAATACTAATATACATATAATAGGGGGATGGAGATACTAGTAAATATGTATGTTATTCCGAGATACAATAATTGCCGCCTTTCTTATTGTACACAAGACAAAAGACAAAACAGAACAAGAGTTCGATTTATTTTCAAATAATCTGAATCTTAATGGCTTGCAACAATTTAATTATTTTAAAAACTGAAACCATTATTTGATGAAATTAAACTAATTAATTAAATCCACATGATATAAAAACATTCATCACTTACCAGATTGTGCTTTGGACGCATCCATGAAAGACTTCCACAAAATTGCAGAAACAATCTCCATACGCGTAGGATTATTTTTCACCATATCATCACCACGACACACGGAAGAATCAACCATTTGAACCTTGAGCTTAGCTATGGCTGAATTAGGGAACCAGAACCTTCTTGTCACAAAATTTCCTTTCTTAAACATGGAACTCCACATAGCCATGGACGAGTCGCTGAGCCACAAACTATCATCATGATCATCATCATCCATTGGAAACATCGAAGACGCCATTAATAACTCTGGTTTCACCACTTCCTTGTGATTATTATCACTAGCCTTACTTGTCCATACCTTGAGAAAGCAGCTCAATGAAGCCCCATCAAGAACCCTATGTGAAATGCACAATCCAACAGAGATTCCTCTACACTCAAACACACTAACTTGAATGTTGCTAACGTAGGTTCCCACGTATGCTTTTTTCGGAATATTAAGGTCACAAGGAAGAAGCTTATGCAGTGAGATAAGGTCAGGGTTCGTGAGGAATTCAGAAAGAGAGCACTTGACTTTGGCTTCAACGAAGTTAGCTCCTTCATCGTTACAGTGAATGGAGAAATCATCTTTGATTTTTCCTGCGAGAGGGTAAAAGAGGGTTAGTGTTTGTGATAGAGACTGCTTTAGAATATGAAGGATATTAGTATTGGGGTTTTTTTCTGAGAGGGTGAGTGAGGGATAGAAGAAGATAATTGGAGCATAAGGAGCAGGAATGAGATGATCCAAGAGACATAGTTTGAAGATTCCTAGGTTGGAAGGTGTTGAACTCGAAGGTTTGATGTCTTCTTTGGAAACGACTTCTACTTCCACTTCTTTCATTGTTTTGCGCTCTTCCAAATGGACTCGACTTATGATCACCATGGATATCTGATATATACATGGATGAAGATAAATATATATTTACACGCACATTGTAAGAAGTGACGGGAGCTTGTTAGTCACTTTCTTTTTCAATTTCCTATTATAAGGCACTTCTAATCACCTCACCAGAACCGATGAGAGGTGATTAAGCCATTTACCTTTATTTGAAAATGGGATATATTTTCAGTTATACTCTATTTGAATAAAAAAATATGAACTTGTATTACTTAATACACTATAAAATGACTTATAATAAGGATATAATCCATCTCTTTGAGTAATGCCTTGTAATAAAATTAGGAAGAATTACCTATTTTGGTGCTGATCGCGGTGAATATGAGCATCATGACTGCGGTAAGATCTACACTATTTAAATATAGTTTGAATAGTTAGTTGAGATTTAAAATTTTTAATTAATGATTCTTAAATAAAAATATTTTTAAATTTGATAATTAAGAGATTATTTTTTATTTTAAATTTCCTACAATTTAAAATAATCTTTTCTTTAAAAGATATAAGTAAAAATAAATAAGTATGAATTATTTAAATTAGATCTCAACGGTGTGCAATGATGATGAGAT
Source organism: Acacia melanoxylon (assembly GCA_019022615.1). Taxonomy (NCBI): domain Eukaryota; kingdom Viridiplantae; phylum Streptophyta; class Magnoliopsida; order Fabales; family Fabaceae; genus Acacia; species Acacia melanoxylon. The sequence goes on from JAFJYJ010000046.1 coordinate 4,876,765, forward strand.
TGTTGGTGGTCATTAGTGCAGCACTGACTCGTTCCGCATCTATACATTGTGGTTTCCGTCAAATGTTTGTATATAGGTTATTGATTGATTTGATGCAATAAATAAATAAAAAAATATTATATGTCATTATGTCATAAAGGTTCTAATAAAAACTCAGAAAAAAAATCTAAACTAATTAAGAATGGGGATAGGATTCTTTGACGAACAAGATCAATAGGCCTTATTATATGAAAATATTTGGTATATAAAACTATTTTGGAGAATATTTCCACACAAACAAGAAGGGTTCTAGGAAGACAAATAATCCCTCCTAAAATCCCATTTTTCCAATTTTAATTTATACTGTACTTAATATTCTCTGTTTATTTATCTTCACGAACGGAAATCATAGTTCCTTTAAAGTCTGCCTTATTTGACATTTGAAGTACTAGGAGGTAGTGAAACTGCCTTTTTTTTTTTTTTTTTTTTTTTTTTTTTTTTTTTTTTTTTTTTTTCTGGTTTATATAATAATTAGTCGAAAATGTCCGTCCATTTCAACAGATCTAGCTCAAAAAAAGCCTGAAATATTAAAATTTTCATAAATAATAAACTTGTTTAGAAAAACTTAAATATATAAAACTAATTCAACGCCAAGATATCATTGAGATTTATAGCAAGCATACTTCTTTGGACTTTCAAATTTGTTTCCAAATAATTTTCACCGAAAAATTTCAATAAAATATTGGACAAGTTTACTCTTAATAATCTCAAATAACTTGGAAGGTAGAAATTTATCCAAAAAAAAAAAAAGATTATATATATATATATATATATATATATATATATGTATCAAGTATGATTCTTGAAAGGAAAATATGTCATTTAATTAATTAATTATAATATTTCATGACAGAAAGAGGAAGAATTCTGAGCATATGCGTTTGAAATCACCTTCACTAACTTCTCCTATAGGGATTGTTGGATTTTTGGACATAGGCATAAGATGATGTTCACTAAATGAATTAAATCAATTCATATAATATATCTCAACTTTACATACCTTCCATTTTTGGGCTTGTATTTTTCTTAAATCTCAGAAGTCTCAGATCCCACAATATTTATTCTCTCTCCATGTTTTTCTTTTTCTAATATTCAAAATTTACCCTTTACTTCTTCTTTTCTTATTATCCCATTGATCCAATAACTCTTGGTTCTATATTGAATTTCATTTTTCATCGAAATACTATATTGAATTTCTAAATATAGGTAATGACTTAAAACCAATTAATAGAACCTATTTCAACTTTAAATGCCCTCAATTCAATATCAAACTAATTGATATGAGACTCTGTTAATATAGTATATATTTCCCTATTTAAAGACTAACCATAAATGTACGGAATTAAAGACCAACAAAAAAAATATGAAACTCTCGCCAAAAAACTAAAAGTTATGAAACAAATATCAGGTTAGAATAAAATTACTTTGCCAAGGTTAGTTTAGTTGATAAAGTGGTTGACTCATAATTATAAAGATGTAAGTTCAAATTCCACTTATATGATGACCTTATTAGTAAATGACCCGTAAGTACTAAATAACTCTATAAATTCTCTTTGAGCCTAAGACCATACCCCTTTTAAGATTCAACTTACCTCAACTGTTGTTTTATATATATTATAATACTCCGTACTTTTTTTGGGGTGTCGTATTAGCTACTACCTGGAGGCTGACGTTCCAAGAAATGGAATCTTATCAAAGGATGTGCGCCTGCCTCTTGATTTGGTTTATTCGGAAGAAGTCAAAATTTAGACTTTTGAACTCATCAAAATCTGTACTTTAGAAACTGCTTAAAAATATTAATATCCTTTAACATTTAGCCAAACTGGACTGTTGACGAGGCACCCTAGTTACACTCTCCAATTTTCATTACGAGACCATTCCTTAAAAAATGAGTTGTCTTTGTTAGATAAATTAAAGTATTAATTATATATACTTTGTTAGAGAGGCTAAAACTTTTTTTTTTGGACCAAATAGTGAGTATAAAACTTAACATACACAATGTTACATAAAGGTATCAACTCATTTCTATTCAATTTAATTACTATTGTCGATTATAAAATAAAATATTTCACAAAACTTTTTGGCCAAATTACAAACTAGCTTGCTTTATCACCTTCTAGATAATTCATCCATTGGCTAATTTCTTTCTTTTCTTTTTTACTTTTTTTTTTTATATATATAATATTGTGGCCTTCACAAGTTGTGATACGTACACACCTAATTTGTTTTGTTGAGAGGACATAGATTCAAATTTTATGTCAAGAACTCAAGATCACCGTTCCAATATTTACACATACAGACACACTTTTAAATCATTTAATATTTATAACTCTATTTTTTTTTGCCTTCAATTTATGACTCTATATTTTAAAGCTACTGGTCTTGATCAAGATGAATTATGATTTATTCAAAATCGGAGGCCGGCGGTTCTTATCCGGGGTATCGTTACCTTACATAGATTATTTTTGAATGGTCCAACTTCAAATGGGTGGTTTACAGTTGAACTTAAATATATGGACATGCATGCCATTTTCTGTTCAAACTTCAAATTAAATGGACGGTTTACAGTTGAGCTTCTTCAAAATTCTACCATAATTAATGCCTTTGACTTTCCATATAATACCCAGCACACAACTTGTTGAATGGTCAAAGAAAGAGGACTGCTAAAATATATTAGGCCATAACACTTGTGGGGATAGCATTAAACTTGGATCATGTCATCCATTTAAATAAAATTACGTCCAATCCCATTTTCAACTTTAGTCGTATTACAAGTTTCTTGGAAAAAAAGTTTTGATCTCAAATATAAATCCACTTAAAGAATTATCAATGAGTCATTTCCAATTTTATCATTATTTAATTCTCATTTGAGAGAGAGAAATATGAGATAGGAGTGAGAGTAATTTGTAAAGGTAAAGATAAAGTGGGAAGCAGATCCTCTCTTCATCATTTTTTCTCTTTTTTCTCACAAGTTCATTTGGGCCCTTGATTTGGAAGATGAGAAAAAAAATAAAATGGTATTGTGACTTTTCATATCGACTTTAGAGATTATGAGAGATGATGATAAAATGACGACGAGAGAAACACAACCAGAGAAAGAGAGAGAGAGAGAATTTAATAAAGATGTAAATATTATAAATTTAAGATATATTTAATTAATGACTGCAATGTGTCATTTCTTAGTATATAAAAATTAGTTAAAATTGACATATAATATGGATGGTATAATATATTTTTAATTAATTTATCTCGGCTAAAAGTAATTAAAGTTAGTTTATATATTTTGTTTATTTGGTCAATAACTGTCATTTTGAGAATTTGTAATCACACCGGATTTGAGTTTTGAACCTTTATCCCACTGATGTCAAATGTGGTGCTTTCAAGTAAGAGCTCAGAATTATAATTATGAATAGGAGTGAAAATAGATCATGTCAAGTCAGCCTAGGCTTTACCATGCATTAACAGGCTAGGGCTATTTTATAATATGTTGGTTTGAGAGCCTGGCCTGTACAAAGACTTGACCTATCTTGAAGCATATTAAAAGCCAACATTTTTATTAATTTAATAATTTTTATCACGTTTTTTTAATATTAATTTTTAATTTTTTGCCAATGTCTTTTCTTTTTATTTTTCAACTCATTTTTTTTTTCATGTTTTCCTGTTGATGTTGCTATAAAAATACTTTTATATGATTTTTTTTAATATTTTTTAATAATTACTTTCACTCTAATATAATCACTACTACAGAATTGCGCATTTATAACGTTCAATACATAACGGTTACAGTTAATAAACTCATTTATGTCGAGGCGGAGGTCATGCAAGGATATATAATGCTTAAAAGTAACAGTTAATTATGTGCACCGTCATGTATTGCGAGACGGAATTCACAAAAAAAAATAAAAAAAAATAACGGTTGTAGTTAATAAGCGTCATTTATTTTGTGACAAATTAAAGTGATGGTTGTTTCGTAACATCGTCAGACCTTCATAAGTCATAACCCTTCGTAACATCCATTAGATCTCTATTCAAACTCACATATTTCTTCTGATTCTTACTACTTTTCTTTATCGGTCTCATCCTTCTCTCCATTATATTAACATCCCATAGAGGTCCTCCACCACCACATCGTCCTTGTCATCCTCCTCCTCCTAAAATGTAGGATCAAATGTTGCTGTTCGCAGGCCTTGATCGCCACACAAGGTGTCTCGTGGCATATGTCATCAGGCTGAACAAAAAGTTAAACCTCATACTTCATCACAATGAGGTTGTATAGGACTTGCAGTCAGATCAGACCCTTCATCTCCTTCCTCTGATGATGAGAATGAAGAGGAGGATGATACTGGTGGTGATGACTGAACACCACTATTTATTTTAAAATATTAAAAAAAAAAGTAAAAAAACAACTTCATAATTCACGGTTATTAATTAATAATTGTAAAGTATTCTTGTACCGTGGTTACAAAACACCAACACACTTAACGATTCTAACTCACTAAACGTAAATTAAAGCTTTCAAAACCTTTCATCTTCTTCGTGCTGACTCTGTGTGCTTCCTCGTTACCCAATAGTGATCATCAGGAGAACTAGGTACCCTTTCATTAAATCCTATTCAATTTCCAATGAATGCAATGATGGCTTTTTTCAATCCCTTCCAGAGTTATTTCAACTCCCTATTTTCATTTGTTCTTCCTATGTTTTCTTCATCGTCCTTTTCTTTGTTCTCTCAATTCCAAAGATGAAACGCTGTGCGGAAGAATTGCCAAAAGGCTCTTAGTATCATCATCCACCTCTTCCTTATCCTCCTCCCATCCTCTACCTTATGCTTCTCTTCCCCAACATCATCCACCACCGCCTCCATATCCTATGCTTCCACAACTGGAGGCAATGTTGTGGCATACAAATTAAGATGGTTTGATTTAACCATTCATTAAGATGTTTTATACACACAGTTGAGCTTTGGACTTTACAGACCAAACTCATTAACTAAGTATTGCTTCGCGATTTATCAAAATCTTCAAAATATACCAGTATGCAAAAGGAGTCCTAATATTGCAATATACAATAATCCAACATGTACCAAAAAGATGGAAGCACTATTGTTAACAAAAATTGCTTAAGCTTTTGAAGTTTTCCCTAATGGATCCACACAAGACTTATCACCTGAAAAATATTTGTAACCATCAATCCAACTCATAACAAATGCTAATATGTGCTCGTGAGGTGCCAAGAGGAACATTTAGTACATCAAAGTATTAGAAACATAAGTCACAAATTCTCAAATCATAGACTTTGTATTATAATTCTAATAACAAAATTTCATATCATAAATCATATATGTAACATGTTAGGTAAAAGTTTGATACACCGACCATCCTTATTACCCCAAACCACCCTTATAACTGCTAACTGGAGCCATATATAACAAATGATTAATCTTTAACTGGACCACACATGATTCCAAATCATGAGGCGTTACTTGTGTAAATGGAAAAATATCACCAAGAGGGGGGGTGAATTGGGGATTTTAAAACTTTCTAACTTTTCCCAGAAATGGTGAGCTAAAACATAGTAGAACAGAGATAATGAGAGAAAGCTTGACACAAGAATATTTATACTAGTTCGGTCTTAAATCTTGACCTACGTCCAGTTCCCAGACACTCTGGGATTTCTCACCATCCTTTCAATCAGTTACACACTCTGTACTCGAAGTTATCTTCGCTCTAGGATACACTCCCCTTTACAAGTTGTAAACTAATAAACCCAACCTCAAAGTCCCACAACTTTGAGATTCTTACAATGATTGATAATCAATAATAAATTCTCTTAACAGAGTAGATGAATGAATACTGAAGTTCAATGTATCAGAAGATACTTTACAGAAAGAGTAGTAAATGTAAGTAAAACTGTGAGCGTTTTTTGTTTCTTGTAATCTTGTTGTATTCAGAATTGAATGCTTCATCTTATATATAAAGGAAGCATTAAATGACCGTTGGAGACATCAATGTAACTGTTAGGTTGTAACTTGGTCCATTCTCTCTCTAGCTTTGAGTTAATCCAGGTGCTCAATTAATCTTGTTGACTTTCCTTGAAATAAATCTGTTGGATGACATGGCTTCCATAGAAGGAAAGAAAACATTTAAATTTTTGCAACGTCCAGGGAATGATTTTCCAAAAGGATGCTAAGTTTTTTTGACCAGCAATAAATTTGCTGACATCACTTTTACTTTAACCTTAATCCTCATTTTAATAACCTTAGAACATCTGAAATTCACTAGCAAATTGATTAAACATAGCTAGAGATAGTAATGAGCGATGTTGTGAAGTATACAACTTAATCATGATCATTTCGCAAATTCAAATCAGAGACTATAAAAACAAGGTCGATTCAAACTTGTGTTTAGTTCTAGCAAACTAGAGTTTATACATACTAAACTGAGTTTAGAAATAACAAACTCGAGTTTGTTTCATGTTTCAAGATGAACTTCGTGAAAGCATTTTGAGATCGATTTGAGCTCTGTAAACTCGAGTCATTAAGTGACACACTTGAGTTTGGAACATTTTGAAATGAAAATATTTTTAAGTTCACAAAACTCAAACTGGAGTTTGCAATATTAAACTCGAGTTTCCTTAAGTTCAAAATAGTGGAAGACTCTCGGCCTAGCACAAACTGGAGTTTAAAAGGTTAAACTCGAGTTTGTTTAAAAGATAAAATGTTTGGAAACTCTCGGTCTATCACAAACTGGAGTTTACTAAACCAGATTTGAGTTTGCTTAAAAAATGAAAACCTTTGGAGACTCTCAGCTAAAGACAAACTGGAGTTTGACAAGCCAAACTCGAGTTTGATTAAGAATAAAAATGTTTGAAAAGCTCTCGGCCAAACTCAAACTTGAGTTCTCATTTCCAAACTCGAGTTTGGATAAGTTCAAATCAACTTGCCTTACTCTCTGTCAAGTGCAAACTCGAGTTTGCCTTTCTAAACTCAAGTTTGTCTTTGACAGATAAATTCTGGTTAAGTTAGAACAAGTTGAAAGCATTTTTGACTTAACCAAGGAAAACTTCATACAAGTTTACAATTGTCAGTCATCATCAAAACACATAGAGAACTAACATTCTCACCCTTTTTGATGATGACAACACTTGTAAACCATTTAACAAATTTTCAACAGTTTTGAGCATTTTGAAAAGAAAACAGTGGAGAAGACTGAACAAGACTTGAAAAATAGAAAGCAAGTACCATTGCGTTCATTTAACAATGAAATCACATCAGAGTTAACAATAGAAGCAAAAACAACAAGTTCAAGCTATTCATTCAGCCAAAGAGTAAAATAATGACAACTGAAAAAAAAATTGAAATGCATAAAACTAAAGCTAGCTAACTCTTCACTGATCTTCTCCCCCTTTGTCATCACCAAACAAGGGTGGAGCATTAGAAGTGTCATCTGGTTGAAGATGAACCAAGGGTATGGGAGGAGGAGAGTCAGGAGAGATCCTGACAGTGGAAGGGTGAGAGGGAGGTACAAAGACATTGGCTGGAGTAGAATCAACCATAGGAGAGGTAGTGATGATGGGAGTAGTGAAGGTAAAGGTAAAGGTAGGTGATGAAGAAGTGGGTTCAGTTTTGGGAATGCTGAAACTTGGGCTAGTAGGATTGGAAGAGGGGGTACCAAAGCCAGAATTATCGTGACTAGGACCAGCAGATGAGAGAGGCCTCAATATCTTGTCCATCTTGTCAGATAAAGTCAGGAACACAACATTTAGAGACCCAATACTAGCAGCATGATCCATAGCATGACCAGTAAGATTTTCAACTTGTTCCTTCAACACCTCTTGAGTATCAACCAAATCATGGTTCCCTTTGGTCACCTTAGACACCAATTTACCAACTTCAACTTCTATCTTGTCAGTTAGCTCAGAAATGGCCTTAACCACTATTGCCTTGATTCTTTCATCTAGATCAAAAGGCACGGAAGGCTGAGGTGGTGGAGGTGCTGACTGAGCTTCTTGAGCTTTGGAATGAAAAGCTCTTGACCTTGAGGGGGCCTTTGATTGACCTGAACCTTCTTCAAAATTTAATGTCATAGAATTCAAATGTTGTTTCCCAAAAACAGCAGGCTTCTCAGGTTGCTCAGTTGTGCCCACATACCATATTTTCTCATAGAAGAGAATGACAGAGATTAGATTAGGAAATGGAATGGATGAAGATTTTCTAGAGGCGAATTTGAACTTAGCCATCTCCTGGAAGATCCAGTGGCCACGATTGTGAGGTGAATTATCAATAATAGAAGCAAAGATAGGGTAATCTTTCTTTGCAAAATGTGTACAATTTCCACCTTTTTGCATGAGGTTTCTGGTATAGATGTACCAGATAGCTCGATGTACAGGGGGCATGGCAACAAGAGGAAAGGATAAGATGTCTAATACATCAGGAATAGGCTCATTAGGCCTAAGAATTTGCCATATTTCCCTGTCGTCATAATTCAAATTAGCAACAGAAGGAGGATTTGAGATATCTAAAACAGAATTGATATATGCAACAGATAAGACAATCTTTTTACCTTTGAGGTGAGTGACAATTCTCTCCTCAATGAGGTTACCCTTACTATCTAAAAGATTATCCCAAACCATATTGAAATAGAAGATTTTAGAGTAAATACCCTTTCTGGTCCCTGACAAAAAAACACGGACCTCATTTTGGTCCCTTACAAAAAAATCGACCCTTATTCGTCCTTTTTATGGACTAAAAATGACCTTTTGGAAATTTGTGAGGGATCAAAATGTCAACCAATCGACTCTTATTCGTCTTTTTTATGGACTAAAAAGGACCGTTTTTTAAAGGGACCAAAATGAGAATCGCGTTTTTTGTCAGGGACCAGAAAGGGTATTTACTCAAGATTTTAACTATGTTTGGGCTATAAGGAGCACGAATGGATAAAAGAGGCTTAAATTTCTTAAGCCAAGGAGATAGATCAAGGTTACAGTCATTCTTGAGCTTATCAAGATCTACTGAGACAATACGACAGAAGGTTTTCTTGCCAAAATAATCTTTGAATCTCCTGGCTTCTTCACTTTCCATGATAATGGTAGAACAAAAAAAATTAGAAGGGGCTTTAGAGTGAGCATAAATTTCAGAAATTGCAAGGGATACCTTGGTTTGCTCATGGGATTGAGAAGAAGATTGTTCTTTCGAAGCAACCTTGAACTTAGAGGCCTTTACATTAGTAGTCATTTTCTTTGTCCTAGGAACCTCATCCATTGGTTCCTTGTCCTTTTGATTTGCATTCTCAGAATTGGTTGAGGATTCCTTGATTACCACCTTCTTTGATCTGGTCTTAGGCGAAGAGTCAGCAAGTGGGACACCAGGGATTTTGCCGTCAACGCCAATTTGAAGCTTTCTTGGTACAAACTTCTCTCTCTTAGGTTGCTTCAGAGGAGAAGGAGAAGCAGAGGCAGTTCCTTCATAGTTAGAATCTGAGTTTTGAGCTTTGGTGGATCATTTATGAGCTATTTTAGGTGAGAGAGGGTCGAGAAAGGTCTAGGAAGAGGAGAGGTTTTCAGAAACTTAGGGCTAAACTCAAGGGAAGAGGAAAATGAAGAGCAACGATCAAGTTCACTTATATATATAACGTGCGTCAAACTCGAGTTTGTTAGTGCAAACTTGAGTTTGCATAAACTTGCACTGACCTGGATTTCAAGTGTGTTTGTGTGAACACTTGAAAGAGCTTTGGTAAACTCAATTTTATACTTATAGACTCGAGTTTAAAGGTTGTTCTGTCCTTGGTTGCTCTCTGTCTGAATGAGACTCGAGTTTGGTTTTCTCCAAAAAACCATAGTTTGCTCTCTGCCTTCTGTAAACTCGATTTTGATTTTGATAAACTCGAGTTTGCTTCTTTTGACAGCAAACTTCAACAGGTCAACAAACATCCTACATAAACCAAAACTAGACACTCTGGTGCTGAAGTTAGTAACTAATAATCATTAAAAAAAACTAACATTAGGTAAAGGTTACTTACAACTCATTGGGATTTACCATTCCCAATTCTCTTATTATGAAAGTAAATTGCTCCTTAGCTAATGGTTTGGTGAAGATATCAGCAAGTTGAAGATGAGTTGGGATGAACATCACTTTGACATCCTTCTTCTGAACATGATGTCTTATCAAGTGATGTCTAACATCAATATGCTTGGTCTGAGTATGTTGCACTGGATTCTTCGCCAAGCTTATTGTGCTGGTATTATCACAAAGAATTGGGATTTCTTTGAGATGAAGTCCCATGTCCAAAAGTTGTTGCTTGAGCCATAGGACTTGAGCACAGCAACTTGATGCAGCAATGTATTCAGCTTTAGTCGATAACATTGAGACAGTTGTTTGCTTCTTGTTGAACCAGGATACAAGTGAGCCACCAAGGAATTGACATTAGCCACTTGTACTCTTTCTATCTGTCTTGTACTCGGCATGATCTGAATCTGAATATGCCACTAGATGTTTAGGTTGACCTTTGGGAAACCACAATCCCAACTCTTCTGTATCAGCAAGGTATCTGAATATCCTCGTCACATGTTTAGCATGAATCTCTTTAGGAGCGGATTGGAATCTTGCACACATGCCTACACTGATCTGGATATCAGGTCGACTTGTTGTTAGATAGAGCAATGATCCAATCATTCCTTTATATCTTGTGATGTTGAAATCTTTTCCTTTCTCATCAGCATCCAAGGAAGTAGTAGAGTAGAACAGAGATAATGAGAGAAAGCTTGACACAGGAAGATTTATACTAGTTCGGTCTTAAATCTTGACCTATGTCCAGTCCCCAGACACTCTGGGATTTTTCACTATTAGTTACACACTCTGTACTCGAAGTTATCCTCTCTCTAGCTTACACTCCCCCTTACAAGTTGAAAACTAATAAACCCAACCTCAAAGTCTTACAACTTTGAGATTCTTACATTGATTGATAATCAATCATAAACTCTCTTAAAAGAGTAGATGAATGAGTATTGAAGTTCAATGTATCAGAAGATACTTTACAGAAAGAGTAGTAAATGCAAGTAAAACTTTGAGCATTTTTTGTTTTCTATAATCTTGTTGTATTCAGAATTGAATGCTTCATCTTATATATGAAGGAAGCATTAAATGACCATTGGAGACATTAATGTAACTGTTGAAGACATCAATGTAGCTTTTAGGTTGTAACTTGGTCCATTCTCTCTCTAGCTTTGAGTTAATCTAGGTGCTCAGTTAATCTTGTTGACTTTCCTTGAAATAAATCTATTGGATGATGTGGCTTCCATAGAAGGAAAGAAAACATTTAAACTTTTACAACGTCCAGGGAATGATTTTCCAAAAGGATGCTAAGTTTTATGGACCAGTAATAAATGTGTTGACATCACTTTTGCTTTAACCTTAATCCCTATTTTAATAATATCCTCAAAGCACCCCTAAAGATCACCATATTTCATACCTCAAGGTACTCAGGTCTCAAATCAAAGGATTTCATATCCCCATCCCCATGATACTTCATAAGAGATCAACTGACCCGAGATTTCTCCTGCCTAAGTACGTTTATCCTCAAAATTCAAATAGAATCCAGGGATCTAAATTATATCCTATTACAATAGCATAAGCTGTTAGTTCTTTATGGGTTTTGATGATAACTGATAATTGTAAACACAATATGAGTTTTGTCTTTGGTAAGTTGAAAAACTTACTGTCAAAGGCAAACTCGAGTTTTGGTTTCAAAACTCGAGTTTTGACTTGACAGAGAGTAGCTCAATTTTATTAAACTAAGCAAAAATCAAGTTTCCATTGGAAACTCGAGTTTTGAACTTACAGAGAGCACTCCAAGTTTTTCACCCTGAGACAAACTCAAGTATCGGTTTGTATACTCGAGTTTGCATCATACAGAGACTCTTCAATACTTCCTGAAGAAGTCAAAACTCGAGTTTCTATTTGGAAACTCAAGTTTTGGTCATACAGAGAGTCACCAAAGTTTTCAACTTGAGAAAACTCGAGTTTTGGATTGACAAAAACTTTTTCAAGTTTTACACATATTTTGAAAACTCAAGTTTCGATTTGAAAACTCAAATTTTGACTTGGCATAGATTTCTCAAAGTTTTCACAATCTCTGAAAACTCGAGTTTTGGGCATACAGAGAGCTTTGCTATTTTTCAATGATTTGGAAACTCAAGTATTGAAATGGAAACTCTAGTTTTGAGGTTTTTGGACTTAAACTTATTTTCATAACCAAAGTCCAAAACTCGAGTTTGGGTTTGGAAACTCGAGTTTTTGTTCTTATTCAAAAGATATGGTCCAAAGCTCAAATCACGACATTCCTCTCTGGAAAAAGGAAACTCGAGTTTGATTATGGAAACTCAAGTTTTGATATTAGTGCACAGTGACAAACTCGAGTATTGACGAACAAACTCGAGTATGAGTCGAAGAGTTTGAAAATTAAATCTGACGAATTTGTGAAACCTTGTTTAATCTTAATATTTCTCCTCTACATTCACTACTATTCTTAACTATGTTTAATCAGTTTGTTAGTGAGTTACAGATGGTTTAGAGGACATTAAATGAAGATTTGAACAAAAGCAAAAAGTGATGTCGAACATTAAATGCAAAGTCCGAAACTTGTATCCTTTTGAGCCATCATTCTCTACACGTTGCAAAGGGATTAATGTTTGCTTTCCCTAAGCAGTAGCTGCTCTTCCAATGGATCTATTACAAGGGAAGTCAACACTAATCCTCTGAACAAAAGCAATTAACTGAAGAGTAGAGAGAGAAGACACCAAAGTGCCTCCAACAACTAGATTAGCGCACCAACAGTTATAATGGAGTTAGCAACAGTTATTTAATGCTCTCTTAGTATAAATAGAGTAGCATTCAATTCTTCTCAACAACACATCTGCTGAAAACGAATTGCATTCAAGTTTGCCAACTACTCTTTCAGTTTTCACTTGTAAAGTATCTTTTGATACATTGATCTTCAATGTTTATATTTATCCACTCTTAGAGAGAGTTCATTTATTGTGAATCATTTCATTGTAAGAATCTCAAGTCAGGGGACTTGGGGATTGAGATATTGATTGCATCTTGTAAGAGGGAGTAAGTTCTAGTGAGAGAATTACTCTTGAGTTACAGAGTATGTAAATTAATTGAAATAGTGAAAATCCCAGAGAGTCTGGGGACTGGACGTAGGTCAAGAGGTTGGACCAAACCAGTATAATTCCTTGTGTCTTGCTCTTCATCTCTATACTCTGTTTAGCTCTGTTTTTCGTGTTCAAAACAGAGCACTTAGAAAAGAATTTTAAAATCCCCAATTCACCTCCCTCTTGGTGATTAAGCTCCACTTTCATAAGCCCTAGAATTAACAACAGAATTTGAATCCTGTGCCATCTCATTATTTCTAAAGCCTCAACTTATGGGAGTTTGAACCCTCCTCCTTAGGGTCTATATTACTTATGCTCTTTCTCCTCATAACCAAGATCATATCAGTACACTATTCTAATATTGCCCAAACCTTGCTCTGATACCACAATTGTAACACACCCACTGGCCTCGCCCTTTCGGGTGGCGGGTAGTGTGATCCTTTACTTTACTTCAATTTTAAACTATTTTCCCAAGTTACTTTACGTCATTAATCAGAGTAATAACAGCAGAGCATGCACCAGTTTGGACAATTAAATACTGGTAAGATAAAATATGGAAATATACATTTCCTCAGAGGGATTAAATATACAGTCATCCCACATCACAGCTCCCAAAATAATCATATGAAAATACAATCATCTGGGAAACTAAAATAAATACCCAAAAGAAAACACCAACATCCTCCACCATACTAGTCCAGCTCCAGAGCCTCACCTCTGGCTCCCCACTCAGATCTAGATGAACTGCAAAGGGCTTAAAAGGGGTTGGGATTCATAATTGAACCCCAGAGTAACCGTTAATCTCATATAAAATGTATAAACATTGCATGTAAGAAAACCAAGAATAAAAACACAAACCACATAACATTCAGTATCATGCACACAGCGAGGCACACAGCCAAATCCGGAACTAGCAGTCCTAATAGCACACAAAGACAGATCGCAAAGTGGTCCTAATAGCACACCACAAGACCAACGGCACAAGACACAAAGAAAGCCCTTTATGCAACAAAGATGTTCCGGTTCCATAGCGCTTGGAAATGAATGATAACTAAATGTATGCAATTTCAAGGTAAAACATACATACACAAGTCATACAGAGTATATGAGGATTAAGGTTCTACCTGATAGTCGACCACGAATATAAATGAATTTTCCCAGTGCACAATATTACAAGTAGTCCTAAAATAACAAAATATAAATATAATTAATTCCTCCTCAGTAAATATCTCCTTTGCTTATTTAAAATAAGCCCAATTCATGTGTCCATATTTACTAAATTCTTTTTATTATTAAGGAATTTGATATGAGCTTATATTCCCTCTATTTTCGTCATTTTTTCGGAATTTCCAGCAAACACTGACTGATATTCAAAAATTCATAATTAAATCTAAAAAACTCCTTTTGGGTTGGTTCAAAAACCCAATTGACCCTTATTATGTCTATTAGCAACCAAAAATACTTATTTGGGCCAGACCAAGACGAAAATCTAACGATGGCCAAAAACACCACTGTTGTCCGAAACATTTTCAGTTTTCAGGGACTATTTTGAAACATTTATTTCTCTTAGCACATAATTCAGAAAAAATACGTGTTACCTATCAAATTAATCCTTATTATGTCCACTTTAATCCTGGAAAATTTCATGACAATGGGATATCATTTACTACCCCAAAAACGTGCCACAACATTGCTGTTCGCACAGGAATTTTCAAACAGATTTCAAGGTCTTGGTATAATTCAATCCCGGAGCTTCCAAAATTTCTACCGAATCTCTACCCTACACAATTTTGCATTTTGAATACAATGGAACCATCAAAATGACTAAAATCCCACTCCTTGACCATGCCCTGTTCAGACCGAAATTAAGGTTCATACATAATAATTCTCCAATTCACAATTTATCCACCAAACTGGGTCTGTAGGCTACCAAATCATCATATAATCACATGTTTATGAACAAATCATCCCAAGACTTCAAAAACATTAGTTGTATGAAAATATAGGA
The DNA here is from genome assembly GCA_019022615.1 of Acacia melanoxylon. Taxonomy (NCBI): domain Eukaryota; kingdom Viridiplantae; phylum Streptophyta; class Magnoliopsida; order Fabales; family Fabaceae; genus Acacia; species Acacia melanoxylon. The sequence continues at coordinate 4,891,961 of JAFJYJ010000046.1, forward strand.
TTTTACAAAGTATTCAAAAACTCATCCAAACTTCAAACCAATCGGTTTAAAAAGAAACTTACGCTTACCTTATCACGATTCTACAGTCGGTTTGGAATTCCAGCAGCAACTCGACTGACTCGATTACTTGAAACTCCTCCTATGAGAAAACTGAAACCGTAGGATTGAAGCTCTCGAGGTGTAGAACAATGTTTGTGAAGGGAGTTTTTGGATCGGGGTGATTCGGTAGGTGATTTCGACTAGTGTTCGTTTCTCTCTCTTCTAGAATCTTCTCACGCCATATATAGATATATAAAGCTTCTCTATCTCTTTCCTACTGATCTGATCGAAATGGAAGATGAAGATGCATTGGATTTAATGGATATTAAAAAGGTCAAGGTCGGCTATTACATGGAGAATTACTAGGACATTAACTTCCCAATTATTACCAAAATACCATTAGTCTCAATTCTAATTGTCTTGTTGTTCGAAACTTGAACGGATATTGAATGGGCTTCACTAAATGCAATCCAACTTTAGTTAAATGAGAAGGGAAATATTGGATATTAAAAGTTGACGTCGGTGGAAGCTTGGTGAGAAATCATGAGGCATCAACTTTTCTTTATTTACTATCCTACCATTGCACATTCTCAATCCAATGCTATTGTTTGACCGAAAATCTCATGGAGGAAACAGGCTGATACGGCGTGAATTAAAATCATGTGTGTGTTGGCTTAATTTCCATTATGCCATCTAGTTGTAATCAAATCACATCTTTACTTGCTTTTAACCGAAATTGAGAAATGAAGTGACGGTTTAAGCAAAGAAAAGGTGGTAAAGTAATTTGACTTTTGGGGATTATATACCTTGATAGAAAATTCATGGAAACAAGAGCTGATGTGGCCTAAAATCAATGATACATGTATGTGTCTTGGCTAATTTAGCAAATTGGTGAAGTAGGGTGTTGTGGAGTTTGTACCTATGATCATCCAAACTTTTTTTAATCGTCCCTAAGACTTTTATTTGCAACTTAGTTCATTGCTTATTTAGTTGCAAATATTGGATAAATGTCGAAAATAAATCCTTAATTCCATATAAAGATTTCTTTTCTTCAATTAGCTTCTCTAAGCCATAGAATATTGTCTCTAAAATTTCTAAGCCAAAATCATCCCTTTATAAATTATTATTTAATTTTTCCTCATAATATCTAGTAAATATTCCTCCAACCTTCTTCTCATCCCTTGGGTCAAATTTAATAAACTAAAATGGATGTTGTGCCAACATGTATCTCAAAATTTACGATTTCAGCGAAATCGGGTATTTTAGGTAAAATTGACCTTTTAGTCAAAATTCACCATTTCTTTTCTCCAAATGAAAATACATCATATAGGGAATTTTCAGAGCAAATTCAGGATGTTACACTAAACAGCCTTGGCCGTTGCACACACATACACATAAATCATTTATTCTGTGCCTAATGGTTCCTTTTTATATACAGAATCTTCTTTGAGCTTATTGCTTTATTTATCGGCAACAAAAATTCATTTCTCCACACATAATGTTGGCCGATTTTCGGGGAGAAGAACGATTTATAAACTTAAATCCCATCCTTCTAAAACACCAATTCAAATAGTTTTGTTCTTTCTTCCACGAAGAAACCGAAGATACACCTCTTGACAGCATCATTCAAAGGTTTTAAAAATCTGACATTGAAGAGCAAAACTGAATTACCATCTCACGGATAATCCCATCCTGATTTAGATATCTATATTTGATATTCAACATTTAGGATTATTCAGCAACAACTTTGAATCAGTTTTTCAGCCGATCAACAACTCAACTTAACAAGCAAATATCATCCTCTTTAATTCTGAATTTATAGTCTTAACCATTGTATGAGAATTCTCTAACATACTCATACAATCTTTAGTCTTAACAGCATTCCAATAACTAAAAATTCATAAATTCGAATCCATGGCTTACAAGAATCATACATGTATATAACTCTTAAGTAATCTATCTATTTCATCATTTAAACCTTTCTGTGAGATTTTTCACAAAAGGAGACGAACATAACGCCTCTGTACAAAAAGCGCAGATTCCAAAAATCAACTCTCCTAAACCATAATCGACATGCAAGCAGTGAAGTCAATCCGACAATCTTTAATGCATCATCAACTCATGATTTCTATGGCTCGAAAGCATATATCCCTCTTCTTATCTCTAAGGCCATAAATTTCTCACATCATCTTCTTCCCGAGAACGCAACAGAAGAAGAAACTAATTGGTGGGATAGTGTTCAGAAGACGTACCTGTTAAAAAAAAAGAAGGAAGCTTGCATGCGGATTTCCTTCTTCTCTTTCCTCCTTCGATCACTTTTATTTCTCAACTCCTCTCTGTCTTCGGCTCTCTCTCTCTCCTTCTGCTTGTTCTGTTTTGATCGCAGAATGAGGGAGGAGATGCCTGAGTTTGGTTTTATAATTTGATTGGACCATTCTACCCTTTACGTATTCTTTGTTTACAATTTAGTTCTTTATTTAATATACTAAAACATCTAATAATTTCTAGAAATTAATCCTTAATAATTTATAATGATTTTCTTCTTTAAATAGATTCTTTAAGATATAGAGTAATTTTTCTAACATTTTTAGGTCAAACGATAACTTCTAACTATTTTTCTTAAATTATTTCAAGAAAATAAGCTTTTCAATTTTCTATAACTCTTTCAGAGAAGCAAACTTCTCCACAAACTCCTTCATTCCCCAAAATAACTATATATAATTTTATTTAATTTTCAAGGCCTTTATACATTTTTAACAATTATCCTATCTTTTTTCTAAAACTCTTTCATGAAAATAAGCTTTTGACCAAATAATTTATTTATGAGGCTTTTTTATTTTTGGATAATATCCCTATACGTCAAATATGAGTTCTAAATCTATTTTGAAATTATAGGAAAATAAGGTGCACTTTTTATATATTTATTATCTTTAAATAATTTTAACTTAACTTGTTGAGTTGCATAATTTAATTATGCTGATCTTATATTTTGAAGCAGATAGAGTATTAAATAGAGGTAAAGTTTGAAAATTATAAACTTTTAAGATATAATTAATAATATTTAAAGTTTTTATTTTGATAAAATATGTTAGGAATGGTATATAAATAGATGAATGATAAGTCGTGTTCCCTCCGGTCCTTTTTATAAGAGCTCATGTAAATTGTCTTGGTCTTTGAGCCTGATAAGAATTATTTGAACATTTAATGAGTTTTTCCACTTTTACCCTATTAATTATATGTATTGCATTAATTAAAATGTTGATGATATTTATATTTACTTTATTTCTCTTTCTCTCTTACTTAGAAAAAAACACAAAAAATAATTTTAATGACAGCTGAAATCTATTTACTCAAAAGAGAATTACAAACAAAAGTCAACATAATAAAATTCCTTCATCAAACTCCACCTATTGCGTAAGAGGTAGAGGGTGATCAAAAGCACAGAAGTTGCCTTCAATGCTATATGTTAATATAGCTAACTGGTTAGCCATTGTTAAACTTTCCCATTCACATAGCTTATCAAAATCTGTGAATCCCTAAAAATCAATAATCTAACTTCACCGACAATTTATTATAAGGATGATTGCTCTTGCAACTCCTAATTGACAAGTTAATAGCTTCTATAAAATCATAAGATGGCTCTACTTTCCTGGACCATTGATTCTAGCACAAATTGAGACCATATATATGATTCCTATAAACTCTATGATAGTTGGAGGAACTGATGTGAGTTTGCAACTGAAACCACATATCAATCTATTTTTTTTTTTTTGTCCCTGATGACGCCTCCACATTCGCTTCTACCATTAGCCAACACCAAACCATTATCTATTTTCAATCTTGAAGAAATCTTCTCTAGTCGGGTATGCCCTCTTGCCCATGAGGGTGTCTATTCATCTTTAACAGTTCTTGATCTGAACACACTCAAACCATAAAGTTTTAAAAGCAGAAGAAAATGTATATCTCCAACCATAAAGCTATAAAAATGTTCTTTCAAGCGGATATTTTTAAGTTTTATTGTTTCGCTATGATAGAATATTATATTAAATTGCTGAATTAACCTTGAGAAATCCTATATATTTATAGAAAAATGAAAGCGACTTGTTCGAATCAACGAAGTTTGATGACTAAAGAGTTGACACATACGTGATGGGCTCAAAGAAATCCAAGATAAACAGTTTATTTATTTATTTTTTCATGAAATCTTAATACTATTAATTCAAACATCAAAGACATTAGAATGGAAACAAAGAAAATAAAAGAAAAGGCCTATCTTTCATGATTATCCACATCATGAAGAAAAGGTGGAGAATGAAGATGAACAAATTTCAAAACGGGGATTTTCAATTTGAAATATGATGAAAATAACCACTTTTTCTTGGAAAAATAAATTAAAAGAATCTTCTAGCTAGCAACATGTGGTTTCTAGTCCATCAATAATAAAAGTAAAGTCAAAAAACTAACCACAAGAACACCCCAAAAATAAACGGTAGGTGAGATGAACAAGAGACAAGGATAACAGGTTAAGAGGCATTAAAACACAAGATATTAAAGAAACAAAATAGATCACAAGACGCTCCATATATGTTAAGAAAACTAAGATGAAGTTCAATTATATTGATAACAAATGATTGTTTATAGGAGAAAAATAAACTTACAAGGGTTTAACAACAATAATCCCTCACTTGAGGATGATAAACCAACCCCACTTAGGGATGTACTTGAACGAGACTTCTCTCTTTAGGGAGAGACCCACAAGTTACTCTCCCCCATTACATTAGTGACGAAGATTCCACACCTTACTCAATATTAATGATCTATAGACTAAAACCCTTTATATATTTAGTGTTTTAGGGTCATTTACTAACTCATCCTTCTTACAGAAGTTCTTCTACTAGAAAAAATGATTTCATACATAACTAAGATATAATAAATTAAATATGATGCTTTCGAAATACTTATGGTCCCATAATTAATAATCTGGCATGAACAACTTACAACACAAGCAAAACAAAAGTTAATTAGACCATATCTACCATTATTCTCAGTTTTTTTTTTTTTTTTTTTTTTTTTTTAAAAGGACGGCCTAATGTACAAGGCTGCACTAGGTGGAGTCTAGTGAGAGTTATAGATGTACGTTACCTTACTCTCACAAGGGAGAGAAGCTGTTTTCAGGATTTAAACTCATGACCTCTAAATCACATGACAATAATTTTTTCTTTGCCCCGAGACACACCCTCTACCATTATTCTCAGTAAAAACACATGGTAGGGTGTCTGTGAGAGAGAGACTATATATATTATATTAAATATAAAACAAGATGGGGGAGAAGACGCAGATCGAGAAGGGTGTGGTGACAGAAGATAGAGAGCACAAAGGAGTGAGATGCCATTAATTAATGATTCCTTTGTGCATTTCAACCTCTGTGCTCTCTATCTTCTGTCAGCAACATCACCATCGCCTTCAGAAAAATTCCCAACAAAATTCCCTCGATCATCATTCAAATTTTAAATGAGAAATTAAACAAGACAAAGGAAAAGGAAGAAGATTGTTTGTGTGTGTGTGTGTGAAGAAAATGAATGAATTAATGCAAGAAATAATCATATCTCCTTATCATATCACTCACTTATCTCTCTGCAAGAGTTCGAAGACAAGATAGAAATATTGGAAGAGAAGTGATGAACAAGGCTTCCAAATATGGAAGGAAGTAATATATATATGTGTTGGGGCTTGGAGAATGGAAGTACTAACTAAGGACCTATTTATAGGGAAAACTAACGGCCAATGCATGCTCTAGAGCTCTTGAAAGAATAAAACCTTTTTGTGCTGATTTAAATTCAACAGAAACCGAATAACTCATAACTTATAAATAAGGAAAAATCCCTTCAAGGTCCCAAGAGATCAACACAATGTCAAAAAAATCCCACAGAAAATTTGAATGTCAAAAAAGTCTCATTCACAACTCCTTCAATAGGTGATTAACAACTCTATCTGTAGGTTTTAACAACTCTTTGAGACTTTTTGACATCAGAATTTTCTATAGAACTTTTTAATATTTTCTTGGTCCTTTGGGACCTTAAAGAGATTTTCCCTATAAATAATACATGTTTTTGTAGATTTTATATTTGACATTATGATAGATGTGATTATCATTTTATACCCTATTTGGGATTGATTTGTTTTGTTAAAAAGAAAAAAAAAGATTTTTTTTAAAAAAAGAAAAGAAAAGAAAGAATAATACTCATATCAACCTTTGTTGCCTTCAGACAAAGATAGAAGCCTGGAACGTACTTGATATCAATTTGATTTAAAAAGAATGGCTCTTAAAGTGATCAAATTATCATTTTCCATATTGAATAATGAGGCAATAATGGCAGCATTACTGCCTCACAAAAATTAAATATCAATAAAGCACTTTAGCTACACATGTGAGTAAGAACATATATAATAAAATATAGTAAATACCGTATATTTCTTATGCTTTTTTTCTTCGAAAGTGTAGTGCTAGCTAGCTAGCTAGTAATATTCCTTTAAACAAGGTCTCATAAACTCTAGAGACTAAAGACGACTTATGAATAATGAGCTTAATTAATTAAAGTATTTATATTTCTTAGAATGATATTGATTGATTACTACATGCATGCAGGTTTTGCGTCATGCATGATCATGGGAATTCATTTTTTTTTTTTTATAAAAAAGTAAATTGAACTAGATATCTTTCGTAATGTAATGCACAAAGAAGGATAATGATTTAATGCTTTTATAATCATATCCACTTATTAACAATTTAGTCTCTCTGAATCAAAAGTAAAAATCAATAGAAAAATACTGCATGTGAAAAATCTTTATATGGTTTAAAATTTTTATTATATTCATAAAATAATATTCTAATACTAATCGTTGGAGTACATATTCCCCCACAAATTTTGCCCTTAAATGCATGGAATAAGCATATACGTGAGAGCTGGAATCTCACTTCACTTTTGTTTCGACATTTTGGAAATTCAAACGAAATAAAGCAGAAGTCATCATAAGATATTTCAAATCATGCTGAAAGAAACAAATCATGTTCCTTACTATGTGAGAGTTGAATTTGATAAATGATAATTATGTGTTCACTAAACTAATGAACCTAATTTTTAAGTTGGTAAATATTCGACTTGGCTCAGCTTAATGAGGATGGCATTTGTTTTTCTATGCATCTTTTTGTTGAATTTTGTTTTTTTTCCCGAAAGAAATATTAAATTATCATATTAATTAGTTTACTGAATATATCATTATTATTAATTTATTTTTAATTGAATATAAGTGTCATAAAATGGAGTATTTCTGAAAAAATATTTAAAATAAAATTGACAGTTATACATTTAAAAACTTATGCTATTGATAAAATTATATTTCAAAATTTAAATTAATTATATTAAATTGTATCACAATTAAAATTATAATGCTTACAAGTATAATTCATATACTTTTATATTAAAATAAAAGAGGGGAATTAGATTAGAAAAATCCCCCTCCACACAAAGCCTATCTCTTTCTTTGTGTATGAATAAACATAGCCACAAATTGAGAATGTGAAGGCACATGGACACGTGTAAACGCTCATCCCTACTTCGCTTTGATGATCTGTTTTTTCTTTTTTTGCATCTCCATATCTTCTTGGGTTTGTCATCTCTATATATATATATATGTTGACACCTTATCTATTATTAAAAAGCGATGGAGATTGAGAATGCGTGGGAGAAACACAATGTAGCCAACTGGTTATTATTGGTAGGGTATTCCCTGGCTAGTCATTCATATTTTGAATAAGAAAATATCAATACCTTAGACTTTTCCCATTTTGGATTTCTCCCTACTTTTTTCCAGATAAGGTTTTTCCTCGAATTTCCACTTTAAGTAATTCGCAAACTCATATAAATTACTTGAATTAATTAATAATAATAATGTTTTACTATAATTTGAAATTAGAAATATCAACATTCATTTTTTACATTTTAGGTGACAGAAATGAAAATACTAAAATAAATATATTGTATATGTGTTATTCTCACCCTTTATATTTTTTCTATAAAGTTCGGAACACTTTTACCTCAAATAATAGGATGAATTCGCACAACTCAATCCATCTATGTATATTATTGAATGATGAAGGTTAAATTAACCAAACCAATTAAGCAGTAAATATATAACAAATAATGTAATTATTCATTTATACATATTTTTATTATACAATATGGAGCATGATGTCGCACTCTCCTGGAACTTGTGCTTTATGATTGGTAGTTGAATTTGAAATTATTGGCCAAATAATTTTGGTGGAAGAGTTTAGAAGCATCCATGGCTTTTCGCTTTATTCCATTCTCTTTAAAGTTCCATCACTGGCGGTCTATATGTCTTTTATAGTTTTTTAATCTACGAATTTCTCATATAAAGTTTATATTTCACTGATTCAACATAATAAAGTTTTTTATTTCATGCCACAGCATCCAACTATAGGATGTGGAAATGAAGATTTAGACGCAGAAAATGAGGCATACATAGAGCATAAGGCCTTGCACTTGATTGAGAATGGAATACTTGGAGTGTTCGAGGCCATGAGAGAGAAAGTGGATGGATTCTTGATGATCTTTTGATTATTTTAAGATGGGAGGAAAGAGGTTGTAATAACTAATTAATTTACCATTCTACATGTGTTAGTTTTTGTTCACTATATAAATTAATTTACATATTAATTCATACAAACATCAATTTCTTATTTTAAGGATGTACATACTTTCAACTTATAATAATTTTTGAAGGACCAATACATCAATGTTACAATTTATCAGAGTGTGTCTAATGGAAAAATAGCAAAATTCTATACATAAAAAATTATATATAGTTTTATTGGGTGTTAAAACTATTTTATTATTGGAGAGAGGAAGATAAAGTATTGGGTGATGATAAAATTATTTTATTATTGGAGAGAGGAAGATAAAGCTTTTCTTTTTTAATATGAAAGCTAGTTTGGGATTTTTAAAATAAGAAAATGGTAATTTAGTCAATAATTTTCTTTTCCCTCCCCTTGAAAAAATCCCAAATTTGAGGAGACAGGTAGGAGGGGAGGAAAGGCCCTCCTTAAATTAAATACCAACTAAACAAGGGGAGAGGATCCTCCTCTCCAAAAACCCCAACCAAATACTACTATGATCTTATTTATAAGTCATTTTTAACTAAATCTCACATACCAAGGAGAGATAGTTAACTCAATGATTTTAGGGTATATTTTCAACATTGCCCTCATTTATATATGAGTGTATTTTTTAACTCTTTCTTCTTTCTCTATCTTTTAAATTTTATTGTCATTGGTACAATTAATATGGGTAAAATTGTCACAATTTCATTTACTACCTTGAAATTGAACTTATAAATAGGGCCAAATTTTTTGTTCAAAAATGACTTATAAATAGGACTGAAGTGATACATCTTTAAAGTGGATTTAAATAATAAGGCTTCAGATATATTATCTTCGGTTCTTAATATAAGATGCACTTAGAATCTTATATTAAAAATCAAAGGGAGTAATAGAATAAAGCGTTTAGGGGGATGAAATGGATTTAAGTGTGTAAGATGTATGAAGTTTGATATTATTGGTTTAAGCAGCTAGGGAGGATAGAGATCTGGTACTTGGTAGAGAGCTTATTTGACCAGGTAATCCTTTGTCGTCATAACTCATATCCACTTGTGTTAGTGGTTGATGTTTTGTCGTTCATGTGTCAATCAAGAGGGGCAAGCTTTGATGCACAGTTGGTCAATCAATTTCATCAATTATTGCTTGGGAATTTGGAAGACTACATGATATTCGGTCTTTAATATTCCATGCTAGTGAACTCAATCAAAGACTTCGAGCAAAAAAAAAACTCAATCAAAGACATTGGGTGGGCAGAGAAACTGAATCAAATACTTCCTCCGATATAAATGTTAGATATGGGTTTATTTTGCTCATAAATATAACACATCAATTCAATTTCACTTTTAAATTTATAATATATATATACACACACACACAAATATATGTGTACATATACATATATATACACACATATACATATATGTTTGAGTGTTGTTGGTCGATTTCCTTGATAATAAGTGAACCAGTCGAACAAGTAATAAAGTGTAAGTAGAGTATCGGCCCACAAAGACTGAGATACCTAAGAGCGACGCTCAATTGCTATGATAGTTGCGCAAACAAAAATAAATATAATTGGTTTGAGAGGTTTTTGTAATTATGCTAATAACAGAAGTAAAGAGAATAAGTTTTAAGAAGATATTAGTGAGAAGTTAGGCTGAACTCGGAATCATCCTTAAGCGCATCAACCCCCTAGTTGCTCTACCCATTGCTATGGCATCCATACTGCACAGCTTCCGCAATGCTACAGCATAGCTACTAACTACAACGCTATTCGGTTAACCCACCTCTATAATCTATCGAAGCTTCCGCGTCCGATACATATGATACTAACTATACTCCTTCCATATTCCTATGGCAACTTTCTAGTTAAATCTGCATTACACTTAGGGTGTCATGGTTATGAGAGGTAGACCCATTCTTGAAGCCTACAATAAATAGGTCAAGCCTTGCACCGTCGCCTAGCAAACACTATTTCTCGAGGTCTAACCTCGACTCCTTGCCCCAAGAAGCCGAGGCCACAGATCTAGCCCTTAGATTCCTCTAATCGACTAGTAATAAATTCACTGATAAGCAAACCGAATCTATTAAATTATGAACTTGCAACTGGGTTCATATAACACTTAAGAATTCATCCTCGTTCAGCCATCAGAAAGTTAGTTCATGACTGACGAGGGAAACACAAAACAGATAGTAACAGAATGACCCATGATCTAACTACTAAAATAAAATAAAGGAAAACAGAAAGCTTGACGGCGTTCCAACGACGTGGACGCAGCCTTGTCACGTCACTGTTAGTTATGATTAGTTTTGATGATGTCTTATATAGATGCCATTATCTAGAGCAAAAAGTTTATATCATACATTGACTAACTACTTTGTTTAATGTAGGTTATTCCAAGTTAAATAATAGAGAATGAGTGAGAGATGAGATTGAAGAAAGGAGAATATCAATATGAAAGTGTCTATATCAAATGGAAGATGAATTGGCGGAGTTAAAATAAGCTACAAATGGATTCCTAAAGTAATACTCGAGTACCACAGCTTAATTCTCGAGTATGATACTTAAACAACTTCAATTCAGGAAAATCTCCAGTCAATACTCGAGTATTACACTTCAATACTCGAGTATGGTACCAAAACTTGAGTATTTCACTTCAATACTTGAGTATTAGCGTGATTCCAGCTACTCTGCTCAACTCTGTTTCTGGAAACCTCTGGTAATTTGATGATATCTCCCAAACCAGGAATTGGATTGACGTGAGACCAATGGCATATGAAACTAGACTCCCAATGCGTCATTTTGACATAAAATTCAAGTCTAAAGGAGTTCATATGAGAGAGATATGAATTTTTCAAGTTGGCACAAACATCACCGTCACAGTCCAGACCAAGCTTCGGTAATTTGAGTGTAGCTCACAAACGAAAACTCCAATTGAGATGAAACCGGTGCCATTGGAAACTAGACTCAAATAAATTTTCAAAAACATCAAGAACACAGAAAACGAAGATCAATTGAAGGAGATATGATGTTTTGAAGCTGACAGTCTGTTCTAGATGCTGAAACAACGCTGGATAAGAACAACCTCCATTCATCTAATGTTAATTGACGAAATACAACTAGTATGGAGCTGATTCTTATTGAACTAGAAAGAAGACTTAAATAGCTTTTTGAGATGAGGTGATTTGTCAAATTTGGATCTATATCGAAGACGTTATGCTCACTGGAAATTGCCTCTTGTACTGCCAATATGATTGCTCCTTGAAGATCTGAAATTTACACAACAACATGGTATATGGCAGCCAACACAGTTTGACATTCAGAGATGAATACTCGAGTAGAAGGTGATACATACTCCAGTAATATCAAGACAGAGCCATTACTGAAGTTGCCAATCAAGCATACTCAAGAATGCCACTTACATACTCGAGTAATATCGGGCTTCTCATATCGCTGGCAAGGGAAGTAGACCAATACTCGAGTATCCAGGAGATATACTTGAGTACTTTCAAGGCAGAGACTCAACGGATATTATGAAATGGCTCATACGCGAGTATTCCCAGCCAATACTTGAGTAATATCGAACATAAGAGATTTCTGCTGTTATATCATCACAACAATACTTGAGTAGGTAAGTATAATACTCGAGGACTGCTCAGTGCCTGGGAAAATCATCTCTAAATCATCTATCTGTTGCTCAATGATCAATATTCACATAAAAGGAATTCAAGTGCTCACAAATGTGTATCTGCAAGAGGATACTCGAGTATATACGCTTGGATACTCGAGTATGGTATATCAGTAAATATATCAGCAAACACATATCGTCTGCAACATCAATCGAATAATTTGATTGATTGATTATATCTTCCTAAAAATAATTCAGTATTTATTGTGATATCATTAATCATCTTCTTGAGTGATTTTCAGATGTTTAACCGACGGTTGAATATTGATGAGCTATCAAGCAGCAAAAGTTTCGTGAAACAAAGACAGGGCGTGAAATCCAATTAAGGCGAAATAGGCGCAGATGCTTAAATGCTCACAACGGACATATTCAATCAGACAAATTCAAATCCTAGAACGGTCTTCTTTCTACAACTACTATAAATACTCAAACGATTGAATTCATCAGAGACACCAACGCATACACAGACAAAGCATTCAAAGTGTTCAATTTCTATTATGTATATATCTTCAGATATTACTGAGCTTCAGTGTTTATTATTTATCTATTATGTGAGAGAGTTTATCACTTGTTTTATATTTGTTCAAATCTCAAGGTAAAGGTATCTTGAGTGTGGGTGTACGATTACAACTTGTAAGGGGGAGTGAGTCCTAGGGAGAAAGGATCATCCTGAGTTACAGAGTGTGTAATTGTATCTGTGGTTATTTTGGTTACAACTTGTAAAGAGGAGTAAGTCCTAGTAAGAGGATTACTCAGAGAGTTACAGAGTGTGTAATCAAGGTTTGAGATAGTGAAATCCCAGAGTGTTTCTGGGGACTGGACGTAGGTCAAGAATTGGACCAAACCAGTATAATCAGTTCTGTTCATTGATCTTCTCTCTATTTCTGTTTTAAGTGTTGTTGAGCAATTAGCGAAAGAATTTTATAATCACCTATTCACCCCCCTCTAGGTGATATTCTATCTTCAGTCACCACTCCACGTCTTCTTCCCTCCGTCTTACTACAAGGAAGGATGCTGGGTTATCCTGGAATTCTCGTGCTAGTGAAGTTTCTCACTCTTCTTTTGAGTCGGCCGAATGTGAAATCTTGTTTTGGCTCTATGCGACTCTCGCTTAGGGTTGACTTGTTGTTTCATTTTATACTCAGACTTTCGTGTGACACAAGTTTCAGCTATCTGGACTTTCCAAATCTGTCGAGATCTATCGCATCTTCTGTTTGTAGATTGATTCTGCTAATCCTGTGGGATTCTTCAAATCTTTCCGTTTTGATCCTCTGCATCTTCTATTTCATTACGTCAGCAATCTACCTGTCGATCTCGATCTTTATTATTATTCCTGAAATCAGCTAGATAAAAAGGTCAGAAAATATGCTGCATACATTGTGTCCTTTACTTTGCTATAGCTTTCGTGATGCCTTTTATTGCACTTCAAGTTGCGGTCAGAATGCTATAGCATCGTATCAGCTTTGCTATACGTTCTTTTAAAAATAATGTAATTTGCTCCTTCTTAGCACATGTTTAGGATGTAAATGGTTTCTATCCTTCAGTTCCCTATATCATGAATATATGCCTTTTTGCTTGGATTGTTTGCAATTAAGCTTTCATTTACCATACAATTCAGTCATGAAATATAGGGAAAACATGGCATAATTTGTGCTCATCAAGTGCCTAACACCAAGTGCTATTTTTAGGTGTAAAAGTAACTAAGTGGTTACAAAACTGGAGCAAGTATATCATGTTGACCATGAAGTTGGACGGTTTGACTAAAAATGGTGACGTGTACAATGAATTGGACTTTGTAATTTTCCCAATGAAGACAATCCTTATTCCCTTCAAGTTCGTCTTAATAGTCCACTACCTCTGCTCCGATTAAGGGTGGAAATATTTGAGGCCTAGTCAAGCCTGGCCTGTCAGGCTAAAAGGCCAAACCAAGGCCTATTTTAAGGCCTGTTTGTCTTAACAAGCCAGACCTAGGCCTCCTAATGAGCCTTTTAGGCCTGTCAGGCTGGCCTGTTAAAAGGGAAAATTTGTAAATTTATACTTAACATGTCTTGACCTGTTTGTTCTTTCAAAATAACCCAAGTAACCCTAAGTTCCATTTCAATTTTCCACTCGTTACTCTCATCGTCACACGTCTCAGACTCTCAGCTCGTTGATCTCACTCTCAGCCTCTCAGTCTAGGCTGCTTCTGCTGATTCAGTGTTTAGAATTGGAGCTCGCCGCGCTCACTCCGCTCGTCGGCCGTCGCTCTCACTGTCATGATGGCTTGGACCGGCTTTCACTTTCACCAATTTGGGGTTTCAGGGTTTTGAAACCCTTTAACTCCATTTCCTTTAACTGCATCTCAGTTCCGTGATTCCTTGGTCAAAAATTGGAGCCCATCCATAATAAATGATGATTTACTTGAAACGTTGTACTATGATCGATCTCACTGCTTTTTGTTCAAACGGTGAGCTCCCAATTTTGTCTGTTTCTTTCTTTTCTTATCCTTAGCATATGATTTTCTTAATCTATTTTGTTTTGCTTGGAACGCGATGACCTGTGAGCTTCTGATTTTCTTTTTCTTAACCTCTCTCATCTTCATGCTCTAAGAGTCTAAGTACAGGCGCATCGCTTCTAATTGCCTCTCCATCGCCGGCACTCTTTTAGCCATCTCCGATTTGCTTCCTTCAACGGTAAATCTCATCACTCCGATTTGTTTCTTGTTCGATATATCTGTAACCTTTATTTTTTGTTGTCATTCGTCTGAACCTGTTAAAGCTAGCTAGGGCTCACTGGTTCTATTCACCAATGGCCGACACACACACACACACACACACGTTGAGTTGAAAGCTATAAGTATATACTATAAGCTATGTAATATATATGCTCTCATGCTTTGCTATTATTGAACCTTGTTTTTTATTACTCATATAAATATATTTTGTGTTCAGCGTGCTCTGCCATTATTGAAGTAGTACTAGCTGGTTATGAATCGCCTCCATTCTCTTCAGGTTTGTGTCTCTCATTTTTTATTTCTTTAATCAAAACTTACTATATTGATGCTGCCTTCTTTCACTTTATCTTTGGTTTTTTTCCCCTTGGCTGGTTCTGATGTTTGTTCATAAATTATGAATTACAATGACAAAAAGAGGAGGAAATTGTAAGTAGAACCTACTGTGACTTTTCTTCCTTCACAATTATGGGGTTGCTAGTTTAAATTTTGATATAAGAAGCTAAAATTCTGATATGGATTTGTTTTTGTGACTTTTTCTTGTGAAATGCTAGTTTAAAATTTTGGGGGAAAAACAAGGATTTCTATGATGTTTTCCCCATTTTTATAGACACTCTTTTGCTCCATTAATGGCCATACTCTATGTTTAGAACTGTAAGATATGATTTAGTTCTGCATGGCCTTGAGCTACTTACGTATTTCCTGCTCTTTGTGCTACCATACTTCACATTAGGCTGGGTGGGTTCATTTTATGCACTGAAGTAATCATATTAATGGTTTATTCATTAATTGAACCTTTACATTCATCATTGATGATGTTTTTCTGTAGGCATTTTTTTCATTGGCAAAGTGACAACTTCTTGACATATTGAATCCTAATTTTATGCACACTTTGTTTAAAGGCCTAAACTTTCGGCATACTCTATACCCCTCATACAAGAGCAATCGTCCCCCAACACCTGATACCATTGTTCAGGGACTTCAATACCTCAAAGCATCCATCAAGGCCATGTCCACAAAAGTCATTGAGGTACCAGGTGTAGAAGCAGATGATGTGATTGGAAATAAAATCTGAAAAGGTAAGGCTTCAATAATTTGTTTGTGTACTATATATTGAATTCATATACAATGATAATTTCAGTTTTATCAAGATTTGTTCTCCTTACTCATTCTTTTTTTTTTTGAAGTGTTATTTTGACATCTTGGGTTGATTGATCATATAGATGACTTGAATGTTAATATTCTGAAGAACAATGGAGATTGATTACCCTGCATCATGATGTATCTTGAGTATTATTTTCATTTTACATAAGTAAAAAAGGCTGAAGAAAGAAGAGACATGATTCAGAATCTTATATAATTATGGAATTATTTATTAGACTTAGAAGATATTGACAGAGTAATTTGTTTGACTTTTCTCCCCTAGGCTCTTCTTTATGCATGTTGTATGTTGGCTAAATGTTGGTAAATGGCAAGTCTGGTTTACTTTTCGGGGGGTTTAGGTCCTGAATCTATGCAACCAAATGTTGTTTTGTTGTTGTATTTAATTTCATATTTATGATGTATTTTAGATCCAAAAACTATGCAAACAGGCCTCCTTAATAGGCTACAAGCCAAGCTCGGGCCTCTTTATTGCAAAATAGGCCTGACCTGGCCTATTGTTGGTCGATGATGACACAAATTTACGCAAACAGTTGTGCAAAGAAGATAAAATAAATATGATTGAGTTGGATTTTTGTGTTTATAATTAATAAGACAGAAAATAACAAAGAATCGTAGTCGTAAGAAGATATCAGTAAAAGATAGGCTGAGCATCGGATTTCATCCCAAGTGCATTAATGCCCTAGTTGCCTTAACGCATTGCTATAGCAACCATGCTGCACAGCTTCCACAATGCTACAACATAACTGCCTTTCACAACGTTATCCAGTTAACCCACAACTATGATATATAGAAGCTTTCGCGTCCTATACATACAACCTAAGCTATACTTCTCCCATATGCCTATGACGATTTTCTAGTTAAGATTATGTTTTCAAATCAAGGTGTTAAGGTTATGAGCAGTAGACCAATGCTTGAAGCCTACAATGATAGGTCAAGCCTTACACTAGCTTGGCCAGCAAACACTATCTATCAGATGTCTAACCGCGACTCCCTTCCAGTAAGCCGAGGCCACTGATCTAGCCCTTAGCTTCCGCTAACCGACAGAAATCAAGAATACTGATAAACAAATTGAATTTATAAAGTTAAGTACTAGCAGATTGAGTTCATTCTACGCTCAAGAATTCATCCTCGCTCAACCACAGGAGATTTAGTTCATGAATGACGAGGGAATCACAAAATAGATCACAATAGAATAACCCATGACAAAAGATTAACTAGAATTAAGAAAAGAAAAATAGAAAGCTTGGCAGAGGTTTCAACGGCGTAGGAGAGGCCTATCACTTGATAACTCCACGTCTTCTCGTCTTTGTCTTGCTGCAAGGAAGGGACTAGGTTCTTCTGGAGTTCTCGTGCTCAGTACTTCTCTCCCTCTTCTTTCGAGCCTGGCCAAATAAGAATGTTCTATGGCTCTCTACGACTTGACCTCTTTTGGGGTTGATCATCTTTTCCTTTTATAGTCAGGTTTACTTGCTATGTAAGTTCGGTGTTCTGGGCCTTTCCAAATCTGTCAGATCCAACTGATTTAACTTTCCAAATTCAATAGATTGCTTCTGCTAATTCTCCAAATCTAAATCTTCGCTCCTCCGCATCTTCTATTCCAATCTGTTGACAATCTAATTGTGAACTAACGTCCGTCCATCAACCTGTACTTAATTCCTGAAAAAAGCCTCAAGGAAAAGTTAGAGCATACGACGCACAACATTGCTTCCTTTACTCTTCTATAGCATATGAGTTGCATTGTATTGCAACTTGATGTCTTAGTTGATGTCGTGGGTAGATATGTTAGAGAACAGATAGCACCAAACGGACCCACTGAGAGACTCCACAAAGATTCATTATAGAGAGTATCATTGGATATGAAAAGTCTCTCATCATTTGATAGTGCGGATTGTCCTAGACTTGAGGATGTCATAGGGTTATACTTTGACTGTACAACTCTATCCGCCTAAAAATGGGGAGAACAATGTACTCTTGGGTATAACTCGAATGCATGAGTATAGATGGACAAGCCGAGAGAACTCACAGTCCCCTACAAGGGATTGTCATTCACAACATCAGTAGAGCTTGATAGCTTCTAATTGACTTGAGAGTCTATGTGCACAGCAAATGATCATGAAAAGTCATGATCCGTTATAGAGTTAATATAAGAAGATTTTTAGTTCGGTGAATTAGCTACATTTAGTTAATCAAAAGAGATGATACTCTATCTTTGCTCTCAACTAAAGGTGAATGACGTTGTAAGGGATGATGCCTGCATAGTATCCAAATTTGAAAGGCAGATCATTTGATCAACTCAATTTGTTCTGGGCCGTAGAGCATTACTAGTGTCTTATGTGGTCATTAGATGATTTGGGCCCGTTAAAGGAGTTTTAATTGGTCCAAGTTTATTTATGTCAGTGACTAGTTGGGGCTAATGGATCACATACAAAGATTATTCCCAACTGCTTAAAATTAGTAAGCTTAGGCCAATAATTGTTATTGGGCTTTATCAAGAGTCAAGGTTTAATTGGGTTGGAGTGGGACTCCAAGCCCAATAGTAAATTTGGCGCTGCATTTGTGGCCCTAGTGAGAAATAAATTTCTCCACAAAAATGCCCAAATGTGTTAGAAAACCGAACGGGGTCTTAGGCCAAGTTGAATTTGAATTTAAATTTTAAATTCAAGAAGGAAAGTTCAGGGAAAAGAAGCCGAAGGCGGCGTCGAGAGGATAAGGGAGAAAAAAAAGCATCATAGAGCTGTGTTTATGTCGCAATGGAGATGGAGAAGAGAGATAAGAGGGAGAAGAGATAGAAAATAATATGAGGGTTGGTAAAATTTTAAAATCAAGCATTTAATGCGTGTAATGATAATTTGGTAAATGTTTCACTTGCTGCTAATTATGAAAAGCCACAAATTTTGGCTTAAGAAAATAAGCCACTTAAGCCCAAAAGCCAATTGGCAAAACATTCTACCAAACACAGTCAAAAAGTGAAAATCTGCCAATCTGACTTTCTGCCACCCAATCGTGCGTTTTGGGCTACCATAAGCCCTACAAAACACATACTTAGTGATATGCTTGAAGTTGTTTATAAAAGTAGGATTCAAACACGTGTTTGCTCTTATACTAAACCATAGGAAGATAGAAGTGGGATTCAGACCTATGCTGACTCAGATACCAAACCGTTGGAACAAAGTGCTAATCATATAGATGAGAAATGATTTTATTTGACAACTATTACAAGTTACTAAAAGAAAAAGAGATGGATTGACCTAGTGGGTTGCTTGAAACTTTCGATAGAAGTGGGATTTAGATTAGTGCTGACTCTAATACCAAACTGTATGAAAGATGGAAGTGGGATTTCTACCTGTGTTGATTCTTATACTAAATCATTGGAATAAAGCACTAATCATATAGATGAGAAATGGTTTAATTTGACAACTATACATGTTACCATGAGACGAAGAGATGGATCGACCTAGTGGGGTGCTTGAAGCTTTTCGATATAAGTGGGATTTAGACCAGTGCTAACTCTAATGCCAGATTGAATGAAGAAAGAAATAGGATTCTCACTAGTGTTGGCTTTGATACCAAATCGTTGGAATGCAACGCTAATCATATAGATGAGAAGTTGTTTAATATGACAATTGTTACATGTTACTGAGAGAAGAAGTGATGGATCGACCTAGTGGGGTGCTTGAAGCTTTCAATAGAAGTGTGATTCATGTAAATGGAGCAAATCACCAAGAGGGGGTGAATTGAAGATTTTAAAAATTCTTTTCTAATTACTCTGTTTTTGAACACTAAAACAGAGTAGTGCAAAGTATGAGAAGAAGAAGCAAGACACAAGGAATTTATACTGGTTCGGTCCAACCTCTTAACCTACGTCCAGTCCCTAGACACTCTGGGATTTCACTAACACAAATGATTACACACTCTGTAACTCTTAGAGTAATTCTCTCACTAGAACTTACTCCCCCTTACAAGTTGTAATCAAATATCCCAATCTCCAAGTCCCACGACCTGAGATTCTTATAATGAACGATTTTCAATAAATGAACTCTCTCTAAGAGTGGATAAGAATAATCACTGAAGTACAGAATGTATCAAAAGATACTTTACACAAGAAAACTCAAAGAGTAGTTGGAAACTTGAATGATTTTCGCTTTCTGCAGATTAGTTGTTGAGAAGAATTGAATGCATCTCTATATATACCAAGAGAGTATTAAATGACCGTTGTAATCTTCAATGTGATTGTTGCCAACATTAAAGAAGGATTAGGTGAAGCTTTGGTCTTCTTCTCTCTCTCTACTCTTTGCTTAATCCAGTTGCACAGAAGTTTATGGTTGACTTCTTGAATATTAATCCATTGGAAGAGCAGCTACTTGATGAGGAAAGGAAACATTAATCCCTTTGCAACGTGTGTAGAATGATTGTCCAAAAGCATGCAAGTTTTCTGAACTTTGCATTTAATGTGCTGACGTCACTTTTTGCTTTTGTCAAATCTTCATTTAACATCCTCTTAATCATCTAAAACTCACTAACAAACTGATTAAACATAGTTAGGAATAGTAATGAGTGATGATAAGAAGTATTAAGATCAAACATGAAGATTTCACAAATTCATGCAATTTGATTTTCAACCTCAGTGACACAAACTCGAGTTTGTTCTCACAAATTGAAGTTTAAAGAAGGCCAAACTCGAGTTTCCAAATCCTAACTCGAGTTTCCTTCTTCCAGAGAAGAATGTCGCAAGTTGAGTTTTGAAGCACATTTTGAATCATTGAGCAAACTCGAGTTTGTTAATGACTAACTCAAGTTTTGGACTTTTATAGTGAAAACATGTTTATGTCCAAAAGCTCAAAACGGAGTTTCCAATATTAACTGGAGTTTTCAAAGTTACTGAAAAGAGAAAAGCTCGTAAGACACAAACTCGAGTTTCCAAATAAAATTGAAAAAACTTTGAAAATATTTGCCAAGTGAAAACTGGAGTTTTCAAAACAAACTTTAGTTTTCTCAAAGTGGGTAAAACATGATAACTTTCTGTCAAGCACAAACTTGAGTTTCCAAGTACAAACTTGAGTTTCCTCAAAACTTTGGAAAACTTAGAAAATGCTTGGCAAAGTGCAAACTAGAGTTTGTCATAGCAAACTGGAGTTTGCTTGGGATGAAAAACATTGAGACTCTCTACCAAGCCCAAACTTGAGTTTGGAAAACACAAACTCGAGTTTGATCAAGTTCACAAAACTTGACAAAACTCTTTATTTGGTGCAAACGGAGTTTGCTTAAGTTCAAAACTTTGGGAGTTATCGTATAACCAAAACTCGAGTTTACAAAACCCAAACTCAAGTTTCCTCATAAGAGAAAAGTTTAACAAACTTTCGGTAGATGAAAAACGGAGTTAGTAAATTAAAGCGGAGTTTTGTATTCTTCGCAAATATTGAAGTGTGTCTCGTATGGTACAAACTCGAGTTTGTAACCCCAAACTCGAGTTTGTAAACCCAAACTCGAGTTTGTCTTAATGTGAAAAACTTGAGTGTTCTCTGTATCTTGAAAACTCGAGTTTGCCTCAACAAACTGGAGTTTTCTTTAGTTCATAAAATTGAGCTACTCTCTATCAAGTCCAAACTCGAGTTTTGCTTCCAAAACTCGAGTTTGCCTTTCGATGATAAGCTTTTCAACTTACCAAAGACAAACTTCAACTTGTGTTTACAATTGTCAGTTATCATCAAAACACATAGAGAACTAACAATTCAGACCCATATTGGCTCTGATACCAACCATATGAGGATAGAAGAAGGATTCAGACCTGTGCTACCCTGATACCAAATCGTAGGAATGAGGTGCTAATCATATAGATGATAATAGTTTTATATGACAACTATTACATGTTACCAAAAAAAGAGTTATTATGTACTACAAAGAACAAAATTGAAGTCTTCCCTTTAGTTATACAAGAGCTAGTGAAGAGGAATACTGTTATTAGACCTACAAGTTCACTTATAACAAAACCTATAGCTTCGATTACCAAAGAAGTTAGTAGACAATTTCTTATTATTGAATATGTGTTCCTTCTATAAAAGAAGAGTTGACATGAGATTCGATCAGGTAATCGATATATATTCAACCGGACGTACAATGCAAGATTTCACATCGAACAAGATGATAGTGAATTGTGTCGAGTTGCCACAAAAGATGAGTTTTATGTCCGCTTGATGAACCAACCCCAAACTCTCCAGACTTGAATATTCTAGATCTTTTTTTTTTCAATAGCATAAAATCTTTTGAATACAAGGAGGCCCAAAAAAAAACCAATGACTTAATTACAACAATAGTTAAATCATTTGAATCATTTTTATCAATTAAATTAATTAAAAAATTTGACACTTCAACGTTACATTGTAGAAATCATGGAGGACAAGATTTGTAATAAATATGATCTTCCACGTATAAGAAAAGAAGTCATGGAAAAGGAATGTTCACTACCCAATCAAATCAAGGTTAGTACAAGATGTCATGGAGTATTTGAGGTTTTTTGTCCTTTCTATGAGGATTTCTTCTTTTGTGTTTTTCCGCCTTTTAGTTAATGTGTATGTGGTACTTCAATCCTGGGTGTTGGATAATTCATAGATATGGCAGTATTGGAAGAGTCAATGAGAGATTAGTCCTTGGGTTCAACCATCGGGTGTTGTAAAAGAATAACACACCACCTTGTTGAGACTGAAAAGATGCAGACCATTTCTGAACAATTATTTATTCTTTGTTGATGTAGCTACATGCTTTAGATTGATTAGTAAATAGTAAAATATATATATATAATATAGGAAGTTCAGGATTATTGAGGCGTTTAATGTTTTTTTTCGGGTGGGTAACAGTGGCAAGTCGTGGCTTGAATAAAACTACACTAGAAATTGCAACCTAGTACCCTAGATTAAACAAAAACAACCACAGCAGATGGAGCAGGTACAGCTGACACTGTAGATCTTCCAAGAGCTTGAGGCGTTAGTTTATGAGAAACTAACAAGCCTCATATGTATCGAAACATTATTTTAGCTCCAGCCAATTATAGTAATCTTTGTTCTTGGGATTTACATATTGGCAAAGCCTGCATAATCATCTTTTACGTGTTTGATGCTTGTTTATTAAAATTAAAAAAAAAATATTGAAGATGAATTATTTATATATTCAAAATGATTTTTTCCATTATCTTGAAATGCTAGTTTGTAGATTTAAAATAAATTTTTAACATATAGAATTATCTTTTTAAATATATTTTTTTTAAATTTAGAGATATAATTGTTCCTTCAAGAGAACGCCTATTCAATTGGGCATAATACAAATTTAAGGTGCTTTTTTTAGCAGGTAAAGAAAGAAAAGACAATGACATTAATATTGTTTTGGGTTATTTTCGGAGAAAGAAAATCCAATCCTTCTGAATGGGCCGCCGCCTCCTCCTAAAAGAGGACATGAAATTAAAGCATCAAAAGTTTTCGTTATACCCTCTGTCTCTGTGCTAGTATTATAAAATATGTCTTATATTTTTGTACCAGAGGAGTATATATATAGATAATGTGTTAGTAAACGCTTCACTTTCGTCACTACTATTCATTTTGAGGATACGGTTCTAATTATAAGACCTAGTTGACTTTTTTTGGAGAGATTAAGGAAGCAATTAAATTAGCTTAGAATATTTATTTTTATTTTTATTTTCTTCAAACTAAATAGTTTGACTAATAAACTAATATATGATATAAAAAAAACATAACATATGAAATGATTAAGTAACTTATTTATTTTTCTTAATCTCTCCAAAAAAAAAGTCAACTGCGCCTTATAATTGGACGAAAGAGGTAGTAAAACTTATAGGAAATTCTTTCATTTATTTATGCCTTGCCTTGGTGCTCAAATATTTATGCTTTTCCTTGGTGCTCAATCACACGGGATTTCCCTCCTCTATTAAGGTTTCAATAGGACCTCTGACTATATGTAATATATAGCATGTGATTTTGGTATTAATGAACAACACTTTGTCTTCTGAAATAAAAAAACAAAACTTTTTCTGGTTTTTTTTTTTAAAAGTCAACCTTAGAAACAATTGTCAAAGCAATACTATATATTCACATTTTTTTTTTTTAAAAAAAAAAGGAAATCACCTTATTAACTTAGGAAAAACCATCTCATGGCACATATTAACAAAAAAAAATGTTACAAAAGGCTCAAGAAAAAGTCACATGTCAAAAAAGGCTCTACGACCTTTTCTGATATTATTTCATAAAACGTTAACAACTAAATCAGTCTCATTAACAACTAAATAAATACCTGTTAACAACTAAATCAATCGCATTAACAACTAAATCAGTACCCGTTAACAACTATATCAGTCTCATTAACAACTAAAGTTTTATGAAATAATACCAGAAAAGGCCCTGTGGCTTTTTTTGACTTTTTTTTTTTGTGTGTGCAAATATAGGCCCTGAGATGAATTTTCCCTTAACTTTTGTTAGGCTTGGTTTCATCTTGCACTCTTGCGAATACTCCGTTTAAAATATGCTGAGATAATTATTAAAAACTTAGAGCTGCGAATAATATAGAAAGAATAAAATCTACTATATATATATATATATATGGTTTACATTTCTCATGTTGCATGAGAAGAAGAAGATTCCTACACACACATGAAATGGTGGGACCCACATCTTTTTATATATATGAATAAGAATACACTTCTCCTACAGAGAAGTGTATTTCCCTATATATATATATAGGGAAAAACACTTCCCATGTTGTAGGAGAAGTGTTTTCTCATGTTACACACGCATGAAATGGTGAGACCCACATATATATATAATTAGCATTATAAATAAATGTGGGTCCCACCATTTCATGTCTGTGTAGGAATCTTCTTCTTCTCATGCAACATGAGAAGTTTAAACCCCATATATAAAAGAAAGAACAGTAACCTCCTATAAGCCCATAACAGTGAAAGTGAAGCGCCCATTTCCAAGGTGTGGTCTTGCATATCTCGAGTTTTAATTTGAACCTGACGATCAATTCTTACAAATTTTTTTTTTTTTTAATCTTAATTCAAAAATCATTCTCACCAGACCTATGGGATGAGCACAATTCTAAGGCTCTGTTTGCGAGTTCTATTTTGGAGGGAAAGGAAAGGGAAGGGAGGGTTTTGGTAATTCCTTCCCTTGTTTGCGAGTTTTAAAAATAGGAGGGGAGGGAATCAGGGATTTTTACAAATCCCCCAAAACCCTCCCTCCTTACAAAAATAAAGTTCCCCCAATATGGGGGGTTTTAAGAGGAGAAATAACTTAATTACTTTTTTACCCTCTTTCTTCCTGCATTGAACCCATGGCCCAAGATCGTGTTTCTTTGCTCTGAATCTTCTCAGCCCATGATGGTGTTCCTTTTCTCTCAATCTTCTCAGTTTTGATCCAGCGATTTCCCTGTCTTGATCAACGCCGACGCCTGGAGATGCCATTTGATCTATGATTTCGAGGCTCGTGGACTCCGCCACGTCTGGAGATGCTCCGATTGTGATTTTTTCTTCGATCTGTGCGTACAGGCTCGTGTTCAGCTTCAGCTCTTTATCCGGCGATCTGTAAGTCACTTTCCCTTGTTCCTTGTGTCGATTTACTGGATTTAAATCCCTTCGTCTCTCATCCCTTGCTTCGATTTACTGGGTATTAATTTTATTTGCGGGGATTAGAAGTTCTAAAGAGAGAAATTAGTTGTGGGCAAAGAAGCAAGGTCTGATAGAGCCTCTGCCTAGGTTTCTTCGGAACCAGAAGAATAGGAAATTAGGAGTTATTGGGGACAAGTGAATGGCGAAGGTGGAGACGATATGTTCATGTGCTGTACCCACCTTTTTCTTTGGCGGGTGTCATTATTTAATTCCTCTTCCATCAATAGCTGGGCATTCTATACGCGTTAACTTCAGCCACATTGGTCAGCTTTGCGACATTCGTTCTTCTTTGGTTGTTCGCCTGTGACCACATTCTGTAACTGAGTTTATTTTATGTTTTAAACAACATTTTGCAGGGATACATTCTACAACTTTAATTCTCTTGTTAAATTAGTTTTAGTTTGGAATTACATTAGCAATAGTTTTAGTTTTAACACATGCAGCAATACATTCTACAATTTTAATTCTTGATCTCTTGTTTAATTCTGTTTTGATTCGCCTACTTTTGATTCTCTTGTTTTAATAAACACTTATTCTAGAAACAAATTTCAGGGAAAGCAGGGCCTACCTGATTAACTTCTTAGGTTCTGAGTCACCAAGAGCTAATATGTTTTCCCCTGTTTGACCTTCGAACTGAACAAATTTTGTCTCCAATATGTTGTCCATTTTTCTTTGTGTTAATAAGTGTTTATTGATTTTATTCAATTATTTCTTTTATCACTTGTCCTGTTCTATGTTCAGTCATTGTTCAGTGTTCAGTCATTGTTTTGTTATCTTGAACTAGATTTGTTTACATGTTTTGGATCTTTGTCACTGTTATTGTTCTGTGCTGAATTGTGCTTTTTGCAATGACCATGTTTTGGATCTTTGTCACTGTTATTGTTCTGTGCTGAATTGTGCTTTTTGCAATGACCATGTTATTTCTGAATTTCCACCAAAGATGGATAATCCAGGAGAAAAGATCAATCTAGCATTGTTTACATGGAGAGAAAGACGTCGAAAGACTATTGTTCATGTTATATGCCTTGTAGTCTATTACTACATGATTAGGATTCATTCTCAAAGTAGTATAGTTGATCGTACAATGATTTTGGAGAAAGAGAGAGCACGAGAAAAAATAATGAAGCGAATTGCTAGTAGTGAAGGTCGTAAGATAATAAGAATGGGGCCTATAGCCTTTATGGACTTATGTGCAATGTTGGAACGAGAGGGTGGTCTCCAATCAACCCAACGGGTAAGTATAGAGGAACAAGTTGCCAAAACCCTTTATATTCTAACACATAATGTTAGAAACCGAGAGGTTCAATTCTGGTTTCGACGCTCTAGTGAGGCCACTAGTCGGCATTTTCATCGTGTGCTTCGATCTATAGTGGAGTTAGAAGACAAATATCTTAAACAACCGGATGGCTCACAAATTCCTATAGAAATTCTTGGAAACAACCGGTTTAACCCATTTTTTCAGGTAAAAAATTATTTTCATGTTTATATTAAAAAACATATATAGTTAAAAATATATTGATGATATAATAACAATACCAGGATTGTGTCGGGGCAATTGATTGTACACATGTTCGTGTAAAAGTGCCATTAAATGAAGCCCCAAAATATCGCGCTAGAAAAAATTTTCCAACACAAAATGTGTTGGCTGCGTGTTCATTCAACCTAAGATTTACTTATGTTCTACCTGGATGGGAGGGCATTGCTTCAGATTCAAGGATATTAAAAGATGCACTACGCAGAACAGATAATCTTAGAATACTTAGAGGTAATTAGTTATTTTTTTTCCTAAAATTTTCCTCTTGTTTCATTAGATATATCTCATCAATATTTTTTTAATAGGTAAATATTATGTCCTTGATGCTGGATTTATGTTGAGAAAGGGGCTGATCACACCTTATAGATCAACACGCTATCACTTGAAAGAATTTTCCTCAAGAAATCCACCTCGGACACCTCGAGAATTATTTAACCATCGCCATTCGTCCTTGTGTAATGTTGTGGAAAGGGCTTTTGGGGTTTTGAAAAAAAGGTTTCCTATTATTGCAAGTGGCACAGAACCAACTTATGGAATCAAGACACAAAACAGGATTATCATAGCATGTTGCATTTTGCACAATTATTTGATGTTGACTGACCCTGAAGAAGAGCTAGTTGCTGAGGTGGATGAAGAGATTGCTAACCAAAGTGTATCTGAACAACATGGGGATGACCACATAGAAGAGGATGAGGATGAAGAACATACTCGTTTAGGAGAAAATTTAAGAAATTCTACAGCGGATGCTATGTGTAGAGCTTATAGATCATGACTTATGTTTAGGATTATTATGTATTTTCTGACTTAATGAATTGATGTTTAAATGCATAATAGATTTGTTACCCATTTTATGTTGTTCTACTATTATCAATTTTGTGATTGTGAGCCACTGATTTTACTTAATGTTGAATTTTACATCTACTTAATGTTCAATTGCTATACTACTGAAATTTTATCTAGGAATCATGTCTGAGTCAAAGACTAAACGAGAGACATGGACACAAGAGATGGATGATGCTCTTGTTGATGCTTTTTTGCATCAACAGAATGATGGAAATAGAGTTAGTGGCACCTTTACTCCCAAAGCTTATGAAACCATCATAAAGGAGTTGCAACAAAAATTTGGATGCCCGTTTGAGAAAGAAAAGGTGAAGAGTCGTTGGAAATTAGTAAAGAAACGTTTTTCCAAGTGTTATGACTTGTTCAAGAATGGCTTGAGTGGATTTGCTTGGGACCCAACTACAAAACAATGGTGTGCTGAGCCTGAAGTTTGGCAAAAGCTAATTGAGGTATATTATGAACTTTTCTCGGTTGCTTCCCTGTCATGTTTTAGCTTAATAATGTTTGTTCAATAATTGTTATTTTATAGGCTAAGCCTGAAGCAAAAGATTGGATGGGAAAGTCTATTGATAATTATGACAAATTGATGATCTTGTGTGGAGGAGATAGAGCCACTGGACAACATTCTGAGACTTCCAAAGACATTAGAAACAAAAGGTCACTGTCTAGAGAATCTGAGTCCCTAGAAACCATTCAGGTGACCTTCGAGAGTGCTCAAGAGGTTGGCAATGAAAATGAAGTTACATCACCTGAAGTACAAGATACTCGCAGCTAAGATGTTAAATCTAAAAGGGCTAAAAGGTCAAAGGATGAAGAAGTTGAAGGAATAAAAGTGGCACTTCAAGATATTGCTGGAGCTCTTAGAGAGGGTAATGCTACTTATGAGAAAGTAGCACTTCAAGTTAGCCAGAAACTTCCAATTCCTGAAGCTAAAATTTGGAAACTTTTGGAAGATTTGAAGATTGAGAGGCAATTGTTCAACCGTGTATATCTTTATCTTCTCGATAATCCTGAGAGGCTTAGAGCAGTGATTGGTTGTCCTCTAGACAAACGCAAGGAGTTGCTACTTGAGATGGTGTTTGGTCCTATTGGTCCTTCAAGGTAATTGTTGAAGTTTGCAAGTATTCTCTGGTATGTCACGTTTTATTTTTTTCCTACATCTCTATGCTATGTTGGCAGTTAAAGTTTTTTGCATTAGTATATACTTTATGAATAAAATGTCCTACTAGATCATGGAAATACCCCATATGAGGACAAACAGAGGGAATTGAATGTTGATCATCACTCACCATTTTCATCATGGCGTCAAGCAATCTGCACATGAATGCACAATTTTATTGGCTATGTGAACTTGGCTATGCACCGTTCAGAAATAAATAAAATAATCTTCTATGCTTCATGAATTTATATGACTCTCTAATGTACTTTGTTCTTAAGTTAGAGTTTCCAATGATATAACCAGATATGGGTAGGTGTGTAACCGCCTACCCATATGGACGACAACTTTCACATTTGCAAATCTTCAAATTTTGTTTTGTAACCACTTTCCCAATCAGTTTTTTGCTATTTGAAGATTTGCATGGTAAACTGTATTTGGTCATAATCTTCTCTGCTGGTCTGATTATTTTTCCTGATTTGTCCAAGGACAAGCATGTTTTTCTTGTTAAGACCAAGTGACTGTGACTATACATTTCTGGATGAAATGGTAATCTGTATGATCATATCAAAGTCCTATATTCATGGTGTCCGAAAATAAAATAAAATAAAAATCGTTTACTGTTGGTGTTTATATATTTGTTTTACTCCCTCAACTGTAAATTTTATGTTGTGATGTTTTATTGAATTGAGATAGTATTTTTTTTCCTTTTATATGAATTAAACCTGCTATATTTTTTTTAATATTATGTAGGGACAATTTATTTTGAGAAAGGAAACTGCTGATTCAAACTTTGGGTTGTTTTGGGGATCAAGTGCCATCAATATTGGAGAGCCAAGTTATGACAATCCTCTTTTACAATCAGAAGTAGAACATTCGTTATGAAGATATTCGCTTTTGATTTGAATTTATGTTTTAAGCACATGATTGAACCAATGTTGTTGATGTAATGGGTTTAACTTGTTGAAGTTTGGAATGTGGCAAACTGTTTAGAACTTAATGTTTGAATGATGTACTAGGATTTTCCTGTTTAGAACTAATCAAATGGAACTGCAATTGTTCTTTTTTGAAAAAAAATAAAAAATTATGGATGTGTTACTTTTTAGCACAAAATTTTTAGAATAACATCATTTAATCCTAATAGATTTTAAAATAACAAATCACATTCAATTTCAACTAGTTATGGAATTATGTATAATTTTATATTTTAGGTTGTAGTTTTATATACTTAAATCATTATGTACTAAAAATATATATATAAATCATTATAGAGAGACAAAAATAACTATTAGAGAGAGAAATATTTTTTAGAGAGAGAAAATGGGGAAAATATTTTTTGAATATAAAAATTAGATAAATAATTGTTTTAGAAAATTTAAATTTAAATTTATTTGTAAAGTATAATAATTATATTAATTTTTAAAGAAAGGGACAAAATGGGGAAAATAACTCATTAATCCTTCATCTTCCTTCCTTACTATATTTTTAACTCCCAAGGAAGAAATATCCTCCATTTCCCTTCCCCTCCATTCTCCTTCCATCCTTTTCCTTTCCCTTCAAACAAAACTAGCAAACATAGCCTAAAGGAAAAGCCCAATCCTCAAAACCTAGTTTATGAGGAGGGAGAACTCAAAGCGACTTATAAACCTCATTTTAAGAGTTTGGATCTCAATGTAAGACTCATTAGAAAAACACTTACTCAAAAGCCGACGTCCCCGACAGCTCTTCTCTTCTGCACGACACTTTACTTGGCCTTGTTAGTGAGAACCCTCTGTGCACGGCACTTCACTTCACTTCACTTCACGGATCCACTTACCCTGCTCGTCCTTGGGATGAGCATGGGGGGCTCGTCCGTACGTTGTCAGATCCAAAGATCTGACGGCTCAAATTTTTATGTTTTTTTTTATGTTTTTATTTTTTTCTACATAAAAAAATCATTTTTTTGAAAAATGTTAGTTGAGAGATTGACTTTATTTTAGATTCTCTACCTATTAAAATTATTTTTTATAAATTTTTTTTTTAAAAAAATATCAGATCTCAGCCGTCAGGGGCTCGTCCGTACGTCCAAAGGACGAGCAGGTTCCCACTTCACTCAGCTTTGTCAGTCAGAACCCTTCATAGTAGCACTTTTCGAAACACCAGCTCGGACCGGATTGCCTCGTAATCCAAGGGCCAAGATCTCAGCCGTCCGGCGTTGATCTCACATATTTTTAGCACCCAAAAATAGTAAAAATCTCTTTGGACGGCCCAGATCAAAGGATACTGAGGGATGAGGAGGGGAGGATACTGAGGAAATCTGCTTCCCATTCTCAGAACGCATGCAGATTTGGAAAAAAAAATAAAAAAAAATCATTCAAGCAGAAATTCCGAAACTCGGCCCCATAAAAAACAGCATCGATCCGCTTGAATTAAAGAAAGACGAAACGTAGACCACTCTTAAAATTCATTCGGAATCTAATCTCTCGGCAATCAAACACAAAAGAGAAAACAGAGATATCTTTGTATCTAATAGATCGGCCAGAATGAAGCCGATTAGTGCATGTTCAAAGATCTATTTTCGGAGAAAAACATAATCTGAGTAGTAGAGAACAATCACAGATCTGATATCAAACTAAGAGAGTAAAAGTACACAACATTAATGAAGGAAATCTGTGTTACCAGTTAATCAGGATAGTATCGGAACGAAATCGGACGGATATAGGAGCGGAGGGAAAGGGAGGAGGCACCAGAAATCATCGGAATATGCGGCATTGGGAAGAAAACGGAATAGTGATTTTTTTTTCCATATTTCGCTATTTTTTTTCCGCCCTTTTCTTTTCTTCCCAAACGGCTCATTCCTACAATCTCTGGCAGATCCGATCTCCCATTTCCTGTTCTATACTTCAGCTTCAGCATCTTTCTTAGTTCCGATTGATACAGTTAAAACCCTACTCTGACAAGGAAGTTTCGGCTACTCTTATATTTATAGCCCAATCAGTAAACCGGCTAAGCTAAGCCAAGCCGTTGGAGCATTATGTGATTTTTGAATTTTGACGCTTAAGTTTGGCAATGAACATATTTTTATTTATGGGGAAAAAACTTAAAAAAATCTTTTGATAATCATCAATATATACTCCCTCCAGTTCATAACATTGGACATTTTAACTCAATCACATAAAATAAGAAGTGACAGTTAACTTATTAAATATGTTCTAAATATATATATATATATATATATATATATATATATATATGAATCCACTTTTACCTTATTGAAAAATGTGCTTGAAAGTTTATTAAGTGGATAAATGAAAAATGAGCATTAATTATAGGGATAAAACCAAAAAAAATGAGCATTAATTATTTTACAAGTAACCTATATTTTGAATCAAGTAGTTATTCTTCTAGAAGTGCCCACCAAAGAGAGTACATTTGATTATTTATAAATCATGAGTAAAAATTTGTATAACTTATTTCTAAGTCTTGCATCTAACTTGGCTCTGGCTCACAATCTATAATTGACTTGTAAATATATGAGTAGTAGTTACAACTTACAAGTGTAATGGCCAATAGCCATATATTTTCGTGTAAATTTAATAATAATTTTTAAAACCTAATAACAAAATCACCAAATCCGCTTCTTCTCTGAAAGGAAGCATTTTTTTCACTTGAAAAATGAAAATAGAGAATTTAAATTCAAAATCACCACATATTTCCTTCTAGCCTAATAAGATGTTAATTTGTACACCAACATAAATTAAAATACATTCAAAAGACAAAATGGGAAAAAGTCTCCGACTCGAACATTTGCTTTTACCTTGCGTGTGTAAAACGAGTAAAACCTTTTCTTTTTTTTAACATTTTTCTTCTTATCGTCTCACCTTGCTCGTTGATTGTCTGTCGCCTTTTTTTTTTTTTTTTTTTAAAAAAACCATTCTCTTTCATATACTTAGATTATTCTCCATGTTAGCTAGAAGTGGTATGGTAATAAGGCCAGGGTTTGGTTTGAGAAATCTTTACTATTCATGTTATAATTGAAATGAAAATATACCTGATGATGATGTGTTTGGTTGTCTTCTTTGAGAAATTATTTCATTCTCAATGGTCACATATTATTCTAAATATAGCGTGTTTCCTTCCTTTTGGTAAAATGAAGGAATATGACTATTTATGACAGGACTTATTACAAGTTACACATTGGGCAATATCTCACGTTACTAACAAGTGACGTCAAGTTTCACATATTGCGTAATATCTCACCTTACATCATTAAACCACAGACTCTATGTGGTTTTAATGATGTAAGGTTTTGTTAGATTCCTATGAGTTTGGAGTTCAAATTTCATATGAGACATTTGTATTAGGAGAGACAGTTACGAACTCCAAACCGTACACTAAATAATAATGTCTTAAAAAAAACAAGTGGGGTTTATTTTCACATAATGAATTGAACTAGATTTTAGGATATAAGTTACTTATACTCATTATATTGGCACGACTCCTACAATAGGAGGCCTCAGATAAATTATGGAGTTTATAAATAAGTTTAGGAGGTTTCTTTTGCCTGAATTGCTCGTATGATAGAGTAATATTTTGATATAAACTTATCTTTTAAAGCTATGATCATAATAGAATTATGTGTGCCTTAAACTAATTAATAAAAAATAGAATTATGTGTAAAATTTCATTCTCACTCTTTTTTACTAATTAAGCACTAAACGTAAGCACCTCTCTTAGTAAGTATTCAAATGTTGGTTCATCATATTATAAGAAATTAGTCATTTCTGCTACACTTAGTCCCTAGTGATTACTACATTGGACTGGATACAAACTTTGAACCTAAAATGTTATTCGGTTATTTTATCTTGGGCTTACTTTTGGTGTATTGGATAATCTAGAAAAGTGCCCCATTATCGCGTGAGGAATATGGGCCTCTAATCACCCAAAAACATTAGATATGGGCCTAATATTTTTAGTCCAATTAATTAACACTCCTAAAGTTCTTTTCATACCTATATTGACTCATTTAGCAAGGGATTGATCTAACGGAATGAGTTAGTTTCTTATAGCATGGCGAATCAATGTTTGAGACTTGACTAAAAATACGTGCACATATTTAGTATTTGGCAGTGTGTCAAATAAGATTGCTTATACGAAGATAAATATGCCTATAAAAAAAATTAGCGGACCCATTTTTTATGATGCAATTGAACGTTTCTTATATGCAAAATTATACATAACTTCCTAAAATTTGAACCATGTATAGATTAGAGCCGAGAAGTCAGGTCGAGCCCATCGGATCGGCCCTTTTAAGCCCTAGCCCTTCAAGGGCCGGGTTTGTAAATTGGAGTTTCTAAATGAAATTGGCCTTGCAGGGTCGGCCCTGTAAGGCTGAGGGTTTAAAAGGGCTGGCCTTGCAGTGCCACGAGTTGGCCCGTTACGCCTTTTAAATTTTATTTTTGTTTTGTTAATTTAACTTAACCATTTAATTTACTAATTTATATGTATTTTATATTTGTTATAGAGTTATTTTTCATTCAATTACAAATATATAATAACTATACTTTGATTTTATGATTTGGTTTATTATTTGCTGCAAATAAAGATTATGGATGTATTCAACTATTCATGATATGGGAAAAGATATTCTTGATATTTTTACCAAGTAGAGCCTACTACTCGAAGTCGAGCACAATCAAATGTCTTTGAAATTGATGATAGTGGTGAAGAAGATGAAAATGATATGTTGCTTAGTGGTAAGGTTGTTATACTTTGTGTGAGTTTTTTGTGGATAATAGTTTACTCTTGATTTTGAATTAGTGACTGTGATTATTTATTACATTAAGTGTGTTGTGTAGACATTAATGTTGACAACATTTATTTGATAAATCAGAACTTTAATTGTTGTATTTTACTAATTTCATTTCTTAAAAAAAAAAACATAGGAAAAATAATTTTAATTCATAAAAATGTTTTCTGACCAGGGCCTGCATGTTTTCGGGTCAGGCTTTAAAAAAAACATGTTTTTCTTACTCTAGGTCTAAAAGGGCGGCCCTTTTAGGCCTTGACCCTTCAAGGGCCTGCCATGTAGAGCCAGGCCGCCCTGATTCCCAACTTTAGTATATATTATTATGTTTCTAATCTTTAAAATTTTACAATGAACTCTTTAAAGTTTTAGATCAATACTCATGAGTTTTACAACCTTGCATGCATTGATGTTTATTATTAAGTTTTAATTTAAAGGTTAATGAAGTTATTTGTATATGGTCCAAAATTTAGGGAAGTTTGGCGTAATTTAGCCTTCCTTATATAACACACTTTGAATGATATGAAGATAATTTTATGGGATATCATTTCTGCAGTTGCTGCAGAAAAAGTTTTCTGCAGCAAGAAAGAAACGACGTCGTTCCATTTATTTATTTTTTTTGGTTCAACTTCTCCAGCCTTCTCGCTCTTAATTAAAAAAACCACACCACTCTCTCTCCCTCTCTTACTCTCCTCCTTCTGCAACCTCGACATCTTCAGCGGCAGGAGTCCTTGCCTCAACTACCTCGTCTGCGCCACCTCCAACGGCATCGGTTCCCATCACGGATGGTACTGCAACTACGTGGAGGTCACCACCGCCGGCCCCCACAAGAGAAGGTGGTCACCTTTTGCTTTCCTCATCTCAACCATGTAAAGAGAAGGTGCCACTTGAAATATCTTTGTGGCAAAATTAAGGTTTCCTTTCCTTCCAACCTTTACGTTTTCATGGCTCCTCCATGCCTGTTTTCTTTCTTCTTTTCGGTGAAATGGTTAATGGGTTTGGCAAGAACCAAATGGATTTGAAGAAAATGACTGAAGAAGTATCAAAGTATGCTCTATATTTTGTGTCTGCATGGAGGCTGGTTCTTCTAACTCGTCAATCCTATGCCAACGCCGGCATAATCGCTGAGCAGGCAATTGCTCAAGCTCGAACTGCTTACATGAGTTGTTTTTTTTTTTTTGGAATTGGGGACCTAATGGTCCCGGGCAGGGTCGAACCCTGATACAAAGGCTGGATAGGCCAGCGTCATACCACTGCACTACCTGAGTGCTTGGTACATGAGTTGTTAAATGAAAAAAAGAAGCATTGCAACTTAGCTAAAGATGCATGAATTATATATTAAAATACAAATGAGAAAAGTCAAAAATGACGGCCTAACATGAATAAGCTAGAATAGTGTGGAAGATGAAGTTACGGAAGGCAACATGAAGAAAAGTGGAAGAATATATGGAGAAATAGTCAACAAAGGCAACTAAAAAGGAGAATCCTAAGAATAAGAAGAAGCTACACATCATGAGCAGAGGTGGGAGTGTCGGTGGCAAAAAAAAAAAAAAACTTGATGAATATTTGGTGGATCCAACTTTACAGCAGTTGTTCGGGCAAAAAACAAAAAACCAAACTTTACAGCAGTTGTAATATTTGTTCTGTCTAGGCGAAATCACAAGAAATGTTGGGATCAGGAAAAAGGAGCTGATACTTGATGACGAGGTTGCAATATTTACAGCAGTTGCAATGTTTGATGACGAGGTTGACAAGTGGAAGAGGGATGTGGAGAGCCTTATAGCAGAAGTGGAGAATTTGGAGGAAGAACTCAATGCCAATAATGGCTGCCTTCCAGGGTGGTGTCCTACTTTAAGATCTTCAACGCTACGAAAATGGCTTTTGATCATGGGAAGCACTGAATGATGATGGTAGCTCTTCAACACTTGTCAAAACTTTCAGCTTTCTTTCTTACTCTCTGCGTTTTCTCTGTGTCGAAGTTGCAGAAGGAGGAGGAGAGTGATACTACTTTAAGCTCTTCATGCATCCTTAGCTAATTTCTTTTTAATTAAGAAGGAGAAGGCGGGAGAAGTTGAACAAAAAAAAAAAATTTAATGGAACGACGTCGTTTTTTTACTTGCTGCAGAAAAAGTTTTCTGCAGCAACTGCAGAAATGATATCCCCTAATTTTATTATGTAAAAAGTTTATCATATTGTGAATTATATTATATGGGTTTAAAGGCAAAGTTGTTAATTAGTGACGTAAAACATTTATTGACCTCATTCTTTTTTTATTGATGCATGGGATTTACAATGAATGTGTCTTAGTCAAGATCTTCGTATTGATTGACTATAAATAAGTTAATTAATATTATTAAAAAAATGGCTTACGTGCCTCAATCAAATCATGTACCTACCCAATATTTTTAATTGTGTCCTATTACTCCTTCCGTGCCAAAATATTATTTCGAAAATGTTCGCACGGATTATAAAAGTCTAATAATTAAATAACCAGAGCTAAAGTGTGATTGAGGCTTAAGAAAAAGTCATATATCAAATAGAATTGAATTAGATATAAAAAAATTCATGAGTATGAAAATGATCTATATATATAGATTGAATGGCTTGAGAAATTTGATAGAGAAAATCCAAATGCATGAGGTTTGTGGCTTTGATTGTTGCGTGTTAAACTGTGACAAAAAGACAATTCGACAATTCAATAATGCAACAAATCAAACATATCATCATGACTTTGACCCCATTTTTGAGCTTACGCTTGAAGAAGAAAAAGTTGTTGAAGAATATAATAAGTTTGAATGGGATTTTAGAAAAGTAAAGATAGCCTCTTCCATGTGCAACTGTAGAGATTCAGTTGATGAAAACATATTGATTGTGTTTCGTGTTGGGATTAGGGATAAGCATTCAGTTTTTTGTGAGAGCAAAAAAACTGAAAAACGGAATCATGCATTTTTTGAAACCGAACCGAAATTGAAAAGTAGAAAACAAACGAATTAACTTAGGTTTGGTTTAGTTTAAGGGCTTCAGTTTGGTTCTACTCACCCCTAGCTGTGACGATTAATTTCTTGTTTAAGAAATAAGAACATGATTATTAATTCATATGACTTTGTTATGAGTCTCACGTCAATGGTTCAAAGGGCCCTATTCTATTTTTTGGGCTACAACATCTGATAACCTTGATTGAAAAAGGCTACTCATAAAGGGTCTGATCGGCAGGAGACCAAATGAAGAACTGTAGTGTGGAGCTCCCAGGAAAATTGACACCATCCATATTCCTCTGTAAATCGATCTTTTAGGATGAGATCTCCCTTTAAACTTACTATATATATATATATATATATATATATATATATTCATAACAGGCTCGTTCAATCCAGGGGCGGAGCCAGGAATAGAAATTAGGGGGGCGAAATTACAGAATAAAACTTAGTAAAATCAGTATTTGAAATTAGGGGGAGAAAATTACAGAATTGGACCCAAATTTTTTGGAAATTATGCTTTAG
Source organism: Acacia melanoxylon (assembly GCA_019022615.1). NCBI lineage: Eukaryota > Viridiplantae > Streptophyta > Magnoliopsida > Fabales > Fabaceae > Acacia > Acacia melanoxylon. Next base: position 4,930,722 of record JAFJYJ010000046.1, read on the forward strand.
CCTCATAAATATTTCAACATTTTCAGTTTAGTCCCTTCATGAGACTTCTTAATAGGGACTAAAGTGAATATTTTAAAATTTTTATGAGGCTAAAGCATAATTCCCTATATTTTTTGGTCCAACTCTGTAATTTGGGGGGGGGGCGGGGGCCACCCCTACCCCCCAATTCCGCCCCTGGTTCAATCTTTCATCATAACATATGCTTCCTCATATTTGTGTCTGTGTTGTTTTAAAAGTAAAAACAGTTATTGCCCTATTGGTAATTTCAGAACATTTTCTGCGGGATAACATCTGGTAATCAACCTTGCTTCCACAAAAATAATAATATATATGCATGAAGAAATGAACAGAACAAAACGGCAGAAATTTAAAAAACTAGAAGATGATCAGTTATATATACATACTACATGGGGTTCAATTCACGAGAAGCAATCAAGACCTTGGAAATCTCGTAGATGAGCCTAGCTTCAAACTCATTCATGGAAAATTTGTGTGTGACTTGACGAGATTTTGGAATCCTCTTTTGTCCAAATACACCATCACCAATACCATTAGTAATACTCAAGCTTCCTCCTTTCACTTTTCCCGAGAACTTCAACATGAAGTCAATATAAGCATTCTTTAGCTTATTCATCAGCTTCAATGGCGACCTCAACATCAAACTCAGCTTTGGGATCGCCTTGATCCTCCAATACCTCCTTGTTCCCTTCAGCCGAACCACCTTCATCTTCTTCTTCTTCTTCGCTTTCCCTAATTCATCACCGGCGTCCCCAATTCGCCAGTATCGCATCAACCGCCGGCTGGAACCCGGCTTTGGCAGGAGGGATTCCGTTTCCATGTTGTCTTGGTGGGGGAGGATATGGAGTTTGGTGAATAGCTTAGACTTGGAGGAAGAGATAGTAAAGGTATGATTATTTATAAGGATATGGGAGGCGCATTGAATTTTCAATTTTGCAATAGATTGAATTTTTTGTTTAATGTTATCATAAGAGGAATCCTGAAGTTGGATTATGTTGATGGATTTAGATTTTCTACCTTTCTTTTATTTTTGGGTAGATAAATTTTATCATTTGAGGTTATTGTTATATTTATAAAGTTATAAATCATTGATGTTTTTTTTCTTAAATTTGATATATTTTATTTTAAAATATTAAAGTATAAAAATTAATTTTTTTTTGGCTAAAGTATACTTTTAGTCCTTTAAGTTTATATGAAGTATACTTTAGATCCCATAACTTTATAAAGTATACTTTTAGTTATATTTCTAACACCGTTAATTTTGCTAACGGAAAATGCAAACTCAAGTGATAACGGTGTAAACTTAAGTGATGATTTGTGTAATTAAATGCAATTAGGTTTAAATTTAAAATATAGGTAAATTGAACAATATATAAAATTTGTGTAATTAAATATTATTAGTCATAACTTGAGTTAGTTGCGTCAGCGTTTTTAGATTAGCAACATTAACGTGTTATAATTTTAGGACCAAAAGTATACTTTATATAAAACCTAAAAGACTAAAAGTATACTTTAGCCAAAAAAATTTAGGTATCAGCTTAAGAATGAAAGTAGAAAATTTAAAAGTTCTAAATTTATTAAATAAAATAATAATATTGTGACAGAATGTGTACTGAAATTAATTAGAAGTCAATTCAATATTTTATTCTAAAATAGTAAAAGTCCATATTTCATTCTTTAATTTTATCCCTTGTTATTCTAGTTTAATCTTTTCGTTTTATAAAGTATATCTTTTCATTTTCTAAACCTAACACTGCTGATTTTAAATGATACTTTTTTTATGTCAATCATTATTATTTTTTAAAAGTGAACGAAATACATCAACCCTTTTTGGTTAAAAAAATTTAATATATCAACGTTTAAGTATGTTTTATCCACATTTAAAATTTTAGTATAAACATATTTTTAACAATGTTAAACATAGGTGAAATTAAAGGATTAGACATGTAGTTTTACCTTCTAAAGTAGTCCTTCTGATCCTTAACACAAGACTTATTTACTTAATTTAATTTAATTAATTAAAAAAATTAGTTAATATAACATATATTTTCTAAAACATATTAGTCATTTTTATGAATTATCTCACTCCCTCTTCTCATTAATTATTGTTGAGAGATTATCAATTATAATAACAATAAATTAGGAAAATGTTAATAAATATAAAAACTATGTATTAAATTTAAGACTAATATTAACTCTCTAAATATATTTTATACTAATGATAGGACAGTGTAATATGAAAGTTTTTTTTTTGTGCAACCTCTCATGGTATTAACAAAAGTCAAAATCCAAATCCATACCAATGTTTTTATATATAATATGTTATAAAATCATAAAAATTTTCTCTTCATTTGCTCAAAGAACGGTGCGATAATAATTTATACATGGCGTGGGCGATAGACTTTCAAAGATCTGATAATTTCATTTTGAAGAATAAAAGTCAACAAAATCGGTTTGACCGAAAATTAATAATGTGCATTTCAGTCCATGTTTGCGGGGCAGAAAAATAATGGCAAAATCATAGTACGTTCATTGAAGCGCAAGAACACTAATTGGTATGACGACTTAAATACTTATACTAAATTTTTTATAGAGATAAGGTTCAAATATATTCCGGTGACTCCGAAAGTATATAAAATATAGCAAGGTGGCCCTGCCATAATAGTTAGTTAATTTTGGCCGTTAAATAAAAGGTTTTGATCAAATAATGACACAGGCAAGCTGACTCGGCAACATTCTTGTAAATCTCTCCCCCTCTCCTCGGATCCACTTTCGGTGCCTATCTCAAGGATAGACACCATCTACTTATCTGATCTGGGCTGTCCAGATTTGATTTTTTTTAACTATTTTTTATAAATAAAAAAATCAGTTTTTTTAAAAAAAGTTAGTTGAAAGATTATCTTTAGTTTAGATTCTCTACCCATTAAATTTTTTAAAAAAAACATAAAGTAAAAAAATAAGATCTAGACCATCTAGATCTAATCTGGACCGTCTAGGAGAGAAGAGCTCTTAGGGAGTGGGAGGGAAGGGAGTGGAAAGTAGGGAAATGACCAAATTGCCATTAATGAAAGGAATATTCCTTTTTGTTGAGAGTATATTTTTTGAATATTAAAAAGTTTCTAGGGGCAATTGTAAAAAGGGGACCAAAGATTGGCCACTCCCCCTCTCCCTCCCTCTCCCTCCCTCAAACAAAACTAACTCTTAAGGACAGCCGGGGAAAGTGATTCCCCCTCTCCTCTCTCCTTACTGCCTCTGCTTGTCTCTTCCATCGAAGATGAAGAAAACCAGAGTGGCGACGGCGTGCCTCTAAAACGCTAGTGGAGTCCTCAATTGTTTAGTCGTCGACAATATAGGGCCCGTTTGGATGAGCTTTTTTTTATTAAAAAAAAAATTTTAATACAAAAAAAAATGCTTGTTTTATTAATTTATGTGCTTAGATGATTTTTTTTTTTAACAAAACAAAAGTCACAAAAAAAAGTCAAAATGCTTTTTTTTTTTTAAAAAAAAAAACTCCAATTTAGAGCTTACAAGAAAAGCACTTAAAAAAAACATTTTTTTTAAAAGCCCATACAAACGGGCTCATAATGAGGAAATGATGAATAGTGATTTGCGGCTTCTTCCATCCAAGTTCGTTGCCGGCGTTCTCTGCTTGCATCACAAAGAATACGATGAACAAGTGATAACACTCATCTCCCTCGCTTCCTCCCCAGTTTTCCCTTTGTTTTCCTCTCTCTATTTTTCATTCGTGGGAATAAAGTAGGGAAAATCCGTACAAGGGCCCTTTTAACTAAAATAAACCCAAAAAGGGCCCTAAGACTCTGCAATTCCCAAAAAGGGCCCCAGGGCCCTTTTTGGGATGTGAATGTTAAGGAAAATGACCAAAAAACCATTCTGCATAGAGAGAGAGAGACCCACACTCCATCGAACACCATCAAGCTCATTCTTCATCGGAAGAACCAAAGCGAGAATGAAGACCAGAGGGTAAGCGCAAAGTTCTCATTCTCTGTTCTCACATAAACTGCCATTCTTTTCAAATATCCACTTCTCTTCCTCGAGAAAGGAATTTTCAGCCACGGGCACCATCAACCTCAACCCTGTCTCCGCTGCCATCTTGATTTTTCATCGATTTAGGTATCCAGCTTCTTCCCCAACCATTTCATTCAAATGTGGAATAGTTGGGATCTTAAATGTAATTACCATTCTTCTTTGTAGGAAATCATTCTTTTGAAATCCAATTATAGTTAGTACAATTTCTACCCGGTTATTCATAATGCTTAGCCACTAGTTCGCGTCTAGTTTCCAAAGACTCCTTCTCAAATTTGAATCGGGAAGTAAGTAAAACGGGTTCTTAACCAATTCTCATTCACCTTCTCTCGCGTGTTTATGTTCCTCTCGCTTCCTAACTTCTTCTTTGGGCAAATTTTGTTGCTCTCTTTGATCGGCGAAATAGCGAGAAAAACCTTACTATTTCACCTATTATATTGGTTAATGGTGTTTGAGGGCCTGAAGTTCTTGGAATTGTTTTTTTAATCAAACCTATCTACGTGATCATTATCAAATTTAGTTAGATATATTCCTTTAATCCTTTGCTTTTGTTTGTAAGGTTATTCAACTATTCCCAATAGTTGGGCTCAATACTTCATCCATTTTTCTTCTTTTTTGAATAGTAGTTAATAGTTAGCTTGGTCTGTATTGTGAAGGATAAGGTTGTAAGCAACAAAGAAGCAACAATAATGAAATCTGTACCAAGACGCCAAGGTTCTCCGGATACAACTTGTTCACCGAAGAATTTTTCAAACAACATGAGGAAAGGCAAAACGAGAAGCAAAAGCGAAAGGGCAAGGGGAAGAGTGTTGTCTTTGGTTGAGTACTCCCACAAGCGGAAGAGGAGACCTTAATTCCCGCAAACTTGTTTGGTAGCTAGGTTGAATTGTTATAGGCAAAAACATAGTGAATGTATTTAGGACATATGTTTAGTCCATCAATTGTTATGTACACGTGAATTTGTATTTATGATAAAATTGTAAAAATTTGTTTTTGTGGGAAGGTTCATTTGTATTGATGAAAATGACCTTCAAAATTTGTTGTTAGTGGGTATTGATATTGTTGTTATTGCCCCCTGTTATTGTTGTTAACGCCCCCTGTTATTGTTGTAATCGACCCCTGATATTGTTGTAAGTGACCCCTGATATTGTTGTAAGTGACCCCTATTATTGTTGTAATCGCCCCCTGATTTTGTTGTAAGTGACCTCTGTTATTGTTGTAAGTGACCCCTGTTATTGGTGTAAGTGACCCCTGTTATTGTTGTAAGTGGCCCCTGTTATTGTTGTAAGCAACCACTGTTGAAGTTGTTAATCCTGTCAATTATTTTGCAGTTCTCATTCCATGACCACATCAAAACAGAAGCTAAAATTTCTTGTTCTCATTCCATGACCACATCAAAAAGAATCAAAAAATTTCGTTGTCATTGAATAAAGATTATCAAGTTAGCATCGTAGACAATTTACAAAATAACAAGAAGTTTTAATGTCATCCTCATGAATACAAAGGAGTCATAAATACATGTGTCCTAACACTTTCGTCCTAATACAAAGTATCCCCCTAATGTCATCTCCCTCCTCTATGTCATGTCCATCCTCGTCCTCAGACTCCTCGGAAGAAGATGGCTGGTTGTTGGGTGGCTGACCTTCATGTTGGCCTTCTTGAGACAAGCTATGTTGAAGCGCCAGCATTTCCTGTTACAAGTTGGAAAGCAGCCGTGCATATGTCGTACGCACTACCTGAAAAAACATATATCAGTTCACATCATATATCACAACATCAACATTTGTACTGAAACAACTTAAACAAAGGGAAAGAACTTATGGTGCAGCTGATGAGCAAGGTTAAGTCTAACAGCATGCGTGGAGACTCCAAATTTACTTTTTTTCCCTTTTACATGATATGGATGGTATAAGTTCCACTTTTAAGTACTTTTAGGTGCGTCAAGTAATTCTAGAAATCTCATGTACATCCAAATCCAAGGATAACAACAGGTTCACTGGCATTGAAATTTACCATCTTTGAAGCTCTCTGCAAATAACTCAGTTCAGTTGCGCACCCAATGTGAACTTGCAATTTAAAATGAAATTGCAGCAAGTAATACAACCAATTTATTTTATAGGTAGAGTACATTGCAAAAAAGTCATATCCAGTATACTTTGTCATGAAGTTCTTAAAAGTCATAATTTTTTTGCATCAAGTAATACTCTGGAAAAAAAAATTAAGGATATAAGTTCCAAATTTTTTGCTCAGATATGTTCCTAAAAACAGAAATTGAGAATCAAGATTAAAAATAAATCTAGATATATTGTATAATTTCATTCTTTACTAATATTTACTCTACATTTTTTCTACTGTCCTCCTTTTCTTTCACATATGAAGCCTAGTATTCAAAAGATGGTCCAAGACTTACCCATCGCAAATTTTTGCTCCAGCTATTTGCACTTCTGATGAAGAACATGTCTTCCAGGCACTACCATACTATAAAAGGTCAAGCAACTGGTTAACTTTGTATTCAACAACTATCAAAATTTAGTATAAATAAATTACAACAAAGAGTTCTGGATCTTTTCTTTTTTTGTAAAACCAAGGGAGTTCGGGATCTTTTCTTATTCAACTTTTCGAGTACAGTCCTTCGCACATATATGGCAATAGCCAATATAACTGAGTTCAAGAACTAATTCTAAGACATGTCTAACTGCATAAACTGGGCTTGGCCTTGGTCTTACATATTGAAACATGGTTCAATTACAAACAGAATCTTCACTAAGGAACCAAAAAAAGTAACTACATTTTAACAGAAATGATCCCTTATCAAGGAAGGTCATCAATAATCAAGATATTGACCAAACAAAAAAAATAAAGAAGGCGATCAATGAATTTTGATGTATGCCCTCATAAAACAATTATAACCATTTCGAGGTTGTTTCAATCGGAGGCTTGTTACCAACCACCACCGCTCGCCTTTGTTAACTTACAATATGAAGTTATTTAGCAAACAAATCTGCCCTGCGTAGATAGTGAAGATTGTCAAGATTTCAACAACCAGAGGTAAGCCTTTGTGTAGGCTTTAAGTACAAGCCAATGAAAAAAAGTGAGAAGAAAGCAAAAATTGGGCTTTTGCAGTTAGGTTCCTGATTTGTGCGTTCTAATTTTGTTCTTTCTCTGGACATATATCAAAACACTTGCTTTGACAACCTTCATGAGATCTAGACAACAGGTCAATACAGGAGATGCATGATACATCTTTGCATCATAAATGAACATGCATCAAACCCAAGTAGGGCTAGATCAATAAGCAGCAAAGTCTAGAATAGAAATGACATTTACCTGCCGATTTAGATAATCCCAGTAAAAAAGAAATGATGAATGAGGATTTTCAAATAGTTCATGCGCCTTCTGACTTTCACAATCTAATAAATTACACAAAAATGAAAATGTAATTTCACAAATCCAAGCATCAGCACGTTGGCAGATGATTGATCATCGGTAGATCATAAACAGATAGCTTCATGGAGTTCCCTCAGAAAAATTCAATACACACAGAATATTGGGACATTTTATCAAGCCAAGTCATATGGGAATGGTCATATGCTAGCAATTGGATCCCAAAAACATTCTCTATCAAATCTTCTGCTTAAAGTAACAATTAATACTCTTATTGTAATTGCAAGAATTCAAACTTCAACAAAGACCGAATAGCATAAGAAAGTCAAAATTTTACCAGGAAAACGAAGGGAGGAGCTGAGGGAGACAACCTTAGATGACGGTGGTGGCTTGGTACTGCAAATGCTCGAATTGGCGTATAGGGATTCCTGTTCAGAACAACGTTGTACAGACTTCTCCCCACAGGTCGCCGGGGTTGTTCACCGGAGGAGGAGGAAGAAGAAGGCGGTGTTCTAGCAGGGTAGGGACGGGAGAGGCGGATCGAGCATGAACAACGCGGGGCATAACGAGAGCGAGGATGAGAGCGGGGCGAGAACACCGAAGGACTTGGAAGAAGATATGGAGGATGGCTCATCTCTCTCTTTGCAGAATGGGTTTTTGGTCATTTAACCACACATTCAGAACCCAAAAAGGGCCCTGAGGCCTTTTCTGGGATGTGAAAGTGGTTAGGGCCTTTTTTGGGTTTTGTTTTGCTAAAAGGGCCTTCATGTGGATTTTCCCAATAAAGTATTGCTAAAAATTCACTGATTTTGCTAGCCCACTCACAGAAACAGTTGTTTGTCTCACTCTTTATAGAAAGAGAAGAGAGTTTAAGCAAACAAAATAAGAAGGGGTGTAAAGCAAATGTCATCTTAATAGAATTATAGAAACCACTTGCATCGTGGATTGGAATGACGCCGTAGAAAGCTCACAATCTGGTTTAAATGATCCTTCTCTCTAATATCATAAACAGAATCGATCGCAAATACCACAAAATAAATGGCTCCTTTATTTCTCACCAGCCATCGTTACCTTGACATTTTGATTATAAAAGTTAGTCAGTCCGGCATCGCAAGCAAAATACAATTAAGCAGACTGAACGTATCCCATTCATTTGGGGTCGATCGTGTTAGGACTCACCGGTCTTTTTTTTTTTTGCCCAAAGGGACTCACCGGTCATTGAAAGATGGGTCAATGCACCAAATCCCGTAAATCGAGGCATGTGAACGAATCCTTTTTTCTTTTTCTTTTTTTATGCAAAACGTCCGAGCTTAAATGATAAAGTGAGGAGGGAGGAGGGAGGAGAGAGATTTGCTAGAGTGTTGCCACATCAGCTTGCCATGTGTCATTCTTTATTTAGAAATTTTTATTTAACGGTCAGAGTTAACCAATTGTCATGGTAGGCCAACAATGCTACATTTTGTATATTTTCGGGGCAACGTTCCTCTAAATATATATATATATATATATATATATATATCCCGATAGATGGATACAAATACTTCTCCTAAACAAAAACTTCCAAAGTATATTTGGATATTATCCCTTTTTATATGTATAATATGGGCACAAACATGATGTTCAATAATTCAAAATTAATTTTTTAATATATTGAGTTGTGTTACAGAGATTCTTTGAATATCTCAATGTGATCAATCAAGAATACACAATAAATATGTAAATAGTTACTCATTATCGCGTGATATATAGTTATATAAATTACTAATATATGTCACTCATTTATTCATTATTTACTTTCTTATAAGCAATGATATCTAGCAGCATGAAGAAAAAAGAGAAACCAAAACACAAGCATTAAAGAAGTTCGAATAATTCTTCCACCCTTTTCTTATATAAAAGAAAATCTTGGAGGATAAGATAACTGACCATTTTTATAAAAAAAAAACAATTTTAGAAAGAGAGTGATCATTATAGTATATAAATAGATATTCTCCCCCATGTATTGCACGGGCTAGTGCGCATTGTTTGATCATATATGGGAAAAGTATCATTTTTGTCCTTGAAGTTTTGCCTTAAGAGCATTGGACACCCATAAGTTTTTTTTAAAATCATTTTTTGCACAGAAGTTTAAAAATTGTAGCATATTCGCCCTAACCGACGTTGACCATTTAAATGACACAATGGCTTCCAAACTGACATGGTGGATGCCCAGCTGGTATACGTATTAGGTTAGATCATTTTTGGATCATTGCTATCTCTATGTCCACATATACATAAACTTGGTGAAATTGCGAGAACCATTAAACGAAAAGAAAACCACAACAAGCAACAATTAAGGCAGAGCAATTGGGAGCAAGAGAGCAGTGAAATCGCGAAAAAATGGAGCATATGTGCTGTCTGAGTCACCAACAAAGATTCGTCCATGATTTTCAGGTATGGAATCTTTGAATCACATGTAAAGTAGATTGTGTCTGGAGCTTTTGGTTTCTTTATGCGTTTTCATAGTATAATGTCGAACTCGCCCTTTGTATGTTTGTGTAATGTTGATTTGGATAAATTAATTTAGGGTTAAGGTTAAATGGCATTTGAGGGGTGTGGTGGTCTCGATGGTAGTCCAAAGGGTGTTCTTGAGGGTGGGACAGATGAGGTGTGGGGTATCGAGGATGTGGTAGATGGGAGCATATTGAATGAGGAGGGAGATGATGGAGATAGCAACAAATTAAAGGTGAAGAAATATATTTGGATAGGAGAGTAGCACATTCACAAAATATATTATCAGGATTGAAAGAGGTAAGGAAGGAGCTATCCAAAGAAGATGGGGGAGGAAATAATTGATGAACAGTCGAATAAAATAGAACACGATAATGGAGACAACGAGGGGGTGATTCCAAGTGAAGGTGAGGGTGAAGGTGACGATGAAGAGGATCTTCATTTTGAGGGTGATAGTGACATTGACATTGACATTGAAGAGGAGCCAAATGGGGATGAAGATCAACCTTTTTTCATGTTGGCTGAGACATATGCAAACAAGAAGGAGTTAGTTGTAGCCATAAATAGGTATTCTATCATTTGTGGAGTTAAGTTGAAGCTAGTTAAAAGTAAGCCTATTTAAAAGTTCAGGTAAGATGTCAAAAAGGGTGCCCATTTGTATTGTATACCTCTAAAGATGGATCACACCCAGGTTTGAAAGTGAAGACCCTGTTGTTGAAACATATATAGTTGTAGCCGGGTATTTAAGAATCCCAAGGCTTCTGTAAAGTGGCTAGTTGAGTATTTCAAAAAGAAGGTGCAAGAGAGGTCAAATTACAAAGTTGCAGACAAGAAGAAGGATGCAGAAGAGGAATTGATGCTTAGTGTTAGTATCTTCAAGTGTAAAAGAGAGAAAAAGTTAATTGTGGAGAGGATGGAAGGAATTTAAATTGATGAGTTCTGTTGGTTAAGTTTTGGGGTGTTGCCTGACATTCAAGCAACATGCTCATGGGGTTGAATAACAAAATATATATATTATGACATGAAAATGAATATATAGCTCATGAGTTATAACCCGTAACTCTTTACGGTGCTCATGAGTTATAACCTGTAACTTTTTACGGTACCATTGAGTTATCCCAAATTGGTTTTCTTTACCATTTATGTACCCGTAACTTTTTTACGGTACTTATGAGTTATAATCTGTAACTCTTTACTATACCCATGAGAGCCCATAACTCTTTTCAGTGCTCAGAAGTTATAATGCTAATATTCATTTTCTTTGTTAATCATTATGGAACCCGTAACTCTTTACAATTTTCATGAGTTATGAACCTCATAACTCTTTATTGTGTTCATGTTATAATTCGATGATTCTGAGATGTTTCTGTTGAATATTGAGGAGCCCGTAACTATTTACGGTACTCATAAGAACCTATAACTCTTTACGGTGCTCAGGAGATATTAATATCATAAATATGATATGTTTAGGATCTACTAATTAAAACATGTAAAGGTCTTAGAATTACCTTAGATCACTCGAAGACCTCAAATTATATGACGTCCTCTAATATTGATCCACACAGCTACCTCTTGATTTCAATGAGAACACCTTCTCCTTGACTCCTCATTCTCCTTAGATGCTTGCTATGCGATTGCAAGGCAGAGGCTTCAATTCTTTTGATCTTCTTTTCTCAAGACATTGGTGGTGTCTTGAGATTAGGTGAGGTGCAAGATTGAAAGATTAGAGATAGCGCCTCTTTTTCTTGAACAAGAATGCATGGCCTTTTGGAACAACTGTGTGTGTGCGCGTTTTCTTTCTTTAAAAACGTCCAAAAATGGCGCCAAGAAATCAACAACTTAAATTAGGGTCTACCTAAATTCTAGTGCTTAAAAGAAAGGCCCAGTCCAACTAGAAATGTCCAATCTCTATCAAATCTTTATTGGGTCTTATCCAATATTGATTGGATCTTTATCCAATCTTTATTTATCTTTATTAGATATCTATCCAATCTTTATTGGATATTTATCTAATCATTATTGGATATTACTTTAGATAATTCACAATTATCCTTTATCACCTAACCTCTTGAATTTAAAATTTAAATTACTATTTTAAATTCAGTATTTCAATTTCAAATTCAAATTGGCCCAAGACCCCATTGGGCCTTCTAACATATTTGAGCCTATTAGTGAAAAAACTAATTTCTCACTAATTATCCAAATATAGTGCCATTTATGATTGGACTTGGAGTCCTACTCCAACCTTATTACACCTATAATCTTGATAAAGTCCAATAACAATTATTGGCCAAAAGTTGTTAAATATAGAAATCAAGAACAACCTTAGTGTGTGACTTATTAGGCCTAATTAGTCACTGTCATAAATAAACTTGGACCAATTAAAGTCCTTTGATGGGCCCAATTCATCTAATGACCACATAAGACACTAGCAATACTCTGCAGCCCTAGAACTAATCAAGTTGGTCAAGTGATCTACGTTTCTAATTTCGATACCATGCCAGCATCATCCCTCATATCGTCATTCACCTTTAGTCAAGAGCAAAGATAAAGTATCATCTCTCTTGGTTGACTAAATATAGCTTTTCAAATAATTAAGAATCTTCTTCTATTGACTCTAAGATGATCATGACTCTTCATGATCACTTACTATGCAGAGATTTCCAAGTCAACTAGAAGTCATCCAAGCCCTACTGGTCTTGTGAACTACTAATCCCTTTTAGAGGCCTGTGAGTCATTTCGACATGTTCATTTATACTTATGCATTCGAGTCATACCAAAGAGTACACTGTTCTCCCCATTTTTCAAACAGATAGAGTTGTACAGTCAAAGTATAACCCTAGGACATAGTGTTCGATGACATCCTCAAGTTGTTTCTCGATAGGTTAGTTCAGTGCTATCTATTCTCTAACAAATGCACCCACGACATCAGCTAAGACATCACCATACATGCATTCCATAAGGTTCCTACCTTGTATCTCCATACAAGTAGATGATGTCGTACTAGTCTTATTGAGATCACCAATATTCATTCTTGGTGATTCAAGACTAGGAACATGTTTCAGGCAATAGATATATAGTATTCTTGAGTCCTCATGATCATGACCTCTATCATAGATCCTCGAGTGAAAACATGTTATATTCCTAGGGCCTTTATCTTTAACCACATATTAACATAAAATATAGGCGAGTCATAAATACAATAAAGATAAAGTGTGCTTAAATATATAAATCATGAAATACTAAGTAGAATAACCTTATACACTTGAAGATAAAGTCTCCTTAAGTGTGTGTTTAATGGCACTTGAGTGAATAACCTTCATTTCAATCAAATCTTGAATGAGAAAGTGTTTTCATGTGTCTGCCACAGACACACTCGAATTCTGATTCAAAAACTTGAGTCAGTACTTTAAAATCTTAGTCAAAATAGTTTTTCAATTTTGACTGACTCGAGTTAATGGTTCACAACTCGAGTGAACTGTTTTTCTTTGACTTGTGAATTAAAGGTAGCAACTTGAGTCACCTCCTCAAAACTCGAGTTGACTTGGTGAGTGCTAAACTTTATTTTTTCAAACCTTAACTCCTGTGCTCAGCTATCCTTTTCAAGAGTTAAAAAGTTTAAAACTTGAGATAATATTTATACACTAGAGTCACTTGTTAGAGTGAGCTTTTTAGAACTCGAGTGTCATTTGTTCAAAATCAATTTCAATGTATTTCTCAACCTTTATCTCTACGAACAAATTTTGGAAACTCGAGTTATAATTTTGTGTACTCAAGTCATTCATTAGAGTTAGCAATTCAAGACTCGAGTGTCCTTTGCTCAAACTCTTTTTTCAATATAACTTGAAGTCTTCAATTTGTGAAGAAATCTTCTCAACTCAAGTTACAAAGACTTGACTCGAGTGAACAACTCAAGTCAATATTTTTAGCCTTGAGTTATGCTCTGAAAATGATCTTCTCAATTTAAACTTGTATTTGAAACAAGTTCTATTTTCAAAAGAAAATCATTTTCACTCGAGTGTTGAAAGAACCAACTCAAGTCATTAACTCGAGTTAGTTAATGATAACTCGAGTGTTTTTTTTATGTATTAGTAAATCACCATGTCCGTAAATGGTTAAATCTTTGCTTGTGATTTACAATCTTCATATCTTCACTCATTACTATTCTTAACTATATTTAACAAATGTATTAATGAGTTTTAGATGATTAGATCAAGGATTATCAGTAGAGTATCATAAAGCAGATTTTGTGTCAGAAGGCATTAAATGCGACTGCAAAAACCAAGCACCAACAAGGCAAACATTCTCTCAGCAATCAGAAAGACTTTTCTGCTATTCCCATTTCGCAATAATTGCTGCAACTCAACGGGCAAAACAAAGAGAATGTCAAAGCGGTAGAATGACGACGATTATTTTGTAGAATTGAAGCTTATGAGTAACAAATGAACTTTAACGTCTAACGGCTATATTCATTACTTACAACGCATTCATTGAATCTTCTCAACGATCATTAATTACAACAACCGATATAAGCTAAAGCATTCAATACCGGATCAACTATAGAAACATTTGTGCTCAATTAAATTTATTGTCAATTACTGTTTCATTTAATACTCTATAATATCTTCAGATATTTTGTACTTCAGTGATTCTTTATCTACTCTGTAAGAGAATTATTATCTGATCATTATTTCTATGAAAATCTCAAGGTAGAGGGACCTTGAGTGTGGGTGTATTGATTACAGCTTGTAAGAGGGAGTGAATCCTAGAGTGAGAGAATTACTTCGAAACAAGGTCTGTAGTTGTGTGACTGTGTGATAGTGAAAAACCCAGAGAATCTGGGGACTGGACGTAGGTCAAGAGTTTGGACCGAACCAGTATAAATCTTCAAATCTTCAATGTCTTCTATTCTTCTATCCTTTGCTATGTCATATTTTGTTCTTTGCTTTAATTAGAAAAGTTTTTGAAATCACCCAATTCACCCCCCTTAGGTGATATTCTGTCTTCATTAATCTGATAATACAGATTGTCTCTAGGACACCTACATACTAACAGAGTTCAACATACTGCAATGAGTTAAAAAATTCCAATCCAGCGTTAGATGTTTGGCTAAGTAAAGAAGCTCTTGAAAAAGGCAAAAGGGTCTTCAGCTGGTTATATATGTGTTTCAATGATGCAAAGGTAATTGTATCAAAACTTTTTCCAGGTTGTATCTGTCATTAAATTTTCAACGCTGCCAATGGTTTAGGATGCCTGCATGATTCAATAGGTTAGCTATCTTTTCTATTTGGCAGACAGGTTGGAAGGCAGGATGCAGGCCCATCATCGGTGTTGATGGTACATTCCTCAAATGCAATGCATGAGGCATCATGTTAACGGCCACTAATCTTGATGCTAATGATTGTTTATATCCTATTGCTATTGGGATTACACAAAAAGAGAACACTTTAAATTGGAAATGGTTTTTTCAATGGTTGAAAACATCTGTAGACTTACAATATGGAGATAAATCACTCTTATATAAGATATGCAGAAGGTAGGGGATTCAAACCCGTAATTCGTATATTTTTGATACAATGATCTATATATTTAAAATATTGTTACTAATGATTGCTATCTATTTCTAGGGTCTACTTCTTGTTGTATTTGAGGTGTTACCTTTAGCAGAGCATCGACTGTGTGCTAGGCATATATATGCTAATTGGAGTAAGAAATGAGGAGGTGGTGAGTTGAAGAAAAAGTTCTTCTCTTGTGTTTAGAGCACGTTTGAAAAACAATTTACTGATAATCTAAAAGCGCTTAGTGCACCAAGTGAGGGAGCATCACAAGCAGATGTATCTTATCTTGTAAAATGCTGGGTAAGAGCATATTTTAGTCCTTTTTTTGGAATTGAGATTGATGAGGATTTTGGAAGGACTATCTATAATGTACCTTATTTAATTTTTTCATACTATTTGTTACTCAAATAGTTTTAACCCATTAATGTAAATTATGGTTGTGTTGTTTTTTTAGCCCGGAATGAATTCCAGTAGTGTCATTCATGAGGGTACATCTGTAGAGTACATACAACAACATGGAGACATCGAGACTAGATTCCCTATCCTAAACAATAGGGAAATAATGAGACAGCGCATGTCTAGTTCCTGCAATGACCAATGTTATCGGAGTGTGAAAGTTCATGGAGATGGTTCAATAGCACCTACCGCTTCTAATCTCCCTGTCATTCCTCCAGGACTCATGTGGCGAGGAGCACTAGTGATGCCAACATCTCTCCTTCTAGCACATAGGGACCATACATTGATTGCTTCAAATAGCAAGAATAGATTTCTTACAACGAGAGGCAAGGGAAGGGGATTACAATAGTTGCCAATTGGCAATTTATGGTTTTGTCTTTTGATCAAAATTGAAAGGGTTGCCATGTATTTTGGTATATATCTTTGTCTTTTTTGTTGTTTTGGCCACTTTAGATCACATTATTTTTTAGTCCAAACATTTTTTGGTTTTTCTTGTGTTGGCCACTTCAGATAAGCTATATTATGACATCCTTTTTTAAAAAATAGATGTAATGGCCATGAACCATCATATTTAGTTAATGTTAATTTGTCATCTTAATTGACACATATTTTGCAATCAAATTCATGAATTTGCAGCTTATTTGTTCCTATTTTTCTCTACTTGATAGAATTAGGTCTCATACTCTGCTTCATTTAATTATGTCAAAGCCATCTTCCAAGTATATATTGTGAACCTGAAAAAGCAGGAGTGGACATATCAAACCACATAAATTCTTGTCTAGCGTTTTGAATGGACGAATAGGTAGTAAAAAGTGACCAATGTTTTGTCATAACGAAACATAGTAATTGCCTTGGCATAAAAAATGGAAAATTTTCAACTTATATTCGGATCAACTTACATTCCACATTCCACATTCCACATTCGGATATAAGTAATTGACTTAGAGGAAATGTTTCTTCAACATAAATAACATTTAACACAAAATGAATTCGGATACCACTCACATTCCACATTAAAAATGGCCTTCCACAAACTTCAAAAACCATTTAACACAAAATGGAAAAAACAAACAACACCCAAGTCAAAACCAATCCACAAATTGCAAGTCTCAATCTACCTTCAACCTTCTTCAACATGCCATCAAGCTTCTTCATAAACAAATACATGTCCAAAATATTTGCTTCAACATTTCCATCTACTTTATTATCAACTCCTCTCCTCTGCATTAGATTCTCATCATACAATCTATCTACATGGCCAAGAAGCTTGTTTATCACCTCAGTCAATCTCTCACACATTTCACCATCATGTCATTAGAAGAACCCACAGCTAATACCCTACACATTACTCTACACCAGCCAGCACCATTAATAATATACAAATCATTAACTTTCATCAATTAAATAAACACTAACATACTTGTTGATAGTTTCGACATGCAAATAATCTTCTCCCTGGGTTTTGCTTAGTTCATGATGTACATAAAGGAGCCACGATTTCGACAGATCCCTATCAATTAAATAAACACTAACATACTTGTATTGCAACTCTTGACCTCCACTTCTTAACCACACCACCCTCCGCTTGGTACTAGTCATAAAAGTTGCCGTCAACTCACTCATGTCTTCTTTTCTCTATTCGACCACCTCTATTTTCATAGGTCAATTGGGATTTTTGGCCGCAGGATTTCAAAATCTCCCCTTTGACTGAACCCTTTTTCCTAAGTGAATCGAATTGACCAAACCACTTAATTTGTGTTAACCCTTTTAATGTGGCAATAGACAACCCATGTATCAAACATGGAAGCTTACTTGACGTTTCTTTTGATTTAGCAAATGTCTGTTGGTGATACCGTGAGGTCAGAGCAAATATGCTATGTGTTGTTAACTTCTGGGGCAAAAATGATCCAAAAAACATGATGTGTCCAAAAAAGCATGCATGGTGGTGTGGAGGAGATGAAGAAAGGAATATGTTGGAGGCTTGGCGATGGAACACATGTTAAATTTTGAGAGGGCCATTGGTTAACAAACCGCGAGAAATAGATCATTATGTGTCTAAGTGTTAGCTGAATAAATTAGAAGGTAGATGTAGAAGCCTGAATATAGGTTCATGCTTCAATGTTATCAAAAAAGAAGGAAAAAAATCTTTGATGATTAAATTATCCGAAATCCTTAATTAGTTTAAAATCTATTTCCACAGAACATATTTGAAATAATTAGTCAATACTTTGTTATCATCAAAGATAACCAAGTTATAGCTAAGATCTGATTCTATGTCACTACTACAGATTTGGACTTTTACAACGCCTAATACATAATGGTGACAACTAATAAATGTTATTTATGTTGAGGCGGAGGTCGCGCAAAGATATATAACACTTAAACGTAATGGCTAGTTATGCGCACCGTCATGTATTGCAAGGCAGAATTCGCGAAAACACAAAAATAATGGTTTTATTTCATAATTGTCACTTATTTATTGAAAAAAGTGATGGTTGTTTCAAAACAACTTCCATATAATGCTTACAAACGATTCAACTTCCAACCTCTTATATTAGCGAAGACTTGTCGTAAAAAACAATCGTCATCTAACTCTTTCATAACCCTTCGTAACATTCGAATCTTTTGTAACATCCCAAATTTTGGGATTTTAAAGTTTGAATAATATATGGAGATTAATTATAAATTTTTGGCTTAAAATAATTATGAGAATAATTATTTGGAAAGTTTAGATTTAATTTCTTGGTAATAATTAGAAAATAAACTCAATGAAATAATTGCAAGAGATAATTTTGGGAATAACACCCAACATGCAATTTTTCTTCATTAGTCAATAATACCCAACCCATTAACTCCCTTAGCCCAATACGTGATAATAGCCATATTCCCTCAGCATATTTAATACATTCAACAAGACAAGGCCCAATAATTAAACCAACCCATTTGACTTGCAACAAAATGCAGCAGCAAAAGTAATATTTATTAAATCAGTTTTCTCTTTCTTCACTACACACTTTCGTCTGAACACGTAAAAGGCGTTGAATTCAGTCAGCAAATAAGCTATTAGCCATACTTTTCCAGCGAGATCAACTCACCTTTTGAACACGCAAGGCCAGCGGCGCCATGCTTCTCCAGACCCCCACCATACATTTTGAATTCAGCACCATTTATCTTTGAATACTTTCAGTTGGACCGGACCCTTAGGTCCTTATATAAGTGTTGTTCCTGAAGTCTCATTCATTCATCTTCCTGCAACCAAAACCGAGAATAGGAGAGAGAGAGAGAGAGAGAGAGAGAGAGTCCATTCATTTTCCTCTGTTTTCAAACAGCAAAATAGAGGTAAGTGTGGTGTTGAGAAGCAGTGATAACAAGGAAGTTTGAGTTTTTCAAGAGGTAATCTTTCAACCTTGCTTTCATAGTTTAGTTTCTGCTTATAGGACTCTATTTTTAGGAGTTTAAACAGAGGAAGTTTTAGCATATTAAAACCCAAGCTTAATGTTTATATGAAGCTAAGATGTTGGTCATATATATATAATGGAATAGATTAGCCATTACTGAGTTAGTTATTTATTTATATATAATCTCTACATATAAGGAAGAGTGAAGGGAGCTTATGGATTTTTGAAAGATATTTGTGGTTGATGTTTATCGGAAAAGAACCAGAAAATTTATTTAGGAAATAGCAAACGTTGCTGTTACCCCCCACACACACACACACACACACACACAGAGATATATATATAATCAGAAATGAAACTAAAACATGTTGAGATATATATGCATTTCTGTCATAGAAATATATAAGGGTAGGGAAAGACTTTACATTACCCTATCTCGGATTTGATACCTATCTCGGATTCTGATACCCCATCTCAGATTCCAACACCATATCTCGGATTCTGATACCCCATCTCAGATTCCAACACCCTATCTCGGATTCTGACACCTCATCTTAGATTCCAACACCCTATCTCGGATTCTGACACCCTATCTTGGATTCTGATACCCCATCTCGGAGTCTGATACCCTATCTCAGATTCTGATACCCCATCTCAGATTCCAACACCCTATCTCGGATTCTGATACCCTATCTTCGGATACCCCTATCTTAGATTCCAACACCCTATCTCGGATTCTGATACCCTATCTTAGATTTCAACACCTTATCTCATATTCCAGCATCCCCATCCCAGCAACCCCAACTCGAAACCCCTTAACCCAGAACCCCCTTAACCCAGAGAAATGATTACAAAGAAAATAATAATAATAATAATAAATATTATTATTATTAGGAAAAGGAATAAATATTATTATTTATTAAAAATAATATTATTATTTTAGGGGTTGATAACCACTTTTACTCCTCTAAAAATAATAATTCACGTAGTTAGTTACGTTGCAAGTGACTAATGAAAATGATAAACGTTTATAGGTATACCTTGACACCTCTACTGATTCCAACACCTTCAGATGAATTAAGGATCCAAGCTCAAGGTGGGTAACTGTTATCTTATTAACTTGTATGTATGTATTCATGTATGACTGATCATGGCTGTTAGATAATTTGCATATGTGTATCCTAGCTATGGATTGAGGCTGCGTGTCTCATAGAGCTGCGTGTCCTAAAGGGCTGCGGTTCTTGGCCAATAACTGCGGTTACGATGCGACTTATTTAGCGTAAATTATTATATGCTTAACATGTGTTGTGCTGTTGTTTATATTTCATACCTGCATATGAGATTAATTGTTACCCCTAGGGTTCATTCATTTGAACTCCAGACTGCATGAAAGAAACAGGTAGTGGATTGGGTTCAAGAGGAAAGACGCAACTGTAAGGGATACAACAGAATGGATATTTTGTGATAATATAAGTAGTTGGACTGTAATTAACATTTATTATTTGTCTATTTTTGGATTAATGTATTAACATCCTAGTATGGGATAGATATCACTCGTGATAGGATAGATTCGAATCACGAAAAATTTATCCCCACGTTTTCAAACTAAGTACTTTTTAAGAAAGTTTTTATTCCGCAATTAAGTCGTCAAAATTATTTCGATGCATGTGCGCTTAAACTCTGATAAATAAAGGCATATTAAGGCAGGGCGTCACACCTTCAATATCATAACTCATCATAACCTTTCGTAATCTTGTAAAACATTCATAAGTCATAACCCTTCACAATTCATTAAATCTCACTACTACAAAAAAGAGTTACAACGTCCTTTTTTTTTTTGCACTTTTGATGTCCCTTTTGAGGGGGCTGCCTATCTAGGAGGTGTAGCAAGTAGAGCTTACGACGTCCTAAAAAAAGGGACGATGTAAGCTCCAGTTATGACGTCCTAAACCATATTTAGGACGCCATAAGCTGTACTTTCGGCATCCTAAATTTAAGATAAGGAAGCCATAGATGGTACTTACGGCGTCCTAAATTTAAATTTAAGATGCTGAAAGTGCCTAATATAATTTTTTTCTCTTTGTAATAGTGACATATTGTGAAGAAGAACAACAATGAAAATGAAGATCAAGAAACTCTGTTAACATCTCAAAGCAGAATGTTTGCATATGAGAATGACTATATACAACAATCAAGTCCATTTCAGGTTATATAAAAATTCTCAGAATATTATCTCAGTTCTTAAAACAAACAAATCACAATTTCACTCTACCAGTAGCAGACTCACAACACATCCGATGAACGAAAGAGTAGGAAAAAGCAAAGTTAAATCCATCACAAATTAGAGATTAAGAGAAAACCATAATAGCATTGCTGTTGTCATCATCGTCGGATCTAGCAGTGCTGCGCCTCGTCATCGTCGGATCTGTCAACCACCGTAGCTATTGAAACCCAGATATGTAGATCTACAACCCAGAGACGCAATCGCTGTAAGGGATGGAGAGGGAGGCTGCGGTTGTCGCCTTTGCTGGTAGGTCGTGGACGCTGGAGATTCTAGAGCATGCGGACGACATTTTGGAGCACATGGGCTAGAGACCAAAGGAAGAAGAAGGAAAAAGTCAGGATCAACTCACCGTCCGCCATCACATTTGCCTTCACCGCTCGTCGTCGCCTTCGCCTTCACCATGACAAGCCAACTAAAGAGAGAGTACCAAGGCCGAGAGATGAGTAAAGACTTTGCGATTTCATTTTTAATTGTGTAGGTGTGAAGCTGAAAAGAGAAAGTTCGAGCGCAAAAAAAAGTCACGAATGGGAGTTTGAAATGACTTTGGCGTCCTAAAATCAATTTAGGACGCTAAAAGTACTGACTTTTGGCTTCCTAAAAACAATTTAGGATGCCAAAAATATTACTTTTGGCGCCAGGGTTCACTTTTGACGTCCTAAATTGTTTTTAGGACACCAAAAGTCCCTTGTTTAGGCGTCCCAATTTTAAATTAGGATTTGGCATCCTTTTTTCAAAATTCAGACACCAAAATCCTCCACATAATTAGAATAATGCCACTGCCTTTGTTTTTTACTTCTCTTTTTCCAAAAAGGACGTCTCTTAAGGAAGTGAAAACCTTTTTTTTTTTGTAGTAGTAGTTTTTCCTCTATTTAAACTCAAATATTCCATGTAATTTGACTAGTTTTCTATATCGGGCTCGTCCTCCTCTCCTTCATCATGTTCTAAGTTTTTGAGAAACTTCTCCGCCACCTCCACCCCCTCCATATTTTTTTAGGGAAAATATTAGTGAGATCTCAAGGTAGATAAAAAATATAAAAAAAGTCCCAACCCCAAATCCCCTTACAAAAAAGTCCCTAGAGACTTTTTTATAGTAATTATAGAATTTCTCTCGCAAAAAAGTCTCATTGTCAAAATGACTTTTCATGTTGTAAAAAATTCTGAGTTTTTCCTCCAGTGTGTATAATTTTAGAAACATGGAAATTTTTTGGCTACATGTGTAACAACCATCCTAAATACGCCTATATTTATCAGAGTTTAAGCGCACAGGCATCGAAGTAGTTTGGACGACTTAATTGCGGAATAAAATTTTCATAAAGTAACTTAGTTTAAAACATTGAAAACGCGAGGATAAATTTTTTGCGATTCAGATCCATCCTATAGTTGGATGTTAATACAGTAATCCAAAATAATTGACAAATGATATACGAATTAATATACTCCAACTATTCATAATTTCCCAAAAAGCTCTTTTAGCTGTAATCCTTACACCTGCGTCTTCCCCCTCAATCCCGATCCATTGCCTGTTTCTTTTATGCGGTCTGGAGTTCAAATTAATGAACCCTAAGGGCAACAGTTAATCTCATATGCAAGTATGAAATATAGATCACAGTATAACACATGTATAAGCATAAAATAATTCACAGTAAACAAGTCGCATTATAACCGCAGTTATCGGCCAATGACCGCAGCCCTTTTAGGACACGCAGCCCTATGAGACACGCAGCCTCAATCCATAGCTAGGATACACACTTACAAAATTATCTAGCAACCATGATTAATCATACATGCAATACATACATACAAGCTAATAAGATAATAGTTACATACCTCAAACTTGAATCCTTAACTGGTCCGGTAGATGTTGGGATCAGTAGAGGTGTCAAAATATGCCTATAAACGTTTATCATTGTCATTAGTCACTTATTGCGTCGCAAAGTAACCAACTATGCGAATTAATTTTAAAGGATTAACAATGGTTATTAATCCCTAAAATTCCCTTAAAAATAATACCCCTTTTTATTTATTTATTAATTAGTAATCTCCTTTATTAATTAATAATTCTATTAATAATTCATTCCTTTATTATTTATTCTTTTTCTACTAGTAGTAATAATAATACTAATTAATTATTTATTTATTATTATTTTATTTATTTAATGCATTATTTTTATCATTTATCTACAATTGTTTTGAACTCTTAAAGGTTATTCTAACACTTTAAACTAAGAGTTTATAAATACCAACCATTATATAAATTATGCTTTAGTGCATTTTATTTAATGTTTCTCATGGTTTTCTAAAGTATAATGTTCCTCATGGTTTCTTCCAAGACCTTAGATAAATACCAATGCTACATAAAATATGCTTCATGATATTTGAGCTAAAACATTAACACCCATTAAGATATGATTTATCTATATATATATATATATATAACAATATCTGCATATATAGAATATGCATCAGCATGATGATCTTTCTCATTTCATGTACAGAGATATACGTGTATTTAGTAAAGCTTTTCCAAGTGCATATATTCATATATATTAGATCATCCTTTTTCGTTCTCACACAATGATATATTTATCATTTTCTTTCCTCCTCTTTTTATTTACACTAGAACAGGGAGCATCAACATGTATATCAGCAAAAATTTTCCCACTTCCATTTTCTTATGCAACACATTTTGGGTTCCTATACAGTGCCTCTTTGCTTCAGTTTTTCTTTCTTTTCTTCCTATACATTTGCAGTGCTATATTTATGCACTTTTTTATATATATACTTTGATAACCATAAGCTTTTCCTTCTGTGATTCAAAGCAACATTCATGTGGTTATCTATACCAGTGAAGCCTCCTTATTTTAATATATGACAGCAAATTTCCTAGCATATATATATATATATTAACACACAGCAAGCTTTCCTATTTTTTTTTTTCCAAATGCAATATATTATATGTATATATAACAGCCCTTGTTTTTCATTCTTTTAACCCACGACAATCTTTATGTACATTTATTTGTTTCCTTCTTCAGCTTTTAACGCAGTCGCAGCACATTTAACAACAACTTAACTATCTTCAAGTGTGTGTATATATATATATAAAACCATTCAAGTCCTTAACTAAATATTTATATACACATGTATAGTAGCGTTTTTATCTATGACAACGTGCTTCTTCTATTTGCATCAAACTGGTTTCAGTTTCATATCAGCAACTTATATATCAACATTTGGTTATGTATATTTGCATATATTTCCCAAGTGTATAGCATTTACATATAAAACTATGACAGCATTTTTTTTTAAAAAAATTTAACAGCAACTTTCCTAGACACGTTTAAGCATCCTCTGGTTAAACTCCTGGAGACCGAGACTTATAGGCAGCAAGGTTTTCAATGTACATAGCTGTGTGGTTCTTGTATACACCTATATATACTCTTAATAGTAAAATATTTTCCTACTGCAGTGTTTTTCTCATGAAAACAAGAGGGAAAAGAGAGCTTAACTTACCTCTGTTTCTCTTGTCCTAAAGCAAAGCCACAAGAATGTTTAACTCACCCTCTCTCTCCTTCAGCTTTCCCTCTCTTGAACTCACACTTTCACTCTCTCAACTCTGCTTTGTGAATGGGTGGAGGAAGTTGAAGCATGGATGCACATATTTATAGAGACCTAAATGTCCAGTCTGAGGTGCAGCACGTTGGTTCGATGGGAATGAATGCCCAACGGTTGGAGGCGTCGGGCTCAAGAAGCATGGGTGTAGCTGTTTTTTGTTGTTGTCCTTGCGTGATCTGGTTTAATCTCTGTCGTGTCTGCTTTCTCGCGTAATCAACGTTGTGGCTTCTTGCTTTTTTTTTTTTTTGATAAGTGGCTTCTTGGTTTTTGATTGTGTGTGTTCTGGTTAAATGATAAGATGGTTATATGTATTATTATCCCCACCTCCACCTTTTTTTTTTGTTGGGCTAAGGAAGTTGTGGGCTGTGGTGTTCGGTGAAAGCAAGAGGAGACCAAAATGATTATATATACATATAGGTATGTGGGCTGTTTGAGGATTATTGAAGCAAGTGGAATGTCAAATGTTTTGTTGGTATATAGTTAATTAGTTTCATGAAGATGGCACGTGATTTATATTAAATGGTTTATTGAGGTGTTGTGTTGTTGTGGGTCCTATTCCACCCTTTACCTTTTGCAAATATTTTCCATAATTTTATTATTACTTATTATAAGAAAATAAATTCCTAATTTTCCAACATTTAATTCTCATATTATTTCTAAAAAATTTAGGCGTAATTAATTTCCTTATTTGAATGATTCCTTTCCCAAAATAAATTAAGGAAAAAATATGCCTAAATCTCCAATAATTATTCTCATAATTATTTTAGAGCAATTTCTACAATTCAATTTCCCATAAACTATTCAAGTTTCCAAATCCCAAAATTAGGGATGTTACAACATGAAAAGTCATTTTGACAACATGAAAAATCATTTTGACAACGATATTTTCATAGGGACATTTTAACAACTAATAAAGCCCATGAAATGTTATTTTGACAATGAGACCTTTTTGCGAGAGAAATTTTATAATTAATATCAATGAGAGGGGATTTGTAGTTGAGACTTTTTTATATTTTTTATCTACCTTGGGACCTCACTGATATTTTCTCTATTTTTTATTGATATCCTCATCACAGTAGTCACCCTTTCATCTTATAACGTTAATGCCATTTTTCAGTTGACAAAAGGAAAAAGTTAATGCCATTTATTATCATCGTTGTCGTTCTTATCATGTTTACAGTGTGCTTCACTTTTCTAGTTTTCTTTCGTCATAATTGTCATATAGAGACTACGCCCACCTAGTTTTTATAAATTTTGGGACCTTGTGTAGTAATGATATTGAAGGAATAATATGATTTAATAAATAATATGATTCATCAATACTATACCACTTGAACGTGTATCGGTGTATGACTTTTGAAGTTTTCTGACTTATCCAAATATTTATGAAAATTTTATCGTTGAATAATTTTAATATAATATTCTCAATAAGAATATATTTCATTATTTCGATATATAGCATGGTTGATCCCTTGATCTTATAAGAAATTTAGGCGATCGTATAAAAAATTAATTAAATAATCTCAATTTATGAAAATTCTTGTCGCTATGATAAGTTGGTATTAATATATAGGTATCGTCATCAATAACATTTTAAGCAAAGTATGCATTTAAAAAAAACAACAAACAATACGATTTTTATATAGATTAATATTTTTAATATTTGAGAGTATTAATTTCTTTTGAAAACAGTTCTCTTAATAATTTCAATTTGCAAAATAAATTCAATATCAGAATATTCACTGAAATTTGTAAAAAATTTAGGAAATACTATATGTTTTCAATTAGATAAAACATTTTTACGTTAAATTTTAAAATTTTCTCATATTATCTCTTAACATAAAAAATATATATATATATATATATATATATTGATCTACGACAAAATCTAACAAATCCATCATTATGCCATACACTTTCTATCGATGCTTCTGCTTTTACAAGAAGGGAACTTAATGGTAAGGGGCCTTAATGCAGAGTCAATTTCGGGTTCCTTGTCTATGTTTCTATTTTCATTTTTTAAGTCGCATATTTTTGAAAGGTCAAATATTCTTTTTAAAAAAAATGATAAAGATGAGGACTAAAAGAATATTTAATTTTAAATTAAAATTCAGGCTTTAAGATAAGTTATATTTTGTTCTTGGGAAAAATATAAAAAAGATCTTTGAATTTGCAAAATTCTAAATAAGGTATTTTTAAAAGATAAGTTGTGAATTGCTTATCAAATTTCATCATTCCCTTATCAACTCTTGATAACAAACCTGATTTGAAATCTTACAATTTCAAAATTATTTTTCTGTCTTTTTCAATTGCCTTTGTTCTCTAAGGCTTGTATTGTATATATCATAATAGGGAAATACACTTCTCATGTTGTAGGAGAAGTGTATCCTCATGTTATAGATACAAAAAGATGTGGGTCCCACGATTTCCATGCTTGAGTTTTTTTTATATATATAAAAGATGTGGGTCCCACCATTTCATGTGTGTAGGAATCTTCTTCTTCTCATGCAACATGAGAAGTGTAAACCCCATCATAATAATGACAAAGTTGATTTTTTTTAAGGAAAAACGTTATTTAGGCATTCTGGCTTGGCCTTGAGTTTGCTGATATTAGAGGTTTGAGAAAATGTCGAAAGTTTAAGGTAAAAAGATTTAGGGAAAATTACAACAAGGTCCCAAGGACCATAAAAAATTACAAAAAAGTCCCAACAGAAATTCACATGTTTTTTGATATTTTTTGTATTGAAACAAAATGCAAATTTTTAAATTTTGTGGTAAATATAGCACTTCCTGTTGTTAATATAAATTTTTATGTTGTAAATGGCTAGGTTTAAATTTTTGTTGTGAATATATCACTTCCTGTTGTAAATATAGCTTTTTTATGTTGTAAATAACCTCTGTACCCTTAGAGACTTGAGTTTGAAACAAAATCCAGGTGTTTAAATCTTGTTATGAATATGACACTTCTTATTGTAAATATAGTTTTTTTTTTTGGGGTTGTAATACCCGGATTTTTAGTAAAACGGAAGTTTTGAGATAAAGGAAATTAACGAATATTTTGATAAAGCAAAATCATGAGCTTAAAAATGTTATAGAAAATTATTATAATTATAGAGTAAATTGTCAAAAAAGTTACGGGAAAATCGATGAGAAGAATGACTAAAAATGATATAATGGTGATAAAAACAGTCTAAAAATATTATGATAAATACTGAAAGATCATGAAAAATTATGAGAAAAATATGGAAGTGTTATCCCTAATTATGAGAATTTAATAAATTATTTCAGAGGAAATAACATGAAGAAAAGTTTAAAAAGCATTTCGTAACCATAAAGTAAACTGATGGAGTAAACATTTTTAATATTTTACATAGGATATTAAATGACAAAGTGTAAAGTATAAAAGTTTGTAAGATAACAATATACTGTAAAATTGGTAAAGATAAATATATGAAGAAACCTGATCCTAAAAAGATCACTAAACGAAAAAATTAGGCCCGATTAAAGCCTTAACGAAGTTGGTCATAGCACCAAGAGTTGGTTGTCCCGGATCCAAGTAGATGGTCGTGGTGCCATTAGGTATGGTCGGGATATGTCTTTCATGACAGCCAGTGTGCGTGAGGACTTACGCTCTTGCCTATTGTAGCCTCTCAAGTTAAACTAATCGATGTAAGACCTAGAGTTACCGAGTATCGTAAAGAACCGTACCGCTAACACAAGTGGTTGAAGTACCTTTTGAGTTGAAAGAAACTCGGGAAAGGACAATAAGTCCCTGTGTTTTAATGGACGAAAAGTCCCGTGTTCGAAAACTACACCGAGTACGGGGTGAACGAAATCGTTAAGATACATGTATAGTAAGGAATTCCCTATGGTTTGATAAATACTTATCTTACTTGTCGCGAAAATTTTAGTTTCCGATGCATATCTCATAGTTACTACTATCCGACTGCAATCGTGTCATTGAGTAGGAGGTATATTGTGTTGTCATGGTGTATGGGCGTCATGGAAACATTTAAGGTATCTTGTGTTACCATGATGTATGGGCGTCATGGAGACATTTTGATATCGGTATTGACCGGGGTATATGGGTACCACGGAAAATACTAAATATCAAAGTACAAAATGACAAGATCTTGACAATCAAAACTCGAGCAAATTCTCGATCATCAAGTGGAGCGGTCGACATATAGAGAAAAGTTCGAGCGAATAAGTCATGGAGTCGGTTGCATGCGCAGAGATGCGGTGCGTAAAACTAGCGGTCAAGTATCTTTTGTCGTCACGCACGTGGTTGCTAAGGAGACAGTTTTGGCACGTGGTTGCTAAGGAGCGAATAAGTCCGAAGTGTAGTTAGTACGAGTCTAAATTGGTATAGAGCAAATTTCGAGGGCGAAATTTTATTTAACGGGGAGAAATGTAATACCCGGATTTTAGTAAATGGAAGTTTTGAGATAAAGGAAATTAACGAATATTTTGATAAAGCAAAATCATGAGCTTAAAAATGTTATAGAAAATTATTATAATTATAGAGTAAATTGTCAAAAAAGTTACGGAAAATCGATGAACAGAATGACTAAAAATGATATAATGGTGATAAAAAAAGTCTAAAAATATTATGATAAATATGCGAAAGATCATGAAAAATTATGAGAAAAATATGGAAGTGTTATCCCTAATTATGAGAATTTAATAAATTATTTCGAGAGGAAATAACATGAAGAAAAGTTTTAAAAAGCATTTCGAGAACCATAAAGTAAACTGATGGAGTAAACATTTTTAATATTTTACATAGGATATAAAATGACAAAGTGTAATGTAAGTATAAAAGTTTGTAAGATAACAATATACTGTAAAATTGGTAAAGATAAATATATGAAGAAACCCGATCCTAAAAAGATCACTAAACGAAGAAATTAGGCCCGATTAAAGCCTTAACGAAGCGCGGGGTAAAACGGGAATTTTTGGTAAAAATATTATATTTTTAAAAAATGGAAAAAATTATGAAAAAATAATTAAAACTGAATTTTAAAATGAGGGGGCCGAAATTATTGGTATTTTTAATTAAAAATAATTGTTTAAATAATTAAAATGGTAATTAGAATAAAATAATAATATAATGCGGTGAGTCAAACTTATAAGGCGTGGCCAGGAAAAGTTAGAAATAAATTCTACAGGTAAACCAGAGGTAAAAGTCTTTCCAGACTGATCAAATTAAGAACAAGTGAATTTTTACACGAAGAAAGAATTTACCGTGCGTTGTTTCCGCAACCGAAAACCCTAATTTCAAATAAGACGAAAAGTTGATCGATAGAGTAGAGTCAGATAGGCAAAGTGAGAACCTATAGAAACAATTGTGTCTTTTTAAACACGAGATTAAGTTAGGCAACAACTGGACGTTTTACGATTCGGTGAATTGTTTTCCGAAGTTGGTTCTATCGGAAGCGATTTCCGTAACCGGACGCGTTTGTCCGAATATCTTCCGACGCACCGGAGAATACCTGGATATGATCAAAAAGAGGATCCAAATTGATAATATGAAAGAGGATGAAAAGACCTTCAAAGTTACACGCCGCATTTTTGAGTTTCGCGAAATCGCGCAAACGGACACCGATCGGGTAGCTTTATCGGACCGGAGGCCATAAAGCAAGATGACAACTCATTCTTTGACTTTTTGGGCCCTAGATGTCGACCAAGACCATGGATGGCCAAGATTCCATCTTACAAAACCCTAGATCCAACGGCCGAATCATTTTCGAAGACTTTTGGAAATTCCCACCTTGTCCCTATTTTTCTCTATAAATAGCAAGCTCTCTTGCTCTCATTCTTCACACCAAAATTCAGATCCTAGAGAGAGGTTCTAGAGAGAGAAGCTCTGGAAAAATTGTGCCTTAGCTCCGAGTAAGTTCTTCCGTCCTTAGTTTTTAGTTTCCGTAGTTCTTTCGGTAGTTATAGTAGAACCGTTGTTTTGATCTAGGAAGTTTCGAATATATTCCTATGCTTGTTTTTATGCCTCATTGCATTGAAAGATGCCCGACGAGGTAAAAACATAGTGGGGATAATTTTGAAATGGAATACGGTCAAAGTAACGAAGTTCGCGAAATTCCGCCGATTAGGGGTTCGGGGGCAAAATGGTAATTTGTACCTAAAATGCCCGTTATGCTGCTAAAAGTTGTTAAATATTATCCTTATAGGATATCTGAGATAATCGTACCATTGTCGAGCTGCTGTTGCCGCCGTCATACCGTTTTTCCATTTGTCGAATTTCACGTTTTTCCGTAAAAGTTCCGTTGTACCGCCAAAAAGGTACGTTCGCGTCGTAACACTAGCTCTAATGTTTATTATATGATTGCATATGATTGTTGTGTAGTAGTGTACGAGGTTATGCTATACACGGTATGTTACATACGAGGTTATGTCACATACGAGGTTATTAATGTTGTATCATACGAGGTTATGTTACATACGTGGTTATTATCTTGTATACGTGGTTATGTGTTTTTAATCATACATCTGTTATGGACTGTTGTATTGATTGTCATCGTGTATATGTAGTCGTATTTAAGCATGAGGTTAATTACCCGAGATCCAAATTGCATTGGATCTCGCTCTTATCATAGCGTCAGGTTTAGGAGAACCGAGAACCGAGGATAAAGGCGAGCGAGCCGCACAGACCCTACGAAGACTTTCTTCGGGTGTTATTCATTTTGAAAACTCTCGGTCAATGTACCGCTTCTGTAAATCATCCAGACTTACGGCAATTTGAATAAATGTATCAGTTACTCAATTGCTCCGATGCTCTACTCTGATGAAAAAAAAAAATTATACTGCTTTTGAAAATGGGATGTTACAGTTTGGTATCAGAGCAGTAGTCCTGGCATTGATATGACTATGTTATTACGGACGTATGGTAGGACGGTTAAGGCTAGTCTATGTGGGTGTGGCCAATCGCCGCCATAGAGTTGGTGAGGTCCCCATGATAGACACTTATCCGGCCATTTCATTCGGTTAACGGAGTTATGTTCAAATCGGCCTTTTAAACTTTGAGCGTGTTTTGAAAATGAGTACCGAGGTAGCCCTAGGTCGGGTGTACCAGTTTGAACCGGTATACCATCTTGAACCGGTGTACCACCCTTTGCTCGACGGTGCATCACTCTAACCCGAATCCGCAAATCCATTGTCGTACTAATATCGTCTCTAATAATCCCGATAATTCGATAATCCCGATAACTCGATAATCGCTGGTTTATGCCTTGTACCGGACGGTAACTTCACCCTAACCCGAGCTTATATGTGGAGCTGGGCCACATCGGATGAAACTCTGTGACGAGGCCACGCCGGACGAAACTTGGAGACCGACAAAGATATATTCATGTGGTATTTGAACCATGTTGAGAAGTTCTATTAGTTTTCAAGTGGAAAGAACCAACGAAACCCGAACGAGGGGAAATAGTACGAGTGTCCGTACGTTTGTAGTACTAGTGTGATAAAGTCTCGCGATAGACTAATCATTGTTTTCCTTGTATATCTAAATGTTTCCCTAATGAAGGGAAAAGAACGAGACATGGCAAATTTGAGAGGAACCGGAGCTCCCGCAGGCCGAGGCGAGGTAGAGGTAAAGGCGGACGGCCACGAATAATACCGATACCAAAGTACACGAACCCGAACGACAAGGACCGCAAGCAACGAGAGCGAAATGAGTTGCAAGAAATGCGGGGATGCTGCAAGAACAAAGGGCTCTTATTGATGAACTCCTTGCTGAAAGGCGGGAGAGAGAAGAGGAAGGTGACCGAGCTAATGAGGAACGACGTAATGCGCCGAGGAAGAAGATGAAACCGAACCCGATGATGGACGGAAACCGAGGAGTCCGATAGATCTCGACACCCCCTCGACGTAATAGGGCAATAGCGGTGCTACCTCGACCCAACAAGAGTGGTTGAGACCACGCAAAGAATGGGTCACCCATTCGCAAGCTCAAACCTCCAGTTTTTCGTGGTAAGCTCGATTCGGGCCAAGACCGGCTTATGAGACTCGGACAAGATCTTCGAAGTGATGGATTGTCCGGAAAACCGAAAAGCCCAACTTGGTCTATAAGCCTGGAAGGGGATGCAGGTCGATGGTGGAAAAGCATTGCAAGTAACATTGCAAATCCGTTATTGTCCCGTGACTTGGGAGAAATTTCCGGAGAAGTTCAACGAACAATATTTTCCTCCTTGGTACAAGTTATCAAGGAGTCAGAATTCCTCCATATTCGACAAAGTCACGAGGAGTCATTCGATGACTACTTCGCCCGGTTTACCAAACTGTCTCGATATTCTTCATATCTGAAACGTAACGTTGACGAGAGCTGGAAGGCAAGCAGGATGGTAGACGGGCTAAAGTACGAAATAAGGGAAAAGCTGGTATCCCAACAGTTCCCAAAATTGATCCAAGCGGTGGAGTCATGCCGGTTGATCGAACGTAACATAACGGAACTACGCACATCAAGAATCGACAACCGCAGCAGTGCAAGTCGTGACGGGTTGAGCGCGGAAGTTCCTCGCGAGAAGAGGGCGGCACCATGGAATAACCTCAAGTGGGAGGCAAGATGCCATACCGATCGAGCAACGTAACAACCAGGAATGCCGGACCCCGACCATGTCCAAAATGCAAAACGAACCACCCAGAACCAACCGTGCGGGGGAGCGAGATATGCTACAAGTGTCGAAGCCGGGGCACTTATACACGAACCGTCCTCAAAGGACTACGGGGATAAGGCCACAAAACCAGTGCCGGGTTTTCGCTTTGACAACTAACGAGGCCGAATAATCTTCAGAGAGGATCCGAATAACTATCTCTCGATAGGAACCTACCTTAGGTATTGTACGACACGGGTACTAATCACTCGTTATATCAGATGAATATGCGAATCATTTTGGGATGCATACGTATATGTATTACCTTACGATCCAATAGTAGCTACACCATTGGGTGTGAACTATTTTGCTTATGTAATCATGTCTGAATTCCAAATCGAATATATATCTCGTTCAAAAACTCTGTTCACAAACATCGATGACATTCTCAAAATTCACTATGACATTAATACCTAGCATAGGATCAACATCTAAAACGCCGTATCAAATGATACCGAACAAAGTACAAGAGTTGTGACTTTGTATCAACCATCACAGGATGGACAAAATGACTATCATGAACACATACCCACTTCCCATGATCTACGATTTACTCAGTTATGTAATTCCTACGTTTTGTCAAGGGTTGACATATGCTCGGAACACCATTTCAGCTGTACATCAAGGAATAGCAATCTTCTGAAGATAGTAACATAGATATTTAGTTTCTGGATCTAGCGGGATAGTACCGCAGATTCATACCGAAATTTTCTCATAACCATTGATAAAACTTAAAGAGTAAAACTTAAATCATTGCGTAGAACATAGACTGAGACGAGCTTGCATAGACTGAGAACGAAGTTGGTCATAGCACCAAGAGTTGGTTGTCCGGATCCAAGTAGATGGTCGTGGTGCCATTAGGTATGGGTCGGGATATGTCTTCTTTGCGACGGGACGGCGTGATGACTTACGCCTCTTGCCTATTGTAGCCTCTCAAGTTAAACTAATCGATGTAAGACCTAGAGTTACCGAGTATCGTAAAGACGTCTTGCTAACACAAGTGGTTGAAGTACCTTTTGAGTTGAAAGAAACTCGGGAAAGGACAATAAGTCCTGTGTTTTAATGGACGAAAAGTCCTGTGTTCGAAAACTACACCTGAGTACAGGGTGAACGAAATCGTTAAGATACATGTATAGTAAGGAATTCCCTATGGTTTGATAAATACTTATCTTACTTGTCGCGAAAATTTTAGTTTCCGATGCATATCTCATAGTTACTACTATCCGACTGCAATCGTGTCATTGAGTAGGAGGTATATTGTGTTGTCATGGTGTATGGGCGTCATGGAAACATTTAAGGTATCTTGTGTTACCATGATGTATGGGCGTCATGGAGACATTTTGATATCCGGTATTGACCGGGGTATATGGGTACCACGGAAAATACTAAATATCAAAGTACAAAATGACAAGATCTTGATGAGTCAAACCCGAGCAAATTCTCGATCATCAAGTGGAGCGGTCGACATATAGAGAAAAGTTCGGAGCGAATAAGTCATGGAGGCGGTTGCATGCGCGAGATGCGGTGCGTAAAACTAGCGGGTCAAGTATCTTTTGTCGTCACGGCTAAGACGTGGTTGCTAAGGAGACGGTTTTTGGCACGTGGTTGCTAAGGAGCGAATAAGTCCGAAGTGTAGTTAGTACGAGTCTAAATTGGTATAGAGCAAATTTCGAGGGCGAAATTTTATTTAACGGGGAGAAATGTAATACCGGATTTTAGTAAACGGAAGTTTTGAGATAAAGGAAATTAACGAATATTTTGATAAAGCAAAATCATGAGCTTAAAAATGTTATAGAAAATTATTATAATTATAGAGTAAATTGTCAAAAAAGTTACGGGAAAATCGATGACAAGTAATGACTAAAAATGATATAATGGTGATAAAAAAACAGGTCTAAAAATATTATGATAAATATTTGAAAGATCATGAAAAATTATGAGAAAAATATGGAAGTGTTATCCCTAATTATGAGAATTTAATAAATTATTTCAGAGGAAATAACATGAAGAAAAGTTTTAAAAAGCATTTTTAACCATAAAGTAAACGATGGAGTAAACATTTTTAATATTTTACATAGGATATAAAATGACAAATTGTCAAGATAAAAGTTTGTAAGATAACAATATACTGTAAAATTGGTAAAGATAAATATATGAAGAAACCTGATCCTAAAAAGATCACTAAACGAAGAAATTAGGCCGATTAAAGCCTTAACGAAGGCGGGGGTAAAACGGGAATTTTTGGTAAAAAATATTATATTTTTAAAAAATGGAAAAAATTATGAAAAAATAATTAAAACTGAATTTTAAAATGAGGGGGCCGAAATTATTGGTATTTTTAATTAAAAATAATTGTTTAAATAATTAAAATGGTAATTAGAATAAAATAATAATATAATGCGGTGAGTCTTACTTATAGGCGGGCCGAGGGAAAAGTTAGAAATAAATTCTACAGGTAAACCAGAGGTAAAAGTCTTTCCAGACTGATCAAATTAAGAACAAGTGAATTTTTACACGAAGAAAGAATTTACCGAGGCGTTGTTTCCGCAACCGAAAACCCTAATTTCAAATAAGACGAAAAGTTGATCAGATAGAGTAGAGTCGATAGGCAAAGTGAGAACCTATAGAAACAATTGTGTCTTTTTAAACACGAGATTAAGTTAGGCAACAACTGGACGTTTTACGATTCGGTGAATTGTTTTCCGAAGTTGGTTCTATCGGAAGCGATTTAAAGAATCGGACGCGTTTGTCCGAATATCTTCCGACGCACCGGAGAATACCTGGATATGATCAAAAAGAGGATCCAAATTGATAATATGAAAGAGGATGAAAAGACCTTCAAAGTTACACGCTCGCATTTTTGAGTTTCGCGAAATCGCGCGAAACGGACACCGTCGGGTAGCTTTATCGGACCGGAGGCCATAAAGCAAGATGACAACTCATTCTTTGACTTTTTGGGCCCTAGATGTCGACCAAGACCATGGATGGCCAAGATTCCATCTTACAAAACCCTAGATCCAACGGCCATAATCATTTCTGAAGACTTTTTGGAAATTCCCACCTTGTCCCTATTTTTCTCTATAAATAGCAAGCTCTCTTGCTCTCATTCTTCACACTAAAATTCAGATCCTAGAGAGAGGTTCTAGAGAGAGAAGCTCTGGAAAAATTGTGCCTTAGCTCCGAGTAAGTTCTTCCGTCCTTAGTTTTTAGTTTCCGTAGTTCTTTCGGTAGTTATAGTAGAACCGTTGTTTTGATCTAGGAAGTTTGAGAATATATTCCTATGCTTGTTTTTATGCCTCATTGCATTGAAAGATGCCGACGAGGTAAAAACATAGTGGGGATAATTTTGAAATGGAATACGGTCAAAGTAACGAAGTTACGCGAAATTCCGCCGATTAGGGGTTCGGGGGCAAAATGATAATTTGTACCTAAAATGCCCGTTATGCTGCTAAAAGTTGTTAAATATTATCCTTATAGGATATCCGAGATAATCGTACCCTGTCGAGCTGCTGTTGTGCCGCCGTCATACCGCCATTTGTTTTTCCGCCGTCGAATTTCACATTTTTCCGTAAAAGTTCCGTTGTACCGCCAAAAAGGTACGTTCGCGTCTTACCGTAACACTAGCTCTAATGTTTATTATATGATTGCATATGATTGTTGTGTAGTAGTGTACGAGGTTATGCTATATACACGGTATGTTACATACGAGGTTATGTCACATACGAGGTTATTAATGTTGTATCATACGAGGTTATGTTACATACGTGGTTATTATCTTGTATACGTGGTTATGTGTTTTTAATCATACATCTGTTATGGACCGTTGTATTGATTGCTTTGTCGTGTATATGTAGTCGTATTTAAGCATGAGGTTAACCGTTACCCGAGATCCAAATTGCAATTGGATCTCGCTCTTATCATAGCGTCGGGTTCGGGAGAACCGAGAACCGAGGATAAAGGCGAGCATGCCGCACAGACCCTACTGAAGACTTTCTTCGGGTGTTATTCATTTTGAAAACTCTCGGTCAATGTACCGCACGTAAATCATCCAGACTTACGGCAATTTGAATAAATGTATCAGTTACTCAATTGCTCCGATGCTCTACTCTGATGAAAAAAAAAATTATACTGCTTTTGAAAATGGGTTGTTACAGGGGTTAAGTATCAATTTTGCCCATGAAGTATGTGCCTATGAGCAATTTTGCCCCTGAAGTTTTCAGCGTAGCAATATTGCCCCGAAGTATAAAATGTAGCAATGTTGCCCCTCAGTTAACTGCCCTAACGGTGAACATTATGGTTGTTAATGGAGGGGCAACATTGCCATGTTTTTATACTTCGGGGGCAAAATTGCTCCCAAAAAAACGTAGCAATTTTGCCCCTGAAGTATAAAAACGTAGCAATGTTGTCCCTATGTTAAGAACCTCTTGATCGCGTACTTCAGGGGGAAAATTGCTCCTGATCGCGTACTTCAGGGGAAAAATTGTTACTTAACCCTTTTTTTCTGTTGTGAATGGCTAGGTTTTTAAATTTTGTTGTAAATATAGCCATTTCTGTTGTAAATATAGCACTTCCTGTTGTTAATATAAACAATATCAAAATGGTCCCTAGGGACTTCAGTGTTTGGTGATTTTAAGAGACCTAATTGTATTTATTTGCCTTACTTGGGAGCTATGCATGATTTTCCCAAAGATTTATGGGGAGCTATTTAAACTCGTTTTTTCAACTCTACCTTAAAACATTCATGGCTAGTATTCAACGTGAATTTCCCTATTTCGTTATAAGATTTTTTATCGACACAAATTCTGTTATAATGTTTGTACTTTACATAAACATAAATTTTGGTTTTTTTTTTTTAATGTAACATAGATGTTGGTTCAGTTCACTAAATTATAAAGGGATAAGGGTCTTAAATGCCATGGAAGTTTTCGCTCAGGAGCACTGGTAAGATGGAAGTTTTTCTTGGACCATAAATGCCACGGAAGTTTTCGCTGAGGAGCAATTTTGCCCCGGAAGTTTTCACTAAGGAGCAATGTTGCCCCAGAAATTTTCACTAAGGAGCAATTTTGCCCTTCTGTCCCCAAATATTAAATTTGACTATTAAATTAGTCAAATACCACACATGTTATGCCTTGAAAAGGTCAAACTTGGAGCCAGAGAAGAAGATCCTTGAGATGTTGAGCTCAAGGCGGCCAGAATTTGTGAAGCCGAACTGGTTAAAGGAACTGAAAGGTCGACTGTCACAAAACCCAAAGGAAGCATCACTTATGATCTAAACAAATGATCAGTCTATACAAACGTAAATATTATCACTATTGATTTGTTTTACTAAACCAATTTTTGGAACAACTAATTTCTCGTTTTGCGTTTCATTTGTATTTTGTGACAGACCTTTCAGTCCCTTCGACCAGTTCGGCTTCACAAATTCCGCCGTCTTGAGTTCAACATCTCGAAGAATCTCCTCTCTCGACTCCAAGTTCGACCTTTTCAAGGCATGACATGTGTGGTCTTTGACTGATTTAATAGTCAAATTTAATATTTGGGGACAGAAGGGAAAAATTGCTACGTTTTGTAAACTTCCGGGGCAAAATTGCTCCTTAGTGAAAACTTCCGGGGCAAAATTTCTCCTCAGCGAAAACTTTCGTGGCAAAAGTGATACTTCTGGGGCAAAATTGATAATTCCTGTGAACTTCCGTGGCATTTTTGGTCCAAAAAAAACTTCCGTCTTACCAGTGCTCCTGATCAAAAACTTCCATGGCATTTAAGACCCTTAACCCAATTATAAAATATTTACTAGATTTCATATGCAATAATATTAGCACTACTACAGAAGGCACTTTTAATGTCCGTTTTTAGAAACCTTAGACAACTATTTTCAAGGGTTAATGTAAGTAAGTGTTGTTGAAAAGTTTAAAAATAGATAGACAGTCGTTGTAAGTCTCACTTTCAACAATTGTTATATACACAACCGTGTGTATTTTTTATTTTATTTTTTTAAAAAAACTATATCTGTAAATCTCACTTACAACGACTGTAATACTAAAACAGTAATCGTAAGTGAGACTTACAATGACTATTTTCTTCAAAAACAGTTGTGTGTATATATATATATATATTTAAAAAAAGAACTATATCTGTAAGTATCACTTACAACGATTTTTTTTCCTGTAACAGTCATTGTAAGTGAGACTTACAATGACTGTTCTCTTAAAAATGGTCGTGTAAAACTATATTTGTAAGTCTCACTTACAATGACTGCTTTACTATAATCATTGTTGTAAGTTAGACTTCAACGACTGTTTTATGAAAAACAATAATCTTTATTTATTGTTTAAAAAAAACTATATTTTTATTTTGTGTCCACAACCTTTTTGTAATGAGACAAACGAACGAGATATAAAAGCCGAGTAATAACATAAACTGCGAATTCCTAGAATAGAGAATAAAGAAAACATAGTTTAATACAAAAGTTCTCCAAACTGTTAGTTCTCAATGTTTTGATGATAACAAAGTTCATGTTTTTGATGAAGTTCTTAGCTTGCTCGAGCACCCCCAGGATCTTGCCCGAGCAACATCGGATTCTGGAAAGGAAGAAGTAATGATAAATAGTCATGCTCGAGCAATCCTTTTGTAGCTTGCCCGAGCAACATCGAGCCAGAGTCGAAAGTAGCATGATTGAACAATCATGCTCAAGCAAGAAATATTTCTTGCCCGAGCAACATCGAGGCAGAAGCAAAAGAAGCCAGTCAATAAACCATGCCCAAGCAGGAGAGAAGACTTGACCGAGCATACCCTGAGACAATGTTGATCAAGAAGCTTGCCCGAGCAAGCCTGGATTCATGCTCGAGCAACATCACCAAAACTTTGTATCTCCGCAAGCATGCTTTCTGGATTGCTTCAAGCAGCGTGTTGTGCTCTCACTTCTCCGCCTCTGTCTATATCTTGCCCGAGCAAGAATATCACCATGCTCGAGCAACATCGAAGCAGAGCACTTCCAAGCCTTTGTAAAGAAGCTTGCCCGAGCATGATTTTATTCATGCTCGAGCACCATGCCCGAGCAAGCAAGATTATATTGCCCGAGCATCAGCGAGCTAGCCTGCCTTTTATCTCTTCAGACAAAGCATGCTCGAGCAGACATTGATTGTTGCTCGAGCAAGGTACCTCTGTTACTTAATCATCATTGCACAATTTTCATATTCTCTGTGCTATCTTCTTTATTCCTATATGATACTCATTATTATTCTCTAATGCTTTTAACCAATTTGTTTAATGAGTTGCAGAAGATCTCCACATAGATTAACATCATATTCAAGTTTTGAAATTATCATGGACAAAAGAACAGGGTAGCCCATAAACAGGAAAAAATGCTGGAACAATGTTCTAAGCTATCCTCCACTTAAGGCAACGTGAATATCACCTGTAAAGTATCTCAACCAAGCAGACAGTATCAAACACTCAACGGTTGAATATTGATGAGCCATCAAAC
The DNA here is from genome assembly GCA_019022615.1 of Acacia melanoxylon. Taxonomy (NCBI): domain Eukaryota; kingdom Viridiplantae; phylum Streptophyta; class Magnoliopsida; order Fabales; family Fabaceae; genus Acacia; species Acacia melanoxylon. Next base: position 4,972,121 of record JAFJYJ010000046.1, read on the forward strand.
AACGAAAGTTTCGTGAAGATACAACGTGCGAAATCCAATTACGGTGAAATGAGCGCAAATGCTTAAATGCTCTCAACTGACACATTCCAACGGACAAATTCAAATCCTACAACGGTCTTCACTCTACAACAACTATAAATACTTACATGATTGAATTCATCAGATACACACAACCAGCGCATACAAAGTTAAAGTTTGCAATTGTTGAAATTGTATTCTGATATACAAATATTTCTAAACTTCAGTACTTATCATTTTACTCTATGAGAGAGTTTTACTACTTGATTTACAATTCGTTCAAAATCTCAAGATAGAGGTATCTTGAGTAAGGGTGTACGATTACAACTTGTAAGGGGGAGTGAGTCTTGGAGAGAAAGGATCATCCTGAGTTACAGAGTGTGTAATTGTGATTATAAGATAGTGGAAATCCCAGAGTGTGTCTGGGGACTGGACGTAGGTCAAGAAGTTGGACCGAACCAGTATAACCTTTCTGTGTCACTTATCTTCATTGCTTTACTGCTTTCCACGCTTACTAACAATACAGTCGAAAAGAATTTTGAGATCACCTATTCACCCCTTCTAGGTGATATTCCACCTTCTTCATTTGGTATCAGAGCCTGGTTTCTCAGTTGGGCTTAACATCCCGAGAAAGATCATGGAAGGAATATTGCCTGATGGTGCCTCAATTAATCGACCCCCAGGATTCAACGGAGAGCACTACCCCTTCTGGAAAGCAAAATTCAGAGTGTTCGTAATGGCTACAGAATATGGTCTCTGGCGAGTGATAGAAACCGGAGATTACGTGCCTACGAAGATTGAAGGAGGAACCTCTGTTCCAAAGACGGAAGCTGAATTCAATGAGAATGATAAGAAGAATGTCACTCTCAACAGTAAGGCTATTCTAATGCTTCAAAGTGCTCTTAGTCAAAAGGAGTACTTCCGAATATGCAATCTGACAACTGCGAAGGAAATGTGGAAGGCTCTGGAGATTGCATATGAAGGTACTTCGGGCATCAAGGAGAATCGTATTAATACTTTGACCACTGAGTATGACTTACTACGGATGAAGTCAGGAGAGACCATTGCCGAGTTCCAACTAAGATATACTCATTTGACAAATCAATTGGCAGCCTTGGGTAAAATCTATGATCAAGGTCCTCAAGTAAGAAAAATTCTCAATGTTCTGACAAAAGACTGGGAAGCTAAAGTCACTGCAATAGAGGAGGCTCGTGGAGAATCAATGGGTTCAGTTGCTGCCTTATTCGGATGCTTGTCTGAATATGAAAGCAAACTGAGATTCAAAAAGAGCCTAGACGATGTCAACAGTAGCCGCAACAAAGGAATTGCTCTTAACACTGTAAAGGAAAAGGAAGAAAAAGAAGAGGATGATGAGGACGAGGACGAGATGGCCATGTTTGTTCGAAATTCAAGAAGTTCTACAGAAAAGATCGAGGCTTCTGAAATAGATTTAAAAAAGGTAACACAAATAACAGACGAGAATTCAGAGGCAAAGATCAAATCATCTGTTATGAATGTGAGAAGCCGGGACATTACAAGTCAGAATGCCCCCAATTAAAAGACAGCGATAAAGATAAGAAGAAGTCCTATCAATTCAAAAAGAAGGCCTATGTGTCAACAATATGGGGAGATGATTCCTCAGACGAAGAAAGCGAAGAAGAGAAAGAAACTGCCAACGTCTGTCTGGTGGCAGAAGAAGAGCGAGCACAAAATGACAATGAGGTATATAACTTGCAACCAACCTATGATGAATTATTTGATGAATATAATGAAATTCAATCTGAATTTGAAAAGGTTGTTGATAAATGTCTTACCTTGAAAAAGGAGAACATAACTCTTAAACTACGTATTGAAATGCTCAATGTGATTCTGAAAACTCAAAGGTTTACAAATGATCGATCAGGCATAGGATATAATCCTATCTGTGACAAAAAGAAAGGCAAAAAGAAAACTGGTGGAAAATCTTATTTGAACTATTTTCAGAAATCAGTTCATACTTCTAATCCATTTGCTAATTGTAACTATTGTAACCGTAAAGGTCACACCACTTCATCATGCTTTCATAGAAAGGATAGAAGAGATAAACCTATTGGTAATTATCAGTGGGTACCTAAGAAACTTATAATTTCTCTGAGGCTCGAGCTAACCCGAAAGGACCCAAGAAACATTGGGTACATAAAACTTAACCTCATTTGAATTGTAGGTTTGTCTGAGAGCATCAAGAACCAACAAGTGGTACATTGACAGTGGATGCTCCAGACACATGACGGGGGATCAAACCAAATTCGTTGCGATGAGATCAAAAGATGGTGGCAAAGTTACCTTTGGAGGAAACCAACGGAAAGATCTCTGGAATTGGAGAGATTGGTACAAAGGATGGACCTCAGATCAAAGATGTGTATCTTGTGGAAGGACTTTGTCACAACCTTCTAAGCGTGAGTCAAAGTGCAGATAGGAACAACTGGATTATCTTTGACTCAGAAGAATGCCTTATCGTCAACAAAGATGATCTCCCAATCGATAAAGAAAGTACAAAACGAGAAAGGTATTTGCATTTCAGCTATTCAAACTGATCATGGAGGCGAATTTGAGAATCAAGCATTCAGAGATTTTTGTGACGCTCATGGCATTGATCACAATTTCTCCGCCCCAAGAACTCCACAACAAAATGGTGTCATTGAAAGAAAGAATCGCGTACTCACCGAAATGGCCTGTGCAATGCTAAATGAAAATAAGACCTCACAAGTTTTCTGGGCAGATGCAATGAGCACAGCCAGCTATATTTCAAACCGAGCCTATCTTCGAAAGAAGCTCAACAAAACTTCATATGAGCTCTATAAGGGAAGGAAACCAAACTTGGCGCATCTTCACATCTTTGGATGTAAATGCTTCGTCTACAATAATGAAAATGGAGGGTGAATTTGAAATGTCTATGATGGGTGAGTTGAACTACTTCCTCGGCTTGCAAATCAAACAACAGAAGGATGGTATTTTCATATCACAAACGAAATACCTCCGTGATTTGCTCAAGAAATTTGGAATGGAGCACTGCAATGGAATCGATACCCCAATGAGCTCAACTGCCACTCTAGATGCCGATGAAGAAAAAGGGAAAGATTTCAACATAACTAAATATAGAAGAATGATTGGATCCTTACTATATCTGACTGCTAGCAGACTAGACATTCAGTTTAGTGTGGGAATGTGCGCAAGATTCCAATCAGCTCCTAAAGAATCACACGCAGAACATGTCAAAAGAATCTTTCGATATCTCTCAGATACAAAAGAATTGGGTCTCTGGTTTCCAAAAGGACAACAAGAATTCCTAGTTGCATATTCAGACTCTTACCATGCAGGCTACAAGACCGACAGAAAAAGTACAAGCGGACAATGTGAATTTCTTGAAGGATCACTCGTATCATGGTTAAGCAAAAAGCAAACGACCGTAGCCGTATCCTCTACCGAGGCCGAATATGTTGCTGCTTCAATTTGCTATGTCCAAGTCCTATGGCTAAAACAACAACTTTCTGACTTAGGAATTCTTCTAAAAGAGATTCCAATCCTCTGTGACAACACTAGTACAATAAGCTTGGCAAAGAATCCAGTTCAACACACAAGAACCAAGCATATTGATGTGAGACATCATTTCATCAGAGATCATGTACAGAAGAAAGATGTCAAAGTGATGTTCATCCCAACCCATCTACAATAATCAGACATCTTCACGAAGCCCTTGGCGAAAGAACAGTTCAATTTTATTCGAAGAGAATTGGGAATGGTGAATCCTAATGAATTGTAAGTAATGCTAGTCCAAATTAATTATGTTTTGATGATTAAAAACTAACTTTAGCATCGGAGGTTCTAGCTTGTGTTTTTGCAGGACTCTATTCATAAGAATTAAAACAGAGTGTAACAGAGTCATCCCTACTCGAGCATCCTATCGACTCTTGCTCGAGCAACTACGTGGAGAGCTTAAGGAAGTATATGAGTAAAGGCATCTTGCTCGAGCACATCTCTTGATTATGCCCGAGCAATAGCGAGAAATTATGACTAAAATACAGGAAGAAGTTACCTCGTCGAGCATGCTTGCCAAGCATGCCCAAGCAATACCAAGAAGCATGAGAAGAAAAGCAGGTTGCTCGAGCACGTCAACTTTGTCTGCTCGAGGAATAGCGGTTTCCTCCTTTCTGACTCTAGAAGAATAATGGTTGTTGCCCGAGTAACTCCAGAAGTTTGCCCGAGTAACAACGGGAGCTGAGGAAGCCACACAAGAAATGAAGAACATGCTCAAGCAACATTCCTGAGTCTGCTCGAGCACGCTTAGCTGACGAAACTTCCAATCAGTCTCATCCATTTGTTGATTTAAGTGTTCACACTACACACTTAATAGGAGCTTAGCTTTAATTGTGGTATTATTGCTCTTTCTTCCTACCACTAATTAAAAAGCTAGAATTATTTGTGCTGGTGTATGCTTGAGCAAAGACCAGATGTCTTCTCAAGCACGAACCCTGCTCGAGCACACAGAAAAAGGTTGCTCGAGCAACGTCGGCCCCCAGCGTATCTAAAGGGGAGTGTCGTTTCATTTTCACGGTGAAACCCATTTTTCCCTATTTTCTTTCGTCAAACCCTAGCCCCTTCCTCTCACAATTTTCTCCAACCGTTTGAAAATCGTTACTTCAAATTCCCTCATTACGACTGTTTGATTTCGCGAAAGTAACCGTTTTCACCAATTAATTTCCTAAATTTCTTCATCCTCCGCCATTTCTTCTCTCTCGCCATCGACCCCTCTTCTGAAAACTCCCAAATTTCTAGAATCAATGGCTAGTTCTAGCGATAAATCACCTTTGAAACAATCTTCCGTGAAGAAATCCTGTTACTATCGGCCCAAGGTTGCTGTTTCAGAAAAATCCTCAAAAATCTCTAAACCCAAATATGTGCCGAAGTCGACCCCCAAGCCAAAAATGGTAGAGAAACCAAGAACCAACCTTGTCATTCTGGGTTCGCCGACGACTAGGCTCAAGACTGGGCTCTCCCTTCTGGAAAAGGCAAACGTACAAGGTCTCCATCTCCTTCGTTTTCACACTCTGTCAATTCCGAAAAGACGATCGATGAGATACGGTCTAAGAGTAAAGAGGATAGGCCTTCAATTCTCAAAACCTCTTTCAGTTAGAAATCTTAGGCCTCAGAAAGCAAGAAGAATGTCTCCTTTTCCCTAAAATCGCAAGCTTCAGAAAGCAAAAAGGAGAAAGTTGTAACTAGTCGCCCTGCGGATGGTCAGTTGCCTGAACCTTCACCGGGTATGATTACTGGCAATATAGCTGTTAATGATTATGCTCTGTTTTCTCATTACTTCGGAGAAAGACCTTTTTGTCCAATAGTATATGTAGACTTGGCTCAGTTCAAGGAGAAATGCAACATAGATTTAACTGATTGGTTACTTCAATTTATGCCACTTCTTGGAATTAGCAAACCATATTCTCCTGAAGTAGTACGAGTGTTTTATCATAACATGCACATGCAGGCAAAGATTCAAGATGATGATGAGGATGTTTTGGTCACAAAGATTCGTGATCAAACAATCAAGCTTACAACTCAAGATATTAACACACTCCTCGACATCATTGACGCTCTGAAGACCCTCCTAAGCTCTCTCCTGTTGAATGTCATCATATTCTCTTCCCGGATGTCCCAATTGAAGGGAAGAAGGTTAATGTGACCCCGGCTATGATGAAAGATGAACATAGGGTCCTCTGGTATGTGTACAGTAGAAGCTTAGTTTAGAAAGGCCAGAGCTTCACCCATTTTGTTCGAAGGGATTTTGAGCGATTTGCTTCTCTTATTGCTATGGAACGGAGGAATATGGGCAAGTGGATTTTGGAAGAAATGACATCTTTTATTTCTAAAGCTAAGGTTAGGCTTAGAGCTACCATTCCCTATCCTTCATTGGTCTCTTGGATTTTGGAAGCCAATAATATATGGTACCTCTCTGAAGACAAGGAAGAATATCCTCCTGTTTTTGGAAAACCACACATGAAGAATATGAGGATATCTTTCACTGACGTTGTATCCAAGAAGAGCAAGGATAAAGCGCTTGTTACTTCTGTTTTCTCCAAATCATCTACTTCCAAGGCTGCCTATCAACCTCCTGATGAAGCAGAGTCTTCAAAGGCTGGACCTTCCTCTTTTGCCCAATCCTTCTCCCAGGCTGCTATCCAAAATATTGTCGAAGCATCTATTCAGAAAGCCATCATCCCTGTTCTACAATCCTTGGATGCTTTTCAAAAGCTAACTACCCAGATGATCAAGGCTTTTGCAGAAGACATGGTTAAATTGAAAGTTGATGTTCGCCGAAATATGGATACAGACTTACAAGACTTCAAGGCTCGAGCAAGGTACCTCTATTACTTAATCATCGTTGCGCAATTTTCATATTCTTTGTGCTATCTTCTTTATTCCTATATGATACTCATTATTATTCTCAAATGCTTTTAACCAATTTGTTTAATGAGTTGCAGAAGATCTCCACATAGATTAACATCATATTCAAGTTTTGAAATTATCATGGACAAAAGAACAGGGTAGCCCATAAACAGGAAAAATAATTACATAAGCCACGTGAGTTGGAATCAGTAGCGGTGTCAAGGTAGGCCTATAAATGTTTATAATTGTCATTAGTCACTTCTTGCATGGTTTAAGGTGATGAGTTGAGAGTTGTTGTGGGGATTGAGATTGAGTGTATAGGCTGAGGTGACGGTTTAAGGGTGATTGTCGGGATCGAGGTATGGTGTATGGGTTAAGGTGATAAGTTGAGAGTGGTTGCCGGGATTGATGTTGAGTATTTGGGCTGAGGTGATGGTTTAAAGGTGATTGTCAGGATCAAGATATGGAGTATGGTTGAGGTGATGAGTTGAGGGTAGTTGCCGGGATTGAGGTTGAGTATTTGGGCTGAGGTGGCGGTTTAAGGGTGATTGCCGGGATCAAGGTATGGTGTATGGGTTGAGGTAACAAGTTAATAGAGTGGTTACCGGGATTGAGGTTGAGTATTTGGGCTGAGGAGGTGATGAGTTAAGAGTGGTTGCCGGGGTCGTGATAGCATGTATGGGGTAGATGAGAGTGGGAGATAGACGGGTTAAGGGATATTGCTGGGGTCGAGGTATGAGGAATAACAGCGAACCTATTTATATAACATATAACAACAACTTCTCTCATTCCTTTTCCTTCCCTGATCACGACAATATCAACGTATATATGATAGTCAAGTTCTTACTCTTTCTTATATAGAGCAGTGATATATCCTTATATAAGCTTGTGGCAACAGCTTTCCCATTCATTTTTCCCAAAGCAGCAATGCACACTCGCACACACACACACACACACATACATATATATCGATACAATGACTTTTCCTCTCCTTAGTTTTCATACATACATCAATATATATATATATACATAGGTAGTAGCAGATATATTTAGCTTAATAGTTTTCCTTGTTAGTCTTTTAGATATGCCAAGGCTTGCTGCTTCTCAACACCACACCACCCTCTATTTTTTGGATCAAGAACAAGGCAACAAATGCTTGAACTATCTCCCTCTCTCCTTTGGTTCTCACTCTCAGTTTCCCTCTTGCTCTCAGTTTCACTTGAGCTGAGCAAAGTGAATGAATGAAAAAGATCAAGGATCAATGTTTAAATAGGGACGTACGGTCCAGTCTGACTAGAAATATTCAAATTTAAATGGCGTTGGGTTCAAAATGTATGGTGGGGGTCTAGAGAAGCATGGTGCCGCTGGTCTTATGTGTACAGAAAGTAAGATAATCACACTGGACACCTTTCGGGTGGCGGGTTAGAGGGATCCCTTTTAATTTGATATTGTTCCTTGGTTATTCGTTCATTTAGTTATACATCAGAGTGAGCACAACAGAGCACGAGATCTGGTTTGGACAATATTATTGTACTGATAAACATACATAAACCTTACAGAAGAGTAAATCCCCGAAGGGTTAGTTACAGTCATCTAGGTAAATGTTAGTTATTACAGTCATCCAAAATGTAATAATACAAAAAGCGATAAGGCATTCCCTATTTTCTTCAACTCGACGCATCCTGCCCTACCTTTTTCTGCCTCCACCTGCTACTTCCTCACCCCTGTATCTTTACAATGGTCTGGAGTTCAAAATTGAACCCCAGAGTGACTGTTAGACTCAAATACAATATGTATGCAGTGCATGCAATGTAAATCACAATCAGGAAAGTAAAGCAAACAATTCTGCCTCAGGCACAGTAATCTGACATGCATGTTCTGCCTCTGGCACAATCCGCAGGACCGCCTGGTCAAGACAAGCCACCGGAGCTGTAGTGCTACTGGGGCTTCAATAGTTAGGGCGGCCAACCCTAACTACCATCCCCAAGAGGTTTCAGTAGCAACCTATAATAACACAGTCATATAGGCCCTACTTACCTCACATACCTCGGTACTACAGTAGAAACCTAAGGACACACAGTCCAATAGGCACTACAGCCCAATCATACATGCCCTTGGTACTGCAGCAGAGTCCTATGGACACGCAGTCCAATAGGTACCACAGCCCAATCTCCTACATCATGAAAAAACATACATGCAAAAGCAACATAGAGTATGCAAGTCAACAGTTACTACCTGGCACTCCTTGAAATTAGGAAACACTTCTCTTGATATGGTCCACACGAGCTAACACCCTAGTTACAACAAAATATCACACTTTCAATTATGTATACCAACTTTACTTCTAATCTCTTTGAATTTCACCTACACCGGAATTTTCCAGAACCACTGTTTCAACTTTACCAATTTTTAATAAATTCTAGGAAAATTGTATTAACACAAAATTAGTGTCAATGGAACCCTTAGGATGTATATTTTATAGGAAAAATAATTACATAAGCCACGTGAGTTCACATCCTTTTCTTACTTGTAAAAACCGAACTTAACCAAAGTTTCCAGAAATTCAGTGTTTCTGTCCCTACTTCAATGATGTTTTGTAAATTCCAAAAACATTATTTTCACATGAAACCAACGCCCTTTAAACCATTAGTATGTCTATTGTTTAGGAAAAATATATTCAGACCCTGAAAGTACTCATATTTTGACTTATAACCACTTTTACACCTCCTGGTCCAAATTCAACCTGTTGCATCTGTACCAACTTGATCAATTTTTATATCCTAGTAGAAAAGTCCAAATCATACCAAATTATAAATCAAGGTGAACCTTAGGATGTGTAATTTCTACCTGTAACATTTCAGCCAAAACCTAGTTCGTTTACTATTTTTAAAACCCAGTTGAAGACATACTGCCAGAAATTCCAGAATTCAAGATAAGCTTAGTTTAAGGGGTTTTTCGGTGTTTTCGAGTTCGGAAACTTAGGCTATGACTTTACCCCTTGCAAAACCTTGTTCCAGAACCATTGAAGACCTCAAAAACACAAAAAATCAAACCCTAACACCAAGCACCAACCTTTTGCACGAAAATACTTGATCAAGAACTCAAGAAGATAAGGTTTTTCGGTGTTACCTTAAATCGGAGAAACGGTGGATGCTCTTGAAAATTTGTATCTTGAATCCTGGATATGTAGGTTTCTGAACTCTCTCTTCCTGCCCTCTGTAATTTTCGGCCCTTTAGGGGTGAAAATGAAAAGCCAAACACCTATTTATAAAGGTAAATTTTGATCCGATAAAATTAGAGCTAACAGGCGTAAATTCCGGTCTAAAACGTGTCTGGCTTTTGGCTTAATTCCCAAGTTATTCCAGAAAAATCCGGTGGCTCCTAGGGCTCTGCCATGTGTCACTGCCCCTTCCAAAAACGTGCAGATCTTTATCTACATTTGGGGCAAATTACGAGTTTTGGCCCGGAACTTTCGTAAGAACTTTCTAATTATTTTTACTTTTCCCCATGTACTTGGACCTATCCAAAAGGACATATGGCACGCCATTTTGGGCCCACAAACCTGGTCTAATTAATTTTTTAAATTTTATTCCCATTTTTCCCTTTTTCCTTTAAATGTGGACCCGCGGTTTGACTTTTGCACTGATTTCCCTTTTCTTCCTCTCCAAGCAATTCTAGAGAATTCCAAAGGCTCCTAGATGGCTGCCATGTGGCGCCTCATCTTCCACAAGTATCTTGATATTTTCTTTACATTTAGGGAAAATTACCTACTTCAGCCCGAAATTTATGGAAATTACCAATTTTGGCCCGGGCTCATTAATTACCCTTGACTTTTTCCCCAGGTTTTCTAGACTTTTCCTAAGCCTAAGTGACGCCTCTTGGGCCCCACAATTCAGATCCCCCTGGTCTTTATCCTATTCCTCCCAATTTATCTGATTTATTCCCTTTGTATCCAGTCAGCGGGGCCCGCAGTTGACTTTTTGTTGACTTTTGTCTTTCTTGCTCTCCAAGTCATTTTTTAACAATTGAGGGAGCTAGGTGGCGCCACTCTGGGCCTACCCAATCCGTCTTCCCCATTTCCTCTGGTCTTTCCATTTTATCCGGTCCGGTCTCCTTCTACCGGTCCTTGTGGGTCCCATTGGTCAACAGGGTATCTCCCTTTGGGCTTTCTTCAACTCTTCCAGATATATTCTGTTTTTATTTTTATTTCCAATTTGGAATATTAATCACAATAACTGTAAGTACGTTGGTTACAACCGTAGGAGTGTTACATTTCTTCCCCCGTAAAATAAATTTCGTCCTCGAAATTTGGCTATGCATCAATCATATTCTTAAACATAAAATCCGAGTAACGCTCCTTCATGTCCTCCAATGTTTCCTTCGTTGTTTCCCTTGGGGATAACCCCTTCCTAAAACTTTGTCAGAGGGAATCCTCTTCTGCCAGGATTATTTTTCTTGAGATCCAATAATCCGTCCAAGTTCTACCATAAAGGTGTGATCATCGTGGACATCATCGTCCTCATATTCCAACACCTGCTTTGGAGTTGGTTGATACCTCTTCAGCTGAGAAACATGGAAGATGTTGCGTAGTCCCTAAGGTTCGGCGGTAATGCCAACTGATATGTTACTGGTCCCCGTTGAGCTAACATCCCAAAAGGACCAATATATCGAGAGCTTAGTTTTCTCCGTTTTACCACTCTACTGATTCCAGTAACAGGAGATATCTTTTCTTGATCATACTTTAGGCTCTTGTGGTCACAGTACACTTAACTTCAGCACCATGATGTCGCCATATCTCCAAAGCAAACTCTATCGCTGCAAGCTCCAAGTCAAGTGTGGGGTGATTCAACTTGTGAGGCTTCAGCTAACAAGAGGCATAGGCCAAAATTCTGCCCTGCTGCATCAGGACACATCCCAATCCCTGCAAACTTGCGTTACTGTGACTGTTGATAGCGACGAAATCTATGCAAAATCCGGTATAAAGCGGCGGTAGTACCCCGCAAGATCCAGAAAACTGCGAGCAGATTCTGGTCTTTTCTAATCTAGTACTGTGTCCACCGTTCTAGGGTCTACTGCAATCCCTTTTATAAAGATTGCATGGCCTAAGAACTTAACCCCAAAGAGCCAAAAGTCACATTTGCTAAACTTAGCATAGGGTTGTCTCTTCTTTAACATTCCTGACGCTAAACGCAGATAATTCTCATGTTCAGCTTTACTTTTTGGGAATAGATCAGTATGTCATCAGTCACCATCACAACTAATCTAAAAAGTTATCTATTTTGTGAGTGGGTATTTATTCTTAATTGTCACCACACAATTCAAACATGCATCAATGGTTTAAGTTTTAACCCCTAAGGGTGTAGACGCTTTCAAGACCTATGGCAACTTATGGACATCTATCTTTAAGTGTGTCACGCAATCACATGCAATGGATGAATGACTAGTACCGATGTCCAATAATGTATTCAATGAGTGACAAGAATCGTACCTTCAATCATGTCAGGGGATCTCTGAGCTTCCTCACTAGTCATTGCAAAGGCTCTCCCTTGATTTTGGGGTTTCATCTCCGTTTTCAATTGTGGGCAGTTCCACTTGAGGTGTCCAGGCTTATGGGAAAAGAAACAAACAATTTACCCACTACAGTTTGCTCTGGGATGTGTTTTTCCACATTTATAACCCTTTCCCGCCCCCTTTGTCTCTTCATAACTTCGATTCCCCGGTTTGACAAATTTCTTGTTTTCACCGTGGTTGCTGGACCATTGCCCTTTCCGTTTCTGAGAAGGACTTCCACGGCTAGAATCACGGCGACCAGAAAGACCTCGGGAGGCTCGTAGGTCTTTGAGGTTCCTTTCCATAATTCTACATTCCTCTACAGCTTGACTCAATAAGCAGAATTGTCTCACGATCAACTTCTCCCTTACTTCATATTTCAGTCCTCGAAGGAGAATATCAGCCATGCTACTCTCAGCATTAGGGTTTTGATGATAAGCGGAGTATCACGACAGTCGAGTTAACCTGGCGTAGTAATCCTTGAACGGCTCACTATCTCCTTGTTTAATGGTTAGGAATTCTAATTCCTTTACAATCCTGATGGAGGGAGGCTGATATTGTTCATTAAATTTATTTTGAAATAGCTCCCAAGTCACAGGTACGTTCAAAGCACAAAGGGTGGACTCAGTATTCTGCCACCATCGGTCGGCATCACCTTCAAGTTTATAGATGGTGATCTGTGCCTTCCTCTCTTCTGGGCACCCTAGCACCTGGAAGATTTTCTCAAGGCGCAGGATCCAATCTTCTGCCATGTCAAACTTTCCGCGAAATACCAAGGGATTCTGTTTGCAAAATTTGGAGACCCAATACATCGGAGTCTCAATATTCTCATTTTCTTGCTGCCCCTGTTGGTGTCCATCCTATTCCTCTTCATCATTATTCTCGTTTCTTTCTTCTTCCTCTTCATGTCCTTCCTATTCCTGGTTTTGACGGGCTTTTAATTCGTTTATCTCAGCTCTCATTAGAAGCATCATATTATTCTATTCATCTAGCATAGTCATCATACGCTGGATTAAGTCTGGTTCAGGTGCACCCTGGGCCTGCTCGGCCTCTACTCTTGCTCTAGTTCTTCTTCGGTGCATCTTTTAGCTACAATATAACAAGCAAGAAATAAACAACTATTCTGCCAAAGTAAGTGTTCAACGGAGTATTGAAACATAAGCACTTATAATAACCGTGCATAAGTACTTATAGTAACCATACTTATATTATGCATTACTAATGTCCATACAGGGTACCTAACATTTCATCTTACACAGTTCCACTCTTCTTACTTCTGCTTCCTATGCTTCCATACATGACTATTTTACATAAGTTCTTGACTACCTTGCTCCTCTACTATAGTGGCCTACATATATGGATATACACGAAGCTCTACCAGGGCAATGTAAGCTCCCATGTCTAGGTAAAAATACCATTCACTCGCAATGATATCGCTAATCCTTTGTATCCACTCAGGAGTTCTAGAAAGAAAATACAGAAGTACCCTCTTCCATTCGTCAAGCGGGTAGACTACCCCATTGAGCTCACTGTTATAGTAAATGTTCCTCATTCAGTTCATATAGCATCGGTACTGGGCTATTGGGGTGTTCCTCTCCCTGCACGACATATGGTACTCTTTCCTGGCCACTACTAGTAGTCCTTCGTCAATCTCCCAAGGAAATGGCAGATTATCTCCCACCTCATTCACCCCATTCAAGAGTTTAGTATTGTCCCCTACTGATGAGTGTACCGATATGTTGTCTTCTTCTATCTCTTCCTTCACTTCTTCTCCCTCCTCTTCTGGTTCCCATTCCGGCTCAAACTTTGGCTCAGGCTCAGGTATTGGCTCATGCTCAACTGGAGGTACAAACGCCGGAGGAGGGGCGGGCATAGCTTTATTTCCAAGATTTGGGGCCAGAAACGGAAGTAATTGGTATATTGGTTCTGGGTCAAATGGAATCTCAGGAGGAGGTGGAAATTCAAGCATTTGTGGGGATTCTGGCTCTGGTGAGGGAGATGGGGGTTCTTGTTTGGGTTCCACTAAGAACTCTGGTAGCATTGGGGGTTGGGGCATAGGATCAGGATTTGCTACTGGTTCGAGTTCTATCGCTGGATAGGGGTTATAGGCAGGCTGCGACAGAGGTACCGTTACCTCGTTTGTAGGTATAGGTATACTGACTGGGGGAAATTTAGGTACGGGCGGGTTACCCTAATGCCTGGCCTGTTCACGAGCCTTGCTATTTCCTGCTTATCTTCTTCGATTCTCCCGTCCGAACCCTCGCTTCATCGTCTCCTTTATACACCCAAAATATTGGTAGTACTCTCTACCACCTTATTTTACTGTTTATCAATACTGTCCAACACCATGTCCAAACTGTGCTCCGATACCACAAATGTTACACCCCTACCGGCCTCGCCCTTTCGGGTGGCGGGTTAGAGGGATCCCTTTTAATTTTTGGACCTGTCCAAAAGGACATATGGCATGCCATTTTGGGCCCACAAACCTGGTCTAATTAATTTTTGCACATTTATTCCCATTTTGCCCTTTTTCCTCTGAATGTGGGACCCGCGATTGACTTTTCCACTGATTTCCCTTTTCTTCCTCTCCAAGCAATTCTAGAGAATTCCAAAGGCTCCTAGATGGCTGCCATGTGGCGCCTCCTCTTCCACAAGTATCTTGATATTTTCTTTAAATTTAGGGAAAATTACCTACTTCGGCCCGGAATTTATGGAAATTACCAATTTTTGCCCGGGCTCATTAATTACCCTTGACTTTTTCCCCAGGTTTTCTAGACTTTTCCTAAGCCTAAGTGACGCCTCCTGGGCCCCACAATTCAGATCCCCCTGGTCTTTATCCTATTCCTCCCAACTTATCTGATTTATTCCCTTTGTATCCAGTCAGCGGGGCCCGTAGTTGACTTTTTGTTGACTTTTGTCTTTCTTGCTCTCCAAGTCATTTTGTAACACTTGAGGGAGCTAGGTGACGCCACTCTGGGCCTACCCAATCCGTCTTTCCCATTTTATCTGGTCTGGTCTCCTTCTACCGATCCTCGTGGGTCCCGTTGGTCAACAGGGTATCTCCCTTTGGGCTTTCTTCAACTCTTCCAGATATATTCTGTTTTTATTTTTATTTCCATTTTGGAATATTAATCACAATAACCCTAAGTACATTGGTTGCAATCGTAGGGGTGTTACAACCCCTGCCTCTCTTGAAAATTCTGAAGATGTTTTTGAAACTATTCCTAAAAATGTTTGTAAAACAATGTCCAATCTTAGCCGAAAGCTTGGAAGTATATTAGGAGTCATCCTTTAGACCAAGTGATAGGAGATGTGAATCAAGGAGTGAGAACCAGAAAAGGAACTTTGAATGAAGTCACCTTCTCTGCTTTCATTTCTTAGATTAAACCCTCTAAGATTGATGAAGCTCTTTCAGACAATGATTGGGTTATCGCAATGCAAGAGGAATTGCATCAATTTGATAGGAATCAAGTTTGGGACTTAGTACCTAGACCTAAAGACTATACTGTCATTGGGACTAAATGGGTATTTAAGAACAAACGTGATGAAATAGCAATCATTGTCCATAACAAGGAAAGATTGGTTGCTAAAGGCTATAATCCAGAAAAAAGAATTGATTATGAAGAAACTTATACTTCAGTGGCAAGATTGGAAGCCATAAGAGTTCTTCTAACCTATGCTTGTATCAAAGGATTCAAGCTCTATCAAATGGATGTTAAAAGTGCATTTTTAAATGGTTTCATTCAGGAGGAAGTTTACATTAAACAACCTCCTGGTTTTGAAAGCGATCATCATCCACATCAAGTTTATCGCCTCAAGAAAGCCCTATATGGCCTTAACCAAGCTCCTAGAGCTTGGTATAAGTGATTAAGCAAGTTCCTTCTTGATCAAGGTTTTATTAGAGGGAAAGCTAACACAACTCTCTTCATATAGAGTAATAAGTTTAATGATATCTTAATTGTTCAAATTTATGTTGATGATATCATATTTGGTGCTTCTAATGATGCTTTGTGTGATGAATTCTCTAAGACTATGCAGGGAGAGTTTGAGATATCCATGATGGGAGAACTCAACTATTTCCTTGGTCTGCAAATCAAGCAACGCAAGAATGGTATCTCCGTTTCTCAAACCAAGTATCTAAGAGATTTGCTAAAGAAGTATGGTCTAAATGAATGCAATGGAGCTGACAGACCAATGAGCTCAACTGCTACCTTGGATGTTAATGAGAAGGGAAAAGATTTCAACATCACAAGATATAGAGGAATGATCAGATCATTACTCTATTTGACAGCAAGTAGACCTGATGTAACAACCTCCATTTTACTTAACATAATAACTATGTAATAGTTAGATCAATAACTTAATAATGCTTCATCAATTATCAAAATATTCAAAATAAATCAGAGTATGCAAAATGAGCCTTAACGTGGCAATATATAATCATCCAACATATACCAAAAGATGGAAGCATTACTATCAGAAGAAGTAGCATAAGCTTCCAGAGTCTTCCCTGATGGACCCGCACATGAACTATCACATGAAAAATGTTGTAACCATCAATCCAACTCATTACAGATACTAATATGTTCTAATGAGGTGCCAAGTGGAACAATTTATATAACAAAGTATTAAAAATATAATTCACCAATATCCATATCACAAATTTTATATCATGAACTATGTATCAAAATTTTCCTAACACAGTTTCCAAGATGCCTCCCTTCAATCCAACCGAACCGCATTATTTTCGCCGACTAGACCCATAGGCTAAGTTACATCCATATTATTGGCTACTCAAAAGCTCACTGGTCATGTGATGAGGACCGGCCAAAATCCCCATAGCACATGTCCCAGACCGTGGTTCCGTTCATTGAACTAGTGGGGTCTCAGACCAAGCATATTGATGTCAGACATCACTTCATAGGAGGCCATATTCAGAAGTAGGATGTTAAGATGATGTTCATCCCAACTCATCGACAACTTGTTGATATCTTCACCAAATCTTTGGCCAAGGAGCAATTTGTGTTCATAAGAAGAGAATTAGGAATGGCAAGAAGAATGTCAAGGTGACGCGAAAGAATCAATCATTTGTTTGGGATGGGCATTGTGAGGATAGCTTTAGAGAACTGAGGGAGAGGTTGACTACAACACCAGTATTAATTATCCTAGATTCGGGTGAGACATATGTTGTCTATAGTGATGCTAGTAAGCATGGATTGGGTTGTGTCCTAATGCAGCAAGGTAGAGTGGTGACTTATGCCTCTGGACAACTAAAGCCTCACGAGTCAAACTATCCAACTCATGATTTGGAGCTCGCAGCTATTGTTTTTGCATTGAAAATTTGGCGGCATTATTTGTATGGTACTACCATAGAACTGTTCTGTGACCACAAGAGTCTCAAATACCTCTTTGATCAAAGAGAGCTAAACATGAGACAATGTAAATGGATAGAGTTGCTTAAGGATTATGACCTGGAGATTAAATAGTACCCAAGGAAAGCCAATTTTTTCGTAGATGCTTTGAGCAGGAAAGTAGTGGAGACAACATTCATGATGATCCACGAACAAAAATTACTAGAAGATTTCAGGGATCTGAATCTGTCCAATCAAATTACTATAAAACTGAAAGAGCCCCATGAGGCTTATCTTCCAAGTCTTCTTGTTAGCCAAGGAGAGTATGATCTGAGGGATGAAATTGAAGAAGATCAGAAGCAAGATGAACAAGCAAATGCTATATGAGAGATGATCTCTCGAAATGAAGCTTAGGATTACGACCTATCACCCAGCGGATTGGTGAGATATAAGAAGAGAACTTATATACCGCTAAATGCTAAGTTGAGGCAAAAAAATACTGGATGAAGCTCATAAGAGCAAATACACCTTACATCCAGGCATGGCCAAAATGTACCAGAATCTGAAATCTGTGGTCTGGTGGCTAGGGTTAAATAAAGAAGTAACCCAATATGTGGCCAAATGTTTAACTTGTCAAAGGGTGAAACTTGAACATCAACGGTTGCCAGGACCATTACAGAGGATTGAAATTCTAGAATGGAAATGGGAGGATATTACAATGGACCTAGTAGTGGGATTGCCCAAGATCAGACATTTTGATGCAATCTGGGTAATTGTTGATCATTTTACTAAGTTAGCACACTTTCTTCCCATCAGTGCTAGTTATTCTCCTAAGAGATTAGCTGAGGTCTACATCAAGGAGATAGTAAGACTCCATGGTATACCAAAGAGCATTATTTCTGACAGAGATCCTTGATTCACCTCCCGATTCTGGCAAGCTTTACATGAAGCTCTGGGGTCAAGGTTAAAATTTAGCACAACTTATCACCCCCAGATCAACAGTCAATCTGAACAGACCATACAAACGTTAGAAGACATATTGAGAACGTGTGTATTGGACTTCAAAGGGAATTAGAATCAATATTTCTTACTAGTAAAGTTTGCATATAATAACAGCTATCATTCGAGCATACAAATGGCTCCATTTGAGGCGTTATATGGCAATAAATGTCAATCAAATGGCTCCATCTAAGGAGGTCCTCTTTTTTCCTGTTGCCTAATCAAACAATTGTGTTGCAACCTAAACTTGTGCTTACCATCGATAAACCGTCAATGACCTATGAAGCACCATTTTCGATTATGAGGAAGGCGTACTGAGTCGAAGTCAAAATTGAAAGCTGGACACGCAAGGCCGGCATGCACGTTCTACCTGGATAATGTTCCTAAGCTAGGAAAGTCAATTATCGTCCACATCAAGGTCGCACGCAAGTTGAACAGTGTCTTTTCATGCGTGTCATGTATGTCATACACTAGCATTTATCTTGCATGCATTTTTTGGTATTGTCTGCTTCTAAGATTCCCCAAAATCTCACCCTCCACTACCAGTTAACAGGTGTGCACTGGGAAGAAGTGCTACACAAGATCCCAGAGGGAAGGTTGCTTGAAGATGAATAGTAGAGGAAACGACGAAGAACCGAAGGAAGACAATGTACTAATTTAACTGTTGTGATATGAATAGATCCTGTGGGAATTTCCTGTATGTAATCAAATTGTTGTTTTATCAGTGTTTTATGCTATTTCTGTTTTGCTCCACAACTGCATAAAATTAAGGTAAAGAACGCTGAACTGTGCATAGTTACTTTGATAAACGGTGAGATATTTGAGGGTATTACATTGTTGGTATCAGAGTAGGCGGTTTAGGTGGAAACAAAATAATATACTGATATTTGATTACATAGTCTTAGGAAATGAAGCAGAAAGGACATACACCATAAGGAAGAGGGTTGGGCTCCGGTAAGAGAAGACCCTTGAGATTGAGGAGGTAGAACAGAATATGGGTTCTATTGCTAACCTTGGGACTCTTAATATAGAAATCAGGGTCTAAATAGAATCCCCACCCAGTGTTTCGGGAAGTAAAAAGGAGTTGTA
The DNA here is from genome assembly GCA_019022615.1 of Acacia melanoxylon. Classification (NCBI taxonomy): domain Eukaryota; kingdom Viridiplantae; phylum Streptophyta; class Magnoliopsida; order Fabales; family Fabaceae; genus Acacia; species Acacia melanoxylon. Next base: position 4,991,548 of record JAFJYJ010000046.1, read on the forward strand.
TGGAGAAGCTAGTACTGCTTAAGTTTCCCTGTGGGGATAATAGTTAGCATTTCTGGGGCCAGATATGTCGTATTAGTACTAGTAAATATCTGAGTTGCCGGTACCCAGTGATATGTGGACTTGTACAGGTAATTAGTACCCCATATCTGGTAGGCGCTTTAAAGTTAAGTGTGCTTAGGCGAGAGGAATTCTCGGGATGGGTGACCTCCTAGGAAGTGCCCTAGGAATGTGAGATCCTTTGATTTAAGGCCTAAGTACTCTGAGGTATGTGATATGATGATCCTTAGGGATTCCATGAGAATGATAGAATGAATATGGATAGGCTTGAATTCGATCTAAGCTGAAATAATGCTTAGATAAAAGCGTGATTGAGGTTGCCTTAGTTTTCAATACCAAAAAGTAGAAACCTTGATAATATTGATCGATGTTGTGCCGTCAGCATGTTATTTGAGGTATGTTTGAGGATAGTACATGTATGATATGAGGTATTTTGAGGCTGTTAGCCGTTAAACCAGCATAGGGAAAGATCTTGAATATATATATAACATTCCCTGAGAGTGTATGATTGAGAATTAGTTCCTTGATAGAACTGAATGATAGCTAGAGCCTGAGAGTTGTTAGACAGAATGACCTTCTAAGAACAGTTGTCTGGTTCCTGGTTATGTTTGAAAACTGAAATGTTTAATTTACCAAATGCACTCGTTGAGTTTGTGAAAAATTTTGAAATTGAGTTTTCGAAAGAAATGATTTAAACAAAATTTGTGACCAGGGTCGTGGTCATTTGTTTGAAAAGATGTTGTCTCATAGATGGGGTTTGGTAGAACCCGAGGTTTGAAATTGAGTTTTAAAATATGTGGTTAAGGAAGTACAGAACTAGAAAAGGCCAGAAACTGTTGTAAACTTACTCAGTTTGTTGGATCTTGCCAGATGTTTTCAAAAGTTTTGAGATCGCTGGCCATTGTTGAAAGTTGTTATGAGGGGATTGGTTTTTAAAAGGATGATACTCGCACCAGTAGTGTATGCACCCAATCTGAGTAGTTTTGCCTTATAGGGGAGCGTGTTTTGCCTTGTCTGGCCGAAACCCACGCAGGCGTTGGGAGCAGAGCTCCATGGACGATGGTCCTTTGTCCCGGTATAGGATTATGGTGGGTGGCCTGTTTTTGTATGTGCCAGTACAGACACTGGGTCTCTTATGGGGGGACGAAAATGCTCCCACATTGGTCGACAAGTGCATTGCCACTTTGGTGGTTTGTGTATGAAAAGATTGGGATATGCTGCTGTACCGAAAGGTTAAAGTGCTGGCGAGAGCTTCCGAATGTCAAATGTGTGAAATGAATAATCTCGCTCATTAGTATATGCTGGTAGTAAATGTTTTCTAAAATTAGTCTGGTAGTGAATTGTTTTCACGAAAATTTGAGCTGGCAGCGATTGAGTTTGAAAATGTGATGGCACTATTACTGTTTGTATAATGTGGATTGTGAAATGTACTGCAATCACATAAATTTTCAATGTGTGAAAATTTGAAAAAAAAGAGACAACATAGTTGAAATGAAAAGCAGTGCAATTGGTGATTGTCTTGATACATGAACATAAACTGTTAGGATGGTCTAGAGATCTAAACCAAGAAGGTCAGATAGGAATTGCTAGCTGCAATGCTAAACAAGAGAAAAGTGGCTTGAGAGCTTAAGTTAAGAAAGCTCAAACATAGGATAAAAGAGCATAAGCTGAAGACTGTAAGACCCGGTGTGCAAAGGTTGCACGGGCCGATGTCCCTAGGCTGTAAGACATGTGTACTCAACACTGCGTTTGTATTATACCCTAGTAACTTTGGGACAAGTGTGTTCAGAAGATGTCTTGAGGCTAGCAAAATGTTCTGACTGTACCAGGTGGTAATCGAGATGCCTATAGCAAAAAGGTGATTTCCTGAGAGGTAAGGCCAGGATATCCAACGTTGTAGTAAGAAGATAAGAGAATGAGCCTTAAGGGTATAATGTAATAAGCCGAAAGGCAAATTATTACAGGCAGTGAGGCCTAAGTAACCAAGCGCTCAGAAAATGGACCAGTGAGTCCTATATGGTTGAATACTACACCTGGGTACATGATGGATAAGAATGTTGTGTGCTTAAGTAAGCATGCATAGGAAAGAAATAGGTGGAGTTCCTAGAATGTTTATTCGAGGTATAGATGTACAAATTTTGAGGACGAAGTTTATTGAATAGGAGAGAAATGTAACATATCAAATTTTGGGCCCTGAGAATTGAGAATAAGCCTAAATTAGGCAGACTATTAAGCCTGGTTTAGGAGGTATGACATTCCCAAACAAGGTCATATCTTCGACCGAAAGACAAAAAAGGGCACAAGAACGCTTATACAGTGTCATTGGGTTGGTAGAAAAAGGCCACCCAACTATGTTATAAGGCACGTGAAGATTGATCAAGTAAAATGTGTCAGTATTGGTGTGCCCATAGAATTTTCAGGATGTATATGTGTACCCTGCGTTTTTAGGAAAAAAAGACACCGGTACGTGGCACATTCTAGACCTAACAAGTGGCGCATTTTGGACCAGACACGTAGCGCATTTTGGACTTGACAAGCGGCGCATTCTGGGCTAAACATGTGGTGCCTTTTGGGCGAGACAAGCGGTGCGTTCTAGGAGAGACAAGCGGCACCTTTAGGGCCAGACACACAACACGTTCTGGACCAGACACATGGCGCGTTCTCGACCAAACACGTGGCGCGTTCTGGACCATACTAGTAGTCTATATACCCCCTTTCCTTCTCATTTGGTTTTAGGCCATTCTTGGCCAAAGCATGGAAAAGAGAGGAGAGAGAGTGAAAACGAAATAAGGAGAGAAGGAGAAGAGGAAGAAGGAGCTTCAAACAACCCCGATGGTTGGAAGAAGATAAAACTGAGGAAGGACATTAGTCCTTAAAGGTAGTGGACTTACCCTACTTGCATGTACTTGATATTATTGCTTGTGTGTTAATGTGTATGATTGCTATGCTTGCTTGTTTATGTTTAACATATTTGAATGGTCGAAGCTCTATTTTTTATTATGCTATAGCCATGAGTATGATGCTTGAAGAATTGAGCATGCAGAAATGTCATGATGTTGGCATGATCCTAAGTAAGGCAAGCATTTCATACAGTAGCATTTATCTTACATGCATTGTTTGGTATCGTCTGCTACTGAGATTCCCCAAAATCTCACCCTCCACTACCAGTTAGTAGGTGTGCACTAGGAAGAAGTGCTACATGAGATCCCAGAGGGAAGGTTGCTTGAAGATGAACCAGTAGAGGAAACGACGAAGAACCGAAGGAAGACAATGTAATAATTTAACTGTTGTGATATGAATAGATCCTGTGGGAATTTCTTGTATGTAATCAAATTGTTATTTTATCAATGTTTTATGCTATTTCTATTTTGCCCCACAACTTCGTACAATTAAGGTAAAGAACACTGAACTGTGCATAATTACTGTGATAAACGGTAAGATATTGGAGGGTATTACAGATAAGAAATAAACAAATCACAAATGAAGATTAAGTTTTATGGACACGGTGATTTTCAAAATAGAGATAGATTAACTCGAGTTGATTTCAAGCACACTCTAGTTGCTGACTCGAGTTGACCATTCTACACTCGAGTCATAGTTACATCTTCTTGAAAATATGTTTTGAAAGTAATGGGAAGATGTCTCTTTATGAACTCAACTCAATTCTAAAATGTTCACTTCAAGTTGATGACTCGAGTAATATATATCTCACTCGAGTCAACATAATTTTCACAAATTTTCTTCGAGTTAAGTTTTGAAAATGATTTGAACATCGAGTACACTCGAGTTATTAAGTCATGGCTAGAGTTGACAAACTATATTTTGAGAGATTGTTTTAAGAATACACTCGAGTCACTAAAGACTAACTTGAGTCAATTTCTGACTGTTAAAAATATTTTGAATAAGGGACTTAGTACTTTGAAAAATAAATTTAAGTCCACAAGAGTTGGCTCAAGTTAATGCTTTTCATAAAACATTTTACAAAGTCTTCCAACTCAAGTCACCAGATAGTAAATCGAGTCAGTCAAAGTTAAAACACATTTTGACTAAAGTTTCAAAGGACTTGACTCAAGTCTGTCAACCTTTAATAACTCGAGTCAATTTGACAGATACTTAAAATCAGTTATTGATTCAACTTTAATCAAGATAACAACTTTTATACTTCAATCATTAACTTCCATTTATTTACAATTGTATGTTATCATCAAAACACACATAGAGAGCTAACACATGATACTCGATGATGGACTAAAACTTTGTGGCACACTTGAAGTGTCATTTATAACACTCAAGTGTGACACTCGAGTGTGATTTAGTAATACTCGAGTGTCGAGATCAACTCATTCTTTTGAACAATATCATACCACACATAAAGGAGCAACACTTGAGTATGGAATTCCAATACTCGAGTGTCTGGAAGAAAACACACATTTTCAACTGAGCTTTGTTTTTAAACAATTTTCTTCCAGAGAGCAAGCTCATCGACACTCGAGTATTGAGGAACAACACTTGAGTATGGATAGATGACACTCAAGTGTCATTTGTCTCTGCACTGAACCTTCATCTTTGTAAATTCAAATTCATTGATTACTATCTTTTTACTTCTGATTATTACTCATTATTATTCTCAATGCTTCTAAACATGTTTATTAATGAGTTTTAGATAATCAAACGAAGGATTACATGAAAATCCTCAAAAAGCAAGCTTTGTGTTAGAACATTAAATGTTGTAACAGAATCAAAGCATGCACATAGAAACTTAGTCAAAGTAGGTGAAATGATCATACACCTAGAGACCCATTTCGATGAAAGCAAAAGCGACTCTACCTTAGTCAATTAAAGAGACCAAAGGCATGTCGTGGGAAGATTTTTAATGGTGAAACGAAAACAACATTTCCTCAAATCTTCCAACGACTTCGTTCTGTGTCTAATAGAAAACTTCTGAGTCTAGCAAAAATTTTAAATCACATAACAGATAGTTCGAAGCTTCTCCAACAGCCATTAATGAAGTTCAACTATAAATACGAATAGCATTCAATTCGGTGCTACCAACCAATGAACCATAAAAACTTATTGCTCATTTATTGATACCAATTCTCTGTGAAATATCTTTTGATATTCAATTCTTTAGTGTTCATATATATACTCTATGAGAGAGTTATTATCATTCAATGGATTGTTGTAAAATCTCAAGGTAGTAGGGCCTTGAGTGTGGTTGTCCTATTACAATTGTAAGTGGGGGTGAGTCCTTGTGAGGATTACTCTAAGCTTGTGTAATTGTTGAAAGATAGTGGAAATCTTAGAAACGCTCTGAGGACTGGACGTAGGTCAAGATATTAAGGTCGAACTAGTATAAATCCCTATACACACTTTAGTGATATCTTTCTAACCCTTCCTTCCTGATTTAGTTATTTGTTAAGATTAATTTAAATTTTATAATTCACCCCCCTCTTGGGTGATACACTGCAACTAACAATTTTGGATGCTAGGGTTTTTTATTTGGAAGAGTTTAGAGCCTTGTGGTTGAAGTTAGAAGAGATTTGAAGCTTCAATTCCTGGTTTTTCTCATTCTTCTTCCCTTTCTTTGGTAGTTTCTTGATATGGCTGTAATTATTTTAGATAGTTGTGGCTATTTTAGGATTATGTATAGCTAAACTCTTCATTCTAGGATTATTTTGAACCTTGTATGGATTAAGACTTGATTATTCCTCTCTTTTGGTAGTTAATGATATATATGTATTGATTTTATCCTTTGCTATTTAGATTGATATGTTCATTTGAACTAGACTTGAGAGAGCTAGCCTATGTCACACCCCGATAATCGAGAAGTGACCAACCCGGAATATGAGATAACTCACATTTCTTAAGCCTGAAAACATATAGAATTTCTAATACTTATATGTATACATATTTACAATATATGTAAAATAAATATTTTAAATATATTTCTTATAACATAAATTATTAACTTTTTGTAGAAATTTCGATAGACTCATCCTGACAAACAAGACCTCCTAAAAATTCAACAATAGCTTGATATTATCAAGAGGAGTTATTCTCCTTATCAACAAATACAAAACATGCAAATCAAGTGAGGATCATATCTATAGGATACATGGAACACCTAAATTACAACAATAAATACATACGTGTGAATTTTGCATAAACTGGGAATTTTCAACATGACGCTTCAACTTCAAACAACTGTATGGACCTTCAATGATCAGCAAGAGAAGCAAAGTCAGCTGCACTATCTGAGACCAAAAATAATTTTCTGGTGAATAACTCTCATTTATGAAATTTAATGAAATACAAATGAAAATAATTTAAACAAATTTAACTTTGAATGATAGCAATATGGCAATCAACTTCAATTTCTATAGTATATAATTATAAACATAAGTGAAACTATATAAAATATGGTTAATCAAATAAATCCAAGTACATAGTAAAACATTTGATTTGACATAATCAATTTAAACCATTATTCTTAAACCTCATCTTTCTAGAGGACCTTAATAGAACGGAATAACAAGCTGGACACACAGTCCACGAGGGAAAATAACCAAACATGACATAGAGGCCACGAAAACAAGCGTGGATACACGGTCAATGAGGATAAGTAACCAAGCACAGCTTGAAGCCATGAAACAAGCGCAAGTACAAGAACCACAAATAACAAGCGTGAGAATGAATCCCACGAATATCAAGAGTGAGTACTATGCCCACGATCTCAAGCAAGTTTGAGATTAACCATGACGCGCCAAAGACTAATAGTTCCATTGTTAGTGACCAGCGTTCTGTATTATGTCCTCTCAAAACAATTTCAAGTATATATGAGGTCAATTTACCAATATAATAGTAACATAACTTGAAAAGAATATTTTGTAGCATGAGAGTTTACAAAGTCTCGAAACATTTAAAAATAAGGGCATTTTAAAAATAAGACCATCTCAATATAAAAGTTTACAAAGAATATCTCAGAAATTTTCATATCAATTATTTGCATAAAAATTTATAAACGATAAAATGTTATGGAACTATTAACCTTGAATAAAATTAGCATTTCTTTGAAACATATAAATAACAATAAGAAATTGATATAATTTCAACAAAACTATCTTGATGAAATTAGTACTCAAGAAAGTTGATAATTTAATAAAATTATAGCAATTAAAATATCATTTATAAAATTATAATGAGACGTTATTCATGCACCTGATTCCCTCCCAAGCATTCCTCTTTCGACTTATATTCACCCCTTAATCCCCCTAATGTTTAAAACAAATCATGTATTACTCCCATTGCAACTTTGTATAAAATACTCATAATATTTCATTCAATGAATTTATTCTTCTAATATTACATACTCCATTCAACATTTCAATAATTTAACTGAAAACAAAACCATTTTGTTACATTTTCATAAACTTCATAAAATTCATTTAATAAAAATCTTTTTAGCTACATAATGGTATCCATTTCACAACAAATAATTGTCAACATCAAACCCTCACCCACATCTTCCATTTACTTAACCTCAATCTCCAACAACCCCACGAAGATACTACTTAAATTAAACACCCTTCTTTCTTGTTCAAGTTATTATGATACAATACATTCAAATTCTTCTATAGTTCAAGTCAACTTAACAATATCCATAACTAGAAAACCCAACAAGATTCAAATCTTCCTCACAATTCATACATATAAACATAAAACTTGATTATCCATTAATAAACTAGACAAATTTTTTTTTTTTGATCCAACCCACTTTAGTGAATAAAATGTTTCCCGAGTCTAACAAATACAATATTCATCATAATTTTACAGGCCACATAGACTCTTCTTTCTTTCAAAAAATTCATTAAACACTTTATGCAACCAAATTCCTCTTTTACACCTTTTCACAAATGCCTTGTATGCATTTCAAATTTAACGCATAGTGAAAGTGGAGCTAAATCACTAAGAGGGGGGTGAATTGGGGATTTTAAAAATCTTTTTCTGAAATCCTCTGTTTTTGAACACTAAAAACAGAGATGAACTAAAATGAGAGTAGAAGAGCAAGACACAAGGATTTATACTGGTTCGGTCAATCTCTTGACCTACGTCCGGTCCCGGACTCTGGGATTTTCACTATCTCAATTGATTACACACTCTGTACTCAAGAGTAGTTCTCTCACTAGAACTTACTCCCCCTTACAAGTTGCAATCAATGAACCCATCACCAAGTCCCCAGACTTGTGATCCTTTACAATAAATTATTTACAATCAATAAACTCTCTCTAAGAGTAGATAATGATAAACACTGAAGCTTAAAGTGTCAAAAGACACAATACAAGTGAAAACAGAAAGGTAGTTGAAGAACTTTGAATGCTATGCGTTTTCAGCTGGTGTGTTGGTTGTAGAAGACTTGAATGCTGTTCTATTTATACTCAGAGATCATTAAATGACCGTTGTAATTCTTCATATAACCGTTGAATTAATAATCCAGTTGTTGTAGGCTGTTATAGTGTCTTCTCTCACTAATCTTCATTTAATCCAGCTGTGCAGAAGTTCAAAGTTGACTTCTCTGCGAATTAGTCCATTGGAATAGCAACTACTGGATGTGGTAGGTAGACATTAATTCTTTGTAGACGTGTGCAGAAGGATTACCCAAAAGTATGCAACTTTCTGGGTTTTGCATTTAATGTTCTGACATCACTTTTGCTTTATCTTTAAACCTTCAATAAACATTCTCTAATTCATCCGAAACTCTTTGAAAAAGTGGTTAAACATATCTAGGAACATTAGAGATTAATCATTGGAAGTATTAAGATCAAACAAGAAGGTTTAAGGAATTCGCAGAATTTGAAATTATGAGTATGTGCCGAAACCTCGAGGTTTGTTCTTCAAAACTTGAGTTTTGGACTGTAGCAAGTGAAAGAGATTTAAGTCCAAAACATCAAACCTAGAGGTTTCTACTCGGACACTGGAGGTTTTTAAAACGGCGAAAAGTGTCGGCCTTTCGTAGGACAAATACTCGAGGTTTTATCAGAAACCTCGAGGTTTCACTTTGAATATGAAACCTTGCAAAATCGCGCCAAGTGCAAACCCGGAGGTTTTCCAGAAACCTGGAGGTTTTCAAAATCAGTAAAAAGACGTTTGCTCTCTGTATGCCAAAACCTGGAGGTTTTGTGTCAAAACTCGAGGTTTCGCTTAAATGTGGAAATCCTGAGTTTTTGCGCCAAAACAGAAACCTGGAGGTTTGAGAGTAAAACCGGAGGTTTTGTAAGTTGGAAAACATAGATACTTTCTGTGAGGTTTTTCCCCAAAACTCGAGTTTTCTCTTAATTTCTAAAACTTCGAGAAAACTTTATTTAGCTCAAACCTGGAGGTTTTTCACAAAACTGGAGGTTTTAAGAGTTCAAAACTTAGGAGACTCAATGTAAGTCAAAACCTCGAGGTTTTACCAGAAACCTCGAGTTTTCCATTTTCCGAGAAAATGTCGAGAAGTCTCGTATGACGAAACACGGAGGTTTCTGCGAAACCTAGAGTTTTGCTCAGGCCAGAAACCTGGAGTCCTTTTCTGTAAGGCCAAACCTCGAGGTTTGAACAGTAACCTCGAGTTTTCCTCTTACAGTGGGTTTTTCACATTTTGAGAGCAAAACTTTATGCTTTGTTTACAATTATTGGAGATCATCAAAACCCTTAGAGAACTAACACATAGAACAACACCATGACCCAACAATTACCAAAATCACATATTTAAGTTTATTCACAAAGTTTCTTTGATTTAATTTCATAATAGAATCTAACTTTTAATCATAATAAAAAAGAATTCAATTCCATCTTATGTATTCCTCGTATAGTATTAAATAAGAAATACTTCAAACTACTTACTCAAGAAGATCTTTCGCTTCACTGACTTGACTATGTGGAACCCCCAAATTTCTTTCCCTCCTAATCACATGCACTATTCAGCGGACAAGAAGAACAAAGGGAGAGAATAAAGAAGTAGCCACACCATGTATAATAACGCACAAACAAACGAAACACTACCAAAAAAAAAAGACTGTGAAAGTAGAAAAGTCGCCGCTGAAGGGTTTTTAGTGGTGACAAATTGTCGTTACTAATACGACTGTCGCTGATACTTTTAATTTGGTGGCGACATTTGTATGTCGCCGCTGAAGGGTTTTTAGTGGCGACAAATTGTCGCTATTGATACGACTGTTGCTGATACTTTTAATTTGGCGGCAACATTTTTATGTCGCCACTGAAAGTAGACAATCAGCGGTGACATTTGGTCACTGCCGAAAGTACATTTGAAGGTGTGAAAACAAGTGTCACTGTTGAAAGTGGAGTACAGGAATTATCACTATTGAAAATGTATTAATGACAACAACTGTGTCGCCGCTGAAAGATGTTTTAGCTGCGACAACCATGTCGCCGTTGGTACATCTTTCAGCAGCGATCATTGTTGAGGGTTGGAAGTTATATTTTTTAAAAATGTAAATTGCTAAAATTAAAACCTGTACCATATCGATAAAGATCAAAAGAAATTTGAAACTAACAATATATTAATTAGCAATGGTACTAATACAATTCTTAAAACTTAACATCAAGCATTTAAATTTTCTAAACAAGGTCTAAAGATTGTCCATAAAAAAGATCAAACATAAAACTATGAAGAACAACTATTGGGTGGGACAGTTCCATCTTTGCACGTTCTTCTTTGCAAACAAGGTCTAAAGGTTGTCCGTTGGAAAGTTCCATCTTTGCACGTTCTTCTTCAATATTTGCTTCCATCTTTGCACGCTCCTCCTGATTTTTGATTTTTTTATCAAAGCCTCTACTCCATACCCTTTTCCTCTTACATACCTTGACCTCTCACCAAGAACGGTTGTCAATATTTCATCAAAGGTCATTCGAGCATTACTCTCTACCCGTTCTTGTTGTTGTTGGCTAAGATCTTGCAAGTAAGCCTACAATTAAAGCATGAAACAAATGAGATAAAAAAGTCTTGAAGTTAGTATAACATAAAAACACAACGCATACGAACTAAAAATCTGTTAGAATTTCAGGTCACAGCAAACATTTCAAGTGACAGCAAGCAATGTCAACACTATCGGGATTGTGCTCGATGACTAACTTGAAACTGCCTACAATTAGGAAGGTTATGTGTATGGATCTAAATTTAATGCACAAAATTTATAGAATCGACCATCTTGTCCTCCTTTCACTGAAACACTTCGGGGGTCAGGTCAAATTGACTACCTGCCGCTAAATTTGCAGCCACGTCTTCATCGAGCAAATTCTTCTTCAAGGCATTCATATCTCTTTCAAAGGCTATCATTCAGACATGTCATCCTCCGCTCCACTATAGACTGATAATTATCCTGGTGCATAGCAACTCTATGTTGATGTTCCAGATCGTCATCCATGTCTAAGCCCTTCTCTTTGAAGAACTGCCCTTTATGTTTATATAACCCTTTGAAGCAATTACAATACAAGAGTCATTTATTTTTATTATATCAATGGCCAAGTCTAGTTTTAAGATTACTTCAGTGTCATAGTCATACAACAGAATGCTTCCGTTCAATTGCAGCTACGGTTAGCCTTCGCCTTACAGTCACTTAGGTGCTGCAAATTGCTCAACCTGATCAGTAGATCTTCCCTCCTTAGCCCTCTTTTTTCTAAACCAAGTTTTGTTGGAAGAGGCTGCAGGTTAAAATTGGCATGAATTAACAGACACATCTGGAAAACAGCACTATGCCAAGAAAAATAAATGGTAAAAGGCATGGATTTATTAGTTCCAAAAAATACCAAATATCGTGCTTCTGACTTATCTAAAGAAACCAAGTATGTTGCCGGGTCATCTGCATCGTCACCCCGAACCTATTGAGGTATGATAACAAAATTGGCGGGATAGTGTTAAAATAGGAAATTCATTTGGTATGATGAAAACAAATGATAACAATATGAATTTTGACATCTTCCCCAAACATCCCAGAGATATTCTCGAACCTAAGAATACGAGATATCTTCACTTTCATCATACATATCCTTTGGTAGTTGCCACAAAAATCAGATATAAAAGTCAGCGCGCAGCTTCAATATATATAGAGAGAATCTAGCATAAAGCATAATTATTATTATTTTTTTAAAAAAAAAAAAAAAAACTGAAATGTGAATAAAGCTTAATAATGCAGAGGCTTGTCTGTAATATCCCAAATTTTGGGATTTTAAAGTTTGAAGAATATATTGAAAGAAATTATGAAATTTTAGTTTAAAATAATTATGAGAATAATGATTGAAAATTTAGGCTTATTTTTTCCCTTAATTTATGTTGGGAAAAGAATAATTCAAATAAGGAATAAATTATGCCTAAAAATTATAGAAATAATATATGAGAATTAAATGGTGGAAATTGGCCAAATGATTAAATTAATCAGGAATTTATTTTCCAAATATAAAAAATAAATAAATAAATAAAATGAATAAATAATAAATCCAATAGCCCATTACTAACCTCAGCACCAAAACGCAGGAGGCATAACACACACAACAACCCATTAATATTCATTAAACCCAATCCATTGAGACTTGCTCCATCTGATACACAATACAGCACAAATAGTCATTTAACCCAACTCATTACCTATTATATAAACTAGCCCATTTCGATTCCTATTCCCTGACCAGAATTAAACCAATACTTTTATCCTCTCGAATACACAGCGAAAGAGACTGATTAAACAAACAAAGATTATATCAACACCCCCCCCCCCCCCCCCCTCCTCTTCGCCATTTTAGCCAGCTGCTACGCTAGATCAGGAAAAAAAAGGGAGAGAGCCGAACACGTTAAAAGAAAAGAAACACAGCACCAAAAACATAGAAAAGGGAGACACGCAACAGTACTTCTTGAGCTAGCACCGTTTACCTCTAGATATTCTTCCTTTGACCAGGCCCTTCATGCATTATATAACCATACGCTCTGTTTTATCGTCGCATTGTCTCAACCTGTGCCAAGTTGAGAGAGCAAGAGTGAAACCAAGGTAGGAGAGTGGGAGTGAGAGTTGCAGCTGGTGCTCTGTTTCAGATCAGCAAAACAGAGGCGATAGGAACCAGTGAAAATGTAGCGGAAATCAGTGGCAACCGAGGTTAGCTACTGTCATATACGTGCTGGTATCCATGTGTGCTGTTACCTATATATATATATATATATATATTGCTACGCGTGAAACGAAAAGTAAAGGCTTATTGTTTTGCTTGAAAACCCACTGTTTAGTGTATATGTATATATATACATAGAGAAACCACAAGTACTGTTTATATATATATATGCGCAGCTGCACTTGGAAGCTAATGGAAATTTTTTTGTATGGTATAAGTGTGTATATATAGATATTTATATATAGTTACGTTGGAAACCATTGGAAAATGATAAGATAAAATATATGTGTGCATAGGCCGCTGCACGTTGAAGAGAAACGAATGGTTTATTGCACACATACAAGAGAGAGATATATATATATATATATATATATATTATATGGTTGCTGCATATGTAACACCTCAATTCTAGTAGCATAATTGATGTAGGTGACACGTGGTTTTTATAAAATTTGTCCGAGTTTTGAGGTCTGCGAACTTTAGCGTAATGCGGAAACGAAGAAGAGCGTGTCTTAAAAATTTGAACAATGAGTAAGCGATATAAAAATACTCGGACATATGCGATGCGACGATACCGATATATTATAAATTTAGAAGGATTGTTTTTGTGATAAGAATACAAAACTTTATAATTACAATTAACTACATGTAACTATCCTCTTCAACCAAGCCTTGAGTAGACTTGGGGGCCTAGAACTTAACTTCGTTAAATCATCCCATTTGGTAAAAATTTGGATAAAGTCTAGTGGAAGTCTCTTTAAGTATTTACGGCGACTGATTGACTGAACCACATAGACGACCCTTTCTAGTTTAAGCACCAAATGATATGAAATAATTTTATTAGATTCATGCCATAAAGTAAGTTCTGTTGACCTTCTACCCGCATTTACTTTGACCGGTGCCTTCTCACGGCTCCGTCTATCAGCGTCATTTTACGGCTCCATCTACTGGTGCCTTCTCTGGTTCATGATTCTTCCCTGTCTATTAATTAAGACAGAGGTCCAATGCCCATCGGACCTCAGGTAACGGTTAACCTCATGCTTATGTAAACAATATATGTATCACATGTATTCATATCATTTTAGCAAATATCACTACAAAAGCCCATAACAGATGTAGGAAATACATATATGTATGTAAGGCAATAACAATACTGACCAGCCACGCAGTATGTTTGTTATCGTCGCACATTCACCTAGGTGCCACGATGTACGGTTGTGTCCATAGCGCTAGGAAAACTTTCAACGGTATTATCAAAACTATAACCCGTGTATTCATGATTGTATCAAAATAATTAAGACAGAGTCTAAGTTCATAAACACAGCAATTATATATAAGCATAACACAAGCATCAGAGTCAGTGTTACAGTACGCCGCGAACGTACCTTCATTGACGGTACTTCGGTACGTTTTACGGAAAACGATATTTTGACAGCGGTGCAACAGCGGCACAACAACGGTACGACAGCGGTACAATAGCGGTAAGATTACAGATATCCTATAAGGATTATATCGCATTTATCAATATTTAGCATCATAACAGGCATTTTAGGTACAAATTACCATTTTGCCCCTAGTTTGACTAATTGGCGAAATTTCGCCAGAGCTTCGCTACTTTAACCCTATCTCTCCAAAATTTTGACATATCTCTTCTCCCAATATATTTTTGAAATAAATACCATATTTACCCTTTAAACATGATATTTAATCTATCCTGGCAGATTAAAGATAAATCTAGCATTTCTACTATAACTACCGAAAGAAACACCTAAGCTTAAGACTAGGGACCGAAGAACTTACCCAGGGCTTCGCTACACTTTCTCCGGGCTCCTCCTTCTCTCTAACCTCTCTCTAGTTTCGGTTTTGGTGTGGAAAAAAGTGAAGAGGAGTGCCTTCTATTTATAGGCAACATTATGACACTATTCATGCTTTATCAGATCGGATTTCAACCGTCGGATCTTGCTTTTACACATGGCTCCATCTTGAAAGTGGAGCTTAATCACCAAGAGGGGGGTGAATTGGGGATTTTAAAAAATTCTTCCAGAAAAGCTCTGTTTTTCGAAGACTAAAACATAGTAGACTATGGAGTAGAGAAGAATAGCAAGACACAAGGAATTATCGGTTCGGTCCAATCTCTTGACCTACGTCCGGTCCCGGACTCTCTGGGTTTTTCACTATCACAATTGATTACACACTCGCACTCAAGAGTAATTCTCTCACTAGAACTTACTCCCCCTTACAAGTTGTAATCAATGAACCCAATCACCAAGTCCCCCGACTTGTGATTCTTTACAATAAATGATATTCAAGATGAAAAACTCTCTCTAAGAGTGGATAATGATAAACACTCGAAGATTGAATGTATCAACGAGATACTTAGTACGTAAAGACTCAAGAATAGATGAAGGCTTTAATGATTTTCGCTTTCGAGGTCTTGGTTCTTTTGAGAAACTGAATGCTACTCTATATATACTAAGAGAGCATTAGATGACCGTTGCCGACTCCATATATCCGTTCGAGACTTGGATCAATTCGAAAATCTAGCGTTGAGTCCTTAGTTGCTTGAATATAGCCGTTGAGAGAACTTTAATTGAATATTTGAATGTTGGCTCCAAGAGAATATTTCCCATGTCTTTGTTATGCTTAGTGGAGGACAATGTATAATGTTCTCCATTTGTTTGAGATGATGGATGCTAGCTTTTGTCTTGGAGAATGGTTGTGCAACTTTCTAGGTTGTCATCATTTTGCTTTGTATGGGAGATATAATAAAATATTGCAAGTTGTCAGAGTAGTTGTTTTAATATTTATCAAAACAAACTTTGATCTCCTGAAATCTCATGAGCAAACTGGTTAAACATAGCTGGGAATACAGAGAATTAATAATGGGAAGTATTAAGATCAAACATGAATGTTTCACAAATTCGTCAGATTTGAATTTCAAATTCTACGACTCATACTTGAGTATGTTATTCTATACTCGAGTGTGTCACTGTGCACTAATGTCTATACTTGAGTATGAAGAGTGATACTTGAGTATGATTCTTACGAGAGAGCATTATCGTGACTTAAGCTTTGGTCTATATCTTTGAAGTGAAAGTCATACTCGAGTATGTCATTCCATACTTGAGTGTGAAACTTTTAATATGAAAATAAGTTTAAGTCCAAAGTCTCTATACTTGAGTATGTAGATCTATACTTGAGTATGCAAGTCTTTCAAAAAGAAATAACTTTCTCAGTATGTCCTATACTTGAGTATGTACAGCCATACTCGAGTATGAAATTATTTTGAAAGACTCTTTGAAATCTGTTTCACGACCACACTTGAGTATGTAAAGTCATACTTGAGTTTACAAAGCTTTGGGGAAAGAAGAATATCTTTCTGTATGACTCATACTTGAGTGTGTGACTGCATACTTGAGTATGCTTATATATGAAACTTTTGTAACTTTCTGTAAGACGAATACTTGAATATGCACATGTATACTTGAGTATGGATAGGCATGTGAGAGATTTGAAAGCTTTTTTGTTCAGACTATACTCGAGTGTGCATTCTTATACTCGAGTATGATTAATCTTAAAAGAAACGTTAGATAGCCTCTGTAGGTTCCATACTTGAGTTTAGAAGACTTAGACAAATATTCAAGTAGTCTCTGTGTGATCTATACTGGAGTATGCAAAGTCATACTCGAGTGTAGCTTGGTGTAAAGCTTAGAGTGCTCTCTGTGAGGACTATACTTGAGTATACCCATGGATACTTGAGTATAGTTCAGTTTAATCAAATTTGTGCAATTCTCTCGGTAAGTCCATACTTGAGTGTAGATTCCCATACTTGAGTATGGCTTTGACATGACAAGTTTTTAACATTCTTTAAATTGTGTTTACAATTGTCAATTATCATCAAAAACATATAGAGAACTAACATTCTCCCCCTTTTGATGATGACAACACTTGTAAACCAATATTTCAAGAGTTTAAGGAAGTCTTGCATTTTGAAATGAAAATGTTCAAAGTTGGATGACTTTGCGAGTACGAAGTATGTAAAGATGCATCACTTGAAAACTAAATTTGCAATTGACATAATAGAGATGAACAAGTAGGAACCAAGTCAATAAGTACACTAACTCGTTTTATATCGAGAATCAAAACATGAAATACATAAAGCGAGAGTAAAACAAGGTGCAAAAATATTAAATTAGACTAAGACTAAAGGCTAGACTAAGACTACATTTCAAATGCAACCTCAAAAACACTCTTTGCCTTAAACTATTCTTTTGCCTTAAACTATTCTTTGCCTTTCTCTCCCCTTTGTCATCGTCAAAAGGTGGAGCCGAGATTAAGGGTTCTTGGAGAAGGTTAATAATAGGGGTAGGTGGAGGAGACTTAGGTAGGTATCAAGTATAGGAGTAGGCGAGAACCATGGTGGCAGGAGTGTTGGGAGAGGATAGGTTCAGGATTTCAGTTGTGGGATTAGAGGTAGTATGGAGGGGACTAGTGAAGATGAATGATGGTGATGAAGTGGAGGGTTCTGGATCAGTCTTAGGCATGGAAGTGGAGGAACCAAAAGGAAAGTCAGATGGATTCTGACCACTCAAGTGAAGGTGCTTGAGTATTTTCTCAACTTTGTCATCGAGACTCACTTGGGAAACCAGCAGGGTAGATAATTTTGCGTCGTGATCCATGATCTGATCAGATAATTCAAGGTGAGTTCGCTCAAGTTGCTCTTGTAGTTTCTTGTTTCTGAATCAGGAGACCGTCAACATCTTCCTTTAATACATCCCGTGCATCTACCATCGATCATTTCCTCGTTTAAGTTCTGCTACTAGCTTTCCCATCTCAAAGTCAATTCTAATGGATAGCTTGGCGATTGCAGCATCTACCATCCCTTGAATTCTTGTTTCCAGATCAGAAGGAGCAGATTGAGTTTCTTCATATGCTTGAGACTGCTCTGGAATTGCTGATGCTGGAGCCTGTGAAGTTTGAGGCTGAGATCTCGAAGGAGCTCTTGATTGACCAGAGCCTTCTTCTTCAAAGCTTATTCTCATTAAGTTCAGTTGAGCTTTTCCAAAAGTGGGGGGCAACTTCATTGATTCCGGAGAGCCTACATACAGATTTTATGATAAAACGGATAATGACGTAAATCAAGGATGGAAAAGGAATGTGGGAAGACTTTCTAGAGGTGAATCTAAATTTAGACATTTCTGGAAGATCCATTCTCCTAGATTGATAGGTACCTTCTTCACAAAAGCAAAGTAAAGGTAGAGTAGTCCTTTTGTGCGAAATGAGTGAAACTTCCTCCCTTCTGGAGAAAATTCCTTGAGAAAATGTACCAAATTGTTCGATTGATAGGAGACATTGATCCAGGTTTGAAGGAAAGTGTGCGATGCTGATTTTCAGGAAATGGCTCATTGGGTCTAAGTGTAGAAAAGATCTCTTGATTGCTATAGGTGGGTGGAGATTCAGAAGGAGGATTAGAAACTTTCAGTATAGTGTTCAGGATGGCTGAGAGAGAGTGAATTTAACACCCTTGACAAGTGGTTGAAATTTGTTCCTCAACTAACTCATCATCGGAATTGAGTATGTTGTCCGATTCCATATTGAAGTAAAATATTTTGACTAAATTGGGAAAATATGGAGCGAGAGATAGAAACAAAGGATTCATAGGGTTTGAACCAAGGTGATAGGTCGAGATTGCACTCTTCCTTTAATTTACTCGATTGAGAATGACAACGGGAGAATTCTTTGGGAACAAAATTTTCTTTGAATTTAGCATTATGTTCGGATGAAAAGTAAGTAGGTGAGACAGAGAAACCTTCCGGAGCATCCGTATGTAGGTGAATGTCCTCAATTGCATTGGCCATGACAAGATGGTACTTGAGGTTCCGAGGTCATGGGATGTCTGAGCTTTCTGAGAGACTGAAGGTTGAGATTTGGTTGAGCTTTGCCCTTGCTCATGAGTGGAAGGAAGCTTCGACCTCTTAGCTTTGGGAGGCTTAGGAACCTCAGACATTTTCTGCTTCCGTTTGGCCTTAGGCTCAGGGTCCTCAACTGGCTTTGAGTCTGGTTCCTTGAAGGTGATCCCTTTGGATTTGGGTTTCGCAGCCTTCTGAGATTTTGAGGTTTCCTTCGAACTCATAGAAGCTTCTGGGATATTTTCGCTCACCCCTCTAATCGAACGATCAACGCCATAGTGAAAGCGATTGGGAACAATTTTCACTCTTGTAGGTCGTGGAGGAGGAGGAGGAGGCAACGACTTGGAGTTTTCCGATCGCCGGAGATTTCTTGGGGTTTTGATTTGGAAGACATTTTAGGGTTTATGCAAGAAATTTGAGCGACGAGATGAGAGAGTCGAAGGTGAGAAGAGATATCGTTTTAGGGCAAACCGCGAGTATGAGGTTGAGTTTGAAAGAACATGAACAGGGGTATATGTATATTCATACCTAGCCATACTCGAGTATATACTAACACACTTGAGTATAGGAAATTTTACCAACCTGGACTTCAAAGGTGTAAGGTGAACCTTTGAAATTCCGCCACTCATACTCGAGTATGTACTTACATACTTGAGTATGTATTTTCTTCAAGGCATGGTTGCTCTCGTCTTGCGTATACTCGAGTACATAACTTATACACTTGAGTATAGATCTTTCATGGAGAACAAGATTTCTTTCTGACCCCGACATACTCGAGTATAGTATCCTACACTTGAGTATGCTTCTTTTGACAGCAAACATCAGTATTTTAAGCATCCTGCATAAGACATAACTAGACACTCCGATGCTTAAATTAGTTTTTAACGATCATCAAAATCATAACTAACATTGAGACTTAAAGAAATACTCACAACTCATTGGGATTTACCATTCCCAATTCTCTTCGTATGAAATTAAATTGCTCCTTTGCCAATGGTTTGGTGAAGATGTCAGCAAGTTGAAGATGAGTTGGGATGAACATGACTTTGACATCTTTCTTCTGAACATGATCCCTTATGAAATGATGCCTCACATCAATATGCTTGGTCCGAGTATGTTGAACTGGATTCTTGGCCAAGCTTATTGTGCTTGTATTGTCACACAATATTGGGATCTCCTTCGATTGATTCCCAAATCGAGATAGTTGTTGCCTGAGCCATAAGACTTGAGCACAACAACTAGAGGCAGCTACATATTCAGCTTCAGTGGATGATACAGCTACACTTGTTTGCTTCTTGCTAAACCAAGAAACAAGTGAGCCACCAAAAAATTCACATTGGCCACTTGTGCTCTTCCTATCTCGTCATATAGCCGGCATGGTCCGAATCGAATATGCCACCAAATGTTCAAGTTGACCTTTAGGAAACCATAGTCCAAGAGTCTTTGTGTCAGCAAGGTATTTGAATATCCTCTTCACATTCTCAGCATGAGACTCCTTGGGAGCTGATTGAAACCTTGCACACATGCCCACACTAAATTGGATGTCCGGCGACTTGTTGTGAGATAGAGCAATGATCCTATCATTCCTCTATATTTCGTTATGTTGAAATCCTTGCCCTCTTCATCAAGCATCCAAAGGCAAGGCAAGAGAACTCATTGGAGTGTCAGCTCCATTGCATTGATCCATCCCAAACTTCTTCAGCAGATCATTGAGGTACTTGGTCTGAGATATGAAGATTCCATCTTTTCTTTGTTTGATTTGCAGACCAAGGAAATAATTGAGTTCTCCCATCATGGACATCTCAAACTCTCCCTGCATATTCTTAGCAAAATCTTCACACAAAGCATCATTAGAAGCACCAAATATAATATCATCAACATAAATTTGCACAATTAAAATTTCACCAAGCTTATTACTCTTAATGAAGAGAGTTGTATCTCGCTTTTCCTCTAATAAATTCTTGATCAAGAAGAATTTGCTTAATCGCTCATACCAAGCTCTAGGAGCTTGTTTAAGGCCATATAGGGCCTTTTGAGACGATATACATGATCTGGATGATGATTATTTTCAAAACCAGGAGGTTGTTCTACATATACTTCCTCTTGAATAAAACCATTTAGAAAAGCACTTTTTACATCCATTTGATAAAGCTTGAACCCTTTGACACAAGCAAAGGCTAGAAGAACTCTTATGGCTTCCAATCTTGCCACCGGAGCATAAGTTTCTTCATAATCAATTCCTTCTTCTTGATTATAGCCTTTAGCAACCAATCTTGCCTTGTTACGGACAATGATTGCTGATTCATCTCGTTTGTTCTTGAATACCCATTTAGTGCCAATGACCGGATGGTCCTTAGGCCTAGGTACCAAATCCCAAACTTGATTTCTATCAAATTGATGTAACTCCTCTTGCATAGCTATCACCCAATCATTGTCCGAAAGGGCTTCATCTATTTTTGAGGGTTCTATATGAGATATAAAAAGCGAGAGAAAGTAACTTCATTCAAAGTGCTATTCCTAGTTCTTACTCCTTGATGTACATCTCCTATCACTTGGTCCAAAGGATGATTCCTTATGAACTTCCAAGCTCTAGGCCGAGACTCGATCGGGATTTTCAATATCGTTTTGGGGATCAGCCTCAAAAACATCTTTAGGATTTTCAATAGATGCGGGAGTAGTTTTTGAAAAGAACTGATTTTTGAAAACATTTTCTTCATCATCATCCAAGGATTTATCAAATTTGGATTCACGAAAACAACATGCATAGACTCTTCAACAATTCGAGTACGAGTATTGAAAACTCTATAAGCTTTACTTCTATTTGAATAACCCAAAAATATACCTTCATCTCGCCTTGGGATCAAACTTTCCCAAGTTATCCTTACTATTGTTGTGGATGAAACACTTGCATCCAAACACATGCGGATGAGCGATTTGGCTTTCTTCCCTTGTACAATTCATAGGAGGTTTTGCCCAACTTCTTCCGGAGATATGCCCGATTTGAGATGTAGCAAGCGGTGCTCATTGCATCAAATTTTAACACTTGAGAAGTTTTGTTTTCGTTCAAAGCATAGCTCTTGCCATCTCGTAAGAACTCGGTTCTCTTTCTCTCTACAACTCCATTTTGTTGAGGAGTTCTCGGGGTGAGAAGTTGTGATCAATTCCCATGTTATCGCAGAACTTAGCAAATGCATGGTTCTCGAATTCTCCTCCATGATCGTTCGAATTCCCGAAAAGAGAGACCTTTCTCGTTTTGGACCTTCTTGGCAAAAACAACAAACCGATCAAATGTTTCATCTTTTGAAGATAGAAATATAGTCCAGAAAATCTAGAAAAATCATCAACTATGACCGAGTATAAAGATTGCCACCAAGGCTTTTTACTCTATTTGGTCCAACTAGATCCATATGAAGTAGTTGAAGAGGTCTATTAGTTGAAATTTCATTTTTAGATTTGAAGGAAGATTTGGTTTGTTTTCCTTTTTGATGTGCATCACAAACCATGTCGTTTTTAAATCGAAGTTTTGGAATACCAATAACCAAATCCTTTTTGAGTAATCTGTCAAGTTGGATCATATTGACATGAGCTAATCGCTTGTGCCATAGCCAACTATCATCTAGATTACTAACAAAACATTTTTCAGAACGTGAGCCATTTCTAGAGAGATTAAGTGTATAACAATTTCCATCTCTAGGAGCTCGAATAAAGCTTTTGATTTAATATTTTCTAAAGAGAGAACATCCTTGCTTACTATCAAGCATTCCTCGAATCAAAGATAACTAAGTTACCTTTATCGTGCTTTGGCTTACACCGAGGAGATTGTGGCAAAGGCCTTCAACAAGGTAGACATCTTTGATTTGTGGTCCTTCATTGTTGCCAATTTCACCAATTCCAAAGAATCTTTCCAGATTGGTTGCCACCAAAGGTCACCTTGCCACCATCTTTGGGCTTGATTGAAGCAAACTTGGATTGGTCTCCGTCATATGTCTTGAGCATCCACTATCAATGTACCACTTGTTGGGATTTGATGCTCTTAGACAAACCCGCAAGACAGACACAAGATCAAGTCTTAGGTACCCATCTTTTCTTGGGTCCTTTGGGGTTAGTATGTGTCTTAGGAACCTTGTAGGATCCTTTAGGCACCCATTGATAGTTTCCCATGGGCTTACTCTTTCCTTCCTTTTTATGAAAACAGGAAGAGGTAGTATGACCCTTTCGATTACAATAATTGCAATGTGCAAAAGGATTTGAAGAATGAACTGATTTTTGAAAATAATTCAAATAACTTTTCTCCAAATTTCCTTTTCCCTCTTCTTTTATCAAAACTTGGTTTGTATCCAATTCCTGATCTGTCATTTGTAAATTTTTGTTCTTTCAAGATGACATTGAGCATTTCACTACCTCTAGTGAATTTCTCAAGTGCCTTTGTAAGATGTAAATTCTTTTCTTTAGATCGTGAGTTTTCACAAGAAGCATTTTCAAGATGGGAGAGCTTTTCAACTTGTAGTTCAAGAGTTACATTCTTCTTTTTCAAAGCAAGATATTTTTCAGCAAGTTTTTCAAATTCTGTTTGAACAGCAATGTATTCAGTAAACAATTCATAGTAAGATGGTTTTGAATCGTATACCTCATCATTGCTGTCATGTTGCTTCTTCTTCTTCAAAGAACTAAGCAAATGTTTGCTTTGTCTTCCTCATCGCCTTCATCTTCATCGATGAGCTATCTCCCCAAATAGCTGAAACATAGGCTTTCTTTTTGAATCGGTTGAACTTCTTCTTTTCTTTGTCCTTGTTGTTCAGCTGGGGGCACTCAGTCTTGATATGGCCAGGCTTTTCACACTCGTAGCAGATAATTGGCTTCTTTGCTTCAGTGCTGGAGCCACCTTTGTGAAATTTCTTGTAGCCCTGATCCTTTCGATAGAATCGTTTGAATCTTCGAACGATCATGCCTAGCTCTTTTTCTTCGTCTTCTTCTTCATCATCATCATCGATCTCTTTAGCTTCTTTGATTGCCTTGAAAGCTATTCCTTTGCTCTTTTGTTGATTTCATCAAGTCCCTTTCGAACTTCATCTTTCCTTCATATTCAGCAAGGCTACCAAAGAGAGTCGCTACGAGATGCCATGGATGCGCCATGGGCTTCTTCGATGGCGTTGACCTTGGCTTCCCATTCCTTGCTAAGAATGTTCAAGATTTTTTCGACTTGAACAGTTGATCATAGACTTTTCCTAATGCAGCAAGTTGATTGATGAGATGAGTGAATCTAAGTCGGAACTCACCAATTGATTCCCCCGACTTCATACGAAGAAGATCGTACTCGATCGAGAGTGTTGACTCTATTTTCTTTGACTCCGGTGGTTCCTTCATGAGCTAGTTCCAAGGCGTCCCACATAGCCTTTGCGAAGTTAAAGTGCATACTCGAAAATATTCACTTTGACTTAAAGCACGAAGCATGAGGATAGCCTTTGTTGAGGACGACCCGCCTTCTTGTCATTTTCATCATATTCCTCTTCAAGCTTTGGAGTCCTTACTCCATCTTCAGTAGTTGATGGTACATAGTCTCCTCTTTCGAATACTCTCCAGAGACCAAATTCAGAAGCCATTACAAAGACTTTGAATTTGCCCTTCCAGAATGAGTAATGCTCTCCGGTGAATCCCGGTGGTCGGTTGATCGAAGCTCCATCGTAAAATACCTTCCATAGTGATCCTTCTCGAGATGTTAATCTCTTTTAGAGAAGACCTTGCTCTGATACCAAATGAAATTCCGTAGATACTCAAATTTCATGGTATCTTAATCTAATTTTACGCACCGCCTCACGGCCAAAGGAATGGGGACCGTTTTAAAGCCAATGCTTCGCCACATCACACCGTGAGAACCCCGATCATGGTTACCGTTAACTAGCTCGATACCAAATGAAAGTGGAGCTAAAACAAGAGGGGGTGAATTGGGGATTTTAAAAAATTCTAAAAGCTCGTTTTTCGAAGACTAAAACATAGTAGACTATGGAGTAGAGAAGAATAGCAAGACACAAGGAATTATACTGGTTCGGTCCAATCTCTTGACCTACGTCCAGTCCCCAGACTCTCTGGGTTTTTCACTATCACAATTGATTACACACTCGCACTCAAGAGTAATTCTCTCACTAGAACTTACTCCCCTTACAAGTTGTAATCAATGAACCCAATCACCAAGTCCCCCGACTTGTGATTCTTTACAATAAATGATATTCAAGATGAAAAACTCTCTCTAAGAGTGGATAATGATAAACACCGAAGATTGAATGTATCAATGAGATACTTAGTACGTAAAGACTCAAGAATAGATGAAGGCTTTAATGATTTTGCTTTTCGAGGTCTTGGTTCTTTTGAGAAACCTGAATGCTACTCTATATATACTAAGAGAGCATTAGATGACCGCGCTCCATATATCCGTTCGACTTGGATCAATTCGAAAATCTAGTTTGAGTCCTTAGTTGCCGAATATAGTCGTTGAGAGAACTTTAATTGAATATTTGAATGTTGGCTCCAAGAGAATATTTCCCATGTCTTTGTTATGCTTAGTGGAGGACAATGTATAATGTTCTCCAAACTGCTTTGCATGATGGATGCTAGCTTTCTGTCTTGGAGAATGGTTGTGCAACTTTCTAGGTTGTCATCATTTTGCTTTGTATGGGAGATATAATAAAATATTGCAAGTTGTCGAGTAGTTGTTTTAATATTTATCAAAACAAACTTTGATCTCCCGAAATCTCATGAGCAAACCGGTTAAACATAGCCTGGGAATACAGAGAATTAATAATGGGAAGTATTAAGATCAAACATGAATGTTTCACAAATGGCCGATTTGAATTTCAAATTCTACGACTCATACTTGAGTATGTTATTCTATACTCGAGTGTGTCACGTGCACTAATGTCTATACTTGAGTATGAAGAGTGATACTTGAGTATGATTCTTACAGAGCATTATCGTGACTTAAGCTTTGGTCTATATCTTTGAAGTGAAAGTCATACTCGAGTATGTCATTCCATACTTGAGTGTGAAACTTTTAATATGAAAATAAGTTTAAGTCCAAAGTCTCTATACTTGAGTATGTAGATCTATACTTGAGTATGCAAGTCTTTCAAAAAGAAATAACTTTCTCGTATGTCCTATACTTGAGTATGTACAGCCATACTCGAGTATGAAATTATTTTGAAAGACTCTTTGAAATCTGCTTTCACGACCACACTTGAGTATGTAA
The DNA here is from genome assembly GCA_019022615.1 of Acacia melanoxylon. Classification (NCBI taxonomy): domain Eukaryota; kingdom Viridiplantae; phylum Streptophyta; class Magnoliopsida; order Fabales; family Fabaceae; genus Acacia; species Acacia melanoxylon. The sequence continues at coordinate 5,017,909 of JAFJYJ010000046.1, forward strand.
AGTCATACTTGAGTTTACAAAGCTTTGGGGAAAGAAGAATATCTTTCTGTATGACTCATACTTGAGTGTGTGACTGCATACTTGAGTATGCTTATATATGAAACTTTTGTAACTTTCTGTAAGACGAATTCTTGAATATGCACATGTATACTTGAGTATGGATAGGCATGTGAGAGATTTGAAAGCTTTTTGTTCGACTATACTCGAGTGTGCATTCTTATACTCGAGTATGATTAATCTTAAAAGAAACGTTAGATAGCCTCTCGTAGGTTCCATACTTGAGTTTAGAAGACTTAGACAAATATTCAAGTAGTCTCGTGTGATCTATACCGGAGTATGCAAAGTCATACTCGAGTGTAGCTTGGTGTAAAGCTTAGAGTGCTCTCTGTGAGGACTATACTTGAGTATACCCATGGATACTTGAGTATAGTTCAGTTTAATCAAATTTGTGCAATTCTCTGGTAAGTCCATACTTGAGTGTAGATTCCCATACTTGAGTATGGCTTTGACAGCAAGTTTTTAACATTCTTTAAATTGTGTTTACAATTGTCAATTATCATCAAAAACATATAGAGAACTAACACATCTTGGCCATTAAAACCCCTTGATCGACCTCCCCCTATGTCATCTTCCAAAAGATGACTTCATCCAAGTGATGTCATCACTTGCTTTATGAGCCGGTACCGATAAAGTTCCCTGTTCGGTGTTCTAATCGCGTAATGTTGAAGAATCTCAAAAATTCGGCAACACAGCGCTGAAGGTCTATTCATCCTCTTTCAAAATACTTGGGTTAGCTAAATTTTTGATCACATTAAGGGTATTCCGTTGCCTGCCGAACATTTTTGGACAGACGCCAACGTTTACGGAAATGACTTCCGGTAACACCCACTTTTGGACAAAAATTCGCTGGTTTATAATATGTCCTGACCTAAGAAATCTAGTTCATGGTTTTTCACAACGGATTTATTTTTCATTGGTTCTCATTTCTACTATCTGTCCTTTAATTTTTTCATCCTATCTCTTAATTACTCCGTTGGTCTCAGAAATGACTTCGGAGATAGCCCACTCCGGGATAAAATTTTACTTGTTTTTTTATTTATTTTCTAATTAATTTACTTATATCTTATATTATCCTATTAATTACTTAATTAGTCACTTACTAATTGTTGATAATTTTCTTAATTAGGATTAATCATTATCTCATAACTATTTCACTGACATTGGTATTTTATATCTCATGCATTATATTAAAAATCATGGGGCCAATTAGGGTTTCCAAAAAAATATTAAATTTTAACCTTTATTATTTCCGAGGAAATAATTTATTAAATTGCTATAATTAAGGACAATACTTCCCCTAATTTTTAATAATTATTTAATCGCCCTTTAAGATTTATCATAATATTTTCAGGCCATTTTATGCCTCATAAATGCATTTTTGGCATTTTGGCACCTTATCTCCTCTAATTTTGACAGAATTTTACTTTTAGTAAATAAGATAATTATGCTCGTTATTTGAGACCACATATTTACCTATTTTAAATAGGTAATATTCATTCAAAAATATTATTTAGGATATATATTATTTATTTAAATATAATAATTATCCGGGTATTACAACATAAGAAAGCAAAGGGGAGTTACTTGAATAATATATATTGAAAGTTGCACATGAACCACCAGGAAACTAAGTTCGTTGCACATGTGAATATAGTAGAAAGAAGTAGATATATGTATTAACTTGTTGTCATACGTGTTGACTTTGCTCTCATATATTATCAAAGAGTTGCTATCTTATATATATATATATATATATGCTTGCGCGTGCGTGAAGCATAGGAATATGGTGTGGGGGTTTAAAAAGTTCAAAAGCCTTATATGTGTGTGTTTATATGTGTGTGTGTGTATATATATATATCATGTGGAGGCATATGTTACAAATCAAAAGTTTGATATGATGTTCTTATATATATATATATGAATGCATTACTAATATGTATAAAACCAAAAAGCTTACTGTTCCCATAAAACATATGTACGTGGGGTGTTGTTGATTTTGTCTATACATATTTATATACCTTCATTTTGTATATATGGCCTGAAGCCCAGAACTGTACTGCATATATATAACACATGATCCCAAAGCCTTAATGTTATATATGTTGAATACATATATAGGTATCATATTAAAGCACATTTTATGTGGTGTTAGCATTTACTAGACTCCTAATTTAAAGTGTTAGGATAGCCTATGAAAGTTTAAAATAATTATAGAGAGATACCAATAAATATAATAATAATAATAATAATAAATTATTATTATTATTATTATTAGGAAAGGAAATAAGTAATAAAATAGATAAATAACATTATTATTTATTAGGGAATAAATAATAAAGGGAGTTATTAATTAATAATAAATAAAAGAGTGTTATTATTAATTAATGATAATTAAAAAGGGCATTACTAGTAAGGGAACTTTTAGGGGTTAATCCATTTTTAATCATCTAAAAATTAATTCGCGTAGTTAGTTACTTTGCGACGCAAGAAGTGACTAATGACAATGATAAAATTTATATGCATATCTTGACACCTCTACTAATCTGAGTACCTTTGGACGAATTAAGGATTCAAACTTGAAGTGGGTAACTGTTATCCTATTAGCTTGTATTTATGTATTCATGTATGACTGATCATGGTTGCTAGATAATTTGCATGTGTGTATCCTAGTTATGGATTGAGGCTACGGTCCTTGACCGATAACTGCGGTTACGGTGCGACTTGTTTAATGTGAATTATTCTATGCTTATACATGTGTTATACTGTCATTTATACTTCATACCTACATATGAGATTAACTATTACCCCTGGGATTCATTTATTTGAACTCCAAACCGCATGAAAGAGACAGGTAGTGGATCGGGATCGGGAGGAAAGATGCAGCTGTAAGGGTTACAACAAAAGGGACTTTTGAGATAGTACGAGTAGATGGACTGTATAATTTCGTTTATCATTTGTCTATTTTTGGATTGATGTATTTACATCCCACTATGGGATAGATATCACTTGTGATAGGATAGATTCAAATCACGAAAAATTTATCTTCATATTTTCAAACTAAATTATTTTTATGAAAGTTTTATTCCGCAATTTAGTCGTTCAAATTACTACTTCGATGCATGTGCGCTATAACTCTGATAAATAAATACGCATTTAGGATGGGTGTTACATTGTCTACCTCTCCAGGTGTTGGGACCATGTATCCCATAATTTTCTCAGAATTTTCCTGATCTGGACCTTTTGTAATATAACTTCTCATAATTGCCTGTATATGACAAATGGATAGGAGTCAAAATCTAACACATTCAATAGTCATTACCACAAATAATCAAAACACGTTTTAAAAAAGTACTGGATGTGACATCACATGAAGGATTAGAAAATAATCAATGTCTACCTCTGATCAACACAAGAAATGAAAATAATAATGCTCACAAAAACTCCATCAATGATCATCGCCTCCACATATGAAATAATCAACACAAGAAATCAAAATAATAATGCTTAAAAAAATAGAGAGAAAGCTTAGACTAATCAAACACTAATTGTTTTGGAGGGAAAAATAGAGAGAAGGCCCCGTAGGGCTTTCATTTTTCCAATTAAGTTAAATGGAGAGAAGTGTGAAATTTTTGGAGGGAAAATAAATTTACTTTTGTATTGGAGAGAATATGTGAATATTTTAGAAGAATAATTGTTTCTAATGGGGAAAAATGCTTCTGGAATTTTTATAACATTAAATATTATATAAATAATATATGTTTCTTTGATTGCATCAGTTGCCAATTCACTCAAGTGGCGTGAGCGTTTTAATTGAGACTACATGTCTTGTGTTTGAACCACAATTGGCATGCTGAATGTTTTTGAATGATATTATCACTTCGTTTCAAAAGTATACTACTTATAAAAAACAAGTATAATAAATTTAATTATAATATAATTGTATTATCCTAAACAATTAATTATATTGTATACTCCTCTCAATTGTATTATCCCTCCCTCCCTTTCACACACTCCATCTCTCACTTCCCCTCTCTCTCTATCAAACTATCCCTCTGTCATGCTCACACTCCTTTCCTCACACATACATTATATCTTTAATTCTCTATCTCTCACACACATACATATATACCAGTACAAAATAATTAGAGTAAAATACTTGACAGAGATTTGCCGTGATCTCCCAAAATACCAGATTAGAAAAAGATTTGCTGTATAATGTAACCTGGGTCGTTTCTCTCAAGGAATTTGCAGTGGGTTTAAATCAAGCAATAAAAAACGAATAATAACAAATTGGGGGGTTTTTGATTTAAACATATTGAAAACGAAATTAAACTAAACAGAATGAAATATGCAGATGCAGAAACAGATTAAAACGGTTAAAGACGATTAAAAACAGTTAACCCAGAATTGGGATTCCATAACCTTCATCGGACAAACAGATAATAACCAAATTTGTGATTGATTCTGGACGAACCGAGATCTCTGCGTTCGTCCAGATATTCCCTCGACTAGACGATCGTCTAGCATTTGATCGAACACGTGGCGAGCTTGCTGTACGATCGCACAACGCTCTCTCAGAACCCGGTCCGACCTATGTCCTTGGGATATCAATCTAGGTATTAAATCTAATACCTAATCCACAATTATAATCGGATCCGATTAAAATAAACAAAGATGATTCCAGATTACCGAATGAAGCGCATATCCTCTGGATTTTTTGGAACCCTCAATCCATAGGTTAACCCACGAAACTTAGCCGAGCATGGCTAAGCAAAATGCAGAAGAAAAGATGAAAAACGCGAAGAACACGAAGAACATGAAGAACACTTCGAGAGAATTTGAAAACTCCTATTTTGATCCACCAAAGTCTAAAAACGTGAATGAGAATGTGTTTGTGGTGGCTGCCGCCACACTTAACCTAAAATGGAAAAACGAAAATGGGGCTCCAATCCAATTCAGGCCTAAAAAAAAAAAAAAACGGGCTTTAATTACAAATTCAAGCCCAATTAAAATTCCGACTTCGGCTCCAAAATCGACCGCCCTCTTGTCCGAATTTGCCCTTCATGTCTTCATAAGAATTGTAGCTCTCGAATCATCGGAATATGAAACAAAAATGAGGCAAATCTGATGTCCGGTTCAAGAGTTATGCTAGGAATAGTGAAGCAATATAAAACTGGAATTTTATTATTAAAAATGGCTAAAATATAATAAAAGGCCCAAAGCCCAAATAAGTATAAAAGCCATTATTTATTAACTAAAGAGTCCTAAATTATTAATCAAGAGATAAAAAGAAGTGTATGAAATATTCAATTATCAAATTCCCCCACACTTATCTTTTTGCACTCCTGAGCAAAATTCAAAGAAAAAGACCTAAAGAAGAAACTCTTCTTTTCTAACAATTGCTAACAATACAAAAATTGAACAAGGGACATAAAGCTTCATTAGAACCAATCAATCAAGACCCAAAATCCCTTAATCTCAAATTACAATTCCTGGTAATCTCAATCAATGATGCTAATCACAAATGATGGTCTCTCAAATGATGCGTTCAATCAATCAATCTCTCAAGTGTTTAAGGTAAATAAGTGTATCGCTCAAATTCTACTCAAGAAAATTGTTCTACCATAAGCTTGCTCAATTTCTACGTCTCCACTACTCATAACACATGCATGCACAAATCAAGAGAGCTTATTATTAAAGGTTGTAATGGGGTTAGGGTGAAGGTAGGTAATATAGTATGGAATGAGAAGCTAAGCACCAAAGAAATTAAAAAGAGCATTGATTAGGCTTGTAACACAAAACTTTTATGAAAAATTTTATAAAAAAAGCATTCTCTATGTATGAAAACTTTTATTTTGCTCATATATCTCCTTTCTTTCTATGTATTTTCTTTCTTTCTTTTTCTTTCTTTCTTTTTTTTTTTTTTTTTTTTTTTTTTTGAGAACTATATACATATACACAATGACAAAATCAAATATCTCCCCCACACTTAAACTATTGCACTCCTGAGCAACCCCCACACTTAAACACAAAACCAAGGTGAAACCAATGCTCAATAAATTTCCAAGGTGCGGAATAAAATGGTTTTACGCTTAGGCTTGTAATGTGGTTTAGAAAAGAATGAGTCGAAAAGGCACAAATGGGCTAGCAAAGGAAACATAATGTAAGGGAAAACTATTTGGCCAAAGTGGGGAAAATAAAAGAAAGAAAACAAGCTTCTATCATATTTATGCATGTAAGTGAAAAATGTAGTTTCAAAAAGAAAAGGAGCAAGTTCTAGAGAACACAAATCAAGAGCAGATGCACACATGAAAGAAAGAATGGCAAAAGATGAATTCCATTCATGCAGGCCCAAAACCTCACAAGGTCAATACCAACTTAGGCAATCAACAACATCAAATCAACTACCAAGACATGCAATCGAAGAGTCAGGAATTGCAGACCAAACGAATGATCCATTAAAACCAAAATGTCCAAGTTCATAATATGTAGCAATCATAGAAAGAGAGGCGTATTTATTTTCAAAAAGCAAAGTAGAAAAAAGAAAACAAATAAAAGAGATAGAGGGAGAAGAAAGAAGAATACTCCCCAAGGGTTTAAGGAGGATAAGTGGCATCAATGAGGAGAATCTCTGCTTCCTCAGGCTGTTGCTGGGATCCCTCATGAAATTGTTTGAGGCGATGCCCATTGACCTTAAAGGTTCTCCCTGTGGGTTGATCACATAGCTCAACAGCACCAAATGGAAAAATGTTAGTGATCTCAAAAGGGTCATCCCATTTAGATCGAAGCTTACCAGGCATAAACTTCAGACGGGAGTTAAACAGAAGAACTTTCTGGCCCACAGAAAATTCTTTCCTCAGAATATGCTTATCATGGAATGCCTTAGTCTTTTCCTTGTATAATCGCGAACTCTCATAGGCATCCAATCTAAGCTCCTCCAACTCTTGCAACTGCAGCTTCCGTTCCATTCCAGACTTGGCCAAATCCATGTTACACTGCTTAATGGCCCAATAGGCTTGATGCTCCAACTCAATCGGAAGATGACATGCCTTACCAAAGACAAGCCGATAAGGAGACATCCCAATCGGAGTCTTGTAGGCGGTGCGATATGCCCACAAAGCATCCTCTAATCGCTTACTCCAATCTTTCCGGGTAGAGTTAACAATCTTCTGAAGGATTTGCTTAATCTCTCTATTTGAGACTTCAGCTTGACCATTGGTCTGAGGATGGTATGCTATGGAGACCTTGTGAAGCACTCCATACTTGCGTAACAAGGCACCCATGCTTTGGTTGCAAAAATGGGAGCCCTGGTCACTGATAATTTCTCTAGGAATGCCAAACCTGCAGAAAATGTTAGACCTAACAAAATCCACCACCACAGAAGAATCATTAGTCCGAGTGGCTTTCGCCTTAACCCATTTCGAGACATAATCAACAGCTAGCAGTATGTAAGTATAACCATATGAAGCGGGAAATGGACCCATAAAATCAATACCCCAAACATCAAAGATCTCACAAAACAATATAGGGTTCTCGGGGGCATCTCATGCCTACGGAAATACTACCGCTCTCCGACGGTTATCACATGACTTACAAAACAGATGGAAATCATGAAACAAGGAAGGCCAAAACAATCCACTATCTAACACTTTCCTAGCAGTTCTTTGGGGTCCAAAGTGACCACCACACGAAGCATGAGCAAAATGCAATATAGAGTGAAACTCATGATCAGGCACACATCTCCTAACTACTTGGTCACTACAAAATTTCCACAGATAAGGGTAATCCCAAACATAATATTTAGACTCACTCTTCAATTTAAGAGTTTGGGCCCTAGTGGAATCTACAAGAAAAACACCAGCTACCAAGTAGTTAACCATATCAGCATACCATGGAAGCTTACCCTGCAGCTGTAGAAGCTGCTCATCAGGAAAATCATCCCGAATAGAAGAGGGGTGAGAGGGAGAATGGGTGATACGACTCAAATGGTCGGGCTACCCGGTTTTGTGCTCCGCTTCCGTCTCGAATCTCAACATCAAACTCTTGGAGCAATAACATCCACCGGCCGAGTCGTGGCTTAGCATCTCGCTTTTTCAAAAGGAACTTTAAAGCGGCATGGTCGAGAAAACAATTACTCTACTAGCTAGAGATATGACCTAAACTTATCAAAAGCAAATACAATAGCCAACAACTCCTTTTCGGTCGTGGTGTAATTAGGCGAGCGGAATCCAAAGTCTTGGAGGCATATGCAATCACATGAGATGCTTTGTGGACTCGTTGTGCCAAGATAGCACCAACCGCATAGTTGGAAGCATCGCACATCAACTCGAAGGGGAGGTACCAATCAGGTGGTTGGATCCGGAGTTGTAGTCAGCAACACTTCAAGTGATCGAAGGCCGCCTTGCACTCAACATCAAATAAAAAGTCGGTGTCCTTATGCGAAGGTTGGACAAGGGTCTAGCAGTCTTGCTGAAATCCTGAATGAATCGCCGATAGAATCCTGCATGACCAAGAAAAGAGCGAACTTCCCGCACAGATACGGGGTAAGGCAAAGCAGTAATCACATCTATCTTAGCAGGGTCTACCGCAATCCCTTTCCTAGATACTATGTGTCCCAAGACTATACCTGACTCAACCATAAAGTGACACTTTTCATAATTCAGCACAAGATTAGACTCAATGCACCTATGCAAAACTCTAGATAGATTAGCTAAGCATGCATCAAAATCAAACCCATATACAGTGAAATCATCCATAAAGACCTCCATGCAATCCTCTAAAAACTCAGAGAAAATACTCACCATACAACGCTGAAAAGTACCAGGTGCGTTGCAGAGGCCAAAAGGCATCCTTCGGTAGGCATATGTTCCAAAGGGGCATGTGAAGGTCGTCTTCTCCTGATCCTCAGGAGCAATATGGATCTGGAAGTATCCGGAGTAGCCATCCAGGAAGCAGTAATGAGACTTGCCAGCCAATCGCTCTAACATCTGATCAATGAAAGGTAAAGGGTAATGATCCTTGCGAGTGGCTTGGTTGAGTCTCCTATAGTTAATGAAAACTCTCCAACTATTCTGAACTCGAGTATGAATGAGTTCATTCTTCTGATTGGCTACCACAGTGACTCCGAATTTCTTAGGAACCACTTGAACCGGGCTAACCCAATGGCTATCAGAAATGAGATAGATGATACCAGCTTGCAGAAGCTTAGTGACCTCCTTCTTCACCACATCAAGGATTAGGGGATTTAGGCGTCTCTGGGGTTGCCTCACCGGCTTAGCTTCCTCTTCCAACAGAATTCGATGCATACACATGTAGGGGCTGATGCCAACTATGTCAGCTAATGTCCACCCAATGGCTTTCTTGTTCGCCCTCAATAAGCTTAGCAAACCTTCTCTTCTTGTTCGGGAAGAAGATTATTTGCCACAATGATCGGCAACCTGTTCATCCACCTCCAAAAATGCATACTTCGGGTGACCTGGAAGGGATTTTAACTCAAGTTTGGGTGGTTGCTCAGTAGATGGGAGAAGCTTGGGTGGTTGTTGTAACAACTCTGATGTCATCACACTGGAAATACCTGAAACAACATTCAAAGAAGCAGAATAACTATATCTACACAGCTCAATGTTAACATCAGAATTCAGCTCATCAAAATCAGAGTTAAGTTCATCAAAATACAAATCAGGATGCACATCAGGATCAGGATGAAGCTCAAACTCAGAATCAATATCAGAGTCCACAAGTAATGCAGAATCACCAAGCAAGTCAGAATCACCAAATAATGCAACATTAACCAAATGAGTGCAAACAGAGCACCATTCATTATCACATGCACAAATGGCATAATCACTCTCGGATGAAAAATCGGGATAATCAAGACACCAATCAAGCAAGAACATCATCCACAAGATCATCAATCACATCAATACGAGAAAATAGAATGCTCTTCCCTAGGATGTTTCATGGCATCAAAGATATTAAAATTCACGTAAATATCACCAAACTCCATGGAAAGAGTACCGAATACACATCTATTTTAGACCTAGTTGTTTTTCATGAAAGGCCTCCCTAGAATGATTGGTGATCTACGATAGAAGACTCATCCTCCATATCTAAGATGTAAAAATCAGCGGGGAATATCAATTCATTAACTTTGACTAATACATCTTCAACTAAACCGAAGGATGGGCATTGCTCCTATTAGCTAATTGAACAATAACACCAGTTGGACGCAAGGGACCAAGACCAAGAGATCTATAGATAGATGCAGGCATGACATTTATAGAAGAACCTAAATCTAGCATGCAATCATCAAATCTGTAATTACCAATAAGGCAAGGGATAGAAAACGTCCATGGATCCTTGCACTTGCGAGGCATGGTAGGCTGGATGAGGGCTGATACATTCGGTTCAAACTCACTCGTTCATTCCCTTGATCGCCTCTTGTTGGTGCATAACTCCTTCGAAACTTGGCATATTTAGGAATTTGTTTGATTGTATCTAAGAGAGGAATGTTGATCTCTACTCTTCTGAATGTCTCAAGTATATCCTTCTCTTGTGCTTTGTCTGCCAACTTCTTGGATCGAATGGCTCTCTGAGGGAAAGGAAGAGGAATGGGAATGTCTTCCTCTTCACCTTGCTGCATTGCTCGTTTGTTTTTAGAGTCAATCTTCACATTTTTCGACTCTCTTTCGATGTGGAAGTCACATCTACAATTTGGTTTAGGTTCCTCCAATTGCTTGCCGGATCGAAGGGAGATAGCACTCACATTCCCTTAGGATTAGGAATTGTTTGTGAAGGGAGAGTGTTGGATCCACGGGGTTGAAGCGATTCGGTGATGTTGCCAATTGGCCAATCTTTGTGTTTGCAAACTCGAATGGAAGTTTCGGTTCTTTGTTGGAGCCGTATAGAGTTTGTGGAAAATTGCTTCATCATATCTTCAAGTGAGGAACCACCACTACTACCGGTACTAGCTCTTTGTTGTGTGCGCTGTGGAGGTGCACATATATGGTCGAGGAGGTGGTCGGCAAAGGAGGTGCAGGCGCGCGTTGGAAATTACGTGGTCCGTATCTTGTCTCGTTGGTAATTCCCAGAACTCTGCTGATATTAGTTACTCTGGTTCTAATTCTAGTTCCAACGAAAATTGGAATAAGCACAAGAGTACTGTGGCTTGTAAGTATTAGAAAAAGCATTATTCCGTGGTATTGTGGCTTTCCGGAAAACACCTCCGCAGCGGCTACCGACCGGTCTTGATAAGCGGGATCATGCAAAGTAGGGCAAGAATCGTAGAATGACAAGGGTCGAAACGGAACCCACAAGAGTACCCAATCGAGGAGGGAAGATTGTGCTGTCGGGTCACCGCCAACTTCCTCACAAGGGAAGTCGGATCATCAAGTCTATTCTCCAATCTCTCGAGAATCGTCTTCGGACCAGGAGGTGTTTGAATCTGGTAGACAGGAGTACCATTGGCCCTGGTGCCAAATTGCTGAGAATTAGCAGCCATAGTAGATATCAACTCTCGGGCCTCTTCAGGTGTCTTGCCATCTAAGGCCCCACCACTGGATGCATCCACGAAGCTTTTATCCATCGGTAACAAACCGGAATAGAAACATGTAATTAGGAGTTGGTCTGAAATGCGGTGGTGGTGTGGACAGCTTGCACACAATCGCTTGAACCTCTCCCAATACTCACACACTCCCCATTGATTTGTTTAACACTAGTGATCTCCTTTCGGATAGCAATGGCTTTTGAGGAAGGAAAGAACCTCACTAGGAATAACTCGCATATCATCCCAACTCCCAACGAGATGTTGGTTGCAAATTGTATAGCCAATCCTTAGCCGCGCCATCTAGGGAAAATGGGAAAGCTCTCAGCTTAATGTGGTCCTCATCAATTGCTTGAGGTTTCATTGTGCTGCATACCACATGGAACTCCTTGAGATGCCTGTGAGGACATTCACCTGCAAGACCATGAAACTTGGGCAACAAATGGATAAGACCAGATTTTAATTCAAAGTTAGCAGCAAGTTCAAGATATCAAATACACAAATTTTGATTGCCCACATCAGGGGTAGCTAATTCTTTCAAAGTGGGACGAGCCGCTTGCTCTTTCGCCATAATTTCGAGTTAGCAAAAGTGCTACTAGAATCGGTGAAAACAACAAGACTATCGAAGTACTATCGAGTCAAGATCAATGAATGGACACAATTAGACTCAAGTTCAATGTCAAATTCAGTATCAATCCCACGACTTAGCCTAACAATTCTTCTAGCAGTAAGAATTGTTCTTTCTATTTCAGGATCAAGTGGCAACAAGTCTTTTGGATTAATAGTACTCCTAGTACTCATGCAACAAGGCAGAATTTGCAGAAAATCAGAATTACAAAAATGCCACTACAAGTGGTAAAAAGTAGGAAACACTAAGATGACACACAAACAAAAACACAAAAAGCTAAAACCTATGTTGGAATTTGACCAAAATAAGTCCAAAACAGTATCAAATGATTTTTAAAATTTATGGGACTTGGACAGGGCAACTCCTAGACCATTGGGGAACCCAAAAATGAAATAAAAAAACTTCAAAAAAAATGAAAAAGTGGTCTAAACGATGGAATTTGGAAAAACGGAGCATCCCAGTGTGTCAAGTGAGATAGGCCATTTTCTATCGCCTGGAAAAATTTCAGCTCATTCGGAGATACTCCAAAAAAATTGACCTAGTAGAAATCACAAAATAGAAACTTAAAATAGCGAAAAAGTGGTCTAAACGTTGGAATTTGGGGAAAATAGGGCAGACCTCACTCTTAAAGAGAGTGACTCTTGTTTAAAATGCCCAATTCCTTGTGAATAAGACCTGGTTTGAGTGATATGGATCAAAAAAAAATTCTGTCCAGTCACCTGAACCACCGAAAACTACTGTTGCTTAATGAAACCGATGCGAATTCCCCAGCAGCGGCGACATATTTTGACAGAGATTTGCCGTGATCTCCCAAAATACCAGATTAGAAAAAGATTTGCGGTATAATGTAAACGGGTCTTTTCTCTCAAGGAATTTGCAGTGGGTTTAAATCAGCAACAGCGAAACAGAATAATAACAAATTGGGGGGTTTTTGATTTAAACATATTGAAAACGAAATTAAACTAAAAAGAATGAAATATGCAGATGCAGAAACAGATTAAAATGGTTAAAGACGATTAAAAACAGTTAACCCAGAATTGGGATTCCATAACCTTCATCGGACAAACACATAATAACCAAATTTGTGATTGATTATGGACGAACCGAGATCTCTGCGTTCGTCTAGATATTCCCTCGACTAGACAATCGTCGAGTTGGCTAGAACTTCTGAGAGCTCTTCCTTCTCTCTAACTTATCTCTAAGGCACGGTTTTGAGGAGTAAAGAATGAAGAGGAAGAGGCTTCTATTTATAGAAGAAAGGAGGGACAAGGTTGGAATTTCACAAAAGTTCTTGGATCGGATTTCGACCGTCGGATCGCACTTGGACACGTGGCTTCATCCTTGCCATACACCTATGTGCCGACATCATCCTTCTAGAAGAATATGATGTCATGCATGACGTCACATGTGCTGACTTACCGATAAAGTTCCCTGATCGATGTCCAAATCGCATAACCTTGTCGAAACTCAAAATTCCGACAACGTTGTTTTGAAGGTCTAATATTTCTCATTAACAATACCTGGGTTGACTAAATTTTTAATCCCATTGAGGGTATTTCATTGCTGGCTGAACATTTCAGGCCAGACGCGGTCGGTTGCGGAAATAACTTCCGACAGCCGTGTTTTCTGGACAATAATTCACGGGTTCGAAATATGTCATGTCGTAAGAAACCTTATTCCTGGTTTGTCACAACACTCAAGTTTACCACGGGTTCACTTTTACTATCTACCTATTCTCATAAATACCCGGTCTCTTATTTGCTCTGTTGGCTTCAGAATCAGCTTCGGAGGTAGCCCACTCCAAGGTAGAATTTCACTGGTTTATAAAAAGTCCAGATGTCTTAGACTAAATCCCTATGTTTTGGTGTAAGATTTAATTTCTATCCATTCTCAAATGTCCTGTTGGCTCTTTACCATATATTATTATTATATTCCAAATATCCAAATATTTTATTATTTTTATTTATTTATTTATTTCGAATTTCTCCTCTTTAATTAATTATTTACTAATTAATTTACTTATATCTTAATATAAACAATTAGCCAATAATTACCTAATTAGTCATTTACTAATTGTTGATAATTTCCTTCATTAGGATAAATTATTTCCTCACAATTATTGAACCGACATTGGTATTTTATATCCTATATAAAATATTAAAAATAAAAAGCCATAAAGTGCTTTTTAATAATATTTTATTTATGCTCAATATTTCTCCAGGAAAATAATCCCAAAAATTTCTAAAATTCAAGATAACATACTTCCCAAGTTTTTATCAGTATTTGTTATCAAATGGTATTTACCATAATATTTTTGGGTCATTTACTGCCTTATAAAATACACTTCTCGTGGATCTTAACTCTTTCTCTTTTCAAATTTTCACAATAATTACCTTATAACATAAGATTCTTAAAACTTATTATGTGAGATCCCATATTCACCTATCTTCAATAGGTATTATTTACTAAACTGTGATACTTATTATAAGCGTGATTTTTTAGGGTATTACATTTCTCCCCCCGTTAAATAAAATTTCGCCCTCGAAATTTGACCGTATAATCTCAAAAGATTACCTAGACTTCTAGTCTATTCCTTTTCCATACATGCTTACTAGCATGCACCCTAATCTCATTCAACTTGTACCTAGGTATAGAATTGCAAAGCACATGATCCATTTTCTCAGTGCCCGGTTATGCAGGCCTCTCTACCTGACATAACCTTGTTCTAGACCTTTCTAATAGTTCTTGTTTCTATAACAATCCTCAAATCCGGCCTCTGCATCAGCAGTACCGTCGAACAATGTGGGAGAACCTCCGCCCCTCCCATAAGAGACCCAGTGTTCACACTGGCACATTTAACAAAGGCTCTCCACCGCTTTCCCAGTCAAACTAGTTCGTAGTCACGGCCACCACTGTGCACCGCTTTCCTAGTCGACTAGTTCGTAATCACGGCTACCCTTGTGCTCCACTTTCCCAGTGATAAGTATACGTTTTCTATTAGCATATCAAAAAGGCTCTAAATAACGAGGTATTTAGTTGTTTTATCATATTCATCAGTTATTCATAACGATAAACAGATTCTAACTAGCATGTCATGTACCACCACATCAAACGCAAGAAAAGATTCAACCGCGTCTACTGCCACATATGTAGAATAATAATGTATGTAACATAACTACGTATGTTACCAAAACGTCTTCCTGGCAATACCCATGCCGTGACAACTCAAGATATACAACTACAGACATTCAGAAACATGACCGGCCACCATGGCCTTAGAAAATTTCCCGTTCTGACTATAGTTCCATTGAACATATAAGTGATTTATTCTTTTTTCTATACAAGGCTTCAAACGACGTTATTTCGTTTACGAAATTTTTCGAGATATAAGCTTTATCGGGGGTCTTTATAATTTTTCAGGAAATTATGTTTTAACAGGACAAAGTCCTCATAGTATTCAAGTAGCCTTTGGATTATCGTTCGAGCTACTAATACTAACTTGCTGTGGAGCGTATCCACACGATGTTTACTTACTCTATCAATCGCAATCTTATAACGATGCCATCTATTACCGAGCTTCCTTTACTTCAAAAGGTATTTCAACACTCGTGATAGTATTACAATTCTATGTTTATACCGTAGAGGTAACACCTTCATATTCTTAAAGAAATATGATACCTATCTTAACTCTATATCGTACGTAGATTAGTTCAACTTGAGAGGTTTCAACAGACGAGAGGTGTAAGTCATCACGCTGTCCTGCTGCAGCAAGACATATCCCAATCCAGACCTATTGGTACCACACAGACTCTATATCTAATCGGATCTGGGATAACCACTCTGGTGTTGTGACCAACTTCTTCCTCAGTCTATGTAAGCTCGTCTCTCAGTCTTTGTTCCATACAATGATTTAATTCTTATTCGTGAGCTACGTCAATGATAAAGTAGGTTACGAGAAAATTCTATATGAATCTGCGGTACTATCCTGCTAGATCCAGAAAGCTAAACATCTATATAACTATCTCTGGCTCTTTCTAGCCCAGAATTTTTTCCATACTGCAATCAGGTTTAGTATCAAATCATAGGATTCATCGATCCTTTTTCTCCGTGCTTGGTTATACAGACCTCCCTGTCTGACTCATTCAGCCCTCGGCTTAACGCATAGTTGGCCTTCCGCCTTGATTTATTACATTTTAGCACCGGAGACTCTAGCCCTCTATTATCATAAGTTTTTCCTGTGACAAGGAATACTTTTCCCGACTTTAAGACTCTAGACGATGTTTAGAATACATTATGCCTATCCGTATTTCACATATTGTCAAACACATTCAATTTCATGGTTCAGGGTCACTATCATGTACTTACTTGCTGTTATCACCTGGAGCCTCTGCTCGTCTACCTCATCTGAGTCTTTACATACTAATTCTCATATTTACCCATGCTTACTTAAGCACTTGTGCTGACAACTTCTATTTGTCTTAACTAGCTCAGTGTTCTAGACTTCTCTGTAGTTCCTGTCCCTCTATCAAAATTTTCAACTACACCGCGTCTTTATTTATCACCACAATATTGACAAACATGTCTTTACTTCTCAAAAACTTTTTATGTTTTCAAGCCTTAAACTCCTCACCCTTTGAAAAAAAATCTCGCATTACTTTACACAATCCATACTATATCGAAGGTATTAGTGCAATTACACTTTTAAAATTCTAACCTTTTGTCAAAACAACTTTTGTGAAAATATATCCATAGTAGGTATGGTTCTAGAAATTACATACTTTCTGCATTTTTCATTTTATCTAGTAGTACTATCATATTGCTCATGGTAGTAGTGTTCTCATACTTTAAACATTTTATTGTTTATTAAAACAATTTTGTGAAGACGCATTCACTAATAGAATGATTTCAAAAATTATTTACTATCTGTAATAATCCTTTGAGGAAACATTACTTTAATTACTTGATACTATGAGTATTTATATTCTACCGGTGTGTCTTTTCTTAGAACAGATTTCCTCAAAATCTTCTTATTTCAAAAGAGCATTTTTAACATAGATAAATTATTTCTAGAACATCTGGTCTGACTCAACAAGTTGTTTCACAACTGATTTCCATCTTTCCAGTATTTATACTGATTATAAAATAGTTGTTAATTCCACTTAACCTCTAGGTTTTTTTTTTTAATAAATAGCCACATTACTACTCGTGGTCTAGCCCTCTATCGAAAATATTTATTTTTCATCATTCCAAGTTGTAAACTCATAAGTTTGACAAATTATAGCAGGTGTGTTGACAAGTTATACAATTTCATTTTTACTAGGGAATCAGGCAACTAATCAGAAGATTATTACTAACTCATTCGGACCTTTGTCCTCTGCTACTCAAGTTATCTGTAGAATGCTTTTATTCTACCTTAATGTTCTGACAATTTGGGGACATTATTAATTTCTCTTTGTTTCACAGACTTCTCGGGACACTTTCCGGTACTTATTTGTCTATCAACTGTGGCCTACTGCCGGCCCATAAACAACTTTTTCTTACAAGACTTCTCAGAACTTTCCAACTATACTATCTATTGACCTGAGGACATACCGGTCCCAAAGGTCTTACCGTTCACTATGTATTATCTGAAAGATATATCTTACTAACTTGCTCTTACTAAAACCTAGTCAAACCTGTGCAGCCTCAGCTGCAACAGTTGGATCTATCATATTCATAATTATCGTGCTTGTCCGGCTTCATACTCTACCAGATTAGAGTTAAATCATTTGGATTTAGTGTTGCCGACCATCGTTGTAAGTTATATATATCATTCTGTTTATGGTAGGAATTTGAATTTTCTGAATTCGTGTATTTGTTTTGACGTGTGCTATTACCTCTTAGCAACTTAATTATCTGGATCCATCTAATACAGAACCTTCAATTTCTGGTTCAATTTCATACTTTGTTTCAATGGCGAACTCTACTTCGCCTTTTTGTTTGTATCCTATTGAGAGCTTGAAAAGCATCTCAGGGAGCTTTGTTCACAATTTTTTTTTTAGGAGTTTGTGTTCTATCCTCTATTCTGTTTAACCAATACGGGTCATTTCGTTTTATGGGCTTCTAATATTAGTTCATTTCCAGGTGATTTTTCTTAATCCATTACTTTTCGAGAAATCTTTTAGACACTAATATTACTCAGGTTATCGGTTCCTCTTTGAAACCACAACTCATGTTTTACAGAGGTTCATTTCTATCTATCATATGGTTTTGCTTAAGGATTTAACTTTCCAGCGTTGAAACCTATCACAACCTCACTTACATTTCCTCTGGTTTCTCAAGGCGATATGATGTTTAGGAGTAGGAAGATATACTGACTATATATTCTAGAGTGGGGTATAACAAATCAAATAGGTTTAGGATTGTATATCATCTCAGGATGGTATACTTCTGAGGGTTTATAATTGTGTACAAGTGATTGATCTAGAGTGTCTCTCCGACTCAAAATTGGTACACAAGTTTAGTTGATATAATGATTCAGAACGTTACACTGTTCTAGGGTGGTATTTTTGTTCACTGAAGTATCATGATACGGGATGATATTCAGATTTTAACTCATTTATAGATGCAACAGGTTTATTTAGGAACTTATACTGTCTTCAAATTATATTCGGGAGCAAGGTATATGTCTGACTATTTTGCGAATATTCAGGCTATGTGCCTTCTACATATGGTGATTCGTGTCTGTTTATAACGTTCAGTCATATTTTGACTTAAACATTTGCTCTGTTTTACGTAGATTTAGGTGTCGTCATTTCATCTATTCCTATGGTGTTAAAGGATTTCTCTGTTTCATACCCTACGGTATACAGACCTTTATTCCAAGGATCTAAACTCATCAATCTACCTTACCATGATTTCTCTCCTGAGATTTACTTTATCCTAAGTATGCTTAACTTTACAGTGTCAGTTAGATCTGATGTACTACTAACAACACAAATTTTGTTTTGCGTTGACAACCCTTACGAGTTATTCTATTAGTTTTGGGTACTAATGTAGGTGCACATACCACTATATGCTGATAACTTTTATACATAGGTACGGCATTACTGCCTGCCTAAAAAATATCGGGGACCTTCTCTTTTCTACCCTCGCTTTTATATAACATATTACTACTGTTAAGAATTTTCATTAAAGATCTTCATTCTCGGAGCCACTCTCCGTTTGTATGCATAGTTTCTACCCTCTACTGGGCAGGGATCTTTTCCCTTAAGATAACTTTGTAGGTTTTTGTTCTTATAAGGAAATTGAAGTAGTAAGTTATTACCCTTACCGGAAGACTCTTAACCGAGAAGTCACTGTGTTTTACAGACAAACCTAAACAATAGGTTACTGTCTAAGGGAAAACTTAGGTTGTTTTGTCAACTAAGTTCAAATATTGCGGTCGTTCGGAAATTTCATCTAGACTCCGATTCCCATATCCGAAGTCTTAGAGTTTTTCAAAAACTCGAACCTTTACCTTAGGGTATTTGTTTTATTGTATCACGGAACCAGTATTATATCAATACTATTGTCCTTATTGTTCATACAATGCTCTCGAGACTAGCTATGAAGCTAGCTCTGATACCAAAATGTAACACCCCAAATTTCATAGCATAAATCGTGCTGTTGACACGTGGTTTTATAAAAATTCATCAGAGTTTTGAGGTGCTACAACTTTGCGTTTTGCGGAAACGGAGAGCATGTACTAAAAATTTGAATAATAGGTATAACAACGAGTTTAACAATGAGTAACTGATATGAAAATACTCAGACATATGATGATGCCTGACGTATACTGATATATTAGAAATTTCCCAAAGGAATGTTCATGTGATACAGTAATACAAAACTTATAATTACAGTTCTTTTTTGTAACTATACCCTGTTCATCCGAGCCTTGAGTAGACTTGGGGCATTGAACCTAACTCAGTTAAATCATCCCATTTGGCTAGGTGGGTGGGTCTAGTGGAAGTCTCACCGTGCTAGGGTGACCGATTGATCGAACCACATAGACGACCCTTCTAGTTTAAGCACCAAATGATATGAAGTAACTTTATTAGATTCATGCCATAAGGTAGGTTTACGTTGACTTTCTTCCCGCATTTCCTTTGACCGGTGCCTTCTCATGGCTCCGTCTACTGGCATATATCTATAGCTCCGTCCCCAGGTGCCTCCTCCGGTTCATTACCCGAATCCTGTCTAATCATGCAGACTGAGGTCCAATGCCCATCGGACCTCAGGTAACGGTTAACCTCATGCTTATGTAGACAATATATGTATGACAGGTATTCATGACATTTTCACAAAAACTACTACAACAGCCCACAACAGATACACAAATATATATATACGGCAATAACAATACACAGCCCCTGCAGTATGTTTGTTATCCCAGTCTGCACATTCAAAGCCAGTGCCATGATGGCCTATCGTGTCCTCAGCGCTAGGAAAACTCTCAACGGTGTTAAGAATACCATAACCCGTGTACTCATGACTCCACCAATTTCAAATGAGATAGAGTCTCAGTACAGGAACATAGCAAGCATATATAAGCATATCATAATCATCAGAGTTAGTGTTACTGTACGTCGCAAACATACCTTCGCTGACGGTTCTTTTGGTACTTTCGGCGGAAAACGAAAATTCCGACAGAAAACAGCGGTACGACTGACAGCGGGATGACGGCGGTACGACAGCGGTCCGAATAACTCAGATATCCTATAATGACAATGTTTATCAATTTTTTAGAAGCATTCCGGGCATTTTAGGTACAAATTACCATTTTGCCCCTAGTTAGACTAATCGGCGAAATTTTGCCAGAGCTTCGCTGTTTCTGCTCTATTTCTCCGGAATTTCGACAGACCTCTTTTCCCACATATTTTCGAAATAAGTACCATATTTACCCCTAAATATGATATTCAAACTATCTGGGAAATTTAAAGCTAATTCTAGCATTTCTACTATATCTACCGAAAGAACTACCGAAACTTAAGACCAGGGACCGAAAAACTTACCCCGGCTTGGCTAGAACTTCTGAGAGCTCTTCCTTCTCTCTAACTTCTCTCTAAGGCACGGTTTTGAGGAGTAAAGAATGAAGAGGAAGAGGCTTCTATTTATAGAAGAAAGGAGGGACAAGGTTGGAATTTCACAAAAGTTCTTCAGATCGGATTTCGACCGTCGGATCGCACTTGGACACGTGGCTTCATCCTTGCCATACACCTATGTGCCGACATCATCCTTCTAGAAGAATATGATGTCATGCATGACGTCACATGTGCTGACTTACCGATAAAGTTCCCTGATTGGTGTCAGAATCGCATAACCTTGTCGAAACTCAAAATTCCGACAACGTTGTTTTGAAGGTCTAATATTTCTCATTAACAATACCTGGGTTGACTAAAGTTTTAATCCCATTGAGGGTATTTCATTGCTAGATGAACATTTCAGGCCAGACGCGGTCGGTTGCGGAAATAACTTCCGACAGCTGTGTTTTCTGGACAATAATTCACGGGTTCGAAATATGTCCTGTCGTAAGAAACCTTATTCCTGGTTTGTCACAACACTCAAGTTTATCACGGGTTCACTTTTACTATCTGCCTATTCTCATAAATACCCAGTCTCTTATTTGCTCTGTTGGCTTTAGAATCAGCTTCGGAGGTAGCCCACTCCGATGTAGAATTTCACTGGTTTATAAAAAAGTCCAGATGTCTTAGACTAAATCCCTATGTTTTGGTGTAAGATTTAATTTCTATCCATTCTCAAATGTCCTGTTGGCTCTTTACCATATATTATTATTATATTCCAAATATCCAAATATTTTATTATTTTTATTTATTTATTTATTTCGAATTTATCCCTCTTTAATTAATTATTTACTAATTAATTTACTTATATCTTAATCTAAACAATTAGCCAATAATTACCTAATTAGTCATTTACTAATTGTTGATAATTTCCTTAATTAGGATAAATTATTTCCTCACAACTATTGAACTCACATTGATATTTTATATCCTACATAAAATATTAAAAATAAAGAGCCATAAAGTGCTTTTTAATAATATTTTATTTATGCTCAATATTTCTCCAGGAAAATAATCCCAAAAATTTCTAAAATTCAAGATAACATACTTCCCAAGTTTTTATCAGTATTTGTTATCATATGGTATTTACCATAATATTTTTAGGTCATTCTTTGCCTTATAAAATACACTTCTCGTGGATCTTAACTCTTTCTCTTTTCAAATTTTCATGAGTAATTACCGTATAACATAAGATTCTTAAAACTTATTATGTGAGATCTCATATTCACCTATCTTCAATAGGTATTATTTACTAAACTCGTGATACTTATTATAAGCGTGATTTTTAGGGTATTACAACTTAGGAATCTCATTGATTACCTTGTATTAATTACTGTTTGACCATCAATAGGAATTCTCCATTTGGCCTTATTTTTCTTTTTCTTTCCTTAATTAGCTTCTATAGTCCATAAAATATTGGCTCTAAATTTAGTTAGATCAATATTTATTTTCTAATTATTTCCCCTTGAACATCCAGAAAATTAGGCCCGAAATTCCCAAATAATAGTTTTAAAAATATTTGGAACCAATTCTTCATAATAAAATCTCATATAATATTTCTGAGATTTAATATCACACTTCCTGAACTGGGTCTAATTGTCTGCCTAATTTAGGCTTATCTTCAAGTTTCTAGGCCCAAAATTTAGGATATCACATTTCACATATCACATATCACATAAATATCATATTTGTATTAAAAGAACATAATTAACTTATTTAAATTTTTCTTGGGTGTTACGGTCTAGGTGTAGAACTTGGTTAAAATCATGTTTGACTTGAAATTTTCTTGATAAATAGATAGTTTGTTGGTAAAATAGAGATATATTTACTAACATTGCATTTCACATTAAGGTTGTTGTTTAGAATTGATTTTCATTAATTGTAGCAAAAGATTGTGCATTTTAATGAAAAGAGAAACTTGATTGACTTGAGAGAGCTTTGTCAAGTGCTTTTGAATTATAGACTAACACACATATTCATTGAAATACTATTGAGAGAGAAAATTAATCTATTTTTTATGAAATGCAAAGGGAAGAAATAATTATATAAGCTCCATTTAATCTTTGAAGTTAAAGAATCAATTACATTTATCACTTTTTAGTCATAAAAGTAGTTTTCAAAATTATCTTTCCACATAAAAGCTTGTTTCTGCTCAATTTAATTGAATTCACTAAGCCCCTTGACCATTTTGTCAATTATATCTTCGCAGAAACGATTTCTACTTATCACTTTATTACTTGGCGAGACTCGTATACTTTTGGGTGCGAACAATGTGGACCTTGTCTAATGAAGATTTCCATAGCTTTCTTCTACCTTTCTCTATGGAGGAAATTAAGCAGGCAATTTTCTCATTGCCAAAAATTAGCGCTCCAGGTCCAGATGGCATCCATGCTAACATCTATCAGACATGACTTGTTCTCTGCGATGCAGTCATTCTAGGAGTCAGTTTATTCTTAAATCTTTCAACAAGACAAATATTATACTCATTCCCAAATTATATCAGATGCATACTTTCAAAGACCTAAGACCCGTTAGTCTCTGTAATGTGGTCTACAAAATCATATCAAAAGTTTTGTGCATCAGAATGAAGAAAATTCTCAATAGCAGCATTGCTCCCTTTCAATGTGCCATCCTCAAAAGGAGAGTCATCACTGATAACATCATCCTCGCAACAGATTTAATGAATCAAATCCACTCTGCTAGGAATGGAAAGGAAGAAATTAATTGCTCTCAAGTAGATTTCTCCAAGGCTTTTGATTCCTTATACTAGAATTTTATCTATGCAATTCTAAAGAGAATGAACTTTTCTAATAAATGGATAACTTTGGTAATGCAATGCATCACTACTGTTCACTATCAAGTGGTGTTCAATGACAAAATCACAGGGACAGTTGCTCCTACAAGAGGAGTAAGACAAGGAGGTCCTTTATCTTCTTATATGTACATTATAGCTGCAAATGCGTTGTCTTGTATTCTAAACTCCTTTGAACATTCCAGACAGCTTCAAGGAATTAAAATTAGCTCTAGCGCTCAACCAGTCTCCCATCTTTTACATGCTGATGATTCTATCTTCTTCTTTGAAGGCAATGACCAAAGTATCAATTCCATCAAGGCATCTCTGGACATTTACAGTACTTGGTTGCGACAAAATATTAATAAGAATGAGTCATCGGTAATCTTTAGTCCAGAATTTCCAAACGCTCTAAAATTTGCTTACTCTAGATTCGACAGACTTGGGAACTGCCTTGTCACCTGGATTGACCCTAGAAGAAACAAAGCAGAAATTTATAATCAGGTAACCAGTTCAATTGATCAAAGAACCGCTGCATGGAAGGGAAGATTGTTATCTCAAGCTTCAAGATTAAACTTAATTAAGTCTGTCCTTGCTGGAGTAAATCTTCATTTGTTAAACTTCCCGCAAATATTTGTCATCGAATTAATATGAGATGTGCTAATTTTTTTCTGGGGATCTAATGGGGAAAGAAACAAGATACATTTGAAGAGTAATGATTTCTTGTTCAGACCAGTGGCTGAAGGAGGTCTGGGTCTAAAGTGTATTTCTCTGGTCAATGAGTCTCTTTTGGCCAAGCAAATTGATCTCTTAGAAAAGACTTTGAAGATGAAGTACTTGGATGTAAATAGCTCTTCTCTACTCAAAAAGCCTTATAATTCCTCTCGGATATGGAAATGTATCTTTCAGTGTTCTTCCATTATTTGTGATAATCTAAATTGCAGAGTGGGGTCAGGTTCATCGTCAATCCCTTTAAACCACCCTTTCTGGTGGCCCATGCAAGCAGGGCATCCAACTCTCTTTTCAGTATGAGAAGTTAGGGACCTACTATTGCATCTTCCTTCTAATTGGCGACCAGTTAGATGGAATATTTTCTTTGGTTCAATCCTTATATGATCCAAATATAGCTGACGTCATTGTGAAAATCCCACTGTCCTTCAAGGATGTTCAAGACAAAATTATCTGGAAGTTGAGTAGTACAGGAGAATACTCAACAATGCTTGGGTATAGAGCTATTTCTTCTGATGCTTCTGTTGCTTCAACTGATGCTTTTAGGAAATTTCTCTGGTCATTATCCCTCCCAATGAAAGACCTATTATTTTGTCTGGAAATTTCTTAATGAAGCGATTCCTGCCACTGATGTTCTCAATGCTCACCGTCTTAATGTTACAGGTAGTTGTGTTTTTGGTTGCTCTCACTATGCCCATTTACAAAAGTTGTTTGGTTCGGAGCAATCTCTTTAAGGTTTCCTTTGATATCTTTTACTGCTTTTAAGCAATGGTTCAGAGTGACTATTCATTGGATCTCTCAGTCTCCTTTCTTTAAACAACTGATCCCTCCGTATGGCATCAACAGCAACTCTGCCAACATTATGTACAATGACATTGAAATTATTCTTAGGTTGTTTGTACTTAGTAGGATTACTGGTATAGAGTAGGTAACTCCTTGAATTTTTCTCCAGCTACAATCATCTGCAAACATGGTTGTAGAATTATGATATTCTACTGCATGTAATATCTTTTGATCTTTAATCATAATTGACTTTCATCAACAACAAAAAATAAATAAAATACCATTTCATAATAAATTTGATATATTTATTATAATTTTTTTATATAAAATAATTTTAAATTAAACAATTTTTAAATCTTAAATCTTAAATGAATTTTCTTATAAATATAGTTTTAGCCAATTTTTAATTTGAATTTTATTTTTAATTAACAATAATTAATAAATTATGTAATTTTTAATATTTTTTTATATAATATGTTAATGAAAAATTACATATAGTATAGCATCATTTTAACAATAATTATGGAATAAGAATTTTTATATATTTATATGACTATTAATATCATGATTTTTATTTTTATGAAGATATTATTTTAATATAAACCTTTTTACAAATGTAATTTTTTTTTGCCCTAAATTACGGTTAGAATTCACTACTATAGGTTTAGGCATATACAACGCGCGCAAGAATATATAACGCTAAATATAATGAATAAATATGTGCACTGTCATTTACTGAGAGTCGGAATTCGCTAAAACACAAAAATAATAGTTGTAGTTAATAACCGTCATTTATTTATTGACAAATATGAGGGTTCTTACAAGGCAACTATTACATATTATCTATTCATATCTTAAGGAGGCAGAAAAAGGAGGGATTCTGGAAAAAGAAAATTTTATTTAACAATACTTGACTGTTCTTCATATGTATTCTTTAAGAATACTTAATAGTTTTCATTGGTTCTGAGCAAAAAAAAAAAAAAAAATAGTTTTCATTGGAAACTGTCATATATAAAAAGGTGAGATTTTTTTTAAAAAATATTTTACAATACTTGACAGTCCTTCACAGATAACCATTATATGTTCTTTAAGATTATTTAACAGTAAAAAATAATAACTGTAACACAAAAGAAGGAGAGATTCTGAAAAATATAATGTCAAATATAAGGAGGTGGGAGTCTATAAAAAAATTATTTGATAATACATTACTTCTTTATGTAAAATTTGGGATAGAATAGCTCTTTAACCCTTTTTTAACGTAAAATTCAAATGATACATCGGATCTGATCTAAGAGTGCACGTGAGCATGTATACAGTATTCTATTTATATCTATCAACTCACATTAATTAATATGAATAATATATAAGTCCCTTGTCAATGAAAGAAGAGAAATTTTAAATACTATTTCATTCCACCATTTGCGTATAAAATAAAGGAAATACACTTCTCATGTTGTGGGAGAAATGTATCCTCATGTCATAGATACAAAATGATGTGGGTCCCACCATTTCCACGCTTGAGATTATATATATATATATAAGATATGGGTCTCACCATTTCATGTGTGTGTAGGAATCTTCTTCTTATGAAATATGAGAAGTGTAAACCCCATAAAATAAATATATACAATTAACTATTAATAGCTAACAAATTAATATAGTCAATGATTTCCACAACTGGCATTAGTTTCCGGGAAATAATACGACTACGAATTTATTCAAATCACAATACAATATCGACTTTTCTTTAGATGAGAATACAAGAACAACTTTATTAGCTTCACTGAGAATTGAACAAAGACTTGAAGAATATATATATATATATATATATATATATATATTTTCATTTGGTCAAGGGCATAATATAATCCCTTTCAAGACTTTGAGCACAAATTTTTTTACCTTTATAAGGCGAGACTCCATACCACCTTAACCAACAGTTTTTGTTGATAATTATTTAAGTTATCATCACAATCCCTAATTGCGCTTAATGATAAATAACTCTCCCATGGTCTTATATGCTGGGTCGGCATGGGTAATGTTGAATTCCGATGCAAATTTCTTCTCATACTGTACAAAAATGTCATCTACAATCTCTTGTTGCTCAAACTGTTCCTTGAAAACTCCTTCAAATGCAGCTCTAAAGTGCATGCTAGCACTATGAGCATCTAGTTGATCCTCAACGTTCAATAGACGACATAATAATTCTGACCTCTCAAATTTGAAATTCCCATTCTTCTCAATCAGTTCCTTTACCTCTCCTGATGATGGCATATAGATAGGCACTTTGAATGAATCTACCAGCTCTTCGCTTATTAAGCCCTTTATTCATTTGCCAAATAAGTTATTGTTTGAAGCAGTAGGTTATCAATTATAATCTAACGACAAATCGAAATCAATGATGAAGATTTACAGCTAAATTACAATTTTTATAAACAGATATAAAAAGTAACTAGTTTAATATTTACCTTATTGGCCATCCCCACAAGAACGTCGTTAATGATATTTATACAAGCTTCGAATCTGTTCAAGGACTTTGGTGGTACACAGAGAATGATAAGAATCATGATACCCCCAGGAACAAGCTCCAAGGCTCTTGAACTCAGGAAGCTTTCAAAGTCTCTTTGAAATTGTGCAGAATATGCCTCGGCAACTTCCTTGTCTTCACTTGTAAAGTAAATTTTACCATTATTATAAGCAGGAGAGTTCTTGTCAACTACTTCCTTAGGTACCTTTGAGAGCCAATGAAGAGAATTAGATGAGTTGAAGACATGAATGCTTGATTCAGGAAACAATCTGCCTTGAAACGAACCGGGCACGGCAGCTGCATAGTAGTGCTTGTCCTTAGGGAGGGACTTGAAAAGAGTGTTGAAATCATTACCAACATGATCATTGAAAAACACTTGAAATTCAAGTGAATCTAAATCATCTTGATCTTTATTATGAGATTCAAGTTTGAGGTTGACCAAGTCTAAAATGTTTTGAACAGTGAAGAAAGTGTTAGGTCCAACTGAACAGCCCAAATCTGCAATGCGGAAAGCATGAGAGGAATTCTGCAAAAGCGTTTCCAGATCAAGTTTCTCAAGAATGGTCTCTTTGACTATGTTTTTGGTAACATCTGCTCCTGTTCGCTGCCAAACCAGATCAAACGTTTGAATATAAAATTTTAAAGAAGAGGAAGAGGAACAGGAAGAGGAAGAGGAACCTGAAAGGTGGAATTTTGAACATAGCTATGGTGGCCATCTCCCCCGTTCATTGGGAATGCCTGACATGATTCGGAGCCTTTTTGACTTTCCATACCTTTGGAATAAGTTACTGATTGTTTGTTATTCTCAGTTTGTATGTTTTCTGGACTGACTTCATTAGCCCTTATATAGGAACTTCATTGCTTCATATTACTGACTATTCAACTGGACTAGAACTACATCCCATGTACGACTTTTGCGGATTCCGTTTTTATATACTCTTTGTCTTGTCCTTAATATAACACATTATTATATTAAGGAAGTTGGTTAATATGATATATATTTTCTAAAACACCATTGTTAACTTCTTTAGCCTCTATTTAAACTCAAATATTCCATGTGATTCTAACTACTTTTCTATATCGGACTCCTCTTCCTCTCCTTCATCATGTTATAAGTTTCTGAGAAACTTCTCTGCCTCCTCCATATTTTTTAGGGAAAATATCAGTGTGGTCTCAAGGTAGATAAAAAATATCAAAAAAGTTTCAATCCCTAATCCCCTAAAAAAAAAAGTCCCTAGGGACTTTTTTATATTAATTACTGAATTCCTCTAGCAAAAATGTCTCGTTTTCAAAATGGTTTTATTAGTTATTAAAATGCTCCTATAAAAATCTCGTTGTCAAAATGACTTTTCATGTTGTCAAAATTCTCCGAGTTTTTTCTTTGGCATGTAGAATTTTAGAAACCTGGAAAATTTTTGGCATCATGAAAAGCCATTTTGACAACGAGATTTTTATAGGGACATTAAACAAGTAATAAAGTCATTTTGATAACATGAAAAACCATTTTGACAATGAGACTTTTTTACGAGAGGAATTCCGTAATTAATATCAATGGGAAGGGATTTGATGTTGAGACTTTTTTGATATTTTTTATCTACCTTGAGACTTTTATTATTTTATTTTTATTGAGGAAAAAGTTAATGTCATTTATTACCATCGTTGTCGTTCTTCTCATGTTTACAATGAGATTAGTGTGTGCTTCACTTTTCTAGTTTTCTTTCGTCATAATTGTCATATAGAGACTACACCCACCTAGTTTTTATAAATTTTGGGACCTTGTGTAGTAATTATATTGAAGGAATAATATGATTCATCAATACTATACCACTTGAACGTGTATGAGATTTTTTTTTTATCTACCTTGGGACTCACTGATATTTTCCCTATTTTTTTTTTCTATTGATGTCGTCATCACAGTAGTCACCCTTTCATCTTATAACGTTAATGCCATTTTTCAGTTGGCAAAAAGGAGAGAGTTAATGCCATTTATTACCATCGTTGTCGTACTTATCATGTTTACAATGTGATTAGTGTGTGCTTCACTTTTCTAGTTTTCTTTCGTCATAATTGTCATATAGAGACTACAACCACCTAGTTTTTATAAATTTTGGGACCTTGTGTAGTAATTATATTGAAGGAATAATATGATTTAATTAATAATATGATTATGATTCATCAATACTATACCACTTGAACGTGTATGAGATTTTTTTTATCCACCTTGGGACCTCACTGATATTTTCCCTATTTATTTATTTATTTATTGATGTCGTCATCACAGTAGTCACCCTTTCATCTTATAACGTTAATGCCATTTTTCAGTTGGCAAAAAGGAAAAAGTTAATGCCATTTATTATCATCGTTGTCGTTCTTATCATGTTTACAATGTGATTCGTGTGTGCTTCACTTTTCTAGTTTTCTTTTGTCATAATATTCATAGAGACTACACCCACCTAGTTTTTATAAATTTTGGGACCTTGTGTAGTAATTATATTGAAGGAATAATATGATTTAATTAATAATATGATTCATCAATACTATACCACTTGAACGTGTATGAGATTTTTTTTATCTACCTTGAAACCTCACTGATATTTTCCCTATTATTTATTTATTTATTGATGTCGTCATCACAGTAGTCACCCTTTCATCTTATAAAGTTAATGCCATTTTTCAGTTGGCAAAAAGGAAAAAGTTAATGCCATTTGTTATCATCGTTGTCGTTCTTATCATGTTTAAAATCTGATTCGTGTGTGCTTCACTTTTCTAGTTTTCTTTCGTCATAATTGTCATATAGAGACTACACCCACCTAGTTTTTATAAATTTTGGGACCTTGTGCAGTAATTATATTGAAGGAATAATATGATTCATCAATACTATACCACTTGAACGTGTATAACTTTTGAAGTTTTCTGACTTATCCAAATATTTATGAAAATTTTTTCGTTGAATAATTTTAATATACTATTCTCAATAAGAATATTTTTGATTATTTTGATATATAGCATAGTTGATCCCTTGATCTTATAAGTGTTAGTTCTCTTTGTGTTTGTTTTAAAACTGACAATTGTAAACACAAATGAAGTTTGTCTTTGGTAAGTTGAAAAGTTTATTGTCAAAGGCAAACTCAAGTTTTGGATGCAAAACTCGAGTTTGGACTTGACAAAGAGTAACTCAATTTTATAAACTAAAGAAAACTCTAGTTTGCTTAGGCAAACTCGAGTTTGCAAGACAAAGAGAGCACACTCTAAGTTTTTCACATTAAGACAAACTCGAGTTTGGGTTTACAAACTCGAGTTTGTACCATACAGACACTTCAATATTTTTCGAAGAATACAAAACTCCAGTTTTGATTTACAAACTCTAGTTTTCATTTGAGAAAGTTTGTTAAAGTTTTCTCTTGTGAGAGGAAACTCGAGTTTGGGTTTTGCAAACTCGAGTTTTGGTCATACAGAAAGCTCCCAAAATTTTGAACTTAAGCAAACTCCAGTTTTCATATGGAAACTCCAGTTTACGCCAAATGAATAGTTTTGTCAAGTTTTGTGAACTTGACCAAACTCGAGTTTGTGGTTCAAAAACTCCAGTTTGTTATAACAAACTCCATTTTGCACTTGGCCAAGTATTTTCTAAGTTTTCCAAAGTTTTGAGAAAACTCGAGTTTGTGCTTGATGAGAGAATCTTCATGTTTTACCCACTTTGAGAAAACTCCAGTTTGTTTGGAAAACTCCAGTTTCCATTTAGCAAAGATTTTCAAAGGTTCTCAAACTTAAAAGGAAACTCGAGTTTGGTTTAGTTAACTCGAGTTTGTGCCTTACAGAGAGCTTTGTCTTTCAATATTTTTGAAAACTCCAGTTAAGATTGGAAACTCCAGTTTTGAGCTTTTGGACTTAAACATGTTTTCACTATAAAAGTCTAAAACTCGAGTTAGTCATTAACAAACTCAAGTTTGGCTCAATACTCAAAATGAACTTCCAAAACTCAATTTGCGACACTCTTCTCTGGAAGAAGGAAACTCGAGTTTGGCCTTCTACAAACTCGAGTTTGTGTCGCTAAGTTTGAAAATCAAATTGCTCGAATTTAATAAATCATCATGTTTGCTCTTAATACTTCTTAGCATCACTCATTACTATTCCTAACTATGTTTAATCAGTTTGTAAGTGAGTTTCAGATGATTTAAGAGGATATTAAGTAAGATTTGAACAATCATTCTGCACACGTTACAAAGGGATTCATGTTTCCTTTCCTTATCCAGTCGCTGCTCTTCCAATGGATTAATATTTAAGAAGTCAACCATAAGCTTCTGTGCAACTGGATTAACCAAAGAGTAGAGAGAGAAGAAGACCAAAGCTCAAGCTAATCCTTCTCTAATGAAGGCAACGGTCATATTAAAGATTACAACGATCATTTAATGCTCTTTTCATATAAATAGAGCTGCATTCAATTCTTCTCAACAACCAATCTGCAGAAAACAAAAATCATTCAAGTTTCCAATTACTCTTTGAGTTTTCTACTGTAAAGTATCTTTTGATACATTCGTACTTCAGTGATTATCATTATCCACTCTTAGAAAGAGTATCATTTATTGAAATCATTCATTGTAAGAATCTCAAGTTGTGGGACTTGGAGATTGGGCTATTTGATTACAACTTGTAAGGGGGAGTAAGTTCTAGTGAGAGAATTACTCTAAGAGTTACTGTAATACCCGGATAATTATTTATCGGAATATTATATTTCAATAGATAATACCTATTGAAAATAGGTGAATATGTGGTTTCAAATAATAAGTAATAATTATCTTATTTCCTAAGGTAATTTCTATTGAAATTAGGGTGAATAAAGAGCTAAAAATCCCTAAATGCAATTGTGGGCCATAAAATACCCCGAAAATATTATGATAAATCTTAAGAGGCAATGAAATATTTATTAAAAATTGGAGAATATGTTGTCTCTAATTTAGGTAATTTTTGGGATTAATTTCCTTGGAAAATATTGAGGCAAGATTTAATATTATTTTGGGGATCATAATTGACCCCATGATTTTTAATATTTTACATGGGATATAAAATACCAATGTAAGTAAAATAATTGTGAGATAATGATTTATCCTAATTAAGAAAATTATCAAAAATTAGTAAGTGGCTAATCTGGTAATTAATGGGATAATTAAGGTATAAAGTAAATGAATTAAAAATAATTTAAATAATTATTTTTAATTGGAGAAATTCGAAATTATTAAATAGATAAAAAATAAAAAAAATAAAATATTAATAAAATATTTTATGCTTAGAAAAATAAATAAAAAATAAAAGAAAAAATAAATAAATATCATGATATTTTTGTAAAATTGTATTATTATATAATATAGTGAATAGTAATGGAATAAATAGGAAACGGATCCTATCTAGAGAACCAGGAATAGGAATTCCAAAGTCAAGGTAAAATATTGATCAGTGAGTTTTTACCTTCAAGTGACCTCTTAGGAAGTTAATTCGAGGTCGGTAGCGTATTTTCCTAATAAGACGAAATAGAGAAAAATGCAGATATTCACATTTTGATTTGAAGAAAATAATTATAACTCAACATCTAGAGATGAGTTTATAATTATCTGGACATATTTGGAATCAGTGAATTATTATCCAGGGATTGATGATTCCGAAAGCGATTTCCGACACCGGACGTGTTCGGACACGTTTTTCGAGAAAACTTCAACTGGACTGTTGGAACCCTGTAAGGGACCGAAATCTAAGTTAAATTAGATATTATTGATGAGGAAGAGAAGATCTTCAAAGTTATGAATCCAGAATTTTGAGATTTCTCCGAAGAGACGCGAAACGGAGACCGAACAGGGGAAAATCGTCGAACCGCCATAAAGTAAGTTGACTCACCATTTTTGGACCAATTGTTTGCTGCCAAATCAGCCTTGAATGTCGACCAACATGCTGCATGGCTAGGAATTAAACACCATTATGCTTTATTTTACTTGGTTATAAGGTAAGAGAAAATTACAAGATTTGGAATATGGAAATTACCAAAGTGGCACAATTTTTGCCTATATAAAGGCATGAGCACCTTCTTCATTTCTCACACCAAAAATCTGCCTCTTAGAGAGAAGTTAGAGAGAGAAGCTCGGAGAAAGTCCGAGCAAAGTCCGGGTAAGTTCTTCGGTCCCCGGTCTTTAGTTTCGGTAGTTCTTTCGGTAGATATAGTAGGAATGCTAGATTTATCTTTAATTTTTCAAGATAGTCTAGATATCATATTTAGGGCTAAATATGATATATATTTCGAAAATATGATGAGGGAAAAGATCTGTCAAAATTCTAGAGAGATAGAGCGAAAACAATGAAGCTCGCGAAATTCCGCCGATTAGGGGTTCAAGGGCAAAATGGTAATTTGTACCTAAAATGCCCGTTATGCTGCTAAAAGTTGTTAAATATTATCCTTATAGGATATCTCGAGATAATCGTACCGTTGTCGAGCCGCTGTTGTGCCGCCGTCGTACCGCTGTTTTTCCCGCTGTCGGAAATTTACCGTTTTCCGTAAAAGTACCGTTTTCCGTCAACAAAGGTACGTTCGCGTACTGTAACACTAACGCTGATGTTTATAGTATGCATATATGTGCTATGTGTATTGTATATGGTAGCTGATAGCTCTGCTGTTTGTATGTACGTTCGCGTACTGTAACACTAACGCTGATGTTTATAGTATGCATATATGTGCTATGTGTATTGTATATGGTAGCTGATAGCTCTGCTGTTTGTATGTACGTTCACGTACTGTAACACTAACGCTGATGTTTATTGTATGCGTCTATGTGCTATGTGTATGGTATGTCTATGTGAAGTAGTCGATAGCTCTGTGGTATGCTTATGTAATGTTATTATGCTTGCTGGGTGTTGGGATACGTTGGCTAAGTGCGAATACCATTGCTAAGTGCGAATACCCTTGTGAAGTGCGAACCGTATGCTAAGTGCGACATATCTGCCAGGGGGCTTATATGATGTTGGGGTATGCTTGTTAGTGTGCTCATATACTGTCTATGTGGTGTATATAAACATGAGGTTAACCGTTACCCGAGGTTCAATGGGCATTGAACCTCGGCTCTTAATATAGCGACGGTGTTCGGAGGAACGAGGACCGAGGAGAAAGGCAAGCAAAGACGCATAGGGACTCGGTGAAGACTTTCCTCTCGCTATTTACTTTTGAAAACTCTCGGTCATTGTACTGCTTTTGTAATCAGCCAAACTTACGGCATTTTGAATATAAGTATCAGTTACTCAATCGCTCCGATGCTCTACTCTGATGAAAAAAAAAATTTATACTGCTTTTGAAAACGGGATGTTTCAGTTACAGAGTGTGTAATCATTTGAGTTAGTAAAATCCCAGAGTGTCTGGGGACTGAACGTAGGTCAAGAGGTTAGACCGAACCAGTATAAATTCCTTATGTCTTGCTCTTTCTCCCATTGCTCTGTTCTACTCGGTTTTAATATTTAAAAACAGAGTTCTTTGAAAAGAATTTTAAAATCTCCAAATCATCCCCCTCTTGGTGATTTGCTCCACTTTCAATAAGAAATATTGGCGATCGTATAAAAAATTAATTAAATAATCTCAATTTATGAAAATTCTTGTCGCTATGATAAGTTGGTACTAATACATAGGTATCGTCGTCAATAACATTTTAAGCAAAGTATGGAGTTAAAAAAAAAACAACAACAAACAATACGATTTTTATATAGATTAATATTTTTAATATTAGAGAGTATTAATTTCTATTGAAAACACTTCTCTTAATAATTTCAATATCAGAATATTCACTGAAATTTGTAAAATTTTTAGAAAATATTATATGTTTTCAATTAAATAAAACATTTTTACGTTAAATTTTAAAATTTTCTCATATTATCTCTTAACATAAAATAAATAAATAAATATTGATCTACGAAAAAATCTAATAAGTCCATCATTATGCCATCTACTTTCTATCGAGGCTTCTACTTTTACAAGAAGGGAACTTGCAGAGTCAATTTCGGGTTCCTTGTCTACGTTTCTATTTACATTTTTTAAGTCGCATATTTTTGAAAGGTCAAATATTCTTTTTTGTTTTTTGTTTTTAAAAAAAAGATAAAGATGAGGACTAAAGAATATTTGATTTTAAATTAAAATTCAGGCTTTAAGATAAGCTATATTTTGTTCTTGGGAAAAATATAAAAAAGAACTTTGAATTTGTAAAATTCTAAATCAAGTATTTCTCAAAAGATGAGTTGTGAGTTGCTTATCAACTCTTGATAACAAACCTGATTTAAAATCTTACAATTTCAAAATTCTTTTTCTGTTTTTTTTCCTTTGTTCTTTAAGGCTTGTATTTGTATATATCTTAATAATGACAAAGTTGATTTTTTTTTTCCCTAAGGAAAAACGTTATTTAGGCATTGTGGCTTGGCCTTGAGCTTGCTGATATTAGA
The DNA here is from genome assembly GCA_019022615.1 of Acacia melanoxylon. Taxonomy (NCBI): domain Eukaryota; kingdom Viridiplantae; phylum Streptophyta; class Magnoliopsida; order Fabales; family Fabaceae; genus Acacia; species Acacia melanoxylon. The sequence continues at coordinate 5,054,533 of JAFJYJ010000046.1, forward strand.
GCAAGGTTTGAGAAAATGTCGAAAGTTTAAGGTAAAAAGATTTATGGGGAGCTATTTAAACTCGTTTTGTCAACTCTACCTTAAAACATTCGTGGCTAGTATTCGATGTGAATTTCCCTATTTCGTTATAAGATTTTTAATCGACACAAATTTTGTTATAATTTTTGTACTTTACATAAACATAAATTTTGGTTTTTTTATGTAACATAGATGTTGGTTCAGTTCACTAAATTATAAAATATTTACTAGATTTCATATGCAAGAATATTAGCACTACTATAGAAGGCACTTTTAATGTCCGTTTTTAGAAACCTTAGACAAATATTTTCAAGGGTTAATGTAAGTTAGTGTTGTTTAAAAGTTTTAAAATAGACAACCGTTCTTAGACAGTCGTCGTTGTATGTCTCACTTACAACGACTGATATATACACAACAATGTGTGTGTATGTGTGTCTATATTTTTTTTTTTAAAAAAAACTATATCCGTAAATCTCACTTACAACGACTATAATACTAAAACAGTAATTGTAAGTGAGACTTACAACGACTATTGTCTTCAAAAACAATTGTGTGTATATATATATATATATATATATTTTTTAAAAAGAACTATATCTGTAAGTATCACTTACAACGATTTTTTATTTTTTATTTTTTCTGTAACAGTCGTTGTAAGTGAGACTTACAATGACTGTTCTCTTAAAAACGGTCATGTAAAACTATATTTGTAAGTCTCACTTACAATGACTGCATTACTATGACCGTCGTTGTAAGTCAGTCTTCAACGACTATTTTATGAAAAACAGTCATCTTTATTTATTGTTTTAAAAAAACTATATTTTTATTTTGTGTCCACAACCTTTTTGTAATAGACAAACAAAACAGAGATATAAAAGCTGAGTAATAACATAAACTGCCAATTCCCAGAATAGAGAATAAAGAAAACATAGTTTAATACAAAAGTTCTCCAAACATATTTAATACACGAATGTGCACAAGTTCACAAGTTAATACACAATAATTGTAAAAACAAAACCACTACACTATGTTCACAAGTTAATACACAAGTTCACCTATCACATGTTATACATTATGTAAAAAAAGAAAAAAAAAAACCTTTTGTTGATATCTACACATCTTCTATATGTTGTAGAAGATGTCCCGCTAAAAGGTCTCTTAGCACATTAATGTCTTCCATAGCGTAGGGTTCCTCTTGACCAAAAATTGAAGAACAAGTTAACATAAATCAATCTATTTAATGAAATAACTAACAATTCACTTACAAGAACAAAAGTGAAAATCATTTGAGAATGAAGAAATGATCACATGTTCAAATTCTAAAGTAACTCCACTAATCATGATATTATACATATTTAGTATAACATATTACCCACACTCAGCTTTCCCTGGTTTGCGAGGGCACTATACATGAAGGTAAAATGTTCAAAATGAATTAAGGCAATTATAGAGTGATTGTCAATTAAAGAACTTGAATTTAAACAACTTACTTTGGGTTGTTTCCACTTCATGGTACTAACTTTAGGTTTACGCTTCCCACCTAGGATAGAATACATCATCATTGCGCTATCATTAGAATGAAAACTAGAAGACATTAAAATAATTTGTTGACGTTAAAAACCAATGATTTACAAACAACTTAACTTATGTGTTGAACGTTCGGCACATGAGCCCAGAAATCAAACCAATAGATGTCGTTGATCGAGGGGCAAGCAACATAGAGACTCCAATGATAACTATAATAACATATATAGATTAAAATGAGGTTAGCTAACATAATACTTCATAACTTAACAAATTGAGTATGCCTTAAATAGGTAAGAAAAAGTTACTTTCAACAATTGGTGCCAGATAACACGGAAAATGAGTCTCTCCCTGTGCATACCCCACATAGCTCATCCTCTCGTCATAGTGTTCCCACCTCTTGCCACATGCCCAGGACATAAGAATCCATAGTTCGTATCATCTGGTGTACAACGCATAATTTGTGGAAGCAACTACCACACAATTAAAATGAGAAATGACTTAGTGAATATAGAATCATAAAAACCACTGCATTAATTAAAGTTCAAAATAAAAAATAAACTCACTTGATTGCAAACATAACCCATCCCATGTCTATCTCCTCCAAAGACAAGAACTCTCTTATATCTTTGCTATCAAACGTGTAGTTATACGAGTACGTTCTACCCACAATCCCAGAAGGCATATCCAAGTCAACCCTCTTAATTTGTTTATGGGTATCCTGGAGTCATGCCAAAAAGCCATTTGCATCTTAGCCATTTGATCTCTACTGTATTAACTCTATCTATAATGTAAGGAAGTCCATCCAAAATATCTCGAGAGACTGACTCCCCTCAGTTACCCTAACTTGACTAGGGTGATCTAGCTTCCTAACTGCCATGGCTAAGATGTTGATCCTTCCAGTTGAAGTGAAGGAACCTTGTTGACTCTGCTACTCAAGTTTATCTTGTATCATAGAGTTGAGGAATGTAAATTAATTGCATATTCTTTAAGGAAACTGAAACACACTTAAATGAACTTTATATTAACTATTCACAATCTTTCCAGCAACCTCTGCAAAGACTGGATTTATGAATTTTCATCCCTTCATCCTCGCTTCCTTCCATTTTCTGTGACGTGGGGCAAAGGCGGTGTCTACACGACAATAGTAGGATCTGATTTTGCTACTTCCTCCGATTCTTGCAAATCAACTTGTATGTTCTTCTTTTCAAGCTTCTGATAACCCTCATGAAACGTAGTATGATTATATTGATTTTTGGCCCGCCTCTCTTTATTGGCTTGACTTAATTCCTATGAACAAAGAATAAAGAAAACTAATTTAGTGGAGAATAATAAATTGAAATAAAATGTATCATACTCTGATTAATAGATTATACCTAAAATTTGGGATCCTGACGTGATGCCATGAACAATCTCAAGACTTTTGTAGAAATAAAAGCATAAACTTAAAGTGTGAGATTATACTTGAAGTGTTTCCATCGTTCACAAACTTCCCCTATCCAATGCTTGTACCTTTGCTTGGTATTGGGGACATCGTATGTTTGCTACAAAGAAAAACATAACATAGTTAGATATTTATTATAAGAAATTAAGATAGAAACCCTAAGATATAAAGTTATATACCAAAATTTGTTCCCAAATCATCTTCTTCGTGTCCATTGGAACTTCCTTCCAATTGGGTGATAGAATGCCGACTTTGCTTCGACTCAAATAGGCAATATAGATAATGAACCTGACTTCCTCTAGCCCACTTGGATTTATATCAGCATCGAAGTCAACGTGCACCTTCTCCCGTTGATCTTCATGACGTGCAACCAGCGGTTGAAGCTTTGTGCTTCCTCTAGCCTTCTTCCTAGCAGGTGAAGAACTTGAGTTCCCTACACCATTGTTCCCCTCATCTCAGGCAGCCATGTTCCTGCTAAAAATTTAAGGTTAGATAGGATAAATAATTAAATTGCAATTAAATGAAAGAAATAAACAAATTAAAATTGGATATGATAAATAAAAAAATTGCAAGTAAATGAAAGAAATAAATAAACTCAAATGCAAGCAAATCACACAGTCCTATTTTATTCCTTAAAATCTTACTTTATGTGTTTTCCCATATTCTTTGACAATGATAATTTCTAGCTAAATAGTCTTTATCATCTACGAATTCTACTTCACTTGCTATAGGTGGATTTGTAGTAAAAGTTGGTATGTTGTCAAGATTTAAAATTGGATCATCATCCTTCAGTTTTTTACTTTGGAGTACAATGGACAATTTTTTATTCTCAAGATCGGTGACATAAAACACTTGTTTCGCCTGGATTGCTAGAATAAAGGGTTTGTCTTTATAACCAACTCTATAAAGATCAATGAGATAAATCCAAATTGATCTATTTGCACAGCATTATTGTTCACCCTCTAACATTTAAATAAAGGGACTCTCAACTTGGTGTAGCTGATCTCCAACATGTCTTCGATAACTCCATAATAGGCCATGGATGCTAATATGAGGTTTTTATCTTTCAAACTAGAAAAGTGCATTGAATCAACTACCACCATCACCCCTTTGACGCTCGTCATTAATACACCTTTATTTATCAGAGTTCAAGCGCACATGCATTGAAAAAGTTTGGACGACTTAATTGCAGAATAAAACTTTCTTAACATAACTTAGTTGAAAACATGAGGATAAATTTTTCACAATTCGAATATATCCCATAGAAGGGTCTTAATACAATAATCCAAAAATAGACAAATGATAAACAAATTAGTACAGTCCAACTACTTATATCATCACAAAAGTCCCTTCTGTTGTAAACCCGTACAGCTGCATCTTTCCTCTTGATCCCGATCCACGACTTGTCTCTTTCATGCAATATGGAGTTCAAATGAATGAACCCCAGGGGTAGCAGTTAATTTCATATGTAGGTATGAAGTATAAATGACAACATAATACAGCTTAACATAGAATAATTCACAGTGAACAAGTCGCAACATAACTGTAGTTATCGGCCAAGGACCGCAACCCTTTAGGACACGCAGCCCTATAAGACACGCAGCCCCAATCCATAGCTAGGATACATATATGCAAATTATCTAGCAAACTTGGTTAGTCATATAAGAATACATACATACAAGCTAATAAGATAACAGTTACCTACCTAAAGCTTGAATCCTTAATTTGTCCGAAGGTGCAGGAATCAGTAGCGGTGTCGAGGTAGGCGTATAAACATATATCATTGTCATTAGTCACTTCTTATGTCGCAAAGTAACTAGCTACGCACAATATTTTCAGAGGATTAAAAGTGGTTATTACCCCTAATATTCCCTTTATTAAATGAAGTTGTTCATATGTACATAAATGTATTTCGAACCCATTGGATGCCAGATTCGAGATATGGTGAATGGGCTAAGGAGGTGATGAGTTAAGAGTGGTTGCTGGGATTGAGATTGAGTGTTTTTTCTGAGGTGATGAGTTGAGAGTGGTTGTCGAGATTGAGATTGAGTGTATGGGATGAGGTGACGATTTGAGGGTGATTGCAGGAATCGAGGTATGGTGTATGGGTTGAGGTGATGACTTGAGAGTGGTTGCCAGGATTGAGGTTGAGTATTTGGGATGACATGACAGTTTAAGAGTGATTGCCAAGATCAAGGTATGGTGTATGGGTTGAGGTGATGAGTTGAGAGTGGTTGCCGGGATTGAGGTTGAGTGTTTGGGCTGAGGTGACGGTTTAAGGGTGATTACCGGGATCAAGGTATGGTGTATGGGCTGAGGTAAGAAGTTAATAGAGTGGTTGCTAGGATTGAGGTTGAGTGTTTGGGCTGAGGTGACGGTTTAAGGGTGATTGTCGGGATCGAGGTATGGTGTATGGGTTGAGGTAACAAGTTAATAGAGTGGTTGCCGGGATTGGGGTTGAGTGTTTGGGCTGAGGAGGCGATGTGTCAAGAGTGGTTGCCTGGGTCATGATAGCGTGTATGTGGTAGATGAGAGTGGGAGATAGACGGGTTAAGGGATATTGCCGGGGTCGAGGTATGAGGAATAACAGCGAACCTATTTATATAACATATAAAAACAACCTCCCTCATTCCTTTTCCTTCCATGATCACGAAAATATCAACGTATATATGACAAACAAGTTCTTACTCTTTCTTATATAGAGTAGTCATATATCCTTAAATAAGCTTGTGGCAACAACTTTCTCATTCTTTTTCCCAAAACAGCAACACACACAGATATATATAGATATATATATATATATATCAATATAGTGACTTTTCCTCTCCTTAGTTTTCATACATACATCAATATAATATATATACATAGGTAGTAGCAGATTTATTTAGCTTAATGGCTTACCTCGTTAGTCTTTCGTATATGACAAGGCATGCTGCTTCTCCACGCCACACCACTTTCTATTTTCCGGATCAAGAACAGGGCAACAAATGCTTGAACTCTCTGCCTCTCTCCTTCGCTTCTTACTCTCAGTTTCCCTCTTGCTCTTGGTTTCACTTGAGCTGAGTAAAGTAATGAATGAAGATCAAGGATCAAAGTTTAAATAGGGATGCATGGTCTTGTCCGATTGGAAATATTCAGAGGTAAATGGCGTTGGGTTCAAAATGTATGGTGGGGGTCTGGAGAAGTATGGCGCCGCTGATCTTGTGTGTGCAAGAGTGAGATAATCACGCTGGAGAAGTATGACTAATGGATTTTGCTGTTAGTTTTCTCTCTTTGCTGCGTTTCGTGTTTGAGTTATATTGAATATTAGAGGATAATAGGTTGGGGGTTCTAATTGGTTTATGGGCCATATGGTTTACATGGGCTAGAGAAATAAAATGGTTTGGGTAGTTGAATAAATGAGATAATGAGTTGGGTCTTATCTTATTCACGGGCCATTATTCATTTAATTACAATTATGAAAAATAAATAAATCCTTAATTCCTTTAAATCATCAAATATTAATTCCATAATGTTTAGTCCTAAATTTCCAATAATTAACATGATAACTATTCCTATCCAAATTTCGTAATTAATCTACATATATTATTCAAACTTTACAATCTCAAAATTTGGGATGTTACAATGATGAGCACAAATTATGCCATGTTTTTCCTATATCTTATGACTGAATTATATGGTAAATACAAGCTTAACTACAATCAATCTAAGTAAAGAGGCATTAATTCATGAATATAGGGAACTGAAGGATAAAAACCATGCCCATCCTAAATATGTGCTAAAAGAAGAACAAGTTACAAGGTTTTATGAGAAGAACGTATAGCAAAGCTGATACTAGGCTATAGCATTCTGACAGCATATCGAAGTGCAATACAAAGCATCTATGAAGCTATAGCAGAGTAAAGGACGTAATGCTATGCGGCATATGTTCTAATCATTTGTCAAGATTGTTTCAAGAAATATTGCGAAGGTCGAGAAAAGACAGGTAGATTGCTGACGTAACGGAATAGAAGATGCGGAGGATGGAAACTAAAAGATTTGAAGAATCTCGCAGGATCAGCAGAATCAATCTACTACGATCAAAAGATACAATGGATCTCGATAGATTTGGAAAGCCTAGCTTGCTGGAACTTATGCCGCAAGAAAGCCTGACTATATAAGGAAACAGCAAGCCAACCCTAGAGGGAGAGTCGTGAAGAGCCAAAACGAATTTCACCTTTGGTCAGACTCGAAAGAAGAGAGAGAGAATTCACGAGGCATGAGAACCCAGCATCCTTCCTTGCAATAAGACGGAGAGAAGAAGACGTGGAGTGGTGACGTGATAGGGCTTCTTCCACGCCGTCGGAACTTCATCAAGCTTTCTGTTCCCTTTTGTTTAATCTTTTGATCATGGGTCATTTTGTTGTTATTTGTCTTGTGTTTCCCTCGTCAGTCATGAACTAAAATCCCTATGGCTAAACGAGGATGAATCTTTAAGTTTTGAATGAACCCAGTTGCTAGTTCTTAATTCAATAAATTCAGTTTGCTTATCAGTGATTTAATTACCTTGTCGATTAGCGGAAGCTAAGGGCGAGATTTGTGGCCTCGGCTATCGGTAAGGAGTCGAGGTTAGACCTCGAGAAACAGTAATTGCTAGGCAGGCTGCTGCAAGGCTTGACCTATTATTGTAGGCTTCAGGAATGGGTCTACCGCTCATAACCACTACACCTTGTTTTGTAATGTTGATCTAACTAGAAAATTGCCATAGGTATATGGAAGGAGTAAAGTTAGCATTAGAAGTATCGGATGCGGAAGCTTCGATAGACTATAGTGGTGGGTTAACTGAATAGCGTTGTAGGTAGTAGCTATGTTGTAGCATTGCGGAAGCTGTGCAGTATAGATGCTATAGCAATGGGTAAAGCAACTGGGGGATTGAGATGCTTAAGGATGATTCCAAGTTCAGCCTAATTTCCTACTGATATCTTCTTAGGACTACGATACTCTGTTTACTTTTGTTTGTTACTTAGCATAACCACAACAACCTCTCAAACCAATTATATTTACTTTCTGTTTCGCACAACTATCTTAGTAATTGAGCGTCACTTCCCGTTATCTCAGTCTCTGTGGGACGATACTCTACCTACACTTTATTACTTGTTCGACTGGTTCACTTGCCATTAAGGAAATCGACCAACAAGTTTTTGGCGCCGTTGCCGGGGACTGTAGATACCCTTAGTGACAACGCCCTCTTTGCTTAATAGTTGTGATTTATCTAAGAAAGCTCACTTTTTCCTTGTTCGTAATTTTCAAGTACATTCTCTAGTGCATGCGCAACTCGCCGACAGTCAACCTAGAGCCTTACGATCCAGAAATCGAACGCACTTATAGGCAAAGGCGCAGAAAGCAAAAGCGAAGAAGTCAACCTTTTGTCTTAGCAAGCATGGCGGATATGCCTGTCAACCATGAGCAGGATCGACGAGAGCCGATAGTAATAAACAGGGAAAATCATATCCCTCCACCTCCAAATCCAGATGTTAACAAGGCCATCATGGAATTCAGGATTCCAGATCTAAACAAATTGAATTCGGCTATCACACCGCCGACCTTGAATGCAGGACACTTTGAAATCAAGGGTGTCATGATCCAGATGCTGAATGCAGCCAGACAATTTGGAGGACTCCCATCTGAAGATCCTCACTTACATCTAAAGGCCTTCATGGAGGTGTGTGACTCATTTGTCATTCCAGGAGTCACGGCTGATGTCGTCCGGATTAAATTATTCCCATTCTCGCTATGGACAAGGCTCGAACGTGGCTCAACAACTTACCAACCAATTCCATCACCTCCTGGATTGATTTAGGGAGTAAGTTCTTGCTCAAATTTTTCCCACCAACAAGGAACACATAGTTGAGGAAGGATATAGCTAGCTTCAAGCAAAAGCCTGAGGAACCAGCCCACGAAGCCTTGGACCGATTCAAGAATATGCTCAGTCGATGCCCACAAAACAAACTGCTAGAATGGGTTCAACTAGAAACCTTTTACAATGGAATAAATGGCAGAACGCGTTCATTTGTGGATGCTTGTGCAAACGGATTTATTCTCATGCAGCCATATGACGAGGCATGTCAACTTTTGGAAAAGATAGCAACACAAGGTTATCAATGGGCTGATGACAGAAGGACCACAATTGGGGAGACTACCAGTATCGGCACGTCAGATGCAATAAACACCCTAACAACTCAAGTGATAGCTTTGACCAATGCCATCGAGGGATTAATCAGTCTTGTCGGACAAGCTAAGTTACAGGAATCATTAGCCTGCAACCACTGTCAGAGAGACTTGGATCCAAAAAGGCATCTTGTAGACCTTCTGAGAGAACACATAGCAAGAAACAACTCTGAAGTTCTAAATCAGCAGTTAGCCCTTCGGAAGCTAGAAAATCAAATCAGGAAAATTGTAGCACTCACTAGGAAATGCATAGAACCTCTACTGCACAGCAGGACAGATTCAACCACCGAGAGATAAAGCTACAGCAAGGTAGTTTGGTGGTCGACGCTACAACATCGGTGGTAGTAAACACCCACATACCAAAGGCGCAGGGGAAAGCTGCTACGGGAATGGCACCACAGAGTATAGCCACCAGACGGACTCAAGTGCCAATGCAGCACAGATTGCCAACACAAAACTCCAATCAGCAATTTCAAAAGTTTTTAGAACTAGTACAACAACTCCACGTTCGCATGGCACCCCCAGTAGTTGTGGAGCAAATGCCTACCTATGTGAAGTTCCTTAAGGACACCCTTTCACAGAAGGAGGAATTGGTGGGACTTGAGACCATACCTTTAACCCAGACTTGCCATTCATCGATTAGATGCTGGATAGGCTGGCTGGCAAGGAATACTACTGTTTTTTGGATGGATATTCCGGATGCAATCAAATTGCTGTAGCACCCCAAGACCAGTATAAGACTACTTTCACCTGCCCATATGGTACCTTCGCGTTCCGGCGAATGCCTTTTGGATTATGCAATGCACTAGCTACGTTTCAACGCTGCATGATGGCAATATTCTTTGATATGGTGGAGAAATCCATAGAAATCTTCATGGACGACTTTTCAGTGTTTGGGAGATCATATGATGACTGCTTGCAAAACCTCGAATAAGTTCTTCAGCGTTGTGAAGAAACAAATCTTGTGCTCAACTGGGAAAAATGCCACTTTATGGCAACATAAGGAGTGGTGTTAGGGCACAAAATCTCAAAAAGGGGAATTGAAGTTGATCGTACAAAAATAGCTATTATTGAACAGTTACTGCCACCCACCATGGTAAAGGGAATCAGGAGCTTTTTAGGACATGCTGGTTTTTACCAACGCTTTATTAAAGACTTCTCCAAAATTACCAAACCATTGTGTGCACTGCTTGAACTTAACACTCCATTCAATTTCGATGCAGCTTGCTTGGAAGCATTCCAAACCCTCAAGAAGAAGCTTACTACCGCCCCAATCATATTGGCCCCTGATTGGAGTTTACCCTTTGAGCTCATGTGCTATGCCAGTGATTCAGCAGTTGGAGCAGTACTCAGTCAAAGATAGGATAAGATGTTCAACTACATTTATTATGCAAGCAAGACTCTATCCAGTACTCAGATAAATTACACCACCACAGAAAAGGAGCTTTTAGCAGTGGTATTTTCATTTGAAAAAGTTTGCTCCTACTTAGTGGGCACTAAGGTGATAGTCTTCACGGACCACTCTGCCATAAAATATCTATTAGCGAAACCAAGGCTCATCAGATGGGTATTGATACTTCAAGAATTTAACTTAGAAATTCATGACAAAAAGGGGACAGAAAACCAAATGGCAGATCACCACTCGAGGTTGGAAGGACATTCCTCAGATAAACCGAGCATCCCAATTCAGGAATTTTTTCCGGATGAGCAACTTTACGCCATTGCCTGCATCCACACCCCATGGTATTCAGACATCGCAAACTTTTTAGTCACTGGAGAAGTTCCGGTAGATTTGACATACAACCAAAAGAAGAAATTCCTATATGACAGCAGGAATTTTTTTGGGACGAGCCGTATCTGTTCAAGCAATGCCTTGACCAGATGCTTCGACGTTGCATACCGGATGATGAATCAGAAGATATTATGAGACACTGCAACTCCTCTCCTTATGGAGGGCATTACAGGGGTATTCGTACGGCCGCCAAGGTACTTCAATCTGAATTTTATTGGCCAACCCTCTTCAAAGATACCCATCAATTTGTGTCCAAATGTGACAAGTGCCAAACGACTGGGAACATATCTCGTCGTCATGAAATGCTGTTGATACCTATTTTAGAGGTTGAATTGTTCTATGTCTGGGGCATCGACTTTATGGGCCCTTTCCCCCCGTCAAAGGGAAACCAATACATCCTAGTTGCTGTCGACTATGTCTCCAAATGGGTCGAGGCGGCAGCTCTGCCATCAAATGACTCCAAAGTCGTTAGTAGGTTTTTAAAGAAGCAGATATTCACTAAATTTGGCACTCTTAGAGCCATAATCAGTTATGAAGGCTTTTACTTCTGCAGTCGTCAGATTGCAGCCTTGCTTGCTAAATATGGAGTTAACCATCGAATAGCTACAGCCTACCATCCCCAATCAAATGGCCAAGCAGGGGTTTCAAACAGAGAAGTGAAACGTATCTTAGAAAAGGTAGTTTATCCCAACCGAAAGGATTGGTCCAATAAGCTCGATGACACCTTATGGGCTTACTGCACCGCATATAAAACGCCATTAGGAGTCTCCCCATACCAACTGGTATTTGGGAAAGCTTGTCATCTTCCGGTTGAATTGGAGCATAAGGCCTATTGGGCAATAGCACAGTTGAACATGGACTCCTCCACAGCAGGCGACAAATGGCTATTACAAATGCATGAACTGGAAGAGTTCTGTTTGCACGCATATGAGAATGCCAAGCTTTACAAGGAAAAGGTTAAATGATGGCACGATAAACGGCTGATCCCGCGCACTTTTGAAGTTGGCCAGAAAGTATTGTTGTATAACTCTCGTCTGAAATTGTTCTCGGGAAAACTGAAATACAGGTAGGCAGGAACCTTTGTGATCAATGCCTTGACATCGCACGGTGCGGTTGAGCTCATAAATCCATCAACCGGGAACATCTTCAAAGTCAACGGTCAGAGAATTAAACACTACTGGTCAGATCTAGTCCTAAGAGACAAGACGACTATTGACCTCAGATTACCCTAAATAACAAGTGCTAAGTCTGGCTGATGACTATAAACCAAGCGCTATTGGGAGGCAGCCCAACTTTTTGTTTTTCTTTGTATTGGCATGGCAGCAGAAGGCATGAGTTAGGCACGGACAAATGCTATAGCATGATAAAAGGTGCCTCGGCTCAACACAGTAAAAGCCAGGTACGCACCCAAATCTCAAAACATTATGTGCATAAGTCTTGAATAAGCGGCCCACCTCTACTGGGCCCACTTCGCGCCAAATCACTTTACTGCATCACTTAAAAGTCGTAACATTTCACATTCAAAATCATGTCTATTCTCTACATCCAGTCGTCCCGTGTCTTTTCACATTCCTACGATTCTCCTTCTCCACTCCCCACCCAACCAACATGCCCAGAGTGAAACGTGCCGCACGGCGTGGCCAAGCGCCCCCACCGGTCTACGCTCGTCAACCGCCCGTTTGCAATCCACCCCCTACGCCACCACCACCCATTGCCATTGCAGTTTCCTTTCCCTCCTCCTCATCCACTGAACCCTCTCCTGTGTCAGGCACCACCGATTCATCTGATCGTTCCTACATCCTCACCCACGCCCCCTTTACTTGCGCTCGGCTGTTGGTTATGATTAGTTTTGATGATGTCTTATATAGATGCCATTATTAAGAGCAAAAAGTTTGTATAATATATTTATCTCTTACTTTGACTAACTACCATATTTAATGTAGATTAGTCCAAATTGAATTGTGGAGAATGTCAAGGAAGCAAGAAGTTATCAAAGGATTTTGGGAATGATCAAGAGAAGAGAAGAAAGAAAGAGTTGAATTATGGAGAATGATCAAGAGAAGAGAGGAAAGAAAGAAGAACTTGCTAAATGGAATGAGAATATGATTATTCAAGATCTTAGATTGATTCTAGAAGTCTCCACGATGATATGGAGGTTGGAATGGGTCAATTCGAATTAAAATAAGCTACAATTGCATTCCCGAAGTCATGCTCGAGCATAACAATGTCATGCTCGAGCATGGTACATTTACAGCTCCAATTCCGCTCTTGCTCGAGCATAAAAAAATGCCTGCTCGAGCAGAGAAAAATTCTTTCTCGATCAAGGTCGAGTTTCAGCTACTCTGTTTAGCTCTATTTCAGACGACCACTGGTAATTCGACGATATCTCCCAAACCAGGAATCAGATTGACATGAAACTAGTGGCATATGAAACTATACTCCCAATGCGTCATTTTTATATAAAATTCAAGTCCAAAGGAGTTCATATCAACGAGCTATGAATTGTGGAAGTTGCATAAAAAATCAACGTCACAATCCAGACCCAGCTTTAGTGCCATATGAAACTAGACTCACATACTTTTCCAAAAAAAATCAAGATCATGAAAAAAAAAGATCCATTGAAGGAGATATGATGTTTTGAAGTTGACGGTATGTTCAGAATGTTGCAAAAACAATGATGAAGAACAACCTCCATTCATCTGATGATAACGGACGATCTACAATGAGTTTGGAGCTGATTCTTCTTGCATTGGAAAGAAGACTTGAAGAGCTTTCTGAGCATGGGTGGTTTGCCAAAATTGAAGCCATATCAAAGACGCTAGGCTCATTGGAAATTGACTATTGTGCTGCCAATATTCTTGTTTCTTGAAAGTCTCTACATTCTGGAAGTTGAGCTTTGTGTCGGAGAATATTATGCTTATTCACACATGATCAGAAGCCTCAAAGAACCTAATGCCCAAGACCAAGAATGCTCGAGCAGAGTGACTGGCGTGCCCGAGCATCAACGAAACAGAAGTGAGAATGTGCAAGTTAAAGAGTCATGCTTGAGCAGTGAAGTTGGCTTGCTCGAGCAGCATGCTCGAGGAGAGGTAAAAGTGTGCCCGAGCATCATCAAGAAAGAAGCGAAAATTTGCAAGTCAGAGATTCTTGCCCGAGCAGCGAAGAAGGCTTGCTCGAGCACCATGCTCGAGAAGAGGTAGTGGCTTGCTCAAGCAGCGTTGTTAAAAATGATCTTCTCGCCTCTGTGTAAGGCCTGCCCGAGCATACCTCTGTGACTTACCTGAGTAACAACGATAATTATTGTTTTTTAGAAGAAGCTTGCCCGAGCAAGCTTGGTTTCATGCTCGAGAAGCATCATCAAATCTACAAGCATCCGCCTCTGTTTGTCTTTTGCCCAAGCATGCTCTCTAGGTTGTTTGAGCAACAACGATATGAATCATTCCTTCATGAGACTCCAGAGAAGCTTGCCCGAGCAAGCTAAGATTCTTGTTCAAGCATTAGGTGATTTCAAAATCTTTCAATGTGCTTTTCCAATTGATGCCCAAGCACACTATTTTGCTTACTAGAGCATGATCACGCTGTTCTCAAAATCACCGTGTTCGAAATCTTGGCTTCTCATCAAGAACATCCAGATGAATTCCAAAAGAACTTATACTACTTCTTAACATTATTTATATCATTTTTGTATAAGTTTCAGATGATTATATGAAGGACTCAAGCACATAGCTTATCAGACAGCAAATCACAATTCCACAACATCTCAGAGAATTCAGAAATGATTGTTATCAATTGATTTTTGTTTGCTATACTTCTCAACGCTATTAATCATGTTTGTTAGCAAGTTTCAGATAATCAAATGAAGGATTAACATCAGATTATCAAAAAGCAGATGATGACGTCAGAAGCTTCAACGACTAGTTCCAATGGTCATATTCTAAGAAGCCCAACTGAAGAATTTCTCTAACGGTCGAATGCTATTGGTTAGCTATAAAAGAACAAGCATTCAAACTTCAAGAAGAGACACAAGCGTGCACTGCCGAAATGCCGACATTATGAATATGCGCTTAGCTCATACACTCTGTTCTCAATGCTTACATAGCTTATCATAGAGAGTGAAATGATTTGTATTGTACTTTAGTGATTATTATTCATCTGCTCTGTGAGAGAGTTTAAACACTTGTTTGATTATCTGTTTAGTGATCAAAACTCAAGGTTGTGGAACCTTTGTGTGTGGGTGTACAATTACAACTTGTAAGGAGGAGTGAGTCCTAGTGTGATAGGATCATCTTGAGTACAGAGTTGGTAATTGTATTCTTACCGTGCGTAAGAGGATATCTCAGAAAGATATTGGAAAGGCTGCACAAGTACCCGACTAAACTTGTGAGGTTGTAAAGGCTTTTCTCTTGTGCCTGGTTAAACAAGGACATAGTTGAAAATCTCAAGTGGAGCTTGGGGACTGGACGTAGGTCAACGATTGGGCCGAACCAGTATAAATCTCTGTTTGCATATTCTCTTCCCGAAACTCTTATATTTTAGAATATATGTTTTGAATGACTGTCTATCGGTTTATAAATTATTACAGTCATTCAAACCTTCTTCAGTAAGTTGCGAAAAGATTTTCTAAGTTTTCGAAAGTTTTATCCGACACCCAATTCACCCGCCTCTTGGGTGATAGCCAGGTCTAACATCGGCCACCGACGAGAAGTCCACGAGCAAATTTCTGCGTCACCTCCGTTGAATACGCAAAGAGCTCAAAACGATCCGTCGCGACCCCTAGGCTTACCTTGAAGCCCACCGTCGTAGTGTCCCAGCAGCCGTCTCTCTCTCTCTCGCTCCCACTCGGCAATCCCAGTGGTCAACAACCTGGGCGACACTTCTTCTGAGGAGGACACAGCCAGTAGTGCCCCCGCCCCTCCTGCTCCTCCTACCCCTAGTTTTACTTTCTTTTTATTATTTTTGTATATTTTTTGTTTTTTCTGACAATCTGCCAATGCCTGGGGCGTTTTCCCCAGAGCCATTTTGCAAATGATGATGTGATTAATCCTACATTCTTATGCTTCTCTTTACTCCATGCCGCCCCCTATGCGCGTCCTGTTTATGACTACCACTCGTTCTATGCTGTTGCAATGAGGGCATTGCATCGTTCAGGTGTGGGGGAGGGATTAGTTATGTTAATCTGGATATAATCTGCTGCTGTTCCAATGTGCTTAAATAACCCTGAATTTAGCTTTTGCACAAACTAAAAAATTTTCAAATTGCATGATGAAGCATGAACAGAATTTTGTAGCAACAATATGAATATCTGCATGACAAAGTATAGCATGATTGCCTAAGGAAACTGAACCTTTAGGTTTAGGAAATTGACAGTGCTAGCTAATCTGATGCGGGGTAAAGTGACAGTGAGAAAGTTTATAGAGAAGAACCCACAATGGAAGGATTGATTTGAGCATAATTGTTTTATTCTAGTGAGTATGTCTGCTAGCCCATGTGTGATCCTTGATTTGTCTTAGTTCTTTGATAAACTGTTTAGCATCTGAGTGTGAAATTCGTAGGATAAAGGCATTCTTATCATACCCATCATACCCATACACAAACCAGTTATCATCATCCCCATTTTGCTACCCCATTGAACCCACATGATAGTGCTATAGCAGAACTAGTTCGACAGACAAGCTTGACAGAAATTATGAAGAATGCTAGAGCCGAGCTCGCCTACAGAAAATGCTACCAGAAAATGTTGCCAAAAGAATTGTAGTTTGCTTAAAGTGCTAAAAAAAAGAAGCAAGATAGAAGGAAAAAGAATAAAGAGCGGCAAGGAATACGAAGTACAGAAAAAGGCACTCGGCTGAAGCCAAGAGACTTGTCTACATGCCCTATTATAGCACTCCTCACCACTTCTCATCTCAACACCTATCTATCCATACCATAATAACCCAAGAAATCCTTTGGAAGAATGGAGACTCAGATGCTAGGTAGTAATCTTAGAACTTTGACAAGGCTATGGAACTCTAGGTTAGCATGACAAGAGAGAAAGTTAAAAATCCCCTAGGTGAGAGAGCGTAAACACTGAACCTAAGAACCTCTCGACGCTTCTTCACCTAAGCAATTCCACACATCGCAATCCGCTAGTACCGGGCAGTGGGATTGCCGAATAGGGGACGAGAACTAAAAGCAGTTGTGTAAGCGGAGTTATACAGATAGGAGTGCTACGACTATGATTTTTTGTTAGCTTCATCTTATTTTGCCCAGGAGTGCAAAAAGCTAAGTGTGGGGGTATTTGATGAGCACAATTTATGCCATGTTTTCCCTATATCGTATGACTGAATTATATGGTAAATACAAGCTTGACTGCAATCAATCTAAGTAAAGAGGCATTAATTCATAAATATAGGGAACTGAAGGATAAAAACCATGCACATCCTAAACATGTGCTAAAAGAAGAACAAGTTACAAGGTTTTATAAGAAGAACGTATAGCAAAGATGATACTAGGCTATAGCATTCTGACAGCATATCGAAGTGCAATACAAAGCATCTATGAAGCTATAGCAAAGTAAAGGACGCGATGCTATGCGGCATATGTTCTAATCGTTTGTCAAGATTGTTTCAGGAAATATTGTGAAGGTCGAGAAAAGACAGGTAGATTGCTGACGTAATGGAATAGAAGATGTGGAGGATGAAAACTAAAAGATTTAAAGAATCCCGCAGGATCAGCAGAATCAATCTACTGCGATCGAAAGATACGATGGATCTCGATAGATTTGGAAAGCCCAGCTCGCTTGAACTTATGCCGCAAGAAAGCCTGACTATATAAGGAAACAGCAAGCCAACCCTAGAGGGAGAGTCGTGAAGAGCCAAAACAAATTTCACCTTCGGTCAGATTCGAAAGAAGAGAGAGATAATTCACGAGGCATGAGAACTCTAAGAGAACCCATCATCCTTCCTTGCAGTAAGACGAAGAGAAGAAGACGTGAAGTGGTGACGTGACAGGGCTTCTTCCATGCCATCGGAACTTCGTCAAGGTTTCTGTTCCCTTTTGTTTAATCTTTTGATCATGGGTCATTTTGTTGTTATCTTTCTTGTGTTTCCCTCGTCAGTCATGAACTAAAATCCTTATGGCTGAACGAGGATGAATCTTTAAGTTTTGAATGAACCCAATTGCTAGTTCTTAATTCAATAAATTTAGTTTGCTTATCAGTGATTTAATTACCTTGTCGATTAGCGGAAACTAAGGGTGAGATTTGTGGCCTTGGCTTACTGGTAAGGAGTCGAGGTTAGACCTTTGATAAACAGTGATTGCTAGGCAGGCTAGTACAAGGCTTGACCTATTATTATAGGCTTCAGGAATGGATCTACCGCTCATAACCACTACACCATGTTTTGTAATGTTGATCTAACTAGAAAATTACCATAGGCATATGGAAGGAGTAAAGTTAGCATTAGATGTATCGGACGCGGAAGCTTCGATAGACTATAGTGGTGGGTTAACTGAATAGCGTTGTAGGTAGTAGCTATGTTGTAGCATTACGGAAGCTGTGCAGTATAGATGCTATAGTAATGGGTAAAGCAACTGGGGGATTGAGATGCTTAAGGATGATTCCAAGTTCAGCCTAATTTCCTACTGATATCTTCTTACGACTACGATACTCTGTTTACTTTTGTTTGTTACTTAGCATAATCACAACAATCTCTCAAACCAATTATATTTACTTTCTGTTTCGTACAACTATCTTAGCAATTGAGCGTCACTTCCCGGTATCTCAGTCTCTGTGGGACAATACTCTTCGTACACTTTATTACTTGTTCGACTGGTTCACTTGCAATTAAGAAAATCGACCAACATACAACCCTACTATTTTTCATAGTACTTATATCATCCTCGACTTTTGTATTGAAAGAATACCTGTTTATATCATATCCGCTCCAAGTGATGACTTCAAAGGAAGGCCCCAAGCTAACCATTTGATTATCTCAAACACAATGGTCTCGTGTGAAACCTTTTCCTTGAACCGCTCTATGACTGTCTTGTTTTGTTCATTAGTTATCTGCATGTTATTTTTTCTTGGATATCTCTGCTTTAAACTCTTTCTGTGTTCATCTAAGTATGACTAAACTTCTTCTATATTATTCAAGATATACAAGTGTGCTTGCAACACTTTTTCACGATCCATACTCTTGATGGGTATTATTTATGCCATGTTTTTCCTATACTGTGTGACTGTTTTGTGAGTTGAATATGAGCCTAAAAGCATGTTATCTGATAAATTATGTCATAACTCACGCATATGGGGAAATGTAGGATACATCTCATAAATTATGTCGAATGCATAAATACCTTGTACATGTCATAAGAAGAAGGTAAGCTTAAGGGTTTATTAAGAACGCACATAGCTGCCGATATAATGCTATAGTATTGTGTCAGCCATATCAAGCTGTAATACAATGCAACTCATATGTTATAGCAAAGTAAAGGAAGCAATGTTGTGCGCTGTATGTTCTAACTTTTCCTCGAGGCTTTTTTAGGAATTAAGTGCAAGTTGATGGATGGACGTTAGTTCACGATTAGATTGTCAACAGATTGGAATAGAAGATGTGGAGGATCGAAGATTTAGATTTGGAGAATCCTGCAAAATCAGCAAAAGCAATCTATCGAATTTGGAAAGATAAATTAGTTGGACCTGACAGATTTGGAAAGGCCCAGATCACTGAACTTACATCGCAAGTAAACCTGACTATAAAAGGAAAAGATGGTCAACCCTAAAAAGAGGTCGAGTCGTGGAGAGCCAAAGAACATTCTTATTTGGCCTGGCTCGAAAAAAGAGAGAGAGAAGCACTAAGCACGAGAACTCTAGGAGAACCCAATTCCTTTCTTGCAGTAAGGCGGCGATAAGAAGACATACAATTGTCAAATGACAGGCTTCTCCCACGCCATCGAAACCTCTACCAAGCTTTCGGTTTTTCTTAATTTTAGTTAATCTGTTGTTATGGGCTATTCTATTGTTGTCTGTTTAGTGATTCCCTTATCATTCATGAACTAAAACTCCCTTGGCTGAGCGAGGATGAATTCGTGAATGTAGAATTAACCTAGGTCCTAGTACTTAATTTTATAAATTCAATTTGTTTATCAGTATTCTTAATTTTTGTCGGTTAGCGGAAGCTAAGGGCTAGATTGGTGGCCTAAGCTTACTGGAAGGGAGTCGAGGTTAGACATCTGATAAGCAGTGTTAGCTGGTGCAAGGCTTGACCTATCATTGTAGGGTTCAGGCATGGGTCTACCGCTCATAACCTTAACACCTTGATTTGAAAAGATAATCTTACTATAAAATCATCATAGGCATATGGGAGAAGTATAGTTTAGGTGTATGTATAGGACGCAGAAGCTTCTGTATAGCTTAGTGGTGGGTTAACTGGATAACATTGTGAAAGGTGACTATGTTGTAGCATTGCAGAAGCTGTACAACATAATTGCTATAGCAATGCATTAAGGCAACTGGGGGATTAATACCCTTAGGATAAAATCTGATGCTCAACCTATCTTTTACTGATGTCTTCTTACGACTACGATCCTTGTTATTTTCTGTCTTATTAATTATAAACACAAAAATCCCAACTCAATCATATGTATTTTACTTTCTTTACACAATTGTTGCGTGAATCTGTGTTATCATCGGTATCTCAGTTTCTGTGGGACGATACTCTACTTACTATTTATTACTTGTTTGAATGGTTCACTTGCCAATAAGGAAATCAACCAACAACTCTTCACTCTGAACCCTCATGTTCCTTGACTTCTACCCTTTTCATTAGAAGATTGAGCCTTTGTCATTGACAAATATTCTTTGCAAAAGTTCATAGCTTTTTTAAACACATATATCTCAACAATTGAGGCTTCAGGTCAATATAGATTTTTAAAATACCCTTTTAAGATCATCATGTATCGCTCAAAAGGGTATATCCTCCTTAGATAAACTGGGCACATAGTCTTATCTCCCTTACCAAATGACCTATCAAATGCACTATTATATCAAAAAAAAAAAGTAAGGGGAAAATACATCTCTAGTTGGGATAGGAAAATATAACCTTCCTTTTCCAATTCGTCCAACCTTTCAATCTCAAAAACTTCGCTATAAATAACATTAAAGAAAAGACAACCTTGTTATCGTGCTTCGCACGTCGTCTTTCATAATGCCTCTAATAGTAACTGGTAATAGTTGTTACATCAGTATGTTGGAATCATGAGACTTTTTTCCTACTAACTTCAAATCTCTCATCGATACAAGCCTTCTCATATTAGATGAATACCCTTATGGCATCTTAATTCCATGTAAACACCCACACAAACTTTTTTTCTTGGCTTTTGGCAATGTATGCACTAATGCCTCCAAATACGCTCTCTTACTATCGTCTCTTAGCTGTGGATGTAGCCATTCTCTTATTCCCATTTCAACCAAGTTCAATCCCACGCTAATTCCATCTTTAGTTTTCCCTAGTATGTGCAAAAGTGTACCAAGAAGGCTATCACATACATTTTCTCCACATGCATCACTTCAATACTGTGTCTCACATCAAGACTGGGTCAATATGGAAGATCAAAGAAAATTGACCTCTTCTTCTATATGTTCTCATTCATAGTCCTCTGATTCTTACTGAATGTAATATTGATTTTTTCCATCTGACTATAAACCTCCTCTCCAATTAATGGCTTTCAAGTCATTCTATTCTCTTGCAAACTGTTAAAACTCTTTTTTAGCCTACGGTAAGGGTGGAACTAAGGAAGAAATCACCTATGACAAAGGTAGACCATTTATCTTTCATGTTTAAGTTGATGGAAGTGTGTGTCAACTTCACATATCGGACATGTATGCCCCTTCACATGATAAGTTTATGTATGTAGGAAAGTCATTTATCGTGGTGAAATCACCTATTATAAGTTTCTGTATGTAGGAAAGTCATTTATCGTGGTGAAA